>OX352197.1:4861733-9661733 GCA_947086425.1 Xanthorhoe spadicearia
AAAACACGGCAAAAGTACAACTACCTAGTACCTACCTACGTAATTAAACTGGACACATGGTACATTTTATAAGACTCATTACCGAAACAAAGCGCGCAATTAATCCAGAATGTGACGTCACACTGTAGTTAGACTTCCTCAGGGAGAGCCAACGTGAAGTTAACTGGACTTTTGGACGCATCCTTATGACGCCCAATGGGATGTAGGGCGGAAAGCCCGACGTCAGACTCATGAATGAATCTAAGGACGTCCTTTTAATGCGTCACGCAAAAGTAGCTTTCAGGTGTTGTAATCTAATCTGCCTTCCTTGTTATTACAAGGCACTATTTTAAACATGAAAATTGGACCCGTTTGCGTAATGTTAGCATTGGTTTTAAGTTGACGGAACAGAATTTAGTTGGATTCTTATCACAGTCTTTCTTGGCAAGTGAGATGAAGGTAACCTAACAACTAACCTATGTGCCTATACCTAGTTCATGAATGTAGAGTTATCTAGGATGACTCTACATTTAGATAGGTACTTAATTATTATTTTTAAGATTTCTTAAACATCGAGTTATCGAGAACTATTTATTGTATCAATAGTTAGTTAGGTAGGTACCTACCTACGTATAAAACAAATCATGCTGGTGCGGCGGTCTGTAGGTAGCTAATTGGCAGTGCAGTCTCGTACCTAGTAGCCGTAGATTGTGAGAAGAAACGTCCGAGTGCGTTTGGCCGCGTCCAATCAATCAATGCAATTCGAGGTTTTGTTTGAGATAAATGGAGGCGCTACAAAAACCGGACAGCACAGCATAGACGCGGGAGCAGCGCGGCAAGGGGGGGCTGCGGCCGCCGCCGACGACGTCACGAGAAAGCTACTGTGTCTATAAAACCGTCCGCGTCCCTCCCACCACCACAATCGCAGGCTAGCAGCACTCGTTGCCCCACGCACGATCGCTCGCCATCCGCGCTTAATTTACTCGTTATCGTTCACTTGTGTCCGCGCTTCCTTCGCACGCACTCGTACGCCATGACCGTCACCAGCAAGATGAACAGTGTGTCCCGCCAGTCGATGCTGAACCGATTCGGCCCTGGTGGACTACTCTACGCCGCAAATAAAATACTAGCGGTACGTTTCACATTCGTGTTGAAATTTATGTGAAAGTGTAAATTCCTTTTCTGTGGGTATTCCATAAGTGTGATGAAATGTGGTGTTTGACCGTGTGCTTCTGGTTGTCCTCAGGTCGCTGTGCCTGGCAAGGAGGAGGAGCGCTGGCGCGGCAAGGATGAGGTGGCTCTGTTCAAGCGCTGGCGGCGCACCACCGCGCCCGCTGAGGCCGTGGCGCCCGTCGCGCCTGCCACCCCCGCACAACCCTCCGACCTGCTCAAGTTCCTAGCTATTGTAAGTACATATTTGGGTTTACTTAATGTATGATGTCTAGGCTTGAGGAAATTGTGTCATTGCGGGTTCGAGTCCCGTCAGAATCTAATATTTTGATTTTATAAAATTATTTTTGTATAAAAATAAAAAATCTAGTTTTAGAAAAAAATACCAACTACCTACCTACTTGAAATTCAAACTAAGTACATTATTTTTGCATTTACATAGGTAGGTTTACTTAGGTACTTACTATAAATTAGTTACCCACCTGCTTTCGAGTTATCCTCTTCCGAAAAAATAATTATTCAATTAAATGAAATATTTGTTGTCTCTTCCAGAACGCATTGGAGCTATCTGCCCCCGCGTCCGACGCTCTCCTGAAGTCCCGCTCGTCAGAGTGGTTCCAGCTGGCGGGGCACCCCGGCTCGCTGGCCCCCGCGGGCCCCGGCACGGTATGGAAGCGGCGCGCGCCCGGTGACCACCCCGCGCACCACCCCGAGCGCGAGGCGTACGAGGCGCTCGCCGCCTGCCCGCACATGCGCGCCGCCATCCCCAAGTACTACCGCGAGCTCAACTACGCCGGCGAGAGCTTCATCGAGCTGCAGGACCTGCTGCACGGCTTCCGCGACCCCTTCGTGATGGACGTCAAGATGGGCACGCGCACCTTCCTCGAGGACGAGGTCAGCAACGCCCGCGCGCGCGCCGACCTCTACGACAAGATGGTGCGTCTCGACCCCGCCGCGCCCACCGTTGCCGAGCACCAGGCTCGCGCCGTCACCAAGCTGCGGTACATGCAGTTCCGCGAGCAGCGCTCCTCCTCCGCCGAGCTCGGCTTCCGCATCGAGGCGGTGAAGCTGCCCGGCCAGCCGCCGCTCACGGACCTGCAGAAGGTGCGCGAGCCGCACCAGCTGGCCGGCACCGTGGCGCGCTTTTTAGGGCGCGGGGAACGCGCGCGCCGCGCCATCGCCGCGAGGCTGCGCGAGATCCGCGACCTCTTCGAGCGGTCTGACTTCTTCAAGACGCACGAGATCGTCGGCAGCAGCATCTTCATCATCTACGACGAGGAGCGCGTCGGCGCCTGGCTGATAGACTTTGCCAAAACGCGGCGCGTGCCCGAGGGCGCGAGCGTGGACCACCGCGGCCCGTGGCAGCAGGGCAACCACGAGGAGGGCTTCCTGTACGGCCTGGACCGACTGATCCAGACGATAGAGACGGCTCAGCTGCCGCAGGACGCTGACTGTGACGTCTCGCGTTGAGCACCGGCGAGGGGACCCTGGACTCGCCTCCGCCGCCGCCGGCCTCGCAAGCCGCAGTGCCGCCCTTCTTGCCCCGACCCGCATAGAAGATGAACACAAAAAAACTCGTGTTTGTGCATATGAAAGAGAAACGCGCTTATGTCGCTTATTTATTTTGTTCTAGTCTATAACTTAAAATAATGCTATAGTCTGTCTATAAAGTCGTGACAATAAATGAGGGCGCTGCTAAAATGTATATAGCAACCCTATAGTGTGACTACTGATTTTGATACTTGCAGTTCGTTCCATGTAAAAGTTCCTACCAGCTTTTGGCGGGAATTTGAGAAGGCATGTTTTATTTTTTAAATCTTGTGCTTCTGTGTAATAATGTTGGATTAAAAGGTTAAACTGTTGAGTGTTCATACATACATAGGTGAAGGCAAATGAAACAAAATTGGATTTCATTGTCATTTTTATAAGAATTTTATTTTTTGCCGTAGTGCACAAATATTAAAATTGTCCATTGCTTTCTTGGCCGACCCTACTGTGTTTCACAAGAGTTTCAAACTTCCCATCATTCTTGAATTCGCCTAACCGTAGGTACTTTCTGATTTACCTGAAAATTAAAAAAAAATATTACTGAAAGTAATCAAAAGCATTTTAAACATAAAGCAATTAGTTAAAATTTTAAATACTTAGGTAGGCAGAAAACGTAGCCAGACTGTGTGCCATTTTAATGTATCAAGATTAGATGGTCTCACTACAAAATGACTAACTGTGATGTTCAATCTGACGTAAAAATGTGCAATGTAAACAATGCCTTTTTTGGTCTCTAAATCGTAATTTAAGTCAATTTGTTACTTCAGGCAGATTAGAAACAAACAATAAAACGATTACATACCCGTTATAGATGCTGTTCGCCCATATATATCATCCAAATCCCACAAAATATGTCCAACTTGGTATTCCGCTAAACATTGCTGGAAAACTTTAAAAATCACTTTCCGCGTGTCACTCTCATTTACTTTACTTATTTGTAATACTTTTGTGCGTAGTTCGGTTTCATTTCATTGCAGTTTAACTAAGAAAACAACAAAAAATAGAGGAAAATATGTTCTTGAACTCACTCGATGACAGCTGACGACAGCTGTTATACCTTTGTTTGGTGCTGCCAGATACACGAATAATTTTAGTTCCTCAAACATTCATGTCACGACTATATAGACAGACTATACCTAATTATTATTCTGAATAAAATGTTTTATAGCAAATATCTTGTATTAGTTTAATAAACTTATCTAAAGAAACTAGGATCGAAATGTAGTTCGCAAAGGCGCTTTCTACTTCAAGAATGGAAAGGAGATTTTTCGAGCTACTTATAAAATTACTTAAATTCATGTGCTACTATTTAGTAATAAATAAAAGAAGCAAATTATTAAAACTAAATTATATTAAAGTACAGGTTACATACACACAACGATAAAAATTAACAATATCATAAATTTAAAAATATAATCATAATTGTGTGATATTTAAAACTAAATTCTGAGGGATTACAAATACTTAAGACAGCTCTAAAAGTTTTGAACACAGAAAAAGTAATTGAGATAGGCATTCAATTTATTTAAATTATAACAAATAGGCTACTTGACTCATAACAAATTTAGCACAATAAGTTAGTATTTCCTGCGGTTTTTGACTTACGAAACCACACTATATTAATTTCAGTTAATTAAAGTTCAAGATAGTTGCATATTTTCAATTGCAAAATTGTTGTTTATATTTTTAATTTCGAAAGCTTAAAACGCTGTCGGCCATTACAGCCGGATGTGATGTCATAAAAATGGTAAACAAACCAATGTCACTTTGTCATTTCAGTTGTCATGTCAATCAGTTTTCATACATTTGTAAAATGTCAAATGATTATTTACGATGATAATGACGTCACAGCACAGATAGTCTTTTGACTAAAATGGCCGACAGCGTTTTTGGATTATTATGAAAAGCTAAACTTTAAAATAAAATTTTGCTGTTTTCATGGTTCCAAAAAACATAATAATGTTTATTTTGGTCTAATAGAACAATTATCAATTATTTAAGACCTACTTAAAAATAAGTCAACTAGCCTATTATAGGATAGTAATTATAAGTATGTATGTCTTAGTTTTTCTGTGTTATGTCAGCTAGTCAACTTTTAGAAATAATTAGAACAGATAAGAATACAATTATTTCGATTTAGCAAATAGCCTATCTTGTAATGAATAAGTCCTACATTATGCGCTACACAAACACATGGTGTAATAACCTTTGAAAAAAATCGCATCCCTTCCTTCCATAAAATTACTTAAATGTCAGTTGTAATAAGTACTAAACTAATAATAAGTATAAAGTTACAATGAATCAACCATTGAGAGATTTTTCTTAGCTTTGATTATCCTGCAGCTGTTTACTTTAGTTGCGAATCGTAATGAGTTCAGAGTTTCACCAAAGCATTCATCAAATTGGTTGACATTTACCAACATAAGTGTTTTAGAGTTCCCTCCAAGGCTGGGCATCAACAAGTGTGTTAGCTTGGAGTTCCTGTATGGAATATGAGATTGGTTTGTTTGTAAGGACAAAATCACCTTGGACAGCTCAGATAGAGATCTGTTGATGTGCTTTGTCTCATCCATTCTCTGTGTGGTCTTCCCACTCTCGGAACCTGCCAAGTCAACTAAGTTGAGGTTGCTTGTATATTTTTCTTTTCGCTTCTCGTTGATGGCGGATATTTTAATTTGCGCGACGGAATGGGAGCGCGAGCTGCGCTCGTTGTTAAGCGTCGCGGCGGTTTGTCTGTTACGTTGTGCAAATATCATCAACCTGATAAAATCATGTGAACTCTTAACTTCCTCTTCTTTCAAGTTGGACACGTAAACATCTGCACCTTTAGAGTTGACCATTTTAATGTCATGGCTTTGCTGGTCTTTGCTAGAGTTCAGCAAGTCATAGATAATCTCATTGTAAATTTCCAAGAATGAGGCTTTAATAGTAAGCTCCCAGCCCATTCTTTTCAAATCTTCCATACATGTAAATATCATATTGAAAGCGCGAGGTATGATTCCATATTGCTCCTTTCCACAGCCACCTTCCATGGTGTATGTTTTTCCTGAACCAGTTTGACCATAAGCAAATATACACACATTATATCCATCTAAAGCTGATTGTACCATGGCTGAAACCTCAGTAAAAACATCTTCCTGTGATGAATGTGGGGTAAATATTCCATCAAAGGAGAAGGAATGCTTTCCTTTCCGAGCAGAGTTTAATAACTCAATTTTCTCAACTTCAATTGAGCATGCATCAAGCACATTCAGGTTGAACAAGGGTTTGGTCCTCTCTGACTCCAGGGGAGGGCGTACTCTGCAGTACACTCGAATGTTACCCTTAAGATCTTGAATGGTATTTCTCAGGTCTCTCTGTTCTTTGTACATGGATGCCAAGATATTTTGCAATGCTTCTGCATCACCTTTATACTTAGTGATGGATTCTAGAGCCTCTTTGTAATCTAGCTGTAGCTTGTCATGCTCTACTGATATTCTTTTCAAATGATCTGATAGTACTCTCAATGCTTCAGTTTCTTCCCTTAAACTGGTATGACGTCTAGTCAAGTCATTGAAATCCGACTGGATTCTATCCATTTCTACAGTTTTTTGCTTAAGCTTATTTGTCACATCTTCTAGAAGTTTAGTTTTGCGGTGCAAGTCTTCATTTTCATGTTTCTGTATATCAAAGTCAAGTTTTAATTTTTCATGTTCTGAACACTTTTCTCTTAAATCATTAAGGGTGTTCAATAACTTCTCCTTGAGCATGTCGCGTTCTGAAGTGCAGCTCTGAACAGAGTCTTTTAATTTCTCATGATCTTCAGTCACTTCTCCGTGTTTATCCTTTAGATCACTGAACTCAGTTTTCATAACTTTGTGTTTCTCTAGTAAGTCATTGAACCTGGCTTTGTAATCATAGGGAGGAATTTTTGGTGCTACTGTGGTCTTTTTTTCTACTTTATTGTGTTTAGCCGGCTGTGATGGGACTGGAACAGTTGCCGCACGTTTGAGTCTTGGCGCTGGGGCAGATGTTGTTGGCGCATTCCTCAGAGGTCTGGTATGGTTCAGAATCAAATTCTTTTTATCAAGATCACTGAGTCCATTGCCAATTGTTCTTGTAATGGCACGATTAAGGGGACGATTTTCTTTAGAAGAAATTGTTGGCAGTTTAGGTATTCGAGACATTCTGAAATAAAATTACAAGTAATGTTATAACAATCTAAAGAAATAGGTACTTAGTGTCGTTAAAACTGAATAATATTTAATCTGAATTTAGTAGGTAAGTAAGTACTTACATAATGTGGTGGAAAAATGTAGGACATCTGTAATAGTCTACCTACTTGGGTGAGTAGGTAATAAATTGGACATTCCACACAGCATCATCTAGTCCCAAGCTAAGCAACTTAATGCTTGTATTATGGTAACCAGATGACTGATATAATACTTGCTCGCCCGCTGCGCCACAGAGGTAATAACAAACTGAACAGCAGGTAGGTAAATACCTAAGTAAGTACAGTATTTTCTAAGAAAATCTTACCTTGATTACGTAGTTATGTAAATTCAAACTCGAGCAATTAATATTCCTTATCCTTTCGTATTAAAACATCTGCAACAAAATGATGTAAAATTAGAAACACATCCACTGACAGTACCTTCTTGATAATGGATAATTTTACTAACTTAATAGATTAGTTTTTATTTTGATCCTATGGTATAAGTAAGTAAGTACCTATCTACATCAGAAATATCAGAAAAATCGAGCTATGTATGAAAGTCGTAGATGAAAATAGATTTATTTTAAAAAGCACTGTTGTGTGTAGTGAGTGTGGTGGTTTGTGTTTTAAATTTCATAGTGATTAGTGAAGATTCGACAAGAAAATCACTGCACAACAACACTCATCTCTGAACACACTACACGGCATTTCTAAGAATATATATACGTACTTGAAATCAACAACTTTTATCAAGTTTTTTTTTAAATCGACATCCATCCGTTGAAATGAATACTTTTGAAGCTTTGATTTTGATGTCAGTCAGTCAAACAAAACGAACGGACTCTTCGAATTCAAAATTCAAAATTGAAGTGACGCAACGGATGTTGCCAGAGTAGGAAACCATAAAATAAAACCACAGCCTACCAACTATCTCACGTCTCGCTCGACGCGGGGCGTCCGCGTCGTCGTCGGCGTCGTCGTCGTCGCGGTCGTGTAGTCGTCGTCGTCGTCGCTGTCGGTCGTGTATAAAACTTGCACCTTGTAGGTATTTGGTTTTTTTGCAAAAAAAGTTCTTGCTCTAGCAAAAAAGTTTTTTTTTAATTATTTACTATGGTGTGCAACATGCTTAAGTTTATTCTTTCTTACTGGTAACATTGATAAATAAATCTGATTGGATTAAGTTTCACCAATCCTAGAAGTGTGTCTAACTAAGAACGCTATTGGTTTAAAATGTTCATTATGTCAGTGTTATATACCAATCATCGCACAGAACAGAATTGAAAATATGGTTGCTACTTCTTCAATCGTTTGCCAATAATCGCTGTGTTATTATTGTGAATACCTACTAATCGATTTCTTATTATGTGATGTAAGTAACTGAAATGGCTTTTGATATTGATTTGATTTGATTCTGCAGTATTTCTTTTTTGGAGGACTGATTACTTGGTTCTTTAAATCAATAGGTTATTAAAAAAAACAGGTTGGTTTCTAAAAAATACTTACGTAAGTATTGTAGGTACTTGTTTATACTTACCTACTCTGTTCACCGAGCCGATCACACACAGCACAGTGCTAAAGCGCAAACACATTTTTTGACACGAAAGTTCATTGATGCACGGCCGGATTCGATCCCACGACCTTCGGAATGTCGAGGTATTAATCCACTTGGCTAACACTGCCGGGGCGGCGGCGGCACCTCTGTGGCGCAGTGGGTGAAGGCTCGGCTGAGACGCGGAGGTTGCGGGTTCGATCCCCGCTACGGGACAAATGTTTATTTATTCTGCAGATACTGTGTCTGGGCGTTTTCTATCTTTAGTAATATCTCTAAAGGAATCAATATCATATTATCTGACAGACGCAAAAAAGCCGGGTTTTTCCTAAATCTAAAGAACTCGATGGTGGTTCTAGCATCGATAAAAATGAAACTATTTAATCGATTTACCAGTGGTGGCTCCTCACTAGCAAAACTTTAAAAAAAAACTCAAAATTGCCATCTTCCGTGTTGTATTGTACGTATTTCGTTCGTGATCGTGAATCTCGGAGTGTTGAGAAAGAGTATTTTGACTTGTTTTCTACGCTAATGTGTCGGAAATTTGTGTGAATAATATTATGGTGCACACCCGTGCAAAATGATTACATAGTGGGCTTTGTGCTTAGAAACATACTGCATTGTTAACCTGTTTTAACACGATTGACGGATGTCCTTGTGCATTTTGCAAGAACCGAAGTGGCGGCAAATTTGATTTTGTGAATATTTATTTCTGGTTTAGAATGTAAGTTATTATTTTATATTTATAAGCGTAATGGGTAGCCCCAAAGAAAATGTTAGTGCTTGTGAAAGTAATGAACTTGATAATAACGTAAATGATCGAGCTGATGTAGTGCTAGAAAGCGAACTTGGTGAAACAGCTGAAAATATTGCGGAAGCTAGCAGCACCTCGATTTGTGATCCCAATGTCTCAAAAGACAGTGATGGTGCTGCCCCGGGCAATTCCAAAAAAACTAAAAAGAAATCTCGTCACGGGAAGAAAAATCATAATACTCCTGCGAAAGAGACTATAGACAGAAACATTGTTCGAAGAGTTCACCATGTGGGTGCCAAATTCAAGCAGGGGAGAAAAAGAGCACAAAGCTTCCCTACAATCTCAAAATTTTTTCTACCACACAAAAGACCACGTAAGGATGTCTTCATACCCCCAACAAAGTTTTTACTCGGAGGAAACATATCGGATCCATTGAACTTGAATAGTCTGCAAGATGAAGATATCAACCGCGCAATGAACGCAGTGACTCCTGAATCGTCACCACTACCTACACCACCCAGGCATAAGGCCAAAATAGAAGTTATTATCCCTCCCAATATACAGGATCCTCTTAATCTTATGGAGCCGCTGGATAATGCTGAATATGAAAAGAGGTTGGAGCAGCAGCAACGGAAACCTCGCAAGAAAGCGAGGTTGCGGCGCCGCACCACGGACAACAGCAGTCCATCCGGAGAGGAGGCTATTGTTAAATCAGAAGGCATTAAAGAGCCACTTCCTCCAGAACCATCTACATCGGCATCAAAATCACGTAAAAGATCTTGTAGTGACAGTGATAACGCTTCACAGAAAGGCAAAGACTGTAATAAGAAATTACGAAGAATGGATTCGTTGGATAAGATAGTGAGTCCTGTGGTGCCCCAGCCGGGGGCGTGGATGCGGGCGCGGCAGCCGCGCGCCGGCCAGTCGGAGCGGCCTCCGTCCCCACACCGCACCAAGACCATGTCTGAGGGGGACATCAAGCTACCAACATTTCATCCCAAAAATTCCAAGTATCAATATGGAAATTATGACAGGTGAGACATTATGTGAATAAGTATATTAATATAGACTCAAAACTGCACCTATTGTGTTGTTTCAGTTAATAAGATCTTCAAATCAATATTAGTAGTTCTCACTGGCAGTTTGCAATTTATTATACAAAGCCAATAATGAGTTGATTAAATATTCGTTAATTACGTAGTTTATGTACTGAAATTAATTTTTAATTTTACTATTTCAGGTATTATGGCTATCGCAACTTGAATGCTCTGATGGATATTCGCCTGCAAGTTTTTGAGATGCACCGGCATCTCTTCCAGAACAAAGATGTGCTGGACATTGGTTGTAATGTCGGCCATATTTCAATAGCAGTTGCCAGGACCCTTGGAGCTCGTTCTGTAGTGGGCATGGACATTGACCCAGTTCTGATAAGTATGTTCCAATCACTTCAATCATAATTGTTTTAAATAGTTTTCATATTTCATTGAAATTATTGCTTCAAGTTAGACTTAAGGTTGAAACACATTATTAACACGCGACGCGACCTGATGAAACGCGACGCGTGTTGAGTCGAGTCGTTGTAAAGTGACAGCGTAAGGTGATTTCGTTACGGAATTTCTAGATTCGGTCTACCCGCTCAAGGCCCGCGATAGAAGCTATGCAATAGCTTAAAAATGGACACTTAAAAATAAATTAATAGAATCTAAGAAGGTTTTAATCAAGTAAGCAAGTAAGATTTGAAAAAGTAGAGTAATTCAAAGATGAAAGATGATTACCATATGTTTTAAGTTTACAAAAGAATTACAAGAAAGTTGTTACTTTGTTTGTTTGACGGAGGTAATCTCCGAAACTACTGGACCGATTTCAAAAATTCTTTCACGGGTGTGTAGAATGGACTGTCCGGGAGGTTATAGTTATAGGCTATATTTAATCCGGTATTCCCGCGGGAACGGGACTTACGCGGGTGAAACCGCGGGGTACAGCTAGTCTCTTATAATCATAATTTACTTTACCTACTTAGGTTAATCCACTTTCATAGAATTCTTCTCTTTTCAGTGATTTGCCACTCATTTAAAATTTATTCACTAAATATTCATAACTCAAGTGGCACTATCAACGTGAACCTCTTTCATATACCTAGTTCACAGAAGCAATAAGTGTCCAACCATTATTGGTTGTGTAATGGTCATTGACCCTACCTTTCTATTATGATGTGTTTTGAAACTCGCTAAAAGGGCATGCATTTTATTGCCATAAATAAAAGTTAGCAAGTGTGTATGAGCTGGCCAACCCTTCTGAGTTTCTGAGGCCTTTATTGTCGGTCCCGGCTTTTACAATTTAACGTGTCCTTCGAACCAAATCACGGTAACACTCAGCTGTGAGTACCATACACCATATTTAGTGTCCTGTGCAAGACGCTCCATTAACGCCCCTACCGGTAGTCAGGTAAAAAGTGTGTGTCGACGACATACGTTACGTTGTATGTTGTTATAAGTTGAGGTATTATTGATATTAACTGTAAAATTGTTCCTTGTTTCAGCTCGGGCGCAGAAAAATCTACGTTCCTTCATACCTGTACCAGCTGAGCCAAAAACGGAAGAAGTTATGAAAGACCTCGATGTCACGGACAAAAAGGCCGAATGCGAAAGCGAATGCAAGGAGGAGAAATGTGAGGATTGCACCGACAAGCCCGACGAGAAGAAGAGGAAGATTAGGAAGCCTAGAAAGAATAGGAAAGCATTTAATAAGGAGCACGGTCAGTGTTTCTTCCCGATGTCAATGTCGATGCTGTTTGGCCCTCTTGGCGTGGCGGGAGATGGCGTCTCGCTACCAGCGTTCCCGTACAATGTTACTTTCAAACAGGTTAGTCTTAGTTTTCATTTAAGTATGTATCTATTACTATAATATAGTTTGATTACTTTAAAGAAAAATGCAGAGTTTAGTGATAGCTGATCCACCCACGCACGCCATTTTCATTACTTTAAACACGCGTCGTCGCGGTGACATCCACGACGTCATGACGTCATGGTTGGAATAGTACTCACATAAATTCCTTCTTCCTGTCTTATCCTACTAAAAGAACCTACGAAAGATTAAATAACTAAAAGCGCTATAAAAAACTAAATCATGTTTTATTTGGTGTCCAGGGCAACTACGTACCCCGCGAAGACGTCGCAGTGGGTTCAGGCGACAGTCCACAGTTCGATCTGATCCTTTGCCTCTCCACGACCAAGTGGATGCATCTCAACTGGGGTGATTCGGGTCTGAAGCGAGCATTTCGACGAATGTTCGCGGATCTGCGCCCCGGCGGCAAACTTGTCCTCGAAGCACAAAACTGGGCGAGCTATAAGAAGAAGAAGCGTTTGACGGTAAGATAATCATTGTGTTATTGTATTTTTGTATTGACCAACAAATTTATATAATAGCTGTAAATGAGAATTGCCACTTAAGCGCCCACGCATGATCTTGCAGTCTTGAAACTAGTTAATTTTGTAATGTCGTAAATATTGTCCGTTGGATTTCTCTTATCAGCTCAAGGATATTGTTGTGAAATGCAGCTCGCTTCCCGTGAAACATGCGATTAAGTAGCATTAATAACCATTCACTTGGTGAATATCATGTTCCCTGCATAATAAATTAGAAAATTGCAACAAAGCTAATGATAATGTGCATTATTTTCATGCTTTACTTGAACCGCACTATAATTTTGTTACAATCGACATGCGTTTTATAATTAGATCTAGCATATGTTGCATCGAACTGACAAACCGCGGGTGGTTACCGAAACAATCTAAATACAGTACGTCTAGAAACATCTGTTAAACTATCGACATGTGCGTGAATCATAAAGCAAGTACTATTTTTTGTGTTCTGTTTTTTTTTAAAAAGCGACTCGTTTGCTAATCAATGAAATCCGTTTCAGCCGACAATATACGAGAACTTCAACTCGATCGAGATGTTCCCGAACAAGTTCCGCGACTTCCTCCTCTCTCCGGAGGTGGGGTTCAGCAAGTGTTCGATCCTGGGCGTCCCGCAGCACGCCAGCAAGGGGTTCCGTCGTCCCATCCAGCTGTACGTGAAGGGGGACTTCACGCCGAGCAAGGCGTGCTGGTCGGACGCGCACGTGCCCTCCTCTCACCACCGGCCCACGGAGACGGAGCCCCCGCGCCGGCCGGTGTACGCGCCCGCCGCGCCCGCCTACCGGCCCAGCGACGATGCGCCCTCATGCGGCGCCGCCACGCCCTACTCCCCCAACCTGGACTGCTGCGCGGACGACTCTCCCTTCTACAACCCTCGCAGCGACTCGTACGCGCCCTCGTACCAGCCGCCGCGGCCCACGGTGTACGCGACGCTGCCCTCGCCGCAGGGCAGCGCCTCGCCCGCCGCCTCGCCGGCCGCCTCGCCCGCCTCCCCCGCGCCGCACGGCGAGTCCGCGAGGGGCTTCGCCGAGCCGCGCCTCCACGACGACTAGGCGACCACCCCTACCACACCACCCCACGCGACCCCCGCGCGGTGACGATGCTTCGATCGGACGAGAGCTCTTCTCTCAGATTGACTGAAATGATATTCTTCCTGTGATCGTGTATGAGTGCGATCTGAATCAAAGTGTATATCCGGTTCCTCATCAGTGTGAGTTGTGTTCGACTGAACGATATCAAGGTCCGATGTGAATATGATCGGATAGAGTGCTGTAGGCGATCGAGAGGGTGTGAGTGATAGAGTATGCCCCATGTTTTAAGTGGAACGCACAGATTGGTCATCAGAAGGTTGTGTTTTGAAGTATTGTCGCCGCTGCTCTGAAAGTGATTTAAGCGTAAACGCCGCAGAGCGGCATTTTGTAAATGAATCTAGAGATGAGGATGTGCTTTCGGATGATGTTGTTATTTATTGTTATGGCCGCTTGCCTGTGGGTTCTGGCCGTAGAGTCCGCGCGCCAGCAGAGGACCTGGGCCGCGCGGCGTAGCACGATCCCTCTTTCTATTCACTTATCTCGAATTTGGACTGATAATATAATTGTAGTAGATTTAAGCATAATAATGTACGCAGGACAAATTCGCAGGACTCACAGGCGGGGCACATCGTTTTCTCATTTCTGGGTTTATGTCTCCCGCCTTTCGTATTTTTTATGTAAATATCGTTTTAGAACCCATAGGATTATGTTCGATAGGCTGAAAGTATTTTATAATATTATACTCGTGCATTAATCTATTAATTCAGTATTTTTATTGACCCCAACCAAAAACGACTCCAACATACAAACTCCAAAAGGCTAATTTGGAGTAAACACAAATGAATTTCCGTAAGTGGTTGCTCTTATTGGTTCGGGGAAACAAACATAGAAGTCAATCTATTTCTTAACATTGTCACAGAATAAAGACAAAGATAGCTGTTTAAACAAAACTAAATTTCACAAAGTTTTGTAACTCGAATTATTGCGAATGTGCACCCCTCAAACATTGCCAGAATTGCGCTGTTACAACTTTTGAGCATACCTACAAACTAATTAACTACTTTGTAGAGGTCATTTTTGTGTAAGAAGGTACAAAGCCTCATAACGGGTTCGATCCCCGCTACGGGACAAATGTTTATATGTTCTGCAGATATTTGTTATGTGTCTGGCTGTTTTCTATCTATAATATGTATGTATTTACAAAAAAAATGTATCTATGTATTATATCAGTCATCTGGTTACCATAACACAAGCATTTTAAGTTGCTTAGCTTGGGACTAGATGACGCTGTGTGAAATGTCCAAAGATATTTATATTTATATTTATTTTTATTCATAAATGAAATTATAAAACACAAGGTAGGTATCTACAATGGATTTTAAATGGATAAATTATGTTAACGTGCAGGAATGGCCAGCCTAGACCTCATTATGGTGGGCATCCACGCTACGAGAAATCGTTACGATCGGGCCCATTGATTTAAATACTGTCGACTCAGACTTTGCTAGCCTACGTTAGACCTGTAGCAAACCGTATGTATTCGGTACTGAGATACGGGTACGCCCTCTAGTACCCAGTAACGAAACGTTACTCTTGAATGTATCTCGGTACTCGCACGATTTCATTCCTCGCATTTATCGCATGTACATACAAAGTATGGGTTGAGTTCACGCAGTAAGTTGATGCGTGTATGAAACGTTCACTGGTCTTACGATCGTAGGTACGTTTGTTTTATTTTTAAATATGAACCAGAGATTTCTGCAATAAACTAGCTTTCTGTCCGCGGCTTCATAAAAGCGCATATATAAAAAAATAGTTTCTGTTTTGTTTAAAAAAAAAAAAATTTAGTTACGTACGTAGTAGGCTCTACGTACGAGTACACTCTCGATTCCACCATTCCGATAAAAACCTTGCAGAATTTAGTAGGTAGTTTACTTACACACACGTTTCTATATAAGACAAGTAGGTATCTGTTTGTTCTAGCGGTTGTCGGTTCTACTCTACGGCAAACTTAAGTAAGTATAAGATGTATCAACCTATTATGATTCCAGTGTTGAATGAGAAGGTAGGTACTTACTTTACCAACCTCAAGGTCGACAAGGAACCTGCAATTTCATTACCCTGCCAAGGTACCATTATTACCTGTTTCGTCTTTTATCTCCTGTCTAATAAAGGCCACAGTAAACAATTTATAGCACGTCCAACGGCTCGTTATGACGAGTTTTATAAAGAGTAGGTAGGCCAGTAAGGTAGGTAATACAATCTGTGTGGAAGATGGCTACTTTTCTGAATTAGCACATTTTGGGCATTACCTACCTACTAAAATTATAAAACTTAATAAGTAGGTAGGTACTTTTAATTCAAATGGAAAATTGAGACATTTTTCAGATTAAACTATTAAAGTACATACTGATATACTTAACACATTTTTTCTTTAACTTCAGATCCTCTCTCCGATCACAGTACCTACTTATGTAAAACCGAATATAGGTGGGTACCTACTTAAAAAGTCTCATATAATGAGCCGTTACGGTGAGACCCTGGTAGGTAGTCCTAAAATGTAATATGTATGTATATCTCATCTTTGCTCATTCTCGATACTAACTTATCCAAAGTTTGGTATTGTTCTTGCTGAGCTGTCTTACAGTTAGGCAGTGTAAGTAATTTTCTGAACCCAAAGCTTCAAGGACAAAGAGTTTCTAAAATTAAAAGCAAATAACATAAGTTATTAGGAATTCATTTGAATCTCTAAGAAAAATGTGATAGATACTAAAGTATTTAGGGAAATGTTTTCTTTAGAGAGGACGATGGTTTTTTCCTATGTTCTATTTACCTTGTACCTATCTTGTCTTGTATCGGTATCGACCTACTTGTATGATACATATAAGTAGGCACCTAATTATCATGTGATGTCCCGAAGGCTTACGCTTATGATTAAAATGTCTCTAGTCGACGGTACCTACCTACAAACTCAATTTCCTAAATAACTTGGTAAACTCGCGAGCGTAGGTATGATATTTTAATCCCGAAACGCGTCGCTCACAAAGGTGCCTAGTGTATTAAGATACATAAAGAATTTATTTTATCAAACAAATTCAAATACATTTAGAGTTATAAGGTAAGTCTAAGTATTAGAATGTGTGTTGATGTTGAGTTCTTCTCTTGACTCCATCCTTGTAATGTGATAATTATGTTGTCAGGATCAAGTCTGAATACCTACCTACTTGAATTGTAACTGTTTATAATTTATGAATTACCACGTACCTATTACTAACTAAACTAATATTTTTTCCTTAATAAACATGTTTATAGAATGATGAAACCCAAAACTGTCCTTTAAATTAATCAAATCACACAAATTGCGCCACAAACCTGAGGCAAAATAATGCAAAAAGTAATGTTTGGTATTTTTTTATGACAGACGTATTTTCCGACACGCTCTGCGCCCGGGGCTGGCATGAAACCGTATCTACTCTTAAATTCAAAATGAATTTCATTTATTATTTCAAATATCTAGCCCGCAAAATTCATGCAAATGACATGTCATCAATTTGTTCTCTGTTTGCTCTCGTCGAATTGGTAGGTATGTATTGGATTCGCCGGCATAAAAAATACAGTTAATCAATTGAAAACTTCCTTATGGTTCTTTACCTCAAGAGGAAATATCTAAAACCTTACATCACTTTGTTGTCCATTTGTCTGTAGGTCTGTCAAGCAAGAGGAAACGGTATCTCTTAAACGCATCAAATTAAAATATTTGAAGGAGTTTCGACTATCAAATCTCTGCCTATTTTTATGTGAATGCCAACTTTGCAGACCCTGATTCAGGGGAGGGGCAGGGGGAGCCAACCCCGGGCGATACCTAGGCTCTGGCGGACGCCAAAATAAGTGCAAGGAGCGAACCCCAGGCGCAAGGCTCTGGGGGACACGCCAAAATATCCGCAATTGCTGCTCGCACTCGATAAATCATTTTGTCGGCCCCCCTTTTACTGCCTCCGGGCGTCAACTCATACGCCCCTGGATACCCTCCCCTGTCGAGCCTGCTTCATGTAACAAATTAAAAACCTCTAAAGGTCTTCCCAGTGTTCTCACAACTCTGAAGTTTTATTAATAATTGTTGGAAGCTTTTGTAACACAAATAAAGGCAAACTTCTAATTAAAGAAGAATTTCGTTTTAAACGCTTTTGACTGGCTATACCTACCTAATGGTTTTTTTAGCATTTCAGAATTTTTATGTTTTGGCAAAAGAATTGTATTGAGGCGGCAATGAGAACAAATTACCATAATTCTTAGTCGTCACCTTAGACTCAACTCTAGCCTTGAAATCGTGATTTGGTATCTTTAGACGTAAATTTCTCCATACACTTAGTTTCATAAGGCAATCCTCAATCGAGGAGCTATGAAATAGTTGTAAGTTTAGATTTGTAGGTACCAAGATACCAGAAATAGGTTGTGTCTATTGTCGAAAGCGCACTGCTACTGCTTATTAATTAATCCATACTCTGGAAAACGGATAACATTGGTAACGCATCTGTGGCTATACATACATGCAGAACCATTTCCTATTTGTATGCAATACGTACTCGTAGATAGATACATTATAGGTATTCACAGGAAATGATCCTTGGTCTTGGTTTCCAGCGATTGAGTCCAAGGATAGGTACGATTTACGTGTTTATTGCAAGTTCTGTTCAAAGCTCGAGGCAACAACAATATCTGAAATTCTGAACAATTTTAAGGTATCAGTCAGTATTCAGTACAGTACAAAACAGTTCAGTAAGTAGAGTTGCTTTTGAATTAACATTAATCGCTAATAAAGCTTTTCAGGATAAAATGTTGACAATTAATAGGGGGGACGGGGGCGTACTTTAACTACCTACATGACTCTTTTTTGAGGTCGTGTCGAATCTCTGTGATCTTACGTAGGAAGAGTTAAATCAAATATACGTCATTATTTGAAAAGACCCCTGTCAACAAATTGTAGTTTTTAATTTCGCTTTACTGTTTTTATTTTTTTTATTGTATTACGTTACATTGTACATAGAACTATAATAGTATTATTATCTACTCTATAAAACTAAGATAGTAAGAAGCTATTACTAAGAACTTAACATACAACTACACACAGTCGTAAGTCGATGTTCTCTAAGGTCAGCAAAGATCTCTAAGGTCGCTCCAAGGTCCTGTTAAAATACATGGGACAGCTCGCAAATATCTGGTGTTTATGATCATTTAACTTAGCATTATGATACTGACTGTACTCTATTGAGAAGATATTAGAAATTCTGCAGTGTAGTTCGCCTGCAAGGTGATGTGACATTGCGTCCTCTAAAATAGGTTACACAAAGTTACAATAACAAACTATAACAGTAATGTTATATTCTCAGCTTATTTGTCCTCCATGTTATTTTCCATAACAAACGGTAATTTGATATTATAGCTAATTTGCCTTGTTTATCAAGGTTCCATTACTGCCTGCCTGCTCTACTATTTTTAGCCAACTTCGTAGGCGAAGTGAGCTGTAATTCCCTTCTCAGAATGTCAGATTGTTTACGTGCTACGTGCGTAGTACCCGTAGCACAGCGCGTCCTACACAATAGTATTTTGATACTTCCTACCTTCTATAAATCAACTAATAGAACTTTGCATAAGATTTAAAGTTTAACAATCTGCAAAGGAAAACAAGTAACTACAATTTATCAAGGTACGTTTGTTGTATCTTTCAGTACAAATGGAAGACGGAACAACCCGTAAAAAGACTGAAATATGAATGCCCTCTGAAGATCAGTTTAAGGACTTGCAAAATCGGTGATTTGTTATGTACAAAGTCCATGCCGCCTCAGCCGAATTCTTCATGACGAAGCTAAGCCGTATTCACGTTCAGACTGAAATTTCGTACATGAAATGCCCTCCGAAGGTTTCATGAAATACCTACAGCGTCCTCCAGCATTCTGCAGCATTCTTTGTTTGGCGGTTTATTATTCTTATTCAATTTATTGTGTTCTCATACTTGGGAGTTGAGACATTAATGACAACAAAATAATAAATAGTGTAGGTTTGAGTATAAACCATTTTAGCTATGAATAAGTAGGACTTCAAGACGACACAGCATAAATAGGTGTCTCTGCAACGATAATTTTTAGTTGCATTGTTAGTTGTTGTTGATCAGTTAGGTATGAGTAGGTACCTAAAAGTAACAGAATAACAAATATTTTTATTTGAGACTTAAGAACAGATTGTGACTAATCGGATAGAATCGTCAAATAAAAGCAAAACTTTGTCAGATAAAAACAATGTTTTATTACGTAAACTAATACTTCTCTACGTGTCTGATGAAAACAAATGTAATCCTGGGAATATGAATGACGTTATAAATCTGGATACGAGTTAAACGTGAATATTACCAAGGTCGTGCAGGTGAACAGACGAAAACAATGATTATTAAAAACTCGTTTAAAAACTTTACGAATTTTTTACGTTTGCAACATGTTTGATTAGGTGTGAGCAAGAATTACCTACTGATTGGATTCCACAACTTTTGCGGCGTCAGACCATTGTAGCACGTTGTACACATACCTATAGAATAAAGTACAAGGTTTTGCTATCGTTTTGGCCTTACGTGTTTGCATGCATTATTAATTATTTTTTAGTAAGGTACTGTCTGAAAGAATTTGTAAACCGCATCATGGGAATACGGCCGTTATATATGTTTAACAAATCATTTTATAACTGCAAATATTGTATTTATGGCTATTTACTGCCTGCAGCTTACTACATAGGACATAAATTTATCTAGATACTACGAGCGATGGATATTATATAATTTTCCAATGTGCCAGAGATTACTGGAGGCTTACCATACATCCAACAGTGGCACATAGGCTGAAAATGATGATTATAGTGTCCGAACTTTCTGATCTGGGTTAAGTTAGTCCGTACCTTTACAAATACTTATCCTTACATCTTTATAATATCCTACTAATATTATAAATATCGAAAGTTTATTAAAATCAAATATTAAAGATCTTTTACATCCGCCTAATTACAACATCATATAAATATACCTACTATATATATCATTAACATAATTAATCATGTACTTACTTACCTAATTAAATAAATTACACAATAATGAGTTATTGTATTGCTAACATCAAACAAGAGTGAAATTGACAATTAATTTCTAGGTGATGTTTATTATGTTTGATAATAATTATTAACAAATTTAATTTTAATATTGTTTTGGAATAGTTAGAATTGTAATCAAATCTTTTGAAGCGTACCTACTCATTTCAGAGTAAAACGTTATTTTGTTTTATACGACTTTAAATAAAAAGGAAGATTTTCTCAATTCGACCGATTAGACACGTATAAGTGTATGTAATACAAATTTGTAGACAAATTTACAACAAATCTCGTAATCCAGGATTTCCCAGAATATCTTCATATTTCGGAATAGTTACGGTAAGTGAATGTTAATAGGAATTTCATAACTTTCCCTTATAACCACTCACATCGTTCCACTAATAGTAATAAGCAAGTATCGAACTATATAACAGTTTAGTAAAGCATCAAAACGCTATTAAAATTAATACTTCTTAGAGCTAGCTCTGTACTTAGTAGGTAAATACCATTTACATGATGTAATTTTTATGCCAGTTCAATTAATTTGAAGCAATATCTATTATGACAGCCATGGTTTCAACAATGTTTAGACCATGCAAGTCACGATGATTGTTATGCTATGAATTAGACCCACCTTAAAAACAGTTGTACACGAAGATCACTAAACGTTAAGATTGAACGTATAAAAATATGTTAAGTATATTATATCAAAGAATGGCACAAACTTCAAGACGTCTACACCTAAAAGAGCGTGTAAGCGTTCGTAACGAACCTTGCATGGACTTCAGATCAAAGTTCTGAGTGGTCACTATTTAATAGATAAACGTTAGTAGGCCTGTTTTGCGGCAAGTAAACAGTTAAGCGTATTCGGTTACTAATGGCATCGCTACACATCATCATCGGGGACGTGAAATTATCGGTATCGGTAGCCATAACGGAGGCTAATAAACTCCTTTAAACTATAACCACTTGTTCATACGAACTTATCTCTTGTCTCCGCTATTTAACACTCGCACAATGTTTTCGACTTCGTTTTCGTTAATACGCTTTTACACATATAATACTGCTTTCACACCCGTTTATACAGAATCTTCGCGGAAAAATGGTATCGATGTAACGACATCTTATCGATTGCTACTTAGACATCATTTTTCTTTATACCGTTCTGAACTTCGAACAAAAACCGGCTCGTAAGAGTGCTTATTTCAGTATCGTCAAAATTCTATTTTAGGTCATCAAAATTTCAGGTTTCGGAAGAGTAGTTTTGTTAGGTACACCATTTTTAAGTATCATGTTGATCAGTTTCGTTTTCAGCAAAATTTAGCCGAAACTAATTGAGGTGCAAATGTGCACTGAGTCTTGAACAATCGAAACAGTAATATATAGTTTCATGTTAAACCCACTACTAAGTGATTCAGTAATATGTATTTTGATACCAACGTACATCAATGCGGCAATAATTTTTGTGAATTTAGAATAACGCCAAAATGAGATTTGGGTTTCAATATCCGGCTCAGTCGTATGACCCATCGCACTCACAGTATCGAGAGGCCTTGATTCTAATACTATTTAGAAGGATCCAATTCTCGCCCTTTCAATTCTACTATCGAATAGGACCCCAATTTGTCTGTTTAATTCATCTGAATTGCAAATTACTGGTCTCTGGATCCCTTCTAAAATTTAAATCCAAGTCTAGTGCAGATGGGTAACTAGCTGATAAATAACATAGCTAGCCGGATATTCGTGGTTGAATAGCAAGTTATTACATGTATTTGAATATCCATACTATACTATACTATACTATATACTATATATAAGTACTAAGTACTATACTATTAGGGGCGCAGCTAGTTGAATTATAAAAGGTAGTGTTCATGCTTTAGTCATAGTCATAGGTAGTTCGTTTTGAATATTCTTTTGGTTTCGCTTTCCAGTTTGATCATAGCGGTCAAAGTCAAAGTCAAAGTAGGTAGGTACTCATAACTTACCCATGTCGAAATATAAAATTATCACCTAATTGTGATTTCATTCCAGAAAGGTATGTTTAAAAAAAATGAAAAAAAATGTTTCAATGCCTCAATTATTAACAACTAATTATAGCATCTTGATCACAAGATAATCATTATTGATTCATCTTATTAGCATTATTTTGTATGTAAAAAGGGATCAGGTTCTCAGTGAATCTGATCCACTGTTATACTAAAGTAATTGTGGAAAAATCCTGAAAATTTGTACTTTTACATTAAACCAACAAGGTAGGATTCTGATAATGTCATCTAATAGCACGCAAACATGTTTAAATATAGATACTCGTATATATAGTAGAAAAACAAGTTTTAGAAAATATCAACAAAAGATCCACTACGTTTTTTAAATGCAGGCACAGAACGAAAAATTACTACCACCTGTCCCGAGTTGAGCGTAGCTGGGTAAGCATTATGTGAGAAGCCTTATGCTCGGGATGGCATTCTTAATTCAGTAACACACTACAGCTAAAGCTGGTCTGCCTATTTTAGTGATAACCACTGTGTTCCAAAGATCCACTGATGACCAGTTGACCCAAAGTTAAATTTGATCAAATAATTTATAAATGCTTATATGGCGGCTAAGGATCTTCTTCTTTTAATTAATATCATAAGCCTGATTGTGAAAACCTTTTATAAATGTTGACAGCTATTGTATTAAAATGCAAAACTGCGATGTTTATTCTTCAGATTAAAGTTGTTTTTATTTAAAAAAGGCTCTTTATCCAGCCAGTAAATAAAAATATAGATCCACCTATAAGCTAGAATGGGTACCTAATAATAAAGCCAGGGGGCGTAAGTCGGTTCTCTAAAACGGCTCAGTTTGCCATTTAATAAAAATTTTACAATAATTCTCAGCAATAGTATTAAGAATATAAGTCTTATTAATTTGTTCCGTGCTGGCTTTCCAGCAATCGCGTTAAGTAAGAAAAAACTAATGTGTACCTTACTGTTCCTGCCCACACAGCACACGTCCAATGATCTTTAATAAACTACACCATAACTGCACCGAGGAAGATAAGAGTACCTGTTGAAAATGGCTATTTTAATAATGAAGTTATATTTGTATACTTATAATAAGTTAGTGAACCTTTTCATTACTCATACACGGAAACTAAGCATGAAGTTACGTGCGCATGAACCTTCAATCCTATTATCTACGCCGCTAGGGTCGTAAAGTTACTTCCGGCCCTAGTAAAGTAAATACGAGTAACTGTCAATTAATCAAAATGTCACCTTCAACTCGGACATTTCTTTTGTGGCAGGTCGATGCATTCTAATTCATTCATGCTAATCATGTAAATGTGTGCCTTTTTCACCTTGGGTGACAATCTACTATATTATAATTATTATATTAGAATATATTAGTACAGCTACGGCAGATTCTTTTATTTAGATCTCGATAATATGATTTTACTGAATTCCGGTTGCTTACTGTAGTTAGATATATTTAACATTACTTCAATACAAAAATTACAACTACACGAGTATGTGTCGGATAGTAATTTTAAAAATTCAAAATGAAAACAAGCAAAAAGAAAAAGCAATTGTAAAATCAGTCCTCAATGAAGCTATTAAAATCACTTGAAGAAACACGGTTACCAACGGCTTCAGAAAATTGAAAAAAATAATTTGCAAATAAATTAATCAAGAAATACTACATTGGAGTTACGTGGCCAATTTCATCGGCGTGAAAATAAAGCTATTCGTTCCAAGTTGTCACACGTATTGTATGTAGATATATCTTCCTATATCCAATCACCGCAAGCTAATTAGAGACTTATTTGCATTGAGCCCCGGTGGCATTGATTTTGTGTTCAATTTATCATTGTTGCTAGTGCATAACTCGCCGCAATGGAGTCATCAAATTGACACGCAGACGAATTGGTAGGTATGAGCTGTAGCTGTAGCGCTACAGCGCAACAGCTACAATTATGAATCCTATGATACCAATCGACAATTCATACAAAATTTTTGCCATATTGTTATATTATTTAGTAAAAATAATTTGAAATTTCCGATATTTGAAAACGGGGACTTAATCGCGTTAAAATCACATTAATAGGAACATTTCGAAAGCGTTGTTTTCGAACCAATAAAATAAGGCAAGTAACACCAACCTAATTACCTACCTTTGCCGTAGAGTCCCCTTTAATTTTGTTTAAGATATTTATGTATACTGAGTTTAGTATGAGTTCCGATAGACGACATTACTTCACTTTAGCACCAACGCTTGTTAGTGTGATACACGCTTAAAACAATTTCAAGCGTGAAAAAAGTTCTAAATCTGGATTCTGTGTGGGTGGGACTTTACCAACATTGTAATTTATTTTCCTTTCTTTTAGGCGCTTGGTAGTCTGTATCGCTTGGGGGTGCTTACTAATCGAGTTATTCATCAAAAATAAACCTTAGATAATCCTAGTCCAGCTGTTGCGAGACTACAAAGAGATTATATAGTGAAACTGTGGGTTTAATTGCAGCTGCGTACGGTTTTTATTATCACCATCATAATCAGGCTTTATAAATATTTATTTAAGCCTACAATAAATATTTCGTAAAGAAAAAAAATCTGTGTGGTATTCCTACCATACTTGACGTTACTGATTTATACCTCTCCTATTATTTAATTAAATATTGACCGGTTACTACCACAAACAATACGCAGCCACTGAAATGAAACCAGGGCTCATAATTCTTAGATAATTCCTACTAAATCATAAGTAATAGAAAATAAATAACGAATCTGGGTCACGTTGTGACTAAATTTGGAGAATATTTCATGTTCAAGATTCTTAGAAATGTTCAAGAGCGTTCGAAGCACATCAAATACATGTTTGTTAACTTATACATACCACCTTTACAGATTGTGTCTTCGAATCGTGTGGTCCATTTGATTTTGACTCGTTTTATAAAAGTATTTATTTTTTACTAATTCGATAAGTATTCTTATGCAAGGTACACTTCTACTACTTTACGTAACCATTCGTTTATAGAATCATGTTATAGTACCACTATCGCTCTAAGACCACTCTCAAGGTATCGAGGTACCCTTGTCATACAACAGCCCTCCGCTTTTCACAGTTCGTGGCTTCTCAAGAGTTACGGTTTTCGCATTCAAGTCTGGCACAAGAGCTTTGTAGCATCTCCTGAGAGCCCGAAGCAAATGTCGAAAGGTTCAATAAAAATACGTGTCTACGGAACGCTCAAGACGCTTCAAGAACCTCCCTGGGGTTTGATTTTAAAATCTACAATTGATGGTTTCCTCACCGAATATGTAAAAGAAACCTTTGTTGTTTTTTGACAATGAATAAATTAAACCATACCTGATTGATGCCATTTATAAAAGGTATTTTGTAAAATGTGCTCTGTACAGGTCATCTGCGGCACAGACTGCGGTCAAAAGAGTTGTTTTTAATTAACAAGAAAACCTGTTATTAAATACCTGAAATATAATATCCTTGAAACCTTGGGTGCTTGAAATAATTTTAATGTTGCTGAATGTTTAATGCTAATGACTTCAAAGTTTCGAGCTAGACAACTTACTTAGACAGAATCGATCACAAAATTTGGCCAAAAGTTAATGTGTCGACTGTAATCCTTACTATTTGCAACTTGCGTATGAATGAAAAATCTACATCAAAAGTCACACGCAAATTCAATTATGCTTTGATTTTAAATATTTGTGTTTGTATGTTGTACCTACTGTGGTAAGTACTATAATTATTTTTGAATTCTTTCTACAACAAAGTAGGTTCCTCTTTCAGTGGGGGATTATTATAGACTATTACTATTATTCCTAAAAGTAGACTAATATATCAGATCCTAAAATTGTTTAATCCGACCTCTGTCTGTCCACTATTGACGGAATAATCGAAGAAAATTGCTGCTTAAAAAAATACATGGAGACGAATATTATAAAGAACTTTCTCCTTTATTGAAGTCGGTTAAATAACGGAAACATGCCGCCATCATGACGCAAAGCCGAAGCTGATGAATTCCAAAAAGTCGTATGTTTTATACTTTAGCTCCTTTGAATATAGGACTTTTTGCAATGACAGTAACGCTATGCGAGCGCTACACTCATGGGTCGTTGCGAATTTAGTGGCTTTCCGAGCGCAATTTTCTGTAGGCTATAACTGTTTTCACACAAGGGCAGAAGAGTAGGGAGTACAGTACCTACTGCTGCAATTTGAACGTACAGGACAGTGTTAAGACAATAAAGGCAGTACTGTGCTGCCTTCCTTTCTGCCTCGCTATTCTGCCCTCGTGTGAATACGGCATTAGGAAGCAATGTAGAGGTTAGTATAGTCAATATCTACGTTTCAAGCGTTATTTAAGTACTTATTCTACTCTTAATTACATTTCGTTTTCTGTCGTTGATTACAGTGCTAGTCTTAACTAATCCTTAATCATTGAAGGACTGAAAATTTAATTATACCCAGTTCACAAGTTCGTGATTATTATACATTTGGTTCGAAGCGGCACGTTTATCTGTGAAGGCAATTTATAAGGTTTTAGATTTAGGTAAATTGTAGAGTGCTAATTTCATATTAATTTCCATCTGAAATCCGAATAAGTTGAATAACGCTAAAACTTTTGAAGAAAAACCATAAACATCTGAAAACAAAGCACGTTCATTAATTAGTATGTTAATTGCTAGCGTATTAACAAGATTTAAATTTGAAATGAGATTTTGGACTTTTACGTTTTTTTATTATGTACGTGAAGTGTCCGTAAAAGTATATTTACGTAAATTTTAATAACATACCTACTTCAAAGCAATTAAAAGTAAAATATTTTTTTGGCCTCATTCAGTTATAGCTGGCTAAAGCTGGTTCACTAAATACTAAGATAGGTAGGTAGTTCTTTTTTATTACAATCGACACTATTATTATCAAATCGAGTAAAATTTATGAAACAAACACTACCCAAATGTATTTTTATACGTAAAAGGTTTTTATCTTCACATCATTTCAATCATGGATTAAGAAAACCATAACCATCTAGAATTTGTGTTTTTAATAGTTACTTCAGTTGGTCTGATTGTAAAATGCCATTAAAAAAACATCGTCCACTTCACAAACCAAACAAGCTTAAAAAATCTATATTCATAAAGACATCTATGAATATCAATGTCGTTTTGGTATCCAACAGCACTGAATATTTTAAAATGGTTAAATCAAATTCAATCAAAACATTGTTATATACATACTTGGTTTTAACACGTCAACATGCTATTTCCCCAAAGAATAATAGGTATCCTAGGATTTTATATGTATCCCTTTTTAAAATAACTATGGAGTAGTCTGTGGGTTTTTTATTTTTATACGTGTTACTTAATTATTTTGATTTTCGTAGCATTCGACTTCATAGTGCCGATGACCCAATATCATTATCAAAAGGAACCAATGACACATTGGTTTTCCGTGTTACACATTCGCAATATGTGCTTTCAAAAGTGTGTCTACTTTATTTTAAAGGAATTGAACTCAAATTTAATGGTTATAACTATAACTTATAATAATTTCACTTGCAATGCTATTCGTAGAGCACGTAGCACTTTCGTAGCGCGTAGGTTCGTAGCATAGGTGGTAGATGGTTTTAGTTGTGTTGTTTCCGATCTTGCAGATCTAAATGGAAAATCCATTCAACTGAAAGGCAAATTTGTGAGTTTCACTGCCTTTATTGACATCGATGAAATAGTTATCCATATTTTAGTATAAGTAGTCCATATTTTAGTTTTGTTTCTAGTTTCAAACTCCGACCGCAGCTACGTAGAAAATTATTCGAACTACCTACGCGATTCATATATGCTTAAAAGTACATAAATATCCTACATAGTTCTTGTTATAGTTTCGTTTTATAGGTCCTTTTGATCGATATGATAATAAAGATCAAAAATGTTTGGAAGTTTTTCTCTAACGTCAATACCTTTTCACAACTCAACTTAATATGTAAAGCTTTAGATATAACGAAAATGAGCTACGCTATAACATTGACCTTATCTTTAACATACAAATTATCAATGTTTATCAGGGTAGTATTTTTACACCTATTATTGAAAATAAATTTAGTAAATTGTTAAAGTACATTTTCGTTTTATTCAATTTACTAAATTCATAATGAAATTAAGTGAGGCTTTTAATCATATTACAATATTACAACCACTAGGTACCTGCATAGCATAGGTAGAAACGGCGGTTTTCTGCTCTCACCGAGAGGTCAGGTTGATTAAGTGCCGTTTAATAAGCCTGCAAGCGACATGTGACAGTCTAGCAAAATATATTTTCTAATACCTAGTCCACTGACCCGAGCCTAAGAAAGGATTTTAATAAAACATGTCTATAAGTTTCTTGTGCTTGTGTGTAAATGAAAATACTTAGTAGAATTATATTATGTTTTCCTAGTTAATACTTATATTATAGTGTCCAGAAAATTATTATTGAGGCTGACACTTGATTATATGTAAAACTAGTCATGTGCGAGCCAGGCACAAAAAGACTCGCAGAACTTATTTTCAACTTTTACATTTTTCGGAACGATTTCTTTACTTAACTTACTTACCAAATTTTACAATTCTAAGTCAACTGGAAGTATCTTATTTGTTTCGGTTTATGACTAAGTAAAGACTAACCCCCTTATGCATAATCGACCAGTAAACCTGTATTAGCTAAAACACATATTAAATCTGTTGCTATCTCTTTTCGTTGACATATGAGTGACAAGAAAAAAACGTTCTTAAAACCTGTATTAAATTGTCAAGTTTTTATGCATAAGGGGGTTAGTATCAAACATATTTGGGTTCTTTCCGTAAAATTGGTAAAAAGCTTACCTTATGTATAGTCGACAAAGAAATAGGTTTACCACTCTAAGGCTGAATATCATTTGCACGTACAAAACATCAAGGGCTATTTTCGCTTGACAGATTGACCTGCTACGTCAGAATCTGTCATTCAGTAATCCTTAGCGAATAATTATGTTACTGGGAGATGTCATCATAAGTGGTAAACCAATTTCTTTGTCGACTATACATGTATAATGTGTTTTTGTTAAATTCATGTTTTTGCTCGAGATATCTTAACAAAATAAATATACTCGGCAGACCTATTATAAAATAGAAGAGTAATGCGCAGCAGGCTTAATGTAATAATAACATAAGTATTTTTCAGTAGGTACCTACTTCTTGTTCCCTTTCCCTTCCTGAAAACTAAACACTACAAAGCTTTTAGAGTTGGAAATTACACGTCCATGAAGTAGAACTCAATTAACAATTTATTCAACAAAGTTTTAGTTTCATTCTATTTACAAATTAGAACATTTTTCACTTCTACCAGTGGGTATGGAGAAATCCCATGGGTCTTCAATAGACCCACTGATAAACATTGAAAAACTAAATCAAGATTAAGAAACCAGAAATATGGACATCCTTTTAGCAGTCTCTTTATTACTGTAGTTTCCTTTATAACCCGTTAGGGTATAAATAATATGTGAATGCGAAAATATTTGTACTGGTACCGCACTTCGATTTGAAGGAATCGTATCCTTTTTCTTTTTGTTTTAAAGTATCTGAAGAAATAAGTAAAACACTATCGCGAGAACCACGATCATAATATGATCGTGGTTCTCGCGATAGTGTTTTACTCACCACGGTACCACCACCAAACAAAATAGGTTATATTATAACCTATTTTGTTTGTAATCCAAATGTTTTTGAAAAATGGTTTTGACAAGGCTTAGTTGATAAGTTACTTTTGTCCGTGTGGCGGACAAAAGTCTGCGTTATGGCAGTAAATTGTGATTTGTGTAGGGAGGCATGTAATTTGTGATGCAGGATTTATATGTATTAAGCAATCATGCAAATCGCAACATATATTTTCATCGTGACTTGCTTTTCCATATTATATTTTATTGAGCCGTATTGAATGAATCTAGGTAAGTACACTTAAAAAATCCAGCTAATCGACCAATATTAATACTTATTCACTTTAAAGTGATATTTACTTAATTGTAATTTGATATTTATAAAAGGTTATCTTCTAACTTGCAACACAAAAATCAACGAATGTCTGTTAGTTACCTTGGTGTTACTTTATTAAAAAGTGGAAGAACAGAAAAGTGTATTGAACCAAATAAAACGACTCTCCTCCAATTTGCCAGTTTGTTCCGATGCACTCTACTAGTTGAGGGGCTACGGTGATAAACTTATCCAGAATAGTCCTTACTTCAGTAACTTCGCTGTCGACTTGAAGTTCATTCACTTTCTAAAAACTTTAACTGTATTTCTCGGTAAAGTATTATTTCCACCTTAGGTACTTAAGAATATTAAATTCTTCTGTTTTTATAAAAACGACAAAAAACATTCATTTAAAAAAAAAAAGTTTTTATTGAATTTTAATTACCTATACCATACTATGAGATATGTTGAAACTATCGTAGAAACGGAAACAGATCTGTTTCCGTTTCTACAATAGTTTGAATCCAGTAATTATAAAAAAAAAATATTTATTTACCAGAAATAAGACACAAAATTAGGAACTACTAGGCCAGCTTGTGTCGCGGGAGATAGGTAACAAAAGAGATTTAGCTAATTTAATGAGACACGTGCATGGCAGGACAGACACAATTAAGAACCTCCATTTTGAAGTCGATTAAAAAAGACGGTCTAATGAATCACAATAATAAAGAAGATAGGTACATAAAAATAGAGAAGGAAATTATTTACAGGATATTGTGGCAACACCGCGACCGGGAAATGAATAAAACCGTACTTTGACCCAGATTGCACAAGCTCAAACGAAACGGTCGCCTGAAGTGCTAACACACCACACAATGATAGCAACAAACTAATCCTAGTGAAAAGTGACATGTAGAACTCAAGTCATGTATTTCAATGTTTTAAAATTTCATACAAAGTTGTTGTAGGTATTTAAATATTCCTATATAAAAGCGACCTGGAGCCCACGGTTCGGAAAGAGAAACGCTGGCAGACCACCCACCCGATGGTCCGATCAGATGGTCAGAAAAACCGGTGATAGAACAGAGTGGAGAAAGATTGGAGAGGCATACGCCCTGCAGAGGGCAAATATATGCTGAAGAAGATATAAAAGCGACTTCGGCAATGTGAAATATTATTCATTATAATGAATTGAACGGGAATTACTCACGTAAAAATATTGTCGATTTAGATACCGACAATGTTTCGATTCTTCCGGAGAATCTTCATCTGGGTATGAGTGTGCTCACTCCTCGCGGGCGCGTTTCACACTGCGGGCTAGGCATCGTCGTCGTCGCTCGTCGCGGTATATTTTTACGTGAGTAATTCCCGTTCAATTCATAATAATGTCTAGTACAACTCACGATAGTTTTGAAAGTGAAATATTATTTTCATGCTTTGTGAAAATATTCCAAGATCTTGTATATTAAGTACATTCATAGAAACGACGATTCAATTTATTCATACTTTTTTTCCACCTTTTTCTGTACAGACTTATAAAAATACACCCGAAAATCTAAACGTAAACATCATGACTTTTCTGTACAGACTTATAAAAATACACCCGAAAATCTAAACGTAAACATCATGACATCTCCTGACCAACTCACAATCAGATATAAAAAGAAAGATTTTTTGTATTGTAGGTACTTATGTATTTTTTTATTATTAGTGGACCGATTTAAAAATTTATTTGAAACTAAAAGAGTTTGCAGGAGTAGGGTATACCCCCGAGGTGGTCCCATAAAGAAAAATACCTACCTGATGAGAATCATCAGTCTATTATAATCATAATATATATATATCATCGAGAGACAAGGGAATTTCAAAATAACTTTACAACACACTTCGACTTTCACATGTTTTAAGTCATCATCATTTTCCTGCCCTTATCCCTATGTGGGGTCGGCACAACACATGATTTTTTCACATGTTTTAAGTCATAAAATTTATATCTCAAACATTATTTAACCAGACAAAAACAAGAGAAAAGTTAAAATGAGTTTACCGGGGTGCTCCAAAGGAGTTTGTAGTTAAAACATTGCTTGAGTGCTAGCAATTTTTATAAGTAGGTAAATATGAGAGAGCATGAAACACTTTGATAAAGTTTCCTACTATAAAGTTTACTTTTCGTGCTTCTAAAAATATGTAAGCATCCACTTACGCTTTTTACGTAGAAAAAAATAACACTGATCAAGAGCGCGTCGGACTATTTACCCTCGTTTTGATTTAGAAAGCAATAATTATGCGTTAGTAAAGTGTTTATATGAATAAGTACATTAACATGAATCCTTTACAATGGCAACCTCATTTAATTCTTAGAATGCTTACTACTTGCATCGAGAATGCCAATCCAGGTTCTCACTATCTCCTGGACTTCCTACATTTTGTTTTCTGTAACCTATTTCATCCCACTGCTGGGCAAAGGACTTCTTACATTATATCACATAAATTATAGAGCTCTGTAGATAAAATAAAGATTTAAAAAATGCGTATACAAGTGCGTGTCTGTATCATTATTCATTTGGGGTATACTCACTAGACAGAAGCATCGTAATGAAATAATTTGAGCTACATACTAAAGGACGTCACACACAGCAGCTATAATTTATATTACGGTATATTACATCCCGGGAGCTAGCTGTATATTATCGTAAGCTATCACACACACAACAGATACTGTAATACATCTTTCGGTTTATTTCATTGACATACGTCACGATTGACGCGCTCTCCAGCTGCTAAAGGGGATGTTCTTATTTTTTCATTACTCATACACGGAAAGTACGTATATATATAATATGTTTTATTGAGATAAGGAACAAATTAAAAAAAAAACAGGCACAAAAAATCTAAAATGGATCTAAAGAATTACATAAAGATTTCTAAAAAATGTCTATCGCTCCCTGGGATACAGTCGTGATCATAAAAATAATATCTACACTACTTAAAACTAATTTAATAAAAATGAACACTGTATTCTAAACCATATATTTAATATTCTTATTTTTTCATTACTCATACACCAAAAGTACGTATATTCCGGGAGTCAAGATCAACCTTTTCCGAACTTCATGATCTAATTAAAAAAGATATTAGGAAAAATAATACCCACATGCGAAAAAGTATATGTTCCGAAGAACGACTTGCTGTATGCTTAAGGTAAGAATGAAATGAAAGTATAAAATAATCATTAAATTTTTGAACATCCTTTACGAAGAGAAATATACGAAAATATATCGAGATATACTGAGATGCATTAAGATAAATGTCGAGCTATTAATATATAAAATATTCTGGAATGCTTATTACGCCCCAGCACAGGGGTGTTCCAAAATCCGTGTTATCAATTTCCGGTACAATGAAACGTCTTTGTAACATCACGTATCGTCTCTTATTGCCTTAGCTTCTGTTATTAAAACTTTCGAGGAAATTTTCGTATAGCAATTGTGTGCTGAGTGTAATAAACCTACCAAATTAGGAGTGTTCGGAATATTATACGTGTCACAATAATTTGAATTCCAAATTGTACTTTCTGAAACATAAAGTTTGGTACCTACGAAGTACATCTACGATCGTACATGCGTTACATAGCTACAAAAAGATTGCCCAACATTACGCGGCTTGTACCTACTCAAACAATCAATTATATTGAAATTACCCAATAATTGATTTTACAACTTCAAATAATCACTGATCTTGGTACACGTTAAAAATATGTTGTTTTCAAAATTTCTCAAATTTTTCGTCAATTATTTTACAATCTTCAAATCCGCCTAAGCAGGCTATTGTATTAAGTTTAAAGGACACTCAAAATTCCCTCAGAAGCATGAAAATATCTCTGTCCATGGCAAAATCTTTGGAAACTTTTAGGTATCTACAATTATTTATTTCAAAACACATACATCTTCTGTAGGTACACAGAGGTCAAGCTCATAGCCAAAATAAGTAGCGAATAGATATTTATGTGACACTTGCAAACTACCCCGCTCGTTCGAGTTGACGTTGAGTTATTCAAAGGACGGTCACACTACTCGTCATGTTGTATGCAAAGTCCTCTCAATCGTCTTACCCTCGAGTCTAACGTCAAAGATAATAATTTTCAACTCAGTAGAATCACAAAACTTGCTCAATATTCTTGATAGGTCATTTTATATCTGTTCCTTTTCATTTACTACAGCAAATGTTAGTGAGTCAAATAATTACCTACAACGTTTAATGAACTCGTTATAAAATGGACTCCTTTTATTTCAATGTCTAAAACGATAAATTCTATGTTCGTTTTTGCGCTCAAAAATTAAAAATGCTTTACATAGCTTAGTTAATTATCTCTCTTGTTATTTTTTCGAAATTAAGATCACAATTATGAATAAAAAAGCAATCCCCAGAGGGATAGCTGGGTACTATATCAACTTATCATCGCAATGGATTAATTTATAAAATATTCTTCGACGAAAAAAAAGAGCTATCTATCTAAATATTATTTTACTTTACGGCCTTTGTAGCGCAGTAGGCCTACGAGACGCATAGGTTGCAGGTTTGATCCCCGGAATCTATGTATTTAAAAAAATCTTAGTGGTTTTAAATCACTTATCACAGGTGCCTTATGATATTATTAATTAATTTATCTTTGAGATATCGACGTCCGTTAATTTTATTACTAATATTTCGTAGGTATTAGAGCGTAGGAATATTAGAGAGCCAGTTGATATCATTTTCCTAATTGCCAGATTTGCTGACGGTAGGATGAACATAACGTTAGTTATCGTGGAGCAAATATTGAGTTAGGTTAGCATGCAAATTCTCCCTAGATGTCAAATTCCCAAATTCTCATAGCTCAACTAAAAAATATGAATATTGTTTCAACTTGATTGGATGTAGATCGGTTTCGTTCACTAACTGTTTCGCAGAATAGTATTTTTACTCGCATTGCAGATTATCCCACTATTAATACAAAGGCGAAAGTTTGTGTAAGTGTGAATGTTTGTTACTAATTCACGCTCAAATGGCTGGACTTATTTCAATAAAATTGTAAAAATGAAATTTAATAGAATTTTATATAATACCAGGATACATTATATCCTGGATTATATAGGCTTGATCCCGTTATTGCTAGGGGAACAGTAACAATTCACCGCGGGTAACTGTAATAGCAGCTTGTAATGCAATAAATTATACCCCATCTGGGTGAGTTCCAGTCCTGTGGGTGAGGTTGTGGGAAGAAACTAACTAATATTATTTAATACAATAAATTATAGCTGATCTAGAACTCTATTCTTCTGGGTAAGCGTGCAAAGTTGTGGGAAGAAAGTAATTAATACTTTTACCTAGCTGTATTAGTTATAAGTATGAAAATCTCTAGGTATAAATAATTATGGCTGTCGGTATAGCAAAGTCGGAAATCTAAAAAAAGCAATTAGCTTTGAGCTGCAGTGTGACGTTATTAAATTAAATGTGACTGTGTAGTACATCACCCAAAGTCCTAACATCAGTACCTATCAATAAAACTTGTGCTACAATCATCAGTTTTGAACATTATAAACTCTTAAAACGGGATATTATCAATTAAGTAACATAACGTCGGAATACTAGGGAAGTCTGCTTATCTTTTACGTTTGTCTATACAAATCTAAATAGTAAGAACGTCATAAATAGTTACCTACTACTTTCAAATATTTTAGTAGCTATTTGCGTTTCACTATTTGGGCGTTAGTCACATTATTCATTACTTAGTGTTTTAAATCGCCTTGGAATTAAAAGATCGTTATTGCAACTGAGTGGTGAGTGACTAATGTTACATGACTTATATTTTAGTAATATTTGTTGTAACTTTCGCTACTTGTCTATAACTATCTATTTTTTACGCTAAATAAAAGCTGCAACAGTTGTGCTGGTGATATTTAATTTTATCCAAGCTGGCACCGACATTATTATACCTAAACTTCTTTGTTGTCTATGTTTTGTTTAAATATTGCCCTTGGATAATATACTTACTGATTTTAATTTGTTTTAAAGATAAAATATCACGTTGGAATTAGAAAAAATAAGCAATTTATTATTAATTAGGTACACGTATTATTATTTTCCAAGCCCTATCTTTTATGACTTATGAGTTATGAGATACCTAGTAAGTAAAATAAGTTGTTGTTGAGGTCATGTGGTGTGGCTAACTGTAGTAGCGTAGCACATAATGCTCTTCAGTTTATGACATTTGCAGTCACCTATCCGCTTTGTGAATGATTAGAGCGAGAACTAAAACGATATATCAAGAACGTCTTAGTTAGCTTTGCCACGAGTTTTCAAAATTAAATTCGAGTGTTAGCTGCTAACAACCATTTTGCACCTGTGGTTAAAATAATAAATTCAAGAAAATGTTCTTGAACTTACTAGTCTTGTTTTATCCTTTGAATTATGTGACACATGCGCTAGGTTGTTTAAGAGCAGCTACAACAAAAAGTTTAAATTAATCTAAGAGTTGTGACGATGCCTCAATGTTAGTCTTTTACAATAAAACATCGGAACGAACGCATGAAACGTTACGAATAGTATAGGTTTATAGCTTATACCTACCTACATTAGAATAACTGACAAGGTCATAAGTTGTAATTTATATAAACGTAAAATGACGCAGAACCTAAATAATAGCATAAAGTCTACAGGTATCTACAGGTTCTATTAATCTTATATGGAGTGAGAATACGGTAGACCTTCGGAGCACGTATAACCTGGAATTTTGTCACTATTCAACCTCAACCCTTAAAAGCTTTTGCCTTAAATACTTACTTACCTACTACAAATGGCGCCCTAAACAACATTAATATCTCGTCTCTACCGAAAGACGTAACCATAATAATAGCCTTTTGGTTTTCGGCTCAGCACATTTCACTAACATAAGCTGAAACACGAGGTGTTAAATATGGCTTACTTTCAGTACGTTCCAGGCCTACGGGGACTATCGCAGGGTCAACGTCCTATAAAGCTCTGTGATGAATAAATCATATTTTGTTGGTAGGTACTAAGTATTAGATATCAATTCACCGCTATATAACAGCCGTTATGTGCCGTTTAGTCCTTAATAAACGGACACTTTCCAGATAAATGTGGTTTTATCTTCTCAACCTACATAATTTTATTGAACTAGGTTCCTTTTCTTGCCTAATAAGGGTCATCAAAGAGATCCGTAAAAGTACAGTAAATGTGTAATGTTCCTTGGCATTATAAAACGAATCTAAGTTTATAGTAGTCATTTTGTTTTACTGTCTGTGTTATTGTCTCGGAATACTTACAAACAAACTACCACTTTATTGAAGCCGCTTAAATATTCTAGTAGAAACAATGTTCCGATATATTATTTTTATAAATACGTAGGTCTGCGGTTGTAATTTGTAGACAAGTAGGTAAATTTACTACTGAAAGAAAATGAATAAACTAAAACCGTTTGTTACAACAGCGCCCCGCAGTGTTACTGCTCGTTTGCAAAAAGTTTCGTTATTGATAGTTTTATGGCGTTTCACTTGAAAAGTCATTAGGTAAACAGCAGGTTATGTGTTAACCCACGGTGTAAGCTATGTTCATTTAAAATCATCTTTAATAATTTAATTTGTTTAAAAAAAATTAACAACATAGATAGAGTACATAGAAATTTACAAACATACCGTAACAATAATTACCTAAATGATGTTTTCAATTGTATTCATTACACGTCAAAAGTAATTGTGACATCAATTTTTCAAAAAAATGAAAATTTTTGCATTTTTCGTGCATTTATTATTCCTAGCAGCAACTCAGTGAATCCGTCGTCTGAATATTTTACTGAAATCAGATGACTCAAAAGTTTATTCATGTTCAAATCGGTTACTTTCAGCTGCAATGTTACAAGTTTAGAATGACTAAAAAAGTTTTTATTGCATTACATAAAGCTGATCGGTTCATTCAGGTCCAGGTCCTCGTCTAAGCATCTTGATTGGAAGGCAAATGGTGAAATGTATCCACTTTGTCCGTTAACTTGAGCCGTGGATAAAGTAAATGTTAGTTCCATTTGTATCTGAGTGGCATTTGTTTGTGCTTGTGTTGTGATGCTTGTAACTTCAAAGGATTGAAATCGGTTTACATATCTACCTATTGACTGCGGATCTTCTCCCTTATCGTATAACCTTATCTATATTCAAGCGCCAATGTAAGCGTAGGCGAGTTGTAGTCAAGCCAACTCTAAATGAAAACTAGTATTATGAAACCGTTCAAATATTCGCCTATTTGAACAATATGCTCATTTTAGTTAATACCTAACTTGTATTTACTTTCCTGGAAACAACCTTTATAATGTTGTTTCCAGGAAAGTTACGTATTGGATAGGAAGTGAAATGAATCAAAATTTATTAAAAGCGTTGTCAAAAGGCTGATTTGAAAATTTGTAACTTCGAGAAATTTGAAACTGAAGCACTTTATTGAAGACCATAATTATTTAAATTAAATAAGTTTTGTGAAGGAATGGTACGAGATAGCCAAAAACAGGGACCAGTGTAAAATTTCAGGAAGACCTTTGTCCAGCTGTGGGACACAATTACACCATTTAAAGTAGATTTTTTCTGTACTGAACAAAATTGTTTGTTCTTTTCATATAGGTATGCAAGAAAATGTGTATAAAATATTGCAGATCTTGAAACATTATATAGGCCTACCTATATAATGTTTCAAGATCTGCAATATTTTATACACTACGTTAGGTACCTAATGTAAAAGTTCACGCATATTCGATACGCCTATTATTCGTGTAAAAGAAGCCAAAAGTTGTAGAATGGTGTCAAATATCAGCGTAGGCAAACGGCAGAATTGAGAAATTTTGAGAAGGTTTGGCGCTTCAATACAGGTAGTAATACTATACTTTAAAGATACTGAGTAGAGTAAAATTACAGTTAAATTGTGTTTCGAGATCAATTGTGTCAGGCAGGTGCAGACAACAAGACTACGTTACACAAAGCAGGACCAATTAAATAGATGCTTATGAGTTTTCTGTTCAATGTAAACTACATTATTTTTAAATCAAGTTAACTTACCACAAATTGCTAAAAGATAAGCTTTATTTACGTTAAAATAGAGATCGGCTTATCTGTTTTTCTTTCTTTAACGTCTATGAAACCGAATATTCAGCTGGGCCAAAGTTTCAGGTATTTCAAAGGTGAAAGTTTCCTCTAAACGAGTTGCTGAGCCTCGGTCGAATTCTTCAAGTAGATCTACATAATTTTTGCAAATGGATCTATGTAAATTGTAATAAAAATAATAGAGTACAGTACAGTGTACGAAAGTGACTGGTGATGAACTTCACTAGTAGATAGATAGGATGTTTTTACTAAGGCTTCTTAGTATTTAAGAGCCGGTACTGACTCCCTCGAAGCACTCAGCGATTAATTCTACCATCGATCTATCACCCAACAAAACTGTAACCGCTCAGAGTCGCCTAACTTCAGCAATCTCTTAAGATAGTCTAAAAGCTCACCACAAACATAAGCTGAATAAAATATATTTACTTAGTATGAATTAATTTCAAACTTTCTTTGAGCTGTACTGAGCAGGAATATTTCTGTAAGTTATATTTTGTATTTGAAGGAAGGCCTTTGGCCTGCAGTAGGTAGGACGCTGCAGGCTCTTAATAATAATAATATGTTATCCAGGGTAGTCACCGGAACGTGTCTCCATCACTTTAACATCAAAATTGTCAAATGGCCTGACTTCTTTCTTATGCATGCCTACTAAAGGTCCGGGACTCCATAGTCCCGTGAGGTGAAACCTTGAAAAACATAATAATAATATTTTGTATTTCCTATAACAACATAAAAGTCTTATTCAAGTCATATTTCAGTATGATGGGCGATTTTGCTTGATAAATATGTATGCACATTCCGTTGAGCGGAATACAGAGGTGATGTAGCATAACAATGTTCACGGATCTATTTCGAAAGGCTCACGTAAATTACTACTTAAGATAGAAAAGATTTAAAAGAACATCGACTTAATTATGTGTATATTTTCAATAACAATTATGACAAAGCAGTTGTTCAAATCGCATGTAGTGATGAGAATAATGTTTAACACAATAAAATGCATTTGAAGTTTTTAACTAAATCGTCTATCTATGATCGGATTACGTAGAGTATTTTAGTAAGAATAGTTTATTTGGAAAACACAGCACAGACAACATGGAGGTAAGTACTAACAATAGGTAGTTAGGTGTGAATTAATAGTGTGACAATGATACTGAATGAGACATTAGGTAGTCTGCGCTGGTGTTGACCAAAAAGGAACAGTCTCAGCTTTGTGTTGCTCTGCATCAGGTAGGTTGGTACAGAGCAAAGCTTTTACCTGAAGTTACAGTATGGAAGTAACCCCGATATACAAATCCGACATGATTTAGATTCCGGAATTTAAATTCGTTATAATTAGAGTTAATTTATTAAAATGATAAACAATGTAAATGTATGGTACTCGCTCAGATACCTATGGTTTTATTATTGAAGAATAAATTTACATTTAATCGGTGTTATTTTAAAGCCTTCCATCATCGTTACCAAAGTAATTGTGTGTGGATTCATAGATAAACGTAGTGTTGTTGAAAGCCTCTCTGTTTACACTTGGCTACGCCCCTTATCTCACATTATAGGGCTCAATGCCTTCAACTACTGAATCGAAATAAAAAATCGAAAGCAGTTCGTTATTGCTTACAATAAAATTGTGAAGCTAAGTGCCTAAACAAAAAATGGGATCGTTTATTTTGTAAAAAGAAATTCAATACTCAGAAACAGTTCATACAACATGTTGCAAACGGCTGCGACAAATAATTTACTTTTTACATCCCTTCTGTAAAACACAAACGGGTACTTACTTACCAAAAGTTCAAAGACAAGTAATAGTAAAAATAGTAGGTATAAGGTATAGAATCTAGTAATAGGGATTTCGTAAAAAAATAGGCTACCCTTTTCTTCTACGACCCGATGAAAGATAAGATTACATTTTGACAGTAGGTATCCTCCTCTGTGGTATGTTCACACTTGCACACTTTTTTCATTTTATTATAATTTTACACGCTATTTTTTATATTTGCTTTATAACAATAAACGTGCTATTGACACAAACTTCAAAAGGATGGCAGAAAATGCAAGTAGCATGTTTTCAAATTTTAAATTGTAAATAAATTACCTAACTAGTACTTCGCCCCGATCTCCACGTATCTTTGGTGCCTTAATTATGTTATGGACATTTAAATTGATCTTAAACTGACATTAAAATTATGCATATTCTTTCTCAATATATCTGTAACTTTATTCTTAACCCTTGGGAACCCAATGTTTTTACAACCCTTTCATTGGATTGAAATTAATGTTCCAAAAAACAGTATAGGTACCTATTTAAGATGCTAAATCAACAAGTTAACTCTGAGGTCATCGCTCACTCGATCAGAAAGTAGAGCAAGAGTGTGGAGTGTGGATACACCTCAAATCGTCTACACCTCTCGTGGAATTATGTCAGAGGATTTCAAATATACGATAGAAGGTCTTTGAATGGTAGTCTACTTTGATTCCTCACAAGAGCAGCAAAATAAGTAAATAGGTAGGTATACTTCACATCAAAGAGAAAATGTGGATTCATCTGTACTGTGATTGAATTCGCTCTGTAACGGGTTGATGTCAAGTTAATATAAGACTTATACGAGTATTGTGTGACGTATACGGAAGCCAGTTTCAAATTATAAATAATTTTGAACCATTGTATTCAAGTTTTGATGTAGATTTAATGTAATGAAACCTGTGTAGAATATTATAATTATACTTACCTATTTTTAAGCAATGACCTAATTTAAACATTTTTCCCGACAATAAATTAATATCGTGGGAGTTGCATAAAATGCAATGAAATGGAGTGCGCATAAAATGCTTCCAGAACATTCAATTATTACCGGTACCCTGGCGTGTTGGTCCACGGTGCTTTTCATAATGGATCTTAAAGTCTATTGTTTCTGAATATGAGAGTTGCACTGCACAGTTCAAAACATTAATAAAATAATATACAGCCATTACGTAAAATGTACGGCTTATATTTGATTTTATTAGGTGATAAGTACAACGTAAATTTTCTACTCAATCATCAACATCTGGATTAAATCAACTTGGTATTGATCGAGATAAAAACAGCCCAAATAACACGTGTCCGTCAGTGTAGCCTAGTGTAAGCTATTTGTCAGCACTCATTTATTTCTCTGTCGGGCTGCATATACGCATGGCCACCCGATGTAATAGTGTTGTTTGGTACTTTCCACAGAGCCCCAAAATAGAGGGATGGGAATCAATATCTTGAGAGTCACTTAGAATAACGATACTAAGAAAATCAACCTTCTGCTTATATTATTCTAACAAAATTTTCCTCTTTAATTTTACTTGAAATTTTAGTTAGAAGTGAAATTAGAATTTTTTCGGTTTTTTCTGCCTTAGATAGGTATGTTTTGCACAACGTTATAAAAAAATCGTATTTACTTTTAATGAAAATAAAATATACCTAGTCGCATTAAAAAGTCGGTAATCGGTTTTCTCGCTTTGCATGGAAAGTTGAATAAAATTTGACAAAGCATAAAGACGTATCATTGTGCGTTAATGTCGTGGTAATCATCGTCGAGGTAAAATAAAAATTATTGAGGCGTGACATACTCTCATTAAGTTCATCACATTTACGTAAGTAACTATATCGTTGTAGAAATCACAAAAACGTCAAGAGGTAGCGTGTTAGAGACGAGGCCTTTACCTAAATAAGGTAAAGTAGTCTAATCATCAGGAAGCACATAGCAGAGGAGAGAAATGTCAAAAATGTCGTCTTAGCTGCTCGCAGCAAATTGTTAATGTTCAATTTTCGCGTTCGAATATGAACAGCCATGCTATAAATAGATACCTATGTAAAGTGCATTCCTATTTTTAACGGTATCCGTGACAAAACTGATGGATCACATAACATGTCATAATGATCGAAGTTTAAAATTACTAACATTGAGCGAGTTTTATAATTAAAATCATTCTATATATCTAATTGTTTGTTAAATAGAAATATAAGCGTAACCATAATTTTGATAGGCAATCATGCAAAAAAATACAAATTTTTATTAAAAACTTGATGAAATTAGATTGAAATTACAAAACATTTTTAAAAACGAGGGTGGGACTTCTTATTATCTACCAATAAATTTTCCGTGTATGCATAAAGTGCCTTGCACGCTACAATTGAAAAATATTAATAGTTTGATCCCTTATTTCCCGTCCCCGACACGTTCAAGCTACTTATACTACCTACTACTTATACTTACTTGTATAATCAACGATATATAATATCATTGTGTAGTGTTTAATGCATTTTAAGTAACAAAACAATAAGATGGAAAGAATCAAAACATTGTATAATGCAACTGGCAAGGTAGCTCTGTTAAGTGTTTGGCGAAACTAAAAGCAGGTGCTTCGACCAGACGATAAACACCTGTTGATTGAAACTTGTAGGTATTTTATTCACCGCCATTTATATAATCTTTTACAGTAAATCGTCTTCAAAGTGTTATTTTATCAGTCATAATACAAATCATAAAGTGGGCTGACTTCACAAACAATCGCTTGGTTATAGGAATGCAAAGTCATAGTCATTATAACAGCTATTTCGGTACATTGCCTGTTTTCGTTTTAATTCGTTCATGAACTTACGTCAGAGTATTTCGTCCAGCAAGTTTAATCGGTATGATAAAAATGCAGATTTATTTGTCGGTGAATTCACATCTTTTGTAGCTGTTTCGAAGTTGTCTTTTCAGGACTATTGTTCTCAATGTGGGCAATTTAAGAATAACGACTGGTTTTATAATACTTTTTTGAACGCAACACAACATGTACAAAATACAATGTGTATTAATTAAACCTCGACAATGTCATGCTTCTGATTTAAATTATGTCGGATTGATATAATTTGGTAAGAGTAAACAATAAAGACAATTTGTTATTTTGCTAGTGTTATTTAAATTGATCGCTTCCGCCCTTGTTTACCAATCTGAATGTACTTTATTAAGGTAGGTAATCATTATTTGAAACTGATGATATTGTAATATTTTCTCGAATAAACCATTGTTCATTTTCAACCAAATGAAACCAAATGGGGCTTTTGAAGAGCTGAGCTAGTGTAGCTACTAGCTAGTTACTAACTCAGCTTTAAAAAGCTCGGTTCTCTTGAAAATGATTTATGCTTAACGGGCGTAAATTAACTTATTTTAAATTTAAATAATTATCTGGTCTTTTAATTAATACCTACTATACACATGTGTAGGTACTTACTACAAAGAGTATCATTGTACCTACATAATGACATTCAAGTTTCATATTTCTAAGTTAATTTAAAATAACCTAAAACTGGACCTTTGTAGATTAAAAATGTCGAAAAAATAATTTCAACAGAAAAATAAGAATCTAATCAAAAAAATTCTAACATCTCTTCGTCTTTCTCAACATGGTCGTTAAGTAGGTACCTACCTACCTAAATAAGTAATTCCTTCAGGCAAAACAGAAAAAAGTACTTTTATAAGAATGTAACTTTGTTATGCAAATTTTATTAAAAAAGTGTTGGAGTAAAATATTTATTTTGTTTTACTTTGCAATTTTATTAATTTAGTTTTTATGTTAGTAGGTTTAACATTTTCTAAATTTTAAAAGTATTTTTGATACTTAAAGCCAGACGTAATTTTGTATCAAAAAAAATGGATATGTAATAATCCAGCAATAAATCATGAAATTTAGGCTATTTTAACATGGATAATTGAGTACAGTAACAATCTGTTTGCTGTTTTCTAGGAAGCCGCAAAACTAATCAACCTTTTATAATTATACTTATTGTAAGTATCGAATTTACTACCGAAGTACCACCTACATGGAAATGGAATTAATTGGATGTGCCCCACCTGTAGAAGTTTGTGTTTGGTTTCACAGCTGAGGGGAGGATGGCTAATTTTTTTAGAAACGTCGAAGCCTGTTTGCTTTCAATTTCACATATGAGGGATCGTATTCTTATAATATGAAATTATATTTTTCGTCATGTTCTTTTAAGATATTATTTTGCAATACTTTTAGATTTTTATTTGCATAATTCTATTACAATATAAAGATGTAGTGGCCGGAAAGAAATAAGCTTTTACTTCATAAGCTGCGGCCTGTGGTAAATTAACAAGGGACCGGGGCGTGGCGCGGCGGTCGCTGGGTCAGATCACAATTAACCCTTCATATTACGAATGTTACCCGCACACATCGCGTGTCTAGACTATACCTACGCTGGTTTAGATACTTTATGTGAGTTGAACGTCTGTTCCCACCAATTTGGAAACTTGCGAACACGCGCGCAATAAATAATGGCTGTTCTTAGAAAGAAATGGAAGAAGAATGAAATAACAATGTTTAGTTGTGTAGTGTGGGTTATGGGGAAACCCATATTACGATGAAACTTTACCGCGTTTCACTCGGCAGACGGCAGACATTTTGGCACATCCATTACTACCTACTGTAAGATTTGTTAATTAATAAAATGGCTTTTTTTTATAAAGAAAAATGATTATGTTTTTCCAAGAGAAATGCACAAATCAAAACTACTAATGTGTGTAAATATCTGAAGCAGCAAAAACAATAGTTATAACCAGACGAGAAATTAATCGATCCTAACAAAACAAACTCTATTATTATCTAGCTCTACCCACAATATGCAGTATCACTACTTAGATACTCGTATCTTTACTGTGATACTACTCGTATTAGGTACATTTCTGTTACATTTGTTTCATGTATAACATATTCCTTTCCGCAACACCAATACCGCCATTCACCCACACAATTAATCCGTCAATCTCGTTGGTGGACGTCCAACTCTGCGCGTGCCGATCCGCTGTCTCCTTTCGAGAACAGAGCAGTAGCATGTAGAACAGATGACTATCTGTTCCACGTGAAACTGAACCTTACCTAATTTCAAATTAGATCACGTAGAAAAATTCCAAGTTTATAGCCCTCTCCATATAAATTACTTTCCTTTAACTTACTAATTTATATATTTTAGATGCTTGAAATACTAAATATAAAAATACCTAACAGAATTAAGAGTCAAAAGTCCTAAAGTTAAAACCAAAAAAGAAGAGTTTTAAATCAAGTCCTCGTTTACTTAAAAAGACTTTAACGAACTTTTGTTTTTCTTTTACTACTCTCTTATGTTTCGAAGTCTCAATTGGAGGATATTTTATTAAAAGTAAATTTTGTCTCAATGTCATCCAGTCCGTATAAGAATTACCTACGTTAGAAATATGACTCTAACGCCTAATCCTCAGCTTAGTGCTACGCACACCTGTCCCGGGTATCTTATATTTGGGTATTACCAGTAGGTATTACAAACCTGTAGGTATGATGCACAAGACGCAGATAAGCTCATGTTTTGTCAATTTTTTTCCACAATAGTAAATAAATTAGAATAGCATTGTCGTCGGTTGTTAGAATAAACCCTGTAAAAAATTGATGACACCAAGTAATTAACGACTTTGTTATCTGAGCTACGGCTATCTAAAATAAAGAATTTTATCAATACCCTTGCAGCATTCAACTTTTAATTTTGTTCATATTTAATCGTCCCGAATAAATGTACCAGTATAGTCTACACCAATACGGTTTTGCCAACAAAAACAATTTCAAAACGACAGATGTAGTGCTGCAACTAAAAATGTGAATTTTTGAAGAGCTAAAACGAACTAAATCAATCAACTGAACTATCAGTTTGTTTGTATTCATGAGCAAGTGGCAAACTTTTTAGAACATCGGTTTTACCATCGATACACACCTTTAATTACCTAATAACACGTAGTACGTTTATTGACACATACCTTAGTTTTAATAAATTAGTTAGCTGAAGTTTATCTCTCAAGTAATTTTGTTAATAAAAAATACTTCAAAGGGTGTATTTTACTTGTAAAATTGTTCAAGCGTTAAACACAAAAAGGTAGGTTTCTTTTTCAATTTTGCTTTTCTAACACGGTTTACCTACAACCCACTTGAAAATTAAGTAGGTACGAGTAAATGAGGATTGAAAAAAAACAACCCATTAAAAAGTAATTTTATTTCTCAGTAGGTAATTGTGCAATTATGTTTTCATGAAGGTACCTATATTTTAATAACAGTGTTATCTAATATACCTATTCTAATAAACTTTCGAAGCAAAGATCACATTTAGCAATTACATTCATGTTTCTGTAGATCGACGTAAAATCACAAAACCACTTCTTTACTTCAGAACTCAAGAATACAAGTCAAGGAGATTGAGTTATTGAGTTGCGACGGACATATTTGACATTAGGTAGGTACATAGATGTAAATTTGAGGTTTAAAGGTTCGGCCAAACCTGTGCGTCAGTAACTCAGAAATCGGGACGCGGCGACGCTTGAGCGTCTTATATCATGAAACTTAACGTGCATAATGAACACCTGCTCTACTCCGGCGTGAACCGCTAACTTCACCCTGTCGACGTGGCATGGGTGTTACCAGACCAATCGATCGATCGTCAATCAACGGCATCGATCGATGGTAGAGTGGAATAGTCGACGTCGATCGATAGTTTCGACCGTAGCCAGTAGTCGAACAGTATCTGTCGATCAATTAAAGTTACTAGACTGGTCTAGTAACACCCTGAAGTTTTTGTGCCACTTTTCCGCACCTTATGGTCGCGTAGATAGGTATGCAAAGCGCCATAGATAAAGTATGTGTAGCGATCGCCGCGCGGTGACGCTAGCACTTCGCAGTCATTTTGTTCACGCAGGTGAGGGCTAAACTTTCATTTTTAGAAGTTATAGAAATATCTTGAAAATACAAAATTATGTTTATTTAAAAATGTACATTTTAAAATTGACTACTATAACTCCAAAATTCTTGCCCGATACGATAAATTAGATTTCTATAACCACTACTCGTACATAAATGCATTTCGAATCGAATAGGTACTCTCTAGACTACAAAATAATTACCATTTACATACTAAATACTTGGACCCTATGTGAAATGACTATAAACCATTTATTTAGATTTTATAATAAATTTAATGAACAATCTAAAATAAACGTAATTTTAATTAAAAATATTTACTTTAATAACTAGGTTCAACCATAAATAAGTATTTACAAAATTGACTAAACATTACAAATTAGATCTTGCGTCATGGCTCATTAGACGCAAGAGCTAAAATTTGTAAAGACACTGAAAATTATTTGACTAATAACAATTTACAATAATCTTAGAATTTTAACATAATCACAATACATTTACAATTTTACATACAACACATACATTTTAGCTTTGTGATTTGTCGTTATACAAAACTTTTTTCTTAAATCTACGGAGAAGTCAGGATAAGTCGTTTCGTAGAGAGATGTGCTGAGTGCTGATTAGCCTGAAAATAAAGAAATTAAAATGTCATAATCGATCGTATTTGAGACTTCTATACTAAATTTTTTGATTCGAGCTAATAGGAACAAAAATTAACACCGTAATTGGTCGTCGAAAATAATCAAAAAATAATAATTGTCTTTCTCGTGATTGGCTAGATTGGCAAATCAATTGTCAATTGTCAATCACGAGAAAGAAAATTATTTTTGATGACCAATCACGTGCGCTTATTTTTCTTCCTATAAGCTTGTTTCAAGAAATATAGTATACGAGTATATTCACGGAAAATCAGTTTTTATTTAATCTGAGGTGTTTTTATTAGATTCCCTATAAACCTACATTTTATACTATTGTTGTTTGTTACAATTGTGATAAGTATTCATTTTTTCACAATAAAAAGGTATAATTACGTAATTTAAATTATAAAAACGTTACGATGACGTTTTTTCTAGATCGATATGATTCAGAATTTTATGATAAAGCTTAAGTATTCGTGCAAAAATATCAACTGCTCGTTTTTCTGAATCAGATTTTTAATGAATGATACAAAAAGGTAAAAATTAAAAAGCTTTTGTTGTTGTATAACTTTTAACTTTGTATAATCGTAAGTATTAGGTCACTTAAATGTCCAAAGATATTATTTATTTATTTATTTACTTTTATGAAACAGAATACTATTGAGTGTCCAATAAATGTAATCCTATTGTACCTACGCATTCGTCAGTTAGTAGCAGGTAGAAAGCCCTATTCCAAGTCGACCCTGTGACAAAACATAAAATACCTATACATGTATATTTTTTTTAAGTATAAATTGTTACTTAACTTTTGTGTGTCACTCTAGTTTCTATATATGATATTATATACAAAAGAAACTTCAATAAAATTAATTTTAACACGTTCGCTGCGAGAAGAAATTCGTCTATTTTTCAGCCAGTGCGATATGAGGTTGAAAAGCCCTAATCGTACTTTTTCGCTAGTGCTATATGTGGTCTTTCGACCTCATTCCACATCAATAGCTTTTACCTCTATTTTCTTCTCGAAAACCTACTTTTTGTTTTTCAAACTATAACCAATACATTCGAAAAACTCCAGTGCACCATGTTTTGGCTTCGCCTGGGGTTTTGATGTTGGAAACAATAGAAAAACACCAAAAATAGTATGAGGCACGTAAGCCTCATAACGCACTGAATTATATATACAGTTATGAGTCTAGCTAGTGATGTATTAAGTGTTCAATGAAACCAAATTATCGATATGTGGTAGATAGGTAATCTAATCTTACTAAATTAAACTTAAAACTAATGAACGTGTGGAATTAACTTTTTAAGAGAATCATTTAAACACGTAAACAAAGCTTTGCTGCAATTAATACAGAATAAAATGATTTTTGGAGTATCTTCATATTATACGACGATATTTTGGTACTAAACCATCGTATACTTTGTCATTTTTATTTTGTTTATTCATCTTCGGCACCTTTTGTTTCCGCGAAACATTATTCAAAATGTCAGGTACCGATACATGCACAACACTAATGCCTAAAAAGAAAATAACAACAAATAAACAGGTGCGGGATGGGGCGGATGCACCTCACTCGGTTGAGAGGTCCTTAAGCCTCATAGCCGCACTGAATAAAGTTTTTTCACCTTCAGTGCGATTTGGGGCCTAAAAACCTCATACATATATTTTTGCCTTTCCGAATCCTCGATATAATGACAAACACAAACCTATAACCATCTTTTTTCTACTCCAATAAATACCCAAGTTATGAGCTCCGCACCAGAGCGAAACAGCAGGATTTTGTCCCGCACTGCGCGCGAGGACGTGCATGAGGCACTTATGCCTCATACCGCAGCGAACGTGTTAAAACAATGAATTACTGTTTTACAAAAAGTATTTCGTCCCCCGTTTGATGTTCAGCTAACGATTAATTTGAGTGCTGCGTCTTGTTTCAATTTGTACTTGAGCATCTTAATAAAGTTAGTCAGTTTGCTCAGTCATGAATCAAATAAGTTATTAAACTTCATTAGCTGACGTTACGTGCAACTTTGTAAACTTCAGTTTCTCAAAGTAAATTCACAACAAATTAACAGATCTTCCATTAAAACACAATCACTTCAATATTGCTTAGCATTCTAATAAGAGCAAAGAATTTAGGCAAAACATAATAGCAGTGGGTGACACAACACACAACAAGTCGTTGGAGAAGAGATAAATTAAAATGACGTCAAATAATAGCAAACCAGTTTAAGTTACGAATAAAATGATGCATTCATTTAACTTGCTGCAGATTGTAACATTTAAACGCAATAAGGAAAATATGTTACTAAGGTAAAGCTAAAAACAAGCATTTTTCAATTAAATACATAAGAATTAATAACTAATTCCTTTGTATCTAAAAACAACGTACGTTCTTAGAATTAGGACTCATATTCAACAAGAGATGATTGAAAAGAAAATGAAACACTATTCATCTTTGTGAAATGGGAGCTTGCAATTGTCTGAGACTAACCGCACTGCAATGACGTTGAGCGATTATACAAAAAGCAATTTGAGACAACGACACGGCATTTACTTCAGTTGACATTTTTCCTTTTCTTGGTTTTTCTGTGAATACCTTTTTTTTAAACCCAAAGTATTACATTTCTATAGGATATCTGAAGATGACAACAAGTAATACGTTCATCACGAGGAATTTCGCAGACACTCGTCAAATACTTACATATTTATCCACTTTACTCGTATACCTAACAAGTTTCTTTCAGAATTCGTCAAATCCTTTATTTATTATCCTACTCAAGTCGAAAGCATCAAATAAGTACATAACATATTTCGTCATGTAAGATCAAACACTAATATACTTCATCATTCATTAAACCTAGGTGATAAGCGCATGCAACCTATTTGTAAATAATATATAATAAATTAGCTTGGTCTGATAAGTTCTCGCTTTATGCCAGTTTAAGTACTTATCAACAAGGGATTGACATTCACATAAGGCACCTCGTCGTAGCACTCAACATTTTCTCTGTAACTTGAATGCATGCTTTCTGAGGTTAAGCACTTTATCTAATGGAAAACGTGACACTAAAGGTTTCTGAAAGTCTAAGAGTTGAGGGCTATAAAACTTTATAAAGTTTCTTACCTTTCAATAACATTTAATCTATCTATCATCCAAACGTGATCAAATATCTGACGTACGTGACACGAACTATGGTAGATTACGGTCGGTTCACGTTCAAATTCAATGTGTTATTAAACAAGATATGAGTTCCACTTGTGCCTGATATCTGGAATAGTTCTGTGCCCATCTTGCTACTATCACTACTTACTGAGATATAAGAATAATCATGAATTTAATACGGTATAATTATATAATAAAATTGTTATGTAATACCAACCTAAATAAATTAGATTAAACAAATAAATTTACAAGCGTATGTAAACATACTTTATACAAGAAACGATTACTCAAAGATGCCATTTACGTCGAAAACCCCAAGTGAATATTAATAGCTCATAAAGCCTGGTTCAAAAGAAAACACCTAACTCAAATATTACTACTTACCGAAATATTTATAAAATGCTTTCCTCTACCACCCTGATGAGGGCGGGAATCTGTCGCTATAGCGGCCCGGTCACCTGGTGGACAGAAATATCATTTAAATTCTCATTGAATACAGGGTGTCGGTATTTTGCATAATATGGTATTACTAAACAACAAAGTGTTTTGTGTCCTTTTGTTACAAAACACAGAATAATATGTCCTTTATTGTGGTTGTTAAAACCGTAAATACCGAGCAATAAAATTTCTATGTAGGACATTATATTCTATGTAGGAATTTACGAATGTTCAAATAGATACCTTTAGTTAAGTCTAGACGTAGACAAAACAGCCGTTACTTTTGGCAATTATTTTTATCTAATGCCGATGTATATTAGGTAAACTATACAGTGTAGTTTTAAATCAGGTTCTCAGATACGTAAATTTTAATTTTAATTTCAGTTTTTTTCATGAAAACTTTAGTGCATTTGTAATATGAAGCCTACTTCACACTACTAAAGGCAGTGATAATCCTCTATGGTCCAAAACTGTTTGGAAGTATGTAGGCAGAATTACCTACCTGCGCGCTACGCTGGGTTTGGGCTTTTCAGTTGCACTATTTTTCATAAGATAGGACTACTTTTTGTCCCACCCACCGTTGGTATATATATCGTTCATTTAACGTTTTTTATGTTTGTTTTCATAAATATGTGTACTACCTGATTTGTTAGTCCTTTTCCGTCTTTTTTGTTTAAATAGGTAGGGTAAACCACCCAGTAACTGGCCACTTAAGCGGATTTTGCCAGATATGTTAATATTTTGACAAAATGTATTACATAATTAATATTTTAACAACACATTACGTTAGAAAAATATATTTTTTGTAAATTACAAATGTTTAATTGTAAAATAAACAATTAATTTTAATAATAATTAGAAAAACATATTTATTGCCGTAATTTCGTAGTAACTAGCCATTAAAATGTAGAAACTGGACGTTAAAATTCAGAAACTGGCCATGCTTCAAAACTCGTAATTAAAGGTGGGTACAAGCTCTTAGGAATTGAATTTACTTAAATATATTTATCACTTCACGATTGGTATACTTTTTCTAAACAAATAATGTCAATAGCCTTGATTTTTAGCATCATTTCTGACACCTTCAAACATCACTCTAAAATCTTTCAAATCTTCATCGAATGTATTAGAAATGCTGCTCTCTCTGTAGCAATTATATAAATAATGGAAGGTTGTCGTCCAAAGGACTCGGTGAGGAGATGGGGTGCAAATCAGATGATTTTTTTTATGGCACTTATTGCATTTCAGAACTAACTCTTCATTCAGGTCTCCTGTAAGACTTGGGTAAACAAAAGTTACAGCAAACCAAAGATTTGCTTATCCATTTTCTTCTCAACATAGTTTTCAGATTCTTCTTGCCTTTCATCTTTTTTAGTTTACCTCTTCCTCTCTAATTTTTTGGTTTCTTCTCAGGCACACTAATTTTAGTATTTTCTTTTTTTCTCGTAATCTCTGCCTTTCCTCTTTTACATTTGTCTTGTTGCTTTTTAAGCTGCTTTGCTTCTACCTGTGGTCAGTCTATAGGTAATGAAGTTACTTAGTTTGTATTCTTCAGCTGTCGTTAGTATAGGATCAGGTCCAGATTTAAACTTTGTGTTAGGATTTTCAAGTTAAATTAAACGTTACTTCATAGCACAATAAACTTGATTGCCGCTTGTGAAATCGACACTTCTTTGTTTTCAATAAACTTGAGGGTATTGTCTATTAATTATTTTGAATTACTGCCGTTTTTTTGACATTTTGATCAACTAAATTACAAAATCTATAAACCCAAAAATATTTCTAGTAACTGGCCACTTACTGGCCACCTATGCCAGTTACTGATTTGGGTTGATTGGTGACCAAGAAACTAATTTGTATAAAACTAGACTTTATGAACTACATGAATACGTTGCGTTTTTGAACAAATTCGAATGTTAGGTTTTAATGTAGTAACTGGCATAGGCGGCCAGTAAATAAAATTGTATACAAATTACAACCATTAACTGGCCACCCTATTTATCTCTGTTATTATTAGACTCCTATAGAATATTGATGTAGAATAGTAAAACTTGACATTTAAACAATACAAACAGCATCATTTGTAAATGGTCAAGTTATAAAATTTTGTCAAAACTTCACATTTTCAGTAACTGTTCTCTTAACAATTTTTTAAGTTTTGCGCGTATATGTCAAGACACGCACGCCGAAAGGATGTAATTTTTAAAATAATTTGGCGAAAGTAACATAATTGACAAAACATTGTACTGACATGAAAGCTAAATGACATCTGAGTGGTAATCATTAATCATAAATGGCATAACATTCACGTAATTCTTATTTTATGTAGTTAAAGTGCAATGTGGCTAGTAACTGAAAGTGGCCAGTTATACCACGGTTTACCCTATCTAGTTTTTTTATGTGTGTGCTGAATAAATATCTTAGCTAAGTATGCTAGGCTGCCTGCTTCATCATCATCATCATCCGCAGCCTGATCTCTCCCACTGCTGGGAATAGGCCTCCCTTTGTTTCTGCCATTTCTCACGGTCCTGCGCTTGCCTGATCCACTGCCGGCCCACGGTGTTGGCAATATCGTCGACCCATCGTACTCTGAACAAAATACCTACTTGTTATAAGACGTTTGTGACGATTTACATCTGGTTAATCTGAAATTTATTCCAGCCGGCTTAGCTTGTGCAGAAATCATCTCGTCGTCGACAAAATATTATCTCCTGCTCTACATAGTACGTTAGAGCAGTCTGACATGATCGAGATATTTCATTTGTCGTGTCGAAACGTTGCACATGTTAGGCCTACAGGCCTGCCTAAATCTAAATTAACTTTGGTTATGTACGACCCTGGTAGACCCGGCATGCTAATCAGTCCTATCGGGCGCATATGACCTTGCTTAATAAGTTTACGAGTAAATACATTTATAGCGGATGAAAAAAAAAATCGTTTTTTCTTATAAGTACTCAGTTTTTTGAAAATTATCCTTTTTTGATCGTTGGTTATTAATGAGTTTAACGTAAAGAAAGTTATACCTAAATCAGCTAAAGTTTTAGAAGCAAATCCCTATCGGAACTTGGCAGGGCGTTGCCAGCTCAACATGTAACGACCATGCCTTACATCTAGGTCAAGTTCACAGATGTTGAGAAGTTCCTTGTTAGTTCCATTCCCAGGATTGCTATTGAATGAATGAATGAATGAATGTCATTTATTGAAAAAGAAGAAACATCAACAGTTACTAAAATTAATTAATAATGTTAGTGTTACATCAGGTTCTCGTCAAGTAGTGTTTACAATTTGTAATCTAATGTTAGGGTAGGAGTAAAAAATTGCATCAGACAGTAGGGCAATTAGGTTGGTGGGTACAAGGTAGGTATTTAGAATTAAAAATAATGAATTAGGTAGGTAATTACATTTTTGTAAATTAAAAGTATTAAATAATAAAATTGAAAATAGTAATAGGTATTCTAAATAAAATAATTGAATTTATTATTATTGTGATATGTTTCATGTACCTATTATACTACAAGTACTAAAGGTACTTTATTAGCCAGGTTGTTCACGCAAGCATTCAAATTTGAATTGTAATGAAATATGGATTTACATATTCCTACGTACTACCTAATCCAAACCTAAATAAGCATGTTCAATGAGAACCTAATTATAATATAAGACGTCAGTTACAAAAGCGATAGATTTATGAGATACACATTTTCGTTCATCCAGATCTTTTATTCGGTGACACTTCAGCTGATGGATGGTGAAAATGTACTATCTACTTAGCAGCGCTGAACTAACACATTCTTTATCCATCACTAGCTGTGCCCCGCGGTTAGACCCGCTTGAGTCCCGTTGCCGCGGGAATACTGGGATAAAAGTAGCCCTATGTGTTAATCCAGGGTATCACCTTTCTACATACCAAATTTTAACCAAATCGGTGCAGCCGTTTTTGCGTGAAAGAATAACAAACATACATCCATACATTCTCACAAATTTTCACATTTATAATATTAGTAGGGAGTATAGGATTAGTAAGATAGTAGGATAGGATTATTCAGAAAGTAGGATTCTTCCTGTGGACTTTTCAGTGTAAAATTATGGTTTAATAATTACTTTATAAAGTTACTTTAATATTTCAGATAGTTGGCAGACTTCTGAATTAAGTAGTGTATCTAAGTATAGGCAAAGATTGCTTCCTGACAGTGTATAAATCATCTATAGTAAAGATTTTTGTTCACAGCTCCGAAAATCCTAATCAAATTCTCATCATTTTTATTTATATTACCAACTCAAAAGTAACTAATTATAAGTTCTTTTATGAAAATATCATTCTGAATCGGTTCACTCTATTGACGGAGAAATCATTAGAACAACCTGCTCCATTGTTGAAGTCGGTTAAAATATACGAACTATTACCTAAATACAGTTTACAGTAAAAATACAAAGCACCAACATATATGAAATGTGTAAACTGTCATAAGTTACCACAAATACGAGGGTTAAATGCATAAAAGGAAAGAAGTGACATAAAACGGACTTTGCAGCGAAAAACATCAAATAAGCTTGTCTGTGGCTTTTATGAAGGTTTCTTGCCCTTGGCTCTACCACAACTTTCGATGTAGGATGTAAATTGTCCACCTTTATATGTTTAAAAAAACTAAGTATAGATAAAACCAAGGATATCTATTTCATCCTAGATAAAACTAACCTCCAATGTGGATCCAAAAATACACTTGGTTTTATTTTATATTCACGAAATATTTGACGAGATTTGTGAGAACAGATTTTTCTGCTCCACTATTTTTTATCTACCGAAACTCCAAACAATTAATTAACTAGAGTGTATTGGAAACATACAGGCCAACATTTTGTTAACATGTTTGTAGTTAACAATCTTTGTTGCTTTTTGTTTTCTACAGGCATTTGTTTTACAAGATAGAGTGACCCACGATACGGGCATAAAACAAATGAAGCTCAGCCTTTAATCAAGAGTGTGATCGATTTCACGCTCTCAACAGGGCATACTTATAAAAATGGAAGATAATTAACTCTTCAAATAGAAATTCCTTGTGAAAGTGCTATCTCTCAACTCTGTACTCTTGCCTTTGTTTGAGTTCCCTTGTTTGAATTTTATGGTCGGGGCTCCCTAATGAACTTCTCTGCTATCTAAGAATGCCGAAATGCGAAGATGAAAAATTGCTAGTTTTAATGACAATGAAAATAATGTAAAAGCTTGGGTGATTTATAATAGTGCTAGCTATAATGGTCCCTATATAAAACCAAAGTGGAACGATTTAGCTTTCATGTGTTGGTTTCTTCTTTCCGAAAAATTACTGGATGTGATCTTCACGAAACTAGCAATTTGCGTTTCATTTCTGCATTGATTACAGCCAAGGTCTAATCTAATAAATATCAAACCGCTCTGACATGGTAGTAATTGGATATCGTAAATAGAAGGTACCTAGTACTAATTCGTCTTCCTACGGAATGTTATGAAAAATGATAATCGAGTTTTTGTGATTATAAAATTTACATAAGACCATAATATTTTAATGATTTTCCTTATCAATTCCTACTGGTATGCTCAGAGTCAGCGTTATGCTAGCAACTTCGGAATATAAATAAGATACCAGCTACTCGGCCCGGCTCTGTAGGAGTGTTTTCTCTTTTAGAATTCACATTTATTATTCATAAAAAACTTCCTCGTGTGTCATACACTCTGTCTAACATTGAAGTTACTAGTTTAAAACAGAAAAAACATAATCGCCTTGAATTGTGTCGTTTGTATTCTTGTTTAAGTAGACTTTTCAAAACCATAATTATCATCGGTCTCTTTCCAATAGAATACTAAAAGAAATACGTAATAACGTGGCAATGCTGCCAGTATCTTGGACAAACCCTCTGGCAGTGGCTTGGTTCAGTTCAGCAAACTATAAATAACTTAAAACGATTCTGATTTCGCCTAATAAATTAAATAGTACTTTCTAAAGTTATGTAAAATGTACTTATTTTCAGCAAAATAATAATGTAAACTGAAACCTGAAACTAACAGATTAAACAGCAGTAACTACAGCAGTACAGATCAAAACAGCAATTAGTTGTAATAACTCATCACTTTGCTAAATTATAAATTTCCTATAAAGCCGGCGAGATTCATTAATTATCGAAACCTACCTACGCGCTACGCATGTCACTCACATCAACAATTTCGCAAAATGTAACGTTCTAAGAACAGTAGGTGGGAGTAATAAAATTTTTATGAGCTTTTGGTCCTTTATGGGCCTAATGTTCCTACCTCTAATAACACTCAACAAATAATAGTTAATTAGAGACTATGTTAGTGAAATTAATTAATGTTTTAATGATTTTTTTGCACGAATACAAAACAAAGACGAAAAAGTTTGAAGTGATTGATACTAATACCTTGATGAATGTACTCTGGATGAATCGAAATATTTTATATATTTAAATAGACAATAATTTACCGTATGAATAACTATATTTTGTGTAATACTTTGAGCCCATAGCGTCCCACTTATTTACAGCAAAAGCTTACTTACTTTTCTTCCACTATTATACTGTTTGCTACAGAAAGGCCTTGGTAATCTTTAATGATCAAACACTTGCTGTATTTGATCAGTCTCAATAACCTATCTACTTTACTGTGGGTAGATTACATTAGCATAACTTCCATACAAAACAATCAAATAACTACTGACAATAAGCAAAACCGAAGATGGATATGTTATTGAGATTGGCAGTAAGCCTGTATTCAAGGAAAGAAAATAATGTCTACCCTATTAATACTAAAGATACCTGCGTAGTGGGTTCCATTTTAGTGGCGAACTTGGCCGGTTCCTCCGTGGCGGACAGCAGACGTCGTGCAAGACGCGCGAACGTGCAGCGGAACTGACGACTCATGCTGCAGTACAGCACGAAGTTCACGGACGAGGTGAACAGGGCCAGTACATCCATGAGATCACCTGGTCAACCAATAATTTTGAAAATGAATCGGCAGTCTGCCCGCGACCACGACTATTGTAACATAGTCGAAACATCGGGATATAAATAAGGTAATCAACGCGATAAGAACCTGTGTAAAAATAGTTCTAAAATATGAATTGTGATCGCGAAAGTTTAAGAAAAAACAAAATGATTTGTATTTAAAAAGACACAGAACTACTTTATATCACTAACTCATATCAAAATCACTACAAGTACTAAAATAAATCTAAATTAAAAAGCATAGGAGGGCAAGAAAACAGTAAAAAAACAAGCACATGCGATGCGGGTAAGAAGCTAAATCGTTTTTCTTTACGCCAGAAAAAAAACAGACACTGTCTCAGTTTTATGCAAATAGGTAACCGCGAGGTAATTCAGATGAACCTACAGACATTATGATGTTATTTATTGAAGAGTTACGTTAAACAGCTTAACTGCATCATCATTTCAGGTGCGGAATTTGCATCGGAATTTGAAAGTGATGGCAAGTTTCTACTCAATATAAGTGATACATCTTTTGTTAACATTAACATTTTCGGTTTACATTATCAGCCCCCCGATTGTCTAACTTGTATCAAATTGTTGCGAATCAAAAATATCAGTAATCCGCGAAAGCAATACGACGTCGATGATCAAATAAAATACACTTCACGGGTTCACATTTTCTGCTGATGTTATGTCACTCACATGAATCTGAGTTCCTGATAAGTCTATGAGCGGTCTCAGTAAGCCAGAGTCTCAGTGACATTTACGAAGGTACGACACACATCAGTTTTAGCAAAGCTTAAAAGTATCTTCACGGCTCATCTTCATCAAACGATCGCTTTCTCATTCGTGCGTGTAACGGAACTTTAAACAACTAAAATAACTTTGTTGATGTTTCACATTTTTGTAGGAAATTTTCTGGATTATATGTAGTTGTTTGATTGACTTTTGCTGCGTTTTCACAATCCTTTGAAAGAGTTTTAAATATTTTAGTTAGCGCATCATCATAAAAAGTGCTTTCTCAGTTTTTTGGAAAAATGCACATACATTTTCTATCGCACAAACTTTGATAGACACTATGCCACCAATATTACGCGGTATTGGTTTTAGCGCGCTCAATGGCTCTAATTTCACCTCAGCAGAAACTAGAGTCTCAATCAAACATTAATGCTTTATACCTTGGTTAAATTAATTAGCGATGAATTTTATCTGATATTGCTACCTTAACCTACTGCCTACGTACTAGAAAATATTATTAACTATTTATTAATGAAAAGATACTTCTGCAAACAACATGCACATTAACAACGTGTTTATAATTAGTAATTATTATTAGATAGACGTACGTTAAACTACACTGAAAATCATTAATCTCAGATTGATGTTTGCTTATATTCCGATTTTCTCGGGAAATTCCACAGTTATTCTTTGAAAATAGAATGAATATGAAATTTTACATTTAGCATGATGCCGATACAAATGAAAACTTTTATAGGTACTACTTGCTATTTACTTTCCTTGTTCCGTTACAGCAAGCTATAACATGATAAGACACAGGTTGACGTGCCTCTTACGCTTTTTCCTACAAGATACCTTACGTAATCTCTGTAGAACGCGTAAATTTGTAAGGTTATACATATCACGTACCGCCCGCCCCTAATGACATCATGTCCTAACATAAATTTGTTTTAAAATTAAATTTCACGGCAAAAAGTGACAGTTACATATTTTCATTTTGATAAAAGCTGAAGTGACAGATGGCTCTAAATTATTCCAGAAAGGGTGTCCGAAGGGTCTTTTCCGAACATAATAATTGAATAATAATGTACATTAGCACCTGGTTCTTAGCTTCGTATTACTTTTGTGAATACTTTACTGGGTTACACTAAAAATAAAATTGACCATTTCGAAAAGAAAACGATTTTTTATCTATTTACCATTATAAGTGGAACTCTAGGGATAACAATTTACTAGTCAGGGCATGAGGCGGGCAAAGTACTTTCAAACGTGATTTCAGAATAAACTTTTTACGAAATGGCCCACCCTCAAAGACATATTCAAAAGTAGATTAGGGAGAACCATTCCAGACCACACTTTATTCAGTTTAAATTTAATGATTTAATTCCGCAACATATCCACAAAAGGTAATCTGAGGTAAACCTGCCCATATTATAATAGTTAAAGTTTGCATGGACGTAAAGATGTTTGTTATTCTTTCACGCTGAAAGGAATGGGTTAACACTTGCAACACTGAGGCTTGTAATTAAAAAAAAACACAAATGGATACTTTTATCCAGGTAGGTACTACGCTAACTAACGAAGCTGATTTTAAGGATTATATATAATACTAGCTGTATCCCGCAGATTCACCCACGTAAGTCACGTTCCCGCGGGAATACCGGGATTAAATTCAGCCCATAAGAGTAGTTTCGGAGATTACCTCCTTCAAACAAACAAACAAACAAATTTTACCTCTTTATAATATTAGTAATAGATATTATGCTTTAAGCCATAACTTAAATCTCATCATCTAATGTAAAACGAAAGTAAAAATACAGTCGTTCATAAAATCGATTTTACATTATGTAAATCGAAAGAATCTTGTCGGGTTAGACCTCGAGTACAAGTATATCATGTCCTCGTACGAAACAGTTGACAGTTATTTTGTGATTTTTATTGACCATTTCCTTTTCATTGGGGTACCTATATTCTGAAGAGCACAAGCGAAATACACGACCAGCAAATGCATGAATATTAATCGTTTGCGACTGCAAAAATGTTCATTTACCTACCTCCTATTTGAAAGAACTTTCAAATTTTTCAAACAGAATTTTCAGAGATGAATTTATGACTATGTTGACTTGGCTACTCCGTGTTGGTTTTCTAGTTTTTGACCGATTTAAGTGCAGCCAAAAGCTGACGAGCAAATAACCTTGCAAGCACGAAAACCAAATTAATTAGTACCTACTGGCCGAAAAGCTATGTTGATAGAGTTTATTCTTATGGTATTCGTGGGTTTTAATCCCAACCATTAATCTAAATGTATTTAATTAACATGAAATCTAAACAGTGAAGGGAAATAACCGTCCAACTGCGGTTTGGCAACGCATCATGTGAGAGCAATGCTATTTTGTATACATATTTGTTTTAAAGTATAACACGTTATAGAGGTAATCAATATTTTCTATTTCAGAAATAGAAATACTTAAGTACTTAATTCGAAATTTTGAAAAGACATGGAATAAACATTGTTTTTATTGAAAGGAAATCAATAAAATTGCGGAAGGTTTCTGATAGTTTAAAAATTAACCCTATAAGTACACCCTATTCAATGTATATTGAAATAAAAAAAATCTAAGTAGATATTCGCTTGCCTATTTGAATAAAGTCATCACAATATATTAAGGCAGATGTACATTGTGTCAATAACTGACGGCAGTCCATGGTCGCGTCAGTACTGACTTTTATATTCTCGTCCCCGACGAAATATTGTCTCCGTGTAAACAGTATGAGTCAGTTTTCGGCGCCAGCACTGACATCAGTTAAGTACTAACTCAATGTAAAACGGCCTTAACGTTAGTACTAACCGAACATGCCGTAACAACTTTTGAAGAAGTCTGGAGCCAGCGCGCTCGCTAGACCCAGTAGCCCCTGAGGCACCTCTGTGGAGAGGAACAGCCCCAGGACCGCCAGGAGCATCCTCGTAGTGCGATCAGTTCTGCTGGACCTGCGCGCGCATGACTCTTCTGCGAGGCACTGCTTCTCAGTCTGAAATATATGCATAGTCAATACAACACAGCAAATGACATACCTAATGTTAGAACAGAATAGAATCACCTAGCATGTAAGTAACAAAAAGTTGAAGTGATCCTTGAGGTTCTAAACCAAAATAAAATAAAAGTAGTGAAGATGATAGTTGATAAAATTCCTTTCTAAAATTTTCAATCTTTAGAGAGCGATTGGTATTATTAAAGTGTAACATTTTTTGTTCAAGAAAAGTTTAAAAAAAAACTTGTAATTATTAAAAGATTTGGGTTTTTAGGAAATAAATTGAACATACAGATAACTATGTAAAAAAATACCTATTATGTTGTATAAGTGACGGATGAAGTTGCAAACCATGTTTTAGTTTGTTTACTCTGTAGCATTGAGTAATTATCTAAGTATCTCTATCGAGTTTAATTTGCCAGCCGACCGGGTTATACGACCTAGCTTGGAACCCAATGTAGTGTATAAATGAACAGACAGTCTTAAAAAATGAATTTTGTGACCCAATTTTTACGTAAGTACAGTTTATTCGCATTTTCTTCATATTTGGGACATATTTTTTACTTAAGTAGTAGGTTGGTAAAGATGCGTTCGAAAACACTTTATTTCCTATAATCTCATAATGAACTCAAACTCATGAAACTATATAAGTACCTATAGTGAGTCATAAATATTTGTTTTATTTACTTATAACAGCCGGTTTACTATGACCGTTAAAAGCGATTCAGTTAAGGTTCTTTAATGAACTGCTTTTGACGTAAGCTAAGACGCTGAGCTAAAGTTTGAATAGATAAAACCTAAACTAACGCGTCATGGTAAGCCTCCTGAAATTGAATGATTAATTTGACATTTAGGTAAGTACCTTTTATAAAATTAAAATTAAGTATTTGTAGCAGTTAGCACTCTGTTTCATATCTATTTTATTTTCATTACATTCTTTGTTCTTCATAAAATGGAGCAAAACAACTCAAAGTACCTTTTGTTTTACCAAATTTTTTATTTAGTTCTTTTGTTAACAGTTGATAATGGATATTTTTATGTTGTGTAAAACAAATAGCTCCATTCTATCAAAGACATGACCGTTATAAATTACCAAATAAATTGGGCGGCTGTTTCTAAATTGATCGGACTGTAGGTATCTATCTATCATCTCGTTCGTCGAGCACATCCGAACAACTCCTGTTTATGTAATAGATACATTATTCTTAACAGTTCGTCTCAGACCTCTAACAGCCAGTCTCAATAATCTTTGGTTTAGCTTTCTGTGGGTAGATTTTAGACATTAGGTACTTTGATACAAAATGTATTTAATATCTACAGACAGAAAGCAAAACAAGAGATAGTTAGGTTATTCAAACTAGCAGTTAACAATATAAAAGATACGAAAAGATAGATTAAAACGATATTGTAGGACACCATAAAATTTAATAACAGACACACAGAACGTTTAAAATTAAGTAGGTAGGTATAATGTGCGGTCTATCGCTATGATCGAGTTCTTACAACACAGAATTTCTGCAATAGGTAGAATCTGTGGCTTGTACTCTACAAATCGAATTGCGTTCCGTGCAGATTTTATGCCCAATTAGACAACGGGCAGGTTTTAAGAATTGAACTAAACTTATAAATCCTACTTTGCTATCCTACTAATACATTTTATAAATCCGAGAGATTGTTTGGATTTATAGATGTTTGTTATATTACGCACAAACTACTAAACGTATTTGGTAAGGTGTCTTCTGGTAAGATCGGATTAGTTTTCAGAAAACCAATAGAGGGTTCGAAAATATTTTTTTGTAACGCCTCTGGTTATTCTTTCCTAACGCAATAGGGTCTCAATAAATGCAAAAATACAGAGGTTTCATTTCTTATATTTAGTTTTTAAATAAACCCAACGGTCGATGTTTTATGAATGATTGAAAAGAGCATAATTTTCAAAATGGCAAGGGAAAGATCGGACCGTGTAAGAGTAAGACCGGACTATCTAATAAAACCACCCCTGTAACAGATAGAATAAGCTCTATCGCTAGAAAACATTCGGACTTATCCTAGTAAAAACATAGTAAAAAATTAATTGAATCTCTTTACAATTTTGAGTTTTAGCTTGGATTTTGTAAATTTTTTTTGCCTCTATGCCGATCCTACCCCTGCATGTCTGAAACTCTGACTTTTTAACTAGTTAACCAATTAAAATTAGTAAAAAATGGTAAGAAAATAAACAAGTTGGATCAACTAACATAGGAATTTGCAAATACATTAAATAATTCACTGGGAAATGGAACCGAAAAAATGACCGGATGATCATAGTCCGAACTTCACCTATTGAAATTTCCGAGGCTAAAGATCGGATCTCTGTTTACAAACGTCTTAGACGTGAATGTATAATATTAATCAATAAATTTAACTACACTCATAGTGATAAAGCCGCGAAACTTCAAAAATCAAGAAAACTACTAACCAAATTGCTTGTTGAAAGTTTGAAGTGAAAGATCGGATCGTCTCCTTTTTCATTTTTTTCCCATCTTTTGCTAGCAGGATGATTACTCGCATTCGGCTGGGCCTAACGTCAGTCGCAGGATGTAGGGGGGTGCCTAACAAAATGGCACAAAAGGCAATGTTGCCATAATTCTAAAATATCGCCAAATTTAGTAGTTATGCTACTTGTACGGACTTACCCCTTGTCCGATCTTACCAGAAGACACCTTATGTAAAAAACTGAAGGTATTGGCAGATGACCCGGTTGTGGCCATTTTAAGGGTTTTGTTAACTTTGAGGCTCTCATATTCTCAAGTGTATTCAGCAAGTTGAATTATTTATGCGAAAAGTTATTAAAAATGTATTAACGAATCTTATAAAAGGCGTGTTTTGTTGACAGATTAATTAGTTTCATAAATACAAACATATTAAGAAAAAAAGTCATTTTGTGCCAGTTCTGGCCAGGCTTACCCGATCAAGTTCTACCTGCTCAAAACCTCACTTCTTGTATCCTTGGCAAAAAAACACTTTAGTACCTAACTAAATAGGTACTTAATATATTTTTTAGGTAAATTGAACAGTAAACATTGAAAAGCAAATAAAGATTTTGCAAATAGCCGCTATTAGTCACGCGCTCGCCGAAATGTTTTTGCTAAAAAACCTAAGTACGCATTGCACGACCAGATGCAAAAATGGATTTTTATGTCATGTTTGATTTGACACATTTCTGTTTTCAGAGCGGCAGCAGTTTAGACATGAATAGATGTTTTAAAACCCGCTCACAGCAAATAATAAAAATAGTATATGCCTTATTTATAACGTTTTGAAGTCCTAAATGGCCAAAAAGGGGTCAGTGGCCACAACCGGGTCATCTGTACATATAATTGTTTCTGATCTGAAATACATATACATATATACATAAACTACTATTTATCCGGGTAGGCAGCTCGCGAGAGAAACCACGGGCGACTAATCGAGTGTTTTATAAAAGTTTAGTGTAAAAAGCCAAAATGTAGAAAAAACATGTCTCAAATTATTTAACTACGATTTGAGGTTCTTCATAAACTTTGACTTCTTACGCAAAGTTCTTTCGTTATTTCCGATTTCATCGAAAAGTTTTATGTCAGTGGCCCTTTAATAAAAGAGAAGTGCTGAAGTAGATTTAAGACGACGCTACGAGATCGATATTATTGCCTCAATTTTGTGGATAAACCAACTTATATCTTATTGGTGTAATTTAATTGAATCCCCAGAGTAATTACCAGATTGCCGTCACCCCACGAGAGTTACGTATTGGATAGATCCAATAAGTACATAATAATATAATAATAATAATTATTAATTTATTTAATAATAGGTAATATTAATATATATTATAGATATATATATATTTATATTATAAAGAGGTAAAATGTGTTTGTTTGTTTGTTTGTTTGTTTGTTACTACTGGACCTATTTCAAAAAATCTTTCATGGGCGGGTAGAATGGACTGCCCGGGAGGTTATAGGCTATATTTTATCCCGGTAGCTCCATTAGTACACCCATGCGAAGCCGGGACGTGCTACTAGTACATAATAAACACAAATAAAAATAACAAGTATTTAAACAAACTCATAATACAACCAACATCGTCCTTGATTAACTCAAATTGCACAGGCAGACTTTTACAACGCATTCATTTAAATATTTTTTTAATGTTCTGGACGATTTTGTTGACAGATTCCTTTAAATCTTATCCATGAATTTGCAGGCAAAATTACTTCTTTAGTTTTTTAAGTACATTTATTTATTTTAAACTCGATTGTGTTCACTGCCCAAGCTGCACTACGCCTGCCTAGTAAAGCGCCACTTATGGCCTACCCTCTGGGCTGCACCATGGTAACTGGGCATGGGTTAAAAATCATTAGATAGTATGGATAGATAAATAGGTCATGCAAATCTTACGCGATAAAGCAGGAAAAAAAAAGCAGGAGCTTGTGATCTGTTAAATTATACATATCACGCAAGTTTCAAAAGTAGGATTATTTTTCATACAAAAAAACTGTTCAGTAAAAAACCGAGTTAGTAAACCCCAAACAAACAAAAGCTTTGAGCATATCCGTTTATTCAGATAAAGGCTATGAAGCGGCGGTTCTAATGGTTGCGGAATCCAATATCTAACCAAACACAATCGGTTATTTGAACTGGATTGGAGAGGTTTGGTTTGCACTGATTACTTTACCTAACAGTCGACCATAACTTGCAGACATGCGTCTGAAAAGTCTTGGCAATTAAACACTTTATAAAGCAGAATTCCATTTCGTAAAAAAAACAACAATTTTCTGCACTCTCGAGGTGCATTTTTGTTCATAGCACCGAAGATCCTAACTCAGATCCTCAAAGTTTTAGAGGAACCACCTCAGAGGTAGGTAATACCTATTCTTTAAAACAAAAAATTCCAAAATCGGTAAACTATTGACGCATACCAGTAAACATGCGTAAAAAAATATGTATAAATACAGTGGAACCCCATTTTGCTTTGAGGCCGGTTAAAAAGAAAGAAACTCTTTAAAATCACTTCTGTAAAACCTGGCAGCCTAATGCATACCAAATGAGACCTCTTATTTTTCATACCTAAATATAAACGAAATAATTTCAGTCGTTACTGTCATACAGAATCCTAGGACGAGTTTTGCATAAATAATAACAAAACATTGATTATTTTACTTCGCAGGTATTGTTTTCTTCATGCGTTGTTTTCTAACAAATCACGTCATAAAATATGAGTATTGCCACAGATAAAATAATATTAATAAGTACAGATGCCCCATCTAGAACCACGTTATTTATTTATTTTAATTTTTATTTTTATTGAGGTAAAACAACAGCATTACAGTAAATACTAAGCTTAAAAATAGTATACATAATAATAGGGCCAAATGAGTTTTACACAGATAGAAAACAACTTATGAAACGGATACAAAGTGTTAGGTAGTAGATAATACTAAATAAATTACTTTTATAACTAGGTAAGTATTTTTAATAGGTAGTTTTTTTTTTTTACTAAACAACTAAAAGATTTATTTATTTCTTAGATTACTACCTTTATGATGTTAGATTAACCTAAATTTAAATATGTACAAGTTATCTGTACCACAGAAGTAAGAGGGGACCCCTCTAACACAGGTTTTTAAAAACTTAAAAGAGGGGGTCCCAACCCTTGTATAAACAACTTGTGTAACATAATAAAAGATTTTTGATTTTTGATTTTGAGAACATTAATTTCACTCCTGTTTTTCTTCGGGCTATTTTTTTGTGTTTGATTTTTACGGCGTCACCTAGCAAAAATCTCTAAACAGTGTTTTACTCGAGAAGAAACTAATTTCACAAAACGTATGATAATTAACAGTTCCTACTAATTATAATAGCAACAAATTCCAAATAATTTATTAGCCCATTTGTCTCTGAAAATAATGCAAGATAGCGAATGCTTTTATAGAAAATATTTTTTATGCAAAAATCGAGGTCTTCTGTCAGGCTAAACCACAGGCTAAAACTAAGCTCGCGAAACAAAATTCTTCACTATCAGTCATCACGATTGAACCGTGAAATAATGTGAAAAATCTGTCAGATATTTTTTACTATACCCACGTACCTACATGAAGCCGCGCGGGCGTAAGCGTTCACATAAATAAGTTACATGTATAAAATATTCATGACGTAATTGTACTCGTATATTCACTAGGTACTGTCTACCACACAAAGAAACTATATTACTTATATCTAAATTGTAAAATGTGACAACTAGCCTCAAGCGACCAGCAATTCGACCGGGCCGGCTGGGGCGTGGGAACAAGTAGCCGAAACATTACATCCGTTTAATAATGTCCAAAAATCACTCAGATTTCTCATGAGAATCTGTTCTTACTAAGCAAATACGTCCGTTTCTCGAGAGCTTTTGAAATAAGAAAGGGCATTTTCGTGCGAATGTACAATTGGGCTAATGTACGCACTTATTGAGTTTTTTTTCATCGTATGAGTTCTTTGTAAATAGATACCTATTAACTTGATAGCAGTAATTTTCAGGGCAGCCTACCGTTCGTACCACTTTCTTTTAAACCAACTTGAAAAAGGTCCGGGCGTTTTTGCGTGAAAGAATAACAAACATATACATACATTCTCACAAACTTTCACAATTATAATATTAGTAGGAAGGAAGGATAGTAGGATGTCTCTGAAAGGAGACTGCTCTTCGTGAAATTTTAATAATGATGTAGAACACTACCTTTTTCCTTGAAATTAAATTAATTGGTACAGACTTATATCTGTTTGATATCGTTAATTCAACCTATTCAGACTCAAATTAAATCTTAATTGGATCTAAGATAAATTTATTAGCTTTGAATGTTTACTCATCATCATTATGAACAGGTCTTTGGAAGTCAATATACTTTTTACGATATTTATTTTGATTGAACTGACTAACCTCGTTTGGCCCAACGGTTGATCGTTTCAGCAGGTTCTGCCTCTTTCTCTCCGTTGTGGTGAGTTTAGATATCAAGCACGTACTCAAAACTGATAAAGCTAAGCTCGGAACCAATTTTAATATAACACTGTATATCCACATGATTGCTGTCACTAACTCCACGTTTTTAGACATCTCGAGCACATACACAGTCCTATTATGCGGTAGAGACAAGTCCTCCGCAAACTCGGAATTGTTATGTGGCGTCACTTCACTCGGTACTATATTCATGGCGAAGTATATGGGAAGACACAAAAACGGGCAAATCACATAGGCACTCACTATAGCTAAACTAGTGTTCTTTTTACTGCACCACGTCCTATTTCTCTGTGGTAATGCGATCGCAACGTATCGCCAGACGGCGAGAGTGACCGCGAGCCAGATTGAAATCGTATGGAAGGTTTGACTGAATATAGAGTGGAAGTAGACGAACACAGCCCACGCGTAGGTGTTCTTGTTGACTTGCGGTCCGATTTTAATGTTCATGTGAAGAGCGTAGGGGATGTACTCGAGCATGACGAGGAGGTCGGCGACCGCAAGGCCGGTCAGGATGGAGTTAGTGGAGCTGCTCATCTCCCGACGGCTCAGCACGGCGATGTTGATAGAGTTGGTAGCGGAGCCAACGATACAGATGACCAGCGCGATGTACCCATGCAGGCGGCTGTACGCTTTGTTGAAGTTAGTTGCGCCTGGCACGCAGTATGCGTCCGTTGCGTTTGCCATTCTCAACGATCACCTCGATAGAGATTGTCATCAGTACTGATATTCTAATTTGTCAAGTTATTCGTGGTTTCTTGCGCTTCGCATTCATGTTCTGTAACAAAGGAAACAAACTGTTTATTGCATTGCAAACTAATGTAGGTACATTTTTGTTAAACTTAATTATCACACATGACGTAACTGTGTGTACCTGTCCCTGACCAGCTTCAGTGCGCAAGTGGATGTTACTTCCAGTTGCTTGTTTATAGAGTAGCATTTTAAATTTATTAGTAAATGGCGTACAATAGAGTCAAGGTCAACGGAGACGGCGATGTTAAAATTCGTATACAAAATAGTCAAGGTGGGTTATCGTGTGCGTCACAATGTACTGAGTAAGTATGCAGTGACAAAAAAAAGCTGTTTTGTTTGATGGCGCTGAGTTTGGCTATTAGTATAGTGGTTGTCTATTTATAAAGCTTTAAATGCTTCTGTATTACTTCAACGAGCAACGAGATCAATCTTGTTTTTTAAATTAATATTGTTCCAAAAATCATTAAAATGGTAAGTTCATAGAAACAAGTGGTCAATTATGGTGACTGAGTTTTTAATACGTCCGATATAGCTTGACGACTTTAAAAAGGCGACCGACAATTTAACTTGCCCTCCGAAGCAAGGAAGCGCTCAGCTGATAATGCCACTGCCACACTCATCCAAGTAGTGACCGCACAGAACTTTGCTTAATTTCAATCATCTATCAAGAACAAGACAATTAACAAGAGCTTCAGTGTTTCAAACGATGTTTTTCATAAAATCATTGAAAAAATCTACCTTCACTATCAAATAAATCTTAAAACCATTACGAAGTGGCCCCTTTGACGCGTGTAATGGACCAATGATGGTGCCGAAGGGCACTGTAATAGAATTATTTGATCTAATGGCCCAGATCCTAAGGACGTTTGATTTTGTGAGACCGGAAAAAACATCTCAGTGAAAATCAAATACTTAGGCTGCTACAATTGAAATGAGAAAATCCTGAATAAGTTATTCGTTATGAGTATTTATTTGATTTTGCCTTCTTTATTCGAACCGAAAATTTAGTTATTAAAAAGAAAAAGTTCTGTTAGACCCGATTTCATATAAAATTAACAAAAAAATCACCCTCCTTTTCTGAAATTGTTAACAATGATAATTTTGAAATGTTTTGAATGTTTGTATTTTTTATGCAAGTATGTTCACTGATATTGTTTTTTTAATTGTGATGCATGGTTGACAGAAATGCATATCGAGAGTGTAGCAAACTGTTTAGCCGGAAACATTTTAGTCAGTTTTATAAAACGAAAAAGAAAAGAAAAAGTACCTATCGAAATCCTCAACATGTTTCTGGTGCTCCATCAAAATATTTGTTCTACCAAAACTTTAGTTAATATGCAGGTAAACAGAACCGAAGGGCGTTGAAGGAAAGCCGTTATTAGCATTTTAACCACAAACCAAAGGCAATGACAACATTACGGAAATGGGAATTGCCACAATATTGTGAGGGCTTAGCCGAAGTTTTTTGGACCAATAACCAACGACCATATTATCTAATGAAGGAAAGTTATTGTTGCAAAATTACTTCGAACCGTACTTTTGTTATTGTTATACCATTCTACATTACACTTGTTCCATTTTATAAAGCTTTTTGTTGTCATAAGGGCCAGTTTGTAGTTATTTGTTATATGACAGCTTGTGTGTAAAACGTTAAAATGAACTATGTAGGTTTGAACAAATATAGAGATCAGAAAAAACGATCATTACTTACCTACATCCTTTTTTTTTCGCGATCGCGGACGCAAAAAAAGTCTCTTGTCTATCTCGAGTTTCAACAATAAAATTTTTACAGAAAACGTGTATCGATTTTCCTCCTATTCGCTGAAGGTACTTACGTTCTATTTGTATTCTTTAGCATTTTTCCTTACCGCTTTTCAATTGATATTATGGAGTATTGATTAAAGAGTTTGCAAAACAAATCAGTTTGTAGAATGTTTAGCAAAATGTATAGTTTATTACTTAGTAATCGTTTATTTGAAAACTAACTTTTCAAATAAATATAAGACTTGGTTACTAGCTGATACCTACTAGTAGCTTGTTTAAATTAGGCGTCTGATACAATATCACAATAATAGGGTTTTTCATGAAAAGTTTTTCTCCTGGTTTTTTGGACGATTAAGTATTTTGCGATATCCTTAGCCTGTCAATTGATCGTATTCATGAGAACCATTGTATTGTGTTGTTGGTATTTAATTGTTACGATTATACGTTTTGCAATACATTAGCTAACTAACACCATTTTCCTACGTCAGAGTTGAATTGTCTTTGCAACAAGGAAAAGCAGTTATTTCTTCCCATAGATCAAACCAGTTTCTGGCGGGATAGACTTTTTGGTAGATAAGTTGTTCATTGTCAAATTGTCAATGGTTTTAAAAATGGTGTTAATTTATATCACAGCTCTTGCCCTGTCCTATGTATTCTGGGCTACTGTTACATCAGCGAAAACTAAATTCTGAGTGCAGACTCTAATACCGGTCTTTAGGCAAAGGTAATGCAAATAACCTGTACCGATGACACTTTTAACGTCTACTGAATTCCACGTGAAAAAGTAAAAAAACTTTTTTCTCTGTTTGTTATTTCTACCCACTGACAATTGTGACTGAAATTATCTGCATGAATGTTTTAGCTGTTTGGGTTCACATCACCGGGAGGCAAATTACTATTACTTTCTCAGGGACAAAGAAGGGTCTCTTTCGGTGCTTCTTAAAGTACATTTAATTTCGCTAATGATTGTACCCCAATAAAGCAGCTCCATTACATACCCAGCACTCTGTGCAATTAGAAACACATTCGTGTGTTAAATACTTTGTCATAATGCTTAATAGACCTCAAGGATCACATGTAACATACGCCAAAATGTCGACGCAATACATTTATTTATTTTCTGTACATAATCGTTTGGGGTACATTTAGTACTCGCAGTTAGTCTTTATAGCAAGGGCACGAATAGGAAAAATATTTAAGAGGTCGTAATTAAAGGCGTGATAGAGAAGAGGCCTTTACCCAGCAGTGGGTGTTACCGGCTGGGTAGAATAGAATAATTAAAGTGTAAATAATAGATCGTTGACAACTTCTTAGATGGTTCAACTGGATCTAAAGAATATAAAATTACCGTAAATAATTAATACTATTAACTATTTATACTTTCTTTGTATTTAAATTATTTAGAATAAGTTTAAAATAAATTTAAGGTTGAATTTAGAATTCATAGAAGGGAATTTATTGGAAAAGTTAGAAATTCCAATAAATAAGACACGAAAATAGAAAAATATTCATGTTGTCTGATACCCACACAATATCTCCTAACACTCAGTGGCAATTACCAAAAATATTGTGAAATAAATTAAACAAAACACGATACCTTCAATTGAAATACTTAGTTACAATTATTTTTATGCCGGGAAATGCATTATATTATTTCAGAAATGTGTAACCATTATCTTGTCATACTGCAGCAAGTTAAAGAGCCCACCCATTAACAGTATCTATAAGTTGCCCCAGCAAATATAAACTTCAGGAACTTACAATTTAAATTACTTCAAGTAGGTACTATGTCAATAATGTAAATAAATAAAATGGACTTGAGCGGTGATATCGCGGGCCTTGAGCGTGGAGACCGTGCAATAGCTTTACCGCGGCAGTCCCCGAGTGTCACACGTCTTTTTAGGTATTTATTGCTTTGATTAATTGTTGAGTTACAAGCGATTATTAAGTGCCAAGTGATATACCAGGTACGCAAGTATTCAGTGAACAGAATGAACATCAGTAATGGATCTAACGAGATAAACAAATTGATGTTCAATAGGAACAAATTTACCGCGGCTGTATTTACCCTGAACGCGTAATTCACACTTTAGGAAAAAACAAATTAAATAAGTCAAACAGCAACCCAATCAATTAAGGTGATACTGAAGGCTTTGTATTTGCACAGCTATTGAGCGTGCCAATGTCACACCTTAATTTCGGAGATTGCGTTCGATAAGCAAAGCTTTTCAAATTGATAATTTGCAAGCACGACATTTACATGACGATGATTTCATAGATACTGGGTTTTACAAATTCAGTAGGTACCTACCTAAATGTAGATACTTAACAAAAATTCTGGTGATATCTGATGTGCACAGCAACCCAATGTTCATAACTAAGTACTTTGGCAAGCTTTTCAAGAAGATTTCGAAGTTTTCCCACCCTCTATAATTCTTTCGCGATTGAGCAATGACAAAATATGATCTCTGAGCTCGACGATGACAACATTTCCGCGTGCTAATAATAATGTATTTATATGTATTTCAATGAGTTAAAACCTCAATTGGGTTGCTCAGTCACCCGCTCGCCTGTTACTCTTTTAAAAGCTTTCGCAAGATAATGTAGTATGATTATGTCCGCTGCAACCCACGGACAACGACGCATAAATTGACGTCATTGGTGCGCAAGTGCGCATATTCGAGCAAGTGAGGTTCGCATGTGCGTGGCTTGTCTGAATATGCGCTCATGTAGCCCAACACTGTCAGTACTACTACGTAAGTACTAATAACTAACTAAACTATATAAAAACTAACTATGGAAGTACATAATAGCGTGTCATCGCCATCGCTAACATTTCAGTTTGCTGCTGCAGGCAACTGAATTCAATGGTTACCTACTAACTTTCTATACCGTAAATAGCCATACATGAATGCAATAAACATTTTGAACTTTTAGCACAGACTTTTTTGACATATCTACCTACATCTAGTCTTATTACACTTTGCCAAAATATTAATTTCCTACCTGCTTATTAGTTATTTTGCTACCGCATCGTATACATATTATGTAAAATAATCGTATGTAATTTTAAGACAAAATACTGCCATTTGCCTAAAGGCGACACAAATAATGACGTTGATCTTTTTTACGCTACTTTAATGGTCACACGATATTTCTTTCGCGTAAGTACATATTTTCACACCATTTTCTAAAGGCAACGTGCGATATCTTTTAGGTAGTAATATTATTATGGTTTAGTCATTTTGTTTATTTAACATTTAACATTTCAGTGTTTTGAGATATTATCTATATTTATGTATTATTGTCTATTTATTATCTAAGCAGTATAATATCAGATATCTGGTTACCCTAACACAAGCATTATCTAAGTTACTTAACATGAGACTAGGTGACGCTGTCCAAAGATATTTATTTCTTGGTTTATTTACTTAGGTAATTAGCGTTATTCCATAAAAAGGCATGATAGATAAACTTGAGGAGCTGACTAAGCTATGGTTAAATTTTAATTCTCAATAAAAACTCGTTATAAGCTTGTCTTATAAGCTTGTCTTATAAGCTTGTCTTATAAGCTCGTTAGCATAAAAGAACAACCTTTCTTGGTAATCACTACCTAGTTAGTTACCTAATGCAAATTCCTGCAAAATGGAGACTTGTATCAAAGTAAGATACCTACCTAGTTATTTATTTAGACATATTTTTTTTATTTTGAATTTTTATAGCTAAAATCTGAAAGAATATTCGCTCTTTGCGGACACAGTCGTGAGTAAAATTTAAAAGACTGAAAGTTGCACCAATTTGTACCTATTCGTGGCGTTCTTAATATCAGTATAAATTATGTTTATAATATGTATTCAGTAACCATTTGTAACATAGAAACTGGTAGATAAGTACATAAGGATTAAATAATAATTTAGATGCTAGAAATAACAATAAATTGTCTTAAATTCAACCTAGCTGTTATTAATTAGCGAGAATATAAATAAACTGTGCCAAGTTAAAGTCTCAAAGTTGTAAGTCGCTTCTAAAACTTTTGGAAAGTGCGTTGATATCTATAATTTTCTGTGACATTTCCAATTATATTATTATGCTTTCTAACAAGAAAGCTGTCTGCATTTTCACAGATAAAATGTAGCCAATCAATCCTTCAACATTTTATTTTGTTTATTTGTACTGAAATTTAGATATAAGGAGTTATTTTAGAGTTCAATCACGCATTTTGGTTTTCGTGATAGATATTAACTAAGATAACAATTAGCTTATGTGCTAATGCAATAAATAGGTCATTAATTTTAGGAAATCCGTTCACAAGTTGTTTAGTAAAGAATAACAAACATAAATCCATACAAATTTTCTTAACTAAGTTCTTACAAAGACAAATATGGTTACTAAGTAAAGTAAATTTAATTGTATCGCTATCTATCTTTAATTAAGTTCTGTCCCCGTATACCCGAATAAAGTAAGTTCGTACAAGACTACAATAAGTAAATGCTTATGGGATTAGGGGAAAGTTCAATACATTAGCGTAGCCTACTTATATTTTTACAAAATGAAGTCAAATGCCCACGTCACAATATTTTAATATGAGTTTATCATAAATAAACTAGCTAACCTTTCTTGTTCATTTTTACGTAATGAATGTTCTTAATGTCTCCATTTTGAACCAGCCACCCATTTTGAGCAACCAGCCCCGCAAGGTTGTTCGCAATGTTGTTTTCAGGCGGGTCCACACCGAGCGAGCAGCCTCGGAAATTATCCCCAAACGAGCGCGGCAAGCCCGAGCCATGTTAGTCCGTTCAGTTAAGAATTAAGACATCATGGCACCAGACGTACGTGTTGCGGTGGCGAAGGCTCGAGCGAGGCACGAAACAATATACGCGAGCGTCCAGAGTGCGCGAGGCAAATGACCGAGGCGCCTTTGAGCAAAACAAAAAACCGACACCGATTGGCTCGGGCGCTCGGACGCTCGCCCGCGGCAGCGCGCTCGGCCGAGGCCGTTTGCCTCGGCCGAGGCACGTTCACACCGAGCGAGCTGCTTCGCGCGGCAATTGCCTCGCGAGGCTGCTCGGTCGGTGTGGACGCGCCTATTTTTTATGTTTACACTTACTACAAGACTAACCCCCTTATGCATAATCGACCAGTAAACCTGTATTAGCTAAAACACATATTAAATCTGTTGCTATCTCTTTTCGTTGACATATGAGTGACAAGAAAAAAACGTTCTTAAAACCTGTATTAAATTGTCAAGTTTTTATGCATAAGGGGGTAAGTCTTTATCACTTTGTCTATTTATGAAAATTGCTTTAAAATCATTTTCATAAGTTAAAAGACAAAAGACGGCGGAAAGCGTTTTGTGATTCACAAAGACGTGACATCTGACGCTTGTAACTACAAGCCTGCAAAATGTGGGCATGTACCAAATAGTACCTACCTATCTGGACATGGACATTCCTCTGACTATCAAATTAGATATCTTCAATGGATCTAAAGAATTACATAAAGATCCAAAAGAAAGTATCTACCGCTAACTGGTATATAGTCGTGAACATATTTTTTTTCATTTCATTTTATTATTAAAGACCAAACGAAATAATAGTCTTGTTTATTTTTATTACACAGAAATACCTACCTATTGATATTTCAACACTCGTGGGATTCGAGTCGTTTTTTCGCGTTTGCGTCAGTGTATCGTTTAGTAATTCATCAGAATTTAAATTTTACAAAGCTTACTGATTTGCGCAAAGAAATATTGCTTATATTTTTGAAGAATCGTGAGCTCTAAATGTTGTTTTAGCAGTTAGCACTAAAGATCATCAATCGTGATTTTCATGGACTGTTTGAGATTTCCGATTAAAACGGCCACGAAATATTGTTGATTAATAATTATCTACAATTTTGTTGATAATAAAATATTACTTGTTAGATATAACTTCAGGGTCTTTCAGGCAAATAATAAATAAGTACTTAAAAAAAATATTCTTGGACATTTCACACAGCGATATCTATAATAGTTATACTCGTACTCGTAGTAACAAAATGACTGATATAATACATATACCTAGGTATACTTTTTTTTGTAAATACATACATCATACAACACCCAGACACGGAACAAATATCTGTAGAACATAAACATACAAACATTTGTTTCGCAGCGGGGATCGAACCCACAACCTCCGCGTTTCAGCCGGGCCTTCGCCTACTGCGCCACAGTGATCGCCAAGTTCGCCAAATGTCCTAAGTTTACTTTCATAGAAAAGAGAAAGAATGAAAATCGTGTTTTAATAAAATTTTATTACTATTGGATATCGTTTGAGACTGCTGGGAACTATTTTGAAAGAAAGCACGAATCTATTTTGCTTATATGTTTGTAATTCCGATCTAATGACTATTTTGTTCACTTTCAAGTTTGATGAGTCCTTGAAACTAATCCTATTCCAGTAGTGTCCTAACTCCTAAGGAACCCACATGCCAGAGATTAGTGAGAGGGACAGATTTTCAGCGTAGTTATTTGAAAGTTAATTGGACGTAGTTATGCAAACGGGAACCAACCCTCAACTTGGCCGAAATTGAGTTATATGCACAGGCAGGTTCCTAGAGGCGTATTCTATATGCTCTAAAAAGATCATAGCAATCGGGCAGTTCATGACGAAGTTACAGGTATGCCACTTGGGAACCAAACCACATTTCATAAAATTTGAAAAAAACAAACAAGAACCATGCATCATAGTTACAAGAAACGAGCAAATCTAAAATGTTAAATAGAACTATAGCACATGGTCCCCGAAAAACATTGATATTTGAATAATGCAAAGTGGAACCAAGCCACACGGTTCCTTTTTACCGAACAAAAATATCCTCTTTATACTATTTTTTTATTTAAAAAGGAACCATAGTGGTTTGGTTCCCATTTGCGTAATCATACTTCAAAAATTTTAAAGAACCATGTTATTTGGTTCCCTTTTCTGCATAAAAAAGTTGAAAATCTATAGAAATTTATGTGACTTGGTTCTGGTGTGCATCAATAAATAACAAAGCTTGACAGATATTATTATGTTATTTTGTTCTCTTTTGCTTAGTAAATTAGCCAAACTCCACAGGTGACTTTTTTTGCGTAAAATACCATTCAATAATTAAAAAGTCCTTACACAAAAAAATGGCAACCCCAAAATTTATCTAACAATACAGTAGCCGTATTATAACTTATTAGGGATGTACCATGCATGATTGCTAAATGAAAACGTAGGTATGAATCACCGTGTAGGTATGCCGCCCAAATAAATAAACCTTTTAAATCAATCACACTGCAAACTTCTACGATCGAGTCTCAAAGATAATAAATAGCGATTTCAACAGTCACAGTCAGTACCTACGGCCTGGGGTTACTAAAACTCTAATCCTGATGGTGACGCTGTTGAGCAATCAATGGGCTGAGACAGAAACCGTATCCCTTATCCAAAATGCCAAATTACTAAAGATGGTCGTTGGAAACGCGGGTACCTACATATACATACAATACAATCCCAATCAAGTTTCTGCAATAACATCAGCCGATTATGCATTTAAGTGGTATTGTATGCCTATCTATCCCCTGATACAACATAAACCAATAGGATGTCAGGTTCATGCCTCCCTAAATGCAACTGAATACCAGTTCTGACGTTGATTCAACTTCTCCAAAGCTGGGAAAGTTTCGCTAAAGGACTGGATGCTAAATTATTCAACATTGAGCCAGTAGCCAATAATGATTATTTTGTTGGAGCTATATGGTCAGTTTTAAGCCAACATATCCCAAGTTCTGGAAATATACGAACCGGCAGCCTGGTCAATATGTATTCCAGGACTTGGTTGAATCTAGTAATTAATAATCCCTGGGAGATGGTATTGGCCCTGCCTTAATATTATTATTTATTATTAGCTTGTCCTGTCCCACAGCTGGGCAAAGGCCTCCTTTCCATTCCTCCACTCAGTTTGATCTGAAGTAACTGTCTGCCAACTCTCCAAATAAGAGTCCAGGTCATCTCACCACTTTCTTGGTCTGCCGCATTGCTGTTTAACGTTTGAGAGTCAGTCGATTGCAATTTGGACCCACATCTCGTCCTGCATACGGCAGATGTGGCCTGACCGCCCAGTCCCACTTTAGTTGTAAAGGTTTCTCCCCAGCATTCCAAATTTGTGTTTTGGAATGAAGTTATTATGTTTTTAACACTATCAGTAAATCTGACTCTTAAAATACTTTGCTCCAACGCTCGCTGGGATAGGTCGGAGGTCCCTCAAGAGTGCATTTTTGAGCAAGTGTCAAAGACCAGGCTTGTGCACAGTATGTTAGGATGGGGAGAATGCACACGTCCATGAGTTTCCGTTTTAGGCATAGGTAGTGGTTGTCGCCATGCTCGGCATCAAACTACAAGATCGAATTCGCAACACCGAGATTCAACGCCGGACTAAAGTCCAAGACGTCGGAGTTAGGGTTGCCAATCTAAAATAGAATTGGGCGGGTACTTGGCTAGACGAGGTGATGGCAGGTGGAGCAGGGCCTTGACTGAATGGTGGCCAAGGACCGGCTATAGGAATCGTGGTCGTCCGTTGGCGCGTTGGGTTGACGACTTGAGACAAGTTGCGGGCAATTCCTGGCTTGGCATGGCACGGGACCGAGTATTGTGGCGTTTGCGAAGGGAGGCCTATACCCAGCAGTGGGTGCCTATGGGCTAAGGATGATGATGATGAGTGGTAGGTTGCCTTTATTGGTTGGAATTTAATTTGTCCGACGTATAAATACTCATGGACGTATTTAATCTTGACAACCTCAATGTCTAGTTTTATCTGTGTGCAGTTGCATAAAAGGCCTGGATTAAAAAAGCTCGTAGACACAGTGTAACAGTTAAAACACTTAGATCCTGTAGGATCCTATAGGCTGATATACAAGCAGCCATTACCTACAAGCAGCCACCATACAACACCTGCCTATTTTAACTAAAATCACAGAAAAGCCAAGGTGACGGCTGTACTTCAGCATGGTAAATCTGACAGACCTAAAAAGTTACCCATTTGTCTGATGTACTATACCTGCAAGCTGTTCGAAAGAGGATCTTACTCTTTCTTATCTTGGAACATGCTGATTTCAAACCCGGTAGGTAAATCAAGTTCTGGGCAGTTTTGGTAAGACTATGGAGTTGAAGTTAAAGTTTAAGGTTTATTATGTAGTATTATTTCATTTTTTTTTAATAAAAGTTTAAAATAAGTTTAAAAATGTAATTAATGTACTTATTTAAGTGTTTAAGCCCTTCGTAATATCCCTATTACGAACTTAAATTGAACTTGGTTCCCACCAAGTTGACCAAACCCCATAAAAAGTTATTTTGCAAAAAGGAACCAGGGTATATTTTACACAAAAAAATATATTTATTCAATAAGAAACCTTACTATTTTAGTTCTCCTAGATAGTCCTTAACGTTTTACATAATACTGTAAAATTATTTTTCTTGAATGACTTACCCAGACTTTTGTATACAAGTTTGATCTTAAAACCTAATTATCTCGAAAGTGACATAATGTGGGTTGGTTCCCGTTCGCATAACTACGTCCAATTAATAACCTTTGTTATCAGAACAATATTCCATGCAGTGAATATAAAATGCACTCAAAAGCTTCAATCAAAAATCAATAATATCTGATAATAGCGATCGTATCCATTTAATGTGAATATTCAAATATGACGTTTAACACGATTTATTTTAACAATTTTAGTAATTATCATAGTGGCAATTAAGATGTCGCCAAAACTAAACTAACCTAATTGGGCAACATTAAACATGTTGCTCTCGCTTCACTCTTTCACTCGAATTTGACTGAAACTTGGAATGAAATGTAGGTACACAGTTGACGAGCCTATGTGTTACATCGGCTTCTTTTCATCCGGGTAGGTAACGCACGATCGAATCCGCGGGCGAGTAGGCTTGTATTTTTAGGACTCAGCTTATGTTGTTTTTTTTTTATATCAAAAGTTGTTTCTCTCGTTAGTTCAAGGCAAGCAAGTGCTCATTAGTCTTTTTGCTCCGATATCTATACCTTCGTAGGCAGTTTCTGTTGTTATCTAACTAAACGCAAAAACTTTGCTGCCCACGTAGGTTATGGGCAAAATTAGGTAATTTATTAGAGGATTAAGGTTACATGGTTTGACTGTTAACATTAAAAGTAGTCACAGACGATCGAACTTGGTGCGGAGCGCACCACGAACATGGTGTGCTCCGCACCAAATACGATCGTGTGGCGCACGGTCCGGCGGACATTATTATTATTAATATCGGTACGGCTGGTTCGGAGCGCTTGCACATCGAACGCGGTGCGTACCGCACCGATTCGATCGTGTGGACGGCGCACCGAACCACATGTCGGTTTAGTCGCTATTGTGCTATCGTACGCGCAACACTATATATGCGATTTCACAAGATCCAACAATTCAATAAATGCTTCGGAACTCATTCGAAGATATATACGAAAATCTTTATCATCGAGATCGTTGATGAGATTCATATGACTGTACCGTTGTCTGTTTCTGAGATAAAATTTTGCCCATTCTTTTCTTCTTTTTCGTTGGGTATATCGTGCCTGGAAATATCAATTAACGTAAGGGACAAACCCCTGGTGTTCAGTAGAGCCAAAATAAGATTTTTTTTTTGGAAATTGATCTGTATCTTTTTTGTCTGACGTCCTATTGAGATGCTTCCAAAGGAAAAGTATCTTAGATTTTTGGCGGCTTTCTTACTATGTTTTCAAAAATACAAAAAAACTTATGGTTTTGAAGATAGCCTGTCCCTTACAGCAAAATTTTAAGTAAAGCTGTACCTTACGTTATTTAAAATAGAACCGAAAACAGACTACGGTGATGTAAGTCACAAGTCAAAACATAATTCAATGAGTTATTTTAACGTAAGGGTCTCTACCTAGTTTTCAATTTGCTGTAAATATACTGCAATCTATAAAATCAACCTTATAGTTATAGTAATTAAGATCATTTTCTTGCCTATGAGTGGCATAAGATTTTTATGAAATAAAACCATAAGTAATATTTAAATCAGCTCGTTTTTAATTAGATATCACACTAATTTATTATAATTAAAAGGTATTTATTAAAACGAATAGAAACATAATGGTAGGTTATTTAAAATTATCATTATTTTGTGCAAAATACGAGCCTATCATTATTTAGTCAACGTCTTTAGTAGTTACCTAATTAAAATTTTCGGACATTTTGGCATTTGATTGCAAAAAGTATACATAATGTTATTATTTTAGCGATGATAGACGAGCAGCTACTACTGGTATGTCTATAGATAATTATCATACAGTCTTGGAATAGTCTTTATAGTTTTTGTATTGTTAATCTTTTTGAGCACTGATTTGTTATATCGTAGTCAGTAGTCAAGCCTGTTTTTAAACGCATTGGTAGAAAGAGCTGTCACAACGTCGTCTGGTAGTGCATTCCAATTGTGGACCACCTTGGTGCTGAAGAAGTGATATGCAGCCAGTTAGTGGGTGGGGTCACAGATCAGCTTAAGTTGGTGACCACTTAAGTCTTTTGTTGTCTTTTTTTCTCAACATGTTATATATATTTGTCAAATTATACTTGTAGGTCACAATCTTAAATGTTTCAATGAGATCTCCTCGAAGGCGTCTAAAATCCGTACTCTAGCAATGCTTTTACACAGGTTTTATTATAATTATCTTGCGAAAAACATCTATTGATATTGTTTGAAATGATATTTATATGACATACAAAAATGAACTTTATTTCACCTAGGAATTAAAGTTCATTTTCATTTCATGTAACTGACGAATAATTTCGTATCATTTTAACGTAAGGGACCAATTTGAAATAACTTAAACACGATAAATAGCGTAAGTAGAGTTTTGTATTCAATTCTTCAAGTGGCTTTAGTGTAAGGGACAGTAACCAATTTCTTACTTTATACGTTTAATGTTGCTTACTTTATTTATATGAAAAGAACTTTGATGAAAAGTCCTTTACGTTAATGTTTTAAGAAGTCTACGCAAAAAAATTGTTAAAAATGTGTACTGTAAGGGACATTTTTTTGAAGATATCAAAATTCTGAGTATGCCATTCGATAGAGCGCAAAATTTTAAGCCGAACTGCATATTTATCTCATTTTCGACCAAATGTCCCTTACGTTAATTGATATTTCCAGGCACGATATAACGGCGATGTAGTAACGATAGCTGCCGCAACTAAAGCAATTTTGGCTTGTTTTGATAGAATGGGCGGCATTTCGAGGAGACGTGTTCACGCAACGCTAGCACGATACGACTGGACGGTTCGAAGTCTGGTGCGATCGTCTGTTGTATAGATCGCACCGTGCGGTTCGTGGTGCGCTCCGCACCAAGTTCGATCGTCTGTGACTACTTTAAGATAAATCGGCTATTCTCTATAATCGGCGGTTCGCGTCGCTACAAAGACAAGCGACGTCGGAGACAAGAGACCGAGGCGGGAGACTGCGACTATTACCTGATTTAATAATTATTTAAGGCACCTGATCAAGGCCTGATTTAATCATTAAGGCCTGAATAAACCTGATAAAGGCAATAAACATCCGTTCCCGAGCGAGACCCGAGTATGAACATCTTTAGTCATTGCCTAAAGTCAAATAACGGCCGCAGTCTCCCGTTACTGATTATTTTTCCTGGCTCCAGATATCATAAATATTTTGAATCATAATAATATTATACTGACCCAAAATCCAATGGATTCATCCACAAAGGAACTATCCTTGTCTGTCCACGTTACTTTTGGGATATGAAGATTAATATTACAATAGCAGTACAATAGCTCATGGGCATGTACGTATTTGAGCGAGAAGGATAAGTGACAGTACAAAGATCTGATAGAATTTCCGCCTCGCAACGGCTCCAGAGCCCAGCTAGTTGATGTTACGTTCACTGTACTCTAATTAGACCTTTGAAACTTATAACACAATAAACCCAGGTCTAAAAAGCTATAAAGGCAATCAATTTCGGTAATTGCTAGGAATAATAAGTGAACGTGTTTTAATCCAAAACTATACTGGTATAACTCGTTTAGGTAAGTAATTTTATGAAGTAAAAAATATGAAACAGAATGTTACTGATAAATTTTATCTATCAATTGACACTAACGAAATTTTTTTACTAGGTAAGTAATTTATCATATTACGATGGTATGATAAATATAATATAATAAATATCTGAATGCCAAATAAAGGCTCGAGCAGACCGGATGCGTATGCGTATAGACGTAATCGTAGACGCGCACGTACCACTGAGTTGTAGTTGCGTAACGTAGACGGCGTCTACGTTACGCAAGCGGTGTGGCCTATCTCATTCATACATTTCCATACATTACAACTCAGTGGTACGTGCACGTCTACGCTTACGTCTACGCATACGCAACGCATACGCATCCGGTCTGCTCGAGCCTTAAAGGCTCGCTAACGTAAACTTTGAAGCTTTATAGATAGCTTTTTAGATTTTTCATTTTTGTCTCTGAGCAAAGCCGCGTACCTACTGACGGAAAAACTTATAAATTGATTTTAAATAATAAATGGAATGATACGAAGGGAGGTTTATACCCAGCATGGGTACTTAATGTACCTAATTCTTGCTTAAGAGTTGAACGAGTTGGTAATACGTATTTTCGTAGGAAAAACCACACCCTATGTTCATTCATGTATTACAGAATAAAACTATTTTCTAAAAGCGTATTAAAAAAACATAGGATAGGTAACCTTAATTTGAGTTCCTGTAATTTAAACAATGTGTAAAATTCAATGTTTCTATGTCTATTGATATGACCAACCACTTTGCAAATTAGACGCGTCTCTAGGGAATTGAACGAGTTGGTAATACGTATTTTCGTAGGGAAAACCACACCCAATGTTCATTCATGTATCATTTCATTTCATTACGAATTATTTGAAAGAAACTTAATATTCATGTTTATTTATGTTAATTTATCGATGACTGCGTTCGGTCACATGTTATGGGCATTGTTTCATCAAGTGTTATGACCACAGAAATATAATTAGGTATTAGATATGACAAGTTAATTATGAATAATATCGAGCACATAAGTAATCTACTGAATCACATCTTGTATTTGGACATACCTAAGACAACACCATTCTGTTTGATCCATTAGTCCTCAAAATACTAGTTATTCTAAACAACTTAACTTTAGGATAAAGTTCCGAAAGAATATGTCTACCGCACTCTATGAAAATGGTCATTGTAACATTTTATACATTTTTATTTCTACAAAATATTTTTAGATTGGATGTAATTTTGTGTAAGATGTGTACATTTCCCAAATCGAGTAAGTACTTAAAGAAGATAATAATAAAAAAATCTTATACAACCGATAACTCGAATAAGTGTGTGTGGCGTCAAGTCTCGACACTCGTACTCGACAGAACTTCTTTACGAGGAGGAAAGAGAAACCAAATTTCTAGGGTAGTTTTTATTACAATATAGCCTACTTATTATTGAATTGTTTTCACCAGAAAAATGTACTGCGATTATTGTTTTGTAACTTCTTTCGGTAACATAAAATAAATCAGTTATTTTAAATTTTGAAACAATTTAGATTTCAATGTTTTTATTGTCATATACTCGTATTATTAAACTGTAACACGTTCAAAGAATAATTAGTTGTTGGTTGCTTTAAAAAATACAAATGGGAGTCAATAAATCTGTAACTGTAATGAGAGTATGTTGATAGATAGGTACATGTTATAACTTTTGTTACCGCAAGTTTGATACCATTGACGAAAACCTCTGAAATTGTTTTATTGTTGTGTATCAAATTTTGAACAACGGTTACTATTACGTTTCACTTCTTCAAAGGAGGTCCGTCTGAAGCATACATGTACGTAGGTACCTACTCCCTTTATCGAAATACATAGGTACATTCAGTAACCCTACCGAGACTCTGTATATAGCTATACAGACTCTGTTTAAATAAGATAGCTAGGTAACCATACAATAGGTACACAATATTGTAAAGGTAGGTTATTAAGATGACCTCTGTTTTACAGTGGGACCGTCTGAGACACAGAGGTTGTAGGTTCGGCGTTCGATCCCCGCCGCGTGACAAAATTAAATGTCTTTCATGCAGATATTTGTTCCGAGTCTGGATGTTTTTCCATCTTTAATAATGTATGGTATTTCTTTGACTTTAGAACTATTTTAAAATACTTGGTGAGAAAGATATATCCTAGGATGTCTTAATTCTACCTAATTACCTACCATCACTTAATAAAATAACAGTAACTACAAGTAAGTACCACTTTCCACGTGCAAAACAATAATAAATCGGGATTCTTGAGTCGGACTTACGTTCGAGAACATAATCACACACAGGGAAAATCGAGTCGGCCATCTTTGATTACTATGAAGTAGGTACGTAAAACAATACCTAAGCGGGAATAAATCTGGAATTCTGTCTGGCACGATTTCTAGAAGCAATCAAGACTCTTTCAATAAAATAATAAAAAGTTAAAAAATCATAGAGACAGAAGAAAGCAATCATAAACAACTAATTTAAAACGATTTTTGTTCAGGTAACATTTTATTTTAATGACGATGCTGATTAATTATCCGGTACATGCTACCGTTTTTATTATAGTAGGTAGGTGAATTTATTGTACTATGTTTAATTCTGATTGACCCAGCCAGACCATGCAAACATTCGAATCAGCTCTTACAATTCTTATTTTGCAAGAATATCCAAAATACAAACAGTAATTCTAACAGTAATACTTATATTCTCTTTATCTGCAAAAAGCTATATCGAAAACAACAAAAAATTCTTACCAAGTAAAGTTTGAAATCATTGTGAAACCATTCCAGTCACAAGTGATCTTGGTTTGAAGTTTGGCGCAGGTCAGAAGATCGGAAAATTGTAGGCGGGAAAACCCGGGGAGCGAGCGCGCGTCCTCTCGGGGCCGCGTCGATTATCATACTGCCGCACGTTCAACACTACATCACATCACAGATCATTTTACAAGCTCAGTCATCGACGTGAGAAACCACAGCATCTCGGAACTTCAAGCCGGTACTTACCCACTAGTCAAGAAACCCTACTTTTCGGCAGGTAATCCCGTCGACGCCGACGCGACCCGAAAAAGTAGGATTTCCTGGGCATCCTCATGTGTGCGGTAGTATTTAGCCCATCTTCTATCAGCATAACTTGGGGAAGGGAAAATTCATAAATAGCGTATGGCGTATGGCGGGCTATTTAGGAAATTGTTATGGAAAGGTCTTTCAATTTTATCAAATGTAAATAAATGTCAGTTTTAGATAAAGTCAATGTCATAACAGGCTTGTGGTTCATTAATTTTTTTTAATTATTATTATTATTATTACGAGCCTGTAGCGTCCCACTGCAGGGCAAAGGCCTCCCTTCCTTCCTTCCACTCGTTTCTATTAAGAGCTAGTGTGGTCCAATGTGGGCAGAATGACTTTTTAATAATAACTCAAAATTAGTGATTTATCATAATTATATTTTGGTACCTATAATGGACAAAGTTACAAGCAAAAAAGGTTTCTTTTTGACGCATAAAAACATAATTCTTATGTTTAGCAACATGTTAGACCCTGTTCACACGGCATTGTTTGCACGTTTTTTCACGTATTCGTTTTTTAACGTATAATCACCCAGGTCTTCACACGGTAAATTATCATTCGTGTAAAAAACGAATAGCCGCAGAAAAGTGAAGGAAAAAACCGAATACGTCAAAGTTCATTCGATTTTTTGACGTATACGTTTAAACGTATAAGCAGTACACGTTTTTTTGCAGTACAATCGTCGTGTGAATGGATATATGTACGTTGTATGGCCACTATATATACGTTAAAAAACGAATACGTGAAAAAACGTGCAGGACAATGCCGTCTGAACGGGGTCTTACATCGCTGCTGTAGATCTTCTAAAAATAATTACTGAAATTAATTACTTCGCTATAAATATTGTAAGGTGGTGTTTTATATCATCATTAAATTGATTTTCGAAATTAATCCGACATGATGCATTACAACTAACCCGATTTATTAAAAATATTTAGAATCCACACAATATTACAACAAAATTTACAACTAGCATAACATAAGAGATGTTTTTTTTTCTAATAATAGGCAATTGAGTAATAATAATTCCGTGCCAAGAAACTTACAACATCTTTTACTATATAATATTTGTATAGGTAATAAAAACACCTATTACTCGTAGAGCACTAAATAATGTCAGTTTTAGAGCTCGAGTAGGTGTCCTAAATTAGCCAGTCTTGAAATATTGATTTGTCGTATTGATTTGTTAAACGGTTTCCATCGAATCGTTTTTCCATTGATACGTTTAAGAAAGAGTAAGAAAGAAAGAAAGAGTACCTACCTAAGTCACTAACGAATTCGGCTAGTAGTTTTACCTTATTCTTGTTTTATTGGTATACCTACTAAATAAAAATTGTGGACAGGACACCTTAATCACTTTTATGTTACGTTTCACGACTGTCAAATAGCGCTATGTGTCACTTAAAGTCCAACATAAATGAAAGACCAGTAGTGTTTATCCTACCAATATGTAAGAAGTGGCGTATTCGAAACATGTACTACTTATTCGTATATACATTCTGAAGCAGACCCTTTTACGCAAAAATGATTGAGCACCAATGACAGGAATAGTGTGAGAAGTTCTTCGTAAATTATTTCAAACGTCTCTAATACTATCAAAGTTAGCAATAACAAGTCCAAAAATGTTGAACACAAAACGGAACTGCTACAAGCAAAGAAAAACAAACCATTTGAAATGGAACGTCTAGATCCTAAATAGTCTGCTATTTCCGTAAACTTCACTCCAGTTTTCACAAATAAAAGGTAAAGTTTAAGTCTCGTCGTAAAGTTTTTTTTAAAGTGAACAACAAAGCCAATGTCTCTGTAGCCGAAAACGGCCAGGAAGACTATATATATATATATAAAGTTTTCGAAACGTTTTAAACAAACAAACACAGGAGTGTTGAGAAGACCGTTTTATTTGTTCTTTAAAAAAATTTTAAATAATCAAAATAATCTCATAGCTTTATAGTTTGTGACACCGAAATGCTTTTATAATGCTGAATTTTTCTTTGAATCAGGCGGGCGGCAAATTATTAATCTGTTTTTGTTATCCAATTTGTAAAAGGGTTTCACGGACAGTTCGCGCACTACATCTGAATATCGTAACTCGAAAACTTTCTAATAATATAAAACTAAAGGTTCGTGCCGATTACGCTTGGGTTTGTTGTAACATAACAGTGCCCCATAAACGAATTAGAAACTGGCACTTTAGAAATCATCTAATGAAGACGTAAAATACCTTTAATATTTTATATGGCGTTGTAATTTCAGAAGAAAATTAAATAAACTCTACACATTTTTCTCTCTCATTATAAAATGTTGTACTTAGTAGGTATTGTGGGTAAAATTTTATAAAACAACTCAAGCGGTTTTTGTTATTCGGTTTATTTTTTGTCATCGTTTATTGAATTAGTATCCTTGTATATGTAGAATACACATACACTACAAAATAAGTACAAATATCTATATTTGTTTGTCCTCCAAAATTTTATCAAATTATGATGGTATTTTAATTTAACTTGTGACACTACGAGTCGACGACTTTAAGTTAACTTTGATGTTTTGTCTGCCCACGAGAGAAAAATGTTAACAGGTATGTATATACAAAACGTGGCAAAACTTCTTATGTTGTTCTAAACCGTAGGCTTGCCGGGTGACTTAATAAAAAATATAAATATAAAAATAAATATATACCTAAATCTGTATAAATACCATATTTATATTTAAAACTTTTATTAATAAAATCATAAGTCTAAGGCAAAATACTCAAACTTCTAACAGTGCTAAGAGTTGAAACAGATATTTTAATATCGAGTTCAAGAGTATTGTTTGACTTTGAATATTGACCGATTGACCTGCAAAAGTCCCTATTTTTAGATATCAAACACAGAGTGAATCCGGTTAGATATTCCAAATATATACGGAATTATAAAAGAAGAAAATTCTACGTTTCATACATCATAAGAAAACATAAAAGTATTTTATGGTCAATGCAATATAATAATAATAGCCCTTTATTCCGAAATTTGTTTTACAGTGTTTGTTTTACTAAATAATATCCCTTAGTTCAGTGTGTCTTTTGACATAGGCCACAATGCAATATAGGTAGAACTATCAATTTAGATTATTGATTTAATTAACACCATTCTTTGAATGTCAATAAAAATAATAAAAATGAAAAAAAAGCTCGAAGTTGTAGACTACTACCTGCCTAAAGAAGCTATCTGCTACGTGCCAATCTTTAGGTTTCTCTATAAGTTCTTTACACAATGAGATTGTTTCATGTGTGTGTGATTTTAACTTACCTATTCATATTATAGGTACGTGGTTACTCGACGTCTGAGATTCATACAACCGTAAAAACTGAGTAACCGACTTTCAGGAAAATGAATATACACTGTAACAAAGTGTCTATTCACTTACATACAGTGTTGAGTTGGACGCAAATCCTCTTTGGCATTGAAAAAGGGGTACTTTGTCAGTTCAGAACTAAAAGCGCGAAGGGTACTTCATTTCACATGACAGGACAATAAACTATAACGCAAAAAAATCGTTATGAGTCATTATTTTAAAAATCGAACCGAGGTGATCGAACACACCTGCTAGTCACTTGTCGACAAATGAATTAGATTATTCAGTATCAGGATATTTTAAAAATATGATTTAATTTTCAAATGGCAAACTCATTCATTAGATACCTACGTTATCTAGTTCTACATAATATGAAACATGCAACTCACCGCGGATTCAGCTCTTCGACGTTTGAAATGAGTTTACAGATTAGCTCTAAAGATTCGAGTGCATAACTCCATCCATCATTCTATTCATCAGTAGCTTTGAATACCAAAACAATCTTCTAAGCAGAAAATATGTTTAGTTCTCGTATCATAAAAGTTCCTTTCAGCGCAAGCATCCAATTTAATGGAACAGGGAAATGGATTTTAAATAACGAGGTAGGTATCTTTACTGATATTAGAATGTTCGCAATTTATATTCTCGAGAAGTTATTTTATCACAATCTCCAACTGGCTAAGAATAATAGATAAGGTAATAAGTTTTTCTTGGGTAGCGCCGGCGCCGCTGCGTCATTTATTTTTGTTGTATATACAATTATTTTATTATTATTTTATTCTATAAGGTCAACTCAGGTCAGTGAAACAAAGTGATCCGACTTGGCCAATATTATCCATCCGTATGCTTTATTAGTGTTATTTTTAGTAATTGTTTTTTAGCTAAGGAAAGATTACATACCTATAATTTTATTTTTAAAATTTTCTAGTTTCTTTATAATAAAAATTAATTGCAATTCTGTTAGTCTCGCTAAAACTCAAGAAGAAACTGGTAAACCGGTTAATCATTTTGGTCTTGAAATATTTGTGAAAGTCCAAGGAAGATTTAAACGGTGAGGAAATATGGAAAAATTGCGAGTAAGTGATACGAAGTTCACCGGGGCCTATCTAGTAAATATAGATTTTTCCTCGAAAGCGAGTTTGGAGATTTTTGGTGCTAAAATTCACTTCAGCCTGAACTTTTAGCTCTAAAGAGTATATGAAGGTAATGAAGCGATCCCATTATACTTTTAGGTTTTTTTAAAGGTATTTGACACTTACCCCTGGAAATAGCGTGTTTAACTACTGAATTGCAAAGAACGATATTCAAGCCACTCGTAATTTTTAGTTTACAACACACATTCATCATATCTGTTGAAGGCATTTGAGACAGATAGGATTTTATTAGTCCGATTATTAGATTATTTCTTCAAGTTGGTGTTATATACGACTTAAGGCTGTCGATAAATATGTATCATTTTAAAACTCATAGTAAGAGAACTTCATTTATGTATTATTTTTAAAACACAATCATAAATAAACCACTTTAATATGTACAAAGGGCAAAATGAGGTGCCCCTAAATGGGAACAATTCGTTCTATTTTGTCGTAATGTTAATGATACCTTTCGTCAGATAAGCAAATGTTTAATTTAATTTGGGCTGATAAGGAGGGCATTGCCATCATAACAGTATTGTGCGACCGTTTGACACTGAGAGTAAGTACTGGTATTTGTTAGAATGTTGGAGACTTTTTATATTTAGCCCCCAACATAAGAAGAGGAGTTAGGTATTATGTTTAACATAGGATAGGAGTGTCTGTCTGTTTATCTGTTGGCACAGTAGCTCCTAAACCAGAGGCGCTATGATTGAATGCAATTTTTTATTTATTTATTAGCAGGTTTCCCAGCGGTGATTCTTAAATACGGTTTATTTATTTATTTAAATCATTTTTTTAAAGGACTTGGAGTCACTTTGTGACTATATCAGCCCGTTGACAACTTAAATCTACTCACAATATTAGGTATTTAGATAGGCTATTCACCATAGCGAACAGCTCCTTCGCTGCCTCGGACAAAGGAAAATATGGTTTATCAAAATCGGTTAGGCTTAATTCCATTTACCTCTAGATATCCTTGTCGCCTATCAAAATTATGATTGTTCAGAACTTTGTTCTATCAAGAACGTTTTAGCAAATCATACCACAGTTATAATTAACTCAAATTTATTAAATAAATACATTCTATCTCCGTGTTCCTATAGGTACCCATTCGTTTAGTTCAACTGATCCGCAAACATGAACTTGACAGCTTTTCAAAACAATTTGATTAAATAACGAATATAGAGTTGTATTTTGTGGGCATCTGACATTTCAATCTTCTGATTCCAATAATTTGAAATAGAAAATAAATCAAAATAAAATAAAATAAAGTAAATAAACAAATAAAAAAATTAACTTGTTTTGCATGTGTTATATTATTTTACTTTATTGTTGAACGAAATAAACCAAACTTTTGCTAACAGTCCTAGCCAATGAACAAATAGCAGTAGAAATCAACGACGTATCAGGGATAACATTTTTATTCGTTACTCAAAACTCTCAATTCTCTTTGTTGGTAGTAAAGTCAGTGGCAACAATAAAAACTTTTTGTTTTATGAGTCAGATAAATTTAATATGCATTGTTGAATAGTAAACCAATTCAAAAAGTAAACTTAACGTTGCTAAATCAATGCATACCTATATAGTAGTTAATACTATGTGCAGCCTCGCGATCTTACCCACGTAATGATGGTCTAAGCATAACATGATAATGATGTAAATATATAAGACGTATCTTAGACTAAATTTCATCAATTTAAGAAAAGGACTTTAGAGCTTCACTGTTTTTTACCGCACAGATGAGAGAGAGCAATGCAAAATTGAACCTCAGACAACATACCTAATCTAAGAATTTATGGAACAACTTGACTTTCTAAGATTTTGCAAATTAATTAACAAATCCCTTTTTTACTCAATGATAAGACACGAATCATAAATCATGGCGGAAATCTTTTCTTCAGTTGAATAAATATCCAAAAACGAACATTTTTATAATAAATGTTTTCATATGACAACAATGTGACTCCACCCACATCCAATCCACCAAATATTCAGTAAAAACGAATGTTGCGAAATGTAGTGATCCATTCTCTGCTGAAATACTCATTCTAGCGCTCTTATTCTACATCTACATTTGTTTGTGCGAGTTCGGTGTAAATTTAAAGTACATTTGGTTACAAAATGAATCAGTCATCATCAATCATTTACCCATTGGCAGTGATAGATTTCAGAAAGATCTTATAAAGTAAAATCAGATGTCGTTAAAAAACGAAAGGCCTTTACATCTTTACTAGATGATTTATACAGTGTCAGGAACCAACCTATGCCTCAATGTTAGATCATTCCTAGGTCCAACCTCTTACTTAGTACCTACGTAAAAACAAGTCTAACTAAACTGTCCCGAAATAATATTAAAGTTTTTTCTGGATTTGCTACGAATGGATAAGTATAATGCAAAGGATGTTTGTTTAATTTCCTGTACCCTTGTTAGAGGTCTGAACTCAGAAATTTTCTTAGGGCAGTATTGGCTAATAATGATTGCTATGATAGGATGCCTTTTTCTTGTTCTTAAATCTTTTTTATTAATTAATGTATATAAACCAAAAACTATTTCTGACAACCGAATTCTAATTTCACCAGCTCAATCCTATAGAGTGAAATTATCATTTAAAGTGAAAACCACATAAGTTTATTTTCATACTGATTCTAATCATGCGCTTGATTAGCATTCAAGGATGTCAGATCGAATAAGTTCGATGTAAATCAATTTCGAATTGAAGTTGAGTACAATCTCAAGAATTAACTACTTATTTTAGGAAGTGCTCCAAAATACCATATTTTGAATTGTTTGCCTATGAGGTAAAAATTGTTAATAAAGGTTAATCTTTTCGTGACATAATTAATAAACCCGACAAGAGACAGGTAATAAACACTAAAAGCTTCACTAACAAAGCCAAACGTATCTTTTCTGAAATGTACCACAACAAAGTGCTAAAGCCGGACAACACAAAAGTTCGGCACCACGTAAAGGGTAATTTGTGTATTACTAGACGTAAATTATTTATAAATAATTAATTAAGGGTGACCCGTTAATTTGTTTTAGTCGTGAGGTAAAAGCCGTGGAGTGTTTGTTTTTGTTTGATAATTTCGAAGGCAAACACTTTACCACCAGAACATTGAAGAGCCAAGCCACAGCAATCAGTTGATTGTTATAGCACACTGCAGTTGATCGATGAGTTTAATTTCATCTGAAATTATCATGCTTCCAAAGAATAATTTTAAGGGCTATTTATTTTTAACTAAACTGCTGAACGTAGCTAGATACCTATATACAAATCAGGAACCTGTCATACTAAATATATAAATGTATATGCATAGCTGGGCATTAACTCGTTAATCCGTTAATCGTTAATTAACGAAGTTAACATTTTGATTAACGGATTAACTTTTAAGTTAACTCTTAAAAATGTTAACGGACACGTTAACTTCCGTTAATATGCAGAAGTCCGTTAATCGTTAATCCAATGCCTACTATTTACCGCACGGCACCGCGGCGCCGCGCGAAAAACAGGTTCAGACAAGTATGAAATGAATGATAAGTGCCGGGCGGGGGAATATGCACCTCATGCCCGACGATTAAATTACACATTTGAATTATACATGTATTTTGTTTCATTCATAACCTGTTAACTTCCAGAACCTAAACCAATAAGTTTTTTAAGTTCACTAACGCAACGATATAGAAATGTAATTTTACACATATTAACGGATTAACGATTAACGTTAACTTGCGTTAATTCTTCCGAAATGTAACGCTTTAACGTTTAACGAAGCTAACATTTTTTGTAGCGGATTAACGATTAACGAAGTTAACTATTTGATTAACGGTGCCCAGCTTTGTGTATATGACATAATATTTAACGTCTTTCCTCTCGTCTTGCATGTTGTGATGTGACTCATGTTCACCCGTGCATGAAGCAACGAGAGCTAACAAGTACATATTTGAAGCAATCAAACGATGGAAGTTAGTGTCACATAAAAACGATCACTGTACTGACATGCTGATTTTGTGACCTACTTGTTCTTACAGTAAAATGAACTTTTAAATCCCTGTTGTACGTTAACATACGAAGCAGAAGGCGGAAACTATATAGGCTTTATAAGAACACTCAAAACTCTAAAACATTATAGCATTTGTAGATCTTGAACCCAAATTATCTTCTTCAAAAGTTCATCGTTTACTGAAATATTAATTAATTCCATGAGCATGAAACAATACCATGAATTTTTTGAGAAATACCAGCTATTACATTGAGAGCTCTTCTTTTCATAGGTATAAAGGTTAAAGAATTTTATTAAATAGGTATCTATATAATATCCCTGACGGGAAAATTTCACTCATGTTTTTTTCCTTTATAAATAGGTTCTGCCTTTCAGGTATTCAGGCAGACTTCTTTTAAAAAAAACTAAATAATGGCTAAATAATTTGCCAAGCATTAAATACAAATTTAAATCTATCATTTACATCATTCACACAATAGCATTAGGTAGAGGATAAAATTAAGCAAAACGCCACGCATGAATACTTTTGCAAAGCGGTAAGTAATCAACTCTTTACTGAACCATGCCAGATATTAAAATTTGCTCTATAAGAGATATTTATTTTGTATGAATGTGAAAGGAATCTTTCTTCGCTTATATTTTTGATAGCGTCCATGAAATCTGTCAGGTAATAAAAAAACCCAGTAGTGATACGAGTATGTAGCATAATTATACTCGTAATATTAATATTTTCCACGAAGCTTTCTACCCTCTTAAACAAAGTCAAAGTTCTAAGAAATTTCGTCCCACAATTCAAACGCACATCAATATTGATTTAAAAACCTAGACAGAGTTTGCGTTTCATTTGCATAATCCTCATTTACCTATTTAACGTTAAGGCTGTGGTTAAGGTATGCTGTCTCATCAAAGATAAGGTATCAAAGATTACCTACATAGATTGTTGTGTGTATTGTATTGTATTGTATTGATAAAGATCTTTAAACCGAAACCGATATTTTTAAAATTTTATCCAACCACGACTTATTAAAATATCAATAAAACTGGCTTGAGCTTTAAACGTTCAAGGAAATTGTGCAATTCGAGGAAAGGCAGCAAGTCAGTATGTTCTATAGGTCGATAAGTATTAGATAAGACATCTAACTATTTGCTTTAGCCAGTTTATTTTTAGAAAGAAGTTAGACTGAAATCTCGTTAAACGTAGCTTATTGAGTGGATTCAAATTCGATGTAGCAAGGTAATCTACTGCTACATTTCTGTAATGTTTGCGTCAATCTACGACTGAGTCGTTTGTTTCGGTTGAAAGGGTATAAACATTGAAGTATCCGGGGGAAGTCGTTTTGTTTCAGTCGCGACGAGCCACCATTTCCTACGGCATTTCAAAGTCTCAGCAGTTTTCAATCTTAGCATGAATTCCGCTAAATCACTGCATAATTACGCCATTGTTGTGCCGGTCCTTTAGCTCCAGTTTGATAGCGATTTACTTAAATCAAATTCAAGTTACAAAGGTTGTAAATAAGCATTTTCTACGTAACGTTTTAACGTTTTACGTATCGATGTAATAAAACAGTTACGCCAAACTTTTAACACATTCAAGGCCCAAGTCCTGGAGCGCTTACTGGAGATGCCTGAGAAATAGCTCTCTATAATACTTCTCTCTCGAGGTAGTGCGTCCGGGGCTCCCAACGTGTTAAAGGATAATTTCGTATTATGGTGCTTCAGATTAGAAATATATAACAAAACATCACACGGTCAATGTATTGTTGCCTAAAACATTATTGGCTTCTAAGGAGCTACATCGCAATAACCCCTCAAAGGGCAAAACATCAATTTACTTAAAACAAGACAAGTAACCCCTTCATTTACAAACAACACAATGGATTTGCTAATGATAAATGAACAATTGACGTCTTCACAACAGGCCGATGGCTTACCTATTATTTATACGCTGAGTGCTCTATGTGAGGTTTAAAGCGTTAGCTAGATAGGTATAGTAAAGGTATTCAAGAGCTTATCAATCAAACAAGTTTATTTAAAGCTAAAACTGAAATGATTGACGACTGGAAAATATATGTGCGGGTGTTGATCAATATTTCTAAAAGTCAATGGCTTTAGAAGGGGTACTTCTAAAGCCATTGACTACAAACTCTCAATGGGTTGTTGAAATTGTTTCATTCAAAGCATTCACGACCACTGTGGCGCAGTTGGGTGAACGCCCGGTTGAGATGCGGAGGTCGCGGGTTCGATCCCCGCTACGGGACAAATGTTTGTATGTTCTGCAGATATTTGTTCCGTGTCTGGGTGTTTTCTATTTATAATATGTATGTATTTACAAAAAAAAATGTATCTAGTAAATGGGCAAGTAAATGGGCGATTGCCCATTTACTTGCTTATTTTCTTGCCCATTTACTTGCCCATTTACTTGCCCATTTACATGCTCATTTACTTGCCCATGTACTTGCATAAAGATTGCAAAATGTAAATTGGAATGTATTTGCCTTTCTTTCTAGACTAAGAAATTTATAATTGGCTTTCCGATATTTCGTAGGCTGATCGCCAAACACTATTTACCGACATAAAACGGCTTTGGTGACTACGTCTCCCACACTATTTCTTTAAATCTACTTACTTGAAGGGCAGGACTGATGGGATTACGGTAGAGAAAAACTGCCTTCTGATATTTTTCTATCCTAACGAAACCCAGAAGGTGAAAGGCATACTTTAAAATGACAATAGCTAAGTATTATTGTCCTTGAAGTAGGTACCTAATTTGAATCGTTTTATCTAGAATTTCTTCGTTATGAAGACACAAATTTTAAAGACAATCTGAAAGGACATTGACCAGACCAAGTGTCTATTAGTTTTCTGTTTGTGTTTGTGATGAACCTGACTGATGAATGATAATAACCAACCAGAAAGGTAATACGACCTACCGTTGCTTCCGATTGTGGAGAATACGAAACTCAAAATGGTGTAATTTTTCATATTTTTTGATTGACTAGAATTAATGAGATATTCGTCATGAATATAATGTTTAAAATTCAAAATAACAATTAAAAACGTGTTAAAGTAGTACAAGTAGTGTTTAATTAAACTTTTTAATATAAATGGTCCTTTGAATCTATGAGCATAGGGTTTTCACTTTGGTTTTGGTTTAAAGGCAAGTAGGATTGTTTTCGCTTCTGACCTTTATTGGACCCAAAGCCTTCAAATGAACAATTTTAAATTTTTTATTGGTATTTACAACTTCAAATTGTCACTGTCATTAAGCAAAGATAATAATGATAGGTACATGAATGTTGCTGTTGTAAATTTTAATCCATTAATAGCTTAACACTTTGTGGTGTTATTGCCAAAACTAATTAACTTAACCACTATTAATCTTCCCAGAGTTTGGACGAGTCTCCACATCTGCTACCAACATTTAAGCAGCTGTTAGACAAATATTTGGTTAAAGGCAATGTGGAAATAACAACGCAAGGTCTTAGAGGCTTGAAGACACATTTTGAAGTGATTAAAATATCTCCTACCAGAGTCTGATTTCACGGTCATTCAAGCTATGACAAATTTACTTACAATTATACAAACAATGATTTAAACGTGCTCCACCACCAAGAGAATGAATGGAAAGGTGCGTATTCATTAGGCAAAATTTGCAATAAAAAAACAATTTCAGACAATGCATTAGATACTCATCGAATGGAACAAGAAATAAATAAATAAATCTGACGAGATTTGCATGTCATGATAGACCATCATATTTCAAAGTAGGTACCTGTACTAGGTATCTACCTAACTATCCATCAAAGTACTCGAGTAACTGGTACGTTTCTCAACAAAATTATACTGTGATAGTGGTACCTACCTAAACTTAGATTTTTGTATGTTGTAAATCGAAAAACTTTTCTTTATTAAGAGCGTGTAAGTTATCTTGACCAACTCAAACATTAGATCGTGCTACGCAGAGTTGTCATTTTTGACGCACACTTCAATAATACTATAATTTTTGTAAAAGTGTGCGTGAGCTCGTGTCTAGAACGAATGGTATGAATGGTTTTGATACTTTATCTTATAAGTAATATATAATATGTAAGATCTGTGCTTAGAGAATTTAGCCAACGATCCGTGTTAGCCAAGTGGTTTAGTACTTATCTCTATTTTTGATCAGGTATCAATAAGACCCTCGAGATCCTGCCGAAACAAATGTTTCTTTTAATTTCTTTCTGGCGACTCTGTTAAGCATGTAATGTAAACATCTGCACAATGACATGTGAACGAACATAAGTAATAAATATGTATTTGGAGTCCAAATACTCCAAATTTTGGACATACCTAAGTAGGGTAGTTTTGACTACCCCTTAGACATTTGTTAAAAGTTTTGATAAAATTTAGCCATACAGTCGCTCATATTAAATTTCGTTTTGTTATATTTTGGTTTTTTTGTATTTTTACACTTATACGTTTAGGTTGTTTGTTTCATCATCTTTCTTCTGCTCTTATCCCATACTAGGTGGGGTGGGCCCAACATGCTTAATCTTCCATTCATCTCTATCATTCGTAGTTGGCGAAGTTCACTCCTCTCACATTCATATCCTCTTTCACACAATCCATCCAGTTTTCCCTCGGCCTTCTTCTACTTGTATATCCATTATTGTCCATCCACATTTCACACTCATACTCATAACTTTCTTAGTGATATGACTTTCATCCGTCCTGAGGTCACGTAGACCATGCCATACTAAGCTATAGGCTAAAATTAGTAGTTAGTAGTTTAGGCATGCAAAATGGTCCTATCTCAGCATAATGCGGAAGCGTTCGTGGCGAAGCTTGCTAAGGCGTTCTTGATAGATCGTCGAAGTTAAGCAACGCTCTGCGCGGTCATTTCTTGGATGGGTGACCGCAAGTGGCAATATTATCTGAGCGCTTCCGTGCTTCGGAGGGCACGTTAAATTGTCGGTCCCGACTTTTAAAAAAGTCGTTAAGAAGCTTCTTCAATAGCCCGTGGCAGGATGTTCTCAATATTTTCTCTCAAACACTTTGATAAAGTAGGGATTTCCAATTTAGATCTCATCCATGGTGTACACAGTTAAATACTTCGTTTTTCCATATTATATTCTCTTCGGTTTAAGGGTTTTCTTGCTTAGATAAAACATTGTGTTTGTAAATAACACGTAGAGTACTTTCAAGTGTTGAGGTGTCGTCAGGAGGTGTTGAGGGGTCATCAAGAGATGTTGAGGCGTCATCCAGAGGTGTTGAGGTGTCGTCAGGAGGTGTTGAGGTGTTCAAGCTTTCATCAATGGCATCTTTTATGTACCTGTTTGTCGTCAGTATCACATTGAACAAGTATCGTCTTCACTTACGTGATCCTCCATTTCGCTGTCACTGCTATCATCTGGACCTTTCATCTTCTTGACTCAAAAAGGAATATATTTCTCTTTCGTCCATAATTTCTTCTGCTTCCTATGAAGTAAAGATGTTTTCAAAACAATAAAATTTACTTATAACAATAACCTAATTGTATACCTACATACTTTGTTTATGTGTAAATAAAGAAAAAGTAACAGAAACGTAATCACACACAAATACATAAAAGTTTCACAGAAGATAAACATGCGCCTCTCGAGCGCAACGTATGGTCATAGCAACCAAACTACGGTACTTACCGAATAGCTGCAGTCGTCCCTCGGTGGTGTTGACCAAGACGACTGAGTTGGCTTGAAAGCACACGCGTGTACACGCGGATGGATTGGATGAAAAAAAACAGCGCTATATCTATTTCGCAGGCGCCTCTGGGGCGCACGTTATCTTTCTAGGGTCATACACATTTCAGTAGCATACACTCTCCTATCATCAGTCTACTTTATTACCCAACATTCTGATCCATAGAACGCGACAGGTTATGGTCTTATAAATTTTCCCTTTAGATTTAAGGGGCATTCGGGGGTCACACGTCCCTGAGATCTGTCGCCACTTTACCTATCCCGCATTCAAAAGTTTTGAAATTTCATATAATATGTATGGAGAAAAAAAAGTCAAAATTAAGTAAAAAATAGAACCTCAATTCATTAACTTTATTATGCCCTACATGAATCTGAAAACTAAATTTTTCCAAGTCTTATAGTTTCTGAGATACAGTGGTGGGCAAAACGAGGGGGCAGATAGGGGCAAAACTAAAAACTTTTTTTTACTAATGCAAGCCTCCTCAATACAAATCCGTTTGAAAATATTACAAATTCTTTCAAATTTTTTATTTTGCCCTTAAAAAGTTTCAAAATTTAATACAAAATGTATGGAGAAAAAAAAAAAGTCAAAATTAAAAAAAAAAAAGTACCACGTTTTATCAACTTTGTAATGCCTTACCTGAATCTGAAAACTAAAATTTTCCAAGTCTCCTAGTTTCCGAGATACGCGTGGCAACAAAATGAGGGAGGCAAATGGGGGCAAATCTGAAAACTTTTTTTTTCATCCCAAAATCTCCTCTATACAAATCCGTTTAAAGCAATCAAAAATGTTACGTAGTTTCCGAAATCCATCAATGGGGCAAAAAAGGGGCAAAACAGGGGCAAAACACAAATATGATTTTTACTCCCCAGGACCTCCTCTATACAAATCTGTAAAAAAATATTTGCAGGTCTTGTAGTTTTTGAGATACACCAGGGGTGGGCAAAAAGGGGGCAAAAAATGGGTAAAGTCGGATTTTTCCTTAACTCGCCAAACTACCCTCTATACGAATCTGTTAAAAAAATATTTGCAGGTCTTGTAGTTTTTGAGATACACCAGGGGTGGGCAAAAAGGGGGCAAAAAATGGGTAAAGTCGGATTTTTCCATAACTCGCCAAACTACCCTCTATACGAATCTGTTAAAAAAATAAACCTTCCCATCCACCATCATAGAAAACAATTTATTACGCCAATGAGTGAGTGAGTGAGTGAGTGGTAATGCAGCATTGCAGTACGTCCCGGCTTCACTAATGAAACTACCGGAATAAAATATAGCCTACTAGCTACGCCCCGCGGTTTCACCCGCGTAAGTCCCGTTCCCGCGGGAATATCGGGATAAAAATGTCCCTGTCACTCTCCATCCCTTCAACTACCACCACACAAAAAATCACGTCAATTCGTCGCCCCGTTTTGCCGTGAAAGACGGACAAACAAACAGACACACAGACGGACACACACACTTTTCCTTTTATTATATTAGTAGGGATAACCATCCCGACAGTCCATTCTACACATCGGTGAAAGAATTTTTCAAATCGGATGACTAGTTAGTCGGAGATTACCTCCGTCAAACAAAAAAACAAACAAACAAATTTTACCTCTTTATAATATATATATATATGGTACAAGTATCAATTCTAGTGTATCGCGCTTTGAGTTTTCTACGCTATCGATTTTGTTTGACAAGGCGGCGGAAAAAAGTGATACGTCCTCTCGCTGGGAGGACCCGGGATCGACTAATCGGAAGACGATCGCGCGGCCGGATATATAGTGGTTATAAAATAATCCTGTAAATTACTGGGTGCTCGAAATTGATTGAAAAAAAAACTGTACGTTTAGAAATACCTATATTTTCATCAAATGAATAAAACTCTTGTGTTTTTCTTCAAATACTAGTAAAAAATATGTGTTAAAGTGAAACGATTTTGTACTTTTTAAATATTGTTTTCATTACCTTTAGAGGCTATTTTTTTATTGTTTTGAGCTGTAGTGTATTATGAGAATATATTTTCAGGTCCACAAACGCTTAAAATAAAACATTTTCTCACATTACAATAGTGATATCCCTTCTGAAAGACAGCTCTGACGCTCATTTTCGTAAAACGCTATGACGGGATTGACTTCTCCTTCAAAAACTATAATCAAATATTATGTTTTCTCTCTGCAGTGTATTATAATAAGGATTAATCTTTCTAAAACCGTAAAATTCTTTAAATAATCTGATCACATTATTGAGTTAGGGCTCTCGAAATACTGCTCAAATAAGCTAATGACGACTACACCCCCTTAACAATCAATGGGTGAATGCACTAAATGATAATGTTGAAATCGAAAATAAGTCTTTTGTATTTCAGTAATATTAAAAATAAGCAAAGCTTTTGTAGGAGTTTCGTTCACCCGCCTCGTTGAGATGTTGATCTAACCTGGCGGCCGTCTAAACTAAAGTTAATCTTTTGAATATAAAAAGGTTGAGTGCACTGTAGAAAAACAGCCTTTATTCGAAATAAAATAGAACTTGTTTACAGAGAAATGTGAAAAGAATACCTACCTGTCATTTGTAAAAGTTGACTTTGGCTTCTGGAGTAGGGTTGGGTTGGGTTTCGCGCATGTTTACTGTTTATATTAAAAAAAACTAGTGCAGAGAAAATATTTCCTTGAGTACATATAGTAAAACTAGTTTTCAAGTTTATAATAATGTTCTCTACCTACATTCCGACGTCAAAACCACTGTTCATTGTGTTCAATACATTGTGGATTAAACCGAACATCGATACCGAATACTTATTTTGCATTATGAACTCATCTGTCGGAAATATTGGTTAGACTAAACAGTAAACAATCGCTTGGTTTTACTAAACTTATGATCTTTTGACTTGAACACTTTTAAATCGAAGTTTTGGTTTCAAAACTACTAAAAGAATTCTAATATCTTAGATTGATGATTGAATGTTTGTTTACTAATGCAAATGCTCAAGTGCTTTTGATAGCTGGTTTGGATAGCTGCCAATTACTTATCTCTTATATCTATGTAAACGTTCACATTATACATCGGAGGGTCTACTTCGCAAATCGGAAAACAAAATTTCGGCATGAAATCGCAGGACATTTTATGTTGGTGAAAACTGAATTTGGAACATAAACCAACATGAACTGAATTCGATAATCTTGCTCTTTAATCTAACAAATAAAATGAAATACTATGTTTTTTTAACCTTAAATCTCTAGAATAACGGGTCAATTTTGAAAAAACATTTTTGAAATTATTTATAGCTACTTAGTATTATAAATTAAATCAAAATATTTTGATATTATTAAAAACAAAGGTAATATTTTTTCAAATATTAACTAAAACAAGTATTTACTCGTAGTACCTATATAGTCAAGTTGTTCAAATTTACTTAAATTAAATTGTTCACTAGGTAAGCTCTTTGTGTGCTCCTTAACAACTCACGTCAACTGATTTCTTGTGAATTTTAAATGTTTCAACGCTATTTAGTTACATTTCAATCACAAAGTAAAACTTATTCAATAACTTTATACAACTTCACAAGTAGGTAGGTACCTAAGATCAAAGTTTTTAATGAAACAACCAACTTCGCTCACACTGTAAATAAGCGACTGCTGTCAAATAACGACTGTGAATTCAGATTAAAATAGTAAACTACAATTTATTATTATCTCTGTTGTCAATGAACTTCTCAACTAAGTATTTTTGGTTTCAACTGTCCTGTTAGGTATTTGATGTATCGACCCAGTTTATTTCTGTTACTTTCATTCAATGAACATAGTTTTCAGGGAACCCAAAGCATTCCCAGACGAATGATGGACTTTCTCTTAATTTAAATACCGATCCCCGCTGAGAAGATATTGCTAGCTCGTATTTATCGATGTTTGCGGGAATGGTAGAGTTCTTACGAGTCCCAACTGCTGGACAGAACGTCAAAACATGTACCTAGTAACGATTTGTGAACAAATACAAATGTACACAGAATATACAGAAAGAAAAACAGAGAGAAAAATATGTTTTCATTACTCATACACGGAAAGTACGCACGAAGTTGCCTGATTATAGGGTTCAAAGTAGCATTTTCTGTCCCTAGGGAAAACAAGTATACTTTCCTGCCCTAGGGCAGGAAAGTAAATAACTGTCAAATGTCAACTTCATTTTTGACATTTCTTTTGTGGCATGTCGATGCATGCTAAGTGTTCAAGTTCTTCTAACTCAATCAGATGCTAGATATTATGTCTCTCTTGTACGAATTTGTGCTTCTCTACACTTAATTATATTATATTTATTTATTTTATTTCATTTATTTAAATTTTTTCATCGTCAAAAAAAACTACTGGTAGAATGCCTACTACTTTTATAGCCATTCTACCAATCAGTATTTTTTTTTAAATCTGGAACGCAGCTATGCCATGCCATCATTAGCTGCTTTTAGTCAATATTAAACTAGTCGATTTAAAAAAAAAGCGAGACAGCTAATTTTCGTGTGTGAAATTTAAATTTTACATCAATTTTTTTGGTAATTTCCTTATATTCGTAATGAAAAGCAGAGTGCTTACCTCGGGGAAAAGGCTTTTCTATGCACTCGAACTATTATCGCACTCGCTGACGCTCGCGCGATAAACCATCTCGTGCATAGAAAAAATGCCTTTATCCCCTTGTATAGCAATCTACTATTATTTCGTAGGGCCTCATGGATTCACTCAAAAACGTAGTCTTATAAGCTAGGTGACTATTGCCTTACAAGTTTAGAATATAAATTAATATAGAATACAAGTGTAATGTTCGTTAACTGTAATAGTTCAATGTTTATAAATAAATAGAGCAACAAATTTTTCTTAGAGTATCTAATCATAAAGACGACTAGTTTAATTATCTAAAGGTCCGATCCTTTGCAACACTGTTCAAACACAGCTCAATTGAAAAACGTTCTTATTTTACAAGCTTTAATCTGACCTAGATATTTTGCAAGTGAACCCGTAAGTATTATAAACCTTTTGGATTTAACCTACCCTAGTAAAAATATATTGTGACCAACAGCTACAATCTAAGTAAGTAATAGGATTTCTCAGAACCTGCAGAAACTCATTTTTTTTTATATAAGTTAATAATAAAAAGACCATATAGGAGGTACCTATAGTTACCGCCTGATCTAAACGCCTAAATATTCATGCAATCGCAAAAAACAAATATGCACCTTGCATGCCGGCACGATACCATCAAGGAGTATTATGTATACTTAATAAAAAAAATATTATGTTGATTATACAAAGTTTAGTGATCACAACGACATCTGTGAGAGGGTTTCATAAACGTACCTCAAGCAAATTGTCAAGGAGAGGGACAACCCTATTAAACCACTTACTGAGGAAAGGCGCCCTCTCTTGGCTCTATTCTTTATCTAGACACCGCAGCAGTATTTCATTGTAACAGCTTTCATTAGATTCTCAGTCCAACCGTTCAGTGGCACCACTAGCTCATAATAACATTGTATATACAGTGGAATGTTACCACAATTAGGTTCTTGTACTTATATATTGGTTAGTTTACTATACCGGCTCAAGAAGTCCTAAGTGTGATGTCATAATAATTAATGAAGTTGATCAGGATAATGATAGCAGGTAATGGTTCAAAATTCGACCTGAACATTTAGAGACTCGTAGAAAATTGGTAGTTGTTAATTTACTTAGGTTACTAACCTTATAAATATTCTTGAAGTCGGGTACAGCTCCACAAAAAAGTATGTCAGGACCCATTTTATCGAATATTATTTAATCCCATGCAATTTTTATATGAGAGAATTAAAAGTTCCTACACAAACACAGCCTTATAGTACCGATATGGAGAAGTTGAGTTTGTTTTGTTGAAAACTTTGTTATCTAGAACTTTACCGAGAAACCCTGGCTATCGCTATCGGTCTTATCCATCCGGTTCTACTTCCAACTCGCCAAAGGGAAACTACTCTAGGTACTCCTAGTTTCTTCTTCTGTTAGAGTTAGAGAAATGTTGGAATTGTCTGCAATTTTTATTTCAGCACTAAACACACAGGCCTACATCTTTATTATCTAATCATTTCAGACGTAGAGTGATAATGCTGATTTGGAATCTTAAACAACATTTTTTATTGTTCTACACTTGACGTTGTGTTTAATTTATTATCTACCTAGGTTATGATTAATAAAGTTTAACGCATAACAAACGAAAGTAAACATAGCGACTGTGTACGAGGCAAGCTGGACTAATGAAGTTATAAAACGATGTGACGAGACAAACTAAAAGAAAAATAATATTAAAGCTTGATAACCCGCAGAATTAATCTCATATGTCCAATATAGCCGTAGGTATGTTGACCAAAAACTCATTTCTTTCGCTGTCGCGTCGAGTTTTTGTAATAAAATCCACCCACCGTATCTATTCTACCATCGCATAAGCGCGTCAATGACTCGGGACGCCATTAGTTTACCTGTCCGCACCTTTTAATTTCCTTCCTCAAAACTAATAGCTCTGAATACATCCAAAAAGGTAGCACAAAACATTGTTTACAATCGTTACTTAATTTCCCTGAGTGCTGCGCATAAGTGAATTTTGGCCTTCAATGATTTGACTTGTCCATGAAAGCATTTTGAATATAGGTAGTGTAAGTCTTTGAACTGAAGTCAACATAAGACCAATTTTAGGAATATTTTCGGTAGAACCATTACTTACTCTGCTCTGTCGATTAAAAGTCAACGACACGTCGACTCTAAAAGTTTGGTAAATATGAGTTTCTTCTAATCTTCTGTCGCCCGAATACTGAAACGCTAAATGTATAAGGGAAGTGGTTCCTATCTATATCATAATTTAACATTTGTCTAAACAAATCTGTCAAAACATAACTTTCTAAACTTTTAATACGGCCTTAAATATTCAATAATCGTTTCAGTATAGTGTGTTTTTTGCTCTTTCTTCGAAAGTCACTTTTTCATTCTCACAAGAACTAATCCAATTGACAAAAAAATTTAATTAAGTTTATTTTTTCGGATTCCGTATAGCGGCAAAGGACCACTCAAACATCGTCCACTGATCGTTCTAATCTACATTTTAATTCAACCTATTTTATAGCATTTGCGGACAAAACGACTCGTCTCTTGTTTTTTATGTAATGCCCGGGATACACGAGGGTAGTTTTTCAAGCTAGAATGACAAGTTAGTACGCTAGCTAGTAGTACTTCTGGTAGAGTTCTTCTAGTAAAAATAAAGCTAGTTTTGGCCACACGATGCCAGAAGTACTAGCTTGCTAGTTTACTGAAACTAGCTTGCTATCCTAGTTTGAAAAACTAGTCTCATGATGCTGATATTTAAAGAAGTAATTGATGCAGAAGAGGTGGGAAAGAAACTAGGTAGGTAAATTGATTATATAAAAAAAATGCTACTTTATTAGTAAATTATGTTTTAGTAATGTAAAGATATTTGAAACTACCGAACTCTACATAATACATTGACTGACGGTAGCTGAGTGCGGCTTTATCCTTAATTAATGGCGCAATAAAGTGGCATGAGACAGATGATTTATCGCAACAAATCTTGCGTTTTCCGGGAGGTAGGGCTGATGGCTAGCGAGCGGCTGGGCGTCGAGCACTGAACCTCATTTGAGTGAGGATGAAGGACAATTACGATTACACGCTAATTATAACAATGATTACCAGTAAGAGGATACAAGGGATTTCACGAAATACCTTGGGTCTGCATGAAAATACGGGAAGTCGAATATCTTTGTCGATCCTCAATTTTTTTAAGACCAATGCGACTTTTACTCTTTCAAAATAATATATTTTTTCAAGGTGGACCACTATTAACAAAGTAATTGTTGAATATAAACTCAAAAAACAAACACACAGTGGAAAAAAATAGTAGTAGGTTATAAAAACAACATAGAACCTTTAAAATAGGATACTATCAAATAAATAATTATTGTCAGTGAAAAGTCGTCTCACTCACTCAACTAGACTGACTCTGGCGGAACCGAGATGGATAAATGGGTAATAAAAAACCTATTGACTTAAACGAGATTAGTAAGAGAATATAATAAATAAGACTTGGTGTCGAATCTAGACTTTGTATGTAAATAGTGCTATTAATAGTTTTTTTATTCTAAGAACCTAAAGTTGTTAATTATACCAACCTACTTATCACTTGCCTTTATTTTCTTGTTATGTGTCTTGGTTGATACACTATGATCTCATCATTAACCCTTGGTTACAAACTCCCCTACACTCCCGTTATCCTGAATAGACCCTGCATCAATAGGCATTTTACTCCGATACAAATCAGGAGTACTACTAACAAAGTCGAGTTCAACAATAGAATCGTTTATTGCAAATGTAACGGCACTTACTCAAGAGTTTTTTAGATTTCTGTTGACTACGCAAGGCAATGTAGGAATCCTGGATTCTTACATTGCCGTCTGGAAGCTTCCCTCATTTCAATACATAAAATGGTTAGAATTAAATGCAATAATTTTTTTTGAAGAGTCGCTGGTAATCAAAATAAAGACCAGTTTAAGGCAGAACCTAAATTAGAGTACCTACAGTTAAAAATTAAAGTTGCATGTGAAACGATTTTGTGATGAAGCCTAGGTGTAGTAAGAGATCAGAGGCGATAAACAACTTGAAATTATTAACAACGGGAAATATTTTTCATGATCTCACTTCATTTTTCTTCAGGGACCAATAACACGATCGTATAATTTACACACCTACAAAAATGTACGTAGAAAATATTTATGTATAATGAATCGTATTACAATTATCGCAAAGTTAATAATTAAATTCTTTACTCGCTTCAGGCCCGACTTAATTAGGTAATTTATGTTCACCGAAATGTATTGCTAAAATATTAATTTATATTTTTGTGTATTTGCAAGAACATATGTTTAACAATTAGGTCTTATATCAGAAACAAACAAAAAATACCTACACTACTTAAAAACTAATTTAATAAAAATGAACTCTGTATTCTAACCTAGTATCACCTAAAGATAGAATACAGAGTTCAGGTCACCGGCCGCAGGTAGGGTGCCCAAAAGGCTGGCAGCGTTACCTCGTTGAATGGCTAAACTTATCCTTTGTCCGAGGTAAGCACCAGCCCTTTGGTCATTGGTTTCGTCTATGAGCCTCTTTGAAATTTCCCGGTAAAGAAGCCACGCCTCTGGGCCCCACGAATCAAGCGTTTCTACGCCAAAAGGCAGAAATATGTAACCATCTCCAATGGATGCATATTTCCGCCTTTTCAAGCTTTCTGCTGCAGCCGCCGCCGCACCCGCGACCCTGGATGTCGCCGATAAATGAGAGTTCGCCAGTGTGTCCACGCAGGTGGCATCCCACACCAACGGTCTCCCACGGCTCCAAGGAATCAAAGACATACCGTCAGGCCGCTTACCATCATCACGTGCGATACCGTTCGGCTCTAAAATGGCCGGCACGTTGATGGTGGCGAGGGCTCGACGGATTATGTCATTGAGGCTGGCATGGCGGGAAAGGCGGCCTGCACAGCGCCGACAGGAGAGGCCGTGATGGCCTTGACGGTCGACTGCGCTACCACAGTGGCACTGATGGGGCTCGTTGGTCGTGGCTCCAATACGCAGGCTTATGGCTAAAGAAAACGTTATATTGTCCAAAAGGGTTCCTAAATTTACGGATGGTAAGGCTTGGAGCCAGAAACCAGATTCTCTAGTTCCAGAGGCAATTAGACGAGCTTTGTCAGTCAGATTTGCAGCAGAGTCCAAAAGATCTTGCTGCAACTTCTTACAGACAGGCTCGTCCCAATGCCTCTGTAGGTGTAGTTTTTCTGGAATCGATTCGGCTGGACAAACCATAGTCCATGCATTCTTGGCCTCCTCCATAGCATTAATTTTAATATTACCCAAAGAAGCATTTACTATTTTGGAAAAAAGGGCCGAAGTGCTATGCACAGAGGACAAGAACGCTGGAAGAGACACACTAGAAATTTTGCGAATGCCTAGTCCACCAAACCTTATGGGTAGAGTGGCCTGACACCAGGAAACATCTGACAGAGGACAATTTAGAATTTTAACCAGAACATCTTTTAACGCATTGTCCAAATTTGATAGAAGGTCATTAAACATCCAAAGAGGGCTGCATCTAAGAACATAGGTGAGCTGAGGCACAAATAGACAAAACCGAATGATGTGAAAAGCTATATGACGGTGAATTTTAGATAAACGTTCAGAATATTCATCGAATTTCGCACGCTGCTCTGTGATGAACGATGGAAACGATTCATCTAAAATTGGGGCACCTAAGAGACGTAAATTTTGTTTTGTGATAATTTTGATTGAAGGGGCCAATAAACTAAATTTTGTAATAATTTCATCTTTTTTTGAATTTTTTGTGTGGCTTTAAATATAATTAGCAGCTATCAAAACAGGGTAAGAAAACCTAAAGCAATTATCCCAAACATTATTTTCAATGGATCTGTTTGGTATAAATTGTATGAGATGGTTGCTACGCCGCCGCCGCGCTATGATGGATAGTGTTCATATTTCAATAGCTGGGGACAGTTGGGACCAAGATCTCTACCCACGCTCTCAGTACAGGCCTTTATCCATCTGAAGCACGGTATCTTATAAGTAAAACATTTAAAGTACTCGTTTAGAAATTCGAAATACATTCTATTTAGTTATATAGCTTTAATTTTTAATGATAGTAGCTGTTTAGTACAAATGTTTTAGAAGTTTTTGGATCAACTACTTATTTACTGCTCTGTTCACATGCACCTTCCCTGGTCTTTCTGCGCTATGTTATTTATCACAATATCAGTATCTGTTTAATGTACAAACGAGCAATTAGCGACGATTTTTTAATAAAGCCGCGTGAATTTAAAAAATAATTGCAGAATAAATAATAACAAGCACCTACCGGTAATATAATTGAGTTTTACATGAGTATTCATTAACAAAAACATGACGGAGGCCTTTAGGCGGCCTAAAAACTCCGTCACCAGAGTTGGCCACTTGCTCATACGAAAGAAGAAGAAGAAGATTAACAAAAACTATGTAAATAAGATAATTATGTGTGGAGTTCGTGGTTATTAAGATGATAAGCATAAAAAGAACCTATGGTCGTAGAACTTCATGTTTTCCATATGATGTCTGCTTTGGCAAAAATATTAGAAAATTATCCAGGACTGATTTATAGCAGGACAACCAATCCCACGATAAATCAATCTCAGACTAGGTTGTAGTCTCGAATCCGACGAATACGAAGAGTCATCGAACGACTCGCTTTTATTAAATGCTCTCATGTCTTACCCTATAAATTGACTTCATGTATTAGGTAGGGCTTAGGTGCAGACATATTTCTGGTCATTTGTAAGTAAGCATCATCACGTGCGAGGCAAAGAATACAAACTCAATATACTCGTAGGACGTCACGACGACATCTAACTCAGTTTAAAAGGGTATGTAAAATATCACCTAACAAGATAGTTCGGAAAGTGTTTTTGTATGCGGAACAGTTGGCAGCTCATTTATCTTTCAAGAAAAAAAGATCTACAACACGGAAAAATACACATGCGTTTTATTTGCAACCCAGCTGGTGTTGTGTTTGGAACTATAAAAGTAAAGTATACAAATACCTAACCTCATAAAAAAGTATGAATCGCAGTTGGACACACTTTGGGTAACGTTCGATCTAACTTTTTTATCAAACGAAAATTCTAAATAGCTTTGCAAATTTTGCAGATAGAATCGTTTTGAATTTAGAATTGATTTAATGAAACTGGAGGAGCCTATTCAGTCATAAAATACTACGTATAAAATAATATAGCATTTAAAATAAAATATCAGTTTGAAACAGCTGATGTTATAGCTGAATGAATCGTATAGCTTTGATTTGTTTGTGATAGTTTATATTTTAAGCCAAATACGAACCTTAATACTCTGTTTTTCACAAAGACACTCAAAACTTCTAAATGCCTTTGTTCCTAATGCAGACGGTAAACGTAGACTTAAACTGTTTTCACAAAACATCAACTTCTAGAGTTTATTTCGGTTCAAGTCTTTCGTCAATTACTTATAACCAGCCAAGCACTTAATTAAATCTTTTAATGTAATTGCATTTTCGGTAACACAGTTTTCACTACATAACTCTTAAATATTGTTAAATATCAAATAGCGCCAAGATCGCGCGCGCCAAGTCCACACCGCCTGCACATTTGGATCGCGCTCCTGCCGCGTGCGATCGGAGCGCGACGGATCGTCCGGTGTGGACCCAGCTAATAAAAATTTAAAAGCAACATAAATTTCTAGTTATCAGTTATTTTTGTGATTCCAATTGCCAATAGTTACAAAGCAATGCTTTTATAATCAATTTTATTTGTTTCCATTTCAAAAAATTCGGACTTCTGAAAGAATGTAATTATTAAAAGTATTTTACTATGGTTGGAACCGATTCTGAGAAACAGTGTACAAAAGAACTCAAGGAATCATACGCAGTGTACATAATACGTAGGCATATAGCCGTAATGAGTCATGTAACCTGTTAAATGGACGCGGCTCGAAGGGGTTAAACGAAGTTTGATCAACTGAAAGGGGATTGGGTGACGTAACTACGCTTCCATTTGCACTATTTGTTGAGTAGTTTTTGTTATAAAATGTTTTTTTCGAATGTTCATGAATCACCAGATTAGCCAGTCTTGAAATGTTCACAGATTATTTCAAGACGAAGTTTTACATTTCTAGAATTACTATGGGAAAAATGTTTTTGATTTTCTATTTCGTATGAGTTTTTTATTCGTAGTTTACACGATACTAATACTCAACAGTGAGTGTCTCTTAAATATGTGTTATATCGTCACGAAAGAGAAATTATGCTAAACAGACATCCCACGTGAAAGGTAAAAAGACACTTGCAACTCCGTGCCTGATTTACATCCCAAAGCGGACACTACCTCGGCGCCAGACATACTTATCAAGTTTTATTGAAACTTGCATCCCAGCTTAAAATGTCGGTGATACAAACTTTTCGCCACTATTTTATAGAAACATTTTCTTCTTAGGTATTATACCATGACTCTTACAACTTATAAATAGTACCTTTATCATCTCAAATAGAATCACATTACCTGCGATTCGTAACATTTAAATTCACCGTCAGGAGTAATTATATCGTTATTTAAATTACCTACAATTTAACCCCACATAAATTATAATCGTACGAGTAATTACATGCGTCTCCAGATGACTAAAATAAAACCCGCTGAAATTGGTCCTCTGAAATCTCCGGATTTCATGTAAATGTAAACGCTTTTCTATGTTAATACCGAAATCTAATTAGATAAATGGAAAACATATTTACTGTAATAAATATATGTACACGAAGTGAGACCGGTTTTACTTGTTCATTTTAATATCCTGTAGCGAATGATTCAAAAGCAAAAATGATCTTGATCCATTTCTATCTACGTACACTTCAAAACTCTGGCACTCTGGCTGTTATTTTGTTTGAACTTTACTAAACAGAATAATAAGAGCTTTCGGATTAAAAAAATGAAACGAGTCATACAATACAGTGTTACAATAGAATCAGCGCCAATTCAAACGGTGTTGGCGACTAGTTCCAAGTTCTTAATTTCCCACGTGTGAAATTTTGCTAATTATTATTGGGACGAATTCTTTTTAATGAAAAGTCTTAATTTTACCATTTCTTAATTTTCCGAATGCCTCATTTTCCTAATTATAGTTAGTTTCAATTCGGTTTTTTAAAATTAAGTACAGTCAACAGCGACTAAAATAAAACACAAGTATTAGTATTGCTTACAAACATTTAATATATGAAACAACGTTGCTTTAAATTGTTTAAGCGAATTGGATCAAATGCCTACCTATAAATTAAAAAATAAAACGCAATATTACTTATTTGCTTACTTAAACCGACATAAATTTGTCAGACATTGTTCGGGTGTGACTTTTCCTTTAATCAGGTCTTCTATATTTGCGCTAATTTTTGCGTCTTTTATCATATATTTTGACCGTCTTTTCCTTGGCTCAGTGTACACTTTATTTTGTCTAGTCATTTTTTCATAATATGTTGCTTCTTTCTTCAGAAAGTTGACATATGAGAAAAGATCTGTCTTCCCAATCTTTTTATTTAGGCGGTAGTGTCATCCTTCTAGGGCGTTCGTAGTCTTGTGACGCTCATGACAACAGCTCCACATATTTGCACTAATTTTACCATCCACTGTTTCTGAAAATATGACGTAAAATTTGCTGTTGCGGTATCGTCCGGTGATTCGTTCACTCAGAGCAATTATCTTCCTTACTGCTTCCTCTATGGCCACCACGTACCAACTTTTTCTTGTCGTTTTGTCCGATGCTAACAAAATTTAAATCAACGACTGCCGCACTCGAAGAAGCCATAATTCAATTCAATTTTAAGAGTTTATCGCCATCGACTAAACGATGATTCCGCCAACGACTATGATTTAGTTTAAAATATTAGAAATATTACATGCAACAAAATTGACACGATATCGAAGATCTTGAATTGACACTTGACATTATCCTTCACACTTTATCTATTGCCTATTAACACTAAACGCAATGAGTTTCATAATAAATAGGTATTATAAATTATTAGGCTCTCAGCGAATAGTTCATAGTAGTTCATAGTTGTTGTGCTTTTTACATAGAGGAAGCAGTAAGGGGAGGAGCCATCAGTTTTATTTTCTATGACGCTAAGAAGGTCATTTTCTGCGGGGGACGTGGAACTGTCTGTCAATAAGTAAATGTCAATTTTTGTGTAAAAATCATAGTGCTTGAAGCTATCGATAGTTTATTATCGATGAAAGAAAGAAAGAAAGAAAAGAAAGAAAGAAAAATATTTATTTTGTCAAAAACGCGTTACACATAAGACACATTAAAATAAGTAGGACATTGACAAAATTGGCAACTACTCAGCGTATTGCTGCAACAGAAACCAGAGAATCTGTCGCAGCGCTGGTCTTCCGTAGCGCCGTAGGTTTATGTGTGTGCTGCGGCCCCGCAAAAAACACACATTTTAAAGTAATTTAAGGTAGGTTGTAAAAATAGAAACAAGAGAAGAGAACGATGAGTGCGGCCAATACGGTAGGTATTGGTTGTATGACAAATTTTAATGTTATTGACAAATTAAATCACAAATTGATTTGATTTTAAGCTATTGCATAGCTTCTATGGCGGGCCTTAGCGGGGTGACCGAATCCAGAAATTCTGTAACGAAAAATTCAAAACTGGCTTTGAACCCTCTTTTTTCTGATTTTTTTTATACTTAAATCAATATTTAAGCCTTTTCTGTCATCACAGCGTCTTTTGGCGTGGTTTTACGTGGTAGCCAAAGGAAAAAATTATATCTTTGTTTCTTTAATTTTAGCATAATTCGTAAATAATCGAAATACAGGCGAAATTATTTTTTATCTTGTTTTTTGAAGTTATTTATGTAAATGTTGATAATACGATGAAAATTGAGAGGTCCAAAGTTGTATAAAATCACAACAATTTTGGTTCTCATTCATTTTTGTAAAAATCTAATGTTCTAGTCGGATTGGTTGAGTTTTTCGATTAAGCTATAAACAACACCTAAACAATCATTGGCGGAAAAAAAATCGTCCTTTAATCAATTTCAGGTTACCCCTCTACTGGTGAGCTAATCCGACTGGGCTGTAAGTCAATATCGATAAGTTATTTTGAACTGTCCCTTCACTAATTTCGCTGCAGTGACAAGCAGTGTGTCCAACTAAAAATACCTATTTCCGCGATATTGTGAGGATGGTAAATATTTTTTTAATAAAGTTTACCTATGATTTTATCAGAAGTTTAACTACCTACTTAACGTTCTGAAAGCTTACGTAGGTATATAATTAGTAAGTTGGAGGTATAGGGGTGGTATCCGTGGTATAGATACCTAATTTATTGTGCACCGATAATGATAAATCTAGATAAAAAGTAGTATTTTGTTATATGCACATTTTTCGATGCACGGGATGATTTGCAAATATTTTTTTTCAAGTGCATTGAAAAGTCTTTCTTCCGAGGTAAGCACTATCTACTAGTTTTGAAGTAGGTAGGTAATTAGGTGTTTTGTGTACCTACCTACCTACCTATTTGTTTGTTTTTTTACTCAATGCAGAAATATAATGCTTTTATTTATTATAACGAGTACGAGGAAATACAAAAAATTCTAGGAACTTTAATTCGATTAATTAAACCGACTTGCAAATATTGACCAAGCAACAGAAGATAGAACAGCTACTTTTCAAATTAAAAAAAAAGAATAAAATATGAATATAATATGCCACTAAGAGTATTATTTTTCATAATTCGGGATTCGTGCTAGATAACAAAATAAATAGGTAGCATGAATATGAGTGATGGAATAGTGCGGATTCAATCCTACGCCTTTCGGATCAAAGTCGAAGTAGCAATCCACTTGGCCAACTCGGCGGCATAGCAAAATACGCTAAAATGGAATCTGTTACGATTTGTTGGCAACATTATATAAATTTTAGTTTTATTCAAATTTAGTGCATAAATTGTTAATATTTAGAGAAATGAATACTTGCAGATGGAAAGTCACATCATCCTTTTGTAACCTGAAAGTTTCCAATATTTTAGGATATGCGAAAACTCTGCAATTTGGCATTTTATACTTATATCCTTCCGCGTGTACCGTGATTGACAAATGACGCGTAACCAGCGGCGCGCGGGTTTTTACATATGGAGAATGATTGTTGGTCCAAGGACCTTGGCTGCGGGGAAAGCATGTCAAAAATTGACAATGTCGTCTCCTTCTGAAGGAAGATAATTGCTCTGAGGCTTTTTATGTTCAACTGTACTATCATCCGAAAAAAAACCGAATTGAAACTAACTATAATTAGGAAAATGAGGCATTCGGAAAATTAAGAAATGGTAAAATTAAGACTTTTCATTAAAAAGAATTCGTCCCAATAATAATTAGCAAAATTTCACACGTGGGAAATTAAGAACTTGGAACTAGTCGCCGACATCATTCAAACTGAACTTTGTTTTATTTATATATAATTACATACTTTTATAATAAAATACTTATATCTACAAGTCATAACATAAGTGAATAATAATTAGTCCTGCAGAAGAGTCAACACGCTTGATAGAGATGGTGCTACGCTCGTAGCCTCGAGCTACGCGCCGCTACGCACGGCTACGTTTTGTGGTCTATTGTGTACAACTTTACAACGACTGACTGATATAAGTAATCATACTTACAAACTAAGAAAAAAATAAGGACTGATGGAAAAGAAAAAGAAAATAATTTTCTCTCTAAGAATAACGATACAATTTGCGCCTTCTCTTGCTTGTATAAAATATGAAGTAGAAAATAGAAATAGAAAAATATTTATTTTATCCCTGAAAGTACACATAAGAAAACAAATAGTAATAAATTAAACAAGAGAAATGACCAAAAATAGTCCCTTCTTAGTATTATAAACTATATTATTTACTTTATCTTTAAAAAATACATTAAAGCTTGTTCCCGTTCAGTCATCTAGAAATACTATAACTGAACATTGCCAGTGGGAAGCTTACTCAAGACACTGGACGGTAAGCAATACCGCGCTCAATGGCAATGCTGATCCATTGAGCTCAAGACGTATATATTGCAACTGAATGCTTTAAAACTAAGCAACTGAATGCTTTTGTTATGGCAACCAAATAACTGGATAACACATTTTTGTAAATTCATTATTATTGTAGATAGAAAAGCACCCCAATATAAAATAAATACATATCTTCAGAGCATACAAACACTTGTCACAAAGAGGCAAGGATCGAATTTGCAACGTCTACGTTTTCAGCAAGCCTTAACCCACTGTACCACAGAGGTCAATAAACTGAACGAGTACTTATATAGGTAAAAGGGTAGGTTTCTGACTTAATTGCCAGTTACATAATACTGATATTATATATTAACAGGGGTTGTCTGTGATAGCCGCAAGGTAAACCACATAGGCGCATAAGCTCGGGAAATTGGGTAATTATAACAGTAATTCTAATATCTCTCTCTATGTAGTTCTAGTATCTCGTTTCCGAAGGTATGAAATTGATTTTAATAATTTATAAAGCCTAACAATTTACTAGGCTATTTATAACATTTTCGTTGCTATCTACATAATCGTATTGAATTCCGAGATACAGAAAATATTTTTCTCTTGGAGGTATTATTAAGATATATAATATTCATGGCAAAGACCAATAAAGAACTGCAATGGAACCTGTGGTTCAAATAAAAAAATTACGATCGCGACTGTATTCCCAAGAGGCGGTAGACATTTTCTTTCAGAAATTTTGGATTTTTTTAGATCTCTGACTACTCCATTGGACATTTTCAAAGGATTTTGCAAAAGTTAACATTACATACGTTGGTGCTGGTGGTTGGACAGGTTGTAGGTCATTCGATGCTACTAGAAAAAACGAATTGGTTTTCTTACGGTGTTTTCCGTCATTGTTTAGAGCCTGTAATAAGACACATGTAAATGATGCACAGCCTTGTCATGGTCTTTCGATCGAAAGTCGAAGTACTAATCCATTCGCACTGAAATAAATATCTTTCTTTCTTTTTCTTTTTTCAGTCGGAAATCTCGCTATAAGTACTAGACTTATAATATCGTCACGTCATTTATATACAATGGTCCAATTGAAATGCCTTTTAGTACTCTTACTCGTAAAACAAATTGTGTTTTATTGATCAAGCTAAAATTAAATTATTCCTAAGTGTGTGAATACTTTATTTAATTCCAAAGTTGTTAATTTCTAGGTGCTTACAAGCAAGAAGGATAAAACGTCTCCAAGGGAGACAGCGAGTTGAATAATAATCACTCTGATTACGTGCGGCCCTTAATGAAAGTAACGCCTGTTTTAATGTTCACTTTTATAACATCGCTCGTGATTGTAAAGCTTTGATGACTTCAGCAGGGCTTTAGACGAACGGCCACGTAATAATGTTATGAGAAAAGAAATTAAAATCAAGCCATGAAATTATAACTTCACCCGCCTAATTATACAGAGAATGCCCTGATGGGTTTGTTAAACCAGATTATGGTGATGGCGCAGTGCAAGATGATTTGCAAATGATTAAAGATTGTTAAAAGTGAATTAAATAAACAGACCGAGCTTTGACAAAAAAATAAGTTATACAAACTGCAACACGTTAGCATCTTAATAATAGTACTAAGAGCACCAAATATGTATTGTCTTCGTCTATTTAAATACGATTAATATGGAGTCCTATAGTAGGTACTTGAAAATCATAAGGTGGTCTTAATTTGTAAAGTGTTATGAATGTTAGCCAATTTTCAACGCGTTCTAAAGAAAAGACTTTGAAAATGAAGTATGAATAAAAATAAATTTATATTACTGGAGTTTTAAGTTCGTGTTAATTGATAATAACTCTATTCTTTAGTAATAAACAAATGTTTTGACATAAAAATTGGCAACTCGGCAAATATTTGGTAAAATTATGTCTGGTAAACCATGTAAGACATGGAATACCGACGTCAGATGAGTGGCTTAATTTAGTCCAAATAAAGATTTAATTCTGGCCCAGATTAATTCAATTTTGACTCAAATTTTGTACATTATCTTAATTTAAACAGGTTTTATTAAACAACTGAAAGCCACAAATTTCAGTACGATTTAAGTACTAACTGATAAAAGTTAGAAAAACATTTTAATGACTTCAGATTACAAAGTTCTGCCATTTGTTAAAAGAAATAGGTACTCGTATAATGGAGTGCTTGGGGTAATTAGGTCCATATTATATCAATAACAAATGACAGGCCACGTTTTTAGACTTCTTATAATAAACGAATGATCACAATTCGTTTATAAGAAGTCTATGAGACGACCTCTGTGGCGCAGTGGGCGAACGCCCGGCTGAGACGCGGAGGTTGCGGGTTCGATCCCCGCTACGAGACAAATGTTTGTATGTTCTGCAGATATTTGTTCCGTGTCTGGGTGTTTCTATCTCTAATATGTGTATGTATTTACAAAAAAAAAGTATCTAAGTATTATATTAGTCATCTGGTTACCATAACACAAGCATTAAGTTGCTTATCTTGGGACTAGATGACGCTGTGTGAAATGTCCAAGGATATTTATTTATTATTATTTATTAATTATTTTGGTGATAGTCATATTTCAATCAATTTCAGAGTGCTACAAATAATCGAATTTGGCGCTAAAAAGTTAAAACTACATCGCACGTAAGCCTGATTCAATTGATAACACTCGTATCGCTATAAAACGGCTTGCTTAAAGATTAGCAAAAATAACTTTTGCAAAATTTAATACCGTTGCGAGCGTTGTAAGGCCTTGCTATTCTCATATTTATCGATAGTACGCAGAGCTAGGGTAAAAAATAAACTATGTATATGAAACTGTAGTTTAGTCATATCTCTAAGCTCTGCTCGATTTGCTCGTTTGTGTCGGGTGTTTAATACACCATGTCACAATGCGATAATCGTTTGTGAATGTGCGACAATCGACAATCGAATATGAATATGAATATAATTTACAATGCGTAACCAAGTCAGGAACATTATTATGTACCACCACGACCTAATGACTATGGAAAACATTGTGCATAATCAGAAAACCTTTGCAACACAATGTCTTCGTTTCATTTTACTTTTAACAAAGGAATTATATGAAAAGCAAGAAAAGTATTCAAATAGCAGGAAAGTTCGGAAACTACACTGTTGAATAGACATTTATTTGAATACTCTCAGGGAATGATCTACGAGTCCGTCCAAGAAAATGAATAAAAAAACATGACTTGCAACTTTGAGTTTCCCATAAAATATTGATGAAAAGGGGTACACCAACAAAAGTTAACCATTGGAATGTCAGTGGTCATAAAACATAATTTTTCTTAACCTGTGTTATATTGTTACTAGACATCACACTGGCTGGTAACTAATTATCAACTATAAAATACATACGTATCATAATTACGTTTATTCTTAATAAACTATCGTTAGATAAAGTATTTTATGATCGTTTCAAATAATGCGTTTATGAATCCCATCTTAATTTTTTTTTATTTGTTTTATTACTTTTTTCATGAAATGTTTTAAAAAATAAATTTGTAAAATCTGTTAAAAAAAAATTAAACCAGTGCAATAGAATAACTTCCAACTCTGTGAATTGAATATCACTATCACAGTTGGAAAAATATGTGAAGCTTTCAATCATGTCCATTCATAACGGACATTTCAGACATTCCGAATTCGAAATAATAGCCCATGTCAGGAAACGCAAACATCGATTCAATCAATAACTTGCCTCAGGTCAAGCTCTTCGAATAATATTGAGATAATAATATCTATAGCTTTTCAAATTTGCTTCTTTTGCTGGATTCGATTTAAAATTTTAAACCATTAATTTTAAAATGAGGGTCTTGCTTGAGATAAAACACAAAACGACAAAGGCTTGCTAGACGCAAAAACCTAATTTCATCGGTATGAAATAAATCATACCTTAGTACCAACTTATTTCATAAAAGTTATTTGTTAAAATACAATCGTATCTAACTGATTTCAAAAGAGAGCAGGTCCCGTTTTGCAGGAGAATGAATGGGAGGCTCGTAGATACCTGGAGATTGTAATTCGATGAATAAATGATCTGCAAGATTAAAAGTAAACTATTCTTCATAGTTATATGGTTGGTTTGCATTGCTCAAGTTGCAGATATTGTAATTGAAACGGACTGGATCCAATAGTAAGTTAGTTTGATGAGCTAGTAATTTTATAACGGAGATGGATGGATCTTAAGAGATATCCATATCCACTATCCAGTCCATTAACTGGACTAATCCATCGTTAGTTAATTAGTAGTGTCAACGGCGAATACATTTTTTTTATTTCGGTTCAACAACCGGAAACCGGATCTGTTTGTCATGCTCCTCCATCCATTTTTTGAATTTTCATATAGTATAAATACATATACATAGCCAGTCCGACCGATTAAAGTGATGCCGTGGACATACAGCGTCATTAGTCCGAAACTAAGCAAATCAATGCTTGTACTTACTGTACTAGAATACTGATCCTGTAAAGATTTCAGAATCTATTACAGTACGTTACAGTGTAAATACATTACTGTGTGCTTTGAGCTAAGATTGTTAAAAGTGGTACAAGTAGTACAAAGTCAAAAAACAAACCTCTCAGTGAAGTGCGAACTAATCTATCTAAAGTTAACCTGCATGGTTGATTGAGCATCTACGTGAGCTACTCTCTCTAAGTTACCTTAAATTACGATGCTGTATGCTTTTTAAAAAATGCTAGCAACACGTTCGAAACCTTGTGTACATAAAATCAGTTATCTAAAACCTTTCTTCATTATATTCTCCATATTTTATCGTACACAAAATAGAAAGGTGGTTGAATATTTCCATCTCGGCAAATTGCATCAGCGGAAATCAGTAAGATTTGTTTGTTTCCTGGAAATAACGTTACTTCCTTCCTCCTTCAGAACATTGAGCAGTTCCAGATAGGACTTTGATTATCGTTGATTGGAGATGTCTGGGGTAAACTTAAACCATTCCATCGTTTTTTTTTATTGAGCTTCAAGAAAATCTGGTGCTTGGGTCATTGTTGAAATGAACAGGGCCGTGTAAGTAATCCTTTTAGCATGGTTGGCTGTTTCACAGGAAATATAATCTTCACCAATATAGGTTGCTTGCTTTTCATCATAAGGTTTTCTTCATCGTGTCAAAATACATACAGGGGAACATAGGACCTCCTCTATTTTTAAAAGTCGCCTAAAATCAAATGTATGGGTCAATTGATTTTAGCCGAGTTGAAAAATAGCTTATCTTATTATCTTCTTAGGAAAACATAAACAATGTAAGCAATATCAAACAGAAATAATAGATTAACAATGAATTCATAACTTTTTACATGAACATTACATTATATGGATGTATACCGCTGTCCTTTAGATCACTTTGTAAAGCTTTATCGCAGATACCGTTACCTTTGAACGTAAACCCACTGATACCTCTGTATATAACAGAAAGCCAAGCAATAATCCCATTATTATTCAAATCTTTTAACTTGATTTAACTGCGATCAAGCAAGCTAAATACAAGATAAATAACAACAAAGAAATAACAATACCTACCTATTACTATTACTACTGAGTGGTAAATCGTGCTTGTTATTTAAATTTGACACATAGAAAGAAAACTTGTGTTTGATATTGAAAGTATCTCCTAGTTTTCATTTAATTTTAAGCAGATTACATTCAGAAAAAGGCAGTCTAAAGAAAGGAGTCCAACACTAAACTACTGACAGATGCTTAGATTAATCAATGCTCGCAAATTTAGTAGCGAAACATTAAAGTTGTAAACAATTTAAGGTTGAATTAGCTGAAAGTTTGTAAGGGTTAATTGCTTTAGTTGCTATTGTCCTGGGACACAATGGCCATAGGAATAGCCATTTATCTTTGACAATTTGACAAAGTTGGGATTTATGCATTTTCTCCCATTTTAACTCGAAGGTTTTTAAGTTCAATTTATAAAGGGTCAAAGAAACGCATCTGGTACACTTATTTTTTTGCGATGGTTAATTTTATCTGTAGTCATACACCCAAAAAAAACGGAAGTGCTTATATTATTATGCTCTAAGATACTTACGCATTTTTAATCGTAAATTTTAGTATGATCCAGGATTATCAATAAACAAAGAACTTTTGTTTCTTTATCTAAGTAACAAGTATTAGTAATTTGTTGCACGATTAATAGACACACCCTTAACTTATTTATTGTTGTAAACGAAACCTAATCATATACTTAAACAATAAAGTCTGTTTAAGTATATGATTAGGTTTCGTTATGCTTACACGCTTTAGTTTTATAACTTTACCAACTGGACACACTCAATTTCTACGATATCAGATTTATTAGACGGGTTCTAAAATTGCACACTTTCATTTGCTCCAGAGTTATAAACCCATTGTTATTAAATCGAGACGTCTGCTATACTATATCAAACGTATCTTTCCAATTTCAAGATATGAAACTGCGAACCAATATTTCCATTAATAAACCACACTGAAAAATTCTTAGTACCGTGATATTGCAAGATGTAGACCGTCTGTTCCTTTGAAGGTATTAAGTTGGCAGTATCAAGATCGGAAGGAGTATCTTAAAATCTAAATCCTATGAAAATAAAGCACATACATTATATTGCGTGGGAGAAAGGTTAGTCCGAAGAACACATTTCTCTGGAGCAATGTTTTATTTTGACAGAAGTGGTAATCATATTAGAAACAAAGCAATGTTTCGTGCTAGTTTCGCGATACCTATAAGATATTACCACTAAGGGCACATTCTGGCGGAAACAGATAAAACCTTCTGAAGCTCGGCCATTACGTCTCGGAACGGAACCGACCTTTTCCGCGAGTTCCTGAAACAAAACGGTTATTAGTCACGTTAGCGGACAAAAGGACGTATTTCATACAATGTACTAAGCGGCGACCGTAGGCAACCCTTCAGCTTCGAACATAAAACCTCTACAAAAAAAAAATGAAAATAATAAGGAAAAGAAAACTTCCAGAGAGTTTTGAATTCTTCTCTACAGCTTTTTTAATTTAAGTAAATAAACTTGCAAGTTAACAAAAAGTTTAAGTAAATAACTTTTCATTACTCATACACGGAAAGTACGCACGAAGTTGCCTGATCATAGGGTTCAAAGTAGAATTTTCCGTCCCTAGGGAAAACAAGTACTTTCCCGCCCTAGGGCAGGAAAGTAAATAACTGTCAAATGTCAACTTCATTTTTGACATTTCTTTTGTGGCATGTCGATGCATGTTAAGTATTCAAGTTCTTCTAAGTCATTCACTCATTCATTCTATTATGTCTCTCTAGCACGAATATGTGCTCCTCTAGCACAAAGTTCTTCCTTGCATGAATTATGAAAAAAAATACTGGTAGAATGCCTACTACATTTAGTGCCATTCTACCAGTCAGTATTTTTTTTTAAATCTGAAACGCAGCTATTCCATCGTCAACTGCTGTTTAGTCAATATTATACTAGTCAATTTAAAAAACAAGTGAGACAGCTAATTTCGTGTGTGAAATTTAAATTTTCATCTATTTTTTTGGTAATTTCCTTATATTCGTAATGAAAAGCAGAGTGCTCACCTCGGGGAAAAGGCTTTTCGATGCACTCGAACTATTATCGCACTCGCTGACGCTCGCGCGATAAACCATCTCGTGCATAGAAAAATTGTTTTTGTCCCCTTGTATAGCAATCTACTATTCTTTCTCCTTTTATTTTGGTGAAAAATTTAAATGTTTTCCCTTTTTTTTGTGTATGTTATGTGAACAGACAGTCCTTTCCAGTAAGGTTAAAAAAGGGTCTACTAAGAATGTACAATTATTTGGCCTTAAAATGTAATGAAGTTTTATTTCCCTAACTTTTGCTCTGTTTTTAGGGTTCCAAAGTAAATTGGGAACCCTTATAGTTTCGGTCTGTCCGTCTGTTCGAGGCTTTTCTCAGAGACTATTGATTCTAGAAAATTATTATTTGGCAGGATACATTTTATTGACGCGGAAAAAGTGCTATGTAAAATCTAAAAAAAATCAGCATACCTCCCGAGTATTTTTTTTCTCTTTTATTCCATACTTACTGTATTTTAAAAATATTAAGAAAACTGTATTAATTAATAAACTAAAAATCAAAAAAAAACATAAAAAATTACGAATAGGTACCTACTTCAATTTCGTTTTTGACTGTTTAGAAAAGCATTTAAGTAATCTAAATACTTGGACCTTTGCATATTGAGCAACGTTGGAACCCTACATTTAGCGTGGCCAGACACGTTCTTGTCCAATTTTATGCTTGATTGAAACAAGCTGTACATCAAGTCAAGTTTTTGATTATGATTAGGTTATAGATTAATTCAAGCAAGTACTCGATGTCAAAGCTTACCCACAGATGCTGCTGAGTCTTTATACTGTTATTACTAATAGTTTGAAAAGTAATATCAGTTTTTTATTATTGTTGTTCAGTAGGAAACCATTTAATCATCAGCAGGATAACTTTTCCAATTGAATGGTCCAAACACGAAGGAAATACCTATGGGTATTATATTCTGATATTTTTTCAGTAACAAAGGGTAATTAGCTGGATAGGTACATACTTTTGGACCACAAAAAAATAAAGGATCGCTGAAAAAACATAATGGTGCTATTTTCTTAAACGCAGGCCGCGGGCTCGCCTCTTTGTAATGGAAAAGTAGCAGTTGTGAAAGGTTTACTTCGGTTTATTACAAATCTTGCTAATTTATTCCAAAACCTGTGAAGATCTGGCCCAAATTCAATATTTCTATTTAATATTATTTCTGGTGGCAAAAGTACGCAGGTAAGTACTTTTAGGAGAGGTAATTAAATTCCATTTATCGAGTGACTTTGTTTGCTGAGATTCCTTGTCTGGCGCCAAAGTTCGGCTGCTGAGTAGCAATATCCGCCGGTGGATCCGGTTATCGACTTGAATAACTAAATCAAACTGTTTGTTGCAGAACGTAAACAAAGGAAACTGATGCTGATCAGCCACGGTGCTATACCCAGCAACTCTAACTTCAAATCGAGTTTACTCGGGATATAACGCTATGAAAAAAATAAAATAAAAATGTGTTAAGTATGTATTTTGCTAAACCAAATGTCTCGTTCAGCACTATGGCATAGGCCTTAGTAAACATTAAACAGTGTAGTGACAATACGCAAAATGCAGGTACCCATTGTTATGGTGCTTACTACGATCGCCTCTTATCTATGCACTACCCTACTATTACGATTTATTTTATTTGAAATTTCTAAGAACATAATATATTGTGTGATAATCTCAAAATACCTACCTACTTAGCTATAATTTGTTACCTAGTTATTATTTATGTATAAGCTTACCTGTAATGCTACGTTAAACGGCATACATTTTTATTTATAAGTTTTATATTTCTCTATAAGCGAATTGTAAAATTCTTTTGAGAAATAAATATCTAAACACATATTCACGTTCGTGTTATTTATATTTAGGTATTTATATGCAGCACTTGTCAAACTAACAATTTGGTCGTAGCGTAGCGTCTTGGCAATTTACACTAATATTATAGGAGGTAAAATTTGTTTGTTTGTTTGACGGAAGTAATCTCCGAAACTACTCAGCCGATTTTAAAAATTATTTCACTAACGTGTAGAATGGACTGTCGGAATGGTTATTAGGCTACATTTGATTTATATTTTAGTTTCATTAGTACCTACACCCGTGCAAAGCCGGGACGTGCTGCTAGTCATTTTATAAACAAGAAAAGAGAATTATGCTGCAGATGCGCCATTGTCTTTGTCTGTCTCTATGAAAAACCTGTAACGTAGGTATCCATATCCACGGATTTAGGTTCGTTCGTTCGTTCGTATGAGTAAGTGGGGGGTGTCGGCTTTAATCCTCAGAGGGTGATGGGTCTTTGTTGCACGAACGTTTATTTATTTGATTTATTTATTTTTTTATTTATTTTTTATTTGATCGTTTACAGGGCACCGTGATGATAATACGTGGTCATACTGGCACAGTGTGTCACTCAAAGTCAGTCTTGCTGTAATGACATTATGAATTGACAACAGAGTAGAGAAAAGTCTCACTTTGGCTAATTTATTTTTGTATTTTTTCATTTTATATTAACGAGTACCTGTTTGTTAAAATGTCTAATATTTTATGGGGTATAGGTCAACTAGTGAATAATCCATCAGCAACACTTTTAAGCACTCTAAGAAAGCACATCTTCAGCAAAGAAACCGATGATGTGGCTATTACTTGTTCCTCAGAAACCACAACTAGACAAATGCTCGTCAAACAAGACGATAAGAAAACAGTAAACAAAGTTTCATCGAAGAACCACGACATCATTGAAACCTCACCTAAGCCCTCTTGCAGCTCAAAACTACCAACAGAACTTTTATCAAAACAAACACAGGTCGGAACCGGATTGAAAAAGCGTCATCAACTATCAACACAGTGTTCACAATCTTTGAATATTTACAAAAGAGTTAGTAAAGCAACAAGTACCCCCAAAGTATGCCAATTGGATCGCAAAATCGGTACTTCCATTACTTGTTCAGTTAGAGATGCCTCTTGCGGAACTGACAAATTCAATATGTGCAAAGAGCACCAACGAGCGCTTGATCTTCTTCAAAAGTGGCCTGCGCGTAATAAAGTACAAAAAGAATCATTCGGAGCAATAGCTCTAGTAAAATATAAGTTGCTACAAGCATTACAGTATCTGAAGTTAGAAAAAATTCAAAGCATACCACAATACCGGCACTCTGATATGGAAGTTATGAAATTGTATAAAAGTATCAGCGTAGAAGAAACAACAAAGTTATCCAAACTCAACCAGACTCTGAAATAGGTAAGTTAAAAAACATTTCTCACCTAAAAATCTGTTACTTACCTAGTAATGTATTTTCATGACTCAAAAATCACTTATTAAAGGGGCGTCTAAACGGGCTATATTTTACGACAATTTGTGGCTGCAATACTGTGGCCGGCAACATTGCTAGCAATACCAGCCACACTATGCAATATTTTAAGGATGGCCCGGCATTATAGTCACATATTTTTTGGTATGTCAAAATGTTTTTATGTGTAGCCGGCGTGTGGCCGAACGATCGCCTCGCAATCGAAAATACTGCAATATATCTGGGCCATCTATATTGTTGTTCTGTTTTACTGTATTATGTTTTGTTTCTCGGAATCTAAAGTGTCACGCCTACTTAGGTAGGGTCGAATCCACATTCGTGCCCTTTTTTTTCGTTTTTCTGCCAAAACAATGTAAGCGGCTGCGATAAGCGTAATTTCGTCGGCCTTTGTTGCTGGATTGTGTGGCTCATTATAGGTTTCTGAATCAAAGGCCATACTTTTGCAGCCATATTGCAACATGTTGCCTGCAATTGATTGCTCAGCCATAAAATGCACTAAAATGTTTTTTTGATGGCTGGGCAATGTTTGCCAATAATTGCAGCCACATATTGTCGTAAAATATAGCCCGTTTAGACGCCCCTTTAGAATAGAAAAAATATTTTCATGTGGGTATTGATAATAACAAAACAGTAAGTACATATTAGGTAGATCAAAATTCGTTTTCGGGTTACATTACAAGTACCTATGTTATAAAACCAAGTCATTTTAACGGGCTAATAAAATACATCCTCAAAATAATGTCGTGTATTTTTAATAACATCAACATTAATGTTATCTAAAAAATCACTCACCGAAGTCTCCAATTTCACCCAACCGATCTATCTTCAGGAAGGATTATTGCGCCCTTATCCTTGTCAGTTTTATAAGACGGTTGCGGTCGGTCCTTTTTACATAATCAAAAACTTGTATTGTAATAGTGCCGTTTAGATAAAAATAGACCACGAAACAAAAATGTTATAAAATTAAAGACACAATTTAATGTAAAGTTGATAGTTTAAGCTCCATGTACCCTCTCTATTTAGGGTTTCACATGGCAAAACTACCGTTTATTTCACACCGTTCCAATGGTGGGTAACTGACTTCTTTACTCCGTATGTCACAGTGCTTTGCCGTATTATCGAATTATTTTAGTGCTACTGACGTAGGTATGGTCACATTTATCGTGTAGCATCTGCAAATGGTGTCTTGTTGAAGGCGCCAGTGAACACATCTAATATCCGAAACGGAAAATCCGAAGCCAGTACTTAACGACCATGCCATCGAAAGAAGTACTACCCCACTCAGCCAACTCACTGATGAACCAACTATAATTATCATCTCTTTTATAGCAATATTTTCAAAGTATAATTTTAATTGTTGCACTTAATTCAGTAAACGCATTATTATTGTTTGTTCTTATACAAAAGGTTAAGGAAGTGGCTCTTATAACATTGTTAGTGGAATCACGTCCTTGCGCCCTTCAACCCCCTGGCAAGGCTTGACTCGCAACCGGAGACCCACGTCACTACGAGCGTGCTATTCGGCACATAAATTCAATGTTTCACGCAGCTGTCTCGTTCAAAAATTAATTTCTCATTCTCCGTAAACATTGCTTATCGGATTAGGATCCCGTGCTTCCAGCCAAATTGGATATTGATGAAGTTTTTTTGATAATATTACTTAGCAGTACACTTTTGTACTAAATGATGAGATGCATTCTTAAGAAAATAAAGATTTACCCTTGCAACAACCACAAAAACAAGTAAAGTAAGACGTTAAGTATATTTTTCCTGTATCTACATTTTTAAGGTAAGTGTTAAAGTTATAACATTTTTAGTAGTAGGTATACTTAAACAGGATTTAAATTCAGTGTAAAATAAGCGTTCAAAAGGCTCAAACGGCCGTCAAAATGAACATCGCGAGACCGAGCGACACGGTGCGGCGAGACGGTACAAGTAAAGCAAATATTCTTTTTAAATAAGAGTTCAACCCTTCATTTACCCTTGAGAGAATCTGATTTACTCCCTATTGATAAAAAAATCTATTATTATGGAACTACCGTGACGTAACAGTATAGGTTGTTTATTGCCTTAGGGGATTACCTAAGAGAAAAATTGGATAGTGCACGGATGAATACCAACGTCCCTTGAAAATTGGGTACCCTATCAATACCTACTGTAAACGCACAGCCGTATATCATGAAATGGTATATTTTATGTTTGAGCGTACATTGGTATGTAGCTTTTTATGTTTATTATGTTGAAATAAGGGGTAATCTCGTTTTCAAGCCGGGTTGAAATTGGTCGACCAGAGAAACCACGCATAAAGGACTTCCTGTTGCGAAGTCGACTCCATAATGCCTTACAGTTGTAGCTTTAAATATTCCTTTTATATTCAAATCGCACGTGAACAGACTAATATTAAAATTTAGGTAAAATCCAATGTACGAGTATAATAAGGTGTAGGTATTTGTACATTTCAGAAAACTCCTTTGACTCTTAATTTTGAAGGAACTACATTGGATAAGGTATAAAATATTCATTTTATACCTACTTTCTGTTGTGAGGTTTCATCACAGATAAAATTATACGTTTCATTTAATTCTTTCGTGCCAACGTAAATACTTTATTAAGCTTCTTCGAATATTGCTTATCGAAGCCATAACTTTGTTTACAATCTATAAAAATATTTCTTAATGGCATAATCTAAGCGCCAAACAGTACATTACGTTGGTTATTGGTTGTTTTATGGTTGTAACTATGTAATAAACTTGGCTGTTTCATACAAGTATTTTCAGAGCATTCTTTCATTAATAAATAGTTTGGTTTACGACGCTAAAAGCCAGAAGCAAATTAACAAAGAATAGATACCTACCTACATCAAGGTAATCTACACAAATTGTATTAAAGCGTAATAATAATAATTTACGTCACAGACTGAGGCTGTCGCCGCTGGACGTGACGCGACTGAAGCCCTGAACGCTTACAATTTGATTATGAGGCTATCCCTACCTATCCCTTACGAGTCACGCCACTAAACACACAAAAGGAAAACGTGACAGTTTCCCGGCAACTTGAATAGATCCTCCCACCGCGAACAAACGTTACCTACTCTAGCTCGACAACATAATGTGCTTGCTTAGTAAGTTTTATTGGGTGAGATAGATAAACATCACACAGGTCAGACGGCGATCAACCACATACCTACCCACTATGCATTCAGCATTTCATGTTGCGATTAATAACTAGAATCAAATTCAATTACGTTTTAGTAACTCAATGAAAGAAATATATTTGTAATTTTGCAAACTATACTTTACATAACAAACATTTTAAAATATTCTCAAAGATAATGAAAAATACACTTTCAAGTATCTAGGAATGTGAACAGAACAGTTCTTAAAATATTTTCAATGAAGTCCAAAATGAGTACCGAGCAGTCAACTAGAAATACCTAATACCGCTCGTAAAAATGCCTAATCTTTCGTGACACCCTTTCAAAATCTCCGAGATCGAGTTACAATATTTACTTATCCTTTGTTATTCGTCTTTCTCAGCTATCCCTTCTCCTAAGATAAGTCGTAAAGATTTTGTAATTCAATTTAAAAACGTAGAAACTGTTGCTTTTTTTGCTGGATTATATATATACATTATTTCAACCTTGTTGTTTAAATATTTTTTTGCTGGATACTTGTAATCCGAAACAATTTAATAAAACATTTCAATTTTACTGAAACTATGGTTATAGTAAAATTGAAGATTTTAAATAATAGCACTGAACTATATTCTAAAAACTTATTGTGGAACAACAATAGTAAAACTTGATTGCTCTTAAAAGCCTATCAGAAAAGCTGACAAAAAAACCTATCAGAACATTTAAGAGAAAGTTTAGGAAATGCCTTTGGGATAAAACTAGATTTAACAAGAGACACTTTGCGCTTAAACGAATACTTTAGCACAGAATCCCTAAGTGCTTTATTCCGAATCCTGTAGATAATTGAAACATGGAATTATACTAATGCAAATCCAAATACGATTTATAATTCAGATCCAGGTCAGGAATGGATTACGAATCCATGAATGATTAATCATCAATTACATCAAAATAATCAGGAACATAAACCATTTCTTGTCTCAACTTCGGCAAACAAAAAGATATTAACAACAGATAAACCTACCAATTTGAAATTTTGCGTCTTCTGGATCTCTTCATAAGATATCACAAAAACAAATTACTTACTAAACTTTAGAATACATTCTGAAAAGATATTTATTTTGGCTCACATAAAAATACTCGTGAATCTCTCAAATACTTGTGGCCTTAATCCTTTCGGGAACTGCCGGGGCTATTTATTAGAAATGGATGGTGTATCAGTCTTTGCTTTTGCAATGGCACTCGGATTAATGTTACGCCCTCGAACCTCCATCTATAAGCGGAACACTCGACTTTACGTTCATTGCTCTAGCTAGGGGGCGTGGAAACCACGCCAACACAGGGCCGGATCTACACGGCCTATTTGTTCATTGAAGATGATTGCCAACAATCTGCTAGTCAACGATTACTGATAGTAACCTAATAGCGGTGTGGAACACTAACGGCATCTTTGCTTTAGATAGATATCTCATAAGTCTATTAGTCGTAGGAACATAACGATGAGATCTACTCTACTACAACCGCAGACATGCTCTTTCACTTTGAAGTACTCAATTTACCCAGTTTTTACATAACCACTGAAATATACCCTTTCAGTCCAACCTTTTAGTAATCCGCACTAATCTTCCAAACAGATGGCCTTCATCTTGGTTGATAACACCGGAAACGTTCTTTGGAAGGAACGAACGCAAAATAAAGTTGTAAGTAAAAGCGGGCTTACATTTTTAGGGTTGCGAACACAATGAAAAACAAATCTCTTAATGGGATTACGGCTTCAAATTAAGATGTACTTACCTACTTGCATATAGAACTAGATGCCCGTGTGTAGTTTAACCGTATCTCTCTTTGATTTATAACGTATCTTAGAGAATTAGCATTGCAAAGACTTTTTTGTACTAATCACTTAATTTATAATATTTACACACATCCACAAAACCCTCCTTCTAACTTAGTCTTAGGTTTAAAATCACCGGTAGAAGGTTTTCGTTTCAAGTGTAAGATGATAATAAGGGATGCTATAGGTACAAAGTCACACTGTAAAATTGTTCAAGTATTGTTCATTTGCTCAAAGTTCAGTTTGTGCGAGCTCTTATGGTTTCACTTTACCTCGATACCCTCTAGTACACATCGAGAATGGGCCGGCTCTGTGGCCTAGCAATATTTACAGCCTTTTTGGAGTTTTTATGGGTAGCTTAGCGGCACATGGAACCCCCATTATTCTCTTCCTTCCTGAATTAGGTGCAATTCGCCCCAACTCCCGGCATTATCGCTTTTACATTATGTTCCAATGAGAGCGTGGTGTATCGGTCATTTCATCTGACTTGGTCCTGAGCCAGAGATTAATATTTTTATAACTTCACTCATGTCAATGTGATTCGACTACCGGTCATGCATCGATATAATAATATAGTTCTGATAGTTTTCAAAGATGATTATTCATGATTATACACCTCCATGAAAACTAGTTCCATTTTAAGGATTTATATATAGAATTTTAAACCAAAGAGGTAAGTAATGTCTGAGAACCTAATTCACAAAGCAAAACTGTTGTTTCAATGCAACAAATGAATCCTTGTTTTATGGAACGCCAGTTTTCACTATCCGACTTACTCGTAGTAAGATGGTATCGTGTTGATCATCATCTTTACTTAACTACTTTTTATCCCGATATTCCCGCGGAACGGGACTCACGCGGGTGAAACCGCGGGGCGCAGCTAGTTGAGGAATAAATTCGCAGACCATGGCAAATTAATTTTCTACAATCGCCTTCGCAATAGAAACAGAATATGTTTTGAAATTTACATTTGAAGAAGACAACGCACGCACGTGGTCGTAATCGTATAAATTGTAGTGTTTGACTTTTTAAGAGAGCAAACTAATAGTTGTGTTTTATAGGTAGTTAAGAAAATAAGGGTTTAACAAAAGGTAAAAGGTTATAGGAAAATGTATTACTTACCTACATCCTAAAACATTACCATAAGCTGTTTACAATTTCATGAAGCTAATCAAAGTAACATAAGCGTTACTAACTGGCAATTCTCCGAACGTTGCCCACCTGAAATACGAGTACGTAATCATCTATAGGTACCTAATACCGCCGCGACAGTCAGCGCTAATATTTTATTTAAGAAATATGAAATATTAATGACCCTTCTGATGTCGCCAAAACTAAAAGTAAAGTTACTAAATAAGATGCTATCCATTTTATTTCGTCATGAAAGGGACAGTAAGTAAAGTATCTTTAGTTAGTTATGTTTGAGTTTTAAGGGCGTCAGAATCGCCACTCCTGTCACGACTATATTCCCAAAGTTATTGTATTTTATGAATCTTTATATACTAATTCTAAACCAGTTCTAAAAATACCTAATTTTAGTCAAATTGAGGTAAATGTGTATAGTTTTAATCAATACCATTTTGGTCCTGACTGAAACTACGTAGGTACATTCTCTTCAATTTTACCAAATTTAGGTTAGGTATTTTAGAACTGTCACTCAGACTGTTATTTTGGATTGAACTTTATCGCGAACGTTTATTTATTATATTATTATGAATTAATTGAACCTGATCTTTGTGTTATGTGATCCTAGATGTACCGACTGATTAAACTCGGTTGTTTGTCTGCCTGATAAAATTTTGATGTCGACTGTATCTGTACTTAACGGTCCGGATAAACATTGTTTACATAAAGGCCTTTTTCGATCCTACTTCAGGTAAAACAGAATGAAACAACAATAGATTGGTTGGAATATAAAATAGTAGGTATACGAGTATACTAACCTGTCTCCCAAGACCATTTACTGTCTAAACATTCTACTTATCATAGTAATTTTGAATTTCAGTAGTAATACTATTAAGTATTAATACTATCAAGTATTACTACTGAAACATATCAATGTTATTCTATTAGAAACCACAAATATGATACCTATTTCTAACAAGCTAAGAAAATCTTTACTAGACTGTAAATATTTCACAACGATCATTTTATGTAGTTTCGCCCACAGAGTTTACTGTAACGGTTATTGAAAAAATATAAAGCGCTGATCTTATTGCCTAAGCTCAGCTTACGAATAAAATATAATGCTGTAAAAAGTGTGTAGGATCCCCCAATAACTGCAAGTCGGCTATAAACTTTTACGCCACATCAAAATATGATTTTATTTATGTCGGTTTGTGAGGTAAACACGTCATCGAAATTACATATGAGCTCATCATAGTATCTTATACCACCACGAAATGTCGAATCAAATATTTTTTGGGCTCACCGAAATAGAAAAAGTCGATTTATGTGGCATTTCTGAATGATGTTCATACACTTTACTCGCGTGTTGAGTTTGCTGTGTGTCTGAATAATGGTGTGGAACTTCTAAATCACTCAGCTTCTGAAAGACAGATGGCATGGATTTATTTATTAACTTCGGTTTTCTTGGAATCTACTACGCAAAGCTTTAAAATATCGAAATTACAAAACAAAAACTGCCCCAATACAGTTCATGTACCTCTAGGTACTTCACAAAGTGGATTCTAAAATATAAATTTCGTAATTTGTTTTACAATATCAAAGAAAAGCTGAACTGAAGTATTTGTAGGTTCAACGTAAATCTGAATACATAGGTAATATTGTTTATGAATCATAAAATGTCTAGATATTCTAAATACATGTTATAACATAGGTAGATACTAGCTAAAGTAATCACCTCTGTCTAGGCAAACGGGGTGATTGCTCTTTACGAGCTTTTCACGGGCATCCCTAGTCCTTGTAATGAGACTGGTCATATTCCATTTAATCAAAACAATATTTCAGACATAGGTCTTCACGAGTCTTACGTATAAAGGCCTATTTACATCAAAAACTCGTCTGCACTTACTTTAAGCTAGTGCTAAAATCCCCAGGACGCACTTAGCGATGAAAATGGGCATCGTTAGAACCGTTCTAATAACGTTTAAATACAAAGTAGGTACAATAAGTTAAGCCATTTCCATGCTTTGAGATGATTGCAAGATTCGTAGGCTCATCAGTGGTTGCTTTTGCTTTGCGATTCCCCACCTTAATCCTATCCTTAAATAAACGTAAAAGTTTGTATTGATGTTTGTTACTCTTTCACGCTAAAACTAGTGAACAGAGTTGACTGAAATTTTAAATATGTATACATAACCTTTTATCTGGGTAGTACCTACCACGCAAGCAGAACCGCAGGTGGAACCTGGTACATATTATAAATCTGAAAGTTTGCAAGTGTTTGGATGTTCGTGTTTCTCACGCAACTCGATTTGTTTAAAACTTGTAGAACGCCTGAAACAGATTTCGGGATATTCTAAATATTCGTTCATTCGTTCGTATGAGCAAATGGCCAACTTTGGTAAAAGACTTCTACACAAACTTATGATTAACTAATTGTGTTTACTAACGTTCTATCAAATAAAACTTTTTGTTAAATACAATGTTGTCGTATCATTGCAAGAGCGGTGTTAGAAAGAAAATTTATTTAGGAATTTGTCCCTAATTTGTTCTCATGTTGGCCGAAAGAGAATGGAGGGATAGTGCCTCGACCCGAAGGACGTGGATTTGTAACCGAAAACGTTACTGCTTCCTTTTTACATCTTCATAAGTACATCTTCAGAGGATTTAAAAGCGTAAAGATCTGAGAGAACATCTACTGCGCCGTAGTTTTTATTAAAAAAAAGTATCCTACATTTTCATAAGTAGATAACCGCAACGCTAACATGTTGAGAATGTACAGCCACAAACTGAAAGCATTCGTATAAATAAGAACGCTGAGGTAGAGGCTCATCCAATAATCCGCAAGACTAATAATATCTGGGGTAAAGTGTGTTCTTGAGTGAAGATCGCGCCTCGGCAAATCTAGTGGCCTTTTACCCAGGTAAAGATATTCTTCGAACATCTTAGAACAAGTGTATTCAGGGGCACTCCACTATTACTCTCAACTTATAAGTCAACAGAAAGATTTCCATTCCATTTTTCCCATTCACCTCGGTCGGTGTAAGGCTTCTGTTGGGTAGCAATTGGAGTAGCAGTCAAGTTTGTCCCGTCATCACCACTTGGGCCAATCGAGAGGTCACTTCACTTTTTCCAATCACGAGGTCGCGTGTCGCCTTGTGGGACCTACTCAGCGAGAATCATCCACCTATTCTTGTGGCCAACCTGCATATTCCCACATTCATTTGTCAGCTTTTGTCCTGTATTTCTAACTCTGTCTGTTAGTTTTACCTCCAATATGTTACTATAAGAAATAACTTTAATTTACAGACAGCCATTGCGAATTGATCCACATGAACTTGTTTCAATGCCACTATGATGGATGACAAACGCACACTCACGTGCCCTAGCCTAGGACGTGCACTAGATACGTGGTTTGAACTTTTATCAATTCGAACATCGGATACATAACGATTCATCATCGCTCATATCTTTCTGAGTGTTATTAGTTCACTGATTCAATATAGCTTTGAACATTGCTAAGTCAGATGTTGAAGACATCTATCATAGATGATTTTTCTGTGCATTCATTGAATAAACGTTAGTCTCAGGCCTGTTATTTACACGTGTCTTAAACACTCACAAATTTGCTTAGCTTGCGATAGTCTAGAAAAAAAAAAGTTTCATCTTATTTAAAAAATATACATGCCTATTCCTTCACTTGATTATTGCTTGTGTTTTTCTAACTTTGGCTATAAAACTATACGTCGTGTAGGTAGGTCTCCAAAATTTCGCATTAACCTATGTTGATTTCATTTTTACGAGAAAACCCTGATAAAATCGTCTAACTTAACAGCTTATTGAAATCATTTCATGACTCACGCCCTTTACGGGCCTCTTGCTTTCTTCGCCATAATTTATCAATTTTGCTAATATTCGTTGGCTCAACTTGGCTGCCTAATATTAATGCAAAGTGCGTAAATCTTACTCAGAATGAACGAGCAAGAAGATATCTGAAATTGTACGTCTATTTCAATATTTTGAACAAGAGAATGCAGAAGGAAGGATTACTTGCGAAGTCCCTTCAAATCCGGACAGCAGACCAATAACAAGCGGAATAAATTATAAGGTCCCGCCCGGGGAACTCACTAGTCTTGTTGTCCGACAATTTTATTTTGATGTACAATCATTGCTGTCCATAGCCGTAGAGGTAACTTTTTTAATATCAGCTTTACCTACTGGATTCAGAAGTTTCATGATCCTATAAAGGTTCTACTTCTATAAACCAGATTGACAAACAGTGGATATTAGTTACACACTATCGCATACTCTTCATTGTCTTATTTCCTTTTTATTTAAAAATTATTTATTTTTTCTACCTTTCATAATCGATCGAGTGAGCGAAGCGAACGAAGATCTTAGTGGCAAGTGGGGTAATTTTGCTTTGTATGTTGTGTTCATTTGTTTGTTTGTATGTTCCGGCATAACTGTCGAACCGTTAATCCAATCTTCATGATTCTTGGTAGGTATATAGGTAGTGGTAAGTGGGTAAGCCAGTAACCTAATGAGCTGAATCGGTCAAGGGGTTGTAAAGATATTTGGTTCCGAAGGGGATGAAAAAAAATAAAAGTTGTTCAAATACATTGAGTGGGGTGTCATATGAAAGGGCTTTGTTTATACATTCCAAAATAGTTTTACTTTTTATTCTAAGTTGTAAAGTTTTTGAATAACTTCGATAAATGTAAAAAAAACATGACTGCTATAACCTGAGCTCCCATTTCTATAAGTTTTGGTGAAATCGCAGCTCAGAAAATCGTTCTTCTTCTTCTTTATTATCTTGGTTGGTGTGTCTAACTCCTAACTCTTTTTGACGAACCTAACGACGTTTTAATGGAAAAAGAATTCAACTTACTAAATAGTTTCCTTGAACCAATGTTACTGCCACTTCACAACGAACAAAATTCCAAAATGTTTTAAGTCGAAACACCCTCGTAAAAACTTATGCTCTTACATATACCATCAAGTATTTTTTATAGCAATATAAGTAAATTAATGCAAAATGATTTTTGACAAAATGTTTGAAATAACCGCGGGCAACACATTTGTCATCGAAAGTAGTGCCATGCATGACAGGATCAAACCAACATGACTACTAAATATAAAATAGGTTTAGAGCCTAAGGTTTGACTCTAAATTCAAAGAGTTTTTAATCAAAACCTGTATTGTAAATAATGCACACTCAAAATCGCTTTACTATCTAGTAATTAAAGAAATAATAATCAGCTTTAGGTACTTAGTTCTCATTAGATCCTCAATATTTTTTTGTAGACCTCTGAAGTAAATTCTTTCAAACACAGATAAAAACGAAACCACCGGCGAGCGAGATCTCGTTCGAGGCGAACTACTAGTTTAAATTTGTTTAAATAACTCATCAAGTCGCAGTTTTGTTGGTGGCGGTTTTGTTCAAATTATAAATTGGTTATAGTTACTTTCTAGTGCCATTAAATAACTGTGAATGAACAGACTTTTAATAGAATTCGGAAACTTGCAATAGCCTTTTATATTGGGATGTGTTGTACTGTCTAGAAAAATCTAATTACTTACTAAGTTACGTACCTGTTACGTAAAAGTGATAACCCCCGAATGTGTCACAGGGTAAGAGCGAGGCCCCATTAGTGCGTTGCGCTGCGTTGCGTCGTAAAAAATATATGGAAACCGTCGCAGCGTCCGTCGTCGCTGCGACGGTTTCCATATATTTTTTACGACGCAACGCAGCGCAACGCACTAATGGGGCCTCGCTCTAACTCAATTATTTCGTGTCACGTCGAGTATACCCGTGACGGGTACGAGACGAGTTCCAAAGTTTCGACACAAGTAGGTACAATATATAATCACCGCTAATCTACAGTATAATTTTAGAATAATTATCTAAATCTTAGCAATTCTCTAAATGAACTCGTTACCGTGTAACCTTATTTTTCGCGTTTCCTGTACACCTGCTTCTCGATATTTTTATTTGCCTACGTAACATACGAAATGTAGTAGGTATCAAAAGGCTTGTCATTCCGTTTTCTGGAATGTAGGTGAACTTGTTTCAACTTTTTTTCTCTGTTTAAGCCCTTTCTAAAACAGATATTATCAAAGTTGTTTTACACCGGAAAAGAGAATAGGTTAAAATGCCTGATTATAATTTAAACAATTTGCTCGTCGAACAGGGATAACTGGGAAATGAAAACATTAAATTAACAACAAAATTTACAAAAGTAATTTGATGAATACATACTAAAGCCATATTTATCCCGATAGGCATTTATCTAGGTAAGAAGAGGTAGAAGAGAAAGCTCGTACCGTGGGTCGTTACGAGCTTTCTCTCGCCGTCGAGTCGCCGCGTCGTTGGGTAATAGTGGTAATAGTTACAACTATTGTTATGATGATGATTGTTCTTAACAAGTTAAATAATGATATTTTTTTATAAAGCTAAGTTTAACAATAATTTACATAGGTTCATACCTATTATTACAACATACCGTAAAAGTTTTAAACTTTATACGAAAATTAACTTTTCTGGCACATTTTTTGAGATTGAGTTTTTGGTAAATAGCAGACATTACAGTTACCGTAAAGTTAAATTTCTTGTCATATTATCAAATTTCGAGTCGTGTTTACGTGAAGGTGATGCCTTGATAAAAACTTGAATTTGCGATAGGCTTGATAGGAGCTTTCACGCCCTAAATGACTCAAAACGTATCCGGGTAAAGGTCGCTTAATATGTTCACTGCTTGAGGCAATCTTCGGATAATGTGGATGATTGGTGAATAAAATACATAATCGTTAGTTTGCACAATCTAAAAGTCAAAGGTGAGAATGTACCAGCTGCGGTGATGATGTGTATCTGTGTAAAACATGGGATACGCTTCGTAGACAAACGTTACCACAGTGCAAAGCTCGGTAATATTGTTTCCCCAACATTCAGATATTCTTACGAAAATAGTGTAGCAATATCAGACGGATACCAACTGTGATTGTAAGCATTAGGTATGCAGAATCAGATGCCTCCAACTAGACGAAGTCACTATACCTACCCCGTCCATCATCAATATGTAAACTGAAACCGGAATCCCGGGATCAGTGGAGCAATGATTGCATTCAATATTGATCAACTGGTAAGTAAAACAAACATGTATTAACATAAATTTATTTACAACACCTTATGTACAGTATTTTGCTAGTAATTTAGTTGTTTACATTTATAAAAGTGATTCTTAAGCGCTTTTCAGTTTTCCTATTCGTGCCAGAAACTTGGAGACCGGAAAGCATTGAATCAGCTCATTGTGTGGAAATGCCTTAGTTTTATTGATACATAGTGTATTGCTTTAACAAGCTTTATTTTGTAACATTACAATTTGAATCTCTAAACACAGATATGAATATTATTTGTATTCGTAAAGCTAACAATATTTAAATCTACACATTAGACACATTTAAAATCATTGATAAGGTACCTGCGGCAAATAAGGGCCACTTAATTTCAATTCAAAATATTTTCAAAATCAGACGGATATGAATGAAAAACAGGACATTTTAAGAATGTTTACTTCATAAGCAGTCTGAAAAAGTATGATTTATTTGGTTTTAATTGAAATTTATCATCAATATTGAGGTTTTTCAAAACCCTTCCTTTGGTCCTTATTAGCCGACGGTAGTTTAATATGGGCCACTTAACAAAAACATTCATTTTGTCTTTTATCATTGTAAACTCTAGCTATACTATCTCTCGCAGACTTTTAGATTGATTTTCTAGTGAGTTACGCTTGACGATTTATTTAAATCACGGAAAAAAACAGTGATGGCCCTTATTAAACTAATGAAACGAAAAGTTTGAAAAAAAAGCATTAATTGACTAAATTTGTTAAAAATTATCATATTCTTGAAAAAGTTATTAGTTTCACTACATAAAACTCAAAAAAAAAATCACAAATAGCATAATATTTTCTTGAAAATTTTCTTGAATTGGTGGCTCTTATTAAACTTATGAAAGTTTACGTTTTGGAACTTTGCTCTATTATGTTTCCTCCAAGTTTCTAGGAGTCCTGTGAAGTATTATGTACTTATATTGGGCATACTCACTCAAACGCAAGATATACCTAATCTTTTGTGTTGTGTGTGTGTGAATGTGTGAAATATGTGTGAAGGCCGGTTTCGATCCCACAAGCTTCAGAACTAAAGTCAAAGTAACAAAAAACAAATTCTTTTCGTTCTTATAGTTCTTTTTGTTCTTTTTGTTCATTTTGTTCTTTTTGTTCTTTTTGTTCTTTTTGTTTTTTTTGTTCTTTTTGTTCTTTTTGTTCTTTTTGTTCTTTTTGTTATTTTTGTTCTTTTTGTTCTTTTTGTTCTTTTTGTTCTTTTTGTTATTTTTGTTCTTCTTGTTCTTCTTGTTCTTTTTGTTCTTTTTGTTCTTTTTGTTCTTTTTGTTCTTCTTGTTCTTTTTGTTCTTTTTGTTCTTCTTGTTCTTCTTGTTCTTCTTGTTCTTTTTGTTCTTTTTGTTCATCAGTCGTCAGTCGTCAGTCGTCAGTCGTCAGTCGTTAGTCACCAGTCACCTTGCCCTTTGCATCTGTTTTTGTGTACCAGTATTGCTAATAACCAGTCTTTGTCCTTCATTATTATCAATCGCTTCTAACCGAAATAGCAAAAAAAAGAAATACATTCATATTTTAACCTCAGAACACGTATACACAATAAAAACAGATATAAAAGAACACGACTTCGAAAGAAGACCTGAAAGCCTTGTAATTGACGGCCCTTACTACCCGCCTTGGGGGTGGCCCTTATTAGCCGCCTGCGTCAAGTTCGACAAAATTCACTGTAAAATCATGAAAAATTTATATTTATATTTAAACTTAACTTAATCAGGAAACATGATAAATTTATGTTATATTAATAACAGCAGATTAAAAAAAAAAAGTCTATGGTACTCACAATTAATCAGTTTTCGTGGAGATTTTTTTCTAGTAGAGCGATTTTTACAAACATCGTTTAAATAAATGTGTCTACTGACATGAAGGCGAATAGGAAGGCGATACCACCGCGGATATTAGCCTTCCTAATGGTCCTCTATAATGTAGGCTTGGTTTGAGTCTAATAATAATATTGGAAGTATGTTAAAATAGAAGTGGCCCTTATTACCCGCCGGCCCATATTTGACGCACCTACCCTACACTCAATACAAACCTACCTACCTATCACCTAATACATTTTCACTAATATGTCTCTTGCCTACGGCATTTATATTTACATTACACTAAGTAGAAACTTAGATTTATTAGTAACAATTTACTAAATAGTTAATAACTAAATAGTTTATAAAAAGTTATAAAACTTTATTTAGATAATATCTGCAAAAATTAATGAAATTAAAAATACAACTATCTGAGAACACTGAGATCACAAATTGAATTTGACGTTCTTAGAATATTTTTATTATGCGTGTTTTCGGGTGGTATTACACTTATCAAATATCTTTGTCCAATGTACATTTGATCAAAGAAATTGGACGACTTCTTGATGAAATTCTTGATGAAGTCGTCCAATTTCTTTGATCAAATGTACATTGGACAAAGATATTTGATAAGTGTAATACCACCCTTCGCTACAAATCAATTTCAAAATATATTCCTCCCTTCTTTTGTTTTTTACGCCATTTTGGGTTATTAGAGGTATTATAACTATTTACAACTTTTTTTGCTTTCTAGTAAAAATAAAATAATAAAATCATCGAGTAAGTTATACGATGTTTGCTTGATATTAAGCGATGTTACTAGAAGCTTTTACTGGAGCTATCATGATCTTTCAGCGATATTGTTACCTACAACTTTTTTAACATAAACAGTGATAAAAGTAAACATGTATTAGGGTAAAACCAACTACTAACAACACTACCCACGTAAACAACATGTTAAAAGCTTGCGATCTTTTTATCTTGTATTGCTCCCAAAGGGAAAGGAGCAAGGATTTTCCATTCTGACCTCGCGAGTTATGCTCACGCTTAAGTGTAGTGCTCCGTGACAATGTGGGGATAAACAAGCTACACACTTTCAATTAGAGTGAAAACCATGAAGTCTTACACTATTATTTATCAGAATAAGTAGGCTCAAGACAGTTTTGAGGTTTTGAAGTATATTTAGGTAAACGTTTAGTGGTGGAGTTTATGGCTTCAGTAATCACTTGTAGATATCTACTATTCTGTGGTAATACTTAAGTAACCTGCTAAATGTAAAAATAAATCAGTATCAATTTCCGTGTCTCGAATTGTGATTTCGCTCTGCCTTTCCTCTAGATTCGATATCACGTGACTCAATTCTTATAAGTTCATTGTAAATTCCTTCCGCATTCAAAATTTTCATACAGGAGATTCGTTGGCACGTAAATTTGATATTCAAAATAAAATGTGGACGTTAATATGACATGCAAATTATACTCCGTTACCTACCTTGAAAGGTATATTGTGCGGCCCTCTGTTTATGAAGCTTTATGACAAGCCCCGGGATCAGCGGTCAGCTGTATTCGTTTTGAAATTCATCGCAGAACCGAGAATACCTCGATGGACCATATCATTTTACTGTAAATTGAGTCGCCGATTTTCCATCTGAGTGAGTTCGAAAATGGAATATCTAAAATGATTCATAGAAAGCCAAGCTGTGCCGAATCATCGCGTTTTACTACCTACTAGTATATTCCCATCTTTTGTTATCTTTAAATATACAATACCTTTTAATATATATACATTTTTCTATAAACCGTGATTAGTAATGAATTATTTTAACTCTAATGTGCGTGCAAAACTTTCATGAGCCTATCTTAGGACATTTATAATTAAATCAAATATTGTATTGTTCCCAGTAAACAGATTTTGGAAAGTTACGTGTTCACCTCAATTTACGGTATTTACTGTAAAAAACATAAAGCAAACAAATACAAATAAATATTAAGTAAAATCATACCAAACTGAGGTTTCAGTTTAATTTTCTTTCTGACTCATTCGATAAATCCACAAGCACCCTTAGTACCTAAAGGTATACCTATAAAATTATAATTGACTTCATAAGATTCTACATAAATACAGCTATTAGCAGTATTAATATCAAAGAAACTTCTGAAATGATAGAACACCATTATGTCGAGTAGCTAACCACACTTTATTAATCGAGCAAAGTTTGGGGATTGTATTTCTGCTAGCGCGTAGGCAGGATCGGGCTTGTCATTATACAGTCGAGAGCTTATTTACCATACACTGCCCGAAATTACCGTGGTGAAATGTGGGAAGTTTATTTGAAAACGGTTCACTTCTCATAATAAACAGAATCTCTAGGTAGTCGTTGGTCAACAGGCCCCTAGCCTGCGTGGATACCCGTGGGCCTGGTTATTGGGGGGCGGTACGAGTAAGTATGATAAAATAAAATAATAATTATTATTTTTTGTGTATTTAACTTCGTAATAGTACCTATCATCTACCATTATCCAACCCTGGGCCCAGGACTTTTACTACCTGGGCCCTTCCGGCTTAGTCCTACCCTGCGCTTACGTAGCGCGTGACCTGAAACACGATAATAATAATTAGACGCAGAACTTTATAACAGGTAAAGCTATGTACAGGTATACAATACGCTTACGTTTCGATTCATTTTCTACGTGACTGAAATAATCTTAGCGGTAGGTAATCAATAATTATTTAATTACTGTGCAATTTCAGCTAATGGCACCTACACCTACTTAATTGGTTCGTGTGATTTATTTCGTATCTTACATATAAGGTTAAGTCGATGTTTTATTTACAATTTTTTTTTTCTTTACATCATCTTGCATAAATCACTCCACCTTGATAGACTGTGCCTCTCTACTTGCACGCCACTATTTACAATCATCGGCTTCTTTCACCCATAGTCTAAAATATTATTATACCATGCTTTCACCTAGCTCCCGTCAACCACTTTGTGTAGCGTCCAGGTAATACGATCTCAGTATTTTTATTTAACTTTGGTCTCAACATGAGCTTATAGTTAGTAATAAAAACGTTCTTTGCACATTTTCTCTAGAAGATTCGCGAGCTTTTTTCAGGATAAACTTTACTTAAGCTTACTTAGTTTATAGTAAAGGTAACAATATTTTACCAACTACCTATTTCACAGAGAGCAAAATTAAAAGCTTTTCTAAACGGTCTGTCTGATATTAAAGCGCTGTGGTAATCGATAAGTATTCAATTGATGAATGTTTAATAAAATACCCTTTCTGCGCCTTTAATTGATTTCTCATTTACTGGGGTAATTGGACCTTTGTAAAGGGTTTCAATTGCACAGCTGTCGACCTATGTACTCTGCTTACTATTAAATTTTGTGTGATTGAATAAATATACTCGTAGCTACTAATATCGTTAAACATTATACATACAATTACTTCTCTGTAAGAAAATAAGATATAGATACTAAACATTTCAATTTCAAATACTAAACATAATTTGGTTTTCTCATTATCTTCTTACATTCAGTACACTTTCAGTCAAGTTGTTTTAAGTACATTTGACCTCTTCTTTTTATCCGCAAAGAAAATTACAGGAGCTTTTGATGTTATGTCTAGGGCCTGCCAGATATTGTGGAAAGCTTTGCCCAAATTTTTTTACCTTTGAATGTTTATTTGACGTGCAATGTTTAAAAATGCGCAAAACATAACTAAAATACGAAAGCGCATTCTGAAAAGATTTTTATCTTATTTTCAATTTTTACTCAAACAAAACCAATCAGAAAGACGACATGGTGAATTTACCTAAATGAATTCTTTCAATTGCAATGCACAACTTGTTCGTAGTATTCAGAAATAAAATGCCAACCCGTGCGCTTAATGGCGCATCCACACATGCCGCCGGGTTTCAGACCGTTTGCCGCTGAATGCAGGCCGCCGGCTTTACCGGCGGTTGCCGGCGTGCAACACTACCACTCCGTATCGAAGCCGCAAGCAAACTGCCGCCGGCAACCAAAAGCCGCGCGTGCCGCCGGCCGTGCCGCCGGGCATGTGTGGATGCACCTTTAGGAATGCTTTGCTACAAAATTTATTTCTCTAAAGGAGGCAGATTAATTAGACATTATCTAAATGTTTTAAATGTAAGGTTGAATACATTATTATAACATAATGTTAACTCTGTATTTCGTCCACACTAAGGTAAATATTGATTCGACGAGGAACTTATTTTATCTTCTTTTCCATTTAAAAACTTTATCCCAACACCTTTTATACAGTTTTGAATCACTGTTATTACTGTCGCTCACTCATTCATTCATTTTTTAATGTTCACTTCACAATTGCGCGACCGACACATTAGAGGTCGCTCGTGGGCGCTACGAGTTCGTTGTATTGGTGGCGGGACCAGTGAGGGGCTCGGCCTCGGGCCTCGGGAGTGGAAGTAGCTTCTTGGCCAGCCGAGTGAAGGTGCATCGGAACTGCCGGCTCATGCTGCAGTACAGCACGAAGTTCACTGCCGACCCGACCAGTGCCATCAAATCCATCACCTCACCTGCAAAATATATTTAGGTTAGATCGAACAAGGAAAAGATAATTATTGTTAACCCCAATTCAAAGTAGTCACTGATGATCAGCCATTCAGGATATTTTAAAGATATATTGATAAAGGATAAACAAAGGCGCGTCCAGGTACATAGTGTGCCTATTTTTTGAAACTTGAAATACGCTGTCATCATTGAACATTATTTGAACGCGCTCACTGCCATGCTTGTCGACACCCTTTGAAGGAAGAGGGGATAGCACACATGTTAAACAAGTTTTGAAATGATTTTCCAAAACTAAGTACTAACATTGTTCAACGCATGTAACTAATGAGACTTTGTAAAAAGATTGATTTATTTTCATGTTGAGTAGTAGGTAAAATGGTCAGCCAAGGGTTGTTACGACTTACATTTAATTTAGGTTATTAGGTATTGTATCATTTACCTACTACAGTTTAGTTCAAAACAAAACTTTGAGTAGTTTGTTACAGTACCTAATTCGTTTCGATAAATATCAAGTTAGTTTCAGTAATATTGTTATATACTAAAAATAACAAAGCACCAGACCGGGCCGATCCCGCTGAGAAGTCGTATTTTCATTAGTGAGAGAAAAGATGGTCTTGGAAAGCAAAATTGTAATAGTGAATCTTTTTCAGTTCACGTTCCGTTTGCAATGTAAACGAAACTAACTTTGTTAGCTAACCGTAGCCTCGGTATTATTTAGAAGATATTTTCTATCGTAGCCCGACGAGGAAGACAAACAATTCCAACTAACTTTATTTGACCTGATTATGGAGGCTGGGCGGTAAACAATTAGAAACATGATTTTTTATGACAGTCAAAAATACTTATAGGCCAGTCAAGATACACTTTTGAAATAACAAAAATTCCCGGAAAGCCAAATTTTGGTGGAGAGCTTGGTATTACCATTACAAATAATGTGTTAAAAGTTATTACGAGTATTTTTACAACTTTGGAACAAGTTTTATGTTATGTGAATGGAAAGGTATTACAAGGTAAGTAGGTACTTAATTTAGAATAAATTAATGATACCTGATTAATGAATCTCTGGTAGAAAATAGAAATTATAAGATTTATGTATTGTATAAGTAGGCATGATAATTTCACTTACTCCAGTCTAATGTTTGATCCATACCGTAATAAATCACAATTTATAAAATGTGTGATTTTTAGCCGGTTAGAACTAGGCCCACCACTTTAATTGAACCTTCATTAGCCGCCAGGTGATCTAATGATCAACCAAGATTGGAGATAAAGCGCGACTGGCATTCGATCTGGATCAAGCCTTGACCGACAAGCCTGCCTATACGAATTAGATTTATCAAGGCGAATGGCTTTTCGATTTATTTTATGGTTCAAGTAGTCATAGCAGGAAGAGCTACGGCGCCGGCGCTAAATAATTATTGGCAAATGAGATCATTCTTTTGAATCATTTTCTTTTGATGCTACAATGTTAGTTTCGGTTTGTACCGCGCTGCATACCATTACCAATTATGGTTTTATTTCTTAAACAATTAATAAAATTATCTTTGGACATTCCACACAGCGTCATCTAATCCCAAGCTTGTTATGTATATACATAACACAAGCATTAAGTTGCTAAGCTTGGGCCTATATATAAGTCGCCTGGCTGTATAGCCAGGCGACTTATAAATATACTTAGATACATTTTATGAAACTATACCAGTATTAAATGCATCATTCATCATTCTCCTGCCCTTATCCCACGCTAGGTGGGATCGGCCCAACATGTCTTTCTCTACAAGTATTAAATGCATAATATGAAAATAATCAGACTAACTTTAACCCACGACATACTATTTATTTAAGTAAACACAAATAATAGTACTTAGATACAAATTGTATAGTGAAATAATTAAGCGTTAACTATAATACTCGTAGTGTGACATTTTGGTGATCATGGTCAACTACTCAGCAATTAAAATTATTTAAATTACCGCAGTTCAGTTTTAGGGACAAGGCACTAATTCTGCTATACACACTGATTATTAAAATTATTGCTAAAACCGAAAGCTCTTATTCCGGTAACTTTTAAGTCCAAAACATAATGACAGCCTGTGACATCTATAAAATCACTGTTCCGAATTGAAGTAAATGAGTCAAGACCATTTTTGTTTTAATTATTAAAAGCAAAAGTAACTTGATTTGGAAATGTAATTTGCAGAGTTAAGCTGTAATTGTAGATTGTAATTGTAAATGTAGATGTCGGTAACAAAACTGCCAGGCTCAAATGGGACTGGGCGGGCCACGTAAGCCGAATGCTAACAGATAGGTGGGCCCACATATCAACATCGTGGGTTCCAGACGATGGAAGGCGGCGTCGGGGTCGGCCGAGAAAGCGTTGGCGGGACGATCTCGTCACCTTCGACGAGGAATGGTGGGACTCCGCCAGGGATCGAGATGGTTGGAGAAGTTTGGGGGAGACCTTTGCCCAGCAGTGGGACGAAATAGGTTAATAAAAAAAAAAGCTGTAATTGTCCCTTAACTTACGTGAACGTACATACGTAATAGAAGCATAGAGGTAGGTCAAGTGATCATTTAGAAAGTCAGAGTTACAACAGACTTATTGCCTGCCTCAGAAAAACCTGCAGAGATGTATCCGTAATATAACTGCACTGTAACAAATCAAAAGAACGTGGCTTGGTGCAGGTGCTTACTCGCTTAGGACTTGTGATATTTATCTTTCAGTATTAGGTACCTCCCTCATATTTCGTTTCGATTTACTTGAGATTTTCTTAGAAAAATATGTTATTGCCTACTGTGAATCTAATAACAACATTACATACCTACTCGTACATTCCACTGTAATCATTCTACAGTATTTATATTATATTTTCATATACGCACAAGAACATTGACTTCATTTTTTGTACTACTTTATTCGTCGTATTTGGAAAATAGTTTGCGACTCCAGACTTGAGATCAAACACTAAAAATTAGTGAATATGACAGCAAAATTGTAATAATTAAGTATGTTTTTGTGAATTTTTCTGGCTTGTGTGTCAAATAAATGCTTTTTCTTTCTTTCTTTCTTTCTTTTCTTTCAAAATGAAGCCTCTAGACTAGGTACCTCATAAAAAAATCAACCGGGCAACGTTGAAATAAAGATAAATACTTTGTGGTTTTCGTAAAAAATATGCAGCGAATTCATTTCAAAACTTCCCATGTGTACGTCATTCAGTGTATTCAGTAGATTATGTAGGAATGTATTTTATAAACACACGGAACACATTGCATCATTCACTATAATCCATGGTTTTTAAACAGACATTCTTTCCACTGAAAGAAATATTTGAGCGAACACGCCAAGGCACTAAATTGTGCACTTTATTTTGGGGAGAAATTACCCAAATTGTTTGTATCTACAACTCCCGCACCTTGGAACTGTTCGCGGATCGATGGCTTCGTATAAGGTTTCCTAAATGACTTCAGTTCAAAATTGCCTAAGTTTCGAAATGTTTATTTGTAGTTATGTAAATCACCCTGAATTTAGATTCTCACTTTATTAAGTTAATCTCTGGTATAATTTATAAGCTTTTACTTAATATTATGGACGTGGTACCAAAAGAAATAAATGAGTTACTATTTTACTACTCTTTGAAGTCGAATAGGTAACGATGGTAAGTATCACAAATTTATCACGACACGCAATTTAACACTTTATAACTCAGCTATTATAGGTGAGTGACAAGTATAAATTTAAAATTAACCGAAAGAATGATGAGGTATGTATTGAGTTATTGTACACCTCTACCTATATTAGTTCCTATTTTATTATTAAAAGATAAGATAAGATAAGATAAATTTATTTTCATAACTCATTTTTTTTTTAACCTTTACTTTCCTACTGCTGGGCAAAGGTCTCCCCCAATTAAAACCTTTTAGGCAAAGATTTTTCGTAATTCGTAATTCAAGTTGGGCAAAAATTTGTTTCAAATTTTAAAACAAAACCAGCATAATATTATAATTTTACATGCTCTCGACTCGAGCCGTAGTCATTATTCTCCACAAACAATGTAAAAGATCTTTCTATAGGATGAGTCAAGCCTCATTCTCTGTCATTTGGCATTCAAATTTACGTAATTCATGCAAAGATACTTTCTATACCTAAGTACATTCACTGTTGTCGCGGGATTATTCTGCTAGAAAAGTGCAAAAGCTCTATGTACCTATTTAGCCCTACCACTATTGAACAATTAGGTATGCGAATGGAATCTATACTCCTGTCTCTTGAGTTGTTCACGGCTTCATGTGCGATCCGCGTGAAAAGGTAAATTATGCTCGATCATCAATTAAAATAAAATGCAAGTAATAATCCACTGTTGTGGACGTGTTCCATAGAAACTTTATAAGCTTGGTCGTTTTTAGTTTTTTTATATTGGAGTACGTAAAGGAGGTACGTTATGACATCGTAGCGGTGACATGGCACCTCAGCAATTATCTTCCTTCAGACATGGCACTTATGATATTACACAGCTGCAACCCGAAACTTATAGAGTCCTTAGATTTTGCTTATTATAAATGTATGTTTGTATTTATAGTACCTACGTATGTAAGACATAATTTTGATAATAATACTCGATAAAGAGAGAAAGCGAACTTTGAGCTTAATAAGTTCTCAAAACAAACAATGCAAAAAAACCTCACCAAATTTTAAAAACACAGTAAGCCCGTGTGAGAATCGTGGAATATGTCTGTCGACGGCGACACGTGCTGGTGCCGAGGATTTTCGTGTCTAATTGGAATTCCCAGATTTGCAAACACGCGCCACAGACAATGTCATAGTAACTCACACTAAAGCACGGAAACCAATAACGGCGGCAAGTAATAGATAATGTATAAGTTCGTGGTGTACCTATTTTTTCTAAAGCCCTCCAATTTATTTTATCGGAATAAACCCTGCATCGGAACAAATAAATTACGTGATGAGATTTTTCTTTCACGATAAAAGTAACTAAACTCACGCATTAGCCGCACTTCCATTGGAACTAATTACGATGCCGTCATGAGTCGGGATGGGTGCTTCAGAAACGTTTGCGTAGACTGACAGTTCAACGAATAATCTTCTGACCGGCGAATTTATCTTTGCCGGAGTTGTAATCGTAAAAGATCACTATACAGCTTAGTATTATTACGATCGCGATCTGTTTAGAGGGGTTGGCCCCATCAACACGTACGCAGATAACTTTGTCAGACAGAGTGAGTGGGGATAAAAATGTTTCGTTTGTTCTTTGCTTTAAGGGCAAGTTAATCTCTCAATCCCGGTTAGGCCATGCCGAAGCCCTGAAGGCGCCTTATCTAAACAAATAAAAATGGATTTACGGAGGACATTTTAGGACAAACATTTGTCTCTTTTTTACTAGAACCTACTAGAAAGTGTTCATAGATTTTTTTTGCATTCCATTTTTATTTGCAGTTTTTTCCTTCCATAAATTTTTACGAACAAAAAGCAGCATTTATTACGGAACGCTTCGCAACAAAATCTAATCAGCCTTTCTTATTTTTTATACTTACCAAATGCATAGTAGCAAATCTGGAAGAGATGTGGTGCTATTGCGGTGAGCAGACCAAAGAGAGCCTGTGGTAGTTCTGTTGCCAGGAACAATCCTAGGAGTGCCACTAGCATTCTAGTGGTTCGATCGGTCCGGCCGCCTCCACGCTTCGTACTTGAGTCTTCGTTAAGACGTGCCTTTTCACCCTGTCCATAAAATAAAACTGTTAAACAGTAATATTAATTTTATAACATATTTTGTACATGTATTCATCGCAATAAATGATACTTTGACTTTGACTTTGACTTTAATATAAAATACGCTGGAAATTCTTTGAATGCATTGAAAACCCCGTTAGATGGATGCAAAGTTCATTGTTTGTTTCTAATATTGGAATTATTCGGTATTAGATCCCCGAGGCTATTCGAGCACTATGTATTGTTTGAGTAACTAGGGATTATGTTTATCTGGTTAACAATGTCTTGTCTTGTCTAGTTGTGTCTCTAGAGTTTTATTCTAGTTCTGATTATAATATTGAGCGACAACTCGGCGGTGATAAGATATTAAACAAAAAAAAACATCATTCATTGTTCGTTGCGAAAGAAATTCTGTTACTTTCACTTGAATTATTAAAACGAAGTCACCGAAATACAATCTAATAAAGGAAACACCGGTTTTGTTACTATATTATTTCTGTGATCCCAGTAAAATGTTACAGTAAAATCAAACTGTCTTACCTCATTCGATGTAATTGCAGATTTTTTCAGCAGCTTCTGTCTTCGCCTATCACTCGATTTCATTTTCATTATTAAAAGAACACTTAATATTGACAATACTACACATGGAATAAGTTTGATAAACACACTGTAAATCCAAAAAATTGCGGTTAATAAATCACTATTGTCTGTCATTTGTAGCGCGTATATCGGCTCGTTGCTTGTGGACGCGTTGAGTGGATCAGACTCATTGAAGGTGCCGTTCGCACTAGCGCTCCTTGGGGGTATCACTTGGATATTCATGGCAAAATAAATAGGAAGACACAATATCGGACATACGAAGTACGCTGCGCCTATTGCAATGTTAGTGTTTCGTTGATTGCACAAAGTCCTGTTTTTCTGAGGGAACTTTATCGCGATGAACCTCCACACGGCAAGCGTGATCGTCAGCCAGATGGAGATGGTGTGGAAAGTTTGACTGAAAATTGAGTGGAAGTAGACGAACACCGCCCATGCGTATGAGTTTCTATTGAGTTCGGAGGCGATGTTCGTGTAGATGTGGAGAGCGAAGGGGATGTAGTCGATCATGACGAGCAGGTCGGCGACGGCGAGGCCGGTGAGGATGGTGTTGGTGGAGGAGCTCATCTCCTTGCGCGAGAGCACAGCGATGTTGACGGAGTTGGCGGCGCACCCGAGCAGGCAGATGACGAGCGCGATGTAGCCGTGCACGCGCACGTACATGTGCTGGAAGGCCTGCCCGCCCGGCACGCAGTACGCCGCGCTCGCCTGCTCGCCCGCCTCCGCGCCCGACATCTTCTCGCCTTACCTCGACTCTGATCCCTCTCTACGCACCGATCTCATCATCTGAAAAAGATTAATCATGTTTTTATAATATCCATCCCTTTTACCTGTAGCTTTACCACTCGATACAAGTTTGTTTACATTTAATTTCATCCATCTTTTATAGATATAACGGGCTTGCGAAATATCCAGACTAAGTCATCAATCATTTTAACGACAATTTCATGTAGGTAAAAGAAAATCGAGAGGCTTCACAAAAGTCTATATTACTTCCCTCTATATAAGAATACCCGACAGAAAACCTTGGGTACATGATGTTCGACGATATTTTATTTTCTTGTCCTGATGTTCTTTTTTATTTATGTCCTTGCCAGCTACGACAGTATGTATGTTGTCGTAAATAAAACAGGAAAATCCTTGTCTGATGTTCGTGTCGTTTTTTTAAATAATGACCTTAGCCCAAGCAGATGGTATACCTACAGTCTAAGAATCTAATTTCTAACACACCTTAATATACTACCTATATCGCGAATATATTATAGCGCGAAAGCACATTAAATTTTATTTCTCGCATATTACATTAGGTATATTACAGTTTAATCACCTATGAAGTTGTCTCAAAATGACAGAGATCGACGATCTTTTTCCCACCTATTCATTTCGGTCTACTCTATGAGACTCTACCGGATAAAAGTAGATACCATAAGTATTTATAAATATTAACGGGGAATAAATATTAACACATATGTCCAAAATATAACCATGATCTGTACGACGACAATTTGATTTGCCTACCAAGCAAGTTTTTAAACATCCCAATTTTATGAAAAGCACACCAACTAGTTGGTGTATACTTTTGCACACGTTTATAAGTAGATATTTTCACTCGAGGAGAGCTTTTAAGGTCAAACATCTTTTTCAACGATAATTAAACTGAATTCATGCAAGCTTTGCAGTCGGAAGTTTATTTTTTCATTTTCTTTTTAAAATAAAGTGCAAATATATTTTAATTAAAAATATTTGAATCTCATTAGATGAAAAACTTTAAATGGGGCTCTGATTTTGGGACCCAAAAAACATTTCATAAAATACATTTGGTTCTTTTCTGAAGCAATAGCTGAGACGAAAAAAAATGTAGATACCTATCTATATAGATCCATTTTCACAGTCTAGATGTAGCGAATCGATCATTCTCCGACAGCAAATAAACTGTTATGTACTTACTGTAGAAGATTGTGTTTGTCACAAAATGTTCACAATGAGTGTCGGCTTTGGACATGGAAATGTTAAACAAAGGTCGGGTCACGGCTAGCCCGACGTGTTTGTCGACCAACCCCAACACACGATGTAATACTTTTATTACCACCAAATATTTGAGGCATCGCTAATTAATTCTGTCAATCATTATTGAGGGGAGCTTTTAAATGTAACGGTAGATAACATTTGAGAAATTAATCATCATCACGTTTATTGATTGCAGCCTAATAAGGGCAACCAGTTACCTTTATAATAGCGTCGATGGGCTTGCAACCTGTCACATATTGAAAATTAACTTTTGCAAAATGTGGGTGTGTGCCAAATATGAATATACCCCTTTCAAATAATCTTAAAATTGGATAAAGATTTGAAAATAAATGTTTACTATTCTGGAAATAAGCACAGTCGTGATTATATTTCCTTTATTTTAAGGGCCTCACACTTTCTCGGAGGTAAATATGTCAGAAACATGTTTACCAAGAAAAGTGGTCAACATTATACTAGTAGTTCGCCTCGAACGAGATCTCGCTCGCCGGTGGTTGTGTATGTATATTCGTTTTTATGTGTTTGAAAGAATTTACTTCAGAGGTCTACTATAAATATTGAGGATCTAATGAGAACTAAGTACCTAAAGCCGATTATAGTAAAGCGATTTTGAGTGTGCATTATTTACAATACAGGTTTTGATTAAAAACTCTTTGAATTTAGAGTCAAACCTTAGGCTCTAAACCTATTTTATATTTAGTATGTCATGTTGGTTTGATCCTGTCATGGCACTACTTTCGATGACAAATGTGTTGCCCGCGGTTATTTCAAACATTAGTCAAAAATCATTTTGCATTAATTTACTTATATTTCTATAAAAAATACTTGATGGTATATGTAAGAGCATAAGTTTTAACGAGGGTGTTTCGACTTAAAACATTTTGGTATTTTGTTCGTTGTGAAGTGGCAGTAACATTGGTTCAAGGAAACTATTTAGTAAGTTGAATTCTTTTTCCATTAAAACGTCGTTAGGTTCGTCAAAAAGAGTTAGGAGTTAGAAACACCAACCAAGATAATAAAGAAGAAGAAGAACGATTTTCTGAGCTGCGATTTCACCAAAACTTATAGAAATGGGAGCTCAGGATATAGCAGTCATGTTTTTTTACATTTATCGAAGTTATTCAAAAACTTTACATCTTAGAATAAAAAGTAAAACCATTTTGGAATGTATAAACAAAGCCCTTTCATATGACACCCCACTCAATGTATTTGAACAACTTTTATTTTTTTTCATCCCCTTCGGAACCAAATATCTTTACAACCCCTTGACCGATTCAGCTCATTAGGTTACTGGCTTACCGGCTTACCACTACCTATATACCTACCAAGTTTCATGAAGATTGGATTAACGATTCGACAGTTATGCCGGAACATACAAACAAACAAATGAACACAACATACAAAGCAAAATTACCCCACTTGCCACTAAGATCTTCGTTCGCTTCGCTCACTCGATCGACAAGCATACTAGAGGTATATATTTCAGTTATTTCTCCTATAAAAATGATTCGAGTTGAATTGCGAATGAATACGCATGGTAAAGTCTACGTCCATTTAATATTCGGTTCACGAGTTGCACACTTGTTTTAAGCCATGTACGTGTACCTAACAGTTAGAAAGATTGGCAGCGGCGGATTAAAATTGAAAATACGCATAAACAAACATAGTTCAGCGAAATTGATATCCTCTTGTTATTGCCTTTTTAATTTATCGGAGTGGTCTTCATTGTATCCTATTCGTAATAAATGTCATACCTATCAGGTTTTATGCATAATCACAAATTTAATCACATTCACATGAGATTTGTAGAATGCGGACAATTATGAATTACGATTAATCAATCTTCATATTAAGTATAATATTGTGTAAAAATTCAAGAAATAGCACTTTAAAATTAAATTTTATAATGAAACAGCTACAGCTGGATTTTCGTACACAGATCATCTCCAAATCAAACTGATCAATCATTAAATCACGTGACAGGGTCGAATTTGTTCCTGATTTGTCACATCATTTGACCATTAACTAGTTAGTCGATTAGGCAGTTCCTAAGTAGGTATAAGTAAAATTTTTAGTGGTGAGTATTTACAGCCTATAATCTTAATCTTGGTCTAATATTGAACTGGCTCTAATTACCCGTTTTTGTACTCCATCGTGAACCTATTATCGGGTTTCGGGTTTCACGAAATTCTCGGACAGCCAATTAATTCAGTTTGATAGATTCATGGTCTAATAGATCGAAATAATTGATGGGTAAATTTGACACTGAATTGCTGTATCCGTCTTGAGATAATACTCTTTGCTCAAACTCTATCACTCATCACTAGTAAGCACAACCAAGCACGAGTACTAAGTTATGCCACATATACTTATATAGTATAATTATGTAAGTTATATTTAGGTTACATAATATACTATCTAGGTTATACTAAAATGGCGCTTATGAATAGCCGAGCCGTGTAATTTCGTTCCTGTCATTTCATTTAATTGTCTATACCACGACTTTCACCGAATAATCTTATTGAAGATTTCATATAGGTATACCTAGGTATACTGATTTGGGATGTGTAAACGATCGAATTATTTATATCGGTCAAAAACAAATTTTCATGGGCGTTTAGGTTTAAAAAACAGCGGCGTCTTTGTGATATGAGTCAGCTAGTTAAAAATATCTATACAATAACAGCATTACAGACGTGCTGTTGTTGTTTGGTTGAGTAGAATCACAAATTAGAAACGAGACAAGATAAATATTGGTTTTAAATATTTAATTAATAATAAATTCTTTTCGAACTGAAAAAATAGGTACCTTTTTAATATTAAAACAAAAACCTATTGAATTGGCAATTCGCTATGCAATTCCTTGGTCTGATTCACAAAATTAACAATTATTATTATGACAACTACACAATACGAGTGTAATTACAAAATTAGAATGATATCTAAAAAAACTGCACAAATGCTACAATTTTGTCGATTGATCAAGTTGTTATCAAATTGGTGCTATCAACCCTGTCCAAAAAAGAAAGATAAAAATCTCGCTCCATACGTATTCGTAATCGTCTTGAACGATGTCTTTTGTTACATCCGACTGTCGCACCCTCTTGAATTTTTTTCATAGGTTAGAGAGCCTAAACTTAAGTTTGTCTGAAAGGTTTTCATCTCAATAATTCACCTAAAGTAGGCACCAAAGGGTTTGTATGTACGCACCTATTTAATTTTAAGGTAGACAATACTCCCGCAGGTAAAGTGTACCAGCGAGGAGCTATCTCTCGCCAACTTGGCTTTGCATATCGAGTGCGATAATAGTTCGAGTGCATCGAAAGCCTTTTCCCCGAGGTAAGCACTCTGCTTTTCATTACGAATATAAGGAAATTAATAAAAAAATATGAAAATTACACACACGAAAATTAGCTGTCTCGCTTTTTGCAACGAAAATTAGCACAAAGTTCATCTTTGCTTGAGTTATGAATTATGAAAAAAATATACGGACGATAATAATCTGTAGGTACCTTATCCTTGAAACAGGGCTCTTAAATATTAATACAGTACAGGTGCCTATGTACCTAAGTCGAATATAAGATCGCAAACAATCCACAAAATCAAAGCTCTCTGTCAATACAAGATCAAGATTGCACGAAATTGCAGTGTATCATCTCTTGAAATGCGCTTATACTCCATAAGGGTTGTCAGAGGTCGTTTGATCTGGCAAATCCAAAACCTACAAACATTCAATGATGTATAAGCTTGTTTGAGGTCGGATTCCACTAAGCTTCACTGTTCAACTCTCTCGCAACATACTCATTCGCGTACAGCGTTTGAATAAAGGTACATTCGTAACTGGTTTAGTACCTACTTGACACAGACGACTCTTTGATAATAATTGCATGTTTGTCTAAGCTGTGTTTATTTTTCGTGTTGATTATGTAAAGACAATTAGGATCTGCGTATATATCTTGGAACTTTAAGATTGTTTCCACTCGGTATACAATTTGATATTCACATCCAAAATGGCTTCCGACTGAAGTTGGTTCAATGATGAAACTTGTGAAGGGATTGTTAGGCAGGTAAGAACTTTTACCAACTACGTTTGAGTCATACTAACTTTCATTTCATGTTCGCGTACATGAAATATGATTCTCTACTAAAGTTCAAGTATGGTGGAACAGAATTATGTTCGTAACTAAACTTGTATGACCTCTCCGATTATTTGATAGCTTTGCTCAGTGCGTAGGTTTACCCACTAAAGCCAATTTTTAGCCAATATTGCGTAGGCCCAAGTGCAAGATCAGTAAGTATTTGCTTTTTGTAGTAAGTTTTTCAGTTTAGTCTAATAAAACATTCAGGTAAACTTATGTCTATTCCTGTAATAATACAAGTTCAATTTGATCAACGGGTAGTCTGGGTTGCTAATGCTAAAACAAATTTACAAAATTACTTAAAGGTATTATTTTACTTATAGGGTAGGTGAGGCAAATATGGGCCGGCGGGTAAATAGGGCCACTTCTATTTTAACATACTTCCAATATTATTATTAGACTCAAACCAAGCCTACATTATAGAGGACCATTAGGAAGGCTAATATTCGCGGTGGCATCGCCTTCCTATTCGCCTTCATGTCAGTAGACACATTTATTTAAACGATGTTGGTAAAGATCGCTCTACTATAAAAAATCTCCACGAAAACTCATTAATTGTGAGTACCATAGACTTTTTTTTTAATCTGCTGTTATTAATATAACATAAATTTATCATGTTTCCTGATAAAGTTAAGTTTAAATATAAAAATTAATTTTTCGTGATTTTACAATGAATTTTGTCGAACTTGTCGCAGGCGGCTATTGAGGGCCACCCCCAAGGCGGGTAGTAAGGGCCGTCAATTACAAGGCTCTCAGGCCTTCTTTCGAGGTCGTGTTCTATTTTATCTGTTTTTATTGTGTCTTACGTGTTCTGAGGTTAAAATATGAATGTATTTTCTTTTTTTTTGTTGCTATTTCAGTAAGAAGCAAATTCATAATAATGAAAGTCAAAGTCTGGTTATTCGCAATACTGGTACACAAAAACAAAATATGTAGATGCAAAAGGCAAGGTGACTGACGACTGACTGAACAAAGAGAACAAAAAGAACAAAAAGAACAAAAAGAACAAAAAGAACAAAAAGAACAAAAAGAACAAAAAGAACAAAAAGAACAAAAAGAACAAAAAGAACAAAAAGAACAAAAAGAACAAAAAGAACAAAAAGAACAAAAAGAACAAAAAGAACAAAAAGAACAAAAAGAACAAAAAGAACAAAAAGAACAAAAAGAACAAAAAGAACAAAAAGAACAAAAAGAACAAAAAGAACAAAAAGAACAAAAAGAACAAAAAGAACAAAAAGAACAAAAAGAACAAAAAGAACAAAAAGAACAAAAAGAACAAAAAGAACAAAAAGAACAAAAAGAACAAAAGAACAAAAAGAACAAGAACAACAAAAAAGAACAGTGTGAACAAAATTAACAATTATGAACAAAATGAACAAAAAGAACAAAGTGAACAAAAAAGAACAATTGTGAATAAAATGAACAATTATGAACAAAAAGAACAAAATGAACAAAAAGAACAGTTGTGAACAAAATGAACAATATGAACGGAATGAACGAACATGTACCTACATAATACTTATATAGGATACTTCACCAGGACTCCTAGAAACTTGGAGGGTACATAATAGAGCATACATAGTTCGAAAACGTAAACTTTCATAAGTTTATTAAGAGCCACCAATGCAAGAAAATTTTCAAGAAAATATTATGCTATTTTTGATTTTTTTTTAAGTTTTATGTAGTGTCACTAATAACTTTTTTAAGAATGTGATAATTTTGAACAAATTTAGTCAGTTAATGCTTTTTTTTTCAAAATTTTCGTTTCATTAGTTTAATAAGGGCCATCACTGTTTTTTTCCGTGATTTAAATAAATCGTCAAGCTTAACTCACTAGAAAATCAATCTAAAAGTCTGCGAGAGATAGTCTAGCTAGAGTTTACAATGATAAAAGGCAAAATGAATGTTTTTGTTAAGTGGCCCTTACTAAACTACCGTCGGCTAATAAGGACCAAAGGAAGGGTTTTGAAAAACCTCAACAATATTGATGATAAATTTCAATTAAAACCAAAGAAATCATACTTTTTCAGACTGCTTATGAAGTAAACATTCTTAAAATGTCCTTTTTTTAATTCATATTCGTCTGATTTTGAAAATATTTTGAATTGAAATTAAGTGGCCCTTATTTGCCGCAGGTACCTTATTATTAACATCGGTAATTCAATCCTAACTCCTGATGTAAAAGTTAAAAAGCCCTAATGGAGAGATCATCTTTCCATTGAAACTTTATTATCTAAACATTACCTAATGTTTTACGGGTTTGTACTTAAAATCATAATGAAACTTTGAAAAATCATAAACATAACTTTTGATTATAAAATCATTAATTTAGATCAACTCAACCATATCAAATCCGTCGATAATAGAGGTTATAAGGTTAATTTCATCTAAAATGTTTTGTCTGCGTTTTACGATCATAATATTCCCACTGTTAATTTTGTTTTACACTATCTTATTTTTTATTCTGTGCGACCTACAAAGTATTAGAGAACATTAAAAAAGATGATGAAAAATCTGAACAAGTTAAATTTTTGTGTTAATAAGCTTTTTTTGCAGTCGTGATTCTAACCACAACTACAAAATTAAATGACCTAAGTATCATACCGAGATGGATATTTGAATTTTTTTTTTCTATTATCTAACTAAATTATTAAGAATACTATTTAAACTATCGCGACTTCGAAACATATTTATAAATATTAACGGGACTTAATCGCGTATTGAATCAGTCTACTCGTGACCACGGTGACTGTAACGACACCGAAACGTCGAGGTAAATAATGTGATTTCAATACGCAATTAAGTCCCGTTAATATTTATAAATAAATTATTAGGAATTTTGGGCTTTGAAGAACACAATTACCTACATCTACTTTATGATGAGAATCTAAATGTACCTACTAGCTATTAGCCCGATAGGCGAGAGAATAATGACCACATTACCTATTCATGAACAAACAAATTGAAAAACTCTTTTATGATTGTTACACAAAATGGAATAAAAAAGGGACCTAAATAGCTATATAGGTGTATTAGTAATTCTTAACCACTTTTTAGGGTTCCGAAGTAAACAAGGAACCCTTATAGCTTCGGTCTGTCCGTCCGTCCGTCCGTCCGCAGCTTTTGAAATTAACCGTTTGTGAAATATTTAGCTTTAAAGTGTAAATTTTCGTTGGAGTCCAGTGTGCCACAACTGTGCAACATTTACCTACCATCGACATTTTAGTAAACCTATGAATTTGTGATGGACATCGTTACGGACCGAATGCGGGCTTGATTTACCAATTATGTCGGGTATTCACTGTTCTTGTTTTAGCATTCTAGTCTACGAAAATCATTAACATTTAGAATTGGATTGTGTCTGTGTAGTACAAACAGATTATTCTTGTCTCATTGATCTGTCAATAAGTACTTATTTCATTCCATTACTTGTGTAGTCAATTAACAATTAAATTACATGTTAACATAACAATACCAACGAGTTTAAATTGTACTTAATTTACCCGTTACATACAATTTTTAGTCGTCTGCATTAACTTTTTTCAGTTTTGTGTTCAACTGGTATCTATATAAATAATACTTATAGCTACTTACCATGTTTTATAATAATTTACCTTACATATTTTCTAAATTTTAATGCTAAAAGAAACGAAAGCTTAGCATAGTTCATGGCACGTAAGAGCTGTGAAACACATGTGGCACACAAAAAATATTGGCCAAAATTCATGAACCCGAAGGTTCTGAAATATTTGCCACGTGGGTAATCTTGCAAAAGTAGGTAGTTCAATTTTGACAAGTAACCGTGCTGCTATTTTATGGGATAGCTACCGCTATTATATATATGGCTTCAATTACTTTTCAGATCATCATCTTGTGACAGAACGGGTTACCTGTCTCCAAACACTACTAATATACTTATCGTCCTTGTTACTAATAATGTAGTGTGTACCTACAAATAAACATTTAATATAAATAAGTCATAATTATAAATCTCACTGCACAGTCAAAGATATATTAGCAGCGTAGACCATATGTATATTTCGTACGGTCTACTGTAACAAAACTCCGTCGCCAGAGTTGGCCACTTGCTCATACGAATGAACGAATGAACCGTAACATAACTTATATGAAGAATGTAATGAGAGTGGATAAAGTAAAGAACTGTGTCAAGACTAGCAAGTGGAAATCTGTGGCTTACCCCATGGGAAAGAAGCGTGATTATAAATATGAATGAAATATCCTCAAAGAAAAATATAATTTTTGAAAATAATAAATTTCGGAGGGGAAAGGAGAACATTATACTTATAAGTAAAGACATTGTTTTCGGAAGTTATTATAATAAACGCAAACTACTAAACAATTAAATTTGCCTATTTTGGAATCACAGATGGAAAGATGGGATACATTAGTATCTATCCGCAAAATTATCGTGTTTTTAGACAATGCAAAACAACACTGAGCAAAACTTAAGTTCATTCATACATAATGGTATTAAAATTGAAGAGAGTACGAGAGTACTTTCCTATTGTATCTGTTTATAAGAAACACGAGTGGAACCTACAACATCATAAAACCCTGTTCAAAATTTCACATAACACGGTAACATGATTAATAGTGCGACCAACCGGGAGGGTAATCAAAGTTCAGTTACTCACCAAGTTCCATCAAGCATGATCCAAAAGTTCCCCATCAAATGTGCTCCGAGAAGCGAGGCAGGTTTGCGGGCGCATGTAATTTTGGTAGCTTGTTCTCTAGGGATATGATTCTTCTTACGTTCAACTTTACCAAGGCCTTAGAAGATTTTCTTTGCGGAATCACTATCAATCCTGTGTCATTAAATTAATGGAAAATAACATGTTTTAGCCAGTTCAAAGCTTAAAAATATAATTTGGGTAAGTTGTACAGCTACCTACCTGTAACGTTAGGCCTTGGGTAATAATGGACAAAAACACTATCATACCCAAATAGTAAAGTACCACCATATCTCTGTAGATAGAGAGACTAATGGCTTACATAAAATCGATAGAGCCTGCAATAAACCTGCTTGTTTTATTCCTAAAGTACTTAATAATAATCTGTAAGAATCGCAATTTTTTGCGACTTATTCAAACGTCAAAGATATCAGTAAAACAATAGCATTATGAAACAATTACCTATTATGCTTTTCCGCTTCGCTACCAATGATAAACTCGCAGTTACATCGTTTGTAAATTGCAATATATTTTCTATTTGTAGTGACCGTGTTAAGTAAAAACGAATCCAGTAAAAACTGCTATCAAATAAGTTCTGCTCTCAAAGTGCTATAGTCAAACTGATTAGATTTGTGTTAGTTTAGTTGTAAAACTTTCAGCCCCACTTCGGTTCGGAAAGGGACATAGACTCAGGGTCCAGTAGACCGTAGGTAATTATGCAAATATTTGAGTACATACACAATGAACTTCTTCAGTGCTTCGAATTAGTCGAAAAGAAAAAATTCTTTTCGACTAATTCGATAATACTCAACGAATTATGTATTTCGTCGGAGCACGAATATTACTAGCTGCGCACCGCGGTTTCACCCGCGTAAGTCCCGTTCCCGCGGGAATATCGGAATAAAAAGTAGCCTATGTCACTCTCCATCCTTTCAACTATCACCACTTAAAAAGTCACGTCTATTCGTCGCTCCGTTTTGCCGTGAAAGACGGACAGACAGACAGACACACATACTTTCCCTTTTATAATATTAAGTATGGATGGAAATGAATGGAATATACTAAATGTGTATTTGGACATGCGTCTGACTTCTCCATTAGACATTTTCAAAAATTTGCCTAAGAAATTAAAATTACTAACTTACACGGGTGAAACCGCGGGGCACAGCTAGTAATTTATAAATCCAGACTAACTCCCACACTACACCCAAACTGATACTGAAAATAATCACCAAAGCGTGTACCTACAGATATTGTCAAATCTAGTCACGCGTTCGCACTAACCTAGATAAAATACCCTATACCGTTAAAGGCATACCCAGAGAATACATTCTGTTTATTGTCTCTTGAGTGCAAAATCGTAAAGTGGGTGATTTATCGTAGTTTAATTTACATTGGTACTCGCTTTGAACTAAATTGTCACTGGCATTACCTAACCCAAGTTAATTGCCACGATGTTCGTTTGTCATAAGCGTAGGACTAGTAGTCCTACGCAGTACTACCTAGTGCTACGCAAACGTGTGGTGGCCTAAGAGGATGTATGTAGTCGTCATTTTGTTTCATTATCTTCCTGTAAAAGGAATCCAACGCTCTCGTCGGTTGAACACAAATTTAGCTGCCTTTTATTCACAACCATAAAAAGTCGTTGATTTCGAATACTTTTCACTTGAGTTTCTGTCGTTGGTAAACACAGGAAAACTCTCAAAGAGAATACTAAGTAAAGGGAAAATACTAGGTCCATGGCCACTCTGCAATTTTTATTCATCTCTGTGGATTGGCACACGTTAAACTTAACTATAAATGATTCGTGCAAAGATAAACTGCATTGTCTTTGTAGTATTTTGAGTATAAAAATGTGTAATCTGTAAGTCTGCAGTTGTTGATGACAAGGTATCATAAATATTTAGAAATGTATATATGATAGAAATGTTTGTTGATTTTTAAGCTTTTTACACTATTCAGTTAGATATTGATTTCTGCAAAGAATAAGTAGGTAATTAAAGGATCAAGAAAGTTTTCATCTAAGACAATATTTATTTCAAAATGACTTCTTGACCTTGCTGATTGAAATAGAAATTATGTTAGTACGAGTAGGTAGATACGTACCACATTTACTCCAATATGAGTTTCTAGATATGTATCGTAACTACTTAATATAAAGCAATCAATCAATGCACAATCTGTAGTTGATCTGTGTGAAGGAAATGCTACAGCCGATTATTATATCTACCTAATGGTTAAGTAATGGTTTGGCCGACACAGAGGTGCCTATGCTGATGTATGTCCACGTGGCTCTCAATCAGCTTTGTATGTTATACAATTTGGAACAATCTGATTAAATCTTGGAAATGTGTCTTAATGACGTACCTAGACATGATTCGAGTAGTATGATGCATTCGGTCTTAGTCTAGACTATGCCCGTACTAGTAAAATCTTTACATTCTGACAAAAGTATAAGTGTAACATACGTAAACTTTATCATTTTCACACTACAACATCCAACTTTAAAGATTTGAATTTTCAATGTCTATTACAGATCTTAAAAATTTAGGAAATGCATTCGCTTGTCCGTTAGAACAGTCCTTTTCATTTGCAGACAAATAAAGTTTAACAGCCTTCCAAAAACACAGAAGGTTTATTGGTTAATCCATCCACGAACGAAATTCTACTGATTTAAGTAGATACCTACCATAACTGAATCAATTGAAAATAATTTCCTTTGAGTGAATCCATCTAAAATAATTAATAATTAAAAGAAAACCCGTCAAGTCGACGAGCTACTAATTAATTGCTAAATTTCACGGCGTTCCTTTAATAATATCATGTTACTTTCCAGTGGCGGATTTACAAATTTGCCGCCTGTAGGCTATTCAATTTTTGCCGCTCCTACTGACCTTTTCAATTCAATAGTTCACAATCATTTATTTAAATTCAACCTATTCCATGTTCTGATACAATTCCATTTCCTGGCAAAACGAGAAACAAAACAGTGCGAGCGAAGCGAGCCGAAATTTTTAAGAGAAATAAGTCATGGAAGGTTCGATTTAGCTCATTGTGCTCATATCAAAGGCTGACACTGGTGTTAACTTTAGGAGACACAAGAAATTAACTTGCGAGCGAAGCGAGCCGAAATTTTTAAGACATATAAGTCAGAGGGTTTGATTTTGCCTTTTGTGCTTAAATAAAAGGTTGACACTGGTGTTCACTTTAAAAGATTAAAGAAGTTATCGTGCGAGCGAAGCGAGCCGAAAATTGAAAGACAAATAAGTCATGGAAGGTTTGATTTTGCTTATTCTGCTCAAATAAAAGGCTTACATTGGTTTTTACCTTAGAAGTTAAAAGAAATTATCGTGCAAGCTAAGCGAGCCGAAATTTTTAAAACAAATAATTCATAGAGGGTTAGATTTTGCCTTTTGTGCTTAAATAAAAGGTTGACACTGGCATTCACTTTAAATGAACAAAGAAGTTAACGTGCGAGCGAAGCGAGCCGAAATTTTTAAGACATATAAGTTATGGAAGGTTTGATTTTGCTTATTGTGCTCAAATAAAGGGCTGACACTGGTGTGCACTTAAGAAGATATAAGAAGTAATCGTGCGAGCGAAGCGAGCCGAAATTTTTAATACAAATAATTCATAGAGGGTTTGATTTTGCCTTTTGTGCTTAATAAAAGGTTAACACTGGTTTTGACTTTAGAAGGAAGACATAGGTATCGTGCGAGCGAAGCGAGCCGACATTTTTTCAATAATAATAATATTGGAATTGAAATAAAAGTTTTCCATCATATTATGTGTCTATTTGTAAAGTCTGTGCGAATGATATCGCAAGCAGGGCAGCTATTTTATACAGTGTAGACTACGCAAGAGTGCTCAGTACACCTACTGTGCATTACTAAAATTTTTTTTATTTTGTAATCCGTTTATTTCTGCAAGATAAAAAAAAATCTGACCAAATCCGCCGCCCCCTGAAATCAGCCGCCCTAGGCTCCAGCCTACTCAGCCTATTGGTAAATCCGCCACTGTTACTTTCATTTAAGAATTTCATTATTTTAAATAATTCTTTAACATGTTTATTATCATTTCTTCTTACACTTTTTTTAGTAACATATTTGACACCTAAGCTACGTTGTATCCAGGTAGGTAGGTAACAGGCGTGGGCAGCCGTGAACGTATGTTTTTATTAAATTCAAGCTTCTGCCCACAGCATTACCTACAATAACTGTATATGTATACCCAACCTATGTGTTATTCCAGATCATTAACTCTTATGCCTATTTCTAGTTTCAGCCAAATTCATTCAGCAGTTATTTTGTAAGAGTAATAAATATGACCTATTAATCTATAGGTATTTCCATCAATAAAAACATTCGCGTCCGAACTTACTAATATTATAATTAGGATAGAATAAGTAGAATACCTACCTAGACAAGCACCTTCTATTTCGTCAATAAACTAAGATTTTCAAATGCTCAATAGACTCGAGAAAAGCAGAAGTCCATCTGGAATTGCGAGTTTCATTGTCGAAATGAAAAAGTAAATAAATGTCGTTTAGGTTTATGCAAACCAATATTTCTTAGCAACAAAGTGCTCTTGATCCCCTCTGTGCCACGATCAAGGCACTTGTGTACGTCTGAATTTCATTAAATTTTGAACTTTAAATCTCTTTAACTTAAACAAAACTTCATTTTCATTTTATTCAAAGTCCTATGCATTCATTAAAACATAAGTTTAATTCGATGTCAACCGTCTCGTCGTTTTGGGAAATTAAATAAATTATTATGATCCTAGCGGCTGCGGAGGTTCTTCAAAGCTCTACTTAACTTTAAATTAAATAACGCAAGTACATAAATGAGTTGTATTTTCGCTTGACTTTTGGTAATTACTCAAGTTAAGATTTTTTGTTGTGTTAATACCTAGGTACCGAGTAACTTAAACTGGTAGACATTGAAAATTCAAACGACTGACTGTTCTAAGTCTATACTTATACAAGTACCTTTACAAAACAAAGTTGGGTCAGCTTTAATAATAGAATTAAAATGTATAACTCGAGAACGCCTGGACCGATTTCAATGATCTTTATTTTTTTTGATTCATCGCTACCCCAAATCCTACCAATATTATAAAATAATCCTAAATTTTGTATCATCAGTTTGATATTGTAAGATGGAGTGGAGGATGTTTGTTGTTCTCTTTCGTACAAAAACTGCTGAACCGATTTGACTGAAACTTGGAAAGTACCTATGTACCTACAGTTTAATATGTGTGTGTCTGTTAAAAATCTATAATTTTGTTTCAAAACAAGCTATGAAACAAATGGATAGATCTATAAGCAGTTGATGATTTTATCGACAGTGTCCTTTACAATAATTCAGTGAGAAGGCTCAAAGTTTTTTACATTAAGAATTTTACGATACTGAGTGCTCGCTTACTCAAAGAAAAACTTAATAGAAAAACAAAAATGCTCGGATGGGTTGTTTAAAGTCAATTTATTTAATCAATGGACGGAAAAGTTTGTTTGAGTTTGTTAGTTGAGCTAGGCATAAATTACTAAGAAAACGATGGCTTTCCTTATAATTTCGGGATAAGTTCGTTATGTTGCTTCCTCTCAATAAGTAAGTAGGCATTATATAAATGTCATAGACTATACATAGAAGTCTCAATCAAAAGCATTCATTCATTAGGACCTCAAGAGAATCACAAAGAAATCGCGCAAGTGCGTACAATACGTGTAGTTCAATTTGATACCATACGTGTGCACCAACCAATTTTTCGTTTTTGAAAATTCGGAATATTGTCGCCCGTTACGGACTCACATGATTCGACGTCCTTAAAACATTGGTTAGCATAGGCAAAACACAACATGTTCTTTGTTTTTCTTATTTCGTAAGTTTTAGTCATAGGTGAAACATTTAACTTAAAAAGCGATGATAGATAAAAATTTGGTATTACAGTTCTACTCAGGTAGTTACATAGTTTTTAAATTAAAATAAGTCCCGAAGTAGTTTAATTAAACACTTAGGTGTAGGGTGGGATGGTCGACAATGAACCACCAAAAGTTTGAAGTGCTCTAACTCTGTTCAAATTGATGTTATGGAAAAAGTTTTTACACCAAATTATATGCATTTCATTGACTATTAAACGCCATTCACCAATTTTTACCAATGCACTTTATTTAGTTATAAATTACGTTTTAAAAAAAAATGGGAATTGGCTCACTGTGTACACCCTATAGTGCACATTGAACCAGGGACTGGTACTCAGTGAGCCGGGGGTGTTTACTGTGAGCCAATTGTTTAAAAGTGGCATTACTTAGTGATAACAAAGGTTTTTCATAAGTTTACGGTGAAATAAAACGATGGGTTAAAGAATATTTCAGTTTTATTAAATAAAAATGGCACTTGAGTATCAAAATTAGGTTATCTAGGTTTATTAAATTCGTGTCTTACTGTTCAATCTTAATCAATCTTACGAGTTTTCTTATTATACTAAGAACTATTAGATCAATAACAGAATTATATATTATATTCTTTCCCATATCTACAAATAGGTAAATACCTCGTACCTACATAATCTGAGATCAGTTTTTATTCTAAGTCACAAGAAAAAAAAAAACATAATTTTTATATTAACGTTCTGAAAAACACAACTTTCTTTTCAATTTAAAATAAGAGACATTAAAGTCCAACTCCTCGTCATCGTCAAGAATTTTTACAACCTCAGCGACTTTATCATTTTTAGACTTCAAGTTAACGTAATTTATATGAAATTACGGGACTTTATCACGTCTTTACCTTATTTTTATATTTCCCAACGTTTCGAGTGCGTTACAGCGCTCGTGGTCACGGGTAGACTGATGTACTGGACCTACCGTCGCTAATTGAGAGTAGGATCCACGACTACCCTCAATTCGCCTTCAGAATCAGGAATGGACAGACGGCGACACACAACACTGAACACGTGCAATGGCATTACCGTATCACAACAACGAACAATTCAAGTGATTCCAAAATTTTTTTCGCAAGGCTTTCTTAGCAATGGAAGAAATTCATCTCCTAAAAGTATCCATATCCTCGAAGCGAGCAGTCCATCATTTTCCGCTCGCTTTTCCACCCATTCTGAAATTTTAGTAGTACTTACTAATTATTTAGGTAAATAAAATCTCACAACTAATCAAAACATAACTATTTAGTTAAACATTTTGGGATTGCACACTTTAATGCACCAATAGTCTACAATGAGAATTGGTTCATTGTAAGCGCAACCAAAATGGCTCATGGTTCTCAAAACATATGAGGGTATGTAGCTTCTACAAAAAACACGCGAGAGATTCATCAAATTGTCACAGAGAAGGGTAATGAAACACTATATACGTTCACCTAATGCATCTATTGATATGCGTAAATCTAAAGAAATAAGAAACAAAAGCACTCACTTGTTTTTTCTCCGTTTTTACACTACAAAACAATAAACATCTCCTAGCTCGTGAGTCGTGTTTGGGAGCTCGCCGCAAACTAGATAGGGACAACAGTAGGTTGGGTCGCTTACACATTTGTCAGATGCACTAACCAGCAACCTCGCGTTTAGGCATGAGAAGGAATAATCATTGTGTACACCTGGTTCATTGTCGACCATCCCACCCTACGTTTTTTGAGACTCGTCGTTTGAGACTACCGGGAATTTCTGTCCTATGAATTAAGTAGATATATTAAAATTGAAAACCTAATAGAAATAAAAATAGTGAAGGCCAAATGAGATCAGAACTTCGATCCCTTCACAAGAATATAAAGAATATGAATTTATTTATTTCATTAGTTTACTATATCTTTGAGTGACTCAGTGCAACGCGCATTAAGTCTCAAAACGTTTTTTATATTGAGTTTTAATTACGGGAAAAACAAGGCCAACAAGCAAGAATATCGCTCAATTAACGAATCTTTAAAAGGTTAGATATTTTAAAATATCTCTTTTTTTTCTCAAGGTAAACTTTGTAGACAACTTTTTCACGTTATCTAGAAAAAATAGTAGGTCGGTACAATTAGTCACTATGTATTTGCATTTTTTGACTAACAAACATAAGTAGGTAATCTGTGCTAACAGCTACTTAAATTTTAGAAGTACTTACCTGCCTTTACATAGGTATTTAACTTAAGAATGGCTTATCAGATTTTTATAATATTTTGTATGGAGGTAGCTGATGCTGTGGATTACCTAATATTTACCTATTGCTACCTGTTTACTCGACTACCTAAAAAAAGAGAGCAAAAAAATTATCAACTGCACGCGGTATGAAATCGCCTGGGTCATCTAAGTAGATAGTTTATACTATTGAGAATATCTGTAATGGTGGGTGTAACTGTAATCCAGATACTTAGTTAGTTACAGTGGTAAGTAAGTACTCAAAAAAAAGCTAAAACACTTACCAAATCAGAAAAATTATTTGTATTTCTAAAGCCTTTTCATGTTATATAGAATAATTTGCACAACAAAACAAACACAATTTAATGTTGGACAAACTTTTTTCCCATAAATTGTTTCGAACTTGCTTCGAATTTCAAAGATGTCACGGACATAAAGTTAATTTCACAAGTATTATTCATCATTTTCACCAGAACAGAGTTGTGATTATTCTAATTTACGCGTGTTTTGTATGTCCGCAAGCTGGAGCGTGCAGCTCGCTCCACGGTCTCAATGCGACTGGTTTCGATACAGAGTGAGTGGTGAACTGAGAAGCTCTGAAACAGTTACTAACAAGACTGTTGGTTTTTGGCCCATCAGAATTGGAGACTTTGATGGTCAACCTGGTGGTTAATTAAAGTTCCAGACTGATCTGAAGAGAACGACGCGACGCAAGGCGACGCGTCTCTGCCCTAAGTCTGGTAGATATTTTAAAGTTAAAAAGTACTTTGGCCAAAACTTTGAGAAAAGCGCTCCCATTTCTGACATTTCAAAAACATGTTTGTCGCTTGAAACTTACGTACCTATTACAAATTCAGATTAGGTACTTTTTTATACAGCAACGTTTTATGATTAACTTAATTTTGTTTTACTTTTTTATATAGGTACCTACCTAACTCAATATTAAGTAATTACATTGAAAGTACCTACTAAAGTTTGCTCAGGTACTGTCAGTCAGTAGCTATTTGAAGACTTGTTTTTTTTTAAATTAACTGAATGGTAGGTATTTTAATTATTTAATTTGGGTAACAAAGAATCGAATTTCAAATCCCTAAGCCCAAACAAATTAAATTAAAAAAGCGTCTTTGTTGACAGTCCTCGCTAACAGATCTTCGTCTGCCCCATGAGAAACAGACAATACTCCAATTTTATTTTTATTTTAATTTTCTAACAGTTAATTTCTAATGCCCTATTTCATTGAAAAATCTTATTGGTGCCCCTGTCTTGCCACCATGGTGTTTTAAACCACCAAGCAAAAATCAACAGAACAAACACTAAGATCGTCATTTTCAAAATGGACGTCGAAGAGTTATAGTTGCACTTTTCAGTTTTATTTTGTACATGTACCTACGAATGCTGAAAACTGTCCGTCAGTTAAGACTGCAAGGTGCATTTCTGTTAACAACTCCAAAGATCCTCATCAGATCCTCAATATACCTAGGCACTCTTTCAAGCAATAAAATAAACATCAAAATCGGTCCACTATCATGACGGAATTAATAATAGGATTGATAGTGAAAACTGAGAAAGCTATGGAGGGGATTATGCTTGGAATATCTTTAGGTGACAAAGTTCGCAAAACTATTATCCGAGAGCGCACCAAAGTGGTAGACGTAGGATACCGCTTTGCTAAACTGAAGTGGGCTTTGGCCGGAGATGTGTGACGTGGAGACGGCAGATGGAGCAAATCCGTGCTAGAGTGGAGACTACGGCTCCAAAAGAGGAGCTCTGGCAGACCATCCACATTGTCGAATGATATTAAGGGCCCCCGCAGACGGCCGACTTTTTGTAGGTGGAAGAATCGGTCGAAAAATAGAACGTACTGACAACAATAGCGCAACGCACACGACCTACAAAAAGTCGGTGAGAAAAAAGTAGGTGGCATTCCGACCGACCCGACACCGACTCCGAAAGTGTAGGTCGTTTAGTGATGCGCTTTTCGGAATAAGTGATAGAGCTTACTCCGCAAGTGGACTATTTACTCCGAATTTTATTTGCTTAGGTACACTTCTGGTAGATAAGTAGGTTCAATCATTCATAATTATAATTTATTGTTATTGGATTAATAATAATAATATTACTTACCTAACCATTTAATTTATTAAGTAAAGTAATTTCAACGAATTCCGCAGAAATATCAGGATAAAAGTAGCCTATGTATTATACCATGTCATTAGCTACCTATATCCCATAGTATACAATGGGTTTTGTAGTTTTTTCGTGAAAGAGAAATAACCATACATCCATACTCACAAACTTTCGATAAGTAAATTATAGTAGCAATTTTCGTAGGATTAGTAGAAAGGATTATAACCAAAGTACCTCCTCCTTCCTTTGTATTGTAGGTAGGTACCATGTAGTTGAACATAGGTACTATCACACACAAAAGTTTTTGATTAGGTACTACTTACATAGGTAATAAAAGAGAGCTAGCTATACTTATCTTCCTTTGCAAATCCACCGTTATAATATTTTTCGACGTGCTGTCCCCTCACAAGCCACCTACAAAGTGACGGTCGTGTGCGTTGGAGTCGGTGACAAAGTAGGTGAAAAAATCGGTGGAAAAAGCGACCTACTTTTCCACCTACAAAAAGTCGGCCGTCTGCGGGGGCCCTAAAGCTCATACCACCAGGAAGACCAGTGATAGAGCAGTGTAGTGAAAAATTGGAGAGGCATACGCCATGCAGTGGGCATTTGCCCACTGCAGGGCAATGTATGGCAATGTATACGCTGAAGAAGAAAATAACCTCATAAAAAATACATCCAGTGAAACATCATAATTAACTTTTTTAGTCGGTTAAAACTACAAACATTTTTCTATGTCTGAATTGTGATAGATTGTAACGCGCTAGTTTCCTTTACAGTGACCTCGTGTAACGGAATCCCGGGGGGCCGAGTTACATTTAATTTGAGAAAAATAGGTATGTAAGTACTTCGCCTCTTACTTGTTCGCATTCAGCATTTGTGCTGAAAAGGATTCAGAGAAGGTCGCTATTGAAATAGACTGTCTGAATAAGGATATGCGTATGAAAGGACTGAGTAGATACTGGAATGAAGGACGGTTGGAGAAAGGATAAAACCATCTTAAACTAGATAATGTTACCTAGTACAAGCCCCTAGCATCATATACCTACTTCAAGTACTTCACTTCCGTAAACTATAAATTTATAGTTAGGTTGATAGATCACACAATAAACCATTTGATTCTTTTTAGTGTCCAATCTATATTTTTTTTTATCATCATCTGACGTGTTCCTTGGCTCTCTGTGCAATTCTCAGCCTGTACAGTCCCCTGCTTGTGTTAATTTCAGTCATCTGGTTACCATAACACAAGCATTCAATTGCTTAGCTTGGGACTAGATGACGCTGTGTGAAATGTCCAAGGATATTTATTTATCGATCGAGTGAGCGAAGCGAACGAAGATCTTAGTGGCAAGTGGGGTAATTTTGCTTTGTATGTTGTGTTCATTTGTTTGTTTGTATGTTCCGGCATAACTGTCGAATCGTTAATCCAATCTTCATGAAACTTGGTAGGTATATAGGTAGTGGTAAGCCGGTAAGCCAGTAACCTAATGAGCTGAATCGGTCAAGGGGTTGTAAAGATATTTGGTTCCGAAGGGGATGAAAAAAAATAAAAGTTGTTCAAATACATTGAATGGGGTGTCATATGAAAGGGCTTTGTTTATACATTCCAAAATGGTTTTACTTTTTATTCTAAGATGTAAAGTTTTCGAATAACTTCGATAAATGTAAAAAAAAACATGACTGCTATATCCTGAGCTCCCATTTCTATAAGTTTTGGTGAAATCGCAGCTCAGAAAATCGTTCTTCTTCTTCTTTATTATTTTGGTTGGTGTTTCTAACTCCTAACTCTTTTTGACGAACCTAACGACGTTTTAATGGAAAAAGAATTCAACTTACTAAATAGTTTCCTTGAACCAATGTTACTGCCACTTCACAACGAACAAAATACCAAAATGTTTTAAGTCGAAACACCCTCGTTAAAACTTATGCTCTTACATATACCATCAAGTATTTTTTATAGAAATATAAGTAAATTAATGCAAAATGATTTTTGACAAATGTTTGAAATAACCGCGGGCAAGTTGCCCGCGGTTGCCCGGGGCAACACATTTGTCATCGAAAGTAGTGCCATGACAGGATCAAACCAACATGACATACTGAATATAAAATAGGTTTAGAGCCTAAGGTTTGACTCTAAATTCAAAGAGTTTTTAATCAAAACCTGTATTGTAAATAATGCACACTCAAAATCGCTTTACTTACTATAATCGGCTTTAGGTACTTAGTTCTCATTAGATCCTCAATACTTTTTAGTAGACCTCTGAAGTAAATTCTTTCAAACACAGATAAAAACGAATATACATACACAACCACCGGCGAGCGAGATCTCGTTCGAGGCGAACTACTAGTTTATTTTTAGTAAGTAAATAATTCGTATACAGCGGGAGGGAGTAAGCTTTTATTGAATAGTTCGCCGAATCCCAGTAATGTATCTCCAGCATAAGTGCCGTTTGCACGTAAACGAACGTGTTACATAAAACTTTGCGACAAATTCCCAGAAGGGAAGTAAACATAGTGTGTTATAGAGAAATAACTCTGGTCTACTAGGAGAGCTCCCGGTACCTACTTTAGTTTGCGTCTATGATTTTAATCGATCGAGTGAGCGAAGCGAACGAAGATCTTAGTGGCAAGTGGGGTAATTTTGCTTTGTATGTTGTGTTCATTTGTTTGTTTGTATGTTCCGGCATAACTGTCGAATCGTTAATCCAATCTTCATGAAACTTGGTAGGTATATAGGTAGTGGTAAGCCGGTAAGCCAGTAACCTAATGAGCTGAATCGGTTAAGGGGTTGTAAAGATATTTGGTTCCGAAGGGGATGAAAAAAAATAAAAGTTGTTCAAATACATTGAGTGGGGTGTCATATGAAAGGGCTTTGTTTATACATTCCAAAATGGTTTTACTTTTTATTCTAAGATGTAAAGTTTTTGAATAACTTCGATAAATGTAAAAAAAACATGACTGCTATATCCTGAGCTCCCATTTCTATAAGTTTTGGTGAAATCGCAGCTCAGAAAATCGTTCTTCTTCTTCTTTATTATTTTGGTTGGTGTTTCTAACTCCTAACTCTTTTTGACGAACCTAACGACGTTTTAATGGAAAAAGAATTCAACTTACTAAATAGTTTCCTTGAACCAATGTTACTGCCACTTCACAACGAACAAAATACCAAAATGTTTTAAGTCGAAACACCCTCGTTAAAACTTATGCTCTTACATATACCATCAAGTATTTTTTATAGAAATATAAGTAAATTAATGCAAAATGATTTTTGACAAATGTTTGAAATAACCGCGGGCAACACATTTGTCATCGAAAGTAGTGCCATGACAGGATCAAACCAACATGACATACTGAATATAAAATAGGTTTAGAGCCTAAGGTTTGACTCTAAATTCAAAGAGTTTTTAATCAAAACCTGTATTGTAAATAATGCACACTCAAAATCGCTTTACTATAATCGGCTTTAGGTCCTTAGTTCTCATTAGATCCTCAATATTTTTTAGTAGACCTCTGAAGTAAATTCTTTCAAACACAGATAAAAACGAATATACATACACAACCACCGGCGAGCGAGATCTCGTTCGAGGCGAACTACTAGTTTAGATTCGAGAAACAACACATTTTAAAATAATGTGCCCTACATTCAACATACAGCATAATATACGAGTACCTATATTTTAAAAGGCTGCAGACATTAAATAGATTCCAATTACTTACTGACGCTGCCACGGCTCCACCTACACTGTAACGTAATATTTTGTGTTGGATGTTCGTTTAGTTAGCTCGCTAATCTTATCTCTACAACTACTTTTACTTATCTTAAAAGCAAACTTTTGGGGAAGGCTATTTTTAAATTAAAAATCGGATTAAACCACCGTGAACGGTAGTGTACCTCCTAACCTAACCTATTTATATTAGATATTTTCCTTAAAATAGGAAGTTAACTGCTGAAACCTACTCAAAATTAAATCGTATAAATTTTCTAAAGTTGTTAGAATTCCAATGTTTCAAAGGTTTAATACTCTGGTTATAGAAAAGTGGGTAGGTAGGTATATTATCGATCAAAAACAGCATCATAATTATTTTTTTCTAGAATCTGAAAATAACATTTATGACATTTGAAATCAATAAACTTTCCCTATAACATCAATTGAGAATAGAGAATAGCGAAATTTATGTTAAGCGTAACCACTTTAGGTACATAATTTGGATATTTATGACTCTACGCCGTAGAGGGTGCTACGAATCTACGATATTAATGTCATCGTGTAATATAATAAATTAGTAAGTAGGGCAGATGTGTGGGTTGTGTGTGGCCACTGACCCCCCTATAAAAAATTAAAAAATAAAAGACAACAATATACAATACCTAAAGAACAAGGTGGAAAATCATTAATTAGTGTGCAGGTAAGGTAAGTAACTGTCACCCTGCATGCTGTCTTTGTCGGCAAGTGATCGACAGTGGAGCCACCAAGCCGTGAAATATGCTCTCAATATCCTCTCACGGGTGCCGGCCGCTAGTGTTATTGGCTCTCGTGTCGTCTCCCACACTACAATTTCAAAGAGGGACTTCACCACCTATATAATGGGAAACGGAGCTTAAAATATACTAGTCTTTACTAAAGGACTTTACTTAGGAAATTGCCGGTTTCTATGTAGGTTCAAAATGGTCATTTCATTGCAAATACATTATTAGACATTATATTAATACAACGGGACATTACTCACGTAAAATTACTGTCGATTGAAGTCGGCTATTGCGGAGCACGCTTTGTCTATGGGTTCTGCACACTACATTCGGTTTGATAAGGCTCAAGTCTTATCACAAGAAAAGTTTTTCGTTCCCCGCAAGATTCGTGAAGCTATTGAAATAAGCAGAGTTCCGAATTTCAATCGAGACAGAGGTTGGGCTTTAGCTCCAGCCTGGAAACCTTGTTTGCGGGGTACGAAAAGTTATAGTGGTGCATCGGGGCCTGGTAGAGATACCGTCAGTGCTGCGTGTCTGAATATCGGATCTGAAGACAGTACGAGTGAGGATGAAGACCCAGCACAAGACTCTCCTGACGACACCGGCATCTAGTGATCTAGTGATTATATTCTCTTTGCACATTACCTTATAAATGAAACGTAGAACCTCTTATCTTAACTTTTTCCTCTAATGAAGTTGCTTAAAAATATTAAACATACGGAATTTTGTAGAACTAAAAATCAAAGATAAAATTTATTTTCCCGGGACTTTTAACATGTGCTAGGGTGACTTGCTATCTGACATTAGTGTTATCATTCATTCAGTTCATCATTCATACCTTTGATATTTTGTATCTGTGCATACAGTGTGATGTGAGTGATGTGCTGGCTGGGCAAGGCGGCGCATATTTTCGCTGTAGATGGAAATAATAATTTATTCGTTACTTTATCCGTCATGTATGAATTGCAGCCGGCATTGAATTACTTGTATAAAATCTGCTGAATGTGATATACATTTTCGTCGATGTGTCACTTCAGAGACTGAAAATTTGAGTGCACAAGGAATACCTAGTTCAGTGACAATGTTGCGGTCAATAATTTTTACAATCCTTTCCCTAACCAGCGTCATAAATACTGCGACAGGATTAGGGGAAATAATCTATGCTATTAATGCCGGTGGGCCTGCTCATACGGATATCTACGGAATACACTACGAAAAGGACTCTTTGCAGGGTCGAGTCGGCACCGCTTCGGACTACGGCAAACAGCTGGTTATGATCGGGCGAGTGAATCCAAAAGATGAAATACTGTACCAGACAGAAAGATATCACCACAGCACTTTCGGTTACGATATTCCTGCTAAAAGCGACGGTGATTACGTGCTAGTGCTGAAATTCAGTGAAGTGTACTTCAATGCTCCTAATATGAAAGTATTTGATGTGGTCTTAAACGGAGATCACACTATCGTGGCCGACTTAGACATTTTTGATAAAGTGGGTCGTGGTGTAGCTCATGACGAATATATTCCTTACTCCATTAAAAATGGCAAACTCTATTATAATGAAGAAGAATCAGACATAAGAGGAGGTAAAATCAAAGTAGAGTTTATTAAAGGTTACAGAGACAATCCTAAAATCAATGCCCTCTATGTGATGCGGGGCACCATAGACGAGGTTCCAAAACTTCCTCCTCTTGTGTGGCCGGAGAATGAAGCTGAAGAACCCAGAGATGAAGTGGAAGAGAAGAGCACAAACACGAAGCGTGCAAGCGGGCCCAAGACCCCCGACCCCTACTCAATGGATGAGAGCACTCTGCTCATCCCTGTCTTTGTAACTATTGGTGCTTTCATTCCCCTCTTGTTCTGCCTCTGCAAGCTTTGATCTTACAATTATTAGACTACCTGTGTGTGACTCTGCTGTGTAGAATTAATTCATTGTGACATTTGAGATATTTTATACAAGGCAAATTAAATAATTAGAATAACATTAAATGAATCATTTTGTAGCTTATGGTTTTTAAAGCTCAATGATTATAGTACAAAATGAAGAAATTTTGCATTTATAGAGCCCGTCCCGTAATTAATAACTCTACACTTTTAATATGTTTAAATTACACGCACTCTGATTTTTAAATAAATAAGCTATTGAGTTTATTTACCAGTTTTTATTTCACAGTAATTTATTGTGTTATCCTAGTGCAGTATTTTCTTTTTGGACAAGTTGAATTAAGATAATACCCTTGCTGATAAGAAATGTTATCATGATTTTCTAACTCCATTTCCTCCATTTGATTTAGATTTTTGTTGCAGCATTTTGAGCAATCTGGAATAGATAAAGAAAATTTCAAAATACCTGTAAGTAAATACTTCTAAGAGCATAGAATTTTAGTTCTAGTATATAATATAGAAGTAAAGAACCAGAAATAAAAATGCCTTCAGGCCAGCTTTAGAACAAACCATAAAATTATAAAACAATCCAACTTATACCTCAAACTGCTGATAGGTACCTATTCAATAGGTAAATCATTTTCCTTAACTTTTAAATACTATTATTTTTTGTCTGATAAGTTTTTGTTCAATGTTTTTGGAACTAGCTGCGCCCCGCGGTTTCACCCGCGAAAGTCCCGTTCCCGCGGGAATATCAGGATAAAAAGCCTATGTGATAATCCAGGGTATCACCTATCTACATACCAAATTTCAACCAAATAGGTCCAGCCGTTTTTGCGTGAAAGAATAACAAACATACATGTATGTTTGTTATTCTTTCACACAAAATGTAAATGTGAAAGTTTGTAAGAATGTATGTCTTACAAACTTTCACATTTACAATATTAGTAGGAAGTAGGATTTACTGTATCTAGGTACCCAAAAATAGGACATTACATTTAATCTACCTCACCTTCCTTGCTTTTATAAAAACTCTTCTCAAACACCTTGTACCAATTTAAACAGAGTTGTTTAATTTTTAATCTCTGTCAAGAATTCAAGATACAACATTGAAGAATTACCAAATAACTATTATTTATTTATTTATTTATCTGGCCCTCGCCTTAGCAAAGCGTGATTTGGGGAATCTGAAGGTCCTTGTTTCCAATTTCTCGTGTTCCATTTATGTACGTAGGTACATTGTACACATAGGTACATTGACTTTGAGAGCAGAATAGGGTAAATTAGACACTATTAATACTTACATGTTAGAAGGATTCTGCAATTTAAGTTCGCAATTTCCCTTATTATTTCTGAAAAAGCCTTTCTTACAGTCTACATTAGCAGAAGTCTGATTATCAGACGCTGTAGCATCAATAGGTATTTCTAGTCCTACAGTAGAAGTTGCGGCTGTTGAACTAGACAACATAACGGACAATACAGACTCTGTAGTCACGTTAATTTCGGTAGAGCCATTAGTTTCCACGATTTTTGTGGATAATTCAATCAATACAGGTGTCGTCGAGTTATTTTTATCGATTTGCGCTGTCTCTGTGGTATTCATTGGTTTTATTGTAGTGCTCGTTCCATTTTGAGGTTTTATTGTCATCTCTGAATAATCGTAGGCGTAATCGTAATCCTGAAATGAGAAAATTGAAGGTAGCAAATGCGTAGGTAGTTAGCTGTGTAACTTATGTACCTACCTAAACCTCAGGTTTATTTAGGTAGGTGGTGGTTGGTAACTCAGAATATCAACAATTATCTATCTTTTGTTTTTCTCAGTTAGGTAGGTACTTACCTAGGTAAAAAGCCGTGTTGGCTCAGTGGATTGGTACTTCGACTTTCGTTCTGGAGGTCGTGGGATCGAATCCAGCCATGCATCAATGGACTTTTCGTGTCGAAAAGTTTATACCTATGCGCTTTAACACGAGCTTTAAACGGTGAAGGAAAACATCGTGAGAAAACCTAGCCCCACACGTATTGACCATTGCCTTCCTGTGGATATGGCCGGCTAAGCTGAGAGGATGGTTTAGTTAGGTACTGGCTTAGAGCATTTAGAACTAGTTCTAAATGCTCTAAGGGTACTGGGCAAGCCTGTTCCATCACAACAATGTCCCAGGCACTAGTGAAGATTGCCTCCTGACGCTGTATAAATCATCTACTATAGATGCCAATTGCCAAGGCCTGAGTTTTTTTACCTAGATAAGTATAAAAGATTTCTCACCATGAATAACCAGTTGCCAAAGCAAAATGAAAAAACCGGATCGGAAGAGCGAAACTTGTTATACTTAATCCCACAGTATCTTTGAAATTTTATACTGCAATAACTTCAACTAGGTAGGTAGGTAACTAGGTACCTACCTAGGTTAATAAATAAATCCTTTTCATTCGTAGCTAAACTAAAGCTACGTAACTTACCACATATTCCTCCTTTCCTTTAGTCAAAGCAAAAACATTGAAATTCTTAAGATCAATCTGCACGTTCAAATCTCCCGTTTGGCGCTGATCGACACTCAAGGCCACCACTCTTGCGCACATAACGAATGCAAACAATACTGTGAACCTGTACATTTTTATTCTTGTTAAACGGGAGGGATTGTGATCCAGACTCGTGATGATACGCGACTGGTATTAACCACGTACGGAGCGCCCGCGCCCTGAGCTTGACAAAGTTATTTCCATCCAAGTTAACAGTTATATCAAGTACCTACCTACCTAACCTAACCGTAGGAAGGTCGATACCCTCTGCTGGTGCACGCCGATGATGTAGAATTGCGTAATGTCAGGCAGGACCGCAGATAATTTACCTTTCCTCTCAAGTCTTTTGCCGTTTTGCGAAGGTTCGCAGCAAAAGTGGAAATTTTGCTGAAGTAGGTACCTATATAGGTACTTAAACAATATCTCAACAATGTCCTAGGCACTACATCAGTGTCCCGTTAAGTGCAGGCAAATATTTTCTCCTGATGGCACCTGTATAAATCATCAACTTATGTCGTAAGATGTGAAGGTCTAATGGAGTTATGCCTAAATAAATAGGTAAGTTCAAAAAGATAAATATGCAGGTATTCATCAACGAGTTCTCTAAACAGTTATTATGTAGGTACCTACCTACCTATTGAATCTGGTATCATTATGAAACTATTTTTTTTGTTATTTTTAGAACAGGTTTTTAACAGGTGGAACTGCAAAACTATTTGTTTGATCTCTGTATGCAGATAGTCTAATGGATATTAAATAAATTAGTACCTACTTATAACGACCTCTGTGGCGCAGTTGGGCGAACGCCCGGCTGAGACGCGGAGGTTGCGGGTTCGATCCCCGCTACGAGACAAATGTTCTCATAATTGTTCAGATATTTGTTCCGTGTCTGGGTGTTTTCTATCTATAATAGTATGTATATACAAAAAAAATGTATCTATGTATTATATCAATTATCTGGTTACCATAACACAAGCATTAAGTTGCTTAGCTTGGGACTAGATGACGCTGTGTGGAATGTCCAAGGATATTTATTATTTATTTATTTACTTATAACAAATTTACCTACTAAGAGCGAGGCCCCATTAGTGCGTTGCGCTGCGTTGCGTCGTAAAAAATATATGGAAACCGTCGCAGCGTCCGTCGTCGCTGCGACGACGGTTTTCATATATTTTTTACGACGCAACGCAGCGCAACGCACTAAGAGCGAGGCCCCATTAGTGCGTTGCGCTGCGTTGCGTCGTAAAAAATATATGGAAACCGTCGCAGCGTCCGTCGTCGCTGCGACGGTTTCCATATATTTTTTACGACGCAACGCAGCGCAACGCACTAATGGGGCCTCGCTCTAATGGGGCCTCGCTCTTAGGTAGTACCACGTAGTACCTACCTTACCTATGCCTACGGTACGGTTAATATACCACAGATTACATACGTAAATATACATAGATTTATACACTATACTTCATTTCTTGAATCGAGCTAATAGGAACAAAAATATGTGATTGGTCGTCGAAAATAATTGTATTCCTCGTAATTGGCTAGATTGTCAAATCAATTGTCAACTGTCAAATCTAGCCAATCCAATGAATTTCGACGACCAATCACGTGAGATTATTTTTCTTCCTATTAGTTCGCTTCAAGAAATGAAGTATAGTATTGTAGTGAACACTAGTCTTTTAGTGCTTTTACCTTTTATCTACTTCGAAATGGTCCTCACCCACCGTTCTGTGTGCGAGAACAGTAAAGGTACCTACTATTAAATGTTAGTTCTATAATATGTAGTACTATTTTAAGAAAATCCGAGGATAATTTATGGGGATATTTAGGTACCTACATAGCATAGAATAATTTATGGGTAGGTAAGATTAGAAGGTAGGTACCTTAACATACCTGCTATAGGCAAGTGGGTATCTACCTACCACCACCATCCAGAGTGTTGCAATGATGTTAGAATAATTTGATTGCAAGCAATGATTCCATGGACTAAGCTAAGCATTATACATATATATATATATATATATAAATGATATATAGCGTTCCACTGTACCAACCTACAGGTAGGTGGGTAACCGCTGACTACCCCACATGTAGAAAAATAAAAAAGTGATTAGGTAAATAGGTAGCTAATTATCTTCTAGAACCGATTCCCTAATGAGTGCAATTTTTTTGACTTTCGAAGTGCAATTTGGTTCATGACGCCGTTCATAACTTTTTTATGTGGGGTAGTCAGCGGTTACCCACTTAACATCTTAATAGAACCGTTTTCCCCCCGAAGGGTAGAAAACGGATATTTAGGTTTTAGCCGAAGCTTAAACCACCTTGAGATTACGCTTCATGTTACAGTCACTCACACACCCAAATACCTTGTCTGTGTGCGTAGAGAGCTCCATTGGTATACTGTTTCCGTCTCTTTCTCTCACCCCACCAGCGCTCGGGCGGCGCGCGCGCCGCCTTCCTCAGTACCGTCAAATTGAATGAGCCGGCAAGGTCCATTAAAATTTGGTGGTTTAAGCTTCGGCTAAAACCTAAATATCCGTTTTCTACCCTTCGGGGGGAAAACGGTTCTATTTAGGTGTTTGAGCCTTCGCTTAAACCACCTTGAGACGTGTTTACATTCTGCCGGCGCTGGTGTTTATGCGTACTGTGATGGAAGTGGTTAGACTTCTATGTTGATAAAATAAAACAAAGAGAAAGTAAGGAAATCAAAGTCTTGTATTATTATCATAAACTACTTACTTAGTGTTATGAGATCATTTATAAATTAAACTTAACTTAACAGAATAAGTAATGACAACACACTTGTGTGCAATTAAATTATACACATTGTGAATCAAATAATAGAAAAATCAGAGCTTAAAGTAGCGTTACTATTTGTTCCTTTAGAAGGAACTTCCTTGAAATAATGGTTGAAGAAAGTATTTCTTGATCTCCAATTACCTCTTTTTAAGACTTCATCAATATCGTACCTATTGTTTGACCAGTTATCTGAAGCAACTGCTGCTCTAAAGCTCCCTGATGAGGCGTTAATTCCCGCTTCTTTGAAGAGAGTCCGAATCCAACCGGATATGATAGAACGTGAAGCATCTTTCACGCATCCTCGCGTCGTAATAAATAAGTTATTAAGGTTCTTTCCTCTGCGTCGACTCTCCGACATGGATATTGACTTTCGAACCCACGACGTAAGGTTTAGCCGCTCTTCGCGGTGTGTTGTGTTATTCTTCAGTACCCAACCTGACTGCCTATAAGTACTACAGTCAGTTTTAGAGCCAAATTTCGGCCAAAACATAATTTCATTCCCATTATCAAGAAAGGCGTCCTTTTTTATGCTTAGCAAGGTGAGGTCGTGCACTCTCCTACCTGAAGCTAACAAAAGAAGAACACACGTGTGCCTATAGATTTGAAAAAGGCTGCTTTCATTTATATCATAAACTTTCAGAAAATCAAGAAGGTCGCTAATCGTCCAAGGTAAAGTTTTCTTAACTTGTGGTTTTTTCAGTAAAATTGCTTTGAGAACATGTTTCACTAGGGGATGAGAACTTATTTCTTCTGAACGTTGTGGGTTAGCCAGGGTAGTAATTACTGATTTGTGCAAACATATAGTGCGGGGTGCTAAGTTAGCTGAATAGTGAAGATGACAAAGGTATTTTGCTAACTCCGAAGGTTCTGGGTTGTTCAAATCTATATGATTTTGACGAGCCCAAGTGCACCATCGCTCCCAAGCGGGTTTATATGTTTTGATAGTCGACTTTCTCCAAGAAGATTCTAATAGGTTTACCTCGCATTCCAACCATTTTGTTAAGTGCTTCGACCAGCCTGTACCTTCCAGACCCATAAATTTAGATTTTGTACGTTCTGAGGTGGATGATTCGTTCGTAGATCTATTAAGTTCCTCTTCAGGTTTGGTATCTCTATTGGAGAGCATATTGCTAGCTTCCTCAAACTGGGTTCCCAAAATGCTTTGTTCCAGCTGGGTGCTACAATCAGGTAAGTCCCCGTTGATGTTTCCAGGTGACGAAGTACTTGGGGTATTATAGCAGGTGGTGGAAATATCCAACCCAGTTTGAATTGCCACGTCCTGCTGAATGCGTCTGTGAACTGGCTGTGAGGATCCTTCGCGTCTTCGCTGACATATCTCGGTACTACCGCTGAGCGGGCTGACGCAAATAAATCTATCTCGGGTTTGCCCATCTTCTGGAATAACGCTGAGGTTGCTTGAGACTTGAGATGCCATTCGGGTGGACCTTTCTCTCTGGAGAGACTGTCGGCTAGGCAATTGTAAACCCCAGGAATGTAACGGGCTATAAGATGGCAATGATTTAGATGACAGTATTCTAATATTTTGGATGCCGTTTTCAATAATCTCAGTGATTTCGTTCCTCCCTGCTTTGTGATATAAGCTACTGTTGTCCGATTGTCTGACTGAAGCATGATTGTTTTGTGTTTGATATGTAGGCTCATCCTCTGCAGAACCTCGTACAGAGTGTGCAGTTCCTTTTGGTTGCTGTGCCACTTCAATTGCTGCCTCGTCCATAGGCCCCAAAATTTTTGTCCGTTTGCTACTGCACCCCAACCTAGGTCTGCAGCATCTGTCGTTATGAAGACTGATGGTTTCGGTATTTCTAGAAGTGAACTCTGTTGAATGTGATCGCGCCACCAAACCAACTCTTCTAAGGCGCGTTGAGGGATCGGCAACTTCACATGTGGTTGGAATTGAGCTAATCGGTTCGACTCTCGCTGTAAAGTACGGCTGTGTAAACGTCCGAGAGGTATCACATATGAGGCAAAGTTTAGTTTTCCGAGAATGATCTTCGAACCATGCCAACTCCAGTGCTTTTTCCTGATTATGTGTTTTAGGTGTTCCACTAGGTGTTTTTGTTTCTCTTGCGATAGTGACTTCTGATTGTTTTTTGTGTCCCACGTTATGCCTAAGTATTCTAACTTCGTTGTCGGGACAGGTGAAGATTTCTTTAGGTTCACTTTCCACCCAAGATGTGCCAGATATCTTTTCACGTATTCTGTTTGTCGACCCAAAGTGGTCGGATCGTGGTGGATCAGTAAAAAGTCGTCCAGGTAGACAGCGACTCTTAGGCCATCTTGTCTTAAGGTATGAGCTATCCAATTGGTTACCTTGGCAAAGGCAGCTGGAGCGCTGGCGAGACCGAAAGGGAGGCATGACATCTGATATACCTTTCCTTGAAAGCTCAGAGACAAGAAGCGACGGTGGCTTGTAGCTACTGGCAGGTGAAAGTAAGCCTGTGAAATGTCTAACTTCATCATGTAGTCTTCTTTGCTTATGAGTGTTGGGATTGTTAACTGATTTAGAAGACGAAATCTTGGTGTCAGCACGTAACGATTCAATCTCTTTAAGTTGAAGATCGGCCGATTGGAGCCATCTGCTTTTCTTCTTAGAAACATTTCGGAAAGAAACCCGTTTGAAAATGTGCTTTTCTGGATGGCTCCTGATTTTAGAAGCTCTTGAATTTGTTTCGCCATTTCGGGAGATGCTCTTGTTTGAAATCGGGTGATGTTTTTCTTTGAAAATATTTGTAATGGCGGTTTCGCTCTGAATGGGATCCTGTACCCCTGAATAAAATTTTGTATAACTGTTGGTGCTGCGGTCCATTGATGAGCAAACTCCTGCAAGCACCCTGCCTTGAAGGAGTCATCTTCTTTTGCCGTCGACCCCTTTTTTCTTGAACTGCTGCTGATGTTGTGGTCGACCTCCCTGTGGACCATATCGGGTTTGTTTTTTCGGTGTCGAGTTTGTGAACTTGTTGGGTCCTCGCGTTTTCCAATTGTTGTAATCAGAGAAACTTTTTGTGGGAAACTGCGAGCGTTCAACTCTTGTTTTGTCTGGCCCTCCCCTTGACCTCTGAAATGGCTTCTTTCGTGTGGGTAATGGAAAGAACTTCCGGATATCATCGTTAGAGCAATCTTTTATAGCCTTGGATAAAGCTTCATCTGCGAAGAGGTGAGTATCTGACGGTGGTATATTGTGTAGAATGACGTTCATGGCTTTATTTGGTACTCGAAATGCATTTCTTCTTTGTTCAATCACCTCCGCTCTTCGACCGCAAACATATTGCAGGAGGGCGTCAGATTTTTTCTTAAATGCGGAGTCTGCGGTTAAATAATCCTTTCCAATCTTTCCTTTTACCTCCGCTGGCAGTAGATCAAAAATGTCACGAAATATTTTCCTTTGTTGAAAAAGGCCGTGTGTGATTGCACCTAAGGTTAGGTCAAATTTTTCGAGAACAGCAGCTGATTTCCAATTTGGTGTTACGCTGGCTAAAGTATTGTTGACTTTAAGAGCGCAGAAAGCTGGTGATGCCTGAAACTGTTTTTGATATTCTGCATATCTGAGATTTCGCCACCCCTCTTGATTAAATCTTTGACAATGTACTCCTTGTTTCAGGAAGAAGGGCTCTGTTATTGCTATTTTTGGTTCTGCCTCTACTGTTGAAGGGCTGAAGTCATACATGTCATCGGGCACCGACTTAAGCGCGGCAAGTTCACTCTGCGCCGAGCATATGTTTTTCCCCAGTTCGGATTCACGCAAATCTCTGTGTTCTCGTGACACGTTAGCCTCACCAGGTAGACGCAGACTAGGGCAACACTGACTGTCTTCACTCTCCATTTGAGTGCTATCTGGCATTGATTCCAGAGACTCGTTTAGATCAGGATTATTTTTCGATATAATTTTCTCTATTTTATCGTTTTGCTCATTTTGTGTAGTCAAAATACGATTAAACATTTCCATATGCAGGCTTAGAATGGTAGTTAGGGACTGCTCCCCGGTACCCTTCTTTGAGCACACACTATCGATTTCTTCTATTAATTCTCCTGGTCGTTTTCGTCTCGTAGAGCACTCGGAGGTCGAGGGGCTAGCCGAGGTTACCTGTTGGCCTCGCAGCTCTGCCGAAGTGTTTTTGCGGTTCGTCAGCTTGTTCTTTATGGAATGAACGGCATTCATAAACTTAAAATATCCTTCGCCGGATCCATGTATCTTCTCCATAATATTGTGCGGAGCGTAGATCAGGGCTCTTCCCAAGGGCCACTGCAGAACTTTCGTTCTGATGGACCTGTATCGTCTCTCAGACAGGGATTTGCAGTCTGGACTAAACGCTCTTGCTAAATCTGCAGTCGGTATTGCAAACCTGAGCTTGCTGTCTAAGGACACCGATATTTCGTCGCCAAACAAATCTTCAAACGAATAATCGTAAACATTCCAAGACCGCCAATCTTTTGGAAAATTAACATCGAGTGCATCGATCACCGCATCGAACGCCAACGTATCCTCCGTGGGACAGGCTCGGCCGGCCAGAGAACCCAGTGTGGTAACTTCCATGTTCTGAAAAAATGGAGTTCACTGAGTACACTATTGCTCACGATAAAGCATAACGAATATCAAGCAGGTATGTCGTCTCGAGGAGGACGATAAATCGGCACGACACGGCGACGCGTCGTCTTAGCTAGTGTAGCTAGCTTGTACATTGTAGCCTGCCTGAGGCGTCAGACGCCGGCCGCACGACTCGTGCGCCGGCGACGAGCTGTCGCGCCAGCGCGTCGTCTCCGCGCGTCGAGCGCGCGGTGCGGCGACGTCGCCTTGTAGTTCGACCCGTACCGGGTGTCCGAACAGTCCATTCATGTAAGGGTCACAACATGTTTGGACAAGTCAGGCGACGCCGTGCCGTCTCGATCCGGGAGGTGTAAGACACCTGAGTCGTCGCTGGGCCTGGGGCGCCGAGCGGAAAGTGAGACTACGTAATACATAACTACTGAATGTCGTCAGAGTATGGTATATACTTACGGAAAATATTTTTCCAAATTTCACGAGTTACACCACACTGACTTAACAGTGCACGAGTGACTTGTTCCAATATTAAAAGCGTACTGAGGAAGGCGGCGCGCGCGCCGCCCGAGCGCTGGTGGGGTGAGAGAAAGAGACGGAAACAGTATACCAATGGAGCTCTCTACGCACACAGACAAGGTATTTGGGTGTGTGAGTGACTGTAACATGAAGCGTAATCTCAAGGTGGTTTAAGCGAAGGCTCAAACACCTAAATAAACATAAATGCCCGTTATTTTATTTGAATTGCAGAAGATAACATTGTACTATCAACACGATCTTTAAGCAGCTCAACTGATCGAAGCCTTGTCTAAGTGACGGAAGCATTCCAAAAAGACAGCCCAAGACCATGGCTGTAAATGTACTCTTAAACGGAGCACCAACCCATCCAAATCCAATCGTTGTTCTTCTTCTTCTTTTTTCTACTTCCGGATTTTGTATCGAATTTCACACAAAAATGCCAATGAATGCCAGAAAGGTAAATTTGACAGCGGAAACTTGACACATTGTTTTGTGTAGTTCTAGTTACGTTTAGTATCTGCGCTCAAGCCGCTCAAAGACATTACCATCTGTTTAAACCTTACTGCATCCTCAATGGTTTAAACTAACAAATCACTAATTTTGTTTTGTTAACTTTCATTGACACATATCTAGAAAAAAAACAATAATTTTGTTGGGGACTCTCCAAAAATCATTGGGGCTTTTTTCATCTCGCAAAACCTCGTTGAATGAATGAAATGAAGATCCCATGCATGGAACGCTAGCTTATCTGTCTGTCTTAGCATAATCATTCATTCATACCTACACAAACGACGAACGAAACCCATCGAAACAAAACTAAAACAAGAAATTGTGTTTATTTTCTGTAAAAATGTTTTGCACAGTTTACTCATTTTTTAGTGCCAAAGAAGAATTTGTTAAAATCTAGTTTTCAATTACTTTGGAGCTAATAGCTCTGAATACTAGTTTCTAAGAAATGATAAAGTTTTGGAAAAGTGCAGGTGAGTTTTATTGTTTAGTACGTAATCAACATCCTTGCTATTAATAATATGGTGGTTTTTCGTATAATTCTAAAGTTTCTTATAATATTACAGCTAAAGGCAAATCTGGGTGTCCTGTAAGACCACCAGAACTTAGCACTAGAGTTGACGTCAGACCTTTGTTACATACACAATCAGTTGATGAAAATGAAGGTAAATATTTTCGCATGAACTTCCTCATACAGTATAGTTAGTATGTACTTAGCAAGGTACCTAACGTGTGAAGTTATGAATATTTATCCAAGATAATAAATTGTGTTCTAAAACTGCAATAAATTGATATCTCAACATACCTACTTACAGAATTATGGAATATATCATAATTGTATAAACAAATTAATAAAGTACCTACCATTATTCATTTCAGATATACTAGATCTATTTGAGAAAAAATCAAAGTTATCTCTATCATTACATGACATTCTTATTGAAAAGAAGGCTTTAAAATATTTTATACAGTTTATGGAGGCAACTGAAAAACACCACCATATGAAATGCTGGTTGGATATAGAAAATTTCAAAAAAAAAGTGATAAACTCTAGACAAAATATAGATAATGAGAACAATAAAAAAATAAGTCGGACACTAAGCTTTGATATTCAAAAAAGAAGTAAATCTCCAAAACATAATGAAGAATTTCAATCTGCAAGATTGGGTGAGAGAGATATATATTTTAATACAAATGAATGCTCAACAAGCTCTTGTGGGAATCTAGTGCAGCATTCAAACTCAGAACCTCGTGATACCTGTGAAAACATGAATGACCCAGTTAATTTGACTGAAGAAGCTATAAATATATTTAAGACTTATGTTGCATTAGAAGCTCCGCACAAGCTGGAAGTGTCTGACAGCTTTCGGAAGTCTGTTATCACCAACATCTGTGAACCTGATGGAAACATACAGGATACCTGCTTTGGACAACTACAGAACATTATATTTAACCAATTAGAAGAGCACTGCTTCAATAACTTCATTTGCAGTCCTTATTATATAAAAGCACAAATAGACATTTTAACCAATGGCTCTCTGAATCTAAATGATATTTTATTCAATGAAACAATATTGTTCTACTTTACAGAATACCTGGAACAAGAGTCCTGTAGGGTTCTCTTGGAGTTCTTGATGGCCGTCATTAATTTTAGGGATAACTTAACCAGTAATTTCCAACCAAATAGTCAACAGACACAAGCCGATGCTATTGTTATTTATGATAAGTATTTTTCACTTCAGGCAACAAATCCTGTTGGTTTTCCAACAGATATTAGATTGAAAATTGAAAGTGAAATATGCAGAGAAGATGGCCCTCTGTACTCATGTTTTGATCTGCCTTATAGGATAGTGTATAAAACATTAATGCAGTATGTAAAATCATTTTTTGAATCTGAATTGTATTATAAATATCTCTCAGAAATGGTTCACTCTGTGGATCAGATATGGAATAGCAACAATAAATCACATTCCGATTGCAGTAGTGAATACAGTATAAGCACTCACAACACTTTGTTGGCGATGGGTGATCCAGTCTTCCGTAAAAAGAAACGCAACCTCTCTGTACCTGATATGACCATAGACTCCAATCAGCTATATAATGCTGATTCTTTGTGGCAAAGAAATAGACAAGATGGTTTGAATCTAGGTAGAGTAAACAGTTTGGGCAGATTTGAGTCAAAATTTGAACCTGACCCTGACAAAAAAGACAAATCTGTGTTAAAAAAAATGGTGAGTCGATTTGTTCCATCAAATACTTCGAAAGTCGAGGAAGAAATGGCGTGGCAAATAGCGCACATGATAGTGAAGGATGTAACAGATCTTACGATGGCCCCACCTGACAATTGATTTGTATGACGAGATCTGAATTATGTGATAGTTATGTATAAGAAACTGAATATATTTTGTAACTAATGATGGTAACTACCTGTTCCTAGATAATAAATAAATACTTCTACTTAGCAAACAAGTCTTATTTGAATCCGAACACATGTTTACTGAGTATTTTTTGTCATCATCATTTCCCGCGCTAAATAGGCAACACAACAAGTCCTCTTTCACTCGCCCCACAGTATGTTAGGTAGGTACCTATATAATTGATATTACTATGATGCAGGCTAGGACATTAAGTGCTAAATATTTACCAACTCTAAATGGTGTTAAAATCTATACTATCTATACTAATATTATAAAGATGTAAAATTTGTTTGTTTGTTTGTTTGACGGAGGTAATCTCCGAAACTACTGGACCGATTTCAAAAATTCTTTCAGGGGTGGGTAGAATGGACTGTCTGGCTATATTTTATCCTGGTAGCTCCATTAGTACACCCGTGCGAAGCCGGGACGTGCTACTAGTACGATACAAAGTACAGTAAGTAAAACTAATAAACTCACAGCAGATAAGTATATTTATACCTTATAAATATCTTAATTATTATTTTAAAAAAGCAGCTTTGGTCCATGGTCATATCAATCTATATCTAGCTGTTATCTTAGACTTAACACTGGTAATTATTATTTTGGTATTGATATATAAAAAACAACTATTTTAATAACAGAAACAATATAAATATCACAAGGTCGAGTAGTTATTAATACTAGGGGTAGGGGGTAAACGCATAAGTTGTAATCTTGGTGGTTCTGAACCCAGCAATGGAGACTGTTCATCATTGTGACTCAATTCTTTGGTAGAAAACTTAGGGAATGTTGTTGAAAACTGTTTTTTGTTTACATTCCATTTTCTGTAAACAAGTGCATTAAGTAGTGCTTGCATAGGGTTCAATAATGCCTGAAACAATACAAAAGTAAAGTTATAAATAAGAGAATTATGTAAGTTTTATATTTTTTTATCAGTGACTGTTACAACCCAGATTTGTTTAAATTAACATTACATAACAATATAAAGTAGGTATTATCAATATTGTATTTATATTGAATGAGTTAATATTAATGGATAGGAACATTTTTATGTAGCATATCTAAAGAAGAGAATTAAGACTTACCATAACATACCAAATACTTATAATAAGCTTGACTGGCATGTTGAACCACATTGTCCATAATAGGATACCATTCACTAGGTTTGGAAGCCAACATACATAAAATACTCCATTAATAAAGAAAAACTTCAGTCTTAATGCATCAACAACTCTTCTCTCTTTGCTGGTAAACTGGAAATAAAAAAGGAAAAATTAGATAAAAAAGTTAAAAGAAAGAAGAAATTTCATATCCTGATCAAAGATAATAATGACGTACAGAATGATGTTTTAATCATAATTTGATGGTTTACTATCTTATTTTAAAAATAGACTGTGTTAGTAACCCACAGTTTCATAATATTATGGAAATATCCTTTTACAAGATAAAACACGCATTTGTGTGTGAGTAGCAAAAATTCTAGAGAATTCTCACATCTACAATGAAGTACAAAAATAAATAATTTACCGAACAAGTTTTTAGATAACACTGGTATGATAACACACATCACATTATCTAAAAACTATTGTTCGGAAAATAATCTTCATTATTATTAGAATTGTCTTACCTGTGCAAGTGGCAATGCAACAGCCATTTCTACATTTTTACTTGATAATGTATAAATTATAGGATTTGCTATCATCACTATTGCTATAGGAACATAGGTTGCAAAATAATTTGGTAGAATTCTTAACAGGGCACTTGTTGCAGATGGCAAGTTGTGGCATCTAAAATTAAATTAAAAATCAATTAAGGAACAAAATGATATCTAAAAGGTTAAATTATAATGACTATTCTTTGTTAGAAGATAATAAAAAGAATCAGAGTTTTTTGGTATTACAGAAACTATAATTTGAATTCAATCCTATGTAATCATCAAAGCAAACTTACGTTGCATTAGGAATGTAGAGAATTGATAGTCCAATACCAGTAGTGGCTGCAGGCAGACCCCAAGCAAAGGAATGATAAAGAAAAAAGTTTGAATCTCTACCCTTTATTGCATTCCAAGTCTCAATAGCATAGAATAGAGTCCAAAACCAACTTGCTGTATAAAAATACTGTGTCCATGCCTGTAAAGTATATATCATATAATATTACCTACTTTATGCTGCTCTTTTTTTAGTTTAAATTAGGAAGTGGGTTAACAAATTACTTACAGATGAAATTGTACAAAATAGTACACTAACATCATCATCTGGCATAGGCATTATATTTTTATACCTCAACCACAGAGACGAGCGGACCATTACTCCTGAAAATTAATTAGGATGGCATATTAAAGAGAGGAGATGAGAGAAACAAGACTTGTCAATATCTAGTTAAAACAAGTAACGCCCAAATACTGTTATATAAAGTAAGTGGTACTTGTCTGTCAATGACAAAATAATAAATCTAAATTAGACTTATGCTTACGGCCAATGACGGACTTACATTATATAGACAGTGCTTTTAAACAGCAAAGTAAATAAAAAAGTGCAACAACAAAGTACATACTGCAAAAAAAAACATACATACTACATAATTATAGTAATGTGAAATAAAGGTAAAAATACAAAAACAACTCTTACCAAATGAAGCAAACAAATCTGCTATAGCAAGCCATATTATGATGCGGCGTCCGCGTGTTATGCTATATTGAGACTTTAAAATAACGGGAAATATCTAAAACATAAGGAATTCATTAGAAACTTGCAAAACCCAAGGCTGACAGAAAATAAACAAACCAAACTACCAAAAGGTATTTAATATTACCTGATATAAAGCCCCAAGTATTCCTATGGTAGAAGAAACTAGGCACACCGTATTGTAGGTGTCTGTATTGAATTCATCCATGATCCTTATAGCCATGTCCTCTTTTTTACCGGTGTGGTGGCAGCAAAACGTTTGAATTGTAGGATCAGACATGTTCCCATAGTTTAGCGGTATTATTTGAGTTACTTTATCGACCTTCCAAGATAATTTAAACTTATCTTTCTATGAGTAGTGCAAGCAGGATCGTCAAGAAAAGTAAATAAATAATCACTGTTTCACTGAGATTTACCGCAAGCAAAAGCAAAAATAAACAAAACAAAACAATGAAGTACCTATTGACAAAACATGTAGTTAATGTCAATGTCAGTCAGGTTTTGACATATGTATGACTGTCAAATGTGTCAGTGTCAGTTATTTTTTAATTCAATATGCCCACAGATTAACTAACGTTATTCATGCCAGCATGACTTTTAGGCGGGAAGTTGAGAAGTCATGTTTTTTTTCCTTAAAAATCTAATCTTGTGTTTTAGCGAATGTTAAAGTGTAATAAAGGTGGATTATTAACTGTTGAGTGTTCGTGAACGTACATAGGTGAAGGCAAATAAAACAAAACTGAATTTTAGAGATTACCCCCTAACCTCGCAAACTCACAATTTATTAAGAACTACTTATTAGATTGATTAGACCACCTTTAGTAAGCTAAGTACTAAAATCAATTCTAATAGGTACCTATACTTCATTTCTTGAAGCGAGCTAATAGGAAGAAAAATAATCTCACGTGATTGGTCGTCGAAATTCATTGGATTGGCTAGATTTGACAATTGACAATTGATTTGACAATCTAGCCAATTACGAGAAATACAATTATTTTTGACGACCAATCACGTGCGTTTATTTTTGTTCCTATTAGCTCGATTCAAGAAATGAAGTATAGTAAGCGACAAGTTGATAATTATATTGTCTGTCGCACCTATAAAACAAAACTAAAACTAGAAAATAAAGGTGGGCGGTTAATTGTGCCGCTGAGTTTAGGTAGGTATAGGTATATTAGGTATGTATAGCTCTAAAACGTAAAATCTTATTTTATTGTTTTTATTTGTAGATACATAAGTTAAATAGTTCTTATAAATTAAACATTGTGACATTGACTATATTCCACACACTAGGTGCCTGAAGATTTTATACCTACATACTTACTAAAAACAAGAAGGTAGGTAAGTTGATGATAAATAGCATTAGCGGACTTGTCTCTCCTCATTTTCCCCGGTCTGCAATGGAATAACTGTTAAGTTATGCGTTACTGAAAAGCAGGGGTTGATCGGGTCACGTATTTCATCTGGTTGAGCGGTACAATTTAGGTCCATAGTCGTGTTATTTTGATTAATATCAGTGCTCATTAGACTGAGAGATGGTGGCTGATTTGGATCAAGTATTGGAGTCAGTGGTTGTGTTGGATCAAGTATTGGATTAGGTGGTTGATTTGGATCAAGTATTGGATACGGTGGCATGATCATTGTACCGTTCTGATTTCCGTTTATGTCAATATTGTCAGTTACGTTTAGTGGGGGTTCCGTAACGTTGTTTTCAGCAGCTGTATTCAAAAGTATCGAACAAGGTATTGTTGTCATAAATTCTTTCCCTGTCTTGTTAACAACTGTAACCGTACACTTTGTATTGTCTGTTGCGTTATTGCCGCTTTCCGATGCTTTTACATCCGCGTCAGGGGTAAATGATGTAGCAATGGCGCATGGAATAGCCAAAACCTCAGTTTTTTCATCATTACTAATGGTCAAACTGCAGTTCACCAAGTCAGCTAACATCGAGTTGGCTTCTGATGCATTGTTACTATCTGGTGCTACAGCAACTGGCTGGCCTCTGTTGTCATAAATAACAGTGTGATGACGATTCCCAGTTGAACGCGCTAAATTCCATAACGCTAGGCCAGTGAGAAGGGTACCAACGCCTGCTCCTGCAATTCCGACACCAGTGAGGGCACTTCCCGAACGACTCATGCCGCCCCTATTACCGTAGTTACCGTAGTTACCGAAGTATCCTGGAGACTGAGGAACATTGCTGGGGTGATAAGAAGGATTGCCTCCATAGCCACCACCATAACCATGGCTCGAGTAAGGTGGTGGTGGTGGTGGATGCTGATAGCCATGATTATTGTTTTGGTAAGATGCTCCATTGTACGGCGGAGCCTTGTACCCTGGATATGGAGGTGGGGCTCCGGCGGCTGAGTATGGAGGTGGTCCACCAGAACCAGATAATCCACCTGCTTGCTGAGGATAGCCGCTACCTTGTTGAGGATAGCCACCACTTTGTTGAGGATAACTGCCAGCTTGTTGCGGATAAGTGCCAGTTTGTTGATGCGATGTTCCACTGACTGCTTGTTGGGGATAGCCACTGCCTTGTTGACGTGAAATTCCACTCCCTGCTTGTTGAGGATAGCCGTTTCCAGCACCTCCAGAAAGACCGTTTGACGCAGGATAGGAGTGACCTGACTGACTGTTGGGTTGTTGATGTGTGTTCAAGTTTTGAGTAGCGCTAGTTCTTTGTACGCTTTCTTGATTTGTTGATGGTGATTTGGCTTGTTTGTTTCCAGAAAGACCTGTCTGGCTAGAAGGATATGAATGAGTATTTTGAGGCTTCGATTGCTTTGATCCTGTTTTTTCTTGCCATCCGAATAGTGACGGTTTCGGTGCTGCAGGTTGCGGATAACTAAGTGATGTTGGTGCAGGATGTGGGTTATAATTAGTTCTTCTACTGGAACCACGAGCGGAACTTGAACCACCTCGACCACTTAAAGATCTTTTACCGTCCACACTACTTAAAACTACTAACGCCAACAGAGTCACAATAAATTTTAAATTCATTGTTGCTTTTCACATCAAATATGGTTCACAAAATGTCTCACAGTTCACTGTCATTCAACTCTCATTCAACACGTTAATCCGCGGCTGTTGTCTGACAATCAATGTCTAGCATACCTACCTACCTATTCTGCTTCGCGAACATTGGAGTTAAGTGGCTAAGTGCTGGTAGGTATGAGGTCGATTGTTGGTCGCCCACCCCACTGCTCACTATAGATCTTTATTCTGTGCTATATCATTACGACTTAAGGTTCATATTGTATAGATACTTATGACCTTTCTAGACACAAACAAAGCACATTCTGAACAAAAGTAAACACGCTATGTAAACGCTACGAAGAATTTAATCAATATTTCTATGGGCAACCAAACTAAAACACGAGAATTACCTACCCAACTTCGGAAAATATTACTTACTAGCTGCGCCCCGCGGTTTCACCCGCGTAAGTCCCGTTCCAGCCTATGTCACTCTCCATCCCTTCAACAGAACTAAACTATCACCACACAAAAAATCACGTCAATCCGTTGCCCTGTTTTGCCGTGAAAGACGGACAAACAGACACACATACACACACACACACACTTTCCCTTTTATTATATTAGTGGGGAAGTGGGGATAGCACAGAATACGAGTACATACTAACTTATAGGTAGGTAAAATAGTTAATCTTAATACACCTTGGTAAGTATATCTAAAAATCTTTAGATATTTGGTTGATACTCTTCTTATAATTTTCACCACTTAATTAATTGTTTTGGATACGAATGACGTCACAGCACAGATAAATCCATAGACCAATATGGCGGTAGCGTTTTCACCTGTTTTTGAAAAGTAGAACTTTTAAAATAAAATTTTGCGGTTTCTTAGGTCCAAAAAAATATGGTAGTATTTTTTTTGGTCTAAAAGAACAATTATTTATCATATAAGAGCTACATAAAAATAGAGTCAACTAGCCTATTGTTTTTAACAACCGATATCTTCTCAGTTAGTGAGGACTTTCGTTTGCACAATGACCACACTTAAACTAGGTAGGTACATTGATCAACCCATACATTCGAGCTTCATGTATGAGTATAGGTAGGTGTACCTACCTACTTACTAATAATTTGCATTGAAGCTTGTTTGTGGTACCTACCTAATTTCTTGGGTTTGGAGTTCATGAGAACTTAATTTAGAAAAAAATATAGTTGTAGGTACCTGCCTGTAGAATTGAAATAATTTGCATTGAAGCTTGTTTGTGGTACCTACCTAATTTCTTGGGTTTGGAGTTCATGAGAACTTAATTTAGAAAAAAATATAGTTGTAGGTACCTGCCTGTAGAATTTGAATCCACTTGTTTATGAAATGTCTTGCTTCCCTCCTCAGAATTCAGAGTCAATTTACTAGTCAATGAGTGATCCAAATAGGTCTTTGTTGCCCGCGACTGGTTATGATCACATTCAATTGGTCAATCGTTATTGAATAATGAGAGAATTCTAGAACGTAATAGGTAGAAGATTTGTAAATGATGTACTTATTCTATAATATTTTGTAAGGTACTTACAAAAGAAACCTCAACTGCTTAGGTAGCTAGTTTAGGTAGGTAATAATATAACTACAAGATGAGTCTTATTGATGGCTAGGTACCTACTGGGGAGAATATTAGTACCTACTGAGTACCTACAGAGAATGTTGTCAAAAAGTAAGAATAAAAATAAGTTACAATAAAACAACTACATAAATATCTATACCTACTAATAAAGAGGTAAAATGTTCAATAAAGAGAAAACTAAAAATAATAAATAAGTAGGTATATGCCTACTTAGTTATTTTATCCCAAAACACAAAATAAAGAATTAGGTACTTATTGGTAATCTTATTACACAACCAAATTTAAAACAATGCGTAGACGGTGCTACGTAGCTTGGGAGCATACTATCTAGTACCAAATAAGCATGCTTTTTAGTAGCATGTGTATCTTTATTTTCTTTTATCCAATTTACTATGGTTTGTCTTGTGATAAGTAGGTGGATGTAAACGACTTAAAAAAAACTACGTTACATTACACTGTATGTATTTTTTTTTTAAAAAAAGACGTGTGGCACTCGGGGACTGCCGCGGTCTTTGAGAAGGTACTGCCTTCTCAAAGGCCGCCCGCGGTAAAGCTATTGCATGCCACCTAGAGGCGAGTTGCTGAACTAAAGTGACAGCGTTAGGTTTTCTCGTTACGGAATTTCTGGATTCGGTCTCAAGGCTCGCGATAGAAGCTATGCAATATGTAGTTTAAAAATTGTATACCTACGATACGAGCGAGTCCAACTTAGCAGTTTTTTTTTTTTAAATGACATTGATTGATGAAACGTTTGTCATTTTTGACAGTGATTGTAAAATGTTTTGTCAAACCAAGGAAGAAGGATGCCAAATTGCCAACTAACCACAAAATAAAAGTTGTGACTGTGATGAAATTGGGGGAATATTTATAATTTTTATTTCTGATCTGATGTATTTCTTGTATGGACTATGGCATCTTAATATTTCCTGAGGATTTTATGTATATTATGTGTGATTCAGTTCAGTCATAATGCGAGTCTCTTTATTCTAACACGATCAATACAAAACTAAATATGTCTGAAAGGAAAGGCACAAAAGCCTTAGAACTATGGTGCAAGCGGCTAATCAGGGATTGTCCTGACATCCAAATTGAAAACATGACAACATCCTGGAGAGATGGAATGGCATTTTGCGCTCTGGTTCATCATTTCAGACCAGATCTAATGTGAGTAAAGTTGTTATCCTCCAACACATTAATCTGATCGTAGTACAGGATTTTATTAGCATTAGTAATTTATAAAGCCTAGCTAAGGCTGGTAAGTATATCTGTCTTGCCATAAATAAGTACAGCCTTAAAAAAATCAAAATCAAAAATCATTTATTAAATTAGTACAAGTTGTAGATACAAGGGTTGGGAGCCCTTCTTTTAAGTTTTTAAAAACCTGTGTTAGAAGGGTCCCCTCTTACTTCTGTGGTCTTCTAAAAGATAACTTGAATTTTAATTTTAAGTTAAGTTAGTCTAGCATAAAGCCTTCAACCATGGTAGGTAGTAATATTTATAACATCATATAACTGCTAGTTAACCACAGTTAATTCACATAAAAATGCAATTTGTAATGTAGCCTACTTTGCATTTTTAAAAGGTTTTTCTCTATTTTACCTTATGTAGTTCCCCATTACACTATTTTTTAATATTACCTAATATATTTTTACACAAAAATTTATTCATGATCGTCTAGCATATGCAAGACATGTTTTACATACCATTGCTCATAAAAGCAACAATTATTGAGTTTGACTGTAGTAATTGATGGATTGGATACAATTTTTTTTCAGAGATATGTCGAAACTGAAGCAAGAAAACATTTATGACAATAATCAATTAGCATTTAGTGTTGCTGAAAAATATTTAGGCATTCCTGCCCTTCTAGACCCTGAAGATATGGTAGAGAATGATGTCCCAGACCGATTGTCAATATTGACTTATTTATCACAGTTCTATCAAAGACTTGGTCATACCGGTGAGTCAGCTTTTTATCATCTAGTAATCTAACATGTCAATATACTGAGGTATTGTAGCAGAATCTTGCTAAGTATGTAATTTATTTGAGCCTTGTATTTCTTACTGTAACAAACATGCCATTGTAATTAAGATGAATCTCATTATACATTTTTGCATTGGCATTTTATTATGAAATACAGATTTTGTAAGCATTAGAAATGTTTTTAAATTCTCCAGTATGCATTAAATGTCTTGACTTCTAATTTATGTTTCAGTCACCACTAAAGCATCTGAATCTGAATCCAAAAATGCAAAAACATCATCAGAAACAGCACAACCCTCCGTATGTATTGTTTTATTCAAATATTGTGTGCTTCCTTTCAATCTTTTGTGTGTTATGTGTGCAAAGGCTTCATGTTGATGATTCTATGATTCTTTAGCATGTGTTAAATCTATCTTATCACTTCATAGGCACCAATAAAATTTGGCAAGACTGGCTTAGACAAATGCACGGCATGCGGCCTGCCTGTCTACCTGGCACAGCGTCTTATGGTATCCCACAAACTTTATCACAGAAGATGTTTCCGATGCTCAAAGTGTTCTGGACACTTGAACCCTAAAAACTATCATGTTATTGAAGGATCTGAGTTTTTATGTGATAGTTGTAAGAATGATAAGACTTTATTGACATATCTCAACAATAATGATCACAATCATATGGGAATGTTAGCATTTAATGATGATTTACCTGATTCAAAAGTTGATGCATCAAATGAAGATGTTGTGAGTCCCAGACACAAACCAAGACCTACGTCAATTCTAGGTGAGTGTGGATACTGTTAATTCATAAACAAACAATGGGAATTTGACTTGCACAAACCACTGGTATGGTATGATGGCAAGAATGGAATATTGTTTTGGTGCATGAGTACAATGTAAATAGGAAATAGTTAAAGAAAAAACTTTCTCTGCTTGTGTGTAATTATCTAACTTTACTGGCTGTACATTTGTAGTGTCAATATTGGTGATCTTGAATCAATTACAAAGATATTGAATACAAATTACAAGTCATACCTGATGTCAATGTTCTCAATTTTCTATAATATTTCTTAAAAAAAAAAAATTTGTGTATGTAATCTAATTGTTGAATGTCTTATTAAATTGATACCATTGTCATTGTTAATAATGATTTAGTCAATAATGCCTTTGATTAAATATGAATATATTTTAACCTGATCTTTAAAATGTTAATTATCATATAATTTCAGATAAAATAAACATGTTTGAAAAAAATACCAACACAGATAAAGATTTAAATAATAAAGTAGCAAATATTTATTTAAAAGAAATCATAGATAGTAGATTTAAGGACCTAAGTAGTACTAGTGGAATGGAAAGTGAAACAGACTCAAAAGAAGTACCACTTAGTAAAAATATAGATAGTGTTAAAATGGATAGTTCACTGCACAAAGATACTGATACAATAACAGTGAAGGATGAGATAAATGAGAGCCTTGTAAACGAAAAGTCACTTCACAAAGACATTCCAGAAAAAGTTTACAAAAGCAACGTTGAAAAGTTTAATTTTCTTCAAACACAACTGGCAACCGACACAGTAAACTTTAACAAGACTGAAGAAATTGAAACACTTGATGAAACCAAGCACAAAGATGAAGATCACGTAAATGAAACAGAAAATGATAATAATGAGGAAATAAATAAAGAGGGAATAAAAGACTGTTCCGAGAATGAAATTAAGGAAGACTGTAACATTACAGATGATATCAGAATAGCTAAAATTCCAGCAATTGTCCCTTTTCATCCTGATAAAGCACCCGAGGAATCAAATAAAAATGAACCAGAGACGAAAATAAGTGTTCCTCCAAGAAGAAAAAAACAAATTACACCAGAGAAAAAAGCAGATATCGTCAAAGCAGTTCCAAAGAAGACTAAAGAATATCCAGATCATTTGAACCCGTTTTCTGATGATGAAGAAGAGGTAAGATCAAAAAATCTAATTCAGACTTAGTCCTGTAGTGTACCACACTGTCAAAATCCTTTTTAAATCGTTCGTTCGTTCGTTCGTATGAGCAAGTGGCCAACTCTGGTGACGGACTTTTAGGCCGCCTAAAGGCCTCCGTCATGGCTTAACGACTTTAAAAGCCATTACCTTGATGAATGATCACGTCTTATAAAATTAGCTATTTGTCATGTATTAATTTAATTATTTATTGTAATTAATTCTTATTGGTGCCTGGGCACACCACGTTTTTCGAACGCGTCGTCACTGCGCGTTTGTATCGATACAAAGATACAAACGCAAGGCGAATAAAATGTAGGCAGCGAGGTGATCGTGTGCGTGCACATATCCTCGAATTTGGTAAACTCGCTGGGAACTACCTAGCGTAGGTATATGCGACGCAGCTGTTACGAGTGGAAACATTATACCTATCTACTAAATATTAGAATAGCTGCGTCGTAGATACCAAGCAGCTGCTACCTACCTACTTTAATGTGCTACTGGCGTAAACTTTTATTAGTGTCAGGCTAAACCTTAGTGGTTTTTAGATACTAAGTTACCTTCTAAGATTTATTGTTGTACGCTAAATAAATGAAAAAAAAAAAAAAAAAAAAAAAACTAAACGAACAGCTAACGCGTTACATAAAATCCCAGAGTGACTGCGTAGTGTGCCCAGACAATAAGTTAACATTTACGTTTGAAAAAATTGGAAAACTACTTACAATACACTCTACACTACCTACGCTACAGTATTATTTTTTCCCTACAGGAGACATCGTTATCTAAGAAAGAGAGTTCAAACCCGTTTGGAAGTAGTGACGAAGAAAACGATGACGTGCCCCCGATACAATCTGCACCAAAAGTCCCGGGCGTTGATACATCTACACCTGTGTAAGTTTACTTATTGCTGTTTAACTTTAAAGTTTAAAGTGAAAGTCGTTGGTAAAATGTTATTTTTTCAGGAGAAGACTGATTGCTGTGAATCCATTTTGGTCGGATGGTGAAGAACCTTCCTCGGACGAAGAAGATGTTCATAGCAAAAGGTAAACAAAGTTAAGCAGACCATAAACTTCTTTCTTTTTTGATTCTTCTCTTTTTTAGATCTGGGATTACTTGGATTTTTAGGCCTCTTGCGCGATGCCAAAAGATAATTAAGTATGTTTTTATATATAAAAAAAACGATTTATGCAAAGCGCTCAATGAATATAAGCTTCACTTCCACATATTAGGTAAACAAGTTTCAAAATTCAAAGAGCTTTCTAGGTCTACATATTTCTGTTCATAACTCTGTAGATCCGCGGCAGATCGACATATCTAAAACCTCCTCTAGGTGTATACGTACCATATTGTACACACAACAATTTTATTAAATATGTACGCAAAATGAAAGGACGCGTACAAAAGCGAGCTGAACCTTATAAAAAGTTCTTCAAAACCTTTTCTTCTCACAAAGCTGTCCCCTTCCCGCAGTTCAAAGAGTTACTCCTCAATGGGCACAAGTACTCCGAACCTGCGTAGTACAACGCCGCGGCGCGCGAAGGGCAAGGCGCCGCCGCCGCCGCCCCCGCCAGCCATCGCCATCTTCGAGGCGCCTCGCTCCCACGCCACGTCTATGGACGACGTAGCAAGCATATCATCACTCAGCTCTTACAACTCCACTATTAATTCTGAACAGGTAACATAGTCTTCATGTATTTAGCAAATTAAAATAAACTATTGTCCAACTAGTATATTTACAGAATTAGCTCTTGGTATGCAGACTTTTTTATGAAGTAGTTGAGGATCTAGTATGAAGTATTTTCTTCTGACTTCTCAGACAATGAGAGACATTTCAAAGAATATTAATTAATTAGCCTGTACTGTCTCACTGCTGGGTGGCTCCCTTTCCTTCCGCCATTACTTCGATCTTGAGCAACTGTCTAAAAAATTTATAGGATGCTACCGCGCGTTGGGATAAAAACTTATTTTTAAAATAAAATTATATATTAGCTTAACGTTTAACATCCATAAGGATAGTATAAGATGGTAATGAATGAATTGTTTGGTTCAGAGAACTCCGACGATGCGTAAGAAAGCGCCTGCGCCAACGCCCCCGGACAGCCTCTCCACTGTCTCGGAAGGAGGTTCCTTGGACAAGGGCGTCGACTCATCTGACCTCAGGAATGCTTCCGGCTCTGAATGTAATGACACTTTGTTGTTAACCTTTAAGCTACCATACGCACGTTTTTCCCAATCGGCATTCCTATTCAATTTCCTAACAAAAACATTCTGAATAGGGAAAACGCATAATGAAAGCGAATGCGGAGAAACGTTCCTATATTCTACTACTATTGTTTTACTGAACTAACGACCGTAGATAAATCTCTACAGCAACTGTAGTACAACACGGGTCTTAATCATATTGCTGTAGTTTATATTATTTGTGCTCGTACATGAGAATGAAATGTAACATTACCAAAGCACTTGTGGTTAGTACGACCTCGAATCTTTTATACCGGGCACCAAACATTTATTGTGTTGGAAAAACATGTCAAGGTGCTGTAGAGCGGAACCATTGTACCGCTCATTGAAGGAAAAACAACGCTAGTAAAGTACCTGTGTGAAACCATTTGCTAGATTTATTATTGTCAGGGCTATAAATAAACGTCTAGGAAATACGTCATAAGTTGACTATTAAAACTTGAAACTTGAAATACATTGCATTAAAAATAATTTATCTAACACGTATACCACATCTTCAAGCAAAGATTATTAGTTTTTAAATTATCGAAAAAAAATGTTATGACCGTCTCACGAGTGTATCCTTTCAGCCCACATTCTTATCTATTTCTGTACTAAATATCATCAACATAATTTTTGAGTGTGAAACCATTGCATCCAGATAAATAAGAGTTATTTTCATATAATTAAGTAGGGATTATTGTAGGGATATTTGATTATACATAACTAGCTGGTCCTGGCCTTGCACGGTTGTATTTATGAAACCCCTGATTTCACCAGGATAAAATATAGCCTATGTTCATTCGGAAGTCCATTTTTTACAGCGATCGATGGAAGAATGTTTGAAATCGGATAAGTCCATTCTTTGATTACCCTCTACAAACAAACAAACCAACTTTACTTCTTTACAATATTAGTATAGATTTTTATCTCTTTATAATATTAGTATAGTTAAACAGGTTTATTGACCAAATACAGGTGGCAAGAAATCAAAAGGCCCCGCCCCGGGCCTGCCTCTGCCAGAGCGTAGAGAAGTGAAACTCCAGATGTCGCCAGAAGAACTACAGGTGCAACTCGACCTGTTGGAGACGCAACAACTCGGCCTGGAGCGACAAGGCGTGCTCATCGAGCGCATGATACGGGACAAGTGTGAGGGTAAACATATTCCATGCACCTTTGTTTATATCGCACGGACTATTGGCTTATTTTGTAATTATTTTAAAGTATTGTGCATTATAAAATGTTAGTTTGGTGAGGTGAGTTAGTCTTGGTTGAGTGGGTTGGTATGAGTCGCTTGACCTAAAAGAAAGCTGGCTGTCAAGCTGCGCAGACAGTCGATTTTTAGATCCGATTGGTGGATAGGTTAACGCGGCGTTCATACTATTGATGTCGCGCGTGCGCTAAATCAATGATTAAAGTGGTTGGGTTCGAAGCCAGCAGTGCAACAATGGATTTTTTTGCTTCAAAATATTTATGCGCATTAAATATTTATTAGCATCATTTATTGCCCTAAACGGTGAAGGAAAACATACTGAGGAAAACAAGAAAAACAATATACTGGTTTTGAGTGGAATTTTTATTGGGAAAATAAATTTATTAAACAATGTAAAAAAAACCTATCTTACTCCACTAGGATAAATATAAATCCTATATAGGTTCATATGGAGGTGTGTAACTTTCAAAATGTAACAAGTTTTCGTCTCAGAATGTCATATCATTCGAAAGGTCGAGTTCGTTATGATTTCAGTCCGCGAGTAACGCGTTCAGTGCACTAGCACTGATTTGTGAATCAGTGTCTGTACGCTGAACTGTATGAATCGCATCTACAACAACTATCCAATTGATGTCCATTGATATAACAAGGTTAAGATTGAAGTCTTTGTTACTACTACACACTAGTAAATCAAAGTGTAATTCGGAGTCTGGACCGAAAATGTAGTATACCTACATCTCCCTGTTAGTAATATTTTTCATGAATATGCTCTTTAGAATTACAGTATTTATAAAGATTTCAAAGCCCCATTTCAAGAAGGAAAATGTTACTATTTTTGCAGAGATAACGCTTCTATAAGTTGGCACTCTACTGATATATCATTCCTTACATAAATGCACCTACTCCGATCTGAGTGAGATAATTAAATAGATAGCACAGATGCTTTATCTCTCGTAACAAAGACTTCAATCTTTACCTTGTTATATCAATGGACCTCAATTGGATAGTTGTTGTAGTGTAGACATAACTACCAGTTTTACAAGATAAACAATGTGTAGTAGGGCTCATTATTATAGAAGGAACGGCTATGATCGCTTACCGTTAATTGATAGCTTACAATTTACTGCGCTAACTAACATGAAAAACAAGACATCAGTTATAACGTTTCAAATCACTGCAAGTTGCAATAATAGCGCTATCAAGTTACCAGTCTAACTTGAAATAGGAAGACATCCAAAATCTTAAAAATGAAAGCACAGGTTAAAGTGGTTACTGGGTTTTACATTGCTGTCGTATTTCACAAAGTAAAATTCTTATAATAATAATAAAAACCAGTTATGAATGTTGTGAACCCTATTTAGGTATATGATACCGCACTTAAAATGTTTACAAACAGGCACGTCACGTTTGGCTGAAGTATACAGAACCTACAAACGATATGTGATACGTCATTTGTAGATGTTAAAAGTAAAAGTCCTGCTGCGTTCATTTTCTAACTGAACGAATGTCTGAAAATGTTCGTATGGTGTCTTTACGGTTCATACGTTGAAATCTTTATACTATGTCTTAAATTCTGTCTCTGAGGTCGTAATAGAGTGATTGTTTGCAGGTGACGAAGCTTGCACCGCTCCGCAAGAGGAAGTCGAAGATTTAGTAATACAACTCTGCGAGCTGGTCAATGAGAAAAACGATCTGTTCAGGAAACAGACTGAATTGATGTACATGTAAGTGATATTTGCTTTATAACCTTTGCTTTGATTTCAGCAATACATTCTAATAGAACCTGAATATTTTCTATTAGAAGGGTGGTTTGATAAGTCAGTGACTTTTGTTGTATTACAGAAGTCGTCACGCACTTTATGTCAGCACATATTTCATTGTGATTATTCCAAACTATCAGCACGTCTTGAAAGAAACGTATGACATGAAAGAATTTTTGATATCGGCTGAGTAGTTTCGCGGAGATTACCTCCGTCAAACAAGCAAACAAACCAACATTACCTCTTTATTATAGATATCCTTTAAAAATTAAGGCACAAAAAACAATAAAATTGCTATTGCGTTTGTTTCAGACGACGACAACAGAGGTTGGAGCAAGAACAAGCAGACATAGAACATGACATAAGGGTCATACAATCCAGGCCAGCAGTAAACAGGATTGATGCTGATAAGGTGTCTATAATAGCAGTTCAGTTTATGTTGGTGGAAACCGAATTCCGAACCGTGATTGATGAATATCGGGTCTAGTTTACACCAGCTGCAATTCTAATATCCATGTTACAGGCTCGGGAAGAACAGTTGGTGTCCCGTCTCGTAGACATTGTTCGTCTTCGCGACGAGCTGGTGCAACAATTGGACGCGGAGAGGCGACGCGAGCGGCAGGAGGACTTGGCGATCGCAGCTTCTATTGCTAGCAAACGAGGTATTTCAGAATCACACTAATGATAATGATACATTTATTTTTTAATTTAATTTATTGATCACGACTATCGATCGATCACCGAGAAATGCATTAGGAATTTTTCTCAGGTCTTTGGTCATTTAAGAACCTTAAAAATGTCTAAGAGGACACCTGACTACCAAGTCAACTAACTGCCAGTCTCAATAACCTATATATCTTTGGTTTAGCTTACTGTGATTAGATATTTGACATTACCTCCATAATCATTAATCTCAAATATCTACCGACAACAAGCAAAACCAGGGGTTGATGGGTTATTGAGACTGGAAGTTAGTTTGTAAATACCTACATTTTGCAAAAATTTATAAGGTAGTTGAGACCCATGAATGCCATTTATTGAAAGCTAACTGCTGGCTAGGCTATTGCCTTACTTGTCGCGAAAGAGAGAAGAATATGACAGTAAAACATGGTTCTTCCAACAAATCTGAAAGTTTTTTCACGATTTCCTGTCATGTTTGACAGGAAGGACTGGTTTATTCGTGATGACGACTTCCGCGCCAAGTTAGGCAATAGCCTAACTGGTTACTTTAAGTCACAAGTCCATTTTATTTCCTGCAGCCCAGAGATGCAGCGACAGTTCGTTGAAATCGGCAGATGTCGCGCCAACACACAAGAAGAACAAAGTGAAAGATAAAGTCAAGAAGCAATTGAAAAAGGCTAAACACACGCTTTATTCAAAGAAAAAGGAAGAAACAGAGCGAAAGGAAGACAAACCAGAAAAAGAAAAGAAATCTAAATAGTAATGGCTACTGCACTTTATATTATTTCGAATATTATTATATTTTTATTCTCACTTTGATATTAAACTTTATTTAGGTACTGAAAGTACTATAGACTGATACATTCCACTGGATGTTTGCTTAGTCTTACATTTATTATTTTTTAGAAATGAAAGAATGTTTTTTTTATTATCCAATTTCAAAAATAGGTATGTGCTTATATACCGATAGTATATTTTTGCATTTTATTTTGAACCAGGAAAAGACACAAACAACCGCACTTAGAGACATAAGTAATATAAATTAAACTGTTACTTAATAAAATCATTTTATGAGTTTAAAATGTCTCCGAGTGCAGCTGTTGAAATTATTTATTTAAGTCGATTAAAAAAGTGTAGTAAGTTAACATTTATTTATCTATCTATCATTTCTTATTTTTCACGCTACTTATTTCACCTATACAAAAAGGCTTAACTACACTTTTCTTAATCACTTAAACACTATAAGGTATTTTGTAAAGTTTCTGAAACTTTATTTGCTAGTAAAAAAAATACTTGTTCGCTTTATGTGCCAGATTTAGTGTGTAACTTTATAAAGATCTGCCAACAAAACCGCTGAAAATTGATATTATTTATTTAAAAAAAAAGTTTTCATTCGAATTTATTTTGCAAATATGTATTTAACTAACAACTGTTTTATAATAAGGTAACGAAGCACGTACTTAACTAATCAATTAACATTATTGTTTCACATACACAATGGTTGTGTAAACAAATAAGTGACAGTATTATCATATTTCACAAATCGGACAGATTGTTTATAATTAGTTTCATGGCCAATTCAGAAATTAGCGATGTTCACTGTCGGTAGAGAAAACCGAACGAGAAAGATTGGTGTAATTAGTTCACATCTAGCGGATTTCGCTTACCGGAGTGGGTAGCGATTACCGTTCGCCTGGCCGCGCCCGCCGCTGCCTCCTTGCTGCTCCGCCAGAACTTGTTTCGCAGAGCAAGTTTTTATTAGAAATTACATTATTTTTTTCTCCGAAATTACAGATGTATGTTATTTTGGATAGTCAATTTCATTTTCTAATGCAGCCATGTCGAATATAGGTACCTTAGGCATTTTAAAATTGACTGTCTGTAAGTTATGTTGGTATAATGTAATAAATGATTTATATTTTGAAAATACAGGGAGGATAACCATGACTTAGCTAGCATTGATTTACAACATTTGTAGATTCAGTCATCACTTAACTTAAATCAAGTGTCACTGACAGCTATAGAAACAACTAAGCATGAAGAAGCATACCTATGCATTACTTTATGTACCTACTTCATTTCATGAAGCGAGCTAATAGGAAGATAAAATAAACTCACGGGATTGGTTGTCAAAAATAATTGTCTATCGTGATTGGCTAGATTGTCAAATCTAGCCAATCCGAGAATAAACAATTATTTTCGACGATCAATCACGTGCGTTTATTTTACTTCCTATTAGCTTGCTTCAAGAAATAAAGTACATATACATCTTTCTTTGATGATTGTATCCAGTGACTAAGATTATTATTATGTTGTTTGTTTATAATATAAAAAGGTTGTCAGAGGCAAATACGACATATCCATCATTTCCAAGTAAGTATAGAATTATCAGGGTAAGTTGCAGGATGTTGTTTATTTATTAATATACAGGTAGTGCAAATTACGATTCATAGGCGATACATAAGTATGACACTTCCTACAGAGCTAACGCTGCCTGTATGTGTGTAACCCTCAACTTTGGATAGGCTTTACTTTGATGTTACTTCCGTAACCACACCGTAACTTACCTGATGTAATGATTGAAAGAATGAAAAATATGAGAGAGGTCTTGTTTATTTATATATAAATTGAACAAAAATTGACTGCAGTGTTTTTTTATTGATTCCATTCATGTTTATTGTAAATCTGTCTGAAGTTAGCACAAATATTAATATTTCATTAACAATCACAAAATGTTGTTTTATTTTATTTATCTATATCTACAAAGCATACTACACATTAGGTAAACAACAATAGGTGTCTGATTTGATCATGTTTTCTTAAATTTTTTTATACTTAAATTTCATAGAAACAATGTATTGAAAATACTTTTATGCCGATACTGCTGAAGAGATGTCAAGAAATAAAATTAATGTATACATATAACTAAATCCACATAATGTAGCCCATAATTTAAGTGGTTGTTGAGATCACAAACCAAAATTATTATGCATTATTTGAACAACTTATGTTTTAGCCTTAACTTAAAGTCCCAAGATTCACAACAGTGTTGGGATACTAGAACTCAAATAGCCCTTAAATTATACACGTATGTAACAAGGGCTAACTAAATTCATCTAAATTTGCACAAATTAGGTAGATTTCTGAAAGAGAAATATTTTTGTAACATTCTACTCATCATCATCATCACTATAACGATTATTATCTATTTCTATACGTAAATTCGCAGGTTTAGATTTACCCAATCTGTCTCTCAAATCATTGCTTTTTGGTTTGCTTTGCTTAGTTCTAGATTTCAATATTTGTCGCAAATCACTTTGAGCATCGGATTGTCTCTGCTGACTTTCTAATCTAGACCACACACTGCCAGCTTTACTTGTCCTACTGTTAACTTTTTGAACTTTACTCATCATATTGTGATCAGAATCTTCATCTGAGGATTCATCTTTTGAAGCATCACTTTGACTTGAATTTTCATCTGCTGGCACAATTTTTTCACCCAGTCGTGAACGTATAGTGCTTTGATTGTTCCCGCCGTGAAATTTAAATCTATCAGAAAGTTTTGTGTATTCTTTCTTGACATAAGTGCTTTTGGTATTTACCACTTCTATAGACAAGGGAGCAAACTTTTCAGGTTCATCTTCTTCTGGTTTCGTTACTTTATAGACCTTTTTCTTTTGTTTTGATTCTTCATCATCAGCGTGCATCCTCATTCTAGGAGTTTTTGATTTTATTTTCCACTCCGAATCGGAACTGCTATTTTCCGACTGGCTATCAGGCTCTGGTTTCCTCTTACCCAGCCTCATTGCCAGCTTTTTATTTCTGATTTGTATTGGTTTGATGGGCTCTTCAACTTCATCAATTTCATATTCATAATCATTCTTAGGCAGTTTACGTTGGAAGATTTCTTGATGATCGTAAACACCCCAAGATCTACATAAATCTCCCCATGGATTTTTGTCAACAGAGTCCATTGTTTGTTTAAAATATTCATCCATTTTTTTAGAATTAACGGGTCTTTTAAATTTTTTCTTCTCTCCATTTGTAGCAAAGCGAATCAATATTAAATCTTGTTTGGGGTGCGGCATTCCTTCCCTCCAATGATGGTTAGACTTTTCAGCAAGCATTTTCTTAAGCTCTTCATTATGTATCTCTCGAGAATGTACCAACAATGCCAGTGCTGCAGAAATGTGATCCTGACAAACTACATTGCCTGTAAAGATATAAATATTATTTTTATTTCATTCTTATTTCTAACTTAGGGGAGGCTTGCACAAGAAATGATTTCATTTGAAATATCATTATCTGATTTTATTTAAACTGTATTTGACAGTTGATAAATATATTTAGCAGTTATTTTATGTTGTGCAAGCCTAGCCTAGTAATAGACTGGACAAGCAGAGTTGAAGCTGGCATAACTGAAAATTGGTCAGACACACTATACATTATTAGACTGGACAAATATTTAAAACACTGACAGTTTTAATAAGTTCTACATGCATCAGCTGAGCAACTCTGAGAGCTGCCTGTGCATTATAAAAAACAATGATAGATAACATAATTAATAATATTGTAACTCACATGAAACCTCATCAATCCATTCTAGAGACAAAGGCTTATAATCCTCCAAGTACTCAAATATTTCTTTAGTTGTAAGACCATCAACTCCATTCAAGTAAAGAGCATCAAAACGAAAATGTCTCTCATTACCACTCTCTATTCCGAAATTTGTATATAGCTCATCAATTTGCCTTTGAGTAATCACTCGATTTCCTGTCAAATTCAAACCGAACCTCTTAGCCCTTTCTTCTAGCTTTGCAGCATCAGCTTTTACCAGTTGTGTTACTGCAAGTCCATTTTTTTCTGCTTTGTATAACTGCAATAAATTATAATAACAGTTATCTACTACACTTTGATGGACAGTTGATTGATGTAACAGTGAATATAACTAAACACTTATAACCAACAATAATTGTTCACATAATTATCTGTAATAATAGGGGCTACACAAACATTATCAATAATTAGTCAGGGAGAAACATTTTAAGAATTTGCTTTGCTACAACAAGCAGCAGCCACATCCACCTTTAGTCAGAGCCATGGTCATCACTCATCATGAGTCTTGACATGAACAAACAAAAACAACTGTACCTACTAATAACATCACAGATTATACTACCTACTATGTATAATAGAGTTTTATACATACCACGGTCGAATCTTCTGTGGTTATACTGGTTTTAAGTACAGTATGGACAGGATCATCATCGCTATCGACTATCATTGCGTTGTCGTCACTCATTTCACCATCTTCCCTGTCCATGATACTGGCTGTGTACTTAAGTTTTATTTATTCACTTCAACAAACAAACTTTTATAGTTTATTACCAAGAAAAGCGATCTTCGTTAATGTGTAAAAAAATCTATGCAAACAACCGTTTTCATTTCTCTCTCTTCCTTCCCAATCAATCAACTTTTTTTTACAATGACTGCCTGCCACACAGAAATGTACTCTGTGACAGAACATATTACTCAAGAGATGCCACCTGCTGCCTGCCAGTGTTGCCAACTCTATCTGAAAAAAAGTCGTCAACCTACGCCTAAAGTCGCTGGATGTCGTTAGCGTTAGCTACGGACAAAGATCCAATGTCGCTAGAATGCTATTTTTGGGTCTGTTCGAATGGGCGTTTTTCCATTAGCCGGCACGGCACCGGCATGCGGCACCGGCACCGGCGCCGGTGCCGGTGCCGTGCCGGGGAAGCAAAAATGTATGAAAATGTATGGCTCGCTTTTTCACTTACCGGCACCGGCGCCGGCCCGGCATTGAGTACTGCCGGCGCCGTCGCCGTCGCCGGGGTAGCAAGCTTCCCACCCGGTGCCGGCCGGCAAATTTGCATGTGTTGCATGTTTATATGAATTGTAGCCGTGTGAGTGTGTAAGTCCGTGTCAGTACTGTACCACTCACCGGCACCGGCACCGGCATCGACACCGGCGCAGTGGAAAAACGAAACCCCGGCGCCGGTGCCGTGCCGGTGCCGTGCCGGCTAATGGAAAAACGCCCATTTTAAAAAAAAAGTTGATTTTCCAACCTAAATTTTCTTAAACAATTGAAAATTATAAAAATCAACTAATATAATATTATGATTTCACAAACAAAATATCAAAAACTTAACAGTAAAACAGTTTAAGATGAAAAAGTTCAGATTATTAGCGATAGTTCGAATCAAAATCACGATTTATTTATCATTAGAACTATCGCTAATGGAATGAAAATCTGTAATGGTTGATGTATCCGCTCTGAAACTGACAGTAATTCCTGAAGTCCTGAAGTCGTTAGAATAGTCGCTAGATTTTTTTGGCCGCTAGATGCAAAATTTTGGCCGCTAAAGATCACGAAACGTCGCTAGATCTAACGACGAAGTCGCTACATTGGCAACACTGTGCCTGCCTGCCTGCCTACTTAGATGGTGCTGCCAACACTAAAAGCCTTCCTTCCACTCGACACCACCAAAACGACACCATCGGTGGTGTCGTATGGAATCACTAGTCCATACGACACCACCGACTAATAGTGAGGTTACCTACATACAAAGTTGTTGATATGAAAACTCCGCAGTTTCATTGAGTAGTCTGTCTATAAAGTCGTGACAATAAATGAGGGCGCTGCTAAAATGTATATAGCAACCCTATAGTGTGACTACTGATTTTGATACTTGCAGTTCGTTCCATGTAAAAGTTCCTACCAGCTTTTGGCGGGAATTTGAGAAGGCATGTTTTATTTTTTAAATCTTGTGCTTAACTGTGTAATAATGTTGGATTAAAAGGTTAAACTGTTGAGTGTTCATACATACATAGGTGAAGGCAAATGAAACAAAATTGGATTTCATTGTCATTTTTATAAGAATTTTATTTTTTGCCGTAGTGCACAAATATTAAAATTGTCCATTGCTTTCTTGGCCGACCCTACTGTGTTTCACAAGAGTTTCAAACTTCCCATCATTCTTGAATTCGCCTAACCGTAGGTACTTTCTGATTTACCTGAAAATTAAAAAAAAAATATTACTGAAAGTAATCAAAAGCATTTTAAACATAAAGCAATTAGTTAAAATTTTAAATACTTAGGTAGGCAGAAAACGTAGCCAGACTGTGTGCCATTTTAATGTATCAAGATTAGATGGTCTCACTACAACATGACTAACTGTGATGTTCAATCTGACGTAAAAATGTGCAATGTAAACAATGCATTTTTTGGTCTCTAAATCGTAATTTAGGTCAATTTGTTACTTCAGGCAGATTAGAAACAAACAATAAAACGATTACATACCCGTTAAAGATGCTGTTCGCCCATATATATCATCCAAATCCCACAAAATATGTCCAACTTGGTATTCCGCTAAACATTGCTGGAAAACTTTAAAAATCACTTTCCGCGTGTCACTCTCATTTACTTTACTTATTTGTAATACTTTTGTGCGTAGTTCGGTTTCATTTCATTGCAGTTTAACTAAGAAAACAACAAAAAATAGAGGAAAATATGTTCTTGAAGTCACTCGATGACAGCTGACGACAGCTGTTATAGTGATTATACCTTTTCATTACTCATACACGGAAAGTACGCACGAAGTTGCCTGATTATAGGGTTCAAAGTAGCATTTTCTGTCCCTAGGGAAAACAAGTACTTTCCTGCCCTAGGGCAGGAAAGTAAATAACTGTCAAATGTCAACTTCATTTTTGACATTTCTTTTGTGGCATGTCGATGCATGCTAAGTGTTCAAGTTCTTCTAACTCAATCAGATGCTAGATATTATGTCTCTCTTGCACGAATTTGTGCTTCTCTAGCACTAATTATATTATATTTATTTATTTTATTTTATTTATTTAAATTTTTTCATCATCAAAAAAAAACTACTGGCAGAATGCCTACTACTGTTATAGCCATTCTACCAGTCAGTATTTTTTTTTAAATCTGGAACGCAGCTATGCCATGCCATCGTTAGCTGCTTTTAGTCAATATTAAACTAGTCGATTTAAAAAAAAAGCGAGATAGCTAATTTTCGTGTGTGAAATTTAAATTTTCATCTATTTTTTTGGTAATTTCCTTATATTCGTAATGAAAAGTAGAGTGCTTACCTCGGGGAAAAGGCTTTTCTATGCACTCGAACTATTATCGCACTCGCTGACGCTCGCGCGATAAACCATCTCGTGCATAGAAAAAGTGCCTTTGCCCCCTCGTATAGCAATCTACTATTGTTTGGTGCTGCCAGATACACGAATAATTTTAGTTCCTCAAACATTCATGTCACGACTATATAGACCTTAGAGCATTTAGAACTGGAGATGTTAACGCAAGGCGTACCCCTCTGCCGGCCATAAAGGGCGCTCCACATTCTCGCGAGACATTCACGCGAGAATCTCCGGAGATTCTCGACGAGAACTGTAGCGAGAACTTCTTCGGGTACACACTCTCACAAAGTTCTCAGTACAGTTCTCGCGCTCGATGACGATGGACGCTTACGCAGAAGTAACCGCTGCTACAAGTTTATTGTTATGCGCATTCGCCTATTATAATTATGCGTATGCTAAAGAGAAAATAGTTATTTAAATTTATTATAAATATATTCTTTTAAATTTATATTCTATGAATTTTTTAAATTTATATTTTATTTATTTATATTCCGTGCTATGGCACGGGTTCCGATTGGAAATATTCTAAAAACTTTAACTCCAGTTCATTCGTCCAAATTACGCTCATATTGACCAAACAATAACACGTGAGACGCCGGTACAACAACACAATAAACAACCGTTCAAGTCGGCGGCTCGCGCGCTACTGAGAAACATGCGAATGTGGAGTCAATACACGTTCTCGCCTGTTCTCACGTTCTCGCGCTCCTTTGTCTCGCGCCAAAAAACCGACAAAAAGTGGAGAACACCGCGCGAACAACGCGAGAACTTGAGAAGAATACGCGAATCGCTTCCACATTCACGTTTCTCGCATGTTTCTCGCGTTCTCGCGAGATTCGCGCGAGAATGTGGAGCGCCCTTAAGACGCGACTTGGCCATGCACGTTATATAAAACTACTTCACTCATCACCGCGCGGCCATTAGTTGTCGTTTCGTGTCGCGAAGTAGTGCTCAGTAAAAATGGTGAATTGTGCGGTATTTCGGTGTAAAAGGAGATCAGAGACATCAAACTTTAGGGAACACGGTATTTCCTATCACAAATAAGTGACATTTTAGTCAATTGTTTTTGTAATTACGTTTAATTTATATTTAATGTATGACAGTTTTAATACGACGCCAACGCCTTGGTAGGAGGTGTCCGGTGTCGGTGAATTATATTCCTTGGTAGAAGGCGTAGTGTGGGGACTAGTTGAGCGAAATCGATTGAATGAATGATGGAATGAACGTAAATTAGAATAAAAAGCGATGTGTTTTTTGTACCCATATTTAACCGATTTAAAAAAAAAATTTTAAATCGGTTTTTTTTTTTCATCGCCATTTAGATGAAACTGCTAGTTCTTTATAAATAGACTGTGGATCGAAAAATCAATACAGTACAAGTAGATTATAATTAAATATTATATTAGATTTATAATACAAAGATACTTATAATACATAAATATAAAACACCACAATATCATAGTTTTTTTTAAATTCCTATCCTAACAAATCTGCGTGCAGTACATTTGTTAACAGCCGCTATTCTTCTACTGCTCTTCATTTTTTTACCCCATCATACCAATCATCATCATCAGCCTATGTAAGTCCACTGCTGGACACATCATACCAATAAAGAAACAAAATATTTATCTAAAAATGCATTCATGAAAGACTACTTACTTGAAAGATTACTACTTGCGAAAATAGAATATAGCTTAAAGTTACTCAACAACAGTGTAGCTTTCTATTTGTAAAATAATTTTTAAAATCGTTTCAGTAGTTTCAGAGATTACGCTCTACAAACTCTTAAAAAAAAGGAAAAGTATATGATTTTGAACCACCCTGATTTCATTCATATGAAATCATTCATTTTGTCGGTCTTTTTACAACCCATCACTACTTTTTTGTGTTAGTGTGTAACTAAACAAAAGTGTAACAACAGTAATTCTTTATATGTGTTATTGTTTTTGTGTTGGTGTACAGCTTTTACTTGCGTGTGCGTTTATAGGGACGCTTAATTTTTCTGCATTAGTATGCGTGATTATGTAAATGTGTTCTGTACCGTACTACCTCGCCTCCCGCGAAAACCGGCAGAAAGATTTTAGTACTAAAGGGGTTATTACACTACGCGGTATTCAGACAGTCTTAGTACGACTGTCTTAAAATCTAACTAGGCAAGCTCGTTATTACACTGGGCTGAATACCGCATGCTAACTCATTTGCAAAGCGTACGTAGTCGGTGACGGTTGTCGCGCGATGGGAAAACTTTCAAAGCACCAGAAAATCGCCATAGCTCTTGCCGCGTCTATTAATTTAAATACAAAAAAGAAAAGAAAAATATGGGTGAAAGAGTATTTACTTTTGCGAGAAAAATTATCAAATATGCAAATACTGAGTGTTTTGGAACCATGTGACTTAAGAAACTACCTTAGAGTAGGAGTTGCCGAGTTTGAATGTCTATTGAAATTAGTTACTCCATACATTCAAAAAGAAGATACGGTTCTTAGACAAAGTGTCAGTGCTAAACAAAGATTGGTAGTTACTTTAAGATTCCTGGCAACGGGCAACTCCTATCAAGACCTAAGGTTTAGCTCTTTGATATCTCAACCTCTTTTATCGTCAATTATACCAGAAACGTGCCGAGCTATCTACAAATGCTTAAAACATTTGATCAAGGTGAGTAAAAACACTATAATATATTTCAATTTAACATTTATTTTTCAAATCAAGGAACTTAATATAAAAGCAATGAGTAAATTAAATAGAAAATTATTCTTTTGTCGGCTTGAATATCAAAAAATCTTTCATTAAAGTGGCACTCCCTTCTACTATAGACGGGGAAATAGTAGACCCTGAATCATTATTAATGTATTCTAGAAATTCTTCAGGGTTGTTGACAGTAATTCTCGAGGGAAATGAATGTTGTGCTGACTGGATTTTCGAAGTTGGTATAAAGAATTGAATACAATTTACCTCCTCATCTTCGATGCTCTCTGGTGTTATGCGACATGGTTCACTCCTTGACCCAAGAAAGTTTAACGCGTCGTAATACCATAAAGTTGGTACATACATTTTATCTGTCCCTGCGCCAGTTTGTTTGGAAGCATTTACCTGTAAAAAAACACAATTATGCATTTTGAAGCTTGAAACGAATTAGGCTCAGATCAATTCAAAATGCCCGATTTATAGCTAAGCTAAGGTTCCCAAAGCGTTCGTTATACAGGTGCGTTTTATCGTATGTGTAGGTAGGTACCTGTTTTTATTGGGACAAATAAAACACATAACAAAGGAATTAAGTAGGTACATACCTTAGCCAATTCTTTATTGTAATTGGTGCGCATGTTCATCAACTTCTTTTTTATTGTTTTGACTGTAGCCTTTTCATCGAAGGTTTTATAAATTTCCAACAACACCCGGAATCCTTCAGTACGAAGTGGTTGATTGGAATAATCTTTATGACTTTTCAGCCATAAATATGGCATGTCTCGGTACAAATCAAGAACATTGAAAAGTACTTCTTTTTCTTTCGAACACGCCATGGTGCACGTGGCCCACAGCAAACAAACGTATACGACCGTCTTCGCTCTGCGGCTGCCGCGCGCTGACTGAACGGTCTAAGCGTGCTAAGTCTTATTACACTACGCGGTATTCAGCAAGCAAGCGAGTAAGCACGGCCGAACCCATTCGGTCAGTCTAATTAGACAGGCTAACTTGCTAGCTCTTATTACATTATGCTAAATCTTAGTAAGACTGTCTGAATACCTCATAGTGTAATAAGCCCTTAAAAGTAGCGCTTGGCAACTCCCGTTCTAAATGCTCTAAGATATAGACAGACTATACCCATATTCAAAGATTCGAAAAAACCCTAGATATAATTTTTATCACCAGTGAAATAGTAAAGGTATCCTTAGCATAGTAGACTAGAATAAACCATAGATATTATTTTTATCATCGGTCTCTCTTACCGACTTCAAAATAGGAGGGGTACTTTAATATGTATGTTCCACTGTTTGTATTTTTTTAAATGTAGGTATGCGACAAAGCCTTTTTAATTTAAATTAAAAAAAAAATTTAGGTACCTACCTATTGTTATTACCGATTCCTTCGATGATAAAATTAATGATCCTATTTGGATAAATTATATGTATAAAAGTTTTAAAAAGCATGTACCCCGAGGTGGTCCTCCAAAAAATTGAGAGATTATTTGTTCTAATATAAATTATGATATCTTCGGAGCTATGACATGTAGGTACCTACCACGAGTGAAAATTTATCTTTTTTCGAAACTGAAATCGGTTTATTAATCAATAGCCATTCAAAGAAGGCACTCTCGAAATCAGGTAGGTATGTATAAGAAAACAATTGTTTTACAGTTTATGATTTATTCCAAATAACGAAATACAGAAGTTCTTAGTAGCATTATTTATTTAGCACACTTAGGTACCTACAATGTCAATATATAAGTCTCAGACCAAATAAAAACTATTTGGTCTGAGATATAAGTAGGTAAAATATTGCATGTTAGAGAATTTACATACAACCACATACCTAGTAAGTAGGTAAGAAATCTGTCTAAAAGAACCATAAAAACTGAGAATTAATTTACCAAATACTATGTAAATCACTATTCTTTATCTCATATCTACTTCAGAACAAACACACTTGACATCACATAGCTACTAAATATGTAAACCTATTCATAAAAGCTTGTTTTAGGTTTTCAATAAAACTTGTGAACACTTGCAAAGGCCTAAAAACTTATTGACTATTGAACATTACTTTCAGGAAAGTTGTGGCATCTGGTTCCACATTAGAATTGGTGCTGTATAATGCAGGTTTGCTTGCATTTCTGAAAATAAAACATGAATACAGTATTTTATTGAAATGCATTATCATAAAAAATATTCATTTTGACAACCTCTATGATTCAGAGGATTTAGGCCTGTCTGTGACGCAGCTGTGGGACAAATGTAACATGTTCTGCAGATATTTGTGCTGGGTCTTGTCGATTTTCTATCTATTATTTACATTACATTAGTAGTCTGGGTACCATAACACAAGCATTCATACATTGCATAATGTTTAAATGTTTGCAGCACTGTTATTGAATTATTATGGCTTAGGATTCTTGCATTACTGGTGGAAGCAAAACCCAACTCTAAGCTAAGGGACCTTTTCATTCCTCAAGTGTACATACCTTTGCATAGCTCCTGGTGAGCGAGGAGTGACAAGCAGACAGTTCATTGGCTGACCATCAAGCTGTCTGTTGTGGTACAAATCAACTGCCTTTTGTGCATCCTCTTGTGTTTTGTAAATGACTTCAGCAGTACCAGGACGAACCAAGCGAGATTCCACCATACCTCCAATATCTCCAAACAATTCCTGAAAACGAATTTTAAGAAAACTAGTTTAACCAATTCTGTATTGTATTTTCTGATGGCTTGGTGGGGCTTGGTATTAGTATCCAAGGAACTCAAATCTAACCAAACTGATGAAACTGATGAAATGTAAACTAACTGAATATGGTAACTCATAAATACTTACTTCAATGTCACCCCCAGTGACAGTGTTTCTTAGGTTGCTCACAATGATTCTGTATTCCAAGTTTGCCTTTTCAACTTTGGGAACAATTTGTTCACTTCTCATGGCTGCCATCGGACGTTTCTTGAGAATTGATTGAGGTCTCGGTGGACTAGCCTCTCGAACAGGCATTGCACTTCTGAAATTGTAAATAATATAATTTATTTGATTGGATTGCTGGCACTCAATCAATGTATTCTTGCATGCTCATATAGACCATGTGCATTGATAATTTGATAGCGTACAGAAAATCTGGTCACAGACAGTGCTTTCTGTAGTAAAGGCGCGGCCCTACTACTAACCTGTGGCTTCTAGTTCTACTGTCTATTGCATCATTATGAGCAATTATTTTGAGTTGCAGACTGGCCTTCCTGTTGTGTAGGGTTGGTCGCGGTGGAGAGTAATCTTCTCCCATAGGATCATCAATGACTTCAATATCATTCTCAATAGTTCTAACAAGTGGTCTGGGTCTAGATATTCTCTCAGTCCTCTCTGAAAATGAATTGGTTTATAATAAAAGCAAAACAGATTTCTAGAATAATTTAAATAAAGTAAGTATCAGAATCATACCATGAAGTTTATTTCCAATTGTTCTTGTTTCAAGAAATTTCTTCGGATTCAGTGTGTGCTTTGGATAAGGTCTTGTTAAACCTGGAGTCTGATATGCAACTTGTCGTGAAGGATCAACAAATGCTGTAAACACAAGTATTTTTTAATAAAAGTTTACAGTTGCATTTTTTAGTTATTTGTTAATTATATTTAAGTACCTCTTGGCATAGACTGTCGTGCAGTCCGGACTAGATTACCACGGTTTTGGACAAAAAGCCTTCCTTGACCAAGATTTTGCACACCTTTGCCCGAAATCCCTGACTGGAAAGTAAAATATTATTGAGTTTGTAATAAAAATGCCCAGAAGCCACATCAGCAAAAGTATATAAATTATAAAGTCATTTGTTCCTCTCATCATTGCATTATCAATAACTAGCTGCGCCCCGCGGTTTCACCCGCGTAAGTCCCGTTTCCGCGGGAATATCGGGATAAAAAGTAGCCTATGTGTTAATCCAGGGTATCACCTATCTACATACCAAGTTTCAACCAAATCGGTCCAGCCGTTTTTGCGTGAAAGAATAACAAACATACATACACAAATTCTCACAAACTTTCACATTTATAATATTATATATATATATATATACTAGCTGCGCCCCGCGGTTTCACCCGCGTAAGTCCCGTTCCCGCTGGAATATCGGGATAAAAAGTAGCCTATGTGTTAATCCAGGGTATCACCTATCTACATACCAAATTTCAACTAAATCGGTCCAGCCGTTTTTGCGTGAAAGAATAACAAACATACATACAGACATACATTCTCACAAACTTTCACATTTATAATATTAGTGGGATATATATGTATAAATAGTAGGATAATCATCTACACTAATATTATAAAGAGGTAAAATTTGTTTGTTTGTTTGATGGAGTTAATCTCGGTAACTACTCAACCGATTTAAAAAATTCTTTCATGGGTGTGTAGAATGGACTGTCCGAGTGATGAAACATATATTTACAGGTATTTATCGCAATTACCTTAATTTTACTTTATCCCCACGTTAACTGATCGCGAAAGTTTAAAAACGACAACTGTCCGGGTGGTTATAGGCTATATTTTATCCCTGTAGCTTCATTAGTACACCCGTGCGAAGCCGGGACGTGCTGCTAGTCATAGATAAGGTAATTTAACTAATATTATGGTAGGTGTCAACTTCATAAACAACAGAAGGGTAGGATACAAGAAATTAGGATTTACTTACCCTCTCTTGCCTCAATTTGTTTAGTTTCAGTCTAGCATCTTTCTGTTTAGCAAGAGCGGCTAATTTATCTCGTGCGTCTGTTATTTGTATCCTTTTCTTTGAAATTATTTTATTTCTAGCATCAGTAACTGGAAGTGTTTTTGTTGGAGGTTTATGACTCCTGGGAGAAAGTTTATTTGACTGTGGTCCTGCAGCTTTATTAGGTTTACTGGAACTAATGAACGAAGTTATTTAAAAACTCCATTGAATATTACTATGCATGCAGTGTTTGAAGATAGAAAGCGAAACGACGACGACGCGCGCGCGCGACGACTTCAAATCAAATTGGCACTCAACTCACCCCGGCTTCTCTTTTTTCTTTTTTTTTATGATATCATCTAAACTCATTTCAATGAAAGATGTCATTTTTAGAATTCAATTCAATAATTGGTATTATGTGAAATCACTGGAATCAAATTTTACTTGAATCCACAATCCTTTTTTAAAACACACGATCTGATCTATACCGAAATGAATGAACTAATGTAATGAATGAATGAACAAATAATAGAAGAAGAGCGAAGGAAGACTGACCGAGTAAGCACAACATGTCACAGATAACGAAGATAGAAATGTGCAAAAACCACAGATGTTTTAACTTACAAAATCCGTGGCAAGAAGGCCTAAACCTTTTCGTTCCGAGGCCAAAACCCTCAGAGCAATCATCATTGCCAAAACCCAAAACCAATCATTGACCTGACTGCTGATTCCCTGCCATCTATCGAGTTATTTAGGACTAGTTTTTTTTAAATAGGTACAAAAACAACTCATTAAGTAAAGGTTTTCTTGCTTCTGCTGACTGTTCTGCTGGGTTAAAATGGCCGTTCAAGCATGTCTGCTAGCAATTCATAAATAAAGCCGTTAGGGCATTTATTTCATCAAATAATTAGCATTTTCACCAAAAATGTCAGTTTATGAATTGCTAGCAGAAATGCTCGAACGGCCATTTTAAGGCCCCTGCCCTTAGAGCATTAAGCTTCATTGCTACATTTTATCAGAATCAGAATCAGAATCAGTAATATTTTATTGCTTATTGTTATGGTATGTTATTGTTATTATGGTTCTGCCAATCAACTGCCTAAGTACCTATTACTATTGTTCAAGCTTTCAGAAACTAAACTAATACATTTTTACGTACAAAATACAAATAGAACCAGTTGAGCCACCTAAGGACCGTTGCAAACGGTCTATAGGTAGCTCAACTGATCCAAACCACTGCCAGGCCAGACGGAAGCGTGCCCAAGACACTGGCCGCATTGCTACGCTGAATAGCAATGCTGATCCTTTGAGCCAAATAAGAGCCACTAGCCAGTTATGTAAATATGTAGGTACCGGTATAGGTATTAGTTTAGTTTCTGTGAATAAATGTTATTATTATTATTATGAGCCTGTAGCGTCCCACTGCAGGGTCCTTCCACTCGTCTCTACCAAGAGCCAGTGCGGTCCAATGTGGGCAGAATGAGTCGAGTTCATAAATGTAAAATATGAATAAATGTAGGTACCTACTTGTAAAAAAAAAGCTTTCATGGAAAATTGGCATAATCGAACTCAGACCAAATAAAAAGTACTTACTTATTAGAGTACTTTTTATTTGGTCTGAGTAATCGAAACATTAATTTATTTCTGCGATTGCAGGAACGCGCCGGCGCCCCGGGGCGGCCGGCCGCCGCCCGTTCTATCAGACTTGTTTCGTTGCGCGGACTCTCTAGCTAGAGTATTATTATGTTCTGTGCGCGGCGCGGACCCACGACAAAGTAAAGTAGGTGATAGTCGGGATGTGTCTTTTTTTAGTTGTTTCTTTTCTAACTACACTTCATTTCTTGAATCGAGCTAATAGGAACAAAAATAAACGCACGTGATTGGTCGTCGAAAATAATTGTATTTCTCGTAATTGGCTAGATTGTCAAATCAATTGTCAATTATCAAATCTAGCCAATACAATAATTTTCGACGACTAATCACGTGCGATTATTTTTCTTCCTATTAGCACAGAATACAGACAGAATATGCTGCTATTAGCTCGCTTCTGGAAATGAAGTATTATGTATATCGGTAGCTAGCTGTGCCCCGCGGTGTTACCCGCACTGAATAGCTCTCGTTTCCTTGGGATTACCGAGATCAAAAGTACCCTATGTGTTAAGTTACCCCCTTATGCATATTTGACCAGTAAACCTGTATTAGAGCCTGTCCAGAAAGAGCGATTTACGCGCGTGTCAACTCGCGCGTAAGCACTCGCGCGTACTCGAGATACCTACTAGAGCTACATACATCCCGTCCAGTAGCCCTACCATCAGTAGCCCTACCATGAGTTTTCGAGTTGTATAGTTAACTATTCTCGCTAACGAGTCAAGTATTTCAAATGTATGAAATTATTAGTTCATGCAAGTTACCGGGGGCGGCGCTGCGCTGGATTCTCATATATTTTGCGATACTTGACTCGGTATCGAGGATAGTATCAATGTAGGGGCGTTCAGCGTTCTGGACAGGGCTGCGTTCGACCGGATGCCTTTCTATCTGAATAAAACACCTTTTAAACTTTTCTTCTATATTTACCTACTATCCGATGTTTATTCCTTAGTTGGTACTAGTACTTAGATCACTTACAACTGTATGAGTTCAGAATGTTATCTGTATCACGTTAAAATAACAACTGATAAATTAGAACTGTATCACGACACCGATAAATAAGAACTGACTCGTTGCCAATCCTCGCAGGTTAATACCTGCGAGGATTGGCAACCTGATGTACCTGATTCCGAGTCCTTTAGTAATCTAAAGGACTCGGAATCAGGTACATTCCAGAAAAGTCCAAAACAATCGTGAATAGAAATTGTTCGAATCTATAAATAGCTTGCACAACAATAACAACAAAGCCTATTTCTATCCCTCTCGCACGCTGCGCGGTTGGCATCGAGCTAACAATAATGTGCTCTGCCTACGTTCGCATAGGGGCTATTTTCTCTCAATAACAATTAATGCAGCTAACAATAATGTGCTCTGCCTACGTTAACATAGGGGCTATTTTCTCTTGATAACAATTACAATGAATGCTCTGCCTATGTTCGTAGGGGCCTAGAACTTTTTTAACTTATAATATCTATCTATCTAATAATACCTATATCGACGGCGCTAACAATCAATAAGACTACAGTAAACTGATGGTAGGGCCTCTGTTTTCGAGTTGTTTAGTTAACTATCCTCGCTAACGAGTCAAGTATTTCAAATGTATGAAATTATTAGTTCATGCAAGTTACCGGGGGCGGCGCTGCGCAGGATTCTCATATATTTTGCGATACTTTACTCCGTATCGAGGATAGTATCAATACTACAGTAAACTGATGGTAGGGCCTCTGATGCCCTCGCGCGTAATACGCGCGTAGTACGCGCGAGGGCATCTGGACGGGATGTATGTAGCTCTAGTATCTCGAGTACGCGCGAGTGCTTACGCGCGAGTTGACACGCGCGTAAATCGCTCTTTCTGGACAGGTTCGTAGCTAAAATGCATATTAAAAATTAAAATAATTAAATAAATAAAATTAAAATAATTTAAAATAATTAGTGTGATTCATTCACTCAACTCTTCCTTCCTCCTTCACTCTTTTCGGTTTGTTCATTCATTCTTTCATTGCCTAGGGATGCGCAGAATGTGTCACTGAATTGAAAAGATATAAATATATCTTTTGATCATAGAGAACTATATCACTCTTTTAGTTCAGTAGTTCAATTAGTTCAATGGATAAGAAGTCGTCAATAACTCAGCTAGTCGGGTGTCGTTCGGAAATGAATTATTCAATTGGCGTACTCTTAGTTCAAATGATCATTTTTGTTAGTTGGATTATCGATCAACGCGGTATTTTTGAATGCTGTGAACTGCGAACAATAATTTTGTCTAGGGTTATACCTTAGTAGGTAAGTATTTCTTTATGTTACTGTGATTAACAGATTTCCCTTCATACTTTTATTCAGGCTTAGGACTGACAATCCAGATTATTTTTATATTGTCTAAATATTTAATTTAATTTAATTAGGTATGCTTACTTACCTATTTATGTATTTCGTTTTAAATGTCATGAACGGAAATTAAACAATAATCGAGACTGGCGTATTTAAAATTGTGTATCGCCAACCAATTGTGTATCAAAATGGCATTAATGAATATACCTACCAAAATGTATTTTATTCCCTTGTCATAAAGCTCAATCAAGTTCTGAAATGCTTCTTAGTACCTACGAAAGTGCGAGCGAAATAGATATAAACCTCTCTATCGCTCGTTTCGTTCGGCCGGCCGGCAGAGGCAGACATTACGTCTCGGTCGGCAACGTTCGATTTAGTTCGTTTGTATTCGTAACACAGAATTGTGCGTACTTCGTTTCGTTCGCGCTTCTCGGTGAAGCGAATGGACTACTGAAGTGTTTGTATTGGAAGTGAACTAGTGAAGGAAGAACTAGACGCAACTGAAGTAGTCCAATTGAAGGATTCATTCGCGAACTACACACGACTATCATTGCCAACTTTCTGTTCTGTCGTGCGTGGTGGCGTGGTTATTTCGTTGGTTCGCTCCATTTCTTGTAATTTCGAAAATACAATCTATTCCATCTTCAAAAGAGATGGGTGATCGTAAGTAGACTTCTACAATTAATTATAGCACACTAGGCTCTAGTTCATAACCTAAGTTATTGATTTTACTTTGGATACTTTTAGCTTACGCCTCTGGCGACTACAGCGGTGGAGGATACGCCGCTCAACAGTACTCAGTTCCACCGCCGGCCATGCCTGCCGGTGATAATTACGGTAGCAGTGGTGCGCAGCAGGGAGGAGGTTACGGTGCCCAAAATTACGGTGGCCAATCTGCAGAATGGAACAGTCAAAGCTCAGGAGGTAAGCCATTGTCGTGTTAGTCAAACATTTGCCATCTTGTTCTACCAAAGTTCTTGAAAATTAGTTACAACCAAATTATCATCAGCAGGTGGGAATTCGTTCCAAGGGAACAACCAAGGGCCTCCCTCAGGAAACAGTTACGGCCAGAATTATAACAGCAGCTCAAATTATGGCTCAAGTGGTGGTTATGATCGGAATAGCGGCAATGGCGGGTACAACGCTAGCGGCGGCGACCGCGGGGGCAACAGCTATGGAGGCGGCGGCGGTGGAGACCGCGGTGGGAATAGCTATGGCGGAGACCGTGGTGGCAACAGCTATGGGGACCGAGGTGGCAGCGGCTACTCCGGCGGAGATCGCGGGGGATATGGTGGAGGGGACAGGCCAAGCTACAATAGAGATGGGGGGAATAGAGATGGTGGATACGGGTAAGTTCCTCTTTTATGTCATTGGTTATTTATATCATCATTCATCTTTGTTTATTCCTGAAAAAAAATATTGTAGGGAATAGGTATCTCAATGTAGGTCCCAAACCAAATTATGAAATTAACATGTCCGAGGTTAACAAGGTATTTTCTATGTAAGAGGATGTAGAAGGTAATTCGATTGGTTGTTCATTGTTACTGATAAAACAGGGAACTTCTAGTTTTAAGCACAAGACTTACAAAAATGGGTCCGGATTTAGTTACAACAATTTATGATGTCTGGTCATTGTGGTTTGAAAACAGGTATAATAGTGTCTTAAGATTATTAGGACTATATTATCTATCTATCTATCAATAAAAATGGTTGGTTAAAAGTCAAACAGGTTAACAGCAATACTCATCCATCAACTGTGTGGTTTATTTAAATGTTTCTTCTGATTTTTATTGTTAAAAAAAATGTATTTGCTTTCAGTCAAAGGCTTGCATACAATGTTTGGTTTACAATTTTAGATTTAGTTGTTTTTTTGTTTAGAACAGAAGACTGAACTTTATGAGCTTCAGAAAACCTTTTTCTAGAAAATAACTAAAAATAAATAAACTTGAATGCAAACTATTTGACAGAATAGAGCATACTTTCAATGCATTCATCATTTCATGAATTAATTACAAAATACATGCTCATTATAATGATGTATGGATTGACATTATTTTGGGACTAAGTACACTTTGCAGATTGGTTCTTTATTAACTTGTATTTCTGGTTCACAAGACAACTTAAGAAAAAGGTATTTTTAATATTATATTTCAAGTAAGCACTAGTTATCAGACGGTTTACTTGGTTGAATGTTGAAATAGTGGGAATATTAACTCCACTGATTACCTTTAGATAAGTGACTGATTTTAGTGTGACTTTGTGAAAGTACCTACTTTGTCAATTATGGAAAATTTCAAAATACCTAGTGCTGCAGGGCAAAAGTTATTTCTAACTAAATTAAAGGACGTCACACACAGCAGCTATAATATATATTACGGTATATTACATCCCGGGATATATATCTGTATATTAAAGCTATCACACACACAACAGATACTGTAATATATCTTTCGGTTCATTTCATTGACATACGTCACGATTGACGTACTCTCCAACTGCTAAAGTGTTTTAAAGGGTGTTCTTATTTTTTCATACACGGAAAGTACGTATATATATATATATATATTTATATATATCTATATATAACATGTTTTATTGAGATAAGGAACAAATTAAAAAACAGACAGAAACAAAAAATCTAAAATGGATCTACAGAATAAGAATTACAAAATGATTTCTAAGAAATGTCTACCGCTCTCTGGGATACAGCCGTGATCATAAAAATACCTACACTACTTAAAAAACTAATTTAATAAAAATGAACACTGTATTCTAAACTATGTATATAATATTCTTATTTTTTCATTTCTCATACACGGAAAGTACGAATATATATATATAATTTTGTGATTATTTCCGGGAGTTAAGATCAACCTTTTCCGAACTTCATTAAAAAGATATTAAGAAAAATAATACCCACATGCGAAAGAGTATATGTTCCGAAGAACGACTTGCTGTATGCTTAAGGTAAGAATGAAATGAAAGTATAAAATAATCATCAAATTTTTGAACAACCTTTACGAAGCGAAATATATGAAAATATATCGAGATATACTGAGATATGTCGAGCTATATCGAGCTATAAATATATATTTTCGTATCGCTCGGTATCTTAAGATACGAAGATATGAAAATATATATTACTAGCTGCGCCACGCGGTTTCACCCACGTAAGTCCCGTTCCCGCGGGAATATCGGGATAAAAAGTAGCCTATGTCACTCGTGGATAATGTAGCTTTCGAATGGTAAAAGAATTTTTAAAATCGGTCCAGTAGTTTTTGAGCCTATTCATTACAACCAAACAAAGTTTTCCTCTTTATAATAAATATATATATGTATATATATATATATATATATATAGTGTAGATAGCTGCTGTGTGTGGTCTCCTGTCAATTTCTATAGAAAGATGTAATGAGATATATCGTGCTATAAGATCTTCATATTATAGCTGCTGTGTGTGATGTCCTTAATTCTTGCATAGATGCATAGACTAGAAAATCTGAAAATCTGTTAATTTTCCTGAAGTTAACAGTTATGATCTAACTTTTATTATGATTTTATTTATTCTTATTACTAGGCAGAGGGCTTCATATTAAAAGTAGAATCAGGTTTAAAACAAGAACTCAGTCCTAGATAAAGCAAACTTTTAGATGAATTTTAGCTTTGGCACATATTTGTTTTAATTTAAATTCTCTAGTGTGCACAAACTAATGCAAAAGGTACAAAATATAATAATCTAAGACACATTCTTATTTATGGTAACTTCAGAATCATTGAAATGCTAGTGAACCAGAAAATGCCCTGGGAATTCACCTGGTTTGTTTAGTCCCTAACAAAATCTTGAAAAGGATATAAGAAATAAATAATAGGACTTTGTGATTATTAATATTGTTATATACTTTTCAAGATGGCTTATACAAATATGTATTGTTATTGTATTGTAATGATCCTACAAGTACAAGTATAAACACTTGTAACGAGATATTTACCATGATTTGTGGATTTATGAGTTTCCCGAGTTGCATGCGCCATGATCACGGTGAAAACTCAGTTTAACCGTGATAATGGCGCATGCAACTGTGCCGAAATATCGGGAAACTCATAAATCCACAAATCATGGTAAATAATTCGTTTCAAGTGTTTATAATGTTCAAAACCCTGATAGTTTAAAAAGTTTGATCCTACAAGTGTTTTATATAAATGCATGTCAACGAATATACTGCCATAATGTGTCACCAAACGTTCTAAGATTTTCAAGGTATCAAGGTATTAACATAATGGTAAAGAAAAGGATGCATCACTTGGAGTAAGGTCACTTTGAGAGTGTACCTAGGTGTTTGGTCTGCGCGCTCCGTACAGTGTACCCCGGCCTGCCAGTGTGCTAAAAGCTCTTCTTATTGTTTTAGTGGCGGCGGCAGGGGGGGTGGTTTTAACAAAGGTAAAGCTCCTCGCTAAGCGAGCGATGCTATTGACATTATTTTTAATTTGTATTTACGTAAGGGCTGCCAAACCTGATTTTACTCGTTCACTGGTTATGAGTGAAGAGAAACTATTATTTTGTTTTTTACGACATGTACGTCAAGGGATTTGGTGCTTATTTTTTGCCATCAATATTTATAAACTAGCTGCGCCCCGCGGTTTCACCCGCGTAAGTCCCGTTCTCGCGGGAATATAGGGATAAAAAGTAGGGGGTATCATCTATCTACATACCAAATTTCAAATCGGTCCAGCCGTTTTTGCGTGAAAGTATAACAAACATAGATACATTCTTACAAACTTTCACATTTATAATATTAGTAGGAAGGAAGTAGGATATTCGTAATCGTGTTTTATAGGCCGAATAGCTTTTAGCCATTCACAAAAAAATGTATTCGCTGCTAGAATACATGACACCACTTACCTATGGAGACATATGTTTTTTTACAAAACAGTGTAAATTGAATCTACGCGTTTCTTGGTACTTTTGTTGGTAATACTTTACCGTAAGCTGTGATAAAAGGGGTAACCTACTTCTGATACAAAACAACATCCACATTCCAGACGCACTGTTTTTCAGGATCTTCTATCGACAGGGAGAATATAATATCCACCTACATTTTGTAAAAGAGACACGAGATGCCATTTCACGGCTTGTATATTTAAGTCAAAAGCGTTAACGTGAATTCGTCCAACTGTTCCTGAGAAAAAGAACTGAATGATGGTGAAGAACTTGAGGGTGTGTTGATAGTTTTTCAGCAATGGGTTTATAAAATATTGATACCTACGTAATTAAAACAAGGTTCTACTGGTCTGACTATATTCTGGTAAATTGTCATCGACAGCAGTTTTAATATTGTACAAAGTGTAATTTCGACTGAACTGTACCAGAAACACTGAATATCGTTTTGGCAGCCCTGTGGTTGAAATGTGTTACATACAATTATTGGTATATTCGATTAGCAGCATGGTCATTCAAGGTACTCTTAGGTATTTACACAAATAAGATCATCATTTGTTCAACGTCAAAAAAGGTCACATTGTTATCAGCGTATTAGGGGGGAAAATTGGTTCATAAAAGTGGATTTATGAGAGTATGTTATTGAAGAGGTGTCTTAATTATAAATAATTTTGTTCACATATCATTTATACAAAAATACTTGTACAGTGAATATAGTAAATTTAATTTAAATGTTTTAAATCAGGTTAAATAGTATAAAAAATTCAGGTTCAAATCCTGAAATGTTGTTCTTTAGAATGATTAGTAGAATCAAAATCAATACTGGGTATGCAAAATTAAAATAAAAGTTATTTGCTTACTTAACAATAGGTACCGTATTTGCTTTTTTCTGTTGACTAAATAATACTTCTTATAGGTGGTGGAGGCGGCTTTGGCGGGGATCGTGGAGGGAGTGCGGGTGATATGGTCACACAGGAGGATACCATTTTCATTCAGGGCATGAACTCTTCCACTTCTGAAGACGAAATATGTCAGCACTTCGGCGCCATCGGAATAATCAAGGTTCTTTATTCAATAATACATCAATCAACAAATCTCTATGCCTATACTTAGCCATGCTAAATCTAAATATTACAAACAGATGGACAAGAAGACCCAAAGACCAAAAGTCTGGATGTACAAAGACAAAGCGACAGGTCAACCCAAGGGTGAAGCGACTGTCACCTACGAAGATTCCAACGCCGCGTCCTCCGCAATTCAATGGTTCGACGGCAAAGACTTTAACGGTTCCACAATCAAAGTATCTCTGGCTCAGAGACAAAACACATGGGCCGGTGGTAAGCCCGGCGGTGGCGGCGGCGGCGGCGGCGGCGGCGGCGGCGGTGGCGGTGGCTTCCGTGGGGGCCGAGGGGGCGGCGGCGGCGGGCGCGGCGGCGGTGGGGGTGGACGCGGCGGCGGCGGTGGCGGCGGTGGCGGAGGACCGCCCTCCGGGAACAGAGAGGGAGACTGGAGATGCACCAACCCTAGCTGTGGAAACACTAACTTCTCATGGAGGAAAGCTTGTAACAGGTGAGCATCTGCATAATAGAGTACATTTCTATTGTTAAAACTCCTTATATTCATTAAAACTCCCGATCCCGAGAGATCATCTCTCTCTTCTTGAAAAGAGGGTAATTAGGCCAATTTTTGAGCAGAGTTGTATTAGTTTTTTTCTTTATACAGTCATTTTAAGTCACATTATCAAAATATCCGATGTTCGTATTCAGAAACTGAGACTCGCTCAATCGATGACGCATCGTGATCATTAAATCTTTCAGATGTAACGAAGAGAAGCCCGGTGGCGGCGGCGGCGGCGGCGGCGGTCCCCCGTCGGGCGGTCGCGGCGGTCCGGGGGGTCGAGGGGGTCGCGGCGGCGGCGGGCGCGGAGGGGGCAGCGAGCGCGGCTGGGGGGGGCGCGGGGGTGACGACCGCGGCGGAGACCGTGGAGGAGACCGCGGGGGCGATCGTGGCGGAGACCGCAGACCCTACGGCGGCGGAGGCGACCGCGGCAGCGGTGGCGGCGGCGCCATGCGCGGCGACGGCGGGTAACTTATGTTATTTTTCTTAAGAGCAGATTCAAAGCTCTTATACAACTGAACTTAGGTCCCCTTTCCCTTGTCATTTTGGGCAACTGTTGCAACATTCATAAATGTGTAAATCTCCAAAATATTATAAGTGAAAATTCCTATTTATGTTTTCAAATAAATTGGGAATCAGCATCTTCTCAAACAATCCTCCTCAAGCCTAAGTGGGTAAAAGCACTTAGGATATGTCGACGAAATGCTAAGTTGTCAGATCGAAAACCTAATGAATCTAGCGCTTGATAGCGTTATTCGTCTTGTTTGTTACTCATACATTCTTTGTTTTTTTTTCAGCAGCAGGGGAGACAGGCAGAGACCGTATTAGGATTTTTAATGTATGTTTATCGTATTTTGTAAGGTTTACTTCTTTTGACTGAACCTAAGTCTTAGGTTTATCATCAATGAATTCAATGTTCATTATCTGTAGTTTGATTAGTTACTTAGATTATGATTAGCATAGTAAACTAGTGACTGGAAATGTTTCCTTTTATGAAAGGTTATGTATCAGTTTTGTTCCCATTCATGTTTTTTATAAAATTGTGATTGCAGTGATTTTTGTACAGATAAAAGAATGACTGTTGTTGTGTTTATGAAACAATTATGAACTAAAACCATAATGATAAATAAAAAATAACTGCAGAATGAACATTGCCAGATTGTATTTTATTAAAATAAGACTAGGATACATACCCAAGTGTTAATAAATCTTACTTGAAACCACATAGTTGTTTTGTTTCGATAAAGTATCGTATTTGATTTTACCAAGGTGTAGTAGTACCCTTGGTTTTTTCTGATAAACTCATGAATTTTTTTAGTAGGCAAGTAGGCATCATATGAAACTTCTAGCTAGCTGATTCTACCTGTCTTTCTAAGTGTAGGCTTATTTTTTTGGGTGATCCACTCACTAAATTAAATTAATTATAGAAAAAAACAATGAAATCACATCATACAGGCCAATCAGTCTCTTGCCTATAATGTCAAAACTACTTGAAAAGTCATTATTACATAGAATGCTAACGATCATCAATGAAAGATCTATCATTCCTGATCATCAGTTTGGTTTTAGAAAAGAACACACCACTATAGAACAAGTCCATCGAGTTTGCAGAAAAATTAGGTCATCACAGGAGAAAAAAGAATACTGCTCATCAGCCTTTCTTGACATACAACAAGCCTTCGATAGAGTCTGGCACAAAGGCTTGCTATTTAAAATAAAAACCCTACTGCCACATACATTTTATGGAGTACTAAAATCATACCTGACTAACAGAATATTCCAAATAAAGGAAGGCAACAGCACATCAGCTTTCTACGAAATTCTCGCCGGAGTGCCACAAGGCTCAGTCCTCGGACCTGTCTTGTACACACTTTTTACACACGACCTACCGCAGAACCCTGATGTCACTGTTGCTACGTTCGCGGATGACACGGCCCTTCTAGCTTCCAACAAAAGTCCCATAGTAGCCTCTGAAATCCTACAAAACAGCCTACAGCAAGTAGAAGAATGGCTATCGAAATGGAGAATAGCTGCCAGTGTATCCAAATCGGTACATGTAACATTCACACTCCGAAAGGAAGACTGCCCTCCAGTCACTCTAAATGGGACCAAACTGCCACACCAAAATACAGTTAAGTACTTGGGTATGCACCTGGACCGTCGACTTACCTGGAAAAAACACGTCCAAACAAAACGAGACGAAATCAACCTCAAATACAAAGGACTGTATTGGCTGATGGGCCGAAATTCAAAACTATCCATTGATAAAAAGTTACTTCTCTACAAAACAATTTTGAAACCGATTTGGACATATGGCATACAGCTATGGGGGTCTGCCAGTGCCTCAAATATAATGACCATACAAAGAGCACAGAACTACATCTTAAAACAAATTGCAAACACCCCATGGTTCATCAAAACCACGGAGGTTCATGATTTCCTAGAAATGCCCATGGTAAAAAAGGAAATAGAAACACACGGACTTAACTACAAATTAAGACTTGAAAAGCACCCAAACCAACTAGCCGGACAGCTCACAATTCCGGAAACTATTCGTCGCCTGAAAAAACGACGTGACATCTTCGACCAGGACAATCAAACAAACTGATTTTTGCTAAAGAAAGGGCAGGCTCCGCTGGGAGCAGAATAGCGCCCTCCACGCTAAAAAGCACTCACCTCATCTGCTTATAGTCAAAAAGACTGATCGCAAGATAACAATAACAAAAAAAAAAAAAAAAAAAAAAAGAAAAAAACAATATCAGCATAAAGTTTCTCGTTGGTCTTTTATCATTTGATACTACAACCTGGCTTCTCTCCCAGGTCTAGAAATGTATTCAGCAGTAAGAAAAAAAACAAAGCAATTATGTATTAAATTCTATTTTATTTACAACTGAAAACCACTAATTCAAAAGAATTTTCTTTGGTCTAAAAATAATATGTAGATGCATGTGAAATTCAATACTATTTCATTATCTTATATACAGCAAAGGCAGTGTCTATCGCTTTTGAAAGCTGAATACTTTGATGAGTAGAAATCCCACTACAGTGGCTGCAGCGACGCCGATGCCCGCTTTCCACCACGACGAATTTTCACCGGTGAGACTTGCGAAATGCTTCAAGTGTCTGCAAATAAATAAATCGGTACTATTTAGCGTAATTTAGGAATTCAAACCTGTGTGAGAATTTGCCTCAGGATGTCAAACATGTTCATTGTTCTTGCTAAATTTTGAACTATGCCCCTGGCTGTTGTTAATTTTAGTGTCTCTTTACCCTGTAAACTATATAGATGACTTCCCACTATCCCACTAATATCCCACTAATATCCCACTAATATTATAAATGTGAAAGTTTGTGAGAATGTATGTCTGTATGTATGTTTGTTATTCTTTCACGCAAAAACGGCTGGACCGATTTGGTTGAAATTTGGTATGTAGGTAGGTGATACCCTGGATTAACACATAGGCTACTTTTTATCCCGGTAAACAATGTAGGAAAAAAAAGTTGTCTGGGAGCTTAAAACGAAAACGCTGCCTAAACCCTTTAAGATTCCCACTAATATTATAAATGTGAAAGTTTGTGAGAATGTATGTCTGTATGTATGTTTGTTATTCTTTCACGCAAAAACGGCTGGACCGATTTGGTTGAAATTTGGTATGTAGGTAGGTGATACCCTGGATTAACACATAGGCTACTTTTTATCCCGGTAAACAATCCCGGTAAGCAATCCCGGTAAACAATGTAGGAAAAAAAAGTTGTCTGGGAGCTTAAAACGAAAACGCTGCCTAAACCCTTTAAGATACAACAAAATAATGTATGGTGGAATTGTGTATCTTATATAGGTCTACAAAAAAGTCAGCGATAGCATATGTCTATCTCTTAAGGATAACATACTACATGCATTTTAATACTTAAACAAATGATCAATTTTATAGCGCTAACTTGGAAAGCTATTTACAAACATACAGTATTAATCCTTATCATTTTAAATAGGTTCGTTGGCAAGAACAATTCATGTAGATTATTTTATCCTTTTACATCATGCAAATCAAATAAATACTTTAGGAGATATCGCAAAATCAAAATAGCGCGCAACAAAATTAATTTCGTGTCGGGCCCGCGCGGGGGGCGGGTAGGGGGGGGGGACAAGTTCGCACATCGCTGAGTGCGTTTTCGTACCTAACGTGAATTTACAAGGCGCACTAGCAATTTTTTGAAAACGCATTGTAGGGTATCTATTAATGTAATATTGTGATTATAGGAATTTTTACTTACCTACCTACGTAGGTTACCTACGTAGGTAGATATTTGATTTTGTTTTTGGTAGGTATCTATTAATAATAATAAAGTTAACCATGCAATAAAACAACGAAAACGTAATTTGTCTGTAATTAGTAGTTAATTACAAGCATTTCTTTGTTTTTGTCACCTACCTATGTACCTACCTATAATGAAGACAACACCGAATCTACCTAATCTTTCTGTTTTTGGTAACGATATAGGTACATTTTATGTGATGTCCCGGCTTCGCACGGGTGTAGGTAGGTACTAATGGAGCTACCGTGATAAAATATAGTCTATAACCACCCGGACAGTCTATTCTACACACCCGTGAAAGAATTTTTGAAATCGGTTTAGTAGGTAGTTTCGGAGCAGTCTATTCTACACACCCGTGAAAGAATTTTTGAAATCGGTTTAGTAGGTAGTTTCGGAGATTACCTCCGTCAAACAAACAAACAAATTTTAACTCTTTATAATATTAGTATCTACTATAGATTCTATAGATAGTAAGTATAGATAGATAGGATAACACCAGCAGCGTGAAATTGTTTTACAATTAAAATAGAAATAGGAATAGAAATAGAAAAAAAAAATATTTTCCAAAAATACACATTAAAGACATAGATAGACATTAACAATGGAGAGGAAAATATGGCAACCCCTCAGCATGTGCTTCAGCAGCACAATGGCTGATGAAGATTAGCATAATTAAAATTAGGTACTTATTGTATTGCTGTATTTGCTGTAATTTTAATTGAATAGGCAGGGGCAAATTTACCAATAGGCTGAGTAGGCTGGAGCCTAGGGCGGCAGATTTGGTACCAATTTTTTTTATTTTACAGAGAGAAATAAACAAATTACCTACAATTTTTTTTTTGTAATCTTCTAAAGTGAAAATCAGTGTCAACCTTCTATGACTTTTTTTGTTTAAAAAATTTCGGCTCGCTTCGCCCGCACCATACCTTCTTCACTTTTCTGAAGTGAACACCAGTGTCAGCCTGTTATTTCTGCACAGTGAGCAAAATCAAACCTTTCATGCCTTATTTGTCTTAAAAATTTCGGCTCGCTTCGCTCGCACCATACCTTCTTCAATTTTCTGAAGTGAACACCAGTGTTAGCCTTTAATTTCAACACAACGATCAAAATCAAACCTTTCATGCCTTATTTGTCTTCAAAATTTCGGCTCGCTTCGCTCGCACGATAACTTCTTCAATTTACTGTAGTGAACACCAGTGTCAGCCTGTTATTTCAGCACAGTGAGCCAAATCAAACCTTCCATGACTTATTTGTCTTAAAAATTTCGGCTCGCTTCGCTCGCACGATTACTTTTTCAATCTTCTGAAGTAAACACCAGTGTCAGTATTTTATTTCAGCAAATGAGCAAAATCAAACCTTCCATCAGTTAATTTGTGTATAACCTGTGTTTTCGGTAAATAAATAAATTGGTATTTGTATTCCATGGCTGATGTGTCTTTTGTATTGTAATATAAAAATGTATTGCTGTTCGTTAGTCACCCTAAAACTCAAGAACAGCTGAACGGATTTTTCTTATCTTGGTCTTGAAAAGTTCGTGGAGGTCTAGGAAAGGTGTAAAAGGTGAGAAAAAAATCGATCCCGCCATTCCCGCGAGAACGGGACCTACGCGGGTGAAACCGCGGGGCGCAGCTAGTAGAATTATAAATGCATACTGTTTTTAATAGACTTCAGTATAAATGTTATGGTAACAAACGTGCAATAATGATTTGTATAAGAAGCAAACAGATGTTTTGTCTATTTAAGCCCGAATGCTATAATCAATGTGACATGCTTGCGATATACGAGCAGAGTAGGTGTATGTTAATATACGTGGGGCGATTTATATGAATCACGAACTAAAGTGAAACAAGCTTATAGTTAGTGTGATAGTACTGACCTGTGCTTGCTGAATAAAATCCAAGCAGCTTGAAATTGACTGATAAAAACAATTAAAACAACAGTCCAAAACAGTTTGATGTAGTAATGGAGTAATAATGTTTATTACAGTTTAGCTCACTACTTTAGTTAGCTCTTAATTCGAATTGGTTGTTTGTCTAATAGGTGTTTCTACTAAATAGTTAAAAGAATTTAGAAGAAGTAAGAATAACTTTCAACGAAAATTACATGTAAAACAGGTACCTGAAGAGTGCGGCGGGGAAATGGAAATTAAATTAAATGTTTTTTTTTAAACAGGAGGTACATATTATTATACTCAGTAGCGGCGTCGTCCTTGCGTGTGGTTCTCAAAAACGTAAAGCCGATGATAGTATTTAGTTTAAGATAAGAGAAAACTGGAGATAAAAACCAAAACGTGCCAAAATCTTTAATCTTTTTAGCTTTTAGTGTTCAGTTTTTGGATTTCAGAATTTACTGAAATCTCTAGTTTTAACGTTAATCCCGGACTATCTCTTGACTTCTTTTAAAACAATAGGCCGAAATAAACAGTGAAACTCAGGCAAACTGTATAAAACAAACATGTCTGATTTTATTATATTAAACAGAAAAAATGTTATATTTTCTCTATTCATGTATGTTGTTTACATTACATAAATGCATAGTACGAGCAAGGACGACCTAAGTATCATGTATCTTGGTAGAGGCAGTAAAAACTCAAAACATAATAGGAACGCCGCGCCCTTCAAGCTTCAGGCGAGCTAAATTCCAGCACTACACCAAATATGTACTCACGGGAAGGCGGCCATGGTGGCGAGCTTGACAAAGACATCGTGCTTGTTCTCCCTGACGTGGAACAGTTGCGGCGGTAGAAGCTGGTACTTCTGGCAGAAGACCTCGGGCTGAAGGATGTAGTCCTGCCGAGCTGGGGGCGTCTCGCCGCGAGCTCCTACTACTAGTACCGGGATGTGACTTTCCGCGAAGTATTTCTGCAGGTGAGTCCACATAATGTTCAATTGTTAGTGAAATACCTAGGTTTAGTCTGACCAGGGCCTGGGTGGCAAGGCAACAGTCTGGGTTGGATATTGGTAGGGCCATGAGCACACAGTTTTCAATAAGGAAAAGCTGTAATTTGTCAGAGTTATTCGATACTTGTTTTGTAATATTATGAACAAAGTTATTGATCAAAATTGTACATGGATATGGTTAAATAACCAGCAATAACCAAAACTGATTAATCAGTGTGGTAATTCAGACATCAACAGTAATTCTTCTATTGTATTTTATAGTGTTCAAAATGACACACTTACAATATATATCCGTGCGATGTACTCGAATGATCGCGAGGCAGCCACATCATAGACTAAACACGCCACGTCACAGTTCACCTCATGCGGCTGCAAGGGATCCGAGACGCGCGTGATGGGAATCTCCTTCAGAACGAGGTACTTCTCCTGCCCGTAAACTGATACTGTGTTGATGCAAATGTTTTCTGTGGAATTGCTGTCGCCTCTCTCGTTTCCGTGTGGCTTTATTTTCTGAAAATGTTGAATTGATAATATAGCTTCAGGAGATAGGAGGTAATCTCTAGTGTCACGAAGTCATATCAGAAGCGAGGCGGTTTCGATGGTGCAGTGGGCTTGTATCTGAATCAATTAACTGTCTGAGTTCAACATTATTTTAAGATTTGCGGTAAGTATAATAGTTATGTATTTGTTTACAAACCTTATGTGCGATGCCGAGAAAACTCCTACAGATGGACGTTTTGCCGCACGACCTCGGCCCGATGACGTGACACTGGTATACATTACGACTGGACTGTTTCTTGGCAATGTCCACCTTTTTTTCGCGAGTTACTGTAAATATTTCACAAATTAGTCCAAAGTTCAACAATCTAGCTATACAGTGGAATTTATTACACACAAAATAACAGATGACATCAAAACAACATTCATTTTAATCTATGAGATCATTGCTCTTGTGAGCTAATATTAGTGGTATCTTAAACCGTCGTCATGTTAAAGTCTATTTAACATGCTAAATCTTTAGCAGAAATATAAGCGTATTTTCATTGTACAAAATACTGTCGACGTTGATTAAATTTTTCGGAAATTAACATCGTAAAGTTAAAGTAACTTCAATGAGCCCTTTGTTAATCGTCGAGATTGAAATACAACATTCACGTTACCAAGAATCACTTATGTTACATTTATGAATAAACTTACTATGAATAGCACTTTTTTGCGTGTCGTTCTCAAGGAAGTTATAGCCTAAATATGCTAAATAGGCGCTCGTGTTCTGAAGGTCCAACAAGGCCATGACCGTCCAGCGACACATCCAGCCTTGTAACGTCAGATAACCCTGAAATATATTGAAGAAGGATATATATATATACACATAGGAGTGCTCTACAAACTTATATAACACCATAATATTTAAACAGACATTTCATAAGAGCTCAGTAAATAAGTTTACCTTATCATTAGTTGGTACAGTATATCTCAAGTTGTGCCACGGTATTCTCGGGCAGCATGAGAAGACATTCTTTAACTCGGTAGGGTTGAGCATCCCATCCTTGTCCTGATCATATTTTTCGAACACCTGAGTGAGAAACTGTTGTCCTTTGTATGATAGCTCTGTGGTACAACCTACTGGTATTTTGACACTGTAATAAAAATATACATTTAAATAAAGAAAGCACAGTTAAAGTTCGCATCATTTTCTGATGCCACGTTCGTTTTTAGAACAGTTATTATGAATGTGCCTAGTTCAGGCGATTATCTTCTTTTTTCTCAATACCTCTGTTAACTTTGAAGTAACATCACACATCTTCAGAAATATTTAAGAATTATACATGCCGAGTTTTATTTTCTTAACCGCTATTCGAATGTGCTCGAAGTTTTATAGTGTTTTATTTGGTCTGAAGTGTTGGATAAATTGAAATGGCATTCCATTCATAAATCTTAAAGTTTTCGGTGCAATGTTAGCTGCAGAAGCTGTAGAACCGATCAATTATAATAAGTGTAGGATAATTGAAGTAAAGGTTTGTAATTGTATGCAGAGTTTACACTCAGACTTTGCTGTCGATTTTTTGACCTCTACAGAAACTGATTATTTAAGATGCGATTTACACTTGTTTGTGAATTATGGAGTTATAAAGTAAAGAAGCGTTTTTTGTTAAAGAAGCGTTTTTTGTTTCATTGTTGTAGTTGACCTGACCTACATTACTTATATCATGGATAATGTTTTATTGTTAAACAGTTATGTTCAGCAGTGCATGACTCTACGCACATTGCACATGAGGTTGGGTGGGTATGGGAGCACAGGCTGCCCTTGCATTATGTTACTATTATGTGGATGTAAGGATGTAAAAATTGCTGACACTGATCAAATTAGTTCAAAATGTAAAATTGCTTTTATTGTAATGTTAGGAAAAAATAAATTCTATGTCCTGTAATAATCAATACAGAAGAATCTGAAAATGAAGTTTAATTTTTCAGAGTAGCTTATGAGTTACTAAAAATTATCCTGTACTATGTTATGGTGTGTGGTAAAAGACTAACTTATTCAAATACTAACTTATTACCTGGCATATAAATAGCTGTGAGTCAACTCCAAACTCTCGTCATAGCCAAATTTCCTGAGCACAGTCCAAGTAGTCTCATTTCGTCCTCTTTGTATAAACAAACAATGTAGGAATATAAATCCTTTTATTGTTATACAATCATTCTCTATACCACCAGCAATGTTTTGGGCAATTACAGATTTCACTTCATCTAAAACCTGAAAAATACTCAACATGTATAATTAACACATTCAATGCCCATGACACATGTAGCTGGGCTGGGAATGGGTTAAAAAAGCTTATCAGAATTGTTAGTTATGATGACACCTTATTTTGTGTAAACAAAGTAAGACAAGACAAAGATTACATAAACTATAAGAGCTTGCCAAATGAGACATACAGGTTAGAAGTAAAATATATAGCCAATTTAAGATAACACCTTTCCAGTATGTAAGGCTCAGATAAGATGAATGGATTAAGTATTGTATCCATTGATGTTAATGAATTTAAAATATATGATGACTGAATTATGTTTTATTTTTGGGATTTTATAAACCTTGGCTATGTTTTGTGTTAAATGTAATTACTAGGATCGATATTTCTTTATTCTTTATTGTACAGGAAAAAATTACATTTAAAAAGCAGATACAAAAGGCATGTACAAAGGCGAGTTTAACCCTAAAAAGAGATTTCTTCCAGCAAACCTTTGAGGATAGGGAAAGCTGATTGAATTTCTTAGACGAAATAATGTAAATTTATTTGACAATAGATCTATGGATGCCGAGTTGGAGAGACTGGTTTTATTAATGTACCTGTAATTGTAGTGGTGACTCAAAACACTTTTTCTGGAACATAGTGACTTCATAGTCATCCAAGACTCCATCACCGTCCAAGTCACAGATTTTAAATATCCTTGTTAGTGCTCTTTTGCATTTTTCTGTCAACTTAATAAAAACAGTCAAATGATTATTATGTTCCTAAGCATTTTTTTGAAAAAAGGGTGTTATGCTGTACATTTTATCTCTTACCTCTTGTTCATCTATAGAATAAATTGGATTTATTGGATGCAGTACTGCCTTTTGGGCATTGTAGAACATTTCAGATACATTTACAAGAGATTTTGCTGAACATTCAATGCATCTGTCAACTTCTGGGTACTCTTCAGCTATGTCCCAAATATTCTACAAACAAATTCCAATTCAATGAAATACTATCAGTTACATAGCAGTAGCAGTGTGATTATGACTCTGGTTAAACTTACATCAATAATTGAATAATCAATCAGGTCTATCTTGTTTCCAACAAGAATAACGGGCTTCCTAGATTCATCCTGGCAATTGTCCCTAACAAATGGTAACCAGTATGAAGCAATTTTATTTAGTGTTTCCTGTTTGTCTACTGAGAATACTATGCATATAACATGAGCTCTCTCTATCTCCTCGGCTACTTGCTCCAAAGATTGCTCAGCCACTGAAATATTGGAACAAAAAGTTTATGAATGTAGGAAAAGCTACCAAATAACAATGGTAATTGTATTCCAGATTCTCATGCTCTCTAATAGGTACTTCAGTTGTTTAAATTGACTCTATAACGGTTAAATTGTTGCAAAATTAAGTATTGTATTATTTTATAGTCCATTAAATTAGACACAGGACGAACAAAATAACTTACCACAAATATCTACGATATTAGTCGGAACTTGTTCGGGAGTCACGTCCGCTGGTATTGTTATTTCTTCTGCTTTAGGTGGCACATGTTCTGTGAACTCTTCAGTCACTAAAGAGAGTATGAGGGATGTTTTTCCAACACCAGGATCACCCAGTAACAGGATTCGTACATTTCGCGGAATCGATTCAAAAACCATTATGGTAAATTGAATAGCACTCAGGTTATGTACTCATTTCTTGCAAACGAATCTGTTTATTTATTGTAATTATTGAATTGCTTTGGCCAAATTACAAAATATATTTTTTTCCCATTTTGAGAATTTGAGATTGTATTTTTGTGCCCAGCCAGCAGCCAGCCAGCCAGAGACAACAAATAATTAACAACTGCACTGCAAAAATGTCAAAGTCAAGCAAGTATCAAGAAAAGAAAAAATAAAAATGTTGTTTCCATTAAAAAAAATGTTTGGATCTCACCATCTCAGAAAGGATTCAAAATTTTATTTGTAAGTTATACATCCTAGATTAGTTAATAGTTATTGATTGAAATTTGAAAATAACTATACGTGATTGCCTGCAATGTTGTGATGTTATGTCAATGTCATGTGTGTGTCATGTTTCTGTCAGCCAGTCAGTAAAGAAAGTCAAGTGTCATTCATGTCATGTCGGCACGCAAAATAAATCGTTGTTGATTTGTTGGTGTTGGCTAAAATATTTTGGAAATGAGAATGTAATTGAATGTGAATTACATACAATGTAAATTTGTAAAACCAAGTATATTTTCTTACACCCAACATGGGAGAAATAAATAAAAAGCAAAATGATTGGGACGCAGGCAAAGGTTTACGAGAACCTGTAAAATGCTTGGAGGTTAGTAACATCAAAGAAATCAAATAGTTCCTATGTATTTTGTATGTGAAAATAAGGTACATATTCTATTCAATAAATTAGTATAATTTTATCAATTAACGTATCATTTATCAACTGTTATTTTTTAAATTTTCAAAATATAAAATTACAAACTTATATAAACAAAAATCTGATTCTTTCAGGACAAATGGAAACTAGTCCCTTCTTTTTTACAAGTGAAAGGGCTCGTCAAACAGCATATAGATTCTTTTAATTACTTCATAAATGTTGAGATCAAGAAAATTGTTCAGGCCAATGAAAAAGTCTTCTGTGATGCGGACCCTCTGTTCTATATAAAATATTTGAATGCTTATGTTGGAACTCCTGATCTCGAAGAAGGTTTTAATGTATCAAAACCTACAACCCCACATGAATGCCGCCTTAGGGATATGACATATTCAGCCCCTATCACAGTTGATATTGAATACATAAGAGGCAATCAGAGGGTCATCAAAAACAAGCAGCTGATTGGAAGGTAACTAAACTACCTACTTTCTATCTCAAAAACAGTCAAATGCTATTGAAATATAAGTAAGTTAGAGCTAGAAGCCAGTTTCGTGAATCTATCAAATTCATAACTGGTGCCTGTAAGTATGCTCTGTCCAATTGGGGTTAGCCATCTTTTTGTGTTTATAGCTTTACTGCAATAATCTAGTAGAATAACTTAATTTTCTAACAACACTGTCAGCTGGTTTCTCAAGCACGTATTAATGGTCATATTATTAAAAAGTTGGTTTCCAATTTTTGGTAATGATCTGCTTTTGAGAAAGTGGCTTTAGTTTCTTAATTATTTTATAGGTACCTAGATCAGAATAAATTTCAACTTCTTCCACAGGATGCCTCTTATGCTGAGATCATCAAACTGTGTCCTTACTAATAAATCTGACTATGAGCTGGCAAAACTAAATGAGTGCCCACACGACCCCGGCGGTTACTTTATCATCAGAGGTAACTTAATTGCTGAGACTTACTTATTATTATTATTATAAGCCGTTGTGATCCCACTGCTGGGCAAAGGCCTCCCCCCTCTCCTTCCACACCTCGCGATCCTCGGCAACTGCCCTCCAGTTCGGCAAAAACTAGATTGCTTATCAAGAATCAAGCACTCACTTATATAGGTAGCAAATTGAAAGTCAAAAACTAGATTAGAGACTTACTTACTGATTTATATTTTCCTTTTACTTACATAAGATTTCCTTACTTGGGACATCATTAATATCAGATGTCAATGTTTTATTATTACTGAATTTCAGGTCAGGAAAAAGTGATATTGATTCAAGAACAACTTTCAAGAAACCGGATGATTGTGGATGAATTCAAAGGAGCTATACAATGCCAGGTCACTAGTTCCACTCATGAGAAGAAGACCAGAACTAATGTTATTGTGAAGAATGGGAAGTATGTACTGAGGCATAATGCCTTGTCTGATGTAAGTAACTGTACTATAATTTTTGAAAAAAGTTGATGTATTTGATGTTGTTGACCATTGCATTGTAATTTACAGGATATACCAATTGCAGTAGCCTTCAAAGCAATGGGGATTTGTAGTGACCAAGAAATAATGCAACTGATAGGTACAGAAGATATCACTATAAAAAAGATGGCTCCTTGCATCATGGACTGTCATAACTTAAAAATCTTTACACAGAATCAAGCACTCACTTATATAGGTAGCAAATTGAAAGTCAAAAGGTAAGTGAAAATAATCATCATTATTTTTTGACACTTTTATTTTAATTGTCTACTTAAATTCAATCCTTTCTTATCCATTTTCATATTTCACTTCTGTCATTTAGTTTTACTTGTAAAAAAAGTTAATTGATAAGTAGGTAAATTCATCAAATACATAGTTGAAAAACCTCCAGTAAACAATAATGCGCTTCTTCTATATTTGCATAATATATACCAAAATATTTGTGTGGAATGTCCAAAGATATTTATTTTATTTATTTATTTATTATTTGTTTTAGGTTTCAAAGTTCAAACTCTAAAAATCGCACGCCAGTTGACGAGGCTCGCGACCTCTTAGCCACCACTATATTAGCACACGTTGCAGTTGAAAATTATAACTTTTACGTAAAAGCAATCTACTTGGCCATTATGGTAAAACGAGTCATCGACGCCGAAACCAATAAAGCAGCGATTGACGATCCCGATTACTATGGAAATAAAAGGCTAGAGCTTGCGGGATCCTTACTAGCTCTCATGTTTGAAGATCTCTTCAAGAGGTTCAACTGGGAAATGAAGATGACAGCTGACAAATTGATACCGAAAATTAAAGTAGCTCCTTTCGATATTGTGAAGTACATGAGGCCTGATTTGATAGCTAATGGACTGTTTGCTGCTATCTCCAGCGTAAGCTAAAATAATTTCATTTTTATTAAAATTAGAAGGAACTTAAAGAAAAATCTATGATTGTTTATTTGTTTTCATTATATACTCAGATTAATGAATCAAGATAAAAAGTCTATAATACTCTACTGAAACTGTTTTAGGGTAACTGGACAATCAAAAGATTCAAAATGGAAAGGCACGGCGTGACTCAGGTCCTTTCCCGCCTCTCCTACATATCAGCACTGGGTATGATGACGAGAGTGAACTCACAGTTTGAGAAAACTAGAAAGGTGTCCGGACCGCGGTCACTCCAGCCTTCACAATGGGGCATGCTGTGTCCATCTGACACACCTGAGGGGGAAGCTTGTGGTCTCGTCAAGAATTTAGCTCTGATGACGCATATCACCACGGAATGTTCTGAAGAGCCAATCGCAAAATTAGCGTGTAACGCCGGCGTCGAAGATGTACGGTTGTTGGGAGGAGAGGAGATCAATCATCCTGCTGTTTACATGGTCTTCCTTAATGGTAAGATTCTGAGATCATTTCATTGTTAATAATTTTGTTTTATACCATTTAAAGAACTATGAGTATTAACTTTTATTTTTTATTCATTTTTAGGTAACATTCTAGGAGTAACAAGACAATATAAAAGGTTGATTAAAGTCTTTAGAATGTTCAGACGGCGGGGTCTTATTTCGGCGTTCGTTTCGATCTATCCAAATCATAATCAGAGAACAGTTTACATATGCAGCGACGGCGGTAGACTCTGTCGCCCCTACATTATCGTCGAGAAAGGAAATCCGCTAGTACTACAACACCACATAAACGAACTGAACAGAGGAATCAGAAAGTTTCAAGACTTCCTAAATGATGGACTGATAGAATATCTAGATGTGAATGAAGAGAATGATAGTTATATTGCGACGTTTGAATATGATATTGATCCGTATGTCACTACGCATTTGGAAATAGAGCCTTTCACGATATTGGGTGTATGTGCAGGACTTGTACCTTACCCGCATCATAATCAGAGTCCAAGAAACACATATCAGTGCGCTATGGGTAAACAAGCAATGGGTAAGTAACTAGGTCTTTACAATAAGTCATGGAAGTAGATTCTAGGTACTAGGCCACTAATAAAGATATGATAATTAAGAATCTTATTTGTTTTAGGAACAATCGCATATAACCAGAGAAACAGAATAGATACCCTCATGTACAATTTAGTATACCCACAATGTCCTATGGTCAAAACAAGAACCATAGAACTGACGAACTTTGATAAACTACCAGCTGGACAAAACGCAACAGTAGCTGTTATGAGCTACAGCGGCTACGATATAGAAGATGCTCTCATTCTCAACAGGGCCTCTATAGATCGTGGATATGGACGGTGTCTCGTCTACAAAAGCGCAAAAACAACTATGAAACGGTACAGCAATCAGACATCAGACAGAATTCTAGGCCCCTCGAGAGACGCGACAACTGGCAAAGTTATAAAATCTCACGATATTTTAGACGCAGATGGCATAGCATCTCCTGGAGAAATGGTAGAAAACAGACAAGTGCTCATAAATAAGCAAATGCCACCAGCAAATGTGAACAGTGTCTCACAGGGACAACCTCAGCCCCAAGTGATCGAATACAAAGATGTGCCGGTCACGTACAAAGGGCCCGTAGAATCTTACATAGAAAACGTTATGGTGTCGTCAAATTCCGAAGACGCATTTCTTATCAAAATACTTCTACGGCAAACCAGAGTTCCAGAGATCGGTGATAAGTTCAGTTCTCGACACGGACAGAAGGGAGTCACCGGCTTGATAGTGCAGCAGGAAGATATGCCTTTCAATGACAAAGGAATTTGCCCGGATATGATCATGAACCCTCACGGTTTCCCGTCTCGGATGACAGTCGGTAAAACCATCGAGCTATTAGCGGGGAAAGCTGGTTTGATGGAAGGGAAATTTCACTACGGTGAGTTTCTGGCGCCATTCATTTGATTTCATTAATATTTTCACTTTTAAAACTTTAACGATTAATCCGGAAAACCTCATTTCCCTCTTCATATTTTTACGTGAGTAGTATCCAGTGTCCTTTATTAAAATATCAATCATTCATTTGTAGGTACTGCATTCGGAGGATCAAAAGTGCGCGATGTTTGTAAAGAATTAGAAAAGCATGGATACAACTATCACGGCAAAGATATCTTCTACTCCGGTCTTACTGGAGAACCTCTTGAAGCGTATATTTATTCTGGACCGGTAAGCAAAACAGACCTGTTTGACTGAACAAACATTAGAATCGTTGTCAAACGTCTTTGTTTAATTTTATTCCCCACAACGAGAGGGTATCGAGTTGAATGGTGGTATTAGAGTTAGGTTCATGGTAACTGTCTTTTGTTATTGAAGACTTCATGTATGTACACTATTAACATACATTCAATATAAAATGAAGGTCTTTCTTATGGCAGGTGTACTATCAGAAACTGAAGCACATGGTGCAAGACAAGATGCACGCGCGAGCTCGCGGGCCCCGCGCGGTTCTGACGCGGCAGCCCACAGAGGGACGCTCCAGGGATGGAGGCCTGCGGCTCGGTGAAATGGAACGCGATTGTCTGATTGGTTATGGAGCTAGGTACGTCTTCTAAGTATTGATTTAGTTAGAAGAGAGGTCTGTCGTTATCTGCTACTCAGTCTACCTTATTTGTCTATGGAAATAATTTGTTAATACGTTCACTGCCCATGACGTAAATGTGTTGCGGGATGCATGCTGTCCTGCGTTACTTTACGGTGGAAGGAATGTGTTAAGTATAGTTTGAAATTTATCCAACACACATGAGCTATTTAAACTTTCGCAAAAACATAAACTTTCATTCATCCCGAGAATCTTCATCGAGATGAGTATGGTCACTCCTTGCGTCTCACACTGACAAACTATAACTCATGATAGTTTTTCTTGAAATAGTTTAAAAGACTGTCTCTTTATTCCTAGTATGCTTTTGATGGAGCGTTTAATGCTGGCTTCGGACGCGTTCAGTGCGCACATCTGCGGCGCGTGCGGTCGGCTGGCCAGCCGCGCGTGGTGCCACGCCTGCCGCTCCTCCGCCGCCGTCTCCAGCGTGGACATGCCTTATGCCTGCAAACTGCTCTTTCAGGAACTAGCCTCGATGAATATCGTACCTAAGTTAACGTTGAAGAAGTACTGTTAAGTTTACGTTTTTCATAAATAAAGTGATTTTAATTAATATATTTTTTAATCGTAGTCAAACTTATTACAATATCTTTTGATACTATCATTGAATAAACCCTGTTTCTATAGGTTTCCGCTATTTAGACACAGTTGCGTGCGCCATGATCACGGTGAACACGATGATGATCACGGTGCATTTAGCAATAAGATGCAAGATGATAACATCACGAGATTTTATGTGTCTGTTTGTGTTTCTTGAAAATGTACCAAAATCAGGATGAAAGTAACTTAAACAGCATAATTTTTGTTCAAATTTTTTATCCAAAATCAATGTTATAGCTTAATCTAAATCACAATCTCAATATTTTTAAGCTCGCTTTCATTAGTACATAAAAAATCCACATACTAATGACGACAAAAAGATAAAACATTCCACTAAACGAAAATAACTTGAACAATAGATAACCGATTGTGAACCACACTACGAACGCTTGTGATCCGAGCCTGCGAAGTGAAAGACGGGGCGGGAGTTCTTCGGTCACAATATTTTGATAGTTAGCAATATCTTTGACATAGTTTTGAATCCTACATGGTTCCTGCAACACTTCTCTCGCCACGAACCCCCAGAAATCGCTTCTGTTCCATAGGTTTGTGAATTGGGGTTGAAACTGTAATGAAATATTCAGTTCAAGGAAATACTCTGCTTAGTAACACACAGTCCTGACAGCAATTCAGATAAGTGAAACATACCGATTCGTTTATCCTTGAGGCAATTTGATACAGCATCCTCACTAAGATAGTGCTCTCGTAAGTTGTAATGGGCATCAAGTCAGGGTCACCCATGTAATGCACTGAAGCTGTACTGCGCAACTGTAATACATGTTAAGAATAATCTAAAGTACTGACAATTAAATATTGGTAAAAGGAATGTTGTTTGCCATTATCTTGAGTAACTTACCTTGTTTGTGATGGATTGTGAGAATGACATTGAGTTTGCAAATGAAGAGTCCTCTAGCAATTCTTCAGCCACAGGTTCTGATTGCAGGAAAGTGCTCTCATTTAACTGTGAAAATATAAAAGTTAATCATAAAATTTTACTCATTATGAAAAAAAAAAATATTACTTATCATCAATCATTCGACAAGGACAGAATATGAAAATTCTGTTCTTATCATAATAATTTTTATTTGATTATTAGTTTATACTAGGTACTTACAAAGAATATTTTTGAGAAATATTGAACAGAAGAATTCAAGAAAGGAGCAACTTTTCGGTATTCTTCCAGTAAAATATGATCTTCGTTTTGATTCAGCAACCACTGCATTATACCATTCCATACTCCTGAAAAGTGTATAAACGCGAACATTGTCGGTATCCAAATCGACGACTTTTTAAGTAAGTAGAGATTTTCCCGAGTTTTTATACAATTTCTGTCTAGTACATGGTACAACATACAATAGTTTTGAAAGTGAAACTTACCACTGTTTTTTGATTTCAGATGTAGCGTGAACTCTTCCGCATTTTTATTTGCAGCTGCTACAGCGTTCTGTATTTTCTGCACAAATTCAACTGCAAATTGACGCGTGCTCTCACTCCACAGGGGCTGATATTCAAAGTTTCTTGTTAAGTTAAACTCTGATAACGCTTGTTTTGCAATAGTAGCCCATTTGTGCAGAGAGAATCCATTGTATGCATAGCTGTGGACAAGTAATACATACATACATATTTCGAATTCCTATTAGCCTGAATTTACAACATTTAAATAACATATCTACCTTTCATAGCCAGAATTGTTAAAACTAGAGTCTGGACTTTGCGTTCCAGAGCCACCATCCAAAACTGCTTGCTCTAAATTCTTGAGTATGGGGACTAGATGTGGCTGTGCAAATACTTTCCCCAATCTGAACAGCATGATAGTATTTTTGTATGCTGATAAATCAAGTCTGACAAATCTTGGCAACACCATTTGGAATATGCAGACATATGAGGGGAAGTTTTCGGCAATGAACTGTATGCATCCAGGGTCGAGTGGACTTGAGCTAGTTTGTTGGTCTTCTTGGTAATCTGGTAATCTGGAATCATTTGTAGCATCTCAATCAGGGGTTAACAGAATATATTGTAGTTTTTACATTAGTTTTAAGAACCAACCTGTATGAGATGATGCTGTTGTCCACATATCTCCATGGCTGGATAAAACTGAGCCACAGCTCAAGAACGAGCCTAAAGGACGCATCTAAAGGCCAAGTGGTGACTTGATGCTTGATATAATGGTACGCTCGCGCACACATCATCTGCCGCGCATACTTCCGAAGCGCCGACGACCGGATAGCGGGATCAGAGAGATGTTTCGCCGAGAATGCGTGGAGATGCTTTATTAGTACTCTAACTGTGCGAACTCTTTCCGGACTTGAGAATTGTACAGGGAAATTTCTTTGGTACATCTGTAAAAAGTGTCTGAATTAATATTGTGTTAGACACTAAACATTTTTATTGTATAAACCACTAGCTTCCATCCTTTCAGTTGCCTATATGCAGCTCCAGACCACAATGTCTAGTGGACCTGTGTAAAGCTCGCTCTCGCTCTAGTACCGGCCTTGAATGAGTTAAACTATTGGATTGATTTCTAGAATTTTTATCATTATAAAGCTACATCACTGAGTAACATAGGCTGGTTAACACATTGGGTGCCCCGGACGCACTGGCTTGAATGTGTTAATGAATATTCGTGCAAGGTCAGAACAGGCAGCTCGTATCAGATAAAGTCCAAATCAGACGCTTACATTGTTATCTATGCCACTATATTGCTCAGTGCTCATCCAAATATCTATGAACACTTGTAGAACAGTCTCTGATCTCCAAACTTCATTCCTTGATTGTGTCTGTGAGGATGGTTGACTCATCATTGATCCAGATAGATCTTGGATAAGTAAAGATGGTGAATATAAGGGCCTGAAAAGTAAAAAGTTTTTTCTTTGTATGTTTAATTTTCAGTTTAACAAATAAACACTCTCTCTGCAACAGAGATGTTGAAATATGGTTACCATAACATAAGCATTAAACTGCTTCTGCTTAGCTTGGGACTAGTTGATGTTGTGTCCAAGGATATTTATTTTAGTTTAATTATAGATTATAAATCCAACTAGGCATGTTTGTTTGGACTATATTGAAAAGATTACCTGTTGGCAGTTTGTAATGGAGCAGCCATGGGTACCTTCCCAGAATAATTGGGTATAAGAGGCAGAACCAGCTCATTGGGATCAACGGGCAGAAAGTGCACAAGGTAGTCACATGCCAATGAAAAGTAGACACTTTGCATGTTATCCAATGATATCCTGTTTTGATTATTGTTTATGTTTACCACATACAAGGCAAAGTGAAACATGTAGTAGTCAAATGGATCTGGTACAAATGTTCAGGAATTAATATTCTGATGCCACATTGACGGTTGAAAAGTGTATCGAAATAATAGCTAGAAAATACCTATAACTCACTACAAATTTTTTGACCTTGAACTTGAATTCACTTGAAAACACAAATAGGTTTCAGTAAAATATTTGACATTTCTAATTGAGCAATTATGCCCGGGACACACGAGGCTAGTTTTTCAAGCTAGGATAGCAAGCTAGTGTTAGTCAAAAAGTCAAAAGTCAAAATATTTTATTCAATAAGATCATAAAAAAGACCACTTAGACATGTCACGTTCTTAAAACTAGGGGATTCTATTGCCTGTTCCAACGCGATTCCCTACACCAGGGAAAGAAGCAGGCAAGAACCTGGTGATGCGGGCCTAGCATTTTTTTCAGTGGTCCAATAACTGAGTTGGAGCATGTTCAGTCCCAAGCGTTTTTGTCATCTAAATAATCTGATATTTTATAATAAGCTTTGTTTAAAAGATGACGTTTAATTTGCTTTTTAAATTTTGTTAATTGATAAGTCTTGCAAATCACTTGGAACTTTGTTATAGAAGCGTACACATTGCCCTTTAAATGATCTCTTAACTTTTTCGAGCCTAATCGTGGGAACAGCGAGTTTATCCTTATTTCTAGTATTTACATTATGGTTATCACTATTTTTCTTAAATAATTTAATGTTTTTCCGTACCTACATACATCAGGTTTTCATATATAAACTGGCTAGGCACAGTCATTATAAATATTTCTTTAAACTTATTTCTAAGTGACTCTCTGGGACCCATACAATAAATTGCTCGAACAGCCCTCTTCTGCAACACAAACACGGTGTTAATGTCTGCAGCACACCCCCACAACAGAATGCCGTAAGACATAATGCTGTGAAAGTAGCTGAAGTAGACTAGTCTAGCAGTATCTACGTCTAGTAAGCTAGCAAGCTAGTACTTCTGGCTTCGTGTAGACAAAAATATCTTCATTTGTAAGCTAGTAAGCTAGTTTACAAGCCAGGATAGTTTTTAATAGGACGGACTTCTATTTTCAGGCTAGTAGCACTGATTTTACTATCCTGGCTTGTTTACTAGCTTCATGTGACCGGCGAAGCTAGTTTGCAGTTGGCTAGTAAACAGGGACCATGCGTTTGGTTTGTTTTTCTACCGCGACTAGTTTTTTAAGATTTTAAAATGCCCAAACTAAGTACGCAGATTAATTTAAAGAAAATCTAGTGATCTTAAGTTTTATTTTTGCTGGTAGTGCCTGTCTTATTCGTTGTATTTTTGGCTTTATCAGAATATCAAACAAATCAGGCGTCATTCGCAAAATACTCTTATAATCTCCCAAATCTTCATTGCGAAATTCTTCCAAAAGGAAAGCAGATGAACCACGTTTATCTCTTCGTAAAATCCTTTTTTTCGTATGCAGTTCATTTTGGATGGGTGGTCACCTCAGCAATCCAGTAAATACTAGCTTAAAAAAATCTAGCCTCATGTAAACGGAACTAAGGTCAGCAAGCCAGGACAGTTTGGTAAAAAACTAGCTTGCTATCCTAGCTTGAAAAACTAGCCTCGTGTGCCCCGGGCATTAGACCCCATAGTGATAATAAAGAAGGAATCAAATGTCATCATTTAACATTAAAAAAGTTAACAATTACCTAAAGTACCTATGTAAGTAAATAATATTTTAAAAAAGGATACTGAGTGTGAGTGCTGTGACATTCATTGTTTGTTGATCTGTAGCAAGCATATCTCCATAAAACTGAGGACATCTTCCTCGCACAATTGTCATCTGCAAGTCCAACTGGAATAGAAATGAGACATTATGAAATTATTTCACATGATGACAGACTAGTATGCTTACGGCTTTGATGGCGCCATAGTAACCCAGATAACAGGACATTATAATATTATGTACCCATAATAGAAGTTTTAGCCAAAGCAATAATTTTAGACTAAAAAAGTAACATTAGTCCATTCCTCTTCACAAGCAAAATTTTCTTTACTTAATATCAGTTATGGATGATGGATCAGTCTGAAGTTCATACTTACAGGTAAAGAACTTAAAGGCAGTTGGTACTTCAGTTGAGGGTCTGCAAGCAATTTGTAACACAGTCGAAACAGAGGACCAAGCGGATTTAAGAAATGCATAAGGTTCTCATAATCGTCTTTATTTGATTCTGCAGTGATTGTTTTCAAACCCCAACCATTGCTGAATGATGTGGAAAATATATTGTTGATGAGCTCTGGAAATAGGGCCTGCAGTTCCTTGTTGGGGCTGAACTGGTCTATGATTTTTGTTAGCTCCAAGAGTTTTTCACGCGGTGGGGAGTTCAGACATGCGTAAAATTGACTCTGAAATAAAAATGATCATGTATTGTGTGTGCAGAACTATGTTTATACAACAAATAATGTTGATAAGACTTACTAATAAATCATGCGCCATAGTGAATATCTTCCGCAACTGTTGATAGCGTCACTATAATATATTACAAAATGTATTTAAAATTCTATAAAACTCGGCAAAATAACAAACAATGTGGTGAAAACACCTGCAGTGAATTCGGCATTCGAAGTGTGTGTGTGTGGCTTGGCTGTCTACAAAACAAACATTTTCCATTCACTAGGTCTGTGTCACACAGAAAAGAAGACAGTGACATGTGTTAATTGATTCAATCAAAAAATAGGGACACGGTATCGAATAAAAAGTATCGATACTGTACATGAGTACAGTATCGATCGATACCGATATATAGTAGTATCGAAAGAAAGTATCGTACTTGTAAAAGTATCGACACAAAAGTATCGATACCTCAAAGTATTGAGTACTTTTCTCATGCAGGCAGGGGCCGGGGATTACGCCATACGTTACACGTCACGTTAGTTTGTATTGTCTTTAACTGTTTAATATGTTTAAATAGGTATCAATAAATCAAATAACAATATCGCAAGAAAATCGATAAAATATTTACAAACAACAAGTAACAACCGTCATTCAAGTCAACTCAACAACGAACGAACCATAGAGTTGTTTTTTGTATAATTTTTCCGTGAGGAAAAGCAAAGGGATCTCTACCTACATGATGCCCACATACAGCCAACGAACCATAGAGTATTGAATAAACGAGTTAGAATACACATATGTGAAATGTGTATCCATCCGGTAACGGATCTACTCTAATGAATAAAAGCTTCAGCACGATTGAACAAGATAGCATTGCTACTACCTATGTACTAATAATTGGCAGCACTAGGGTATGTATTTTTTCAATACCCTATAGTAGTCAGTCTCTTCTCTTGAGTATTATGTTCTGTGAGTCAGTCAGTCAGTCAGTCAGTCAGTCAGTCAGTGCAGCACAGAGTACATTTGTACAGTGCAGTGAGGATTTTGAATTTTTGAGGTTATAGAAAGAACGACATTTCTTAAATAGTTTTGTAATATTAAATATTGCTCTGACACAACAATAGAAATGTCTCATGAATGGTTTCAAAGTATAGGCAGTCCTCGATACGTAGTCGCTCCTATGGTAGATGCTAGTGAACTTGCTTGGCGGCTGCTATGTCGCAGACATGGTGCGACTCTCTGTTATACTCCGATGTTTCACAGCCAAGTCTTTACAAAAGATCCTAAATATAGAAAAGAAAACATGCAGACGTGTAAAGAAGACCGTCCGTTAATTGTACAGGTGAGCTACAAGAGCTTCCACCATTGTTTCTATTACTAAAAAGTTTACCTAAGTACTTGGTCTCTGATAGAATCCCTTTACTCTGTTTCTAGTAGAAAGAGCATAACAACTCTAACATAAAGCTACTAAAAATATAAATTAATATGTTTCATTGTTTTTCAGTTTTGTGGTAATGATCCAGAAGTAATGGCTACAGCAGCTAAAATGGTTGAAAAACAGTGTGATGCTATAGATATAAACCTTGGATGTCCTCAGTCTATAGCCAAGCGTGGCCATTATGGGTCTTTTCTCCAAGATGAATGGGAATTACTTCAAAAGATGGGTAAGTTTTTTTTTTTTTTTTTGACATTCCACACAGCATTATCTAGTCCCAAGCTAAGCAACTTAATGCTTGTGTTATGGTAACCAGATGACTGATATAATACATAGATACATTTTTTTTTGTAAATACATACATATTATAGACTAGCTGCTCCCCGCGGTTTCACCCGCGTAAGTCCCGTTCCCGCGGGAATATCGGGATAAAAAGTAGCCTATGTTACTCGTGGATAATGTAGCTTTCGAATGGTGAAAGAATTTTTAAAATCGGTCCAGTAGTTTTTGAGCCTATTCATTACAACCAAACAAACAAACAAACAAACAAACAAACAAACAAACAAACAAAGTTTTCCTCTTTATAATATTAGTGTAGATAGAAAACACCCAGACACGGAACAAATATCTGCAGAACATACAAACATTTGTCCCTTAGCGGGGAACGAACCCGCAACCGCGGCATCTCAGTCGGGCGTTCACCCAACTGTGCCACAGTGGTCGTCAAAGTAGGTAAGTGTTAACAAAAACATAAGAATAACTCTTTAAAAAAAAACATTATATTTAATAAGTGTAACAAAATAAAGACAGTCTCCCTTGTTATTGTTTCAGTATCAGCTATGTCGGAAGCTGTTTCAATCCCAATAACTTGTAAAGTGAGAGTGTTTGAAAGTATTGAGAAGACTGTTGAGTATGCTCGGATGCTGCAAAAAGCTGGTTGTCAGTTACTAACAGTTCATGGAAGAACTAGAGAACAAAAAGGTCCTCTTACTGGTATTGCAAGTTGGAAACATATAAAGGCTGTTAGGTTGGTGTTAAGTTTTTACCTTATGCATAAATTAGTTCTTACCCACCCACCGTCCACCTCATGAGAACACCTGGGTGAATGGTTGAAAGTTTTTTTGTACAACTGACTCACCTAATCTGTAATCCATTAAATATTAGCTTGGTTAATATGCCAACAAACAAATATCTTTGATATCTCTGGCATAGTTGGTACTGGTACCAAGCAAGCTGCTGGTAAAATATAAAAACAAAGTCTGACTTATTTTTCAGAGAAGCTGTTGCTTTACCAATGTTTGCAAATGGTAACATTCAGTGCTTAGAAGATGTACACAGATGTATAGCATATACAGGGGTGGATGGAGTTATGAGTGCTGAAGGAAATTTAACTAATCCAGCTATATTTGAAGGCATCAACCCTGTCTCTTGGGAAATTGCTTCAGAGTATTTGGATCTTGTTGAGAAGTATAATTGCCCTATGTCATTTATAAGAGGGCATCTGTTTAAAATGTTTCATAAGATGTAAGTAAAAATTGACTGTTATGAGGCATAGGAAAGGTACCAACTGTAACACTTCAAATACTTTAATATATATTCTTATTTCAGATTCACATTTGAAGATAACAATGATGATAGGCAAATACTAGCAACAGGTCAAAACCTTGGTGACTTCAAAGTGGTTTGTAGAAACATAAGAGAAAATTATTTACCTTATCACCTGGGAGAAAAATGTTTTGATAATCAAGAAAATATTACAAGATGTGGATATGATTTGATTTTACCACCATGGATATGCCAGCCTTATGTTCGTATGTCTCCTGAAAATTATACACAGAAGATGGAAAAATTAAGCAACCAGGTAAATTATATAGTTACTTACTTTTATGAAAATAAAAGGAAGAAACAAAAAACTAAATTTAAAAATGATTTCAGGAAAGTGACCAAGTTAAAAGACATTATGAGGATCCAGATGGAAATATTATATCAAGAAAGAAAATGAAAAAAATGTTAAGAACATCTAGAAAACCTAAGCCAGATTCACAACAGACACCAAGAACTGGAAAAATATGTGAGAAAAGCCTCTGCCCTAATCCTATAGTAAGTTTCACAAGATTCATAACCAACCCTGTAGATGTTTTGGTAATATTTGGCAAAATAAATAAAAAAAAATGTTTTTTTTTTCAGGGAGAAAAATGTGGCTATAAACTATGTAAGAAATGCTGCAGAAATAAATGTTTTGAAGAGAATCTTGACTGCCCAGGACACAAAATATTAGTTTTTACTAAAAGACAAGCAGCTAACAAATATACAAACAATGACTTAGCTACTGAAGCCATGGCTCTTGATAATTTATGACATTCAGAGTCTGTCTGTGATAAATTAATTAGTATTATGGAATTACAGTACTTTCTAATTTAGTACTGCTGTTAAGTTTTGTACAAATATAATGTTTTTTATACGATTTCATTCTTTTATTTTGCTAGGCAACAGAAATCTCCATATCTCCATTGTTATTTTGAGGTAGTAGGAAATACTTTCACCACTTTCGTCCATGGTTACATACACCAAAGTTTTTAAAAGAGATAAGTTTATTTTATAAGAACTTAAATCTAACATGTACCACATGTACCTACATTATAACCAAAGTTACCTATTTATACTAAATATTTGAAAATGTTTATACAGCATATCACCATAGTAACTGCAACTTAATTTTATTCGCATTCAAGTTACCTATCCCTCTACAATATGCATCACGGAAACTCGTAATTTTTCCGATTGTGTAAATACCTACTCGTATATAGATAGCTAAAGTTTCTGAATGCTCATCAATTACAGAAGTCACAATGTTTTGTAGGTATGAGAGAATTGCGCGCGCATTGTAAGGCTTGGCTTCGTTTTTAAACTGCCCATTGATTCAATAGTTTCGAAATAAAGGTGTAAAAGTAACGAGAAAAAGCAAACCCGTATGTATTCCGTACTTTATGAATGAGTACTCGTTACTTTCGTATCGTTACGTTACTCGTTACATTTGATACCTCAGTACAATCCAACTAATCGATTCGAGTCGTATGTTGTATCATACGGTACCGTACGCGTGTACCTAGAACTGAAAATGAACTAGGTATTGACGGAATCTTCTAAGTACCTAATTATTAGAAAAAGCAACACATTGTGTCAAAATTATTTATTGACAAAAATAAATAATCATCAACACCAAAAATCTTTTGGTAAAAAATTGAAATTAAACTAAATAATTATTTTTTTAAACAAAACAGAAACTATTTTTTAATATATGCGCTTTTATGAAGCCGCGGACAGAAAGCTAGTTTATTTCAGAAATCTCTGGTTCATATTTAAAAATAAAACAAAGGTACAATACCTACAATCGTAAGACCAGTGAACGTTTCATACACGCATCAACTTACTGCGTGAACTCAACCCATACTTTGTATGTACATGCGATAAATGCGAGGAATGAAATCGTGCGAGTACCGAGATACATTCAAGAGTAACGTTTCGTTACTGGGTACTAGAGGGCGTACCCGTATCTCAGTACCGAATACATACGGTTTGCTACAGGTCTATTTCGAAACCAAGATATAAACTCGGTGGTGTGGTGAATCACGTAAACAGAATGGTGCTTTAGAATCGGACCAAAAAAAATCAAATTCAGTGATACGAAGGATGATTATTAAACACAGGAAAACGACAACCAAAGAAACCACAAGTGTTAAAAGAATTTGAAAACTACACAAATGGATAAATGCTGTACAGAAAACAGCCCATCTCCGAGACAACAAAGAAGACTTAACGGCTTGCAACTACCACTCAATTATTTTCAAGTGGCTGGGTGGGTAGCGTTTGCATTCACTGCCTTACTTAATTTTATAATTCTTATACAAATTCAATTTGAAGAACTGAAAATGGTAATGTTAGTGGTTTACATTGTTCTCTACCTAACACATACAGTGTCCCATATTACTGCATCATGGGTTGACCCTAGCGAAAAGGAATTAAGACAGTTGGCCGTAAATAATGTGCCAGAATTCGATCGCAACATTCACGCGCACGTAATTGAAAACGGGAGGTGCCACCTCTGCAATATCAACACCAGCAGTAATAAGACGAAGCATTGCAGCATGTGCAATAAATGCGTGGATCAGTTCGACCATCACTGCAAATGGCTCAATAACTGTGTCGGACGCAGAAACTATAGAGCATTTATCGCGAGTGTCGTCACCGCCTTGATGATATCATCCCTCACCCTGTCTCTATGTTTAGCAGACTTTGTCTTATTTTTTAAGGGTAGTCATTATTTTAGCTTGCCAGCACAAAATTTTATAAATTGTACAATAATGTCAGACGTTTCTTCAAATTACTGTAAAACATCAATCAATTTTTTGGTGTTTGTTACACTATTCGGTTTATTAGCCTTAGCTGTAACGTGCCCATTGTTGCATCTATGTTGTTTCCACACTTATATAGCTATGTTAGGAGTGTCAACGTATGAATATATGGTGAGCAGCAGTCCATCGGATGTGCTTCGGCCCTGCTACATGAGCAGATGTGGTTGTGGGAGATTTCAACTGACCAAAAAATTTAACATTCACAGAATCAGCAAACCAAAAGTAGGAAACAAGCCAACTCAAACCAATTCTTTTGAAAATGAAACAATAGACTTGAAGCTGAATGTTGCAACATCAGAAGCTGAAAAATCTAATCACAGTGATAACTCAAATGTAGCCAACTTGATAAGCATATTGATAACGAACAAACTAGATAGAGCTAAGAAAATACTGCTTAGCGACAAAAATAAAATACACCCCCACGAAGTCAGTAACAGCAGTAGTACGCACGAAACTTAATGCAATAAAATTTTTATTAAATATTTTTTGAAATCTGTTTATTAGTAGGTAAGTAGGTACATATTTATTAAAGAGTTAATTATTATAAGTAATAAAAGTCTAAAGAAAATTGATTGCACTATGAAAAAATGCAACATGCCTTACAATGCCTTGTAATTAGGTTCACAAGAATGTATGATGTTATAGTAGTAGCAATTGTGGCCTTGAATACTTTTATTTACCTGAAAAGCAGTTTAAATCATCCTTAAGACATAAATAACATGACAGCAAATGTGTTCAAGGGTAGGTGTTTATGTAATAAATGTATCCAAAACTGTAAAATATGAGCACATAACATTTAAGAGTATTTACCTTGTGAACCTATTGTTATGTGTTGTTTTGTGAAAATTTTGCATTATATATAATTATTAAATTATGAAGTATTTATGTTGTGGCATTACCTAAAACTTTTTTAGAAAAAACATTGTTTCCAGTCAGTTCCGGTTTATTTCAAGATAAGTTTATAATATTCAATTTAAAGTTTAACACAACAAAATAATAATATTTATTATAATATGTAAAACACCTGACCAAAGTCCAATATCCCTTTGATGCTGAGCTGATGCTTTGTAGGTTTTAATCACGCTTGCGACGACGGTTCTGCTCCTCCTGAAAAAAATAACAAAAAATTAAGTAAATTCAGTTCTCTCAGGATTATTCATTTTACATTATAATTAACACAGTTAAATCACTATGTTTATGGACAGGTCAATCAACATGTTCCTAATTATTAATTATGTAGGTAATTAAAATTTGAATCTTGAAATATTTTTTTGGTAAGTAGGTATGTTAAATGTTAAAGCTAATAAACAGATGCAAGTGAGCAGAGGCAACTATATGATTGAATAGTCCTTTTAACAGGCTTTCAAAATAGCAGGAGGTTCTTTATTTTTATTGTACGTTTTGATTTCTATGTATTTTTTTTGTAAGTACATACACATTTTTTTATGTACTGATTATTCTGTCAATTATTAAGAAATTGAAGTAAGGTTTTTTTAAATTCACTATTTATTACCTTCTGGGTAAGAATGATGACCAGTCTTCTGAAGATGCCAATGAAGTCAATGAAGAGCTCGAGGGCGTGCTGCACAAAGTCCTGGTTGCCCATGCGGCGCTTCTCGATGATCAGCTGAGTGTCGTACAGCACAAAGCCACACATCAGCATCAGGCCAAGGTAGATGTGAGCCTAGAAACAATCATTCAATTATTATCTACCAATAGACACTCATATACTAAACAAGATCTAACGCCTCACTAAGTTGAGAATGTAGGTTTATGGATTGAGAGGCTTAAGTTTAGATGGGGAGACTTTGCAGAAGGGACGAAGACCGATGGAGTAAGGCAGTTACCAAATAGTGGCAAAGAGATTTGCGATGGTATCGAGGTACAACAATATCACCTCACCACCTGCCTGTTGCTCAGACGATATTGCAACATTACATTTTACCACAATATAATTTGACCACACCTGCCCAATGGTCAGACAATATTGTGGTAGAAGATCAGTGGATCTAGCTGGCACAACATCGCTGATAAGCGTGAACATAGCTATGAGTAATTAACATTTGGACATGCCATTGATTGACTACATCTTTGACCCTTTGAACATCTTTTAAGGACCACATATGACTCTGTCTTAATAAAATTATGCAGCTTTGAGTATCAACTTAGTTCAGTCAATTACACCTGAAAGATATTGTGTAGTGGATCATATAATCATCATCATTGTAATATTGAGAAGTACATTACATAGCATCCATTCACACCGGTATACTTGTCATGATACTTCATGTTATCTGTTAATTCTTAGTAGAAAAATATTAGAAATATACATAAGGCCAAAGTTCTTTTTGACTACCTCAAATGACTCAGCATTTAAACCCCATTTCATGACCAATGACTAGTTGACTTTACTCCAAAGTGCAAAGATCAATAAGAATTAAATAGTCACTATTCAAGTTTGATTGATTATTCATACCAGTAAAATTATGAGAATGGTATGTATTATGATGTAAGACTTTGCTTTTAAATTTCTAAGGCATACTATCCAGCCACTTCCATCCATAGAATATCTGATGAATGTGTTATGTAAGATCATTAACTTAGCTAAAAAAAAACAATCAGATACTTACTTGGTACATGAAGTGAGATTGTACAAATAGGTTGACCAGGGTCATCAGGGACATAGAAGTAAGCAGGGTCATCAGAGTTCCACCTAGGAACAGCCAGCTACCACGGTCAGCGAGCATGGATGCAATGGAGAAGCAGACAAAGACAAGAGTTGTTCCCATCAAGGCTGTCACAATAATGGATGGATCCACAACACTGACATACTCCAGCAGTGGGCCCATGCTCATTCCTAAAAAATAAAATACATTTGTGTCAAGCACTGTTCAAATAATACATTCCAAGGTTGAATTAATTGTGTAAACACTGACTTCCTCATTGACACTATTCTACAAACACATTTAGAATTTCACAATTAAGAGCCTTAATTACCTGAAGTAAGACCAAATCCAAGAAGGTATCCGAGCCTCTGCTTTGTGTTCTTGCCATTGTCTGGGGTGGCGATAAGCATCAGCATAAGACCAGCTCCAATGATAGTAGACAGGAATCCAGCTTGGAAACGGGTGAACATATCAACGTATACTCCTGCGGAAGCAGCTCCGCAGGTCATCATCAATGTTCCGTAAACATTTTTCAGATGTTGTCGTACTGGAGGCTCCCTGTAAACAAAGAAAATTTTTAACAAAGCAATGTGAGATAGTTCGAACAGATTTCAGAAATAGAGATCTTAACTCTGTTAGTAAAATAAACTTTTGGCACGCAAGTTACTGGCCTACATTACCTACGCACTCAAAGTTCTAGAACATTGGAGAAATTACAACAGTGCAGTGGGATGATAGTTATACGTTTACTTGAAGATGAATTTGTATGGATTACTTTTAGAGTCATTCACATCAACAAGAACATTCAACAGCCAAGTATACATAAATTAAACTTTGCCAATACTTAATACTTACAGTCGATTCTGAAAACTGTTGATGAAAGTTTGGATATTAGGTGTCATTTTGTCTTCCAAAACAGGGTTTCCCGATAAAAATAGAACTATTCTTCTTCAAAATAATGCTTCAATAAACAATGAGGGCGCTAAAACACTTTATTTAATTTGATGATGCAATAAAGAGAACAAGTAAGTCCAAAACAACACGTCAGTAATATAATATTAGTAATTTCACAGCGAAACACAGCCAGCGAGCGAACGAACGAATGACTATTTCCTATTTCATGTTTGTTCGAGTTTGTTTTTTTGCCATTTTGAACGTAAAATGTAGTGTTGCCATTTGCTTAAACTTGTAATTTAATCGGACTCATCAGCCCTATGATTGTGAACCGTTTTTTTGACGGAAACTGAAAGCAGGCATTGTCAAAAAAACGGTTCACAATCAGCCCCCAGCTGCGCTGCGTCGTCGTCGTCGCGTAGTCGCTCATCACGGCTCGTCATGGAACGGAAGTCAGAACTTGTTCTACCCACCTTTAAACATGGCAACACTTCCAAATTGGACACACGACGTACAAAACGTCTGTTTTTGACGTTTTTGTTTTGTCTATGTTTCATTCGTCATTCCTACTTTCATTCGATCAATTATAACCTTCAAATCAAAATGTCATTTTCACAGAAGCCAGAAGAAGTGAAGTGAAAATGTCATTTGACACGTCACGTCAGTGTCACTGTCAGTAAATTACCATCTGGCATCTGCTAAAATAACCTCAAAATTAAATCGCATCGCATTTGAAATTTTGAACTAATTTATGAAAGAAATGTAAACACGCACGTTCCTAAGTAGCGATTCAATAAATAGTGCTTCGCAAAATGGGGAAGAAAACTAAAATAGGAAAACAACGGAAAGATAAATATTATCAACTAGCTAAAGAAACAGGTTAGTACTTCTGGATTTTATTAATGCATTCGTGGAGTTATTGTCACACTTGGATTTTTGGTAATTGGAAGTTATTCTAACGTTTAGGTTATAAAAAACCTATAGCAGCGGCTAGCAAACATTCAAATTAATATCACTTGATTTGCTTTACAGGCTTCCGCTCCAGAGCTGCCTTCAAATTAATCCAGCTTAATAGAAAGTTTGGTTTTTTGCAAAAATCGAGAGTATGCATCGATCTGTGTGCCGCACCGGGTGGGTGGATGCAGGTGGCCCACCAGAACATGCCAGTTTCAAGTGTAGTTATTGGAGTTGACTTGTTTCCTATAAAGCCGGTGCCTGGCTGCATAGGCCTAACTGAAGATATTACTACAGAAAAATGTAAAACTGCTATAAAGAAGGAAATCAAAACATGGAAAGCCGATGTAGTGCTCCATGATGGAGCTCCAAATGTTGGTTTGAACTGGATTCATGATGCATACCAGCAATCATGTCTCACACTCAGCGCCATGAAACTTGCTACAAACTTTTTGAGAGAAGGGGGATGGTTTATCACCAAAGTCTTCAGATCAAAAGATTACCATGCACTGTTGTGGGTATTGAAACAGTTTTTTAAGAAAGTTCATGCCACCAAACCCCAAGCTTCTCGTAATGAATCATCTGAAATTTTCGTTGTGTGCCAAGGCTACATTGCCCCTGACACAATAGATCCTAAATTCCTGGATCCTAAACACGTGTTTGAAGACCTAGATATTGTAAAAAAACAGCACACAAATCTGCTACATCCAGAGAAGCAAAAGAAAGCTAAAGCTGAGGGTTACCAGGAGAATGACTACACTACACACCACAAAGTTTTGCTTTCTGAGTTTTTGAAGGAAGACAGTGATCACATAGATCTCCTTCAAGGATGTTCACAGGTATTATTTCATCATAATTTCAAAATTATGGGCACAATTATCTATGTTGTTTTTAATATTATAATACAGTAAAAAAAAATATGTATTTGATTTTGTTTTCATTTTAAAGTAATAAAACGAAAATTAAAAAAGAAATCACATGATTTTTAATGTGTTTTTGTTTTTTGTCTTGACCTTAAAAAACTTATATTTTTATAGATAGTAATAGATGACTCCACTGTTGAGAATCACGCAAAGACCACAGCAGAAATAAAGGAATGCTGCCAGGACATCAAAGTGCTTGGTAGGAAAGATCTAAAGGCTCTGCTGTCTTGGCTGAAGCACATGAAAGAATTGAAGGCACCAGAGAAGGTAAGTTATAAAACATCTAATACACATCTATTTAGTTTAATTTTGAGTAGTATATTAGTCTCAGGAATTACAGTAAAGTGTAGGCAAAGATTTCCTCCTGACGCTATGCTATATATATATTAATTAGAATAATTTAGTCACTTATGCAAGCTATGAAATACAAATCTATTTACTTTCAGTAATTTTTTTTTTTTACTTTTTTCAGAAAAGTAAAACAGAAGATGAAAAAAAAAGAACAGCAAAAGAAGAAACTGAAGAGGCAGATGATGAAGGAGATGTTGATTCCAAAATAGCTGAACTGCAGGTAATATTTTCTTTAATGAATAGGAGGTATAGTCGCAAAACGAAGATGTTGCTCAGTTTCCAATTTAATTGGTTTGACGCATTGCATGCACAATGTTACCTTTTAAAACTGCGTACCTACAATACAAGAGTGTTGTGTCAAATGGTTATCAAACCTAGCAAGCAATCGCAGATCTTAAGGTGGTCAACCTTTTCCTTCCGCGACTGTACATGCAAATTATTTACACTTTTTGACTTGTACATACAGGGATTTATTGAAGCCTTTGTAAGATGTACTGCGGAATCAAATTGTTTAAAATGATCAACCCTTACTTGTTTTACGAATGTATGGTTATGGTATTTAATTTTAGGATGAAGAGCGTCGTTCCTCAAAACGAAAGAGGAAACAACTAAACAAACAAAGACAGAAACTAGCTGAGAAAATGAATCTTAAAATGGTGCTAAAAGGCGATGGTGGACCTATCTTGGAAAGCAATGATATGTTCAGTCTATCTGACATAAAGAACGCTGAGGTAAGTTACCATGACCACTTCTAATGCCATAGACCTCATAATATTTCTGGCAAATAAATGTTATTACTAGAACCACTGGTATATACCTATATACCATAGAAATTATAATTAATTACTAGTAGTGATTAAATATTGATTACTAATTAATTATGTTGATAGGTTAGAAATATGTCATTCATCACTAGCTGCGCCCCGCGGTTTCACCCGCGTAAGACCCGTTCCCGCGGGAATATCGGGATAATTAGTAGCCTATGTGTTAATCCAGGGTATCACCTATCTACATACCAAATTTCAACCAAATCGGTCTAGCCGTTTTTGCGTGAAAGAATAACAAACATACATACATTCTCACAAACTTTCACATTTATAATACTGCGCCCTGCGGTTTCACCCGCGTAAGTCCCGTTCCCGCGGGAATATCGGGATAAAAAGTAGCCTATGTGTTAATCCAGGGTATCACCTATCTACGTACCAAATTTCAACCAAATCGGTCCAGCCGTTTTTGCGTGAAAGAATAACAAACATTCTCACAAACTTTCACGTTTATAATATTAGTAGGATAGGATTAGTAGGATAGTAGGATGAAATCATCTGCAAAATATGGTTTATAATGTGATATTTGGATATATTCCTGATTGAATTTCATTAATAAGAACTTTTTTTGAAGGAATTGTCAAGAATTATAGATCAAGCACCAGACATAGTGACAGATCCTGCTGATGACTCTGATGATGAATTGAAAGTCAAACAGAAGTTCGTCAAGTATGATGTGGAAGCGTCCAAGCTAGACTCATCTGGACTCTACTACAAAGACTCTGACAGTGAACTTGAGTTAGAGTCTGATTCTGACACAGAACAGGAAAAAGAGTCATTAGGTAAGAAATACAACAATCATTATGAATTAGCGATCGCATTTCAACCGATCCAAGCCACTGCCAGGTGCAAGTGACTGGCAACATTTGCCAATGCTGATCCTTTGAGCCAAATAGGTGCCAGACTTTCGTTATATTAATATTAGGTATAATATTTACTTATTTACTCATATTTATTTTATTACTAAATTTACATTCATCTATCTATAACATGAATTCCAAAACTGATTATTTTTGTGTTTTACAGCTTTTTCAGATTCAGATGATGATACAAAAAAGAAGAAAAAAAGAAAACTTGACAAAATAACGGAATTGAATACCCTGAAGAACAGCAAAGTGACTAGAGCTCCTGTTATACCCAAGCACAACCCTCTGTTGACAGACTTGGATAATACAGACCCAGTCTCGAGGCGGTCTATGAAGGCTGAGCTTTGGTTTCAGAAGGATATTTTCAAAGATATTGATGAGGAAGACGATGAAGGCGTGGACTTGGACAAGTTAGCAGAATCTTACACTCAGAAAGGTATACACTTTCACGAACATATGATTGCTTACAGGAATCATTAGGAACCTCCACGAGCGTCAGACTCGCGGCTATATTATCGTGCCACGTATTTCTACACACTCTATGAGCGTGTCTCCACACGGCCATTCCACCGCGACGTATCATCGAGTGACATTGAGAAGAAACTTGAATCCTTATAATATTGGACTTACTGTGTAACTTTCACGTAGATAGGAGATAGGAGGACGGACTCATCTTGATACACTCGCCCGGATATAGGAATAAATTGAGGATGTTTTTGTCAAATAATTAAAAGAAAGATAGCCTCAAGGATCACTTAAAAATGTAGTCTTACAAGCTAGGTTACTCTATTGCCTGTTCAACCGACTATATTGTGACAGACTGACAAGAAATTGTAATGACTAATACAAATAATAGGTAAAAATAACGGGACGCGGCTAGTAAGTCGTATCTGACAGGCATTTCATTTAGACTCCTCTATTTGAAATTATTGGAAAACTTTGAATCGGGTATAATCTTATTTCGTATTACATCGGATTCGTATAATAGGGGTACTGTGCTCCATAACATCTATGATTGCTAACTTCTGTGATATGGAAGTGTGTTGTGATCTTCAAATGATCTTCAAAGTCTAAATATCTCCACTGCACCTTAGTGCAAACATTTGCATCTAAATGGTTTTGTTACAGGCAAAAAGGTTATCGACACAAACTTGATATCTGATGGGAAAGGCATAGGCGTGAAGAGGAAACATGAAGAAAGCTCCGACGACGATTCATCGGACAGCGACTATGACGTTGAAGATACCGTGACGCCAACAGCAGCCGCCGGTGCCAAGGGCAAGAACAAGGATGATTTTGAAGTCGTCGCACAAGATCCAGGTACAATTCTTCAAAAACGTATATGTTGTCAAAATCGATTTAAGTACAGTCTTTGTATAACGCAATGAAAGTAACAATAAATACCGCTATTTAGTACCTAACATATTTTGACAGGCAAGTTAATCGAAACAAATGAATTATTCTGCCCTTCTAATGAGATGTTGATGTTTTACGATTACATATACACACTTATTAATTTGCTACAAACTTATTAACTTTTAATACATGAAAGATCATTTTTAACTACATAGTTACTTTTTTGTACTTCAATTTGACTTATCTCTCTTAAATCACCCTTGTCAGACTTGCACTTGACCGTTTTAATTAAATATTGAAGTAATTTTTAATTGTTATTTTGTCTTTAGATTTGAAAAGGCTCAAGAAAAATTTAAAAATGGATGCGGAAACCTTAGCTTTGGGCACAATGATCGCAACATCTAAAAAGTTCAAACGTGACTTGATCGATGACGCCTGGAACAGATACGCGTTCAACGATAAGAATCTACCGGACTGGTTCACGGAAGACGAGAGCAAACATATGACGCGACCCGTTGCTATTCCAGAGGTTTGTATGAATAATTTCTGATGATTCAGAACTATTTAATCATGATTGCATGATGATTCAAATCCCACCTGAAACATATTATTAACATGTGCAATTGTTCACAGAAATTCACGGACGAGTACAAGAGCCGGCTGCAAGACATAAACGCTAGACCAATCAAAAAGGTCATTGAGGCTAAAGCTAGAAAGAAGAAGCGCATGGTTAAGAAAATGGAACGCGCAAAAAAGAAGGTCGAAGCGGTAATGGAGAACGCAGACATGTCCGAGCGAGAGAAGGCGCAGCAAGTTAGGCAACTCTACAAAAAGGCACAGGCGGACCCTAAAAAGAAAGTGACCTACGTTGTTGCCAAGAAACATACGTCGGCCAAGCGGATGAAGCGGCCGAGTGGAGTCAAAGGCCAGTATAAGGTGGTCGATCCCCGAATGAAGAAAGACTTGCGAGCAGCTAAAGCAAAAGAAAAAACCAAGGGCCGCGGTAAGAAAGGCGCTAAAGTCTCTAAAGGTAAAGGTAATAAGCAGAGGACTCCGCCTAAAAAGAAAGGTAAGAAAGTTAAGTGATAATCATATTGCCTATATTTAAACACTGTTAAGTCTTAATGTGATGCAGTCTTTGTATGTTGTGCCTACTTTACCCATTTGGTAAAAAATATTACCTACTCAAATAAACCATATAAATTTATACGGTTTTTGACTTACCCTTTGTTTGACTTTAATCAATCATGAAAGAAATTGTATTAATTTTATGCTTAGGTGTTTGATAAATTGAAAAGTAAGCAATCATAAATTTGTCATCACATTGTTATGACGAAGCGACCTAGTGTAGAGCTAGGGATGATGGTTGACCGGCGGTAATTGAGTCCGGGCGGCGATGGGTGGAAGCAGCCCCATTAGGCGACATTACAAAAATTATTTTTACGGCTAAGGTCAGGGTGATATTTGAATTCGTGCGTCACTTGCCTGAGTTCAGGGACAGGCCCGCCATATAAATGATATCACTCCGCGCTGTGGCCTTGACGTCTAATTCCGATTCGCTCTAACTACGTTGTCTGCCTACTAAATAACGTGGAGCGATTTCGTGTGAGTCTTTGTCACAATAATTTTTATTCTCGAGTTATGTGGAAAAAACAATGTTATACGAAGGACATGTGGAAGTCACCCTGAAATATTTAATTGCGAGTGCGAGAAGGTCGTTTTCATACTTGGGTTTGTACTTTATGATATTGTTTTGCTAAATTTTAATTATAAAATAATAGGTAAGTATATTGGTATTATGTTTATTTACTTCGCATATTCATGTGAATAATACATTAGACCTGATCTTGACCTTTCAGTTATAAAAGTGCAAACTATTGCATAACTGTTACAGTAGGAATTAGAAATGTTAATGACGAGGTATTATAATAGGGCTGTCGATGTGGTACCGCTGGGTAAATTCAGGTCTCGAAGAAAACTAGTTAAGGTTGGAAATATCTGGAGTAGATGAGATATTTAAAAGGAATCAGTTAGAGTGTGAGGTCGGAGGCAGAGGGTGTCAGGGGCGGTGGTCCGGGGGGGGGGGGGGGGGGGCGGGGGGCGGGGGCGGCTATATCGAGCGCGATCACGGCCAAGGCCGCTCACGCCGTCATCGCTCCGTGCGACCGCCCGTGCCCCGTGTCCCCCGCGAAAACCTATGTAACAACAATAATACCTCTTAGGTACACTGCCTACCCTCCACCGGCTTATTGCGTCGTATGTTCTGTTTCGAGGTCTGCCACAGAACAGATATGTGCAGAAGACATACTCAAATACCAACCTTACCTGATGCATCATTTTTTGATTGAACCCTTCCCTTTGGTTAAAACTGCCTCAGTCTGATGCCCACATCAGACTAAGTCAGGTGCGAATTGCTTTTTGTACCACCCTATCGCAATGTAACGATGATTGATTTATCGTAGACATCAATCAATTTTACATGGGAAAACCAAAATAATGTTGATGTATTTTAATTGAAATTTTCATTGATATCAAATGGAATTCTGGGAAAATGTGGGAAACAGTCGGTACAAAACTCAAAACAGTAGTGACATTTATTGCTTACGCATCGTGAAACAGCAATTTTTTTTAATTTCTAGTAATGTAAATAACGTAGGAACCTATTGTTAATAGGGCTTTGAAGGCATTGGCATTGACTGCTCTACAAACTAGTCTAAAACTAATATGAAATAAAAATATTCCTAAAGGTTAAGGTGAGCTTGACCTTAGAAATTGGAGTAGGCATTTCGTGTTTGCTATAAGTAGCTAACCCGGGGGGTTTGGAATGACGTCCGCAGCAGGTAGTCTGCGGGGGCGCGGAGCGGGGTGACCTCGCCCTCGCAAGGTCGCGGGTTCCATTCCACTCGGCCACACCACATGTATACCTCTCAGTAATCTTCCATAATGGTTCTCAGTTCCCGATACTGTCACATTTATGGCCATGTGTATGGAAACGTTTGCGTTATCAACACAACACACCTTACACCGCGGCTACGTAAGTGATTAATATCTGAGTATTATTGGTATAAATAGATTTTTTTTTGCAATACAATGTAGATTATCATTCTAAGTCGACTAATTAAAGATTAATTGCTAGTTAATGATAAATATGAATATTTACTACCTATTTCGTGAAAATATTGAACTCTATTTGCTTTTGCATACTGTCAGAGACAAAATAGAGTTAGGCAAAGTTGAATTCTTATTGCATATCTATACTTCATTTCTTGAAATTCTTGTAATTCTTTATTGTACACAAGAGAAACTTAAAAATAGGACATTAAAAACAACATGTACAAAGGCGAGCTATTAGAGTTTTCATTTCTTACAATATTTCTAGATTTTTCGGACATTTGTATTTTTAGGAGGCAACACACTTGCCCTAAAACGTTGTGCATGCATTATAATTTGAAACAAAAATATTCTTTATAACTTTTCATTTTTATGCGAGATTTATTTGCCCGATATTGGAAGAGATATATAGAACGATAACCTTGAGTTTCGTGACCTTTCTCCCTCCAAATATCTAACTAGGTCTATAGATAGGCATAATGTAGATAGATAAATGTGACTCCCGCCCGAGGCTGTCCCCCCTTCAAAAGGAGCACAGAGCTACCTTCTCACTCCACACCTCAATTTGATTGCTCGAGTTCTCTTTCATTTAGATTTTATAAGGAATGCCTCATCGTTGTCGTTAGCAAAGCTTATTCAATCAACGGCATGTATTTGGGTTAGGTGATTTATATTTTTCTCTAACAATTTAAGACTTAAACGATGCCCACGTGAGACACTTAATGTTGTTCAGACATTGATGATTCGCCTCGCTTTAGAGCTCCTAAAGCTTTTACTGCAACCAATTCGCAGTGAATCTTCATTTTATCGAATACATTTCAATTAAAGCTCTCAACAATCCATTATTGTTCTTGAACTTCGCATTGGTGAGTCAAAAGGATGTGTTTCGAATTTACCTTGTTGGCTCGCTCACCGGTGACGGGAGTCATCGAGTAGCAGATGGATGGTCAGTTTGCAGGGACGTTACACAAATCTGGTGGACATGTGGCCGCCCCCGCGCGATAAAGCGGCGGGTTTAGTGCGTGCGGCGCGGGTTAGCGACCATGTTCAGGGCCGCGCGCTCCGAACAAAGCTTCTGGCGTAATACCTCCACAGTTACCCGCAGGTGAACCACGATCAACTGCCCGCCGAACGGTCATTATCCCAAATGGTGCCGCCGATTTCGCAAATAAAGTCCAGAAGTTTTATAGCCATGCCACGATCTGCCAGTAAAATTTGTGACGGTCTGTCGTAATGTCTAATTTTTACATTATTATTTACAAAAACAGTAAATTATAATCAACTTATTTCAGTTTTTGGATTAAGTAGGTAGGTAAATAAAATTGAAATACTGAAAGCTCTACTTAAGTTAGTATATCATATTTTTAATCATAATCATAATCATTTATTAATTGCTTGTATGTACATTTTGTGTAGCTTAGGTCTAAAGTGAGCTAGGTATAGTGGGTACATACACCCTGTTGGGCGCTGCAATTTGATTTTAAATATTAAAAATAATTAAATTTATTGTAAACATGCATAAAATAATCATAATAATAATTGCTCGGTAAGATTGTCAAGCATCTTTTTGTAAAGCATCAGGGCCTTTGTATTTTAAACTTGTTATAGAGTCTGGAATAACGTTGATATAGATTAGACGTGCGTGTGGTCGTTCATTCGGCATAGCAGCAATACCTGTAGTAAAGCTAATATGGTAGGTATGGAGGGAGACTAACAAAAGTGGCCAGGATACTAACCTACGACCTTCCAATCAAAATTAAGGAGTGCACCCATCGTGCCAAAAGTAACTCTGTATGTACACTTAAAAATAATTAGGTATAAATATTTTAATTTCTGCGTGCCGTAGAAACTACATTGCAAGACAATAAACATTTTTCTCTATACTTGCCACAACATTTTTCTCTAAATCTCGTTTTCTGATCAATAAACACAGCTACTAATCGCATTATTTGCTTCATTTGTTTTAATTAAAACTACAAGAACAACAAGGTGCCAGCACAGAATACGGATCAGTTTGTAGTTGGTAGTAGGTTGATGTATTGCGCAGGTTCGATGACCGACCATGGCAGGCCGACCGCCCCACTTGCACGCCACATTATTTGACCGATTAGCAACTGCAGCTTGCTCAATGGAAAACCCACTACACATTCTCGTACGCGTGTGTGGGCTTATGTAGTAAATAACAATTGTATATTTTATTCATGGTACGGATTATATTGTTCTACCTACAAGAAAATAAATTAATTTATGGAGTAAGCACGCATTTACTTGAAAATGTAAAAGTTAGGTAGGTATATTAATGATGGTAAAACCTATGTACTTACAGAAATATTGGTACTTAATAATTTATTTACTGTAGTGTATTTAAATACATATCTCTGTTGAAATGCTTTAAGTGATGAAATAATAAGTTTGTTAGTTCAAAAATACTGGTAAGAATCTTAAAATATGATAAGCTAAATGTAAGATGCTATAATAGTTATTAAATAGTCAATGAAGTACGTTATAAAAATTCTAAATCAAAATATTAATTCTAAGTTTAACACCAAAATGAGTCTTACAGTCTAACTTGGGAATAAAGTAGCGGATCTACATAGAAGTTATGGTTAGTTGGTAACGGTTAAAAGTGACCCTATTTGGCTTGTCTTGTCGCACATTCGGAAAGTAACGGGTATGATTCGTGTGGGAATTATGCTGCGATGAAGATTATCATCACCTTGTGTAGATAAACTAAATATAACCCATAGTATTCTTACTATGGGTAGGCTTCTGCCCAGAGGTGTTATTTATATAACTTTCAAAAAAAAGTATATACCGATTGATAATTTTTACACCATTTTAGTATTATGCTTTGCTAGTAGGCAAGCCTGAAAACAAAACTTAGCAATTCCAGATTATAATCATTAAAGTTAGTTGTATTATTAAACAATACCTAGTACCTACTTTGCATTATAATATTTGCTGGTTGTAAACATGTCTTTAAAAATTATTTGAAACGTTAGTAAGGTTAAGTTACTTGAATAGTAAGAAATTAGTAGTTATTGAACAGAAAATGGAACGTTTACATCCTTGGGGAACAAAACAACATAATGATAAAAAGCTCTAGTTTCTAGTATAAGATAAAAGATAAAGAATCGTGCCTACTAGGCAATCAGCATCGACCCCTTTGTGTGGCAAACTCGAAGGTGGTACATGTGAATAAAGGCAAGGAGGCAGACAGAGACGCAAAATAAGTGCCATTCACCACCCCCCGGTGGCAAACTGGCAGGTGTTAGATGGGAGTAAACGGTTTACTCCGGTTAGTATTTACTTATGTTGTTTGGATTAATAGGGTTTACTGCAAACCCTATTAATCCAAACAACATAAGTAAATACTAACAGGCCAATCGCATTAACATTTATTTCCACTACACAAAAACAAATTAAAATAACCGAAAAACATTGCGACGGTTAAAAATGACAAAGAACGAGCAGGGAACTAGTAAATTGTAAAGTGGCCTGACCGTTTTATGTGTGTATTGTGGCGAAACCCGGGCCTTGCGGTCGTCGACCGAGGCCCTTGACTCGCGCGGGTTCAGCGACACCGCCGCTGCCGCTACCGCTGCCGCTCTTCTCTTGTCCTTGAGGATAATCTTCAAATATGAGCTTTTTCCAATAAGTTGTTCTTCATATTTTGCGATGGCATAATTGAATAATGTACCTATTGTAGGATGATAATTAGGATTATATAGGTATAACGTGCGTTACGATTGTCGTGGCAAGTGTATCTAACCATTTGAATTATAATATTTTGTCAAACTTTACTTCACTATGTAGTTTCATGTTTCATTTAATTCGGTACACTTTGACGAGCACTAGGTACGATAGACGACACTAAAGACTGTTGATGATCCAAGTAGGTGGGTGGGTATTAAAGCGATTTATTATTTGTAAATCTATAGGTAGAGGTTCAATTTCAATTTCAATTTCAATAGCCTTTTATTAAGCAATCTTACTATCTAGTTTTACAAAATTAATTTTACTAATGACACCTTCAATCGTGATCACTTTGCTCTTCAGCATAGGCCTCCCCCAGTTTCCTCCAGAGGTCGCGGTCGCGCGCCTTCCTTCTCCACAGAGCTCCACCCGTCGCTTTGAAGTCATCCTCCCATCTGCGGAAGGGTCTTCCTTTTGATCTTTTCCCTTCTCTAGGGTACCATTCGACTACATCTTTAGCCCATTTATCCCTACTACTTCTTAGTAGATGGCCGGTCCATTTCCATTTTAGCTTTCGGATTGTGTATGTTATATCTTGAATTTTAGTTTTCTTTCTTATGTCTGTTAATCTTACTTTGTCCCTTTTCCTTATATTTATCATACTTCTTTCTATGCTATGCTGGCAGGTTTCAAGCTTCCTGATGTTCTCTTTTGTTAAAGGCCATGTCTGGCATAGGTAGAGGTACGGTGATTTAAATGTCAAACTGCTAGTGTTCCACACCTGGGGTACTTACCTCTAGGAATTAACAATAAGTTAGCTAATTATGCTATAGGTTCCTACCTAGACTAAAATTGACAAATGAAAACTATAATGCTGTAGGTGTACCTACATTATAAATTAAGGGTAGACCTTATCAAAGTAAGTATTTTAATTTAGTTGTTTATATTCTATTTCGATATACCTTTTATAAAACTGATGTAAGTACCGAAAGATTTTAATCTGGAATAAGTTCATTAGATACAGTTCCGTTTGTCTCCGCTGCTGTGAACAGCTCTACAATTTTGGTTCACGGCAGACATGGTATACTAAACCTGCTTAGAGTTCTTTGCCCCGGTTTGTGAAGAAAATATAACGACGAATTAAATGTTACTTAACACTCAGTTCTAATAGGGTACCTACCTACCCATTTAAAGTCTATGCTGTAGGTTAGGTACTAAATGTAACTTGAGTATGTAATATGGATTTTCACATTTTTGTGATTTAGGTACTTACTTTTTCAATGTTGTATTGAGTAAAAGAAAAACAAAACATGATTACAATCACTATCCCCAAAGCACGGTAAACTCACGCATTCCAGCATTTTTGTAAATCTCTTTTGTGATACCTATATAGTTTAGTATTTAGGCGTGCTTCTGACTACCCGTCAGAAGCACGCCTAAATACGCATTTGGGACATGCCCACAGTCCACACTCAACAGAAGTTGAAATTCTATTGAAGGAATGTTATTTTCTCTTTTCTTTTTATCCAGAATAATAAAAATTAGTATTTTACAAGGTTTACCAACTGATTCAGGTCATTCTTCATTTCTTTGTGCGGTTAAATGCCAAATCCGGCGCGCGTTGATGTCTTTTTTTCGAGAGAATGAGTTCCGGTCACTGAACCGAAATACACGTATTATTATTATTGATATTTTTTCCAGTTGGTAATGAATCTTGTCTATTAGATGTTTCCAAAAACGTATATTGTAACAGACTTGTTTCTTCAAATTGTTTTACTTAAAAAAGTTTTGCTCTTTTGTCCTGTCCTTTTGGAGTAGGTAAATATTTAATGATGCTTTACAAGAAAACGAAATCACTCTCTATCTTTATAAATTAGCCTCGCAAAATACCTATGTTATTGATTTTACATACCGAGTGAAATTAATATAGTATATTTAGCTGAAAATGCCCCAAAATTTAGGTACAAACTTCGTTTTTTTAGACAAGAAAACAAATTATTAATGTCACTCACCTTTTATAGAATGTCACATAGTCTTTTGGAGCCATAAGTACTTAGAAACCCGTTACAAAATCATTAATACCTATCTATCCTGAATACAATAACTGTACCTACAAATATAGAGCTTGTTTTTATAGGTGGGTACGTAGGTACGAGTATGACTTGTCTATATTGTATTTTAGTTTTTTTTAATATTACATACTTGATGTAGGTAGGTGTGCAAATAATAATAGTTTTAATGCAATGTCGCCACGCCTCTAGGGATATTTTGTTCGGAATGAAATATTATATTAAATATATAAATATGAAATATTATAAGATCTCATTTTTAACCATTAATAATCACACGAAGTTGCAACAAGAAATCTATTACATTTACTCACTTAGAAAGTTGTATCTCGTTCATCGTTCTGAAAGCGAAAAGTGAAAAAAGGAATCAAAATAATACAGTCGGAATAATGGAGTTATGTATTTTGTTCCAAGCGAGTACCAATAAAATTTAAAATTTAATTTATCCAAAAAATTAAGTTTTTAAGTTTTAAAATGACAACTAGGTACTACCTTACCTACCTTTTCAGTAGGTAACTATTAACTGCGCTATTAGTACGAGCGTTTTTAACCCCGATATAAAGGGATGTTATTATACGATACGTTTGATCGCTATCTGTGTCTGTTTGTCTGTTGCACCTTATATTAGGCATGTCTTAAACGAGTAGACTGGTTTTCTAGTTATTTTCTTTAAGTTGGTTTTCTAGCGTTGTTCCTTAACGGTCCTGTATGCGTCAAACTAGCTTTTTAATAATAATAAATATCTTAATAATTTCATTTTATGTAATTTTGAAATAGCAGCGACTTTGCACCAAACTCTGTTTTCGGTACTCTTCGTATTATACTTACAAAACAAAACTAATATAGAAGTATTATGCAGAAAAAACGAAGCAGAGTGAAGTGACCTCATTTTGCAGTAAGTAAAGTACCCTTATAAGTCGGTAAACAAAGAAAGTTTTTACATGCGCGGGATTGCATTTTATTTTAAACAAACTTTTACTTGGACTTTTTACTAATTTGGTTTTGTTTTATAAAACTTTGTGAATCATAAAAAATATAAGTACTAAATAAATCCGATAATTATTCATAGCACTTGTGGTGAGGTATGTGCAAAGATACACTGATTTGCATCAAATCTAAACTGCTATCATTTTCAGTAATAGATACAAATGAAGCTTTCACTTAATTACGCGTTTTCTCCAACAATGTCGCAACGCAAGGGAGCTGGTTATATCTAGATCTGCTTTGAAATATCCCACACCGGCCTAGAGTGAATTGTTCGAGATCTCAATCCATTAAATTCGCAATCCCTCCTTCGAAGTTTTCTCCTTGCAGAAAGTAATGGCATGAAATTCACACTTTCTCCTAATAGCGTTGCAAAGTATGATGCCAAGTTACCTTTTTACGACTATCTCCATAACAATAATTGCAATTACTATGGCAAATATGATATGCATACACGCAATCGGCTCGACGAACAAGTTTGTCGGCGTGCCTACTTGCAGCAGGCTTTCCCGCGCAGTGTAGGGCGCGAGCGAGTGGTGGTGGCGGCGCGCGCCTGCGCACCAGAGCAGTGAAAGTGGGTTGAATACGGCGCCATTACTTTCAGTTTCTCTTGCGCGCGCGCCCGATACCTGCCTCGTTACAATAAACATCGCATCCCGCCGATTTCTCGCTCTGCTAAGTTTCACCTTTTCCACTGCGCCATTTCGCTGCACTTTTCGACCCCGCTGTCCGTAGAAAGTTTTGTCGTATTTAAGATTTATAAGCATCCATCAGCCACAGCCAGCTTTAGTGGGGCAGAGTAATGCAACTGAGTACATTGTTGGGTTGGCCTTGGTTCATGTATACATTTTGGCTTGTGAGCGAAAGTGGCAGCCTTTCAAAGTTTGACAATGTAGACACTTATTACGTGTTATTGTATTTATACTTAAACGTAAAAGTTCGTGGAGACGGATGGATGAATGTTAGTTATATACTCTTATACGCAAAAATTACTCAATAAACATGGTTAAACTTGGAATGTCTTTGCATATAGGTTTCCACCGGCAGCTTCTCTCGCATGGTTAAAATAGCTTCTGAACTAGGTCATAAACTATGTAAATTCCAAGTTTCCGTTCAGTAGTTTTCGCATGAAAGAGAAACAAACATCCACTACAGTTTCGTGTTTTTTTATTAGTATTAAGAGTAGGAAAAGTAATATTATTTTAATTTTATAATGATTTCTTCTTAAGTACCTAAACGAGTTGGCACCTAGCTACAATATTATAAGATATGTATTAATAAATAAATGAAATAAAGAGAGCTTTACTAAACAAGTAATAACAAAGGCGAGCTTAATCCTAAAAAGCTCTTCCATCTAAAGTTTTTGATAAATAGATAGACGAAGTATTTAAAGTGGGTGCATGTGTGCATATAAAAAAAAATTATACCACCTAGTCTCTTCTCTTCCTTTTCTACATGCCATACATTACAGATACATAATAATATCTACTAAGTAATATACTTGATTAGGTACATATTTTAGTTTTTTGTTTGTTTTCCAAAATTTGACCGACTCTCCTTCATACCTCTCTATCACACTGGTGTGATGGTTAGGAAGATTTTTTTCTACACAGAACACTATTAAAGATTTCAGTGCTAGAGATTAGTAGAGCTCTATATAGGCCACGGATCGTCACGCTACGTTAATATTATACACTTACAGAAATAAAATAATTCCTCAACTGAGAGCTACAAATTAGAGAAACTCCTGTGATATAAAAATGCGTGATTAGCGTGATTTGAAGAGTGGCCTAGAAAGTGGTTACTTTCGACTGCGCTGCGCCGACGCTGACGCCTGCGCAGTTCTCTTGTGAACTAGTCGCCTAAAATCCGGTTCACATTTTAATATGCGGCGCTACACATTTTGATTGATATTTTATTTATCATTATTCGTGAATATATTTTTAATGCGAACTAGAACAAATCAGTCAAGTTAGATATAATTTTATATGAGAGAAACAAAGACAATGATAAATTGTTTATTATGACCTTATTTTTAGCATCGTGGTTATTTTTTTATGTAACCTATGTAAATCAATTTGTGATCAGAAAATTTTAAATAAAATAATGCGTGGTATTCAATTTTTTTTCATTTCTACAAAACGGTATAAAACGGAAATTTCAAAAGTAAAACTATAAAGATAAGTACCTATAACCGCCATACACGTAATTAATTACTCTTTAAATTAAAATAGGTAATTTGAAGTTAATAAATTACTTCAAATAAATTAATAGAACGTAACCACAATTTATGGAAAATAAACAAGATTTATTAGTGATTCAATTAAACACTTAAATCTCCTCAGTTAGTAAAAACCAAAGGATCATAATATCAGAATCAAGTTCCACTAATAAAATGTGCAAAGAAAGGAGGTAATGGATACGTGCTAAGCAGCACAGCAAATGTTCGATGCGTTGCATCCGAAAAGAAATGAACGAAAATGAAAGTGTCCTACTTTCGCCCCTCTAGCTTTCTACCACTTTTTTTCAATCTAATCTATTAGTTACAGTCGTTTGTTATTTTGCTTCCGGATGTCAGAATTTCTTTTTCCAATGTTTGGTGAATTTAAAGGCTTTGGACAATGAGTATGAGTAACTAGATCTCGATCAGTAACTATCAAGTTTACGCGGTGACGCGGAATATATTTAGCACACGATAACATTGAACTGTCGAATGTTATTTTCAAAAATAAAGTAAAGGAACATTCACGTCTGTATATCCAAACGATCAATGTTACTTAAGTACGTAAATCCTACTTATGTTATTAATGCCAAAGTTTATAAGACTATGAATGGATGAATGTTTGTTACTTTTTCATGCGAAAACTATAGACCGGGTTTGAATTTGATTTGGTACCAGGATATATCCTGAATAAACATGTAGACTACTTTTGATACCGGTATTCCCACGGGAATGGGAACTTTGAAAGTTTGGAAGGATTTCATACAAAATATTTATGGGTTTCGAATACACAATAATTTCAGATTATTTGTGTCTACCTTGGAGAGTAGTCAGAGTAATTAAGTTTTCGTATTATGAAAATTTTATGCAAACGTGGGCTCAGTCAGTGTATTGCCCTTGTCTTTCCTCTAAATTATGGGAACTAAGCCTAAGTAAGTAGATGAATTATGGAACTTTCTATAGGGCGGTATCTATGAAAGTACCTACACTACCTACGCTTGCACTTATAAAAAATATTCCACTGAAAAGGGCCGTGCAAAGGTATGACCCAAACTGTTCACATCCCGTATTGGAGGACATTTAGAAGTTGATGAAATGGTAATTATCAGTACCTACAGAACATTTTTACTGACAGCGATTACTAGATGGTACCTAAAACTTCTTAAATAAAAGCACTCACCGTTTTTTAAAACAAGTTAAATGTAGGTAGGGAAATAAGTTAATCGGGTCAATTATAGAGTAATCTCAACTGGAATGGAAATAAACAGGCGATAATTATGTCATCATAAAAGTAGAATAGCGTTAGTCACTTCCTCAACGCTCGCAGCGCTGCAGCGTGCGCTGACGAGTGCGTGCCCATTAGCGCCTTAGCGGCTCATTCATATTCCATTTTATCTCCACTATTCGTGTGAAAGTGACGTATTTTTAGCAAATTAATTCGTGTTATTTTTTTTGTATGAAACATTTAAAGGGCCCATGCGAGACGATCTATCCTTAAAGAACGTTCAAGTCTCAGAGCAATCATCTTCCTTCAGGTTCAAGTACTTAAATGAAATCATTATCGCTGTTCATGACATTTCGAACTTCAAAAGCCAAAATCATCATTCAGTAGGTAAATACTAGGATCATATAAAGCTTCAAATAGAAATAGAAATAGAAATAATTTTCAATTCTACATGTTTTAAATGTAATTCTGTAGATCATTTGTTTTTAAATAATTTTCAATTCTACATGTTTTAAATGTAATTCTGTAGATCATTAGTTTAATAATTTTCAATTCTACATGTTTTAAATGTAATTCTGTAGATCATTTGTTTTTGGAAAACTCCTATACTTATCTACTTCTAATAAGGTTTGTACTTTAAATAAAGTATCCTAAGATATAAAAAATTACTTCCAGTCATCAGTAATGTTAGGTATATGCTATGCTATTGAGCTAAATTGAACTATATAATGTAATACCAACGTAGGTACCTAGCAAAAGCATTGAGTAATCTACGAGACTTTCTAAGTGTGTTTGCGTTTTTAAGAGTTCATTGACTTCCACATCCACTCAAAGGTAATACAGCCTTCTCCTCGCTAGATACTGTAGATGTTGTAGTGTTACCGTGCTAGAAGAATTATTCAAAATTAAATGAACCGTATCATTTCCCGTTCGGTAAAGATAGTATAGAGGTACTGTGTTATGTACCTGTCTAGGTATGGAGCTATAGTTCAGCGGTTCAACCGTTGCGATATAGAAGAACCGACCGTGTAAGAATGAGGTCGACAACCTCTGTGGAGGCGGGTGACACCGTTCAAATTAAGTCGGCTTTACACAACATAGATTAAAATTGATATGAAACAACATTATTAATTGTCGATTATGTTGCTTTATTTGGTACTTAAGGGTATTTTGCTTAAGTAAATGTAATAGGACAATACTATGGTAGTTAATAGGTACCTTCCCTACTACTACTTGGTTAGGTACCTAAGTTCTTTTAATGTAACTAAGAAGAAGAAAAGATGATTAATTGATTATAATTTATTTCTAGATAGACGATAGAGGAGTTGATAGAGATCCTGCAGAACAAATATTAATTACTTATAGGTGCGTTGGCATTGTCTGAAATTCAGGTATTGCTTTGATGTTTCACTGACCAATTTTTTTAATGCGCATTATGAAGCTTTACAAAGACTTTACATTTAGGAAATAGTGTGCATGCAGCTGGTAGGTACGTAGTTGACGTGTGCGTATAATGCGCGTGCGACTAGCCGCGCTAGAGATAGCCGCAGGTCATCGACCGCCGTGAGGCCGACGCCCGCTGACGTAACGTTACGCGAATTCCACGCCCCCCGCACGCCGCCCTCACGCCCGCCACTCGCACCGACCCAATTCCTTCGAAGCCACTTTGTTTGTGCATCGCTAATTATAAAACGGCGTTGCACCGCACTGCCAAACGCGTTCTATTTCTAATTCACTTAACGAATTATTTGCGGCTGTTTATGGAGTTCGCAGGATCTCAGTGATTGAATTTCCCGGGTTGATTGATATGACCGTGGTCGTTCATGTTTCAAATGCTAAAAAAGGTTTTATTTTAATACTAGCTGCGCCCCGCGGTTTCACCCGCGTAACTTAAGTCCCGTTTACGCGGGAATATCGGGATAAAAAGTAGCCTATGTGTTAATCCAGGGTATCACCTATCTACATACCAAATTTTAACCAAATCGGTCCAGCCGTTTTTGCGTGAAAGAATAACAAACATTCTCACAAACTTTTACATTTATAATATTATAGTAGGATATATATATTTATATATATATATATAGGTAGTAGGATAGGATAGTAGGATTGCAAGTTGCAACTAATCAATATTTATTCAGCCTTAGGTATACCTAAGTAGTTATACGAGTTTAAGATTGACAGCTTTTAGAGTTCAGCAAAATTAGATAGGTATTACTCCTTATTAATTCACGTTAGGTGGTGAAAATATGTCCAAAATAACTCGTTTATTATGGATTTCTTTAAGTTCGTGGGACACAAGACAATGACTTATGCTTTTCCTCTGATGGTAATCTTCTGCAAAATGTGGGCATGTAAGTACTAAAATGTTTTAGGACATACCTACCTACTACCCCCATACCGCCATGCCTTGCCTGGTAGATATTTGACATTTCTTGATTCTTCCAAATAAAATGTGTCAAATACCTATAGACAGTAAGCAAAACCAAAGATTGTGAGACTTTGTTGGACATCTAAAAATGCTTACATAATCTGAAAGAATGTCTACCGCACCTAAGGAATGCATTCGTGATCATATATTTTTTTAGTGGAATAAATAAAATTATTTAAATAAATAGGTACTCTTGAACATTCCACATAGCGTCATTTAGTCCACACCTAAGCAACTTAATGCTTGTGTTGTAGTTATCAGATGACTAATGGTTATAATACACATACTTATTATACAATTTGGTGTATACAAAATAGAGATAAAAAAATAGCCTAATCAAGAACATACAAACATTTGTCTTGACCCGCGGTGGGGACCGAAACTGCGACCTCTGCGTCTTACTCAGGCGTAGGTACCTCATCCACTGCGCAATTGAGGTCGTCAAATAAATTTCAATCAATCTATTTGTTTGCAATACATATTAAAAAAAAAATTCTCTACATGTCAAAATCAGGATTGATTTTAACGTTTCGGAGTTTTTGTTTAACCTTGGAAAAAACTGTGGTTGTACACTCCAGCTTAGAAACAAAATGGGAATACCGAAAAGTGAGTAAAGTTACCATTTTTTTAATTTGGTCTGCTAAAAGTAGGTACGCATAGGAAAATCCGTTGGACGTGCCAGCAGTCATGAAACTGACCTGCGGTATACAGCTACAGCTACGGCACCTTCTTGCCAACTACTTCGATGCAATGCAATAGATGACTCATGTTAAGGATAGAGGAAAACTGTACCTATGACAAAATATACAAGTCTTTCTTTGGGCATGTTGGCTATGTGCTTTATCGAATTATGGTTTCAAGTCGCGTAGATTTACAGCTAGGTAGGAGATTGTTTGCGCTGCATTGACGCAAGTGGCCGATAAACGCAGTATTATTTGCCCATGAGTCAATATGGGCGATTGTTATTGATAGGTACAGTGATCCATTCAATACTTACTATAAGTACTGGGTATATGGTGCTGTAGGTGACACATTCGTAATGATATGTGGTAGGTATGAGGATATTCTTTATATTAATAATAACACACTGGAAATTACTCACGTAAAAATATCGTCGATAGTTAAATTACTATCCTTGGACAATCAACACATCGTCATCAGTTTTGCTCTTAAAAACATTTTTTTTAAATCACATTTTAGGACGATTCGTCCTAATAGCTTTGCATAAGAGTCTTCGTACTGTATGTAGGCACGTGCAAATACTCTTTCATTGTCAAAATCCCTTCTTATTATTTAAAAATACTCAAATAGAGTAGCGTTCTCTCAAAAAACTAATATTTCCAGATTTAGCTTTATTGCTTGTATTTACTTATAAATTATCTTGACGTGATTTACAGAGTTTAATCAAATAATCAAAATCTTTTGTAACGACCTATCACGTTATTACATTTATCAAAATTATTTTTAATGTAGACAGATCAGAATTTTCCTATTATTTACGAATTGGAAATAATTAGAAATGTATTTTTATTAAAATAAAGAAGGAGAAAGTAACCATGAAATAGGTAGGAAATAAAGAAAAGGTGTAGGTAATCTTTACCCAAATTAAATGTTAGGAACATTGTATAAGTGCGTTTTTAATTATTTAGCCAACCGCCATTACTATTGAATAGAATTATTACACTTTTCGATTAATTCTATTTTATGGGGAAGTGTACTCTATAAGCAAGTATGTCAATCACTTATAAAGCATAAAATACTAAATCTATTATTTGATGTGTAGTTCATAGTTTTTACAAGTCAGTTGACGCTTGACGCTAACCAATTTTAACTTGTCTATTAAAAATCACTTTCATTGCAGTCGTTCTCAATTATATGGTCACCACTTATTTTTTACTCATACACGGAAAGTACGCACGAAGTTGCCTGATCATAGGGTTCAAAGTAGCATTTTGCGTCCCTAGGGACGCAAAATACTTTCCTGCCCTAGGACAGGAAAGTAAATAACTGTCAATTAATTAAAATGTCAATCAATCAATCAATCATTTTCAATCATTTTTATTTATTTTCTCTCACAAACTACAAATAAGTACATAAAAAAATAATTTAAAAATAAAATAATAATAGAAGTAATAAATACAATTAATACTTCATCCAAAATGTTTGTTGGTTTCTAGCATAATACAAAAAAATGTTGTGAGAGACTGGTGCCTGAAATAGGTATAAGAACCTGTGCTACGGGTCACCAGTGCCCTACTTCACTGATTTGATTAGGTGTAAAACCTAAACTATACAATTTTGACAAGAAAAGAATAAAGAACTCAATATTAATATGTTAGGGATATTTCTTTGACGGTTGTGCTTCCCTGTAGCGACGAAAAACGATCCCGGCAGTCCAAAAATCGGGAGCCAGGAACACTTCCTTGTACTTGGCGGCCACCCGCAGAACATATGACTTGAAGTTAGTTTCTCTTGTAGAGTCCAGCCTCTTCAAGCCATGTACGATGACTTCAGGCGGCTGCCTGATTCGGCAACGGCTCCTCTCATCCACATACTGGCGGATTGTTTCCTCAACAATGTCAACTTCATTTTTGACATTTCTTTTGTGGCATGTCGATGTATGCTAAATTTTCTAAGTTCTTCTAAGAACTCATTAATTCATGCTAGATATTATGTCTCTAATTCTCTATAGCACGAATTTGTGCATCCTAGCATGAATTATGAAGAAAAAATACTACTTTTAATGGAATTCTACCTGTAATAATCGCACTCGCTGATGCTCGCGCGATAAATCATCTTGTGCATCCAAAAATTGCCTTTCTTCCCTTGTAGGGTAGGTGCGTCAAATATGGGCCGGCGGGTAATAAGGGCCACTTCTATTTTAACATACTTCTAATATTATTATTAGACTCAAACCAAGCCTACATTATAGAGGACCATTAGGAAGGCTAATATCCGCGGTGGTATCGCCTTCCTATTCGCCTTCATGTCAGTAGACACATTTATTTAAACGATGTTTGTAAAAATCGCTCTACTAGAAAAAAATCTCCATGAAAACTGATTAATTGTGAGTACCATAGACTTTTTTTTTTTAATCTGCTGTTATTAATATAACATAAATTTATCATGTTTCCTGATTAAGTTAAGTTTAAATATAAATATAAATTTTTCATGATTTTACAGTGAATTTTGTCGAACTTGACGCAGGCGGCTAATAAGGGCCACCCCCAAAGCGGGTAGTAAGGGCCGTCAATTACAAGGCTTTCAGGTCTTCTTTCGAAGTCGTGTTCTATTATATCTGTTTTTATTGTGTATACGTGTTCTGAGGTTAAAATATGAATGTATTTTCTTTCTTTTTTTTGCTATTTCAGTTAGAAGCGATTGATAATAATGAAGGACAAAGACTGGTTCTTAGCAATACTGGTACACAAAAACAGATGCAAAGGGCAAGGTGACTAACGACTGACGACTGACGACTGACGACTGACGACTGATGAACAAAAAGAACAAGAAGAACAAGAAGAACAAAAAGAACAAAAAGAACAAAAAGAACAAAAAGAACAAAAAAAACAAAAAGAACAAAAAGAACAAAAAGAACAAAAAGAACAAAAAGAACAAAAATAACAAAAAGAACAAAAAGAACAAAAAGAACAAAAAGAACAAAAAGAACAAAAAGAACAAAAAGAACAAAAAGAACAAAAAGAACAAAAAGAACAAAAAGAACAAAAAGAACAAAAAGAACAAAAAGAACAAAAAGAACAAAAAGAACAAAAAGAACAAAAATAACAAAAAGAACAAAAAGAACAAAAAGAACAAAAAGAACAAAAAGAACAAAATGAACAAAAAGAACAAAAAGAACAAAAAGAAAAAAAAAAGAAAAAGAACAATAAGAACGAAAAGAATTTTTTTTTGTTACTTTGACTTTAGTTCTGAAGCTTGTGGGATCGAAACCGGCCTTCACACATACTTCACACATTCACACACACACAACACAAAAGATTAGGTATATCTTGCGTTTGAGTGAGTATGCCCAATATAAGTACATAATACTTCACAGGACTCCTAGAAACTTGGAGGAAACATAATAGAGCAAAGTTCCAAAACGTAAACTTTCATAAGTTTAATAAGAGCCACCAATTCAAGAAAATTTTCAAGAAAATATTATGCTATTTTTGTTTTTTTTTGAGTTTTATGTAGTGAAACTAATAACTTTTTCAAGAATATGATAATTTTGAACAAATTTAGTCAATTAATGCTTTTTTTTCAAACTTTTCGTTTCATTAGTTTAATAAGGGCCATCACTGTTTTTTTCCGTGATTTAAATAAATCGTCAAGCGTAACTCACTAGAAAATCAATCTAAAAGTCTGCGAGAGATAGTATAGCTAGAGTTTACAATGATAAAAGACAAAATGAATGTTTTTGTTAAGTGGCCCATATTAAACTACCGTCGGCTAATAAGGACCAAAGGAAGGGTTTTGAAAAACCTCAATATTGATGATAAATTTCAATTAAAACCAAATAAATCATACTTTTTCAGACTGCTTATGAAGTAAACATTCTTAAAATGTCCTGTTTTTCATTCATATCCGTCTGATTTTGAAAATATTTTGAATTGAAATTAAGTGGCCCTTATTTGCCGCAGGTACCTTATAGCAATCCACTATTATACTCCAAAGATACCTCCTTGCTGATGCATAAACAATAGATAGGGAAGATCCGTATTCCTCTTAATTCTGCTAATTTGTATCCAATTAATACAAATTAGCACGCCCGTAAACTTTATAATAGCAGGTACCAATTAATTAGATTTGTTTATAGTCTACTATTATGTTAAACAATTCGCACATCGACCTTGTAGTGGCAGACGTTTTGCGTCAGCGTATCTTCAAACAGCGGGTATAAAAACACTGCGGTCACACAATGTCACCCCCCATCCGGCAAGTCGCGGCGTCCGCTGCAACGGTCACATTCAACAAAACATCAATTGACAACTCGACCTACCTGCCCTGACCTTCTCCAAGTCATCTTGTGTTAGGTCGAACCACCTGATAAATACTCTTTGTTATGTTTAATACATTTATCTAGTTACTCAGGCGTTAAGAGTCTTAACTAAAGAGTAAGAACATTTGTTTTTTGAAATTTTTATTGTATATTTTAGCTTTTTTGCAACAGTGTTGGCGAATTACCCTCTTGGTAGATTTTGCAGGAATAATTATATCCTTGCTACAAATTCGGTTTGTCTCTTGAATAACGAAAATTAGCACTCCACATAGTAAAAAACAAAGTCGCTGTCGCTGTCTGTCCGTTCGTATGCTTACCTGTAATGTATGTTTAAATCTTTAAAACTATTTTCGCATTACCTACCTATTTTATTTTACATCTTTTACGTAATATTCAAACGTGATGTGAGATATTTTTTTTGATTGCTTGCAGTTATCAATAAAACATGGCTGCCATGAAACGTGACTTTTTCGATAAGAAACAAAATCATGAATTCTGATTCAAGGTTTCTGAAGCGATTTCTCGACAACGACACGTGATTCAATCCATTTGTCTAAGGCTCGTATTCAGAGACTTTACTCACATTTGAGTCTACGTTTAAGCATCGATTTTTGACAGTTCTCTATGAAAACTGAATTATGAATCATAGCTTGAGACACGATTGACGCTTGAGTTTAGCCACTGAATACCTTAGTTTAGTAGGGCCTTAGTTATCAATTGATTAGCAAAATTGTACTTTTCGACTTTTTTCATAAATGAACTACGGGAATGGTTTATCTATAAAGCCGATCAGCATATTAAAACTTGCATGACAACCATAATCAATTGTATCAAGGCTGTTATTAGCTACCCAATAAAACGTACCTACGCGACAAAACGAGATATAATAGTCACATTCACACGATGCAACTTTCTTGCCTGTTGCATACAAATAAATTGACTGTCATCGAAACTTACGTAGTCTAAGCATGTTTTTAACCACGGAAGTCAAATATTGATTCAATGCTCAAAATACAATAAAATAATGTACCTACTTACGATAACGCGGTTGTGGGTCGCGTTTTTTCGCGTTAGGTTTCTTGGGTCAGCCCCGGTTCTAGGACTTTCATGGGTTTGATAGGTGCCTCGATTTCCCTACATCCGGGTTTCCTGTTAGGTCGTATACCGACCGAATAACCATAATAGATCTGCGTATCATCACGATGTATATGTGTTTGATCATGATACGCACTGGCGATATTATCAGGTGATTTTATCAGGCAAATCATGCACATGGACGCAGATTTTCAAGAAACGGTCACGGCAAAAATCTTGTGATATTGCGTTTGTTTTCTTTAAACATATAAACATACAAAAATGAACCTATAATAGCAATATCGGAATTCAATAATTAGGTATCTATTCTCAATTCGCTTCCACGCTATTGCCTGCCTAATATGGCAGCTGATGGTGTCTGGCTTGTCGCGCCATTGAATGGGCGTTTTTCCATTAGCCGGCACGGCACCGGCACCGGCACCGGCGCCGGTGCCGGTGCCGGGCCGGGGAAGCAAAAATGTATGAAAATGTATGGCTCGCTTTTTCACTTACCGGCACCGGCGCCGGCCCGGCATTGAGTACTGCCGGCGCCGTCGCCGTCGCCGGGGTAGCAAGCTTCCCACCCGGTGCCGGCCGGCAATTTGCATGTGTATTGCATATTTATATGAATTGTAGCTGTGTGAGTGTGTAAGTCCGTGTCAGTACTGTACCACTCACCGGCACCGGCACCGGCATCGACACCGGCGCAGTGGAAAAACGAAACCCCGGCGCCGGTGCCGGTGCACGGCCATGCCGGTGCCGTGCCGGTGCCGGGCCGGCTAATGGAAAAACGCCCATTGTGTGGTCTATCGCACTATTTTACTGTCTCAACAAGCTTGCCTTCCACAAGCAGATGGACAGCTCGGCCTAAAATTAACAAGAACAAAACACTTTTTTTATATTGGCTATGTAGCGCTTTATTCTTGGATCAAACTTACTGACCGAGTTAAAAACACCATAGTGCGCTCCAAAACTCAAATAGCCGATGGGAATGGAAAATGGGACCGTAGTTAGACCGAATACCTAATAAATAAATACATATATCACAAGAGATCATATAAAACCCTATCTGCGAGCATCCAATACCGATATCATTTTCTTAGCATATGTATGATGCATAGTGATGTAGGTAATCTATAAACCTTGTTGTAGCCATAATCATAATAATAACAGTTGTAAGTTTATTGCAAAAAGGGTGCGCAGGCAGGCACACGCGACCTTGTGTGGTACATTTAACTCAAATATGAAAAAATAACCATGAAAAATTTACACCTTCCATCGACATCGGTAGTCATTAGGAACCACAAACATTACCATACTATTAGTTACATGGGTGGAGTATAATAATTACATAATTAAGTATAGCTATTCCACAATAACACGTGTAAGTTTATTACAGAAGGGTGCACGCGCGACCTTGCCTGCGCAAGCGCAACGGAAAACAGCAAGAACAGAGAGAAATGCGCGGGCGTGACGCGTCTCCTTATCAGCGGATGCGGCTTATCACAAGGTCGTTGCCTACTAACTGTTCGTTATTCTACGGTCTTTTATAATAACTACTTACCATGCTACGATAATTCTTTAACAACTATTAGTAGTTCTGTGGTCCTTAGCCACGTGTTTCTCAAGCTGACCGCTTCTCTGCTCATATCATGGTTATTAATAGCTCTAAATTTGTAATTAGTAATTTACATTGTATCGTCGAATTTGTTATTACCTCAAGTGAAAACAAGATTGACATGGTACCTAACATTTTACTGACGCTTTACAATAGTAGATTCAAAGCCATATGATAAAATAATTTTGTTCGAATTACAGAGGTAATAAAGTAAAGGAATACGATTTAATTAAAGCTAAAATTTTATTTTTAAGTCCAGTCTCTATGTACACGTAGCGTACCTATGAGAATTCAGCCAATAGGTACAACTTATCGCAAGGCCATAGACCACGTGTTGCTAAACCTGACTAGTTTTCAGCATATCAGCAGTACGACTTATTTATAGCCCGAAATTCTTAGAACAGTTACTCACTAACCATATCCTATAAATAAAATCTATTATGATACTTAAAAAAGATTGCACGTTACAAGAGAGTTCTCTCCAATCAGGCCCTTAAGATTTTTTTAAGAAGCCCTCTATTTAGTTACTAAACTACCAGTAGAATTATATTTATTAGTAAATGTTTTTTTGTGTTTGTCGCTTGTTGTTGAAAAATAAAACGTTATCTATCTAAATAGTGGTCAACAATGTAAAGAACTACGACCACGACAATAATAATTAAAAACATATGGGTACCTAATAGTACGACCACGTAGACGGAGCCATGAACGAATCACGTAGCATTAATATCGCAGAACGTACCGAAACAAATATTTTAAACAATACAACATTTTGTAATACTTATAAGTACATAAGTACTATGAAATAGTTTGAATTGAAATAGTTAAAAGGACTTCCTTTTTACCTTAGTTTGTATGTGCCAATAAATATGTAAAATTGTTCAAAAAATGGTAAGAATCATCAGCAAAAGTTAATTTGGACTCTGACTGACTTTTTCAAAAGTCTAATGTCTTCCGCACTAACGCAGGTGTTAGTGATAATTCAAGCAGCAGTTTGAAATAAATTCACATAGGTACTACTACTAAGTATTCTTAATAGTTTTATGCGCATTGGTTACTTCCATCCAGTCTTTGATCGGAAAAATAAATAACATTTTATCCTTGTAGCAAAGTCGGGGTGATCTTGCCAAAGAAAAATACAACAGCAAGAATATTAAAGCGTCTGGGTTCTTTGTGATCGGTCACTTTGTGAAGGATGTGGTGCAATTGCAGTTGAGGCGGTAGGTAATGTGGATGTTGTTCGGTTGCCGCGAGGGCGCAGCGCCGGTCGTCTCAAGATCAAGGTCGCGCGGCAGACGTGCGGCAAGGTCACCCCCCCGCCTCGCGCCTCTCACGCGCGCAAATATTTGCGACCGTCTGTCCTCCACGACCGATACGCCGAGGTCAGCCCGCCAAAAGACCTTGAAGTAATATCATCCGACCTCTTCTGTTTGAAAGACGATCATATATACCTAAGTAGGTACCTTGTATGAGTACATTTACCGTATACAGGAGAGCGTAGTAACAGGTTGTCATATGTATTCATTTAATGTTGGATTAAAATATACGAATACTTAAGTATTTGCAATAACTTATATGACGACACTCTAATACATAGGAAAATATTGACAAATAATCGCCTACGAAAACGGCTATTTTTGTTATAGGTATAAAAGACATCAACGCGCTACCGAGTTTCCAATTTTAATAATCTTTTTTGGTTATGATTTGGGTAACATTTTGAAATCACTGTTTGATAATTTCTTTTTTTCACTCGAAGAACAGAAGGATGAGTATAAAACTAATCAGTAGAGTCACAGCACAGACTAGGAAAGACGTGTCTAAAGGTTAATGCCAGTAATTGATTCAAATGTATTTTGACTCCGGAATCCGGATGTCAATTTAGTTGGTCTGCATAGCTTGTTAGTCTAGTTTCAAGAACTTTGTAATGAGGCTAACTAGAGCTCATGGTCATCTTCACAAAGAGGTTTAGGCAAATCCATTGTGCGTCACACACTGTCTGTCCTATGCCTACATTTATTTGGTACCAACACAATATAACTCGTGTAAAAAAATATATAACCTAATAAATACATAGGTACCAACTTACTCTTGGTCGTCGTTTTTTCTAGATATCACTAACCTGGGAAAACTGTGTAAGATTGAAACTCAAATAAGGATGGTAGGTGCATTCTGTTATTATTAGTTTTATCCGCGGAGTGGTCATTATGCATTAGAAGGTAAAATTGATGGATAGCTATCCGTTATTATTCGTGTTTATTAGTCAGAATTGCAAAATAAAAGAGAATAATACTCGAACCTATGTATCAGGAAAATAAATCAACTATTTTATCTCTACCTCTATTCTATTTTTTTAATTACATAGTAAGGTTTGGTTGTGAAATGCAGAATAATAAAATGAAAAACCCTTGGTTCTTCCTTAGTTCCTTACTTGTGTATAATCGAATAATTTGCATGGTACCTACTAATAGTTCACATCACACTGGCAAGACAAGTGATGAAATTAAAATTACAAACAGACCTCAGACAAACCTTTTGTACAAAAACAATTGGATCTGCTTTTATAGGTACTAAACTATTATTATGATACTACTTAGGCCCTTCTCTCACGAAGCGACTCTCAAGCGATTTGTGTTTCGTACGCGTATCCTACGCGTCGCTTCAAGTCGCTTGTGAGTAGCCGCCATACATATTCAGCTAGTTTCGCACACGACGAGACGCGTCGACGACGCGTTTGTTATCAGTCGCACGCAACCGCCTTGCTGGTCGCACGCTACCCGAGTCGAATACGCGTTGCATCAAAAAATGGCGGCGGAACAAATCTTTAATATTAATTTTGTCCAGGAGGTGGAAAATTATCCATGTTTGTATTATTATAGGCTGCCAGAGTACGTAAGAAAAGATGTTACAGAAAACGCGTGGATTTAGGCCCTTCTCTCACGACGCTATTCAAATGCTACGCGACTGAGATGCAAACCATGGTCGCCTACTGGTATGCTACTCGTTTCCGCACACGGTGCTATGCAAATGAGACTATTTTTTATCATTTGAAGAACAACATTCGTACGAAGATGTCTAGTAACTCTAGCGATGAAGACAATGTTCTTCTGTATATAAATTACAAAAATAAACGAAAATGTAAAAGAAGATTCTGGGTGCATCCGTACATCGAAAAAAATATAAATTGTAGAGCCACGCCTTTTCTGTAATTATACAAACATGGATAATTTTCCACCTCCTGGACAAAATTCATATTAAAGATTTGTTCCGCGCGCCATTTTTTGATGCAACGCGTATTCGACTCGGGTAGCGTGCGACCAGCAAGACGGTTGCGTGCGACTGATATCAAACGCGTCGTCGACGCGTCTCGTCGTGTGCGAAACTAGCTGAATATGTATGGCGGCTACTCACAAGCGACGCGTAGGATACGCGTACGAAACACAAATCGCTTCAGAGTCGCGTCGTGAGAGAAGGGGCTTAGATTGAAAAAAATTCAAATGCTCTACAATTGATATTTTTTTCGATGTACGGATTCACCCAGAATCTTCTTTTACATTTTCGTTTATTTTTGTAATATAAATACAGAAGAACATTGTCTTCATCGCTAGAGTCACTAGACATCTTCGTACGAATGTTGTTCTTCAAATGATAAAAAATAGTCTCATTTGCATAGCACCGTGTGCGGAAACGAATAGCATACCAGTAGGCGACCAAGGTTTGCATCTCAGTCGCGTAGCATTTGAGTAGCGTCTATAATAATCTTATCCAACCAGATATACACATAAATTCTTCAGGCACTATTATCAGTAATGTAACAAAATTCTTAGGTTTAAATTTAGATGAAAAGTTAAACTGGAAAAAACACGTTACTAACTTATGTAAAAAATTGAATCAATTTTCTTATGCATTGTATATGCTCCGTAAAGTCGTCAATGAGGCAGCAGTGATTACTGCTTACCATGGATTTGTTGAGTCTGCTTTGCGATATGGTATTATATTTTGGGGTAACTCGACTTTAAAGGAACAGATATTTGTAAGCCAGAAAAAATGCGTCAGAGCCATATGCAAACTGCAAAAAACTGATAGTTGTAAATCCTACTTTTCTGATCTGAATATATTAACGCTGCCCTGTCTATACTTGAATGAACTGTCAGTTTTTGTAAAAAGTAATATGGACCTTTTTGTAAACTTTAGATCCGCTCGAAATAATAACAAACTTAAATTACCTTCAAAAAAAACTGCTCTGTTTAACAAAAGTGTGTTATGTATGGCCATTTGTGTGTACAATCATTTGCCATCATCCTTATTAAATACTTCAAGCCCTGTGGTGTTATTTTATTTTATTTTTTATTTTATTTATTAAGGTTTATCAACGATTGTTACAACATTGCTTGCTTACTAATAGATTGTAGGTAGGTATATTAAACTAATTGTACAACCAGTTAAAGATAAACACAGCATGCAAAAGTATGAAAGATTAACAACGAAGTGAGAAAAAAACAGGGTGAAAAAGAAAAGGAAACAAAAAAAAATAACAATTGTGCACTTAAGAATAAAGTTGACTTATGAAGATAAAGGTACTATCTTATCTATATGTAGGTACCTACTTATTAGGATCTAATCTAAGTAATGTTTAACAAGTTCTCAGACAAGAACCTGCGAAACACATTTATATTAGTGGAGAAAATATCTATATTGGCGCAATAACTATGGAGAGCTTTGCTGAATCTTGGAATAGGGGAGTTATTGCCGAGGACCGTAGTGCGAAGTGGTGGGGCCAGGAGTGGGATTGGAACACGAGGAGTTCGACGGGGGACTCTAAAACGTATTTTATTTAATAACTGAGGGCAGTCAATTCTATTGTTTAAAAGTGTTTAAAATTAAACTTAAAAAAATATTAATAGAAAAGGCTTATTATACTATCCATGATTATTTAATTGATAAAATTTGAAATTGTAATTATATTAAGTTCTACCTATATGTTGACATTAAGTGATTAATTATTCTGAAGCATGTATTTCCTAATAATGTACCTATATAATATTGCATGCGGACTACGCTGAATATGGCTGCTCTAGACTGTATCATACATTATGTTTAATACTACCTGTTACAAACCCATATTACGCAATAAATGACTTTGATTGATTGATTGATTGAGCGTCGTGAGAGAAGGGCCCTTATTTAGTTCCACTTGAAGTACTTTGTAGATAAATAAATATCTTTCAAAAGTCAAAAGTCAAAAGTCAAATATTTTATTCAATAAAATCTTATAGAAGACCTTAGACATGTCAGGTTCTTAAAACTAGGGAATTCTATTGCCTGTTCCAACGACATTCCACATAGCGTCACCTAGTCCAAAGCTATAAGCAATGCTTGTGTTAACGCTCGGCATTACGCTTTTAGACAAAGTCCGAAATACCGTGATCCGCAAACGGACTAAAGTCCAAGACATCACCGAGCGGATACTACATCTTAAGTGGAGTTGGGCAGGTCACCTGGCGAGACGAAGTGACGGCAGATGGACCAAGACGTTGACCGAGTGGTAGCCTAGACAAGGCCACCGCAACAGGGGACGTCCACCGGCACGATGGGTAGATGACATCCGTAAGGCAGCAGGTTGCACGTGGCTAAGGCTAGCGCAGGATCGAGGCGAATGGCAGTCGCGAAGGGAGGCCTTTGCCCAGCAGTGGGCTGATAAAAAGGGCTGATGATGATGATGATGATGTGTTAACGGTAAACAAATGACTGACATAAGTACTTTTTTTGTAAAAACACATATTATACATAGAAAACACTACATAGATGACAAACACTATCACAATCAACACAAACGTGACCATTTTGTACGGTTTCTACCGACAGGGAGCAGGCGTAGCGCGTCCCGGCGGCGGATGCATAAGCATACGAACGGAGTCGTACGCGCCGACAGCCGATGAAGTTTGATGTTTGCATACCCAGAAGACTTATTTTTCTCTGACACATTGCACCAAATAGGTATATATGATTATGGTTGTTTTGTTTACATTACACATAAGGAACCTACTATCATTTTATCCTATAATTAACTCTCTGCAATGTAGGTAAGTTCTGGTAAACAGCCAAAGCATATCGCGTCATGTTTTTCAGTGTGTTTATTTGGCTGTGTTCGCGTTTACCTACACTATTGTATCTATACACTATTTGTCAGACCTTCACTATTTGTCTCAATTAGGTATTCATAAGAAAATAAGCGACAACATTCAAGTTTTACTAATTTTTCACTAATTTTTCTGAAAGTTTCAACACGATCGGTGATGTGGCCCCTCAATCCAGATGCACTTGATTTTTTGGCATCTTACGAGCCTGTGCACTCCACGTTTTTCAAAAGAGCAGTTATCGCACCATTTGTTAAAGAGCTAAACATGTTACTTTGCACTGCGCTATAGAACGTTAAACTTCCTTAAAATAAAGTTGTTTTTTCAAAAATATTTTTTTTTCATATCTAGCCTAATTGTCTTCTAAACTTAACAGAACATAATCCGAGTCATGGGCCCATAACCTTAAGTGTTCAGGATTTGCGCTGAAGTGGATTAAGTAGCCAAACAACGATCAAAACCTAATACTATTATAACGATGCTAAATATGAAATACATTATCTTCTGTGATGATGATGACATGCATGGTTATTATTATGGATTAAAAACTTAAAGCACCTAATAATTAGTCATCGAATTATTCAGTCTAGTTTTTCACAGCAAGTCGAATACACCTTCATGGGCGCTTACACCCTAATAACCGCCGCATTTAGTATAATATCCAATTCTACTTTGTTTATACAACTGATCACCGACTAAGGACATCTTTTATTACTCACAAGGATTTTGATGAAAAAAAAAACAATTAATGTCCATAGAGACAAAGGTCGTACTAGTACGCATACAGTCGCTGTTAACCTTGATCTACGCTATGTACTCTGTACTTCAACTTCAGGGGTGACCTTTTCAGTTGAACAAAAGTAAACTGAATAAAAATAAAAGATTCGTCATAACTTATGTAAACTGTAATAACTTACTGTTTTCGGATGAATATTAAATGATCTGATTTTATGAATGTTTCTACTTGAGTTGAGACTAATTTTGTGCAAAATATTTTTTCTTTGTCTATACTAATACAATACTATACTTTTACTTATTGTTCACTAATATTATGAGGTAAAATTTTTTTGTTTGTTTGTTTGACGGAGGTAATCTCTGAAGCTACTGGACCGATTTCAAAAATTCTTTCACGGGCGTGTAGAATGGGCTGTCCGGGTGGTTATAGGCTATATTTTATCCCGGTTACTTCATTAGTACATCCGTGCGAAGCCGGGACGTGCTACTAGTGTTATACAAAATTACTGTCTTCTCCTATTCAAGTTCTCTTGTTCCACCTATTTCGATCCTATTCCTACACTAGAGCGGATTATTTCATTTCTGAAGATGACCTATTACAATTCCCAACATAATGTAATTCATCTCATTATATGTTACAATACCTCTTACAATTATAAATGCGAAAGTTTGTATGTTTGTTACTTTTTACTGAACACATTGTACTGTTTATCCGGAAAATTACCTAGCACGCGAGCGAAGCCGCAGGCAGATAACTTTACAAACTACTTAGTAGTAAAATAAAGTACCATATTTGAATATTGTAAAGTTTATTACGATAAACTGGAGATCGATTCTTGAACACATTTAAAACATGACGCGGTAAGAGATTGCACGTTATCTAGCTTTTGTTTTCTGAAATCCATAGAATTTTTCAAAATAAGAACGCCGAGACGTGCCGCGTTAAGACATGGTTATTTGGAGAATAAAGGTTCGAGTACATTATGCCGGGCCGCAGCGTGTCGGGGCGGAGCGCAAAAATCCGCTCAAATCGCTTTAATACAATTTGTATGAATTATCGCACACTGTGCCGGGCCGCAGCGGCTCGCATTAATGCGAGGCGGATTCTCGTCCGTGCGATGCGGCCCGCCCCGCCCCGCTGCGGCCCGGCATAATGTGCTATCCATAACGTACAGTTGCATGCAAATTCTGGCAGTACACTGAACTCAAAATCCGTCAATGCACTGTGACCCGGCCCGTCACTAATGTGCTAGGTTAACATTTTGCGCTGTGCTGCGGCCCGCTCCGCCCCGCTGCGGCCCGGCATAATGTGCTCGAACCATAAGGCGGCAGGAGATCGAAGGCGGCTGAAACAGAAAACAAAAGACTTTTAATACGAGTGTGAATGAAGACGGTGGTGTAATGAATGTGTGACAAACAGTGGAAAGCGCGTTATTTGACAAATGAGTAAGGTTATATTGTGTCCAGTTATAGCTCATTCACATTTATTGTAGGTACATTTTATATATACATATTTAGGATAATGGGAACGATTAAATTCATATTGTTTGAATGCGGATGAGAGTTCTGCTGTCTGGGCTGACGTGATAGGTACTTGCGGCATTGGAGCCAAGGTTCCTATGTATTATGGAGTATATGGTATTATTCGGGCGCAATGTATGTCACTGCTCCGATTTCACGGCCGGAACGTTTAATAATAGCAGCTGAAGGTTCCATTCGACATCGGGAGGTCACTTCTCCCACGACCTGTTTCCGGATGCATTGTGCCTCATTATTTGAGAACAGTGGCAATGACGAGTTTGAACTTGAAACAAAAGAGTTACATTGCTTTGTTTAAAAAGGAAACTAATAAGAGATCTTTTCGATGCACCGTATTCAAAAACACGAAAGACGAACAAGTAATTTTAATTTTTTGGTAAAATTGTCACGCATCAAAACAAGGTAAAACTAACTTTAGTTTGTTTAATTAACAATAAAAAAAATACAATGAAGTTTTATTATCTATAATAAAACAATAAAACAATATATATTATCTATAATAATAAAGATATAATATAGATTCTATATTTTGGATAATTGTGTAAGATACAAAATATTTTTTGTGAAAACATTCATTTAAACATAACTAATCTGAGTAAATAAAATTATTAAAAAAAGTATTAAAAATACGTATATAATATTCCTAAAATATACTGATAATAAAGACAATTTACGATCAAACCGACAATAGCCGTGTATGGTAATTGTTCAAAATTTGTAGGACAGTGGCAAACTAGGACATATTCGTATGAAAGGCGAGCGCTCACGGTAACGCGGTAGCAGCCAAATGAGGTCAGTGGAACGCGAGGCATTACACTTGACCTCTTTCTGCTGAGTCCTTACCTCCGCCAGACCTTCACACTTTTTACAACGCTTTTACGAGCTAGGTCGGGCCAATTAAGTTTCGTCGAACGCCGGCCGTAACAATGACGCCCCCGTTTCGAAGACAGATGCACGATGCTGATGTTGCCATTATTTTTTTGACCGGATGTCACTATTTTTGTCTACAGTTTTACAGAAAGGGTTGGAGAAAAACTATGTGTCTTAATGAAGATAAGTGAAATGAAAAGTGTTGAGGATTTTAGGTTCCTACTACATCATACAGGATTCTGGTAATATTTTGAATTTATGAGGCATTCAGATATCTCCAAAACAAAAACTAAAATAATTAAAACTGTTGCTTCGTCCTTTCTTAATAATGAAAATAAAAAGGTTGGCATCATCTTTAATCAGTTAAGTTTTAGTTTTGTCGACATCAGAATCGCCACTTTTATTATAGTATCAGTTAGACAAAATCTACCACTACGATAAGCAAAAATATTCTTTAAGATTCATTTGTTTCACGAATTCCATACTTTTCATGAGCTGGCAATGCTGCCCTCGATTCGATGGCAGATGCAGCGCGCCGGCTGCGCACAGAATCATTAACAGTCACTACGCAAGCTGCCCTACGGCCCGGTCGCACACTCTTGACACACATTCGTTCAATGCCTATTGATATTTGTTTCTTTTTAGTTGACCATGATACGAATGTTAAAAATGTTTAAATATTGATTGTACATAATTAAGTCGTTATCAGCAAATCTTAAAAAAAAGCAATGGCAATGCTAATGACGGAGTCTAATGCAAAGTTTCGTTATAACGATTGGCTAATTCTTAGTTACAATTACAAAACCTTTGTTATTTTTCGTTCCATAGTTCTTGTTTAGAATTTAGCTTCACATACGTAAGCAATGATTTAAGTTTTGTTTGACGTCAATACAGTCAGCTAACAAATTAAATTCGTTAACTATGTATTCTTAACTTAGTTACTAAACTTCAAATTGTAGGTTCTTCAGTTTCTTCAGTTTAAATAGATATTGTACTTCATTATAATGTTTTCTGTGTCTATACTTTAAATTTTTGTCCATGTGGTGTACAATAATTAGACAGAGATACGCAGCTGAGAGACTTTGTATACAAATACCTACCTAAGCAGTGCCCCTTCGCTGCGCTGCGTTCCTCTATCGATTTTGTTTACTACCATAATGAAGTTAAATTTAAGTAGCTAAGTTTCTTTTTTGCTTCCATACTACCTGTGTTTTATTAAACGAATAAATATCGCAGTATAACTTGATTCGAAATGTTAATAACCGACCCAACACCACTTCCCACACATCGTATGGGATGTGAACATGAAAAATCAAAGGTATGTATGCCACAAGTTAAAGTGGATAAACGAAAGTTATTGTAGGTTCTACATTTAATTTCTTAATTCTACTTTGATTCGAAGTAGGTATATGTAAATGGATATTAATGAATGTAAATACATACCTACTTAATCTGACACATCGGTTCCTAGTAAACAAGGTCACAGTGACCTTGTCATTTATATTTTTATTATTTTGCAAAAATAAGAGCACAAAGACAAACAAGGAAGTCGACATGCTTTGCGCGACGATTGCTCGTATCTCAGACACATGATTGGCAAACTTGTCTTTGTATGTATGAACATTATCTATCAGTTCTGTTGTATTGTATTGATTATTATTTATCTATACTATAATATTAAAAAGAGGCAATGTTTGTTGTTTGTTTAAAGGATCTCAGAAACTACTCAGCAGACTTCAAAAATTCTTTTACCGATGTTTAGAATGGACTGTCTGAATGGTTATAGGCTATATTTTATCCTGGTAGTTTCATTAGTACACTCGTGCAAAGCCGGGTCGTGCTGTTGGTATTAAATAATCTCAACATGTTTCCTATCCATTCAATGATATTGAAAATATTACTTGTTGAATCAAAAAATTGGTGGTAAAAAGTGTTATTTATCAATCTTCTCATTCGAGTGAGTGTTGTAGATATGGATAGCTTGTGTGATGTTCTGGAAATGCAAATTAGGTAGGTACGGTAGTTATAGACGGCCCCCTGTTTTTGCTTATTTTTTTTGATTACCGGATAAAAAGTTTTGATAGTATTAAAATGGTGCTTAGATCTACCTACAGTTTTCTAACAGGTAGTAAACTGTGAATCACGGACCGTGACGTTAGAGATAGACGGTGGGGTAGGGCATAAACTAGAATACCTACATAACTTTTAACAAAGACAACTGAGCTCGTTCAACTTCTAGAAACATTATCTTCGTAGCTCCACCCGAACTGGAATGAAGTTGTTTTTTTAAATAGGCTGTGTGAAAAATGTACTCACTTATTATTTGATCGTTCGAAAAGGAATGACGTAAGATTAGAAATATAACCATCACTATATCATCATCATTCCCCTGCCCTTGTCCCACACTAGGTGGGGTCGGCACAACATGTTTTCTTCCATTCATCTCTATCATTCCTCAATTCCGTATTCGCTCCTCTCACATTCATAATACGAGTATAACCATCACTATAATGAACACCAATATCAGTCTATTCCGTGTTTTAAAAGACTGCTGGTCAAAAGCATTCCAAAATGAATTTTAGGAATGTTATTCGATTAATAATAATTCTATTCGATTTTAATTAATAAAGTAATTAAAGTGTGGTTAAAAAGTTTTGATTACTATTAATATAATTAAATGAATAATAAGCTTTTAAAAACACATGGAATCAATATAACAAAGAAAGAAAGAAAGAAAGAAAATACTTTATTGCACAACAAATTGATAGGTACACAAAAATAATAATACAAAAATATCAGAACAACAATAGGTATGGTATACAATCGGCGGTCTTATCGCTTAAGAGCGATCTCTACCAGACAACCAAAAAATTTACTAAAAATCTTTGTTCCGTATTTTCTGATGTTATCTGTTTTTTCTATTACTTAGAAGCTTTATGTTGAATTGTATTTCTCGTATTGTAATAAAATTGTCCTAGCTTGTATATTATGTCTCTGGCTTGGACTGTGTAGTGTAGATTGTAGTGTTTACTCATGATCTGTTCAGGGCCAACATAAGTGACGAACGCACGTAGGTACCTACCGTACATGCGAGTTACGAGTACCTACGGGATCTTGCTACTTTTAGAATGGAACGTATGGAACGATACGCAGTTACTGCGTTCAACTTCATGAGATTTTACAAATTTAGATTTTCGAAAATTAAAAAATTAATAAACTTCCCCAAAAATAACCTTTATTTGGCTAACCCGATATTTGTTACCTCAATACGCCTAAAATAAGCAAAAAAGTTACTCCAAAAAGGGCACAAAAGAGGTATTATTTTATTATCAGAAACCGATCACAAACTGTACAAATATTTTTGACAAGTCGCGTATTAGATTTTTTTGTGAACTGGCGCCTACAGACAAATACACCTTGTTGCGAAAGAGTCAATATTATTCAGGTTCACTTGTGTTGTATCAAAATTACGTGGTAAAATAAATAGGTTACTCGCGTTTTATCTCCCAGATAAATGATATCGAGAACAGTTGTTACTTTACAACAAAGGGCTCAAACACTGTCTTCCAGGAATAATGTCCATTTACATTTATTTATTTATTTATGGTACAATGCATGCTTTGTTATATTCTACAAAGTCAATGCTGTTTGTTTACTTGCTTGTTACCAATAACTTTGTATTGTCAGTTAGCACATTGTTTGGATTGTATAGAGTCCCATACAGTTTAATTCATTTTATTTTATTTTATAGGCACTCAATTAACAAATGAAAATCCTTTCCAAAAAAGTTCAAAAGATATTCAGAAAACAGAAATTAAATTAAACAGCAGACAACAGAACGTTTGAAAATTTAGGTTCGATTATAAATTCTAAGAATGGTATACTCGTATTTTAAGGATCTTCTGCGCACGTAGCGCCAAAACCTTTCCCAGAAGCACGCCCACCGGTGCATCGTGTTTAAGTTTTAAATTAAAATAATTTTATTTAAAATTTTAAAACCATACTGCAATAATACATCGCTTGTATTGTAATTAGTACCTAGTGGAGAAATAAATAAGGTTAAAAGTAGACACATTCACATATGCTCCGTGGAAGCTGTTGTGATCAAAACAGTGTAAAACAATAGGCTACTTGACTCATATCAAATTTGACCCAATAAATTAGTATTTCCTGAAGTACTTTCCTTGCAAAACCAAAATATAACAATTTAAGTTTATCAAAGTCCATGATGCTTGCATAATTTCAATTTAAAAAAACGGTTTTTTTTTTATTGGAACGCTGAAAACGCTACGGCCATTATGGTGACGTCATTAGTATCGTAAATAAACAAATGTCACATAACTAAAATCAATCTACAGTAATGCCAACTTTTCAAAATTTGCATGTTCCCTAGACGTAAATCACGAAAATTATTATTTTGGATACTAATGACGACACAGCACAGATAAATCTATAGACCAATATGGCGGTAGCGTTTTCACCTGTTTTTGAAATCCAAAAATATAGTAGTATTTTTTTTGGTCTAAAAGAACAATTATTTATCATATAAGAGCTACATAAAAATAGAGTCAACTAGCCTATTGTTAGAAAGGTTCATCTTGCATTGCAAATCTTTATTTGTTTACAATAAAAAGAAACTGCATGAAGTGAAGTAGGTTTAGTTTGGATCTGGGGTTTTTACATTTTTTGGTTCTGTTTTTCCTTTTATTTTCGTTTGCAATATGACGTGTAAACTCCTTAAAAACTCTTACAATCAAAAATAACTTAAACTGATGCTGCAAAAAATTGTGCATCGTCAAACCAACAAATGAGTGAATAATTTGTAGTGAAAATTTCGTAGAGCATTCATAGAGCTGTATGTGAAAATGCGTGAGGTAAATACGGCGACAGCGCAGAATAAGCAAGAGTAGGTGGTGTGAGAGGCAACAAGTGGCTGATAAGGCGGGGGCACCGCGCTGGGGCTCTATCGTTCAAGATTAAGGTCGAACCTTATTGAGCAGGCGGGTTTAATCATCATACTCGCATCAACTTGTGTAGTGAAAGGAAATGTCCTTATGTTCGCATTGCAAATAAAGCAGTTCTCATTGACGTACTAGATGTTATGTTTTGTTATGATATTCATAAATAGCGTATTAATTAGCGACTCGCCCTGGTTTCGCATGGATGTTTGTCTATTAAAATCATGTATGAAGCGTTTACTCTTGATTCTTGAATCGCTTTTGATGAAACCCACTAACTATCCAAGCATACGAAAGCGAATTTGGTTTTGTATGTAATGATGGATTTTTAGTAGGTATTAGCGTATTTATACTTTTTTTTCATATTATAAATAAATGAAATGAAGATATATCTGTAGTTGTCCAATATGTGACGGTATTATTCGTAGGTACTTAGACGTGCAGTCTGTTTTTAAGAACTGTAAATTTGGAAGCACCCAATAAATTTTTCGATGCGTTCATTAAACGCATTTAACGAACTTACCTACAAACCAACACGTAGGCACATCGTGACTGTTTACATAGCAAATGAAAACAGTCCGGTTGCTATATTTATAAAACAGTTTTGCGTAAGAGAGCGAGAACAATAGCAGGGGTGAGTATTGCCATAATACGGGCTGCCTGTTCAACAATTAATGTGTGGTTGTTACGCGTGTTTCTGCGAAATAAATCTGATCATGACATCATGATGGTATTCCATCTCCTATTAATTTAGGTATACCTCAAAACCGATTTGTAAATAAATATACTTAATGTAAAGAAATAAAATAACAATTTAAATAAGACCATTAATAAATGTAAAATCCTCTATCTAATCTATGTACACGTATCTTCTGTCTCGTCTCGTGGAACTGTAGGTTCTGAAACAACATTTATTTTCTACTCATCTATAATAGTAAGTTATGTTTTGTTACCTAAATATTATTACCTACCTGATTTAGATCGAACTTTTGGTAAAACTACAAAAAAACTACTTGTTTATCGTCTAACTACTCGGCTGTCTGTTGTGAGTTAGATTCGTATACTAAATGTCCTTTTGAACGTTTTTGTGTTCTAATTAATTTGTGGCATCAAAACTAGAGATTATCTAATACTAGCTGCGTCCCGCGGTTTCACCCGCGTAAGTCCCGTTCCCGCGGGAATGTCGGGACAAAAAGTAGCCTATGTCACTCTCCATCCCTTCAACTATCACCACACAAAAAATCACATCAATTCGTGGCCCCGTTTTGCCGTGAAAGACGGACAAACAAACAGACAGACAGACACACACACTTTCCCTTTTATTATATTATATATATATATACATATATATATATATGTGTGTATAAAAATATATATAATATATAGTATGGAAGTATGGATGGATGGATACCTACAATATTTTGGTATTCCTAGAAACTATTTAGTCATCCTTTTGATTAGTCCAGCAGTACCGACCTAATGAAGTGATCATCTGCTGAATGAGTCAGGGCATCACGCGGTGGAACGTTCTAGCAACATTAAATATTAGGCACATCTAACTACACTACATGACTAATTTATGCCATTTATGCCTATTATGTCACGTTTCTAGAAACACTTCCTTGTATGATAATATCTACATTATTTGCCATTCAACTAGTATTCATTCTTTAAACAAATATATTATATGACCTTCAATCTTTTCCGCGATTTGGCTAATCTTATTACAAAGATGGCGTAACATTTGCTTAAGTTTTAAGGTTACAATACAATGACAAAACAATTTTTTGTAGCAATAAAAAATCTGTTATGGTGTTTAAAACACTATAAACGAGCTGATGAAAAGAAATAATAAACCTGCTCCATCGTAATCGGTTGGTGGTATGAGCAGGTACGTTTTTTAGAAACTTTCAGCAATCATCTAGGGTCGTAAAGCTTTTGGCGCGCGTGGGCGGAGGGAAGCGAGGCGTGTGCGTCGTTGCCGAATATATTTTTCGCATAGCCAAGGTCGAGGCCGAATCGCTTGACTTCCTAGATCGGTATTCGGCAGCGACCTCACCTCGCTCCAGCCGCCGACACCCGCCGACACCCGCCGACCGACGGGTGCCCATCTGTCCGTCTAAACCTACACGTGCTTTGGGTCATATTTATGAAAAATACTAAACCGCAAACCTACATAAATATAGGTACTTATATAAATAGCAAGTGTAAAAGGAATAAGGAACACTTTCTTGTATGATAAAATAAAGGATTACTGAAACTACTATTTAAGTAGGTACCTACCTACTTCACTGATGTAATAATTATTTTAGTCTTTACCTATTTATTGACACAGAAATAGTGTTTGCTTTTATCTAAAGTATTTATCTGATAGTGTGTAAAACCATATTATGTTGTTTGGTTGGCAGTTCCTCATCACGTTGGCGTATCTACGCAACATTCGCGAAATGTATGCGGATAAAAATATCCAGGGTCAGGCTCAAGGTCTTGCTGCTTTTCTGATTAGAAGTACGCCGATAAAAAAAAACACATAACTGCCAATGAAGTTTGAATCTTTAACAGCTCGTATAAGTCATATTTTTGGTTACAAACAAAGCAGGAACAATAACTGTAATTCTGCTGATTTCTTAATTCTACAAGGTTACAGTTTATGTTCTGTAAAACAACCTAGGTACCTATGTAATACGAGTACCTATAATTATATTAAGATATGTAATAAATGCTATTAGCTCTTTTCAGTATGATGTAATCTGAGATAGTATAGGTACATACAGTGCTAAATAGATAGATAGGTTGATTATTAGTAAGAGATGATATTATGTATTTGGTAAGTAGCAGATACTACACAAAGGGTGAAAGCAGGCAGGTCAATTAGTTCGAGTCCATTATATTATAAGGTATTCTTCTGAGGTAAGTCTTACGAGAAGTATCTTAATAAATAATATTTAAGTGAAATTTTATTCAGGCCTTTAAGTACCTATCTACCCAAGTACATACATACTGAATACAAATTACAAACATAGTTATTATTTGTTCATTATAGTTATAAACACTGATAGCGACACCCAAACTGAAATGATTTCATCCAAATGAAAAAGATAACGATTCCATCAAATAATAGCCTATAACAACAGGTTGTTAAAATATTCATAAGTCTTAATTAAAATTAAATTAAATTTTAAAATCTTCATGACATTTGAGAAAAATCTTGTTGACACAAAATGGCTCTTACTTACTTTAATATTTACGATAGGTGCTATACAAAGCACAAGGGTAACAGCACAAAAGAACTTAATATTTTTACTACGCTATTACTATGGGGAGAAAGCACGAGGGAAGAGAAATTGGGGGAAGAGGGTATAACGCCCATCTAGAGATGGATCACCCTAAGGACGGGCGCGGGTGACGGGCGGGCAATGAGGACGGCGCGCGACCTTGCAGCGTGACATTGGCGCGACACGGACGCTTCCTATTATCTCATTTGCGATACTCCTCGCCTCTCGGCCGGCATTAATCATTATTGGAACAAAGAATGTCCACTCACGGTAATTGTAATTAACACGCGTTGACCTTGGTCAGCGCATTATCTCGATACCGTGGCAGAGACCAAGCTAGGTTTAGCTTAGGGCACACCTATTTGCAAAATTAACTGTTTCGTATGATTACAAAGTTTAAAAAATAGTTAATTTTGTATAAAATGGGCTTTAGACTCACTGATCAATAAATTGCTGTAAACCACGAATAGAAGTGAAAGTCAAATCGTATATTTTAACAGCTGTCATGCCTGCTGCGCTTCAACTGCAATTAATTCTATGTCAGTAACAGTATAAAACATTTATCGAAAAACCCTTTATTGATATCGATTTTTGCACCCTCTTTATAACCCCTTTATTGAGTCTCTGGCTACGGCCGCTGCCCTTCGGTGACCAAAGCCCGTCGTACAAAGGACTTTTATAACACGTCTGATATACGCAGACAGGAATGTTTTCCTCGAACATAGTTTTTGTTATTTATTATTATGATGATCACTTTGATGTCAGAGAACCAGGAAGTATTTTATGCAAAACAATAATCGGTTATGTATATAATTTTATTTGTTTAGCAGAACTGAAAATGACGATTGTGAGAAAAAAATAACAACACATGCTGTCATAAACATGATCAATTGATCAGACAAACGCAAATAGTATTTCAGCTACTATTATACATACATACGTACCAACTTACTTTAGTTACATGAACATGCATTATCTGCATAGGTTATGGTTATTCTTGGACGTCGTCGTCGCGCGTCGTAGGGAATTACCAACTTCTAATGCAAAAATTATATAAGCGGTTTTTTTCACAATAATATTGGTATTGGTAACCTACCTATTGTTTTTAATATTTATTTATTTGAATAGTGAGCCAGACTTGTAACAATGTTATTAGTACCTATGTATACTGAATTTATAAAAGAAAAGAGTTTTATATTTATAGAGCTCAACAAACCCTAAGATAAATTGCAAGCCACGTGCCTAAGGTAACGGAATCTGCCAGGTAGATAAATAAAACAATGTGAAGTAGGTGGTACAGGGCAAAGTGAGACGTCACACTAATGAGTGCGCAGTGGGTTCTACGCAAACATGTTTGCCTCACGCTCACAAAGTTCAAGGCCCGGGGCATGTGCGCTACACTACAAACGACTTTTAATTCTGTGAAGTGGTATATAAACTTTATAGTTATCTATCCTCAGGGTAACGACAGCGAAACGTACTCGAACCTTCCATATTAAGCACTCGAGGACAGAATTTGTCCAATGATATTCAATTTATCGGTTCACCAAGTGCATTCGCCTGTCATTTCAGCGAGAGCGAACCAACTTGATAAAATAAACCAACCAGTAAACCAGGCTTTGAAATAACAGAAATAAATAAATAAATAAATAAATAAATATCTTTGGACATTCCACACAGCGTCATCTAGTCCCAAGCTAAGCAACTTATGGAATGTAAACGACGATTTTGATGGCAATTTTAGTTTGTTGACCGATAGGTACTTATGCTAATAGAGTGTGTCATTAGCAAATTCAATACAATTATATAAATTCATGATATTATAATAAGGTTATCATCTTCCATGCAGAGTATTCTCGTGACCATAACTCACTGCCTTTTAGGGCACATTATGTACTTCCTCTTTACGTGCACGTGCATATGTGCCGAGTCAGCAGGTGCAGCGCACACCAGCTGCGAGCCGGCTCACGTCACGTGTCTCATTACCATATCAGGAACGAGATAACTACTCATATTCTTCTCAGTAAACGTGGCTTCACACATCCATTATGAACTCGGCACTTCATAACATCAAAGTATGCTGAATTAAGTGTCATCGTTGAAGTGTTACATTTCCGACAAAGACAAGAATTGTCATACTTAATTTAAAAGGTGTAAGATGTTTCATAACTTGCATACAATGGAGCTCGATAAAAAGCGTGATGAGCTCAAGGCTCGACCACCAGTAGTCATCATTTACAATTACGTCGGTGGAGTACTTACATGCCTAAAGTGCGATCGTTGCTATACCTTCATTCAACTACAAACTCGGTTATGCAAGCCACTATAGAGCGCACCGGAGGGTGGAACATCCACACCCTCCATTAAGTACTCATAGTTATATATGCCTGTCCAGTTAATTATCAGTCGCTGTGGTCGAAATCGGCCAAGACATATACTATATACATATTGTATATAACGAGGGACCCTGACCCTTGGAATTTTTAGAAAGTGTGACGTCAGCACAGCTGACGTCACAATTCCCCTCACTCATTGCAAACAATGAAAAACACTTGTTTTTAAAAACTGAACACTTTATTATTTAAATCTACCTTAACTATTTCTAACACAAGGTAATATTATTAGGTACTCAACTTTCCTTCACCACAGCTCGAACAAAAGTGCCGTGCCACACCCCCCCGACCAAAAGCAATGGACGTCGGATGTGACGTCATCATCATGACAAATTACCACAATCTTCAATCTTAATATTTTGTTTACAACCATTAAAAATAACATAAATTCATTTTAACATTTTTAGAAATTATCTTGACTATTTATTTGTAATTATTTCAGTAAAAACTTTTATCAGGGCATCAACTTCCGTCAAAAGTTTTTACTACAAACACGTTTAAATTAAGGCTTAAAAATAATAAGGGAAATTCCTTTTTGTAGATTAAAAATCAAAACAATAATTTAGAAGGAGTTAGCATTTTCAAAATAACTTTTATTCAGAGTACTTCCGTCGAATGCTTTAACTGTGCCGGAAGTTAAATCTAAGAGTCTGAATAAAATTGAATGAAATTACTTACTGTTGTTTAAAAATCATAACATGAATTTAGAAACATTTGGAACACGTTAAAGTTAATCCTAAAATTAATAGAGATTAATTATTTGCTTTTGGTCAACAAAACAAATAATTAACCATCTGTAATTTCAAACTTCTAACAACAATTACTTAAACCAAGATTATTCTAACATAATAAATTACACATCAATTTTAAGACACATTAGGTTGCCTTAACACATGAGATTGATTTTATAATCAAATTAAAGTCATCAACGATTAATTTTGGCGGATGTGCGCCGACATATATATAATATATATATACTCGTATATATATTTATATATACAATGGAGCCCTTTGGAATTGAAAACTAATCAATAGAATAGTTCAGGTTGTTGCCCTCGGTCTTTCAAAAGGAATCGTTGTTCTTGGTCTTAAAAGGCCTCGCCGAATCGTGCTCTAAAAATAGTTAATCTGTCAGTCATCCTGAAACGGTCCTGAAGAGTATGCTAGTTCTTATGAAAGCCAAATAAAGGTTTGCGTGTTTTATTAACTTCAATCGGCCAGGTGTATCGGAATCTGCGACAGATGACACATGACGAACAAAGAAGTTAACTTATTTTGTGCTAAGTTATGTCATAGCAAATTAGAAATACAACAGCATAGGTGAGTAATCATAGTAGGTATGGTAGGTAAATTAGTTTTAGGCATACATTTTAGAAAACATTTGTAATTTAAACAAAACCAGCAATTAAGGCTTTTTATTTTTACTTATTTATTTTATTATGTCATAGCCTTCGCTCATTGCTATTATAGCTCTGAGTGAAGATACCTTCGAACATTCTTCTTTGCCATTAATTGGGATTACTTACCATGAAAATATTTATGACGGTAGGTATCTTTTAAAAGTCATATTTTAATAATTGAACTCGCACTTTTTCGTTTCGCGCACACAATAAAAATACGATCGCCCTTATCTCTTCCTGTTCTAATGTTTCCTGTTGCTGCACGTTCCCGCCACCTATTATAAGATGAATTTCAGGAAAAAAATTGAAGGTCGTATGAATATTAGCGCTGACCTTGGTTTCATTTCCAAACAGAAGAAGTGATCTCAGTCACAATTTACACTCTCAAATTTGAATAACAATGGTTTTGTGATGCAAAATTTCTACATCTGAACAGATAAAAAACGTACAAAATTTATAGTAGACAGACATAACTTCACAAGGGCCACCTATGCGCCTGACGAGGATTTATTTGAAATTAACCATGATATTAGCGCTACATAGTAAGTAAGCTTGTAAATAAGCGCTACATAGTTAGAAAAGTTGTTATTACCTAAAGTTTATATGTGGATACGACAACGACAGCAAATTTTAAAAGATTTAATGAAAAGTAACAAAAAAAGTCCTTAATCAAATCAAGCGATAAAGGCACATTTTATGGAAATTCAATGAGTTTAAGTTGTCATCGTTGCTACTGGTACAGCATTTTTATAGAGACTTTTTATTAAAAATAACACGATAAAATAAGTCACGTTTCAAATGTATAAATCAAGAATTCAGGCATGACGTCATTAAAGCCACTTCAGTGACAAGACCTTCACCTTCAATCTATATAATGTATATCTACTACATGGTATTTAAATATAAGTATATAAAGAGCCTACTACTTGTAGGTACGAAAAAGTTCCCGTCCTTGAGTTGGACGTGCTTGTAGAGTGTAGACGTGGTCTGTAAATGAAAATACCCTAATTTATGTCTCTCACATTAATCAAAATGTTCATGATTAAATTATATAAGGCAATTTCTCTTTAACTTACCTAACATTGTTGGTATTATTAGATTCGGAAAAGTTATTTATAATTGCGTTAAATTTATGTGATTAGGCAACTCTACGAAGTTTGTATAAAATCGCACTACAGAACCATAAAAATGCAAAGCGTACCTACTTAGTAAAAATATAGAATCGGCTCCTGACATTGTATGGGCTTCCTGTCTATTTACATGACTATAGGTTACCTTCACACAAGCGGGTTGAGGTCGCAAGAACTCACCGCAACTTCAAGAACGCGGTCATTTCATTGTTGATGCTTTTGTAAATTAATGGTATTAAATAATTATTTATCTACCATTGTAACACGTATTTTTCAGAAAATAATTGTAAAGGAAGTGTTGTCTGAAAAACAAATGGCCACTCGAACCTTGAACTAATGTTAGGGTTAGCCTTCACTGAGCTATTAACAAGAAAATTAAACCTGAAATATCTAAGCTTCCGCATGATGTATTTTTGTATGCGGAAGAGAGCGTCTTCGCAAACAGAATGGTTATCTATATATTGATTCTTCTATGCTGCTTATCATTTACATTGAATAAAACAATCAAAATCAAGCGTTAGGGTTGTCGCATTAGCTTACAGAAACCTGACACCGAGCGTGACGCCACGAGGCGCGGGCGCGGGCGCGGGTGACGGGCGCCGCCGACGGCCCTGACTCTTGAAATAGTCTTCCGTATTAACGTCGAGAGCAAAAATATCGCATGATGTTGATTCAAGGTCACCATCACCACTACACCCCCGCCGCACCTTACATGGATTTAAAACATAAAGGGGCGTCTAAACGGGCTATATTTTACGACAATTTGTGGCTGCAATACTGTGGCCGGCAACATTGCTAGCAATACCAGCCACACAATGCAATATTTTAAGGATGGCCCGGCATTATAGCCACATATTTTTTGGTATGTCAAAATGTTTTTATGTGTAGCCGGCGTGTGGCCGAACGATCGCCTCGCAATCGAAAATACTGCAATATATCTGGGCCATCTATATTGTTATTCTGTTTTACTGTATATGCGCGTCCCTTTCTCCCTGCGACGTGAAGTAGTTGCTGGCTGCGATGAGCGTCATTTCGTCGGCCATTGTTGCTGGATTGTGTGGCTCATTAAAGGGTTCTGAATCAAAGGCCATACTATTGCAGCCATATTGCAACATGTTGCCTGCAATTGATTGCTCAGCCATAAAATGCACTAAAATGTTTTTTTGATGGCTGGGCAATGTTTGCCAATAATTGCAACCACAAATTGTCGTAAAATATAGCCCGTTTAGACGCCCCATAATAAAACTACTGGCCAGTCTGTCAATGCGAGCTTTGTCTTGTGTCACAATTCGCGAATCTATACAAAAATATACCAGCAGAAAGCTTTGTAAAGAGTTTTTGTTTTATGCTTTATTTAATTGGTTCTATTACATTTCACAATGTCTTATCTCAATTTGCTTTAGAACTCCAGCTAAAAGTTCCAATAATACTTGTTATAAATTATATTCATTTTGTGTTAATAATACACACCGAATGCAAATTTGTACCTCAAAACTTATACTTAACGGTCGAATTGAGATCCTCCTTTTTTCCTCCTATCCTATCCTACTATCCTACTTCCTATCCTTCATACTTCCTACTTTCTTCCTCCTATCCTATTCTATCCTATCCTATCCTATCCTAGTATCCTACTTCCTTCCTACTTTATATTATAAATGTGAAAGTTTGTGAGAATGTATGTATGTTTGTTATTCTTTCACGCAAAAACGGCTGAACCGATTTGTTTTAATTTGGTATGTAGATAGGTGATACCCTAAATTAAAACATAGGCTACTTTTTATCACGATATTCCCACGGGAACGGGACTTAAGCGGGTGACACCGCGGAGCGCAGCTAGTTTGAGTTATAAGTTTAAGTTATATTATAATACGTGTGTTCATAGGACTCTCGTCGTGGTGGATGGTATGGCTAAATGTGTTTCCTTTCACTGTATGGAGTTCGTGTGTGCACCTATCGTTACATGTAAGTAACTTTTTCCTAAAAAAATTAATTATTTTGCAATCCCATAACACTTAAAACTGCCAACGAATAATGGAATGAAATGATTAACTCCACAAAACATTTATCAAGAGCTTCCCTTTCTCCACAATTCATTAGATAACTTAATTAAAAAATATATAATTTTAATGATTCTGGTTACAGTTAACGAACTGACTGATTAACCTATATCACCCCTATACTTATCTACATTATTGTAGAGGAAAATAAAGATAGTTCATGGATTAAATTTACCGTGCCTTTTTATGTAATGTATTTCAAGCTATATTTATTCCGATGGTAAACTGAACCGTTTATGAGTGATCTTGAACCTGCAACGGATTTTCCTGTGCATCACGCTGGATCACGTTGGCGAGCCATGGCGTGCGCACGCACCCCGTCACGTGTGCCGTACGCCCGATAAACGCTTTTGCGTCGCAATCCACACGCTCATGTCTTTGCACTCCTGTTTGCCCTCGAGAGCTACTTACTTAGGGAAGTCAATGTCAACGAAAACAATGTAAGTATAACCTCGGTCTGACCGGCCACGTGTCGATTAATTACAAGTACAACATATTATGCCTTTGTGTCGGCCGATGCCTTGTCGCAACTTCACAAGTCGAGTAAGTAGGTACAATATATGACGTAGGTATAGCATGCAGTCTCAGTTTGCTATTACGCCAAGTCTAAATTTATTGAAATACTAACTGTTACCCGCGACTTCGTTCGTGTAGAGTTTATATATCATTACATTTATCTAAGGGGAAAACGTGTAAAAATGTTGTAGGGGAAAAACGTGTAAAATTGCTTTCAAGAATACAATTTTTCAATTTTTCATTCAGCCTGAAATAAAAACAAAATGTACGTCAGCACTAAAGCCAACGAGGATTAAAAAGATTCATTGAGACATTCTTCAATTTGTCAGATTATAAATTTTTCTGTTGTTATGTTTTAAGTTTCTAATTTGGTAGGTAAGTACTTCTATTGTTTTTAAAATACGGGCAACTTATTTCGATATATGTGTTATTTTATTTAACAGTATTTCCCACTAATCTATATAAAGGAGTGGTCAAAACGTAAGAGACACGGTTTCTCTCAAACTACAAGTGCTATTAAAGTGAAATTTTGCATGTAGGTTTCTGTGATGACGTAGATGAGCGTTAAGAACGGATTTTTTGATCAGAGGTCAATTCAAGGTCAGATGTCACTTTTTTATAACTTTTGAATGGTGATAGCTAGATTGTTGAAATTTTGAGTGTAGATTCTCGACTTGAAATAAACGAACACCTATTTCAGGATTTTTCAAAATTTTTACCCTAAGGGTCAATTTGGTTGGGTCAAAGTTGGGTATTTTTTGATCTTTTGCGATATCTCTGTAACCAGAAGAGCTATGATGGTGAAACTTTGCATGTAGGTTCCTTTTAATACTCGGGCACCCGCTATGGATAAATTTTAAGGTTAAAGGTCAAGGGTGAAAAACGTCGGACGAGGATAGTAGGGAGTTGGCGAGCAATGAAACACTTTAGGTTTATATATTGCTCTATATTGGTACTCGTAAACAGATTCACAGAGGCGAAAGGTGATTAATCTTACAGAACGCAACGATAGCGCGTTCTACTATCTGTGCCTGTGGTGCCATCTTTTATATTTATGGCACACTAATCTTAAAACTACCTTAATGTCATAATCACGTCTAACATACTGCCCACCAAGAACAATATGAGCTTTTAACATATTGTTCTTTACTTATGGTTAAAACAACAACAAAAAACTTAACATACCCAGAACAAATTTCATAGAAAAACAACAAAAAACATATACACTTCCATAAACACATTTTTAAAGTAACTATAACTAAACACATACCACAACATAACTCAACACAAAGAGACATAATATAGTTATTCAACAATAGCAGTAACCTAGTCTAAACACAAATAAATCTACAATCTTCTGCCATCATAAAATAAATCAATTCCCACCATAAATTACAAATACATATATAAAACCGTTTACAAAATTATACTTTCTTGCTTAGTCACAATTTAGCTCACAAACAGAAAGCTTATTAACAAGATTTTATAAACTGAGTACTTGTCGTTAGTAAGCATATGAAATCGACATTGCTCTTCTACTCATACTCTTTATCGAATTTTGTGATAAACTTTGTTCAGATTCTGGTTTTCTTACTCTCCAATTGTATAGAGGTGTCTGGTGGACGTAGTCTCGTGACCAGTATCGCCTAACATTCTGTGACATCCTCTGCGTAGGCTGCCAACGTCTGAGTGTGAATTCATTAGATGTTTTATAATTTTGGTATGAAAATTGTATTTCTCTGCCCACCGTGGGCTTTCGTTCTTCTCTATGTCCGTGCAATCTTCCTTGTGTTTGGCAAGCACGACTTACATTTCGTGACGAAGGTTCTACATCACGCCGTTCCTCTTCTAGTTTCTTAAATCTTTTACAACCTTTGTTTCCTTCTGAAAAGGTGTTGTGCATTATAATTATAGGCCCATTAGATTCATTTTCGTTCCCCACCATTCCAGACACAATCCAACCAAATGACGTTGCCTGAGCTACCAATCGTCCACTTGGATCTCTTCGAACTCCTTCATTTAAGATCTGACTATAGATGTCAGCGCCTAATAAAATATCTATTTTATTAGGGGTATTATATTCGGGATCCGCCAAACAAGAGTCGGCTGACTTAAGCCACGGAACATCTTCCATTTGTTTATCTGGAATGAGGGATGTGATGGATTGTAATACATGAGCCTTGACCTTTATGATTTTATAAGGTACTATTTTTGATTTGAGGTTTATTTCCACGACATATTTGGATTGGACCGTCTTCCCACCTACTCCAGAAATGTTGCCTCGAGCTGGCGTCTTTTTAAGCTTTAAAAGCTGCACCGCCGCTTCAGTCACAAAAGAGGCTTGTGATCCCTGGTCGAGTAGGGTCCTTACCGTTTGGTAAGATCCATTCCTTGCTTTAGCATCTACTAGCGCTGTTGCTAATAATACAGATTTGTTCCGCACAGAAGCTGTATTTGCCAGTAATTCTTCAGTGTGTTCTTCTTCCAATTCCTCCGCTTGTTCTTCCTCATCGGATTGCATAGCGGCCATTAACTTTTCTTTACTTTGAGTCTTCGGATGCAGCAAGGTATTATGGTGACGTCTACAAACTCTACATTTAATTGGCTTTTCACAGGTCTTTGCAGAGTGATTTTTTCCCAAGCATATGAAACAAATTCCGTTATTCATCACAAATTGCCGACGAGCATCACTGTCCTGAGCTTGAAACTGTTTGCACATGTATATTTTGTGATTTTCAGAACAGTAAGCACACTGGTATCTAGTTTCAGGCAGTGACGCATGCATTGGTCTAGTTTTATTAGTTTCCTTAGTGCTAGACTTTTGTCCAACAAACTCTAGAGCCCGGAATCTATTGGTAATGAAACTGCTGAACTGCTCGAAAGTCGGTAAAACATTTGATGCTATACTTCCTGTTACATGCAACTCCCATTGCTTTCGAGTCTCGTCGTCCAATTTTAAAGTGAGTATATGAATCACAATGCTGTCCCATGTTGAAACATCAACTCCTACATTCACCAATGCACTTAGGCACTCAGATGAAGTGTCAACCAAATTTTTTAGACCTTGTGCCGACTCAAAGGGTAGACTTCTTTGATTTAACAATCTTTTCAGTATACAATTTGATAAATATTGTTTGTTATCGAATCGTTCTATTAACAGATTCCAGCACTTACTGTAGTTGTCTCCTGATATTGGAATCTGTCTCAGAAGCAGCTCAGCTTCTCCTGTTAAATAACTTTTCAGATAGTGCATTTTCTGAACATTGTCCAAGTTGTCATTATTTTGAACAAGCGATGTAAACAAGTCTCTAAAAGTCACCCATTCCTCATATTTTCCTGAAAACTTTGGAATTATTATTTTTGGCAGTACAAACTTTGACACTGACGGTGCTACATGTCGCCCCCCGACTGAAGTTTCCGCTCGAGAAGACTTCTGAAAATGTAGTAAAATAGTTTTCAACTCGGTTTTGTACTCTAAATAGGTTTCTTCAGCCTGGTCATAAATTTCTCGTTGCATGTAGTCATGTGCCATAATTTTTGTTCCATAAGTTTCCAGTAAATGTTGGTGAGTCTTTAAGAAAGACTGCCATAGCTGTTCTAGACATTCTAAGCGCACTTCAACATAAGCTTCTGATATCTCTTTCGGAGACTTTTTGATGAAATTTCGCCTTGCCTTACCCAAATTATTATAATTATCAGTTTGCACTATCAGTTTTTCTTCCATCTTTCAAGATTTACAATAAATGACTTCTTACAAATTCAAAAATATTATAAAAATTTTACAAGTCTTTGAGACAAAATATTAAAATTCAAAAATTGGGCATGGATTCCCCGTCTCAACCAATTTCTTAAAATTATTCTAAGTCTAAAACACTAAACACAAAATACACTACAAGTTCCCAATTCTTCAATAAACTTTCAAAGTACTCACAGTTTGTCCAGACTCACTTCACTTTACCACTCAAATATACCAGCTGACTCCTCTTCTGTCAGCAATCGCATTCCATCCAGCGATTATTTCCTGCGCACACTGGGCGCTTTCCTCCTCCGCGGCAGCAGTCCGTGGGTATCTCCAGGGTGTCTCCGTATGTGCCTCCTCAGATGTCAACGCAACATCACGTCGTCGCAGTTGACCCAGCAGGTACTCCGGTGTAGGCACCCAGTAGCGATCCACTACTTCATCGGGCGCGCGCGGGGCTGTGGTTCGTTTGTTTTGCCAACAAACCACACAAAAATATTCCTGCCAACCCCTATATCCTTACAAATCCGGCTGCTCGAAGGACCATGAAAAACGTCGGACGAGGATAGTAGGGAGTTGGCGAGCAATGAAACACTTTAGGTTTATATATTGCTCTATATTGGTACTCGTAAACAGATTCACAGAGGCGAAAGGTGATTAATCTTACAGAACGCAACGATAGCGCGTTCTACTATCTGTGCCTGTGGTGCCATCTTTTATATTTATGGCACACTAATCTTAAAACTACCTTAATGTCATAATCACGTCTAACAAAGGGAGAGGTCAAAAGTCATATTTTTCGTAGCTACAAAATGGTGACAGTTGGAGCGTCAAAATTTCAAGTCAAGATTTTTAGCTTAAAATAAAGGTAAACCTGTTTTAGGTTTTTTCAAAATTTTAACCCTAAAGGTCGATTCACACATATCAGTGAACCCACTGTTCCGGCACAGTACCGTTACAGTTCCGTATCCGTGCTACAGTGGTGCGTCAGTGCTTCAATTCACACATATCAGGCACAGTACAGTTCTCTGCGGGTCTTCGTGCACGACGTTCCCTTCAGACTAGCGTTGACGTCGATTGTTTTGATGGCACTCTTCAGTGATCCGTGATAAAATATCGTCGTCGCCGATCACGTCCGTGATGGCCGGTGCCGGCACTGACACTGACGGTACTGAGACGACACTGACACTGACAAGTGTGAATACATCCATATAGAATGTTTGAAAGAATAATTATCACTGATGCGGTACTGTGCCGGAACTGTGAGCTCACTGATATGTGTGAATCGACCTTAAAGGTCAATAAGGCAGAGTCAAATTTGGGTAAAATTTTAACTTTTCATGATATCTCTGGTGTTGGAAGAGTTTCAGGACGGGCACGACCTTCAGTAATGAAGACTACGACCAAGAAGAGGAAGAGTTTCAAAGTTTAAATTTGGCATGTTGGTTTTTTTTCAGACGTAGGCTCCTATTATGCATGAATTTTGAAATCAAAGGTCAAATTCGAGGTCTACATGCAAATTAAAAAAAAAAAGTGATTGACATTTCAACGCATCTCTGATCCCACAAGTGCTACGAAGCTGAAATTTTGCATGTAGGTTCCTAATAGAACAGAGACTCTTGCTTGAAAAGGATTTTTCGATCTAAAGTCAATTCGAGGTCAGAGGTTAACTTTTTTATATCTTCTGTATGGTGACAGGTAGAGCATCAAAATATTGAATGTAGATTTTGACTTAAAATAAACGAACACCTGTTTCAGGATTTTTCAAAATTTTAACCCTAAAGGTCAATTTGGTGGGGTTAAACTTGGGCATTTTTTGAAAATGGTAACAGTTGAAGCTTCAAAATTTCAAGTATAGATTCTTAGCTAAAAATAAATGTAAACCTGTCTAAGGTTTTTTCAAAATTTTAACCCTAAAAGTCAATTTGGAGGAGTCAAAGTTGGTTAAAATGTTGACCTTTACGATATATTTGAAACTACAAGAGTTTTAAAGCTCAAATTTTGCAGGTTGGTTCCTTGAGCAACATAAGCGCCGCTTTTTACAAATGAAGACTAGAAATGCCTGTTTCTAAAGTCATCGCGAATGAAATCGCGCGCGGGACGGCTATTATTATAAACGCGAAAGTTTGTATTTATTTTTTTGTTTGTATCTTATGTGTGTATGGACGTTGAAAGAGGAAATAAATTGAAATGCATCAGCAACTAAATACACCTATGAGACCACCCCTGATATATAGCTACTCTTTTAAAATTTAACTATTGAAATCGGTTCCCAATTGGTGGCATCTAATAAAAACTAGAAATACAGTCGCTCGTAGAACTTCTTGATTTTTTAAAGTTGGTTGATATTTTTCTGTATCAATTTATTTGTGTACAATAAAGAATAAAGAAAAAAGAATGGAAGTAAGTATTTGAAAAAACTTAAATTGCATTACGGAAGTCATGTGACGACCATCGATTCTTAGAAACGTAAGGATATGACGTCGCACTTTTTGGTTCACTGTCCGTTTGTCTTTTCCTCTGACTTTCTTTGTAAGCATTTAGAACAGAACGATTGAAAACTCTTGTAGCCTGCGGGTCAGTGTCCGTTATGCTATGTTCAGATGCGCGGCGTGCAGCCCGGCGGGCTGCACGGCGAGCTGCGCGGCATGCAGCCCGTGCCCGGCCGGCGAAAATTCAAACTGTTCACATGCACGCAGGCGTGTCAGTCAGTGCTAGCATGTCGGGCAGCGAGGATCTCGATGTTGTTGCTGCCTTAACCTTTGGCTTAACTTATTTTTATTGGAAAAAGAAAAAAAATGATACACGATTCGTTTGACCATTCGACCATGTTAGCAACGGACGTCCACTCGTCACGAAAGCGCGAGAGAGACTGACTGCACGCGCGCATGTGAACAGTCACCGGGCGCCCGCGCATTCATCCTTTGAACTTTGCCCAAAAACCGCCACTCGCCCGGTTCGCGACATTCACGGGCGTACCGTTTACACGCGCGTGCCCGTGAATGTGCCCGTTGAATGTCTTGTTGCACGCGCGCGTGTGAACGTACTATTAAATAAACAAAAGCTATCAATAATACTGCTGAGTTTCGGATTACGCTGACACATTGAGAAATTTGAGTGCAGACCTTGGGAATGAACTGTAAACAGCAAGTAGCACTTTTTAATCAACTCTTGATATTGTGAAATACCAAAGTAATTTGTAAGCTTTGTTTCATTTGAACTAACAGCGTTGGTTAAGTACCATTTACACGATGCTTTTTTATTGACAGTTTCATTCAATTAAATAGAAGCAATATTTGACATCCATGGTTTAAGCAATGCTTGGATTTAGGCCAATGTTGCAATATACTAAGCACTCGTATCAGACATCTTTGCAGTTTCTTTTACTTATATCTCCTAGAAGAAAACACCATGACTTAAGACAAATATTTGCAGATCATGCAAACGTTTATACTACAGCGGGGATCGAACCTGCAATATCTGCGTCCCAGGCGGGCTTTCACCCACTGCGCCACATAGGTTCTCAAAATGATTGTGTTAAATTAAAAGATAAAGTGTAAAGGATAATTAAATGTTTATTGAAATTAGCACAGATGTGTTTAGATTGCGCAAATATAAATATGCTATGAATGTTAATTGTTTAACAATAACATTAAATAAAAAGACAGTATAATAAGAAAACAATACATTTTGGATTGATGTTAGTCGAATGCAGCGGCGCGCGGTCGAACGGCCTACTGCCCTGACCTACTCGTACAACTCTGGTGATTGTATGCAGATTCTGTAAGCCATAAGTCATCGAGGTTCGAGAGTGCGATGACAGCATCCGGTCGTTTTCTCCTTCTATTGTGCGTGTTGTCTCTGCATTCGATGTCAGATTATACTATACGCTACGCAGATATACTTGCCGCGCCCTCGCTCTTTCCACCAGAGAAATTGAGGCGATATCACTTATATATACGATACGTAAGTACTTTCTGTCCCACTGACCGACAAAGATGCTACCTGTGATCTAGTTTCCGGAGTACTTACTAACTATTTCTGCGAAATTTGTTAGAGAATTGGTTAAATCAAATTATAATAAACGTTAAGTATATGTGTATCAAAGTTACATAGTCCATGTGTGGCGTTTCTGTTTCTTGAAGACTTAAATTTATATGGTCAAAAAGTATAATGCTTTCATAGTGTTTATAAAACAAAAATAAAAATTAGACCGTAGAGTTTACATAAATATGTGGATTACCACAGTATTAAGGACTTCACACACAGCATAAAGATTTCTAAGAAATGTCTACCGCTCCCTGGGGTATCCCAGGGAGCGGTAGACATTTCTTAGAAATCTTGATCATGAATCTTGATCTTGAGAAAGTCGTGATCATAAAAATACCTACACTACTTATTATTATTTCCGGGAGTCAAGATCAACCTTTTCCGAACTTCATGATCTAATTAAAAAAGATATTAAGAAAAATAATACCCACATGCGAAAAAGTATATCTTCCGAAGAACGATTTGCTGTATGCAAGGTAAGAATGAAATGAAAGTATAAAATAATCATCAAATTTTAGAACATCTTTTACGAAGAGAATATATCGAGATAATATACTGAGATGCATTTAGATATGTCCAGCTATAAATATATATTTTCGTATTGCTCGGTATCTTAAGATACGAAGATATGAAATATAATATATATTATAGCTGCTGTGTGTGGTCTCCTGACGATTTCTATAGAAAGATGTAATGAGATATATCGTGCTATAAGATATATCTTCATATTATAGCTACTATGTGTGATGTCCTTAACTTACATATTTATGGATATATCATATCGCAATAATAATCGTCCTTGATGATCCTTAAGCATATTTTTTGACTATTTAATGATAGTTCCACATATCAAGTTTATTTGAATGTAAATACATTCAAACAAGTATATTTTATCAAAAATTGCAATACTTATCTACTAGTATATTTTTTGTAGTAGGCAAGTGTTTTTGAACAAGTATCTAAATGTTTGAAAGTAGAAAGTTTTTTAAGCTATATCATTTTGATATTATATTCAACCGGTATTAAGTACCTATTAATTTATAGCTATTGTCACGTGGTTTCTTACAAGTTTCTTACAATTACAAATATGTACAATAAATTGAGTTCTACCACGTTTGTGGGACTTAATCTAGGCTTTTCACTCACGATTACATGTAATTAAATGAATGCGATACATATCTGTAGTGGGGAAAGTTGCGATATAATGACACGGTCTTCTACTTAAACATCTGTGGGACATTTGGTCGTGGCCATAAAGGAAGAGATCCTTTCTCCGTGGTGAGCGCCCGCGTGTCGCACCAGCTGCGAGCAGATTTCTCTCGTGTGCCCGTATTCGAATTCAGGTCACATCGCCTCACCCAAACCTAGTCTAGTTATAAGTTAAAATTAGATTGTGTTTGTATTTGTGCATTATTTGTCGTTTTTATAAAATTAAGTTGAGGATCGTATCTTATGTTTGTTTGATTTTGGTGATAATTATTTATAGCCATTAGGGTCTTCTCTAAGTATTGGCCTTTATTATTTTGGAGACAATAATTTCATATCCAAAAGGGTAGGTATTATACTGCCTCCGCTTCCATTTTGTTATGCTTTTACACACCATAAAATATGGAGTTCCTGCGTACTTAGGCCTCGTTAAGAAACAATAATAAAACAATAATCAAATCAGAACAATATTTAATTTGGTTTATGTGTTCATAACTTTTTTCGGTGTATAACTTGCAATAATATGAATGAACATGGATTTCTTATCAATTAGAATAAAGTTCAAAGTAAAATAAGTTCAAAGATATCAAGCTTATGCTAAATACTTAGCCACTTCCATTGAGAAGAACGATTACCTTTGTTGCTAGAGTCAATGTTCCATACAAAACTGATGCTCAGGATAATGTACTAATAATAATGTACTATGTGTAATTTTAATAGTAGAATTACATTGTCCTGAGCATATAAGCCATAGAAGATAGCTTTTAAAATTTTAAACAAACTGTAGACTACATAATTATGTAAGTACCTACACATAATTCTAAATGTTGACCTCGTGGCAAAAGCAATGGTTAATGTTAAACCGCTTCCTGGTTAGCAACTCGAAGATCGGGAAATCGTTTAGAATGTCAAGTTGATATTTTTGCACGGCCATGAATACACAAGGCCGACACAATATTTTGCGGACGGCAACCGCGATAAGCACGTAGAAAGTGATTTCGATCGACGCCGACGACGCTTCCAATCTGGCTGTACTCCAACTGGTGAAATGATGCTCTTCGTGCCGCTCTATACGACATTTTGATTTCCTCTCAAATCTCAGTATTTTGTATAGTATCGTTTTATCTTACACTGCCCCAACAAACAAAAATGTACGTACAACTTAATTGCTTTTAGGGCAAAATCACTATGCAGTTTTTGTAACAACAAGAATAGGTACCGAAAACAAAACAACATTGGGATCAAAACAGTTTTGAATATCAAACCAATGTCGTTTGCGAATAGATAATGTTGTAGGTCACGTTGAGTTCCATTATTATTAACTTTTTTTTTTACTTAACCTATATTATCCCACTGATGGGCAAAGGTCTCCCCTTTCTCCTTCCACACATCCCGGTCCATGTTTCCGCCCATAAAGTACACTAAATTTGACTGTTAACCTTTACTTTGAAAAACAAAAAAACTATTCAAAAATCAAGGAAATAAAAATCTTCCTATTTACATTCTTCATATTATGATAACCTTCCGCCATCGAAGTGTTTGCAAGTGGTTTTTCCGGGCATGTGGCAAGTCTACGGCGTAGCAGGTTGACGCGGAAGCGGCTCAGGGCGCGCGGGGAGCGCAGGGTGCGCGGGTGCGCGGGCGACTCCGCACTATCGGTCGCCATCGGTATCAAGCGTTATCTCGCGGGCACCTCGGTGGAGGTCACATGCTGACGTCACGTTGATAACGATTTGCGCGATGACCTTGCCGCGCGCGCCGAATCTCAAGGTTGCCGCTTTTTGTACAGTCAGATTGGCGATCGCCCGCGCCCGCGCCCGCGCCGACGCCGCGACGCCCGGACGATCGACGTCACCCGGACTTGCCACTTATTGACTATTAATTGCGAATTTTGGAGGTCACCCGGTTGGTTCAACTAATTATTGTCATTTTTGGTAACCATTTAACCAGTTGTCTTGTAAAAAATTTTTTTTGTCTATAGACAGAATTTTCTGCTTTTTCAGACGGTCAAAACAGAACATCATACAAATTAAGAAAAGTACCTAGTCATAAAAATTTTGGTTCTTAAGAGCTAAGTTGTTCTTAAGACAAGCCTAGCAGCTAAGTAAGCAAGTTTGTATGAGGAAGTGGCTAAATCTAGTGAAGGAGTGAGCTTATTAGTCTATTAGATAATAAGTGCAAATCGCGGAAACGTGCGAGATGAGGCCAGCCGAAGACCAGTTTATCTGTTACAATACACAAGTAAGGCTGACCTCGCGGCACTCGCGGAAGCACTGCGCAAATTACTATAATATGCTCAAGGATGAAACTTATACCGGACCGGTTCAATTAATAAATCGTCATTGGTCTGTAACTGTAGGTGTCTAGGTAGATACATGCACAACGCACAGTGTAATGTATTTGCTATATAAAATATTAATATTAATTTTAGGCTTAAAATATTTAATTATCGTTTTATTGAGATAAGGAACAAATTTACAAAACAGACAGAAACAAAAAATACCTACACTACTTAAAAACTAATTTAATTTTTATATATAAATCTACCTAAACTTAAATATGACCATGCCAGCTAAAGTAACCAGATTGATACCTGTCGCAGGCCAGCTTAAGTTGGCGGAAACTGAATTCGGAAGCATAAGCTGACCTGCGAAAATTGGCACGATGCATCGTTTTCGATTTGTGTAGTAGAGGGGCTGATTGTTCTAGAACAGGCGGTTTCAATACTTTTCTGCTTCTACAGCCAATTAGAACCTAAACATAGCGAAATAACTAACTCCGCGTTTAGACCTCATAAAAGCCCCGTCATGGCTCAAATACTCAAAAGCCGACAAACTAACGTGCCATCAGAATCATAAAAATATGTACAACTTCAACGATCTAATAAGAACATCTAAGTAAGATCCACCACGAGCGAGTGGTTGGGCTTATAATTTTGTTCTTATATCAGAGGAGCTTATATCGTATCAGAGGTTTTCAAATCAATGAAATGGTGCAAAATAGATTTGGAATTCGTCATGTTGTTTTTATGGACACCGCGGCGGCGGCGCCAAGGTGTCGCCAAGCGCCGCGACTCATCAGGGCCCTGGCAGCGGCCAATGTCAATGTCGCTGTCAAAATTATTATTCCTCAAGACCTACTTCACAGTCTCGGTCCACGTTCTATTATCATGGCCATTAGGCACGTGTACACAACGAGTAAATTTTATCTGCAAAAAATCCTCTTAACCTTGACCGTTGCCTTTATTTTTGTGATCGAAAACATATTTTACGACAACGTTTCATCATGTTATCATAATGTTGTAGAATACATAGCTACCTCTACTAATACCAAACCACATGTTTGCCACTTGATCTGAGATTTGCAAATAAATTGAAGCAGATATAGGACATACTCGTAGGAAGACCTGCAAGAACGTATTGCTAACATTATAATAAATCAAGACTGACAGCTGACTGAAGGATTTGTTTTCCTTGAATGACCTCGAGCCCCGTGCATGTTTGTTATATAAAGTAATTTCATCTAGCTAGGCGGACGAGATAATGCGAATTAGTTCGACTGTGGAGACGAGCCCAGCAACGACCGTGCGTGTGTGGAGTCGTAGTGTGGCCTGGGCCTGGGTTACGCAACTCGTGCGCCACCGCGTAAAGTGTGAAGTTCAATGTCACACACACACACATTTATACACGCGCCTCCTCTGTGTAGCCACACGAGCCGACTAGATCCATACAAACGCACGATCAATAATGTCAGAATAATAGCAGCTAACCCGTTACTCGCCTCTGTCCGCACTTCCCGGAATAGTTCGTAAAAATAAAATATTCCTTGCACTGAGCAACATTGTTAAATTAAAGTAAGGTCAGGGTAAAGTCAAATCACTATTTGGAGTGGGTGTTATTTATTCGTTGTGTTCTGTGACAATTTGTGATCATGTGAAAATTTGTTATCCCAAAATAAAATCAATTTATACCGTTGCTTCACAGGCGTGTGCTGAGAATGCATAATTATTTAAATTAGTAAAGATTATAATCTGTTTGGTAATGTTTCTGAAAAATATTTTACAGCCAATTTCAATAACCTGCTGACTTTTAACTATCAGTCAAAATGCCTACTGTAATCCGCTGTTAGTGCGTTTTTGCGTTTCAATAAACGACTCTGGATAGGAATATCAATCCGCGACTACAATCTTCTGTTCGGAGGGCATTTTGCTATCCACAGATAGGTAAATGTATGGAAAACATAAATTGAGCGTTGCAATAACATTTCTAGTTAAACTCCAGTTGCAAATTGTGACAGTTCGCTTAGCTCCCGAAATCGGACGATACTTCAACGATAACAATGGTTTCAAGCAAATTTTATGAAAATATTGCCTCAAAATTTGATGAGAGTTGTATTATGATGTATGAAATTAGTGTATTTAGTTTTGATGATATTTTTTATAGAATCTGATGCTATTTATTAAACATAGGTACTACTTATCTACATACCTAACTTATAAAGGTATCTAAACAAAATATATTATGGGATGGAAGGGAATTTTCAGACGAATTAACCATGAATGAATCTGCCAAGTGCAAGTTGTACTCGCATATGGAATGGGTACATTTCTCATAGGTATATGACACAGCCAGCATAACCTTGTAGTAGGTGTACTTATACCTTAGGCTCGAAATAAAAACTGACTGCAATACATAATATTATTTTTAATATTTCACGGAAACAAAAAACACAAACACTTTCAAACTCAAACACAATTTATTCTGTGATTTGGTCCTCTGTGATCTCATTGAAGTCGTCGATGAACAGGGTTGTTTTTCTTCTGTATTACGACCAACCCCATCACGAATCTTGTGGCCTAGCTTTGCTCTTGGTGATTCTTTTGAATGATCTCCAGTATTCTCCGAATTTTACAAGAGCTTGGGCATCATCTAAAAACAAATAAGATATAGGCACAAATTTTTTTAGTAAGTAAAATAGAGTTAGAATGTAATAAATGCAAATATCATAGATCTTGTTACTTACGTGATGTTTTTCAATCAGTTTATCACATATTTAGGTATTGAAATCAAATAAATACCTATAGTTCATGAAATCTAGTAAAATCAATAGTAAAATGAAAACAAAGATACCAATATCAATGTCATGTCATATTGTCATTGGTACTGCGTTTTGTTGCTCAAGCTCAAAAAAGTTTTTATTCTTTGTGTAAAGAAAAATCAGCTTTTTAAGCCCATTTATTGGAAAGAAAAATTAAATAAATAACAATAAAAATTCTACAACAAGAAATAGTAACACTGGAGTTTAAACCTCTATTTTTTTGCAACATTAATGTATGATCCTAATAAGATCATAAGATAGAAACGAAACGTTTCGGAGGGACGGACAAAACCACAGATATGACTCTAACTAGACGTTTACTGCTAAAAAAAGTGTTATTGAAACAGCAGTTACGGGTAGATCAAGGGTAGATCAAACTGTCCGTTGACTCCCCAGTAGCCATCCGAGTTTAACCTCAAGTACGTTATTGCAATTGGCTGTTAGAGTACAGAATGTCAGATCCACACTTCACTTTGCGTCTTCGCGCCGCGATCCGCACCCGATGCTATCAACATCCACATCACAGAGATGTTTGTTAGAATTTTTATTTGTCGCATTTTATTCGTCTTGTAAAAACTTGTCAAAGATATACGAATGCAAATCTACACTCCTTTCGCGGGTTGTTCACTGTTGTTCGTTTTTGCTCGCGAGCCACGGCTGAGTGAAGATAGACTATAGCAGCTTTGTCTTTTTTTCCACGCTGCCTGCTAAAATATCCAAAATTATACCCAAAATGACAACATTTTCACATGGCCGCTAACGATTTGATAATTAATTAACATACGAGTATAATACCTAGATCATTGTCATGGCTACGATTATAATGTTTTAAAATATAAAATAAAAATGATAAATATGATCTGAAATATGTAGGTCATACAATTTATTTAATAAAATTATTAAGATCAAAACTCACTCAATGTACTTAAGTAAATAATAAGAGTGGATCCATCAAACTAAAACTTTCCCAAACATAAAATTCGAAACTCTTATTTTTATTGGCAACAAAAAGTCTGAATAGAAATGTCCGCCCTTGTCTACCGTTATTTGGATTCGGCTGAAGGTCACGTCGCCCTAGGTCAAGGGCACGTCTGGCTGACCTACATCCTCGCTAATGTGCCCTTACTAGGTCGTCGCGACCAATAGTCCTACATGCCTATTCAACTGTTAATTAGCCCGCTCGCGCTCTTTTGATCTAGCTAGGTTGAACCAACCGACAGAAGCGGACGAGGTAGTTATAATACCCTATTATCAGTTGTTATTTTGTCACGATAGTTTTCATAAATGGGTTATTTTCAAAATAATTGTACAGAGTGACACAAAAGAAACACAAGAGAATTGTTACACACAAGAAAAATGTTACACAAAATAATTATAAGCCACTGTTCATAATGATTTTATTTTTACCTATAAAATTGAGTAGAAAGAAGCAGGTACAGTAAAAAGTTTTTCTGACGTTCTGCTGCAGTCATCCCCATTATTTTTCGTCACCTAAAAATAACCCATTTAAATTAATACTAACAGCCAAGTTTTGCACAGGTTTACTTTTGAAAGGATACTAAAAAAAAATCTATAGGTACAAACAAACGAACGAAAATTTTCTGTGTTGATTTAAATATAGTAATTAATAAAAATAAAACTAAATAATGCATTAGATTTATAAAACGATGTTCAAGCAACAAGAACCTACAATTTTGAAACCTGTACACCACCCAGTTTTTTTTTTATTTCAAATTGAATCCGTGACCATAATTTTGTGTAACTATGTACAATTATTTTGAAAATAACCCAAATATCTTTGAGATTCCAATTAAATTGATTATGGACCTAAGATACTTTTATAAATTCGATTGATTTTCTAAATAGTTGAGTTCCAAGACAGAAAAAAATACTCTATGTTTACGTACTTTCATTACATTTTAAAATTGCAAAATAATAAATGCAAGTAATTTAAAGAAAATATCGTTATTAATTTATCAAGTTGTACACAATTCAGTACTGAATCCTCGGGGTCTAGTATTAATTAGACCGCTTATTTTGTTGTAAGTACTTATTAACATTAGCATCATTTGCGTCGCGTAGGCAGTTTGTATTCCAAAATATTGTTTGCAGACAATTGGTAACGAGCGACCTCGCGATGACCTTGCCACGACCTGACGTCTCCCTCGTTACACTCAGCCCTCAACCCTCCCAGGACATCGTGTTAGTATACAACCTTGGAACCATCAGGAAAGTACTTGTTTCTGTACACCTTTCCAACATATTCAAGGATTCAAAGTGCCTATTTCATTTTGTTTAAGGATTGGGGACGCAAAGTGCCTTGAGATTTCTAGTAACACAATGCTTGAATTGGGACAACACTTTCTCTGTCTCATAGGAATAAATGAGCGCTGTTTTAGTTTCTGTTAGCTTTCGTTTAGCCAAGAGTTTAAAATACAACATGTGCTGTCGCCTCCATTAAAATGTATTGTCACCGTGAAAGTTTAAATACATTTTAATTGAATGAAATTAAATCCGTAAAATTGTAAGCTGTGAGAAAATTATAATCGGCCTTATAACAAAACCTTTATAAAAAACCTGGTTTATCAAAACCATGGTCTAAATTTTACTAAAACCCGATTCAATTACGTTGGCAGATCCAACATATTTTTTTTCTTGTCCATGATCCCGCGCTTAAACCACCGTTAAACTTTGGGTCACCTAGGTTTAGCGCAAGACCATGGTTTATCGCTAAACCAGGATTTGTGATCAACATTTTATTTAAACCGTACTTTATTTAGATATAATGCGAAACAAATAAGACCATGGTTCTGATAGACCAGGTTTAAACCAAAGAGGTTATTTTAGTTTTTTGTAATGAGCCGATATAATTTTTTACGTTGGCATTATGAACCACAATTTAAAAATAGCATGCTTCCGTCCGCGGAACCAATCGCCAAACGCCAATGAAACGGAGCAGGTGGTTCAACTATGCTCACTCCATCAGAAGTATCTCCCTCGTGGCAATAGGTACGTAGTTTCATCTCCTCTTCGCTCTGTAATTATATTGATAGGTACAACAACATTGAGGAGATAATATATTAAAATATTATAGTCAAAACTCTTTACATTTAGTACAAATCATTTCGTAACTATAAAACTGTGAAGTGATCACAATACCGCCTTCGTATTTAGGCCGAAATATGCCAAGTAGATACGTACTTTCTAACCTTGCCGTTCTTGCTTGTCTTAGAGTAATAAATATCTGAGATCTGGGTCGCTCCATTCTACTTGGCGCTGCTGCCTTCCCTTCGCCTCCGCGCGGCCTAGATTCCTGTCCGAAATGCCTAGTCTCAAGGACAACAAGGGACATACGAACAGACACAATGCTCTCATTCAACACGAATGAGAGTGCTCATTTTCAGGTCAATATTGACTTTGTTTTTTCCTTATACATGTGAGGAAATAGCACTATTATTATCTACACAACCTTGATCACTGATAATGATAACAATGTAAAAATTAATTACTCTTAATCATGTGCCATAAGACCCGAAGGTTAGCAAAATCCATATCGAGGTATGATATCGTTTGTGAATATTGGCAACGACAAGGTCGCTATACCCGATGAACATAAACCAGTGCTGAGTTTTACTACCAATATCTAGAGCCTGTATGTAAGGAGGTTTCTATATTATACATATTATCATGGCCAGCTTTTCCGACATTTGTTTTCTTGATTAATCAACCTAGAAGCCGTTTAGTGAACTGTTATTGTTTTTAGGGTTGCAAACTTCAAATGGTAGCTTCAAATGGTGCTTTGGTGGTTCATTCCTGAGGACTCAAACGTCTACCTGTGACTGAGTGTTGATACATTTATCACAGCCATTCTTGAAAAAATCATATTTTAAAAGTTTTATAGTTATATCTGCAATGATTTTATTGATAATACTTACAAAGTTATTGATCAGTTTTGTTATTAATAAAAATTATTTATTTGAGCACTGCAATCCACCGTTCTGTCACACCTAGTCTGATTGGTGTGATGGGTAGAAAAAAAAATCTATAGCACTAGCATTTGAAGATGAAAATGCTTTCTTAACCCCTCAACACAGTAAATACGCTTTTTTGTCACACACTGGTGTGATCGTAAGGAAATTATTTTACGTGGAAAAGTTCTGATACTAAAAATATAACAATCTTTCTGATGTTTTAATGATAGCCCTAGTACGGAAAATGGGACAGAAATATTTATTCGTTAGGCAAATAAATTGTAGTGCTTCATCGCCTCATCGCAGCCTCGAAGGGAATGTTATTAGCCTACTAGATAGCTAGGAACAGTTGTAAAAATTGCTACAAAATGTTACCAATCCTGAGATTGCTGTAGTATAGAGTACAGTGAGTAGTGTTTCAGTTACGTACTCTGATTTATCTCCATCCGCACATTATTTCACAGCTTGAAACTAACAAACCTATTCAGTCCTATTCTCTTTTGAATATTTTGCATTAGCAGGATAAATCCAGTTTAATTCAAATGTTTAATTTGTTTTGTATCGACGGAAAACCTTGAAATATATTTAAATAATAAGCTACATGTAAAATAAGTAGGTGTTGGAGGTCGAGGCCTGAAAGAGCTTTATCTTTGTCTCACGTTACACAACCTCCAACTGTTTTCGAACATAAACATAACAATATTTATTTGAGTCGAAAAAGCCAGCGAGTAAATATTTCAGGGTTCCGTAATCACCCTCGTCGTCTGTCCGTCTGTCTGACTGTCACAAACCTTTTTTCACGAACAACGGTAGAGATTAATTTAAACCTATAGATAAGTTCAAACCTAGGTACCATTTATTTAGATCCATTGTCCCTATTAATAAATACATAAATCTTTGGATATTTCACCCAATGCGCCACAGAACTTGTTTATTCGGTGAATAAAAAACATATGTTAAAAAATAAGAAACCTAAAAGTATAGGGTTTTTTTTTTTTTTTACAGAGTAGTTCTGTGAGTGCTGAACCCACTTTTGCAATACTGAGTCTTAAAAAATATAGATCCAGAATATCTTGTGGGCATATTGATAAATAATACGTTACACACCAAATTAACTTCAACCATTGGTTTACCATTATGTATTTTGTTAATAGCGTAGATAGGTATAATATATCGCAGTCAGCGATCTACACCTACTTCAAATACTATTTCCTACACCTATTTCCATTCAAATCGATCCTTAAGGTCAATCGAGTAGGAAATAGATTGGAATATGATAGTAGTGCACTAATCTACAGGAAACTAAGCATCTTTAATGAAACTATCATAGTTGTGATAAAACATAAATTTACGGGTATTTATCGCAATTAAAATTAAAAAATAAATAAATTAAAAATTTAATTTTTATTCCGACGTATCAATTGGATTGCACCAGCCGTGGTCACGGGCAGACTTATTGCGATAAATACCCGTAAATTTATGTTTTATCATGTATTCTGATCGCGAAAGTTTAAAAAGACTATACACGTCATATTTTTTCTCGTACATCTCTGTACAATAATAAACGTTCTACGACGTTCTGTTTTTTTATTAAACTAATTGTCCTGTTCGCTTGCTATAGGTTCAAGTAAAAAAGAGAATCTATGTACCTAAATACGTAAACAGATCTTCTGGGCAATGTAAATGCTAAGGTATTATTAATAAAGGTCACAGTTCCAGGAACGTGGAGCCGCATGGTGTAGCGGATTGATTGGAGAGATGAAGCGCAGTGCCACAGAATACAACCGTACTAGTTAGCACAGCGCGTGTATTGCCGAGGTCGAGGGGGTAGCTTCCCTTCCCGGAATCCTATACCCAGTATACCTCTCGATACAGATCTACATCATTGTTACAATGAAGCGGAATACCACAGGTTACGGCGTCTTGTGTCCAAGGTCGTGGAAATCACCAATTCACCATACCTAATTCATAAGGTTCTGCTTGTGATATGGTCAGTGAAAATTACTTTTATGTCATAACAATGAAATAAAAGAAGTTTATTTGTAAACTTGCACTGATGGTAAGGTTGAAAGATACCTATTAAACGAGTAGGACGAGAAAATATTTTTTAAGGGTTAATTTTAAACTGACTATAAAATAACTACTTAATTAAATCATTCTATGGAAAGAATAAAACAAACCTGAAATGTACTTAATTTCATCAGATATCTCTTATAATGTGGTAGGTGAACTCCAGTGTGGTTTACAGGTATTGCGTATGAGCATAAGAAGAAATGATGTATTTAAACAATTATTTCTCTGGAGCGTGGATAAAGGTCACGTCCCACGCAAATCTAGGGGGTTATCGGGAGAGCGGGGCTCGGGGATGGGGCACGCGCGGGCACCGCGACCTTGCCCGGCTGTGACTCTGCGACCTTGGAGCCGGCGCCCCCGCCCCCGCAAGCCCCGCACCCGCTTGCCCCCGTTGCCACCCTAGCGCCCACGCTTACCCCTCTCTATCTCCCACCGCCCACACCTACGCCTCTTGCAAAATTTAATATTTACCTAACGAGGGCAAATGATAGAAAATGATCAAGTTTTTAATGATTTTTTTGTTAATAGACTTCCATCACCATCGATAGATTTAGTACATACATAAGCTAATTATAAAAAAATATATTTGTGTGATAAAAACTAATTATAAAAAATGTTTGTGAACTTATTATCTGTATGAGTAGTTTGGTTAGAGGAGGTGTCCTGTTGGGACGCGGCCGGCCTCGCGGCGCGGCGCAAGGTTACGGGTGGATTCGGGGTTTTCCGTATGTCGCCTGAAGGTCTGTGGCGTTGAGCGTCTGCTAAACCAATTACAGAATATAATTTATGTAATAAACATCGCAAAATTCAATATCAAGAATTAAATGAACTACGTGTAGGTACCTATCTCTGTATCTTCTCTTCAGTTTTATTTTATTTGCTAAAATACATAGCTTTTGCATATCCTTACTGAAAAGTAACGTGATTTAAAGTTTATATATCAAAGTATGAATTTACAAGTTAGGTACCTACATTGCGTCCATAAACGTTTGATCAGAAACAATGTTGCCATGTGGTAAGAAGTCTAGACGAAACAAGTACTAATGAGATCACTGGCAGTTAAAATGCTTCTCAGAACACTCGGCAATCTAAAACAGGAAGTAGGAGAACTCGTGACGTTAAGCAATCATTAACAATGTAGGTATTCTATGAAGATAACATAACTTAGGGCATGTACACTATCAATATCTATAATCTACTTCCACGCGCATTCAAGTGACAGAATTTATTTCAGTTGTAACCAGCAAGATGAAATCTTAGTGCCCTAAGTAAGTAAAGTCCTCAATTTTACAAGAGATGTTTTCTATAATCAAAATGTAAAGAAAAATTTGAAAGAAGGTTTATTCTAATTTGTATCAGTACCTACAAAATCTCAGAGCAATTATCTTCCTTCAAAATGGATCCAATAACGGGTGTAAGGGGTGTTTACTTTTTCACATTTAGTCAGACCTATTCATGATGTCAGGAAATAAAGTTACTTAATTTTTGAAATAAAATAATATTTCCTTTTAGCAAAGTTTATGCCACTACTCCTGCATGCAGAAAGAGTTGGTAAACCTTGTATCCTGTATACAAAGTTTACCAACTCTTTCTGCATGTTCGATATTTTTTTAGGGCTACTGAGTAGGTGACACCGGGGACAAACGTAATAGTTTGTCTTCCTTGTCAGATTTCTCGTTATTAATAAAATTTGTGAAAAAATAATTACGCACTCGATTTTAAAAATAACAAGTTCTACATTCGAAAAACAACAAAAAGAAATCTATAGTTTTTGTGGAAAAGAGATTAAAAAAAAATTAGCAGCAAAACAAATTTTACTAAATCACTCTTTTGTGTAAATAAAAATACAAAATGAAAGTCATCTTTTCCTTCAGCTTTCCCTACACACTGATATAAATAGTTCAGGAACAATACTTAAAACTAAACAATCATAGAAAAAGTGCTAAATCTTAAATAGAGTTTCAAAATATATAAGATGAAATTTTATTCGGATTAAAAAGCTTAAGTTGTCAAAAAAAACTTGGTGATTTCAATGCAATCTGCTAAGAGGTAGATAAAATTACGAAAGTTTTAACATAATTTGAAAAAAATGTCAAGTTGGTTATTCACAAAAACAAGAACAAACGTTTTTGTAGCAGTGTAAAAGTTTAATTAAATATTTAGCAACTTATTTGTAGAAGCAGACTTTAACAGTTTCAGTGGCTTCAGCTATTTAAATTGGAAGTCTCTTTTATGTAGGCCATTGTGGGTCAAGTTAAAGGCAGTTGCGAGCCGAACAAAGTAAAGTCACCTGTTATTTGTATTTCTGTGTAAACTGTCAGATTAATAATTCCGATTTAGATTTACGAATAATCCATCGCTTAATAGAAAAATACATTTAGCTGTAGGTATACAGAACTGCTAAGCAATGATAACTGAAAATTTTACAAAAGGTCATTAAGTTACATGAAACTAACACCATGTGCTTATAATTTAACTAATCTACTCTATAAAATGTAGTATTAAGATACCTATATGTTGTAATAAGATAGATAAAAAATAACTTTAATAACTGTAATAACTGTCGTAGTTGCATTACATCCCTACCTGTGACACGTGTCAGTGTAGAGGTACCAATAGAATAGCTCAAAGGAGGGCTGTCAGCATATAGCTACAGGTAGGTGCTTACGTAAATGCGGCACCCTCTTCCTGGAATCCTCGTGGAGGGAATAGGTACTAAAAGGATTATAGCTAGGTATACTCCTGTTACAGTGCATTTATCAGTAAATGGACACTGTAGAAATAAAAACTGACATTGATATTTGCCCTAATTGATAGCAGAATCTCCAAGCATATGTCTCTGTGGCGCAGTGGGCGAAAGCCCGCCTGAGACGCAGGGGTTGCGGGTTCGATTCCCGCAGCGGGACCAATGTGTGCATGACCTGCAAATATTTGTCTCGAGTCTGGGTGTTTCTTTCTATGTATAATATGTATCAATTTACAAAAAAAAAAATATCTAAGTATTATATCCATCCATTTTGAATGTACCTACCACCTACCTAGGTAACTATACCTATTTTAAAATTCTCATTTTACTTACCTATTACCTATTTACCTGTGTCTAGGTTATTTTATTCGGAACAAATTATTGTAACGTTGCACATGAAATGGATAACTATTTAAACTTGTAGGTACCTAACATGTGAGACCTACTATTGTACAACAGTTTTGCAATAAAATATTTCTGATTCTGATTCTGATATCAGTCATCTGGTTACCATAACACAAGCATTAAGTTGCTTATCTTGGGACTAGATAACGCTGTGTGAAATGTCCAAGGATATTTATTTATATATTTTTATGTTACTACATGTATATACTTACCTAAGTATATCCTAGATGTATCAGAGGGTATCTGGTGTAGATAAAGGATATACAGTGTATACAAATTGCCAAGTTCAGTGATGTAGAGGAAATTATTCTCAGTTAGGTACCTTACTGACGTTGTATGCACTAGGTTGAAGTGAGGCTGTGGACGGGAGATGGGGGTAGGTGGTGTAGGCGGTGGGGGAGGTTACCCGAGTACACGGGCACTGCGGGCCGATGCACCGAGTGAGTCAAGTGCACGGCCGGCCACGGACTTGTGCGCGCGCACCCGATCGATAATAACCTCTGTGGCGCAGTTGTGTTAACGCCCGGCTGAGATGCGGAGGTTGCGGGTTCGATCCCCGCTACGGGACAAATGTTTGCATGTTCTGCAGATATTTGTTTCGTGTCTGGGTGTTTTCTATCTATAAAATGTATGTATTTACAAAAAAAATTTATCTAAGTATTATAATATTAGTCATCTGGTTACCATAACACAAGCAATAAGTTGCTTAGCTTGGGACTAGATGACGCTGTGTGGAATATCCAAGGATATTTATTTATTTATCTCTACAAGGACGTCCACTTCAATTGTGTAATCATTAGTTAAGTAAATCTATAAATATATAGAACTGTCATTTGTCAAAATCACAATGATTGTGTTATGGAATGCTGTACGTAAATGAATTGAATGTTAAATGAAACTGAGCCGAAATTGCTCTTTGTGTTTAGACTTTAATCTGCGTCGTTCTTTCTGATTTGTTTCCAATATAATCATGGAATGACACATATTTAGTCAGATTTCAGGCGTTTTAAAAGTTCAATAGACATCCACAATAGTAGATTGCTATACAAGGGGACAAAGGCATTTTTTCTATGCACGAGATGGTTTATCGCGCGAGCGTCAGCGAGTGCGATAATAGTTCGAGTGCATCGAAAAGCCTTTTCCCCGAGGTAAGCACTCTGCTTTTCATTACGAATATGAGGAAATTACCAAAAAAATTGATGTAAAATTTAAATTTCACACACGAAAATTAGCTGTCTCGCTGTTTTTTTAAATCGACTAGTTTAATATTGACTAAAAGCAGCTAACGATGGCATGGCATAGCTGCGTTCCAGATTTAAAAAAAAATACTGACTGGTAGAATGGCTATAAAAGTAGTAGGCATTCTACCAGTCGTTTTTTTTGATGATGAAAAAATTTAAATAAATAAAAATAATATAATTAGTGCTAGAGAAGCACAAATTCGTGCAAGAGAGACATAATATCTTGCATCTGATTGAGTAAGAAGAACTTGAACACTTAGCATGCATCGACATGCCACAAAAGAAATGTCAAAAATGAAGTTGACATTTGACAGTTATTTACTTTCCTGCCCTAGGGCAGGAAAGTTCTTGTTTTCCCTAGGGACAGAAAATGCTACTTTGAACCCTATAATCAGGCAACTTCGTACGTACTTTCCGTGTATGAGTAATGAAAAATGATTTTTTTGTGTAAGTAATTATTATTTTATATTTGCTAGCTTGTTAGATCCTAGATGTTAGATATTGTTACTATACTAGGTACTCTAATCACAGATTATTTTTTCCGGTTTTTTATTTTAACAAAACACGTAAAAAATGCCTTCATTCTTGTTTTGATTGAAGGAACGCAGTTTAATAAAAGATTATAGATAATACGCCCTAATAGACGAAGTTTCTTACTGTGTTGTTCATGACGTCACTATCCATATCAGTATTTCCACAAAGATCATCGTCATAACCATCTGTGTTTTACTTCCTAATGGAAGATTATATCTTACGTCATTAGAACAATAAAATAACCATCTACATTTAGAATTTGTTTGTTTCGTATTTTATTTCCGGAGCAAAAGCTTCCTAGCATTTTTATCATCACACAGTTTTTTTCCAGCTAATATGGTTTACGAGTAGGTAGTTAGAATTTATCGTGATGCTGCTTAGTATGTTTATAAGATATATATATATATATATATATCCTTCCTTAGACATTTCACACAGCGTCATCTAGTCCCAAGCTAAGCAATTAAATGCTTGTGTTATGGCAACCAGATGACTGATTTAATACTTAGATACATTTTTTTTTTTAAGATAAGCCATAATAAATAATTGTTAAAAGTCATGTGATTGTAATGTTTATGTCTTACTCTTACTCGTACTTTGATACTCAAATAGGCAAAATACTCATAGAGTTTCTGAATACAATGTAGAAGAGGCCATTACTGGTGATATTTCAAATAAGTGGCTTGGCTTGGCTAACATTTGTTGTACCTATCTAGGTACTACCTACTAATAAATATATCCAAAAAAGTAATAATATTTATCAATTAGTGGTTAAACCTCATAACAAACCGGTAACGACTCGAGTTGCTGGTGGTGTTTATTCGAAGCACCTGTACCAACAGAAAGATGTCCTGCTAGTATTGCATATAGTAGTCAACTAGCTGCGCCCCGCGGTTTCACCCGCATAAGTAAGTACCATTTCTGCCGGAATATCGGGATAAAAAGTAACCTATGTGTTATTGTAGGTCTTTAGCTACCTATATTTCAAATTTCATCGCAATTGGTTTTGTAGGTAGTTTTTTCGTGAAAGAGGAACAAACATACATGCATACTCCCAAACTTTTGAATTTAAATAACTTTAATAGTCAATATAATAAACAATAAGTTTCATCTTGTTAGTCGACCGTCGAAGGTAAAATCATAAAGGTAACACACATGGTCAACCAAACAATAGATATTGACATTCCATTAAACAATGACAAATCTTATCACACAAACGTCACCAATTAGGCCTTGCATTGAAATAAATTAGTCCGCAATTATAGCAACCGTGTCGATCCCATTTATTATGTAGCTAACCCGAGACAATAAGATGGAAAGAACTCTTTCAGGTAATAGCCTACAACTTAATCTGTAATGCCTCATTCTGTCATCCTCATCTATTAATACCTTTAGCGGGTTCCCGTCCAAAAGGCTGTATAACTTCAACTTTAACACGACACTGCGGTCGCATATGATTCAAGTTGCTATTAGTGCATCAGATATAAGCATTCACTTGAATCAGTGAACGTATAGGGGATCGATGAAAACGAAGTTTCGAAGAATTTAGTTACAGAGGTCTGACTATCGTGAAAAACGGAAATTTTGTGACTATTTCGGATTCAGCTAATGTTGGTCAGTACTGAATTTGTAGCAGTTCATAAACAGTAGCTGACCCCGAAGATTGACACGAAACTGTGTTTTCGTTGATTTCTAGTACCGCCTCAGGTGTTGAAGTTGATTTGCTAGATAAGCCGAGGCTGTGTGAGAAGCGTGTTGGCTTGCTACGAACGCGGAAAGGCAGCTTAGGGTCACCCGGTGGAAGCGGTAGCGCGCCGGAAGTGCCGCAGGTGGCGCTAGCGGGTCGACGACCGCACGCCCTTCTAGTTTTTTACCTCCGTCTTTTATTTAACCCCCATTTTAATGTGATGTGATGTGATAAATAAATATTACATTGATGAATAATTTTCTCATTATGTTGTCATGCAAGAAAGAGGTATTTTAATTTGAAGAACTTAGTAAGACTTTAAATATAATAACCAAGCTTTAAAAATGAAAAATGTAAAATATCCCCAATTCAAATCTTATATAGGTATTTTTTTTATATTTAGCCCATATTGTCCCACTGCATATGCCTGTCTCAACACTTTTTATCTTTAGCCGCAGTCGGCCAATCTAGAAGATCAATCAATTTGATATTATATGTATGTTACGGGCAACTTGATAAGTTCGGTCACTCTGAATAAGGACCTGTTTGTTTGCTCGTATCAAATAGGCAGTCTTATCAGATTTGGCCCATTATTTGTTTCTGTAAATAATAACTTATGGCTATTAGTTTGATTTGATCTGATAGGTTTGCTTCAAAAATTAATTTCAAATAAAAATAAATAAGTAATTTACACATTCATATTTCTCCATTGTTTTAATTCATTGTTAGCTGTGCTTTTTATATTGCAAAAAATTAAAATCATTGTGGTTGCGTAATACTTGGTGACATATTACTCTCAAGGTTGATCTTGACTACATAACTGTTGCGTTATTTATGTGTGTTTTTATAAGCTTTTGTTTGTTTCTTAGGAACTCAAGATTAGATAAAGGATTATGTTTACTTATGAACTAAAAACTGAATAACTTATTTATGTGAATTCTGTTTGAACTTTACTTAAAATTTTCTTGGACATCTGAACATTAACAATCTATCGAAAAGACTGTCCAGTTTTGTATTTCTGTTCTTTATCTACTTAATTATTTTTCTGCTACAATATTCATGCACGCTTTCAATGCTGCATTATAAATTAAACATAATTTTAGCTTGTTTTTACCTTCCTAACTTTGTTTTGGGGTTATAAGGAGGTAATTAATGAAATCCAAAGTAATTTTTACAATTTTGTTTTATTTTAATTCGACAACCTGTCATTATATTAACAAACAAATGACTGAGCACGCTCACATACGCACATACAATACACACACAAACACACCGCGACCGGCGCTGCATTGCATTATAAATTACACTTATATAGTTTCTTAAATTAATTGATTCAGTCTATTGCGCTCTCCTCGTCCTGCGCCGGCCACGCTCGCACGCGTCCTAAACGAATTATCACATATAATATATTAAAACGATCTGCGAACGATTACTATCCCTAAGTTTTTAATTTAAAGTAGGTCGGGGTGGGGTGGCGGAGACGAGCGGCTCCGCGGGCCGGCCTCACGCCTCCAACATCTGCGGCATGTAAGAGCGCGGCGGCGACGGCGACTTCTTGGACAGGTTCAGAGGCTCCGGCGTCACGTCCACCTGCAGCGCCAGCGGCGCGGGCGAGGCGGGCGAGGCGGCGCCGCGGTAGCACGCCAGCAGCGCGCCCGAGCGCAGCGGACACTCGCCGCCCGTCGCGCCGCTCGCGCTCCCAGCGCCCTCGCTGCGCCGCATGTACTGCTGGATGATATCGGTGCGCTTCAGCTGCTCGGGCGTCATGCGCGGACCCTCCATCAGGCTCTTGGCGAGAACCGAGTGCGTCGAGGAGAGCGAGGCGCGCAGCGGCCGCGGGGACAACGCCGGGTGCGCGGGGTGCGCGGGGCTCGCCGGGTGCGGGTGCTGCATCGGTTGCGGAGACGGCGACGGCCGCATGGGCCGCGCCTCCGCCTCTCCTGTGTCGCGTCGCATCGCGCGGAACTTCTTGTGCGGCTTGTAAGCCTCATCCATGAGCGAGGAGGCATCGTAGAGCGGCGGCGCCTCCAGCACTCGCTTCAGCACGGGCATGTCATCGGCGGGCGCGACGTGATGCCGCCGTTCGTCCGCATGCTCCTCGAGCGACGATCGCGGGCTGGAGCAGCCGGAGCCGGGGCCCACTATCCGCTCGTGTTTCTCGTTGCCGGACTCGATCCCGGAATCGGTAGGAGAGTCAAGTTTACGATATCGCGGTGGCGGTCGCACCGGCGTCACTGTAAGGCCGCCGTGCGCGAGGTGTGCCGCTACGCCCAGCGCTTCCTCATCGACGGAGCCGCGTGAATCGAGGCGACGCCGGCAGCCGGCCAGGGTGGCGGCCAGCAGCGGCGTGCCGCAGTCACCGGCGGCCTCGCCGGACTCACTGCTCGACACCGAGCCGATGGGGCTTCGCGCGGAGTCGTCGGCGCCGGAGTCCATCCAGTGGGGGCCGTCGTCATCACCCCACATTTGCTGCCTTAGGTACTCTTTGTGTTCCGTTCGGAAAACGACGAGTTTTTCCGTGTGTAACGTACTGAGAGTACGGAGATCGGGGAGGGTGTCCATGAGGTCCCGCAGAAAGCCGGGCCGGTCGGGGCGGTTCTGCGCGATGACGGTCTGCAGGCACGCCTTGAGGCGCGCGTGCATGCGCTCCACCAGCTCCACGTTGCGGAGGCCGGGCCGGTCCGGGGTGATGAGGACTATGGCGCAGAACAGGCCGATCTCGGCGTCCGTCAGATCCATCGAGTTCATGCGCTCGGCGAATTTAAAAGTGGAATCGACGAGGAACCTAGCGTTAGCTCCGTTCTGGATGGAATCTCTTCTCATGAGTTGTCCGTTTAGGCAGATGATGCTGTTAAGGGGGGCATCGAACATGCAGATTAGCCGTACGAATAGGGCATCGAAGAGACCACTTTTGAGCAGGGTGAATTTGTCATCCTGAGTCAGGAGTTGGAAGCCAGGAATCAATCCGGCGAAGTCGATCACACCACGGATCACGTGGGCGAAACGTTGAGAGAACTCCTTCTCTGATTGCAGCTCTGGTGCCGGGTTGAGCGGGCATGCCTACGACAAAATAAACAGCTTGTTAGTAAGATTCGATCCATTTGTGCTTGAATCTATAAATTGTGATATACTTAATTGAAAGTAATGGGTGGTTTGAAGAAGGTACTCACCAGAGTGGGCTGCGAGTAGGTGGGACAATCACGCGCGCGGCTTCGCATGGCGGCGACGCGCTCGCGCGTGAATTCGCAGGTGTCCAGGTGCGCACGCATGACGCGGGCCGTGAGCCGCGGAGCATCGTCCAGCTCGGCGGCGGCGGCCTGCTCGTGCGCGCGCGACGACGACGACTGTTGCATCGCTGCTAGGATGCGAGCTTTCTCGCGCTTCGGTACGCGTCCGAATCGCACGGCTGCAACAAAACAGACACCGGTTTAATAAAATGCATAATGACCCTTGCTTCTAAAATTAAACCGATACACAAAGCAGTCGCAAATAACGAGATGAATGTTGTGCAAGGTCGCGGCTAAACATACGTCGTAGGGTTGCAGCTGTCGCTAAGTACGCATGCATGCGGGCGCGCGACGAGCCATGTGCACGCGCAGCTGACGGCGCGAGGGTAGAGTTCATCGCCCGTCGCACCGGTCGCGACCCACCCCTGTCTGGCGAGCCTTTAGAAAATCCGCCAGCTCCGCGATCGCGCCGCTTTCGAGTGAACTAGTTTGAATGACGAGTGACAAAGCGCGAACCGCGAGGTCATGCTAAAAAGTGTTACGACTTTCTCGCGCTAGGCAGCCGTGGACCGCGGAGCGAAAAGTATTATGTGCCGGGGGCTCGCGCGCCGCTTGCGGCTTTCGTGAGCGGGCGCCGGTGAAAGTGTTTGCGCGCACAGTTCACGGCTGAAAACGAAAGCGGAGAGCGCCCTCTCGCCATTTCTCCAGACTTTCGCTGCACAATGTGGGTCGCACCAGATGCGTGATCCCATTGTTCGCGATTTGAGAATAATCTTTCTGCTGTCATGTACCTACCTACTATGGCTTACATCCATAGTAAGAGTAAACAGTCAAATGACAAAAAAAATTGCGCTTTTAGCTACTTAACATTTTTGGTTGAATCAGGCTAATTGAAATATAACCCATACTTTTAAGAGCAATAGGAAATAATTTTAAAGAATGTAGTTTTCATTCGTTATGATTTATTTTTGAGCAGTTAATTCTACTTAAAACTATAGGTATGATGAATTTTAATTTTAAATGTATGATTGTTCTATTGTATGTAAAAAGTAGCCGCCTACCTGTTATTGATATGCTAATTATTTTAGGAGCACGTGGTTCAGAGAAAAAATTTCATGTTATAAGAGAACTTGTTGACGTGTTTTTATTATTGTTTTGCGTGATACATGATAAAGTTGTGCGTTCATATCTTTATAACGAATTATTAAATAAATAAAATTATATAAATATTTTTTTAAATAAATGTTTAAAATTTACTATTATTTTTTGTAAACAGTACATTACATCTTCCATTTAAATATAAAATGAAAATTGTTGTAATGTGGAAATAATTATAAATATCAACAAAATACATACGTGCATTGTGATATTTCACAACCCCATTCAGGATCCCCTTGAGAATTGGCAAATCTTCACCCATGTTTGATAATAAAAAAGTTTTTCACTAACAACTAGTTCACAGCCTATGGCCACAGACAACTATAAGTTGGTAACTTTATGTTAAGTTCTTGACTAATAATTAAAAAAATATTCACTAAGTGTCACATATCACTCAAGTAGAATCAGCACAAGCACTGTAATCCGAATCGGTGGCAATCCAATGTTCAGGTCGAGCGTGGTGTGCCGTGAGAGAGGCTCGCGTGTTGTGTGCGAACTGGTAAGCTTGTCATAGCGCTCGCGTGGATGAGGGCTGACGACCGGTGCGCGGGCCGGACTCCCTCGCACTGCGCCGCCGCGGCGCGCGCCGCGCCAACCTTGAACTTGAGCGGTGCGAGGGGGGCGGGGAGTGCGGGGCCCCCCTCGCCCGGGGGGGGGGAGTGCCGTCAATAAACTCCGCGCAGGCCTCTGCCCCCGCGCAACCCGCCCCCCACCACCCCTCACAGCACAATATTCGCGCTACATCACATCTTGATGATTTCACTATCAATTTTATTTATGACAAAATTGCTGCCTACTTCTTATTTCCGTGATGTCTCTTCCTCCGTTAATGGACCACTTATTTTTTTGCATATTTTGTTTCAACGTATTTTTCTAATGCTTTATCGTATTCGTGCGCTACGAAACTCTAGCTACGACGTAGCAAACATACGATTTTTTTTAACCTATGTTGTCCCACTGCTGGGCAAAGGTCTTCCATACGATACTATATTTAAAAAATTTAGTAAAATTTAAAACCATAATTTGAAAAGAAAAATATAACATACTAGTAGTACGTCCCGGCTTCGCACGGGTGTACTAATGGAGCTACCGGTATATAAAATATATCGTATAACCTCCCGGACAGTCCATTCTACCCACCCGTGAAAGAATTTTTGAAATCGGTCCAGTAGTTTCGGAGATTACCTCCGTCAAACAAACAAACAAACAAATTTTACCTCTTTATTATATTAGTATAGATAGAGTATAGATATAGATTATGGGCTGTCTTCATAAGGTGCGGTAGACATTTTAATATTATTTTATTTATTTTTGTACATATTTTTAAATTCTTCGTAGACATTTAAGGTTAGTCCAAATTCATTTTGGTAGTCCACATTAATCATAATGTTTATTAAATATAACATATTAATTGTTATATTAAGTTAATTCATAATAATTGTTTGGTAGTTTACATAAACTCATGTAACGAAAAATAATTACATACCTACTTTAGTTTTGATTAAGAATACTTCAATTCTATAACTTATCTTTCTATTGACTTATAACAATGTCAATAAAAAGATCCATGACATTGTTTATTTATAATAATAATATATACTGGTTGTTTAAATCACCAACTGTTAAATGTTTTGTTTTGGAAAAACTTTTAGTGCAAAGTGTAACATGTACTTTATGAGAACGTAAGTTAGTTCAAACAACTCTCGCGACGGGTGTGTGGCGCTCAAGTCGCAAAATATTACTAGCGAGCGCCATCTCTTGACGAGTAGCAAAACTATATGAATGCTACGAGTCTACGAAGGTTCTACGGCTCTACGGTTTGTTGCTACGAAACCGCTACGCGCCATAGTTACAAACCAATACGGCTGGAAATTGCATTTTTGAATTTATAGTGAAATTCATAATTCTGAATTAGAAATTACTTGATTTCAACGCCCTGCCTGATTAAAATACGCTGTTTCAATGATATTGAAATAGTTTTTGGTTACTTTATATTTTTAATACTAAGTTATTACTGTTTTTATAAACTAATACCTTTGATAATTTCATAAGTAGATGTGGTTTGCATACTTAGGTATTTATTTTATTTTTGTATTTAAACAAAGCATAACGGTTTTGCCTACTCTTGTTATGGCTCATAACATTGAAGATTCAAGAAGCATTACTACGAGTTATAATACATTAGTTTCAAGTCATGCTATTTGAATAATAAGTCAGTTTATTTCATTCCACGGCTAGGGGGTCATTAAACTGCGTTATGAAAGTGAAAATATAAATTTCACTCTCGCGCTTACGAAATGCCTTTCTCTGCTTTCACCGGGCGCGGCGCGGCGCGGCGCTGGTTGTGTCGCAACTTCGCAAGGCAGCGCGACGCAGCGCTCGGCCGTCGACCCGCTTAGCGAGCGCTCACCCGCGCTTGCATAACCGAGCGACCTCCCACTGCGGCCAGCGCGCCCCACCACCTCGCGCAACGCGAAATAGGATCTGCAAGCGCACCGCAGCGCGCAGGAGCGTCCCACTTGGCGCGCGACGCCCGCGACTTGGCGTACTCACCGCGACTCACAAGTCGCGACCTTCCCGAGCTAATTGCGTATGCACACTGCAACTCGCCGTGCGTACATTCATACGTGATGCAATCAATTAGCGCCACATTACATTAGTGTCCCGTTGCGTCATTCTGACACACATAAGATTACTCTACTATTGTACCAAAAGATATACCTTAATATTTTATTGCAGCAAAAAGGATATTTTTTTGTTTCAGTTAAATAAAATGGATGCATTTTCCTTAAGTTGTGTAAAAATGCATTTTTTAAAACATAACATTTAACTTAGGCATATCCCATTTACTTCAACGATTAAAAGAAGAATAGAGGCAAATTCAACTCACCATCTCTGCTCATGCCGACGGCGATGCATTTTTTCAATCTGCAGTACTGGCATCTGTTTCTGTTAATCCTAAGGATGGAGCACTGCTGGTTCTTGGTGCAGGGTCTGTATTGGATCTTCTGTTGGATGGAGCGGCGGAAGAAACCCTGGGGATCACAGCGGCATTTAGTTTCTCGTTCAGTGTCTGAGCTATCATCGCTGGAGCAGCCCGAGTCGCTGGAGTCGGGTCGGCCCTCCAGCATGCTCACCAGCACCGAGTGCTTCTCGCGAAGCTCGGCGCCACACGACATTGCCGATCACGCACAGTTCACAAGCGACCACTAGCACTGCCACTCTCCGAGACGCGAATCTCACACTACGCTATTGGGACGAGGCTTTCGCGCGCTGCACCGATACGGATGGCGGCTGACGGCAAACTGTGCGGGCGCCGCTTCGCGCGGCGCACAGTTACCCGCGCGACCTACTTGCCGGCCGCCGACCCAACCGAGAAAGTGAGAGTGCCCCCGGCCCCCGCTCGCCGCTCGCTCGCGCTCCTAACGGTCCACGCCGCTCTAGAATGTGCCGCTGCCGCTGCACCGGTGCGCCGGATATAGGCCGGGCGCATCCCGGCGGGCGTCGCGGCGCGCGGCCGTTCACCCCGGGTCGTCGACCGTTCGATTGCACAACCGCACCTACTCCCTGCGACCCCCGCGCGATCCCCCGCGCTCCCGGGAGCTAGGGCACAGCCGGATCGGGTCGCCGACCGACTCTACGCGAGCCCGGTGACGTCAAACATGCGTCACGGCCTACCTCAATGCGCGCGCGCTCCTAAGGGGCTGCAGTGTTCCAATTTAATTAATCACTGAAACACTATTCGTTTCTAGCCGAGTGCTACGAGCATTCAATGAGATCCATTCGGATATTAAGAACGAATGACTTATAAGAATAACTTTTGATAAGTATTACGCATTTTAATTCATAATTTAGTAAAAAGACTTAGCCAGACATTTGTATGTTACACCAATACTAAAAAGTAAGGAGTGGCAATAGTCAATAAGATGAATTAAATTTAACCATCAATTTGAGTAAATAGGTACTCTAATTAAGAATATACCTATATATTTCCAAATAGAGGTTAGAGGGCTGTTAGTGGTTGAAGGAAGGCGCTTTTACGATTAGATCGGAGCGCGGAGGCTGCGCGGGGGGTTTGGTTCGGTGGCCCAATTTCGCGCTACCATCGATCCATTGTGCGCTGTGCGAGTGGCCCATAATTGGTCGCAACGGGCACTGACCGATCGTGCGGTCGATGACCTGCTTCCGCGAAAACAAAACCTTTGCTGCCTCGCCCGTACTTTACAGTCTCTTATTTTCGTATGAAAAATTGTTTGAATATCTAGGACTCGTAAAATAAACTTTTTTGTACAGTAGCGTACGTAACCTACTCTTCCTAATCGGAAACCTAATTACTGAGCACCTACCTACTTCACCGGTGTAAAGTACCTATTTAGTTAATACTATACATGTTTTCCTTATCGGTTCAACGACCGCTAACTAACACGGTGACTTCCTTTCGAGTTCTAAAAAAATAGAAGAATAATATTACGCTTATATTGAAAACATACCTAAATAAATTCCAGTTAGCCGTTATGTAGGTAGTTCATTTAAAATAAGGTCGTTTGATAGTTCGATGAGTCTCTTACACGCGTGTATATAGAGAGGGATTGATAATTACAAATGGAGCAGTAAAATTATTTTAAATGTTTATTTAATTTAAGCCTGTCGGATAACGTATGCGTATTAAACTAGGTGAGATGAGAAGAGTAATTTCCCTGGCAGTTTATATAAAATGACGCATTCGGTTGGATCGATGCATATAGGCAAAGACAGACAGGTCGCGCGACGCATTCTGCTAAGCCGCGTGACTCACAGAACAGGTATATAAATAAACTAGCACATAAATATACACATAGCGAGTGTTTCGTCAGTGCTATGTGGGTCGCACCCGCCATCTAGACTTTTCGACACAGCGTTGCCGAAGCTCGCGATAAGCGATCGCCAACACTTTTTGTCGTTAACGTTACATTGACACACTTCTCGACTTTATTGTGGCTTACTCAGATTTAGGTCGTTAAACTCGACTTTTACAACATACTTTGTGTTAGACATTATATTAATACAACGGGACATTACTCACGTAAAATTACTGTCGATTTAGATACCGACAATGTCGTGTTAGTTAGGTTTTGGTGAGTATGTTGTTTAATATATTATGCTGTGATTGCTCAAATTCATATTAACGAAACTATTCGGTCCAAGGCTATGTTATGTTTCGTAGAAGTTAACCAACTGCAATCTAACAAGATTGTCTTTTAAATATTTTGTCTAATAACTCTAACGAAAGGTGTCCCATTTGAATACATAATAAAATTTATTACAATTACTTTCATAATGACAAGTTGGTTCGGCTGAGAGGCGTCACCGCGATTAACGGTGTCGCGGCCAACGACTCTGCCTGCTGCGGCTACTGCTTGACCTGACGCACACTTCTGAGGAAGCGACCTCAGACCATTGGGCCACAGAGTATACTATACTTTATAATATAATAATAATAATAAATAAATATCCTTGGACATTCCACACAGTGTCATCTAGTCCCAAAGTAAGCAATTTAATGCTTGTGTTATGGTAACTAGATGACTGATATAATACATAGATACATTTTTTTTTTGTAAATACATACACATTATAGATAGAAAACACCCAGACACGGAACAAATATCTGCAGAACATACAAACATTTGTCCCGTAGCGGGGATCGAACCCGCAACCTCGGCATCTCAGCCGGGCGTTCGCCCAACTGCGCCACAGAGGTCGTCAAGTTTACTTAGTTCATAAAACCAGATAAACATTGAAGTTTTAAGAGCCTGCGAGGAACAACATAAACTTAATCTCAATACTCATTCTATTTAATCCATGGTACATGATTACAGGCAGCGGAATGTTCCTTTTAAAACTGTTGTCTTCTGTTTTTTCAAAAGCCCTTCATATAGGTTACGTGCTACAGACAGATTTAACAATAACGCCATTGCTACGTGCCGCAGTATAAACAATAGTTGGTATGCTACGTGCCGCAGAATAAATAATAGTTAGTATGCTACGTGCCGCAGAATAAACAATAGTTAGTATGCTATGTGCCGCAGTATAAATAATAGTATGTTGCTACGTGCCGCAGCTTAAAGAATAGTTGGTATGCTTCGTGCCTGCCCTACACAGATAGCACAAAGCTGTTGAGTCAAACGTGATTCATATTCAATACACGTAGGTATTACGATATTTTTAGAACTGTATACCTACCTGAACAACGAAACGAAACAGGATCTAACTGTCATGATAGATCAGATACATTTTAATAATGAAACCTAAAAATATCTGTTTCTAGAAATTTACTTAATTAGGGTTGAAGTTTTCAATGTAAAAGATTTAATTACTTATTTTATCTATGCTTTAGTTAAGTTTTCTTGTCTGGTGTCAATAACTGCTAAACAAAATCTAGAAGTTTCTTCAAATATTATGTTATTATGAGGTATTGCTTGATAGAAACGGGAATCAATATTTAAGGTAGGCTCCAAAGTCATGATTTTAACATCTACATAATGCTAAATTGCAGTGTTTTTTTCAACACAGGCGTCAATGAAGAGGCTCTTGCAGTAAGAAAGGTAACTGAACTGACCCATCGAGTAAATCCGTTATCTCTATTTAATTAATGAATCCATCTACGCACTTAAAGAAACCATTAAAGCCTTCCTACACAAGAACATTTAGAGCGTCCCAAAATAAGTGATGCTATGAGCTTAACAGTAAATCGAATCAATAAATTATTATATTTGGGCTTTAGATAGGCAGATTCAAGTTCGTTAAACACACAGGCATTGTGTGGAACAGGAAATCGCAGCCGCAACAGTCAGCTCACGATGTTCTCGATAAACATGACCGGCGAGGGAGCAACGAACCTCGCGCTGACAGTTCAAAAATAATGTGGGTTACGTTCACGTTGCGCGTACATTCGATGCCCGTAAAAGTTGTTTACGGCGAGAGAAGGCAGGCGCGCGCCACTAGCGCCGAGGTCGACGCCCGCGCCCTGACTCAGATCGGTGCCGAAAAAATGAGCGACCCACAATACGCGGAAATTATGCTGTCGCGGAACAAAGAGCCGGCCAAGCCGTTGTCGTGGCAACTGGATGCTCTACATCACACAACGCTCTAATTCCCGCCCTAAATGCCCTATATGCCTACACAAAAACTAAACATAGGTATGTAGGTACTTACCTACATCGATAACTAGAGATATTGATCAAGACCGATAGCAGCTCAGCAAAACTTAAAACTTTAGCCTCGTTTGCATTATATGACGCGATGACACGAAAATTGTTAACCTCGTTTGTGTTTAATAAACAACTAAGTTCTAAAAACCGCGTTTGTTTGTAATTTGAATATTTATTAAATTAAAAAGTTGTATTTTAAGCTGAGTTCGTTGACATCGATGCGTACGCTGGAACGCCCCACATCTCATATCGAGCTATAAAATTACACGCTTCGTTCGTCGTCATTCATTCAAAGCAGTTTCGGCTCGTAGCCGTAATACGTTGTGGCAGCACCGTCTCTACAAGATTGTCGCAGCGCCACCTATCGGCGAGCGGCTGAACTTATGTGACATTTCTCTTCGTTATCGCTAGGTGGCGTTGTAAGTCGTAGTGTATTGCAGTGACGGTACTTTACTGAATTCTACATTCGTACATCCTATCCTATCCTACTTCCTTCCTAGTAATATTATAAATATGAATGTTTGTGATAATGTATGTTTGTTATTCTTTCACGCAAAAACAGCTGGACCGATTTGGTTGAAATTTGGTATGTAGATAGGTGATACCCTGGATTAACACATAGGCTACTTTTTATCCCGATATTCCCGCGGGAACGGGACTTACGTTACGCGGGTGGAACCGCGGGGCGCAGCTAGTGTTTCATACATTATACTATACATACATAAATATGTTATAAAATATATTATGATACATACCTATCTAAGATTACCTACATCCTACATCGCTGGTTAAAAGAAGCCTACCTTACATCATTATTTTATTACTTACTTGATTGATTTTTCCAAAAAAAAAAAAACCTACCAGGGTCTATGATTATAAATTTAAATGACAAAACATGAAAAGAACAAGGGGCGACGACCGAGCCGTAGGGGTGAGTTAGGGGCCAATCTTCGAGTTATTATTGTCTGAAAGTAGTCTCATTCCAATGCACAATGCACCAGACATCCGCGACTGAAGGACACGCATTGTCCCGTGGAGTCCCGCCGAACTTGAAGTCTAAACCAGTTTACAGAAGGTGGGTAGGTACACTTGCACTGCTATCCCAGACATCTTCGTATCGCTTTCATGAATAAGACTATTGTGTTGACAGTAAGTATAAACTGAGACATGTGGAATCGCAAATTGAACAAGGAACAATAGAAAAAATAATCAAAGCAATTCATTTTCAGCATTTTCATTTATGCTAATTATGTAATAGCTTAACGTAGGTACCTAAGTCATAAACATCTCTCCAAATCATAATTTCGTAACTTCTTGGACTGTGGTAACATGGGCATCGATTTTATATTATGACCTTTTAGCCTTACCTTAACTCGGTTTATTACAATACAACACAGTAACGACGCACCCAAAAGTTTATGGATCATCGTCATTACGCACAAGTTCTATAGATTAATATGTCGGACTAATCTAAAAGTCTTTGCAACCATAAGTTTCTTGTATAACGATTGTTTATATAATATTTAAATTTAAAATCTATTTAATGACACGAGCTGCATACGAAATAGAAAATTTTAACAGAATAGACAAGATAGGGAAGGGGACGAAGCGGTACCTTTTAACCTTAACGCATTCAAATTGACCCCGACCCCTGCACGTAGCTACAATGCAAGTCTGTCTACACTCAAGCTTTAAAATGACACGGCGCTCTTTCGTGATTGCTAAGGGACAGGTATCAAAAAAATTTATAAAAAGGATAGAATAAGGGCGCAAGGGTCTGACCGGCCCGAGGGCCAGTCGAGGCCGGCAGGTATTCGTCGACCCGAATACTGCTATCGACACAACAAGTTCACACGGTATTTTTTCGTCTAGTTTATTGTGATACAGTCAGTTAGTGTAGACATCAGATTTACATTTAGTAAATAAGGTCATCTGGTCTGAATGCACAGAGATTGTCTTCCGCGTGTCTCGGCCTTGGCGCTGGAACCGGCACCTCAGAGTTGCCCGATGGGGCGGAGGGCTCCATGTCACCCGCAGACTTGCTTCCTACTTCACATCTGAGTGAGACTACCCGCATACGTGACTCAATTAAGCTTAACAATCGTATTTCGTCAGACGTTTCCTATTTAGGTATAAATCGTACGCAGATGAGTGGCAGTGGTACGGTCGCGTTTAAATTGTCGTAGGTGCTGGTGAACATTTTAATATGACACCTCATAATTGTAATATCTTAAATTTATTGTGTTATTATCTAATATTTACCTTGCAGCCCTCGCAGGAATGAACGCCATAATGGAAGCCACTGGCTTTGTCGCCACATACGCGGCACAGCACCGTAGTGCCGTCAAACTCTGCAATAAACAAAAATGCACTATTAGTACTAAAACGTTCACAGTAACATCATAACACTCTTAAACAAGTCAACTTATTTTATGGAGTTTGTAAAGATTACGGTGTGAGAGCGTGCCAAACATCCTGGCCAATGGTTGTGAAACGAGCATGTATAACAATCTCGTTGGTACACTTGATTTCAGCGATACGATAACCTTGCCAGCAACTTGCGAAAATATAGGCTGTTAACAGTAAAATGTTATGTGTTTTACATTACATTTTTAATGTTAACACTAATGTCGTGGTAAAACAAAGAAAGTAAGAGTTTTTAAAATAGTGAAAAAAATACATACGGTATGTATTTTTTTCTGGTAACTTCTGCACGGTAGGTACTAGGTATGTAACATACCTACCGTGCAGAAGTTGCGTGAGCTCTCGCTTGACTTACATTTTCAGAAATGAAACTCATGCTAACAATCTCTCTGTAATGTTGGCAGGCAATGCCATTTTTTTGGAGAAAGAGCTTCAATTTTTCAAAAACAATCTCACTAATGAAATCAGTGACGCAACGTCGCGTTGCGTGCGTCAAGGTGACACTGAATAGTTATTTTAGAAAGTGCCGAGTCTCTCTACTCTACATTAGTGGTGTCAGTGACCCCCTATTACAGACAAAAAGATAGTAAAGGCAACTGATTTTAAGATTTACTATACTTAAATGTATTATCAGCTATCAAATACTAGTCAGTAAAGGAACACAAAGGTCAAGCGTTGTTTGATTATACGAAATGATTACATTACTCGTAATTGGATACGAAACCACATTTTTGGTTTTATCGTCAAACATGGTCAGATAGGTAACGAGCAAAGCAATTTCATTAGTAGGTCAGTGATAATGTAGAGACTCCTCAGTAACAGGTGTCATGTTGAATTAGAGACGGAGTCGGCAGCGGCGCGCGGGTGCGGGAGCGGGCGTCTCGTCCCGGGAACAGGTTCGTGCGACCCGACTGCTCTCACTTTCCTGATCCATTTGTTTATTTGTTAAGGGAGCATGCCAGGCCTTTTGGAAGGAACTTTCTATTTCTGGCAGAGCACTCGCGCCGGGTCGACGCACGGATCCATCGCTTTCTATGCTTACTTTCTTTTCTGTAAAGGCATATTCGGTACGGAGTGAAGTGATTTCGGTCACATCTCGAGCAGCGTGAGTGGATCATAACAAAGAAGTGGGGATCATAATAGATCAGGGAAAGCAGAAGACGTAACTGGTGCAGTTGCAACAGAGTCAGTAGCATGCAGCCATTTCTCCGTGTGATGCAACACGTGTTTTTTCCTCGGCGCGTGTGAGAGTCGCTAGTTCGTTACGTCAATTAAGTGGCGAGGAAAGTGTTCGAGAAAGTCTCTCGTCCACGTAATGGTGTGCCGCGCCGCGCCGTGCTCGGCGGCGCCCGTGCAGAAACTGACGCCGCTCCAGCTGCAGATCTGTGTCACGGCGATGTTTGTTTGTAAATAATTCACTCTTATAACACGTATCATTATCTGTTTCCTTCGTGAGAAGCACGTTTTTAGTTACTTCCTTGTTTATAATCTCGAAATCAGCAAAAGACTGAATTTTGGATTGCGTGGAGCCTAGAGAAAGTTTGATGTTTTTTCTTTTATGAGAGCTTATAGATAATCACTAATTATGTTGTTTGAACAGTACGAGTAACAAACTCGTAACAACTTAAAACATGTTAGAAGTAAGCAGCTTAACTTTTCAATTGCACTCTAAGCAGTTCATTCAACTTGGTGGAATCGCGCGCGTGTCGTGCATCGAGAGAAAAGTAAAAGTAGTGTGGTGGCCTGGTGGGAGACGCACCAGCTGACGCCACGTGGAACCAGCTTATCAAACTATTACCAATGTTATTGCTATTGCATCATTTCTCAAACGATTGTAAACAATAATTAATTTTGACTTCGGAAGGGGTTCACCAACGGTAACTCTTTTGTTGATTTGGGTTTAAATTTCACGGGAGAAATCGATAAGATCATTAGGAATCGAACGCATTCAGCCAGGGTTAACTGTAGCTCTGCATGGAGCTTTGGAGCCCCATCAATTTGAACGATAGAATTTATAGATTAAGCTTGGAGTGTTCATACTTTGCACAATGCCCTTTTAATTGTTCCTCAGCAAGCCCTTCCGAGCGGAAATGTACAACAGACCATCGATCAAATAGGTATTCGTTCTGCAGACGGATAGCATTGTAAGTACTCGTATTACCCTTTATCGACGTAGCAACAATTAAAAACACCATTTTTATCATTTATCAAAGAAAGTTATTGCTTAAGGTTACAAGTTCAATGTCAAATGTAATTTGCTCAAATTTAGTTACTTAGTACCTTACCCATTTACATTTAAAATCATGAAAAGCTAATTTTGATGTAGGTTAGGTACCTACAAAATGCTTCGTTTTCTTAGAATCTTAATCAATTTATTTATTGCATAGGTAATTAGGTACCTGCCATATGCCATTTCAGTGATTGTGTATTTTGTGTGCTTAGTTTAGCAAATAAATTATGTTTCTGACTAGGTACCTACCTAGGAATGACTATGATGAAGTCTTGACTAGGTAGGTATGTCTTGTGGCACTCAATGCCTTGTGACTTTCTCTTCGGTTGACATTAATATAGGTAAGTACCTATCTAAGCTGTGTAGGTACAAAAGGTTTGTAGGTAGGTAGGTACCTTACCTATTCTTCGAGTATTGTGTTGAATATCATAACAACAAAAACAAATTGGAAGCAATCAAAAAGTAAAATTGTGATTAGTTTTAGTGAATCAAAGACACAACTAATAATTGTTACTTAAGTATTTTTATCATGGAAAGCCATGGGCCTTGATTTATTAAATGTTTTATATTTATCAACACATTTCCTCTTAAAGGTACCTACTCGTACCTACTTATGAGTAGGTAAGTAAGTACATATTCCTACCATAGCCATACAAAAAATGAATGTGTCGGGGATTTGAATATTACTTGCAGGTAGGTAGGTATTATGGGCTAGGTATTTACTGTACTTACCTATACTTCATTTCTTGAATCGAGCTAATAGGAACAAAAATAAACGCACGTGATTGGTCGTCAAAAATAATTGTATTTCACGTTATTGGCTAGATTGTCAAATCAATTGTCAATTGTCAAATCTAGCCAACCCAATGAATTTCGACGACCAATCACGTGCAATTATTTTTCTTCCTATTAGCTCGATTCAAGAAATGAAGTATAGGTACCTACTAGGTATAAAAAAAAATTTGGACCTAATTCTCATGAAATAATTTATAAAGTGATAATTAAGTAAGTACCTACCTAGGTACTTTTATATAAAATTTTAAAAGTACCTAGGTACTCAATGGCTCCAAAAAATTAAATCTTATACATACATGGGGACTAGGTAGGTACCTACCTATATGCAGCTCTGGTTCTCGTTCCTTAGCCACCGCCGGACCTATGAGACTGTGGTCTGCCGGCGTAGGCGTATCATAGCGCCCGTAACTGCTATCAGGAGACATCACTGAAGTCATTTGGAAATCCTTAAAACTAGGTACCTATTCAATTGTTTTTCCTCTCACTTCACAACACGGTAAGCACTTCGGCTCAAAAGCATAAATCGTCCTGCGCACTCTATCACTGAATAAATAGGACAGGAGTGCATGAGCCACAGCGGCCGGCACGTCGCGAGGGATGAAGGTCGCGCGATCGCTACACTATCGCTGCACGCGCGCGTGCTACTCGTTCGAGCTCGATCGACGAACTGAGCGAGCGCCGCGCGCGCTCCTGCTCCGAGTCGCGCGCGAGCCTCCCCTTAAGAGTGAAAGTCTGCAAAAAGATCAGCGCTCTGTGCGATACAATCGGTTCGACATCGTAGCCGGCCTCGTCGAGCGAATATCGCCTCTATCGGCCGGCGAAGCCTGATGGTCTGCGCTTCGAGGCGAGGATCGGCGCGCTTCGAACTCCGGTCTCCGAGGTCATTGCCGCGCTGACGGAGGACCAATAGCGAGCACGCTCAGCTGTGCGCGGCGAGTGATTGGAGGAACCAGAGGCCCCACTCCCCGCGATCCCCGCGGCCCTCGCGCATGCTGGAGTTCGAAGACCCGAACCTTGCGGCTTACCGCGGCCAAGGTCGTGCGAGAGCGGCACCGATGGAGAGCCGCCCGAACGTTCGAGTGGGACGTAGCCGCTCTTGGTTGCGTTGCGTCACACTACCAAAATATTTTTGGTGATGGAACGCGAGTGAACTTGAACACGGAATCGAGCTGCCGCCCGCCGCTCTGGTGTGTAGGTCGCTCGCCCGAGTGCCAGATTGACCTGCTGTCGCCAGTGCACGTACGATGCCCGATAACCACCTTCCTAGTCGACGCTGCCGGCATAGCCAAGCCATCTCATCTCATTGCTGTCATTAATGCTAATTTCGGAAAATATTGACTTGTTTACAGCTTTCTAGGTAGGTACCTACCTACCTAGGTAGGTAGGTATCACTTTGGAAAGTACCTAGTATCAGTTTGGGAATTAAATTTGGATTAGGTAGGTACCTACTTTGAGAACAACCCCTCAGAATACGCTATCACTTTAGATAGAATTTTCAAACTTCGATAGGTAGGTAGGTATTAGGAAAGTTTACCTATCTATCCCCATCGGCATCGTTTCAAAGTAGGTAGGTAGGTAACCCAGAAAGGAGATGATTACACATCCTACTTACCTAATAGGTACCTACCTACCTACATAGAAAACTTTGTCTTACAAAATTGGTAGGTAGGTACTAGGTAGGTACCTACCTACCTACCTACTCAGACCAAATAAAAAACATGTTTGGTCTGAGCCTACCTAATATACCTAGGTAGGTCCCTAGGCCCTCTACCTCTACCTATACCTAGAAACCTACCTTCTTAACCAGTGCAGTAATTTTACATAATTCTGTACGGTCTACGTAGAACGTAGGTAGGTAAATTATTATTGATAAACAAGTTTCTTTTAACAATAGGTAGGCACATAAACACGAATTTATATAACATCATCGTTACGCAGGCGCGTCGATGTATTTTGGATCTAATGCTTATGAGGAAAGAGCGTAGAGTTGTTTGGATAGGGAGCTATTTATGCGAGATAAAACGAGTGTCGGTGGGCGTCGCGGCGGGTGAACGACCTGGAAATTTTGGCGCAGGCCGGTCAAGGCCACTGGCGCGCAGGCGCTTCGCAATTATGTAGAACCTACTTCTGAAGTTCTGTGTTAATCGGGATCTTCAAAATTGCTAAAACAAAGTCACCTAAAACTTTACCTACTTATCCTAAGAGTTTTTTATCTGGTTTAATCTGGCTTGGCTATTTAACTCTTTGTGTAACAAAGACAGCCAGATTAATAATGTATAATGTAATAGGTAGGGCACAATTTTTCGAATCAATGACTTAGGTAAGTAGGTACACAGATAAAATAATACTATGTACAGATGGTCCATCTAGAACATTGAACACGGTTTTTCATCGGACAATTTTTTTGTGTTTGATTTTGCTTATTTTTGATTGCAGGCAAGACCTAAACACTGCTAGGGGCGCCGCAAAATCAAACACAAAAAAATAGCCCGAAGAAAAACAGGAGTGAAATTAATGTTCTAGATGGACCATCTGTACATAGTATTATTTTATCTGTGGTTAGTTTATTAAGCAGATGTATTCCAAATTCACAAAATTGTAAAAATACGAAAAGGGTTGCACAAACATCTGACAAAGGTGTTCGTTCTTTGCCTATATTTACACTTTTTGTCGGAATTATTTCGCATGAATACTTTCCCTTTTGCACAAAGGGAAGCTTTTTTAAAGGATTCGCAAATATCCTCCCACACGTGCACATTGCACATGCATTTTTTAAACTTTTTTAGTATTGACTGTCGCATGGTTATTAAAGAATCATAATAATACCTAGGGCTTAAATTATTAAAGAAATGGTAGCCTATGTCTATTTTTGTATCAAATTTCAGTTTCGAGGTTTAGGCGTGAAAGAGCGACAGACAGACAGATAGAGCTACTTTCGCATTTTTAAATATTATTATTAACATAAATATATAAAGAAGTTATTAGAATCGCATTAATAGTTCGATGGACACCATTAGTACTTATATGAAATATATTTTTATTTCTATAATATCTTTCCGTTTACGCTTCGTTTTTATGAAAACAACAGATCAAAGAAAGATTTTAGCTTTGGTACTATTAGGTAGGTAGGTACTACCTATATTAGACTTTTTTGTAACACTATGTGTTGCGTGATTTCCTTCGTCATTACTAATGCTACAAGAATAATTTCATGTAGATATTCATGTGTACGAAGGTTATGTGAGCAAATCATTCTGTAGAATACTGCGTGGAGTCCTTAACTGTCCCGAATTACTCCCCGAGGTGAGCAGGCTGTATGTGCCGGCCGGAGCATCGCGCTCGATTCCGCCATGGGCGTGTGCCGCTTTTTGCTCCGAGAACTTCCCGTACAGTTGCTCATCAACAGACACCTATATGCCGTGTACAACGCCACCTAAATGCACTGGTTTCATACTCAGAGTGTGATGTGTTCTCACAATTGGCTAACTTTAATAAAAACTTTTATGACCTACAGTGAAGATCCTAGTTCTCTAGTTCCATAGAAGTCTGCTTAAACCAGCCATCTATTAGTATCATCCTTACTTAGTTTTTTACATTTATAAATACTTTCCCAAATTGTTTTTGTAATTTATTAAGCTACCGCTTTCCTTGTTGATTGTTAAATTTTTTATTGTTTATTTTAGTAACTACAATAGATAATGTAGCTAAGCTAAGTATCAGGGGTAGATATAATGTTCCTACTAATTTAGTGCCTAAGAGTTAAGTTTTTAAAACTTTTATTTTTAATATTGTAAACTATTTTCTGTTTTATATTGTTATTATTATTTTATTTTATTTTATTTCTCTAAAATAAAATAAAATACCTTTTTAATTTTAATAGTTTCGCTTTTAATTGTCGAATTTATCTCTGTAGAAAAAAGCATTAGAACAAGGTTCTGTAATGTTTTTCTATTTTGAATAAATAATTGTCTAAATTGTCTAAATGTGGCACATTGGCAGATGGACCTAGATGGATGGACTAAATTACATTAATTTTCAAATCCAGAACTATAAAAAGTTATGCGACATGTGTGCACTTCGATTAAAACATGAAAGTGAATAGGAACCCACTTTTTACTTCCTTCCGTTGCCCTCGCTTTAATGTCGGGGTGCGAATATCAAATTTCATAGCCAGATCAAACATCAACTCATGACATGAGAGATTAATACCTTATGTTAAGAAGTTAAGGTTGATATTTATTTGATATGTTGTTTCATAAAATATGTCAAGCGGGTATCGTCAGTCGGTAGCCACATGTATGGCGTATTGTTCATTGTGACCGCAGTCGATGAGATCTACTCACTCTTGATATCGATTGATCGGCCGCATTTTTTATTCCAAAAAGCAGTCGGCGAGCCATATTGTTTGCAATTTATGGTTTCCTAGTTTTTGTACTTCCGGATCATTGTTTTATTTTGCACCTAAAAGGGACATATTTTTTATTGAAGTTTGTGTTGTGGCTTCTGCGGAACAGATAATGACAAAAAGCAGGGAGGAAATACAAAATTTAATTATGGAATGGTGGTAATAGGTACTAAGTGTGGCTAACTCTGAAGATAAGTAGGAGATCACGACCTCGAATTGAACTGCATAAAAACGGCACTCGAAATGAACCTATGCAAAACTGGTCTCATTCGAAAACCGTACAGAAAAATATCATGAATATGACAAACAAATAAAAAATAAATTTAATGGACTGGTCAGCCTTCCACGTCACCCGAAGGACAGGGGGACAATAGACCCTGGCGTGCGGCCAGAGCCCTTAGCGAAACGGGACTTGGCACTTTATTAACTAGTTCAACGTAAAAACGTTTACAACTTTCTATTCAGAGAATAGTCAAGGATCCCTTTTCATCCATTGTTGACCGCAAAACTATATTGTTGGAAGTAAGCTTAATAATTGTTATATGGTAGGTAGGTATTTATATTTTTTTGGTAAATGTAATACGGATTTTAGGCCAGAAAAAGTCGTTAACTTTTTGAGTGGTAATTAATAAAGCTTGACTTTGATGTGAAGTAGGTACAAGTTGTTACACTAAAATAAGAATCTTACAACCTAGTACCTAAGTGAAGAGTGCTATTCATGCATTAGTTAGTAGGTAGGTAGTTACAAAATTATTACCAATACATGTGCTTATGTAGGTATAGTAAAGACTATTTCTGAAGGTTATGTGAGTGACTATTCTGTTTACTCATCAAAAATTGTGTTGACATGACACCCCACTTGGACAGAAAGTAAGTCAAGGTTACCGGCGGTCACAGTGTACGATGAGATAACAAAATGTCGACATTAAAATGTTAACCTATTTATATCGCAAATGAACAACTTAAAGTAATAAAAGGCATGTTACAATTTTAAAAGCTTTCGACGGAAGTGGAAATTTCTACGAAGCCAAAAGGCGATTTAGCAAATTGGCAAAGACTAATATAGCAGCTGTGGTCACGGGCCCGAAACCCGAATGCAGACAGCGGTCAAGGTCTCGCTGAGCAAGCGGAGCGGCGCGCATCGGAAATTCGACCTGACCAATTGTTATTGTTCACCATATTCGAACACATTAGTCGCAGTAACCTGACATAATTGTTTTCCATGATTTATTTGGGCAACGCGCATCGTTCTCAGAATACTTGTAACAAGACACTCTTATTTATTTTTATTGTACTTTAGTAATCAAACATGAATTTAAAAAACATGCTTTCATTAATAAAAATTAGGGCAAAACATTAGGCAATGTTATTTGAAACAATTAGTTTACTGATTGGTGCTGCTGACTGCTGCTACGTGAAACTATACGCAAAGTTTAGTTTACATAAATAATATATATCTGCCTACAACGCTACATTTCTGAAATATTATTCAGTTACAGGTAAGGTATCACGATTATAATTTCAAAAATGCGCAAGCGCTGGGGAGCGGCGAAGAGAGCCGAGGCCGGCCGAGTTTTTCCGAAGCAGTGCGAGGTCAGAATGAGTCAATTACCCCGTGGTTGATGCGGAGTTGTCGCTGAAAAGACTTTATGTTCGCGTGTTGCTTTTCCTACTCACAAACTGTCACCTAAGTACCTACCTAATTTAAACATAATAATCGAGAAAAAACTAACGCCTATGGTTGTTGGGTAAATGCCAAATGGTAAATAGTTATCATGAAAACACAACATTCAACATCATTCTCATTTTAACTAATTTAGGAAATTTTAAACTGTTTTATTTAGTGATTTTACCTTACTGGCCCTACCAAGAGAATGAATATTCAACTTCAGTAGGTTAGAAAAACAAAATGAGCAACAGTCTCTTGTCATGTAACAGTGAATTTTCTAGAAGATTCTCTCTCTATTATGCCACTCTTTCCGATCCCTCGCGAGTCTCGTCCACTGATGACCGACCTCTACATCTAAGAAAAATAAATTGACTATAATAATAATAAATAGATATGTCGGTCAATCAGAGTCGCATACCTATTGTATTAAATAGTAGATTGCTATACAAGGGGACAATAGTAGATTACTACACGAGGAAGAAAGGCAAAGATTCCGATGCACGAGATGGTTTATCGCGCGAGCGTCAGCGAGTGCGATAATAGTTCGAGTGCATCGAAGGGCCTTTCTTCCGAGGTATGTACTCTACTTTTCATTACGAATATGAGGAAATTACCAAAAAAATTGATGTAAAATTTAAATTTCACACACGAAAATTAGCTGTCTCGCTTTTTTTTTTAAATCGACTAGTTTAATATTGACTAAAAGCAGCTAACGATGGCATGGCATAGCTGCGTTCCAGATTTAAAAAAAAATACTGACTGGTAACATGGCTATAAAAGTAGTAGGCATTCTACCAGTAGTTTTTTTTTGATGATGAAAAAATTTAAATAAATAAAATAAAATAAATAAATATAATATAATTAGTGCTAGTGAAGCACAAATTCGTGCAAGAGAGACATAATATCTAGCATCTGATTGAGTTAGAAGAACTTGAACACTTAGCATGCATCGACATGCCACAAAAGAAATGTCAAAAATGAAGTTGACATTTGACAGTTATTTACTTTCCTGCCCTAGGGCAGGAAAGTACTTGTTTTCCCTAGGGACAGAAAATGCTACTTTGAACCCTATAATCAGGCAACTTCGTGCGTACTTTCCGTGTATGAGTAATGAAAAGGCATTTTTTCTATGCACGAGATGGTTTATCGCGCGAGCGTCAGCGAGTGCGATAATAGTTCGAGTGCATCGAAAAGCCTTTTCCCCGAGGTAAGCACTCTGCTTTTCATTACGAATATGAGGAAATTACCAAAAAAATTGATGAAAATTTAAATTTCACACACGAAAATTAGCTGTCTCGCTTTTTTTTTTAAATCGACTAGTTTAATATTGACTAAAAGCAGCTAACGATGGCATGGCATAGCTGCGTTCCAGATTTAAAAAAAAATACTGACTGGTAACATGGCTATAAAAGTAGTAGGCATTCTACCAGTAGTTTTTTTTTGATGATGAAAAAATTTAAATAAATAAAATAAAATAAATAAATATAATATAATTAGTGCTAGTGAAGCACAAATTCGTGCAAGAGAGACATAATATCTAGCATCTGATTGAGTTAGAAGAACTTGAACACTTAGCATGCATCGACATGCCACAAAAGAAATGTCAAAAATGAAGTTGACATTTGACAGTTATTTACTTTCCTGCCCTAGGGCAGGAAAGTACTTGTTTTCCCTAGGGACAGAAAATGCTACTTTGAACCCTATAATCAGGCAACTTCGTGCGTACTTTCCGTGTATGAGTAATGAAAAAGTAATTTCAGTTACCTACGTCAACTTTTACTTTTTGAATTCCATATTATAAAGTCACATTTCGGCTTAGATTTGGAAGAAACTGGTGGTTTTTACTGAAAAGTTTCCGACCTCTGACGAAGGCATCATAATAATAACGATCGAATTCTCTAAAATATATTCGTGATGTGATGACATACGATCCGCGTGATCCGGACGCTCTCAATCGCGGCCGGCCTCGACTGATTCGGCAACCCGTGCCAAGGCCAAGGCTGTTTGGTGCGTCCAATTAATGCCTCTATGCCCGATGCCTGTTTCTGGGGCCCCTGTCATCTATGACATTGGATACTTGTCTCGAATTATATACCAAAAAAAAATCACTAACATTTCAACGGAAGATTGCAGACTTGCAGGTCACACATTATCTTTATCCTCAAGTTATTGATTGTATCCCTAACAGTTTTTTCTATGTAACTAAGTACTCCTAGGTCAAAATGAAACGTGAATGTAAATATTATAGTCTACTTGTTAAAATAAAAAATCTTATGATAGGTCTTCCGATGACGTTACTTTGAAAATCATCTGTTAACACGTTCACTGTCCGTGACACATGTGGGCTAGTTGCGAGCAGTCGGCCATGGTCCTTTTCCTTCGGAGACTACTGTGGTAGCTTGGCTATTGATGGGTTGAGCTATGAAAACACTTTTTTTTACGAATAACGATTATTAAACACTTGAAACGAGATTTTTACCATGATTTGTAGATTTATGAGTAGGTATGTGAATAACGATTATGTTCTTTTCTTTTAATGCCAGTCAGTATCCATCATTTTTTAAACTGCCAAACAGCATGACGCAATCTGACCTTCGACTCTCGACTAATATTATACTATCCATACAATGACCCCAGCCAGCGGCGTGATTCAATACGTACCCATAATAGCTAGAACTATTAAAAATAATCCTTTGCTTAAGAAAAAAATAGATATTGAATCAAACTTACTGATTTCTAAGTCTTTCTTAATAAAACAATACTTTAAAGAAATGGTGTTAAGAACTAAAATTTATTAAAGTTCGCAAGGCCCCGCTGAATAAAACAGTAGAACTTCCTCGTTCAAATATCGGAACATGTCAATGTCGAAGTGCTGAATTAGCCACAATGTCAGCCTCAAGGTGAAGCCACGAGGAAACCGAACTAGTTACCGACTCTAATAATACTAAACGCTAGACCTCGTAAAAAATTGCTAACGTAAATTTTTCAATGAAGATTTCCAGGTTCTGAACATGAACACGATGCTATTTTTATTAGTTCGATGTTTGTATATATTGTTTTACATTCAAATAGTTTTATGAGAGCTATGTACAAAAATAGTACAAATGAGCGGGAGCCTTTCTCCTTTAGTTCATTTTGCCTTGATATTTACATCGAAACGGGACTTCCTGCACCTGATAGAGGACGCCAACTGCAATCTTGACAATTTATGAGAAATGTTATTACCTATAATAAAAGATGACATAAATTCTCGATAATACAAAATGTATAGAAACAACGAGATCACGCCAAATAGAGCATAAAAATCCGGGTCCAAAAATCGTCTCAATTTACTTTTTACTAGTTTATACTAACGCGGTAATTTATAGTTCACGTAAAGTGGATGCATTGCATAGTGGGTCTAGTAATCAGAGCATTGCGGTGTCCCTCGCGTAGCGATGATGCACCGCTTGTGTAATCTCTGCGAGTGTTTTGCGCACGCGCAACTTCATCGTAATGTTGCACTACTCTACTCACCTACACTGCGCGCGCAAGAATGAGGAAGCGCTGCGAGCATTTCCTTGTTACATTTTAATCGTCCTTGCTGCAGATAGGTTTATGTTCTCAGAAAGATACGTCTTAATATACAATATTGCAAAAGCGTCATCATTACCATCCACTTGTAAAATAAAAAAGTTGGCCTCATTTAAACATACCACAAAATCATGAATCGTTGTTTTGTTTTTCGGCAAGCCATCCATTTGCGATTACCTAGCCTATTTGAACTCGAACTAAATACATTTTAAATAGAAATGATAAAATATAACCCAGGGGAAAGCAAGTATTCAAATGTTTATGTAACGATAATTACGCCGTGGCTTAGATAAGTAATTTCACGTAAAATTGTGGAAAAAGTTTATTACAACCTAAATACAGGTCGAAGCCATGTTATTGTGTAAAAACCCAAAACTATTTATTAGCGTGTGTTATTTTCACATCTCTCGTTTTTGATACGATTTGTCACAGTCAGAATGCTCGATTAGAAAAGCGTTTGGAGGACAAATGGAGGCGGAGATGAGGGGGGAATGGGGCCCCATCGCGGAATATTGCGCAGCATTTGCTCCTGAAAACGTGTCCGTAGAAAGTTCACGGCCGCACATTGACGCTACCACCTGCCGTCCCGCGCCTCACCCACCCAGCTCTGACTCTGACAAAGTAAACGACACAAGCAGTGCTTCAACTTATCACTATTTATAAGTAAAAAATTATAAGTCGATTTCATTTTGAATATTCCTTTAGGTTTACAAAAATTACCAAGGATTATGTGTGTGCGGGTAATGAATTGACTAAATTGTTGTTGTTGTGAAAGGAAAATAGAATTATGTATTATTATTTTTTTAATTTTATTGTTGTAATTGGAAAATTGAGACACAATATTATGTCTGATGACTGAAATTAGATAATTTGTTGACCCGCTTCTTAAGAAGAGTTAACAATATTTTAAACAGGACTGAATGGTGTAACCTAACTGAGATGAGAATGATAGGGTGCAATTGGGCTGTGATGGTGATGCTAATGTAAGCCGAAAAATGTATAATTCTGTTAGAATTGCACTACGGGTCCTGATCAGAAGTACACGCAATAATCTCCCGTTCTGCCTTCTCTCATCCACCCACACGTTTTCGTAACATCCAAATGTTATTGCTTATTATCGAACTCCAATTACCTACGAGTATTATATCGACTGTGAACTGGGTATGGTGATTCAACATTATTGTTGATAGTCACGGGTGTTCACGCGTGCATAGAATCTACGTCACATTTTCAGTCAGTTGATTCATGGTGCTTTTTTTAACACTTATAAACTCAAAAGTCAATATTAAGTCATCCAGCTATAACACTGGTGTGCCCGCAGCTACGATCAAGCAGCTACGTAGTAACTCAACTGTCATTTAATATGGGGTGTATTGATAATATTGTTCCCATAGAAAATACAAGGTTGATAATACAAAGGGTGGTAAGTAATCGATTGGTTGGCAAGGCTTTTAGGAGAGGAGCGCCGCGGAGCGGGGAGTTGGCCTTGGCTCGATCGTTGGCCGCGGCGCGGGGCGACTCGTGTACGCCGAGCGATAATTTCGGCAGTGCTCGAGTCTACTGACCCCGTCGTTCGCAACTCAAATGATCCCCTTGACTTTATTTAAATCACCCACTCCATCAACCGCCTGTCGCTCCAACGGTTAGGTAAAAACCATGTACCTATTTAGGGAAATAAGCTTAAGTTGTATTTCAACAAATCCGGGGTGAAAAATTACGACAATGTTTTTTTAGTAAGTAGGTATGGTATAAAAGTTTTTTTAACATTAAGTATTCAGCTTCTCAAACCCGTAATTTAATTTAGGTGTGAAGTTTTAAAAGGGTACAAAACAATATTTTTGTAGGTCGCCCTTCAGAAACCCCCACTTTCGATCCAAACTAAAACCACAAATAACACTTGGATTATCTGTTTAAGGCTGACTCCCCCAACAGAACGATGAAGCTTATCGTGTTAAATTACTTTTCTGACTGACAATATCTTTGTCATATTTTAACAGCATAATTGAGTAATGCCAAGAAAGTGCTAACAATTACTTGCAATATCACGTAATCTTCGTTGTGCTCAGTATATAACATCTTGCACTGTACGTAATCATGACACGTAATGTTTGATGTTTTTTACATACAATCGATGAAAAGGTTTAATGAACGAGCTGAGTTAGTTGGTACTTACTTACGTACTTTACCAACACGTGTAGGCACTGCTCGGAGAAAGTAATAGCTCACTATCAATGAAGTCAGCATACTTGTGTGTCGTTAAAACTGGTTTTCAAATCATTTAACTATACATGAATTAACAAGAGTTAAAATTAGGTGATAGATCACTCACTCTTTTAAAATTTCTTCAAAATGTAGAGTATCCGTTTCAGGCAAGTTCTAATGAGCAACCGTTAAAAAAACATCAAGTTAGTTCGTTAAACTTATATATCATCAATGTAAATGTTTGCGTAGGATGCGTCTCAACCATTTTTGGAATTGATGTAATTATATTATAGCAGAGAATAAAACGTTGCCTATTATACCTCTACATAATACCTTCTAATTTAGGCTAAGATAGCGGGATCTAAGATGGATTATCACGCACACTGACCTCTTTGCTGATAAAAAAAAGAAAGACGTCACTCGAGGACAACCTAAGTATTCGTAAAAGGTGTTCATCAAAATTTCAATTTTTTTCATAAAATGAAGGTAAACCGCAGTATTGGATCGCTGTCGATTTTTTAGCACTTTAGGTATACAATTTGCGTCTTGGCCATTGTGCGCTCACTTCCTGATCACCCAGCTGCCGGAGAAACGCACCACCAGGCTGCGCCTTGTTATTAATAAAAAGTAAATTGGCAGAGAAATCGACATTTACATAGTTTGAGGCTTTGTAGTATTTTTTTGGTGCAATTGGAACCGAACGCATGTCATACGCGCGCTCTGACTCGTGCCATCGGTCTTTGAGGAAGTTGGTTTAGAAAGGACTGAAGTTAAACGCGTTCAGAACTTTTTGTTTGAATTAAATGTAGGTATTCGTTTATTTGATGTTAGTGTTTGGCATGGTCAGTATGGTCATGGGCACAGAGCATGGGGCGCGGGTCAAAACTGGTGGTGTCGGCGACCGTTCGTGCGTGCACTCAACTCTGCGAATGCGTGTAACGGTGCATCACGTTCTGACTCCACCACTATCGCATTGAAAAATAATTTCAAATCACCTTCAGAAACCTATTTACATTTACATCAATAAAAATACACACAATACAACGATCATGATACCGGGCAATATACAAAATGCTTTGTAGAATCTCTAATTGTTCACCCGTAAAAAATAATTTGCAAAGATTTTTCAGAAATATTATTACTAAAAACAATTTCTAAGGAAACATTCAAGAAGTCTTTGTTTTATTTAAGCTATAACAATTGTTTGACACAAAAAGAAATGTGGAACAATAGGTTACGTGAAATAAAGAGGACTTTAGGTCCTTGTCCGAATATCTGATGTAGGTTAAAGGATATTGTTATGTTATGCCACTCTGGCAGGGAGTCGTGACCCACATTGTCGTGAGATCAGGGAGCAACTAGCAAATTTTAATACCTTAGCTACCGAATAAAATGACAATGGACCAAAAAAACCCACTAACCCTTATGTTGACGACTTCCTTTTAGCAAAGATTTAGGAGTTCAAAATTTATTTTTTTATAAAAATTGCAGGTAAAGCCCTAGCTGCATCATTGACAAAAAATGATGCGATTCGACCTACCCTTTCTTTATATCTCAGATTTCACGAACAGGTAAATGTCCAACTTTTTGCCGAATGTGGATCTTTGTACGTTGCGATATCGAACTTTTCTGTGAACTTGTGAAAAAGTGCAAAATTATTGTTTAAATGAACCTTTTTGACACAAAAAAGGGATGGATTAAAAAGTTTTATAGGTTCGTTTTTTAACATCCTTTTGTCAGACGAATTCGTAACCGACATTCCCAGATATGCGATGCATTGTGTCTTCGCTAAATGATAAAGACGAAGGGATACCTTTCAAATCTTATACTTAATGATAAAATATGAGCGGGATACCGCGCAATATTTTCAAAATATTGTATTATTGTAGGTATGATTTGAATCAATATTTCTTTCTGATTACCTATCCTATACTCACTATCTACAAAATCTGATTATTTTTAACTAGATAAATGCAAGATTTATAGTTTAAGTTAATTAGTTATTTTATATTTTCATTGTATTTTTACATTCATACCTTATTTTACACAATATTAAATGAATGCATATTATTTAAGGGCTATGTGGGAATTTTGAAGAAGTTAAATAAAAGCTTGTAAATTAGATGCGGTAACATTATTGTTACAACTCCGTCCCTATATTTTTGTGGTGTGGCTAGTGTAATAGCCAAGTGCGCAGCGGGGTACCCTGGACATTATTAGCTATTCTTCGTGTTTACTCATTTATTTTAAGAGAAAGTTCTTGCGTATATTAATGTTAAGTTTTGACAATTATTTTTTTCGGATGAAATTTTGGTTTTGCTCTAGGTCACGGTGTCTGTTGTTCTTTGAATTCATATTTTTTTACGATTGGACAAGTGTGGTAATTATTTGTATTTGTATTGACGAATGTAGCCGTGGCAGTACTGCAGTACCGCAGCTCGGTGATGACGGCATCGGCAGCCGCGAGCGGGCATAGGGCGAACCCCGTTAGGACGAGGTGACTGACTCCACCATTGCAACCTGGTGCATTGTGCTCTAACGAGAACACAGCATTACGTGCAATCATAACAAGCGAGCCAACTAATATTACTGATGCTCTCGGCGCTCCAAGCCAGTACTGGTGACACTTACCTGTAACAAACGACAAAGATATTTAAAATTTAATTTCACTTTACCTCAATAGAAAGACTAGCGTTTGGTAGCTCAAATTCACTGTCAGAGTAAACAACCAGGCCGTTAACACTTTACAATCAATCTATATGTAAATACAGGTATTGTTTCTAAGTCAAAGTCGATTAAATGGTGCGCATACATTAACTAAACTAAATAGAACTTATATTCAACCCATCGCATCGGGTGTTTCTTCAGTTGGCACAGGAAATGGGTGGGGTCAACGCTCGTAATGGTGTCGTTCACTGTCGAAGGTGGCTAATGAACCTGAGCTGGATGTCCTTGAAACAACCACGAAAATCGCCAATCACTAACACATATGTACCATTCTGCCTTACGCCGAGTAATAAGCACACATTCAAACCTATATAAGTTAGCGCGCGAAAGCTAACTCACACTAATGTTGTCTGTAATACAGAGTTTAAGTTACTAACATTTACAAGTTGAAGTCAACGACCAAGTTGTGAAATTGAACGTAAAAATAACAAAAACCATCTTTGCACACAACGGCTAAAGTAACTAGTCCCGCCCGACCGAACAGTCTATTTCGGTTAATAAATAAATTAATAACTATTCTTGGACATTTTATTGTATTGGACATGTCTGGACTTTGTGGGTACGGAATTAGTTTAAAAATCCTTTAAACTTAAACTGAACACCAATCAACACGCTTGACATACAAACCGAATGACTAATATCTGAATTTTAAATTCAATTGTTGGCAGTGAACTCATACATAATTGACGCCAATTATATATAAACCAATGAGTATGTACATATTTTATTGAGCTAAAAAACTGATTATAGTAAATGTACAAATTTTATTTTTATAATATCCATTTATCGTGGTTTTTACATAGGTATATCCTTTAATTTTTTGAGATAACTACTTCCATGACAGTTTTGAAAAGTTATTGATTACAAAAGTTAACAATAATTATTATTCCATGTTCAAGTGGACTCATTATAATCTCTTTGTTAACACTCATTTTGTCGCGGCACAAATTCTCTTCCACTTCACAAACTATTTAGTTGTCGCTCTATTTGCCATGAAATTATTTGCTCCTTTTTACCCATGTTGAAGCAGTGATTCTTCATAATAATGAGATTTATGTTATGTACGCGAGGCCTCGCGCCAGGGCCAATGACCGATGCCAAATCTCAAGGTCTGCGCGCGGTAAACAAGTGTCGACGTCGACTCAGCTACTCACATCTATAATTACTCACCTATTGCCACAGAATATATGCAATCTAATTTAACTTCCTCAAACACATTTTTAGGTGATGTATTTATTAATTTCTTTTATTGTTCCAGACTTATGTCCGCATTTTTTAAATATTTTTTTGTTTGTCCCAACTTATTTTTTACGAATAGTCTTAGATACAATAAACAAGCAACAACGCAAAGCAAATACAAAGCATGTAAAGCAAAACAAAATAGTAATTTGTAAATATCATTAATCACCTGATTTGTAACAGTTGTTTATGCAAGGGTTGTTTTGTGTGAACATCATAACTCATACATTTGGTAACGCGAACAAGCGCCACAATACGTGTTATTTGGCATTGAAACTAATTTTCTATTTGTACGAGTTCTTACTAATCGATTTTTATAACGTTCTAAGTAATGTAAGTTCCGTCCCCATTGAAATACTGTGAGATTTTAGTGTACATTCACTCAAAACTATCATTAACGTATAATACATCATGCAAGTCTACATCCAAAGGAAAGAAGATATACTGTATAATATATGATATATAATATGATCTATAATTTAGACGTTGTAGTTACTTAATTTGAACTTCTAACTAAATTACTTTCCTACAGTTTGTGATTAAAAACTACAGATTATTATTTGAATTTAAAATATCGGCATATAATAGAGTAGCTAGATCTAAAAAAGATACATAGAAATAAATGGCGATCACAAAAAATGTTGATCGTTGACTATCCTTGAATTTAAAATTAGCTACTAAAGTTCGATACCACATGCAAATGTGCTACTTTGCTTTGACCATGACATCTAGCTGACCAATTAAGAATATTCAAGAAAATGAAATAAATTTTAAATCCTGAAAGTGAAGATGTTATTTAGTATGAGTTAGGTAATAAACTTTTGAGTAAATTCTGTATCATACACGTTAGAGCATAAATAAAATCATGTAAATTAACAGCTTTATGGCAATAAAATCTGTAAAAAGCTTGTAGGTATTAGTTACAGTATGGCTACGAGGTGCTACGAGAGTGCTACGGTGCTACAATATTGAGGGCGAGTAAACAGAATAAACAGTAGTTAGTTCTAGCATTGGAAGAGCGGTCAGTGAGCCAGTGTAGCAGTGTAGTAAACTAGTAGAGTCGAGGTCTGTGGGAAAGGCGAACGCGCGATTTGGGGAAATGGTCCAACAGCTATGAGGTCGCACGACACGGCCTCTGCTAGGCGTGGAACGCCATAACCGATCACAATTGAATTTCTTAATGCTTTTCATATCAATTTTGTAAAATTTGCTTATTATATTTTATAAAAATATTATTTATCAAGTTCAATGACTGATTAACAGTTTCCTTGAAATTATCGCTGTTGTCTGCCAAATAATTGAAGTGGTTGATAAGCGCAATCACGCTCACGTTATTATCAGACACGTTTTGGAGGTAAGTAATGTGAAAGTAAATCAAACTCATACATCCCAGAAAATATTGGAACTCAATTTTAAAACCTATTTTGTTATTCAAACTGGATCTGCTCTATGGTCTTAAAAATTGTTACATAAAGAATGATTAACTAGTAAACGATTAGATACATAGGTTTAGAACGTGCTTTCTTTTGTTATGTCACTATGATACGCGTAATGTAAACTTTCTATGAATTCATTGATACGATATGCAACGCATCACATGTGGCACTTTTCTAAGGAGAAAATAATAAGCTGCTTTAAGAAACTACAGGTACTTACGTGGTCACGCAATTTTCCTGCATCTGAACAACAACAAAGAGCCGCCAACATTGTCCACAGTATATTATAAATATGATCAAAGTTTGTTACTTAAAAAAAAGACTCTGCGAGATAATGTTTCATAGGCATAATCTAGTTGTCTTCCTGGTTCAAGAGCCCATCTTGTGCGACGCGCGCGACAAGACGCGATCAGGTAACGCGATTTTCCAGCGAGTGAGCGACAAAGTGCCGCCACCAGCGTGCTGTTTGATGCCGATGCCCTCCGTGAACTTTCCACTCGTTAAACTTGATCATCGGCAATGTTAAACGCTTACACGCGATTATGTAACAGGTGGTTCGAGTTACTGCCTCTAGGTATCTGTTGGATCTCGAAGGTAAAATGTATTCCTATTTTGTGCTGTTTTCAGTATATAGAGGCAACATAACTTATACGAGTTTAAATATTTTTGTAAAACGTGAAATATCTAAACGGATTTCCCACTGGCGAGTATTCTGAATCAATGACCTTTTTTTTTTTTTACTTCTAGAAATGCCTTATGCATTCCCTCCTACCGCGGGGGCGGCGAGAGGGATATGTGGCACCCACTAAAACTCGAAGGGGTCCTTCCTCAACGCCATTTGCCGGGGCTACGGGCACGCTTATGCACTCATCCGCGGCCGACGGCGTCGGCCCTGAAAAGGGCTCCACCTCCGGTGGGGCTAAAATGCCCCTCACCTCCTCCTCTCGGAGAGAGAGAGGCGCGCGGAACACCCACGCGCTCCACCTCCAGACCGCCTTTGAGGGGCGGTAGCATCCCCCGGTGCTACCGTCACGGCCTGTGCTGTGAGGAATTTCCTCCTCCGGCGCCCCGCTCTCCGCGGCGGATCGTTCCTTGGCTCCGCCGCAAAACCACGAAACGGCCGCAGAGGACAGGGAGAGCGGCAACGACACACCGACACTCCTCTTCCCCTGCGGCCCCACCGCCAACGCATCACACGGTGCGCCCCCGTTGTGTCGCGGAAGATAGGGAGAGCGGCAACGGCACACCGGCACGCCTCTCCTTCCGCGACCCCTCCTGGCTGCGGGGAACAGAGAACTCCGTCCCCCGCACCCTCCCTGGACGCATCCACAGCAGGCCCACCTCGCTTAGGCCCGCTCGGAGCGTCCCCTCCTTGGATTCCTTTTAGCTTCACCGTGCCCTCATCACGGCTACTGAGTCCCCCCATCGCGACAAGATTGGAATCCAGCGGGGGGGTAAATCAATGACCTACAGTAACCTAACCTATCCAATGCAATTTTGCATTGCCTATGTTTTCCTGCTCATTATAATTCTTGCATGGTGCAGCATAGGTCTATGTAACGCACTTATACCGGTTTACGTGTTCCATAGTTAGCTGCTCGTAGATAATGTCATACGCATGCGTAGCGCGTAATCAGACAGGCAGGATTCGCACGGTGAAGAGTGCAGTGGATGCATCAACAAATGCAGCGAGCGAGCGGGACGGAGAGAGTTCACTGGTATTTGATATAGTGCACCAGAGTTCTTTAACCCCTTAGCCTACCTGCGATTCTTGCGAATGAGGCAGCTCGGCCGTTGTCCCTGACTGCACTACTATCAAGCACGTATCTTTATAGGTCGCTGCTAGGCGATGTACAGATAGCAAAGACCACCTTATCCTTTCAACGAATTTGTAAACTTAAATCAAGAGGAAAATTATTTTAAAATTTTATTTCAATTCTTGGAACACAGTTGTTTACGTCAACTTGAAATTAGGCTGGCAAGTACGATGAACTTTTTTATGACGCAAGAGTTTAATCATTTCACCTGTAAGATGAATTTAGAGTTAAAATATTAAATTAAAAAAAAAATGTGTATCATACTTACATGCATTCATCAGCGACAATAATAATATCATACTTTATGATCTTAAGCCAGATCTAATTGCCATAGAGAAATATAAGTGAAAATAAAAAAAAACAGATGTTGTTGCAAACTGCATCGGCCAGTGATGTAAGCACTGAGCACACATCATGCCAATCACGTTTTGCAGGAGCTGGCCGCATGTCAACTATAATCTAGGATTTTAAGAATTCGCGGCAGGTGGGGGCCGCGCTGGACTGGTTTCCGTTGTTTCGCAATAGCATGGGTTCAATGACGCCTCCACGCTTATAATTGTCGACGTGTCATGAGCGTCCACACCACACCCCCCTCAGTGCAACGAGCTTACGTAACGTGTATATCTGGAAGCTGGTTTTAACGCTTAAGGCGAATCGATCTACTTGGATTCTGTATATTGTCACTCTATCGACTTTTAAATCAGATCGAAATCCAGTCGGTCATGTTTTATGCATAATGTTCTCAAAAACCGTCAATATTACATTTTGTATTTGGTCCATTAATCTGCAAGTGGTATTGTTTTAGTTTTTTTGAATAACATTAAAATATACAGGATAGAGGTTAAATCAAAATAAGTAATAATAAATAGCCCTCTATCCTGTATATTTTAATGTTATTCAAAAAAACTAAAACAATACCACTTGCAGAATAATATTGGTGGTGATTCGCTGTTGCACTGACTAACTAAAAATACCTAAATTCGATAGCTCTTATTTCGTTCGTGATAAAGTTCAAAACAAACGACAGTCTGAGTGACAGTTCGAAATTTACGAAATTTACGTCAAATTGAGGTAAATGTGTGTAGTTTTCATCAAATTTATCAAGGCTACTGACTGAAATTACATACATTCACTTAAATTTGACGTAAATTGCGTAATTTTAGAACTGTCACTCAGACTGTCATTTTCTTTTTAACTTTATTGTGAACGAAATAAGAGCTTTCGAATTTAGAAATTTTTAATTAGTCAGTGCAACAGCGAATCACCAGCAATTGTCAAACAAGTAAATGTTTAGAGATAAAATAATAGTTATGATAGTAAATAGCCTAATATTGACGGTCCGGTGACCCACAAAATAGATAAGAAAGAAAATAAACAGATTGAGACAATGAATAATTCATTTACTCAATAAATACTAATATTGTTTTGATATTGACCTATTTAGAACAAGAACTTTCCATATTCGATAGCACCATTTTAGAGTCAAATTTTTATTGTGAGATAAATACAGTCTCTATTTTGTAAAATCAGGTTTCAGATGATTTGACTGATATCAAAACGATGTATTCATACAACTTTGATTTGTTTTATAATTTAAGTTTTTTTTTTAAGATGCTATAAAAGATTTTATTGATGTAAAGGAATGGTTGAATCTTTTGAATTAAGTATCTGTAGTCTCACTGCACTACCAGGACTAGCTTAGTTTAAATCAAGCTAAGTACAAATAGAGCTAATTATGCTAGTTCTGGTGGATGCAAGTGGGAGTAAAGCATCTAAGTCGTGAAAGCAGGCGGGCGGCGGCGCCGCGACGATGACCTCGGATCGCGAGCGTCGACCCACCACTCCACTGCCAACCGCTCGCAGCACGGCTACTTCCAACGATACATCTAATAGACCTGTCAATTATTACCATCAAGCTATGCTACACTAAACCTGCTGCTGCACTAAGGTTTTGATGTGTCAAGACACAAAGAAATGTACCTATATTGTTCACTGTACACTTCTAGATACTTCTAAGATAGTGCTCTTCAAGTAAGATTTTAAAGAATGTATGGTATGGTAGAATATTTATTACTGCATTTGATGTTTGAATGCATATTTGATGTTCGAATGCATACAATAATGTAAATCATTCAGAAATGTATTATCTCATGGTGAACGTCCGGGTTAGCGGCCATAGAGTGTGGTTTCGTAAGCGGCCGTGGTCGATGACTCCGAGCGCGAACGTTCTAGTACTCATATCAGAATTCTCTCGTTACGTAACCGCGAGAAAGTTGACATCCGGCCGAACGATCCAGCAACCTCAGCTGAAGAGTCAATGGACTGCGGTGCAACCCTATTAGCAAGGTGCTTGCTGAACTTTATACAAACAAACATTAGTATGGTAGCGTATAGTTAAAACTCAACTAAATTGCCATACAATGACTGCGTAGGTCACGTTTTCTGAACTAAATAATGAAAGGTATTGTTGTTTGTATTTAATTTACTTTTCCTATTATCAAAGAGGCCTATGTCGAAAGACAAGCTGTCACGAGAGGGGATTAACTGATTGCCGAAAATAAGGCAGTACCTAGTAAATTAATATTAGTAAGTAGGTATAGTTAAGTTAAATTTATAAGTTTGTTTTTTTTTTTTCCCTTACACTCAAGTGTTTTAAACATGTTTTATTTAAGTAAGAACAGCAATAAAGGCTTATTTAATTTAATTTAATTTAATTTTAATTTAATTAATTATCAAACAAACATTAAAATTAAAGTAAGTAAATATGATTTGACCCATACTATGCGGAGGAGGACCCGGTCAAAAAGGACGCAACAAATACTCGTGTTATCATCACTTTCCAGGAATAAATACAATAAATATCTAGCAATTATATTACGAGGCCGTCATGAAATGTCATTGTCACAGCAGTGTTATCAAAATCGAGGACATTTTTATATAATTCTGGGTCAATGTACCGAGGCGATGTTTTGTTCGGGCTTATCTTCGAGCTGCTATCGAATGAGCTATGTGTGTCACTGATAATAGCACACAGTTTAATATTCCTTTGTTTGCCATAAGAAACCACGTAACATTCTTACAAAGTTCTACGAACACACCAAACTGAACGTACATAGGTACAAGATTACCTACGATATCTTTTTTAAGCTATTGCATAGCTTCTATCGCGGGCTTTGAGCGTGGATACCGAATCCAGAAATTCCGTAACGAAAAATCCTAACGCTTGTCACTTTAGTTCAGCAGCTAGCCTCTAGGTGGCATGCAATAGCTTTACCGCGGCAGTCCCCGAGTGCCACACGTTTTTTTGTTTTACAGTATAACACGTCCTTATATTATCTCCGTAATAAAATTCAAATTTAGATTCAAGTAAAAGATTAAACGCTGACTATTGACTTAACTATGTATTTATTTCGTTCACGTACTTTTTACCTAGCAAGTGACTGAGCCGGGTGTCAATGCACTTCTCCTAGTGAACTGACATGACTCAATAGTTGACGTGCGATGGCCACATAGCGGAACCTACTGTCACAATAATAATTGAGCTCTGTACAGTCTGCAACACATGTCTCAGCCATCATACATGTCACATCATTATCATACATACTCATTAATATCTGAAATGTGGTTAGCATAATTAATTTGAAGTTTAAATATTTTTACGATCAAAGATTAATGATTTGAAAATTTGTCAGGCTTTTTGCTTAGGCACATTAAACGATTCCCTATGAGAGAACTTCTAATCTTTGCAAGAAGTTACACTGTACGTTTTTGTGTGAAGTACCTATTATTTTCCAAAGAGCGGCTGCATGATTATTTTCCATAAAAATATTTTATTGATTTAGGTATAAATAATGTCGAAATTAGTTTGGACCTGTCATCCACTGGTCACATGTTTTAACGTTCGCTTCGTAGGTACGAATTGGATACCACAATCTTATCTAGAAAGGTGAATGCCTTGCAGATTTTGGCCTTGAATTCGAAATGTTATCGACTTGTAGGTAACCAGTTTTTGAAATTGCGCATAAACTTCATTCAAAAGAAACGTTATCAAGCCATCATCATCATTTAAAGAGAATTTCATCACTGCAAAAAACTTATGGCTAATGTAGTATTATATAAGCTACCCATCAGTCATCATTGGCTATAGGTAAAGAACAAAGTAATTATTTGTCAGTTATGTTGTCGTAACTATAAAACCAGGGAGATGGAAGGTGGTTTTACACATTATTTAAAGAATTGGTTTTATTGTCACCTACGCGTGCTCTAGCCTGTCAGGCCGACCGGGGCGCGCTGGTGGCACCGAGTCAATGTAACCTAACAATGTACGGTATTATTATTTGATTAAACCTACGTGATGTTCAAATAAGGTTGCTGCTTACGATGAATATTGTATTTCCACAAAAATATTAATAAGAAATACAATGTATTTTTAGAGTTGGCCACTTGCTCATACCACAGATAAAATAATACTACCTATGTATATTAGCACTAGATGGAGTTACTTATTTTTGATTGCAGGCAAGACCTCAACACTGCTAGGGGCGCCGCAAAATCAAACACAACAAAATAGCCCGAAGAAAAACCGGAGTGAAATTGATGTTCTAGATGGTGTACATAGTATTATTTTATCTGTGTTCATACCTACGAACGAACGATGTATTTTTAAATTGCATTTATAAGCATGCTAATTGGAATTGTATAAGATTTTTGCTGTTATTGTTGAGTGCAATTTCCTGTTTCGTGAGTTTATCATCATCATCATCATTATAGTACTTTAAGTATTTCTATTTATTTGGGATTTTGTAACAGTTACATAATATCGAATCATCGATCCGCATAATAAGAAAAATTGCGTAGGTGTCAGCCCTGGGGCGGAGCGCCGAATTGAAGCTCGTATGTCGAGGGTGACTGACCTACTCGCGGCAGATATTTGTACAATTGTGTTTGTAGATTCGCTTCAAGGACGCCGCTTACGTCACTCCCGGTATAAGCACCAGAATTCGATCAAATGATTTTTACCTCTATTTTTACAAGCATAAAGTCGATTCGATTAGTCATTTTTTTTTTTTTTTTTTCTTAACCTATACTGTCCCACTGCTGGGCAAAGGTCTCCCCTTTCTCCTTCCATACATTCCGGTCCATTCCTGTTTCCGGCCATGTGGAGTCGAATTCATCCAGGTCGTCGCGCCATCTTTTTTTGGGTCTGCCGCGTCGTCGTTGCCCGCTTGGCACCCAATGCGTGACGAGATTGGCCCAACGTCCTGGATGCATTCGAGTCACATGGCCTGCCCAATCCCACTTCAGGCGAGCTGTCTTTGTGCCTACATCCGCTATGCCAGTTTTTGCACGTAGGTCGGTATTCCTTATGCGATCCGTACGCTTAACGCCGAGTATACTTCTCTCCATCGCTCTCTGGCAAATCTTAAGTTGGGACTTTTGTGACTCGGTCAAAGACCAGGTCTGAGATCCGTAGGTCAATATGGGCAGGATACACATGTCATATTTTTTTTTTTTTTTTTTTTTTTTTCGATTAGTCATATTTCGTTGGAATTTAAAACACTAGACGATGTGGTTCGGTTAATTTAGTTTTCATCGAGGCTAGGAATCGGGGGTCAATAGTACCGGCCGGATGTTTTTTACACAACCACACCAGCTTAACTTTTTTTTCGACACCTATATTTAAACTACAATTGATTAAAAACGATTCTGTAGACTGCCTATATTTCCAATTAGACATTCATGGGGTTGTTTTCACAAAACGACAGAGCAGAAATGCCTGATGTCACATTAAATTCTTGTAAGAATCGCGTGCATGTGCAGTGTGCACACAGGCGAAGAAGGGTTAAACGTCATCAGCCGACTATACTCGACTCGCACAAGAGCGTGACAGTGCGCGGTCGTTCACCTCGCTCCACCCTCATTCACCCCTACACAACCCTCGCATTCATGGCGTTTCAGAACACGAACTTCGTACCTTGTCTCAAAAATTCGTCGTATATTGCACAATTCTTATACGAAATTTGACACGTTTTTCGAACTGGACTTATTTATAGTGGCTAAGTACTAATATAATATACCTAGCCCTAGAGCATACATATTTATCCTCTTTTCCTCATTGAAATCAAACTGAATTGAAAGAAATAAGTGGAAGTTTCATTTCATAACACTGTCAATTCTGAGCCAAATTTGTATTCAACAAATAGAAATGAGGGCAAATATACAGTTAACAGGTTGAGCTATTAACATGCAAGATTTTGTTGGCAGCCTGTGTACGACTGTTTATTGGGCAACAACGTTTGGGGCCGATGTGACATTTAATCTTAACGATAATAGCATACGATAGATATTCGCAAAATACGAAGAAAGTTAAATGATTAGAAATATATTCACCGAAACGGCAGACTTGAGATAAAGTTTTAGTGTTATCAAAAATATGATGCAAGAAAAACGATCACTGATGATAGTCTTACTTAATGATTGTGGTTATTGATTCAGAGCACGATTTGAATTTTATTGCGTCAGAATTATAACATTTATGGAAAAGTTTATAAGTTAAATTATCTGTTATATCTAATGAAGTCTTTTCTTATCAATGCAGGACGTGTCGCACTCGCGGGATCCTATCGGCGCCGGCGCCGGCATAGCCTGCGCAGGATTGTTCTAGACTATACTCGTACAGTTAAACTAACGGCACCCACCCGTTTCCGCTTTCATGCATTTATATAATATCTTCTTCGTATATCAACAATATTTCAGGGTAATATTAAATAATAAGCCACTGTAGAACGTAACAATAGTAGCGCACCTTAGACATAGATCATTGACTTCAAACTTATATCTGACAACAGAGTTCACTGCGGAATGTTAGCCAATTGATCAAACTGAGAAATATAAGACTTTCTTTCACAGCTCGACCTAAAACAAAGAATTCGAATAAGCATGGCTAGACGACATAATGTCAACGTGTGCAGGGGCTATGTTTTCGCGCCACAGTTAACCGATATAATGTAGGGGAGTCGCGCACATCGAGCGGGCAACGACCGCGGGAACTTGTAACTACATCCGCGAGCTTGCAGGCAAAACGACGTAACTGAGCCTACGGCTGATGGAGTTACAGCACTCTGGCACGGCGGCCCTGCCGAGCGCTTTGAACCCGCACTCCACGGGACATACGCGCTCTTCGCAATACTGATAGGCTTCCACGTTATATAGCATCATTGCTTCGCTTATCTGGGCGATCTCATTATAATTATAGAGTTCATATTGAGTAATGTAACAAATTTGTGATACAATTTTAAATTTTATTCAAATAAACACACGAATATCATCTGATTTATTGAATTATACACCACTTATATATTCGTTACAGCGCAGCGTTTATCATCTCCCTTATCCCACTAATTGGGGTCGGCAAAGCGTTATGAAATCAAATTAAATCAAATGTTTCAAATTAAAGGGATATATTATAGGAAATATTTTGAAACGTTTTTCCTGCTCCCAAGACTTTATAATAATTCCATCGATTTAATTTTATCAACCGACGATATTGTACTAGTCGTAACAGGAGACTATAAAAGCTTACATGTAACATATACTCTGTTTGAAGAATATAGCTTGCACGATATGTTTTTTCAATCTGTGTATACACAAGTTTATTAGCGTTTAATCTGAATGGGCTGTGAACGCCCTTTACCGGAAGACGTCATCGTGGAGAAAGGCCTGAGAAATTTCCCGCGTTACGAAACCGGGCCGATGCGAGCCAACAGCCCACCGCTGGAATTAGCGAGCGGCCACGATGGAAATGGAAAATCGCGAAGTGCATCGGGGGGAGACGGGTAAGGGGAGGGAGGGAGGTCTCCGGGCATTCGCGTGCACTGGCCTATATGCGGTACGACGACACCGGCGCCCGGGAGCGATGCACTCCAACTACATGTTCGTAGTGCCGCCTACTCAACGCACACTAAAGCACACACCTATTTTCCTATGCTTGTATAGAGCTTTACAAAAAAGTTTACTTGAAAAGAATACTTATAGAGCCTAAGGAAATTGAAAACATGAACGCACGGCTTTGCCACGAGTCCTGCCTCAGTTACTCTATGATGCTTTGGTAACCGGTAACTCTGAAACAGTTCCTATAGTTATATCGCGGCCTACTTCGTAATTATTGCATAAGCTGTAATATTAGTGCTGATGGGTTTAGAAGTAAATCGAACCAAGTAGGATGTAATTACATATAACGACTAGATTCTATTTGAAATAAATCGTTCGATCGTTATGCCAATTATTAAGAGCTATAAATTTAAATGAATCACATGCTGAAATATACGGAAAATTCTCACGCTCCAACGGAAGCCCCTGCCGTGCACTGTGAAAACACAGATAGATCCAGGTAAAATCGCTAAAAATGCAAAGCTCAAATATGTTGGACAGCTTGATCGTAAAAGTGGAACGGATATTGATTGTATTGAATATGCAGGCGCAGTGGAGCGGGGTGTCCGTGCAGGGTGCATTCGGTTCCGGTCTGAATGCGCCTGAGTCACCGCTCGACCCAGACACAGTTCACTTCTTATTTAATTAATCAAACGGATAAATGCATCTGTTGCCTTTTAACTGCTAAATTGAGCATTGCATTTACGATCACATTCCTTTAATATACATCGGGTATATTTTATTTTATTCATACTCTATTTGCAACAGTAGAATTGAGCTTTGTTTAAATATTCCTTCTTTATTCAGTGCAGTTCGATATCCAGCAGTGGGTTGAAAAGGGCTGATACTGAGCAATTTAGAGATTCATAAGTTCATGGTAAAGTACGGGCAGACCATGATATAAGTTGGTGGATAAGAATATGTAGATATACATATAGAAAAAACCTGAACAAGTGGACACGAACAATATAGACCCATGCAAACTCTCTAGACTACTGATAAAACTGTTGAGTAGTGTTTATTTATAAAATGTGTAGAAAATAGAAAACTTTTTGATAATATATAAATATAATACCTACCTACAAAAATATCAAAAAGGACTTAATAATATAAAATAATATGCGATTCGGACGCGTACCAAACTTTATAAAGGGTTTCGTGATATAATTTAATCCAAGAATGGAACACACACAAATTGTAAAATAAATTATGAAACAATTGTGTTTATTCAGTTGCAATTCACATTTGCACGTGGCACTGCATTTACCTGATTGATTACAACCATGTAGGTATTCACGGTAATAAATAATGAAGAAGCAATAATGAATGATCATAACAAGTTATGTTTGTATTTAAATAGTATTATTTGACCTGAATTATTTATTTATGAAAACAATAAGTCATAGTTCAATGATCTCTGAGGCATTCAATTTCATAATATGAGTATTTCTATTAGAGCCGTCAAATAGGCGTGTTGTTGTTGCTCACCTGCGAGTCCGCTTGGCGGGACGGGTTGGCTTGCTGGCTGCATCATGATCCGAACTCACGCATCAAAATATTACACAAGCCTCGTAAAGTAAGGTTATGACCGGCGCGCGACTCGGCTAGCTTTGGCGCGAAACCGACGGAGAGCGCGAAGCGATCGCGTGGGGAGGCCACCGCGCATGCGCCCCTGTGACGTCAATGGACTACCCCCGGCTACCCCCTACACACCCACACACTTTAAATAATGTTCTATAAAATAACCTTTTAAAAGGAAGTTTGGGGGAGACCTTTGCCCAGCAGTGGGACGAAATAGGTTAATTAAAAAAAAAAAAAAAAAAAAATAACCTTTGACTTTTCTATCTACTGTTACTTTTCATTAATCTTGTTGGAGCTTTGCTAGTTTTACGTACATAAGCATGCTTGTGTCATACAAAGTTTTCAATATCATACAAAATAATTCACAAATTAAAGAATAGCATCATCTATACACTACAGATACAGAATTCTAAATAATTGTGAAAACTAAAGACTTACAAAAAAGTATGCATGAGGATAACGTGAAAAAGTTTTAATTACTAACAACTAAAAATCAAACTAAACTTGAATATTAAAGTGGCATAGGTACCTACTTAAAGATATTGTTACAATCACCTTCTTCATAAACTAGCTCAACAAATCATTGAAATTTCACCTACTCAAATCATTAAACATAGGAACTAAAATGTCATAATGTTCAGCAAATTGTAAGGGAAATCTTCGGTGTGTGTGTAGGCGGTGGGGTTATGAGAGTTCACGGCCGGCGCCCGCCGCCCTGCCACCCCTGCCCATACCGAGTTTGCTTCTATTTTTAACCGACACTGAGTCCCATCTAGGAATGCTCTCTAGATGAATTAAAAAAATCATTTTTAACTCACGATTTACTTCTTGTTTAAGGTGTAATATTTTAAAATTGAACAAACAAAAGTATATAAGCATAATAATTTGAGTAAAATGCCTTGCTTTAATTTTACTGGTTTTAAATTCCCTATTCTTACATACTTTATTTACAGAAACTAAACTAATACATCTTCTTCTTCTAGTGCTTCTCCATTACTGAAGGTTAGCTGTCATCTTGCTAAATTTTTCTTTGTCTAGTGCTAGCCTAAACAGGTCTTCAACTTTCTTTACTCCTGTCCACTCTCTAATGTTTCGAAGCCATGATGTTCTGCGTCTTCCAACCCCTCTTTTGCCAGATATTTTGCCCATCATTATGAGCTGAAGCAGATTGTATCGCTCATGTCGTAAAATATGTCCCAGATAGGATACTTTTCTCTGTTTAATGGTTCTCACAAGACATGGCTTGCTGATACCGATTCTGTTCAGAACTTCAGCGTTTGTAACCTTGTGAGTCCAACTAATTCGCAGCATACGGCGGTAGACCCACATCTCAAAAGCTTCCAGTTTCTTACGAAGATCCTCTTTAATGGTCCATGCTTCGCATCCATATAATACCACCGGCCATATGTAACAACTAATTAACCTTGTTCGTAGCTTGATGTTCAGCTGCCGGGAGCATAAAACTTTTTTCATCCTCATAAATGATGACCTTGCAATTTCAATGCGAACGCGTACTTCGGTATCACTTTCCCAAGATTCAGTAATCCATGATCCTAGGTATCGATATTTAGGTACTTTTTCAAGGTTCACACCGTTCACCTTGATATCACATTTAATATTCGCTTCCTTTGAAATTACCATACACTTAGTTTTGGATGCATTCATATTCAGACCTACTCTTTGACTACATTCGGATACTCTGTTTACCATCTCTTGAAGCTCGCTTTCAGATGATGCAATTAAGACCGTATCATCTGCGTATCTGAAGTTATTGATATTCTGTCCATTCACTAAGACTCCTGCATTAATATTCGTAAGCGCTTCTTCGATAATTTCTTCAGAGTATAAGTTAAAGAGTAACGGTGAGAGTATACACCCCTGTCGCACTCCCTTTTGTATTAGTATAGTGCCTGTTTCCTTGCTTCCTGTCACTCTCACGGTTGCCGTCTGCTGCCAATATAAGTTTTTGATAATTTGAATGTCCTTAGTGTCTAGCCCAATCTTTTTTAATATATTTATAAGTACCTCGTGTTTGACACGGTCGAATACATAACTGTACTAATGATTTTAAAAAGTGAAGTCATTCACGCTTTGGGGAGAGCAAAAACTGGTAAAGCTACGGGCCCTGACCATGTAAACATTGAAGTTCTTCAACTTCTGGAACCAGATCACGCTGACGTATTGACACGACTTTTCAACCTCGTATATGAAACAGGTAACATACCAATGGACTGGCTGAAGTCAACATTCATTACTCTTCCGAAAAAACCGAACGCAAAGAAGTGTCAAGAATACCGCACTATCTCCTTAATGAGTCACGTTTTAAAAGTTTTCCTCTCCATCATTCATCATCGGATAAGATCCAAATGCGAGTTACAACTTGACGAGAGTCAATTTGGGTTTCGTGCGGGCATGGGAACACGGGAAGCCCTCTTTGCATTAAATGTGCTAATACAAAAGTGTCGAGACATGAAACAAAATATATTTCTTTGTTTTATTGACTACGAAAAAGCATTCGACTAATACATAACTGTACAAAATACAAATAGAACCAGTTGAGCCATCTAAGGACCGTTGCAAACGGTCTATAGGTAGCTCAACTGATCCAAACCACTGCCAGACGGAAGCGTGCCCAAGACACTGGCCGCATTGCCACGCTGAATAGCAATGCTGATTCGTTGAGCCAAATAAGAGCCAGCCCTCGGATCACGCGTCGCTTACATGATTATATATCTTATATTATATATCTTACATGATTTCGGAATATTAAATATTGTACCAGTAAGCAACTCAATTCTTGAATGTAACATGAAGATTTTTCAAACAATTTAGTGGCAACTTGTTAAAATAATTTTCAACCTAAATATATTTTAGTGAACATTTACAATGATTTTGTAAGAGCAGCACAAAAAGTGAATCATGTAAAGACACCTCTGTTAGAGCTATCTGTGAGTAGAGTCGTATTGTCAGAAAGCGCCTTTGAGCGACATCTGTTGTCTGATCCGCATACTAGCTACTCGACACTAGATGGCGCTTACTCTCGTAGCCTTAACTGTGTTTTTCGTAGCAAAGTGCTACGACACCACATTATTAAATACCTAGCTTTGATGTTTTATTGTTTTTTGTTATATTAACAAAGGAACAAAATACTGTTTTAGCAATGATGGAGATAACAAAGTGTTACTATTACAAATTCTTAGTAACGAAACGATATCATTTTTACAATTTAAACAATTATAATTTGCATTGGATATTTAGTTTGTAGAAGTGTCAAGATTAGTCATTAAACTTTAATAACAGACATATAACTGTTAATTGTAAGGTAAATATAACTGTAAATGTGTTCTTTAGAGCTTAAAGTACCAAATCAAATTTATATGAAGTTGTACTGATTCCTGTAGAAGCGCCGGATGACCCGGAAAGTTCGGGGTGGTAGGCACGCTGAGGTCGTTGACCCCGCTCCCTAACCTACTCTGCGTATTTAGAGCAAGTACCGATACAGCCTACCACATCTGGGTCAACACTGACTCATGACATGACCCACTACGCTTAATCATCAACTTACGCTTAGTTAACGATTACCAACACATATTTGAATGTCCATGTTGTAAAAATCTCGTTCTAATTTTGCGAGGTCGTGGTGATATAATAAAATACTTTTAAATAACATTATAATCATAACCTTCAAGTCAAAAGTGATGCGACTAAAATGCATGACAATGATTTAATTTGTTACTACGAGTACATTAAGAGATACCAATTGAATGTCGAGTTTTAAATAAACAGTGTATATAATATCGTAACTCGCCCTATCTAAAATAAAATAAACATTCTTTCCCAATTCAGTTAGAAAAATATATCTGTCTTCAAACAAACTTCAAATCTGGCATAGCTCGACAAAACTTCGAATTTGGCATTGGTAAGCCTGATTATTAATTGAAACAGTCTAATGATTCTGTTAGGACTCAAGGTGCTGCTTAATGTCATAAGTAGCACATCATTGTCACTACTGAACATCAAGGTTGAATATAATGTTAGTACCTGTGTGACTGTTAAATGATGGACTTATATAGGGTGGGTTTTTTTAGGGCTACTGAGGGTAATTCTAAAAACGTAAAGTAAATGGTCATGTACACTCTTACAGGGACAGATAAATCAAATCACTGATTTTTTGAAAAAATACTGATAAAGTTTAAATTTGGACCGATACTATTTTCATGTAAATTTTTATCTTATTATATCTACTTTTAGCGTCAGATATACTCGTAAATCAGGTAAATATTTCGTTAAAAGTATTTTGAAAGTTTAAAATGGTCATAAGCGACCAATACAAAGTAGTTCAACAAACCAAGTCGTGACCTGCTGTGCACAAAAAATACTGAGCAATCGAATTATGGACGATGTTTATAAAGATCTTGTAAAAAATTGAGGCAACGAATACAATGGTCTACAAGTAGGACTTCGGTAGGTTAGCAGGTTATTGGTGATGCACTCTACAACTTTTGGGTATTCTTATATATAATCAGACCTATTCTTCTCATTCACTATTTATGTTAGTTGCTTGCCGACTATTTCATTAAAATGACCAAGTATTTAAGTTTATATGTTGCTTGTTAATATTGTCATGGCTTAATAATTATATTCAAGTTATCATAAATGAATTGTAATGCTGAAATGAAATGGGTATTTTCCGCTGAGTTGGCCGGACGAGAGCCCGCGGTATGACGCGAGCGCAACGCGAATTGAGGTCAGGGCGGCGCGGGCGTCGACCCGCCAGCCTCTCGCGCTCTGTACCTGCCCCCCCCCCCACCACACTGCCCCCTGTGCCATCACCACTTACCCCTTCTTTACAACACTTACCCCAGCCATCCTTATAGGTGATTGCATTTCCAGAATAATTTCGTTAACCACTCGTGCAATTTTGAGATAATACTTGATTGGTTTCATAAAAAGTTTTGAACTTAAAAATAGATTAACCTCATAATATGTAAGTAGAATAGAGGTAGGTACGTCTTGGCTATGGATTATGTAAATAAATATTCTACTGAAAAACTAATTTTCAGTAGAATATTAATATACATGTTGTTTTTTTTTCTATGTATATCCATCGTAGACATAATGATATAGATATACATAATCCATAGTCAAGACGTACCTACCTCTATTCTACTTACATATTATGAGGTTAATCTATTTGAAGATAAATACTTTTCACGTGAAAAAGTTAATTCCTATCATGATAAATGATTAAAATTGATAAAATAAGATCGAAAGTGGTTTTTAATATATTCGCTCATCGGTTATGTAACTTCTTACTAACTATTTAATCTTTATTTTTAACCGACAATTTTCCTTATTATGCCACAGATGTGATAGGTAATTATATTGTTATTTAATTGATGGTTTTACAAGACTGCCTGTTATTCTCAAAATAAAGTAATTAAGGTTACCTACATACCTACCGTGACGTTACAGGCGCGAATTTAGTGTGATTTAAACAGTTATTTGTGTGTGTGGGGTGTGCGGAGCGGGGCAACTGGCAAGCGTGACCCAATTGTTGGCGGGTGAACGAACTCGAGGCCTTGATCGCAATACCGCGCGCGCCCCGCTCGCCGCCGCCGCCGCCGCCGCCGCCGCGCCGTACGTCACCACAGCGAACCAACATAGGTACTTTTCTTTACTCTGCATCGCAACGCACGAAACGCAAAACATTGTTACAATATTGTTCTTAGAATTCGTTCACGCCTCTTAAAAATATCGTACTATAATATGCAGCTACATACGGAAAACAAGTGCGGCTCTAATCGTTTGATCTTTTTTCATAACTTATTATATATAGTAATTATTATATACATATATACAAAGTTATTACTTATACCTATGATATATATGATAATCAAAGATTATTTATTTATTTTAACTCTCACTTCAAACATATACCTACTTAGCTTCTTAAATTTATTTTTTGTACAATTACAACCAGTTAATTTGGCTAATAATAAACTAATTAATTGTTTTATTTTTAAAATACGAATAACGTTAGATGGTTACAACAAGTTTTAGTTGTTAACGCACAATGAAGCTAGGTGTTATGTAAACTTTTCGGACCAAGTAGATAGGTCGGGCATCATCTACCGTACATGTTTAGTCCGAAATACTATTTAAAATATCGCGACTTGGAAACATATTAATAAATATTAACGGGACTTAATCGCGTATTGATTGTCTACTCGTGACCACGGTGACTGTAACGCCACCGAAACGTCGAGGTAAATAATATGATTTCAATACGCGATTAAGTCCCGTTAATATTTATAAATATGTTTAGTACGCCTAGACTTTGAAAAGGGAGTGATAGAGAAGACAGTCTAAATCTAGTGAGCTGCTTCGCATACGAGATGAAGTAGATTGCGAAATGATTCGTTGTCGCCATTACCCGGCGCAGAAGCTTCTCTAGCTAGAGTAGGACGACAGTATGTCCCAAGGCTTCGCGTGGATTATTATTAGAGTATCGGCGCTAGGTTATTCTGAGTCGACCTAGATAACGCGCGGGGCCGTTGACCGCGGGCCCTCCGACTGCGCGAACGGCCTCCAAAATAAAATGGCATTCAGCGATGGGCTCCACTTGCGAAACACGACTCGACCATGAGGTTGAGCGCAGAGACTCACTCGATCCTCTTTATGATTGCAAATATGATCATTACTGATTACTAAATATGAAATCGATTTAGTTAGATTTCATAATGTCATGGGCTAGGTACCTATATTTTTTATTACTTCTGTAAAATATTGATTAGATCATTTTGACAGAACCATGAAAGTTAGGTTTTTTACAATACTAAATTCATTTAAAAAACAAAATGCAGTTGACTAAATGGTAAGATGAAGAAAGCTCAACCTCATTCTTGACTTCAGTATTTCTTAGAAAATTGTCTAAGCATAAAGACATCCTTAAGTCCGGCTCTGTGTATCGCGGGGAGTGCGCGGGCCGCGGGCGGTGGCGGTGATTAGCGACGTCGAATATAGCCGGGAAGGCCGAGGGCAACGAACTCCGCTTGACCTAGATCCGCGACCCCCCCCCTTCCCTGCCCACCTCCCCCCTCACGCTGCCAGCAATCACTACTCGCAAGAAAGTGAAAAGGACATTCCTACACCCCTACACTATTATCCAACTGACACATTAGCGATCAAAATCAAACTGACAATAAATATATTACCACCATTCCACACGTTTTAATAATTGATGAACAAACACGTGTTTGAACTTCCTACCTTGCATTTTCAGTACATCAATTGATCAATTAATAAAGTGCATTTTATTAATTACTTACTACAAAATTAGGAAGTTCAAATAAGGTTAGTGAACCGCCATTCACACAGTAAACAATGGATACGGTGACAGCGGTAGATGTCAGAATCAGCTGTACGTCTCACCTGCCAGGACCCGGCCGAGGAGGACTTCGGCGTCGTTGGGGGTTGTTTCGGCAGCATCATTGGGGTCCAGGTGATGGCACTCTGTCACAGTCATGTCGTTCGGGAGACGCATAAGAACCGCGCGAGAAGGGCGCGTGCGGCCGGCGGCGGCGTCAGCGCGAATGGCGCGCGCCCGCCATGCGCCAGCTCCGCCGCCGCCGCGTGCTCCTGGCCCGAGGTTCTACTTGCCGCCCGCCCCTAACACCTTTACAACCCTTTCCAATGTTATTCTTTAAATTTTTATTCATTTAATTTATGATCAGCATAACCATTTAAAGCCTGTGGCTTATACATTTTCCCGTCCTTTTCTATTAAGGAACCAAAATTATCAGATTACATAAAATCAAATTATAAGTCCCAAGACTCTTCGTGCAAAGGCTTTTAAAGGGGTTCATTGGATTGCTGAGCCATATCTTACGGTTTTTAAGTTGTTGCTCTAAATTTTATTATTATGTATGTTAGTCTGTCAGGTATATATTATATGGTCCTTAGATTGTATTTAACACCTTGTTACTTATCTTTAGTTGCCTGAAATAAAATTATATTATTATTATTATTATAAACCAAACACGAAAAGGTCGTCTCCAGCTTACTCATGTTTGTTTTTTACTGCATGTTTATATACTTTAACTGACAATTCAAGTAAATTACTACAAAACTTAATTAGACCTCAACGCTTGTCCTAAAATCCATCTGCCATGTAATCCACCTAGACAGATAAATCCATTTAAAGATATCACTAATATCACGAATATTTATTTTATTCTCATGCGTAACGTTCACGTAAACGCAACAAGCCCACATCAACAGTAACAACTCTTCTAGGTGATTTTGCCCACTTAAAACTATAATTTAGTCTAAATCGGAAGCTGGACGCTTCCTCTCAACGCTCAACCCAGTGAACTGAAAACCTAAATCTAGAATTGGCGAATCGAGCGGTGAGCCGGAGAAGTGAGTTTATAGGCCAAGGCGACCAATTATTAGTAGTCCGTTCCGAACATTATCGCCAAGCTGTAAATAATGCGTTTTTACGGCACGTCACAGATTAGACAACTAATTATCATCGCATCTGCCGACTCCGTACGTTAAAACGTACGTGCCCTCGATTACTGTAAAATTGGTACTTTTATGGCCAAATTCATAGCTACATATATTTTAACAAATAGAGTGACGTGCTATATTCTATAATGGATTATTAAACTTGCAAACGTCAATGGTTTATAAAAACATGTCATAGTATTCTTTACGTTTTTAATTAACATTTGTTATTATTACACAAAATCAATTATAAAGTAGCTACAAAATTGGCATATTAATTGTTACAAAAAATACTTAATGTGATTTATTATTCGCAAAACTACCTCTAGTTTTATCGTAATTTGGCTATCTTTAATTTTGTTTTGTTTCTCTTCAATAAAGTTGCTTGATTATTTTTTTGATAAAATCAGTCTTTGCTTTAAACAAAGTAAGAATCATTGGTAGAAACTCAAAAATTCTGGTTATGGTTTTCTTAAACGTAGATTTTAAATAACAATAATATTGACTTGCTCTCATTGGAGAGATCATTTACAATAAATTAGCATTATTCAATTAGAACATACCAGTACTGCATATCTGCATTGATATAGAGTTGCTGAGGTCATAGTTCGGGTTAAGCTGCAGCCGACCCGGCCAGCATCAGGCCGAGCTGACGTCAGCAGGGGTCGACCACCTCCCCACACCTTCGTTCCACATGCAGAACTGCATACCAGGGTCGTTTGTCAAACAGAATAACTAGGAAAAGCCATCTGAAATTATTATCAATAGTAACAAGCCAAATCCATCTATGTATGCCAAAAAAAGTTGATAAACAATGTGGGATTATTTATTCACAATCGGGTTTTATCGTATTTTATTTTATTAAAAAAGCTTAAATTGGACATGTTAATTTTTAATCATTTCAAACAAGAGCCTTTATTTCTAAGAACAAACTTGAATGTTATAACGAAAGTGTCCCTAATAGCGATCTTTTAGTTTTAAATTGAAGGACGTCCGGGTCCTTCAATTTGAATTTAGTAAAATTATTTGAGCTCTATTAGATGTGTTCATTCCGCTATCGGATCCTGCTCGTGCAGGTCAGCGCTATGGCAGATAGCATGTTTTGATGATTGGCAACCTTAACAAGACGTGCTTTTGCGGACCGGAATTGCATTTTCCGTCGTATTTGAGTCGCTATTAAAATATTCACAAATTGGGCGTTCTGTACTTGTTCTATTACTTACATATTTATTTTGTGGCTCTAGTTAGGTTAAGGCACAGATAAAATAATACTATATATTTTTATCTGTGGTTAAGGTAAAGTTAAACTCGAGTACTTCTAACTACGAGTATAGGTCTTTATGCGATTCTTAGAAACTGTTCCAGTGATATGTCATTGTTTGTCTTACATATATAATGCAAACATGTTCAACATGTATGGATAAATAATTATAAACAAAGTAAATACCGTCGACAAGCCATACGTTACAGCATATACAAGGTAAATACGTAAGGTCCAATAGTCATCAAACAGGCTTAGAACTGGCTAGGTGCTTGACCTCATCGTGGAAAGTGGACCATAATGACACCACCACTTTCATTTTCGCACAACTCTCACCGCGAGTTGAGATCGAAAGTGTACTACTTTTGTTGCTGCGTGGGCGCAGCCCCCCTCTACCCCGTCTCCCCCTCTCTTCGCGATTCAACTTTCCTTTGTTGGCCGCGCTTTCTTCTGAGCAGTGCGAACCGCACTTGTGCAATTCGCTTTCTAATTGCATTGTGATCGCAGTGTGATTGATGTGATGACTGCTAAACATCATCTGACTGCCCTACTTTCGTAAGAAAAGATAAAAAGATTAATTGCATTCGGTTCTCTCCATGACTCGTCGTAGATGAAAGTTTTTGATTTGAATGTCTATAGATATAACGAAAATTACACTTGTTTATGTAATTTTATTAAATAATTTTATAATTATTGTTATTTTATAATTTATATTAGTGGAAATTTATTAAAAATAAGATTTAATTAGACCTACAGTACTCGTATCATCATGTCTAAACTTTGTTAATATTGAAATGAATGGTTCCTTTAATAACAGAGCAACAGTTGTATTAAAAAAATAAAATCTTTGTACATTCAATTGTTTTTTTACTTAGCAGTCACATCAATATTTCACACAGTAAAAATATCGCAACATTAAATTTACAGATAGCAAGCACGCACATACCCCTAGGCGACGGACTCGATCGACAGATAGAGCTAACCGTGTCGCGATGAGGATCTAGGTTTTGAGCACATATTTTGTGGGTCCGATGTTACCTGAAATACAACTACAAGTATGTCAAAACACAGAAACGCGTCAGCTCCACCTACTCTTTGGTTTATCAGCCTCGCCACACAGGCTATGAAACTACAAAGAGTAGTAAAACGCTTAATGGCCGCACAATCCGTTCAGTAGTTTCATGGTTGTTTCATAACGTCGTACGTGGTATAAACTATTTATAACGGGGCGATCGAGAAGGTCGCATAAACACGTATCAAGTGTAGGTATAGGCGAGTGTGATAAGATTTATAATAAACTGTAAACAATCACGGCCGTACCGTCCCATTGTACGTAACCTTGTGAAAAGGAACACTGAATAGTGCACAAAGAATAACACAATAACTTGTAGAACTGAAAGTACAGCTAGATGTTATTGGACTGGTCAGGGCAGTGGCTGACCTCGGAACCAATGTGATTGTAAATGCCTAAACTGGTATTTATTTATTTTTACAGGAAAATGACTTTCAGCACTGGTGACAGGTCCGTGAAGACAGTAACAAAATCTCTTTATGAATGCAACATAAAAAAATCCTTTATGAAATTTTAAAAAGCATTTTTGGTTTTTAACAAAAACATTTGTTTGAGCGTCAGGCTTACTATACCCAATGAGTGTGACAAAGTATGCAATGTAATGCGTGGACAATTTTACCTCGTAATGCAAACGAAAAGTAAGAGGCTTCGGTGGTGCGCAGCCTTGATCGCACTGAATTGGCAATATCCTGGAGCTAGAGAAGCCCGATTGGCGAAACCTTGCGACCTGCAAAAGTCGGTCGATGAACTCAGCAAGGCCGGCGCGCAACCGCTTTCTTTGTTCGGCTGTCGCAACTCCAGCTCCGCTTCAGCCTCGGATCATTTTATTAAGCCTTCACTCATCTGAATTACAATCGCTGTACGTACTACGAGCGTAATGTGGCCGCATTTATTAATACATAATAACGCAATGTTTGTTGTTCGTCCGAGTTCTAGTTTGTAGAGTTGAAGCTAGGTTTACTTTCCACCAAATTTGCCAAGTAAAGATTACTATAGTTAACTTGTTAATTTATTCATTTCTACGGATCTCCTGATAGATTTACATTATAAATTAGATATTTATAGAATACAACTTCGTTTAAATTTTTTGATATAAAAGTATAACGTGTGACCCGCTCTGGCTGTGGGTTCAACAGCCTGTGTGGTAAGAGCGAAAGTCTTTCGTGCTGGTAATCTCTCTCTCTCTAAACACTATGGTTTTACGAATCATTATATTATTATGTAATTTACAGCGACAGAAATATTAATTGTTATTCAACCTAGTTATGTTCTTTGTTTCGTATAGCTGATTATTATTAACCGACTTGGCCACTAGCTCGTTTAAACTTACCCACTTAAATGATTGTCTAGTCTGGATTTTGGATTAAGTTATCGTAAAATCCAATATTCTTCAACTACAGTTCCAACAATGAGAGAAATAACAGATAATGCTGACACAGCACGACGATTTTTAGTGATGCCTTTACTTCAAAAATGATAATGTTTTGAAAGAAAAAGATTTAACCGATCAAAGGCAAAGTCAAAAATAAATATGTATTTGTATAAGGACCTCTAGGGTCGTATAAGTGATTCTACTGCCTTTTCCAACGCGACGCACAAGGAAAAGTACCAGGCAACGGCACGTACATAACTCAGAACAACTCAATTATTTATTATCTAATAAATTGGTTATTATATAAATAATACTGTTAAAATAACATCAATGAACAAATTTAAATATATTTGCACTAGTTTAGTAACGCGCCGGGCGAGAAAGCGTATTGAAATTCAAATAGTAGCAGCAAAGGGGATTGAACTCAAATATATGTCAAGTGAAAATACTGAAACGTTACATAAAGCGCACTTAATATGTGTGCAAGTACGCTACATTTTACGTAAGATGAGGCCTATTCAATCACTACCGTCTGCCGGTTACATAAAACACTTCGTTCGAGTATCTATTCTTTACCAGCGATAAACGAGCCATTGTTTCTACTGAACTACATTGTGCTGGTGATGTCATTTCAAGGAAAAGCTTTATTTCTAACAGAGCACTAAAATATGAATAACCAAGTATGAGCAATATGGTAAGTAGCAACGGCAGTACTCAAGATGGTATGATTCATAGTGAGTTAAATTTATCGTGCAGTAAATAACTGTATTAACGTTTTAATATAATTAAATACTACAAACATAGTTTGTTTAAATAAAAATAATACGATTTCTAAACTCTAAACATTCAATTTTACTCGTTCGTAGACGTGCTACGATAACTGCTACGACGAAGCTCTACGGAGCTCTACGAAAATCTTTTACTAATTGCTAGACCACACAATTGTACTTATTTTATTTTCGTCTGTTTTCTCTACATTTGCTTAGATATTGTAAAAATCCGTAATCCCTGTCTTATAGTTTAGGGAAAAACATGATTATTTGTTTCGTAGTTTCTTAGCTCTTGATTAATGTCACGAAGTAAGTTCTATAGCCGTGAGCTAATTAAAACTATAACATATATTTTACACCCACGGCTCGTTCGTGTGGTACGTACCTGGATAAAAAGTCACCTATGTGTTATTACGAGTCACAAACGATGTATATTCCAAGTTGTGATATGTGTATTTATAAGCCAAATTCGTTAAGTGGTTTTCATGAAAGAGCAACAAACATTTATCTATATATCGAAACATCCATACAAACATCTCTGTTTCTTCCTTTCAAGTTTGTTTTTTGAAAGAGCTGCTTAAACAAAATAAAACTAAAATAACTAACAGTAGGTACGATGCCGATCAATTTGTACTAGGTAAGGTATGTAAGAGAATGTCCTACACAGACATGCCGTGTGATTGAGCACAAATAAAGGCCATGCATTTACATTTGCCGCTGGATCGTTGTTTCGCAGTTATCGTAATAGGTTCCATGGCCAAGTTGCAAAAAAGCAGGCGCGTGCGCAGGTAACTCATCGCGCTTACCGCCATCGCCACGGGGAGGGACACTTTCACCCGGCGAGGCTGCGCGGGCGTCGAACCCCGCTGTCCTACTCCGCTGACCTACTACGGACCGAAACACTTCACTTTCATTTTTGAGAGTACGATTAGGCTCGAGGGTGCGGCTTACTGCTCGTTACACTATTGTTGCGCGGGGCTTGGGAATCATGAAGTTTTCTTCAGCAGCACCCGCTCGTCCGCCGCTAGAGAGCTGTGACACCGACGCTTGCGTAAGACTTGTTATTGGCGAGAGTGAAAGTGGTGAGCACTGTCTCCATACTAATGGCCGGACGGGTGCGTTGCACTAGCCAGCCAGCTCCGGAGTAGCACTCTGGGTTAAAGTGTCACTACGCTTTCTTTATTACATAACTAACTTTTGCTTTTTAATTGCAAAAATTACTTAGATTTTCATTATAGGCTGTAAATAAACAATATGGGTAATAAAACAGAGAATAATGTAATGTAAATATCTTAACTGTATAGTCACGAGTAATGCGAGAAACTTTGAAATTTCACATACCTACTATGTAGTAAACCTAATGAGCCACTAACGTGCTGCATACCTAGATGAAGTTTTATTCCACACTTCAATATCAAAATCTGGCATGAAAACCTGAACCGGTTGAACCATTCTCTGATTTAGGTCAAGCCAATGAATCCTACAAACCCCTGTCTCATTTGCAGATATCCAAATTAAATCTTATCAAAAGCATTCATCTCGGATTCTGAAATGGGACGAATTTCGAAATATCGAGTTTCAAATAGGGCGCCAGTCAAGTCGGTTCGTGAATTTCCGTGCGTGTTCGTGTTGGTTCGGGGAGTCTCTCGCAGTGGAGCGGTGCGGTGCTGTGGTGCGACCTCGGGCGCGCGGAGCAACGAACGCTGACTAGGCCGAATGTATTACAAAGTCCGAGTCGGTCGCGGCCGCTCCCTGCCACTCTGCCTGCCTTTGAGATCCAGGCTAGGCTCGCCTCTTACTGCACGCCAATGCCTACAACCTATGTCTAAATCATTACGCCAAGGTGAAATCAAGTTCCACCGTTGTTGGCTTTCAAAGATAATATTATATTTCAATACGCCACCTCAAACTTTATGGACTATATTGCCCAAAACGAGAAATGTTATATAATATACGTTATATGTTTAACAGGCAATAGAGTCACCTAGCTTTTAAGACTGTACGATTTAGAGTGATCCTTGAGGTCCTACGAAATAAACATACATATTTTACTTTCTTTCTTTCTTTAAATTAAAACAATTTCACGTAACATAATGTATATTGTTACGTCGTTCGTCTGTTTGCATGAGCAAGTGGCCAACTCTGGGGACGGAATTTTTAGGCTGCCTAAAGGGCCATAAGACACATAGTATATTATTAATCAACTCCAAGGAGTGGAATTTTATGAAAGAGGCATTCCATGCAATAACTAAAAACAACCCTCCTTACAATTATCGTTGGTGAAACGGTTATTTTGCGAAGTCAAAGTTATTAAAATTTTCGGCAGATACTTTTGGCAATAAGATTTAAAGATTGCTTAAAACAATACACAGTCCACGCCTACAAATAGAATTAGGCCGAGGCTACATTAATCCGCGATACGCGAAGTGAGACTATGTGACCTAAATAAAAAAACCTACAATGCTATCTGTTAAACTATTGAATCTTGTTGCTGCAGTCAACGTCTGCATTAATTCAAAAAACAAAATCATACAAAAGTGGTCGTAAATTGCAGCACAATGTAGCGCTGGCCTAATTCCTGGCCCGGGAAAGGCGGTCAAGTAGGCCATACACCTTATTTCAAGCTGAGAAATAAAAAATAAGGGTCCTTGGTTCCTCATTATGAACACATAGTACCTACTAATTGTAGAAAATAAGACATATATTTTCGCATAATACGAGTAGGATAGTTTTAAATACATATTATAATAATATGGCGTGGCTATGTGAGATATTTTGAACATAACCGTCTTTCATTGCAATGTAAAAAATGTGTGAGGATTTATGAACAGCAATATGCACATATTGTATCGGTGTAATTAACATTTTGCGTACAGAGAGAGCGAAACAAGGAACGTACTTGAAATACCAAGTATATAACAATGATAATTACAAAACAACACCAATCAAGGCTGTCGATAACTTTATCCTTTGATTTATAATAATAATGACATTGCTCTCAACTACTCGAGTGATCAAGATCGTAGATTTATTTAATATCTTGATAGATCAGTTGAATACGTAGGCATTTTTTTAAATAACCTTATTACAACACTGAATGTTTGTTTTACGATTTAATGTTATTCATGGTGTACAATAAAGTGTTAATCTTTCTATCTATTACAAAAATAATAGTATGGGTCGTCTGAGTCGAGTCTGGCGGTAAGAGTGAAAGTTCTTCATCATACGTCTCTTCTCACGTCTCTCTATATTTGTATGTAATCTCAAAAAGAAATAAAACAAAAGCTTACGTTATTATGCTTTGAACTGAGAGTGTTTTATGATTAGATACATGAATGAAGGTCTCAGCCCAAGAATATTTATTTATTTATTTATTTATTTGTGGTTTAGGTCGGATTTCTACTACAATGTTTCTATATTTGAACTCAGAGCATATTATTTTTATAATATTTCTAAATGTAAAAAAATATTGTAATAAAAAGTTGTGCTTGAAATATTTTAATATAAGAAGCACTGAACTTATATTAAAATATTTCAAGCAACAACTTGGTAATATGGCCGCTTTGAATAATTAACAGCGGCCGTATTACCAATGGCAGTTATGATTAAGACGAGGCCCATTATGATCAATGTTCGACAATAATCCATGGCTTGTTAAATTTGCCAGCATTAGAATTTGCGCTCGGCGCACGTTCGCAAGATAAGTCAGTCAGGGTCGACGCGGTGCCGACGGCCGGCCATGCACCCGAGCCACAGAAAACTAGCAACCAGCAACGCAGAGATACAACTCTATAATATCGACGAGTGTTGACGCTAACCAGCAACCTAAAGCTGAGAATATTGAAACAGATGATGCACACTGAACATGCGGTTTCTGATCTTATGATAGGTCAGGTACGCCAGTCTGTAGTTGAAGTACTGTAGTTGGCAGACTGTGCTTGCTTGCGACATCGCCCCGCGCCCGCTCCAGCTCGCAGCCAACCATGGGGAAAACAACAACACCCACGTTGCTGACGTAGTCTTACTCAATTTAATAGCAATGCAATAATGCATTGTGCTACTCTAACTGACACAACTTTCATGAGCTTTTCCAACTTTCAGCAATGTTCAGAACCTTGGCATCTTTTTGTACTTTTATTTTATTTTATTTTATTTTATTTTATTCGGGAAAACAAACAGTTGTACAATATAATATATGGTAATTTAGTATACATAAATAGATAATGAGTAAATGTACAACCAACTACGTTATCCACAGATTACTAGAAAGAATAGCATGAGAAGAAGTTGTTGTTGTGTCAGTTAATGAAGTTGGTGTGGTAAAGATTGATTTGTACGTTTAGTCATCTAACAAAATTTCTTTAAGTTTATTCTTAAATTTTTTTTCGGGCAAAAGGAAAAGATCGACATCTATGAATCTGGTGTTATATGTGTCAACAATACGGTGCAGCGGCGAACGCACACCAGCATTGGTTCGGCATATGCGAGTGTAGAACAAACAGTACTGTATGGAGAGCAAGCAATCAAGTCATGACACACAGACAAAGCGTTATGTGGTTCTGCGGTCATCTATCATGATTCAGAATACTCTCAGAAGCAAATACCTATTATTAAGTACAAAACAAGAAGTAAATGTACTTACTTACTCCGCAAGAAAACTTACTAAAATGCTGTACATTTTTGCTTCAGTATATCCTTGACTGAGCACAAACATCGATTATTATTCACAATGCAAATATATTTTTTTTGTACTTGTTATAGTATAAAAACGTAAAATTCAATAAGTCAAAATGTTAAAAAATATACTGTACAACATACTTCATCACAAGATACAGGTGACACTGAAATAGAGACCATTGCACCGTGAAATTAAATTACGAGCCAGTAATAAAGCCGAAAGAAAGATGAATAGGTAGCATTTATAGCTATGATGAGAGGGTGGGGGTGCCCGAGGGAGCGCCCTAGTTCCCGGTCGGTGACCGGATTATATTTAGGTGGCCGGGTGCATATTGCATACGATTTACATTCCACCTACTATCACGTAGACACTCTAATCTATGTAATATTCTAAATACACTATGAAATTGAAAAAAATATATTTAGAAGTTTTCTAGCTATTATTATAGTTTTTATATTCCAGTTTTGGTCTTTTTTCAGAGAAAACAAATATTATCAGTTAATAATATATTTGTGTCAAAAGTACATGAACCTAAGTAATTTGAACGAAATGGTACATTTGCCTTGACTTGGGCGCGTCCAACGTAAGCACGAATAGTCTAGAATAATCCATTGTACGAGTACCTATAAGAGAAAATCTGAATTATGTGATATGCTGCGATCGTTTGCATAATTAACGTAGTCATAATTACTTTATTATTATTTACATACATAATACCTAGTCATTGCAAGAGCGGTTGAGATTTTCAGTTTTTATACGCTTTCTTGAAAAAGAAATGTCCGATTTTATTTAATAATATTGTTATAATAATAAAAAATAATGTGATTTTCACCATATCTTCTCTAAAGTTCATCATTGTTCATTGCTTATAACTTTTACGTTGATCTACGTTGGTGTGATGGAAATAACTTACCTTTCTCTAGCCGATAACGTGTTGAAAGTAACTCGATCAATAGTTTAACGACCGGACTTACCTGGAATAACACAAACAAGTTATCAATAACATGATACAAACAGCAACAAAAGTGAATTAACCGATTCAGCTATCTTAGTTCTGTAAACGATGTTTTTGAATCCAAACATTATATTTTTATCTTTATTCATAATAATTATATCTTGTTCTTATTAGACAGTTTGTACACAAACAATTTTTTTACAAAATGCCTTTAACATTCCCTGAGTCCTACTATCAGCTTATAAACCTACCTGTTAATATTTTAGTCGTTCTAATTCTAAAACCAGTTGGTAGCTAATAATTATTCTTAGCCTAGATTGTTTCAAAGCTTTGTTTAGTTTCGAGTGCTATAACTTACACTCTACAGGGAGCAAATACCACCGATTTACTCAAATTCCTAGAATAAATCCGAACCTATTATTTTAGGTAGATACAGTGTAACACTTCAGAGTCAGCGTATTTGCCTAATTGATCAAATACATGTTGTTCCATCCGTTGCCGTGAGCAATTGTGTTTCGTATGGTAGTGTTGCTTAAGTCTATATTCGTATGCTGCAATCGGGCGTTCGAGTCATTACGTTGTCATCGTCCTAATTTTGCAGTGTCCTCGTTTTTGAGGTCAGCCTCTATCGGGGCAACGAACCCGTGCCCTTATCGCGGGGGAGCGGCGGCGGGGCGGAGGGCGACGACGAATGACTCTCAGCTTAAAAAGTATTACTAACCACAGATAGATGGCGCTTTTTGTTTTAACTACCTACTTACTAAATATAATTACATGATAGATACACCTAACAATTTTATTACAAACAAACCGTACCTAAAGAATTCAACAGAAGTTGGCCTAGAAACTCGAAATTATATAAAAAGAAAAGTCTGTTATAATTATAAAGGCATTACGTAATGAAAAGTAGCACAGGTCCACGACCTAACGTAAATTATTACCCGATGCAACCCTATCGGTGGAGTATAGTACGTCAGCCGCACACCGAGGCAAGGTGTATGTATAGAGTCGTAGCGCGCACACTGAGTCGCGTGAACTGTAGGCGAGTACGGCCGGGTCGTTGGCCGACAACCGGGGCAGCCTTGCTCTGTCCTCCGCGCCCTATTTCTGTCGCCACAGAGCGCCCCCCGCCCCACGCGTCTCTAAAACCCTCTACGCTGAAAATTACTTACTCCAATTTACAGCCACCTAACTGAATTTAAAGAATTACATTTACTAAGTATCCAACATTCGTATAAAATACCATGTACCTATATTATTACTAATATAATTTGCAATAAAATCACACGTAGGTGAACCTACCCCACATACTAAAATTGTATTTAAGTACTAAGAAATCTATAAGGTTATATTTATATCTATAATATATCTAAATATATAAATATCTTTAAGGTGATACTTCCTACACATTCGTTGAAATATTAACAACCATTGCCTACAAATTATAAAATTGAAATGTTGGTTACCAGATTTCATGAGATCTATTTTGCTTATTATGAAGTTCTCGTAAAGTAAAGATTTTTTGCAAAGCTAGGCGTCTAGCCTCACAGCCCTGATTTGTAAGTGTATAGCAGCTTTTTATTAAAGTGATTGATGCTATTTGCTGACTGTATTTAAAATCTATGACGAGGCCATGTTTAACTTTATACCATTATATACTCTTGAAAGATGGACATAGGTTGTCCATTCAGTTGTTTGTAATATTGGGTAGGTATATTTAAATACAATTGGTAAGTTTTAATTACAAAAACATTATTTAACACTTCAATTGAAATGAAGTATCGTCAATCCATATACACGCTGTAAGTGCACACATCGTCAGGCCTGCGTGTGTGTCGCCGGAGCGAGCGGTGTGACGTGGGTTGCGTCAACTTTTACTCGCACTTTCTCGTCGACGCTTGCGCAACCTCTCCGGCGCAATACTGGTTCAGTCACCCGCCGTCCCATGGTGACGACGTTTCCCTCACTTACTCAACTGTCATTCCAATATTAATAATACGAGTATAAACACAATTCCAATTAATACCTAGTTGCTCACGATATAATCAACCAAGAATTTACTGCAACTAAACAAGCCGTCACTTTATTGCACGGCAACTCGACCTTAAAGCTAAGGCCAAACCTGCGCGACCAAAGCGACTGCGAAGCGGGAGCGTCTACCGCGCGACGGACGCTACCCATATACATCTATGGCGCTTTGCACACCTACGCGACCGCATCGCGGGACGGGTTATATGGTAAATCCGTCGCGCGGTAGACGCTCCCGCTTCGCAGTCGCTTTGGTCGCGCAGGTTTGGCCTTAGCTTAAAGCTACAATCAATTCAGACAAGTATCGAGCTTCTTCTAGACAAGTATTTTAGAGAGAATGCCTTACGCTCGGTAGTCATGCCACTCTGAAATAGTAGAGATATCAGCATAACTGTTACTTTTGTTCGAATAAGCTTATACATTTGCTTTTGACATAGAACAATATTTTCTAAAGTAATATAATCATTTTCATTGAAAGCTAGTGGTAGGTAACGAAACGGTAGGGGGGCGCGGTGTGTGGTGGGGGGAGCACGCGGTACGTGCCCCAGTTTCGCGCGGGTGCATGAACTCTAACGAGGTAAGGCCACCGACCGACTCCTTACTCAATGGAGACTGCACTTTATTCTGTTACGTTACGTACTGTTTTAGATTGCGGAGTGTGACGGCCGCTATATCGTCACAAAGCACCTCGCAAGTGATACTACATGGAGGAGCTGGGCATGATGCTAGATTCAGCTGCGGACCGACCTTCGCAATTATCGCTTTCCCTAGCTTCTAGATACTTTTCATTATTTCAATGGCACTTGCAAAAATATGAATGATAATAATAAAATAGACACATTGACACCTTGCCACACATTAATATATTATAAGACTAAAAGACCAAATTTATTAAAATAACAAACAAAACATAAGTTTGTTTATTATAATTTCGTTTCAACAAAGTCAATCTCGCAAGTAGAGTCAGTTCTACAATTGGGTCAGCGGGAACGAGCGTCAGGCGGCACGACAATATAACCAGCACAAACAGAGCCAAAATAAATGTGCACAAAATAACTTTTTGTGTGTGATATAAATGCCATCATTATCTTATTTTGAACATCTTGTTATTTAATTCAAATTGTTGTTGTAAAGCAACATCAACTAGATAACATTTCCATGACTGATGTAAACGGTTCTATATATATATAGGTTCAATTTGTATTACTTTGATACAAGTTTTTATATTACTAAGAAATTATAATCTATAAAAACTAGAAACTAGAATCTATAAAAAAAAACAAATATTGTACTTTTACTCACAACCATTTATCATATAGTAAGGGAATCTATCTATGCAATCATTACATATATGTATATCATACATTGGTTTGCCTGTATTATTATTATTATGTCAATGTAATTTTGGCTAACGACTTGCAGGACTTATAGTTATTATATAACTTTAGGTTAATGAAACAATGAATACAATATTGTAGGCAGTGAGTACAGAGTGACAAGCTCATGAATAATACAATTGTAGGGGTATATAGGTCACGTCGACGGATACGTAAACAGCTGAGTCTCTGAGGGACTATGGAGTAATCTCCTCTATGCTATACTAGTCGTATAAAATCTAGGACATCAAGCGGCGACAACACTTTTGTTTCTATCTCCATATAAAGTAATAACTTTTACTTTTCAATAGAAAGTAAACTTGGCAACATAAAATACAATTCTACTCAAGACTAATGTATGTATATGTAATGTGTGTTAGGATATAACAAAAATATTTTCTAGTAAATGAAATGAAAAAAAAAATGAAATATGATCACGACTGTATCCCAGGAAGCGGTAGACATTTCTTTTAGATCTCTGTGTAATTCTTTAGATCCTTTGAAGATGTCTAATGGGGTAGTCAGAGGTATGTCCAAATACATATTTGGTACATGCCCACTTTTTGCAGAAGTAGTAAATACAACATTTTAATTCACAATCAGATCAAATAGTCAGTTATTTTGTTAAATATTTAAATTTTGTTGTATATTTTATCAGCACCATAACTAATACGTAACAAGAAACTTGTATATTAAAATAACAAACAAAACATAAGTTTGTTTATTATAATTTCGTTTCAACAAAGTCAATCTCGCAAGTAGAGTCAGTTCTACAATTAGGTCAGCGGGAACGAGCGTCAGGCGGCACGACAATATAACCAGCACAAAAAAAAAAAAAAAAAATCTGTTTGTTTGTTATTTTATTGCTCATTGTTTGTTAAACATCCTGTTTATTACAAATTTAATGTGCATTATAAATTATGAATGATATTAATTCAGTGAAACAATGCGTGTAAGCAGTGCGAGTAAACAACCTGTATTTGGGGCAATAAACTTCATCAAGAACGCCAGATAATTTTGTTCGATACTTGGGTTAGTAATTATCTCATTATGTTTTCGAGTCGATAGGCGTTTATCTTCCAATTTGCATACAGATGCATGCATGCCAGAGCAAAAATGTGTTATGAACATTCGATACAGTGAACCCTGTTGTTGCCTTCGCTATACGCCGAAGGCTGGTACCTACCTACATGCACTCCCACTTTTGCATATTTCACAAATAAAAAACTGTTTGAATAATTGAGCGTGACCGTCGCATTACATCTAAAAGTATAAATTAGTACTCGATTCTCAAATATTGCTGCATCTTTGGAATAGCACAGGACAAAATGTTGGGTCAAAGCCGCTACGCCGTAGCAGTAATAAAATACATTTAAAAGATTTCAACGGGGTCTGTTTCAAAAGTACCTTTACTAAATCATTTCGTTTTCAGTTCTTTTGAAGAAACTTTTTTAGACACGTTAACCTAATAAACTTTTTGCCATATAAATAAAATGCATTGCTATTAGTGAATAAGGATTTTGTTCTTATAATAAATTCAGGTCTTCCAAGTTTTTGTATAACATCTTGGATTCGTACGGTGTGGCATTTACTTCTGCGAATAGAACTTATTTAGAGTTCTTGTAAATAGCAGATACATTTTCAAAGAAAAAGAAGATAAACATTAACCTACAATATTAAACTGAAAAATATTAAGTAGAATATTTATTTAACTAGAATATTTATTTACGACGATAAAGCAAACTAATTTGCCTATTACCTATTTTTATAAGCTGAAATGTCATAAAAGTCAAATGAAACCTCTCAAATATCATGCCATCGCGGTATCTGTGTGATACCGTGGTATCGTGCAGAGACCATGTCACTGGAGGTTACCTCTCCCCCTCCCGCCTACTGTCCCAACCTCCCCCCTCCCCCTGCAGGAGCAACAAACTCTGCAAGGTTGCACTCCGACCGACTGCTGTCGTTGGCTCGCTGGCTACAGTTAGTCCTCGCACACATTTATTCTGTTCGAATTAATTCACGTTGTATGATTTTTACTTTGTTTTTCAACACTAGAGCAACTATAATTTGTCATTTAGTAATAGAATCCCACTCATATATAATAAGTGTTAAGTCCATACAATTCTTTCACGCGAAAACTACTGAACAGATTTAGCTGAAACTTGTAATAGTTTATGACCTGGAATATCACATACGTTTTTTCTTATCTAGGAAGGTAGGTACATTGGGGCGAAACCGTGGCCGAGTCTCAGCTAGTTCAATAGTATAATAAAAGACATTTTCTTCCAGCGATGGTTAATATTGTAATAATATATTGTATAGTAGACCTTTAACGACCTACAACCTACTCGTATATCACCACACGTTTAAGTATTGAAATGCTTTAGCATATCAGAGCTTGTAAGTAAAAGTAATCGTATTTATTACCAAAAAATATGTATAGAATAAGTTCTAAGTTCGAGCTTCTAATAAATAAATAAATATCCTTGCTAGTAGTCTGCACGTGGCCTTTGCTAACTAATGCATTATCTATGCCAGTTACGATATCACCCGCCCTTCTCCTACGAACTGTTTTAATTATTATGTTGTCATTTATTGATTCTGAAGGTTTTAGGAATTACTAGATTATGTGAACTTTATAATGCTCTTTAAAATTACGGAAAATGAAATAATAATAATCATGCCTGCAACATTTTCCATTATACATTTTATAGTTTAAATTATTATTATTTTCATCTTAGGTATACTTATTTTAGAACTCCTTAAAAACCGTTGCTTAAATTTTGAAGTTCCATGAGCTTTTTCAATAATTATAATCAAGCTTTTTCAAAAATTCCTTTATTTCTAAGAAGTTGTATTAATCTTATCATTTATATGGATAAGAACATTACTGCAATTGTTTAATCTTATTCTTCGTATCAAAAATGCAAAGGTACATTTTTAAGCAAAAACACAAACTACATTTTAAAGATTATACTAATGTTACTTGGATTTCATCGTGTAGCGCCATCTTTCGTCGAGTAGCGGAAGTTTTGTTTTACGTTTTTATTGGAGGCAACAGTAAATTAGTTATATTAAACTAGTATTTATCTACAAATATTAATATATAATCCAAATGTTCGTATTAAGTTTGGTTTTAACAAAAAAACAATGTTGTTTACGTCAAAGTAAAAAATCTGTGCTAATGCTTATCATACAATTTGTAAAATGTGTTTACGTCAGAATAAAGGTCTCAGCACACTAATGGGAACGGAAAGGGATCGTAACCGTATCGCCTCGAGTCGTTCAGAATGGTTTGTATTAAACTCCCTACTGCAACGCACACTAATCGGAATCGTAACGTGATCGCCTCCCCTCAGAACAGTCTCCGAACTTGCAATTCCCGCTCTTACGGCTCATCGTCTCCGCGCCTACAGCTCATCGTCCCCGCGCTTACGTCTCTCCGTCCCGTCCCCTCCCGCGACTTGCGTGCCATAGAGAAAAGAGCGTAAGCGCGGTGTCGCCTAGCCGTAGCCGAGTTGACGTACAGGCGCTGCTGATACGCTTTCATTACGTGCATACGGTAGGTTGACGCCTGGTTGACAGCGAGGTGAAAGGCGTTACGGTTACGATCCCTTTCCGATCCCATATGTGTGCTGAGACCTTAAAGGTGATGCGTCACACGGTGGCGGCGGTCATCGTTCCCGTTCAGATACAAATAAAATATTATTACTTGACTCATTGTTGTACTATTTATTTAGGTAACTTTGAATTTTGGAATTCGGACAATACGAGTATCTTTCCATGTATATTCCTACTACGACTAACTAAAAAGTGCTTATCTGGTTTTCCAGGTCATAAACTATGTAAATCATATATGATGTATTATGTTCTAAGTTGTTCCGTTCAGTAGATTTGGGTAAAAGTGTGACAAACATTCAAACAAACTTCCGCGTTTAGAATATCATTAGTGGGATAATTATGTAGTTGTTATTACATATTTAAATATAATTGTGGTAGGTTTTGCCATAATTGGGTTAGTCCGTCATTTATTGGGTTATTAATTTTATTGATATTGTATTAAATTAAAACTCGTCGCTTGTCAGTTGCTAGATGATATTACACTAAATTGAGTTAAAATGAACTTATAATTAATTTAACTACTGTATTTACATAAATGGCTTGCTTTCTAGTCACTATGGGTTGGCTGTGGCATCCTCTTACTCGAATAAAGTACGAAAAGGAAAATGTGTAACTGGACTCGCTTCTGACTATCCCGATGTTGTTCGAATAGGTACAAGAGTATTATGTGTACCTACTAAGACAAAAAGACTGTCATTCTATATTTTATGATACCTAATAATATCATGTAAAATCAAGTTTCATAATAGTAATACTACATTTAAAGTACTTAATTAATCTGTATATTTTAAACAAACAAATAAAGAAAAGCCTTAATTTAATTTGTTTTAAATACAATGTATACCCATCAAAAAAATATGCTTTAAGTTGTAAATTATCCAACTTCAGGACAAGTAGTGCCATCTATAGCAAGTCACCGGAAGCTTGCAACTTCACAGAAGCCTTCTCTTGGTGCGCCATCTAGCGGACTTTTCCAGAACCAAGTCAAGGCTTTGCAGGTTGGAGGCTCGAAGTAGCATCGTACCTCGGGAAAACGCTACTAGATATCGCTTTTCTTATTCGAATATCTTTACTTGGAAAATAAATTATTATATTGGTTTTATCTATATAATATGAGAGGTATGTTAATACAAAATAAAATAAATAAGATTATGATTGATTAGAATGTAACATACCTATCTTATTTTATGTTTTAAATAATTAAATTTTTTCTTAATTTACAAACCTTAGTCTTTTGATAATTCGTTGATTTTCAATCTTTAATAAAGGTGACATTTATTTACATAGGTAAATATTTACATAAATAATAAATAAATAAATATCCTTGGACATTCCACACAGCGTCATGCAGTCCCAAGCTAAGCAACTTAATGCTTGTGTTATGGTAACCAGATGACTGATATAATACTTAAATACATTTTTTTTTGTAAATACATACATATTATAGATAGAAAACACCCAGACACGGAACAAATATCTGCAGAACATACAAACATTTGTCCCGTAGCGGGGATCGAACCCGCGACCCCCGCGTCTCAGCCGGGCATTCACTCAACTGCGCCACAGAGGTCGGTCAACATAACTGTACAAAATACTTAATAATATCTTTAATTAGATTTTCATCGAGCCTTCATTTTTGTGATGATGACTGAGTGGGTTAGCGCATTCTCTTTCGATCCGAAGGTTGTGGGTTTGGATCCAGCCATATTTCAATAAATATTTCGTTTAAAACGGTGTTAACGGTAAAAGAAAACATCGTTATTAAACCAGTTAGTTTTGTTAGTAGACTTGCCACCTGTTACGTATGGAATGTTAATTTTTGTAAAATGGACTCGTAGATCCCTTAATTGAATTTGGTTGGACTAAGACATTTTATTGCCAACATCCTGGGACGGCAGTAGATCAGACAAGCGCAGAGGACCGTGAGCAATGGTAAAAACAAAGGGAGGCCTGAAAGAATATATTTCTTTTCATTTTCTTAATTGTTCTACTTTTTTGAGGCAATGGTCTTAATGAATACCTAATAAAATTTGATTGATCAAAATTTGAGTCTATGGCGATGGCCATAGCTCCATTGAGGTCCTCTTTTCTGCAGGTGGTAATACACAGAGGACTTTCCAGCAGATGCCTTGTCTGGCTGGTTTAAGGTTCACCGCAATCACAAGGGTTCCATTTATTCCATTTGCCTATTTATTTTGCTTTTTATAGGTATTTGAAATGTTAACATGGAAACTACAAAAGTTAGTTATCTATTATTATATTATTATATTCTTTCTTCGCAATTAAATGCTAAAACTGGCATGGGTAAGGTTGACTTAACGACTAGGATTATTTTAAGAACATTGCGTTCGATTTTAAAACAATCCCCAATACGCGCTTATGCATTCAGTTTCCATCCAAAGTTGATTATATTTGCTAACTTATGCTAACGTAAATAACACGTAATGTAACCTCCAGCCGACTTTCGGACTGCGTCCGGAACAAACACACGACTGACCTACAAACAGTAGCGAACATTGGAAGATAACATTAACTATCCTTTTCATACTTGTACAGAGTAGTAATACAGAGATGAGATGGAGAATCTCGGTGCGATGACGAGCCTCTGATGCTCCGCTCAATGTCAAGTTCACCGATTATTATTAGTGCTCAATGCCACAACATACACGCAAGCATGACGGAGTGCCCGCGCCAGCCGAACATATGAAATGTTTGCATACCGTGCAGTACATACACTGCACATCTTTATATACTTACTCGTATTTCAAATAATTGTTTACTGCCCAATAATTGACGATTGTAAAACATTTGACATAACATGCAGGAATTGAAACGTCGTTTTCGTAACATAATTTTCCTAACACATTTTTGTAACCTTTGCTTCTAAATGTAGATGCTACATAATTACTTATGAATAAACATACATTTTCCTTCTTGTGATATTTAAATTCAAGTTCAATGTCATGCTACTTATGTTACTTTCAGACGGATGCTTTCGTTCGCACTACTTCAATTAAACATGTAACAGGTAAGTACCTAACACATATATAACTAACTAAGTAGAACGAGTAAAGCTATAGGTAGGTTAAATTTTCGTTCGATGTTCAGTAGGTTTACTGAGAAAACAAATTCATGTTCTGTGAAACGAAAGTCCGTCGAGCCAGTTAGTTCGTAAACTCAGAAGACCATCACTAAACATAAATTAAATTTTGGAGGGATAGTCAGAGACAAGTCCTAGTATGAATCAGCTTCTATTTTTATAACTTACGTCACCGTTGCATGCTCGACCTAACTCAACAAATTTCCGTACACCGTTGTATTTTAAGTGTTTTACTTTAGCTGATTCTTTAAATAATAACTTTTTAACTTTTGAATTATATTCTCAATACTTATAATAAAAAGAGCAGGAAACGTTAACTCTAAAAATTTACCTAAGTATCAGTACTTAGTTTAAAAAAAAGTGTATTCGTATACAATGTACGAATAAATCACTGAAACTTTTCAAAATTAGAAATAGAATGTTAAATAGAACGAACGACGCCGAGTATACATATCGATGCCTTCCGGCCTACTGGGGATAAGCGCCATTTTGGGCGAAATCGACTTATATATATGGTTGGAATCGTCTTTTTTTTCTGCGTCGTTTGGTCTTACTTTCATGGCTCTACGACCAACTTTTTGTCGCTTAGGCTATATGTAAATTAAGGACCATGGCCTTATTTTTTCGTCTTAAACGACATGGTTTTCGACATATTTTCGTAAGTTGGTCGTTAGATAAAATATTTTTTAAGTAATTTAGACTTGTACTTTTTGGACTTTCTGTATCACTTTATTAATTGGTCGTTAAGCTTATTGGGCTGCAAATAATTGAAGCTAAATATTACACTTATCCTTTTTTGAAAATCTGTTAAGAAAAAAAAAATGTCGTTTAATACAATTGAGAACTTTTTCAAAAATATATTTTGGCGCTTGATCATATTTGCCCTCACACCATGCATAATTTTTGAGGAGCTTATCACAAATTGTCTCAACAGATTTTGATTATCATTTGTCGCTTATCCTTATTTTCCCTTCCTATTTCCAAACAAAATATGGCGGTTAGATAAAAAGGCATAAGTAAAATTGATACTTGTGCATAATATTCCATAACGCATTTTGTCGGTTACCTTGTAAAACCAAATTTTAACGGTCAATAGACGCCCATTCGCTCAGGTCAAATAGTGATGAGTCCAAGTCTCGACCTGTCATTGCGCACGCGGCCGCGGCATAGGCGCCACATGTGTACGCGAGCCATTTTAGCGCTCGGTTTATAGCTCAGCATTGGATTGAAAAAGTAAGTGTTGCATTAAATAATTAAGTTTTTATTATTGAATATGACGATGTGAGTAGGTAAATAACTGAACTATGAGTAGGAAAAAAATCACAATTGCATTTATAAATAAGTAATTCTTCATACATAGTTAGATTATAATATTTACATCTAACTATGAATGAAGACTTAGGTATTTATTTATAAGTTATTCTTCATACCATAGTTAGATGTTAATATTTACATGTATATGCATGTATGAAGAATTATTTATTTATAGGTATATGCAATTGTGATTTTTTTTAGTTTGAAAAAAGTAGGAATTCATAAAAAAAATACATTCGTTAGTTTAATTAGTCTATATTCATTAAAATGGCACACAATCACAGATATCCTGAGAGGACAGTAGTATCTTTACCTCTAAATCAAAACAAAATAAATAATCAACAAATAGGGAGATAATCTAAGATCTGAGATCCCTGAGATGCGGATTAGGCATAATCACTGTTCAATTTTTGTTTTCAAATTGAGGGTAGCTTGGTAAGTCACCATTGATCCTGCCAATCAACGGACGCCAGCGAGATGCCGACAGAATGTCGTGGCGTATTGAGCTGAATGGACATTCCTTTCGCTCTTCTTAAGCTTTCTACATTTCTCATTTTCCATACAAATACCTGTGTGTGTGTGATCATTAACGTTAGTGACTGGTGGAACCTATAAACTCTGACTCTGTTGAAATTTACTTGGACCTATCTCCTGAGAGCTGTGCTCATGCATCATTTTCAGCCAGCGGAAGTTGAGAATAGGTTAGTGGTGCTCAATTGCCTTCTTGAAGACGACAGCCTATGTATGAAGAATTATATATGCCTAATCCGCATCTCAGGGATCTCAGATCTTAGATTCTTGTAATTCTTGTAATTCTTTATTGTACACAAGAGAAACTTAAAACTAGGACATTAAAAACAACATGTACAAAGGCGAGCTTAACCCTATTAGAGTTTTCTACCAGCAAACCTTGAGTTAAAAGAAAAGCTATTACAATAGTGGATGCAATGTGTACTAACAACAACTAATTGATTTAAAAAGAAAAGTAAATTATATAATGAAAATAAAAAATAAAGAAAACTGATTACCTACCTACCTACTTATAATACAATATACGTACAAATACCCATACATAAACATAAATATTAAACCACAAAAACAACAAAATTAAATAAATATATAAATGCATTATAATAAATAAACAATACACTATAGTCTGTCTATAAAGTCGTGACAATAAATGAGGGCGCTGCTAAAATGTATATAGCAACCCTATAGTGTGACTACTGATTTTGATACTTGCAGTTCGTTCCATGTAAAAGTTCCTACCAGCTTTTAGGCGGGAATTTGAGAAGGCATGTTTTATTTTTTAAATCTTGTGCTTAACTGTGTAATAATGTTGGATTAAAAGGTTAAACTGTTGAGTGTTCATACATACATAGGTGAAGGCAAATGAAACAAAATTGGATTTCATTGTCATTTTTATAAGAATTTTATTTTTTGCCGTAGTGCACAAATATTAAAATTGTCCATGCTTTCTTGGCCGACCCTACTGTGTTTCACAGGAGTTTCAAACTTCCCATCATTCTTGAATTCGCCTAACCGTAGGTACTTTCTGATTTACCTGAAAATTAAAAAAAATATATTACTGAAAGTAATCAAAAGCATTTTAAACATAAAGCAATTAGTTAAAATTTTAAATACTTAGGTAGGCAGAAAACGTAGCTAGACTGTGTGCCATTTAACTGCCAATTTCAATAACCTTTCTATCTCCGATTTTGCTTACTGCGGATGGATATTTGACATTACTTCCATACAAAATATGTCAAATATCTACCGACAGTAGACAAAATCGGAGATAAAAAGGTTATTGAAATTGGCTGTTAATGTATCAAGATTAGATGGTTTCCTATAACATGACCTACTGTGATGTTCAATCTGACGTAAAAATGTGCAATGTAAACAATGCCTTTTTTGGTCTCCAAATCGTAATTTAGGTCAATTTGTTACTTCAGGCAGATTAGAAACAAACAATAAAACGATTACATACCCGTTATAGATGCTGTTCGCCCATATATATCATCCAAATCCCACAAAATATGTCCAACTTGGTATTCCGCTAAACATTGCTAAAAAACTTTAAAAATCACTTCCCGCGTGTCACTCTCATTTACTTTACTTATTTGTGATACTTTTGTGCGTAGTTCGGTTTCATTTCATTGCAGTTTAACTAAGAAAACAACAGAAAATAGAGGAAAATATGTTCTTGAACTCACTCGATGACAGCTGACGACAGCTGTTATACCTTTGTTTGGTGCTGCCAGATACACGAATAATTTTAGTTCCTCAAACATTCATGTCAGGACTTTATAGATAGACTATACTTAAATACATAAGGATACATAATTATTATACTAAATAAGATAAATAAAAGATTTAAATTGACATATAGTGCTCTTTTACCTTTGATTTGAATGAAGAAATCGTTTGACAACTGCGTATTGAATGGGGTAGGGAATTCCACAGCTTCACAGCATGTACAGTGAAAGAATCACTATAACAGCTGGAAGAGTGGGAGGGGGTTTTAAGGAGAAGGGACATACTTGATCTACATGGCTTATCACGAGAAACAAGGTAGTCAAAACGTTCACGCAAGTAGGAGGGGGATAGAGGATTACGTAGGATGAAGAAAAGGAAGGATAACACATGCAGGTCTCGTCGACGACGGATGGGAAGCCACTTTAAACGGTCTCTGAACTCTGACACAATATGGTCAAACTTGCGTAAACCAAAAATAAAACGTATACCTACACAAGTTTTGCAACCTTTCCAACTTGTTAACCATCACCTCCGTAGCATCTAGGAAGCAAACATCAGCATAGTCAATAAGGGGTAACAACAGTGCTTGAGCTATTATTAGTTATTATCTCCCTATTTGTTGATTATTTTGTTTTGATTTAGAGGTAAAAATACTACTATCCTCTCAGGATATCTGTGATTGTGTGCTATTTAAACTAAGAAATGTATTTTGTACTTTTTTCAAACTAAAAAAAATCACAATTGCATTAAAACATAGCATCTTGTACTTTTCTAGTTTGAAAAATAAAACATAGCCGAATATTTTTTTCATTCAGCCGAATGTGAATTTTAATTTTTAATAACTTACTACAATTTCGTTGCCTGCATGATGGAATTCAATAACCACTTATTACATTTTTCCGCTATGTGATGTAAAAAATGTAGTGAGATAAGCTATTTTTCCCTAATTTAAATTCAAACATAAAATGCAGTTATATTTATTGAGTCTCGCGGTGATTAAGAAGGTGCTGACACTTAGGATGTTTTTGCTGTTGGTAAAAATAGAACTTTTCAGGTTAAGCGACAGTAAATGGTGTTTAAAAGGCGAATTATACTAATTTTTAAATAGTACTTTGTAGATATATGTTTTAAGGTGATATGGCTTAAATTTTGAGCCTGTGGCAGCAATAGCCGATTTTTAATGAATTTATTTCAAATATTTTCAACTTTAAACCTCTCTCCTGTAAAGTTTGGTAAATGGCGCTTATCCCCAGTAGGCCGGAAGGCATCGATATATAATAGCCACTCGGCCATACTCAACGCCTGTGATAGATTATTGTGGTCTTACCAATTCATGGACATTTTGTGTACAAGACCACAGATAAAATAATACTATGTAACAAGACGCATTCGTTCGTATATGAGGAGAAGACCTTTGAGGTAGTTTGGGTACGCAACCCGTAAAACCGATACCCTTTTTTACATTTTACATTTTTAAATTACAATTTAGATAAATCTAGAAATAAATTGGATAAAAGAGAAAATGAATACGACTGTATTCCCAAAGAGCATTAAACAAATTTGACTTTCTTAAGTATCTACAATATGTAATTTAACCTAAAATTCTAGCTTAAAGTAAGACCAAAGTGTACAACAACGCGGAACATTTACGGCCAAATGGCACTCGTCCAGGGTGCCCTTGCCAACAGACTTTTCACTTCGATGCTCTCCAAAAAGTATACTTTAACTCATATTTATTACATTACTTGGTATTGCCCGTTGCACCATAATCATAATTTTAAATTGCCATTATTTTGAAGTTTGACTAAACCGAACTAAATCATTTTGGAAAATACATGTGAACTTGTTACTACTTATACTAAAATCCCATATCTTGTAGGACTATTTTGTATGTTCGTGTTTCAACCAAGGGATCGATTAGGATGAATCTTGAAATAAGTGTAGTGTAAACTGTGTAAAGATAGACAATTCTTTGCATACACGCTGGTCAGTGATCTTTTCTGTTCAGTGTGTAATCTTGAACCTAATGTTCCCGAAGGATTTACATTAAAAGTAAACTGAACAAACACTTATATTGGCAAGTTCATAAACCTAGATATCAGGACTGAAAGCTGTGAGTGGTGCAGTAGACAGGGAGAGGCGGCAGTCTGCACGCATCTTCCCCCACTGCAGTATTGATCGCGGCCGTGACTCACGCCCTTGCCCGACATTCACCCGTCTACCCCATTCCCCATGGCACCCCACCAGCCCGCTGCACGTTTTCAAACTGGCTAAAATTAAAGCAATTACCATAAATCGTGCCAAACGCAATTTAAATGGAAATATCTGAAGGGAAATCCTGAATTACTACAATTGTTGAATATAATGTTAACTGAAAAAACTTTTATGAGTCTTGAATCATATCAACTACACATAATTTAGGTCCTCTAATGTACGAATCTGTCCAGATATACATCTTTACCAACGTCATAAATTCTGTAAAAAATAGTTTAGGTTTTTTTGTTAGAGATACAGTTATTTATAGGTGGTATTAGAATTAAAGTCAGATAAGTCCTTCCTACTTCCTTCCTACTCCTATCCTACTTCCTACTTCCTATCCTATTGGGTATGTAGATAGGTGATACCCTGGATTAACACATAGGCTACTTTATATCTCGATATTCCCGCGGGAACGGGAATTACGCGGGTGAAACCGCGGGGCGCAGCTAGTATACTATAGGTACAATTAAATATTGACTGTAGCCCTCAATATATTTCCTGACAGACCCAAAATAACTAGTTTTTATTTTTATCCAGTTCTAATAAGTCCTTTAAAGCTTGTTTTCTTTGAGATTTTCCGGTTTTCATTCCAATCAAAAAAGGTTATACGAAGTTGTACCATGTAAACACGTCTAAAGTAGCAATCACCAAGTTCAGCATTCGGCTTTTCCGAGTCCCCTACTGCTTTCCCCACATCTCTATAGCAATTCGCATCACGTAATGCGGCCCCCTGTGACCAGGGCACCCTACTAACTTTTATTTCGTTATTAGATCGAAGGGATAGAGGGTAAAAGGGTCCGAGCCGTCTCGGCTTCCCTTCCTATTTCTTACGATAAATCTTTGTTGATGTAAGAGGTATGTCAGGTATTTTACGGTAAAATATTGACACGAGTTTTTATATACATTTTTGGATTCATTGCATTTTATTTTATATTTTGTAGACGAAAACAAAGACAACAATTTAGTTACCTACATATTTTTACTAAATGCAATACCTAAGTAATTCAAGACATGTACTGTTCACTGTACCTAGCTGATGTAAAAAGTATGTATTTAGTTATACTTATTTCTATTAATTGATTATATATAAATGCAATCACACTCACCATTATTACTATTATGCTTGAACTTATTAGACATTCACTTTGAATAATCGCTATATCGGATTAAAATCGAGTGAGCATCGAGTCATGGCACACAGTTTCGGTTGCGCGAGGGTATGGCTGGATCGATTCCGCCCCACACGTTCACGGTCATCGCCCTCCGCCCGCCCTACGCTTCCGCGTCACCGCACGCCCCGACCCCCCGACCCGCGGACACCCCCTCGGAGCCCCTCGCTAATTATAGGTACCTGCGGCCCTACAGACGTTACGAAATATAATTAGCCTGACTATTTCTATACAAATATTTCGTCTCTAGAGTGGTATCAAGAATGCTTGTGACTTCGAATCTTCGAAAATTTTTAAGCAAAACTAAAATCCACAATAATTTTAAAATAAGGTAACTAATAAACAGTGTTAACCGGATAAACAATAAAAGTTACCACATTTTGTAACTTTTTAATTGTAAATCCGGCTGAGTTAAAAATAATGTTTGTTTGGTTTAATTGTTTGTGCCACAGATTTGAGTAAGTACTCGTGTGTTTATTTATCTAGTGCCTAAAAGGCTGTAGTGGATTAAAATTATGAGGTGTTGGTAGATTTATTTATAAGAAAATATGAGTTATTCTTACCTATATAGTTGCGAAGTAAAAAAACAAAAAACAGTTTGACATGTGCTTATTTATTCATTTAGTTATAAACGATTATAAAAACCTTTGCCCTAACCTAAATCTATTCAACTATATCTAAACCTACGGGAACATAATTAATGTGTATAAGTGGAATAAAGACAGTGGAAATAATAAAATATAGGTATATCCTTTTTGACTTTAAATATTGTTATTATTTAATTATTTTAAAATTTATGTTAAAAACAAAAATAATATTAAGTAATAAACATTTTAATTTAAAAAAGCGGCTAAGTGCTTGAAGGATTAAGATCTTAAAACTCCCAAATGTTTTTGAAATGCCTATTCCATACTACAGAGCGCAAAGGGAAAAATAACCAACGCGTCACGTGTAAAGTAGGTAATATTAGGTACATTTCAGGAGTTTTATTATGTAAATTTTTACAACTTCGTCAGTGTGATTAATTATTGTATTTCTATGCCAAATTACTGCTTTCTAGTATCAATAAATAGTCTCTAAGCATAATCGTAGACAAACGGAAATGGCGAAACTGTAACAACATTGGCAATTTTTAGTAACCTCTGAGTAGAAATCCTTATTCGTCCTTCACTTTCTGTATTCGTTATAAAGTTAAAATTAATAAATTAATTAAATTTAACAATTATTGTTGGTTTTTTGTAATAATGACATGTCAACAATTCAAAGAAAAATAGAAATGTGCACTGCAAAAACAGTTTAGATTACATAATAAAATCTGTAATTATTTAATACCGGACTCGTTCAGTTACCCCCGGTTCCTATAACAAACTAACGGATGTCCGTAGGACTTTCTCCATAGCAACGTTGTTATCTGTCAAAAAGTTTCATACATTGTATGTTGAAATAACAACGTTGCTATGGTGATGGACCTACGAACATCCGTTAGTTTGTTATAGGAACCGGGGGTTAATTGATACCATTATTGTACGAAGAAACTATTAAAATGATCTGTGCTTCTATAAGCAACTTGTCAGTGTCACAAAGCCCCGTTACAAGGAATCAATGCGTTACGACCTATTGTTGTTCATAGACTCTCCTATTTATGAATTTTGAATGAGCTGCTATGTTAGTCGTGTAATATGACGCTCCTAGAAACTACAGCGGATGGTAAGTATCCAATGAAACCGGCTCATATAAAACATCGCCCTATAAAACTGAATTAATTTAAAAATTATCAAAACAAAAAACTTGGGAAAACCAGCCTCTAATAAATAAATAACATTTCGTTCACAAAGATATTATCTACGAAGTAATTAACCACCTAAACAGTCTAACAAGCCGCGATCTTATCCAGTAATGGGTCAATTGTAGCCACGCTAAGCCTATCTGCGTACAAAAATACAAAATCCAAAACGCAATCGTATCGATCCTGCAGTCCAAACTTCCCCTACTGACATAAGCTTATATTCTCCACCCCGCCTGTATACCAGACCTATATAGCAAATAATGCTGAAACTGCGTCAGACGCGACAAGTGTACTCAGAGGGCGCGGCCGAGTAAGAACCTACGTGTAAACTATACCTATACCCACTTATACATTTTGTTAGTACATTGCAGTGAGTGGGTGAGCAGACTGCAGGCAAAGTCGACTGAATCCCGGAAAACTACCGACCCAGTCTAGACAGGGGGGCACTTCCCCTCTTTACCGTCCTCACCCCGCGCGCCCGCTCTCCTCCGTACCCTGTGCTTTCACCACCGGCTTGCAGACATTATAAAAAGAGAACACACCCCAGCTTTTAAGTGATGCGGTGTGTGACATGAGAACAAAACCTGGGGAAATGGAGATGAAAAATTTTAAAAGGTGTTTTCACGTTGCGTTTCAAGCGACGAGAAGTGAAGAGTCTTGTGAATTAAAAGCTGCCAACACCATGAATACGCAACTCATTATTATCTGCGAGCACGTAGACGCTATCAATAGGCATTTGTGTAACGAAAAGCCTTTGTAAATCTTTACGTTTAAAAGAAAAGCTTTTACAATATAAGTACCTACATGGAGACGAAACTTTACTATGTACTTAATGCATTGATATTATGATTTAAATAATTAGTTGTCACCATATTTTGTTTGATATCTACACTTATTCAAATAAAAAAATACGAATTAAAAATGTTTGTGTAAACCACCATGATGGCATTTTCTTCCCTATTGCGTTCAATTAACTATCCACAATTTAATCAAACCTGAGAGAGAGTGTGATAAAACACTGTTTAGATCATGCAAGTACTAAATTGTGATTGTGTAATCAGAAAGATAATTGTGTTTCATGTGTTTATTAATAAAATGAAAGTCAAAGCCGACGTTTATTTCTGGCCAGTTCCATTGAATTATGTAGTTCATTTCTTTCGCAAGTTCTTTCCCAATAAATCAAAAGCTCAAGCAAAATGTATTATTAGGTTTTACAGTGATTTTTGTGTTTTATATCGAACTTTGTTATTTATTTTACAATATATTGCTACTTAATACGATAAGAAACACATTATATTATGAACGAAAAAACGATTACATGAGATTGTCCACTTGCAAATTTACATCATCTTGAAGACAATATGCATGATGGAGTATGCTGCAGTGGGTTAGTGAGAGTGAATTACATCGGAAGGGGGGTGGGGGTGCAGTGGGTGCAGAACTGCAGACAGGGTCGGCAGTGGTGTGAGGCTAGACGGGAGAAGCCAACGCGCCTCGTTTCCGCAGCCAAGTGTAGTAACATTATGCTACATCAAATGGATAATCATGGCTTACAATGCAGTTCAAAGTGTAACACAGCGGAACCCGATCCCGGCAATATATGTACTTAATATTTGTGACAAGTTTATTGAGATAATTGAATTTGAACCAAATGTACATAATTTAAAATACAACCCATTATGATTATGGCATTTGAAATTAGACCAACGCTTATCAAAGACCAATTCTATGTAACAAACTTACTGTGATATAAGTATAAACATTAACCAGAGTAAGATTATCATAGCAACAGCACATCTGTAAATTTTTACGACTTTTTGTATGCACTGTAAACAAGCCTTCTCACAGTAAGTAATACTGATATGCATAAACGAATTAAGCAATTAATTTAACATACTTAATTCAATTTTAATTTTACATGAATTTTTTTAGTTCATTAGCAGCCTGTTACAACTATAATCATAAATGTTTTAGTATTTCTATTAATTTTGATTGAATGGAGAATTTAAAAGTTTTAACGGTTAGCACTGAGTTTACTGTTGACGTACTATAAAACATTCAACATTAAGTTAAAGCTGGAAAAATGAATAGTCACTAGAAATGTGGAAGGAAAGCGAGAAAGAGGCCGCAGCCCAATGCGATGGTCCGACCAAGTTTGGAAATTTCCACCTATCTACATCCAGGAAACCATAAGAGGTCGTAATTTGCATTGTCGGTGGGACAACGTAGTCCTTAGAGGAGGTCACAACCATTCATGAAAGATAAAGTTATGTTATAAAATCAAACCAAGTATTGTTAAACGAATCAAAGTAGAATAAGTTCTTCTACACGAGAGAACTTTTTGAAATGCGTCATTTGCCAAACATCCGATCTAGCTGCGACACTTATTATCGATTACGTATTTTTCCAAGTTTCATTCTTATTTATGGATATTGCAAATCAAATTTTCTTACAGAAGAGCGCTAAAATCAAATTTCATTTACAGAAGGTACCTATCGACAGTAGGTAATTTTCAAAACCAGTCCAAATATAATACTTATGCTACCATTATATACCAATAGTGGAAAAACAAAGAAAATTGCGTTTATCTAATGTTCGCACGAGTTTGCAGAGATGGCGAGCACAATCAAGTTAGATATCGCGTCCCTGATCGCCCGGGCCTTGGCTGAGGACGACGACTCACCACTACTGCATTATTCTATACCCACGACAGCCCTGCAACCACTTGTGTACCATTTAAACGTATTCTGAACTGCATTTTGCGATCTCGCTTCAATCACGAAAGAGCGACAAGGATAACTACTGGCAAATTCAAAATCGACGTTGATGGACAGTCTGAGGATTGTGCTCTACCATTGATCGCCACTTGAGCCGACCGACGATAACTTTCTACCGTTCCTGTGACTCACTACCTTTTGAATAGCGTTCATCAAATCATTATCTTTAAATGTGTTAGGAATAAGAATACTATTTGAACGATGATCGAGCTGTATGTTAGGGGTGAAATAGAAAGCTGCGATGCATCTACGTATAATACTGTAATAAATTGAATAATGTATTAGATGTATTGCACCAGCTGCATACCTTTATAGCTAATGTAAATGGATGCAACTTTTCATTTTCTACTGCGTTCAAAGAAAACTAGTAGGTAAGTTGAGGAGATCAGGTGGGGCTGGGTTGGCTGAGCTGGCTGGGTGCAGCGGGGTCAATCGCCGGGCCGCGGCGGGTCGTCAACCGGGCCCGCGCGGACGCATCGCATCTATATGCGCGCCCGCAGAGACCGAGCAAAAACTGATCCGCGCCGCGCCGCTCACCCGCCCGTTGCCTGCTCTGCATCCATATCGCTATATAACTCCATTATCATCTTTGCACTTATATTACGTGAAATAAATAACAAAATACACAGATGGTTGTGAGGTTAATATTTATGTTTTTAAACTCAACTGAACTGACCCAAGTTCAGAAATGATTAATAATTCTATTCTAATTTTAATCGTAGTGTAATAATATGATTTCAATTCAATTAAATAAGCTGAGACTAAATTACAACAACAAGCCTCCAAATACCCAACCTTGATACATTGATACAATTAAAGCTGTAATCTATTTTGATCCGAGTTGAACACTTTTGCGAACACTGTCCGTCCATGTCAACGATTGAAAAGTGAAACGTTAATACTCGTAATTGCCGTCGAATGCTGGAAATAGTTCAGAGCTAAACACAGGAGCTGGTTTCCGGAAAAGTAGTTGGATACCAGTTGCGTTTAACTCCATATTTTCACCTGTAACTCATGGGTAGTCGTTCGGCTTCGTAAGTCACGGGCGCTTTCTAATGTGGGTACAACCACCCTGCAATGCTCTATGTATCTAGTAGTGGTATGATATCAAGCTTGCTTTGAAACGTATTATGACCATGAAAACAAGTTAAGAAAACAAAATATGTACATAATACAGACATTGCTAAAAATTTGTGTTTATGATGAACATAGTACCTAAGTACTTTTCTTTTTTATCTAACATTCAGAAAACCCATAGACAAAGAGTAAGACAGTCTAAAAATGTTTTTGTACATCTTATCTTAAGCTTAATTTTAACTATTTCTTGACATACCGCTCCGCCCCAGAACATCATTTTTCTCTATCTTTCTCTTTATGTTACTTTATTTAACAAATAGAATATCAGATCTAAAATGATGCTAGTAGATTACAGTAAAAGTATCATGAAGCAAATACCTACACAGCTCACTTATACTGAGTCAAGCGAATTCATGGAATCGTAGGTCATGTAAGATGGTTGTCCTCAAGTTGACATCGTCTCGAAGCCGATGCCAGCGGTCACTGCATCGCAAATCACTCTCGTTTCAAATCAGATCTTTACATGAATACTTTTATAGTGTTTGGTTGAATCTCATTTGGTATGAAGATTTCTCTGGAATAAATGGATTGTTACCTGCAACTTATTTTTGTTCTTAAAAATTCTTGTTTTTTTATTAAACAATAGGTGGGTAGGTGGGTAGGTGGTAACAACAGGTGTACCTCTTGGGAATAAGCCTTTAAAATCAATGTCTATAATATTAAATTTTTGCAAGATAATTATTTGCAGGTAACCAGGGAATAGTGAAGTTAGTACAACACTAGTCCTTGCTTTTAACCAAAATCGTCATTGTACTAGAACTCGATAAAAAATCCTGAAATAAATTCCCAAGTTATCGAATGAGTCATCGTCGGAAGGCTTTCGGGGTTTCCCTATGAAATACACGTCATGTTTCCTGCCAACGCAAATACACTATGATTCATCCTTATCCGAAAAAGGAATGTTATTCCAGGAAGGTTTTCTCATAAGCGACTTGTAAATATTTACATAGTTTTCTGCCCCTCTTTAGAAATTAGGGGTTTTCCAAGCTTAGTCGTCATACAATATATTTAGAACCTGATAGAAAAAATTAAGAAAACTTTTTCATAAAAATAATTAACAATGAATAGAAAATGTAGGTAAATCATAACAATAAATTGCAAAAAGGAATGAAGAAAAAAAAACTATAGCAAAGTTACCACTCATTAACTTAGTTGCTACGAACTCGCACTCATCCAAACAATTACTTAGCCCGTCAGTGTAGCCGCATGTAGTTCTCATGCCCCATTAATAATACCCTGAGAATTCAAGCTTTATTTGCAAGGTTCTTAACCTTATTTCTTGAATGAGGAATATAAAACAAGTTTACGTGACCGCGCTTTTTTATTCTCGTAGCTATTTCGTAGCAGCTTGCTACGAGGGTTCTGGCGCGATCTACGGGCGCTCGCTTGCGGGTCACTGGCACTACTCGGCCACTGCACCCAACTAGCTTAGATTAGATACTTCTAATATTGCAGCTTTTTTTCTATTACTAACATTCCCAGCTCGGTGCGTTCAACCAAGTTTTATATTGTAACTTGATATCTACTTTTGCTAGCCGACTCTGTAATATGTTGCGATGTGAGCTTTTATGATTAAAAGAATTAAAAGTGCTGTGAGTGTTGCTGTTATATTATGTCTTCTATAACATGGTTTTTTCGTCTTTATAATAACATTACAACTTCACCATATTATACTATTTATTGTCTATTATTAGTTAGTTTAAGGGAGGAGGCTTAACCCAGCAGTGGGCTATAATTTGAGCTGTCCATGATGATAATGATGATTGTCTGACCTTACAAAATAAATAAATAATAAATAATAAATATCCTTGGACATTCCACACAGCGTCATCTAGTCCCAAGCTAAGCAACTTAATGCTTGTGTTATGGTAACCAGATGACTGATATTAATACATAGATACATTTTTTTTTGTAAATAAATAGGTACATATTATAGATAGAAAACACCCAGACACGGAACAAATATCTGCAGAACATACAAACATTTGTCCCGTAGCGGGGATCGAACCCGCAACCTCGGAGTCTCAGCCGGGCGTAACCCAACTGCGCCACAGAGGTCGTCAGAAAATACACGTAACAGATGTGTATATAAAGTGCAAGTGTATCGCGGCCAGTAAATATGGCCTGAGGGGAGGAAGATACCATCACAATAGCTATACCAAGCAGTTAACAAAGCTTGTGTAGCTATATAACATAACATGACTTTATAAGAAATAAAAAAACAAAGTGTATTAGTTATAGGCCAACTATGCTGACGGAGGTTTTAGGCTGACTGAAAAAACTCCGTTGGTCTTGGCTTTACGATTTTCGCACGGATGCATTCATTTGTTATTGCATCCGACAAAATTCGACGACCTTTCAGAAGGACTAATACCTCCATCATGAGCACTTTAGTTGGAATTATAAAAAAAAAAAAAAAATTATAGGTATTTTATGTATAGTAATTTGAGTCCTGGCATTTTCACTTATATGATAGAGATACTTATGAAACTCGCATAAGACAACGTAAGCATAAACTATAATTTGCTCTCTAAGTGAGCGCGTTATGAATCACTTTCGCGTGGTTGCGCGAGCGCAGCCGATTCGCATCGAAAGTGCAACGGCCTGGTGAACTTCGCGCTACTTGTGGGACGCACTATATTTACACGCACACATGATACCATAGAAAGTACACTGTATATACTGCGCTCCGTATCACAGGCATCAAATCAGTGATTGATGATTTGCGAATGAGATCAAATCTCTATTATTGTAGTGTTTAGAATTTAGAGTGTTTGGTTTACTGTTCAATAATTTGATGAACTGTTTTTAAAATTGCTAATAAAAACATAGCACACCTACCACAGTATATAAAGCTCAGATATAATCAAAACTAAAGTAGTATTACAGTAGGTACATTGTTTTGATATCCGAGTGATAAATTCACAATTTATCTTTCTCACTAATTAATGTACAAATTCCTCAACGCTAATAGAAGATATTACTATTATTTATATCACGAACAAGAATATGTTATAATTGAACTAGGAATAGAGTCCATTAGTTACATTTCAGGTGCGAAAACTCGATCTACAAACGCAACAAACGATACCATTAATAACCAACCGATATATATAACTGGAACACAGAGCACATATTTTATGTTAATGCACGTCGGGCCATGCTATAGTTTTTTTTTCATGGCAACTTCTCACATTACAGGTAAGTCGTTAGTTAAAAGCCATACGGGAGTCTCGGTATCTGCTGTACAAGCAAGCGTGCTCTGAAATAGTTGGGACGGGATCTATTTCCCGGGCAGCTGCACGCGTTCGTTGCCCCTACGGAGGGCGTTAGAAGTGCAACGATCTCTGCAATTATCGCTGCGCCCGCGCAACTAAACTTGAACTGGCGGCAATGCGCCGACGCGGGCGTGCACCTCACCTTCACTGCTTAGAAAGCAACACCTATTACTTCTAACGCTCAACCACTCGTAACTACCACTTCGATAACAAGTTAAAAGCGAGAGCAGCAGCAAATCAATGCAACGCACCTTTATAAATTGCAGTTGGCGTACCTTTCGTCTATAAATACAAAGTAAACAACACCAAAAACTGATTACCCATTGATATGAGTTCGCACGCTTTCATATTGCGGGGAGTCGACTCGATAACCATTAATGCTTAGTGATGACAATAAAGAAAAACATTGCACGAGAGACTGTTATGACTCCTGCGGGCTTACCATGACCGTTTAAAGCGATTCAGTTTAGGTCCAACTACGAACCAGTTTTGACGTAAAGTAAGGCGCTGACGTAAAGTTTTGACAGTAAGGCAGAACCTAAACTGAATCGCTAACACCTCATGGTACAGCTCCTGAGCCAAATTTGGGTTGTCAGTCGCCATTGATTAATTCAATGGGTGTTTTCAAAACATTTAGACCAACATGCTTTGATGCGTTGATTGTTGAATGATCATTTTGACAACTCACTAACAAAAACTGCAATATACCTATTGTTGTAGCCTACTGAATAAGATAAGGTACTAAACAAATTTTTTTCAGATTAATTTGGAATAGTTACTTTGGTTTGTTAGGTAGGTACCCATGATACAGTTTATTATGAGATGGATGGATGCAATTCAAGTGAAAAGTGCAATCCAATCTTCTGCATTGTCATGAATGCCTGGTAGTTGGTTGCACTAAAGTGCATTTCTAGACGCCCGCGCACCGCTCCGCGCGCTTCACACACAATCGATCCGTTTACAACGTTATCAATTTCATGGCACCGATTAATGATTTAAAAAAAAAAAAAAAACATACAAATTCGTTAGCACTTAACGTTCGTTAAACTTACCATTGAATATCGTAACGTAACCCCCAGACTAAACTAAATTCTTATTAGAAGAAACAGCAAAGTTTTGCAGTCTCGAAAGTTTTTCAATAGCTGTGAACTCAAAAAAAGAATACTCATGTAGAAATATGTTTTGTTCTAATGTTACCTACTATTATTGAGTATTATTAAATCACCGTCTTGGTAAAACAGGTTTAAGAACAATATAATATTGAACTGATAAGTTTAGTCGCAATCTACCAGGGCAGCTGAGCACGCAAGGAGATTGCACGTGCCAAGAAAATGGCCCGATGCATTCTTATGCACTTCGTGACTGCTGTAACAGCGAGTGCGACAAAGATGTCTATATATTGTGCATCTGTTTGCGATCATATGACGTGCGAATTGCACTTGTACTCATTTATCAAGTGCAGTTGCAAACAAAATGCATTCAAACAGTAGGTATACAATTTTGAAGTAAAGTCACCAGTACCTGCCGGGCTGAATTTGTTTTACATTTTATTAGATACATTTTCAAAGCATCAAAGTTTGCTTATAGAGTAGTTCTAATGTAGTTTTAATTTTTTGATCAATCGATTGATAAACTACAAAGAAAATAGGTAAAGCCAATAGATACTTGGTACTGCCAATTTGTTTTAATGTCACTTTCAACTTTTGACTTTTATCTACAAATAGTGCTTTAGAGATAAATTATTTAAATATGAGATTAATTATTTAAAACACATTGCTATACTCGATTGTACTTGTGCAATGACCCTATGCATTTGACGTCGCACTGTGACGTAGCAAGGGCGACGTGCGCGCATAAAACACCTCCTTGCAAGCTCTGCACTCCTAGTGACAAAGGTTCGTTCAGAGCACAACCCTTTTCTGGTCCTAAATCTGTTTTTATGAAAAGGACTTTGCAGTTGGTGTTGAGAATGCATTGTTTGCAAATCAACACGACCACAGTGTAACGTGTAGGTACTGTGAATACTGTGATGGCTGAGCCAATTATTATATTGACTATTTGCCGAACGAGACTATTCGTTTTTGCCGAACGAGGCTATTCATTTTAATAATAATTAGCTTATTCAAATTATTAAGCTATTGCATTGCTTCTATCGCGGGCCTTGAGCGTGGAGACCGAATCAAGAAATTCCGTAACGAAAAAACTAACGCTGTCACTTTAGTTCAGCAACTCGCCTCTAGGTGGCATGCAATAGCTTTACCGCGACAGTCCCCGAGTGCCACACGTCTTTTTAATTTTATTTAAAGGCTTTGATTACATAGGGACCTATTTTTTACGCATTTAATCTTCGTGTATGGAGTTTTTAGTTTATTTCCCACCCAAATATTGTTTGGTAATCCCGTCATAAGCTGTACCTTTACAATTTAAATGACAAATAGATCAGCTACTACAATGTGCCCAATTTTAATTAACCAAATAATTATGAGCGCTTTTCAGTTCCGTCCGCCTAAGGTTACAAAAAAGTAAGCCATTCGAGATTTCTTCGTAGCCTGCTGCGCTCAGTCAAATCAGTCTAAAAGGTGTGGTATTCCTAAATATCTTTTAATTTTAGATATGCTGTGTTTCTTCACGATTGTGTCCTACATTGTCTTACTTATAATATTTTAATAATTCAGTATGTTCTATTTCCAACTTCGTGGGTCTCTTGGGTTGAGTACCTACTTGGGTACTACTTGCGTATTCATAAAAAAATAAAAACCCAATGGGCTGTTTACATCAAAAAAATTTGTTCATTTTAAACAAGAGATATTTTTTTTCCTTCCACTTGTAAATAATTATAAGTAAACTTATTTATTAACTTAATATTAACGGGACTTAATCGCGTATTGAAATCATATTATTTTAAGTCAAGTCCCGTTAATATTTATAAATATGTTTCCAAGTCGCGATAGTTTAAATAGTATTATAAGTAAACTTGTAAGTAATATTGACTAAACTTGAAAGCTTAGTAGTGTTGTCATTCTGTACAAACTCACCCCATAACTGATCGAGAGCAGTTACTCGGACTTTAATGTAGTCACTCGACTTCCTGCGTGAACTGTCCTTGTCTTTGTCTTGATGCGTTTGATTTCCGCAATAATTTCACTCTGACGAGTGAAAACAGCTTCCACAGCTTCCATGATGATGGGTGAAGTAAGACGCTGTCTGAACTGATAAATGTAGATAAGTGTAACCTTGCCACTTCAGTGCGATATGTGCGCCTTCTCAATTTAACTGGTGAGACCCGCTTGTGGGAGGCCAGTCAAACCGAATCGCTATAACACCGAAATGCACAACCAACACTCAACAAGTAATGTATGTCACTCCACTGATATGTATAATTCTCCACTGTTCAGAACCACAGTATGTTTGGACGTATACCGGGTTCAAACTGTTCAAAGTACCTCGAAGGACCAAAAATGTAGGCGTAAACTACACTTTATTGATTGATAGATGATAATGATGATAATTATATAGACGGGAACGGAGAAAAGAAAACAACCGAACCGGCCGAGTGGCTTATTGGCACTAATTTATTATTGCTGTCATAATTGAAATGTACAATTGCTGAATGTCAATAAAATATGTAACGTTTAACCGTACACCTGTACTGTGGTTATACCTAAGCCATCATAGCTCATAAATGTCACTTCACGGTAGCGGTAGCTATAATGCGTGGGCTCGTTCATTCGTTCCCTCGATCTCGCCGCCATATTTAGGGAGCTCTTTATTTTTACCCGCGCGTTCATTGACCCTCCATACCTAAATACTGAGTATAGCGTTACAGCTTGTCATTCCTAAGGCCCCGGTCTCGAATTCTGCGGGCAGCGGGGCGGGAGCGGGCGACGAGCGGGCAATGAGCGGGCAATGAGCGGGCGACGAGCGGGCGACGAGCGGGCGACCAGCGGGAGACGAGCGGGCACTGACAGTCCGCGCGTCATTATTGTGTAGTGTTGTGCGGATAGTTATACCAAATCTCATTTTCTATTCCTGGTTCGATATTTTTGATAAAGTACCTAAGTACTTAGAAATGTAACTATTATTACTATTATTACTATTAAAAAGAGATAAATTAGAAAGAGATCGAAACTAAAACCATTTTAATTACAACAATTTTGATTTACGTTTTTCATTTTGTATGTTTTTCGTGTGAACAATTTGTTTGGTTCATTAAGTATTCACGTACAGATGAACAATAACTCTCACATTTCTCTTCTCGTTCGTTTACTTCAATTCTGAAGGTCGTGCCCTTGAAAGGATTTCATTGCCTTGTGTGTTATCTCTCTCCATCTTGTCCTGTTTTCGGCTTCTCTAAGGGCTTTTGCTACAGAGAGTCCAGTGTGACTGGTAACTTGGTCACACCATCGGCTGGGTGAACGGCCACGGGGTCTTTTTCCTTCCACCTTACCAACAACGACTAGCTTGTCGAGATTATCTGGTTGGCGGCGGGCAATGTGACCGAAATACCCCAGAATACGTTGGTAGCATACGGTCGACAGTCTCGTTCTTATGCTAAGCTGGTCCAGAATGGACTTATTTGTTCGTTTGGCCGTCCACGGTATTCGGAGCATTCTGCGCCAGCACCACATCTCGAAAGCGTCTATCTTTTTTCGATCTATGGCCCTAATAGTCCACGACTCTGAACCGTACAGGAAGATAGAGAAAACCACTGTTCGGACTAGTCTCATCTTGGTGATGTTGGAGACTTTCCTGTTTTGCCATATACGTGTCATCTTGCTCATTGCAGCTTTGGCCATTTGAGTTCTTCTACGGATTTCTCGTTCACTTCCGCCTTGGTTTGTTATCATTGACCCAAGATAAACAAAGTCGTCAACAAATTCCAAATTTGAGAGTTCGCCAGTTCTTGGTAGTTGACCTGTTCTGTCTATGACCATGACTCTCACATTTAAACAAAAATAAAAAAATAAATTGTATGGATTCAATTTAGTCTCGCTCGATCCCCTGAACCATGAATAGGTACAACACTACACCGCGTAATCTGTCCGTCTTGCCAACTGTACCATCATCATAGTAGCTATATCTTTTGCAAAAAGTTTCCAGATAACCATATCAATCATCATCATCATCATCATCATCACTTGTCTAGATTTGTTGCATAAGTACTTGTGGTCGGTTATATATTAGGTACTTATGTAAAAAGTGTTTACTTGTTTTGTATTTGTTTTTGCTTAATAGTTGACTTTAAATATATGTATTTTTTTGTGATTGTTTTGAAATTTTTTGACATGAATGTTTTTAATAATAAATTAGGTACCTAATAGATACGTAGCTAAATTGATATAAAGTATTTTAACAATATATTATTTGCATGTTATGAAATTATGACAAATACCTGAATATGTATTATGAACTATTTAATGAAATTTTAACACCTGTATGTAAATTACCATATTCAAAGCAAATAAATGATTTAGATTTAGAAATAGTTTAAATCAAAATATCAAATTTGCTTGAATTCGAGACCGGGCACTAAGTGCCCGGTCTCGAATTCTGCGGGCAGCGGGGCGGCGGCGGCGCGGGTAACGAGCGGGTAACGAGCGGGCAAGGAGCGGGCACTGACAGTCACCATTGCCAACTATGAAACTTCATAGCTAGTTCTAGCAATTTTTATACCCCCATCAGCAACTATTTCAATAAAATTGTAGCTAGACGATTGATCAATTTTTCTAGCAACTTTCCACTAAATCAACCATTCAAGCAAATTATTTTAAAAAAAGACGTCAATGATTTTTTATATTTTGATTTAAACTATTTCTAAATCAAAATCTAAATCTAATTTTTTGCTTTGAATATGGTAATTTACATACAGGTGTTAAAATTTCATTAGGTATATAGTTCATAATATTCAGGTATTTGTCATAATTTCATAACATGCAAATATTATATTGTTAAAATAGTTTATATCACTTTAGTTACGTATAAATTTATGTATTAGGTACCTAATTTATTATTAAAACATTCATGTCAAAAAATTTCAAAACAATCATAAAAAAACATATTTTCAACTGCAAAAACAAATAAACACTTTTTACATAAGTACCTAATATATAACCGACCACAAGTACTTATGCAACAAATCTAGACGTGATGATGATGATGATGATTGATATGGTTATCTGGAAACTTTTTGCAAAAGATATAGCTACTAAGATGATGGTACAGTTGGCAAGACGGACAGATTACGCGGTGTAGTGTTGTACCTATTCATGGTTCAGGGGATCGAGCGAGACTGAATTGAATCCATACAATTTATTTTTTTATTTTTGCTTAAATGTGAGAGTTATTGTTCATCTGTACGTGAATACTTAATGAACCAAACAAATTGTTCACACGAAAAACATACAAATGAAAAACGTAAATCAAAATTGTTGTAATTAAAATGGTTTTAGTTTCGATCTCTTTTTAATTTATCTCTTTTTAATAGTTATAATAGTAATAATAGTTACATTTCTAAGTACTTAGGTACTTTATCAAAAATATCGAACCAGGAATAGAAAATGAGATTTGGTATAACTATCCGCACAACACTACACAATGATGACGCGCGGACTGTCAGTGCCCGCTCGTCTCCCGCTGGTCGCCCGCTCGTCGCCCGCTCGTCGCCCGCTCATTGCCCGCTCATTACCCGCTCGTCGCCCGCTCCCGCCCCGCTGCCCGCAGAATTCGAGACCGGGGCCAAGACTTGATGAAATCTTTTGAATGTACTTTGCTGATGAATCTCATTCATCATCTTCATCAGACTTTTTTAGTGTTTGTAACACTAAAAGTCTGATGAAGATGGTAAAATGAATCGCTTAAACTTACCTACATACATACTCACAAACCTTCAGTTGACATTGATCATGCCGCATGATTTGGCGAAATATCGGAAACCCATTAATCTACGAATTTTGTAAATATTCCGCGTTACCTAATATTTACCACAGAATCGTTTATAATATTTTATTATATTTTCTTACAATCAAAATTCTCACTTATAGGTCTATTTATTCTGTGGAAATAGTCAGTCCTTCCTTCCTTCCTTCGTCGGTCTTCGGGCAGGTGGCAATAGTCGGTGCTTTGTGCATTTATATGCTAGATAGCTGCTTTTATACAAACGCACAGCTACATAAGACAGTCATAAAACAGAACGTTTCCATATAGACTTCCTAGATCAGAGTAAACAAGGAAAATATCAATTAGAACTGTCTGATTATGCTTTTAAGACGGTGTATTTGCGCTCAGCGCCTTGAGAGGGTAAAATATTGTTCCGGGTGCATCCTCACTTCTCCGGCATTGATCGGCCGTGACCATGGCAACGCAGCGCTGAGTGCGAGGGTCAGGGGCGCGCACATCGTATCATAGGTAGGTACCTATTATAGGCACACCTACTTCGATTAATACAAATAAAACGCTATTTGAAGGTTTTATCGTAGATATTGTATCTTGAAACATAGCAAATATCAATATAGATAAAATAGATGCAGGCCAACATTTCAGTGAGAAATGTGGGACCAATAAAAGAGAGAATAGATGTGCCGTACCGTACCACTTTAAAAAAAGTTGGCGTTGAAAACATTAGTGTTTTTTTCTGGATTCAAACAGCTAAATATGGAAGGTACATTTACAAGATTTTTGTTACACCTCCGGCCATGGTTATGCAACACCACAGATGCGCGTGTTATAGAACATTAGGAGTTAACATAAGATGTGAGATAAGCGTATTTACGAGTACTTCTGTTGAGACAAGATATTACATTCAAATGTTAAAAGGGGTCGACTCAACAATCGCAGGGATTAGCTAAAATTTTGGCATAAGATCAAAGAGGGGGCAGCAGAGCTCAATGCTCTTGGCTAGGGTTGCCAATTTTGTATGTATAAGAGGGCAATGGCGAGGCATTAAATAAAAACTAAAAGCTTAGTTTCAAAACATGTTTTTCCGTAGTCGACAGATAATAATCATGGCATTGAGTAGATAAATATCTCCATTATTCAATTCAATACATCTCTGTCAGGGTCAGGGGCGGTGTAGATGCGCAAGCGTACTGGTAATCATATTGCCTCTTAGAAGATAAAGAACACCTTAGACATTGTATTTTTTAATTTAAAAAACTACTAACTGGTGACTTTTTTTGTCATCGATAATTCCGTGGGCGGCATTGGAAGGCTTAGGTCAAGGGCGGGATTCTAGCCTTGTCGGACCAGAAACTGGGCCATTATAACACGCTACATTTTTAGAACTGATGAATTGTTAATGCCAATGCTTAATGTCACTGTACAATAATATCGCTTTGTTAATAAGAGTGTTTTTTTGCTATGATCAAGAGCAATATACGAACCTATACATTAAAACATTCTAGAAATCGAATCATGTTTTCCTAATAGATTGTAAGATATTAAATAGCATAGTTCTGGCAATCTGCACATTATTAGATTTTAAATTGTCAGAATTATTTTATGGTACCCTAACATACACCTCTCAAATTGGAGTACGAAACCAAACATACTCACAATACTCTTTGTAACATCTAACAAATTACTTTGATTTTGCTTTCTTTTTCCTGAGGTCTAAATTCATACTTCCTGACTCAGCCATCAGGAATTGTGCAAGCGCGGCATTGATCGGCCGTGACCATGGCAGTGGCAGCACTGTGCGCTGCGGTCAGGGGCGCCCCCCGACAAGCTCGTCCGGCTCTCTAGGGTTGCCTAATAACAAAAGTCAGTTCCCTACTTCCTTGAAATTTTTTAACTAGTGGTAAATTAAGACTGTGTTCAATGTTATATCTACTGACACCACATCCATAAGTAAATTAGCATTCGTTTTTAGTATTCTTCAGTCGACTAGGTGTAATGTGGTTTTCATAACGATTCAAAATTGTTAAGGAACATCATAATATTTTTCAATACAATTTTTTAAGGATACATTTTTTAAGCCTTTTGATAACGTTGTCATTATACTATGTTTCTGTCAGTTCATTGTGTTAAGAGCCAACCACAGATTTGTAATTTTTTAAAAGCTCCTAAAACACTTGTTGTTTCTCTAAACTGGCATGTGTTATGGAAATACATTTGAGAAACATTAAGAAACTAGCACACTAGATTTCTAGTAGACAAACAGGTCTTAGTTACAGTTTATTTACTCTAGAGATTATTTAGGACATTATCCCTGGGGGACTTTGAAACATTTACTGAAATACAGGTTAAGGATAAAAATGAATAGGTGCCGTGATAGATGGTTTTGCATGAACTTTTTATGTTGTCTAGTGCTTATTCTTATAGTTAACCAGCATCAGTAATTACGCTGTGAAATGGGATGCAATATTGAATTGTGGTATATAGGCCACTAGTATGAGTATACGGGCGGACGTGGGTGGTGCGCAGAGTTGTACCGAGTGGAGCCTGCGCTCTGAAGTTCAGGGCCGCACGTGTACTGTACAATCTATCCTATGTAGGTAATTCAACTATCGATCATAACTCTATTTCAATGTATCTGCGACTACTGCGTAGGCAGGCAAACATTGTTTATCAGTACTATTTGATTATGGATGATTAAAAGTGCCTTTGAATTTGTACAAGGTTACATCGCTAATTTTGTCCACAGGTACGTAATAAACAAAGAGTAACCATGTAATACCTACCTAGTACTTGCATATTAGGTTGAAGTACGTAAGGCACCTCTGCGGTTATAACATTGTTCATTTCTTATCAACGACCTTCATGCAACTCTTGGATTGGACTTGCACAATCGAATAATAAAAGTAAAATATGCTGATACGAGGACTCAGTGATGTCTCGTAGGCAGGTTTAATATTTTTGTGTAATGTACTGAGGAGGACAAATAAATTAAATAATGAAAGGTATCTCCGATGTCCTTGAATGAGTCAGTGAGGTTCGAAGAAGTTACGTCTTACAACATCAAAACAGAAAACTAACCGTTTATTGATACAGGTTTCATTGAACCTCTTAAAATAGCGTTTATGACCTTTATTAGAAAATTGATGGGGCACGTACTTGGATAATATGCGACCGTGACCCCGGCTCGGTCACGGCAGAGGGTAGCGGGCCGGGGCGGCGGGGTACGAGGGTCAAAGCGAAGGACGCGCGGGGTGGGGCAGGAACAGGCGCTGAATACAGCTTCCAGTTCCCGCTGCTTCCATCAAAACGTTTCAGGAAGTGAGTTTAGATTGCAATTTGCAATTACTCGTACTTAAGAACGCGTTGATGTTATGAAACCATTTATAAGTGTTCCGAGTGACGCTCTGCGACCTCGGCCAAGGTTGCGAGCGCCACTTCCCTGTGTGCTCAGCCGTTTATAGCGTGGATGCTTGCATAAATCTATACATTGTAGCTACCTACATGTAAGTTGTTGTAATGAGCGATAAAATCACTGCATGTTATTTTCCGGGGTGTTAAAATAAACGGTAGGATGTTAATCGCATTCAGGCAAACAAGTCCGTTAATGTAAGTGTTTTGCATACTAGGACCGGGAGAAGTAAATAAACTTTTTTTTTTCGCTGTAGTAAAAATTGTATTTTAGTTGGTAATAAAACTTTAAATAAAGTAGAACCGAATATTTGATAAAGGGTTCCGCGGAACCCTTTAATTTAACGACTTTTGAAAGGAGCGCGCTCCTTTCAAAAGTCGTTAAATATTCAGAAAAAGTAAACCTAAAATATCACGACACGTGTGAAAATAGTATCGCTATTTTCCGTCAGATTTATCACGGGCCTTAGATAGACCGTACGAGTACAGGAAGTAATTTGCTCGTACAGAAGGTTATGTTGATAACACATCATGGCGCACAGTTGACTCTTAGCATATACCTAGTCTAATAAGTTTATTAATGCTGTATTTTGTTTATCTTCATAAAATTACTTAATTTATCAAAAACCGACCTTAGTAGCAGCTGTGTGTTCGTCAGGAGTACGAACACCATATTAGGTACATATTTATTAAAACAGATGAGTTAATACAACATTTTTGTACCAATTTAGCACAACAAACAAACAGATTTCCAGTGTATCGTTGGAGGTCACGATTTGAAAAAATAAGGTAAGGTATATTTATTAAAAAGTGTGGGTGAAGACTTTAAACTAATTTCGACCGACTTCATAACAACGAGGATTAGGTACTTTTGCATTGTAAACAATAAGTAAATTTAAAAACATTAGAAAAGTAGAAAGATTGAACTCAACACGTGTGTTTCAGTGTCAGCGGTTCAGCAGCAGCGGCTGTCAGTGCAATCACAAGTTGCAGGGGTCGCACTCACCTGCGCCCGCACCACTGACATTGCCAGATAAGATAGGTACCTACACAGCACACACTGCTATTATTTTGTCACTGTATCAACCCAATGTCACAGTGACCTTAATGACACTGAATGACGTACTAGCACGCGTTTGTCATACTGACCTTGTGATATTTATCTAATCACGTTCGCGAAAACATTTTGTTGGGATTATTTTACATGTACTATGTACTTATATGTTTGTAAATAAAAGGACTTTTAAATTCAAAACCTGATGTCCTCTAGCCTCAACTGATGTGATAAGTGCCGAGTTAAAGATAGAGATAGCACAAGGCGAAGCACGTGCTTGTTGCTGTCTGCGAGTTAGGGACACGCCTCCCGTTTCGCACACAGTATTCGTGCACATCATTTATACATGTCAGAAATAGCCAACCGCCACAGAGGTCCAGTAACAGAAATTATATTATTATTATTTCTCTACAATAATGATTGGGAATCATTATTGTAGAGAAAGTGGTTCCTAGATGGTTTTCTGCACAAAATGTGCTCCTAGGAACTATTTTGCTGACTGCTTCTTTCGCTGGTAGTTAGCTGATAGTTCAATGCTAACCCAGGTTTACCTACATTCAGTGTCTTGTAAAAATGAGAATTGCAGTTCTGAAAGTGTAGCTCTAAATAGCGCACATCTTCGAGTCTATACTTATATTATACAGAGGTAAAGTATGTTATTTTGTTGTAGGGAGTCATTTCCGAACTACTCATCCGATTACAAAAATATTTAACCGATATATAGAATGGACTTTCCAAATGAACATAGGTTACATTTTATCTCGGTGACATCCTCGGTTTCATTAGTACACGCCCAAAGCCGGGATAGGCTGCTAGTAATTTTATAAACAGGTAAAGTTGGTTTGTTTGTTTGTAGTAGGTAACCTCCGAAACTACTCATCTGACTCTAAAAATTATTTCACCGATCTATAGAATGGACTTTCCGAATGAACATAGGCTATATTTTATTCCAGGTTTCAGTAGTACATCAGTGCAAAACAGGGAAGAGCTGCTAATGGTGTAAAATTATGCAGACGAGCCCGCTGTTTTGTTTTATAAGAAAAACAGTTCTTATCTGACCGATTTGGTTCAAATTTAATTAAACAAATGAACCTTAGGGAATCACACTTTGATAAAATACCTACCTACTCGTAAAGTCAAATATCTCTTGTTTACCTTTGGTGTCTTGTTACGTTTTTATTTATTGCCTATTGTTGCAAGCAATTTTACGTTATATTACCATGACCAATTTTTTGACTTATGTACCCCAGAATACTCAACGATACTCTGACAGCTTTGTATGGAAAAACGTCTAATAATGTCAAAATCTGGCACCACTTCTATTATGTAGCGTTTCAGTATTCAGGCATTAGTTTTTACTGTGACCCGAAAAATACGGGTTAATATTTTTTATGTTATTTCATTTATTATGGTCTCTTCTGGCCATAGAGAAGATGATTGCTTTGAGCTTCTGACTGTCAATGGGCTTGTGTATATCGCTCGTTGCATAAAACGACGAGCCGTAAATAAGTGATTATAAAATGTATTTTTTATAAAGCTGGCCATGTTCAAGAGCAAGATTTTGTTACCAAAAAACGCCGATTGTAGAAGTATGTCATACATAGTTAAGGTTGCAGGTATTATTTATTATTTGTATATGGTGTGTAGTAAAGTATTTCCATCTATCGATCTTATTTAAATATCCGACTTCCTTCCTACTATCCTACTATTATATGAAAGTTTGTGAGAATGTATGTATGTTTGTTATTCTTTCACGCAAAAACGGCTGGCCCGACTTAGTTGAAATTTGGTATGTAGATAGGTGATACCGTGGATTAACACATAGGCACACGCATTTTTATCCCGATATTCCCGCGGGAACGGGACTTACGCGGGTGAAACCGCGGGGCGCAGCTATTAAAACGATAATATTTAGACGACGTCATCGCGGAAATCATTGTGTAGCAGTAAATGTTCTGTTACTATTTTCCAAAGTAGGAAGTAGGTATAACTCACAGCGGCCAAGGTGAAGCAAAATTATAACATTCAATAACATTGCTAAGTAGAGATATACATATCTACCAATCATATTACATTTATGTAGTATCAAGGTTGCCAGCATGATAGGTAGCTAAATAATAATCATTATTACTGGTACCTACCTATTAGCCTATGCAAGAAGCTACGATGTTACTGTAATAATTATAAAGGAGCATATTGCGGTGTTATCTAACAATATAATAATTAAACATCGAAAAAGAATGTGCATTCATACATTGACGTGCGTGTCGTAAGTAGGTACTACTACCCACAACTTCAGAAGTTCCTTCGAAATAACAAAAAAAACGAGCCACCATGTTCTGATTGCCTAGACTGTTATTAGGACAAGTTGTTGCGAATAATGCTGAAATAAGTTCCTTTATTTTGTATTTTGTATATAATTCCTACATTATGACCTTACTCTGTTTCAGAATTTTAAAAAAAAGTTTAAAAAACGACCCCAGTCATTTCAAATTTAATAATTTCAGGCTTTCTCAATTTTGAATCATTAATTTTAGCCCTCCAGAACATTAATTTTCACAAATATACGAGTACAGCTACGTTTGTTTACTTGTGAATTGTAAAGGATGCCTTCAATAAATAGTGGACTGTATGTTATAAACTGGTTTTATATTCAAGTTAACAAGTAAGTACAGAATTACTGGCGATATTAAAATAGGGGTCAGACAGAAAGGTAAAGTAAGTTGCGAGTGTCCTCTGTGAGCGTAGGAGGCAAGTGAGTAAGTCACGTCGCTGTGTCGCGGCGCCCGCGCCCGCGACCGCGCCCGCGACCGCTAAACCGGCTCGCGGTGTGACGGCGCCCCCTGCGTCTCCTCCCGTGCGTATATGGTCCGGTCTCGGACATGAATTAATCTTAAAAACAGAGCAATAAATGGACTCACCTAAATCTGGAATGGAGCTGGTAGGTTCTTCGAACATGGATGGCATCGGCGGCTTGTGGAGACGCGTTGGGTGCGGCGGCGGCGGCGGTGGCGGCGGCCGCATGCACTGGATGACGGAGTGGTGCGGCGGCAGCAGCGGCGGGCCCAGCAACGCCGGCGCGCGGAACTCTTTGCCCGGCGGCGCCGGCAGCTCCAGCCTCCGCACCGGCAGCAGCTCAGGCTCCGCGTGCCCGTACCCCATGTCCACCGGCTCACGCTTCGGCGATAAATCAGGATAACACTGCATCGTTCCTTACTCGATACTCAGTCACGTGTAAAAATTTATCTCACGTGTAAAAGTATATCTCAAATCCAATATCATTCAGCACAAAGTCGTAAAAGGTATCCAAACGTCCAACACGGTCTCTAAAATAATCACGATAAATACGGAAATCTTCATTTATTTACATAGACATTTCGACGCATTGTTTATAGAAGTGCAAGCGGGCGGGCTGTGCCGGGCGCCGGGAAGATCGCGTATCGTGCGTGCGCGGCGCGCCGCTCGGTCCGCGAGACTCGTTCGCTCGCCGCGGCCAACTTTCTCTCACTGGCGGCGTGGCGCGTGGCGGGCGGTCGCAGCCGGACGAAAGTGAATCTGCAGCGGGCGCCCCGCGCCTCCGCCCTCAGGTGTCCTGCACCGCCGCGCCGCCGCCGCTGCCGCCACCGCCCGCCCAGCGTCGCCGGTGCCGAACCATACCGAGCCATGCCGCTGCAACGCCCATCAGACTTCCACTCTAACCTTAACTCTGACCTTTACAGGGAGCACTGCACTCTTACACAAAGGTAAATTTAATAAACTACCTTTGTTAAAATTTGTCAAGGAAAATTCCGTTAGTCATACAAACGGAATATTCCTTGATCCAGGTAAATAGTTCATCATTTTCCGAATAAGCATAAAATTATTTCGTTTTATTTGTATTAAAAGGATTTATAAGGACGTTTTATTTGTATTAAAAGGATTATTAAAAGCTTTGATCTTATTTCGTTAGATACCTTTTTTACCTAGGTATAAGTTTCTTTTTTGTTTGGTATTATGCAAAAATAAAAAAAAAAATAAAAAAAAAAATATGATCACGACTGTATCCCAGGGAGCGGTAGACATTTCTTAGAGATCTTTATGTAATTCTTTAGATCCTTTGAAGATGTCTAATGGGGTAGTCAGAGGTATGTCCAAATATTATATTCGGTACATGCCCACTTTTTGCAGAAATGTCAATTGTTATTTTGATATTTATCGTCGATAAACAAAAATATTTTAAAAAAATACACCTTTATAATTATAAGTATACGAAGGTGTTAGTGTGCCTTTAAATACATAATAATAAAAAAGGACATGCTAGGAAGTTATTAAAAGTTTAATAATTACCTGTATTACTAGTATAAAATCATAGTCACAAGGTCACTTCTAGGACAACAAAGGTCGAGGTGAGGAGTGTTTGGGTTTATTTTTCGTGCTAAATGTGCTAATACATTTTTTTCCTAGGTGTGGCGTAGGTCATTTGTCAGTGACTCCATGGAACTCTATTTTAACCTCTGTCATTTACACTTTAATAAAACGTATAGAAATGTTTGTTCTGGTTGGTAAACAACCTGCTTGGTGTTGGTGGAATGAATTGAACCATGAGTGTGGATGAGCATAACATTATGAAAATTCTTTGAACAGAAGATAACTTCAGAATCATATTTTGGTCATAATTTTAGTGCAAATTGGTGTGTATTTTGTGAATACCTACCATGGAGTTTTCACAGGTGGGAAGGTATTTTTCAAATAAATTAACTCTTAATACCTTTAAACCCTTTTGATTACTAACCGAGATATTATTTCATAGGAATCAGTCTCGCTCGATGTTGTCAAGGCAATTTTTCTACTGGTTTTCCATATGTATGGCCTTGTTCTATTACCTTGAATTACCAACACTCTTATTAACCATTTTCCATAACTAATTACGACACGGTCATCTAACGTGTGTGCATAAAACATAACAAGGCCTTCACATAACTTTTCTGTCTTCCGTGACTTACTCATTACTTTCTCGATATCTAGATTTTAATTGCGTTTGTGCCAATGATAAGCGAATGTAAAAATGCCTTAGTTTATGGTATACTATAAATATGGTAAACATAGTAAAACTGAGCTCATATTGAAAAAGAACATAATTCTTAACACCAGAGTCGTATTTCAAACAAAATTGAAGGATCTTTAGAAAGCTCTTAAAATATAAATAATAAGCTCTTATGCATATTTGTAGGTATTTGATTGTGCAAAAACTTAATTCTAGTAAAACAAAATATGTAGTTTTTGACATTGAATTTATATTTCATAATATTTCTATTAATTAGTTTTTATATATTGTTTATAAGCTCACAACCCTGACTTCGAACATCTACATTGTAAACCCTCTTAGGCAAGGAGTAACAATATATAGGTATCTAATTATTACGAACTTACCTTAAGTGAAGTTCTATCATAATTATATATGGAACTCCTTGCCTAAGACGGCACACCCAACCCTCCCAAAAACACAAAACTTGTGTTACCCATTAAAAGGGTTGTTCGCATTTCTTACTTATACTTTAAACGAAATGAAGTTACCTGTCATTACACGAGAAAAGTCATATTTTTTTTTTTATACATTAGTGAGTGGTAGACGCTGTCATAACACCTTACTTCATACACCTTAGCTTGTATGGATCGGAGTGTTGGGCAATGAAGAAGACGGATGAGAAGAGAGTGCATGCTACTGAAATGCGTATGTTAAGATGGATGTGTGGAGTGACGCGAATGGATAAAATAAGGAATGAGTATGTAAGGCGAAGTTTGAAAGTGGCACCTGTGACTGAAAAGGTGAGGAGTGCCAGATTAGCATGGTATGGTCATGTAATGAGGAGGGATGAAAGTCATACAAAGTTATGCGTATGAGTGTGGATGGACATACAAGTAGAGGAAGGCCGAGGAAGAAGTGGATGGATTGTGTGAAAGAGGACATGAGTGTGAGAGGAGTGAATTCGGAGTTGGCGAGTGATAGAGATGAATGGAAGAAGAAAACATGTTGGGCCGACCCCACCTAGTGTGGGATAAGGGCAGGGAAATGAATGAATATTTCTATTAATTCGGTCAATGTTATATCAAGAAGATAGCACGGACAGTCGTTATCTCTTCCGTGGTCTCTGATAGAGTACCACAGAATAACACTGTTTCTGTCATCAATCGACAGAACGTTTGGACACGCACGCTGATAACTTGATAATCATCTTCTAGATAGCACAGACTGGACACCCGTTTGTGCTTCTAACGAGGTAGATATTTATCTCCTATAGGAGATATTACACGTTATTTTTATCAATCTTATTATAATATGAGTTTTATGAAAATATGATGATAAAATACTTTAATAATTATCAATAAGATTTTACATTCCGATAAATTTCACTTATGTATTTTGCCTACATGTGAAAACATTGATATTATGTTTTTGAATACTTCCGTTTTACTATAAAATATTCAACAGATCTTCAGACTTTTAAATTTCGAAATATCGTATATTCCTAAAGAGGGTGTCTGGCGAAGGGTGTAGTGGCATTAGCGTGCGAGCTGGTGACTCCGGCCAGGGGTAGGGGAGGGGTAAGTTGCAGCCTGCAGTAGTAACTGGTATGTACACTGTGGCCGGGTGCGCCCGCCGCGCCGGGGTCACTGCCATCGACGGCTCACGGCCGAGACCAATGCTTGCGAATATTTTGGCGACAAGTCTCAAGGACCTGTTATTTAGACAGGCTTCAGCAATCGATGAAGACATGCAGTTTGTACGCTTTGACTAGCAAGTAATTTGTATTAGTTTTTACTTATCTATTGTTTTGGATTACATTAGATGTTTATTATTATTGTCTAAGCATATTATGCATTGCTATTCAGCGTGGCAATGCGGCCAGTGTCTTGGGCACGCTTCCGTCTGGCAGTGGTTTGGATCAGTTGAGCTACCTATAGACCGTTTGCAACGGTCCTTAGATGGCTCAACTGGTTCTATTTGTATTTTGTACAGTTATGTATTAGTTTAGTTTCTGTAAATAAAGTTTATACTCTAGCATATTTAACATTGTAAATAAGAACTGGAACATCTTCTTGCCAATTAATTTCATGCGATGTCACTAGCATAGATTTAATTAACTAAACTTTTTACTAGATAAGGTTCTTATAAAATTTTATATTTTCCTACGAAGTTATTTGTTCCAATTATTAATCCAATATTTGAAATCTCACCCCTGACCAAATCAGTATATAAACTGAAAAATTACGACTATAGTTCGAAAAGACTATTCCATCGTTAAAAACGATACAATCCACCCGACTGGCACACTCGTAAAATAGGGCTTCAAAAATTTGTTTGATACTTTGTTTTTATAGCGATAGATAGATATCTGATGGGTATTTAGGAGTGAAAGTTGTATGGTGCGGTAAGGGCACCGGGACACGCGTCGGGGACTCGGGGTGCATAGGGTGGCGCGCGCATGCGCCTTGCAGCTCCTCCATAGCGCGGTCACACCAACAACCTTGCTCTATGGGGTTCAAATACTACGATACTATTTACTTTTAATGAATTGAAATATTTTAACGAAACCGATTAAATTAAAAAAATCAGTAGTAAAAAGAAAAGACAATTTATACGAAAAGACAGCCTTATCGCTCTCAAATCACTCCAAAACGGTTAAAAAATACTTCATCATCTCATCATCTCCCTGCCCTTATCCCATTAAGTGGGGTCGGCACAACACGTATCTCTCTCCCATTTCCCTCTATCACTCGTCATCTCAGTACCTACTCACTCCTTTCACACACATATCTGCACACACACAGTCCATCCATCTTTTCATCGGTTAAAAAATACTTAACTGTACTAAAACTAAATTTTTCAGCTATGACTGCGTTTTTCCTTGGTATCTCCTACGAAATTAAGTATATTGTAATTATCATCGACGAAATATTAGAGTTATCATCAATATTTCATGGTATCACCTTATTTACATTTTGCATTCCATGTTTTTTCAAGTTTTTACTAGGATGCTCTCTATAAATAAATTCATTCTGCTAAAACAAATTCATTACCAACTGTGGTTCAAAAATATGTTTAAGGTCGACACGAAGATCCACCTTCTAATGCAAAGGTTATGGGTTCATTCGTGCAGTAATAAGTTCAGTGACTTAGGTCAGCTGATTGTAATTTTATTATTTGTTCAGTCGCTTCCAACTAAATTAATCATAACAGTAATACTTACTTAATAAAACGATAGCATGAAATGAAAACTGGATATAAAGTTCGCTATTTTAAATAAATAAAATCCACTACTTAATAGTAGCAGCTATGAAGAAAATTGTGCATTGTGTAACTATTCAAGACAGCTATTTGGGCAAACTGAATTTGATTTTACAATGTAGTAATATGAATAGTTCCCGTGGGAATATCTACTCCCGTAGGTATGTGTTAATCCTGGATATAAACTATCCTTGTACCAAATTTCATTCAAATCCGATAAATCGTTTGAGCGTGAATATAATACATTCAAACATACACACAAACTTTCACTAATAATATTTGATAAAGTTAAATTAATCATTGAATGATTTGTCCCGGAACTAAGTAAAATTATAAGAAAAAGCAGAAAACTATATAAAATCAGTAGAAAATGCGAAAATAGTGGGTATACCCTAAAGACCGGTGTGAATGCATTCTGCAAGCGGCGGGCGGCGGGTGGTCGGCCGTCGCGATCGATATGCACCGGCTAGACGTATATCTCTTCTCACCGAACATGATCCCTGTGGATAGTATACGCCATAATGCACTATATTCCTATGGCGTTATATTATAACCATATGACTATGGATTGAGAGCGGTATTTGCTAATTAAAACGCTAATTAAAGTAAGTGTTTAATTAATTTGGCATTTGTATAAGTATACAAACCTGTCAAAAAAGAACTTCCTTAACGGTTACTACGACCTTAAATATTTAGTTAAGTACCAAAGTATCGTTTGAGTATTCGGGCGTCTAATACACGTGTAGGTAATTTTTTTTTAAATATGGAACTTCGTGTATGTAACCAACCAACTTAGGTACTGATAATCTAATTATTAATATTAATATATAAATAATTATTAAATAATATTAAATATTTAAGTACATACTTTACAAGATACAACGAAAATTGCAGAAAATCACAGACGAATAAATATTCGCAATTCGCTATATCTTTGATTGATAATAATTTAATAAGCACAACCTTTATGTGGAAAAATATAGTGTTGGTTGACTGAGGAAATAAAGCATTATTAGTTATCACAATAAAAAGTAAAATCGTATGATGATGAAGTGTACCTATGTACGTACAGCAAGCCAACTCTGGTGACGACAGTCTTTAAGTTACCTAAGCCTGTGCGACTTTATGCTTGGACCGACAACTAAACGTGCCCTCCGAAGCAAGGAAGCGATCAGCTAAACTCTCTTGATATAGTTTCAGATACATTACTCGGATAGGTAAGTTGAGTACCCTTTTTTTTTTTTTTTTTTTTTTTTTTAACGTCGAGAAATGCCCGCGCATACCCTTCCGCCGCGGGGGCAGCGAGAAGGGTTATGTGGGACTCGAACCCACTAAAACTCGACGGGGTTTCATCTTGGCGCCATAGTGCCGGGGCTATGGGCACGCGTTAGCATTCTTCCACGGCCCCGACGGCGCTGGCTCGTTGGAGTCCCCTCTCAAGAGTGGCGCGCGGAAACACCCGCGCGCGCGCCACCTCTAGGCCTCTTCCGCGACAGAAGCACCCCCCGGTGCTTCCGTCAAGGCCTGTCTTATGGGGGTCGGTCCCAACATCCACGGTCCCATACCCGGGGAAGCCGAGACCGGCACCCACAACCACCACTACGGCCCCTGACCGCTTTAACGGTCGCAGAGGATAGGGAGAACGGCAACGCAACACCGACACTCCTCTTCCCCTGCGTCCCCACCGCCAACGCAACCAACGGTGCGCCCCCGTCTTATGGAGGTCGATCCCAACACCTACGGTCCCATACCCGGAGACGCCAAGACCGGCCCCCACACCACCACAACGCATCAAAACGGTGCGTCCCCGTTTGGTCGCGGAAGATAGGGCGAGCGGCAACGAAACACCGACACGCCTCTCCTCCCGCGACCCCCTCCTGGGTGCAGGGAACAGGACACCGTCCCCCGCACCCTGAACGCATCCAGAGCAGGCCCACCTCCAGATCCGCTCGGAGCGTCCCCTCCTCGGATTCCTGTTAGCTTCGCCGTGGTCAGGGCCAAACCACGGCTACTGAGCCCCCCCATCGCGACAAGATCGGAATCCACCGGGGGGGAAGTTGAGTACCCTGCTTTAGCAAGTGTAGCCACGAGCGCTTATTATAAGTAACTAAAACACCTGTTAACTTGGTAGTTGTTATTTAATCTATGACAGTACATCGGACTATTTTCAACGAAGTACATTCCTCCTAGCTCAGGTCAACTGTAAATTGAACTCTGGATGAAGTTCAAAGTTCCTAAGACCCTTGCAGGCTGCAGTCGAATGCCCTCGAGGTGATTTACCTAGAGACAAATATATTGCAAATTCGTAGGTATATTCGTATAGACGTAGTTGAAAATACTTAAATTGGTTTAATTTTTTTTTAACTTGTCGATTCATAAGCGAATCGACGTTTACATGTTTCTGGTCGTACTGTGTTGCACTTTTATTATTACTGATAATTTTGCGCGTATTCATAAGTAGGTAATAACTATATTATGTCAAACTTTCATTTGTCACCAAGTTGAAATATTTGAGCAGGTCCTTCACCAGGTTTTTATGGCACAGCTGGTATTGGCTGTGCATGGATAGTTAGATTTTCTTTGCATTAACAGTTTATTATTTGTGTGAACATACAATAATATGTAAAACCAAATAATATAAGTAATAATTTTCGATAAAAAATAAAACAGCATCTTTTAAATTTCTTTAAAATACGTTTTCGTATTGAGTTATTGAGACATAAAATATTATTTTATTATAGTTCTTAAATTGAACTTTGGATGAAGTTCAGAATCTGTAAGACCCTTGCAGAGTGCAGTGGAATACCCTTGCGAGGGTAGCTCAATGTCGGGCTGTGGGTGCCAGTCGACGCCCGCCCTCACATAGTTTATATATACCCCGGCTGACGCACCCTTACTGAATCATTGTACTCTACTTAGAGGTGTAAAAAACAAACATAAATATAAAAGACGGAAGCGATGAAATCCACTGGAGGCTTTCGAGACTTAAACATGTCAAACGCTATTAATATTCACAGTATTCTTTGAGATCTTCGGGCATCATGAATTTGAACCTACACCGTGTAGTTTTAACTGACTACTAGGAAATTGAGCTGCAAAATGAGCTTAGGTTGACTGAGGTTGTCAACTTCAACTCATTTTGCAATAATCCATACATGACAGGTTGTAGCTTATCAGTTTATCACCTCTCAAGGTACTAACTGGTTTTCCCATGATGTTTCTTTCCACGCTCAAGTGCGTGCATGATGCCCACATGTGCCCACACAAAAATTCCGACACTATAGCCATGTGATGCATTGCTGGGATCCCACGACCTTTGAAAGAAAAAGTCGCAACATCGTGCCTTGGGTCAATTTAAAAAACACAGATTCATTATAATTCAATTTCAATTATAAAAATTCAATATCATCACAATGTTTCCATAAAGTTGAAAAGATTGAAAAAATACTGAATTTTGGAATCAGCAGCATCCCATGCAGAATCAAAAAGCAACTGGGATTCACACATGTTGTTATTTATAAAAAACCTCAGACAAATCAAGGCTCGTATTCAGAGCCTCCACTCAGTCTTTGATCATCTACCTATCGTTTTTTTTTGACAGTTCTTTAGAATTAGTGATGAATCACCGCTTGAGACACGATTCAGGCTTGGCTATGGCTACCGGGCGTTGCATACGCGCACTTTATAATTATAAGTAGGTACAATTTCTGATCCTGATTTTTTTCTATTTTCAAGCCCTCAAACTCATTTCAATTACAATCGTATTCTACGTTCGTTTACAGCTCGGGTACATTAAATTTCTAGTAATCGGTAGGGTGTGAGGGGTGGGCCCCGGGGAGCTTGCGGGGGGACACGAGGCGAGGCCGCAGTCTTCGCTGTCGTTGACACGGCCCAAGGACGCGCTCCAAGGTCGGAAGGCCCTGAACTGCGTCCCTGAATAAATCCCTTCCCAAACTTCACCCCGCACCAGAAATGGAAGCTGTAAGGAACTTATTTAAACGAATAAAGTTACGAGCTGAGTTGTATAAATTTATTCTTAGGTTTCGGTTTTATATTTAAAAAATAAAGATGACAATGATGACATGATGACAAGCTTCCGCCCCCATCTTCGCTCGGTGCTACCTACTAACCGAAGTAGAAGGTTTGGCCTTTGTATAATACCAGATCAAAAACTGAGTACTTTACTTACCATGTAGATTCCGTAAAAAAACCGAATTCATAATTGAAAATTAGAGTCACAAAGGCAAAAAGACGTGTCTCTCAAGGACTTTAGACATTAACTTCAATTACTGGTAAGTACCAGAGTTCCTACTAGCATACATGAAAATGTATTTTAACGATTTTTCCGTTTTGTTTCGTATTTTCAAATAACATATTTTACTAACATTTCGTAATTTAATCATAAAATATTATTTTGGTGTACCTTTTCAACTTGATAAGTAATTAAATAAAAAAAAAAAAAACTTTACCTATTATGTTAAATTAAAGAGTGTGAACCATTAGTTATTAAGATAAAATTTATGTACTAACTTTTAAGGGATTGGAAATAAACGGGCTTTATTATTATTATTATTATTATTATTTATTATAAGTAATTAAATAATTATATAAAATTATAATTACGGATACCGATAGGTAGGTACATACAGGTGTACGTAAAGTACCAGTCACAAGAATAAAACATTTCAGATAAATAAAATAAAATAAATAAATAAATATCCTTGGACATTCCACACAGTGTCATCTAGTCCCAAGGTAAGCAATTTAATGCTTGTGTTATGGTAACCAGATGACTGATATAATACGTAGATACATTTTTTTTGTAAATAATACACTATAGATAGAAAAAATATTGATCTTAGTTAAGTATTAGTCTGGTATTTTATCTTTAACGTAATGGCTATACTTATATACACAATGAATAAAGACATAACAAACACAAGAGTAGGTACCTACATAAATAAGTACATGTGTTCTCATGAACAGAAGCTCGTTATACACAATGGCCGAGACAATGTGAAGGTCCTTACTCCACAGGTTCAAGGCCTGTCAGACATAACTTATGTATTATCGTTATCACATGTATGGAAACAAAACCACTTCATAAAACATTATTTATAACAATTACTTCCAATCAGGGTAGGTAGGTTAGTTATTTTTATTGTTGAGGTTTTATTATACCAACAGAATAGGTTAGATTAATTGTTACACTGATAAAATATCTCTCACAAAAAAATATACGTCTGAAACACAGAACCTCCTTTTTATTTAAGTCGTTTAAAAACTACTTGCTAAAATTGACAAAACAACTGAAGATCTGAAAGAATTTATTTACCGGGGAACACAGTCGTGATAACATTTACATTTTCAATGAAGATTTAAAAAAAATGATTAACTCAAATAATTATGTTTCTGAAAAATACAATTATAAATATACTAGCTGCGCCCCGCGGTTTAAGCCGTGTAAGTCCCGTTCCCGGGGGAATATCGAGATAAAAGTAGACTATCACAACCCATCAATTATCACGTCATATTGTCGTTCCTTTTTACCGTGAAAAACGAACAAATACACACACATTCCCATTTTTATCCCTTTCATAAAGTCGGGTTACAAATTACGGCAATACTCGATTATTAGAGGCAGATTAATATAATTTTCTAATAACCTTGTCATTAATATTCCCCTATAATGAGCATGGATGCAATGGATAGCTTGGTGCTCAAGTTCTGCGTAGGTTGAATTTTATCACCCCGACGAACTTGTGATTGATTTGTGCTTTCAACTATTACTTGGAATCTTCAGGAGCTTCTAAATAACAGGTCATTGACCAGTATGAAAACATGTTTACCTTGTTTCAGGTCAAAAGCAGATTCTGGAATATTTGCAAGGGGGTGCAGTTGTCTGGTACCGCCCGAGTGAGGGTGAAGGCGGGTTACGGTGCATCGTACTAAAGGGCAACTGCAGATAAGGCAGGCTGAGTCCAGAGCCAGACAGTCAACGTCCCGATGCAGTACATGAGCGCCGCCCGCGCTTCCCCGTCCCTCGACACCCCACCCCGCCCTTCTGCTCTCCAGCCAGGCCCGTATCCGGAGCTACCACGCATTTTTGTGTCTATTGATCATTAAGAGCTTTCTTGTCGATATATTATGATGAAACCTAGCAGTAATTATTTTTATTGGCTGGAAATGAATATGATAATTTATTTGTACCTAGATATGGTAAGTCGCCAATATTACAAAATTTATGAAATAAAAAAACGAAAGTTGCATGCCTATAAAAAAGCGTACATGAACAGAAAATTAAAAAATAAATAAAATAATGAAATATGATTACGGCTGTTCCTATCCCAGAGAGCGGTAGACATTTTTTTCGGAGCGTTATGTAACTTTTATATCCTTTGAATATGTACAGTCGCGGAATGAAAAGGTTGTGACCACCTAAGATCTGAAATTTTTTGCGGTGTTGGCGACTAGTTCCAAGTTCTTAATTTCCCACGTGTGAAATTTTGCTAATTATTATTGGGACGAATTCTTTTTAATGAAAAGTCTTAATTTTACCATTTCTTAATTTTCCGAATGCCTCATTTTCCTAATTATAGTTAGTTTCAATTCGGTTTTTTAAAATTAAGTACAGTCAACAGCGACTAATATATATCGAAGATCTTGAATTGACACTTGACATTATCCTTCACACTTTATCTATTGCCTATTAACACTAAACGCAATGAGTTTCATAATAAATAGGTATTATAAATTATTAGGCTCTCAGCGAATAGTTCATAGTAGTTCATAGTTGTTGTGCTTTTTATGTTCAACTGTACTATCATCCGAAAAAAAACCGAATTGAAACTAACTATAATTAGGAAAATGAGGCATTCGGAAAATTAAGAAATGGTAAAATTAAGACTTTTCATTAAAAAGAATTCGTCCCAATAATAATTAGCAAAATTTCACACGTGGGAAATTAAGAACTTGGAACTAGTCGCCGACATCTTTTTTGCTAGGTTGCTTGAATTGAAAACCAATTGACACAACACTTCAGTCTAGTTTAAAAAGGTAAAACAATCGCGATGACTTTAGAAACAGGCATCTCTAGTCTTCATTAAGACTAACAACGGTTAGGTACAAATTTGTAGCTTCATAGCTCTTGTAGTTTCAAAGATATCATGAAGGTCAACATTTTAACCAACTTTGACTCCGCCAAATTGACCTTTCGGGTTAAAATTTTGAAAAATCCTGAAATAGGTGTTCATTTATTTCAAGTCAAAAATCTACACTCAAAATTTTAACAATCTAGGTGTCACCATACAAAAGTTATAAAAAAAGTAACCTCTGACCTCGAATTGACCTCTGATCAAAAAATCCGTTCTTATCCAGCATCTAGGTCATTACAGAAACCTACATGCAAAATTTCACCTTTGTAGCACTTGCAGTTTTAGAGAAACCTTGTTGCTACGTTTTGACCACTCCTTTATATATATAGAAGAAGATAGATAGGATATGTGACTCATTAGGAACTCACCGTCTTGTCCTGACTTCTCAGTTTTACTTCCCCCCCGAGCCCTAAGAATAACTCAGCATAAGAGTAATGTCGTTTTCATACCTGCTGGTTCCTCCTCCGGTCACGAAGAGGAGCCGGTACCTAATAGGGAAGCGATGAAACAAACGTCATTGTTCGCTGATCGGAATAAGTAGAGTATTCATTATCTCCTAAAGATAAATACTGGGAAGGATGATTAATTTAATCCTACTATCCTACTATCCTACTAATCCTATCCTACTATCCTACTTCCTTCCTACTATTCTACTACTAATATTATAAATGTGAAAGTTTGTGAGAATGGGCGTTTTTCCATTAGCCAGCCCGGCACCGGCGCCGGGGTTTCGTTTTTCCACTGCGCCGGTGTCGATGCCGGTTTACGCCCGGTGAGTGGTACAGTACTGACACGGACTTACACACTCACACGGCTACAATTCATATAAATATGCAATACACATACAAATTTGCCGGGCCGGCACCGGGTGGGAAGCTTGCTACCCCGGCGACGGCGACGGCGACGACGCCGGCAGTACTCAATGCCGGGCCGGCGCCGGCGCCGGTAAGTGAAAAAGCGAGCCATACATTTTCATACATTTTTGCTTCCCCGGCAACGGCACGGCGCCGGGGCGCCGGCGCCGGTGCCGGTGCCGGGCCGGGTAATGGAAAAACGCCCATTGTATGTATGTTATAACCCGGGCGCAATAACTTGACACCTGACTCAAATGACGTTTGTATAAAGTACTGAGTGCAAAAAAGAAACGTAAACATATGCATACATGTAGCGCCCTATAATATAATTATATTACGTCGCTTCATTTTTCAGATATAAAACATCACTGTAGTCCTCTTAACTTGCTGGCAACCTCGCACTTTTAAAGTATAAGAAAATAATTGTGGGTAGGTAGGTACAGACGGATAGCGAACGCTGCTCAGAAACTCGTCATTCTTTTTTCGTGCGAGGCAACAAGCACTACGCTTCTTGAGAAATACCTATTAAAGTTTTTTCAAGATGCCTAAAAGAAAAACAAGTGACAGGATCGAATATTATAATTCGAAAATTCGAAAATTACAAAAACGTGATGAAGAAAAAAGACGTCGCCGTGTTATTGTGTACTCGTCTTCATCTGATTCCGAGGAAACAAATGGTGAGTCTGTTTAAATTAATTGGTGAAGTGAAATAGTGTGATTCAACTTTATGTGCTCAGCGTCTTTAAGCTTCCCTGGAGGATATACTGCGGGTTATCACGAAGGGTTAGCATGATGCTAAAAAACTGCCTGGAGGTATGACTGCGGGCTTACACGAAGGCTAAAATCGAAGATCTAACTTCGAGAATTATATTAAAAATCTAAATTCAAGAAAAATTCTATGAATTTTTTTTAATAAACTACCCTCATGAAAATAAAATTATTTTCTATTTTTAGAAAATGGAACACAACTTGATGAGCACAATAACGTCGATGGAACGTGTTCTGAGCCGCCGCTGGCGCCTCCGCCGCCCGTCGTGACCTCCATCGACGAGGTTCCACTTCAAGAGCCAGAAGTACCCGAACTTGATCCCGAGTTATTGAAGGCGTTGGGTGACACTTCCGATGACAATCCGGTGTACGGTGCTGATATCCATGATACATTAGCTCAACGTTGGCTACCGATCCTAAAGAAGGGTCTACAGGCTGAGGCGAAAGAAAAACTTCTAAAAGAATACAACGTTCCATCCAACTGCAAGCTGCTTAAAGCCCCTGCTTTAAATCCAGAAATATCCGCAGCGGTCCTTGATGTCGTGAGAAATAGGGACAAAAAGATCCAGATAAAACAGGACCAACTAGGCCTGGGCATATCAGCGGTAAATCAAGCTATGACACTGCTACTAACTGGCGATGATAAAGTACAAGCCATAAAAATTCTATCTGATTGTTGTCGGATTTTAACTGATCTACATTACACTGAAACACAAGTCAGGACAAAACTTGTAACTCCGGGCTTAGAAAAATCATTTCTCACGTTGATTCAAGACCAAGAAAGAGATGAGACTCTCTTCGGCACTAAATTGTCAGAAAAAATCAAGGCCTCAAAAGCGATTGAGAAGCAAGGGCTACAGATAAAAAAAGCATTAACTTCGAAGCCTTCTACATCAAATGCTGCACCGTCGACATCTCGTTACCAGAACCAGGGAAACTGGTCAGGCGCCTCTCGCTACTCGACGTCGAGGAGGGGGGGGCGAACCAACTCCTACAAGGGGCCGCAAGCGACCCGCCGATCGACGTGGACGGCGCCAGCTGCAGCCCAGGCTCAGCGCTCCAAGTCCACCAGCTTCAACAAACATGCCCCTTCGAAGCAGTAAATCAGGTACACGCCGGTAGACTTCAACATTACTATGAATGTTGGCTTACTATTACCGATAACCCAGTTGTACTCAGCTGGATTCGTGATGGTTACCAAATACCTTTTGCATACAAAAACATAGAACAAAAGACCATTCCCCATAACACCCTTTCACAAAAAGAAAAACAGGATATGGCAATAGCTATCAATAACTTAATTGATTTAGGAGCTATAAAACGATGCAAACCTCATAAAAAACAGTTTCTTTCGAGCATTTTTTTAACACCTAAGTCTAGTGGTGGTCATAGATTTATTTTAAATCTTAAAAAACTAAACAAGTTTGTGTCTAATGACCATTTTAAAATGGAAGATTATAGAACGGCGTCTAAAATGGTATCACACCATTGCTACATGGCAACTATTGACCTAAAGGAATCGTACCTACTTGTCCCTGTAGCTGAATTGCATCGCAAATATTTGAGATTTGAATTTGAAAATGAACGTTCTCAAAAAATTATGTACGAATTCATTTCCATGCCATACGGATTATCCTCAGCTCCCCGGACATTCACAAAAATAATGAGAGAAGTAGTGAGCTTTCTGAGACTTCGTGGATTTAAATCGGTTATTTATCTCGATGACTGGCTTTGCTTAGGCGATAATTTTGAAGAGTGTCAAAATAACGTCACCGAATCGCTCAAGTTACTAAAATGTTTAGGGTTCGTAATAAATTTTAATAAAAGTAGCTTACACCCGCAACAACACTGCAAGTTCTTGGGGTTTATTTATAACTCATTAGATATGTCGATATCATTGCCAATAGATAAACGAACTAAAATATCGCAATTAGCTCAGAAGTATATCCGGTTACCAGTTTGCACTGTCAGAGATTTTGCCCGGTTTTTGGGGGTTCTCACTGCAGCTTGTCCTGCTGTTAAATATGGTTGGCTCTATACGAAAACACTAGAGAGAGAGAAATATTTAGCCTTAAAACATCAATCATATGATGACAAATTTAAGCCATCGGATATCATCTTACCAGATCTGAGATGGTGGGTAGAAAATATAAATTTAACCTCGAATTTTCTCGAAGCACCAAACTTTGCCTTAGAAATCTTTTCTGATGCATCAAATACAGGCTGGGGTGCATATTGCGACAACGAACGTGTAAATGGTTCGTGGAAAGACAACGAACGAAACCATCACATAAATTATCGCGAACTTCTCGCAGCTTTCTTAGCTTTAAAATGTTTTGTTCGTAATAACTTTAATGATTGTCATATTCTTTTACGTATAGATAATACAACTGCTGTGAGCTACGTAAATAGAATGGGAGGTATACAATTTCCACATTTGACTGACTTAACGAAAGACATATGGCAGTGGTGCGAAAAGCGAAACATCTACCTGTTTGCTTCATACATTAACACTAAGGATAACGTAGAAGCAGACCAGGAGTCTAGAAGGATCAATCCCGACATTGAGCTGTCTCTTTCAAACAATGAATACCAAAAAATAGTAAGGATTTTTGGAAAGCCAGTGATTGATCTTTTCGCTTCTCGCACCAACGCCAAATGCGACACCTATGTGTCGTGGCGTCCTGACCCAGATGCAGTAACAGTAGACGCATTTACTTTGAGCTGGAAATCGTTATACTTCTATGCATTCCCTCCATTCTCGCTCATCTTAAAATGCATACAAAAGATAATTAGGGATAGGGCAGAAGGTATATTTATTTTTCCACATTGGCCATCTCAGCCTTGGTTTCCTATTCTTAAAAGAATAACTCGTTCTGAAATTATATTTCTGGCGCCTAATTCAGTAATTATGTCCTCTTCCAGGACAACTCCACAAGCTCGGAAGCCGTTTACCCTGGCAGCAGCAGTGCTCTCCGGACGGCCTTCAAAACAAGAGGATCCCCGGATCAGGCACTAGAACTAATCATGGCCTCACTTTCTAGAAATACCTTAGAGCAGTACAGCGTGACTTACAAACTTTGGTGGCATTTCTGTAATGTTAAAAATATTAATCCTTTCTTAGGCTCAAGTTCAAACGTAATGTTATTTTTAACTGAACTATTTGATCAGGGTGCTTCATATGGTTCCATAAACAGCCATCGTTCGGCTATTACTTTATTGTTAGGAAATAAAGTCACATCTGACGATATGGTCAAAAGATTGCTTAAAGGTGTCTACAAATTGAGACCCGCATCCCCAAAATATACCTATACCTGGAACCCACAAACTGTTTTAAATTACATTTCTAGTTGGTTACCTAATAACGAACTTACTTTAGAAAAAATTACGAAAAAATTAGTCGCTCTCCTTGCGTTGTGTACCGCACATCGCGTGCAGACGCTCAGTCTAATCAAGTTGGACAATATTATCGTTAACTCGTCTGGCATTCAAATAGGAATCCCAGATGTGATTAAAACGTCCGCTGCCGGACGTGAACAACCGGTACTATCCCTACCGTATTTTGATGAGAACAGAGCAATCTGTCCAGCCACCACTTTAGAAAATTATATTTTCCGTACTCGTGAAATTAGATCGGAGACGTCTAAGAATCTAATATTAACATTTAAAAAACCAAATAAACCAGCCACTGCTCAATCCATCAGCAGGTGGATTAAGCAGGTGCTGGCCGAAAGTGGTGTGGATGTGGCGACGTTCAGCGCGCACAGCACGAGGCACGCCGCCACATCCGCAGCACGGGCGTCCGGCCTTTCACTAGATGTTATCAGGAAGGCGGCTGGATGGACAAGCTCATCTCAGTCTTTTGCGAGGTTTTACAATCGTCCAGTTGTAACGCAAGATGACTTTGCAAGGTCTATCCTACAACATAACGTTACAGAATAAAATATGTTTATGATTTAATCTAACATGTTAAAATAGACTAGTTACCTAAGTGTACTTACCTTTTCTAAGCTAAACTGTTTAATTTACAAAATACCTATGTCTATGATATTAATAATTAAAGATAGAGAATAATAAAACCTAATTAGTTGAACTTTGTTATTGGCTGGTTTTACTTACGTTACCCAAAAATTTTCTACTATCTCTAAACATCTACAGTGATGTTTTATATCTGAAAAATGAAGCGACGTAATATAATATATGATCAAACGATCTCACAGAGTGAAGTTCGATCGATATTATATAAGTACGCTTCATTTGAAGATATATACTCCCACCCATCCCAAATAAATCCCATAAAATTTTTGTGTGGGTAGGTCTATCTCTAAAAAGAATGACGAGTTTCTGAGCAGCGTTCGCTATCCGTCTGTACCTACCTACCCACAATTATTTTCTTATACTTTAAAAGTGCGAGGTTGCCAGCAAGTTAAGAGGACTACAGTGATGTTTTATATCTTCAAATGAAGCGTACTTATATAATATCGATCGAACTTCACTCTGTGAGATCGTTTGATCATATATAATATAATAAACATATTAATATGTAATTTTTTCTTTAAATTTTTCTAATCGATTAGTGGTCATTGGTACATAAGTAATTTTTCTCCTAATATTTTGTCTTGGCACTGTTCTAATTTTAATGAACTGACCGAGATGATCAGATTTGATATTACTTATCATGTTTTTACATTTTACATGTACATTTGTATAAATATTGTCAATACAAGTAGCAGAAGTAGCTGTAATCCGTGTTTTCTCCATAAAAGAAGGTTCTAGATTAAATGATTTAAATAAACTAGTTAATCTAGTATTTAAGGAGTAACTTTCTAACAAATTTAACGCTATTATTTGTTTCTTAGATTTACATATTTTATATAAAATTTCTTCCATAACTTGTGCTAGTGATGCTAACGCTACTGAAGGACGAGAGCGGGGCCTCGCGCGGGGTAGCGGGAGGGGAGTCGAGTTTCGAGCCAGGTGTCTAGTTGTTGCGCCCGGGTTATAGTTATTCTTTCACGCAAAAACGGCTGGACCGATTTGGTTAAAATTTGGTATGTAGGTAGATAGGTGATACCCTGGATTAACACATAGGCTACTTTTTCTCCCGGTATTCCCGCGGGAACGGGACTTACGCGGGTGAAACTGCGGGGCGCAGCTAGTTTTATATAAAAAAAATACACATGCAGTGAAACCATAAACGAAAAATAAGTGAAACATAGAAACTCCTCCTTTTTTGAACTCGGTTAAAAATTGAATGAAACATACATACCAAATTATTTCGGTAATAGGTAGTTATCTTAATATATTTTTATAAACATATGATCAGATGGGAATAACCTGAACCTGAACTGGGTGAACTGCGTAGCAGTAGTTGTAGCTCGTAGCAGCTTCGTAGCAAGCAAGCTATGACGAATGTAAGTATTGATTGAATTAGAACTTGCTGAACTAAATATAAGTATATTATTAATATTAGAAATGTATGTAGTTAGTATAGTTAAATAAATTTAAAAACAGATAAATAATACTCATACCTAACGCAAACCATTTTTCATTGATAAAATTAGGAAATCTTGGGACAAACACAACAAATACTTTAAATAGTTTGTATTTATGAAACAAATCATATTATTATAATTTCATTTCATTTATTTTATTTATTTTCTCTCACAAACATAATATCAATAAACATAATAATAAAAATAATAATAGCTAATAAATACAATTAATAATACAGTTTAATCCAAAATGTATGTTGGTTATGAACTTATTTATTACAAAAAAACGTTGTGAGAGACTGGTGCCTGAAATAGGTATATAAACCTGTGCTACGGGTCACCAGTGCCCTATAATGACACAAGTAAGAAATTAAAAAAAAATTTGACAAGTTTAATTCATGATAGAAGTGCGCGCAAGATAAGTCTGCGCGCGGCCAAAATCGGAACTAATTTTTATGCTAGTGGCAATAACTTATATCTAAATAATAAACTTGAATTACTTTTTATAAAAAACTTAGTATTGATTTTAAAGTAACTAAAATATTTTTTATTTTCCTTTATTTGGAGGAAAAAATATTCTAGTTAGTCTGGCATCATTAAGCACGCCACCAGTCGCGCGCAGACTTATCTTGCGCGCACTCTAGAGCACCGTTATCTCACCGCTATAGTTGGGTGCCATTGTTTTTTTTGTTACGATTGTTATAATATATGAAAAAATGTTTTATATCTGCCTACACTAACTTAGTATCGGAAGAAAGTGGATACTTAGCCGTAAAATATATTTAAAAACCACAACGAAAATCAGTCAAGTACAATAGTCAGACTCGCGCACTACGTGTTCCGTACCATAATAATTACATATGTAGATAGGTATATCAAGAAAAAAATAGAATATTGTCAAGTACTAAATAAATAAAACACTGTTAATAAATACTGTAAATAAATACTGTCTAGTCTTAAATACGCATAGTACCTACCTACTACCAGAACATTTCGATTTGGATGGTTCGATTATGGAGAACCTATCTATACCTACCACTATAAAAACGAAATAGGACGGAAGATAAATTATTGTAGGTAACCTTATTTTGCTGGGCAGATAATATAGCAACTAATAAAAGGCAATGTAAAAATATTAGGCCTTCGCGAGCTTCGCGCAGTCCGTGGAGGCTGCGCGCGCGTGTCAAGGCCGCGTCCTCGGCCGTGACCGCCCCTCCCCCCTCACCCCGCGGCCTTCGCCCCTCACCGGTATTGTTACATACTAAACTGCTAACCATTATTATCAGCATATCCTATTAAATATTAAGATTGCACAACTTTATTGCATTTGCAAGTTGCAAACTAAGTTTACCTACCTGAAAACTCTTACGAATAAAATAGGTAAATTGAATAACAGAAACAATCAATTCGAAGATAAACCAATAAAATTGAAGGGATCACTAATTTTGCTACTGTATTACATAGTAATAAAATAAATCTATATTTCTAATAAAAAAAAATATCCAACGATTTCTAATTCGGGGGTGATCAATGGATCTAGCTAGGATTCATTTAAAAAAAAATAGTACAGGTCATCAGTGTAGTCAGTCAATGCAAAAAAATGCCGGTCATTCAGGTAAATTAAAATACATACGAAAAAAAATTCATAAAATGGTTTTGGAATTTTTACAGTCTAGAAAGATTCTTGCGTCACTGCCTGAGAAGAAAATAAGCACAACCTAGCTCTGAGTCTAACATGGGATTCGGTAGTTCTGATGATCGAATTAGCTAGCTCGGATATTTTAGTCCCCGAAAATATAAATGATGAGTGGAGTAACACGACCACAAGATTGTTAACTACACGCAACGCCCACTCAGGGTGTACACGTGCCATTCTGAGGGTTATGACTCGGTGAAGGTCGCGGGTCCCAAAACTCCCTGAAATCGAGGCCTCGGCCGTCGACCTCCTAGGAAATCTTCCAGGGCAACCGACCTTGACCTTTACACGCGCAAGCGCCAAACCATTCCATCAAGGTACCTACCAACCCAGTACCATGACACTGTTATGAAATAGTAGATTGCTATACAAGGGGACAAAGGCATTTTTTCTATGCACGAGATGGTTTATCGCGCGAGCGTCAGCGAGTGCGATAATAGTTCGAGTGCATCGAAAAGCCTTTTCCCCGAGGTAAGCACTCTGCTTTTCATTACGAATATAAGGAAATTACCAAAAAATTGATGTAAAATTTAAATTTCACACACGAAAATTAGCTGTCTCGCTTTTTTTTTAAATCGACTAGTTTAATATTGACTAAAAGCAGCTAACGATGGCATGGCATAGCTGCGTTCCAGATTTAAAAAAAAATACTGATTGGTAGAATGGCTATAAAAGTAGTAGGCATTCTACCAGTAGTTTTTTTGATGATGAAAAAATTTAAATAAATAAAATAAAATAAATAAATATAATATAATTAGTGCTAGAGAAGCACAAATTCGTGCAAGAGAGACATAATATCTAGCATCTGATTGAGTTAGAAGAACTTGAACACTTAGCATGCATCGACATGCCACAAAAGAAATGTCAAAAATGAAGTTGACATTTGACAGTTATTTACTTTCCTGCCCTAGGGCAGGAAAGTACTTGTTTTCCCTAGGGACATAAAATGCTACTTTGAACCCTATAATCAGGCAACTTCGTGCGTACTTTCCGTGTATGAGTAATGAAAAGATCTTATTACAAACGCTGAATAATAAGGAAAAATGAAATGAAATAATAATATGATTACGACTCTATTTCCAAGGTGTGGTAAACATATTCTTTCAGGTCTTTAGTCTTGAGATATTTGTTGATCCATTGGAGATGTCTAAGGGTAGACGAGGTAAATATGCCCAAATAATAAGGCAAGTATTTTAAAACTACGTTGATAGAGTCGAAGTCTCTAGAAAAAAATATATGGCAAGTAAATTTTATTAATCACTTAAACTATATTTTTTGATTCGAGCTAATAGGAACAAAAATAAGCGCACGTGATTGGTCATCGAAAATTATTTTCTTTCGAAATTTAGCTTCACGAAAATTAGCTGTCTCGCTTTTTTTTTTCAATCGACTAGTTTAATATTGACTAAAAGCAGCTAACGATGGCATGGCATAGCTGCGTTCCAGATTAAAAATAAATACTGACTGGTAGAATGGCTATAAAAGTAGTAGGCATTCTACCAGTAGTTTTTTTTTGATGATGAAAAAATATAAATAAATAAAATAAAATAAATAAATATAATATAATTAGTGCTAGAGAAGCACAAATTCGTGCAAGAAAGACATAATATCTAGCATCTGATTGAGTTAGAAGAACTTGAACACTTAGCATGCATCGACATGCCACAAAAGAAATGTCAAAAATGAAGTTGACATTTCACAGTTTTTTACTTTCCTGCCCTAGGGCAGGAAAGTACTTGTTTTCCCTAGGGACAGAAAATGCTACTTTGAACCCTATAATCAGGCAACTTCGTGCGTACTTTCCGTGTATGAGTAATGAAAAATTATTTTCGACGACCAAACCAAAAAATATAGTTTAAGTAATTAATAATTTACTTGCCATATATTTCCATATATAGGAGGATTAGGTCGAATAAAAAAATATAGTATAGATGGATATCCTTGGACATTTCAGAGGCATCTAGTACCAACCTAAGCAATTTAATTCCTGTGTTATGATAGTAACCCGATGCCCGTTATACATAAGCAGTAGAACCTATTTTGTAAAGACTCGTATCTATATTATGCTTGAATGTAAGAAGGAGCTAAGCTAAAGAATTACTCTTTTTTCAGTAAATCTTTTACTAAGCTGTGTTGATCCCGAGGATCAAAAGCTATATTGAGGCATATGACAATGGCAGAGACTATCTTTTCATTACTCATACACGGAAAGTACGCACGCAGTTGCCTGATCATAGGGTTCAAAGTAGCATTTTGGGTCACAAAACTTTTTCCTACCCTAGGGCAGGAAAGTAAATAACTGTCATTTAATTAAAATGTCAACTTCAATTTTGATATTTCTTTTGTAGAAATTTTTCACTCCAACTATTATCCAACTATAAACCATCTTGTACATCGAAAAATTGCCATTCTTCCCTTGTATAGCAATCTACTATTACTAGATAATTCTAAGCTATTCAATACTTACCTGGATATTTTTATGCGACGTTTCGAATTAATAAAATCGTTGGAGGCATTTATTTACAAGATCAAAAATCTTAATCCTAATTATTAAATCTTATGTAATTTTGTTGATACTTAGGTAGATAGGTAAGTACTTCTGGGGTGGAAAGCTGTAGTGTCTATAAAAATCGAAGGAATGTTGTGGTTGAGAAAACGTCGCGACGACGTGAGCGACAACAAGGCAGGCCGTTATTTACAAACACTTTGAACATATTGTTGTTGTGAATACTTGTGAACTTGAATATTATCGCTCTGATTTTTAAACATACCTATCAGGACAGACCTTAGAGAATATAGCCATCATACACTAAAATGGGCAGTTGTAGAGTTTTTGATTAGAAACCTCTTTATACATATGAGATTTTAAAAGAGCTAAGCCAATCCGCTTTTTTTTTCATAGTAGGTCAGCCTCAACATGTCATGGTCATTCATCAACTTTTACAGCTCCCTTAAATGGCCGCTCAAGCATTTCTGCTAGCAATTCATAAAGTGCATTTATTTCATCAATTGTTTATCATTTTCACCAAATTAAGACAGTTTATGAATTGCTAGTCTGAAACACGACGTGTCAACTTCTTTTAAATGGGTGTCAAGTAGGTAAGGTAGGTAAGGACCTTCATCCAAACCGAGCACTATCAAATTTTCAAACCAAACGCATCAACTTTTGAAAAGCTCCAATACAAACTCTCAAAAGAATTATTTTGGAAAACCTCAGACAAGTCTATTTGTTTTGGAAACCTACATAGTTTTAACCCGAGTTTCAACCTATTCAACCTAACCGCCTTCTTAAAAAATTTCCATACAAACTATTTGACACCACATTTCAGTCCTGAAAAATCGTCAATGTAATGCAATGCAGTGCAGGCATACCACAATACTACAGTGAAAGTTGCATGAAAAATTAGTTTAACCGTTTCTGATCACGAACAAACGCACAGAGGAACAAACAAAAAGATAAAAACATCAGGCAACTTCTCGGGTCTATTGCGTTAGTTAATTATGCCCTTAAAAGATTTTAAATAAATACTTTTCTTCCAAATAAACATTGATAAAATTAACACCTACTATCGATAGGTAGATACTAATGTTATTAGATAGAAGAAGACGATATTCATTTACCTCCTCCTTCCTCCGTGACATCCTCTGTGGCGCAGTGGGCGAAAGCCTGCCTGAGACGCAGACGTTATGTGTTCGATTCCCGCTGCGGGACAAAACTTGACAAAAGTTTGCATGATCTCCAAATATTTGTCTGGAGTCTGGGTGTTTTCTACTTATAATAATTATGTTTGTATGCATGTACCTATTTATACTTTTGCTTAGCTTGGGACTAGATGCCGTCGTGAGGAATGTCCAAGGATATAGGTACCTATACTTCATTTCTTGAAGTGAGCCATTAGGAAAAACATAAACGCACGTCAATTAATTGTCAATTGTCAAATCTAGCCAGTCACGAGAAAACCAATTATTTTCGACTACCAATCACGTGCGTTTAATTTTCTTCCTATTATCTCGCTTCAAGAAATGAAGTAGGTATAAGTATATATTTTTTATTTATTTGAAAACTTTTGGTAAAGATCATTTATTTTAAAGACCATTATGACGTTTAACAATCTTTTGTTGCAGTTTTATTTTAATTGTCTGTCACTGTTACTCCGAGGCTTGATCGGCGAAGTACCAAGTTAGACAGTGGTGGGTAGTAGGTAAGTAAAAAGCGGTAGCTTGCAGTATGGCAAACGTGCAGTCTGGTCGACGGCGACAGGGGTGGTGGGAGAGTTGCAGGGGTGAGGCCAGACAGCGAATGAACTGCAGAAAGGGTTAACGTTCGCTTCCCCTGCAGTCGCTGAGCCCGCCCACACGGTCTGCTCTAGCTGATACACCTACGGCTGAAGACTTACTTTACCTAGGTAGTAGATACAAATACCTAACTAACATGTTACAGCAATGTGAGCATAATGATTTCTTGAAACAAGGACTCGATTCCTGTATACATAATCTTATAGTGATGCACAGGGGAAAAATGTACAAATTCTTACACGAGGCTAGATGCTCAGTACAGAAAGAATGTTGGAGAATATTTCAGAAGAAAAATTAGTGGATTTTTTTATAAATTATAATTTTTTTTATGGGACGATGTCAGGAGTTTATTCTGTCAAACAAAAAAAATTTCAAAAGCGTCTACTATTGACGGAGCTGTCCGCGAACATACATAATAGATACGCATACATAAATAAATAAATATCTTTAGACATTTCACACAGCGTCATCTAGTCCCAAGCTAAGCAACTTAATGCTTGTGTAACCAGTTTTTTTTAAAATAAATACATACATATTTTAGATAGAAAACACCCAGACACGAAACAAATAATTATCTGCAGAACATACAAACATTTCTCCCGTAGCGGGATCGAACCCGCAACCTCCGCGTCTCAGCCGGGCCTTCACCCGCTGCGCCACAGATACGTACAGTAAAACATAGAAACACCTAATTTTTGATTTTGTTTGGTAAAAAAATATTTTGCGTCAACCTAATGGGTTACCTAAAGCAGCACTTTAGAGTTTAGGTACTGCCATTACCTACCTAATTTCTGATGATAACACACGTGACTTGGCCAAGTCACTCACTTGGCCCTAGGAGGGACCCACTAGAGCTGCTTAATTATTAAATAACATTGCTCATTATTTTTACATAATACAAGTATATACTTAGTTAGGTAGGTAATTACCTAAGTAGCTAGAAGTGCTAGGCTGACTTGGACAGCTCCTTAAAACTAGGTAGGTACCTACTATATTTTTATTCTGAGGGATTGTTTCAGCACCCGTAGACTCCGGGTCAAACCCGGAGAAGTGGCAGCTCTACCTATCACATCGCCCCATTTCGGCTTGACGTTGACTTTTGAGACACCCTGTACTTTATAAATTACTAGCTGCGCCCCGCGGTATCACCCGCGTAAGACCCGTTCCCGCGGGAATATCAGGATAAAAAGTAGCCAATGTGTTAATCCAGGCTATCACCTATCTACATACCAAATTTCAACCAAATCGGTCCAGCCGTTTTTGCGTGAAAGAATAACAAACATACATACATTCTCATAAACATTCACATTTATAATATTAGTAGGAGTAGGATAGTAGGAAGTAGGATAGTAGGATTAGTAGGAAGAACATGATTAACTTACAAGGTATAGGTCGCGTCATGTAAAAAGAACGCTGGTTGTCAAGCTGCGCACTAGACAAAGTGTTAAACATACTATAGCACACAAAAGTTTTTATTACGAGGTTTTGAATAAAAATGTAAGAAAAAATATTTATTTCGTCTGCATAACTATACTTCTATACAGTATAGAAGTATAAATTATGCAGACGATTTCAAATTTTTTTTCACTAATGGGTAGAATGGACTGTCTGGATGGCTTTATGCTATATTTTATCCCGGTAGTTTCATTAGTACACCCGTGCGAACATGCTGCTAGTTGTTATAAGAGAGACTAGCTAAAATGCCCTTAATAATTCAAAACCATGCATGAAAGGGACAGTCAGTATTTAATTTATTTCTAATGCACTTACCGATACATTTAGGTACAAAGCTGCGAGCTAAATGCAATTCAAAAATATTACAATAGACCTAAGGCCGGCTAAGGCCAATAAATCAGCCTTAGTACCTACTTTCGTGCGCGAGTGTACCTGTGCGCAAACATACCCCTCCCACTTCCCCTCATCGTTCTTTTACGTGGCGCGCGCGACTTATAAATTACTAGTAGCACGTCCCGGCTTCGCACGGGTGTACTAATGAAGCGACCGGGATAAAATATAGCCTATAACCTCCCGGACAGTACCTACCTACACACCCGTGAAAGAATTTTTGAAATCGGTCCAGTAGTTTCGGAGATTACCTCCGCAAACAAACAAACAAATTTTACCTCTATAAAATATTAATAATGATAATATAATATAAAATATAAAATATTAATATTATTATAGAAGATTGGTACCTACAACATAATTTCTTGTTTTAGCCCAGCTTTTTATTTTGCTATTGCTCCGACACACCCCGGTTTGATCGGTGCGGGGTGCGGTGTTGCTTGACTTTCTTTACTACCTTTAAACGTTGCTCTATGGTTGGCTATGAACTTCGAGTCGTTTGAATATTTATAGGGTAAACCATATAATGATTGGCACCCTAAGCCGATTTTTTCTTACAAGCCGTGGATTCTCATATATAAACAAGTAGATTATTTGTATGACCTATTTTTCGTGTATTAGTATGTCTAGGCATGAATACAAAAACTAATTAAAATGAAAAAAATATTTTTAAGTAACTTTAAAATGTAATTGAACTTCAATGTACGGAAAAGTACAATCATTGGCACCTGAGTATAGTGATTGGCACTATGATTTAGTATAGTCATTGGCACTATTGACAGTACTAAAAATTGATAGAAACTCAAACTCAACCTCAAAATTTCTTTATTAGTAGCTGAAATAGACTAGCATAGCATATTATCTACGTCTGTGTATAGTTTTCTATTCGTTTTTTTATAATTCATCGAGTGAGCGAAGCAAACAAAGATCTTAGTAGCAACTTGGGTGATTTTGGGCTGTTTGTTTATTCCGGTACAACTGTAAAACTGTTAATCCAATCTTCATGGAGCTTGGAAGGCATATAGATAGCGATAAGAAGTTTCCTGGATATGCTAATGAGCTTAAGCGGTCAAGGGTTTGTAGTGGTTATATTGGTTCTTTCAGTGGGTTGCATACGTGCCAATCATTATGTAGTCGAACAAATTGTGGTATAGTCATTGGCACCCACGAAAAAGCCGGTGTATAAATTTTACAACGCTAAAACAAATCTTAGCACGCCATAGATAGTTTTATGTATTGAATAAATAGAAAATATTTTTCAAACTTCCCAAAAAACACCTATTTTTGCAAGTGAACTCTACCCACTAGACTTAACAAAATCACTAAAATTCAGCAACTTTCCAGACATATTTTTTAAATGGCTATAATTTTTTTGTTATTGACGTTTGATTTAAAAATAAGTGTTCTGAGAATAAGAAATTGGATATTCTGCCAATTATTTATGTTTCCACTGTTGAAAAGATGAAAACTTGCATAATATTCAAGAAAAAGTGCTAGGCTGCCAATCATTGGGGGGGTGCCAACAATAGTACCGTTTACCCTAATTGAATCGAGAATTTCATCCAACCATCGACAATTTTTCATCAGTCTTGCATGATGCTCTGTGGTAAACTTCAATTTCATCAAATCAATCACTCACTCACTCAAGTCAAACAAATCAGCCTTCATTCAGGAAAATTATCTGTCAAAAACGAGACATTTGGCAGCAAACTCATGAGATTTTCGTAGTTTTATCGTTTATGTTTGTACTCAAAGTAATTTAAAATATGCCGAAGAACAAAGGAAAAGGAGGTAAAAACAGGAGGAGGGGAAAGAACGAAAATGAGACGGAAAAACGTGAGTTAGTCTTCAAGGAAGACGGCCAAGAGTACGCCCAAGTCACAAAGATGCTCGGTAATGGCCGCTTGGAGGCCATGTGCTTTGATGGCATAAAACGTTTGTGTCATATCCGAGGAAAATTAAGGAAAAAAGTGTGGATAAACCAGGGTGACATCATACTAATAGGTTTACGAGATTACCAAGATGCCAAGGCTGATGTAATCTTGAAGTACACACCTGATGAGGCAAGGAATCTGAAGACTTATGGAGAGTTCCCTGAGACAGTACGTATCAACGAGACGGTTGTGTACTCTGTGGATGGCTTGGATGAAGATATTGAGTTTGGTGATGAAGTAAGTTCAGAAGATGAAGCTGATGCGGTAGATAATATCTAAGATCACTAGCTCTAACTACATACCTACCTACTACTACAGTAAGTTTGTGTAAATTTATTTTGTTGTTACAAATAAACATGACTTTGTGATTTATAAATTAGTCTTCAACATTATTTCTTACAAATGCCTAAATTGTAAAGTTTATTTATGTCAGTTTACCCTAACTAAACAATTCATGATGTAAGTGTTTATAACACATTTGTATGAGGTATATAAACCTTTATTTATGTATGTAAAGTTTGAACACCTACCATTTATTTCATTGCAATGGTCAAATTGATATAGTTAAACATTCCTTGAATTGTTCGCAGTTAAGACCATGAAAAGTATTTTTAAAAGTTTAAGGAATGTATATAAATTAAATAATTGTATGATACAGTTGCTATTATTTCCTTTTGTCAATCATTATTTTGCAGTTGTTACATTTTATCATGATCTCATCTCTCTTTAACAATAATTTGTTGTTCACGTAGCTAGATCAATGATCATACATTGGTTGACATCAAAAACAAGTTTGCTTTGCTTTGAAAGATTATCAATTCTTTAGCACATTTTAAATTTGTTAAAAGGTACTTTAATCTATCAAACACTAAATAGTAACACCATATTTACTACTTGACAAACAATTATTTAAGTTTACTGTCTACTATCAATGGAAATTGAATTATTATTAGGTACACTAGGTACTTGAATAATGCATTGATTATTTGAAATGTACCAATTTGTTAGGAACTCAATGTCAATATTTATAATAGATATCTGTTCTTGTGAACTTATTTAAGTAGAATTATATTGCATTCCCCAACTATGTATTTATAATTTCATAATATACCAATGCATAGTCATATCTGAAAATAATGATTTGTTTGCTGCATAAATTATAATTTTTGTCCAATTTGTTCCCCATGTTGAAGCCAGGAATACATTGCCAACATTTTAGCTTTCAAGGATAAGTAATAATAATAAATGTCATGTGATTTTAACGCATCACTAAATATCTACTGAGGGAGACTAAATTTAGTTCTATTTCTCAGCTGAAGACCATCATGACTTTTAAAAATAAAAGTATTTATGTAAATTTTTGTCTAAAAGTACTTGTTTTTTTTTTCATGTCAGCTAGCTCAAAAGACATACCTACTTACTCTTAAACTAGACAGTAAGTAGTTGTTTTGATTGAGTGCTATAAATCCTAAATCTTTTAATACTACTACGGAGTATAGTTGGTAGTCCGAAGCAAAGAAACCCAGTTTCAAACAAATATCTTTAGCATGAATCCTTTTGGTTTTAGTCAGTGTTAGTTACTACAGAAGCAGTGCCAATGATACCTAATCTAAAAAGAAAACCAATGGTAAATATGAAAAAAGTGCCTGGGGCTTGGCTGATCTACCTACTAACCTGGATATTATTTTTAAAATTTAAACTGAGTAAGTACCTTCCTACAATGATATTTTTTTGTCGTTCCGGCATCGGCCGCACAGAACATAATACTCTAAAGAGCCGGCGGCAGTGTAAAGCAGGCCTAACAATTATTTTAAGTAAATAAAAACAACACATGTAATTAATCACTACCTCTAACTTAAGCGCGCTTATTGCGAAGACTCGAATACGTACGACTCGAGAACGTCGTCGTACGTAACGTCTTCTAAAGTCTGCATCACAGAACATATTTACTCTGACGTGACGAGGTCTGCATCGAGCGGTTATAGGTACCTTACTAAAATAAATAAAAATGCCTTTATGTGGTTGCTTAGCACATACACTTAAATAACGTAAATTACTTACTATGAACGTAACGTATCCGTGATAATTAGTATAGTTGAGGCCTAATTAGGTATGTAGGTACTTAGCTAATAACTGTTTTTTGTCATATATATATTACAAAAACTCTGTATTGCCAATACTGACGTGGGGGCATTGCGGCCTGCGCTGAAGAAAAAATTAGGATAGGTTATGTACGTTTGCTAAATAGTGACCTTATGTTACGACACCTACTGCAAAGAAGATGATTGCTCTGAGCCTACTGCTTATTTCGAAATCCCTCCCATCCATTGCCTGACGAAACGGACGGACGTCCCTTCTGCAAATTCATTTCAAGAAAGAAAAAAATTGAATTTCGCGCGCTATCACCGTTTCGCTTTTTAAGCTATTGCCATAGCTTAAATCGCGCGCGGCGCAGGCCTTGAGCGTGGAGACCGAATACAGAATTCCGTAACGAAAATGACAATAACTTAGAGGATTAAGCTAATAACATTCATTAATAAAATGCTTTAAGGAAAATAAGCAAAGCATAACATAAATCTTTAATTTCGATCGCAACAGGTATTTGTAACTACCTATTTCTTAATTTTTTCTTATACATTTGTTATGTTTTAAATGTTATTGTTAGTTTTTTTTTTTATGGCTTCGCACTCTGCGCATTTGCCATTTCTCAAGTTAGTTGGTGGTTAGTTATTATCTCTGAGGTTATTATATTGTATAAAAAATTAGGGAAACAATTATTACTAAAAAAAGAACGCGAACTAAGAAAAGTAAGGATCAGGAAAGTTAGGATAGATAGGGAATACTTACAATACGATATATGTAATTACAAATATTTAAATATTAATATTGTTATTAGAAATAAAGGAAGATAAACAGAAATATATAATGGGATCTAAGGAAGCGAGAAGAATAAACATACTTGTGGGAAGGGGTATATTTCAGAGCAATTATCTTCCTTTTACTTAATGTTAGATAATAAAAAAAAAAACTGTGTACGACTCCATAGACACTGATGGTGATGGATGGTCGACACCATTGACAAAAATTATGTTTAAACCATAAACTATAGAACATAGAGCCAACGACATTTACCATGTTTCTAGATCACCACGGACGGCGCCATATTGGATTTTGTTGTGCTTCGAAAACATAGTGAGCACGTGGATTGTTCGAAAAAATTGGTGAAATTCAGCAGTAAATACAGTTAATTCATCGTTTCACTATATATTCAATATTTATTCTAAAAGTGCAGACTCTTTTTTTGGAAAATCTTTGTAAGTATACCATCTCTATGTACACCGGTGGCATGATTCCAGATTCGGACCATGCATGCTCGGAATACTACTTTTGCAAGCTCGTAGGCCGCGGTCGTAACGTATTAATAGTAGTATAAATTCACTACAGTTCAAAAGAAAAGATAATCATCATCTCACTAATGTATGTATGTTACTTATTAGTGTCAAGATATCAATACAGGTATAATTGCGTAACCTTTCATTTACCATTCCACATTTTGCTTACGTGTTGCCCGTGAAGGTTTCCTCATAGCGTACCGCTCGTGTCCCTCACCGGTAAAATAAAATCTCATTAAAAATGTACCTACTTATTTAACTATGAATTATGGTTTTTCCACACGCATTACTGAATGTCAATAAATAGATTTCATAAAATATCTGCAGTGTTAAAAGTTTCTTCGGTCTATTATCAACGCATCTCATTGAGTATCATACCGTGTATTATTAAACCGTAATATTATAATTACTTTGGGTACCTACTATTTTAGTTTCCATGTGGCAATTTAGATTGTAAATAAACACGCGGGACAATAACCTATTTACGTTTGGTGTAATCACTGTCAATCGTTGTGTCAAAAGATTACAATAAAATCCATGTGATGATAAGACATTTACTTTGCAAAATCAAAATGGAGTGTCCACATGTAAGTATGTCAAATAATTTATCTAAAAAAATTATCAAATTGGCAGACTGGCAGTTTGTTAGTTTTTATTTATTTTGCCCGAGAATGTGGAGTAGTATTTGATTAGTACGCAATCTCTTCCAAATGTGTGAATAAAACCTAGTAAAATTTAAAAAAATTGTTGAAACTGTGTTAAAATTATATTTCTAACCTAGATTATGGATTTGTAAATGAACAATTTAATATTTATTACAAACAATTTGTTTTAGAATAATTCTAAAAGTGGCTCAACAAAATGGCACCTTGTCGTCAGTTACTCATGTGGTCTGTGCCTTCAATAGCCGTATTACTGGGAATATTTTGGTTCAAGAAAAAGAGGGAATACGCCAAGTCTGACCCTGGTGGAAGAGAGAGGTTGAAAAGCCTCAAGGAAGAACTTGCAGAAGCTCTGAATGCTCATGCTGAGGCCCAGAAGGCATCTCCTCTAGGGAAAGCAGATCGCTCTGTCATCAAGTCTGCTCCCATTGATATAAAACTCAATGGAATTAACTCTCAGAGATCTTCTCCATTGGTATTGACTGATGAAGAAGTGGATATAGAAATAGAAAAAATTATTAGCAGAAAAAAATCGGTTGTAAACGAGAAAAGAATGTCAGCTGGTTTTGACAAACAAAGTTTAGTGGTGAGCTCATCTGCAGTTCAAGCTTCATTCATTGTGAAAGACTCACCTCCTAAAATGTGTTCACCACTCAAAAATAATGTATCTTGTCCAATAGATGAGACTATAACTTCATTTAAAACTGAAGAATGTATTGTTACTGAAAAAACTGATGTATCTCAGCAAGCTAGTACCAAGTCTGAGGTGACTACTTCAGAAATGAATACCAACGAAGAGAGTACTAGCATTGAGGCAGAGGAATTAAATGTCAATAATGTTATTGATGAACCTAGTGATACTAATGACAGTGAAAATAGATTCTCTACAGCACAAAGTAGACGTATATCCGAGAGGGATTCTGCTAACCACAGCCCTGTGGATCCAATGCTAGCTAGTCCTTCTATGTGTCACTTTTCTGATAATCACAGTGAGGTAATTCATACAATATATTATTACACTCTAGTATTTGTTAACATATTATTCAAATATGAAACTTATGAATACAATTATTTTACAGGGTTCAAGTGACAGTGGTAAAGGTTGTTCAGAAGCCGCCAGTCCCCCCCCAGCCAATATGAACATAGTTCCATCTGAAACAGCTCTTAGAATACACCAATTCCTCATATCACAGAGCCTGGTAGGACTACTCATAGGCAAACATGGCTCATTTGTAACTCAAATTAAATCAAAAACTGGTGCCACAGTGTATGTAAGAAGGCATCCTGATTCTGTCAAACAAAAAATTTGTGCAGTTGAAGGTAAGCAAAATTTTCTACATAGATCTATAAATGAATTTGTATACAATGAACTCGTCTCATATCTTTACTTTTACAGGTACTCAAAGCGAGATTGAAGCAGCTTTAGATATGATTAGAGAAAAATTCCCTGAAAAGAAATTCCCCACATTTTCCCTTCAAGAAATCAGTGCAGAGCTTTATCAAAGACTGACTCCACTTGTGCCTGAATTCCTTCAAGTAAGTGTGACTGTTATTACTACTTTTTAGAAAACATTTATTACCTAACAAGTATTTCTTACTGCATTTAATATTCAAATAATAAGTTTTACCATTATTCTAATCATACCACAAATCAATATGCCACATCAAGGAAAATACATGAAGATAACAATAAAGCTGTTTAATTCAGAGCAATTTAAACAGATAATTTGAGTTAAACTTCCTTGTTTCTTGCCCAATGATTAAGGGAGACATAGTTTTGCTTCTGCTTAAAAAACATAATAAAACAATAATCTTAGTTGATATCTTAAGACCTACATGCCCCTAATCCTTGACACTCTAAATAACTTGATAAATTGTTTCCTTTTATTAAACTTTCTGTTTAGTTAAATTCCTTTGTTCTCATTAGTGAATACCCAAGTATTGTTATACAGGTGGGTTAAAAAGGCCGTTTCGAGCATTTCTGCTAGCAATTCATAAAGTGCATTAATTTCATGAATTGTTTAGCATTTTCACCAAAATTTGGTATAACGGATCAATTTGAGCCATTTTACCAAATTTTGGTGAAATGCTAGCAGAAATGCTCCAAACGGCCTTTTTAACCCCCCAGGCTTTAAATAAATGAATGAAAAGAACATTATAAACTGAGATTTAATATTAAAAACTTTTAAACATAGGTTTTATAAGTGAAGGCCTCTTTATCTTATTAAATTAATTTAACACTTAAATTGCTTTTTACGATTTTTCACAAGGTTGTTTGTTTAAAAATAAAAATAGACATTGGAAATACACCAGGAATCTTAATTTACTTTCCACTATAAACAAAAGTCGAACAAAGGCCATGCATGACCTATAAAATTTTTGCATGTTTTTCTACAAAAAAATCATCATCCACAGCCCACTACTGGATGTAGACCACCCTTCGTAATGACCATAATAAACCGTCCCTGTGTGCTATTTCAACAATAAAGTAGTCTCATAACATAACTTTTATTCAAAGGTTTGTTTTGTGATGAAAATCAAAGTAAAGATTCTGACTTACGTTTTTATTTTCATAACTACTATATATAGAGCCATTGCAAATTAGGAAACTTGTACTGAATGTTTGCCATTTTGTATAATTAAAATAGTTTGAGCATCTCAGAACACTGACATTAGACTATGCTTTGACCATCATGTCGATATCTCACATTCGTGCCAATATAAGCACGCAATCGAGTGAACCCGGATTATATAATTTTTGCTAAAAACCGGGTCATAATCCTCCGCTAATTTGTTCCATCTGTGATATTTGCATGTTTAATTACAGCTAGTGGAGTCTGTGAACAATGACACCATAATGACGTGTCTGGTGAGCGCAGGTCATTTCTTCCTGCAACAGCCGCTGCATCCAACATTTCCATCGCTGCACGCGCTGCATCGCCTGATGGCCTCCACATACCAGACGCCGGAAGTGCCCTCCTTGCCGCGCCCTGTGAAAGGTAATATCAGAACCAGTTTGCGGTTACGACATAGCATTGACATGAAACTGGACTTGCTCTGCTTTTTGTCTTAAGCTGCCTTTTTTTGTATATTTTGTGATTGAATTGTCATTTTGTATTATGTTGAGGAAATTTATAAGAGACTGCACATAATAAATAAAGGGTAAATGAACAAAACAATAAAATAAGTTGTAGGAGAATATAATTATAATTTATTACCTTTGAAGAGAGGATACGACTTTGGAGTTTGTGTATTGTCAAAACATCCAATGTAAAAACTGCCTATAAAAAAATGATTCTAATCATATAAAATAAAAAACAGTCTACTATGCATAGTTTATCTTTACATAGCAATTATCCATTTTATAATGCCTGCGTTTGGCTGAACATATAAAAATTCGATTTGCCTTTTTTAAATTATGCATGACCATTGAATAAAATATGCAAATAATAGTTGTGTCCACACTGCTAACGCACTAAAGCATCTAAACATGTCACGGTCATTATTAGCTATGACGCTGTCGTTTCATAAAGTTAGTTATGCAAACAAATTTCTTGTGAATGATTGACTGATTATGTTATGCTAAAATTATACCGCTTACAATAATGTAACTCTAAACTTAAACTAAAACAACTAAGTTTCTAAACTAACCCCATTATGCATATTCGACCTAAAACCTGTATATAACCTGTGATAGCTAAAACGCATATTAAATCTGTTGCTATCTCTTTTCGTTGACATATGGGTGACAAGAAAAAAACGTTCTTAAAACCTGTATTAAATTGTCAAGTTTTTATGAATAAACCTCTAAGTTTTTAAACACAGCATTCTTAAGCAGTAATCATGAACGAATTAGCCACTTCACATTTGCCTACATGAACCTATGTCATCACCTGTCATTGCACGATTCTAAAACTTAAAGATGATCACGAGGTCTAATCTACGATCTCAGGCATAAGATCTCATATAATTAAATAATTTTCAGAGGGATCTATCTGCGCCGCGCCCACTGAGAACAACTGGTACCGCGCGCAAGTGATATCAACCTCGGAGGAGAATGACACGTCTGTTGTGAAACTGGTTGACTTTGGCGGCTACCTCACCGTCGACAACGACCAGCTCAAACAGATTCGCTCCGACTTCATGACGCTGCCTTTCCAGGCTACAGAAGCGCTACTCGCGTTCGTCAAACCCGCTAATAATGGTATGTTTTACGCAACTTTTTAATTTTGAAATTAGTTAAAATTGGGATTTTATGATTAGATTAATTTTTCAGAGTCAGTGTCGCTGAAGTTTCCCCTTTGCCTTTTACTAAGTTTTACCCTGTTATTCATAAAAAATCTAAATTGAATAAGGGTTTTAAGAATGTATTTTTTCTTGTTACTCTTCTGTCAATGAAAAAATTAGCATCTTTAATTGCAGTTTTAAGTTAAATTAAGCTGAGTGCGAGTTGTGTGACTCTGTCAGTAATATTTCAACATTTCCTCTAATGTTCTAGATCTGAAGATCATCATCATCATTCCCCTGCCCTTGTCCCACACTAGGTGGGGTCGGCACAACATATTTTCTTCTTCCATTCATCTCTATCATTCGTCAATTCCGTATTCACTCAAACACGAAGATCACGTAGATCTGAAGATACAGAAAATTATATCTGTTGCTTAGCGGCATGTTTCTAATTCGCATACTTACTTTTATCATGATAAGTCACGTAGCAAAATATGATCGATCCAAAGGTTAGATAAAATACTTCCGTCTATATAACCCAATTTCATACTGTTACTTTATATAAGGATCTCCTTTACTTCTAAAGAGTTGGATTGGTTTTGGATCTTAAGATCTCGATTCAGATACAAACCGAACCGCGGGGGCGAATAAGCTAGTCTACATAAAATAGCAATAGGTTGTTAGTTCACATACTTAGATTTTAGACTTAGAAACCGCGGGGCGCAGCTAGTATTATAAATGTGAAAGTTTGTGAGAATGTTTGTTATTCTTTCACGCAAAAACGGCTGGACGGATTTAGTTGAAATTTGGTAGGTAGATAGGTGATACCCTGGATTAACACATAGGCTACTTTTTATCCCGATATTCCCGCGGGAACGGGACTTACGCGGGTGAAACCGCCGGACGTAGCTAGTATGATATATGTAATTGCAAAGGTTTGATAAAACTGTTCTATATCCTTTTTATAATGTTACTACGATGTTTAAACGTGATATTAGATTGACTGACATAATTGTTACGATGTGCTTTAGTTAAATCGTACCTAAGCGTAATAAAATTTCTTTTTTTACAATGGCTTTAATTAAATATCTATTGCAGGTAACGTGATTTCGAGGACTTAAAATAAATTGTTCAAATGAAACAAAAACACTACAAAACAAACACTGTTACTTATGAATAATAATAGATTTTGATTATGGATTAAAATTTGCAAAACATGATTACACCAATTTAATACAGTAAATTACGTGTCATCGTGTTTTGCACATTTTGTTGTATTCTCAATTGTTTACAAACTTTGTATGTAACCTACCCACAAAAGGGACTATTTTACACAGAATTAATTCATCGTACGCATCTAATTCTAGTCACGAATCTAATTCTAGTCTATACTATTCTATTCACCAAAACTAATTGATTTAGGTACATCTATGACACAAACTCGTGTTTGAGTTTGACGAACCACCGTGTTCGATCATTAATCAAGCACCTTTTTAATATCTTAATTTGAATAGAAGGTTTTGGGTCATAAGGTATTTGATGCCGTCCTCGAAGCACTTTAAATAAAAATCATTTTTGTTCTTAATTATATGTATTTGTTTTTTTTTCCATGTTTGGGTGAACCCTACTACCCCTTCGTGTTACGGCATACGGAATTTGCTGTTTCAGCTAGTACAAGGTTGTAAAGGAATGGTTGTTTGTGTAGAAGCAGAATGGAGCGGCGAAGCGCTGCGCATAATGGCGGGACTCACGGCAGGCCAACTGTTACACGCGCAGGTCGCCGGCTACGACGAGGCAGGCCTGCCGCTAGTGCATCTCTACCTCACGCTCCATCCACAAGTACGTTCTATTAAAAACAAACTTTATAATAACACGGGAAATTACGACTAACACCACAATGTTTCGACGATTCGTCCGAAGAATCTTTATCGGGGAAAAAAATGTGACTGCTCCAGTCACATCTCACAAACTATCAACAGAGTGTCCGTTTTCTTAACTTAACTAACTTACCCCCTTATGCATATTCGACCAGTAAACCTGTATTAGCTAAAACTCATACTAAATCTGTTGCTATCTCTTTTCGTTAACATATGAGTGACAAAAAAAAACGTTCTTTAAACCTATATTAAATTGTCTAGTTTTTATGAATAAGACCCTTAGGTTTTCGAATTATTTATTCGGAGGCTGACAGCCTTGTTCATAAACTATAAGTATATTGTCTGAATCACACCATGTGCGATGCGACACATACGCCATATCATTATTTCTTATTTTCTATTTTAAGTAAATTAAGATTCTCCTGAAATTTGGATGGCCCTGGAGTTTATCTTCATATCATACTTATCAAATTATCAGTCGCTCGGCTTAAACCTTTCGCATGGACGTCTGTTCCTGATGTCGCAATCGACCTCGACTGAATCGGTAGAAGGTCGTCCACTAAAATTTATTTTAAAAGTATCAATGAAACGAAGTGTACGCTGAAAGATCAAGGTGCCGAATTCATTAAAAAATGTCATAGTTTGTATGCTGACATTGTCTCGTTGTGTTGCAGCAAGTAATATTCCTGAACCGCGAGCTGGTGGACCGCGGGCTGGCCGAGTGGGACCTGCCCGCCGACTCGTGAGCGCCCCGCCCCGCCCGGTCGGCACATCTACCTACTTCGGATGTATAATGACGCTGACTAGTTGTATATTGGAATAATTTCATTTCATTGACACATGTACATAATATTTTACACTCGAGACTATACCGGCTACCTAAAAGTTGAAGCCTGGTCTCTCAATGGCTATGCTTTTAGTCTCACCCTGATGAGTTGTGACACGTAGCTGATAAATTAATAAATGTTTATTTTCTATAGACATATTATTTTGATGTAGATTTAAATTGTTTACGGCCTGTTATACTGAATCGCTTTTGATGGAGTAGTATACAAACAAAAGTAGGATTAATATACACACACTTGTTGACCTGATTCACTATAATTATTGTTATAACAGGTACTAATTCGTCTTAGCTCCCACATTATGAACGTCGTAAAGTAACAGTACTCATGAATAAACTGTTGATTGTTTAGAGATCATTCGGAATTATAGAGATAATGTAAGAGTGTTATCTGGCACCACTAAATAAGGGCCAATGTTTATTAATAAAAATGTTACAATGATACATAGTGAGTTTATAATAAGAAGATCAGGATGCTCATTATAAATTAATACTTGCGTTACTGCCGATTTGCATTTTGAGTCAAGTTTATGTTTTACTGAAATCTACTTGCTTTCTTTCAACTTTTTTTATGCATTTAAATTCAACAATGCTCTTAGTGCCAAAATTCTGCCACAATATTTACAGTGTCTTACCTAGACAACATACATGATGTAATGAAACAAACATACTCCCCCTGGCTTATATGCCGTATACAATGTGCCTTTGGATCTCAGTGCTATCATTTTTGTGACAAAGCTGTAAGTCGCAAAATGTAAATTTGAAACAGTGAAGTGTGTCCTCACTTTATTTTTAATGCTTATTGTTTCTCTTTGTGCGTAAAGACTGAAAAATGTATAGTAATGTACAGTTATACGAAGTGTAGAATAATGTGTAGAAGAAGATACATAATGGATCTTGTGTGCCTGTGTCAAATTGCTGGTTTGAGAGTTTCATGATGTTCTTCATAGCTATGGATATGGCTGGAATGTTTGCAGTAAAATAAATAAATGGTTCCACCTATATTTATTTGATTTTAGATTATATTCTGTACTTACATGGGAAGAGATCCAAAAATAATCTGCTGCAAATGTTTTAGTTATACAATAACAGCCTCTGTGCTTCCATTTTTACTTTCAGATGGCACTATACATAGATTCTATCCAGAGAATTCAGCTGTCTACGTTTATGGAAAATCTCGAGTAAATTCTATACCTACGGTTATAATGAGCACTTGCGTATCCTGACTTATTGAGTAAATTAGTTAGTGTGTAATGTAAAAAGTAGATTTAAAGCAATTTGATATTTCAATGTTTTTAAGTAAATTCAGTATTTTGATAAGTTAAATGATTAATGTTTGTTTTAGTAATTTCTTGTATGAGTAATTTTGTAGTGAATTTGGCAAGCTTTTTTTCCTAGAAAACTTAGATTGTGATTTTGACCGTTCTTATGTAGAGAAATGTAAGTCAAGACTACTTTAGATTATTTTTGAAGTATGAAGCCAGTTTATATTTGTATTCGAATATGGGGTTTAATACACAACGTGTGTAAGCTCAAAGATAGGCTACTTTGCAAACCTTGGTTTGCAATCTAATTGTACATTATTCGAATACACAGGAACAACTGGTCTTCGTTTGCATTTTTGTTGACGTCCTTATTTTGTACATAAACTAATATATTTGCGGTTAAATCAATAAATTATCGTTTTAAAAATATTTTTTGTTTGATTTATAAATATAGTACTTATCTCCTTAGAAGAATAATAATAAAACTGAAAGAGACTGGGGAGACTCAAGTACACCTATGCAATTATGCACGACTATGGTTTATCTGACTCGTGGTGTGGTGCAAGAACTAATAGCCTGCCACTAAAGTAACTTCATGTAGCAAGTGGCCGGCCACTTAATAGCTACATATCTATCTACTAAGGTGATTATTGCATTCCACAAGTGTGGATGTTTCTTTCTCAATCAATTAAATACTAACATGACATCATGATGATCACTTGATCAGTCAATAAGGAGAAAATAGGTTTGGAAATTAGAAAAAGGCCTAATTAATAATATAAAATATATTTATAAAAGTTACAATAACTTACAACTAAATGCCCAGTCCACTTACATAGAATGTCAACAAATATAATTAGGTCAACATGAAAAATTTACATTTAAAAAACAACAGACATTCAAATCCTAGATTTGTTCATACCCAAAAATACAAAATAAATGTACCTACCTATCAACATTTTACGATATTATAGGTACATCTGTACCCTGTTCATGTAAGATAAAAGTTAGCGATCAGTATTTCCTGAAGATAGTGCGATATCATTGTGCTTCGTAATCCAAGTCCAAGCAGCGATTCCAGATAATAAAGATAAAAGCAGTTGTTTATGAAATCAAATAGGATATAAATTGATTGTATCACAATCATAAACATTCATGAAGCAAATTATAATACATATTGGGAATTTGTGCTAAGTAAAATTAACTACAGAAATAATCTTATGGACACTGAACCCAATTAAAGGCGCGGGCCCACCGCGGTGCACGGAGAGGCTACGCACGTGTATTAAGCTTCGCTTTGTAAGAAAATGTATGTGGTTGTTTCCACTGCAACCCACGGAGAGGCTACGCATGAATTGACGTCATTGATACACGCGTGGCTTGCTCGAATAGGCGGTTACATAGCTCAACGCTGTCAACGTGGGTCTACGTTTCCACTGGAGTACACGAATAAGACCCACGACTATGTACAGCTCGGTTATCGCAGAGCAGTTGTCCGTAGATTGCAGTGGCATGTGTGTAGCCTCTCCGTGCGCCGTGCCACGCTAAACATAGTCGTGGGTCTTCGTGTAGGTACTCCAGTGGAAACGTAGACCCACGTTGTCAAACAAATGAATACACGCAGCTAAAATGCGCCGCGTGCCCGTGCACAGCATGCACCGCGGTGGGGCCGCGCCTTAACTTACTCATACAATAACATTCTCAATTTAACTAAATAAATATAAAAAATCTGGATTACTTATATAAATAAAAAATATGTAATTGTTTCACTTATAATTAATTCAGTGTTCATAATAACTGAATGCATGGTATGCTGACTTAGCTCCATACGTCTGCGGAATATTTCTTCATTGACTCAAGTTTCTTGAGGAACTGTATAGCTTCCGGTTCTGTCTTGCCCCCCTTTTCTATGATCGCTTTTAGTAATAAGTTTCTTACATCCACAGCCATATTCTTAGCGTCACTGTAACAAAGAAAATTCATTATGAAATCTCTATTTTAGAAAATAGTTATTATTAAATATAGGTATATATTCCCTTCTTCCACTCTTCTTGCGATTTCTTTATTTTAGAAAAACTAAGAAATAAAATAAGCTTCCGGTTATAAAATATTAAAATCGTAGTATGGCAAGTATGTGTAACAATAACACTTACCCGCAAATATAGAAATGTCCATTTCGGTTTCCAATTATGTCCCAAACTTGGTCCAGCTTCTTCTCCAATAAATGCGTGACGTACACCTTCTTCTCTTGGTCGCGGGAGAAAGCCAAGTTCAATTGTACATCGCCGTTCTTTTCATAATTCTCCAATTCCTGAAAAAATATTTAGATACATTATTATGTTAAATCGAATGAATCGTCATAACATCGAGCGGCATAGCATTACAACTCAGATTAGTAAAAATCGATCGGCCAAAGGTTATTTTCAACGACCTCGATTAAGTTTTGAACAAATATAAATACGTAGGTAAGTTACTAACCAAATCATGTAATGATAAAATCAAACAGGTTCAAGATTTACTTTTGGCCGTCTTGTTATTTTCGCTTATACATATATTTTGACTACGCACGAGTATTCATTAATCGAAAAGGCTTATGTTACTCAGTGATAATGTTCCTAATAAGCTTCCTAATCGCAATTTTTTTTTTTAAATCTTTCCAGTACTTTTTGAGTTTTCGTTTCATAACAATAACAAATTTTACCTCTTTTTTTAATATTTTATTATGATAAGACAGTATGAGATAAGACAGGCGCCTACGTGTATAATGTCCTTTGGACCCATTATTGATAGAAATCGAATAAACGTTCTAAAATGTTTGTTGTGATGACACGTATTCGCAGATTTCACAGCGTGCCCAAAACTAGAGTATTCGTGCTTAACTACGCAGGTATTAAAATTTTGCTGAACCCGTGATTCAGCAAAAGTTTTAATGAACAATGAGGAAAAAACTACGTAGAATAATAAGATTACAAACCTCTTGATAGATAAAGTCCTGGTCGCGATGCCTGCAGCCGAAGAACAGAATGCTTTCTCCGACTTCCTTCCCATTGGCGCGCGCTACGGCTCGCTCCTGGATGAACCCTCGGAAGGGCGCCAAGCCGGTGCCGGGACCAACCATCACGATCGGAGTCTGGGCCTGCATCGGCAGCCTGGAAATATAACCACCTTTAGCACAATATTCTTACGGTTCATCCCTTTTCCTTGCTACCCGTTAGGTAACAAGGAAAATTCAATTTTCGATCAATTTGTAGTCAAATGATTCATAATTATGATAAGTCATAATATAGACTTATGGCCACATATTAGGTGTTTAATCAAGAAATTGCGTGATGTTATCCTTCAAAAACAATCGCAATCGTCCAGATAACCTGGGGCCAGTTCACCGTAGTATTGAATCCTCGATACACAGTCAAATCACTCTGGTAATCTGTAATAAGCAGTCAGAACACTTACACTACTGCCTATGTACACATTATGGTGCTCACATATCATGGTAGATATGGTGCCTTGACAAGGTAAAAACATTACTATCTGCTACATGGAAACAAGCCCCGCTTACCAAACCATGATCGCCATTCCCGTTGTAAGGAAAACATAAAATATTTCCCTTTACATGTTGTAATAGGAAGTAGCTGTTTTAGAAAAAAATATTACCTAGAAAAATCCCACCTTGATGGGTATTCACGCAATAATAAACTGTTATTTTTTCCTGATATTCCTTCCCGTAGTTGTCAACAAAAGAAGGACAATAATGCTTCAAAAACACTTAACCAACGAACGATTAACTCGGTGCAAATAACACAAAATTAACCTTTGTCCAGCAATAGGATAAAAAATAACCTTTGCTTTAACATTTGTCCTTGATTCTTTACAAAATAGCTTTGCCAAAATCATAATTGAACGTTCATACACATTATGTATTTAACTGTTTTGAGACATGTAATGTAGGTACAATAATGATTGTATGTGTAGATTGCATATCATTCTGTATACGGATTTTAGATTATATATTTAAATATTTGAGTAGGTACCTCTATTGTACCTACACTATTGATTCATAGGCAATTAACTTAAAGATAAGAAAGTGATTAGCTTTTTGTTTTCAAACCTATACTTCATTTATTGAAAGGAGCTAATAGGAAGAGAAATAAACACACGTGATTGGTCGTAAAATAATTCCCTTTCTCGTGATTGGCTAGATTGTCAAATCTAGCCCATCCAATTATTTTCGACGACCAATCACGTGTGTTTATTTCTCTTCCTATTAGCTCGTTTCAATAAATGAAGTATAGGTAGGTAGGAGCAGCGAAATCGCATACAAAAAATACTTTTTTTAATTTTCTTTTTTATTCTACCTGAGCCCCGCAGTGATCTCGTTCCTGTGAGAATACCGAGATCTATGACCTATGTTTTATTCTATGTAAGCTTTAAGTTTCATCAAAATCCATACATTAGTTTTTGCGTAAAAGAATAACCAACATACCTACATTGAAATAAAATTCTGTAAATTAGTAGTTGTCTGTCTTTATAGGCCAAATTATGATTTTTTAATATTTGAGGATGTACTAACTAAAATTTTAGAGAATACCACTAAGGAAGGGAAGAAAATTGTAATTGCAGGAGATTTTAACTTAAATGTGCTTAAAGATAACAAATATAATAAAAAAGAAGTCAAACAATTTCTTAAACTTTTAGATGAATTTAAATGTAAAGCCATAATCAATGAACCAACAAGAATAAATAAAAAAGCTGCAACATGCATAGACAACTTTGTTGTAAATAATGACGATGGTATAAAATTTCATGTGGGAAAAGTTTTAGATGTAAAATTATCAGATCATAACGTTATTGCTCTTCAATATAAATTAAACTGTAAGAAAGTTAAAACTGTGAATGAAAAAGTATTAATAAGACAGATAACAAGCTGTAACAAAAAGTATTTTCACTACCTTTTTTGTAAAGATTATGAAATGATATACCGCTGTGTAAACGATGCTCACGATGCAAGTGAGAAAATGAACATCCTCATGGAACATTTCAAGTTTTGTTATGACACTGCCTTTCCAATAAAATCTACCTTAAAAAATATTAATAACAAAGCAAAATTGACCACTCAAGGTATAAAAACTTCTACAAATAATATTATGAAACTAGAGATTTTACAAAACATAGCTCCCAGCGCAAAAACGAAACAAAAGCTTAAAACCAGTAAGAAAATTTTGAAAAAGGTTTTGAAAACTGCAAAAAAACTGAACAATGCATCCAGAATACAGAGATCAACAAACAAAATTAAAATGGCATGGAAGATAGTAAAGGAACAAGAAACGAAAAATGGTAGAAATGTTAAAAATAAGATCGATAAAATTCGTAACGAAAACGGACAACTGATAACGGATAGCAAAAATATAGCAAATAATTTTAATAAATTCTTCTGTAATATTGCTCATAACTTGACGAAAAAAATTAATATAAACGTTAAAAACTGTGACATTTTCTTAGGCAATCCACCAACTACTAAAATAAAATTTGACCTAATCTCACGTAACGAACTTAAAAAAATAATTAATAATATAAAAAGTAAACCCTCAAGAGATATTTATGACATGGATACTAAAACAGTTAAGGAATTGATTTTGACCATTGATAATTTATTTGACATTATTTTACTTGTATTTAATCATTGTATTACTCAGGGGGTTTTCCCAGACATTTTGAAAAGAGGTAAAATAGTACCACTTTACAAAAAAGGAGAATTTATTGACATATCGAATTACAGGCCAGTATGCATATTGCCAGTTTTTTCAGTTTTTAGAAAAAGCTATTCAAACTAGAATAATGACATATTTCGAATTAAATAATTTATTTATAGACAACCAATTTGGATTTAGAAAAAAGAGATCTACTGAAATGGCCATCAGGAACACTGTATACTACATACTGGAAGCGATGGATGGATCGCAGAAGGTTTCCAGTATTTTCTGCGATTTATCCAAAGCATTTGATTGCTTACGGCATGACATTTTAATCCATAAACTCTCTTTTTATGGATTTGAGGGTACAGAGTTAAAACTGCTTCAGTCATATCTAGGAAACAGATCACAAGTAGTAATTGTTGATAAAAATAAATCAGACTCAGAACCAATTCATATAGGTGTACCACAAGGTTCAATCCTTGGTCCACTACTTTTTTTGATATACATCAATGATTTGACTAACTGTTTACCAGACTGGGCTATAGTGACCTTATTCGCAGATGACACTCATGTAGGAATTAAAGATAAAAAAATCGAAATAGTAGAAGAACATACCAACCTAATAGTTGAACTCCTAAAACAGTGGTTTGAATCAAATGGAATAATTTTAAATGCCGATAAAACTAATATTATGTACTACTCGAGTAAACGGAAAAGTAAAAATGACGAAATCAAAGAAGTTAATTTTCTTGGATGTACTCTAGATTCAACTCTTTCTTACGACAGTCATATAGATAAAATATGCAAACGACTAAACAGTGCAAACTATGTTTTACTAAAACTGAAACCAATAATTGACAGAAATACCCTTGTATCTGTTTACTATGCCTACTGTCATTCTATTATTAACTACGCCATAACGATCTGGGGAAATGCTGCCCAGATTAAGAGGGTTCAAATTTGCCAAAAAAGATCTATCCGAATAATATGTGGATTACATAGGTTAACATCTGCAAGAAGTTACTTCAAAAAAACAAAGATACTGACAGTGATATCATTATTTATTTTTAACTCACTCATTGAAGTGCACTTGTGTAGGGATAATTTACTCACAAAAATGCAAATACACGGTCGAAATACTAGAAACAAGGAAAAACTATTCATACCCAGAACAAGACTAGTAAAAACTAATAATCAAGGACTTGGTATTAAACTCCAAATGTACAATAAATTGCCGTCAACAATATCTAGACTTCCTTTAAATAAATTTAAAAATGTATTAAAAATATTCTTTGAATCCCATCCATTTTACCATATTGATGAATACATGAATTGTTCATTTTCTGACTCGTCTTCGGATTAGTAATATTGTTTTATTTAATTATTTATATTTAACGCCTAACCTTAAGAAATGATGTACCCTGACTTGCCAATGTTATGCTATGTAACCTTGTGGCTAAATAAATAACTTGAAACTTGAAACTTGAAACATCATCACAAACTTTCGCTAATATAATAAATACATACTAGAAGGATCAGTCTTAATTTTTTTTTCTATATTTCTTTAGATTTTGTACTAAATATGATTGAACAACACAATAAATAGACCTAGAATAAAAACACTCATACAGGGAAACCACCTTGCGATGCGAACACGAAGGTGTCGTGAGGAAAATGGCTTTGCCTAATAAGTACAACTAAACAGGAATGCAGAACCTCGGTAATTTGCTTATTTCCTGTTTACAATTTTAGAATTACCAACCACTAACTAGTTTATATGCACACAAAATAATACACGTACTTACTTTACATAAACAGATACATAAGCACTTAGTATAACGAAGGTATATAAATTAAATGTAAGTATCTAAACTAATAACAGAATGAGGCAATGTTGGTTTATTTGTTTGACGGAAGTAATATCCGAAGCTTCTCAGCCGATTTCAAAAATTATTTCAACGATGTGTAGAATGGACTGCCGGGATGGTTATAGGCTATATTTGATCCCGATAGTTTCATTAGTAGGTACTCCCGTTTAAAGCCGGGACATGCTTCTAGTTTAATATGAAATAAGTGAGTACTTAACAATAAATAGGTGCACCAGGATTTGATCTTTTAAAAAGTAATATAATACTTGTTTAAATTCAAAGTTGTGTTCTGATCACGTAAGTTTCAAAAAAATTCAATGATCCAGCCAAAATATTTATAAATAGACTGATAATGTTTGTTCGTGTCATTCTCATTCATGGTCATTATCATTACTAATGAAATCGGTAAGGTCATGATTACTTCAGAATGACATGAAAAATATATGTCAAGTAATCGTGAACCTAGAACCTACTAAAGTAGTACATATATCATGAAGTTTAGGTAAATGATACGCTATTTTAGAAAAACTACTGATAATCATCATCACTATAGTTTCTCACTCAAAATTCTACAATGCGTGTCCTCGACGTTTACTAAAAGAAGCAATACCTAGTATTGCGAATAAAGAATAAAGATAATTTCGGCAGAAAAGCCATAATTTCTCTAACTTTAATACTTATTACTAAGCCGATTCATATTGGTTGAGTTTACTACTCATGTTAACTTAACTAAAACCCTCTGTATTCTGTGCTAAAAAGGCTATTAAATCTGTTGCTCATCAAGAACAATTGAGAAAGTCTTTTAAAATTGAGCCAAAATTATTCTCAGCCTTGGTTAAATTGATAAGTGAATAGATAAGGCGCCACGTCCGTCCACGTGACTATTCCGCCATCCTATCGTCAGATAATCACTACGATTATCATTGGAATTAAATTTGTTCACCAATGTCATTCGTATCGCAGCGATGAAATCGCCACGTTGAATGATTCAGAGTTACTATTATATCTGAGCCGTGTTGGGTGAGTGGGATGTAGCTTTCGATTTGATAAGATATTTTCGATAAGACTTTCGATTCGAAAATCGTTGGTTCGATTAACTGTGCATCAATGGATTTCTCATTTTTTACGAGCTAAACTGTATGGCTTAGTCAGCCCAAATGTATTGACCATTGTCCTGTGAATATATCCAGCAAAGCTGAGAGGATTGTTTGGACTACATGGTGGACAATCCTAGTCTGCATCTTCAATCAAAGATTGCCTTCTGACGCTGTATAAATCATTTAGTAAACATGTGTCTGAGTTTTTTTGATGGCCTGCTATACTCTCGTCCAATGATTTTTTCCAAAATGTCAGCATCTTTGAATAAAATATCTGAATACGAACCGTATTATATCAGTCATCTGGTTACCATAACACAATCATTAACATAGACTAGATGACGCTGTGTGTAATGTCCAAGGATATAAATGTGTTGACTTACCTGAACTGTGACTTCCTGATATAGACTGGTACACGAGGCAGCGGCTTGCCCGGCTCGGGCTTGTGTGCAGCGAGCCAGGTGGTGGCCACGCCCTTGTTCACGCGCCCGGTCGCCGTCTTGTATTCCACCACCACGGCCGTCACGTGGACCGTCTCGGGGTGGAGCTGAAATATCAAAACTTTACACAACTCTTCTGTACAACCTTAGTGTAGTATCAAGTGGACTGTTTCGGGGTGGAGACAACCTTTTAAACTGTCATGTGGACCGTCTCGGGGTGGAATTGAAATATCAACGGTTTACACAACTGCTTTTATCAACCTTTTAAACTATCATGATTTTTTAACATTGTAAACACAGCTATAAACTTGCAAGCATTATTTTTAAACTGCTACTAGACTAAAGTGTTTGAAATGGTTAACAAACTAATATATAATAAAAATAACAGATAAAGGTGGCCATTTTTATTTCGCGACTGTACTAGACATTTTAAGACGTAAAAACGTAGGTGAATGAAACTAAGATACATAAATATGTACCAAACTCACTGAATATATCCATAGGACTATTCAGAAGAATTTAAATAGAATCGAGTCAGTGTAACAAAAGAATCAGTGCTATTAATTAACGATGTAGTCGTCTATCGTTCCGGTATCCTCAAGGTCATTTCTCAGATAATATCAAAGTAGCTATAATAGCACTCTTACTAACATTTATTATTGACGTAGGTACATAATTATAGCATAGCGTGATAAATTACCTTAGGACTTGAAGAAATGGAATAGTATCTAGGTTGGAGACGAGGTAACAGCTCACAGACGTGGTCCAGCGGCGGTTTACACGTCGGAATGTCTTCTAAGATGTGAACAATGTTCCTGCAAGCTTCGACAATGAACGATTGGTAAAGAGCCTTGCCTTCCGTCGAGTTCGTGGCCATAAGAATAAGCTTTTTCTTGTCCTGCAAAGAAACATACTATGTTGGCGTTTGTTCGTATGAGTAGGTGGGCAACTCTAGTGACGGAGTTCTTAGGCCGCCTAAAGGCCGACTGAAAGCCGGGACCGACAATTTTACGTGCCCTCCGAAGCACGGAAGCGCTCAGATAATAATGCCACTTGCGATCACCCATCCAAGTAGTGACAGCTCAGAAAGTTGCTTAACTTTAACGATATATCAAGAACGTCTTAGCAATCTTCGCCACAAACGTTTCTGTTAGCAAAAAATATCATCGTAATAAAATATATGCGTAATAGTTTGTGTTTATTTTGACACATTATCATGTTACTAGGACTGTAGGAAAATCATGTTTACTGAGCGGATTTAGGCGGTATCATAACTGTGTGGAATTCTTAACAAAGCAAACGTTAATACGCTGTTATGTTATGTACTAAGTGAATTAATAAAAGCTTATAAAAACGATTGCGGAAACGTGACCTTGTCAAGTAATCACACATTTCCTTGTCTTTGTAGCAAATTTATAGGAGCAAAATATTTAAAATCTCAGTATGTACATAGTGAGGGTTCGATAACGTTTTTAAAGAAAAATAAACATTACAAGTAGTTGTTGTTAGATTGTTTCTATCGAGTGGAATTCTGCGCAAGTAGTTGCGTCATTATGCCGCTTCATAAGCGCAAGTCATTTATAACTTGTAACAAATTAAATGTTTTCCGCATGGTGTAAAAAAAAGCGTCTATTCATAAGTATTTTTACTAACAAATTAATATTTTACGGGTCAAAATGATTTTGTGGTCTTTGTTTGCAGATCGAGATGTAATTAGTTTACTAAACTGAAAATACACTAGACAAAAAGTAGATGCTATGATTGTACTCATGTCGTTTTTACCAAATTAAAAAAAAATTAAAAACTGAAAAAGCATATCTTTTGTATTAGCCGGTTTCTAGAACTCAGATCATCATTAATATTAATTATGTAGGTAAACAATGGTCAAATCAAATCATGTGAAAAGTGTCATATTTGATCCTACTTGACACTGGGTCATGTGATATGACCAGAGATTACCTAATATTGAAGAGGGTTGAGATAACTGTTATACTTACTTCCTAATCAGTACAGTACTCTGCAAGTTCCCTCAAAATGTGCGTACGCGGAGGGTTTGCGGTTGAGATAACTGTTATACTTACTTCCTCATCAGTACAGTACTCTGCAAGTTCCCTCAAAATGTGCGTACGCGGAGGGTTTGCGGTTGAGATAACTGTTATACTTACTTCCTCATCAGTACAGTACTCTGCAAGTTCCCTCAAAATGTGCGTACGCGGAGGGTTTGCGGTTGAGATAACTGTTATACTTACTTCCTCATCAGTACAGTACTCTGCAAGTTCCCTCAAAATGTGCGAACGCGGAGGGTTTGCGGTTGAGATAACTGTTATACTTACTTCCTCATCAGTACAGTACTCTGCAAGTTCCCTCAAAATGTGCGTACGCGGCAGCGCGGTTATCTCAATGTAATGCGTCAGCGCGGTGCGGTAAGACGTAGGGCACGGGAAAGGATTCTTCTTGCTGCTCTCCTGGTCCGTATTCACTAGAGAGAAGATCTCGTCCAAGTTAGCCCCGGACAGATCGCCGAGACGTTTAACCAAGTCACTGTCATTGATCGGGTATACAGCGACGTGGTCACCTGCAAATGTATTCAGATATTAAACAAGCCAACGACCTGAAATCAACAATTCATTAATTTAATAAAATAATAAATAAATAAATATCCTTGGACATTCCACACAGCGTCATCTAGTCCCAAGTGCTTGTGTTATGGTAACCAGATGACTGATATAATACTTAGATACATTAATTTTTTGTAAATACATACATATTATGGGGATCGAACCCGCAACCTCCGCATCTCAGCCGGGCGTTAACACAACTGCGCCACAGAGGTCGCAGTCGCATTAATTTAATAGTATCAACAATGTAATAGTCATGCATAATGATTGCAGACGTTTATAAAGATAACATGGAAAAACATCTAAAGAACCTTTTTAACCCAAATGTAGGTCTAGTTGTGGATAATTAAACTCTATATAATTTACCTATTCAAACACGAGAGCATAAATAATTCAACAGTTCCTGCCTGCTGGTGGTCACGTATAACGAACTTGTATTTACGAAGATCGTGAACGCGCTGGGGGAAGTGGCCACTTTTGGTATTTCATAATGTATAGGTAGAACATTTTTTTTTTTTTTTTTTTTAAATTCCGTTTTCTATCTAGCAAGCTGCCGGTCCGGGCATTTAGCCAGAGTTTAGTTTTTGCGTCTGTGCGCAACGACATTTTATGGAAGCAGCCCAGTGGCTGATCCATATAGATTATGTTCCGCTTCATATGTAAGCTAGATGAGGTCCTGGGGGGTTTTCCTCCTCAGTCTACCGACAGACGTTGCCTTCCTCATGAGGCCAACGGCAAGGTTGTTCGGGTGTTGCTCCATGCGCTTGGAGTATGCATGGAGCTTGTTCATTATGTCCTGCTTGACCGTTGGTATCTCCAAGTCCCGGTGCAGCTGGATGTTGGTGACGTACCAGGGTGCGTTTGTTATCATCCGAAGAGTTTTTGATTGAAAGCGTTGAATTATTTCAATATTTGACTTGGCTGCTGTACCCCACAGTTCTGCCCCATATGACCATATTGGTTTCAGGATGCATTTGTAAAGTAGTAGCTTATTTTCTAAGGATAGTTTAGATTTCCGAGATATAAGCCAGAAAAGCTTCCTGAGCTGCAGGCCAAGTGCCTTTCTTTTTGTGAAGATATGCTTTCTCCATGTAAGACGCCTGTCTAGGTAAATACCAAGATACCGCACATCTTCACACCGTGGGATTTTTATGTTGTTCAGTTCAACTGAGGGGCAGGTTCCATGTCTTAGAGCAAAGGTTACATGAACTGATTTGGTCTCGTTTGCTTTGATGCGCCAGTCTTTGAGCCATGTTGAGATATTGTCTAAGCTTCTTTGGAGCATAGCAGAAGCAACTGTTGGATTTGCATGAGATGCGATAATGGCTGTGTCATCAGCGAATGTCCCCACAATTACATCTTCCGCAACTGGTAGATCGTGCGTGTATATTAAATACAGAACTGGGCCCATGACACTCCCTTGTGGGACTCCTGCTTTTATTTGGAAAAGACCCGTTTTTTCCTCTTCAACCTTCACATAGAAATGTCTCTGGTCCAGGTAGGATTTGATGAAACGGAAGTGGTTTATGGGTAGGGCTTTTAGGATCTTAAATAACAAGCCATCATGCCACACACGGTCAAAGGCTTGAGAAATGTCTAGGAAGGCCGCCGAACTATACTCTTTGCGTTCGAAGCTATTGTTTATGGTAGTGACTAGGCGATGGACTTGCTCTATTGTGCCATGCTTTGCTCGGAAACCAAATTGGTGTGAAGGTATCAGTTCAGCTTTAGCTACCTCGGGCATTAACCTTTTAAGGAACAATATCTCTAGAAGTTTTGAAGATATTGGGAGAAGACTTATGGGGCGGTAAGAAGCTGCGTTAGTTGGGTCCTTTCCGGGTTTGTTTATTACAATGATTTCTGCTACCTTCCACTGGTCAGGGACATATTCAAGTCGCAGAGCAGCATTGAAGATTTGAGTAAGACCAATGATACCTGCGTTGGGTAGTTCCTTTATAATTTTAGCTGTTATTAGGTCGTAGCCGGGGGCTTTATTTAAGTCTAATTTCTTGATGGCAGAGCGAACTTCGGCTTTGGTAAAATTGTCTAATGGAAGACCTAGTTGGTGAGGAGCGGACAAGCTTTCTCTTATTTCGTGTATTTTAGATGACCCAGAGTCATCATTGGGAGTGAAGACTTCACATAAGTGCTTTGCAAAGAGTTCCGCTTTTTCAGCATCACTTTTAGCCCAGGTTCCATCATTTTTACGTAGAGGAGATTTATATGTAGAAGACTTTTTTATAGATTTTGTGATTTTCCATAGGGAGTAGTCGGTGGCGACTGTGGCGTCTAGACTCATAAGCTTGTCTTCCATTTCTTGGTTTGAGATGTCATTGAGGATATTTTTTAGTTTCTTGGTCAGTCTGTTTAGAATATTTTTGTCCTTTACGTGTCTAGTGGTCTGCCACTTTTTCCTCGCTTTTCTTTTTTCTTGGACAGCGTCAGAAACTACATGAGGGTATGTTGGTATCAATTGGGAACCATATGAGTGCTCAGGAGTAGCCTTCCAGGCGGCTGCTTGGATGCAACTGTTAAAGCTTTCGATGGCGTCGAGAATGTCAGCATTCGATTTAAGTGGAACCTGTGTATTCAATGTTTGATCTACATTAGCGCGAAAGTAGTCCCAGTCAGTTTTTTTACTGTGTAGCTTGCATGGTTTTTTGATTTGGATGCTATCATTTTGCAATTTGGCTATGACCGCAGTGTGATCAGAAGATAAGTCGTAGGTGGAGTAGCACTTTAAGAGGGAGGAGTCGATGCCTTTGGTTACGAAGAAGTCGACTAGGTCGGGTTTCTTGCTGACAGCGGTTGGCCAATAAGTAGGTTCTCCAGTGGATGATACTTTCAGGTTGAGCGAATGTGTTGTGTGGAGCAGTTCTTTTCCTTTTGTTGTAGTGATTCGGGATCCCCAGTCTGTGTGTTTGGCGTTGTAATCGCCTCCGGCTATGAATCGGTGGCCTAGTGTTTTAAAGAATGAACTATATAGTTCCCTTTTTAGGTTATGTTTGGGTGGCATGTATAGAGCCGACACCGTTAGTGGTCCAAGAGAGCTTTCGATTACGATGTTTGTTGCTTGAATTTCGTCAGTGCAGTAAGGGTGAACTGCGTAGTGTTTTATGTTTTCTTTGACCAACAGTGCCGATCCAGCGTGGGCATTTCCGTCAGGGTGATTTGTGCAGTACATCTTGTATTTTGGAATCTCAAAATGGCTCATTTTAGTGAAATGTGACTCAGATATTAGCATAAAGTCAATATCATGTATAGGTAGAACATAAATAATATTTCATTTTGTTAATGAATAACAGTCCTATAATTTGTCATTTTGATTTATACATTTCAATAAACCATTTGTCTTTTACATTAAATGTTGTGACCGCAAGTGGCAGTATTATCTGAGCGCTTCCATGCTTCGGAGGGCACGTAAATTGTCGGTCCCGGCTTTTAAAGTCGTTAAGCCTTTAGGCGGCCTAAAAACTACCTCACCAGAGCTGGCCACTTGCTCATACGAACAAACGAACGATTAAATGTTATTTCATGTAAAATTACTATTGTTACAAAAATAATTACTATTTAACAAGTATTTTAACTACTATTGTGTTCTTAAGATACAACAAAAGTGGTCACTTCAGACCCGCTGGTCAAAACACTTCAACTTACGTAATTGATATGTAAATGACAGTGTACAAATAATTTACATACAATGCAAAAGGTTAATCGTACCGTAATACGGACTTTTAAATTGATATTAAGTATATGACACGTAAAAATTTTAAGATTTGCAAGGTAAAGTTATATTAACCAGGGAACAAGCATAGACAAAGTTAATCTGTAAAGTCAATGAGAACTATAGACTTGTGTGTAAACAAACTGTCACTCATAAAATATCTAAAGGGGAAACATAAGCTGAAGCTTTTGTTGATATTTTCAGGAGTAGACTTATGTTAACTAGACTTATAAGTAGACTTGGTAATAAAATTAAAGTACCTATTATTTAATTTGTACTTACCGGCTTCATAGCGCATTTTCGAGTCTGAGATGTCCAATTCAACGTGAAGGCATGACCTGCCTCCTCCTTTGTGCAACTCTCTGTTAACTGTGATTTGAGCAAGGAATGGATTTTTGGCGTCATATGGCCTAAAAAATAAAATAATATATATATTTAATCAATCAATAAGACTACTTGTTATTTTCTATTAAGGTTTAACACCTTAAACAGCCTAATAAACATCTGTCTCTTTTGCTTACTGTTAGTAGTTTTTGTGATTTTGCATGGATGGAAGTAACGTCAAATATCTACCAAAGTTAGATAGGTTATTGAAACTGGCAGTTAATACGAAGTGAGGAACAAGCAGCGGCAAAAAATGGCCCCAAAAAATTTGACAAATCTTTATGAATAACAATATATTGTTTACTCACGGCCTTTGTACTTGTAGAGAGTGCAACCTAGCAATTTCTCCAGTGAAAACATTCTTTGTCTCAATTTCATCCGGAGGATGTAGTACCAGGCTGTACTGGCGAGTCAACTCTTCCTCACCCGCGCTTTCAATATTATACTTCTCACATACAGCCGGCCAGAACTTATCTTTCCATGTAATGAAATCATCTTCAATGCTAAAATGCAAATCAATATTAAGTTCATTGACTAGAATAATCATGACAAGTAGATGGCTAGTTAAGTATCTTAGCTATAAAATTATGAATGACACTTCAAAACAATTTATGTAAATAAGTTTATAAAGAATGAGAATTCTAGGAAATAAAACAAGGAAGCAATAAAATCAGAATAGTTAATTATATTCTTACTTGGCATCATCATCTCCCAATCCCAATTCATACACACGAGTGGCACCAAGCTCTTCCAATCTCTTGTCCAAATATATTCCTACTGAATTATAGTGTTCATAGGTTTTGTTTCCCAAGCCAAAAACCTGAAATCAAATTATAATTAGAAGATATAGAAATTTAAGATACTTGTAAATATTGAAGGTGTGATTCAGCCTATACAGGGGTAAAGATCAACCTAAGACATTAAATTATCAAATTAATATTTTGGCAGGTTTTATAAATATTTGGATTGATGTCCATGGCCATAGAATGCCATCTTCACTATTTTTGGCTACCTAAAGAATAGGGAAACAATTCATACCATTAACCTTAATTTTGAAATAGCTGAAACGAGCAATCGCCGTTTTACCACTCGTGGAAGGATTCCAATAAATACACTCATTATTTCGTCCTCAATTTACCATAAACTGACTTTTAATCAATCATTACATTTAAATAATTTCATAAAACATAGTTATGATGCAACATAATCGAAGGTTATGTAGGGTCAGTGTGCCAGTTATCGGCCGCTTAGTGCTCCCGTCAACTTTAAGACTTCGAAAAAAATACTTAGAACCCTACTTTACTAGTTCTGATGATGTTGTATGATAGCCTATATCATGAAGTTTATTTTAAATATACTGTTAAGCAGTACAAGCGTTTAGTTATTTTTATTTTCATTGTAATATGTGAAAATGGCAAAAATGCTAGTTTTCGGCCACAAAATTCAGTTATCGGCCGCAAGGTATTCAGTTATCGGCCACTGCAATTTGAAGGGCTTTAAACTGTTTTTATTGGTCTAGACTCACGAAAAAGCGTTTTTATCATTGTTATTATTGTTTATTATTGACTTTATTAGTTTTCTGGCAGTGCGGCCCTGCAAACACTTCCTGTAGGCGAGTTTTGACATCCGCATCTGACAAGGGAATTTCTTAATCTAAATGCTAACAAAGCCTGTGGCCATGACGGTGGTCCTTTTAGCTGTGCGGTGTCAGGTTAGGAGCTGCGTCAGTGGAAGCAACGCCTCCCCCCCACCCCTTAGTAACTGTCTCCTTCTTTTTTGTTCTATCTTCTTAGAAGATGGAATAAATGTCTTGCAGAGTGGGTAAAGACCCTATAGTCGTCTTCTATAATCTGCAGCTCCATGGAACAGGTTCTGAATCGCAGGCTCCCGGCATATCTTGAAGTGAAGAACAAGCAACTACGTTTTTCTCAGAACTATTCCAGTGGGGATTGTCTTGAGTTTGTCACTTAGACCTGGGAGTGAGGCCATCGAGATATAAGCAAGCCGTTACTCTCGATATTCTACTGGGTTTTTCTTTCTTTATTTCTACAGGTTTGGCAATTGCCAAACCCTGGTATCCTTAGGAGTACAACTTACAGCCAGTGTTCCCCAGAGATGAGTACTCTCTGAAACACTCTTTCACGATCAGTTGAACCTCTCTTAAGTTGCACATGGCCTGTGGATGCGTTATGTCCACTTATTGTCTACTTCCTACTATCCTATACTACTTCCTACTATCATATCCTATTTCCTACTATCCTATCTTACTTCCTACTATCCTTCCTATCCTACTTCCTACTATTCTTCCTATCCTACTTCCTTCCTTCCTATCCTACTATCCTATCCTATCCTACTTAAGCTAATAAAAACTTGTAATTTATGACATCATAACTATTCTTCAAGACAAAACTATCAGGTATCAGGTACTTACCTACCCAAAACAATAAAAAAATTCAATCTTTCTCGTATACGGCCGAAAACTAATATCAATTAATTCAAATATAAAATTATTCAATTATCGGCCACATGATTTCAATACATTTTACAGGTCAGGCCGAAAACTGAAGTAATATTTTATACATTTTTAGTTTACGGCCACCAAAATAGTCGTTATTGTTATTGTCTTTTCGTTATGAATGCTACATAATTTGACGGCCGAAAACTGAAGGCTAGGGTCCTTACGTATATTACTATCGTATAAACAAGAGAAATTAGATACATTTGTTAACCAAACAAATAAAAGAGATGAAAACGGAAAAGACTTCATGTACCAGATATCGGCCACCCGGCCGAAAACTAAACTTTTGAAAAAAATTCAATGTTAGATCTCGGCCCTCTGAAATATTATTGTTTTGTGTACAATTTTGCGAAAATTATTTTATAAGTATGTTGTCAGGGTATTTCTGAAATGGAATAAACGCCTCTCAACATAATTTACTTAGAGAAATAGCACAAAGCATCCCTTGCCGTAAAAGACGCGCCACTATTTTTTTTGTAGTTTTCGCACGCCGCGAGTTCCGCGTTGGCAGCCCCTGAATTGAATAATTCACTACAAATCACTCGTATCTTGTTTCCTCCCAATTTTTTTGCTAGGAATAGAGTAATTCAATACAGACGTGTTAACATATAACGCGTTTGGTAATATTATTTAAAATCGATAATATCTTAATTTTAATGCATCGGAAACGCGTAAAGGCCGAGAACTAGAGGCGGCCGGCGATCCGGCACACTGACCCTATACGACACAATAACGCAATTCTAATAATATATCACAGGGCATCAATAAACATTTACATTAGTTTCATTGAAAGAAAAGATTTTCATTCCACGATATGGCTTGATTGGAATCCACATTTCGAATTTTGGTAGATCGATCAGCTGGTCAAAGCACAATCAACAAGCAGCGTACCTACCTACTTAAGTAGTGATCAGTGTTGCCAGATGCCTCAGACCTTTTATCTGTATTTGAAACTGCTAAAATCTGTATAAAATCTGTATATTCAAATAAACCAAAATATAATTATTTATCATCATTATCATTGCTTCTTTTGAAGAAAAGGGATAAGTACTAACGTGATAAGGTTTGATTTTCAAGTTAAAAACATAAATTAAAACAAACAACATATTAAAAATTAAACATTCGCAATAAACGAACTAATAATTACCTACTTTATTATTTTCCGACAAGCAATTTAATGCATAAGGTAACCAGATGACTGATATAATACTTACATACATTTTTTTTTGTAAATACATACATATTATAGATAGAATACACCCAGACACGGAACAAATATCTGCAGAAAATACAAACATTTAATTTTGTCCCGTAGCGGGGATCGAACCCGCAACTTTCGCGTCTCAGCCGACCCTCCGCCCACTGCGGCACAGAGGTCGTCGGAGTCGATATATATTTTTATAATTGAATCGAGCAAAGATGTGTGGTACTAAGCATGTATTTTTTGCTGCGTTCTGTTTTGAGTTCAATATTATGGTAATTTAATCAACCGAGTTAGAAATCTGTATAAAAATCTGTATCCAGTGCTAATCTGTATCACACATCAAAAATCTGTATAAATACGGAGAAATCTGTATATATGGCAACACTGGTAGTGATTTTATTCTCTTTGAAGCAGCGTCTGTCTGGCACTCTGACAGTGACAGGCAACTTTGACTTTGACATTTAAAAAACATGACGTTGGCATGCTTGCTTGTAGGTATGAAATGATAATTAATTATTTAAATAAATGTTAGAATAACTCGAATGGTCCTACTACCTCTTTAGAGTATTATGTTCTGTGGGTCCAACCTACTTAAACTAAGTGTAAAGCACGATTATTGTACTTAATTAGTTGAAAAACTTACTGCATAATTTAATCCCGTTAGATCGGGTTCTCCATTCTTTAACCATTCGTAAAATTCCATTGCATTATCAGTTGGATCGCCTTCGCCGTAGGTCGCCATACAGAAAACTGCCAGTGAATCTGGTATTTCTGGTAATTTCGTTAATTCTTCCTGCAAAATTCAATTTTATATAGGCAGGTAGGTAGGTACTACTATCTAGATAAACATGAGCCATTGAACCATATTCAAGGTAGGTAGGTACCTAGTTTTCTGTTGATGTTTTAACATGATTTCTCGATTATCAGGGATTTGTAACCACTCTTTTCAATATAAATTACTATCACCTTGATCAAAAACTAATCCGAAGCAATTCAATGTTAGCAACAAGCGCTGCAAGAAGATCATTATGTACCTACACTACAATAGGCACATTCTAGGTTTTTCACGCCATATGGCGTAGCTCATGTAGGTAGAAAAATATAAATTTGTATTTGTCAATGTTAGATATAACTTTTTATTCGTTTATACTTGTTTAAACAAAAACAAACAAACCATATCACATTCCTCAGGGTCTGCAACCATGCCCCTCATCTTATACCGAATGCCTTCCTTGGCCAGACGCCCAGCGAATTCTTCTCCAGTGCCCGTTTGAGATCCATAGAACACGACTAAACTTCTCCCCGAAGATTTTAGTTTGTTTATGAATGAATTATCTGCCACTTGTATTGACCCGGCCGGCCTGTAGAGCAAAGAAATGAGTTATGAGATTAAGTTGATTAGACACCAACAAAGAAAGTCGATAGGTAAAGTAGGTACCTACCTAGCTATCACCTAAATTAATTTTGACAAAATTATTTTAGGTGATAGCTAGGTAAAAAATAAATGAACAAAATTATTTTGTTCATTTATTTTGAGACGTAGAGTAATGAAGCTTATCTCTACGTTTACGTCTTTGTCAAGGTCGAGATTACTCTAGCCAGATAATGAATCGATCGAACCGGGGGGCGAGGTAACGGCACGGTAATAATCGACAACGCTTTCATATTTTTTATGAGATTAAGAACATCATAACTAGGAGGTAGGATTAATCCTGATCTCATAAAAAATATTATATTTTCAAATTGAAAATATGTATAAGTTTCTTTGGTCCCAGTATTCCCACGGGAACAGGAACTATTTATCGCGGGTAGGAACGCAGCAGGACGCATCTAGTGCTTATTATGTTCAATGCTACACTAATAATTACATTTCTATTTTATTTTACAAAGATATAAAAAGCGCAGCTACCTACTAGGTACTTCACTTATACGGCATCATTCATGTTTTACGTAAATACCTAATCTAATTATTTATCTACTACTTTAATTCAAATTAAATTTACAAAGTAAGATAAGATGCTGTTCCAATTTCAAGGCTACCTATGCCTACGTGATTAATAACTATACTAATTCACTAGCTTCAGCCCGCGGCTTACACGCAAACCCGGACCAACAGTTAGTATATAGGTACTCGTAGTTATATGTAGGTACCTACTGAACGTATTTGGCTAAAACTTGAAATGTATATTATATACATATAATGCTGGTGATTCGGTAGAATTGATTAAAATTTCTAACTATAATCACTAACTATAATTCCTATGTTTAAGTTAGGTTAAAATGGTATTCGGGCAGTGCAATTTACCTAACTTAGAAACGATTTGACATGTCTAATTCATATACTAAATTGAATTCGTGGTGTTGCCAGTTTAATGAGGGTTGCCTTCAGTTTTCCAGTCAGTTTGATCAGTTGAACGAATGATTTGATATTTTGACGTTGACTAATATAATTTTGGCATTTGGCAGGCTCATCAGTCGTCAAAATTCAAAACAACCATGTAAACAAAGTCGATTTGTTTCTGTTAAATGTTTCTTCTGTTTTTGTGTAAAAATATTGAAAGAGCATTGAAATATTCAATTTGAAGCAAAGTAGGTAGATAGATCAGATACTACAAAAACATTTCATCCTAATTCTGGCTTCATGATAATTTCCAGAGGTTAGTGAAAGTTGTTGATTTTCTTCCAACCCTCAAAGTAAGACAGCGACTAGTAAGTATTACGTAAAGAAGGCACAAATCTAGAACTTTAGCTCTTTCAGTACCTTGATACCTATCAAAGAAATTAAAAGACCTTTGTAAATGGATTTTGTCGTGTGAAAACTAAACTTTGACTTCTGCAACAGATCTCCACCTCAAGTCCGGCTCTATTTATGAATAGAGCCGGACTTACGGTGGAATTTGAAATGATTTTGTTTCAGGTACTTATTCAAACTAAAGCCGAAATAAAATCACTTGTATTTTAAAATGGTTATGCCTGTACCTACAGCAGAAGGGCACACATTATGGATGTCTTACTGACATATATTATATAAGACAAAACAGACTCAGGTACCTCTTTTTATAAGAATAAAATAGGTATACATACACCCCAGTCTCTTTCACATTTATTTTATTACTAGCTGGGCCCCGCAGTGTTACCCGGTGAATAGTACCCGTTCCCGTGGGAATACTGGAATTAAACAGGTAGCCTGTGTTAAGTCAGGATATAAGCTATCATGGTACCAAATTTCACTCAAATTCATCCAGCCGTTTCAGCGTGAAGCACACAAACTTTCACCTTTATAATATTAGTGTGATAACTTACCTACATTTTAATTTAATAGATTTGGAATTACTGGGTGATAAAAATGCATACAAAATACAGATCCTCACCTCAAAGGACAGGCAGAGTACACCCCAAGTGCTTTAAATTACAATTTATTAGCAACAAGATTCTGTGTGAACTGCCTCAGTAGATGGGAGTCTCTAACCTCATACCGACTGGTAACAATTTTTAGTACTTAGTTATTTGTTAGTTCATAGAGTAACTACAAGTTACATTTAATAAATTTGTTTTTGTAGGATCTACCTTTGCCACAAGAGAAACCCCATAAAGCTGGAGAACCAGGAGTTTACCTCACCGTAGAAGGTGGCCAACATTTGAACACTTCCATGACAGTAGTAACAAGACAAAGTGATATTGACCAATGTGTAACTTTACCTTGTGAATTTCAGCCGTGATTGCAATAGCATGATAGATGACTAACTATTATTTAACACCATGTAACTAAGTTTCTCAGGTACCTATAATAAATCAATCCTTGCTTGCATAATCAGTTAAGTACCTAAATGAAATTGTATGAATTTCACTAATTTGATGCTATTTTCCTATTCATATTATGGTGTTTAATAAATAGAAACAACATTAAAAGTAAAATTACTAGTTTTAATCTTTTATAACAAGAAATGTTTAATACTTCTAGGGAAATCAGGAAAGCTTCCTTTTTTCAATATGATTCTGTTTGTTTGTCTTCTTGAACATTAAATTGTCTTTTCAACTTCTATGGCTTTAGTCTTCCACATTGTAGGTAAGTATCTGCAATAGGTAACCATGATTTGAAAATTGTCATAAGTAGGTGGTAGTACCTACCTACACCAGCCCCTCGACTGTCTAACATGTAGGTTAGGCTATTAAATTGTTGCAAATCAAAAATAACAGTAAACCGCTAAAACAACAGAAATAATGATAGTAGGTAGGTAAGTATGTAAACTACTTAGGTACTAAACTAACTTACATATTTCGTGTATAATCTGACCGTTTTGTCAGACAATCGGGGGGCAGATATTTTAGCACATTATCAGTAGGTACCTACTTAATTACCTTTGAAGGTGGCAACCTAGGTGTTTGTTGATTGAAGACGGAAGAAAACAGTCAAGTCCTGTAGGAACTCACGTAAAGTTTAATGTCCAACACTATTATGTAGGTACCTACCTACACAGATTAGGTATGTAGGTACAGTTATTTAAGTTTATGAGAATTGCACAGCACAGAGAGTACTTAGATAATTATAGTCACACACAATAGGTATATACCTATTTACAAAGCACAGTTTAAATCAGTTCGATTTACCTACACAAAACACAATTTACAATAATTTTCACGGCAAATGAACTTTTACGCGGGAAACAGATTCGATCACCAGCCGGTCGGTAGGCGCGCGGCGCGGGAGCGCGGGTGGCCTACGTGCGGGGAACGCAAGGGACTAGGGCGCAGGGTGAATGCACCGCGCGCGGGTTATTACAAGCACGAAACAGTTTTACAAGTTATTAATTAAACAAATCACAATTTACAAAATATTTTCGTTCGATTATACTTTTGCTTTTGCGTAAGTAAGAATCAGACTAACTCACAGAGTACATTTGGACTAACTGCGCTGCGCCGCGGCGCGCCCCCCGCGCCGCCGGCCGCCGCGCCCGGTAGCCAAAATTGGCGAGGCGAGGCGCGCGACGAGCGCGGCGCGGGGGGAATGACCTGCGTGCGGCATCCATGATCGAGAATTCGTGATGCATTCATGTAGGTAGGTAGGTACCTACCTACCTGGTCTATTATTTTGGATTAAATATTTTAAGTTTAGGTTAGACTAGCTGCGCCCCGCGGTTTCGCCCGCGTTAGTCCCGTTCCCGCGGGAATATCGGGATAAAAAGTAGCCTATGTGTTAATCCAGGGTATCACCTATCTACATACGTACCTACCTACCTACCAAATTTCAACCAAATCGGTCCAGCCGTTTTTGCGTGAAAGAATAACAAACATAGGTAGGTAGGTACCTGGGTAGGTACATATACATTCTCACAAACTTTCACATTTATAAGAAAAAGTAGCCTATGTGTTAAACCAGGGTAGGTATCACCCATCTTCCTAGGTAGGTAGGTATAGGTACCAAATTTTAACCAAATCGGTCCAGCCGTTTTTGCGTGAAAGAATAACAAACACGTCTAACACGTGAATGTAGGTAGGTACCTATGATGAAATATACCTATTTATTATAATAAGTAGGTACTTACCTATAGCATATAAGATAAGTATAAATAGGTAGGTAGGTTCTAATGTGGAGAGGATCCCCACCATACCTACCTATTAAGTAGGTACCTACACCTGAGACAAATCAACAAGCAAGACTCATAAAGGTACCTACTTAGGTATTTACGTACCTACCTATGTAAGTACTTATCTACTTACTTACTTTGACCTAGGTACTTACTATTCCTAGGGACTTAGATACCTACACCTAGTAAGTAAGTAACTTACCAATACCAACACAAACCTATCCGAAAAATCCATTAGGCAGGTACCTACCTATCTACAGGAATCACAGACAGCCACCACAATGTCAACAACCTAGGTACCTATCACCATGTAGGTAGGTATTTCTAGTTCAGTAGGTATTTTATAACACAAAAACAACACTTTTAACTAAACACCACTATATTAATAATTAATGTTTGTTCCTAGGTATTTAATGAAAAAACCCGTGTTGGCCAAGTGGATTCATACCTCGACTTTCATTCCGAAGGTTGTGGGATCGAATCCGGCCGTGCATCAATGAACTTTTCGTGTCGAAAAATGTATAGGTTTGCGCTCTAACACCAGCTTTAAACGGTAAAGGAAAACATCGTGTGGAAACAAGTTAGCTTTCCAGCAGCGTCGATGGGCTTGCAACCTGTCACGTTTAGAAAGTTTACTTCTGCAAAAAGTGGGTTTGTACCAAACATGACATGTTTTAGGACATACCTCTGACTACCCCATTAGACATCTTCAAATGATCTAAAAAATTGAATAAGATCTGAAAGAAAATGTCTACCGCTCCTGGGATACAGTCGTGATAATATTTCATTTCATTTTATTTTCCAATTTATCATTTATTTACTTCGATTTTTCAATGAAATAGCTTTCAGTTTCACATCAGAAATCTTAGTCGGTCCATACTAAATTTAGTCAACACCTCCAGACATGCTCACTAAAATTTAGAAATTATCTAAATTTAAGCGTAAAATGACGTAAATGACGTAAAACTGTGACATCAGAATACCATCTTGACTAATTTGTCTAAGTTGAGTAACTAACTAAAATTTAAGTAATTTTAAGAATTATAGTTTAGTTTGGTGCCCTCTGAATAGGGTAAACTGTCTAAAGCTAATTTTAGTCGATTTTAGTCGGATTTTAGTTTAGTTTGGTCGTTACAGAATTGAGGCCAATATATACATACATACACTTAAGTTTTAGCTAAATCCGCTGACTTTTCGCGTGGAAGAGTAACAATCATCCATCCACTTACGCTTTCATAATTTTAGATGGGTTGCTTGCTACCAAGATGATTTACTAATTTAGTTGAAATTATTGTAGGTATTGTCAAAATTATCTAAATACCGTATTTGTAGAGCACAAAATTATCTAAGTGTGTAGGTACAAGATAATGGCGCAGAGCTTGGTGAAGTACCTACCTACTAGGAAAGGAACACGTTCAAGTACAAATCGCATGTTACGTAGTTACTTATTACCTACCAAGTACATACCTACGATATGAAAATAACACCTACCTAGTTACTTTAGTTGTCTATGATAAAGTAAAGTTCCTGATTTACTCGCAGAGTCTTTTTTTGCTATTAGATCAGTCTATCTATACTGATAGATAGCAAAACAGGCTAAAAGATGGTTATTTACTTACTAGGTCTACTCTCGATGATACTCAAAGTCAACATAAGCCAAGTAGGTACAAGCATTGAATCAGATTACGCAATAAAATATTACATAGCTAGGTATCATTGGTATCATTCACCTAGGTATTTTACACCAAAATAAGGGAAAGAGGTTACTATAATCTATAATGGATCTGGTCAATGGTTCTACTGAGATGATCGGATAACTGGGCGCTTATCTGTAAACAGGCAATTCAAAGTGGTCTGTAAGATCTTATTGAATAAAAATATTTTGACTTCACTTGACTGAAAAACTAATTGTCTAAGGCCAATATTGTAAGTAACAAATTTACAGAACAATACGAGTATTTTCTAGATTTAAAGAAAAGCTACTAATCTTTGAATGGTGCTCAAGAAAGTCGCGCGAGGTTATGGTGCGCTGCTTCACGTCGGGCGCGAGTTAACGTTCAACATGGCCGGATGGCCAATTAAATGTTTTTTTTTAGTTTGTGCAATTAATGGATATTAACAATACGCAGTAAATGGCCGGCGGTCATCCATTCATTGGTCCCTGCCCCTGACACTATCATATCATTTAATAATTATTGGATACGTTTTGTTTTTTAGGCCTATGATGCTGAGCGCTGTGTCCACTGTCTTATTTAGTGCCCTCAAATAGTTCATCTCATATCATGTCTTATTAATTAGCATCAGTGTGTCTCACGTCAAATTCTCTAATGGAAGACAATACAATTTCAATGAACTTTGGCCAAGCTCCATGATAAGATATTGTGCGTCTAACTTCAGTAACGGTTATTCAATAATAATGGATGTAAACTACTCGAAACAAAATCGGACCACCCAATAAAAATGAATTAAAATAAGTAGGTACTTGTCTTAAAGTATACGTGCAATTTACTTTTAATAAGTTACATTCCGGATCAGTTTGTGCCATTACCATACTTCAATTTGCTACTTCCGCTTGTTATTATTATCGTATTTTAAAAGAAGAAACAAAAATATTACTATAAATATAAATTTCGCGCCGCTGGCTGTTTTCGACAGCGCCGTTCCATTTTATTTTACGCATAAGATCCTTCCGCACCTGCCTTACTCATTAACTAAATAAATACTAGTTTGTATAACTGACTGTACATTCGTTAAATCTCGTGGACCTTTTGGGAATTAATGTATGAAAATTTGAAATTCTAAAAATATTGTCCTTGGACCCGTTAGGAAATGGATACCAATAGATCCGTGGACCTTTGGGAATAAGCCATATAATCCATATAGTCCAAGAGTAGAAGTAGACTGGTTATTGTAGAAACGTCAACAATTCGCAAATTTATATACTTAATGGTAATACGACACGGCACGGCTACGGCTCTTGTCTGTGAAGGAAATCAACGTAATAAAACCGGTTAGATGAGTTATGTATGGAATACCGAATGAGAACTACTCAAAATGAGCCTAACCTTACGTATTTTTAGATAAGTTTATAAATAGGTACTCAAGTTACCTTATAGTAAGTAAGTACCTAGATACAGAATGCTGGAAGATCGTTGGTATAATGTTAGGCGTTGTCCTTTACAGTAGTGGCGATTCAGATGTCGCCAAAACGAATCTAATTAAAGATGATGCCATCCTTATTATTCGTTATTGAAAGGGACACGGGACGTTAAGATCTTCCATTAAGTATGTACTTACTACTTTACCTACTTTAGTTTTAGTTTTGGCGACATCTTAATAGCTAAATTGGAAAATGACCTAGGTATACCTAAAGGTTGGAAAATTAAAAGAAAAACGAATTGAAATATCTATACACAAACGACTTCTTCTAGCTTAGAATCGCTCAAGTTGGCCATATAATTCCATATATTATATTATGGGTCAGTACCTACTTAAAATACTAAAACCAGATAATTTTAATAACAACTAAATCATGCAGACTTTTTGCATTGACTGGTTAAAACGAAACCTAATTTAAAACAAAATTATTTTGCTCCCATAGTAATGGACCCCAAACGTTCAAGGTCAAACGTATTTATTGCGGTGATGTTATCATTCAGACGCAACACGCCCGTCTAACCCCCGGTTCCTATAACAAACTAACGGATGTTCGTAGGTCCATCACCATAGCAACGTTGTTATTTCAACATAAAATGTATGAAACTTTTTGACAGATAACAACGTTGCTATGGCGCAAGTCCTACGGACGTCCGTTAGTTTGTTATAGGAACCGGGGGTTAACCTTGATTTAAGCCTACAAATTGGCGTTGCCATGCGTCGGAAAGCGGCTGTTAGAGATGCTGAACAGGTCGACAGTCATGTAGGTTATTGATAACCTCTTAGGGAGTTAGGGACCTTGTTTATGGCGCAGTTGCTCGATACATGACGCTTATACGCAGTTACAGGGTAACAAACAACAATGCCATTCTGATTTCAGCCTGTTTGTGTTATTATATTATTATTCAGTCATAATCGTCCCACTGCAGGGTAAAGGCCTCCCTTCCCTTCTTCCACTCTTCGCGACTCAGTGCGACCACACCACAGGCCATGTGCTAAGGTTAGGAGTCAAGTTCGTCGTGCCATCTCATCCTGGTTCTTTCACGTCGTCGTGCCGCGTTGCATGGGGTACACTCCGTGGTCCTCCTCGCCCACAACTTCATCCTATCCTACTAATATTATAAATGTGAAAGTTTGTGAGAATGTATGTCTGTATGTTTGTTATTCTTTCACGCAAAAACGGCTGAACCGATTTGGTTGAAATTTCGTATGTAGATAGGTGATACCCTGGATTAACACATAGGCTACGTTTTATCCCGGTATTCCCACGGGAACGGGACTTACGCGGGTGAAACCGCGGGGAGCAGCTAGTAATTCATAATGCATTTATTGTTTAACATAGGTCAATTACAGTTCTTAGTCATTATTAAATTAGAGCCTCTATGTTACCAACTTAGGTTGGTGTACGTACAATAATTATTTATATATATGTCCTATCTGACATATATATAAATAATTATTGTATACTGTATACTTAATTATAATAAAAGATAAAAATTCAAATATGTGTCATGCAATATTACATTAATTATTATAAAAATTAGATTATCTACATAGGTAGGTACCAATATTATTAACAAAATTAAATTAAAAATAACAAAAATTAACATTACAAGAGTCAACCTACCAATTCCTTTACTCTCTCGTTTGACATCCGACAAATGTGTCCAGCCCAGTTCCACTTCAAACTGGCGGCTTTTTGACGAACGTCACGTGGTAGTAAGACAATAAAAAATGTGTCATTTCTTTATCCAAAGATTTCCCGGTTCTGGGATCTACACTTGAATCCATGGGTGACCGCAAGTGGCATTATCAGCTTAGCGCTTCCGTGCTTCGGCGGGCACGTTAAATTGTCGGTCCCTGCTTTTAAGGTAAAGCTAAGCCACGACGCAGGCCCTTAGGTGGCTTAAAAACTCCGTCACCAGAGTTGGCCACTTGCTCATACGACCGAACGAACGGGGGCCACAAATAGAACTGGATCTCAAAATCAAAGAACCGGGGTTTCGGTTAGGTACTTATTTCGACTTCATTTAGAAATGATAAGACCCTGTTCACACGGCATTGTTCTGCACGTTTTTTCACGTATTCGTTTTTTAACGTATATATAGTGGCCATTAGGTACATATATCCAGTCACACGACGATTGTACTGCAAAAAAACGTGTACCGCTTATACGTTTAAACGTATACGTCAAAAAATCGAATGAACTTTGACGTATTCGGTTCGCAGTGGCACGGTAAGTATAGGTTTGTTTCCTTCACTTTTCTGCGGCTATTCGTTTTTTACACGAATGATAAATTTACCGTGTGAAGACCTGGGTGATTGTACGTTAAAAAACGAATACGTGAAAAAACGTGCAGAACAATGCCGTGTGAACAGGGTCTAATATGTGCTATATCTTTCTTGGCATCTTTAGATACCTTGACAAACCAAAATCACATTTTTTTGAGGTTTTTATATTTTATCTCAATGCAAAATAATTTCTAATAAACAGCGAAGAACCAAAAGTACCTGAGGGCTGATTGTGAACCGTTTTTCTGACAATGCCTGCTTTCAGTTTCCGTCAAATTTGACAGATTTACTATAGGAAATCTGTCAAATTTGACTGAAACTGCTTTCAGTTTCCGTCAAAAAAACGGTTCACAATCAGCCCTCAGGTACCTACCCGTTTTATGTTTCGAACTGAAATCGGAAGAACCGGCTCTTACATAAAATATGGACGATTTTCGATACTCTATATACCTACTTCATTTCTTGAAGCGAGCTAATAGGAAGATAAAATAAACTCACGTGATTGGTTGTCAACCTCAAAGCTTTAGATTTACATGAAAACATCTATGTCACAAATTCACAATGCAGAAGGCTGCTATCCTTAATACTTGTAGGACTGTTCGAAAGTTCTTACAGGACGACCCTAACTTACCAGTACAGTAACCACAAATGGTTCTCACTTGGCCAAGGCCCGTGAGTCCCATTTAATACCGAAATATTTTATATTTCGAGAAAAAAAACAGAAGTAAAAATAATAATAAAAAACGTTTATTTCAGACGGTCTTGTAAAAACATAGTTAGGTAGGTACAGTAATAATATGAGGATAATGTGAACCAACTGGCGGCCTTATTGCTCACCACGCACCATTTGGGAAAAGAAACATTCTAAGTTGTATGACCAATTTTTCCACCGACAAAAGTCTGCCGTCTGCGGGGGCCCTTAGTGTAAAAGATAAAATGAATAGGTAGTTAAATAACTTTAGTAGTAATCTCAACTAGTCTCTACTTAGACATAGGTAGGTACTTACTTAGGTATAGTTGTAGGCAAGTCCAAAGAATTAGGCCAAAAACGGTGCGGGACCTCAGTTCCCGACGAACTAATAGATAAAGTTTAGTAGGTAAGGTAGGTAGGTATGGAACAAATATTAGTTAGTAAGTAGGTATGGAAAAAAAAAAAAAAAAAAAAAACCGCGGCGAATGGAAAAAGGGAAGGGAGGCCTTTGCCCAGCAGTGGGATCCAGCAGGCTGAATAAATAAATAAATAAATAAATAAATAAGTAGGTATATATGTAACGTCTGTGACATAATAAAATTACTCCATGCAGATTGAATACCTACTACCTATGACTATGACTACCATAGCCTTGACATGTTGCAATTTATGGACGCCGCCATTATATTATTGATTTGATTAATAATATAGTGAAAGGTCCTACCTACGAGTATATGGCACAGGGTAGGAGAAAGTTTTGAGTCTCTCAGGCACAGTTATTATTTAACAATTATATAATAACAAGCAAGGTATTTAAGTAAGGTAGTACCTACTTACTTAATGATTTTTAAGAAATCTAACTGGTCACTGGCCAAAGTACCTACACACTAAAACCGCAAGGTTTATTTATTATGAGTTAAATGAAGGTAGAATATTTAAAAAAGTTGTTTACCATCATTGGTAGGCCAGTAGAAGTAATTTTTTAGTAGGTAGGTAGGTACTGAAAATACTTTAAATGATGCAATATTGTTTATCTAATTACAATGTCCAAAGTCAGTAACATATTGCCAGTTTGCTAGGAGACAACATATTTTGCTTGTAATAACAACTAAAAATATTAAATATGTGTAAAATCATGCTGATCAAGCAAATTTTTGCAGAAGATAAGGAACTAGGTACCTACTATCCATTTTCAGAACCTATATAGTCATGCTGAGTAAGCAACTTATTTTGTAGGTCTACCTAGGAACCTGTTTTGCATTACGTTGTCCGCAAATAAGATCCGAAATTTGGAAGATATTAACTACGTATACCAACATATATGTGTGAATTGTTGTATATTTTCACAAAACTATTGAACTGTTAATCAAATCTGAGAGAAAATAAAAAAAAATTATATTGATTGAATCTTATGAAACTTGATAGGTTTTATAGGTAGGTACTTAAAGTTTTGGAAATTTATGGTTATTTGAGCTTAATCGGTAAAGGGGTTGTAAAGATATTGGCTTGCCAAGGGAGTACTTGAACACATTAAATGTAAGGTAACGCAATTTATTTTATCTGGGATGTCCTAAGAAAGACGACGACCTCTGTGGCGCAGTTTGGTGAACGCCCGGCTGAGACGCGGAGGTCGCGGGTTCGATCCCCGCTACGGGACAAATGTTTGTATGTTCTGCAGATATTTGTTCCGAGTCTGGGTGTTTTCTTTCTATAATATGTATATCAGTCATCTGGTTACCATAACACACGCATTAAGTTGCTTAGCTTGGGACTAGATGACGCTGTGTGGAATGTCCAAGGATATTTATTATTTATTATTATTTAAATAAAGGGCTCTTTTGTATATTCCAAGATAGTTTTTATTTATAAGAGGTAGGTTAACCTCATTAAAAGGTAACATCTAGTTTTGTAGGTAGGTACAATGGTTTTATTAAAGTTGAGATAACACAGAACACTCCCTGTTACCTCAGCTCTCAATTGGATTTCTTTGTAGTTCACTCTCACCCGGACTACCATTGTATTTTTCAGTTAACATTATGAAATGATACAAGTACTTAAGTACTAAGTAATTTTTTATTGTGAATTAGACCAGAAGTCGTAAGCTAGGCAGTAGCACTCACTCAGAGTGACCATTCACAGTCAATAATACAAAATTATAAGACACCAATCAACAATAATTGAGTACCTATCTAGGTAGCCACTATTATTGTAGGTAAACTTGATCATTTAAGTGCATGGGTAGTTTTCCGAGAATATTAACCACATAAAAACTTAACCTGTGTCATTAATAAATAGGTATCTATCTACCTACAAGTTTGTACCTAGGCACTAAGCAATTGCAATTAATATCTCATTCAAATTGAAAGTAGTAAGTTAATGTCCATAACTACCTACACAGTTTATTTATATATATATTTTTTTGTTAACTTCACTTCATGGACGTAGTTCCGCAGAAAGGACTCAACCCACACTTTGGTCAAAAATGAGTTATATATACCAATAAGGTCCTAAAGGTAGGTTCTGTCACCTCGCAAAAAAGATCCGTAATCGCATAAGGCTAAGGTGGTTTTTTGCAATACCAGAACCAACCCACATGTATGGCGGGTATTTTCTTGCATAACACTGTAATGACCCAGGCTACATGGATCCTTTCAGTTAAATTTACTTTGATAAAAACAAGTCTATTTTTTATTTAGCTAAAACGACTCAAACTGTGTAGGTCATTTCTGACAAATTAAATTTACTAAAAAATCTCTGATTTTACTTTTAGCTAAAAGGACTCAAACCATGTGGGTCATTTCTAATAAACTGATTTACTAAGAAACAAACCGATTTAGCATTTAGCTAAAACAACTTGCTGCATGTAACGTTTTTGTTAAATTCATTTTGAAAGAAACTAGCCGTTTTTGCTTTCACTTGCAATGACCCAAACTATGAGAGTTATTTCAGTTTACCATAGAAAGATCCACAAAATGTTACTTTTGAGTTATGGCATTTAAAGTTTAGATGATGATTCAACATTGTTATTGTATTCGGAAGATATTGATATTATTATGAGTGGTGACCAAAAATACTATTATTCTTATGTGCCTAATCATATTACACAAACTGTAGTATTTTTTGAGTTATTGCGAAAAATATGGGGTTGAGTCGTTTCTGCTAAATTGGGTTTGACATTACTGAGTGTTTTTTTTTATTTCTTTAAAATGACTTGAGTGACAAAAAGAAGTAAAAGATATGCTATAAACGTGTTTATTTTTATTAAAAGAGTTTTATTACTGCGCAAAATATAATTTATACTTATAAAAATAGTTCCTAAATGATATCATGAAAGTTTTCATCCTGATCCACCGCATAATCTGGATGTGAGCCGATACTGTCTACGTCCTCCACAAAATTCATTCAATTCAAAGTATTATAAAAACAGTGCATCATTGACTTAGGTCATCTAATTTAGCCTGAGCAATTTCTTTATCGTCCGGCCAAAGAAAAACGAAATCTTTTTCGATAATATATGCGATATTATTTTTTCTCTAATGTTTTTTTTTTATGTCAATCTCCTTTTCTTCCCCGTCTATATTAATAAATATGGACTGTTCACAAGGTTTTTTAGCAAAATTTCTTTGGTTTTTAGCCAGTTGACTTTTTCTTTTTTGTAAATACTTTTCAATTGACTATTTTCATTTCTATTTTGGATGTTCCGAAGAAATCTTCCTTCTGCATTCTATAAAGTATAAGAAGATTTATGTTTTTGCAGGATTTTATAACATTTATCTACTCTTCGGCAGTATTTAGTCCCTCGTGGTATTTGAGCTGAAAAACGATTTTAGAGAAGTCAGTATCATTCAGGAGAAATGTATGCACAGACTCTAAATATTTCAATCGTATTGTTTGCAGAGTCGGGTGTGAATGTAATAGAACTTTCAGCATCAACACTATTATAATGTTACTATTTTGGCCTCCGCAACAATCGCTCCAAAGTGCTAGCTCTGTAACATTTGCGTCATACCTACATTTCTCCCGAATAATACTAACTTTTCAAAAATCGAGTATCAGCTCAAATATCACGAGAGACTATATACTGCTGAAGAGTATACCTATAAACGTTATAAAATTCTGCAAAAAAGAAAATCCTCTTATACCTTATAGAATGCAGAAGGAAGATTTCTTCGGAACATCCAAAATAGAAAGGAAAATAGTCAATTGAAAAGTATTTAGAAATAAAGAATAAGTCAACTGGCTAAAAACCAAAGTAATTTTGCTCAAAAACATTGTGAACATTCCATATTTATGAATATAGACGGGGAAGAAAAGGAGATTGACATAAAAAAAACCATTAGAGAAAAAATAATATCGCATATTATCGAAAAAGATTTCGTTTTTCTTTGGCCGGACGATAAAGAAATTGCTCAGGCTAAATTAGATGACCTAAGTCAATGATGCACTGTTTTTATAATACTTTGAATGGAATGAATTTTGTGGAGGACGTAGACAGTATCGGCTCACATCCAGATTATGCGGTGGATCAGGATGAAAACTTTCATGATATCATTTAGGAACTATTTTTATAAGTATAAATTATATTTTGCGCAGTAATAAAACTCTTTTAATAAAAATAAACACGTTTATAGCATATCTTTTACTTCTTTTTGTCACTCAAGTCATTTTAAAGAAATAAAAAAAAACACTCAGTAATGTCAAACCCAATTTAGCAGAAACGACTCAACCCCATATTTTTCGCAATAACTCAAAAAATACTACAGTTTGTGTAATATGATTAGGCACATAAGAATAATAGTATTTTTGGTCATCACTCATAATAATATCAATATCTTCCGAATACAATAACAATGTTGAATCATCATCTAAACTTTAAAATGCCATAACTCAAAAGTAACATTTTGTGGGTTGAGTCCTTTCAGCGGAACTACGTCCCTTACTTATTAGTAAGCCTTACATTTTAAAAGGTAAAGGTTTAGTTAAAGGTCATGGTCATGGTCATGCGCGCCATTTTACACCATAGATAATAAACTGCGACAAATAAGCTGTCAAATTCATGTTAAGTTATTTTTATTCTGTTTCGTTTCACGTTTCCTTTGAATTTGAATGAAATATGTTTTTATTAATTTCTTGAAAACTAAGCATCTCCTAGAAATAAAAGTGGTAGATATGTAATCAGGAATAATAAGAAAGATATCGATGAATAATCCCACGTGATTGGTCGTCGAAAGTCATTGGATTGGCTAGATTTGACAATTGACAATTAGCCAATCACGAGAAATACAATTATTTTCGACGACCAATCACGTGCGTTTATTTTTGTTTATATTAGCTCGATTCAAGAAATGAAGTATAGATTTGATAATTTTTATCTCTCGAAGCCTGCAACCTTTAACTAAAACCAAGCTTTTTAAAATGTTTAAAGATATGCAAAAGCAAGATTCTCTAACACAAGTATTAAATATTTAAGGAGAGTCTTACATTGATGTTATGTTAGAATATAAGGTTTTAGGTTACTGAAATAAATAAATAAGTACAAATAATTAATACAAATAAAATGTAATGTAGGTAGGGTGAACATGCCAGTTCACGACCAGTTAGTGGACTTGTCATCTTTGAAGTAACATAACTCTCAAATGTGACATTGTTTTGATTCCAATTTTTACCTAGGGTTGAAGAAAAAACATCAAGGAATCAAATGAATGAAAGTTTTAATATAAATTATGATTGTTTCTATTAAATAATTAAAGATATAGCAAAAAGTGCTGTTTTGTTAGTTCCCGGACACTTGCGGCCAGCTTACGTCCGACATTTTCGTCAGTTTGCGACCACTCAAACGTTATTGAAAAAAGTGCCTTAGCGTGTAGGCTTTAAGGTTCAAAATAAGAATATAAATGAAAAGTTTACATTGATTTACAAAACTGGCTTGTGGAATCATTAGACGCAAACCAACCTTCTTCAAAAGAATCTAGTTGGTTTACGACCTCGAAATACGAGACATTTTACATGTTTTTATTTGTGAAAATAGGATTGGTCGCTAGGTGACCGATTCCCGACCACCGAAAAAGCGTGATTTAAAGTGTCTGCATTTTAGGTTTAGGATTAAAATTTTGCTGGTCGGAATCTGACGTGAACATAAATAGACCTTTTGGAACAAAACTACAAGGTCCAACATGCCATACTATGGAGTATAAGCTAGAAAACGTAAAAAGAAGATAGGTCGAAAACAGTCATTTGCCGACCATGCGGTCGTAAAACAAAGAAAGTGCCATTTCAAACGCTAGTTTGGCGACCACCCATTATTTTAATTAAAAACATACATTTTTAAATGAATTGTTGCTTACAATATAAATACATGTTTTTGTCTACACCCCAAGCTACATTTCGATGCGTAAATCTCAATAAAACATATATTTTCTTACGTTTGAAAAAGTGTCCTCTCACTATTTTTTTTGTACTGTTTTCAACCAACCTTCATGTTTTCACTACTGCTCATGTTTGGAGGCTCCCTGATGGGCACCACGTATCCTAGGACACAAATCGAGATGCGGGATGGGTGAAGGCTAGACTGAAGTTTCATATAAAAATAAAACGAACAAGATCATCAGTCAGTTTGACTTATTAGAACGATTTTACGAAAAAATGGTCGTGAACCGGTGGTGGTCGGCAAACTAGCATGTTCACCCTACCTAGTTTCTTCCCTAAAATAATTTAAATTAAGTAAATAAACCATTTTATTACCTATTTATCAACTTTTTTTTTTAACTTTAAAAACAAAGAGTTACATATTGTTTGTTTTAGTGCACCATAAAACCACTAAAGTTTGTGTAGGTAGGTACTCACATTCGTCATAAAATACCTATGTACGTAGATATTAAAACTTATTAGAATCGATAGATAGGTATCTATAGTAGGGGTCTACATTTATTTAGCAATATGAGAATGAGTTTAAATAAGTAGGTACTTACTGTATCGAATATTTACTAAGCAAAACTTCATCTTTCTTGTTTTCCTTCTTGGAATTGTAAAACCACCAAATAGTGCCACCCAGCAAAATGACAAGCACTACAATGTCAAATGTGCTGAATAGCGAGCTCGCTGCAGCCGCGGCGGCAGCACCTGTAGCTGCATCTTTGAGCACGTCCTGCGCATTGTCCGACATGGCACAACTTTACTGTATTTACGCACGCAATTTTTTACTTGGTAATCACTCCAAATGCGAAGGTACAAGGTCACTCTATTACTACTTCACGGCAGAACAAATAACACGCCCGGCCACCACGCGTCCCACTAGAATACTAAAAAAAAATTAAAGTACAAATGTACTCTGTGGCAGTGTTGCCAGATGCCTCAAACCTTTTATCTGTATTTATTACTGCTAAAATCTGTATAAAATCTGTATAGTCAAATAAACCAAAATATAATGATTTATCATCATCATCATTGCTTCTTTTGAAGAAAAGGGAAAAGTACTAACGTGATAACGTTTGATTATCGTTTAATAAATTAAACAATAGGTACAATACATTAATTAATAAAATTAACTCAATTATCATACATAATACATAATAAGTAATGTAACATTAAAAACATTTCAAACATTAATTAAAACAAACAACATATTGAAAATCAGACATTCGCAATAAACGAATTAAAAATTACCTTCTTTATTATTTTCGTCAATATAAAAAAATAAATAACCTTTGACATTACACACAATCTTGTCCCAAGTTAAGCAATTTAATGCTGTGTTATGGTAACCAGATGACTGATTTACTACTTAGATACATTTTTTTTGTAAATACACACATTATAGATAGAATACGCCCAGACACGGAACAAATATCTGCAGAAAATATAGTCTGTCTATAAAGTCGTGACAATAAATGAGGGCGCTGCTAAAATGTATATAGCAACCCTATAGTGTGACTACTGATTTTGATACTTGCAGTTCGTTCCATGTAAAAGTTCCTACCAGCTTTTAGGTGGGAATTTGGGAAGGCATGTTTTATTTTTTAAATCTTGTGCTTATCTGTGTAATAATGTTGGATTAAAAGGTTAAACTGTTGAGTGTTCATACATAGGTACATAGGTGAAGGCAAATGAAACAAAATTGGATTTCATTGTCATTTTTATAAGAATTTTATTTTTTGCCGTAGTGCACAAATATTAAAATTGTCCATTGCTTTCTTGGCAGACCCTACTGTGTTTCACAGCAGTTTCAAACTTCCCATCATTCTTGAATTCGCCTAACCGTAGGTACTTTCTGATTTACCTACCTGAAAATTAAAAAAAAAATACTGAAAGTAGGTAATCAAAAGCATTTTAAACATAAAGCAATTAGTTAAAATTTTAAATACTTAGGTAGGCAGAAAACGTAGCTAGACTGTGTGCCATTTTAATGTATCAAGATTAGATGGTCTCACTACAACATGACTTACTGTGATGTTCAATCTGACGTAAAAATGTGCAATGTAAACAATGCCTTTTTTGGTCTCCAAATCGTAATTTAGGTCAATTTGTTACTTCAGGCAGATTAGAAACAACCAATAAAACGATTACATACCCGTTATAGATGCTGTTCGCCCATTTAAATCATCAAAATCCCACAAAATATGTCCAACTTGGTATGCCGCTAAACATTGCTTAAAAACTTAAAAATCACTTCCCGCGTGTCACTCTCATTTACTTTACTTATTTGTGATACTTTTGTGCGTAGTTCGGTTTCATTTCATTGCAGTTTAACTAAGAAAACAATAAAAAATAGAGGAAAATATGTTCTTGAACTCACTCGATGACAGCTGACGACAGCTGTTATACCTTTGTTTGGTGCTGCCAGATACACGAATAATTTTAGTTCCTCAAACATTCATGTCAGGACTTTATAGATAGACTATACATACATTTGTCCCGCATTATCGGGGATCGAACTCACCACCTCCGCGTCTCAGCCGAACCTTCGCCCACTGCGTCACAGAGGTCGTCTCGGAGTCGATATTATATTTTTGTTAACCATAAATAATAGAATCATGCAAAGAATGTGTGGTAATAGGCATGTATTTTTTGCTTAATCAACCGAGTTAGAAATCTCTGTATAAAAATCTGTATCCAGTGCTAATCTGTATCACACATCAAAAATCTGTATAAATACGGAGAAATCTGTATATATGGCAACACTGCTCTGTGGTACTAAGTAAAAAGAGGAAAAAGGTAAAGAGAGAGAGGCCACTCGATCATAAAAAACGGACACGTTGAAAGTGCTGCCATCTATGAATAATTGACGGAACTAAGCTAAAGCCATGATGTTGGGGTGGACATGTAAAAAAATACAGTTGAGACGTAAAATACGTAATTTTAGAACTGTCACTCAGACGGTCTATTTGATTTGAACTTTATCGTGAACGAAATAAGAGCTCTCGAATTTAGGAATTTTTAGTTAGTCAGTGCCCCGCCGAATCACCGCCAGTGCCCCGTCGAATCACCGCCTTAGTATACTTAAATAAAATAATATTAACAGTAATTATCTATCAAAATACTCATTTAAATTGTAAAATACACCTTTCATTAACCAATTCCTAAGCTGATTTTTAAATTTATTACCTTCAAGAATTATAATATCGAACGGTAGCTTATTGTAAACACGCGCTGCAGAAATAAATGTAGGTACCATTTGAGTACATGGCATTATTAATTTGGGGAATACAAACATCATGTTTATATTTAGATCGTAAAGAATTGGCTCGAGAAGATTTTTTGTCAAAAAAATAGTTAGCGTTGTTTTTGACGAACAGACAGATTTCAAATATGTAAATGCAGGTAAGAGTTAACAAAGAGTTAAGAAAAGAATCTCATTTTCGCAATTTTCAAAAATTAATCCGCAATTTAATACTTTTAAATAATTAAACACAACAGATAATACCAAAAACAATATAATACTTTTTCATTACTCATACACGGAAAGTACGCACGAAGTTGCCTGATCATAGGGTTCAAAGTAGCATTTTCCGTCCCTAGGGAAAACAAGTACTTTCCTGCCCTAGGGCAGGAAAGTAAATAACTGTCAAATGTCAACTTCATTTTTGACATTTCTTTTGTGGCATGTCGATGCATGGTAAGTATTCAAATTCTTCTAACTCATTCATTCTATTATGTCTCTCTAGCACGAATATGTGCTCCTCTAGCACAAATTTGTTCATCCTTGCATGAATTATGAAAAAAAAAATACTGGTAGAATGCCTACTACATTTAGTGCCATTCTACCAGTCAGTATTGTTTTTTAAAATCTGAAACGCAGCGATTCCATCGTCAACTGCTGTTAGTCAATATTAAACTAGTCGATTAAAAAAAAAGGCGAGACAGCAAATTTTCGTGTGTAAATTTAAATTTTCATCTATTTTTTTGGTAATTTCCTTATATTCGTAATGAAAAGCAGAGTGCTTACCTCGGGGAAAAGGCTTTTCGATGCACTCGAACTATTATCGCACTCGCTGACGCTCGCGCGATAAACCATCTCGTGCATAGAAAAATTGTCTTTGTCCCCTAGTATAGCAATCTACTATTAACAACCGGCCCTGAATTAATGCATTTTTTCTCATCGTGTTCTAACTAAAAGATGAAGGTAGAATGATTTGTGAACAACAGTTCTGCCTATCACTGTCATCGTTTTCACAATTATTCAGAGATGGCAGCACTGAACCATCACTACTTTTAGTAGGTAGATAAATTGCACGGCGGCAAGCGACCATTGTCCCCTGCCTGCCTTACAAAGATTGTCCTACTCGATTCAAAATTTATATTTATTTATAATATTATAAAATCTGTAGTAAAACGAACCCATACCACAGCATAGAATGGCCCATACCTAGGTAGGTAGGTGCCTGCCTACACCTAGTCGGTTTCATAAATTTCAAAGAACGATAATGCGGAAAAAACAAAACGTCTTTGATTTTAATAATTTATGATTTGTTCGCTGTGCTGTGTGCGAGTCTGTGACGCAATAGGAGGTCACTATTCAAGGTGAGGGCCAGTCGGCAGTCAATCAGGCAGGCCGCCTAGGCGTGCTTTGCGCTCCCCTCACAATCACACACACACAACTCTGCGGGCATAAAAACAGTAAATGACACTTTGAATATACCATGTATGACAACTGGAATTACGCGAGCGTAAACGCGGGCGGTTACTGAGTAAAAGCATGAATACATTTTGTAAGTTTTTTTTATTCTTATAAAATAAAATATCGCATTTTGCTTAGGGTGAAGATCTTGTTGGCAGGAACACACCTTAACCTCAGGTCTGAAAACAAATAAAATGGATTTTATACACTGATAAATATAAGATAACAGTTTTAAAATTGTGGAAGATTATTTTCAGAGTTGTGTATTTTTTTATTTCATTCTCTATCAATGAGATTCCCACAAAGATTTCATCATGAAACTAACTTATTTATTGATAGGATAACATACTTTTAGGGTAAAGGGTGATCTTGTCACAGCCCTAAAATTGTATGGTAATTTAAACTACTTTTAAAAATGGTACCTATTACATTTTTTAGTACTAACAGATGACTTACAGCAATTTGCTTATATGATGCCAATCTTGTTTGCAACATCTAATGCGTCGTAGTCCCTGGCAAGCCGGACATACGCCTTCTTCTTTCCATCAGGCCTGAAATCATAAATACATTTAGGTATATAATGGTCAAAATAGACAAATAATTCTACAAATATTGTTAGCTGATCAGAGTTGTGTATCTTTTATTTCATTCTCTATCAATGAGATTCCCACAAGATTTCATCATTTTAATTTGCCTACATAAAACCAATTTATTGAAAATGCAACATTGTTTATTTATAATTTTTAAGTTATTACTGAAAATGAATAGGTACCTACATTATAGCATAGTTTGACCGAGACGTAAAAATGAAAGATTTTAAAATTAGAAATATACTTTTGTGAGCTATGTATTATGTAAGTTATGTTTTATTTTAATTATGTCAACAACAATCAAGAAAAGTTAATGAAATGCTAAGATGCTATGATGAATGATAGCATCTTATAAGCAAAACAGCAAGAAATAAATAATAGTATATTAGTTATTTCATTCATATTTTTAGGCTAAGTAAGGACAGTTTGTTTACAAAAATGTACATCATTTTGCCTAAAGAATAGTTGTATTGTATAACATCAATTTACCTGATCAAGGTGTTAACTTTAGCAACATTGATGTCATAAAGCTTCTTTACAGCGGCCTTGATGTGGTGTTTGTTGGATGTCGTGTGGACAATGAATACCAAGGTATTGTTGTCCTCAATTTTCTTCATGGCAGCTTCAGAGGTAAGTGGATACTTGATGATGTTGTAAGCATCCATGCTGAAATAAAAATAGTAATAAGCAATTAAGTAAAATAAAATGTTAAGTAAGTAAGAATAGCATAAAAAAGAACAAAAATATGTCAACTAGTACTTAAGAAATAAAGATAAAAACAAAGAGATATACCCTGTAACCCGCTAGGAAAGAATAAAGAGTAAAGGAGGAGAAGAATGAACTGAAAACCCAAATGTTACTAGAGGTACAGAATGCATGAGAAGGAGGTTTATAAGGCTGCAATAGACAAACTTGACTTAGTCAAAGGAAAAAATAGGTAGGAATAATAAAAAAAAAAAAAAAAAAAAAAGTTATTTAGCAAGAAACCAAATCCACTTTACTTGTATGCCTGTTTACATTGCTAACATTATTGCACCAATAATGTAGGTAAAGTCAAGTCAAACAATTATTTAATCAGGAGGATCTCAGGAATCACATAGTAACATCTTAGGTACATACTAGGTGATTGCCACGACACACAAACAAAGATAGTAAAGCACAAACTCTTGAGAGACAATATAATTTATATATTGTCACTTCTATTGCATTTGAAAAATTGGCTACTGCCACTACCTATAGTTAAATACTACAATGAAATATACATACACCATAATAGTTAAATACTACAATGGCCCTTTAAGTGTAGGCAAAGATTGCTTCCTAACACTGTTTAAATAATTTATACTAATATTATAAAGAGGTAAAATCTGTTTGTTTGTTTGTTTGACGGAGGTAATCTCCGAAACTACTCAACCGATTTCAAAAATTCGTGTAGAATGGACTGTCCGGGTGGTTAAGGCTATATTTTATCTTGGTAGCTTCATTAGTACACCCGTGCGAAGCCGGGACGTGCTGCTAGTCTAGAATAAATGTAGGCCTGAGTTTTTATAATGGGATAAATTTTTTTGATATCCCTACTTGTAAACAATTAAACTCACCGATTCCTCTTAGGCAGAGATTTTCTGGGGTACTTTGGCTGCCGGGGGGGCTCAAAGGTTTTAGGCCTGCGGAAGTGCACTGAGGTGCGGATTTGACGAACGCGCTTGCCATGTTCACCTTTGACTACCTAAAAATGAAATAAACAAGGTAAGTTAAGGACGTCACACACAGCAGCTATAATATATATTACGGTATATTACATCCCGGGATATAGCTGTATATTATCGTAAGCTATCACACACACAACAGATACTGTAATATATCTTTCGGTTTATTTCATTGACATACGTCACGATACTCTCCAACTGCTGAAGTGTTTTAGAGGTGTTCTTTCATTTTTTCATACACGGTAAGTACGTGTATATATATATATCTATATATAATATGTTTTATTGAGATAAGGAACAAATTAAAAAAACAGACGGAAACAAAAAATCTAAAATGGATCTACATAATAAGAATTACATAAATATTTCTAAGAAATGTCTACCGCTCTCTGGGATACAGCCGTGATCATAAAAATACCTACACTACTTAAAAACTAATTTAATAAAAATGAACACTGTATTCTAAACTATGTATATAATATTCTTATTTTTTCATTACTCATACACGGAAAGTACGTATATATAAAAGAGGAAAACTTTGATTGTTTGTTTGTTTGGTTGTAATGAATAGGCTCAAAAACTACTGGACCGATTTTAAAAATTCTTTCACCATTCGAAAGCTACATTATCCACGAGTAACATAGGCTACTTTTTATCCCGATATTCCCGCGGGAACGGGACTTACGCGGGTGAAACCGCGGGGAGCAGCTAGTATAATATAATTTTGTGATTATTTCCGGGAGTTAAGATCAACCTTTTCCGAACTTCATTAAAAAAGATATTAAGAAAAATAATACCCACATGCGAAAGAGTATATCTTCCGAAGAACGACTTGCTGTATGCTTAAGGAAATGAAAGTATAAAATAATCATCAAATTTTTGAACATCCTTTACGAAGCGAAATACATGAAAATATATCGAGATATACTGATAACTCGATATATTTTCATGTATTTCGCTAAGATATACTCTTTCGCATGTGGGTATTATTTTTCTTAATATCTTTTTTAATGAAGTTCGGAAAAGGTTGATCTTAACTTAAAATATATATTTATAGCTCGACATATAGTCTGTCTATAAAGTCCTGAGATGAATGTTTGAGGAACTAAAATTATTCGTGAATCTGGCAGCACCAAACAAAGGTCTAACAGCTGTCGTCAGCTGTCATCGAGTGAGTTCAAGAACATATTTTCCTCTATTTTTTGTTGTTTTCTTAGTTAAACTGCAATGAAATGAAACCGAACTACGCACAAAAGTATCACAAATAAGTAAAGTAAATGAGAGTGACACGCGGGAAGTGATTTTTAAAGTTTTCCAGCAATGTTTAGCGGAATACCAAGTTGGACATATTTTGTGGGATTTGGATGATATTTGTGGGCGAACAGCATCTATAACGGGTATGTAATCGTTTTATTGTTTGTTTCTAATCTGCCTGAAGTAACAAATTGACCTAAATTACGATTTGGAGACCAAAAAAGGCATTGTTTACATTGCACATTTTTACGTCAGATTGAACATCACAGTAGGTCATGTTATAGGCAACCATCTAATCTTGATACATTAAAATGGCACACAGTTTTCTGCCTACCTAATAACTAATTGCTTTAAAAACATCACAGTAGGTCATGTTATAGGCAACCATCTAATCTTGATACATTAAAATGGCACACAGTTTTCTGCCTACCTAATAAATAATTGCTTTATGTTTAAAATGCTTTTGATTACTTTCAGTAATATTTTTTTTTTAATTTCAGGTAAATCAGAAAGTACGGTTAGGCGAATTCAAGAATGATGGGAAGTTGGAAACTCTTGTGAAACACAGTAGGGTCGGCCAAGAAAGCAATGGACAATTTTAATATTTGTGCACTACGGCAAAAAATAAAATTCTTATAAAAATGACAACGAAATCCAATTTTGTTTCATTTGCCTTCACCTATGTATGTATGAACACTCAAGAGTTACCTTTTAATCCAACATTATTACACAGCTATGCACAAGATTTAAAAAATAAAACAAAGAAAACATGCCTTCTCAAATTCCCGCCAAAAAGCTGGTAGGAACTTTTACTTGGAGAACGAACTGCAAGTATCAAAATCAGTAGGCACACTATAGGGTTGCCATATACATGTTAGCAGCGCCCTCATTTATTGTCACGACTTTATAGACAGACTATATCTCAGTAGATATGTCGAGCTATAAATATATATTTTCGTATCGCTCGGTATCTTAAGATACGAAGATATGAAAATATATATTACTAGCTGCGCCCCGCGGTTTCACCCGCGTAAGTCCGTTTCCCGCGGGAATATCGGGATAAAACGTAGCCTATGTGTTAATCCAGGGTATCACCTATCTACATACCAAATTTCAACCAAATCGGTCCAGCCGTTCTTGCGTGAAAGAATAACAAGCATACATACATTCTCACAAACTTTCACATTTATAATATTAGTAGGATAGTAGGATAGTAGGAAGTAGGATAGCTTCTGTGTGTGGTCTCCTGTCAATTTCTATAGAAAGATGTAATGAGATAGATCGTGCTATAAGATATATCTTCATATTATAGCTGCTGTGTGTGATGTCCTTTAGTCATAAGGCAATTTGAAAATGTAAATAGCAGGTTTTCTGACAGCACTTTGAAAGAACTTACCTTTCTCTGGGCTTTTAGAGCTTTAGCAACAGGCTTCACAACCTGTTTCTTCTGTCCCTTGATGCCAGTCTTTTTCGGCTTAGGAGCAATCTTAAGTTTGGTTGCCGCCGGTTTGGGCTTGGCGGCTCCCGCGGCCTTCTTAGCCGAGGGCTTCGCGCTGGACTTGGTCTTGAGCGCGGCAGCCTTAGCAGAACCAGGCTTAGCGGACGGTGCCGAGGCGGGCTTCTTCTCGGCGGGTTTGGCGGCCGGTGCCGAGGCGGGCTTAGCCGCCTTGGGCGCCGCAGCCTTAGGAGCAGGAGCGGGAGTCTTGGCAGAAGCCGCCGGTTTCGGCGCACTGCTAGTCGATGCAGCCTTGGGTGCAGGCGCAGGAGTCTTAGCAGTACTTTTTTTCTCAGCGGGTTTGGACCCGCTTGAAGCTGCAAATTACATAAAGTGGGATGATAAAAACTTAACCTCAACATGTTTCCAGTCGACATTTGTCAATATCGATATTAGCAAACAAGGCTCACAAGTCCCTAAATATCGACTATCTTCAGTAGAAAAAGGCATAAAATCTAACGGTGTCAACGTAAAACAGTGATTTTCATAGTCACAACATGTTTACCGCGTGGCCATTCACGTCACTTCACCAACACATTTTTCACTAGCGGATCACTTGATGAATCGGAAAATTATAGATTTCACTGCCCGCGTCAATAATTGAGAGATTTTGCATGCCTTTTCCCTCAAAATAATCTACGTACCGGATTTCTCTGGTTGCTTCTTGGGAGGCATCGTGACGAAAAGATGGAGGAACCAGTGTTGCCAACTAAACTAACAAGGGTTTGGCTTGGCTAATGGCTTGTTTGTTGTGTGTGTGCTTTGTGGATTATAGATTTACCATCAATCAATGAACCAAATTGGATAGGGAATAAAGTATCAGGTAATAGCAAATTTAGCTTTAATTTTATTTTCCTGATTAGTGTAGTTATAAAACAATTTTAGAGAAAAGCTTCAATGAGAGTTTAAAAAATCGTCGTAGTTTAGGAAAGCTACATCTAGCTAAATTATATGTGAGTTGGATACACTGGAACCATAGACTGACAAAAGTAAAGAACCACAGATTACAAATACTACAGACTAACTATCTCAACTAATATTATAAAGAGATAATGTTGGTTTGATTGTATGGGGAGGTCATTCCGCGCCGCGCGTTTTCGTCAGCGCGATCTAGAATCGGGTCTTTTTTACTAGCGCCATCTAGTACTGTAGGCTATATTTTGTCTCGGTAGCATTATTACTCCGCTAGGAGTAATAGTGTTCTGTGGCATTATTAGTACACCCGTGCAAAGCCGGGACGTGCTGCTAGTCATAACATAATCGATCGAATGCCAATCAATCATTCTTTCAAACAAAACTGACAGATCAATTAATGTTACCACATAAAAGTTAAATAAAATAGTGTTGTGGTAAATAGTATACTTAGAGAAAGAAAGAACGAAAAAGTTTACTATTTACATAATTTATTTCTCTGCGGAATTTCATCAGTCATTCTTTCTAAGCTTTGAGAAGGCAGTTTTTAGGTAGGTAATACATAAAACCTTGCTATCGAAATGACCTACACCTAAATAATGTGGGAACTCCTTATATCTTGCGGGGCGGCAATGGATGCGACTGTCGCAAGACCGTAGTGAACGGCACAAGCTTGGGGAGGCCTACGCCCAGCGTGGATAAAGTAGGGCTGTGGATGATGATGATGGCATCTCCTTTGAAACATACCGCATTGTAAGTAAGTATGTTGGTTGGCGAAAAGCTGTATTGGCCAAGTGGAGTAGTAGGTAGGTAAGTATATACTTACCGACTATATATATCCATTATTAAATATTAATGGACTTTTAGCAACAATTTATATGCGCCCTAACAGCTATAAAGATAATAGCGTCCATGGGCTTGCAACCTGTTGCAACCCGTCAAAGATGTGACCGCGTGTAGGTACTTAGACTTCCCCCCCGCTGGATTCCAATCTTGTCGCGATGGGGGGGCTCAGTAACCGTGATGAGGGCACGGTGAAGCCAAAAGGAATCCAAGGAGGGGACGCTCCGAGCGGGCCTATGCGAGGTGGGCCTGCTCTGGATGCGTCCAGGGAGGGTGCGGGGGACTGAGTTTTCTGTTCCCCGCAGCCGGGAGGGGTCGCGGAAGGAGAGGCGTGCCGGTGTGTCGTTGCCGCTCGCCCTATCTTCCGCGACACAACGGGGGCGTACCGTGTGATGCGTTGGCGGTGGGGCCGCAGTGGAAGAGGAGTGTCGGTGTGTCGTTGCCGCTCTCCCTGTCCTCTGCGGCCGTTTCGTGGTTTTGCGGCGGAGCCAAGGAACGATCCGCCGCGGAGAGCGGGGCGCCGGAGGAGGAAATTCCTCCAACATCTCCGGCCCCCATAGCACAGGCCGTGACGGTAGCACCGGGGGATGCTACCGCCCCTCAAAGGCGGCCTGGAGGTGGCGCGCGTGGGTGTTCCGCGCGCCTCTCTCTCTCCGAGAGAAAGAGGTGGGGGGCATTTAAGCCCCACCAGAAGAGGTGGAGCCCTTTTCAGGGCCGACGTCGTCGGGGCCGCGGATGAGTGCATAAGCGTGCCCGTAGCCCCGGCAAATGGCGTTGAGGAGGACCCCGTCCAGTTTTAGTGGGTTAAAGTCCCACATAACCCTTTCGCTGCCCCCGCGGCGGAAGGGTATGCATGGATGCATTTCTGGACGATTAGACTTACTAAAAATCTATTTATGTAGGAATTTGGACATAATTACTTCTGACACCATTAGAAATCTACAAAGGATCTAAAAAAATGCCTAAACTAGAACCGTCTAGGAATTCAGTTGAGATCATATTTCATTATCATTTCATGACTGTTTACAAACTGGCGCAACCATTTCGAAAGTTATGTTTTGTTCCGAAGTTTGATAGCTTGCAGTAGTGTGACGATGAAATATTAATGCCATTCAATCTTATACCAGAATTCAAACTTTGAATTTCAAAGTGTGCATGAGCACTGGTCCCTCAACAAAAATGAGGCTTAACTTGACTTTTTTTATCAGTCTAGAAAGCAAAATTATTATTTAAGACACAATTTACATCAAGTATTTTTATTTAAGTATATTACTAGGAAAATATATAAGTAAAGGCATTATAAGGAGAAATACACTTACATTTCCACTACTTATCTCCTATCCAAGAGTAATTTTGGTATTGTATATAACAAATGTAGTTAATTTTAGCCTTCTAATGAATTTGTCAGTTCACAATAAAATAACTAAACAGCTGTTCTTAAATGTAATAGAATAAAATTAATTGTATATACCAAAGTACTAATACATATTTTTGATAAGAACAGATACCTAAATAGATGTTCATTACCGTTATTTTAACTTTTATATTACATTGTAGTCACTTTGAGCTTGACTAGAACTAGCAGTTGTACGATGGAAAGAACCAAAATGTAATAAAGGCGTGTTGTAGTTTGCGGCAACAGAACCTTGGTGAGGTGAGCTCACAGTACTAGCTGCTTGAACAGGTCTTTTACCAATGATTAAAGGAAAACACTCATCAGAGATACAAGACAGAGCAGACTGTATTCTTTTCATACGATTCAAACACTCCTCAAAATGATCAGTTATGTACTTTAGTTCAGGTGTTGTGGACAGATTATGATGAGTCTTCAAATTTTTATCAATTACTTTTAAGCCTTCTGTAGCTGTATAGGTCACTTTCTCTCCACTGTAGAAAAATAAATCTATATCTGTTCCATTTTCCATAAGCTGACATTTTGCTAATGGGGAGTACAATGTTATTTTAGGTGTTTTTGCCTTGACAAGGTCAACAAATCGGGCCGCATAAAGGTATTTCTTCCAATGCTTTTGGGGTAAGTTATGATAAGAAAATACTTCATCTGGATGAGGATCATATTCCATATTTCCATTTTTACCACTGTTATTGTCCACCATATAAATAACTATTTTCATGCCATCTTTAGATATTTTACATATTTCTACCACCTTTTCTTCCCTGTTTTTTCCTTTTCTTTTTATAAATTCTACAATAACACCTGATGGTTCTATTTTCAATATGGCATTGCGGGTCTTGTGAGATATTGATGGTAATCTGTCGGCACAAAGAGGTGGAACACTCAATACATTAGAAGTAGGCTTAGGGATATTTTCCTTATTTTCTTCATCACCAGTATTATAAGCAGGTTGGCCCTTGTTGCTTGAAATCGCGATTTTATTCAAGCTTCCAATAAAATCGTCCCCACTATTATTGTTGGTTTTGTGCAGGGGTATTTTATTACTTTGGTACTTCATGTCAAATAATTGGGCAGAAGTCTTTTCAGTTGAAACATAATTGTGATTGGGTATATTGCCACAAGAATGGGTGCTGTATTCTTGCAAACCAGAAAATACATTAAATGATCTGGGTCTACTTTCAAGAGGTTTCTGCTCTCTGCGCAAGCCCAAATAGTCAGAATTGTTTTTCTCTTCACATTTTATTTTGTGGCTGTGTTGGGTACTGTGTAATGTTGTGAGAAAACCGGAATCTCTTGATAAGTCTTGCTTGCACTGTGTGGTACTTATAAAAGGATGATCCATTACTTCTATTAGAGTTATTCTTTTTGTTGGATCTTTGCATAGAAGTTTCTGTAACAAATCTTGGGCTTGTGTTGATAATTCTGAAGGTATCTTGTAATCAGCATTGATAACCTTATTTAGCGTTGTCTTTACATGCTGGGTATGAAATGGTGGACTGCCAACTAATAAAGTGTACAACATACAGCCTAGACCCCAAACATCTGCTGGTAGTCCATGAACTTCTCTGGAGGCTACTTCTGGCGATATATAATTAGGAGTACCACACATGGTAACATGCTTTTCATCTGGTCCATTCAATTGTGTTGCCAGTCCAAAATCTGCTATTTTTACATTTAGGTCCTTTGTAAGCAGTAGGTTGTTCAAGGACAGATCTCTATGAATAATATTATGTGCATGAAGATACAAGACACCACATAGCACTTGTCTAAATATGTCAGCTGCAGCTTTCTCTGAGAGCCCGCAAGTTCCTAGTTTAAAGTGCTTTGCTAATTCACCATTATGAGCTAATTCTAATACTAAATATACATAATGTGCATCTTCAAAAAATGTGTGCAATTCTAAAATAGCAGGGTGCTTCAAGCGTGAATGGATTGTGACTTCTTGTCTCACTCTTCCTATCATTCCCGCACCAGCCATGAGAGCTTTGTCTATCATTTTGATAGCAACAAATAATCCTGTACGCCGACATCTTGCTCTATACACATGTGCAAATCCTCCTTTCCCAAGATGTTCTAATATTTCATATTCTTCAATTCTTTCTCCAAACATGTTCATTTTTACTATAATATGCGTATGTCATGAATGAAACTAAGCTGACTATCTGGTAAGCTCATGCATATCTTTTTAGGTATGTCCATCATTGATGTGTATACTGAAACAGAAAAAATAAAATTTATCAATTTCATATGAATGCTGGCTGTTATACAAATATATCTTTCCATTTACCTACCTTATTAATGATCCATTTAGAGTCCTCAATACTTTTGCTAATGATTTCTTTTACTCTTTGAGGATCAGGTTCAAATTTATGTTGAATGTAACTCTGAAAAAGTAAAAGAACTGTTATTAGGTGCAATTTGCTAGTGTTCATGTTGTCTCTCTACAACGAACGAAGGCTTCCCCCTTGCTTTCCTTTACAGTGATCCTATAATAGATGATTCTGTTCTGTCATTGCAATCAAAGATCAATATGACATGATTTCCACTACAATAGACCCACGAAACAATACAAAATTGTTTTACTGATGTTCAAGTGATTTATTTGGGGCTCGTTCTATATATGAAAGTTACCTGTTTCACAGCAAATTTGTAATGTTTACAAGCATTAGGGGGTAACCTTTCACACTGACGTAACAAATATTTGTACAACTGTATTGGAGTCATAACAACATTAGGATCGTTTGACGATTGTGTGAATTGCCGAATAAACAGTGAAAGCATTTACAATAATTATTGTTTTTATTCAGATAAGCAGCACCAATCCGCGTCTATTTTTGGAAACCCAATCCAAGCTAATCCAGATTTTTGAGGTTTTTTTTGTATGGTTTTTGTTTTGTTGTTTGTTTCTCCATCCACAGACAGTTAAGTAAAAAAGAAAGATCAAAGAAAGATTGAAAGATGAACATTTAAACAAACTCTAGTAATCTCATTCAGTCAATAGAAGAAGAAGAAGAAAATGACTGTCATTGTCAGTTAATGACTGAAGAATAGAAAATTAAGGATAATAGTTTACAAATATAGGGTAAACCATATAATGATTGGCACCCTAAGCCGATTTTTTCTTACAAATCGTCGATTCTCATAAATAAACAAATAGATTATTTGTATGACCGATTTTTCGTGTATTAGTATGTCTAGGCATGAATACAAAAACTAATTAAAATGAAAAAAATATTTTTTAGTATCTTTAAAATGTAATTGAACTTCAATGTACGGAAAAATACAATCATTGGCACCTGAGTATAGTGATTGGCACTATGATTAAGTATAGTCATTGGCACTATTGACAGTACTAAAAATTGATAGAAACTCAAACTCAACCTCAGAATTTCTTTATTAGTAGCTGAAATAGTCTAGCATATCATATTATCTACGTCCGTGTATAGTTTTCTATTCGTTTTTTTATAATTCATCGATTGAGCGAAGCAAACAAAGATCTTAGCAACTTGGGTGATTTTGGGCTGTTTGTATATTCCGGTACAACTGTAAAACTGTTAATCCAATCTTCATGAAGCTTGGAAGGTATATAGATAGTGATAAGAAGTTTCCCGGCTAAGCTAATGAGCTTAAGCGGTCAAGGGTTTGTAGTGGTTATATTGGTTCTTTCAGTGGGTTGCATACGTGCCAATCATTATGTAGTCGAACAAATTATGGTATAGTCATTGGCACCCATGAAAAAGCCGGTGTATAAATTTTACAACGCTAAAACAAATCTTAGCACGCCATAGATAGTTTTATGTATTGAATAAATAGAAAATATTTTGCAAACTTCCCAAAAAAACACCTATTTTTGCAAGTGAACTCTACCCACGAGACTTAACAAAATCACTAAAATTCTGTAACTTTCCAGACATATTTTTTAAATGGCTATAATTTTTTTGTTATTGAAGTTTGATTTAAAAATAAGTGTTCTGAGAATAAGAAATTGGATATTCTGCCAATTATTTATGTTTCCACTGTTGAAAAGATGAAAACTTGCTTATTATTCAAGAAAAAGTGCTAGGCTGCCAATCATTGGGGGGGTGCCAACAATAGTACCGTTTACCCTATTATGACTGAATAATAAATATGGTAACTATATGACACAGTCTCCTGCGTGTCATTTCTGTAATCTATTATAATCTGTGCTTAGCAAGTTTCAAAATTCATTCTAGTGTTCACTCATTCATTCATCTTTCTTCAAAGGAGAGACACATTCGTAATTTTTCTATTTTCTCTTCGGAAATCCAGCAACAAAATGATAAAAATGTTTAGATAACAGTTTGGTTTTCTCTGGATTCAATTCAATGTATTCTGATCGAATCCCATGACATGTGTTCTCAGTATTTGATGACCGTCTATGATTCATGTATGGATTAGTGTTTTGATATGTCAGTGTACCATTTCTCTTAGATTGTGATTGTTGCTTTACGTACCGAAGTAGCTCTATAATGATTCGTAAATGGTAATGTGGTATGGCACTCGTTACTATTAGGCGTTCTCCGAGTGTGCAAACACCAAGGAAAACGGTGAGTACCAAACAAAGACGAACGTTACAGCATAATCCATTGTTGACTAAATTCTGATGCAGACTGGAAGAATCAGCCAAGTGATTGTTGATTTTGCCTTTAAAAGGAAATATTATACAATCCTTTAAAATTGTGGTCAGATTTGCTAGATAATAAAAGTATCTGGTATCATGGTTAACATAATTATTGTACTAATAATATTTTCATTGTTAGTGATTAGATAAAAACTCATTCTATTAGGATATTGCCAAAAGCAAGATGGATTTTTAAATAGTGACTATACCCAATCCTCTTTTAGATAAAGTGCAACAAATAAACAGACCATTGTACTCTCATTTAACTTAGGAGGTACTTATGTAAAAAAAACCTATAAAATTGTCATACATGCCCCTACTTATCTTACTTACCATAAAGGCACTATTGCTATTCAGATATCTATCAGCTGATTTATTGGTAGGAATGGAAATTTATAACCCATGCTAGATTTTTTGATGTAATGAACTAAACAAATCAATTTTGGTTTAATAAGCCTACTGCATTTTAATATACAATATACCAGATACTGTGCCTATTAGTACATTAAAAGAATCTTACCCAGTCCCTGCCCTGGCTCTATAGAGCATAATACATGCACTTGATGTGGATTGTGTGTACTGAACATGTTAAATAAATTTTATAATTGTTTAAGAGAGTACATATTGTCGGGACTGGCTTTTAAAGTTGTGAAGCCATGATGATTGCCTATAAACAGCCTGTAAACAACGTTGTCACCAGAGTTGGCTCATTACTGTATTCAAGTTTGTATTTATTTAAAATTATCATTGTCTGTTTTAGGATGAGACAGAAAAGACTGATGAACTCATTGAAAATGATGTTGAAAAATGCTTCAGTAAAAGGTATGCTTAAAAATAATAGTATTTTTTAATTATCACTAAGTTCAAGTAGTAGTAAAAGTATTCCTATAGCTAGCTTATCCAGCTATCTTACAATTATGCAAATCTAGATCACAGTTTAACATTAAAGTAATTTTCATAATATAAAATAGATTCAGCAGCATACATTTCATAATGTAAGTCCTAAATACCTGCTACATAGGAAACTCAACTAGAAATTACCAGAAATAATTCAAATGTACTTTGTTGTATATTATTAGTCCAATGCAAACATTATCCTATAACAGCTAGCCAAATAAAATGAAATGTGCATCTTTCATGGCTGAAACTGTCTTCAAAGTATGAAGTGTGATTTTTAAATAAATGAGTATTTGTAACTTATGTGGTCATTCTGCTTTGGTGTACTGTGTAATGCCGGCTGTACACTCTCGTTGAGACACCCCGCAACGCGTGTCATGACGAGTGTACATTATACACTTTCTCCATCTCTTTTTGTTTCGTCGCATTTGCTCTCCAGACCCTTTAACTCTTGCACAAAAAACCGACTTTGAAGTCGGTTTTTTGTGCAAGAGTTAAAGGGTCTCGCCTTCAAGAGGCGACGTGAGTGCAGCACTGTATATTCTCGCGTTATTCAATTTACGCCAAGATTTCTAATGCTTCTAATTGTAACACTTTTATCTATGTCTAAGAATATTTATTTATGTATTTCTTAGTTATTCAACTTCAGAATTTGGTACCGTATTGAGTAAACGCGTGTGTCCCACTCGTCACTCGACATCTCATTATCCATTTCCTCAATTTCCGTCACAAAACCAGCATTGATTTAGCAAGATTGGCTACTAGAATTTTTAAAAAAATTATTAGCTCACCTCATGAAATAAAGTACTAGGTACAAGTAGTTAGGTACATCCCTGAATTATTAATTTTTTCTACATTTAAAATTAATGTAATAAAAATAACAAAATTGTTAAAATATGTTTAAATCCAAGATCAAATCTGCGCATGTGATTTCTAAATTAACTTGATTTAACTTACCTTGAGTTAACCTAAGTAAGTTGAATTTACAAGGATAAAACACTGAAAGCGTGATACGCTCGCTCATTGTTTGACCTCAATTTATTATAGATCATTGAATGTTTCTTTAGTAAACACTAGTAGCACGTCCCGGCTTCGCACGGGTGTACTAATGGAGCTACCGGGTTAAAATATAGCCTATAACCTCCCGGACAGTCCATTCTACCCACCCGTGAAAGAATTTTTGAAATCGGTCCAGTAGTTTCGGATATTACCTCCGTCAAACAAACAAACAAACAAATTTTACCTCTTTATAATATTAGTGTAGAAGTGTAGATGTAGATATACCTACAACGCTGAAAAAAGTTCCTGTCATGGTCTTCATTATTGTTGTGGTAAATTCTTCGACAACGTATCCAGGTTTCTAAAATAATTTTATTGAATTCAGTTCTTATTTTTTTAAACCGTTACCTACTTATACTTTCCTCGTATTATTTTTACAACACAATTTACGTTACATAGGTAGGTACCTACTCATAATAATTATTGTGTTTGAATTCGGACTAAGCACTTAAATAATACAAGGCGCGTGTGTGCGTAAATGTTTATTCCTTTCCTCATCGCCTCGTGTTCCTGTTCGGTGGCGTTTCTATATTTACGCGGCAGTTTGCGCCGAGTTCAGAGGGAAGCTGCGAATGCTATGACGTCGTCGGTCGGGTGTTCGGGCTCGTCGGGCACATCAAGAAGTATGTGTAGTATTGTATGCGCGCGCCGCGCCACACGCTCGGCACAGTCGGCATTGCCGCTCGGGGTGAGCTGCGACTGCGACGGATGGCAGATCGCGAACACGGTCCTCCTTGGCCCAGCGCCCGCGCCCGCTGTGTGCGTATCCGCACTCAGCCCTACCGCATCCGTAGGAAAATTGCAACCACAGGACCACAACCTTTTTGCGTGGAGTCTATTATGTGATGCGATAGCTGTGCGAACTTGTGTGGTGTGACATTTGTTACTCGGATTACCTGTACCTTTTGTCTTCAACATGGTTGCTTTCAGGTAAACAATTCGCTGTTGATATCTTGTATTTCTGCTATTTCCGTGAAAACTACACGTGGTTTTTTCTATGTTATAGTCACATTTTATAATAGCCATGATTCGATAAGATTATAGTCTGCTAAAGTAATGGAGATAGTGGACGACATAACAATCTGATTTTATTAAATGAGTAATAGTGTTGCATTATGAATTTAGTTTATGAGGAATTTTGGGTCACGTACGTTCTTAACATCAAGGATCAGGCAGATCGAATTGATTATGATTTATATGGAACAAGCTATTACATCCTCAGACCTCTACAGGGCTAATACGGTTCACAAAAACACTAAAAATTTACTTGCTAGACTCGACTGATGGTGAGTTTTAGTACCTATATTGTTATTATAATATACTCGATTATGATTTATAAAATCCATATTTTTTGCCTGTACTTACATCCGTAAAGGTATATCGCACATGATTGAACTACATAATGTATTGAAGAGTTATTATGGTGTAGGAAATGTCAATTTTTCAAATTTTAACTTACACTCATTATTTCCTTATTTAAATAAAAAATTGATGAGTACACCTAAACGTAAACACAGAGCACAACGACGATAAATCAGAACTTTGTAATAATACTTCCTACAATACAAATTGTAAGCAATTGTTCGTGTCCTTGCTTGATATTTAGAAATGTTAACAGAGTTGCACACAATGATCAATTTGAATAAAATAAATTTGTGGCGATTACATCTAAAGCAACGAGACTTTTCGTGTTGTCCAATAATTTTACACTATTTGATAAGGCGCAGGGTGCTGATTTTGTAATGTTTGTCAATCTTACACAAACAACATCTTCACCCCAGTAGTCCATTGAAATGTTACAATTTGAGGTCAGAGTATTGCATTTGTTAGAGGACGCAATTTTATTATTGGGACATGTGTGGGGGGTCAATAAAAGCTTAACCTCAAGTTTGTGGGGTTGCCACCCTTGTTTCCCGGCCGCCATCTTGCAAATAGGGGTGAACACGATATCTCAGAAACTATGCGTCTTACAAAAAAATTGACAAGCTATAATTTGTAGCAAATTGTTTTGCCTACAAATATGTTTCTATAAATTTTTGACCTAAATCAAATATTTAAGAAGTTATAAGCAAAAAAGTGAGAATTTTTTTATATTTTGCTTTATAACTTCACGCAAAAACGGCTGGACCGATTTGGTTGAAATTTGATATGTAGATAGGTGATACCCTGGATTAACACATAGGTTACTTTTTATCGGGTTTAAGTTGTTGCGCCCTGCGGTTTCACCCGCGTAAGTCCCGTTCCCGCGGGAAAATCGGGATAAAAAGTAGCCTTTGTGTTAATCCAGGGTATCACCTATCTACATACTAAATTTCAACTAAATCGGTCTAGCCGTTTTTGCGTGAAGTTATAAAGCAAAATATATAAATTTTCTCACTTTTTTGCTTATAACTTCTTAAATATGTATTTGATTTAGGGCAAAAAGTTATAGAAACATATTTGTAGACAAAACAATTTGCTACAAATTATAGCTTGAATTTTTTTTTGTAAGACGCATAGTTTCTGAGATATCGTGTTCACCACTATTTTCAAGATGGCGGCCGGGAAACAAGGGTGGCGACCCCACAAACTTGAGGTTAAGCTTCTATTGACCCCCCACACATGTCCCAATAATAAAATTGCGTCCTCTAACAAATGCAAAGCAAATGTAACATTTCAACGGACTACAGTTATTTATCTTTTTTTTTTAACCTATACTTTCCCACTGCTGGGCAAAGGTCTCCCCCAATTGTTTCCATCTCTCTCGGTGTTTTCCTAGGTCCCACCAACCCTCTTGAAAGGTGTCGAGGTCATCTCGTCACCGTTTCCTCGGCCTGTTATTTATCTAAAATAGATAATATTTAATATAGGTAGGACCCATGACAATCTTTATAGGTCATAAATGGATAAATTAACCCTGTTTATTGTTTATAAAATAAACTTCACATTAAAATGAATGCCATAATTTCGCATGAGATTGGAATATCTGTCGAGTAAGGCAGAGTAGTTTATTCACTCTCGGGCGCGGTGCCGCGGTTTCGTGCTCCGAATTGGGTAAGGTTGATGGCAGCGCGATGGGCGGCCGCCGTACGCGCCTCACCACCTATAGTATGGGCGGGCAGCGGGCTACGTTTTGGCAACACGCCGCCGCGCCGTCGCGCGTACAAGCTATTTTTAATGAACCTTGAGAGAAACCGCCCTTGTCGCTTAAATACAAGTCAGCTTTTGGATATTATCGCGTATCATCACATTATTCCAACTCTATTATTATCCGACACCCTCCCTTGTAAGTATATGGCTGAATTTACTCATCCCACATGTTCCCGCGGAGCTATTTTCAGATGACCTCATCATGCATTTTACGCCCAATATGCTACAGCTACCTACAGCTTTTAAAAGGCATCCGACCCGTATGAAGCTAAATGTCATCGTGGTCCGTGAAACCATAATTACGGCTATATCTCGATAAAGGGTATTTTAGGTAGTATCGCTCGGTAAACTACGCTGCGCGCTTTATTCTCTAGAAATTATTTTTGACGTTTATTTAAGTAAAACAGACTGGCCGTTGAATCTTTGCTTTGTGCATCGTTTAGCGGGAAATGAGGTGCGATATGTTAGGATTGAGATAAATGGTTTCGGTAGCGATGAGTGTAAGCACAGCTGAGACTGAGCGCACCGTCGTCGGCGTCGTCGCCGCGTCGTCGTCGTGCACCGCGGCCGCCGAACGTGTCGACTTCACTGAGTCTCGCCCCGGTGAAAGGGAGGTTAAACGCGCCGCCTGCAAGACGAATTGCCGCAATTTACTAAAAATGGCATCATTCATATATTTCGCGGTTACATTATGCCTTTAAGGTGGAACGTTACGGTCAGCTAGGCACTGCCGCGCCACTAGATGGCGTTAATGTCCTGATAAAGCGTTTTTATTTTTTTTCACCAAAATAGAACAAATTTTTAGGAAGTAAAAGTGCTTGCCCGTAAAAGCGTAATATTTTTGATGTAACTAACAATACTTAGACGATATTTTAAGTGTTAAAATCACTATATTTGTCCATTTAGCTCCGGAGAAACGGCCGCGCCGTTTCGCGAAAGTGACTCACACACACACATACAAAGATTTCATCGTAAACGGAAGCGTTAGTAAATTTCGCTCACTTTGCAAAGCTTAATCTGGCCGAGTGCGTCATCGTCTTGACCTGTATTCAAATGGTATCGGGTTCGAATCTCATACTGACATACTGTTTTTGAACTTTATATTTGTTATATTTTTGTAATTTTATACAAATACATAATAGATATTTTAGTCGTGAAATATATTATGTATTTTTGTGCGAGTTCTAAATAAAAATCAGGTTTTTACTATTGCAGTTATTATTTATTACATTATTAGGTAAGTATTTGTAAAATTACATTTTACAATAAAATAAACATTTATAAAACAATAATTTGAGAAGTCTTATTCGAGAAGTAATATTATAATAATAAATGTGCTACCACAGTGATACATCTATGCAGTTTTGATTATTTTTTACTTTTCGAAGTACCACCTCTGGCAAAACAGATTTTTTATAAAATGATACCAATTTAGGTAACACGTCCAAAATAAAATTTTCGTCACGCTCGATTTCTAGGACTGTAATATCATGAGCTGGATATAGCCCACAAAATAACATTTCTTCATTTGAGAAACCCGTAGTTGCCCCTGAATCTGTAACAAGAATAGGTAGGTGTAAAAATACATATGTTCAGACAGTAAAATAAAGGACACAGGTGATCACTGTTTACTGCATGCAACAACAGCATGTAATTGGTACCTACTAACCTGTACAATGGGAAGTTTTTTTTATCTTTAGCAGCAGCATTCATGTCTTGATTGTTGCGAGCCAATGAGGGGAAACATTTAATTTCCAGAATAGATTTTTCTTCTTCTATAACCCCTGAAATTCATTGATTGCAGTAAATAATAATATTTTCACAAATTATCTGGACTGAAAAACAATAATTTGTACCTAATGAATTATGCTACATACCATCCGGACTAGCACCCAAAAAGCCAAACTCTTTGTCAATGAAAAGGCCTGCTGGTCGCACATTTTTGTTCATTATTTCTGTAAACAATGTCCTTGCCACCGACTCATTGTGTTGACCATACGACATGTCTTTGGTCAGAATATTGTTTTTATATAATATTGTTTTGACATGGTTGTGGCAGGGTGTTGTCGATTTTCGTTTACATATCTGTAACAGAGGCCAAATTGAGCATAATGTGCTATTTTGTGGTATATTTCAAAACTGGAGTATCATTGAATCAACCATTTGAAAGACTTACCATTTGGCTGGCAGTGAGCCTGTTACATCTGTGTGTATTATACACATCATTTTCATGTTGCCCAATGGTCAGGTGTTCAATATCTTCAATTTCTTGATCTCTTCGATTTGTCCTTGAACTCGTTTGCGACTTTTTCTTGAACCAGAATATTGGTGATTTTTATAGGTAGGTAGTCTTTTCGGGAAGTTCGTGGCTTCATTTTCTATCGGTGCAATAACACGAACAGATAACCACTAAAATCTTATATTGCAATTTTTTACTAATTCTAATCACCTAAAAAAGTATCCCACGATAGAAAAGAAAACTTTTGTAATGTAACGGACGCCTTACACTGACAGACAAGTCATGTCATGTCATGTCTGTCTTGTCTGGTATGTTAGGTAGGGTATGCTGAACGGGGCTACCAACTCGATAAGTGCTTTATTGCAACAAACAAGTACCTACAATACGAAGGACAAAATAATCTGTGAAATAAAATCATAATTATTATGTATTGGGCTTATTAAAAATTTTGTAACTGGACAAAAAAAAATATTTGAATGAAATTGAGAAGAAAAATCAAAGTAAGTAAGTATTTTTTGAAGAATTAGTTGCTTTTTACGGGTTTTGGTTACTTTTTTTTATTTAGAACCTTTTCGACAGCAAAATAAATAAGTAAGTAGGTACCTAAACATATATATTTTTAAAAGGTTTTTGTATTTCGGCATCATCCGCGATATTTTGCATGCTCAATAGAAACGTTTCTCAAATAAAATTACTTATAATAACGATATAAAGCGAGACATAATGCTAAGTTATAATTTATAAATATAATCAAATGGGGCTACGCATATGAAAATATTGTCAGATTAGTATCAAAAGTGCAAAGTTGGCAACACCTTTGTATAAAATGGCAGAAACAAAATAAACTCCCCCACGAATTCACAATGATGATTTGAGGATCCACGTGATCGCCGAGAAGAACGGCAACAGTGTACGAACGAGAATAGCGAGCTGGCAACGTAGCCGCACACACACAACTAAACTTTTAACTTAGCATACGATACTGTCGGTGTACACTCATACACTAACAAAATTGAACTGAATTTGTGACTGATTTACGCGATTATTATACTATTTTTATGTAGTAAATATAATTTGCCGCGAATAAACATCATAATAAATGCCAAATTATATAATTTGAGTTAAGGTTATGGCTCCATTCGCCCGTAAATGTAAAAATACTTTACTATGGAAAACGAACCACCTTAAGTAATTATAGTACCACCTACCTACCGACAGTTCATCTGACGAATCTCGTGCGACTTTGTCGAAGAACCAGTTTAGGTTCAGTATGTTAAAAACTTGAAATGTAATGTTAAGTTCATTCTTAATGACTGTATGCACTTATTATCTTGGTAAAATGAGTATGAGTTATGTTATTATGCTTGTTTAATTGCAGTTACGTGTCCCGTCCGGTGCTTAAAATTGATTTTGTATCATTTATTTACTTATAGTTAGTTGTTGTTGCAGTCTCAATGAGTGCTATTTCGCGAACAAGGGCGCCGCGGTGGTTCTGGGCGGGTCTGAGCGCGGTTGCGACCAGCGCCGCTCGCCGGTGCGAGCGCACCCCCCTTGCGACATCCAGCATCACCTGCAGTCAATGTTCTACTTGCTGCACCCCGAGGAAACGCTTAAAATGGTATTGCTGCCTTAATCCTTAGTTCCTGTATTCATCCTTTTTTTCTATTTATTTTTCCGTATTTTCCTTGCTAGTGCTAAGTTTAAATAAGACTAATTGTTCCTTGTTTTCGTTCAAAAACAAGTAAATACTCGTATATGTATACTGAAAACAGGTTTATAATAAACTAGCTTTAAAGCTGTGTCGTTCTCCATATCAAGTACACTTACTTACCCCTTTACCATAACATAACCATCTTCCCTATAACCATATTCTTACTATAACCATCTTCCATCTTTTTTCTGTGCTTTATAACTATAAGGAAATGTTGAGATCCAAAGTAGTGAAATGAAAGGAATTATTCTTGAAATGTGAAATAAATTCATAAATGTATTTTGTTTTCAAAGGCGTAAGTGAAAGCCTGATATTAAACCCTGATCATAAAATTAGTAGAAATTTGACAATAAAATACCCAATACCAATGTTCAGGCCTCAAAATAAGGTAAAATAATAGGCTAGTTGACTCTAATTTTATGTAGCTCTTATATGATAAATAATTGTTCTTTTAGACCAAAAAAAATACTACCATATTTTTTTGGACCTAAGAAACCGCAAAATTTTATTTTAAAAGTTCTACTTTTCAAAAACAGGTGAAAACGCTACCGCCATATTGGTCTATGGAATTGTCTGTGCTGTGACGTCATTCCTAACCAAAACAATAATTTTCGTGATTTACGTCTAGGGAACATGCACATTTTGAAAAGTTGGCATTACTGTAAATTGGTTTTAGTTATGTGACATTTGTTTATTTCCGATAATAATGACGTCACCATAATGGCCGTAGCGTTTTCAGCGTTCCAATTAAAAAAAAAGAAACTGTTTTTTAAATTGAAATTATGCAAGCATCATGGACTTTGATTAACTGAAATTATTATATTTTGGTTTTGCAAGGAAAGTACTTCAGGAAATACTAATTTATTGGGTCAAATTTGATATGAGTCAAGTAGCCTATTAAATGTGTTCAATTACGCTGTACGTACCTACATCATAATCTCGTAATGCAGGATATTTACTATGTATCTGTCTTCTAAGCTTATTTTGAAGACTATTTTAACTATTGTACCTGATATCATCAGGCGGTGAAACTAGAGAGCGCGCACGCGGGTCGCACTCGGTACTTAGTGGTGGTGTGCCGAAGCGAAGAGGCGGCGTTGCTCGGCATCGACTGCAACGAGCGCACCTCCGTCGGCCTCGTATTACGCGTGCTAGCCGACACGTCCATCAAGCTGGACGGCGATGGGTGAGAATATGCACACTTTTCAGCTCTTTCTGCCCAAAAGACTTCTCAAAAGAGAATCTTGACTGGAACGAGCGCACCTCTGTCTGTCTCGTGCTGCGCGTGATAACCACATCCATGAAGCTGGACAGTAATGGGTGAGAATACACACACTTTTCAGCTCTTTCTGCCCATAATACTTTTCAAAAGAGAACCTTGACATCGACTGGAACAAGCGCACCTCTGTCGGTTTCGTGCTGCGTGAGATAACCACATCAAGACATAGGTAACAAAGAATACACACTTTTCAACACCCTGTAGAATTATATTAACACAACGGGACATTACTCACGTAAAAATTACTGTCGATTTAGATACCGACAATGTTTCGATTCTTCCGGAGAATCTTCATCTGGGTATGAGTGTGGTCACTCCTCGCGGGCACGACGTACACAATACCTGTAGAATTGTTCTCAAAAAAGGATTTTGTCATAGACTGCAACGAACATACTTCCGGAGGCCTAGTACTTCACTTGCTAGCCGAAATTATGCATTAAGTTGGATGACGATGTGTTCGTTCGTTCGTATGAGCAAGTGGCCAACTCTGGTGACGCAGGTTTTAGACCACCTAAAGGCTGATGGGTGAGAATACACATTTTTACTAGACCGATTTATCTAATCAACCTGTACCACTGACTGCTGGGTAGGTTTTGTTTTGCAAATACCTAGGGCTCTTTAGAAAAACCCTGCTATTAAAGTTATATTATAACCATGTCACAACAATGTTTGAAATATCGCATTTGGAACCGTCATGGTTATCTTTAAAAGGTGGGAGTTACAAACCATTGCATCCAATTATTTTGGTCTTTTGTTAGCTGTCCTAAACTGACGTAGCACCGCGTCATCATTTTTCGTCCACATAAAATTTGAAAATAAAATTGTAGAGCTTTGCAGTAGTCCTACCATTTTATGCGAAATTAGTTGTGGATGCAGTGCTTGGTCGCAATACTATTATCCCTATGTTTTGTTAATGAGATATTACTTAATACTTTGACTTCTTTGTTAATTAATTTTTTGTGGTATCTTGGTCGCTAATTTGTCTTTGAAATAATGGAGACAATGTATTTTAGTAAACAAAAAGTGACTCACGAACTTGTATATAACGTACAAAAATAAACCAATGCCGATGAACACAAGTATGTTATTGCCGTTTTAATCACGCAAGTTTAGAAGCTAATTAATTTAAACGCAAATTTCATTTTTGTGCATAAATTAATCAGATAGATCTTGAGTTATGTCCGACAGAAAGGAAACAAGTAAACTGAACGGAAACGTCGGCACTTTATATTCTAATGCTGCGGCCACACATATCGCGATAACGCGAAGATTTGCGTTGTCGCGACACGTCTGGCCAATAATTCGTCCTGTCGCGAATCATCTTCGCGAATACGAAAGCACTTCGCGCCGCTGTCGGTAAAATGCGGGACATCAAAGGGTTTTCATTTCATTCCTAGGGTCTTCATTGCGGGACATCGCGAAGTTTTTGTAGTCTGGCCAAGAACTTCGTCGTTGAAGTTTTATCGCGACAACGCGAACATGAATCTTCGCTGTCAAGTGTGGCCGAAGGATTATGATACTTTAAACAGAAGAATGTATTTGTTATTTTATCGCAAGAGGAAGTCATTGCCTAAACCGGCTCAATTTTAGTAGTTTAGCCTTATCTTTTTGTAAGAGTTCCTAACAATGCATTACAAGAATGACTCATTACGCTTGCGAATTATCTACTTTACAAAAGAGCAAGGTATATTGAGCCGAGCCGACCTTGCGAAAATGTCATTATTTCAATTCCTTTAATTTTTGTGCCAAGCATTGAAACTTACAATCCTAAAGCGCGAATGAAATGTAAAGAATGCCCCATTTACATAATCTATTTATTTGTTCTTAATTAGGCGCATGCTTGATAAACAATGCGTGGTGTGTGTAACGATATGCAATGGGACTAGTTACGAAACAGACAAATATTTATAATAAAACTAATTTCATTTTACTTCCTCTTAAAAAGTCCTTTTAAAGACTGACATTATTCATTTGTTACTCAGAAGATTCGTAATCATAATACATTATTTTATCATGAGGAGAACATCCCTATGTAATAACAAACAATATTTAATTCATGGAAAACTTTTATGGCAACGACATGGTTCCTCATAACCGGAAAATATTACGGATAACTAACAAAAGGAAATATGTATTAGTTTGATTAGTCTGTCAGCAACAGTTTGGAACTTTGATCCATGATGTGAGCCTCCGCATTTGTTTGACTATAATTATTTATTGGCAAATATACAGTGCTTGTTTATATGTAAGTAAAAGCCTTCGACTATCTTTGTTGCGCCTGGAATAATTAGTAGAATAATTATACAATTCTCTAAGGAATCGTCGATTTATTTTCCTCACATTGCTGACCGCGGTTGACAGTTAGAGTCCATACTGAGAAGAGACCGCTCACCTCATAAATTCTTTTAAAGCACAGAACAATAACTAATTAAGGATTCATTGTCTGCAGAGGGTTCAGCGTATGTGTGTGCAGCCAGCAACACATATTCAAGCCGGTGTCCGTGCAAGCCATGTGGTGAGTTTCATACATCATTCTGTTATACTCGATAGCGTATCCTAGTTTTAGACCGTATCGCATTAATTAATAGCTGACTCGTGTTATTTTAATCAATCATCTGTAGAATTAATTAAAAGCCGAAAATGAAATGTGTTTTTATTGATTTTAACACGCAATTAAGTTACATGACAAGTTACTACATCTGGTATTTGTAATGCTTTATCTGATAATGTAATGTACAAGAAATGTTGCCGCGGACATGCTGATTTCAAATAATAATGAAAGTAATAAAGGTCTTCGTCGAGGCGGATGTGCTTGTACAATACTAATTAATGCTGCTTTATTTAAGGCAACAAAAATACTGTAATGATTAAACTAAAAACAATTTTATTTTGGTTCTAATATTAGTAGTGTGTTACCGCGAAGAGGAACTGATGACAGATGTTCATTAAACATGTGTTTGTCTATTTCCTCCTAAGAGCAGATAATACGTCAAAAATTTTAGTTGTAAAATGGCAAAATAGGTGACCTTGCACTAGCTAGGGAGAGGGGAGTATCACAAATATCTCAAAAAGGTAAGGGAAGGGAAGGGCAAAAAATCATGGAAATCGTTTGACCTATGTCCCACCACAATGCTGAGTATAAGTCTCTCTTCGGTAGTGCCAACCTCCCCTATCTTGCGGCAGTCTGACCCATGTACTCTACCTACTGTTTTGACTATATCGACCCATCGAGCAAGCGGACAACCCACAGGCCACAGCCCTCCATTAGATTAGTTTCTGTAAATAAATATAATGTCAAATCACTTGAACTCCCAAAACTTTTGAAAGTGATATAGAGTATTGTTTTCAGGTCAGCACTTCAGACGTTGCATCGAGCGAGCGGGCGGGCGCGTGAGCTGAATCATTTTGCAGGAGGCACGTCGCACGCTTGGTGCGCGTACTATGAGAGCCACGTGGATTCTGATCGATCCTGCCTCAACGAGTGGCATGCTATGGATAGCATTGAGTCGAGACGACCACCATCTCCGGACTCACTTAGGCACAAGTGAGTTATTGATCTATACTTCATTTCTTGAAGCGAGCTAATAGGAAAAAAAATAAACGCACTTGATTGGTCGTCGAAAATAATTTTCTTTCTTGTGATTGGCTAGATTGTCAAATCAAATTGTCAATTGTCAAATCTAGCCATTCGAGAATAGACAATTATTTTGAACGACCAATCACGTGAGTTTATTTTTATCTTCCTATTAGCTCGCTTCAAGAAATGCAGTATAGTTGTGCAGCTGGCGATGTTTCCAGCATAATGGTGATGATGTGGATGAAAGCAGCCGTTTCTCAAAGGATTATTTAGCAAAAAACATTCCAAAAAACTATAGAATTGCGTTGAAGTTTAGGCAATCGCCAGAATTAGAGTTGCCTTCCGTTAGTTATATCCAAAAGTGATTGAACTGTAGCCCCAGATTGCTTTTGTACCCACTGCCTGCCTACTTCCAAGTTGCTAAACAATTATCTGGGCTAGCTGTAATGCTAATTAACATCACTGCAAACAATACAAGTTGATGAACTTTGACGGGTGATTACCAACTGTAATGTATTGTCTAGTTGATTTCGAAGAACAATAAATAGATAAAACTAATTACCACTGATGGATTGTTTATTCAGGCTGATGTATCCATGTTAATGTTTGCGCCTAGACCTAGTTTCTTGGCCTCTAAAAGGATCGTTTCCGTTAAAGCGCTAATCAAGACACTTTATCTGCATGCATCGAGGATAGACTGTAATTTATCGAGATTTTAAGTGAATAATTTAATTGTAGCTGAAATTCTTGTGCCTAATGTTATCAGAGTCCGTTTTTGAAAGAAAGTTTTGAAAGTAGAATTTACGAAAGTAATAAATTATTGTATTTCAGACCACGTCAAAGGGACGAGACGGAGCGCGTGATACGTTGCACGTTGAAAGAGATAATGATGAGCGTAGACTTGGACGAGGTGACGAGCAAAGCCATCCGCGGCCGTCTCGAGGACGAGCTGGACATGGACTTGGCCGAGTACAAGTCTTTCATTGACCAGGAGATGCTCACCATACTCGGACAGATGGACGCGCCCACCGAAATATTTGACCACGTGTACCTCGGCTCCGAATGGAATGCCAGCAATTTAGAAGAGTTACAGCGGAATGGGTACGTAGTAGGCGCTCTTAGATTTTGCTGGTTTCAATCAAGTAGACTTTCCTCTCACATATTTTTCTCGTTCCAGGGTGAGACACATTCTAAATGTGACGAGAGAGATCGATAACTTCTTCCCCGGTATGTTCGACTATCTCAACATAAGAGTGTACGACGACGAAAAGACTGACTTACTTAAACATTGGGATAACACTTTCAAGTACATAAACAAAGCCAGAAACGAGGGTTCGAAGGTTCTCGTCCACTGCAAAATGGGCATCAGCCGGTCCGCCTCGGTCGTGATCGCCTACGCCATGAAGGCTTTCAACTGGAACTTCGACAAGGCTCTCAAGCACGTCAAGTGGAAAAGGAGCTGCATCAAGCCGAACACGAACTTTCTGAACCAGCTCGAGACGTACCAGGGGATACTCGACGCGATGAAGAACAAGGAGAAGCTGCAGAGATCCAAATCGGAGACGAATCTGAAGGCTCCCAAGTCGGCGAACAAAGCGGAAAGCAAGGTGTGCGACGTGACGCCGCTCCTGCTGGCGCTGAGTGGCGCGGGTCGCGGCGGGGCGGCGGGCGGCGGCGGGGGCCGTCCGCGCTCGTGGTCGCCCGACGGACGGCTGGCGCGCGACCTGCTGCCGCCGCCGCCGCCCACCTCCGTGTCGCTCGAGCACCTGCCCGAGCAGACCAGGCACATGCTCATGCCCTGCGCCAACGGCTGCTACAGCGTCTCGCCCAACCAGATCATACGGCTCAAGGAGGAGGGCGCGCCCTCCGTGCGGCACATCGTCAGCGAGATAGAGAACGCCGCCTCCAGCGACCGCCGCGAGTCCAGCCGCCGCTACCAGCGCCTCATCACCTGCCTGCGCGCCGAGCCGCCCGCGACCGACCTGCACGTCTCGCCCTCGCGGAACATGTGCCACAGGAGTCCGCACTCCAACTTTGAACCTGAAAAAATTCACACGTGGGATCCCGGGGAGGGACCGTTGCCCCGGGAGGTGGACGGCCGCCCGCGCTCGAACCCCGATGCTGTAGTGAACGGTGACAGTGGGATAGGAGACGTTAGACCTGGAGCGACGGGGGGGGAGGGTGCGGTCGAGCGCACTCCGGAGGTGGAGGAGGAGCGGCGCGAGGCGGAGGCGGCCCCCAGCCGGCACAGCTCCTGGAGCTCCTTCGACAGCGCCCTCGGGCTCGACGCCTCGCGCCACTCCTCCTGGGGCTCGCACTCGCAACCCGGGGGGGCGGCGCCGCGCGACGACCCGCTCAACCTCGCCAGCATCACCGAGCACCGCGAGGCGCGCCCCGCGCACATCGCCGCCAACGAACGCAAGTTCAACGAAACCTGTGCCATACTGAAGGAGCTGGCGGGCGCGGCGGCGCGCATGGAGAGCGCGCGGCGGCGCGGCGCCTCCACCTGGAGCGGGCGCCTCTCCGCCTCCGCGCCCGCCGACACGTGGCTGCGCGGCGGCGGGCGCAGGCGCAGGCTCGCCGCCGCCTCGCACGGAGACCTGCCGCGCGCGCCCGTCGCCGAGCCGAGGGGCCTCGTCGGGAACCTCAAGAAGGAGTTCGAGGCGCGCTCGGAGGCGGGGACGGGGACGCGCGAGGAGCTGTCTGTGCGCGTGCTGGTGGGCCGCTACGACCGACCGGCGCCCCTCCCCGCGCCCCCCTCCGCCGCCCCCCTCTCGGGCGGGCGCGCACGCTCCGAGTCGGCCGGCGAGCCGCGCCGCGCCGACCGCTGCCGCCCCCTCCCCGCCCCCTCGCCCGCGCCCCCTCTCGACCGCCCGCCGCCCGCTCCGACCGTGGTGTCGATAGCGCCGATTGACTATAGCGATGTGGTCGTTTCAACTGTGATGTCGAAAGCTCAAAATAAAAAACAATTGCAACACGGGAAGACTCATCCGTTGACGAGGCTCAACCTGAATCGGTCGAATAATAGATGTTCAAATCCTGTATACAATACCATGTAGGAGTATTTATGTTTTTTTATTTATTATGAATTCTTGCCAAACTCGATATTTTATCTTCTAGAGTTTTATAAACTATATTTACAAAATTAAATCACTGTATTTGTCTTTCACATGATTTGTATTGAGCGGCTGTTTGAGTAGAGAAATGTTAAAGAGAATAAAATGGATACAACTGATGTACAACTTTAATGAGTGGATTTATTTTCATTTAATGTTTTCGAGTCAGAACTGTTGTGTTTAGCCAAAGTCTACAGTTTGCAGCCTCTTCCCCGTCACGAAAGATACACGTGGTACATTCTGTATTTCACTTATTTTCTTGTAGGTTTCCGGTACTTTTTGTGACTTTCTTCTTACAGTCCCAAAATCAAAAGAATAAATACCTCCAGGGTTATTTCGTATACAGCATTCTGTCTAAAAATAAAATATATCATAAGTTCAAATAAAACCAAATAAATGCGCCCTAGGAAGTGAAAATTAATGAAAATTAAGGACTACTTACAACTTTCATGTTAATGTCCACCACGCGAAGTATGTTCGAGTCAGACCCACCGCAGACTATTAGATTAGTCTGTGGCACTAGCTTCCCACAGTAAAGTTTTGAGTTGTGGACGTCTGGCACTATAGTTTCAATCAATTTACACGATCCATAGTCCCAAAGTTGTATACAATCCTTCTCTTGCCATGAACATGTGAGTATCTTAAAAAAGCGATAAAATGGATATAGGGAAGAGTTATGTACCTTCTCAAAGTTACTAAGCTACATGTATCTAATCCACTTTTCCTATTAAAGATGAATGTCGTAGTACTGTATACTGTAGGTACTTCAGCTAAATTCGACGTGTTATTTTTAAAAAACTGACAATCGCTCTAATTTTATAAACGCGATCGATGTGTCTGTTGCTAATATTAGTAGGATTGTAGTGGATCTTATGTTTCAATTTCCTCTGCGGAGCCATCCGCACGGAATCGGTTAAATTACCTGCTTTCCCGGTTTATCAAAATCTAAGCCTTCACCACACATGTGTACACCTAAGAAATGGCGGGTTGCGTACGGTTGTCGGTCGTCCCAGCACATTACAGTGTTATCCCAACCGCCTGATATCAACTCGTGGTGAGATTTAGGATTGAAAGCGCACGCAAATATCCTGGACGTGTGGCCATCGATGATACCTTTTCTTGCACTAAATTCAAACACTTCAAATTTATTAGGTGAAAAGACTCGATTCGTTATAATAATAATAATAATAAATCATTAATTTCAGGCAACTTAATACCTACAAGATGTTAAATACTTAATGGTATGAGGACACAACCAGTTGTACGGAAATATGTGGTGTATCAAATACTTCCGTTTATTATATTACACCACAGATAAAATAATACTATTACACGTAGGTATGTGGTGTAGGCACAGGGGTGTTCCAAAGCTATGCGACATGAAGATGTAGGTACCCACTATGGATATGCTCTCTGGCAGCTAACGTTTCCTAAATGTGGGCATGTACCAAATATGTAATTGGACATCTCTGACTACCCCATTAGACATCTTCAAAGGATCCAAAGAATTACCTAAAGATCTGAAAGTAATGTCTACCGCTCACTGTGATACAGTCGTGATCATATTTCATTTTTTTTTTGTATTCTTCCATATTATATCGATCCACTTATTGACACATTCTAAGCCCAGCTGGATAATGATGATGATGCACTTACCACTAACCAATACATTTACAAAGCTGCGAGCGAAATGCTAGATAAAAATTAAAACAATAGACCTAAGGCCAAGTAGCTCTAATACTTTCGTGCGCCCCTCATCGTTCTTTTTACGTGGCACGACTTTTACCAACTTTCGGACTTATAATAATTGTAATGTTAGAACGAGTTGAATTACCTAGAATAGAAGGCTCTTTCCTGTGTCTGTGCTTCTTCATCATACATGTTTAGTTTAGCGTCATCGCCATACGTTACGAATTTGCTATAACGAGGATGGTAGTTCAATCCAAGAGTCTGTCTTTTTTCTCGGATAGTATACAGGCACTGGTCGTATTTGTATTTCCAACATTTTATACAACCGTTTACATCTGAAATTAAACAGTTAGCAACCAAATCTTACTTAAACTTCAATGTCTACCCACCGATAGATGGCGTTGTTTTTTTTTTACTGAATGAACACTAGTTTGGTAAAGTAATATTATGAAAAGCGACTTGAATTTTTGAAGATTTTGTGCACTTTGAGGTGCATTTGTTTAACTCCGAAGACCCTCATCAGATCGTTATTTTTTTTTAACAACTGACAACTTCATGTTTTTAAATTATAAAAATATTTTTTAAAAACCGGTAAGTTATTAAACTAAATAATCGGTGAACATCCATAAATAAAAAATAAAAATGCTTACCTACCTGTGAACATAAAATAAAACGAACTACCTACGAATTGTCTCTAAATGATAAATATGCTTGCTTGCAAGATGTTATTAGCAGTATGTAGGTCGGTAATCTGTAATTAATTACTAATTTACGGTATGGTCTATCAAAGTACAATACCTACAGAGTAGGCAGTAGGCACTTAGGCAGGCACTGGTTGCTATCACCCAGATATTTTTATTAAGATCATCACTCACATGACGACAGCAGCATATTCGTTATTGGATGCGCTTTGCTAACTGGCCGGTGCTTGATAGCAGTCACTGGGCCAGGGTACGCTCGGCACTCATCATCCACGAGCGTATGAGAACAGTTTCCAGTGCTGCAGTTGAAAAGTCTGATAGTGCCGTCTGCGAATCCCGCTGCTATGTCGTTAACATCCTCAGTATATTTACAGCACATGATGTCTTTATTGGTGTCACTGTAACAAAGGTACATACATGGTTTCAAAATGGAAGTAGATAGGTACTGTACCTATAGGTACCTACGCAACTAGTAGGATACTTACTAGGATCCCGCAAGTTAAGTTATGTTATGACATACCTACTTAGATGTACTTAAATAAAATTTCAGTGTAAGTAAATGAGACTGCTACAGAAGGTCCCGCCAAGAGGACTCCAGAAGTCCAGATCCGAATCATGGAATGGGTATCTTCGGACTTGGTATCGACTATCTTGGTACCGACATATAGAAGGAAACACTTACACTATTGAAAGAATATTAATTTCGCCTTGATAAACTTGATTCTGTTCAGCATGGAAAGAGCGTTTTTCAACGTGAGGTGTGCTTGTGTGGACTGTAACAATTTCTTTTTCAGGGGCACTACTTTTCACGAAAGTATTGGTGACGGCAAAGCTTTTTCGTGCTGTTTTCATACTAGACGGAGCCATTGGACCAGCCACGGTTTTCCTTTGTGGTTCCATAGTATGAAATAGTGTTCATTCTTTAGTTTTGCTAATAGAAAATCATGAAATTTGTAGGTAAGTAGGTAAATATAAAATTGAAGGGCTGAAATCAGCCTATACCTACTGTCATTTGATTTTTCAGAGTCAGACGAGCACACGAAGGGTTCCTTACCATTCTGTGATTTTACCAATAAAATCATGTTTGTTATACCTACCTGTGGGAGTCCTAAGGAGAGAACTTAACATCTAAGTAGGTAGTACTTACCTATTCTATTATTGAAAATTTCGCATGTGTGAAATCTGTCGTAACTGTCTAGCTCTCACAGTAATTAGGTACCTACAGCCTGGAGTGGAGACGGACAGTCATACGGACGGACGCGGAGGGAGTCTTCTTATTAAGAAATAAGGTCGCCGGGTCGCGTTTTTACTCCTTGCGTACAGAACCCTAAAAATACCATCGATAATAGGGTCTAGGGTGACAGAAATAATTCAATCAAAAAAGAGATCCTTTTAGAAGTTCACTGCAAAGGACGCGTCCACTGACTGACAGTGCTCGATATCTCTCTGTAACACAAACACTGTGCTGTGTACACTGTACAGTAGGTACAGAGGGCTGATTGTGAACCGTTTCTTTGACAATGCCTGCTTTCAGTTTCCGTCAAAAAAACGGTTCACAATCAGCCCTCAGAGCAGAGTTGAGTGTGTGCACTTACTGCAGCGGCATCAGCATTTCGTCTCGGATCAAGTAGACTTTCAAAATAATAAACTTATTCAATGGGAACGCACTCTAATAACAGGCTACTTTTTGACCAAGACGCGACCGAAATGGAAAGGTAAGAGCGCTAGGTTACCTATTTTTTATGTTTGATAGGTAGGTAGGGTGGGTGTACCAGTCCCAAACCATTTAAGGTGAGATTTTGACTTTGAAAGTCTCTAAACTGGTAATTAATAGCTTTAGCGGAGAAGAGTAACTGTATATGTGCTTATTGTTCATTAATAATGCAGTATTAATACAAAAATTCAACATAAATATGTGAGTTTATTAGTTATTTTAAGAAAAATACCAAAAACGGGAATGTACCTAAGTTTGACCAGCGCGCTCCCATAAATAACCACATTTTGTCCTAGTAGTTGACCACTTTTTGTATGAAAATAAAACAATTTTACTATGGAATACTTTCATTTATTATACTCCGTTAATTAGTAATCTTATTGTGGTGTCAAGATGGTTTGTGATCTCATTTTCCTTTGTCCTGGACGTCTCATTTTTAGTTTGTTTGTTCTAGTCGAGTGAGTGACACCATTATTTCTACTTGTTTCCCTTATATTCGCTTCTTTACTAATTTCATCTAGACACTTAAATACCTTTTTGGGGGAGCATTTTGAACCTTAAACAATGAGACAAAACGATAAAACTCTAATCTGGTCATCCTTAGGAACACTTTTTTATAACTGGGAACCAATAACAAACCAGTGGTCAATTACTGGCGCACACTGCAAAATACCACTTGAATAACATTTAAAACGCACTGAATTGTCAAACAAAAGCATCACCATGAAAAAAATAGTGAAAGCAAGAAATTATTGCTGATCCCCAGTAGCAAACCACTTGGTCAACAATCGGAACCCAGTACAAAGCGTGTTCCAGTAGTTAACCACTCCTAAAATTACCTTAATTTGACATTATCTATAAAAAATAATAGCTTCCAGCTCATCGGTTAACATTCAATTATCGAAATAATATAACTTTATGACAATGACTTTGAAATATTAGGTGATTTTTAAAGATTATACTTACCATATCCACATGCACTTCTAACTGTGATGGCGGCCGGAAAGCAAGTGAACGAGACACTAGTCTGTTTAAAAGAGTATGGTAGCGATATCGTTGATGCAATCACTCAAACGTTATTATCGGGTGGTTGGTAACAGTCTGGCCAAGATATCAAAACGGATTATTTATTTAAAAATGCCCGCATTTTCTTATTTTATTCAATTGAATGTGTAAGTGGTCAACCACTGGTACGTGGTTTGGGACTGGTACACCCACCCTACCTACTTATAATAAAACAAAATTGCAACGCTAAATAAATGTTTATTTCATGTCAATTGGTATTTTCACACTCAAATTATAATGTTCACTTACTCTAAACAACGTACCTATAATTTTTGAAGCAAAATACAAGTTAATAAACCTCGGCTCGGAGCAGCAACGACGAAGTGTAGGTATACAGGGTGGGGCAAAATTTATAGTCCTAAAGGCCAGCTTAACCTTCTCTTTTTGCTGTTAGACAGTTTTAATGTTAAAACTAGGTATCTTTGCTTTATGTTTTTTAGAAAAAAATATACCTACTATACGTCAAAATTTTGCCCCAGCCTGTATATGAAAAAATGAAGGTACCTACTTACGCTTTTTAATGAACAAAAACAGATTAAGTACCTTTTTTTGGATGACTAGGTAGGTTAGTCGACAAGGAAATTGGTTTACCACTTTTGATGACATCTCCCAGTAACATAATTATTCGCTAAGGATTACTGAATGACAGATTCTGACGTAGCAGGTCAATCTGTCAAGCGAAAATAGCCCTTGATGTTTTGTACGTGCAAATGATATTCAGCCTTATAGTGGTAAACCAATTTCTTTGTCGACTATACAACAACAGGCACCTACATAAATCATTACCTATTAGGTTTTAAGGTAAAGGTCTTTGATAGCCACTACCCAGTGACCATTTTGGAAAATCATTGGGATGTTGCTAGAGTTTGAAGACCTAAACTAAAGCTAAACTTAGCATTGCGATGGCAGACGCTGCGGGAGGTAGGTAGGTACAGTCTCTTCGCCCCTGGTTACGTAATGGCGGATACAGGACAGTAACCTTGAGGTCAAAGGCCATTGACCTTGACCTTAAACCTTTATATTGAAAATGTTCTAGTAATTTTTTCCGTGCGTAAAGTATATAGGTACTTACATGGACTTAAACCTAAAATCGCGTTGTTAATTTCATCAAAAGTTATGGGTAGGATATGGCCTAATTAAGGCTTTTTATATGATAAAAATCCAAAAACAATACAACGACATCTATTGAGAAATTCAAACCCATGAAGTTTAGTTTATATTCTATCTACACAAGTTGTTTTTGCTCTTACATTTTGCATAGATATAGGTAGGTAGTTATGGTGTTCATCTGCGTGTAACATTAATGTAGGTAGGTATTACATTTCAGGCATTTCAGCAAGTAGGTACTTAAGAAACTATGTTTATTACACATTTTGAATGGCATAATTTTATTGGTAAGTATATATTTATGTATTACAATCGAATTTACCTACCACCCTACTACATAAATAATGATGACTAAGTGAATAACCACAATTATTATATCTAATGAATTGTTGCTAACATATTTTATAATAGGTACCTATATCTGTGTCCACAGTGGAAGACATGACGACCAACCAAGAGTTAAAACAACCAAATTTCAGGGTGGTAGACGGTCAGCAATTAAAGTAGGCACATTACATACCTACATTGAATTAATTTATCGAGCTTCACAGCTAAATGGTAACTTAAAGTTGAAAATACATCTTGAGAGAAACAAAGCAAGTCTTCAAAAAATAGAGAAAGGGAGCTCCTACAATTTAGTGACTTTTTGAATCTATCATACAAAATCTGCTTATTTCGTTAAAATATTTTCCCAGGTGATTGATACATTAAGGTTAGTGAATATTCAAATATTTTAAAAGCTTCGTTTGTCACTAAAGTAACAACGTCAATGATTTTAAATTACCTACCTACCGATGAATATTATGAATAATGCAGATAGAGATTTATAAAATAGGTAAGTTATTTTTGTGAGGACCTACCCAGAGACATTCTTGTTGTTTGTTTTTAGTAGCAGGTACCTACTTAAGTGCAAAATAAAGAGGCCTAATCATTGCTCTAAGATGTGGTAGCCGTGGTAGGTACTAGGTAGGTAGGTATTTTACGTTTTAAGTTTACGAATTCGTTTAGCGATAGGTATATCAATTTAAAAGTTGAAATTTAAGGTTTTCACTATTAAAAACATCGCTAATAAAATTGACTGCTTTATATATAATATATCATCTGTTTTTTTTTCAAATTGCTTGATGTTAATAATTATTATCGGTAAGTATCTGACACGCACGTTATTTTTAAATTACAACCAAAAAACAAATAGCCAAATAAGTTAATAAAATCGAAATCAAGCAACACATACACACAAACTCCTAAAGATAGGTCAAAATCCCTCCTCGAATATTAAAATTGATAGTGAAATTTGTACTTGAAGAAACTATGAATATAATACAAGCCACGAAGCAACGCATTTGTCATCGCATCGTGCATCAAAAATAACTAATGTTAATAGATGTAGGTATGTTGACTGACGGGTACCTAGTAAAGTAACACTTTCCTACATCTGTCCGCCCATTTCAATTGCTAGGTAGGTACTCGTATAATATTGTAAGTACTTACTAATACGTATTTCATTTTAATTTTTAGGTTTTCATTTTAAACAACAAACTAGTAGCACGTCCCGGCTTCGCACGGGTGTACTAATGAAGCTACCGGGATAAAATATAGCCTATAACCACCCGGACAGTCCATTCTACACACTCGTGAAAGAATTTTTGAAATCGGTCCAGTAGTTTCGGAGATTACCTCCGTCAAACAAGCAAACAAATATGTAGTATAGATAGTATACCTACCTAGATAAAATATAGAATTAGTCAATAATTAAAGGACAGTAGGTAGTGCCTGCGCCATCGTTTCGATTGCATTATGAATTAGGTACCTATCTAAACTTGGTATTGCGATTTGAAAGAGTTATATTCAAATTTTAACAGATTACACAATGTGTAATTTTTATATTTTTATACCTTGTTCGATTACATTGAATTTATAATTGTAACATTTATTTAATCGGACTCATACCTAGTTGTTAACAGGTAATACAGCTACGGTTCAAACTGGAAGATACCTCTTTATAATAGAAATAGAAATAATGATACATAGGTCGTCTAAAAGTCAATTATTACCTACGCAATACGGACGAAAAACATTTAACTAATTTTGAAAACTTTTAATAGGTCCACAAAAACCCATCCCTAACAAAACTACTGTCGATTTCGGTGAAATTTTTTGATATGAAATACTATGTATTGTTTATACATATATAATGTTGGGGGAGTGGATATGATGACGTGACATGGGTTCATCTTCATCATTCTGGTCGAGGGAAAACTGTCTAGATCATTCCGAATTCGTTCTTGCAGATATTTACATTACCATTCTCATTTGTTTCTATCCATAAACATCTCAATTACTTACCTAACTGTGGGCAAACACACCTTACATTTCACAAAATATATTTCTCTATAACCACAATTAAGTGTGCATACATAGATTGTACATTTTCTAATAATATGTATAATTATATACAATTACGAGTTTTGTTTTGTACTTCATATTTCGGGTAACGATAACACTATCTTCAATTGCATAACTCACCAACCTTTCTGAATTGTAAACAAACAGTATTTATAAATACTATAAAACACAAATTTACTAAGCACACAAGATTTGCCTACAATATTTTCTTTCCTCTGTTTTCATTACACTTTATTGCATTTTTATTCATATCTACACTTGTATGACATGTACCTAGTACTTTGTAAGTAAATACATAACTAAGCAGGTATGCATTTTATGCAGTTTTCAAAACTGCATTAACTTGCATTACATAATAAACAAATAAACTGATTTTACATCTCTAATTGATTGATTAATCTTCTACATAGAGGTAACTTTGAGTTATATTTTTCAGTAAGTAATTATATACAGTCTTGCAATTTGTACAATCATCCTGCTGATTTTCTATTTATGTATTTACAATGGTTTTATCACTGCACCATGGCTATTATTTATATACCCATTCAGTAAACAATCCCACATCACAATAGTAACAAAAATATTCTATTTATTTTGTGAAAAATAGACATCTGACTATATTTTCCTCAGAGCAATTATCTTCCTTCAGAAGGAGACGACATTGTCAATTTTTGACATGCTTTCCCCGCAGCCAAGGTCCTTGGACCAACAATCATTCTCCATATGTAAAACCCCGCGCGCCGCTGGTTACGCGTCATTTGTCAATCACGGTACACGCGGAAGGATATAAGTATAAAATGCCAAATTGCAGAGTTTTCGCATATCCTAAAATATTGGAAACTTTCAGGTTACAAAAGGATGATGTGACTTTCCATCTGCAAGTATTCATTCCTCTAAATATTAACAATTTATGCACTAAATTTGAATAAAACTAAAATTTATATAATGTTGCCAACAAATCGTAACAGATTCCATTTTAGCGTATTTTGCTATGCCGCCGAGTTGGCCAAGTGGATTGCTACTTCGACCTTGATCCGAAAGGCGTAGGATTGAATCCGCACTATTCCATCACTCATATTCATGCTACCTATTTATTTTGTTATCTAGCACGAATCCCGAATTATGAAAAATAATACTCTTAGTGGCATATTATATTTATATTTTATTCTTTTTTTTAATTTGAAAAGTAGCTGTTCTATCTTCTGTTGCTTGGTCAATATTTGCAAGTCGGTTTAATTAAACGAATTAAAGTTCCTAGAATTTTTTGTATTTCCTCGTACTCGTTATAATAGATAAAAGCATTATATTTCTGCATTGAGTAAAAAAACAAACAAATAGGTAGGTATGTAGGTACACAAAACACCTACATACCTACCTACTTCAAAACTAGTAGATAGTGCTTACCTCGGAAGAAAGACTTTTCAATGCACTTGAAAAAAAATATTTGCAAATCATCCCGTGCATCGAAAAATGTGCATATAACAAAATACTACTTTTTATCTAGATTTATCATTATCGGTGCACAATAAATTAGGTATCTATACCACCCCTATACCTCCAACTTACTAATTATATACCTACGTAAGCTTTCAGAACGTTAAGTAGGTAGTTAAACTTCTGGCTGTTAAACTTCTGTTAAAATCATAGGTAAACTTTATTAAAAAAATATTTACCATCCTCACAATATCGCGGAAATAGGTATTTTTAGTTGGACACACTGCTTGTCACTGCAGCGAAATTAGTGAAGGGACAGTTCAAAATAACTTATCGATATTGACTGACAGCCCAGTCGGATTAGCTCACCAGTAGAGGGGTAACCTGAAATTGATTAAAGGACGATTTTTTTTCCGCCAATGATTGTATAGGTGTTGTTTATAGCTTAATCGAAAAACTCAACCAATCCGACTAGAACATTAGATTTTTACAAAAATGAATGAGAACCAAAATTGTTGTGATTTTATACAACTTTGGACCTCTCAATTTTCATCGTATTATCAACATTTACATAAATAACTTCAAAAAACAAGATAAAAAATAATTTCGCCTGTATTTCGATTATTTACGAATTAAGCTAAAATTAAAGAAACAAAGATATAATTTTTCCTTTGGCTACCACGTAAAACCACGCCAAAAGACGCTGTGATGACAGAAAAGGCTTAAATATTGATTTAAGTATAAAAAAATCAGAAAAAAGAGGGTTCAAAGCCAGTTTTGAATTTTTCGTTACAGAATTTCTGGATTCGGTCACCCAGCTAAGGCCCGCCATAGAAGCTATGCAATAGCTTAAAATCAAATCAATTTGTGATTTAATTTGTCAATAACATTAAAATTTGTCATACAACCAATACCTACCGTATTGGCCGCACTCATCGTTCTCTTCTCTTGTTTGTATTTTTACAACCTACCTTAAATTACTTTAAAATGTGTGTTTTTTGCGGGGCCGCAGGCCGCAGCACACACATAAACCTACGGCGCTACGGAAGACCAGCGCTGCGACAGATTCTCTGGTTTCTGTTGCAGCAATACGCTGAGTAGTTGCCAATTTTGTCAATGTCCTACTTATTTTAATGTGTCTTATGTGTAACGCGTTTTTGACAAAATAAATATTTTTCTTTCTTTCTTTTCTTTCTTTCTTTCTTTCATCGATAATAAACTATCGATAGCTTCAAGCACTATGATTTTTACACAAAAATTGACATTTACTTATTGACAGATAGTTCCTCGTCCCTCGCAGAAAATGACCTTCTTAGCGTCATAGAAAATAAAACTGATGGCTCCTCCCCTTACTGCTTCCTCTATGATATTTTCATCCCACATCCGCCAGAAGAAACACACTATATATTTTTATAATATACAACATTATTTGTTAAACAATGATAACATTCAATAGATTTTCGCTTTAATTATAATTATGGTTTCATCTTTTAACAGTCTGTATGCAATTTATATACCCACTAAATATACTTATTTAAACCAAAGTAATAGAGTTACTATGTTCTTCCCTCAGATAAAATATATAATCACATTTTGTTTATTAGTAGCTAATTTTAATAGAAAGAAACGTAATTGAATTACAGTATTTAAGATTACATTCATAGTGATACACATCCACTATTTAGGCATCTATTGCTTGCTAGTCTATGAAAAAACATTACCTTTAAAGAACTATCAATAAGATTTTATCAATTTAGAAGTCCAAAAAGAATAAAGGTACATCATCATTACAGTCATTTTTAATTGTGGGTATGTTTTATTATAACACCATCAAAAGTTGGAGCAGCTTATTATTTTTGAGGGCAATTTCGCAAAGCAAACTAAATATTGTTTTTTAAAATTTTTAAAACGTTAAAGATATCTCTCTTATATATTTTACTAAATAAACTGTACCCTCAGTTTCAAAATGATAAACTATTGTTGTTTAATTCAATGTTAAAGTTAATTGTAAGTGGTGTAAGTCAGATTTTATTATAAAAACTGATTAAATATGATGTATTGATACTATGTATACTTCATTTCTTGAATCGAGCTAATAGGAACAAAAATAAACGCTTGTGATTGGTCGTCGAAAATAATTGGATTGGCTAGATTTGACAATTGACAATTGATTTGACAATCTTGCCAATCAAGAGATACACAATTATTTTTGACAACCAATCACGTGAGTTTATTTTATCCTCCTATTAGCTCGCTTCAAGAAATAAAGTATAGGTTACAGGCCCTTTTAAAACTAAATCAATTGACAAACAAAAGCACAACAACAATAACTATTTTAATAATAACAAGTTACTTCATACTTTAAATACAAAAATAAAATATGTTGCTAATAATATGGCTGATCCATAACACTGTTTAATTAGATAATATGATAAAATATGATAGGGTTTCAAAGAAAATCAACAAAACACAAGCAATTACATAATTAATAAATAACATCAGTGGCAAACTGTGTACATATCTTCAACAGAACAACCCATTTGAATAATGATTGAATAAATTAATATATTAAATAATTATTCCTTTACTTGATAAAACAAAGAATAAAATTATCTAGTTGTTGCTACAATCACAGAGATTATTGTGAGCTTGTTGCATCAGATAAAAAGATCAAACAGAATGGCCCTGGGACTGGTGTCTCTGCCCCCACTGACTAGATGGTCCCTGGGCCGAATTACCTTGTTGCATCCACGACAGGAAGTTGGGCGGAGCGGGAGGCGCAGATGACGCTGGACCTGCGAAGGCGCCTTGCTCGGAGCCACCAGATGGGATGTTGTTTATCAGACCCCAGCCAGCTGCTTGATTCAAAGCAGCTGCCACTAAAGCTTGATTTACAGGCAGCCCTCCCATCCCAAGCGGCATGCTACCTCCTTGACCTTGTCCACCGCCTCCGGCCACAGCAGTCTGCCCGTGCTGACCAGACATACTCAGAGCCTGCATGTTCACCATGTCCATGTTACGGCTACTCCACGAGTTGTTGTTAGAAGCATTGTGAGGATGTCCTTCTTCATAATTTCTACTGGACATATTGCGTTGGTTTGCTATACCTTTATTTTGTTTTGGAGAAGCATTTGAAACATTTACAGAGACACCTTTAATAATATGATCTTGACCACAAAGGCTTTGAGCTACCTCAGGATCTAAAAAGGTTATGAAACTGAAAGCTCTGAACGGTTTTGGTATAAATACATCAGTTACTTCACCAAACTGTGAAAAATACTCTCGAAGGTCATTTGCTGACAAATCTTCAGTACAGCGGCCCACAAACACCTTGCATGGCATTGATGCAACTGAACCTTCTTTTGAATTTGGTATCCTCACATCACACCACCTCCCATCTATCATGTGCCTCTGTGCTAGTACTCTCATTTGTGATGTGTAAGATGCAAACCGAATGAAAGCGAATCCCTTGGACATACCAGTTTTAGGATCTCGTTTCAGTTGCGCCATCAACACTTCCCCAAATTTCTCAAAATACTCCCGAACAGTTTGTTCAGTAGCTTTCCATGGCAGACCTAAAACTATTAAGTCGGAGCAAAGATTGTCGTTTCGTTTGTTTTTGGAGCTAGAAGCATCCGAATGGTCTCCACTCTTGCGTTTACTTTCTTTTGGAAAGCTACAAATGTATAGCTGATTACCCCATCCTTCAGGGGGAGGATACAACCTGCCGTCTCTTAACCTTATGCCCCGTATAGTTTTCGTTTCAGGGTGTCGATATTTGAGGCCGCAGCAGCCAGGAAACTGCGCAGACACAGTCGTCAACATCAACGTACCATCTTCTTCGACTGGTAGTTCTATGGGTTCCTCGTTTTCGTCTTCAGCCACGGGCAAATATTCGAATGACATTATTTCTTAGTCATGAACAATATTTGTTGGAAAATTGATAAAAATATACACTGATTTTACACTTACTTCTATAAACTGTACAATTTCTATGCCATAAAATAAATAAAATTAATTAGACGTCACCTACGGGTTATGAACCCATTGCATTGCAATTTGCGTTGAAAACATAGCTCAATTAAACCACTTTGATATTTTCGGAAGGTCAAATCAAAGGAAAAATGATGTTAAAAAAGTATCAAGTCTATACAATCGCGCTAAAGTAATAGACAACTTTCTAAAATTGACATTTCATTGTAAGTATTGCCATCTGTACGTCATCTGTGTTGTAAAATTAGCACAGATGATCACGTCACTCACTTCTGTGCCTGTGCTGAGTTGAGTTGAGTGGCTTGGTCACAGAACATATTTACTCTGACGAGGACGAGGGCTTGGTTTCGTTTGATGGTCTTCTCTACTCTACTGTCAAGCCAGTCAGTCCTTGTGAATGGTGGAAGAGATTTCTAAACTAATTGCTGCTTAAAACTCTATTTCCCTATATTTGTGGTAAGTAAGTAAAAACAGTCAGATGATAGCCGGAGATTGTGCATGAATATTAAAATTACATAAAGATAACATTAGATTTATTTCTTTATCCCTATCTGTTGTCGAGAACAGCTCTAGAGATAGAAGTAAATGGAAGGAGTTGGAAGAGGCCTATGCCAAACTAGGCCAAACGGAGGAAGGAACAACAAGTGTTTTACTTATTTTAGCAGTAATATTGTAGTTAGTTATATTGTAAACCCCAGAATAAAGGCTCTTATTATTATTATTTCTTTATGTCATAGATTAATATTACCTCCAATTATAATAAACTTTATCCTCCAATTATAGACCAATAAGCCTGATGCCAAATCTCTACAAAGTATTCTCAAAAATAATTCTAAGTAGAATCTCAAAAATCCTGGACGAAAATCAACCCGTAGCCCAAGCAGGATTTCGTAAGGACTACTCAACTATTGACCATATACATACAATTAAACAAATAACAGAGAAATACCATGAATATAATAAGACATACTATATAGCTTTCATAGACTACAATAAAGCGTTCGATTCTCTACGCCACAAATACATATGGGAAGCTCTGAAGTCTCAAGGGGTTCCTCAGAAATACATCTATATTATCAAAGAGATATACAAGAATTCATCAGCAAAGGTGCGAACAGAACGAGTTGGAGATAAATTCAGCATGCAAAAAGGCGTAAGACAAGGAGACCCATTATCTCCAAAACTATTTTCAGCCGTGCTTGAGCATATATTTCGAAAAATGGACTGGGACAGGTTTGGCCTCAATATTAATGGGACAAAATTGAACCACTTGCGCTTTGCAGATGACCTGATCTTATTGAGTGAAAGTGCATCAGAACTACAAGTCATGATGGAACAACTATCATCCCAAAGCATGGAAGTAGGACTAACAATTAATGCAGAGAAGACCAAACTAATGACAAACGCAGAAAAGAAACCGAGAATGGTAGTAAATGGAAATGACATGGAATACGCAAATGAATATGTATATCTAGGACAAATAATAACACCCCAAGATCAAACTCAAAAAGAAATAGAAACTAGAATAAATAAATCATGGAAAAAATACTGGTCACTAAAAGAAATCATGAAAAATCCTCAAATACCATTAAAACACAAAAGAAAAGTGATTAACACATGCATCATGCCATGCCTAACATACGGCTGCCAAACATGGGCACTAACAGAGAAGGACAAGAAAGCACTTGCAGTATGCCAACACAACATGGAAAGAAGTATCTTAAATATTAAATTAAAAGACAGTAAGGCTGGAGGACATCAGGAAGAAAACTAAAGTGTCCGATGTTACATACACCATTAACAAATTAAAATGGAAATGGGCAGGCCATATGATTAGGAGTAACCAGGATAAATGGTCGAGACGTGTCACTGATTGGTACCCACGAGAGGGAAAACGAAAAAAAGGAAGACCACTCCAAAGATGGGAAAATGATATAAGGAAAGCAGCAGGAGTCCTATGGAAAAGAAAAGCCCAAAATAGAATGTGAGTGGAAAGGGTTGGGGGAGGCCTATGCCGCAAGGCAAACTGACGAAATGAGAAACTAAAATGCTCAATGAAATAATTTAAATTTATTAACATGGAATAATTTATTACTTAATTTAATCTAAACACTATTATCATTTGCATGTAACTAACTATATTTTATGTTTTTGTTTAATGTCAGAAATAAATGGCTATTTTATTTATTTATTTATTTATTTATAATAAACTTGATGAGATCATTAATGATAGGAGAAATTACCAAAAACAGACGTGTGGCACTCCGGGACTGCCCCGGTAAAGCTATTGCAAGCCACCTAGAGGCCAATTGCTGGACGGAATTTCTGGATTCGGTCTCCACGCCAAAGCCCGCGATAGAAGCTATGCAATAGCTTAAAAAAAAACCTTAAGCTTGTAATACTTTATGTTTGTTTAGCTAAATTTTGGCAAAACAAATTATTGTAATAGCAGGCAGTAGAACATAAAGGGGAAGACCGAGAATTAATTACACTGACAAGAGCTAAGCCTAAGAAGCTTTTTTTTCGTTTTAAGAGATAAGAAGATGATTGAAGTAATATTTTTGTTTGAACAGTATGGAGACATTCCACGAATGCGCGAGTCAGATGGTCCGTTAAAGCTCCGCCGCCGAACACCATTTGCTCTTTGCAGAAAAACCGACACCTTTCCCGAACAGCTTCAAACACATTCACAAACAGGTCGACTTTTACAAACAGCCATCCATACGTCACGTCGTCGCCGTCGTCGGTCGGTGTTCGCTGTTTGTGGTGGTAGCTGGTGGTCGTATGGGAAATTTTAAAATTTACGCTGGCAACAATATTTATTGTAAAATTTTAGAATGAATGGATGCGGAAAATCCAAGAAAAAGATGTGAACTAAATAAAGCTAAAGAAAGTGCTCGATTTGATAAATGCTAGTAAATTTATGAAATACTAATTATTTTATGCTGAAGTGAGTTTGGACTATTGTTCATCCACTTAATCTTAATAATAACAAGATATTTAATTTTAACAAAACTAACCTTTTCGCATTGTGTGTGAATTTCAAGCTTTGTTTTACATATGTATTCGTCGTATTATCTATGATTTGATTTGCTATGGATGATGATTTTAAGGAATACAAAAGAAATAAACCACAACAGAGATTGTATAAACCTGGAAGTGGTCCTCTGAGGCGATCATGCTACGGATTTGACACAAAAATGGACACATACAATACTGATATTGTTAGAAGAGAAAAATATCAAAATCACTATGGATCTCAAAACTCAGTTAACGATGTAAATGTTGGGAATAGAGATCAGTCAGCTGCCATTATGCGCCAGAAGAAGCCAGAACAACCACTGTATGTAGCAAAGTCTAGTGATTATACATCTGAGACTGATAGAATGTCCAGAGGGTCAACTAGAGGCGATAGTGCTAATCATTACAATAATAGAAGAGGGCCCGCTGATTCAGATAAATCTTTCGTTAGCGGCACAGGTAGGCATTCTAGAGGTGCACCTAGAAGAGACAGAAAAACTGTAAACAATTCAACAAATGAGGGCTACAACAATGACCATAACACATCCTTTAGAAAAACATCTGAAACTAGGTCTATATCCCCTACACATTATAATGCAAAAGATAAAAACTCTTTGGACAGAAACCGAGACAGTAGAAGCATGGAAACTTCAGGTGGTAGACATTCATCCATGGGTGGTGGAAAACCTCCTTCAGGAAGACGAAACTCTGCCGGGTATGTGTCTGATACTCCAAGACCCAAGTACATGGTAAATTTAGATAATATACCTCCAAGATTTAGAAAGAAGTATTTAGAACAAGCAGGACATTACAGTTCAAAGAGTGTAGACCAAATATACAGAGAAAAGAATGTATCAAATCCAGCTATACCACCTACATCACAAGATCAGCAAAACAATCCTGGACCAAATTGGTCCCAAACATTACCATCCAGAGGGAGAGGGCGGCTACGTGACAGTGAAAGTTTTGACAGGGAGAAGTTCATGAACAATTATCTAAGAAGCCATGATTTACAAAATTCTAGAAAATCAACCCCTAGTGGTTCATATGCGAATCTCTATGATGGGCATGCAATGAATAACTTGCACATTAATGAGAAATCTGATAACATAATGGATACCAGTATGGATAGCCAGAGAGATATAAGTGAAAGTGGTATGCTATTTTCACCTCCTCATATATTATTTTCAGAAATCAATAGATTTAGAAATTTAATAAAACATTCTTTCAGCTTCGTTGAATGGAATCAGTATGCAGTCCAACACTGCTTCGGGTGCGCAGATTGATTCCCAGAAGCAGGAATCTGATCATGACAGTGAAACAACTTCTCAGATTTCATCAACACTTCTTGATGTCACTAGCCTTGTAAGTTGTTATATTTTGACTATTTTTTTTTGTAAGAAATAGAGAATGTACAACTTTGAGGGTAAAAGTTTGACTAAATAATATAAATAATAATTAAATAAATAATAATAACACTAAATAATAATTTATTTGTTAAAGTCAAACCATACATATTTACAGGACTGGACAGAAGAAGTAGAAAAAAATATAAAACTGGATGATGAACCAACATTATCTTTCTCTGAAAGTATAAAACCTCAAACAGAAGACAAACTGGTTGAGCAAAGAGAGTCTAAAAAAAGTGGCCGATCTCGCCGTAAAGATAGAAGGTATTATCAGCATACAATATTTTACATCAAGAATTTTGAACCTAAACCATGTTAAATTACAATAATATACAATAATTATTGTTTGTTGTTTGTAGAAGTTCTAGCAGGAGTCTCAAAAACAATGAGAAAAAGCCCGAATGGAATAGAAAAGATAGTACAGCTACTATGCATGTTGATCATGGGGTCATGAGAAAAGACAGCATTCCTTACGAGTCACTGCCGCCCAGTGTTAGGCAGAGGGAGAGAAGGGACAGTCATCGGAGCAACCGCTCTTCTACAATTGGCAACAGTAGAGATGACTTGGATCGCTGGAGATCATTGCGCTCATACAGCAGGGAACAGAGTACAGAAGGGTGAGGTCTTAAAATCAATTATGTAATATAAAGATAGAAATACTTAATTGTTTCACTAGGTTATGTACCTACTAAAATTAGAAAACTTAAATGAATATGTGAGGACACTATGGGAGCATGTTTTTAAATGTGGAAACTTTGAAAAAAAAAAAAAAGATAATTATATCTGACATGTTTTTGTATATTAGTCACCAACAAGAATATTAGTAAGCTTATTTGGATGTTTTAGGTCATTCTTATAATACATTTATTTGTGAAATGAAAAAAAAAAAAAAAATGGATTCTTAATCAATCGGAATGTGTTAGCTACGTTATTCTAATCAATATGTATTTTTTTCAGGAGAATCGTGTCACAATGTAACAGCAGGGATGGCTCAACAAATCGCGCCACGAGTCCCAGAGATAATGATGGATTTAGAGTGCCGTCAGCAATCAATAAATCAGCTGCTTGGATTTCCAACAACCAGGCATGTATATTTTAGGTCAAACCATTGCAATATACCTACACAATGCGCATACTGTGTAATCTTCAAAACATTTATGTTAACTAAATAGGGTATTTCCCGGAACGTCGAAACAAATGAATTGCGGAAATTACTTGCGTTGAAAAACAGTGAACTAGCATGAGCCTAGTATCTCGACTCACGTTATCTGTAATTATAACATACAGAAAAAGTTGTAACAAATCCCGATCACGATTAGAGTGCGCGCAAGATAAGTCTGCGCGCGGCCAAAATCGGAACTAATTTTTATGCTTGTGGCAATAACTTATATCTAAATAATAAACTTGAATTACTTTTTATAAAAAACTTAGTATTGATTTTAAAGTAACTAAAATATTTTTTATTTTCCTTTATTTGGAGGAAAAAATATTCTAGTTAGCCTGGCATCATTAAGCACGCCACCAGTCGCGCGCAGACTTATCTTGCGCGCACTCTATCCCTGTGATCATCAATCAATCATTCTCGAAACCAATTTTGAAGCTCATCTCATCATTTGAGTAAAATGTCCTTTGTAGAAGAAAAACGTGTCATCAAATGGGCGGACAGCAAGCATGGAGCGAGGCCGTCAGTCTCCCGCGCCGGCACCGGTTGAATTCAGTTCCGGTGGTTCCCGTCGCTCGAAGCGACGCAGCGGGAGGAAGCGCTCCCGCGCATCGGACGCCCATCCGCCGGCCGTCGCGCCGCCCGTCTCTCACGCTCCACCTCCACCTCACAATACCTCCACACCGATGAATTGGCGCGAAGAAATATTGGCAACTAAGGGCTCACATGACAAGTGAGTGACTTTTACCTGCATAAGGTTTCGCGACAAGTTAGGCAAATGGGTGATTCGCCAAACTTGTCGCGAAATCTTATCGAAATCACGATTAAACTGTCAAATATAACAAAGCAGTAAAACTGTCGGATTTGATAATAAGCATGGTTTTATTGTCAGTAGTCTAATCAATGTATTTGTTTTGCGATTTCCTGTTGAATATGATTAATTCGTAATGGGGACGAATTAGGTAATAGCCCTTCTGAGACACGCTTACGCTAGTTCCTGTGAAATTCTTTCCTTGTACATAGAAACCAATCTCTATATTTCTTACTAAAAAACTAAATCTTTAAGGGGTTCAGATATCAATAATCACGGCAAAGCGTGATGAATTACTCGAACTCTTGTATGCAAATAATTGCAGATTTCCAATAATTTGCACCACAGCAGGTCACGCTGCTAATTTAAGGAATGTGAATGAGTTTTATCAGGAACAAGCTATAGAATTCAGTTTTTTTCTACTAGAAATTCATTGCAATTGAGAGGATTGGACACTAGATAATTTTTATAATGAGGAGATCATTGATGTGTGATGATCATTCATGATGAATATGATAAATAATATTGATTTATTGATTTGATGAGCAATTAGGTACTTAAAACAGTAATTTGATTACTGTTAATTGAGGATACAATTATTCCCCTTTTATGTAAGAACATTATTCAATGGTATGTCACTCTTATCAATTAGAAGAAAGCCCAGAGTTGGTCACTAGCTCACACATACATAACTAAAATTAATGATAAAATACTTAATAAGCATTTAGCTAAAGAGCACTAAGATCGTTAGAGTAAAAACTTTATTTCAGACAAGAACCTACACATCAACGTAACAGATTGAACAGCGCCGTGTCAGAAAAATCCAATCCTGATTCAGGCAATTCACATCCCGGCCTCATAATGCTGCCTCAAAGTTCGATCAATCATTTACAAAAAGACCTAGGGTGAGTAGATTATTGTTACTTTTGTGCCTATGTTTTAATAAGGTTAGACTAAAATCTCTTCATTATTTTCAGGCGATCAAATGCGGATTCACAGAAAACTCTCTTTGACCATCATAACCCGTCCAAACCAATAATTGTTCAAACGAATCCTTCGAAAATTGATATGAGGATGGAACAAGGTTGGTACCTAGTTTTAATGAAAACTTCGGAAAAGTTAGAAATATGTTAGATATTTTAAACAGTAAACAAAACTGTATATATTGGCCCTAATAATAGCTAATTCAACAGCCTTTGTCCTATGCAAATGTATGTTCAATAAATCTTCCACTAAAAAAGCACCATGCAAAATCGGATTATTAAATTCCATTTGAAACATGTATTCCAGGCAATAAACCCCATTACCTATCCAAGTAGTGACCAAAACATTGCTTAACTTGGACGATCAAGAACATGTAAGCAAGCTTCGCTACGAGCATGGCACTAACTAGCCTCAATGTGCAATAGAGTCACCTAGCTTTTAACCCGTGTCGCGAACTGACCCCTTGACCCTCTAAATGCCTAAAATGCATGCAAGTTTTTACCTGCAAAAAGTTTTACGTGACGTCATGAGAAAAACCAATTTTACGGGATTATGATATAATTATATGTTATAAATGATATATCATTGTTTTCCTTGTAAAATTTCCTAATAGCCAAAGCCCTCTAAATAGTTTTAAAAAACTTACATGATACCGAAATGATTCAATTATTTTTAAAGTTCATGATTTCGAGTCAAAATCGTGACACATTTGCACTATTTTTTCACTTCACAATAGATATTTACTAAAACCAACAATTTAACTCTGTAGCATAGGTATTTATGCATAATTACATGTATTTAGATCACTATCTAACACAATAATTACATCACAAACCGATTTACAAACAAAAACAAAACACGGCAGCCATTACGAGCGACCGCCGGTCACGCGTCACTGGCGAATTGCGGAGAAAGTACCGTTCGCACAAAAAATGCTTTGCATTTTTTTTTATGATTTTTATTTTTGTTGATTTCATAGTACCGTTTTACTTGTGGTGGATGGCAATTATTTTTAGTATTATAAAAATTAAGTACCTACCTAACCTACGTTTCTACTTCAAGAAGTTCTACGGAAATATTTGATACAAAGTAATGCTGTTTGATAAAAAAGATTGTAAATGTTTGTTGAAATATAGTACTACCTACTTATAGTATGTTCTACACAGAAACTCATGATCATCATCAGTCGAAAAAAAATTCACTGCTGGATATAATAATCTCCAAGAAAGTCTCACTACGCTAAACATAATTACCATTCGTCGTAACCTGGGGAACGGAGGGGTGGGGGGGGGGGTAACTTATATTTTATGTAACACAAAAAAACAAACGACAAATACAAAAACAATATAATTTATGAAAAAAAAGTAATAAAGTGCTTACAGTTTTCCTTTCATGAGAACATAATGTTACAGGTTTTCAAAAAACACAATAAAATAACTTTTAGACATTGTCTATAGTTTTCCTTTCATGAGAACATAATGGTACAGGTTTTCAAAAAATACAAAAAAATAACTTTTAGACATTGCCTAAATTCTTCCATGTGAACATAATGGTACAGGTTTTCAAAATACACAAAAAAATAACTTTTAGACATTGCCTAAATTCTTCCATGAGCACATAATGGTACAGGTTTTCAAAATACACAAAAAAATAACTTTTAGACATTGCCTAAATTCTTCCATGAGAACATAATGGTACAGGTTTTCAAAATACACAAAAAATAACTTTTAGACATTGACTAAATTCTTACATGAGAACATAATGGTACAGGTTTTCAAAATACACAAAAAAAAACAAAACAGAAAACACTACAAAAACTGTACAAAAAACACTAATTACACAAAAAAAAAACTTAACTAGAAGAGCCAGAAAAATCTGACAGAACATAATACCTACATGGTATCTATCGGGAATGGTGAAAGCGATAAATAAAGCCAAAGTGAAAAGGCTATTTTTATGTCCATGGGTTGATCGCGTTCATATCAAAATGAATATTGAATCATCATCGTGTAGTCCTTACTGCTGTACATAAGACTTCCATCATCATCATCATCATCATCAGCCATTTTTAACCCACTGCTGGGCATAGGCCTCCCTTCGCGATTGCATAAAAAAAAAACCCTTGCCCAAGTACCCCGAGAACTCTGCTTAGTACTGACGGTTACATATGTGTAAATATCTGGCACGTACAAATATGTACCGAGTAACAATTGTCCTATTTATCAAAAGAACATCAATTACTTAAAAACATTGCACAAAAATGGTAACCCCCTCAACAAATCACGCATCAATGTGCTTTGTGCTCAATGTGCCTTTGTGCGCCCGCGGGGTTCTCGTCCTTTGAGGTTTATTGAACTATGCCATTCAGCCCAGCAAACTTCAAAGCACAAGAATACGCCACATGTGACACATTGAGAATGAACCATTTTGTTGATGCTCTGCCGAAGACAAACAACACAACGTTTTCGATTGTTTCTGCCAGTGTCGTACTTGGGAACATGCACCACATCTCTTCTCAGCCTCATGAGTTCCTCTACAGGCTGGACAACCTCCGGAAGACAAGCGCGATGCTTTACCACCAAAGATTTGGCCAAACTGTACCGAAACTCGCGATGCGTCATTGAAGCTTTGTTTTGCCGCTTCAAGGAACTGACGTACATAATGAAAGCATTATGTATGCTTACGTTCAGCAGCCTCTTGAACATCTTTACATACCATTTCAGACCTCTCTTGCGCTCTAACAGATACATTGAGAGTTTTTGGTCTTTCAGATCAACCCCTCCCATGGTATTGTTGTAGTCCCTGACACTAATCGGTTTCACTAGCGCCTTACCTGCCCTCGAACCAACGTAGGTATCATCGTTGTGATAGGTGGATATGATAGTCACCAATTTGGAGTCTTTCCATGCTACCACGGAAACGTCTCCACAGTGACGAGCTATCATAGTACCCTTAGCCACATTCTTTGGTATCTTCGCGATGTCATTGGGCACGTGCCTACGGTTCGTACGCAATGTTCCTAAGCAATCGAATCCCAAACTCTTGAGATACCGTGTCAACGATGGACAATTATAATAATTATCCATAGTAACACAGTGCCCTAGATTTTCGAGACCTTTCAATAAATCAAGTACTACTAGAGTACTCTTGCCACCCAAATCAGTACTAGGCGCGACAGTGAGGCTGGCTGAGTTCTTCCCCGTATAAATTTCAAATTTATACATATACCCGGTACTTGACTCGCAAAGCTCAAACGACTTTATGCCGAATCGAGCAGCCTTTGTCCTTATTGCCTGGATCCAGGACAAGCGACCCTTGAATAAGGTCAAAGACTCATCGATAGAGATTTCGCGAGCCAAGTTATACAGGGTTGAAAATTTTGAATTTAAATGCCTGATGACAGGTCCTAATTTCACTAGTTTTGGTGAAAGCCCTTCTTCATTTCGCATACAATTATTGTCTACGAAATGAAGAAATTTATTCAACAAAACATAGCGTTGGTAGGTCATGATTTTCTTGAACTTGGGCATTTCAAGAAAATTATCTGACCTCCAATATTCATTTTGTGATGTACGTGCATCAATACCCATGTACATAAAAACGGCAAACAGCACAAACACCTCGTCTGCATCTGTGGGTGCCCACCTATGTAGACGAGATGATGGCTTCAGTTCTCCTTTGGCTTTCAAACTGTCGATCGTTTGCTTGGCGTACCTATTAGTTTCCATGGTGATATGCTCTATAATTGCTTTATCCCAGATTTCTACAAAGCAATCATAGGGCGTATCGTAGTCCTTGATAGGTCCAGGAGTATTACCAGAAAAAGTTTCCGGAATGCCCCCAAACGTATCAAAGTCTTCTTCCCATGTGAAACTAGAAGATGTGCCATTCATACGATCGGCTTCATCATCTATCGCCCTCTCGATACCATTGATTACCTCCCGAACAGATTCTTCTAGCTCCTCGTCATCAGGAATATCCCTACTTCGGCCAGTCTCCACGGCGGCGGTTTCGATAGAGGGTTCGTCGAACTCGTCGTCGAACTCGCTATCTAAATCACTACCGTAAGCAACCAAACTCCTAGTTACTGGCATGGGTGTTGCCGTTACTCCCGAAGATAACGGACGAACACCAGCCTCTGCAGAATGAATGTTCGGCATGCTTTCAGCGATGCTAGCATTCAGATCGAGATCGCAAACACTAACACCACCCGAAGCGCTGCCCAAGCATTCAACTGCAGCAGTACTAGGCGTAAGTGGCTTCAGAAATGGATATCCCAGAGCCTCCGTGTCCCTCCCACGTCCCAACCAGCGCTTGACATGGCCCGGGTCAGCCGCCATGGTGTCCTGCGCCTCCTCGTCAGACATGTCCAACGCCTCCAGGAGCTCGTTGTCGTCACTGCAACAATACGTCAAGTTACAAAAAACAGCCTAACAACAAGCCTACCCATCAAAGGGAAATAAACCTACCATAGTGGAGGATGTACCACGGGAAGCACCCGACATCCCGGCCTAGCTTGCACCTCCACCGTACCCGTCACACGCAACGAGCCTCTGGGCGTCTTGTTGACGAGAAGCGCAGGTATGCTGTAGAAAATTAAAAATCAGGTGTGCCGTACAAAATATGATCGATTACCAGCACTAAACCTCGTTTGATTCAGTATTGTGGTGACTATGATCTCATCGTCACCACAATACTGAATCAAACGAGGTATCTCATTGTCATTATCTAATGACAATGAGATACAGATTATTTATTATTATTATTATAAGCCTGATGTTTCCCACTGCAGGGCAAAGGCCTCCCTTCCCTCTTTCCACTGATCCCGGCTTTGTGCTTTCTGGCGCCATTCTTTGTCGTACGAGTCCAGCTCATAATATAATAATAATGAGATACAGATATTAATTTAAAATTAAACTTAAGATGATTGCAATATAATACGTACCGCTTCCGTGGTGGCGACTCCACCTGTGGGTCCCTGCTGGAGCCCTGCACTACCTCCATCAGTCGAGCGATCCGGGCTGCGGACGCTCTGCTGCTGGACGGCGAAGGGCTGGCCGATCGGCCACTATCGTTTGAGTCCATAGAGCTCAATCTTATTCTAAAAACATGAGGCGAGATTGTAATCAAACGTTTACATATAATACTGGTAAAAAAATACGATGATGTTGATAATCTTTAGGAAATAATTGGTAGTTTACTAAAAGTAAATAAAAAGCCTGAAACTCATAATATTATATAAAAAAACTATGATGCTGAACAAGAAACTATAAAGTGTGGGGAAATTAATGACATAATAATACGTACCGCTTCCGTGATGGTGTCTGAGGCACCATGCCCATTATAATCGATCGCCGGGCTGCGGACGCGCTGTTTGATCGCCCGCGGTCCGGCGATGGGCTGCCAGAACGATCCGAGCTCGAAAATCTACAACGAATAATGATGATGATGATGATAATAATGAAATTAGTTGTAGTAAACTTTATGTACATAAAAATACACTGAAATTATAATTAATATTAAATTTTTTTTTTATAAAAATTAAAAAAAAAAATTGGTAAAAAGTTTAGGAATATCATATAAATCAATTTTTGACCACTGAAATTACTCCACTTGAACGTCCCTTGGTACAAAACTACCCAAACAAATTCAGCCCTCAAACGTCCGTGGTACTATAGTACCACAAATTTTTTTCATTTACAACTCGATTTGAATACTTGTTTTCGATGCTGCTGACGGTACCGAAACACAAATGGCCGTTCGTAAGGCCGTCGAACTTTACGCAAAATGATTTCTATGTGCTTTTGCTTTTAGCAAGTACATACCTTTTTATGTCTAAATAATCCTTGATAAATTACCAGCTTATTCATGTCCATAAATAAGCATAAAACCCCATAATTTGAAAGAAAATAGTACACACACAAAGCGTGCATGTAACTTTGCCGTGCGTAAAAACATGGTTTGCAAAAGTTAGTTACTTTTTTTCATTAGAATTTTACCACTGTTTGTGATTCTATAACTTTACACATAATCTACAGTATTTTCCCAGTAAATACACAAAAAATCTTTATAGAATACTCACCGGTTGCTTCTAGAACTCATTTTCACAAAACTCTTTTCACTTTACGTGTGGCGTAATTTCACAAAAATGGCCGACCACAGAGCATTCCACGCAATGTTTGGTAATTTCACTCGGTCAGTATGTATTTTCACTCTCAATGTCTCTTTATTGGCTGTGGTTCGTTCCGTATTGAATGAAGCTTGACATTAGTGCAGCCAATTGGCGTTAAGATAATCCGGCCTTGAAGGAAACAAGCGACGAATGGGACAAAAGTTTTGCGAACACCCGGGTGTTCGCTAAGCACGCGGGGCTTTCAAACTTAGCGCACACCCGTGTGTGCGTGAAACATTTTAAGAGTTAAGACTGTACGATTTTGAGTGATCCTTGAGGTCCTACGAAATAAACATATTTTTTTTTTCTTTCTTTCTTTCTTTCTTGTGTGATTGCAGTGGTGAAGGAGTCATCGTCTCGTGGTCTAGGATACGAGGCGCAGGACGCGGCGCGCGCAGCGCGGCATCGCACACTACTGCAGGAAGTGGACCGAGCTGACGTAATACTGCAGACGCATTCCATGCGGGGCCCGCTCTCTCTAGCCAACCACTGGGCTGACGTCAGCAAGACAAGGTAACTGCACCAGTAATACAGTTGTGTTCTCGTGGTCATAAACTTTTTTGCAACAATTTGTTTGAATGCTTCGTTTTATACAATTCTGAATGAATTTCTGACTGCTTCTAGGACAAACTGGGCTGGTAACCTAACTAGCCAGGCATCCATCCCAACCCAAAAAGACCTTGACTATCTTAGTAAGACGCTAAATAGCATAGGTCGATCAGTGAAGAAGAAATACTATCTAAGAAATTAATTAGCTACTTTTTTGTTTACAGAATATTTTTACAAGGCGCCCTGGAGAAACTCCTCATGTCAGATCTTAAATATTGCCAAGCGGATAACATTGAGCACCATTTTTGGAAAATACTATATTACAATTTCATAGAAGTGCTCAGGAAGAGCTTTACTCAAATATCTCCGGAAGATAAACCAAAAGTAGTAAAATTGATAAACACAATCATTGAAGAAGGAAATATTTATTTTGAGCGTTTGGTTCAGATGCTGGAGAAAACATATAAGTTCAATGTAGATGATTATATAAATGACAATCATATATTACCGCCTAAAGGCATGGGCTACTTAGGTCTGGCTTTGATATCTGTACAAAAGTTGTATGTGTTCCTGGGAGATCTGGCGAGGTATAAAGAACAAGTAAATGAGACTAATAATTATGCAAAAAGCAAATTTTGGTACACTAAAGCCCAACAAATTAATCCCAAAAATGGACGTCCGTATAATCAGCTGGCGATATTGGCAATTTATGCAGTAAGTATCTATCTACCTATCTATCAATCTATCATCAATTCTATTTGTTTACTCAAATGTTTACCAAAAATTTTTTTTTTTTTTATTACAGAGAAGAAAACTCGACGCAGTATATTATTATATGAGAAGTTTGATGTCATCTAATCCATTTCATTCAGCACGAGAAAGTTTGCTATCATTATTCGAAGAAAATAGGAAAAAGGTACGCAGCAAAACATACGTATATTGACAATTAGTAATTACTAGCTGCGCCCCGCGGTTTCACCCGCGTAAGTCCCGTTCCCGCGGGAATATCGGGATAAAAAGTAGCCTATGTGTTAATCCAGGGTATCGCCTATCTACATACCAAATTTCAACCAAATCGGTCGAGCGGTTTTTGCGTGAAAGAATAACAAACATTCTCACAAACTTTCACATTTATAATATTAGTAGGATATTAGGAGTTTTTGGAAATAATAGCATGTACTTTGCACCTACAAAGATGTAACTACCCTCCTGTATTGGTTGATTTATTTACGTATTTTTTGTGCTTCGTAAAAATAATAATTGTAGTTATTTTTGACTTGAAAAGATTAAAAAACGTACGCAGAAAAAACAAACTGATATCACAGAACAAGCTTTTATGCTGACGAAGCTTATTATGCGCTACTCATTTCAGCAACACTACAAATCAACGCTCCAACAGCCACACAACAGTGTTGTTGAACCACACGCTGAGCCATAATTTGACTTGTTTTGTAATATTATTTGTGTTCTATTTATACCATGTTGTAATGACTTAAATAAAACTTTACATCTATTCAAATCTATGAAATCTAGGTTAACTACTTTAAGTGCCTTAACATTTACAAAGTTTTATTTTAATTTGTTTTCAGTATGAAGTATCAGAACGCAAGCGTCGCTTGGCATTAGAAAACAAAAATGCCGAAAGCAGTGATGGGACGGACGCCAAAAGCATAGTACAGGGGAATAGACGAGAAGTATGGGTGCGGCCGAGCGGGCATCGAACCACAACCACACCACAGATAGACCCGCAGATCGAACTACTGGCTGCTATGTCATCTGTGGAGGTAATCTACACTAATATTATTACGAGGAAAGATTTTAATTTTAATTTTTGTATAAATTAACAAACGTAACTAACTATTGGACCTAAAATTTTTTTTTTTTAAGTAAGTAATAAAGTTTTTATTCAGTACAAAAAATACAGAGTGAACAATAAATATCATTAACGATGAGACTGCGAAAGTTAAAAAACTGTGATGCAGTCCCAACGCCCACCTCCACAACGAGTGAGTAAGTTTGTAGTACAAAACAAAGAAAAACCATGAAATCAAACAAAAAAATAAATTTAGATATAATGAAATAATAATAATATTATATAGAGTAGTACATCTTGGGCCAGTTAGCGAGCTTCGAAAACAGGCAGGACAAGGAGATTGGTCGTAGAATCGAGAATGCCTGGAAGAGCTACTGGTCCATGAAGGCGCACATGAAGGGCGACCTTCCTTTGACACTGAAGCGCAAACTCGTCGACATGTGTATCCTGCCCGTCCTAACCTACGGTGCGCAGACATGGTCGTTCACCGAAAGTCAGAAGTCCAAGCTCAAAATTTGTCAAAGAGCGATGGAGCGCAGCATTCTCGGATTCAAACGGATCGACCGAGTACGCAACACCCATGCTGCCCTCACTTACCGGCATCGTAGATGTCGGTAACAAAACTGCCAGGCTCAAATGGGACTGGGCGGGCCACGTAAGCCGAATGCAAACAGATAGGTGGGCCCACATATCAACGTCGTCGTGGGTTCCAGATGGAAGGCGGCGTCGGGGTCGGCCGAGAAAGCGTTGGCGGGACGATCTCGTCACCTTCGACGAGGAATGGTGGGACTCCGCCAGGGATCGGGATGGTTGGAGAAGTTTGGGGAAGACCTTTGCCCAGCAGTGGGACGAAATAGGTTGATAAAAAAAAAAAGAGTACTTCAACTATTAGTCAGTATTTACTTCTATATCAGACGATTTAAACATTGTAAGCGCTTTTTGTGACTTAAATAGTTACAAAAGTGCTTACGGCCTAATGAAAGCCGACTGCATACTGCATTTTGGATTTTACAATGCTTACGGCTGTTTTTTCTTATTTATAATTTTGTTACAGCTAAACAAAACCTTCATCACGAGTTATCTCCACGTACATGGGAAATTGATTACGAAAATCGGGTATGTATTTACTTTCATTCTACTTCCTACTTAATATTATAAACGCGAGAGTTTGTGAGGATAAATTTACTTTTATTTATTGCTCTGTGACGCAAAAACCGCTGGATGAATTCAAAAGAAATGTGGTACCAGGATGGCTTAAATCCTGGATTAACACATATACTACTTTTAATCTCGGTATTCCTACGGATGTAATAAAATCAAATGTGGCCAAAGAATCAGAGACCGGTACCAGATGTAATAGATATAGGTCGCGCCACGTAAAAGAACGCTGAGGGGAAAAGCTGCGCAGATCGGTGGGATTGGTGGAGAGGTGACGCGGCGCACTTCACACCATTGATTTAGCGCTTGCTATTGGTTCGTGAGCGAGTGACCCATAAGTAATCATAACTCTCCCGTTCCCCTCATCATTATTTTTACGTGGCGCGATACCCAATAAAGCACCCCCAAAGGTTGAGTCGATGTGCAATGTGATAATGATTTAATGAATTGGCCCTTGAATAAAACAATCTAAATTCTAGAAACTTCATAACTATTCTACATATAAGAGTTTATGAAGTGAGCCTGTCTTTATTTTATAAAATCCAGTATGCTTGTATTAGATTTCTTTATTAAGTAAATATCTCGAATGGAAAACGGTCAGTTGACTATCTTGGTGTTACTTGACTTCAGTAATGCTTTCAATACTGTTGATTTTGACATACTACTTGGTTTATTACGCTCGCTTAACATATCTCCATCGGTGGTTGACTGGTTTCGCAGTTACTTGCTTGGTCGTCGGCAGCGGGTTCGAGTTGACGATACTTATTCGTCTTGGAGCCACACGCTTTCCGGTGTGCCGCAGGGTGGCGTTTTATCTCCTCTTTTATTTGCACTTTTTATTAACTCCATTTCTAATCTCCTTACTTCTTCCTACCACCTTTATGCAGACGATCTACAAATTTATACGCAGGCTACGTTAGATGGCCTTGCTGATGCTATTAACTGCATTAACTATAACTTACATTGTATTTACGACTGGAGTAAAGCGTACGGACTTCAAGTTAATCCTCTTAAGACTCAAGCTATAGTTCTGGGCAGTTCCCGTACAATATCTAAAATTAACTGGCTATCATTACCTAAAATAGAATTTGATAATGTTGTTGTTCCTTTTTCTAACAATGTTAGAAATTTAGGAGTGGTTATGGACAGCTGTATGTCCTGGAAGCCGCAGCTTGGTTCAGTGAGCCGAAGGTTGTTTGCTTCTTTTAGTTCACTTCGAAGGTTGCGTAACTTTCTCCCGACTGCCACTAAGATTACGCTCGCACAAACGCTCTTGCTCCCTATCCTTGACTATGCAGACTCTTCCTACCTTGACATTACTGAGGATCAACTCAACAAACTTGAGCGTCTTCAGAATGTATGCATTCGCTTTATTTTCGGGCTTCGTAAATATGATCACGTTTCAGAATTTCGTACCAAGCTCAAGTGGCTGCCAATCCGTCTCCGTCGTAATTCCCATATTCTCTCTCTTCTTTTCAACATCCTTCGTAATCCCACTACCCCCGGTTATCTGAGGGAACGATTTGAGTATCTGCATGAGGGCCATGCTCGTGATCTTCGTTCCTCAGATAACCTCCGTCTGAAAACTTCTCTGCATAGAACTAGCTTCTATGCCGACTCCTTTACTGTCCAAGCTGTACACCTATGGAATGCTCTGCCATTGTCAATTAAAAAGTCCTCTTCCCTTGAAATATTTAAATCAAGACTAAAAACACATTTCCTTTCTCTTTGAGTGTCACATGGATTCGATTAATTATTTAATTATTGTATGTCTATTTATATATTTCAGTTATTATATTTGTGTATGTTTAAGTAAGTTTATTCCAATATGATTAGTCTATGTAGTTTATTATTAGTTATTAGGTATTATAACGAGTTTTTTTTTTACTATCATATTTATTTATTTTTTCTATGCACCCGGCCAATCATCCTTTCAGCGTAAATCTTTTCCATCCAAAGGTTGCCTGGAAGAGATCGCTTTTAGCGATAAGGCCGCCCATTGTACATTCTATCTTTGTTGTTATTATTTTATTGTTATTTTTAATTTAAGGTGTGCAATAAAGAATTTTTCATTCATTCATTCATTCATATCTTAAAAAACATACTTAACTTGTTAGTCCTGAATGATTATGATATTTCACATATTATCCAGTCACATTAAAATTACGTCTTAATTCTGCATACTGGTGCACCGCCGCACCGGTCATAAATTTTAATAATTTTATTTTACTTTACGAACGCACGCCAGAGCACGGGCACAGCGGGAGGTATTTTTATTATAAAAAACTAATTACCTACCGCTGAAATTTGATACGTGTTATAAAAACAAAGATAATTATGATCTTCGAGGATAGGGCGAACACATTAATTTTTCAATAGTCCAACCAATATGATTCAATTCACGACTTATTAGTTGAAGTGCTGCCTCAGTTCAGTAAAAATAGATGGGAATTTTATGAAAATCTTACTAATAATGAATCCGTAAGTTTGTATGGATGTTTTTTGCTCTTTCATGGAAAAATTTATGAATGGATTTGGCTAAAACTTTTAATATAAGTACATAGTTTAAGACCTGGAATAACACAGGCTACTTTTATCTAGGTTGGTACCAACTAAGACAAAAAGTAAAAAAAAAAGACGTGTGGCACTCGGGGACTGCCGCGGTAAAGCTATTGCATGCCACCTACAGGCGAGTTGCGAAACGAAAGTGACAAGCGTTAGGTTTTTTCGTTACGGAATTTCTGGATTCGGTCTCCACGCTCAAGGCCCGCGATAGAAGCTATGCAATAGCTTAAAAAAACCATAAGCTTGTAATACTTAATATGTTTGTTTAGCAAAATTTTGGCAAAACAAATTATTGTAATAGCAGTAGAACATAAAGGGGAAGACCGAGAATTAATTACACTGACAAGAGCTAAGCCTAAGAAGCTATTTTTTTTCATTTTAAGAGATAAGAAGATGATTGAAGTAATATTTTTGTTTGAACAGTATGGAGACATTCCACGAATGCGCGAGTCAGATGGTCCGTCAGTTCCGCGCGCTTCTTCACCGCAAGCCGCTGCCGACGCCGGCTGCTAGGCTGCTGCAACTTACAGCACTCAACATGTTCGCTGTGGAAAGTACCGCTGCTACCCTCAAAGGTATATGTTGTTTTTGACATTGAATGAATGCGCGAGTCAAATGGTCTGTCCGTTCCGCGCGTTTTTGCAACTTACTGAACTCAACATTTTCGCTGTGGAAAGTACCGCTGCGACCCTCTTCTTTTTTCTTTTATTTCTGGCGTCTGTGACGGGAGTTGTCACCAAAGGTACATGTTTGTTTTTGACATTGAATGTATGCGCGAGTCAGATGGCCCGTCAGTTTATTACGCGCGCTGTTACAACTGATTGCACTCAACATGTTCGCTGTGGAAAGTATCGCTGCTACCCTCAAAGTTACATTTTTTTTGACGAAAAACACTGGTTATAGGCTCACACGGACGCAATAGGTTGCGGGTTCGTTTCTCTAACAAAATAATTAAATGTTTGCATATTCTGCAGATGTTTGCTTCAGGTCTGGATGGTTTTATATAAATTTAGTTAGAATCTGACAAGGATCTTCGGAGTTGGTTAAAGTTTAGTACACCAATTGAAATATAATATCGTTGCGGGTTCGTTTCTCTAACAAAATGATTAAATGTTTGCATATTCTGCAGATGTTTGCTTCAGGTCTGGATGGTTTTATATAAATTTAGTTAGAATCTGACAAGGATTTTCGGAGTTGGTTAAAGTTTAGTACACCAATTGAAATATAATATCTTCAGTCATAAAGAGTCAATTAGTTATTTATTTATCCACAATCTAACGTCATATTCATAGTCACCAATTTAATTAAATTTATAGGGATGTATATATAATGTGCTAGCAGCACGTCCCGGCTTTGCACGGGTGTACTGTGTGTATGAAACTACCAGGATATAGCCTATTATAACCATTCCGACAGTCCATTCTACACATTGCTGAAAGAATTTTTGCAATCGGCTAGTTTCGGAGATTACCTCCGTCAAACAAACAATAGTCCGTTGAAATGTTACATTTGCTTTGCATTTGTTAGAGGACGCAATTTTATTATTGGGACATGTGTGGGGGTCAATTATCCCGATTTTCCCGCGGGAACGGGACTTACGCGGGTGAAACCGCGGGGCACAACAACTTAAACCGGATAAAAAGTAGCCTATGTGTTAATCCAGGGTATCACCTATCTACATACCGTTTATTATCTATAATAATTATCTACAATTTCAACCAAATCGGTCCAGCCGTTTTTGCGTGAAGTTATAGAGCAAAATAGAAAAAAAAATCTCATTTTTGCTTATAACTTCTTAAATATTTGATTTAGGGCAAAAAGTTATAGAAATATATTTGTAGGCAAAACAATTTACTACAAATTATAGCTTGATAATTTTTTTGTAAGACGCATAGTTTCTGAGATATCGTGTTCACCCCTATTTTCAAGATGGCGGCCGGGAAACAAGGGTGGCGACCCCACAAACTTGAGGTTAAGCTTCTATTGACCCCCGACACATGTTCCAATAATAAAATTGCGTCCTCTAACAAATGCAATACTCGGCCCTCAAATTGTAACATTTCAATGGACTACAAACCAACATTACCTCTTTATAATATTGGTATAGAATAACAAATATAATCAATTACATTTCAAAACAATTAACGCACAGTTTCTATATTTGCATCAGAATTCCTCCTATCGGAAAAAGTATATGTGCACAGACACATCTTTACATGGCTATAATATTATGGAGAAGCATCTAAGCTTTAACCGCATTGCATTAGACATTTTCAAATACTGACTAAATAACATATTACACATATTAATTTTAATTTTATTAAACATATTACTAAGTCAATGATTGTGATTCCGCTTTTATCGCCGAATGCTTTCAACTAACTGCTGCCATGAAGTGAACCATGATTATTGCCACGATTAACGTTTGATGCTTTCTAGAGAAAATCATTTCAACGGCTTACATAAAAACACAATCACTTGAAAACTCATACGAAACCACCACGAAGTCAAATACCTGCTTGTTTACTTTTGTATTTACCGTACGATTTGAAACTGAGTATCGATTTAAAAATAAGTAATAGTATTTTAAAAAATTTCCGGCTTTCAACAAGTTTTCTGTTAATTGTAGCATGCGAACGCTCAACGCCGATTGCTGTGCGGTCTTTGCCCTGAGACATTCCATAGACGCGTTGGAAACCGCCTTCCACCCATGTTTTTACAAAATAATCGTTAAGTAAACATTTCCATGTTGCCAGAAGGCATCGTCTTCAACAACTTCATGGCGACGCGACGATCTAGATCGTCAATATCACGTTATAGTTTTATTCCCCTCCATCCAAATAACTTTGAAATAATGAAAGTAACAGATCTTTCCTTTGATTTGTAAAAACATTAATTGCTGCTCTGTTGTGATTTCGAAGTCGAAAACTGGGACAATAAGCTACTTCAGTAGGGTATCAGTGATTTGATAACAGCCTGTCACAATCAGAATAAGAGCTCGTATGTGTGCGTTATCTCATAAATCTATTTAAATCTAAGGAGGTAGGCTCTAGTTTGTTAAGTAGAATAAAAGTATAACAGGGATTTATTGCATTCATAGATAAATAATTAATAAACTTTTTTGGATGTATACACTACTACACAGGTAATCAATACGGAAAGTAAGGTATTTCGACACCGTTAACCCAAAAAAAAAATACAACTAAAAAAACAAGTCCGAAGGGCATTATTATAAATAAAAAGGTAATTATTGTGAAATGTTAATATTATGAGCAGATCTACTATCTATTATTACATCACTAATAAAAGTTTTACATGCTTTCATTACTGAGCAAAAATAGAAGAGCTAGTTGAATTAAAATGATGATTCAAAATCTTTAAAAACTAAAAATAAATCGTTTAAAAACATTAATTAAGCAACGATTAAGGCTGGACTGGAACATTTACCCACTTATTATCCTCAGCGTGGTTATTTATGCGTGACTAAAATATCTCTGTCTTACCTAACTTTATAACTGCACTTAAAATAATTTACCGTGGCTATAAACTAATAAATTAACCTCATTTATAGCTCAAGAAATGGATTGGTACATTTCGAACTAAAATGTTAACTTTTTAATAATGCCCTACATATTGCACGTTTTAATACAAACCGTTATTATTTTTATGCGCCATTAAAATGCATATTTCCCCATCACATAATTGCCAGCTAACTGTCAATAGTGTTGAGCTTGATTTTACTGCGATACAGTATAATAGAGATATGATAAAAGCATAGTAATAAATATCTCTACGTAATAAATACGACTACCGAATTGGTGCTAATATTTAATAGCATTATGTTGATGGACTGCTGAGAAGAAATTAAGATGCGCTTTTATCTATAATTTATTAAGCAGGAATGTCTAATCCGATGGGATGAATAGCACTTAATTCCACAGCCCAATTAATGAGTAAAATTTTTTTTACATATTTAAACGTTGAAGAAGAAATAAGAAGTTTTAATCAAAAGAAAGCCATATTTTGATGAGTCGCAAATCTGCAATCGAATTTGTATAAAAGCTCTCAAGGTGACGCATACTTTATGATACGAATCAGACAGGTTTATGTCCATGGCACCTACTTCTTTCTATGCATAGCCCATAGATAATCTATTTTAGTAAGCAAGGACGTCCAGAGTCCTGACTATAACATGTTCCCTAGAATACCCTTTGAATTGCTTAAAAAAAATATACATATTTTAGACGTAATTACACTGGAGCCAACATTAACAACAAGGTGTCATTTTGTAGAGAAACGTGGGAATATTGCATGATTCATATTATTTTAACGAAAAATAAACAAAAGCAAACAGCCCCAAGACTATACTCACAGCAGAGATATTTCATATTTTGAAATAGATTTCTAGGGTAAAACATGGCAGTATATTTATGAAAACACGCGTCTGGTCTGGTTCCATAATATTTTGTGTTCACTGCATACTTATACATTATCATTTTAATGATAGGGTGAGCTAATTTCTGTATCATGTTTTCATTCATATACAAAACAGTACAGACACTTGCGTCTGTAATAAGTGTAATTTTGAGTTAACAGAAGAAAAGCTTTAGGCTAGGACAAGGACAAATACATTTCTCTAACTTACATTACTGATTTTTTTTATTGATGTTTCCGGCTTCGGAGTGTAGGCCCATTCATTTATAGGTAAGTAATGTGGTATTTTTTTTAATAAGTTGATAATATTTTTGGAGTTGATAACTGATAAAGAAAATATTCTAGAAAATGAAGCAGCAGGTTGTTTTTGTTTAGCAATAATAATCTCTACTTCAATGTACATTCATAATGAAAACTCTTATTGCTTTCACTAGTTAAACAATGTCTATTGATAACGAGTTAATTTTCAATGAAATATGAAATGGATTGGTTATAGTTTTATATCGAGGGAAGGGCATAAGCTATTTATCATTATCATCATCATATACCATCATTATGCGGGTAACGCCGCAAGGGCATCAGCTAGTTCTATCAGCTAGTTCTTCATACATAAAGGCGCGGCCCCACCGCGGTGCACGGAGAGGCTACGCACGTGTATTAAGCTTCGCTTTGTAAGAAAATGTATGTGGTGGTGTCCACTGCAACCCACGGAGAGGCTACGCATGAATTGACGTCATTGATACACGCGTGGCTTGCTCGAATAGGCGGTTACATAGCTCAACGCTGTCAACGTGGGTCTACGTTTCCACTGGAGTACACGAATAAGACCCACGACTATGTACAGCTCGGTTATCGCAGAGCAGTTGTCCGTAGATTGCAGTGGCATGTGTGTAGCCTCTCCGTGCGCCGTGCCACGCTAAACATAGTCGTGGGTCTTCGTGTAGGTACTCCAGTGGAAACGTAGACCCACGTTGTCAAACAAATGAATACACGCAGCTAAAATGCGCCGCGTGCCCGTGCACAGCATGCACCGCGGTGGGGCCGCGCTTTAATGCTAATGCATCATGAATTATGAATGCTAGCTAATGCAATAAAGATGAATGTTTATACTTCAGCAATATTCGGCGCACACTGTTTGTAAACAAACTGTCAACACTTAACTTTATTTCTGTTGATTTTTATTTATTGAATGAATGCTAGTTTTTTTAATCGAATTTATATCTACTCTACATCATCGATCGTCACCATTTTGGACATGGTCGACCGCGTTGTCATTTGAAATTTAATATATTTTATATCTAAAAATATTTCCTGAAAATACAGTGAGAATAGAATAGAATACAATATAGCTTTATTGTACACCATAACAGAAAAATAATAAAAAAGAATAAATAGTACATTCAAACAAGTGTGACAATGGGCGACCTTATCGCTAGTGAGGTTCTTATTTTACAAAAATATAAGGCGTTTAACCCACACTTCGTGGGTTTAAGCAGGACATATTTTAATTAGTAATTGAATCGTAATAATATGTAGCTCGCTCGTATTCAATTTACAAAATTAATACATAACGTGAGCTTATAAGTGTGGCTATTTCCTGTGGCTCGGTCCGGGCGCAGTGAAGGTTTGTAATTACAAATTACAAGTTATCGGAGGTTGATGCACCGGGACCCTTCCCCGCGGCCAAGGCATGCCCCGCTCCTCACAAATGCACACATTTGATGGAGACAGGGTCAACAAACTGAGACGAACGCTGCGCTTGAGCTCAGAGAGGCGACCGCACTTTTACGCCATTACAAGTAATGATGTTTTGAATTATTATAGAAAAATTACGGTCCACGAGACCCTTAATTATGGCGTTTGGCAAGGCGATGCCCTGTAGCAAAAAGTTTTACGCTGATTTTCCAGGAAAGATATTCAGATAACAATGTTTCGTATGCGGTGTACTGTTGCATAAGTATTTTGTTTTAATGATATCTGTCGTATCGTTGGAAAAAAAACTCGTTTCACTTTGCAAAAATAAAACTGCTATTATCGCTTCAAAAAATTAATACACTGTATCGACACTTGCGTGCATAATTTTTGCGTAAAGTGTCGCTAGGGTTTCTTTGTTCAGTGACAAGATGATTTGAGATTGCTGTGCGTATTCCACATAAGTGTCATGGTAAAAACATGTTGCATGGCATATGTGTTTGTTTTTGTTGCTCTTATTAAGCACTGTAGGCGTTTGCAGGTGCAATCCGTGCTATGTATTTTTAGACTGTTGGGTCTATTTTTATCAGACCGGATCGCCGAGACCGGTAGCTGCCTATGATCCGACGAGTGAGCGACATGTCTATGTAATATCACTATCATCTAAGTCTTGTTCCAGCCACTTGAGGCATTTATTTTCAGAGCCATTATGCAATACTGTGAGTGTAGATTACTTAAAAATGTTCTTCCGATGCTTATCCATATTATGGTAATTAATACATTTTCTGTGTTTAAGGGGAATTAGTATTCCAATATTATTATTATTGAGAAGAAAAATAACAAAAACCATCTATTTAGAGAGCTTTAAGCTAAATTAAGTAAATCGAATGCTTCAGCCAAATATGAGGCGGCTTAAGGGCGATCCTTTGTATCATCGCGGGTTCGAATCCCGTCGGAGCCAAAACTTTTAGTAAGATGTTTTATTTACAAAAACTTTCGAAGGACCCTAAGTTTCTTGAGTAAAGTAATTAAAGTATGTACGTTATCGACGTTTACGACGATCATCATATCCTGCTAAAAAAGCTCGAACTCCTAGGAATCCGTGGCAACTTGTTTAGATGGTTCACCTCCTATGTTAATAACAGATGTCAGACGGTGGTTTTGAATGGATACTCCTCCTCCTCAATGTTTGTACCCTCAGGGGTGCCACAAGGCTCCTAATTAGGCCCACTTCTTTTTGCGTTATTTGTAAATGATATTTCTTCTTGCTTTCAACACGCACAAATACTACTTTATGCTGATGATATGAAGATCATGTCACAAATTAAGACCGTTAGTGATGCCTACCGTTTGCAGGAAGACCTCTCTAGGTTCCAAACCTATTGCACTAGAAATAAGCTGGAACTGAACGTCTCTAAGTGCTTCATTTGCTCGTACACGCGTAAACCGATAATTATTAAATTCGACTATAACCTACTTAGCATACCGTTGACACGACTCGATAACATCAGAGACTTAGGCGTATATTTCGACAGTAAGCTTCTCTTTGACTCCCATGTTGACACTATTGTCTCCAAAGCTAGCCGTGCACTTGGTTTTATTCTACGTCTGTCCACTGAGTTCACTAGTGTAAAGACCTTTAAAATTTTATACTGTGCATATGTCCGTAGTCACCTGGAATATGCCTCTCAGGTTTGGAACCCGTGCTATGACGTTTACGTTTCTAGGTTAGAAAGTATCCAAAAAAGGTTTATACGCTACTTGCAATTTCGATCAAAAATTTACCTCCCTGACTATAATACGAGATGTCGTAAATTTCATTTCCTTCCTCTATATGAACGGAGACATATTTCCGATATATCTTACCTACTGGCAATAGCGAATGGTGCAGTCGACTGCCCGGAGCTGGTGGAACAACTAGGATTGCGCACTGTGAATGGGTTAAGAAATCTGAAACTTCTTTATGTTCAGCAAGCCAAAACAAATTATAGACAGAATACCTTTATTATTAGAGCAAGCCAATCTTTTAACACTTTAGCAACTGACCTGGACATTGATCTATTCAACTCGTCAATAAACAAGTTAAAACGTTTACTCAGTGATAGGTTCTTCAACTGCCAATAATTGGCAGTCAAAGAATATTAAATTCAAAGTGTCTATGTACCTAGCAGTGTTTATCTTTTTGTTTTGCCTTTTATGTATTCTTTTGTGTTTAACTTTAAACCGTTTTTTCTATGTATAATGTAAAATTTATATTTTCTTCTTTAAGTATTGTCTACGACTGTATCAATTCGACTTCTTTTTTAATCTCTCAACTACCTGTGAAAACTTATAATTGGCCTTCCTTACTATGATATATGCCCTGCGTGTATTATTTCTGTATAATTAACTAACCCTGTAAATAGCTGTAAGTTTTCCTAAAACAAATAAAATAAAATAAATAAAATAAAATATGTAATTCGTGTATGTACTCTTATTTCTCATGATGGTTGTTGACTGAACAGTAGCGTTCCGGTTATTTCTGCCGGTGATTACTGCACACTGATCTGGGATAACAGGACTGGTCCGATTGTTTGCAATTAATATTATGCTTGTACTCATAAATATTTAAATATAAAAATTGTGTTTGCCTGCGCGTTTTAATTAACGACGATATAAAACTCTACATGCATTCATACCTAAACCCCTGATTGTGATTTAGAAAATATGAAGACTAGGATCTTTATGATGGAGAACTAATAAATCTTTATGTTTATCATAACTGGGATTTACAGTTGTCTGTTTATTTTACGTAGGATTGTGTTCGCAGATAAGAACAGCAACGGGGAGCGTTCGGCGTGGCTGGAGTGTGCCCTCGGCGTGTCTCTGCTAATGTTCGGCGCGCTTCTTGAACGATGCTGCGCACTTTTACCCGAACCTGCGGATACCCAGCAACATTCGGACGCTTTATTGCTGTTGCCCGCGATAAAGGTAAATATGCGGGCAGTTTCACCACTCACACAGGAAATTTCATTTTTAAACAACGAACATTTGATCTATCAAATCTTGCGAACTGTCTAGCTCGTTCTTATAAAAAATTTACCTGTTTCTTTTAAAAAATGAACACATCATTTTGGCTATACTTAATGCCGATGACGTGCCAGAGTAGTAAGTTCAGCAAAACTTCTGGAAAAGTCAAATAAAAATGATAAATAATCCCAAAGCACGTCAAGTGGAATGGTATTCTTACCAGACGGAACTTGCAGTAACCAACCGTTATAAAAGGTTGTTTGCCAGACGACTAGACTTTCATAATAAAATTGCTAGTGTGCAAGGAATTTTAATAAGTTTGTTAAATAGGTAATGCCTAGTTTAGTTACTTACAACTACGTATCATTATAATGCGAGCGATTAAGATTCGTTGGACAGCATTTGGCTGGATAGAGTCACTATTATGACGCTTATAAATCGTGATTTAAAAATGAACTAACAAACTCATACAACTTGATCATTACCGTAAGTAGTGCATTGTACACAGATGTTTCAAATTATACGTCAAATCTTTCTAATGAAAATGAAACCACAGAAAACCGATTGTATGCGTTCGTATAGTAGACTTCTATATTGAGGCAAACACTTAACTCCATAGTCGTTAAATATTTTGAATGCCACAGTTTTTGTGATGCACGACGATTTACAGACTCTAACAACACCTAGCAATGCGAATAAAAAACGTGTTACATGTCTCACGAACGAGTTCGATATATTTTCGAGTTGTAATCGTACATTTATATGAATTATTTATTGCGCCATTCAATTCAATTATAATTATTTATTTTTATGGCAGGTGTGGTCTGACTGGATGCTTTGCCACAGTAGCGTATGGAATCCGCCACCGACGTTTGAAAACTTTGAAACCGAGTAAGTGTAATTATAATTAGTGCGACGTTTTTTGCTACTTTTAATGCGCATACGTAATTATGCCTTACTTATTTGTTTTGTAGCTCTGAAAACGACCCATGGGATTGGCTTGCGAAGCTTATGAACATCTTAGAAGCTATAGATGACAAGACAATTCAACTAAAGAACGAAAACAAAGAAGGTAAGTTTTTTCTACATACTGCATTATAATGCAACATAAGAAACTTAAAATATGAATGAAAAATGCCTCAAATATTCATAAAAGTATTATATATTTGTTTTTTCAAAATCACATACAATTAGTTAATCGCAATTAATCACAGTAATTAATAATTGTCTAATTAAAAATGTTTCATCAACATATCATCAACATACTCGCGAATTTTACCTTTATTATAAGCATGACGTTTCGACCAGCCGGAAGAAGTGGAGTTTTAATTAAAACCTTTTTCAAATAATTGAGTTTATAGTTTCGGAGATTACCTCCGTCAAACCAAACAAACTAACAAACCAACATTACCTCTTTATAATATTAGTATAGATGAATTAGTCATTGAATATAATTATGGCTAACTGTGGTGATACTATTATGCCCATTAAACTGGAGTCCAGCCTGGACTGATATAAAATATCAATTTAAACTGAGTAATGTTTATATGAGCTGGTTTGGAAAACGCGGCTTGTGCTAATTTACTTGGCTAATTAGTAAGTTATAAATGTGAGGGCGGTGCGTCGTACGAAGAAATGATTGACTAACAATGCGCATTACAGCAAATGGCAAGCTCATACAATTTTCATGTGACCGATTGAGTTGTGCGTCTACTTACCCACTGAGTGTACTCACTATTTGCCCTACATGACTCATGCACTGTTTTTCTTGGAAAAAATAATAGCTAATACAATGATGATGCATGATGAGCAAGATACTTGTTATGAGAGCATGCAAAAAATAAAGCATTACTGTTTTATTAAAAGCTCTTATTTGTTCCTTTTATAGAGAAGGATTGGTTTAGTTATTCATCGGAAAAATATGTATAGTTAACGTGGCTACCCCTGATTACTCCTCTATCTGAAAAGGGGGGATGGTTAATGTGTAGACCATAATATGCTGGGTTAGGTATATCGGGAACTTGTGGTTGTGACTTGTGGATGCCGTATTTTATGAACGGAGCCAAGTCACGAATGTGCTAATGACGTGATTAACCACGAAAACGTGTGATGCGTGCGCAAATAGCGGCAAGCTCAGTAGCGGCGCGGGTGGGAAATAGGAATCCTTATTTCAAGACTTCCAGTCCAACGTTACAACTATTTGAATAGAGACCCGTTTACCGATCGTATATGTTATGTTGCTTTTGTTCATTATTATTTACTGAGATTTTCTTAGGAAAATGAATCGGATTGATATTGGTCTAAAAAATCTATATAGATATAACCCGGTTTGCTCTGAATTGTTGAAGTGTTATTCGCATTTTCATAAAAATACCGCTGTGTCAATGAAGCCCTCATGCGTGGTTCTCCATACCATAATATAATATCCACATTGTAGAATATTTTACTATTACTTTTACACATACGTCTGTCACAAATTCGAGCATACGGAATGATGGTCATATATTGTCATCACAATAAAGAAAATAAAATAATAAAGAAAGTGCATGTTATAGTATGAGATCCTATTTCAAGATCTCTACGTTTATCTATTTTTTTTATTTAAATTTAAAGTTAACCCTCTACGCGTACTAAATTTTTTGAGGAACAGTTACAGGTACTGAGCAGTCGGTTTATGATATCAATGTTCTTTGTTGTTCAGGTCTGATGTGCGTGCGGTTGCCGGAAGACGCGTCACTGGGCGGGTTCACTCCGCTCATGTACATGGAGCCCGGCGTGGCGTGGGTGCGATCTGATTCCACGGTGCCTTACCATCGCGCCGAGCACGCACTAAGAACGCAGAAACTGCTCTTCTTTGGGACCGAGTCAGTAGTCCTTCATTCAATGTACTCTTTGCTTTACTGGGCGGGTTTACTCTGTGTTTATGGAGCAAAGCAAGGCCGCCGCGCCAAACCGAGCTTAACATAAACACGAGCTTCGCATGCAACGACTTCTTCAACTTTCTTCGAGATAGACTGAGTATGAGTAGCTATTTTCATATTCAGCATAACCAAGCTATATTTTTTTTCTGATTTATAAATATTAATTAGCCGACGTCGTTACATAAAACGTCATGACGCTCTTATACAGTCATGCCCGTTCTCCGCCATGAGTACCGTGGCGTCGGTACACACACGGTACATACAGTTTTTTCGTAATCCCATATCATTGAAGGCTGGCACTGATTGAGAATCATGGTCTATAAAGCATACATTAAGCGCTTGATGCAGGATTACTTATAAATGTTTGCGTCAGCTACATTTTTTAAGAATGAGAGTGATCCTACCATCTTTATCGTAGGTACCCAACACTCATAGTTTTAAGAATGCTGCTATAGGAATAGAAATATTTACGAAGATGCTTTACCACATTTAAATTATTTATTGACTGCAAAAATTTCTAAACTATTACGATTGATTGCGCACGGAAGATAACGTATGCACACATGTGTGCTTGAATTGTATGTGGCGGTATTTTTACTGGTCTCTAATAGTTGTGCAGGCGCTTCTTGAAAATGAATATAGCTTAGCGTTTACCCGTTTTGCGGCCGTTGTTAAAGACAACATAATGTTCTGTAATATGCGGGATGCTGGAGGTATTTAAAGCTTAAAAATGATAGAGCGGTCTCTCTTTACTTTTTTTATTATGGTATTATTATTCATTCTTGTGAATTTACAGTTTTAAATAAAAACCACGTGAATTGGAATTAAATTCAATTACTTTGAAGTTATAAACTGTACGCTTCTAATAAAATAACTTTATTAGGTGAGGCCTTGGCTTATACTTGGGAGCAAAATAGCGCACGGCCCACCTGATGGTAAATTACTGATATTTAATTACAGATAACTTTTATTATCAAAGAACCTGCTATTAACCAATTTTATTTTCCTGTAGTTCTGCATCCACCTGCCCTATAAACCAGGATTCTAGGAACGCAATAACAAACGTACTACTAAACTAAAGACCTATTACACAGCCTATACGTTTTCCAGACAATTTTATATGAATATTGAATCTAATGTACCTAAGCAGTTGCTATAAAGCCCAGTGCAGCTTTTCAAGGCAGAGATGTCTGGAATAATACCGTGTCTAATTGTTGTTGCTGTGTTTTAACGCTTGGTGAGTTGCAGCATTGTTGTAATGGTTCGTCGTATTATATCAACAAACAGTCCCGGAAAATTTCGTAATGCCATAATCTGGAATGATTGAAACCAATAGAGTTGACAGTTACTGCCATTAAAATGGTATTAGAAATTTCTAAAGGAGAATGTTTTATCTTGGTACAAACAATTTAACGTGCTCTCCGAAGCACAGAAGCCCTCAGCTGATAATGCCACTTGCGATCACCCATTCAAGCTAAGACCCCTCAGATTATTGCTTAACTTCGACGATCTATGATTTTCCAATAATTAGTTTTTTCAATAAATAGTTATTCTGTAAGTTATTGAGATCAGATCTTGTTTTTTTGTTAACATTGCAGATACCTGGTTGGCGTGGACCCTCCAGTGCTAAGACTGGAGTATCCCGCAGACGCCGCGCCTCGCTACGTCAGCGCGGTACAAAAAGCACAGCCCGATCATCCGCCACTACAAAACTTGGTAAGTTACTTTCAAAAGTAGTTTGTTCTTCTAGAAATTATAATAAAAATGAAAAGAATATGATCACGACTGTATCCCAGGGAACGGTAGACATTTCTTTCATTTCTTTATGTAATTCTTTAGATCCTTTGAAGATAACAGGAAATTATATAAACACACTTAAAATAGTTAAGTTAGGGAACAGGTATAGGTTGCGTAAAAAAAAGCTGAAGGGAAAAGCTGCACCTTTTCCCTGTAAAAAGCAAAAATACGATATCGGAATCGACGATAGTTTAACGTGATTAATACCAGTATGCGATTATTATACTCGTAATAGGTTAGTCACGCTACAATTTACATATTTTTTTAGTTAGTGACATCATTTGTTGATACATCAGACCTTTAAGCTAACAAAGTATTCCCACATCTTAGCAGGATGCACCCACTGACCTTCAGTACTATTGTGAATGAATTGGCATTAACTGCTTGAAGCAAATGTAATGAGCCAAGTCACTCCTAACCCGTAAACGGAAGAATGCCTATTTGCAAATGGCCACATGGTCACGTTTTACTGTTAACTGCTTTGTTTATCAGTTCTAAGTAGTTCTAGCGACTTAATGAATCCTTATCGGTATATTAATTAACATTATATAAAAGCCTTTAATGTTGTATCAGCTCTATATTAAAATGTTGTAGTATGTGTTTGGGCTATTATTCTTGTTTTCTTCGTAAATTCGTCTTGCGATCTCCAGAAAATATGTGTTAGTATGATAAAAAGTAGAAATCTATTGTCTCTGCCTACCCTCACTAGAAAGAGACTTTGTTTTTGGATAGTATGTTACAATATTGTACGTCCTTGCTATTAATAAGAGTCTAGTCTGTAAATTTGAAACCTACGAGTTACTTTTCTGTTCAATACGATTGCTGTTTTGAAACTTATATGAAGTTTTATTCGACGAAACATTCCTTAACTTACAGACTGAAGATTTAGAAGACGATGACAGCGCCAGCGCGAGCGCTAGCGGACCAGCCAGCCTCACAGATGGATCAGTGGTTGAAGGCACAGACGCGGTCACGAGGAAACTACTGCGCAGGAAGGAACTACTCGAAACTAGGAAGGCGACGTTGGATCGACAGCGGGAAAGAGTACAAGTAAGTTATCACTACGATAACTGTTAGATCTAATACTCTGATGGTAAAATTTGTGAGTTATGTCATTATAATAGTAGGTATTCGAGGTAGGTAGGTATATTACAAAGTCAAGACATACGCAAATTAAATATCGATCTGTATTATAAATGTATTATTAGTTATCACCACATACAACATTACCATCTCCATTTGTATTTAAGCTGTCTTTTCGTCAGTTTAAATTCCGTTTATCTTGGTACTCCCAAGTGGATAATGCAATAATTTAAGAAATAATAAGAATGTACCGTACATTCTGAACTCCTTTCAACAACTTTCAATTTCAACTCCTTACATTATCCTGCCACTTCGCAGAAGTAGAAAACCTAGCAGTGATTCTTATCAAAGTAACCTGTATTAACTGGTTATAGACATATTGTCACGGTGTGGAGAATCGTTTGCCTTGCCGAGCCTTGACTTACAGTTCCAGATAGCAAATTCGCAATGTACCCAGTTTTACTTCTTTACATTGTCATCTTCCCCATCCCAGAGCAAAATTATGTAGACGACCTCTGTCGCACAGTAGGCGAAGGCCTGTCTGAGACGCGGAGGTTGCGGGTACGATTACCACGGGACAAATGTTTGTATGTTCTGATAGTTGTTCTGGGACTGGGTGTTTGTCAATTTATAAAATGTATGTATTTCCAAGAAAATATGTATATCTATGTATTACATCAGTCATCTTGTTACCATAACATAAGCATTAAGTTGCTAAGCTTGGGGCTAGACGACGTTGCGTGAATATCCTAGGCTATTACTTATTACATTACTTATTATATTTCCTCTTTCAATTTGCAGGAGATATTACGTGGTGGGGCGGGCAGTGAAATAGAGGTGCGACCACGGTGGTTAGTTCCCGACACCAACTGCTTCATCGACCACTTGCCGCTCCTGCAAGCGATCGCCGCGGCGCCCGCGCAGTCTTACTTGTTTGCTGTGCCGCTTGTTGGTTAGTTACATTGACTTATTTGAACATTTTAAATTAATACAATTCTGATTAGAAGAGTAAAATAATAAAGAAAGAAACGTTTCTGTAGATAAGATCCTTTGAAGATATTAGGGGTAGTCAGAACGAACCTCGAGTACACATAACTACTTATTGGTGGTGGTCTGATATCATTACTCATGTTATAAAGAGGGGAGATTTGCATTTTTGTATGTAATGTAAACTCAAATCAATTTTAAAAATTATTGTACTATTAGAAAGTTATATTATCATTGAGTAGTATAGGCTTATTAATTAATACTCGTGCGCCAAGTCGGGACATTAAGATTTTCATTGTATATTATTATGTATGTATTTACAAAAAAACGTATTCAAGTAGTGTATATCAGTCATCTGGTTACCACACCAGCAGTAAGTTTCTGAGCTTGTTACTAGATGACGCTGTGTGTAATGTCCAAAGATATTTATTAGCATGAATTAACATATCCTTTTTCACCAGTGATGACAGAACTAGAGGGACTACAGAAATGCTCTCGCGTCGGCGGTAACGCTACGCTCGCACTCTCGTGGGTTTGCAGCGCAGGGCCGGGAGTGCGGCTCGCTACCTCGCTGGGCTCCCTGCTAGCTTCGCGCGCCTTCACGGATGAGAAGGAACAATCGCGCTCAACGAATGACGACAAGGTTCTGGCGACTGCGCTTAATCTGCACGCGAATCTTGCTGCTGTCGAGTCTGGTTAGTAGTAGTTTAAGCAATATTGAATTAGGGCGTTGTTTTGGTTTCATTATTTATATTACGTCGTCGCCCCAATCCGAAAAATAAAATGGCCGACTAAGCTGAGAGGATGGCTTAGGTGCTGCGCAAACTTATTCCATCTCAACAATGTCCCAGCATTACAATGTCCCGTTATGTGTAGTCAAACGCTGTATATAATCTATCCTAGTGCCAAATATAGAAATCCGTCAGCGGTTTTGAGCGTAGTACCATCTAGCCCATAGTTACAAACTTTTACATTTATAAAATAGTAAAATTACCAGACACAAATTAGCAGACTACTCGGTAGTTGACGCTCGGTAGTCTTTTATTTAGGGCGGTCTTAAGTGGGAAGGAGCGATGTTGGAGTAGAATTGTTAAGTGTATGTAATTTTCTGAATGTATTGATTCTTTCTCATCTCTGAATTTCGATATTTTTTCAAAAAAAAATATTAGTAGACTAAATTATTAAAACTTGACATTAAATTTTCTACATAATGATGTGTCTTCTACATAATTATACGTAAAAATTGCATATTGCGACTATTCTACTCAACAAGTAAACTTATAAGATTAAGGCTGACGTACATTCGTGTGTAACTATGTGTAGCCAATTGCCAATTTGAATCGGAATGGAAAGCAATTTCATATTTGAATATTTCCCTATTACAACTCCTAGAATAATATAATAAATAATAATAATAATAAATAATAATAATGTTATTTTTCTTTTTGTTGGTTAAAATTAGTTACATTCTATTAAAGTCGCTTGCCGGCGAGATAACATTGCTTGTGCATCAGTGATGTGTTACGAATGCTTATATTGTAATAAAACTGTGTTGGCCGTGTGGCTTAGTACCTTGACTTTCGATCTGAAGGTGATAGGTTTGAATCAGGACGTGCATCAATTGATTGTTTGTTTCGAAATTATAAAGGCGTTTACACAAGCTCTTAGCGCTGAAGAAAAACAGCGTAAACAAACCAGTTTTCCTGAACCTTTCTAATAGTGTCGATAGTCTTGCAACAAGTCTTGTAAACGCTGAGGGAAAAAGCTCAGTACTGTAGTCGATTTTAAGTAATCTTACGTCCTATTGGTGGAAGAGTAACACAGCGCACTGCATAACATTGATTTAGCGAGTGCTATTGGTTCGTCAGCGAGTGGACCCATGCGCAAACATACCCTTCAGCGTTCTTGTTACGTGACACGTATTATAGTAGGGTTTTTTTCTCATTAAATCCCGAGTAAGAAACTTGCCGGGGATCGAACCCGCAGCCTCATCGTCTCATGCAGGCTTTCACCCACTGTTCCACAGATATCGTCAATTTGGTGTATGGTTCTGTTGACAGAGAGCCGCGAGGAGAGTAGCGCTCGGCGCGTGCGCGACGTAGTGCTTCTGACTGATGACCGCAACTTGCGCGTCAAAGCGCTGGCCGCCGAGCTGCCCACGCGTGACCTGCCCTCCTTCCTTCACTGGGCAGGTTTGAGTCGTGACGATGCCTCTACGGTAACTACTCTACACGCTAATAGACCATCCCATTCAATCAGATACAATTACTAGAATACTTAAGTCTGTTTCGTTGCATGTTTCTCAGAATTACACCTAATTGCTCTGTAACAAAAAGTGTAATACCACCCTTTTTCGTAAGTACCAGTAATGATTTCATTGGTTAGGGTAAACGCGTAGCTCATTATGTGGAAGCGTTTATAATTTTCTAATTACATTTAAATATGTAGAACGGATTTAACTTGATTATTACTAAAAAAAATATTTTTTTAAATACTGTTATACAACAGTTTTTTAATGTGTAACACACGTGAAGATGAAATAAAGTCTTATTCTAAATTTAGAATTTAAAAAGTAAAAGTATGTATGTTATATATTTATAAGAAAATATTACCTATTGTTACAGGATAATAAAGCCCCATCCACAGACGTCACTGCCAGCCGCCAATGAAAGTCTGAGGGTAGAAGGAGAAAGTAATTCTGCTCATAATCATTATCATGTTGCAATGCGACGTTATTGTTGCGGCGACTACAGCGCTTAAATAAATACCCGCATTATCATCTCGCAGGCCACGGTGCACCTCATCATAGCATAGGAATTGAATAGATTAAGTGAAACTACACCAATAGGTTGGAATATTGATTTCATTAAGAGCTCTCAGGATTCCACCTCGTGTGTTCCTGATAAAAACCATATTGTTATTTTTTACGTATTTTCAGTTTTAGTTTAGTTAAGGTAATGTCGATGATTCAGTGTTTCTGAGCTTTTATTTTTATTCACTTTTTTGTAATATACTAAGTATATCATTTTATTTTTGTAGCTAGGTAATTAAATTGTAATTACGAATCTATAGTCGTACAGGTTGCATGGTCTCAATTCATTTACACTTTACACTATTATTGATACTTTATGAGTAATGAATTTATGATGTTGCACGTTTATTCAAATGATTCTTAACTTTTAGATGTAGTTATTTTCAAAAGTACATTTGCGTGTGTTTCACTAGTGTGTGTGTGCGGTTGCGTTCGTGCTATTCATCGCTGACGTTGCGTGCGGAGTTTGCTAGATGCTAGCTTTTATGTTACATTCTTTCACTAAACTTTGCCTATTAACTTTTTTAAACACGCTGTTTTTGAACTTTAAACTGAATTAAAATAATAGGCTAGTTGACTCTATTTTTATGTAGCTCTTATATGATAAATAATTGTTCTTTTAGACCAAAAAAAATACTACCATATTTTTTTGGACCTAAGAAACCGCAAAATTTTATTTTAAAAGTTCTACTTTTCAAAAACAGGTGAAAACGCTACCGCCATATTGGTCTATGGATTTATCTGTGCTGTGACGTCATTCGTATTCAAAACAATAATTTTCGTGATTTACGTCTAGGGAACATGCACATTTTGAAAAGTTGGCATTACTGTAAATTGGTTTTAGTTATGTGACATTTGTATAATTCCGATAATAATGACGTCACCAAAATGGCCGTAGCGTTTTCAGCGTTCCAATGAAAAAAAAAAAGAAACCGTTTTTTAAATTGAAATTATGCAAGCATCATGGACTTTGATTAACTGAAATTATTATATTTTGGTTTTGCAAGGAAAGTACTTCAGGAAATACTAATTTATTGGGTCAAATTTGATATGAGTCAAGTAGCCTATTGTTTGGTAACAAAACGTAGTACAAAGTATTTGACATTATTGTTATGTATCAATTCAAGTTTTTATAGACTAGTTAACACTCAAAATATTCTTATCAATATTTTTAAATCGGTATCATTGTAAATGAATTAATTTCATATTATTGTTATTATAATATGTTTTTATGGAAGCTTTTAAACAATGTTGATTCAATGAATTTAATACTCAAATAAGATTTGGGCTAAACTCGCGATCCTTGGTCGGTTGATTTATTTCCCTCTATTAAGTACTAATAATGTATGTATATGAAAAATAATCAAAGTACAGTAATACCGATGGGTATTGTGGTATTGCAAGGCAGCATGAATAGTCCAAACATTACTTTGAGCTTCAATAATAATTATATACTTACTGTTACATAAAGCAGATTTGTTACAAAGTAATCAAAAAGCCTGTATATGTTAGGTATATTATATTTCTTTGTAGATATTAAAAGTATTGTATAAAAACAAATTATGAATAACTAGATAATGAATAACCTTTTCTTATTTTTTGGAACAAATTTGACGCTGTTACTTTTAATCATGACGTTTTAATAAACATTGGATTATTTCGAAATATATCACCAGAGTTTTCATTTCAGAGACGCTCTTATATTGGCAAAAGATCTACGTTGCATTTATTTGACTGAATTGAGTGGGAATCAGGACCGTTACCAATTGGATGCGCACACGACTATTCCAACACGTATACGTTGTGATGCGTTTTGACGTCTAAACCATAGCATAATATTGAGTTACTTATGTGTAGGTACTTGATTAGTTAATGAGGCGACGTCAATGGGAACTCAAACTATGAGTCTGGCACTATGATGAAAACACTTGAAAATGTTCAGGATTCTGTGAATGTTAAACTAAATTGTAGAACTTTCGATTCCATTCTAGTTGGAAATCAGTTCGATTTACTTTTAGCATTCATATTAGTGCTCTCTCTTATTAGGTAGTTATGATCTTACTATTAAAATATTCGTGGAGAACAGTTAAAATACCTGCCTACTTGATCAAAACCAGAAAAATGGAAGAAAAAAATCCAATCATTATCGATTAATAATCATATCAGGTAGGTATAAAAAAAAATGTAATCTTAAAATGATCGCAGAGATGAGGTCCCCATAGGAGTTGAAAGTTTGTATGGAAGTTCTTTGTGAACTCTGAAACTTTGTAGGTGCGCTCTTGGTAAATAATTAATCATTGTTCAATCGTTTTAGTAACTTAGATCTATGATGTGGAGATGGAAGTTCGTAGGTCTAAACAAGGTCATAATCCCGATTTTTTTACTTTATCAGAATAAACTACCTACACAGCAGTTTATAGGGAGGTACAATACTTACGTTCGTTGTTTAGCGCTACTAGAGAAAAGTACCTATACCTACTTACTTGAATGTACGTAGAGGATGTAGATTTGTGTTCGACACGCTACACCAGCACGCCGATAATATAATAATAACATTTTAGGTAATTAAAATTTATTGCTGTGTAATGCGAGTATAATGTTCATCTAACTACCAATATTAGGCATGTAGAGAAGGCCAAATCAGCCTTGTATCAACAAAAAGCGAATACCTATAGGCACAATACTCGTGAACACTGGGGTTAGTTTATAAATTTGTAAGAGGTGAGTAATTACTAATCAGGCATTAGTGTGGATAATCTTTGGCAATGAGGCAAAGGTTACTGTACCTATGTCTACGGAGTGGAGGAGTCAACTCTACAACCACTGTATAATGTGTTAGAAATGAATACTTATAGAAAATCTATTCATGTCCATACAAGTGAGAAATTCCAATGCCAGTCTTGAGCAGTGGGAATTGGCAAGGCTTCGAGAGGTGAGCTAGGCGCACCGGTCGGTGCTTCGGTTGTAAAAGCACCGTTATAGGTACTTATTTACCGTGCGCATCTTGCTTTAGGCGCTACGTTATGTATATTTTATGATAGTACGTACCTACATATATGCGATTTATGAACGCTAAGCATTATTGATTATCCTGGACCCATGATATTTTTATTTACGATGCCTTAAGAGACGTGTTTGTTTTTTTATATGGATTATGAAAATTAATATCTACATGTTCCTGACTTAATGCTCGCGGCAGGAGTGTGTGTAATAAATAAAACCTGACATCCTACTTTTGCAATTCCATAAAGATGTGGGTAATTTTCGAGTTCTAGGCCTACTGATCTCTAACTAAGTATATCTATATTTAGTTTCATTTCTGCTTGGTGTGTGGGTTTTTAAGGTACTACTTAACTCTAACATTATTTTTAAGAATGTTGTTTTAAACCAAGTTAAGTATTGTATCATGCATACTACTTACCTACCTACTTACTTATATATTTTATCCCAAAACACAATATCTAACTAATTTCTTACCTAAATACCTACTCATTATAGGTACATAACCACTTTTGATCCATTCATAAATCGCTTACCGTCTCGCTAACGCGCCGGAGCCGGTACCAGCTTTTTAAAAAAGATACTTCCAGTTTTTTTACAAAAACAAACGTTGATAACTTTTGTAACAGTAGAATCTGATGCAACTTCCTTAGTTTTTTTGTTGTTTACAAACTGTAGGTAGTTATAAAGTGTAAGTAGGTACGTAGTACTTACATTTTCTGGTATCGTGAGCAACGTCAACAAGAAAAGGGTAAGTTATATTCGTAATGATGTTCCTAACATTCATTCCAATTTGCTTCCTGGAAATTGGGCACCACTAGGCTAAATTGACTGGGTTATAATGAGTAGAAGTACAAATAACTGGGAAAAAAGGGAATGAGCAAAAGTTGACCCAATTTCTACCACTATTGAGGGCTAAGTCGACTAGATACCAAACAATTTTCAATAGGTCGTCGTAATGCGCTCATATTGTCCACAAAGTCATGAAAGTGCTTATTCGATATACACTTAAATTTCATTATTGAATTTTAATAGGTTTATGTCATTCTGAGGACTCGTGGTATTTATGTGACAACGTTTCATTAGCTGGTATATGATGTAGTTTATTTTAATACTATCTAGGAATTTATCAAGGAGCATGAGGAGGATTAAGAAGAACTATTTTATTGGATTAGGATGATTGCCACCACTTCGTAACTAAAAACTTCACCATTCTACAACCAGAAGCTATATTTAATAGATGGAAAATGATCAAGTAACTTAGAGTGTGAAGTTGTATCTACCTACTGAAGAGAAGCTTTCATGAATTTCAACGAGAAAAATAACTTAACATAAATAACGTTATTGTGTTGTTAGTAAATAAGATTGTGTGAGCTGGTGGCCCACTTTGGTGACGGAGTTTTTAGGCCGCCCAAATGCCACCGTCATGGCTTATCGACTTTAAAAGCTGAGACCGTCGTCAGTTTAACGTGCCCTCCGAAGCTCGGAAGCGCTTATTGGCGGTTACTCATTCGTTGTGACTGCTCAGGAATCAATCAAGAACGCTAGCCACGAGCGTTGAAATATGATCACCTAACAGTAATAATTATTTGATAATAATACTATCACCCTAAAGATATTAACAACAACGTGCAAAGATTTCTTACTCCTAGTCTGCTGCCGAGCCTTCCGGCATAATCAAGCCTGTGCAATAAAATGTTACAGCTTCAATCACGACTCGCAATTTATCACTCTGTTATAGTACAAGGGAAAAATCAAGATGTTTCTGCATTTATTTGCACCTTATTATTTTTAGAACCATGATGGCCTGTTGGCTAGTGCCTCAACATTCGATGTCAAAGTAAAAAAAAAGTAAGTGGCTCAAATCTGGCTGCACAGTGTTTTTTTTTGATTTCGAAAGGTTTATATTATGCGCTTTATCACGAGCTTTGAATGGTCAAGAAAACATCGCGATGAAACCAGTTAGATTAGAAGCGTCAATGGGCTTGCAACCTGTCACGTATGGAATGCCAACCTCTAAAAAATTGAAAAATATGTATTTAGACATACCTCTGACTACCCCTTTAGACTTCTTCAAATAATCAAAAAGATCTGAAAGAATGTGTCTAACGTATCTTGGGAACGCAGTCGTGATCAATTTTTTTTTCATACTTATTATTTTTCTGATGATGTCACTGAAGTCATTATAAGTAGGTACGTACGTGAAGGCAAACGTGCATAATCTAACATCAACATAGCCACCATTTTATGTGATGTCAACAGAGGAAGTTAATATCAACAAAGTTGTGTTATTGTGTAAAGTGTCTTAAAGACAGATTATTATAAGTTAGGTAGGTAATCAGTTTTAAGAAAATGTTTTAAGAGACTTAAACCATTTCTTGCAACTTTATTGTAAAGTACTTCAGCTAATTTAAACTGAAATGAATCTGTTTATTTTTAGGTTACTAGCTGCGCCCCGCGGTTTCACACGCGTAAGTCCCGTTACTGCGGGAATATCGAGATAAAGAGTAGCCTGTTTTAATCCAGGCCACTGCTAGGGACGCCGCAAAAATAAAAAAACACCAAAAACTAGCCCGAAGAAAAATAGGAGTGAAATAAATGTTCGAGATGAGGCTAATTAATACAAACCTAATATTGTGATAGGTAATACAAAAAACAAAAGCCCTGAGCTTTTTGCGTAAACAATATACCCCTAGAAGACGTCATCGTGTTGTCATCAGCATGGACCATTCATTATGAATAGTATCCGGTTCATCTGCACGATGATCCCGCGATACATCCATGAATCATCGCCTTATTCATTTTAGGGTACAATCTATAAGGTCCTGACCCTCAGCTCACGTTCCACGAAGAGCCGTTTACGAAACAAACTAAGCAAAAAGTCTACTCTAACTTCACCATGCAAAGTTTTTTCTTCAGAACTTTTACGTCGGAATAGTTTGGCCACTTATTTTTGACAGCTACTTCCGGTTCAAGTGTAGGTACAGTCATCAATTTATTTATTTATTATTAAAAAATATATCAGTCTGGTGAAATAACAAAGGCCCTCATTAAAAAAAAAATGTATAAAAGTTGAAATCATAGATAATTACACTCAGTCAGTTACATACATCCAATGTTTACACCCTTATTGATACTAAGGGTAAAAAACCTCAAAAAATCCAAACTGTTGATCACATTATATTGTCAACTGTATATTTACTAAGTATTTCTTTGTCAGTGCATAAATTATTAGGTGGGTCTATTTATTTATCAAGCTACCCGGGCACTTGAGATAAGCAGTATGTGTGCAATTTGTAATCAAATACATAAGACGTTCACTTGGTACAATACAATAAATTGATATTCAATTCAATGGTAGAGTTGGTTTATTCTATTATTATACCTACATGGACAGATACCTGCATAATAAGTAATCGCAGTTTGATGAAGATCACCGTTTATTCCACCTCATAGTATCGGACTGGTAGGATTTGATAGTTCTGTCAGGGTATTAATTTTAGTCGATGATTGAGTTTTTTACAAGGTTATCAAATCAATGAGTCGTGCGCGGGGCGGGTTAGCTCATCCGCCAAGCATTTTGGTGGTTTTTGTGACCAAGCCAGGCGAGGAAGGCCTCCGCCGACACGACTTTTAAAAACAAATGACGACATAAAGCTCTTCTTGCTTTTCTCAGACAAATAAATCCTAGCTAGGTCTTCCTACATCAGTTTTTTCATAAATCCTATCCTTATCTCTTGTTTATTTTGACTGAACATAAGTGCAATAAGTACGTTTTTATTTACACGAACTGTTTAATAATTCCAAGCAATTGTAATTAATTGGTGAGGCTTATGTCTAGCTTATACATATAGCAGTGGACATCACACGACTAGTGGAAATATTTATATCATCAAAAACACGTACTAGAGTGTCACGTAGCACAAGTGCTACGTGCGTGTGTGTAATTTCCGTGTAATAGACTTCAACGCGTTATAATACGCAGTATTATCTATCTTTCTCTTTATAGAAATATCATTGTTTAAAAAACTTATTTGTAGGTAAGTGTATTAAATACATAATTATCAGTATTTTTTAAGACTTAACAAAAATAAAATCTTAAAAAGTAGGCGAACACAAGTAAACACCTGTTGTTCAGAAACAAAAATATCGATTTCATGAATATTTTGTCAGCGTGTTTATAAAATAGATCTAGGTAGGTATCACATATGGTGCATTAATAGGCGCGCTATTACAATTGATTACACAATTAAGTAATAATTATACAATGTTGTGGCAAGGCGGTGCGCGTGCGCATCAGTACAATTCAGGCCCTACTGTGCAGAAGGCTCGATGCATATTCCTCCAGTCACGTCCAACCACTCATTAATGAGCTTAGTTATAAAATAACCTGAGGGCTCTTAACTGCCATCCAGCGAGATTGCTTTTCGTGGTTGGCGTCTATTAATAGTTATTTATAGGTAAAGCAGAAAGAACTACGCGGCGCAGTTCGTGATAAACGTCTGAAGACAATGCGTCATACCCTGCATCATTCCCATGAGAATTAGCTTATTCTGGTAAACTAGAAGGACTAGTACGGAATACTTTGTAGATGATGTAATCAATAGAATTTGCTGTCCAAGTCTGCTCATCGGCAATCCATGGACTAGCGGATGTATCATTCTTTCACATCTATAGTTTCTTCATAGTTATTAATTAAAATCGACGCAGTTAACGATCTATGCGATGGGCCTGTCGATAAAGATAACGGTGTCTGCACTTCATATTATTTTGTAAAAATTATAGGGTTCCCTTTTGGTAGCGTGCAAACGTTACTTTACGTTCGGATACTTTCGAGATAAATGAAATGAACGCTAGAACGTTTTACAGTTGGGTTTTTCTTATTTATGATGCAGTTGCACAATTCTCAGACATAACAAACACATTTTTGTAAATGTATCTATATAGGAACTCATTTGATACACGTACAAAAAAGTACAATATTTACAACGTGTTCTCAATATCTGGAGGTGATTTCCTATTTTTTAATGAAAAAAAAAATCATACCTAATTCATTTAGAACTGTTATGTTGTAGGTAGGTATAATAGGTAAACACATTCTTTTGGATCAACGGCAGCAGACATTTCCATTAACTGTCTAGTTAGATAGTAGAATGGAGCATTCGGAAATTGGATCAATTTGCATATTTTTTACCGTTTATGTTATTTCAGATTTTATGGACTATCAATCAAAAAGAACGGTCAGTCCTGGCTAATTAGTGCAAAATGACAACAGTTATATTAAGTGCTCTGGAATTATACGTTCCGTCCTGTACCCAATTGCATAATTAAGGCCAAGTCCACCAACGCATAAACAAGCTGTAACCATCTGATATGTTGATGTATGTACCTACATAGCAAGGAAACTTCCGTCAAAATAAAGCGGTTGATAGCAAAAGAACGGTAACATTACACAGCACTTAAACTGTATTCAAAAGACACGTCAGAAACTACGTCAGTACTTTTACTATTAATAATTTGCTCAAATTATAGGTAAGGTGTCTTAGGGTAAGATCGGACTAGTTTTCAGAAAACCAATCGAGTGTTTGAAAATATTTTTTTGTATCGACTCTGGTTATTCTTTCTTAGCGCAATAGGGTGTCAACAAATGCAAAAATACAGAGGTATCATTTCTTATATTTAGTTTTTAGATAAACCCAACGGTCGATGTTTTATGAATGATAGAAAAGAGCATAATTTTTCAAAATGGCCAGGGAAAGATCGGACCGTGTGAGAGTAAGACCGGACTATCTAATAAAACCACCCCTGTAACAGATAGAATAAGCTCTATCACTAGAAAACATTCGGAGATATCCTAGTAAAAACATAGTAAAAAATTAATTGAATCTCTTTACGATTTTGAGTTTTAGCTTGGATTTTGTAAAATTTTTTTACCTCTATGCCGATCTTACCCCTGCATGTCTGAAACTCTGACTTTTTAACTAGTTAACCAATTAAAATTAGTAAAAAATGGTAAGAAAATGAACAAGTTGATCAACTAACATAGGAATTTGCAAATACATTAAATAATTCACTGGGAAATGAAACCGAAAAAATGACCGGATGATCATAGTCCGAACTTCACCTATTGAAATTTCCGAGGCTAAAGATCGGATCTCTGTTTACAAACGTCTTAGACGTGAATGTATAATATTAATCAATAAATTTAACTACACTCATAGTGATAAAGCCGCGAAACTTCAAAAATCATGAAAACTACTTACCAAATTACTTGTTGAAAGTTTGAAGTGAAAGATCGGATCGTCTCCTTTTTCATTTTTTTCCCATCTTTTGCTAGAACGATGATTACTCGCGTTCGGCTGGGCCTAGCGTCAGTCGCAGGATGTAGGGGGGTGCATAACAAAATTGCACAAAAGGCAATGTTGCCATAATTGTAAAATATCGCCAAATTTAGTAGTTATGCGACTTGTACGGACTTACCCCTTGTCCGATCTTACCCTAAGACACCTTACCTACACAATCGAGTAGTTTAACGATATGAATTTCCTGAAATAAATAACGGCCAAGGCAATAATTTTTCAAAAATGTTATCTATGTTATGCGGAAGTAGGCACCTGCTTCACTAAAAGTTTGCAAATATTTTTGTGAAGTCTCTTTTACAAAATTTAGCGAATGTTTGGGTGTTTATATTAAACTAAGTAGGTATGTAGTTCATAAAGATCACTACTTTCGTGACTTAAAAATAAGTGACAGCACGATCGAAATCGACGGCTAATAACTTAAATATCATGATTTTTACATTGAAAAGGGGATCGAACATTTTTGTATGGAGCCTGGCATAGTACTAGTCCGCCATTTTGAAAAAAACAAGTTTCGGCGGCAGACGATGAAACCCATGCCAATCGATAGAGTAAATTATTACAAACAAAAAGTGTTCTGTGATCAAACCTCTTAAGTGATAGGGTTTCTGAGATATTTGGGTCCAAAAGTTGTAAAAAAAAATTTTTTAAAGTGTTAATTTTAGCTAAAGTCATGTATTCCCCCTCCTCCCTGCCGGCCAAACCATCGTATTTTGAGAAGTGAAAAAATTTAAGTTGGTAAAAAAAAATTTTTTTTACAACTTTTGGACCCAAATATCTCAGAAACCCTATCACTTAAGAGGTTTGATCACAGAATACTTTTTGTTTGTAATAATTTACTCTATCGATTGGCATGGGTTTCATCGTCTGCCGCCGAAACTTGTTTTTTTCAAAATGGCGGATGAGTGGGACTATGCCAAAATGTTCGATGCTCTTTAAAAAAGTTACAGGAAAATAGTTTACTTTAGTTACAGGAGACTGTTTACGCGATATTGCATTGCATTTGTCGCCTTGAGATGCTCTTATGTACGCTTTACTAACTTTGCGGTATTTCAGTTTAATGGAGGTTAGGTGCCTTACACTAACAATAAAAACATATTATCATTTAAAAAGTACCTACTCACAAGAAAATATAATTGTAGACCCTCTACTGTGTAACATCAGCCAACCGACAAAAAAACCTGTAAAGTCAATCTTGGAGTAGATTAGTAATTGATAGCCTCTGTAAGTAGAAATGCGACAAAAAGTCGAGTGTTATGTAAAAGCGATTAACAAAGCGCAAGTGCACCCATGATGACAAATTAGCTAATGCACTAGACGTGAGAGAACGTTAATGACGAAGAACAGCATAAATAGCGTCGGCTTACATGGCGCTGCTGCCGCCGCCACTCTTTCTGAGGAGACGTTTTTTGCCTTTCCAATTTAAATTTAATTCGGTAAGGTTTAAATACGGTTTGGTATTATCTTAAGATATCTGTATTTTGATTGATTTACAGATTCCATACATAAATAATATTAACAATCATAATTATGTCTTAATAATAAGTATAACTAAGTTGCATAAATAATTTAAAAGAATTATCTAATTAATAAATATTTGCGCACTTATAGAAAATAATTATGTTCAACGGTCATTGGTAAGTACTTGGGTAATTAATACGTTAAATACACGAGGTGTTTGAAAATGGTAACGATTTGAAAGTTAAAATCGGGAATTTCCTCGTGACTATGGAGACAGTTAGCAGTCAGCAGGTAGCAGTCAGCAGTCATCAGACGGCAGGCTGCGCGCAAGTCGGCGGCACCGGCGGCGGCGTGTAGTCCCGCCGTAGTACCCTTGAACCTAAAGTGGCAGCTCTCGGCCGCCTTGCCAATGACCCCGCTGGCAGGCGCCCGCCGCGTCTCGGACCAGCTCGCTCGCTAATTGTTATGTAACAGAGAAAAGTTACGGGCATCGCACCTGAATATCTGATACATACCAATTTTATCTCGCCCTACCGGCAAGAACATTTAATTGGCCTCCAAAATCCCCACGAGACGACAGCGGGACCGGGATACGCAAACAGGTTCGGAACGCGAATGCAGCTTCTTGCCAATCCCGAGGGAAGGTAGAGTCACTGAACTTGCACGTCGCATGCTAGGTACATCTCGCTCCTTCCTTCATACTTCTTGTGATTGCAAAATCATTCTTTGTGATATGCTGTTAGTAATATCTCAAGTAAATACTTGAGAAGATGCTTTAGGAACAGGGTAAGTAGGTATATAGATTGTTGAAGCAAAATTTTATCAAAATTAATAATTTGACCGGCTCTTTGGGTTCATATATCTATCATCATCTGATGATTAGGATCTTTACCATCAATAGCTATCAAATAGGTCACATAGGGCCGCTTCCTATAGAAACAAAACGGCTCGTTTTGCCTACGGGCCGTCAAATATGTTACGAGGCGTAGGTGTAAACCGTTCCTATAACAAACGCCTCGTTCTTTGAACTGACGGATTTTGTTACTGACGGATGGGAGGGTTACTATTAACGGTCCGTAGGTTCTTTGTATGGGAATGGAACTCTGTGCTGTTCCTTTATCATTTTCAACCGTCGGTTCATCTGTCAAACTTACCATCCGTAAGGAATTTTCGTACCGATCGATTTTGGCCGGTTTAGGTTTCGAAAGTTTTGTTTGCAAGATGTTTTCTAGCTGATGCTGCCCTTTTCTTCTGTATTTTAATTTTGACCAATCGGAGACCTACTACAAACATCTGTTTATTTTTTTGAAAGAAATTTAATTTGGCTTAGGTACCTACCATACCATTGTAAGTAGGTAACTTTGTAATATAACGGATATGGCTGAGAATTATCCTAAGTGTGAAGTTTACTTTTGACACTTCTAATGAAACCTGTAATGATTGATTTGTTTTACACTTTTCACAAAAAGCAGTCAATCAAAGCTGTGATGTTACAAACGCATTGAAGTTCAGGTCCATCTGTTGAGCAAGAGACAGCGCGACTGCCTCAGGCTTTGTGCTAGAATTTAGATTGATATTTTTTGTCAGTTAACTCGGTCACAATAAGATGACAGCGGTAACAAGAGAAGTGCAAAATAGACTTTAGCCGGCGTAACTGAAAGTATCAAGGTTAGACGGTGGCGTGGCGTGGCGGGGCGGCGCCGAAAGTCGGCTAACACTGCTAACAGTAACAGTACACCCACGAACGCGCGAACGGGGCAAAAACCGGGCACCCAGACCGCCTTGCACAAACGCTTACCTTTGTGCTCCGCCATCAGATGTAATGACTTCAAACTGGTGAATGGAAGACGTGTCACGTATAAGCTGAATCAATGAACAGGATTTAATTAGTAGTCCGTTTGTACTCGTATACCTAACATTTTTTGCATACCTTCTCATTTTGTTTGAAAATAACTAACGGAGAGAGCTCTCGCGATTTTGAGATAAACTAACCTGTCTTTTCCGAATTGATAACCATATTAGACTGACAGACAATACATTTGATGTTAAGATTAATTAGCATTTACATTGAAGAAGAAAGTGATCTATAATGAAAATACCTACTTTCGTTGGTTTTGAGTCCGGCCGGCTCCGAGACGACCGACAGCCGCGTCAGAGTGCTTCGTGCTTGGGGCTCGCGCCGCTTTCTCGGCCTCATTCTGAGAGTCAGAAGGCGCCGTGTTCTCATAGTCGACAAAACGATGTATCTATGTCGATTGCTTGTAGGCGGCCTTGAGCGCCAACCATTAATTTGTGTGCAGAACCGCCAGCGGGATACCGTTAGCCACCGCCTGAATCTCTGACCACTCGTTGATATCACAGACGTACCTATGGTTCTACGAGTACCTATATGCTACAAAAATAAACTCTCATGTAATATCATCTGTTTAGTACCTACGTATGATGCATTCAAATCACATATTCGTGTTCGCGAGTTGTTTCTGCACATTGAAAGGCTTACCATGAGACTTTCTGACCTTTTTACAGGGAACCTTATTGAAAATGCAGTTAGAGGTTTTTGTAATCTATGTAAGAAACTAGCATAAAAATCAGATGTTAGGAAAGAAACATACCTACCTACTACTATGCTTAAACTTCCATTGTTTTTTTTTCAGAAAGAAGGGACCTTAGAACGTAAAGAAAGCCTGCACTGTAAAGGCATTGTTATTGGATAGGAGTCTTATACTAATAAGATAAAGTGAAAATCATGAAGGAATTGAAAGTGTTCCTTCAGATAAGGTGAGCAAGGTTTAATAAAATATTGGTGAGAGTTACGCTGAAAGCAAATTAACTACCACGAAACTCGGAAACATGATATATGTACTTACTTACGAAAGCCAAATACTGGCTAAGCGAAAATTTTATGGCTATATCAAGGAAAAAAAATTATGGCTATTGCTTGACACCTCTCGGTGGGTATTTATTTAGACATTATACACAGACTCTTTTATCTCACATATATCTTTCAAAACCACCGATCGTTCCAGTAGAGTCTTTTAGGTCAAGAGGGTGGTGTAGGCGCTGAACAAATCTTCCTCAATAACGGTACGAGAGGGCCAGTGCCTGTAGAGCCACTTCACCTGTTCTAAGAGTAAGTTAAACGCATTAGCCAAGAAGATAAGTAATTATGTAAGTTCACACAAGTATTTAGTTATAGGTACCTACACTACCTACATTATGCCAACTGCTTAGTTTCTATGTTCACATCTGAGGACTAGGCAGTTTTCGTCACTGTTGAGAAAGGGTGTGTTCAAGAACACGCGTCATATATTTGTAAAAAGTTTTGCGTATCATTATCAGGATCGACCCTTAGTCGTCTTCAATTCATTAATTTTAAGACCTATTGTACCTACCATACATGAATGCAAATAAACGTTTTGAACTTTGAACTTCATAGCGATTCATTTCATTCAATTCTTCGCCTCTTTCACGATTTTTAACTAGTTTGTATTTCTTTTAGGCGTTTATTGTAGGTAGAGTGGGCATGCTCTATGGTATGCTAAGCAGCATACGGTGTAATAAGTTCAGTGTGCAAAAGTTGGGTCGAGCGGACTCGATCGCAGACGACGGCGTTCGTGTGAGTTGAATTCGTATCGCAGCCTGGGAATAGCTCAGATACTGCTCTCATTTACCGAGGGAAAATCCTTAGCATTTTTAACCAGTACGCTTTGCAACTACGAATGGAGCTATGCTTTTAAAGTATAGACGCGAATTTACATACGAATAAATTTAAGGCATTGTAACTGCTACATGTCTAGTCCTATAATAAACCTGAGTTCATCTACACAGCGTTAGCATAAAATGCGACAAGTTAAGATTAAGTAGATGTCATTTTTACTGATAAATATGCAGATCACACCATCCAGATGCTTATCAATAAATATTTCACAATTTGCATGGATGGATCTGAATATGAACTTGATCTAACTGTATAGTTTTGTTATTAAATAAATAGTTCTAATGGATTACTTTATGGAACACTGAAAAGTACCTATGTTATCTAGTTTTGATTCTGATCTTAAACTGATTTAATCGGAATCAAATGATTTTTGCGGTCTTAGGACTTAACATAATGTAGGTCCTGCAGCCATGATGTGCAAATCGGATTTGAAAGATCACAGATCAGAGAGTAAGTATAATTAGAGCAAGCTAAGCATATTTATTATTATCAATAATAATAATTACCCCTAAAAATTTATAATAGTTTATGCCATAAACTGTTTGTCATACTTAAAGTAAGTATTTTTAGTTTAGAGGCTATCAATGAACATTTCCTGGCATAAAGTCACTTTCGAACGATTCCGAATAGTAATAGGGATATATCTTAGCATGACAAGAAGCAGAATGGTGCGTGCGACACGACGGCCGCGCCCGCCGTCGACGTGCCACCATTGTTGCCTTAATAGATAATTAGTTAGGTGCCGTTATCTAACACGATCCGATAGCCATCGCCATCGGCCCACATTACCAGTCAATTGAGTGATTGCATTCTAGCGGCTGAAAGGGATCGTAACAGCTCCTGAAACCGCGTCGAAGACTGATCTTTCCAGATAAAAAATAAAATTTATGCTATCGCGCAAAAGTGCCTTAAGTCTAAATGTTCCTATGTAAAATATAGCTCAATGTTGAATAGCGTTCGTGTGCCAAGCACAATTTAGCAATCAACTAGTCCGTTTGCGATCATCCTAACTGCATTGTACTCCACGCGTTAATTTATTAGCCAATACCGGAAAACTGGAACACACCACTTGCTCCACATTTTTGGAACTTTCCGCACAACCTATCGTACATATTGAATTGGTTTCTTAAAAATTGGCGTGCCTGATCGTGCAGACAGGTGATACTGTCACCGTTACTGGCTGTGAAATGTGTGTGAATCAACCTTTACAATTTAAATTCGGTTAAAGATTTTTGAACTCACTTTTATTGCCTCTCATGACTTCAATGTAAACAGTTTTGATTGAAATGTTAACAAAAGGTAAATGTTGAATTTAAAGTGCTATTTGCGAAGCAATAATTTGTCCATTGTTATTTAATATGAAGATGCTAACTCTTTATTGCGCTACATTAACTGTAATTAGCACTTAGCTCACTCGCACACAACATTGTAGTTTTTTGATCATCCTGAATGAATCTAATTCACACGACATTTTAAGTGTAACGGCACGTAGCTATTGTCTGGACCGCGCAACGTGAACAAAAGTTATGTACGGGAAGTGGAAGCGAGCTTTTCTAATTGCTCACATAAATAAAGGTGATCCTCGACTTTGGACATAACAATACCATAGGATAGAAGATTTGATGTTTATGACGTAGTAGACGTCAATCAATAAATGCTTTTTCATTACTCATACACGGAAAGTACGAACGAAGTTGCCTGATTATAGGGTTCAAAGTAGCATTTTCTGTCCCTAGGGAAAACAAGTACTTTCCTGCCCTAGGGCAGGAAAGTAAATAACTGTCAAATGTCAACTTCATTTTTGACATTTCTTTTGTGCTTCACACATAGCACTCGAACACATAGCATGTCGATGCATGCTATGTGTTCAAGTTCTTTTAACTCAATCAGATGCTAGATATTATGTCTCTCTTGCACGAATTTGTGCTTCTCTAGCACTAATTATATTATATTTATTTATTTACATTTTTTCATCATCAAAAAAAACTACTGGTAGAATGCCTACTACTTTTATAGCCATTCTACCAGTCAGTATTTTTTTTTAAATCTGGAACGCAGCTATGCCATGCCATCGTTAGCTGCTTTTAGTCAATATTAAACTAGTCGATTAAAAAAAAAGCGAGACAGCTAATTTTCGTGTGTGAAATTTAAATTTTACATCAATTTTTTTGGTAATTTCCTCATATTCGTAATGAAAAGTAGAGTACATACCTCGGAAGAAAGGCCCTTCGATGCACTCGAACTATTATCGCACTCGCTAACGCTCGCGCGATAAACCATCTCGTGCATCGGAATCTTTGCCTTTCTTCCTCGTGTAGTAATCTACTATTATTTGTTTACGAATGCATTCTTAATATCATGGCATTTCCGACACACCAATAGCCGTCTGAAGCTTTTGTCTTCATTATTTTGAGAATTCCACTCTTTTTCAAAGGCAACATCCAAAATTAATTGGATGTTGCCAATGAAAAAGAGTTTAAAAATAAATACCTACTCATTAGCCGTAAGTAAATTCCTAGTAAATAGTAATAGTAAAGCTGCGGCCAAACCTGCGCGTCAGTAAAGCGGGACGCGGGACGCGATGCGGGAGCGTCTGCAAAGCGACGGATTTACCATATAACCCGTCCCGCGATGCGGTCGCGTAGGTATGCAAAGCGCCATAGATTTATATGGGTAGCGTCCGCCGCGCGGTAGACGCTCCCGCATCGCGTCCCGCGTCCCGCTTTACTGACGCGCAGGTTTGGCCGCAGCTTAATAATAGTAAATTCTCTTTTCGCAGTATATGCGTTTTACAGCCCCAAATCACGAGCATTCGTGGGGCTTCACGCATCACAACCCATCAACTTCTTAGAATAAGTAAGATACGTACGATACAAAGTAGGGATTTATCATTTCAAAAGAAACAAATGAGCTCAACCCTTCGTTCAACCTTCTGGTCAGCTTGCGGTCGCTCTGTTATGTACCTACCTACTTTATTTTAACATAGAAATGGCACTAAGTTATGTTCTTGTATTACTTTGTAATTATCTTTATATTAGCTTTGTAAATTAATTCTAAGTTGAAACTATGAAGTCAGGTAAAAAATCCGTGAACCGGGTCATGACCACGATACAAAGATGAGTCATACTACAAGGAAGATCTGGAAGCCATGCCGTCATCATCGGCCGCTGCCACCGACCTCATCACGTTTTACCATTTATCACTACAAAACGCAAAATCCATTTATAAAATCACATTTTGACCGATTAAGAAGCGAATCAGACTCATAGTCGGCGTTGATCGTTGATATTGACTTGATTTATTTTCACTTTTAATTCATTTATTATTACTTTTACTTTTATCTGTTATCCACAACTTGCCAATAGATGGAGAAGAACGTACTTTAGGTAGTATAGAAAGGTACATAAAAAAGTTCCTTCTCCTCATAAAGAAAGTGTGTCGCATCATGAGTAGAGTGTAGCTATCAAAAGTTTTCAATTAAAATAAATACATTTGATTATGAACTGAATTATCCTTTAAAGTAGTGTTTGTTGGTCAATATTCTTTTTGCGAACAGCAATTGCTCGAAAGACTTCAAAATATTTTTGCACGCACATTGTTTATTTTTCTGGTGATTCACCACAAGGTATGCGTTAGTTCTTTATTTTTAAGGATAAACGTTGCGTGTGCTTGTTATTAGCGAGCAAGCTAAGAAATGCTTTTGTCATGTGATCTCATCATCGTGGTTTTATTTTAAGAAGCCTGCCAATCCCTTCGGTGTCATTTCCCATAACTGCTCTAATCATAAATTCTTCGAAAGTAACAAAACTTTTAGCGTAAACATGCAGTTCTAAATAATTAAAGGGAACGTACTGGAGTCAGATGCGAACATCTAATTTTAGTTTGTTCATAACATTTCCTGTAGTTAAAGTGCGCAATTAGGTAGTGGTTGTTTTTTGTTCAAGATCAAGTTTTCTTGCTAGCGCCTCACGCAGAAGTCGGACGTGATAACTTTGAAATACATCTGTGTGTAGGTAGTAGGTACTGGTATTTTCTATGATGAGCGGCATTATAGCAATATTCCAAATTTTCTTCGTATGTAATGTGATGTTCTGATTTAGGGAGGTCTCGAAAGGTTAATCTCTGAACTTCGATGTGAAGCGTGATTCAAATGACATGTTAGGAGGTTAAGAAGATTAGGTAGTCCTTGTTTTTATTATTTCATTTCATTTATTTATGGTCTGTGAACCGAGGTAACATATACTCGTAGATGGTTTAAAATTAGATTTACAACCACTAGGTCCTGTTAATTACCGTACAAACACGTTTACAGTTACAAACTTTAAAAACATAATTAATTACTTAAATTAAATACAATGTCCAAATGTGTAAATATTTATTTATTCAAACAAAGTTTTATATCAGAAACAAACAAAAAAATAAAATAAAAATGTCCAAATTAAATAAATAAAAAAAGCTATGTCAAATTACAAAAAAAGAAAGAAAACTGTCTTAACAATAAACAAAATAAAAATGTCAGCTTAAATTAGGTTAGGTGACCTGTGGTGGGTGACCCGTAGCACAGGTTCTTATACCTATTTCAGGCACCAGTCTCTCACAACTTTTTTTGTAATAAGCATAAAACCTACAAACATTTTGGATTAAGTATTATTAATTGTATTTATTATTACTATTATTATTATTATTATTTTAATTCTTTTTATGTATAGTCGACAAAGAAATTGGTTTACCACTCTAAGGCTGAATATCATTTGCATGTACAAAACATCAAGGTCTATTTTCGCTTGACAGATTAATAACTGTTACGTCAGAATCTGTCATTTCTGTTTATTTAAACTCAGAACTGTTGGCTTGCAATTTAACCTCCTGCTACTTTATGTGTAATAAAACGTCTTGTTTAGTTTCGAGTTTTCGACGTAAAATAATTGAATTTTGAATCCAGGGAATTGAACTTTATTATACATGTTTTTAATAGATTTAAAAACGTCCCATTTCCTGCTAGTAGCGTAAAGGGTATTAGGATTCATAATAAACAATGGTTTATCATTTAAAAATAACTTTATTGTCCTATAGAAAACGTAACAGTATCATTTAATTGTAAAAAAAATTATAGGGAAATATCAGCCTAATAACGCGTGTTTCCACCATTTAGCTTCGAAGACTGCTAACAAGCGACTTCTCATAGAGCCAACGAGGCGTGAACAAATGTCTGTCCCACGCAAAGCCTCCCAAACTTCATGGCAATGACTATCGATGGCATCTCGAGTTCTCTCATTGCGGTAATGCCATCGCTGCACCATAAGTCCCCAAAGGTTTTCGATCGGGTTAAGATCTGGACTTTTAGACGGCCATGGAATCAAGTTAATGAATGAATGTTGATCAAACCAGGTAGGTACGAGTCACTCTAGATGTGTGTAATCTGCGGTTGTCTTCTTCCCCTTCACGTCTTATCCAAAAACGTGCCGTATATCGCAATATGTTCAGTTCTCTAGAAATATCACTTATGTTGTATCCTAACCGATGTAATGATATAATTTCGGCTCTTTCCTGTAAGTTTAAATTACGCGACATTTTCTTGACAATAAGTGACTCGAGTTGATCAATAACTGACACTTGACAGATCATAAGTCAAAAGCGATTCGAAAATGAATAAGTTTTTTTTAAGTATGGTAGGTATCTAGCATAAACCTCCTTGATTTATAAGGACAAGTTGGTTTGTGTTTACAAAAAATATTCTCTATTGCGTTGACATCACAGTTCAAGTTGCATGTTCTTTTAACCATTGCTCTGTGATTGGCTCACAGTTAACCAATTACGTTAATGTAATACAGTAATCCTTATTGAATAATTATGTTACTGGGAGATGTCATCAAAAGTGGTAAACCAATTTCTTTGTCGACTATACTTATATATGTTTACTAGCCGTCCCGCGCGCGATTTCATTCGCGATGACTTTAGAAACAACGGCTAGGTACAATTTGTAAGAAAGCGACGCTTATGTTCCTCAAGGAACCAACTCTTGCAGTTTCAAAGATATCGTGAAGGTCAACATTTTAACCAATTTTGACTCCGCCAAATTGACCTTTAGGGTTAAAATTTTGAAAAACCCTGAAACAGGTTTACCTTTATTTTCAGCTAAGAATCTATACTTGAAATTTTGACGCTCCAACTATCACCATTTTGAAGCTATGAAAAATATGACTTTTAACCTTTCCCTTGACCTTTGACCTTAAAATTTGTCAATAACGGGTGCCCTAATATTAAAAGGAACCTACATGCAAAGTTTCACCATAATAGCTCTTCTAGCAACAAAGATATAGCAAAAGATCAAAAAATTCCCAACTTTGACCCGGCCAAATTGACCTTTAGGGTTAAAATTTTTAAAAATCCTGAAACAGGTGCTCGTTCATTTTAGGGCAAAAATCAACATTCTAAATTTTGACGTTCCAGCTGTCACCATACAGAAGTTATAAAAAAGTTGACCTCTGACCTCTAATTGACCTTTGATCGAAAAATCCTTTTTAAGCAAGAGTCTCCGTACTATTAAAAACCTACATGCAAAATTTCAGCTTCGTAGCACTTGTGGGTTCAGAGATGCGTTGAAAGGTAAATCATGTTTTTTTTTAATTTGTATTTATTACTCGAATTTGACCTTTGATTTAAAAATTCATTCATAATAGGTGCTTACGTCTGAAAAGAAACCTACATGCCAAATTTGAACTTTGAAACTCTTCCAACACCAGAGATATCATGAAAGGTTAAAATTTTACCCAACTTTGACTCTGCCTTATTGACCTTTAGGGTTAAAATTTTGAAAAAACCTGAAACAGGTGCTCGTTCATTTTAGGGCAAAAATCAACATTCTAAATTTTGACGTTCCAGCTGTCACCATACAGAAGTTATAAAAAAGTTGACCTCTGACCTCTAATTGACCTTTGATCGAAAAATCCTTTTTAAGCAAGAGTCTCCGTACTATTAAAAACCTACATGCAAAATTTCAGCTTCGTAGCACTTGTGGGTTCAGAGATGCGTTGAAAGGTAAATCATGTTTTTTTTAATTTGCATTTATTACTCGAATTTGACCTTTGATTTAAAAATTCATTCATAATAGGTGCTTACGTCTGAAAAGAAACCTACATGCCAAATTTGAACTTTGAAACTCTTCCAACACCAGAGATATCATGAAAGGTTAAAATTTTACCCAACTTTGACTCTGCCTTATTGACCTTTAGGGTTAAAATTTTGAAAAAACCTGAAACAGGTTTACCTTTATTTTAAACTAAAAATCTATACTTGAAATTTTGAAGCTCTAGCTTTCACCATTTTGCAGCTACAAAAAATATGATTTTTGACCTTACCCTTGACTTTTGACCTTGAAATTTGTCCATAGCGGGTGCCCGCATATTAAAAGGAACCTACATGCAAAGTTTCATTATTATAGCTCTTTTGGTTACAGAGATATCGCAAAAGGTCAAAAAATACCCAACTTTGACCCAACCAAATTTACACTTTGGGTAAAAATTTTGAAAAATCCTGAAATAGGTGTTCGTTTATTTTAAGTCAAGAATCTATTCTCAAAATTTTAACAATCTAGCTGTCACCATACAAAAGTTATAATAAAAGTGACCTCTTACCTTGAATTAACCTCTGATCGAAAAATCCGTTCTTAACGCTCATCTACGTCATCACAGAAACCTACATGCAAAATTTCACTTTAATAGCACTTGTAGTTTCAGAGAAACCGTGTCTCTTACGTTTTGACCACTCCTTTATATATATAGATTAAGAGAAAATAAATAAATGATTGATTGATTGATTGATATGTACTTAGTCAATAGTTAGGTATATTACGATCAGTGAGAAATTCATTGAAGGTATAATAGGCTTTTTCAATTAGGATGTCATTGAGACGAGTTTTTAAAAACTTTCATATCTATTGTGTCATGTATGAAACAGAGACAAAAGCCCACGATTATTTCAAGGTTCTTATTATGTTTAGGTACGTTTCTGTCATTTTATGCCTGTTTTGATCACCTGCCTAATCGAAACCATGGATCGAGTAATTATCTAAGTATTTTCACTAAAACTTTTTCAAAATTCAATTTTTTTTCAAGTCTGGACAACGCACTAGTGTAATTTCAGATTACTTTGCGATACGCAAGAATAATGTCAATTTCAAGCAACGCTTTCCCTGATTGACGTTTCTAAATAAGTAATACTCTCAAACACAGATCGAAACTTGAGAGACGTCTCTAAATATGTACCGGTGTCATTATCTCTTCATTATCTGCACGATACTATTTCCTTTATTTTACTTACAAAAAGGCGATTAAGCTCTATTTTAAATTGAGTAGCTTTGAGCGCACAGTAGAGCGTTTGCAGTAGAGGATAAGAAGTATAATTTATTACCTAATTGCCTGCAGTTATCGCATAAAGTAAATCATAATTTTTTTTGAGTATTATGCACTACATACTTATTAAAATATTTTGAACGTTAGAATTAAAGGTGCGCCAAAATGCTCGAGGCAACTTTGATACCCTAATCCGATATGTGGATCAGCACACCCGACCTAGACATTGATTCTGAAAATGTATTATCAAGGTATATTATTGTGTCCATTATAAACTCATTAGTGTAGCGGGCAACGGCACTCACGGGCGCTAAATTACCAGCATTATCAATTTGTACTGACCGTACAAACAAAAAAGACGAATGTAGATGACCGGTTCCCGTTAACAAATTCGTATTGTGCAATGTGGAAGAAAAATTGTAACGCATGTTTGTGGGTTATTACCGCTACAGTTGAATGTAGTACATCCATACTTAAATGCTTTCTCTGCGCCCAACATTAATCATGGCTACAGTAGGTACGTGGAACGGACTACATTTGGTAGTGTAGTTATATGTTATGACTCTATTATTTTGGACTTTATAGACTTGATACAACGAATAAACACTTTTCTAACAGCCTTAAAATTAGGCTGTAATTATTTTGGTAGGTTTTGGCATAACAATCATTTAAAGACCTTTGTTTCTTTGACATTTGTTTTATTTGATTGCATTTACACCCCGACTTCACCCACTGCTGGGTATAGGCCTCCCTCAGTTTGTGCCATCCGCCACGCACGATCCTGCGCCAATCCGATCCTTCGTTTGCCCGCGACTTTGCATATATCGTCTGCCCATGTCGCTGGCGGACGACCAACACTTCTAAGTCCCTCTCTTGGCCATTATTTGATTTAGTATTGCAAAATCTTACGATTTTAATTCTTAAGTTTCTTTCAAAAAGTTTTCCTGGTAGGTAGTAGATTCACCATAAAATGCGATACTTACTGGACTCGCTACGCTACGTCCAGTGTCACAGTGCCAGCCCTTACTGGTGAGCGACATTTCATTATACAAGTCATTTGTTATTAACTAGACGTCTGCCTAATTGATTTAGGATTATGGTGCACTCTGCTGCAGCTTCAATTTACGCTCAAAGCAAATATTTTACCCTGTTCCTTTGAAATATGACTTTAAACATTACTACAACAAAAGCTATTAAAATAAGAGACAGGATCACGCCAGTAGGTTCACGAAATTCATATCACTTAACATATTATGTAGGTAAGTATATTGTTTTTGTGTTGATATTGTTAGAAGTAAACAGATAAATTGGTAACCTGCATTAGCCGGAAGCAAGCCAATCAGCAGTCAAGCCAAGTTCATTAGCTTAATTTATTGTTAATGGTTGTATTTCACGGTGGTGAAATAAACGCCTAAATATATAAATCTTATTTTATTAAAAGTCGTGCGTGTCGAAGTTGTAAGTAATACGCGTGTTTGAACAGTTTCAGAAATCAAAGGTTACTTCCTTATGTCTAAGTTCATCAAGTTTGCGTAATGCCTACTCCTAAGCTCGTCACGCATCCATCTGATAAGTTTTATACTTTGAGATACCGACGTGCAATTTGTAAATTATCGGTCTTTACGAGGTCACTGCTTTGAAAACTTGTTACGTATCAATAAAAAAACCATGTTGCATTGCTAAATATGTGATAAATAGCACAACGATTTTGTAGTACAGTGGGCGGAAACTCGATTGAAACGCAAGAAGTTTTGGAATTGATCCTCGCCACAAGACCAATGTTTGTATGATCTGCAAATATCTTTCTCGAGCCTTTCCCTTTATTAACATAGTTCCTCTCAAGGACATATGTATTTTTTCCACTCTGTATTATAGCAGGCTTTAATTTTCAGTTGCCTTAAATTGGTAGTTTTCAATTGCCTGGATACTAAAGTGTTTTACCAAGTTCTTTTAACTTATGTAGGTACTTACACTTGATGACTTGGTATTGTGACTCTTGTGATACCAACTGTAAACAGAGACAATTTGCACAGACAACAGATCATAGATCATTAAAGCTGACAAACGCTGGATAAGGCATTTAGTTTCAATATTTTATTACCCACTAATACCCACTGTGCCATTTTACAAAACTAAGTTGAGTTTTTGATACGAGAAGAAGAAAAATATCTTAAACCTTTAATTAAAAATTTGGTATCTAAATTAATTATAGTATCATATCCATACATGATTAAGTAATGTGAAAGTAACTCCTCCTATCTGTTACCTATGCGCCTTCAACGCTGAAAATATCATGATTAAATTGGTTATAAATTGAATCATTTTATAATCTTCATAATCATCTTACGCCCTTATTGCCGCAAATGACCAGGTATTTTACAACAAACAAACAACCGCCCACGCCTTCGCTCGCGTGGTACTAACCTATATGTCAATTAAAGCCTTTGTGTATTTCAGTCATAAACTATGTCATGAATTTTTCAAGTTTCAGAGTAGATTTTTCATGAAAGAGTAATAAACATCCATCTATAGATCCATACAATCTTTCGCGTTTATCATAAGTAGGATAGTAGGACTGGCCTTTAGGCTGGTCAGAAACGGTGAACTTATTACTGCCTTAATTATTGTTATTCTCAAAATATTTTTTTGTCCAGAAGCTCGCGCGATTTCATCACAATTTGATCGATGGTTTAGGAACGCATGAAGGACAAACATACATTATTTTTGACGACCTCTGTGGCGCAGTTGGGTGAACGCCCGGCTGAGACGCAAGAGGTTGCGGGTTCGATCCCCGCTACGGGACAAATGTTTGTATGTTCTGCAGATATTTGTTCCGTGTTTGGGTGTTTTCTATCTATAACATGTATGTATTTACAAAAAAAAAAAAAAAATCGTATCTAAGTATTATATCAGTCATCTGGTTACCATAACACAAGCATTAAGTTGCTTAGCTTGGGACCAGATGACGCTGTGTGGAATGTCCAAGGATATTATTATTATTTATTATTATTATTTTTATTTGTATAGATAGAGAAACGGCTGTGTTAACTGTCGTTATAACTGACACGCGCATTGTGCCTACCGGATTAAGCCGTAACACTTTATTAATTTTAATTAAGTTGAAATTAAACTAAACTTATTAAAAAAGCAATTTAGGGTCGGTTACTCGTCTGTGCTATGAGCCGTCTATTCCGTTTCATTCCCCCTCTATTACGAGCCCCCTCACTCCTTTCCAAAGCTAATCTGAAACTTCCACCTGAACCCCATTTCCCTCAAGTGGCCGCTTACTGCCTGTGATCATTTTTGAACTTTTATGCGTACCTACTCTACAATTTTTCACTTCAAGGTATCCCACATTTTGCTTTTGAAAATTATTCGAATAAGTACAAAAGTGATTTTTGCTTACAAATAATAACAAACCCTGTTCATGAATAAGAAAAAATGTAATACGTGGACCTGTGAAAATAGTAGATTGCTATACAAGGGGGCAAAGGCATTTTTTCTATGCACGAGATGGTTTATCGCGCGAGCGTCAGCGAGTGCGATAATGGTTCGAGTGCATAGAAAAGCCTTTTCCCCGAGGTAAGCACTCTGCTTTTCATTACGAATATGAGGAAATTACCAAAAAAATTGATGTAAAATTTAAATTTCACACACGAAAATTAGCTGTCTCGCTTTTTTTTTAAATCGACTAGTTTAATATTGACTAAAAGCAGCTAACGATGGCATGGCATAGCTGCGTTCCAGATTTTAAAAAAACTACTGACTGGTAGAATGGCTATAAAAGTAGTAGGCATTCTACCAGTAGTTTTTTTTGATGATGAAAAAATTTAAATAAATAAAATAAAATAAATAAATATAATATAATTAGTGCTAGAGAAGCACAAATTCGTGCAAGAGAGACATAATATCTAGCATCTGATTGAGTTAGAAGAACTTGAACACTTAGCATGCATCGACATGCCACAAAAGAAATGTCAAAAATGAAGTTGACATTTGACAGTTATTTACTTTCCTGCCCTAGGGCAGGAAAGTTCTTGTTTTCCCTAGGGACAGAAAATGCTGCTTTGAACCCTATAATCAGGCAACTTCGTGCGTACTTTCCGTGTATGAGTAATGAAAAATTTATTGCTTTTCTGTAAACTCTCGCAAGTATCTATTTACTTAGGTACATTTATTATAATTTCATTATTTGGCTTCGAGTTTTCGCAATATTGCATTCTTTATGTTTTTTATTCAAAAATGCAATTATTTTCGTATCACACAAACTCGTACATCCTCAAAAGTGCTTGAAAAACGTGACCGCGCGTAATGTTTGTGTTATCAAGTTTATCTAAACATAGTCAACATGGGATTGAACGGTTAGGCCGACACGACAGTTGACGGCTTATTTATTATTGTTTTCTTAGTTTGGCAAGGAATGACTGCTCAACCCAGAGCGTAATAATTACAAAAAATATAACCTGGTCTTTTTTAATTATAATTTTATGCAAATTTAATTGCGAAATTGTCTACTGCATTTGATATCGTATCGGCCGATATAAATTATTACTACAACTATAAAAAAATGTGAAGCATCAAGGTGTAACTTCTTCCTCACTCTTAAACCAAGGTTCCAGACAATTCGTAAGCTACTTAAGGACTTTAGAGTATCCAATAATAGGAAGTCGTAAACATTCCTTGAAATGATTCATGAGATTGAGCACATTTACGTCGATCTCATCTATACTAATTATTAATATCATAAAGAGGTAAAATTTGATTGTTTGTATGTTTGTTTGTTTGACGGAGGTAATCTCCGAAACTACTCAACCGATTTCAAAAATTCTTTCACGAGTGTGTAGAATGGACTGTCCGGGTGGTTATAGGCTATGTTTTATCCAGGTAGTTTATTTAATACACCCGTGCGAAGCCGGGACGTGCTGCTAGTATAATTATAAAATCAAAACAAGTATTTACCAAATTTAAGTACCAAGTATGGAATTGATGCACGAGTTGATTTCTCAACAACGCAAAATTTCATGATGTGATATCTCATTAAACATTTCAGCTCGAAACAACAACGAAGTGTTTTCAATCAAGAAGTACCTACCTACTTTTTTGTTCGTAGAGAGTTCGCAAAGTTACGAGGCACTTTCTTCTTCGACTGGCCCCTAACATACGTACATGCTTCAATTAATACTTTCAATCATGCCGTACAAAACATGTCAGTGAAAGTTATCTTCAACGGTTGATGAATTTTTGAATTGGATATAATCGTGCTAACTTGTATTTAAATGTAATTGCTTGCAGTTTTTCTGTAAAGACTTTTAAATATTTATTATAATTAATCGTTAAATACTATGTTGATATCAGTAAGAAAGGGTTGAAATGACGGTTTATTCACTCAAATGCAAGAATACCATATTTTGCTGACCTCTCTAAAGGATGAGGACAGGAAGATGACACTATCATATAGAACAGTTTGTACCTAGTTGTGCAAGTCAGTGCGTCAAGAAGAGATATGATAATTTCAGTAAACTATCAAATGAGATAATCTCAAGTTTTGAAACACTTACTGCTATCGTGATTATTTAAAACAACAGTAAAACTATATGATATAGGTATCAAAGTTATCAGCGCAAAAAATAATTTTAATTGTACCTACTTTGTTCACCTTAGTAAATTTGCAGAAGCTTGTTTTTGTCAATAAATGTATAATTTAACCCAGGCGCAGATCGATGGCGCGATATTCTTTTTTTGTATTAGCGTGTCCTGTCTATGCGTAGAAGTAGAAGGAACACCTACCAACTCCATAATCTAATCGCTTTCTTATTGCGTACAGACAAACAAACACAGAGAGTTGATAAATGACCTCGTTATTATAACGGTTACAACTGCTGCATGATTTTCATTTCTAGGCCACTACATTTCTTTGAGAAGCATGTTACATGCTTTTTAGGCATGATTTGAATATTTTTTGCGAGTAAAAATTGAATGTATGTACTGATATAAATAAAGCTTACAATAAAAGAAACGGATTTATGATTTTGTATAAGCCATAATTACATACACAAATTTAACTTAAAAGGCAACTCTTGAGAAATCCTACCAGTCAAGGGTAGAGAGAGAATAGAACTAAATATCAGCTTAAACGCGACGTCTCTTTAGTTGACCTCATCGTCGACGGGCACCTTCACCTCTTAACCAATACCAAACATGTTTTTCACAATATTTACAATGCATCTTTTAATTAAAATAATATTCACGTAAACATGCGGTTAGGTAGGTACATTATGTTATTCTAAAACATAAAAGAGTTTTGCGCGTAATAATTTGTTTTGTGACTCATCCCGGTCCCTAACGTTCTCACAAAGATATTCGCAGGAAAGAGTTATAAGCCATTATGATAATGTCACCGTGAGATCCGAACACAGAGTGAACTGCAACCTTCAAGGCGATGGATGTGTTAGATTCGACACGCCATCCTTCCTGCAATTATAGAAAACATGGCGTTGTTAATCAAGAATCCAATTTCGAAGTCATTTTTAATAAAATTATAATTGAACCTGAATCGGAGTCGACACAGAAACATAACCTACATGTACGCATGCGAGAGCATTCATAACTGTTAGTGTATGATGATAAATACAGGGTGTCCGGCGGAGCAGGTACATTAGTGATGTTTCGCCGAAAGAAGGCCGTGTTGCGACCTTCCAAATTGTGGGCGCCGATCGTTGACCGGGCTCGGATCGCTTCGTTACACTCAACTGCTCAAATGATGCCAGCCTCAAGCTGCGGACCCGTGGTACCTGGCTTGTATTCTAATTAACTTGCGGTCTACATCCGCATCGCAATTTTACACATAATATTAGGGGTTTTATTTTAGGAATCGGGTGGATACATATTTTATACTTGGCAATAAACATCACATAAACACAAACTTATGATTGTGATGGACCGTTCTTGTTTGATGGAGTAAGTAAAATGAAGAACCGGAAGGTTTATTTCGTTTTTAATGAAAATAATTAACTTTTCATTGTAAATGCTATGAGTGAAGACACAACAGTTATAGCAGTATACTTTAATAAGTCTATTAGAGCTTTTGATGAGCTTTTCTGATCTGTGGAAATGTAAGACCATTTTATTTGTTTGTAAATACAGCCTCTTATCACATAAAAACGGTTATAACTATACAGTTATCACAGGATACGTCATGTATTATGTGTTATTCAATGGACCTAAGTTTTTTGCGCAAATATTTGAAAAATAAAACTTTACAACAGTAAAATTAATATATTTTTGTTAATAAATTTATATTATTAAAATTGGTTTGTCGCAAATTGAATATATTATGATTCGTTTATAAGTACTTAGATTTAAAAAGTTTTTTGAGTCTGTAATTTATTTGTGTCTTTTTATTACTTACCTAATTAAATATTTACGGGGCTCAGGTGGAGAATTGCCGTACGTGGGACATTTTTAATTAGGTACTCATATACGTAAGATTGCAACTAATTACCGTTACGGTAACTGTTGTCATTTTAATTCACATCCTCACGATCATGGACAGCGATTACCTTCTCTCTGTCAACTTTACCCCTTTTGTACCGAACTAACTAACAATATCATGCATTCTTATGAGCTTAATTGGATTACTCTGGAGTAAGAATGATCAAGTTTAAAGTTTAATTTCTATATTTCTTTCTGAAAACTGCTTTACTTATTATTGATACTTATATTTTTATCCTTTAGATTTTCCATCAAAGTAAAAGGTACAATAAACAAATTCTGTTTATAGTGGTCACATGGCTAAAATTATGATTACTAGAATCCCATTTAGAATGCAATCATGTTGTAATTGCTTGTAACTTTATCTGAATACTGTTTATAATAGCAGTAATACTCAGTGCGTTGTGTTCCGGTTCAAAGCACGAGAAGGTACCTACTAGGAAAACATGGTAACGAATAGAGCACGTATTGTACTTGACAGATAACGTTTATAACTTTCCCACAACATTTTTTAATATTAGAAACCATTTCTGATCCGAAAGGGGCATATAGAAATCCCAGTTACGTTGACAAAAAAATAAATCATTTAATTCATGGAAGTAAAATTGTTAATATGTTTCTCATTTTTTTTAACGAAATATCATATGAGGTTATACGAGTACATGCTCGCATGTACTCGTATCTCCTGATGATTATTAGATATTTACGTTTTTAGACTTCCCCTAAATAACTTTGAAAAAAACTAAAGAATTTTTATTGAGATAAGGAACAAATTCACAAAACAGACAGAAACAAAAAATACTTAAAAACTAATTTAATAAAAATGAACTCTGTATTGTAACCTAGTAAGTATTAAGTACATAAAAAACTTACCTACTCTGTAGGTACCTACATACCTAAAAAAAATAGAGTGAAAGCTCAGTAAAAGTGACAAGTGATTTACTTCCACGGTCATTCGAGTTCTGCTACCCTTCGTATAAAAAAAGCGATGCAATATCGCGTAGATAATGGCTAGCGTAATGTAATGCGCAGGTAACTTTTACGCTACGTTTAATAGCAAGTAACTTATCAGATTTTAGCACGCTATTTAATTAAGTTACCTACTGTTTTAAATTTGTGCAGAATTTTGAATTTCAGAACATAACTTTTGAGATAATACTTTTTTGGGATTAGATGAGCAACGATAAATTTCCTTGTATAACTGCGTTTAAATAAGTCGCTTGTTAATTCCATTCTTATTTTAGAACTATTTATAAAATAATAATTGCATTCTGCTTCTAAAATTGAAAAAAAAATGTATTGGTTTCATTTTGCCAAGATAAAGTTATGAAAATTGTTTAAAAAACGATGAAAAAAAATATCGACTACAATTTGACGCTACTACAATTATTTGTAAGTTCTTTTGTGGTGGTGAATTGTGATAATTTGATAATAGGTGCGACCTGAGTGCTCGCAAAGTGTTGACACGCGTCTCTTGCAAGTAGTTAGGTATTCGCCGACTCTGGCTCACTGGCTCAACTGCTCCTAAAAAAAACAAGCGCCGGTCCGGACTCACTGCCTAAAAAAAAAAAAAAAAAAAAAAAAAAAGTTTGGTGTCTTTTCCTAGGTTTTTCAGGTCGCTGAATCGATTTCTTGCATTAACTTTTTGATTGCTTTAACGGATCAAGAGATACATGAGTGAGCTAAACAGAGCCACTCCATTGCTAATCACCTATTCATTTCCTTATCACCCACTGACTTCGGTGTGCCATTGTTCCATTGTTTACGGCGTTCGTGTTAATCAGCTCAGGCTAATTAGGTTAGGGGTTTGGTATTCTATTAAAACAACATATTTTTGGATGAATCACAAACCTTTATTTCCTTTAAAATAAGTAAAAAATAGTTTATGTAAAAATATATCATTATCTATTTTATTACTACTAAATAATTTTATAAAGTCCATCATTGTATTTCCATAAAATTTGTTATAAAGATAAGTTAAACAATATTCCCCGCAAACTGATGTAAAATCATCTTGTAATCTATACCTATTAAAATCCCACTGCTTTGAATTCCTGTTCAAGAAATCTCTATGATATCCTGTAGGTGGTCGTCCATAGGAATCAAAGTACTGACCAAACCTATTTCTATCTATATGTATGGCTACCCAATGCGAACCTGGCATGCTGTCGGTATCCAAATTGCTTATCATGTACGTTGGAACTTTAATGTGTAGGGGCATCCTGTTTGCTGCATATACATTGTTTTGTAATGTAGGATGAATGGTGTTCAAATGTTTTTGAATCTCAATCGTGTTCATATTCAGTCAACCTCTCGCATAAAGCTCAAATCAAGAATGTGGAACTAAATAAACTGAATTTCTTTATAAACATTGTGCAGGGACATAAATAAAAAAGATTGGAAAATGTTTTAATGTTTTTATTATTAATATTTATATACATATAGGTACGTTTACAACAATGCTTACCTACTTAACTGCTATAGTCTACGGTTACATTTCGGTTCTTATCTATTTCAATTACATTATCAAATTCTGCATAAACAATACAATTTACAGTCTGAGTAAGAGTAGACTCAAAACGAACTTCTAATCTAACACTACCATGTTTTATAAGATTCCAATGTGTGTTTGAATTCGAGCTTAGATCGGCTGTTAGATCAAAAGCCAACAAACAGTATCCTTCTGCATATTTTTCCCTAGAAATCCCATTCCCTTCATTAAGAAAATGTATACCTGTTCCTGAAAAAAGTGTGTGATAAGCAGCAGTAAAAATATTACTCTCAAAAGATGGTTGCAAAGCTTTTGAAGGTATTTGCTGGCCATCAATGTACAAACAAAATGTATTTAATAATAGTTTTCAAAATTGAATGGATTTTTAGTCAGACACCCGTTAAACGCTGCATTGTTTACAAATCCAACTATACATCTTTTAGGAACTTGTCCTAGAAAAATATTGTCAAGAGTCTTGCCCTGAACCCCTGAAGGTATGGTTAAAACTTTTACTTCAGCACGAGTAATAGGATACTTAGCGGTAGTAGAGGCTAAAACTTTCTGATGTGCGAGTAACACAGTCGGATTGATTCGAGCTCTACGAACAATAAGAGTTGCATCTGTTATGCTTACTTTAAATTTTAAATCGGTTGAAGATGCCATGAGATTAAACGTCTCTCTAGAACGAACTAATTTAACATTCATTTCGACACCATTTATTAAAAATTTTTCCTGGTTAAAAATATCTCCATGAAGATGTCCAATCATTTCTATTTCCTTACTTTGACTTACTAACTGTTGTCTTTTAATGAATCCACCATTTTTTTCATCGGTTGAGTTCATTTTTCCGGCAGTATCTTCATACCAAAGACCACAAGTTAGGTGAGATTCTTTAGCTGCAGGAGCATAGTTTAATAAAGTTTCCATGTAAGCTCGATATGCATATGTGTTGTTTGGAGGTGATACAAGCTTCTGATTCAAATATACATCTAGCTGACTGAAGAGTGAATGAAGCCAATTATTTATCGGTGATACAATTGTTGATTCGGCCAGCTTTGTTGAGTCTTGGTTAAGTATTTTAGCTTTAATGTGTATCAATGTGTGAGACAAATCTATGTAATCATCACCGGTTCCGGGTACTTGAAATTCTATAGGACCATCGTCAGCAAGAGATGAAATGGGTTTGTAGTGTATCCACAATCCATTTTCGATACTGGTTTGTGTAGATGGTAAAGCAAATAGATCCAACTCTGATTTAATGCACTCACAAGAATGACTATGTAAAAAAGACATCTTTAATTAATTAAATATATCTTTTAAATTATTTGGTTTGGCTCTTGATTTTTTAGTAGTTTTCACTAAGGCGGTCGGAATTGGATTGAATGAAGAAATACGTTTTCTTTTTGTTATATATCCAGAGCCGGACATTAATCGATCTATTTTACTATCTGCTTTTCTTTTTAAATTTGAACTTGCATCTTTAAGGCGTGATTTAATTGAATCCTCCATTGGACGAGCGCTTATCATATCTGATAGAAGACCAACACCTGCATTTAAGGCTTCCTTGCCTATTACACGGGCACCACTAGAAAGTAATGGTAAAACTGATCTAAATAATCCTCCTAAGAAGCTACCAATACCATGACCGCGTTGATAAGGAGTCCCTTTATAAATTACTCCGATCCCAGAACCAGCTTGATGCGAATAATAATGTTCATATGGACAAGTTATACCATCACGAGAATGCATTATAGTTTTCGGAAATGTAGTTTAACACACACTGTTCCAAACTGAAATGGTATTTTTTGGCCAGTGTTAGATCTTATATCCACTTCAAGCGTGTCGAATTCTCTACGCATAACAGGTAAGTAGTGTGGTGGAGAGAAAACATGCATTTTATTTGCTCCATAAATGTACTTTGCTGGATCTAAAGGTATAATTCTCAAGAGAGGAGTCATAACATCTCCAACTATCTGAGGTTCGATTATATCACAATAAACAAATAATTGAGATGGCAACCCCAAATGTAGATTGGCAGGACATTTTCCGAATCCATTTTCTACGAGATTTCTATCCGGTTCGAATCCAAGTTGAATACCAAGCTTGGGTGATAACTTTAACGATTTGATATTTTCATCTAACATCGTAGCGGAAACAAACTTTGATATATCATCATATCGAAATCGAATTTTTTCCTTTACATTATTCAAAGCTGATAGAATGTGATTAATATTATCATAATTCGTGGCTGGAATATGGGTTTTATAATAAACCAGTGAAGGTTTTTCTTCATGTGGCATTAACATAAATTTTGTTATGTAAATAATATTTTCATGGTCTTGTACCGTAAACATGGTACAAGGGTATTGAAATTCAACCACTCCAACTAACCATTCTCCCTCCAACTTGATAGATTTTGGTAATTTCGTTGAAAATCTTGTAGTTGTGTTGTCTGGATAATATTCCATAGAACTGTTACTGAGTAATGTTAAATAAAAACTTTCTTTAATCATATTGCGTTTAATTCAGAAAACAAAACCCAACTATTAAATTTATCTGGATAACCTTTCCACTTCACTAACACTTGCTTTCTGTTGCCGGAATAGCGAGAACGAATTATTTTATCTATTTTATAGTTAGAGGTGGGATCGTATGACACTTTCTGTAATTCCTTTTCATAAAAAGTTCCAACTATATCTTCCTGCTTTAAATCTTTTAGTTTATACACAACCAATGGAGAACGATCTATCACTGAACTTACTATAAATATTTCATCACTCCAATTAGATTCATAACCCTTTTGAAAAATGTGTTTATATTTTGTTATTCTTACATAGTCACCAATGCGTAATTTCGGTAAAGATCTAGTATTAATTCGATAATTATGTCTATCATACAAGTTGTTCCAAACAGTCATTATATTATCTGAATTAACATCACAAGGACACATCTTAATACTTGAATGATAGCTATGGTTATAAGCATACAATAAATCCTGTAAAACGTCAATGTATCTATATGTGTTTTTGTGGGTGAAATAACGCCACATCCTCATTTTCAGTGTCCTTTGAAATCTTTCAACAATGCTAGCTTTAATATCAGGATTATTTGTTGTATAGTAATTAACATTTTTAGTTCTTAAGTATTTCTGAACATCCTTGGAAACGAATTCAGTTCCTTTGTCGGATTGTATATGTGTTGGTGTTGTATCAGCCTCATAAAATATGCTTTCCAAACATGATTTAGTGGTGATCGAATTTTTACTCTTCATTGGTCGGGCATATGCATATTTGGTAAAACAATCAATAACACAAAGAATGTAATTAAAACCATCGTTATATTTTGAATAAGTTCTCATATCGCTTAAGTCAGCTTGCCATAGTTCATTAAGATTAGATAAAACATATTTGTTTCGTGGAAACTTCTTATGTATTGGTTTATGAAGTGTGTACGTTTCTTGTGATTGCAACCATTTAATAACATCGTCTCTATTCATTTTACCTTTCATGGCTTTAGCTAGTTTGTTGACACTAGCATACCCAGCTGGATGCGATGGATTATAGTAGATATTATTTATTTCTAATAAGGAGTCCATTTCTCCCAATCTATTTTCTGTTGAGCTTTTCGAACGTGTTTATACCTGTTTCGGGATTTCGGTGTTGAAAATATTTCCTCTTGTTGTGGTGTGGGTTGTTCAAGATCTTTTAGCTGAAGCTGTTTTATAAAATCGCTCCTTTTTGGGTTTCCGATGTAAGTCAATGGTATTTGTATTTCTTTTAACGCACTAGCAAACTGTTGCCATCCAATTGGCTCATTATTTTTAAGTGGTCTTACACAATCATTTACCAAGTCTAAAATATTGCTTCCAGCTATTTTTTCTTTATTAATAATAACTGTACCCACATCATCCCAATCAATTTTGTCTGCATTCGAAGCCACCAAATTTAATAATAACTCCCCTTTTCTTGTATAAGTTTTTGGTATTAAGCTTAGTATATGTCGGGGGGTGTATGTATGTCTTTTATTCAATAATGTATTTTTATCCAGGGTCTCTTCTCCGTGTGATGCCTTTTCAACAACTACATTGTTGATGTCAATGTCTTTGTTTTTATCATCTGTGACTTCTGGTATGTCGGTATTTGAAACTAAAGGTAATTCGAGAGGTTGACGTCCTTCTTCAGTAAAATGTAAGTATCTTTGCAAAATTTGTAAGTATAAAATACATTTTTTTCTATCTTCCATCTGACTATTCAAAATATTTTGCAATTCAATGTCTAATCGTGACATGGGGCTGTCAGCAGAGTTTTGTTGTTTAATTTTTTCAAACATGCTTGGATCAATGAGTAACATTTTTTTAGCGTGTTCCATGTTTCAAACGATAGAGCCAACTAAAGCACTCAAAAGTGAACCCAATATGATAGGTAAAAATGATCCTCCTTTTTGAACTATTATGTGTTTACGTACTTTTTTTGTACTTTTACGCACTAGTTTGCGAAGTAATTCTTTATATTTTTGTAACTTTTTCTTCGCCTTTTCTTCAAGAGGTACTTTACCTTTTAAAACGTTATGGATTATTTCACAAATACAATTGATTTCATCTTCATCACATGACTTTAGAAGAGCTTTTTGATATTTTGGTTTAAGCGTATGCAGAGCACTAAGTAAATCTTTATGCGTCTTCAAGCTTCGATGCATTATTGATAAATGATTTGAATTTGTTGATTCTTTACATATTTAAATGTTTTTTTTGGGATATAAACAGAGCAATATCCATCTGAGGGAAATATTTTTGTTTTAAATCGACACATTTCACTAGTGTCTTGTTTGAGATCTATCATCAAATACCCATGAGCTTCTTTAGTTGCATCTTTGTATGAATCTTCCACAAACTTTGTATTTTCAGGTGATACTTGACGTGCTAGATATCTTATTTGAGTTTTATCTCGAGGATTTTTAAAATAGATAATATAACTTGAATTCAAAGATATATCTCTTTGCCCTTTACCTTGATGAAACAAGTTTTGTGTTAAATAAAAAACACTCAGGTTTCTATGATGGCTACCTTTGGTAAATATGTCAACAACACGTCCATCTGATTCTCTCATGAGATCATCTATGATTACTAGTTGTGCTTCCTTTCCATCGAACATAGTGAGATCTGGTATACCTTGACAATAATTTACGTTCTTGAGGTTATACAAAGGCTGCATTTCATCAAAACACCAAGTTATTTGGGCAAAATTAACACTACAAATTTCCTTTAAATACTTTATGAAGTTTGTAACAAAGTTAGATTTTCCACATCCGCTTGGACCGGCTACTATTGCACTAAAAGGATGATTAAAATGAATCATATTGATATGTTGTTCGTAAGGGGGTTGTTTAAATAATGAAACAAAAAACTTATTTATCACATCTTTATATTAAAAAAAAAATACAACATAAACAATTAGAACAAATAAAATTCTTAGAGCTAGCACAAAAACAGCAAAATTATAATACAATTTACATAAAATAACATCTAACATGAAATAAGATAAATTCATATTTACTTATACCTACAATACAATCTTTGATACCTATTATCTAACTTTGCATTTAATAAAATTCTTATAACTAGCACGAAATCAATACAAAAAATAGGACAAATTCATGTAAACAATACATTCATCATACTTATTATCTAACTTTACATTTATTTTCTTTCACAACACAAACTTAAACTAAATTATTAACTTACACTATGATAACAATTATCTTAGTCTATAATGACCCCAAGCTAATGTGTCAATATTATTGGATAAAATGTGACGTTTGGTGTCATTATAAGACAAACAAATTTTGTTTATCTGCTGAGTAAATATTCTATGCTTTATTGATTTAAACAGATTCATGGTACTATACTGAATATTTTTGTTAAAAAGACATGATTTATAATTTTCAATTTTCAAATTCTTTGTGACACATTTCTTTACACCTTTAGCTTTTGCAACAAATTTATTATCAACATCTAAAGCATACATTTTAGATCTTAATCCAACGTATTCTCGAAAAATTTTACCATTATTCTCATCTTTGAAAAAACCTAACTTCTTTTTATTTATTTTTGGATAGCCAAAAATGTTGTCATCTGCATAATCGGATGTGTCAAATTTAGATGCTAGGTCTGGTTTAATACTTTCATAGAAGTTATCTGTGAAAACTTGATAAATCAAACTATCAGTATCAGTATAGAGCAGTTTTATGTTATTGTTAAATTTTTTAAGCATGTAGTTGTAATGAAAATCATACATTAAAGTTTTTGAAATATCCAAAATGCAAAAGCCTAAGTATATTGGTTTATTATAATACAATTTCGTTTTTCTTAACTGAATCGCTACTAAATTCTCACCAAAAATAGAAGAATTTTTAAATTCTGGTTTCGCAACATAATCTTGTACGCCAAGTTTTTTACCTCGATTTTCCCAATGTGTTAATAGTTTGACATTTACCCTTTTTTCGATATTTTCCATTGTCTTCCCAAATACAGAATTATTCATTAATTTGTAAAAATCTTTTTCGAAATCAGATTTTGCAGATGTTCGCAAAGTTGTGTTTAAATCGATGTAATGTTTTAACCAGGGACTTTGTTTAAATTTTAGTATCCTATGAACCTTTGTAACTTTGATGCCTAATTGAATGCATTGTTTCAAATTCCTATAGTGTATTTTATACTTAATCTTATTGTTTAAGTTAGGGACTAATTTGATTTCTTTAGAATTTCCTACTTTGATGTTTTCAGGACAAAGAGGTAAATCTGAATGCAAATCATGTAGTTCAGTGGGGTACTCCAAATCAACTTCTAAAATAAAACCATATTCAGAATTATCTGACACGTCAAAACTTGTATCAGCGTTTACCCACTCAAACCCACCAACCGGAAGAAATTGAGACATAGCCCAACCATAAAGATTATTAGCATCGAAATAAGTCAAATATGATTTTTGCTTATTTTTATCATAATCTTCCATGAACTCATTATTCGCTTTTGCATAACGATTACTACACTGAGACACACCTCCTCGTATACCAGCCCTAATAAAAGCTATTTTGTCATAATCTGTCAAAAGTTCCAACTCTATTTGGGTATTTTTCAACATAGCGTCCCAACTTAATCCAGGAGCTGTGAAGTAATGAGCTGGATCCAAACCATATGTTTTTAAACATAAAGTTCTAAAATTTTCAAATACATCTGTTAGCAGTAAAACATCAGTTTTGAGGTAGAGGTCTGAATAATCTGACATATTACGACAGTGAAAGTGTTGCCAAACATCTTTAGCATGGTTGTAATCATCATTTGATACATGTGAATTTGTTAGTGAACTATAAAACATTTCCTGACTAGGGAGTGTTTCTTTTTTCAAACAGTCTTCAGATGTTATGAATTCATATGGGTATATACCTTTTTTTCTCAAACGATTGAAATCTTCGTTATTAGGAAAGTTATATCTTAAAGTTTTGAATTGTTCATTGCTTAAATTTTTTGTTAGCTGATCAAGACTGCAAGGTAAAAATTTAAAGGAATCTAGAAATCTTAAACAAATTTTTTGATTATTTATATTCATGGTTTTGGAAAAAGAAATATATTTTTCTTTGGTTTGAGGAATAACATCAATTTCTCCTTCAACAAAATTTAGGGCGTGAACTATGAAATGTGCATCATAATTGCTTAGATTATGTAGAAAAACTGGGATGTAATGGGGAGACCGAAACTTTTTTACACATACTTCATGTGCGACACCCCGAAAGTCACCTGTTTGCCAATCATAATCTAACGTGCCTTCACCATTTAAATTACTCTCACAGATATGACATGTTGTTGCAGTTAAAACTTTATTTTCATCTGTAGTCGACAAAGGTTTAGGACAAATTTGAAAGATATTTTTTCTACATATCATTTTTAAATCTTCATACAAACTATTCATGAATTCTTGCGCGCAATTTTGACCACTGTAAGTCTTATATTTTGACAAAGTATCATCATATGAACATTTGATGTAATACCCAAAACTATACGGTTTGTGCTCATGAGTATTGCGTGTGTATGGTTTTGAGGGATCGTTAAAACATGATTTGATTGGGTTTAAAAAAGCTTCAAAATCAGCATATATAACAAACGGTATTTTTAGCTTTCTATTGTATTTATCGAATTTCAATTTGTCATTGGATACTGGTCGACCGAACCAATCTTTCGATGTCTTATCACCATTTGGTAATTCTGTCGCGATGTGTGCACAATCATGCCGTTGATGGTCAATCAATCTGTCTTTTGTTGGAAAGTGTAGTAAACATCCATCACAAATATGAACAGCATGATCATGATTTGAAATCTGTTTACTGACGAGACGTGACATATTTTTAATGTAGCAATAGTGTTTATTTATTCCGTTTGAAATTAATAATAAATTAATGTGAACATCTTTGCGAGATTTTGTTAAATACAATGGACCAACAACGCTATAACACTTATTTTCTTTGATGAATTCTAACCCAAACACGTTAATGCTAATATTGTTAAGTTTTTCAACTTTAGAAATATCAGGAAGCTTTACTGGAAAATCTACTCCGTCAAATTTCAATTTATTTGAATGTGCAGTGTATGATGATACTCGATCAGCATTTTTATTAACTGGATACAAAGCGGAAAGCAAAGCCCATTTAAAGCATAAATTGTCAGCATTTTTAACATTAATTACAGCTTTTTTACTTCTTATATCAATCGGCAACTCAATATATGAAGTACCGCGTAGGGGGTTAAATTTATTAACATTCATATCTAATGCTTTGATTTCTTTAAGACTCCAACCACTGTCTTTTTTCTCAAAAGAACTGATTTTATTTATTAAAGTGTCACACAAAGATGAAAATAGAAAATTTAGATCATCCCCTTGAAATACTATGTAATTAAATGTTTGGAAATCAAAAGTTTGAATCGAATCCTCCTTAGTTTGTTGAATAAACTCAGCATGCAGAACAAAGTTTACTTTAAAAACTGTTTGCTGTTGAATAGATTCCTCAATGAGAAGCATAATTTCATTTTTAATAGAATTTAAAAATAACTCAGGGGTTTTAAAGTTATTTGCATGTTGATCTTTTTTTCCATTTATCTTATAAGAAATTATTCTACAACCAAAAGCTGATTCAATTACTGAAACGTTTTCTATTGATTCATGTACCTTTTCAAGTCTACTTTTGTGTTGTTTACTTTTTAAATGATTTGCAAGATACCTTTTCCTAACAAGAACTTGACAAATGCTGCAATTTACCTTATCATCACCCTCTGTGTTGCTAGCTCCCATCGATGAGGTGGATGGCACATCTTCATATCGTACTCTTTTCACGGTAATGTCAGCATTTTCAGAATCATTTACTCTCTTAAGAGATCCCCCCACTTGGTGACTGCAATAATATTAAAAGAGTTAAGACACAATTTCAGTTAAGGATAAAGAAAATTACTAGAGGGTGAGGATATGGATACCACTTACTTTATTTTTGCTTCAACCCGAGCACATTCCTCGTATAATAATTGGTTGTATTCGTCCTCAGGCATCACACAATGTTGAAGTTTATTATCAGTTTTTGCATTTATTGTTTCTTCAACTCGAGCACATTTTTCATATAATAATTGATTGTATTCATCTTCCAGCATCTCACAGTTATCAAATACATGACAAATTTCATCAATGCAATCGGAATCCATCATATTAAAAAAGGCACTAACACAGTTCACACTTGTATTTTCCATTTTGTGGTAAAGATCACAGGAAGTACTCACGCGTAAGTGATACACAGTTCAACTATTGCCACAAGCAAGATTACAAGAACTATTTATACTCATAACAGGTAAAAGGACCCTACATTACAAAGGTACCTCATTAGTTAAGTATTACCTACTTGCTAGAGCACCCCCAACTGATGAGCCATTGTTTCCCGAGACACTATTATTCGATACTTAAGTAATTAAGAACAAAAATTTGCAAATGAGGAGTAATCTTAAATCTACCATGAATGAAAATTATATCAAAACTCTGACTCTAAACATAAAAATTGCTTACTATTAAGTTCTAATTTTTAAAATGATGCTTTTTAGATGATGGGTCTGATAATATTTCTTTCGTTATGGAATATATTATTTTTTTTATACATTCATAATTGTCATTGGATTCATTTGTAAAATATTTTACTCTATAGCTTGCATGTTTCCACTGTTCTGTAGGTGTGATTTTATTTATTTTATGCATATCATAAACTTCTATTTTTATCATGTGTCTTGCTGAAGGACCATCCTCTTGATTGGTGGTTATAAAAACATTGCCACCTTCATGGTGAGCATGAGACACAGTGGATGATAGCTTTCTCTTCTTTGTTTGTTTTACTTCAAACAAATTATCTAAACTTTCGGTCGATTTCTTTCTTTTCATCTGTTTTTTGGATGGATTTTCTTCAAAAATGTTAAGTGGTTCTTGGGTTTTATCTTCATCATCTGAACAAGCATAATAATATTGCTTGAATGTATTTTCTTCAAAAGAATTCTGCAACAATACAATTACCACTATCAAAGTTTTGAAACTATATCCACAAAATTAAGCAGAACAACTAAGTTTTATTAAAAGTACTTACATCCATGATTGTTCTGTAGATCACCTCAAACACTACACTCACTTCACAAAAAATCTGGAGACTTACAAGTCACACAAAGAAGCACTTGACAATGAATGTTTAAAATAAAATTTGACTTACTTATATAGCATTTATTATCTCCTAAAACTACATTGAGTACTCGATAACAGTTGATAAGCAACATTGCATACATATTTTAACAACCGACTAATGAGCACCTTTCAAACAGCATTCCAGAAATTTGATAACTGTTGATAAGCACCATTGTGTGCATATTTTACCAACTGACTAATAGACAATTTTCAAAAAGCATTCCGGAAATTTGATAAGCACCATCATTATGACTGTTTGAACTATTGTTTGTTAGTAATATTCCTACCTTCGGGGGTTCAGGACAAGATCTTGACAATATTTTTTTTAGGATAAGTTCCTTTTGATAAGAGGTACCTATAGTTTATTACAAATCATATGATTGAGCGGTTGTCTTCAAATTTACATTGTTAGTAAAACCTACTCTGCGATGGTGATGATTGGGCTTTATCTTAGTAGCCCCCCATTTTATCCGTACTACACCTCGAAAATAGAACGATTGAAGAGTTTCGCTACTTGGCCTCTGAACAAAATATCCCCATCACCGGAAGCGCTAGCAGATGCTGGTTTTTTCTACACTGGTTTGGACGATAAAACTATATGTTTTTACTGCGGTGGCGGCCTCAACGAGTGGGAAGCACAAGACGATCCTTGGATGGAGCATCTACGATTACTAGGTCGATGGTGTCATTATGTGTCTTTAAAGTTTAATAAAACATATATATAAATATTAATAATAAAAACATCAAAACATTTTCCATTTTTTTTATTTATGTTCCTACACAATGTTTATAAATCCAACTGTGTTACTCGCACATCAGAAAGTTTTAGCCTCTACTACCGCTAATTTTCTTAATGAAGGGAATGGGATTTCTAGGGAAAAATATGCAGAAGGATACTGTTTGTTGGCTTTTGATCTAACAGCCGATCTAAGCTCGAATTCAAACACACATTGGAATCTTATAAAACATGGTAGTGTTAGATTAGAAGTTCGTTTTGAGTCTACTCTTACTCAGACTGTAAATTGTATTGTTTATGCAGAATTTGATAATGTAATTGAAATAGATAAGAACCGAAATGTAACCGTAGACTATAGCAGTTAAGTAGGTAAGCATTGTTGTAAACGTACCTATATGTATATAAATATTAATAATAAAAACATTAAAACATTTTCCAATCTTTTTTATTTATGTCCCTGCACAATGTTTATAAAGAAATTCAGTTTATTTAGTTCCACATTCTTGATTTGAGCTTTATGCGAGAGGTTGACTGAATATGAACACGATTGAGATTCAAAAACATTTGAACACCATTCATCCTACATTACAAAACAATGTATATGCAGCAAACAGGATGCCCCTACACATTAAAGTTCCAACGTACATGATAAGCAATTTGGATACCGACAGCATGCCAGGTTCGCATTGGGTAGCCATACATATAGATAGAAATAGGTTTGGTCAGTACTTTGATTCCTATGGACGACCACCTACAGGATATCATAGAGATTTCTTGAACAGGAATTCAAAGCAGTGGGATTTTAATAGGTATAGATTACAAGATGATTTTACATCAGTTTGCGGGGAATATTGTTTAACTTATCTTTATAACAAATTTTATGGAAATACAATGATGGACTTTATAAAATTATTTAGTAGTAATAAAATAGATAATGATATATTTTTACATAAACTATTTTTTACTTATTTTAAAGGAAATAAAGGTTTGTGATTCATCCAAAAATATGTTGTTTTAATAGAATACCAAACCCCTAACCTAATTAGCCTGAGCTGATTAACACGAACGCCGTAAACAATGGAACAATGGCACACCGAAGTCAGTGGGTGATAAGGAAATGAATAGGTGATTAGCAATGGAGTGGCTCTGTTTAGCTCACTCATGTATCTCTTGATCCGTTAAAGCAATCAAAAAGTTAATGCAAGAAATCGATTCAGCGACCTGAAAAACCTAGGAAAAGACACCAAACTTTTTTTTTTTTTTTTTTTTTTTTTTTTTAGGCAGTGAGTCCGGACCGGCGCTTGTTTTTTTTAGGAGCAGTTGAGCCAGTGAGCCAGAGTCGGCGAATACCTAACTACTCTTGCACACCTAGGCCGATTAGACATCCGTGAAACGGTATCTAAAGAGGATTTAATAAAGTAAAACAAGTTTTTGCGACTGTGAGAAATGCCCCCAAAGTACCTTCATTTTTATTGTTATTATATGCCCTACTTATTTTATTTTTATTAATCGTCAAATATTTAAAACGTCCGAACTTCGATATGTGATCCATTCTGTCAAAGATAGAAACAATTTGTTTATTTCCATTATAGGTTAGTATTTCTAATTGAAACTAACTAACTAAATTTTAAAGACAATTATCTTAAAAACAGTAATTGTTTTTTTATTATTACCTACACGTTTTCCTTAAATTTTCCTACATCTATAGCTATCTCTATGACTCTTTGTAAACTCAAAGAGAGTAACGCCCTTTGTGTTCCTTGTTTTGTTACAAAATATTGAACACCGTTTTATTTAACACCAACACACAAATTAAGTACGACAATTGCTTAGAGCAAAATAAGTTTCACACACAGTAACACAACAAGGCAGGTAAAGATTACATAACAATACCATTTATTTTCGGCAATATTCATGCAAAATGTCGCTAGCTTATATTAGATCTTTTTTATCTGTGATTATATGTAGATACCGCAGCAATTAAAAGCTTTTAAAAATTAACTATTTGTCTCGATAACGGTTCAGTTGTAAGCAAATTTAAACAATTTGACGGTCTGGGTCTGGGAACTACACTTGTGGTATTTGCAAAATGAATATCGGTAATTAAAGAGCGGAGTATTGATCTAGCGAGCTTATTTAAACAGTTCCATGTTCAACTTGTATGACTAGAAGCTTGGGTAGGGCAGCCAACTCACTGTCAGCCAGACAATATGAGGTGTCTGTAAGTGAAATGATTCAAAAACAATTTAAGAAAGTGTTGCCAGTGTAAGGTTACTTTAGCGGAAGCTGCTCTCGAGTAATTTAAACGTTTTAACAAACTGAACGTTGTTAAGCTCTTGTTAAGCACAATAATTAAGTATTGAATGTGTAAACAAGCTAATGGCATACCAAAGATCATGTTACGAGAATGGATACCAGTTTGGCGGGTCCCTGAACAAATGGTGATGTGCGCTTGCACTGCACAAATCTACGCGATGGTGCGCTAAAGTGGGAGTGCCAATGAACTTGGGACGGCTATTGACAGGTATTGCGTTAAGACAAATAGACGTTCCGGCGGCTAAGATGGACCTCCGTTCACTTGACCATATACGAGTGTAGTACCTACGGCCGGAGCCTCCTGAGAACTTTTATGTAAATAATCATCTATGGTAAATACGGAATTCTTGTAAGCTTGTAGTACCTTAATTTTCTAACTGTACCTACGCAGTGCGGTGTAGCGCTAAACGTTTACGGAATATCGTAAGTTAAAAAAAGTTTGCAAGATGCTTATCGATATGTAGGTACGTATTGAATGGTTGTATTAGGGCTCGTACACAAAACTGCGAATCGGTGCGATGCGAATTGGTGCGACGCGATTTCTTGTGACAAAAGATAGTGTTTATCGCAGATTTTTGCGATGCGGCCATCGCACCATCGCATCGCAGTTTTGTGAACGAGCCCTAGGTAGACATTACACCATCGTAATGAAAGTACGAAGAACGCTGGTTTGCGTTGTGTTTTAACTACCTACATTGAAAGAAAAATAGTCCAACCGATGCACTGGCGCCCGTGTAGGCTCGCTTACAGTTTCTCAAGTTAACTCTGTATGTAATTAGCATTTTATGTGACTACTTACTTTACATAGTCTAAAAAGAAACACACGTATGGTGTATTTATTGAGAACTAATCAAGATAGAATGGTTAGTAAAATATACTCGTATGTATACTTATACTCGTATATGTATACTTTAATGTATAAAACTCACTGACATCATAAACTTAACTTGATGAAAGAGCTTTTTGCAAGCCTGGTGCTCTATTTTTGTTTTAGGCTTTAGATACATTTCTAATGGGCTTTCATTGATTTATCAAATTCGACTGACCTGATTCTAGTAATTAATTATTTACAAAATGTAACAGAGGCAAAACAGATATATCATTTCGGCTGAAATCTATCACTAGTTGTAGATATACTGTTTTTTGATTTATTTGTACTTTTATTTATTAACTATAATGATTTGTAATGTTGCAGTTAATGTGTGTAAATAAATAATTTGTAATTTGTATACGTTTTCAAATGCTTAACTTATCCAATATCTAATTTGGTATGCTTTTCACAAGGTAGGTACTTAGATACTTTATAAACATATAAGTGCAGATACATAAGTAACAAGTCTAAAGACTCCAAATTGTCTACACAGAGATGCAAAATAACAAATTTAAATTCTAATTTTGCACCTCATAGCATTTTACTGACTACTCGCTGTTTTCAATTTATTCGATTCCACGAGACTTAAAATAATACTGTCATAATGTTACAATATGGCGTAAATGTGTGCTATTTTATGTTGCCAGTTGAAATAGATTGTGTTGCAGCTGAATGTAATATTGAGAAAGCAATCAGGACATTTCTTTTTAGAGGCTATAAATTTGTAAATTCATGTGATGGGCACAAGTATCGTAGTGTATCGTGTGTAGTAAGTGATAAGAGTTACAGTTATATATAAGATGGAAATAATGATATTCTATTAAAGGAAGCAGAATCATCAGTCGCTAGTCTGCTGGTTATTGATTGTGACACGGTAATGGGCCAGTCGGTGCGTACCAATAAATCACCTGAAGTACTTACCCAGCATGCACACAAGTGTTAAGCTACTACCAATAAATGATAAAGGTTTTTATTTCACATGCAACTCGCTAGGTTTCTCATGTGAATTCTACATATGACTGTATAATACGATAGTTTATTAAAACGAGCGTATCGGGCATGACCAATACGTTAGTAAAAAGAGGACAGGGTTTTTAATTACCTCATGAATTCATCATAAGATATAGGTAACTAAAACATTGAATTTAATTTTTTCTTACTTATGTATGTGACCGAATGAAGACATACGAACTGGGTAAGTATATAGTTATGTTATAATAAAACCATTCTTAGTAAGTATTTACATTTTAAAAACAAGAGAAGTAAGTAATAGTATTATAAACAAAATAAATATCTATTAAACTTAAAAATAATTTGCTCCCAGCTATCCGATTACTAAATCTCGTTGACATCGCACAAATAATACATAACCTACTGATGCCATGGGGATAATCCAAAGTGTGTTCAGGAAGAATGAAGACAATTTATAGTAAGGGGTCAAATTATTTGGGGTCAAGTAAGTTCCGCGGCAGCGCAGCGCTGCGCATTGTCCGCGACTCCATCTGAGCGGCTCCACGGTTCGCTCCTGCTCGTTGCTCGCAACCAACCAACGCTCCACACGTCACTCCATTTGGGTTTATTAATCGTTGAATCGCCAGCCCTATGTAGTACATTGAATTGTTAAGGCGATACTGTCGTTTGAAATAAACTTTATTGCTTACCTGACATCTTCTTGAGCCAATGACCCATAGTCGCTTACGGTACTTCCTAGATTTGCTGTGTACTTACATTCCTAGAGTCGTTATTACTTGCATTTACTACTAAAATAATCTTTTAGATTTTCTGAGACTGTCTTTAGTTTTTTATAGAGTTTCTCTGAATTTACAAAATGTTGTCTGTGTCGAGATATGATGAGTAGTATTCAAGGATGTTAGCTATTTTCGAGAGCATGTTCACAGAGCTATCTGCATTAGGCTGGGCGTAGTCGGTACAGTTACAATCACGACTTTGCAGTCAGAAAACGTAAAGCCTAGACGCTTAAAAATATAAATAAGAGATTGGGTGCGAGCCTTATTTGAATTCACAGGTTCAACTTTAGTATTCAGCAGATTTGAATCTTAAACTTTGAATGTAAGTGGGCTTAGCGTATAGCGTTCTGTAGCAAATTGCATTAGGTGCAAAATTTTGAGTACCTAGGTACCTTAGGGGGGGGTTAGGGGAATAAGTTCTGTAGCGTAGCTTCACACACAGGACTTATTGTACCAGTTCCGAGTCACACCTCCGCGTGGTCCCCCCTGGTAACTGTAGTGAGAGATATTATAGTTTAAAGCCTATAATACCTCTCACTTCAGGCTAACGTGACCGGGAAAACACTCGCCAAGACGCACTGGCCAGCGTGGCGTTTTACGGCTAAACCCCCTTCGTTCATGATAAGTGCCATAAAACCACGGCCCTCAGTCCCCAGCGGCCCCGCTATTCCTGACTTTGGCAGCGGTCATGGTTCCGGCGGGGCAGAGGGTGCTAAGAATCACTGGAAGTCGCCCAGCTGCCACAACCCAATGACCCTGACCCTAGCGTGTTTTAACGCTAGGACGTTGCGAACGGACGAACGATTATTGGAAGTGCAAGTCGAATTGGAGACCATTAAATGGGATGTCATAGGGCTGTCGGAAGTTAGAAGAAAGGGTGAAGATCTAATTAAGCTTAATTCAGGTGATCTCTTCTTCTACCGAGGTAATGAAGACTCTACTCTTGGAGGCGTTGGCTTTCTTATAGCAAAAAATAGGGCTCCATCTATCACTAATATTAAAAGTGTATCCACTAGAGTCTGCTTTGTTATCTTACAGCTTAATCATCGTTACTCGCTTTAGATTATACAAGTATACGCTCCAACGTCTGACCATCCAGACGAAGAGATCGAAGAACTCTATGATGACATTACAAAAGCTCTAGATGACACCCCATGTCATTATAACACTATTATTGGTGACTTTAATGCTAAAATTGGTCAACCATTGATGAATGAAAATCTGTTGGCAAATTCGGTCTTGGTTTGCGAAATAAAAGAGGACAAACCCTCGTTAATTTTCTCGAACACAGGAAGCTTTACGCTATGAACACATTTTTCCAAAAGCGAGCTTCGAGAAAATGGACTTGGGTTCACCAGGAGGACGTTTCAGAAATGAAATAGACTACATTATAAGTTCACATAAGTATGTAGTTTCCGATGTCTCAACTCTAGCTCGCTTTAAAACCGGAAGTGACCACAGAATGGTAAGAGCCACATTAAGTTTTGACCTAAAAAGTGAAAGAACAAAAATGATAGCATCGCAGAAGAGGTATGAGAAAGAAGAAATCGCTTTGCTGTCCGACACTTTCCAACTAGACCTGAAGAACCAGTTTGAAGGTTTAGAAGAGTCAAACTTGGATGTGGACTACACCAATAACTTATTGTGTAAAACTATTACAGACACCGTTAAAAAACATCTTGGTGGAATTCGCAAAAAAGCTAAGAAGCTATCCCCAGAAACAATAGATTTAATTCAGAAAAGAAGAAGTATGACATGCACAACTATTTCAGATAAGAAAGAATTGGATAGTATTAATAAAGTAATAACTAAATCAATTAAAAGAGACTTAAGGGTTTACAACACAAATATAATTAATAATACCATTAAGTCATTTAAAGGCCCAAAAGTCTTTCGTCGGAAAACTTGTACTGGCTCCAAACAGTTATTAAAACTTAGAGATGACCACGGAGTCACTGTAACGGATCGAGACCGAATCTTAACCATTGTGGAAGAGTTCTATGGGAAACTTTACGCATCAAATGCAGCAGAACCAAACTCACCTGATGGCGTTAGAGCTCCCCCAATTGAACATCAAGACACGGAAATTTTACCACCTATCTTACCGTGTGAAGTTTCAAGAGCTCTATACGCCATGAAAGCAGATAAATCTCCTGGGGAGGATGGAGTTACAATCGAAATGCTTAGAGCAGGTGGACCTCCCGTTCTTAAGATTCTTGTGGAGCTCTTTAACAAGGTTATGTACGAAGCTCGCACTCCGGAACAGTGGAAAAACGCAATAGTACATATTTTGCATAAAAAAGGTGACATTGCTAATTTGGACAACTACCGTCCTATTAGTTTACTGTCACAAGTATACAAGCTGTTTGCCAAAATTCTCACCATTCGCCTTACACGTCAACTCGATGAAGCTCAACCCGTAGAACAGGCTGGCTTCCGGAGCGGTTTTTCGACCATCGACCATATCCACACGGTAAAGCAGCTGATGGAGAAGTGTCACGAGTATAACCGGCCCCTTGTTATGGCCTTCGTCGATTACGAGAAGGCCTTCGACAGTGTCGAACATTGGGCCGTGTTCCACGCTCTCCATCGCTGCCACATCGATTCGCGCTACGTGGATGTGCTCCGGGAGCTGTATACGTCAGCTACTCTGCAAGTCCGAGTACATCGTCTGACGAATCCAGTACCGATTCAGCGGGGGGTGAGACAGGAAGATACCATATCACCCAAGCTCTTTACAGCGGTTTTAGAAGATGTGGTAAAGTTGCTTGAATGGGAAAACCTTGGAGTTAACATCAATGGTGTCTCTCTGTCACACTTACGATTCGCAGATGATCTCGTTCTTTTTGCAGAGAGCTTCGAAGATCTCCAGCTCATGCTACAACATTTGTATGATGCATCCTTAGAGGTAGGGCTGAAGATGAATATGTCCAAGACAAAGGTAATGGGAAACCTCTCCGGCACCGCTGATCCGGCTGTCAAAGTTGGAAATGTGAGATTGGAGATGGTGGAAAAATACGTTTACCTTGGACATACTCTGTCTTTCGGCAAGGACCACCAGAGAAAAGAGATCGAAAGGCGAATACAGCTTGGGTGGGCTGCATTCGGAAAATTTGACGACATTCTCAAATCTGTCAACGTCCCACAGTGTCTGAAGACCCGTTTATTTAACCAGTGTGTCCTACCCACCATGACTTATGGTGCCGAGACATGGACGCTCACGCAGGAGGCTGTGTACAAAATGAGGGTTGCACAGAGGGCCATGGAGCGTGCCATGCTCGGCATTAAGCTTGTAGACCGAGTTCCTAATACCGAGATCCGAAGACGAACCAAGGCCAAGGATGTCGGTATACGGTTAATGGAACTCAAATGGAGTTGGGCAGGACACCTGGCGAGACGTGGTGATGACAGGTGGTGCAAGGCGTTGACAGAATGGTGGCCGAGGACTGGCAAGAGAAGCGTCGGACGACCAGCAGCACGATGGGTCGACGATATTGCCAACGTCGTGGGCCGGCAGTGGATCAGGCAAGCGCAGGACCGTGAGAAATGGCAGAAACAAAGGGAGGCCTATTCCCAGCAGTGGGAGAAATCAGGCTGCGGATGATGATGATGAGGTACCTTAATTTAAGCTAAGAATTAATTAAAGAATTATAATACTTAAAAATAATGAAAGTGAATTTTAAGCTTAAAATATATATCCAAAGAAAGTGCTTTTAAACGTTTTTGATAAAAAAACATAATAACTATGTATTATGTTTACCTACTAATATACTTACTTTGCTTGAAGTAAGTAGGTACTTAAGTACCTACTTACTTCCGAAAGCTTCAAGAATTCATTAATGAATTCTACTTACGGTGACAGTTCATAAAAAAATTCAACTGTACCAACCAACATAATTTTCATCTTCGTTCTATCACGGAACCTTATATCCGATCGTGTCATGCTTCAACCGCTATAATGATGTCATCACAACCAGACGCAAATCGTCATTCATAAAAAATGCAATGGCGCTATTATTTTTTTGCTATTAATCTATGATGTAGGTACCAATTTTCTAATCAAAAATGTTTTCGGACCTTTAGAACAATCAAAAATAAATAATTAGCTAATTAATGGAATTGAATGTGTATTTCAATTCTAAATAAGGAAAAACAATGATGTTTCTAAACAAGTTTTAATAATTAAATGTCATTGACATGCGACACGGCCACTGCAATTGAACATGAGGGTTGTTGATGGCTTCCATTGGCCAAATTAATTCGTTGAACTGTAAGCGAACACAAGGACTGAGTAATAAGTACAAGAGCTGACAGAAGTGCAAATCATTCCCATGTGCGGCACACATGCTCGGAACCATGCTTTGTTCTCTGGATTTGATTTTTGCAAAAAGAGGTTTTCCATGCTATAAAACCATAAAGCGAACTGTTAGTTGTTATTACTCCTAGTTTGGTTAATTATTAATACCCTCCTACTTATACCTAAGTCTTGGCAAAAGAGCCTGTGTGCTGGGCTGGTTTGATAAAAAGTTTCGTATTTTTAATAGTCCGATGGTGGCATTTAACCAAACCATTCTAATTCGTTAAGATAATTTTACGTTATTACTTTCTTTCAAAATATACTTATTATAAAATATCTGAACATATTTTGACTTAATAAAACTCTTATAATGTGTCGAGCTCTTCACGTTTAGAACGTACCTAATTAGAATTAGCGAGAAATGAGCAGAAGGCGTCCGTTGACACTGCGAAACATGATACAGCGACACCGCCACCAATCGGCAATTTGTTTTTTTGCGCTCATTACTCTAAAGCACAAAGAAGGGTTGCCTAAAACATAAAACTTTAATATTTCGAAAAAATAGATTAAATAACAGGTGGTGCAGATATTAAAAGATATTAAATAAAGCTGCGAAAATGACTAATTCATCCCATTCATATTCACAAACATATAGGGAGTGAATTCGCGGGTTCTGGTGCAGCCTGGCGCACAATGAGAGAACACCGATTGCACCGGTCAGCTTCCGTCTAGACAGAGATTATGTAAAATGGAATATAAACTCATCCGTTTTTCACGCCTCTCTATCGCTAAGCTTTGCATTGCGCGCCTTGGATATTAACTCTCGTTTTATTTTATTACGTGATTTCCCAGAGATTTATGTTCGCTATCTTATTGAAGCGCCCTTGTTTGCTTTGCGACGTTGCATTTTGACGTCGAATAAAAACAGACTATCCTTCGCTAAACGTTGTTTTGCTTGTCGCCATAACTGTAAACGAGTCGGATGGCTGTGAGCTTGAATAAATCGAGTCGCATACATGACAACGGCAAATGTGAATTGTTTGTGAGAACCATCTCCAGTGCAACAGATGGCCATCCATTGATAGGAAATTAGCCGACTAATAATATTACGCATTGTCATTATCGATGGTGATCGGTCGGCCGACTAGCCCTTCGTTGATCATGCAAGGGATCGAATTTGCAGTGCTAATGTTTACCTCACTTTCGTCCCTCTAAGCGAAAATTTCGGAAACTTAATATAAATCGCATAATCCATTTTTGCAGGGGATGTTTCGGGAGAATAAATCTCAATCGGGGGTGCGGGGCGGTGCAGCGGCGGCGGGGGGCAGACACGGCTCCGGAGCCGGCCATCTGCCGCGCTATAAAATCGATATTATTTAGCAACCGACTTATATTGGTCATGTGGTTCTATGGTGTTTAGTCAAGCTGAACCCACGCACTATACACTCGACCTACAGATAGGTATATATCTCTTTATAGCTATAGATGGTTGCAATATTATATTTACTTTACAAAGACTCAGAATCTTGTGAGACCGTTGTTTAAGTTTTTAATTTGCTTAACTGTACTATACAGTATCTATCTCCTGAATGAACAGAAAAGTCAAACAATTTCCCCATCATAGGAAATAACATAATAATATTATGTTTCCCAGTTTAATGTAGATTATATTAATGAAAGGCTTACAAAATTCCCTGCATTAATTGTTACTAAGAACCCATTACTCACCTTAGGGTAACTCACATGTTATTTACCTATGGTAAGTGATTGAATAAATTATATTTCCAATACCTAACTAAATATCATAGTATATCGGTTTATAAACCCGAGAGCATAAAATAAGATTGAATTATAGTTATAGGAATGACGAATCTGGTATTGATTTGCTTTTCACATTATAAGGAATAAGTTGCTAAACCATTTCCACTTTTTGTTAGCTCTACCAAGTCGCAAAATTAACTAAACTAATTTTATACCTTTGAAGTGTGCAATGATGGTTTCGTTCGCTGTTATTAGCAGTCTTGCTTGCTTCTAAATAATTCCTACCACTTTACTTTCCAGGAACCTGAAGGAAAGCCACTCGTTTTTAACGTTATCGAAGCGGTTACGATCTCTTCTGAAACGAAATGTAGCAAAATTAAAAATTGAATGTGGCACTAAAGTGTGTTGATCTTATAATATAGGGTAATCAGGGTCTTAGGCAGTATTTAGTGCTCAACATACGAGGGTCAGCGCGTACCGCACGCACTGATAGTACGTCGTAGCAATTCATCAGCCTTGCACTGTACTTTGTTATTTATACGAGTATTATGGACACTTGACAGACTCAGCGCATACCGTCCTGCAGTTGAGCACTAAACCTTAGGTTTTATATATTTTGCGATAAGTCAGCTTTTAAAACGTGCTAAGGGTCTCGAGTGCCGTAAACTTCCTTGATTGACTTGAAAATCTTGAAATGCGTGGATTCGGTCCTGACGTGACATGTAAGCGAATCTCCGCCTCATGCTTGATTAAAATTAGACATGTTTTTGTACAAATAAGTATTCCATCCCTCAAAATCTATGGATATTGATTGCCGTTCAATTTGCAACCACAATCTTTTATTTGAGTTATTTGTTATAATGTAGTTTTTGTGTGTTTTTTGTTTTAGTTAGTATACTAGTTACCTTGTTCAGTGTTTCGTTTACATAAGTTTGGAGTTTTCTATATTGGCTCTTGTCAAGCATAATATCATTAAGAGAAATGAGGTGCATGTCTAAAAGTTATAAAACGGTTCATTAGATCACATTTAAAATATTAATGATACAAACAGTTTATGAAAGTAAGGTATACTTAAGCACTTACTTTCATTTTTGAATATTGCGGATCGGTTTCCATTTTAATTAACAAAATTTAGTTAGTTGTTTTTTAAATGTATGGTTATTAAACGAAAACAAACAGCGATAAACTTTACCTTGCACACCAAGTAAAAACAAAAGTCTTCTCAAATTGCAATCTAAGGAGTTCGTAAAGTCGATGGCCTCAGAGGAATTAATTGGAACCCTTCTAAAACTAAAGAAAGGAAATCTTTGTCTCGGATGATTCACACACTGGAGGAAAGTTTTGAGATCGTACTTAAAATTGATAGCTGTTATACTACCACTGACGTCAAAGTGGTCATGTACGCCACTGCAAGAAATCAGAAGCAAATTATACACACGTATTTCCCAAATCTACGAGAAGATGTTATGTGTCATTGTGCTGTGTTCCAGTCACATTTGCATGTAACTATTAGATAGTAAAGATTTGCTTATGAAAAAATCTTAATAAAATTGTTAATATTTCCTTAATATAAAAAAGGAAGATATAAAAAAGGGTTAGTTTTATTATTAAAAAAATATTTGACATACTTTTATTCATATTGTTTCGAAGTAAGTATTTAAGTATGCATTTTAGTTATCTAGGAGTGGAAATTAATATTGGGATTAATATTGCGGTGCTGATAGTGTGGCGAGTGCGTCAGCGGGCACAGAGGCGGGCGCGGACGCTGGGCCCGGGGCGAGCGCTGCGCTCGCGTCGCCCGCCAACATTCCGTGCGATCGTTGCCTCCCTTATTCGCAGCCTTCTGATGCAATATTCAACTTTACTGCGTCCTTGCAATGCCGTAATTCATTATAACAAGTTTAATCGCTGTGAAGTCATTTTTATCATTTTCTTCTGACCAACCTGTATACCCTATGATGTCTTACATCCAAGGCCACTTCAACGACCTTAATTACCGTCAGACTGGAGCCACTCTATGGATTATGATACATTTAAACGGATCAAAGATACATTAAGTGTCTCAAAATAGAATTTATACTTGTCTTCGAGATTGAGAGCTTAAGTGTACTGGGAGCTAGGCGAAACGATCAGAGAAAATTGAATTTAACAAGTCCTTTTCTTGTTGCTTTTGTCGGCATAAGTTGTACCCATTTTAGGAGGATGTGCTGTAGAATACGGCCGGCACATGTATTGGTCACAGAAACAAATAAGTGTATTAGATGTAATGGTCTAGTAGAGCACGTTAACGTTATACAAATAAGGTGGCGAGTGTCTGTCATGTTGAGTGGCAAATTGGCGTCGTCTCCGCATTTGTTCCACGCCGCCGGCCGGTCGCCGGCCGGTCGTCGGTCGCAGATCGCGCCACATTCAGCCTTGTGCCTCCTCACCAGTGTCTATGCCATTGTCGCACGTTTCTCAGTAATTGCTTCGCAAAATAAAACAACCCGCAGGCTATTTAGGTAATTTACTTATTCAGACTTTTAGAGATAGGTACTTTGCTAAGTGCTGGGTTTGTTTTATGAGATTATCTACAATTGATTTTACTTGTGATTTCACACAAGTGTTACTTTAGTGTGTAAGCGAACCCTTGAATTGTTATGCCTTATGTGTCTAAGTACCTCTCTATAGACGGTTTGATAGGAGATAACCCCTTGGCACCGAAGGTATAGGTACTCGCTCGATAGCTTCGGTTAGAACTGCCGTTACTTGTAAAATCACACGCACAATCCTCATAGCATTGTGCCGAGGCGCTAACCACTTTTCAAATATTATATCAATGCCCTTATTTAATGTACGGTTAAGTGCACGGTTTGTTTTCGTGTTTTTAGTCGCTGGGGCACACTGTGAGTTAGTAGATTGATTGATACAGATTAGGTACTTGGAAAATTGTATTCGGATCACATTTTGCTATCAAAGATTGCTTTGTTAATTTATTTTTTCGTTGATTTAGCAAAAAATGGCAGGATGCGGAGTTGAAGGCGTGTCGAGTGCTGGCGACTTCATAGGGCTGCCATAGGATGTGGTCGTAGAGAATCATAGTAATTTCGCTCAACAATATTCAAAACAGATAGGTAGCAAAAAGAGATATAACTATTTTTTTCTGTAAATATTAAATGTTGCATTGCTAGATAGTATTTATTTATATTATTTAAATATTATGTTCTCAAACTGTAGGAGTTTCTTTAAAGTTACTAAGTACTTTTGTAGTATATTCACGCATAACAGTCATTGGAGTGTTTGAAATAGGCACGGTGTCTTCAAGTTGATAACTGTGGCGGGAAGGATAATATTTATATAGATAATAAACAGTAGATATAGGAATGGCAACCCTGGAGGAATGGCGGAGGCGGTGGTGCGGAGGATCACGAGGCGCGGCGCGGGAGGGGGGGAGGGCGAGTGAGGCTGCTGCGAGTGTCCGCGGCTGTCGGGCCGGACTAACCCGTCGCTCCAGGTCAGCGCTCCAGCCGGCTATTTATAGAGGTGCCCCTTAAACAGAGTAATTATTCATTGATTAGCACTGCGAGGAATAGAGGATTGCGCTTCTGATAGCCATCGCGCAAACGAGAATCGTCGCTGGCGCCGCGCCTCGCCGCCCGTCTCCTTAGTGTACCCGGGACGCGACGCAACGTTTCAATGTTATGAGCTTCATATTTAAATTATTATTTTAGTGTGCCTAGGATTTGATACACTTCCATGTTGTTCCTTACTTTAAAAGAAGTAAATTAATGATTTATAGACACAACCATATAAATGTTTATTGCTATATTTCGCGTACACAATAAGGTTGCTCACAAAATAATCACATCTTAATCGAAATTCAATGAAAAAAACAAGTACCTAAGTACGTACAGCCATTAAAAGATATCTTCTAAAGAGCTTTAGGCAGGCTTCTCCACCCTTCCTTGATCATACGTGCCAGGAATCACGTAGCATACATTGATTCTTCGAGTTCATTGATTTTCTGGGAGGCAGTATGGAATACGCTTATGCAATTACTCTTCAGTTCTATGAAGTGAAATGACATTGATGGTAGGTACGTGTCTCGCCACCACTACTAAGCCTTTGTGTATCTTTACCTAGGTATGTACTGACTAATGATACACAATCACAATTAAATATTTTGGTGGTGGTATTAAAAATGATATTTATTGAAATGAGTTCCCTCCGAAACGGATGTTTGCGGATGTTTGGTGCTCATGGTTTGGCTACCAGCTATGGAGTGACAAAAATTATAATTATGCTTCGCAGCTTAATTCTTACCGATTTACTTGTTTACACTTTAAACGAACTTCACCGAAGTTCATTTGATTTTCAATTATGTATTGTCAAAGTTCAACTAGTTTTTGCTACTCATAAGCAGTATCAATAAACTTGACTCAACAGTGTCGTAGGTATATGCAGGTCATGTGAATATTCGTCGAATTGGCTTCGCAAACATAGACACCCGTTATGAAAAATTATACTGAAGTGGTACATTAGTCACTGTATGTAGATTTGAATCGCAATTCAACGGGAAGTAAGAAAGTAGTGTACTTTACGGAGATAATATAAATCAGTTAGATCGTTAATTTTCTTAAAATAAGACATTTATTAAAATTATATGGACGTTTATAAAATAATCTTGGTTAGAAGTAGCGGAAACAAAGCTTGTATAAGTCTTATACAAGTTTGACGCCGTTTTGGATGATAGTGGTGGGACAGATTGATCATAAAAATATCCCCGAACCATTTACTAAGAAAATCAATGGACGTCAGCTGAACATTGATTGGTGATTTGATGACGCATATTTGATAATGGAAAAATAATAATTCGTTATGCAGCAAATGAAACCTAGAATTGGAGAATGTTCGTAATAGTCATGTTACGTCATAGATAAGTTTTATTGAGATGATTAATTTAATTTGGGTTCTTGCTTTATTTTTTTAAATTGTCTAATATTATTCGATATAACATAATATACCTACAGAACTTAAACATCGTCCTATTTTTGACTTTTTACACACAAGGACAATACGAGATCTTAAAATGAAAGATAAGTAAGCAATAGGCAAGAATTTTGCATCATGTAAATGGTTACACGATGCAAGATTCTGCCTATTGCATACAAATAAATTGACTGTCATCATGACTTGGTCTGCGAGTAAATACTCGCAGACCAAGTCATCAGTCGCAATCAAACATGCCTATCTCAATCCGGAAAGCCCATTCTATCAACCAGCGAATGAATTTTTGAAATCGGATGTGTGAGTTCGGAGATTATCTTTTGCAATCGGACAAACAAACCTACACGAGGTACTCCCTTATAATACTAGTATAGATATGAAGATAGATCTATTTATCCCCGGATAAATAGTTCCCTATCATGCTATTCTCTTTTTCCCCTGTTGAGTTGATATAGACCTACCTTAATTTTTATAATTAATACCTATCTTAATTGTACCTAATTAACTAAGTAACTACCACTTTTTTAGATAAAAATCCTGCAAAACTACTTTGTACTACCTATCTATCTATCTATCTATATATATATATGTATGTGTGTGTATAATATGTATATGTGTGTATGTGTATATGTATAAGTGTGTGTAAATATATGTATATATATATAATATGAATATATAAGTACTATATATTATATACTATAATATTATAAACAAACTATCTTTATTTAGGTATACCTACCTACCATAAAACCATGATGTGTTATTTACTTACATATATACCTATTTTATACTTAGATTACCTTTATGCTAGACTAACTTAACTTAAAAGTTAAAATTCAAGTTATCTTTTAGAAGACCACAGAAGTAAGAGGGGACCCTTCTAACACAGGTTTTTAAAAACTTAAAAGAAGGGCTCCCAACCCTTGTATCTACAACTTGTACTAATTTAATAAATGATTTTTTTTTTTGATTTTTGAAATACTTGTTTCAATCAAGGAAGTCAAATATTGATTTGAACAGACAAGAATCTTGCAACGAGTAATGAGACTACTTAAAATTGCTTAATTATGTTAGTTTGGTGTTATGATTTCAGATTTATTTATTGAAGTCAGCTTATAAATTATACAAGACCATCGACGATAATTAGGTAGATCAACGTACTTAATATGTGAATAGGGATGGGGGAATCAATAAACTTTATAACAATTTCGTATAACAGGATAGATGAGCTTACACATTATGCCGGCGGCCACGGGCTTTACTGATGTTTGGAAGCAGAAGCCTTATGCCACCGAACCAAATATACCTACAATTTGCAAAAACAATTATCGTAACTTATAAGTCCTTATTAATAATACTAATCGATCGAGTGAGCGAAGCGAACGAAGATCTTAGTGGCAAGTGGGGTAATTTTGCTTTGTAAATATGTTGTGTTCATTTGTTTGTTTGCATGTTCCGGCATAACATAACTGTCAAACCGTTAATCCAATCTTCATGAAACTTGGTAGGTATATAGGTAGTGGTAAGTGGGTAAGCCAGTAACCTAATGAGCTGAATCGGTCAAGGGGTTGTAAAGATATTTGGTTCCGAAGGGGATGAAAAAAAATAAAAGTTGTTCAAATACATTGAGTGGGGTGTCATATGAAAGGGCTTTGTTTATACATTCCAAAATGGTTTTACTTTTTATTCTAAGTTGTAAAGTTTTTGAATAATTTCGATAAATGTAAAAAAATCATGACCTGAGCTCCCATTTCTATAAGTTTTGGTGAAATCGCAGCTCAGAAAATCGTTCTTCTTTTTCTTTATTATCTTGGTTGGTGTTTCTAACTCCTAACTCTTTTTGACGAACCTAACGACGTTTTAATGGAAAAAGAATTCAACTTACTAAATAGTTTCCTTGAACCAATGTTACTGCCACTTCACAACGAACAAAATACCAAAATGTTTTAAGTCAAAACACCCTCGTATAAACTTATGCTCTTACATATTATACCATCAAGTATTTTTTATAGAAATATAAGTAAATTAATGCAAAATGATTTTTGACAAAATGTTTGAAATAACCGCGGGCAATCTTGTCATCGAAAGTAGTGCCATGACAGGATCAAACCAACATGACATACTGAATATAAAATAGGTTTAGAGCCTAACCCCATTATGCATATTCGACCTAAAACCTGTATTAAACCTGTATTAGCTAAAACGCATATTAAATCTGTTGCTATCTCTTTTCGTTGACATATGGGTGACAAGAAAAAAACGTTCTTAAAAACTGTATTAAATTGTCAAGTTTTTATGAAAAAGCCCTAAGGTTTGACTCTAAATTCAAAGAGTTTTTAATCAAAACCTGTATTGTAAATAATGCACACTCAAAATCGCTTTACTATCTAGTAATTAAAGGAATAATAATAGGCTTTAGGTACTTAGTTCTCATTAGATCATGAATATTTTTTAGTAGACCTCTGAAGTAAATTCTTTCAAACACAGATAAAAACGAATATACACAACCACCGGCGAGCGAGATCTCGTTCGAGGCGAACTACTAGTAAATATCTATAATGTTCATAGATATTTATAAAATGGGGAAATAAGTTTCTAACACTTCATTATCCTCATAATCATTTGCAGTCCTTCTTCAGCCATTGGGTATCAGCCTTCCTTTGCGTATCCCGATATAGGTAAATGATCTTTTGCTCGCCTCATTCAATTCTAACTCGCAACGGATGGTGTTGCTTCAAATAGGTACATTAAGTAGATGCAGATAATTTGTGAGTATGTGCGTGCATGTTGCTGATATCAGAACTTTATTCTACTTTATTTAAACAAACACGTGTGCAATAAAAAGCACGTGTAAAATTTTGACACACGTGAATAAGAACACGCAAGTGGTTTACGCTTCCCGGTAGTGTGGATACATTGGAGCCCGGCTCCACATGTGAATGTATCTTTAGGCGGAAAGTTCGATGCAGTTCGGCGTGCGGTCTGGGGTGGACAAAATCAATAGTCGCTACGAATAGCTATTCGTACCTACCCTACAGCCACGAATCTGCACACATCGCGATTCTTTAGTCGGCGTGCGCCCGCCCCCGAACATCCCAAATTATCTTCGGAACAGGTGGCGTCTACGATGAACTTTACGTCGAGGGTCGGCAGGAAATTCTATTATGAGGTCACTTATATTGCAATGTATTACAACATAAAGAACAGAAACCCATTTTTATAAATCACTTTTTTATGGGGAGTTGATTTAGCTGCGCTGTTTGCTTTTAGATATTAAACCAAATAAATGTTTTTTAGGGGGTGAGAACTAATTTTATGACGCTATATTTCTTCACAGTTGAATAACTTTTTATTTAAATTTGTTATTTGAGTAAAAGATATAAGAAGAGTTAAGAAAGTAATTTTATTGCTATTGCGATTGCTAAGATTTAAAGAGGGTTTCTAAATAAATATTTAGGACTCACAGAAGTCATAAATAAACTGGTCACTCGCGATGTGGAACGCAGATTAAGATTTGCACCTAAAGCGCCTTGCAAGAGACAAGACAACTGAAGCATACCAACTTAAACGGTCAACTATCAATCATATTTCCGCTACAGTTACGTCCTTAAATGTGTGTCACATTGCGGATGCTGAGAAAATACCCTAATAATAAATTAGCATAGTAATGCCTGAGGCCGTTATATTAGGATTGAGTCCGTTTTAATTAACGTAAAGCGGCGCTTGCCGGTGTCACTGGCCTTCAGCTTAGAAGGATAAATATCTCATTGTGGTATCGAGATCATGAAGAATGATGTGTGCGTTTGCTGTAGTAGCCTCGTTTCTACTGGCATTCGTAATTATTGTAGGTAAGGTAAAAGCACCAATCTCCGACAGTGGACCAAAGGATGACACTTTCGAAGAAAAAGCTTTCTATTAGGAAAAATATACATTTAATTCCCATTATTATTATATTAAAAGACACATTAGTCTATTAATAATGCGTTGACAAAAACTTAGACACACTTTCAGAAGAAAATTTAAAAATGGCTTAAATAAACAAAAATCAATGTGTGCAGATTGTGATGAGCTCGGAAATTCTTAATGATTTTCTTAAGGGCATTGTTTTTTTACGATTATGATTTTGTTTTATAAATTACTGATTATTGTTACTGTTGGTGTTTATCTGATACATGTATGATATTATCGACGTCTTATGGTCATTTCCTTATTATTTTGGCTAGTTTTTATATCAATTTCAAGGGGTGTCTATCATTGGTCCCAAAAACTGAGGAAAACCCAAAAGATGACACATGTGTTTTCTATTCGGGTTTTCTCAAATATATTTTTTCAGCTTAAGTTTTTTAGCTCAATCCGTAATAATCCGTATGGAATGGATGGATCCATCCATATCCATCCGTCCATACTAATATTATAAAGGGGAAAGTGTGTCTGTTTGTCTTTCTGTCTGTTTGTCCGTCTTTCACGGCAAAACGGGGCGAATAATTGACGTGATTTTTCGTGTGGTGATAGTTGAAGGAATGACGACTTGCTTGACGAGTGACATGGGGGCTTTTTATCCCGATATTCCCGCGGGAACGGGACTTACGCGGGTGAAACCGCGAGGCGCAGCTAGTCAATCAAGAAAAAAGCCTCGGACGAATTGACGGACAGACGGACGAATGGACGGACGGACGGACGGACGGACGGACGGACAAACCAAAACTATAAGTGTTCGTTGTGTATTTAATTTATTTCATACATTTCGTACAATTCGTACATTTCGTACATTTCGTACATTTCGTACATTTCGTACATTTCGTACATTTCGTACATTTCGTACATTTCGTACATTTCGTACATTTCGTACATTTCGTACATTTCGTACATTTCGTACATTTCGTACATTTCGTACATTTCGTACATTTCGTACATTTCGTACATTTCGTACATTTCGTACATTTCGTACATTTCGTACATTTCATACATTTCATACATTTCATACATTTCATACATTTCATACATTTCATACATTTCATACATTTCATACATTTCATACATTTCATACATTTCATACATTTCATACATTTCATACATTTCATACATTTCATACATTTCATACATTTCATACATTTCATACATTTCATACATTTCATACATTTCATACATTTCATACATTTCATACATTTCATACATCTCAATCTCATACATTTTATACATCGAGAAAAGACGCTTTATTGTATCACATATTTTAGAGTGTCTACTATTGGTCCCAACCTGTGTCTACCTTTGGGTAATGTGGATTTTTGTGCTGTCATCTATTGGTGCCTCTGACAAGGTTGACAAAAAACTTTTTTAAATAATTTATATGATAGTTACTAAAATTTTAACATTAAAAAGTTAAAACGTAATAGTTACTCTAACAGCAGAAATAGTTGTAATTGTTTAATTTTGAAAAATACATTATTTTTTTAAAGAATAAAGTAATATTTGTCCTTAAAGTGTCGGCCATTGGTGCTTTTACCTTAATTACTTACGATTTCCTTCAAATACATCAAGTTATAGAAGGAAATGGGAGTTTAAACATTATAGATCTGGTATATCTTTTGGAAAAAGATTGGATTTAGACCATCTACGTTATGTAAGAAAAAAAATACAATGCATGAGTTAAAGCAACAACGTGAACGTGAAAATGCTGATAAGGAAATCGTCAGTGAAATTACGAAAACGAATTGCTTTCAATTCGTCAAGCTTAGAAGCAAGCTAGTGTCGACTGTTTTGATAATATGACTTAATTTAAACTATAGTTATAATTTGCATATTTTTGAAATAATCAACACGGATTTATAATAAACTCGGTTTAGGTACTAAGACTTATTAGGGCAATCGGAGCAAAATTTTGAGAATTTTCTTTCTGTGGTGTGTTTGTATTTTACGAAAATTCTAATGTAGGACATGTAATCTGACACAGAGACCGGAGAACTACTACGTCTCAGAGCAATCATCTTCTCTTCAGACATTGTACTACGTATTGCAAATATCATTTTCTTAATGTCAGAAAAGAAAAAGATTTCATCATAATAACTAGGTATGCCTATTTTTAAATAAGATATACCTACTTACTACCTTTGTTGATATTGCTGCTGACCTCGCAAGTCAGCAAAGAGATGATTAATAACAGTTTACCTGAATGGAGCTAAGATGATTGCTCTGAGGAGCTACATCATATTATCATTATACAATAAAAACTCCTTGAACATCTCACACATTTTTAATATTTTTCTATAATGTTATTTATACCCAGAATTTACTTTTTTATTAAGTATATTATTTATTTAAAGTCAGTCAGGTAATTTTTATGAAAACAAAAAGAATAACTAGGTATAAACTATTATTATAAAGTTTGACTTTGATTAGAAAACATGATCGTAAGACAGCTACGAAAGCTCTACGAAAATTCAAGTAAATGTGACATGCCAACAAAATAATAACTTAAAAAAAAGTATTGCAACTCAATTTTTCTACCGTAGGTAATAGTAGATTGCTATACAAGGGGACAAAGGCATTTTTTCTATGCACGAGATGGTTTATCGCGCGAGCGTCAGCTAGTGCGATAATAGTTCGAGTGCATCGAAAAGCCCTTTCCCCTAGGTAAGCACTCTGCTTTTCATTATGAATATAAGGAAATTACCAAAAAATATGAAAATTTCACTTACCTACTACAATTAGATGTCTCGCTTTTTTTTTAAATACGACTATTATATTGACTAACTAGCACAAATTTGTTCATATTTGATTGAATTATGAAAAAAAAATACTGGTAGAATGCCTACTACATTTAGGGCCATTCTACCAGTCAGAATTTTTTTTGTTGTTGTTTAGTCACTAAACAGCAGTTGACGATGGAATAGCTGCGTTTCAGATTAATAATTAAATAATTTTTCATAATTCATGCAAGGATGAACAAATTTGTGCTAGAGGAGCACATATTCGTGCTAGAGAGACATAATAGAATGAATGAGTGAATGAGTTAGAAGAACTTGAATACTAAGCATGCATCGTTATGCCACAAAAGAAATGTCAAAAATGAAGTTTACATATTTGACAGTTATTTTCTGTACTCTCTGTACATTTTCTGTCCCTAGGGAAAACAAGTACTTTCCTGCCCTAGGGCAGGAAAGTAAATAACTGTCAAATGTCAAATTCATTTTTGACATTTCTTTTGTGGCATGTCGATGCATGCTAAGTGTTCAAGTTCTTCTAACTCAATCAGATGCTAGATATTATGTCTCTCTTGCACGAATTTGTGCTTCTCTAGCACTAATTATATTATATTTATTTATTTAATTTTATTTATTTAAATTTTTTCATCATCAAAAAAAACTACTGGTAGAATGCCTACTACTTTTATAGCCATTCTACCAGTCAGTATTTTATTTAAATCTGGAACGCAGCTATGCCATGCCATCGTTATCTGCTTTTAGTCAATATTAAACTAGTCGATTTAAAAAAAAAAGCGAGACAGCTAATTTTCGTGTGTGAAATTTAAATTTTACATCAATTTTTTTGGTAATTTCCTCATATTCGTAATGAAAAGTAGAGTACATACCTCGGAAGAAAGGCCCTTCGATGCACTCGAACTATTATCGCACTTGCTGACGCTCGCGCGATAAACCATCTCGTGCATCGGAATCTTTGCCTTTCTTTTTCGTGTAGTAATCTACTATTTCATTACTCATACACGGAAAGTACGCACGAAGTTGCCGGATGATAGGGTTCAAAGTAGCATTTTCTGTCCCTAGGGTAAACAAGTACTTTCCTACCCTAGGGCAGGAAAGTAAATAACTGTCAAATGTCAACTTCATTTTTGACATTTCTTTTGTGGCATGTCGATGCATGCTAAGTGTTCAAGTTCTTCTAACTCAATCAGATGCTAGATATTATGTCTCTCTTGCACGAATTTGTGCTTCTCTAGCACTAATTATATTATATTTCTTTATTTTATTTTATTTATTTAAATTTTTTCATCATCAAAAAAAACTACTGGTAGAATACATTTAAAAAAAAAAAAAAAAAAAAAAAAAAAATGTGTTCTGATCACGTAAGTTTAAAAAAGACAACTACTGGTAGAATGCCTACTACTTTTATAGCCATTCTACCAGTCAGTATTTTTTTTTAATCTGGAACGCAGCTATGCCATGCCATCGTTAGCTGCTTTTAGTCAATAATAAACTAGTCGATTTAAAAAAAAAAGCGAGACAGCTAATTTTCGTGTGTGAAATTTAAATTTTACATCAATTTTTTTGGTAATTTCCTCATACTCGTAATGAAAAGTAGAGTACATACCTCGGAAGAAAGGCCCTTCGATGCACTCGAACTATTATCGCACTCGCTGACGCTCGCGCGATAAACCATCTCGTGCATCGGAATCTTTGCATTTCTTCCTTGTGTAGTAATCTACTATAATGTCTACATATGTAATACCACGTCTGTTAGTTTATTCAGAACCTTCTTAAGGGACCTTCTGTCATAAGTTATAACGTAATTAGCCTACGTAATAACATCCTTTAATAGTGACCATTATCAATATTACTTATATATCTTTTATGTTTTATACTTATAAGTAGATTGGCCATCGCATTAAACATAATGTAGATATAGTATACCTACCCAATAAGATTGTTTACATACCTAGTGCAGTTGCCAAATTCATCTATGTATTTTTAACACAAAATATTTTTATTATTGAGAATGGTCAATACTTATAAGAAGTCTTGTGTAATACGAGTTTTATATTAGTGATTGTTTACAAAACTAGCCTTGTTTTGTCTCATCAAATTATTTTTTTCTAATTGAGTCGTTTCAATTTTCTTTCTTATTTATGAGAATAAAATTTACGTGTTTGGCTGAATCAAAAATTACTTAAATAACAATTCTGACTTAGAATAAGCATGATGGTAACTTGATCAGTTTTATTTTCGTATCTATAAAGGCAACATCAAAATGATTGTTGGTTTCCCGCTGTGTCTTATTAGAGTCCTCTTGTAGAGTCTCGTTGCAATTTCTACCTGTTGTTACGGATAAGTATATCTACTATTTTGTTTTGTTTGTAGAAAATATATAATCTATTTGTTTAGTTATTGATTTTTTAAATAAAAGGTAAATATATCAGAAACTATAAGACCCATTCGATTTTTTTATGGTCAGAAATTAAATCATTTGTGTATCAAAAGAATTTAAAATATATCAGGTTTTTTTATACAGCGCAGCTATCGATGTATTTGTTTTTTAATTAAACCTAATTGATAAAACTGCATGTTTTCTATTTCGCTACACCACACATGTTGTGAGAATCAAATGAAATAACATACTAATGTTGAAGTCGTGCATTCGTTTACTAACACGCATATTCTGCCCACAAAGGCATCGTAGGTTCCGCGTGGTGCTGGTTCAGTCTCTCTATGTATCTTCTACTTTACAATGCGAATTTATAGGCATCTTATTTCAGAATGTAGGTACTACTTGCGAATGTACATTTTTTAACTAATACAATAATATACTAGCAGCTCGTCCCGGCTTTGCACGAGTGTTTTTGAGATTTTACATTTTACAGCTTATGCTCATGAGGAAAGTCCATTCTATACATCGGAAAGAATTGGAAGATTTTGGAAATCGTTTGAGTAGTTTCGAAATTTACCCCTACAAACAAACAAACAAACCAACATTATCTTTAAATCTGCATATATATGCAAATAATATTGTAATAGTACTTGTAATGAAGATCATAAATGACTAATCCGGAAATAGTTACTAGTGACCCTTTGTTTCGCCTGCAGCATCCGAACCGCTATACCAATGCTCGATGTGATAAGATCACATATATGTAGATAGTAATAAGTACAATAACTCTGTAGGTACAGACTGTACTTTGTATTAATGTTGGTTAGGACATTTATTGACTGAACCTAGAACCGTACCTACACGTAATGATAACATCCAACAATCACACGGAAATTCTCGATCCTAGAAATCACGGGAAATTTTTAGGACTCGGAAAAATCGGTTGGAGAAATAAGTACAATAACTCTGTAGGTACAGACTGTACTTTGTATTAATGTTGGTTAGGACATTTATTGACTGAACCTAGAACCGTACCTACACGTAATGATAACATCCAACAATCACACGGAAATTCTCGATCCTAGAAATCACGGGAAATTTTTAGGACTCGGAAAAATCGGTTGGAGAAAATGAAACTAGGGAAATATTACTGAGCTTGTAACTAAAAAAATATGCAGTGATGTGTGAAAATCCACGGTTATCATCGGTCACTCAAGTCCAGGCCACAACGGATGCTTTGTCGTCAGCCCATCGTTGCAAGCTAGCGAGCCTATAGTACCTAGAATATATCTACTGGCTTCGTATTAATAAACTAGTTTTAATGTTAACGGATTGACAAGGCTTCGCGCCCCTTCTTGCACAGCTATAGTTTGCCACTACCTACTCTTCACCACTGGGCGCGAGGATGCGAAGTGGTCTGCAGATGCAGCGTGTGAGATGTGTAGGCTGTTTTTATTCATTTTACAACGCTCCAAAACTTCCATAGGTACGGATGGATATTGAATATCCGTTGCAAACATCCAGTTTGTTTTGTACGTATAACAACATCACTACTCTAAGCCGTTTCCACTAAGACTGCGTTAAACGAGTCTAGCTAAATTAAGTGATTCTATTGTTTTGTAACGTGCATTAAAAGTCGTGAATGGGCATCTCAAGTACCAGATAATAAAACATAGATTGTGGATTAAGATATTATCACGAAACTAGTCAGCCGAGAAACCAAAGATATATAATTTAATCACTAATTCATGCTAATAAATTATTTACAGCGTCCTTCCGGAAGGTATTCGAGTAATTGGCAAAAAGGAGCTGCTTTCGTTTTAACGGTGGTTTGGGTAATTTGGCCGGTACCGTTGCTGGGGTACAAAAACCGTAAAATTAAATCTTAAAGAGTCCTCGAAATTTCCGGACTGAGGCCTACTAAATATACGATAGCAACTCAGACAAATTTAACTACACTCGAGAGCAAATATAATAATTAACAAATGAAATTCTATGCAGAGCCAATTTCGGGGACAATTCTCGAATTTCTGGGGGCCTAGCATGACCGTTTTAAAAGTTATGTTATTTCAGTAATGTTATTTGATATCTTGACTGTCCAATAGGCGGGTCCACACAGAGCGAGCAGCCTCACGAGGCATTTGCCGCGCGAAGCAGCGCGCGCTGTGTGGACGTAAATATTGCCGGCCGAGGCCGTTTGCCTCGGCGGCCGAGGCACGTCCACACAGCGTCCACACAGCGCGAGCTGCTTCGCGCGGTAATTGCCTCGAGAGGCTGCTCGCTCTGTGTGGACCCGCCTAATGACGCATGGAAAACTTCGGCTGCGATCGGCGCTCCTTCGTGAGCAGAGCAAGTTCAAATAAAATTACCCAAATAACATTATTTTTAAACGGTCATGCTACGGCCCCTGAAGTATAAGCAGGGTGCCCTATTAAACACTGTTAGAAACTTATAAGAAAGTTTAGTGGTAGAGCAGCATGTTATCTAAATGATTGATTTTTCCGGGACAACCTAATACATCACGTGCCTAGATGAAATCTCTAGGTCGCATTCGTTTTAAATCGTTTATGATGATTATGACATTAGTAGGTACTCCGATTTTTGATCCCAAGGGTGTGAAGGGTGTGGGTTGGAATCTATGTTTCAATTATTTTTTCATAAAGAAAAAAATTGCCACGAGATGACACGACGTGAGCTCTTAACCGCGAGGGAAAATATTATGAGGAAACGGTTTTGCAACCTGTCACGTATGGAATGCTAACTTCCGCAAAATAAGTGTACAGGTACAGGTACTAAGGGCGGTTATAATTTTGTATTATACTCGTAGGTAAGCTAGTTAATAGCCCATCCATACTTGAAGTCGGTTCACGTAGCGTCACGCGCGCTGACCGCGACGCGAACCCCGACATATAGCTGTCACAACAATCCACATCCACAGGCCACACTCACAGAGATTTAACAACCCTCAAGTTTACCGTCAACTTTTTTTCTACCTCGACCTCGACTTTTTACTAAAATTAAAAAAGAAGAAGAAGAGATTTGACAATGTCATTCGCGTTCCTTTATCGCGGGACAAAATACCGAAGCCGTGAATAATACAGTAGTAAATCACCTGAACTAACAATAATAATACTATCGCATTATCTACAAAAATATCAATGTACATAACTGAAGTTAGAAAAGTAAATAATGAACATACATACGGTTAATTGTGCCGCTGAGTTTACATAGAAAAAACACCCAGACTCGGAACAAATATAAATAAAATAAAAAATAATAAATAAATAAATATCCCATGACATTTCACACAGCGTCATCTAGTCCCAAGCTAAGCAACTTAATGCTTGTGTAATGGTAACCAAATGACTGATACTTATAATACATAGATACATTTTTTTTGTAAATACCGGGTGCGGCGATTGAACTGTCCGTATGCGAGAATAAAATATTTTTGTTAATTTTAAATATTTATTTATATAATTTTAGTATGTGAAAAAACACAGTCCAAAGTTTTGTTATGACTTATCCCGATGGCATACAGTCGCCTTGAGCTTTTACTACAAGCTTAAAACTCCTTCTGAAAGAAGTGCAGCCTGCTCGAACGAAATGATCACCTAAACAATTCCATTCTAGCGTTAGAGTAGCTTTGAGCGCTTCCACCGACGTGTGTTTTTTAAGCACAGCCTTTGGCCTTTAAAACACCCCAAATACAAAAGTCCAGCGGATTCAAGTCGGCCGATGATGACGGCCTCAATATCCCGATCGATCAGCAACGGAACGTTCGCTTTCAACCAACGTTTGCGTTCCAACTGCTCAGACCATGACTTGATCGGCTCCTTGACGTCAAGTGATTTGGAATTCGTCTAAATGGTCGCTGACACGTCCCTACAACCAAACACAATCATTTTTTTTAAATTGAAACTGCTCAACACAGAAAGTTTTCTCTTCCAAAAACACCAATTTAGGAAGCTCACCAGATTCGAGCAAGCGAATCAGCTCCTTCGATCGAACTAAACGTTTGTTAGGTTGCAAAGCTGTAAGTTTTGGAGAAAGGTGTTTTTTTAATGGTTTGACTAATAGCTTTTCCTTTAATGTACGACTGACGCTGTGGTCGCCCACCTTGAGATCCTGTGCGAGCTGATTTGCTGAGTGAGCTGGATTTCTGTCTAATCGATGACGCACCTTTTCGACAACTGCTGGCGTCGTTGCAGTACAGCCACATCCACCACCGTAGCGTTTTTCAACACTACCTGACTTATTATAACGTTAAATAGGGCGAGAAACAAATTTCTCGTTCAATTGGAGATTTGGCAGCGCTCGACGAATTTAGATGTTCAATGTTTCCTTCAAATGAAGAGCAATCCGTGAATTACATTTTAAATCCATTGCTCTAAATTCGTATGTGTTTTTCGCACAGCAAAATGGCTTCAACTGATGATAGTGAATATGCCAAAGACCACCCTGTGAAAATTTGGGCACGTTCGACCCAGTGGTTCGCATTTTATAACAGTTGAATTGAGACGGACAGTTCAATTGCCGCACCCGATGACTATACTGTAGGTAATAGGTACTATATAGATTACATACTCAGATGTTATGACATTTTTTAAGCGCCTTTACTAGCAACATCCAAATCGTGAGACTACAGTTTTGAGTGTGCGTATTTGAACACTGACCTGACCTTTATTATCAATTACCAAAATTTGGACTTAAACGCATTATTGTCACTTTTTAATTAATGAAAAACTTTCTGAAGACTTTCCATTTTATCATCTCCAGGACAACGACCACCAAGTAGGTACGACACAGACAATAAAACAGGACTTGTCTGCAATAGTAAGATAAAGTCAAAAGTAATCGCTAAGTGATGTGTTCATGCCGTAACGAAGTATTGAATTACGAAGTATTGCATGTAAGATACGCACGTAGGATGCAAGATGCGCCGACCACAGTGCGGTATAATTCCTTTTTTTAACATCATCACCTGGGCATCCTACGGGTAATGATTTGGAGCTTCAGTTCTCTTTGTCAGTCAAACCTCATAATATTAAATGGTTTTTAGCTTGCTTGTGATAGCCAGAAGCAGTTTCATTTGCTCTCATATGCCGCAGGATTGCTAATACCTATCTCCATTAAGTAGTCAAAATGTATCAGATGGCTATTACCTTGGATCATGACATGGCGGTACTTGCTACTGGTTATCTTATAATTATACGTAACACATGCGCATTGATTACGGAAAGAGTCACGATTGTCGTAGCCCATCGGTGAGAATTTTGCTAATTGGCTGTATCTCATAGATAAGCAATAAAACCAATGGGTAGGACACCGGCTGCATCTTGAATTTAAGCCTCGGTGGATTCGCGATGCGCCGGGTCCGACACCGGCCCCCGCCACCGGACTTCATATTTATACGCTAAAGCGGACGCCGCAAAGAGTTCAAACGTGCGTCGGGCGCTCGGAACAGTAGACGGTCTCTGAATCGCATCGCGTAGAGCAGGGCGAGTGCAGTGTGCAAGTGCGTGCGGGTCGTGTGTCGCTGAAAGCTCGCGCCGCGCGCCGCGAAGCCTCCCAAAGCGTCGAGCGGGGCATCGCGCGAGCGCCCGCCTCGCGTCAGTGCCGGCCCGGCCGCGCCGTAAGCACCACGCTCCGGTTTTCTCAGAACAATAATACTCTGGACACTGGACATTCACATTGTATCAACAACTTTGCATTCCTCTCTATCGCCACTTCAAGTGATCGAGAATATATTTATTGTGCAGAACTGGTAAGTTTTTTTAAATTTCCTGTTTTCAAGTAGGTGCTTATTGGGAAAACATGCCATACTATTCACGGTATTTTAGCAAATTTTCAACGAAAAATCAACATTTAAAGACTGTTATGAATGAGTTTCTTCAAATAGACGAAATCAAATGGAATATTATGTCATAATAATGAATTACGACAACACAAACTCAATGCGAACAGCACGAGAGCATAGCGTCTGAAAAAGCCGGTCAGCGAGCTTTTCCGCTGTTGCACTTCAGGGAAACCGTATCCGATAAAAAAATTAATATGTCGATAAAATCAGAATGATTCGTTTAATTAAATCTTAATTTGAATAGTTTTAGTGGAAATTGGATTATTTTCTCAAAAGTTTCACATATTTATGCCTTCCTTGTGGCTTTAGGATATATTATTTTATTCATTTATTTACTTATTTAAATTTCACAAAGTAAAATGTAAACCTTAGGTGTATCAGTAAGATTACGCCGATACCTTAAAAACTATACATTATTAATATGTCAAACATGTATTCCAAAATAGTTTACTAATTAGCCATATAAATGTTTTACAATAGCGTAGGCAGGTAACATACCTTAAAAGTAGCTAAGATTTTATACTTATTTTCTTTTTTCCTATTTTTTATAATTTAATTGGAAATATTTGCAATCATCTAGTTTAACAGTGAACGAATACATAGTTGAAAATTTAAAATAGCAAACTCTACACAAAATAAAATTGAATCTTTAAAATGATCTCAAAATATTCGAATGATTTATTGTCTATTATTAGCCAAATGCATTCGAGTTGGTAATAAATACAATAAAAGTGAACAATGTGGCGTGAGTAAATCTGACGGTGACGCGTGCGTCGTATACAACAACGAGCGTAGATAATTCAATATTTCACACTTACCGCTGCTAATCGTTCATGATTATTATACATTACTTATAAAAGTAAATTAGATTTAAACTTAATTACAGATTAAAATTCTTATTGAGATGATAAAATAATTTTAGGAAATCAATGTAAAAACAGAAATAAATTTCTAGTTACCAAAATATGAAACTAAATAACGTCTACTTTTCTGAAATCATTCCTAACGCTGTATTTTTTGTAGAGTTTATTCAGCACAATTTCTTCGCTATGATGCGAGGCAATAATACAAAGTGTTATACGCCAATCTATTTTTAATTGAATTGAAAGGCTTTTCATCCGAAAAAATATTTGTTAGCTCTCAGCTCTACATCGGCTACGTGAGAGCGCGGCTCGCACGTACACTTTGGTGTCAAGCGAACAAACTCTTGGGTGCCAGACGCTTAACTGTATCCGACGTTTACTTATTCAAGCTAAATAAATACTACATTTCTCCAAAAATATTTTATTAAAAAATTTCATATTCTTCGACACTAATTATAATTATGTGATTATCTGAACAGGCGTGTTTAATCTATGATTCGTCATTTTCCATTCGAGGAAACGACAAGAGCGAATGCAAATACCTACCCAGAATAATGTATAAACACGCATCTGGATATTACCAGTTACTCGTACCTTGCGACTCGCGGTTCAAGCTCTTGTCCCCCTAGAGCCGTGATTACGAATATTATGAAAGTGTCATGAATTACCGCAGTAATTTATCTTATAGAAGGTGGAGCGCGGCGAGCTTATTACCAACTGCAAAGTTAATCTAGACGATAGGCACTTTGGTCCTTGTTTGTGTTGTGCAGTGGAATATACTGTTCTCCCCTCGACGCAGGCGGTCGGACTTTATTCACCTGGCTATAACTTTTCTCAAGTTTTGCCTGAGCCATCTTGTTTTTGTTGTTTCCCTTCCGCTAAGTTAACGAAGGCAGTTTGTGAGATACTGAACCTGACGCCCTCTGCTTTCCCTTTGTTGTTTCTTTTTAAATATTGTCAAGTTACTGCTAGCTACCTATATAAGCAGATACCGTTATTTTGATACTTTTGATTTTCAAACTAGAAAGAAATAATCGATGTTAGCCGTTATTTTAAAATTTTACTGCTAATTAACATAAACATTTTTTGTTTCTCGCTGCAAAGAGTTATAGTAGCTCTTTTCTTTGAAATTACTTAATAGTCATGAAAGCGTCAATTAATAATAAAAATATGAAAGTATACTATATTCTTCTTCTCTTCTTCTTCTTCAGCATATATTTGCCCACTGCAGGGCGTATGCCTCTCCAATTTTTCTCCACTCCGTTCTGTCACTGGTTTTTCTGGTCCAGTCTGTCCCGGCATGTGCTTTAATGTCATCAGACCATCGGGTGGGTGGTCTGCCAGCGTTCCTCTTTCCGAGCCGTGGTCTCCACTCTAGCACGGATTTGCTCCATCTGCCGTCTCCACGTCTACACACATGTCCGGCCCAGGCCCACTTAAGTTTAGCAAAGCGGTATCCTACGTCTACCACTTTGGTGCGCTCTCGGATGATGGTGTTGCGGACTTTGTCTCGTAGAGATATACCCAGCATGATCCGCTCCATAGCTCTCTGAGTAACTTTTAGCCTGTGGACAGTTCTCTGGTTCAGCGACCATGTTTCGCAGCCATAAGTCATTGCTGGAAGAACGCATTGGAACGAATGACAGGCGGCGCGGTGCGGCGCGAATACAACAAACAGTCTAAACCTATTGAAGTGGACTACGTGACCAAAGTGACGTAAGGTGCGGCGCGACGCGGCGGGAAACAAAGCGAACGCGATCAATTGGCTTGATTTTTTCGCGCGTTGCCCTGGGCGACGCGTCTGGTTCTGCCGTCATATTTTAATGTCATATTTTTATATGAATTTTCTAATAATATTAGCCTCCGTCCGTCCATGACAAATGTCAACCAACTGACAACCGCGACGGTTCGCGCGCACGTAGGACAGAGTAGCCGCGTCGCTCCGCACCGCATTAATTCGCATCGAATCCGCGCCTCGCCGCGTCGCCTCGCGCTCGCGTCCAGCCCGCTCACGCAGGACGCCGCGTAACGCGGCGTCCTGCGTGAGCGATCTGGACGCGAATGACAGGCGGCGCGGTGCGGCGCGAATACAACAAACAGTCTAAACCTATTGAAGTGGACTACGTGACCAAAGTGACGTAAGGTGCGGCGCGACGCGGCGGGAAACAAAGCGAACGCGATCAATTGGCTTGATTTTTTCGCGCGTTGCCCTGGGCGACGCGTCTGGTTCTGCCGTCATATTTTAATGTCATATTTTTATATGAATTTTCTAATAATATTAGCCTCCGTCCGTCCATGACAAATGTCAACCAACTGACAACCGCGACGGTTCGCGCGCACGTAGGACAGAGTAGCCGCGTCGCTCCGCACCGCATTAATTCGCATCGAATCCGCGCTTCGCCGCGTCGCCTCGCGCTCGCGTCCAGCCCGCTCACGCAGGACGCCGCGTAATAGTGAAGACATTGCAAGTAGCGATCCATTGTCGCGGCGGTTGATAGCGCAAAGAAAATGCGCGAGCTTGCTGTTGAGTTCAAGTCTAGGGTGAAGGTTTTCATACGATTACCTACATCAAAGCTGAAGCCAAGCCGTGTACTCTTCAGCCACTTTACAATTACTTTTATTTGTTAATCATATAAAAAAATGTAATGAATAAGGAATAACGGTTCTTTTCATATTAGGATGTTCATATAAAAAAACATGACTAGTATGGATTGATTAAATGTGGGATAATTTTTTACGATAATTACCATGGGACTAAATTACTATATAATTTTCCTATTTTTTAACTACAACAGCAACACAAGCGTCAGCTAAAGTCATATTCAGCAAGTGGCCCTCAAGTATAACGTAAATAGGGATGTAGAGGATATGCAGGTGCAAATATAGAAGCGCTAAATAGTGTGAAGACATTGCGAGTAACCTCGGATCCGCCGCCGGTTGATTGCATAAAGCTAAGGCCAAACCTGCGCGACCAAAGCGACTGCGAAGCGGGAGCGTCTACCGCGCGACGGATTTACCATATAACCCGTCCCGCGATGCGGTCGCGTAGGTATGCAAAGCGCCATAGATGTATATGGGTAGCGTCCGCCGCGCGGTAGACGCTCCCGCTTCGCAGTCGCTTTGGTCGCGCAGGTTTGGCCTTAGCTTTAGCTTTACCATATAACCCGTCCCGCGATGCGGTCGCGTAGGTATGCAAAGCGCCATAGATGTATATGGGTAGCGTCCGTTATAGGTTTGGCCTTAGCTTAGCTAAGGCCAAACCTGCGCGACCAAAGCGACTGCGAAGCGGGAGCGTCTACCGCGCGACGGATTTACCATATAACCCGTCCCGCGATGCGGTCGCGTAGGTGTGCAAAGCGCCATAGATGTATATGGGTAGCGTCCGTCGCGCGGTAGACGCTCCCGCTTCGCAGTCGCTTTGGTCGCGCAGGTTTGGCCTTAGCTTTAAGCTTCGAGTTCAAGTCCAGGGTGAAGGCGACCATTACCATTGGTTACAGCATTCACCGACCAGTTAAATAATACACATTTTATAAAAATAGCTCTATGAATAAAGAATGATAATATCAACTTTTGTAGTAAACCTATTTTCTTAAACTTACGTTTTTTTTTGGGACGTAAATAAGGTAATAATTGTTCAAAAAGTGTCAGCTTCTTTTATTTTAGTTTACATTGCACGTGACATAACAGAAAGAAAAATATTTTTATACTGATATTTATTATACTCGTATACCACTTGTAATGTCGTGTTCAAGGATAATATATTATATTTCAAATTCGGTAAGTATTTGCAATAACGTATATAACGTAAATAAGTAAAACATACGATGAATTGATAAATGATTTTTTAAAAGACAGCAACTGTTTTTTATTTAAATATTGTAAATAAATATGTATATCCTTGCGTAGTGTGATCTAGTCCCAAGCTAAGCAATTAAATGTTTCTGTTTTGGTTACTAATATAGGTACTACATAAACACACTTTTTTTTTGTAAATGGAGACAAATATTTGTTGACAATTTTATCTGACATTTGTCCCGTAGCAGGGATCGAACCCAAAATTCTCCCCAAAATACATGTATTTAAAATGCTGTATGTTTAGTAAATGTAGTATAGGTAGTATGTTCAAATTTGTAGTTGGTTATAGTTCAACAAACTTGAATGATGTAATACTTTGTAAAAGAATGGCAATACATATTGCCATCCTGATAATGAACAAGGGGATGTGCAAAATCATTTCCAAGGCAAACGTGCCAAATGCCTACGTAGCAATCATCAGAAAATGACGTGTGCTCAAAAGCCAAAAAGTTATTGATTAGTTTGATTTCCGGAAGTTATATTTTTTTTAACAAAATAATTAAAACCGAATTCATGAAACGATTAGGTAATTCCAAATTATTGTAATCATTGATGGCTTTGGCAAGGTCGTTGCGTTTCCGACTCTTTTGTTTTGATTAGCTCACAGCGAGGAAACACGCTTAGTTGACAGGAGTTAAGTGGCTGGATGACGTTCTTCCTTCACACCTCACGACCGTGATGTTAAACACAAAAAATATAACAATGCAATCATTTATCACTAAGTCATGAGATGCGCAAAAAATAACTAGACAGCCAAAGCCGGTGTAGATCTTCAACTGAAAGTCGACAGTCACGAATGTAAGGCAGTGGTAAAAACGTACGGTAACTTTTCCCATCTACACCGAATCGACAGCTATAAAATGAATGATCTCAAAAGTGAGCAAGTCGCGTGGTGATAGTGAGTCCGGTGAGTTCGCATTAATGCGTCCGCACGTGAATAAACGCGCGCGGGTCCCGGCCGGCGTGACAGAATGCGCCGCCGCGCCGGCGCGACCACGCCACGCCACGCGCCCGCGCCGCGCCTCACCCGCCTGCTGCTTCCTGAGAAAATGGCAACTTATGGGGAACTGAATCTGGGCCTCGCAGGTGCCATTGACCCGCGCAACCTGCCACACTCGACGCACATGTGTTGCCATTCACATTTCATATTTACCCACATACCTGCGATATATATATAGGTTTATAGACTCGTAAGAATCGAAAACCACAATGGGGTGGAACGGCCAATGGTTTTAATGACGACTGCGGTGAATCAAGCTAACAGGCATAACAATCTGTATTGGAAGGTTTCTCTTAAATGCCTTAGTACGGTCATGATTAACTCTGTCTTAACCTGTCTATAAAAACATTCGCTTGCTTGCTAAAAGTCAAAATACGGGTTTTTGGGTGGATTATAATCGCAATTTTGTGAGTGTAGTAAGTTCTATGCTGGCCAATGCGACGGCGAGCTAAGTCTGCGTCCGACTGTAGGAGCCGAAACCGTTACTGCACCACAAAAATGTCGCAAAAAAGCTTGTAGACCGTTTCTACACCAGTTATTATCTTTTTCAATCCTTTGTGATAACTTATCAATAGTAAAACTGAAATGACCAAAGTACCTAACTATAAAATATATCAACTAGAGTTAACTTACCTTACATTTAAAAATTCAGACTAGGTACTTTCAATATCAGGACGAGCAATGAAAATGCATTGTTTTACAAGTTGATGGTTATTGGTCTCGTTGCAGGCAAAGAAGTGTGGTAGTGAGCATGTAAGAAGCCTCGACATGGGTCACCACCTGAATATCAATATCAGAATATAGCCGAGCTCCGATGCCGACCACAATGACCGATAAACAGATACATACGAATATGACCCTACATAGAAACTCTTTAAATTTACATTCAAATACGTAGTAGGTGCTCGGTGCCACCAAGTGGTATGTAGGTTATGATGCTATTTAGCACGAGTTTTTGCCGGTCTAAGTTTTTATAAGATACAATAGCGAGCTGATATCTTCTTTTGCATCAATCAGATACGTATGGCGAGAAAGTAGTGACGTCATCAAGCCAAATTTTGTTCTTTAAATAATACCATGGCATATTATTAACGAGCTAGATTTTTTCCAACGTGGGAATATCATTGCTTTATCTGTTTCTCGATAACTTTGGAGTCAGTTTATTGTGTTGGTCCGTTTAATTAGATACTAGACACCTAATAAGATTATTTGTATTTGTCTAGCTATCTTAATTGATAAAAAGTAAATAAATAAATAATAAATAAATAAATATTCTTGGACATTCCACACAGCGTTATCTAGTCCCAAGCTAATCAACTTAATGCTTGTGTTATAGTAACCAGATGACTGATATACAGATAAATTTTTTTGTAAATACATACATATTATAGATAGTAAACACCCAGACACGGAACAAATATCAGCAGAACATACAAACATTTGTCCCGTAGCGGGGATCGAAGCCGCAACCTCCGCGTCTCAGCCGGGCGTTCACCCAACTGCGCCACAGAGGTCGTCAAGTAGTAGTGGAGTGCAAACAATATTTTAAAGAAAATGATAATAATTTAAATTCATTCAACTAATAAATGTAATCCTCCCCAGGTATGATTTAGAGTAGCGTAAAAGAGCAGCTACCATAAATCTGTTCGCTTTGTGAGGTACGCCAAGTGCGGAGACGAACAATAAGGATCATATCAATGCGCACTGGCTCTCATCTTTTATTTTCCTTAGCATTCAGACTCCTTTTGTTGCTAACTTTAAAACTTTAAGCCAACTAAAGGTAAGAATTTGCAGCACTAGCATCACTTGGACTTGTATATTATTTATGGGAGATCTGAATATTTTGATAAGTGTAATCCCGTTCCAATTGGCCGTGGCGTGAAGAGATGCGTTCGCTACCTCCCTAAAGAGCCTGCCTCTATGCCCACGCTCATGGCACCCACACTCTAAATAACAAGACAAATAGACATGTCCACTTTACCATTTACCGAGTAAAAATTCTCATGTTATGTTTGAATAGGTCTTTTACCAATTAGTATTTGTACCGACATGTATGACGTTTGACTTGGTTTGTCTGTAGCACTCAGGGAACTTTGAGTAGCGACCGACACCCTGCCCGGTTGAGAAGTGAAGTGTGAGAGAAAAAGGACTCTTATCTAACTACTAACAACCCATTGTTTGTGCTCAAATACCTTCTGAGGGGTAGCTATAACCTAAACGTTTATTCAAGAATAAAATTTGCAATTTCGTTATATACATTTGGGAAACGATAAAATATCAATGACAAACAAAGGAAAAAATCAGAACGTGTCCCACCCGATAACTGTTTAAAATACAAATCGATGTTTCATGCATTAAAGAGAACCTTTACCTCCTTTCGTGACCGAGAAACCAGATTTTGGGGATTGTTGCGTGTGTCATCAGGTATCGAGGCGCCCATGACGGTTCCGGTAAACGCTCTGAAACAGTTCAGTGCTCGCGAAGCATATTACCTACAACAGTTACCAGGCACAATTATTGTAAGTTTGTCTAGGTTTATGTGTGAATAAGAGTTAACAGTCCATAATGTCCAGGCTGTTTTATCGTGCGGAACGTGCGATGTCAACGTCCTTAGAGCGACTGAGGCGCATATTTAACACCGCCACCTCCGCGATGCGCTCTGCTACCAGTGAAAACGTCTCGGACATAACACTTCTCACATTCATATAAACATCATAATATACATTTTGCTTGGATTATCAAGTGTGTTACATACAAGGGGATACGTATTATAAGCTTTATGAAGACACTTTTTAAAATATTCTAAGAAAAACTGGATGCTTCCCCATGCGCCCTCTTGGGAAAGCTTTAAATAATTAATACAACGAGAAACTGTGAGTCATACTTTACTAAATTAGATATAATACAGAAAATACTCACTTAAAGGTCGAAGACTTGTCTTTATAGTCGATAATTTAAATTAAAAATAATTTTGATTATAGTAAACTAAATAGCTTGAGATAAAAATTGCTAGAACGAAACACTAAAATGTTATCCATACTATAATATTATAAAAGGGAAAGTGTGTGTGTCTGTCTGTTTGTCCGTCTTTCACGGCAAAACGGAAAGACGAATAGACGTGATTTTTTAAGTGGTTATAGTTGAAGGGATGGAGAGTGACATAGGCTACTTTTTATCCCGATACTCCCGCGGGAACGGAACTCACGCGGGTGAAACCGCTGGGCGCAGCTAGTGCTTGAGCAATATTCACCCCCATCTGGCGAGTACCCACACACTCGCAGCCAGTCTAAATATATATTCTTTGTTTTCCTTTAATCTTGAGAGGAGGGTCTCTTTGGGAAGTAATATGTCAACTGAATCCCCGCATGAATTATTTACACGTGGAATGCCCAAAGGAAATGAGCACAAAAATATAACCAAACAAAAACTAATTTTTAGAGATGGAAAGCTTGCCGTTCAAAGGTTCAAACTTAAAGTACTCTGCTCCCGTGCATTATTGAGTACCTTTCTGAAGATCTCTATTCGACCTTTTATATCGGCAACCGTAATAATAACATCTTAAATCGGAGTAATCAGCTGCTATTAGATGGTAAATAGAGTCATACATTAGTTAAGTAATCATAAGCCAGGGTGTAGTACCCACTTTATAAAATAATGATTTTAGATATGGCTTATAAAAGCAAGCGTCGAACTTTACAGCCATGTCTGCTTAATTTAGATTTGTTACGGAGCGCTCCGATTTCGTGTCGCTCGCTATTTAAATAACAAAGGGTTTTAAGTATAGATAATTTTGGGGTCTCAATAATATTTGAACGATTTAAAACTACTTCCTGATTCACGGCTTCCCTGAATCTGCTCTCAAGCATTCGTGAGTCGACATCTTCACCTTGAAAGATCTTAGAATTTTTTTGACGTCGCTTTTTTCTACATTAATAATAATATTTTTTTATCATTCATTCAATATTTTGATGCTGTAGTTAATCACGACTGTTGCTTTTCTATGTTATTTAACAAATAATGCTATATAGCTTCTTAAGACGTGATGTAATATGTACTTTACTTAACAATATCAAAGTTAGTAAAAAAATATGATCAAATGGGTAGATTGTTCAGATCGGCGATGTCAAGGGGTCAGCATTATACGCCGTGAAACGTTACTTATAAGAGATAGACAGTTGAAGCGATAATCTTTTAAAAATATCTCTCTCTGGTATAAGTATAAGTTTTTTTTTTGGCGATCAAATCTCTATTAGTTACCTTTCTTGGTCATTTTGGTGCTCGATGTAGTTTAAGAGCTGCTATCATGATTTACTAACTAAGTAATAAAGTTTTGGAAAATATTATGAGAATTAACAAAAAAGCTTTAAAACATTGTTTTCTTTATCTTTACTAATCTTTACTAATATTATAAAGAGGTAAAATTTGTTTGTTTGTTTGTTTGACGGAGGTAATCTCCGAAATTACTGGACCGATTTCAAAAATTCTTTCACGGTTGTGTAGAATGGACTATCCGGGAGGTTATAGGCTATATTTTATCCCGGTAGCTCCATTAGTACACCCGTGCGAAGCCGGGACGTGCTGCTAGTTAAAGAATAAAGTTAACATTATCTATACTTACTAATATACTTACTAATATTATAAAGAGGAAAACTTTGTTTGTATGGTTGTAATGAATAGGCTCAAAAACTGCTGGACCGATTTTAAAAATTCTTTCACCATTCGAAAGCTGCATTATCCACGAGTGACATAGAATAAGAAAGAATAGGAAGATAGTAAGTAATGTATACGTAATACGTAATGTAGCTATATTTAAATAAATTGAACTATGTTTTTATTTCTAAAATTGTTGCGTCGTATGCATCCGTACAGTAATGCCCTCTTATTATAGTACGTAAATGTGCATCATTTACTTAAGTGCTTGCTTAAAAATCTCAGCATTGGCCATAACGGTACTAAACCACCATAAACTTCGTATGAATTACATAACAAATAAGCGAAACAAGACAATTTCCTGCTGTGGGTTCTCTTTACATTATCATTGGCATTGGATATTAAACTGTGCTCGTGTGCACAGAAATACAGCCTGTCCAACGCCGTCTTTTATTGTCCTCCGGCGTGCAAATTGAGTGTTAGGACGGGTTTTAATGAGTCTTGCAGGAGATTTGTTGGATTCTGTTATTCCCTATTGCACGGTTCTAGCATTTCCAGGAATAACAGTTAAGTGGTTGGATATGACTATATAAAATGTCATCTATGCATTATTATTATACCTACGCCACTGTGACAGTTTCGTAGAGACGTTATGTACTGCTGTAGTAGGAAGTTACATAATGAAAAGCAAAATTTGAAGTAAACAATAGGTAAGGTATCGACCGTGAGAAGGTAAGTTTGTGACGTGTTATTTGCGTAGATCGATGATATTGGTTATGGGTGAGTGTTGGAATGGTGCTGTCGATGTGGTCGCCCAGGCGAGCGGTGCGCGGGCGCGGCCCAGCCGCCATTGTGGTTCCGACTTACTAAATCAATATTTGCGCAGATGTCGGCGCAAGAGCATGCTATGCTTGTAGCGACCTAAAATTCATACAGCTTATATGGCAATGTTAACGGTAAATTTTCTCGGCAGCTACTTGTAATCCTTCAAATCTGGGTCGGTGTTGCACGCACAGACTGACCCTAGCGGCCGTGCTCTGCTGAAAGGTAATTCATTCAAATCGATGCTCTTTGCTCGATCTCCATACCTTCGATTCTGGCACTGAGGCTAACGTTCACCGATCCAACTGCTCCGAAAAACTTTTCCCCTTGAAATTTTTCCAACTTTTCCGTGTACATACACGTATAATTTAGAATCTTTCTTTTTCTTTGTTTTATGAGCTGCGCTTAACTAAATAGGTACCTACTGAATATAAATTGAGCATCTTCCATGTAAAGTAAAAAGCCCGTGCAAGATCTAAGTTCTGGCTGTCTTGAAAGTATTACTCGTATTAGTGAAGCACTATATCTCCAGGGAATAATCCATTGGTACCGAGCGTAATGAGCTATAACTCTTGGGTTTACGAGCTTAGATAGCTGGAGTTACATCTAGCTACACCCACAACAGGTAGTTTTTGTTATATAGGATGATCGCAAATACGAACAGGATGTTTTACAGCATCATGAATAATAGACAGATGATTAAAAACTCACTTTTATGGTTCGCGTTTTATAGCATAAACCTAGCCCTATCTAGATAATAATGGTTTCAGGATATCGTTAAATCATCATGTGATTATAATTGCTGTGTCTATTGTCGGCTCGCAAGTATACCATAATTATAATTTCCAAGCAGCAGGATATCGAGGGGAGTAAATTCTCCACGCGGATGACTTATCTAAAAAAATACCCCACTTTTTTCTGAGACGGTGGTTTCCAAGTGAAAACGAATAGCATAATTTTCTAAGCGATGACCACGATTCCCTTGTAATATGATAATGCGATGTATAAATATTTCATGTCTAGGGCTCTTTATTATCGTTTTTGCGCTATAACCAGTTTCCTACAATCCAGTCCCACAGCGAAAACAGGAGACTTTGCCATTATTGTTATTTCTGTACTTGAGTCATTTCATGTAACGCGATTCCGTTCATGTGACTTTATAGTACCATTTATAGTTTTTCTTATTTGTTATTATATTTGCTAAGTGTGCTCGACCTAAAAGGTTTTTAAATAATAAAACGATGTAGTGCAATGCTTCTATATCTAGAAAAACATGCTAACACAGAAATATCTAAATGGCTAACGGCAAATTCCCATAGAATTTGCATTGGTACGTATACGTGCCTGCGCCCGCTCGTTTAAAGCTAAGCTGTGGCGTTCGTTTGTAAGCACTTGCCATTCATTCTCTGCATAGAGATATGGCTCGTAATGACTGGCTGACCAGCTATCGGCCAGACGCTCGTAAACACTGTTCGACACGAAGCATTCCAACGGAGCTGTGAACGCAACTCAATAGACATGACGCCGGGGCCCTCGCTTCCTGGAAACAAAATGGAAGTAAGAACCCATACAATCACGTCCCTACGATAACAAAAGTTCTGTGACAGAATGTAATTAGATTTTACATTAACATGGCACAGGGCTCAAAGGTCACTGATTTAGTGGATGACGGGACACATGGGTAAGCTTGTGCGAGCATGGGGTGTATGAGTAGCACGGGTCAGCGCTCGCCCTAATAGATAGGGCAATGCGAGCTGCGCTGCATGGCCGGCCGAACGCGGGGGCGCCCACTGCTCGCTGCTAAACATCACAAACACCAATGAATCCTTAGATTTTTTGCCAACCCTGCAATTTGTAAATTATTTTACTATTGCAACTGCAAAAACGAGACTGCGATCGTAAGAAATTAATGAAACAATGAACAACAAAACGTGGGAGATATTTGTAAACGGCAAACCTGGAGCAGATCACAGGGGCTGGCGCTCTTGGCACAGCTATAGCTAGGAGCGGTGCGGGGGCAACGTTCATCGTGTGAGCGACGCGCCCGCACTCGCGGTCCAACAATCGCGAATTCAACGTATGCTTAGCAACAGCCACTCACACTAACGGTGGCTTTCTTCGAACACACAGACATAGAATGCACTTACGCGCCGAGGCTTTGACGGACTCCAAACGTTAAAGTCGGCTTTTCTCATGACTTGCAATTTTTCAAGAGCACGTTTGGCATTAACATCACACCTACTTCCAATTGATGGAATGTAGACGGCATGCACGTGAAATGTTAATGATTCCTCGTTACAAAAAACCCAAAATAATCGTTGTTGATCGAATCGAAATCACGAAATTGCATGGAAATAAGATAATTCGTAGGAGAGCTCGCTCAGAATGCTAACGCGAACTAACGGTACTGCAGAAGTCTTAGTGATCTGCCTGAATTATTCAGAATTCAGACTTCGTTGGAGATTGCCAGCCGGCGCCGGCGTCGGTCGCACACGGTCCTATCTTTGTCGCCATCTCGCCATCAGCCGCACTTAGGTAGGTACATCAATATTTTTTTAAATCACCTCATTTATGTGTTCCAAATAATTTAATGGGAAGCGAACTCAATCAGGCTTATTTGCATAGCTTTTACGAAAAGCAGTTAAAAGTTAGAGTAATACATAAAACATGACTATTTGCATAATGTTATGTATTTAAGTTAGTTAGATGAATTTCATAACCATTCATAGTTTTTGCTAATAGATAAGGAACTGTTATACGAGAAAGTTTATAAACGGTTTCCTAAATCTGAACATGCTGCCACAAAATTCACACAGGTCAATGAACCGCGAGTTCCAGCCTCATGAAGGAAACTAATATTTGCTATCTTCCTACGTATTCTCTTGAGGGCACAAACCCTGCCACGTCGCGTTACTTCCGCTCGACTTAGAGTGCTCTACTTACGTTCCATGAAATGACTTCTATAAGCACATAATACTTTGTCATAAACTGAAATACTTAAAATGTTAAAGATTCTTTATGTATTATTTGATAGGATTTGCACATCAGAAACTCAAATATTGATTATAATCGTATCATCTGAATTATTACAAAACAATAATTATACGTTCCTTAATTAATTTGCTAGATTTACATTGTGGATAAAACATTCCAAATTATTATGTAGTGTGGTATGCACATCGTACATGAATTGGCTGCTTAAATACGTACGTGACCAGCCGAGTCTGCCGTTAATCGACCGCTACACTTCACCGACAATTATCGCCTAATAACGATGTAGTGTCACCATGTAGCCGAATCTAATAACGAGTCGGGCGTCGGCGTCACATGTCCACGACTCTATGCAAATGGAAGGTAATTTACGACGGCCGATAATCGCGACACGCGTACGTGAGCGCATTGTGCGAGCGGCGCGCGCGCATTCTTGCCTCCCAGACCCCGACGAGCGAATTTCTTCGAGCGTCATAGGTACTCCTTCCCGTGAGAATCACTAATCGGTGCATTAACACGATTTCATATGCATACGTTGATCACAATCTACGATTAGAATATAAGTGTCCGTACACACGTAGCGTTCGCGAAGTAGGCGGGAGCTGTGCCCTCCTGCCGAGTCACCCGTGGGTCATCGCGTCTCGCATCTAATGCGCTGCTTTTTAGCATAACTATTTATACAGGCCGGCCTAGTAAGGAACTTTTATCATTCTGAACTATTTAATGTTGGCTGCACAGGAACGTTTATTTCTGGGTGCTACGACTTATTTTTATATTAAATCATTAAAACAAGTAAAATTTTCATTTATTTTATAACAAATCGGTTACTTCGTATTTTCTAGGCCGATTTAATAAGTAGCTACCTAGTATATTGTGCTTGTCAAGTTTAAGCACAATAATAGCTTCCGATGTCAGAGCAGTTGTCCAATGTTCATAAAATTGGTGTCAATGCTCGCTGCGGTTGCAGTGTTCCGAAATGATGTGTTGGGCAACATCGTAGCCGGCAGACACGGCCGGCGCTGCGTCAGGCGGACACCGACCCACCGCCGCGGCGCCGCTCGCCCACTACCTAATAACGCCCTTCCGATCTGATCGAATCACTTTATCCAACGCGAGCTAATAACAGACTAAACTTACGATAACTCACCTTTGTTTCGAGACAAATTATGTCATTATGCCTTCTATCAGGCAGAAATTCCGTCTCGTAGCGGCTTCGTAGCACTCTATTTGTGCAAATTAAAACTTTAGTACAGTGTGTTTTTTTTTAGTACACTCTTAAAACAAATATTCTACAATTGTGAACATTTAATAGTTTTCTCTATTTTAGTAGTGTATAGTATCTATGTATATTTTAATCAAAGTAACTGTTACTTTTGATGTTACTCACCGGTGTAGGAAACGGTACGCCAAATTATGCATGGGAATTAGGTTTTCATTGTTTACAATGAAAAATATTCCTCTGGTCGACTTTGAAAGAAAACTATATACTTTCTAAAGTGGATCATTCGAAATACTAAACGTGAGAATAGATACTCATAAATGTACAAAAATCTTGAATAGGAATGTCAGAACAATTTTTATTCGAGTGGCTATGACTCTCGATGTCTGACACACGTGGTATTTTAGTAAAGCAAATAAATAGATAGTGGTGAACTCCCGGCACCCTCACCCTCCCGAGAGGTGACTTGCAGAGAGCGTCTAGACGGAGGGACCCCTGCAGATACTTCCATAACTATATCACTTTTAGATTTTAATGTATTTGCGAACATAAGAGACGTCTTCCTTTCGAATAAATCTAATATCTATGCAAATGTACTTACTTACTCGTACTATAGTGAAGGGTAGATAGCGTAACATCTCTACAACGGAGCACCTCTGTTAAGAAAATCAATTTTCACGAATTCAGGGAAGCATTTTTTCATTTCAAATATTTCATGGTTCTTCAGTGATTTGTAAAATAACACTTAAAGACAATTTCAAGATTCACGTAAGGTTTACTATACGCGTATGTGATGTTTGTGACGAAAGCTTTTGTAGAGCAGTGAATCGGACAAAACACTTAACGTACACGTACAGGTGTCGTGGCAAGGGAGGAAATAAAAGAAGCCTCCCTTGGTTGTACAGGAGTTAAGGGTGGCTGTTGAAAAAAAGCGTATAAAAGCTAGTACCGAGGTATGTTATAAGTAGAAACGAGTATACCTATACATGAATATTTCGTTAGCTATGTTGTAGGGTACCTGCGAGTAAGTGTGCTGAATGGGCACGAGTGGATGCGTTCCCACGGTAACCCGGACTCAGCCCGTGGACTCAGGAATTACGATAATTTCTTCATAGACATTGAGTCTCTCACGAATAACCTTTTACGTACTACCTACTTCCTCGAGGAAAAAAGCTGCCGTTGCTTCTTTATTTAATTAGCAAGCGTGAAATCCTAAAAATAATCATTAAAAGAAATCCAGTTGCAGATATTTGATCGTTTTTGAATACATTATTGCCAGCGCTTTCGAGGTCAAACCAGATTATTCAATGATGTTCGTTAACATTGTCAGTTATTTTATTATTGGTTTTTCGTATTCTGACTCAGGCTTTCATTTGAATTATCATATTCAATTTAATTCAAACAATGAAACTGACACAAAACAAGCACGTTAGTTATTGCATCTTCAAACACTTAACCCACCTAGTGAACTAGTGGAAATCCCTTGGCCAGCAAGCGCCAACATTGTTTAGAATAGCTCCCCGTTTGAATGGACAGTTAAACTCCCTATTCACTCAAAGTTAAACGGCCACATTTTTGCTCGAACCTCACGTTTCCGCGTTCCTTTAGGCCCGTGCATGCATTGAGAACTCGCATAGAAGCTTGTTGCTGATAGCCACGGTTGGCAAATTGTAGGTTATGTCACATTGTTGACATTGTTAGTGGGGAATAAGTTTGCATGCATGTTATTTTTTACGACTCGTTTTACACCAAACAGTTAATTTGAAAACTCTAACTAAGAACAATAATCGACTCTTAGTAAATTAAGCTGGTTAAAAGGTCTATTCACTTAACATACTTTTAGATACTAATAAAAATGTAGTCTAGGTTATCAAGATGCGACTTTGTGTCTGCCTCAGTTTCACTTAATCATAAATTGAATAGTTCAAGCACTCATGTACCTACAATGTACTTAAAATTAAGGACTTTTCCTTGATCCTTGGTTGGGCACTCAGGCACGCGTCGATACTTACATCCGCGACACAGTTTGCCGGGTCCACGTACCTTCCTAGTATATCCACTAACGCTCCCTCAGGGACTACTAACAGGAAAACATGCCGCCTCTCAAGGAGGAAATAAATACTAATTCGTTAAGAACTTTGGGCTTCTTTGTTGTTACCAGAACGACCCGTGTCGGTTACTGAACTTTGTGATTTTGCATCAGCTTGATTTGGACTGCGATGATGCATTCGCAAAAACAAAAATATAACAAGAAACGTTTAAGTTGTTTTATTGGAACCTTAGTCGTGTCACGGAGATACGTATCATTAGGTGCTACGGATATGTCGTCGGACTGGCTGTTACCAGGCAAGCATAAAGCCTTATTGATGGTCGGTAAACGCAACTATTCTAAAACGATGAGGCGTGAAAATCACTCTTATTGAGTACCTACCTACCGTAAACTGGGAATCACTTTACATCGTGTCTGAATGAATGGTTTTTCACACAATAGACGAAGATAAATAACACCCGAAAGAGTTTACCTTCTTAACATTTTATTATGAATAATAATTATGAAATGGGAAGTCCATAAGAGTTCAAGGGAAATGAATTTACAGCGACTCTCCCGAAATTGAAATTGGCAAGCGACGACATGAACATTGACTGGCATTGTAGTGAAATGAGCGGGGTGGGTTGAGATTTGAGATGTCTGTAATTGATTGTGTTTGGTTGTTGCAGAAGGCCGGGGTCAGATGGATCGGCGGCGCGCGGCGGGGGTCCTGCTCGCGCTGGCCGCTTGTGTCGCGTATGCGACAGCGGGTAAGTCACTCTACTTACTATTATTTTATGCTGTAATATATCACTAATATGACCCTTGGTCAGTTCAAGAGATTTATTTTTAGTATTTTAGTAGATAAGATCGTTAACTAACGGAATTAAGGCGTGTTTTACAAACACGAATTTATTCCGTTTGTGTAGCATTAACTGGAATTGGAGAGTAACTAAAACCGCTGATTATGAATAATGAGGTAAATTTAGGTACCTCTAAAATATGCCTAATGAGAACTAGATCGTTAGTATAGGTTCTAGATCAATAACACTTCAGCAGAAGTAGGTTTCATTATAATTTCATTAATATAGAGTTTAAGATTGTGAAATCGATTATGCTTGAAGTATAACGAAATAAAGTAATATTATAAGAGTTAGGTACTTACATTGTGAGGTAGATGCGGGATAAGAAAAACAGTTTACCTTACTTAGCACATTTACTATAAATAATAGCAGTAAAATAAATAAACATAAAAGTCGATAATTGCATTAACCAATTTAAAAATTTAGTTCATAATCACTGGGCATCAGGTAGCTTAGCAGTAAAAGAACCTCGATTTCCGATTACCACGGCTATCAAATGCAACAGAATACTGACGTGGGTAGGCAATAAATAACTTTTCATATAAGTAATAAATATCTATGAAATGCGAAGATATAAAACACTTTCGTAACAACAATGAATAACGGAAAAATTGTGTGGAAGATGATACAGGTGCAATAATATGTTAATGGTATTATATCGGTATCAGGGTAATTCTTATTTATTGTGATACTAACTTGACGGCAAGGAACAAGTATCTACCGTTGTTTTATTTCGTGACCCGGAATACGACTACGCTCGTGAGAAGATTTCCGCGCATGATACCTGCCGACTACTCCACTCGTATGCATACTTGGCAAAGTTGCCAATCGGCGAGCAGACTCGTTGCAACCGATGCACTACCGACGACGCTTGCTGTGATAATCCTTAAAAAATCTCATGTAGTTATTTATTTTAATCCAACCCCGTGGTTCAGAATCGTTTATTTCATTGCATTTGCTGTGTAGAATAGAATGTCAAAGGTTAGATATTTATTTATTTTATTTTATTTGTTACATTCTTTAATTCGATCTCGTACTTCGAGATCGAATTAAAGAATGTAACAAATATATATATGTATGTATATATGTAACAATAAACTCTTAGAATATAAAAATCTCATGACTTCATTTAGTTTCTCAAAAATAAAAGCATGCGTTTGAAATTCCTAGCGTCTCATATCGATCTGCATCGAATGTATAAGCGTGACGTATCTTGAATGCTTAGCCCAGATTATTATTCATGTGTTATAAAATCGACGTTTCGATGCAAATAAAAACCTGTTCTGAGGTTAGTGATCCAAGCCAAACAATAAATTACACATAAATCACAAAATAATAAGCCGATGAATTTTTACTACTTTCTACGTTATCCGTTAGTTTTAGTAGGACAGGAAGTCATTCAAAAAACCCAACACTATAATGTAAAAGTGTTTTAAAGGGATTTTTTTGTTCCATAATCCTTTTAAATAAACTAAAAAACTCAGATAAACTTATTACCTATCAGTGGATGATTACAGCGTACTATTTTTATAAATTATATGACCGGGTATTTATCACGTTACCTTTTTATTATTTATCCCGACGTTTCGAGACGGATTGCACCGCCCGTGGTCGCGGGTCGACTGGAGTGGCGGAGGTAGCACAGCAGCAAAGCGAAGGCGTACGTTCAACTACCCTCACTTAATGTCAGAAATAACTATAAGGGCCGGTTCGCACTAGGCCGGCACATAATAAAAAGGTAACGTGATAAATACCCGGTCATATAATTTATAAAATGTGTTCTGATCACGTAAGTTTAAAAAAGACAACTACAGCGTACTAGTTTAGCATAATGTTCCTGTGATAGGCACAGGCGCACATTCTTCAGCAGAGTGGCAGGCTCTCTGGAGATGTTTGCTAAGCTATAGGAATGATGGCAGGAGGTTGGTACAATTTGTCAGCTGTCAGTGTTACAATAAGCCGGGAGAGGCGAGTGCGGGAAGTGAAGTGGCAGCAAGCAGTGAGGGCCGGGCTCCCAGCACCGACTCCCTGCGTCTAACTGTACCCCCAGCCCCACTCTGTGTGCGTGTCTCTTTCGCGATGCATGTTATTAGATGATGCTATTTTTGTACCAACAGATTTAGTATCCTTTGCACGGTTACTTCAAAGAATTCCACATGAATTTATGTTATACATAGGAAGTATATTCAAATGAGACCTACAATGTTTAGGTCTACCCGTGTGAACTTCATCACGAATGGCGACCACGGCGACATTCATTCATTGAAACGACGATCCATATTAATGTAGTGCAAATTTTAAATTCAAGCTGTCTCCTCGTTTAGATCGGGCGGGCCCATGTAACTAAGCGCACGTTTTTGCATTAAGTGAATTTTTGGTTCGTGCAAAGCTATCTATAACATCACACTTATACGTAAAGGCGATTCATTAGGCATCGAGGGAATTACAGATGCTATGTCCGTAGAGCCGTGGCTGTGATCGGTAGGTAATTGTTATTCACTTAGGCATTTTGGAATTTGGACATTCTGTCGCACCACTGCCTGCGTGAGAGTAACCTATATCGAATTAAGTTTTATTTTCGCCGTTAAATACAATGTCGTCAATTTCGTATAAAGATCTTACTTGGAGTTATTGTGTACCTATAGTTATTATAAAGTATTACGATTAGATTTTAGTTAAAGTATTTTGTCGATGTTTTGTATCTTGAGAGTGAATAGCATTATAATTAAAACGTAGGTTAGCAAAAACTGGATGCTAACGACATTCCTGGCGACCGTTAGGTGGACGATCTCGCGCGGCTGCGACGGCGCCACTCGAAGCCGTGTTCCACTCCGGCAGCCTTATACAGGCGCCCTAACGGGGCCGATGCTGCGTCCCTCGATAAGCTCTAAACAGCCCTAAGATTTCATGACACGAGCTTTTGGCACACGCAATCCATCTATTCAGCCTGCCACCAACCTATCTGATTGGACGTTCCCCTACAAAATGTAATAAATTGCAGATATTATCTTTCCAGTGCACATATCTCATCTTAAAATAGGTGTATGCTTACTTATGTTCTCTTTCATAACACTGTAGAAGTTTATATTTATTAGCTGCAATCATCTCCAAAGTTATGAGTACAGATAACAGAACCGCTATTAATTGCTACTTGCATTCGTAGGTAGCTAGTACTTATGATGGTAAACATTTTTGGAATGTAACTGCGTTCATGTCGTAAGTTAATTATAATTATGTACTATCATTTGGAATCCGTGTAGAAAATCAACAGCAGTGCGCTGCAGTTAACCTTAGAGGAACGGTATCTTGAGAGTGTGGTGGTTCAATATCCGTCAATCGATTACATACAAGGCGTTTGTGAAGTTATGACTTTTGCCCTGAGCGGAGAATCGCAGTGAAGCTGCGGTTTCGATGTTAACGACGCGCTCCGTTAGTTTAATTACAGCTTTGTCGCGTCGCCGCTCGGCTTCAGTAGTTATACGCAGTAAAACGGATATGTAAAATGACTTAAGGTTAAGGCGATGACCAATCACGGGTTTGAGGTATTTGCAGCTAATATCCTGCCAACTGTAAAGAGTCTAATAAGTCCGACCGTAAAACCATTGTTAAATGCCCGGGGAGCTCGTCTCGTGTTCATCTACGCCATGATCATTTTAGAAAAGGATCAGCATTTATTTGTTTTGCGACTGTCATATGGATATCATTTAGTTAGAACAATGGCATGTGTGTAAGTTATGAAATAATTGTGATAGAAGGGATAATTGTGCCTCAATAACATAAAAGCAATTTATGTTATTTACACGTTTTCAGTATGAAGTTGATAAGGAAATTATAAAACCTCAGTGATTAAGAAAAATATTATCAGAAAACCTTCACGTGTCATTTCTTTACGACGCGTTGACGTCTTGATATAATTTTTGATGAGGTTTGAGGTTGAATTGAAAAGGAAGCGTCACTAATAAATTCAAATAGTACTTAGTAGTAGAAGCACTTTTTTTAGTTTAAGATCAATTTTAAGTTAAACCAACTACTAATAACTGAATCCGTTCATACCAAGAAATCGGCGACTAAATTAATTATTAATTTTGTATTTTTTTCTGATTTCAGCACCTACAGCTAGCAATCACACGTCATTAGATATATACGATGGTAAGTTCAACAATATCATACTTTACGATAAAATAATTAAAATCCTAAGGATAGGTAATGGTTTTGTCTCAGTACCTACATAAAATCACGATAAATTCATTTTTTGAGGCAGTTAGTAAGTGAATTTATAGCAAATGATCTACTAGTAGGTAAGTGTCAAAATAATTCAGCAAACTACACAAGAAAACTAGCAATGTATAACGATAGTTGAAATAGCAGACATACAACGTTATTTATCCGAATAATTTGCCGGATATTAACTCATAAACTATAAGTACACCACTACCATTTCAGGTGCCCCAGATGGATGCTACTACAACTTTCAGCACTACGGAGAAGGCGATCGCATCATGACAAACGAACCCTGCCTGAACTGCACCTGTCACAATCGGATGCTCATGTGCTATCTCAGGGTGTGTCCTTTCACCAAGCCCATCGGCCAAGACTGCACTATCGAGAAACGGGCGGACCAGTGCTGTCCTATTGTGACGTGCCCCGATGGTAAGATTTATAAGTAAACTACTATATAAAAGTTATCTATTTTGTGCATTTGGGTTGGGTCCCTTTTCATAGAAATAGTTGCCTCATGACTTAGTTTTAACTTTATGCATTCACAATCGGAATGTATAAAGTTTTAACATGCAGGAACAAATATTACTTTATGAAAGGGCAAATAAGAAATTAAGGTATTAAATAAAATAAAAAATGTAAACAACTAATGGTTTTTATCAGCTTGCGCATTTATGGGTATGTTCAATGTTTTGTGTAAAGAGAAAACAAAAGAACAGTAAATAAAATTTAGAGCAAAATATATTTTTTAAATGCAAAACTACAATTTACGTAGGTGACTGTTTGTCGCCGTTACTAATCTAATAGTACGTTACGTACCGTCAGTCAATGTTTTTTTTTCATATCTACCTAATTTTCAACAACAACCTTGAAATTAAATTAACACTCATTTTAGTTTGATAAATGTATTTTAACCCTATATTTTTGACATTAGTTCCAGTGGACCTGCTTACCTCAACAACGACTTCGCCGGCGGAGTACGGAGCCACAGGTCTCGGCAAGCTAGACAAATACGGTTGCAGTATCCATGGAAAATATTTCCCAGAAGGCTCCAAAGTACCTCCAACTCCGAACAAACCCTGCGAACACTGCTACTGCATACGAAACATGACGACTTGCGTAATGCAAGAATGTACTCTTCACGTCGATGGTTGCACACCTATCTACCACAAAGACGTCTGTTGTCCAGTTCGATACTCTTGTGGTATGTATTACTACTACAATAAACAACCATAAGTTTATTATGTTGTAATGCTTATATTTAATTGGTTTTACTTTTCATTTCAGATCACCCTGAGGATGAAATGCCCCTACTGGATGATTTATCAACGACAGTGCGACCTACACCAGGTTTCTTGTTGACTACAACTACTCTTTCACCAGTCACACAGATGTCACAGGATTGTCTATACGAAAACCAAGTGATCCGTGACGGTGCACTAATAAAGACTGAAAAGGCTTGTGACCATTGTTATTGTATGAAAGGCGATATTGTATGTGTCGTACAAGAATGTGGAACTCCAATGGAAAATGAAGGAAAGAATTGTACTGCTTTAGCTCCTCGTGAAGGTGTGTGTTGCCCAGATACATATATTTGTGAAGGGGACGAACCTGCGACAGGCACATATGAAACTGATTACACTACTGACTTAGAAAGACTTACTACATTAACACCACCGAGAAGATCTGAATCTGAAGGAAGTGGATACAGAAAAGAAACTGAAGGTGTTCCCGATGCTGAAACCCCACCCACTGAAACTGAAACTGAAGGAAGTGGATACGACCAAGTAACTTCTCACCCAACTATTTTAACTGAAGTACCAGAGAGTCACAAAATTGATATTTCTGATGGAATGTTGTCAAGTTCTACAATTAAAGAATCAAGTAGTTATGAAACCACGGAAAGCGAACGCCAAAAAGACACTGAGTTTGAACATCATATACCTAGTACTACAAGTGCTTACATATCGCAACAAGTTGATGAATCATTATTTACTAAAGCTCAAGATGAAGATATGGGCTCTGGCGAAGAAGATATTATAACATCATATGAAACAGCCCCCACTTCATCTGCTCCTGATGTAGAAGACCATAAACCTACAGTTTCTAGTGAGCAAAATGCTGTTCCGTTTACTAAAGTTACTGACTTTGAAACAGACCTAAAGGCAACAACAATCAAATCAGCTGTTCCAAAGGAACAAAGTACAGATGACGATATTATCGACGATACAACGCGTCATTCTCTTGGTCAAGATGAAGATGTTGAAACAAGTACATTTGACGACGAATATAAATTCACCGAACGTGATTCTTTACCAACAACCAATATTCCTATTGCTGAAGAAGAAAAGAAAACTACTGAATCTCCAGAGCAAGATATTCAAACGCTAGAGCCTCATCGTTATGCAACATCTACAACAAGTGCTCCTGGTATTGAAGAAGATGTAGCTACTACTGAACCACAAGAAACGGCAACAGAAAGTTTCGATGGAACTATTCCTGAATTTGACAACCATCATCAAATGACAGTAACAGCAAGTACTCCATTGTTAGAGGAAATCGAAAAAGATACAAGCGATCAGGAAATTATTCGATTTGGAAGTACTCCTGACTTAGATAAAATCAGTACGATTCCATCGAACATTCCCACTGAGGAATCCATTAATAAAGAAAGTTCCATGCCTGATGTAATCGATGAGATAATCGCTACTAACATTCCCACAACTGTTCCTACTATTAAAGATAATGTTAAGACAACTGATGATGAACAAAAAATCTATAACGAAGATAGTTCGGAGCCCCAACAATTTATCCCTACGACGATTGCTTCTGTTTCTGGTGACGGAACGGAAAGTACTTTATCAATTGAATCTATAACTACTTCTAAGTCGCAAGAAATCCAAGAAACAGATACGATTGAAATGACGGACCACCAATATTCCTCCACCGAAAGTATTCCAGTACTTGAAGGTGTAACAAAACAAACAACATCATTAGATGGTATGACTACTATTGCTAAGATGGACGAAAGCTCAGAAATAAATGTTGAACCCAGCTCAGAAGCACAACAACACTCTCGTACCACCAGTGGTCCGAGATATGATGATGAATTAAAAGAAACCACACAAATAGGTGTAACCGGAGTAAAAGAAAGTTCAGAACCTCATGAATATGACTCTACAACCAGTGCTATTTTAGATGATGAAACAAAAATATCAACACCATCAGATTCTACTTCTATTAAGACTCAGGAAGGTCATGAAACAAGTAGTGAAGATAGTTCAGAACCTCAACAATACCTAGAACCTACCACCGGAAGCCCTCTGATTGACGATGAAAACAGGGAAACTACTTCTAAGACAGAGGACCATGAAATAAAGGTTAAAGATGAGTCAGATTCACAACATCATGTACTTACAACCAGCGCCTCTATAATAGAAGATAAAACAACGATTTCAACGCCAATAGCATTAGATAGTGACACAACTAAAGAAACTCAACTTACAACCAACGCCCCAGTATTTGAGATTGATGACAAGAAAACTACACCACCGGTAGATGTAACTACTCCTGAGGCTCAAGAAGAACAAAAACCGGATGTTGATCATAGTTCAGAGTCTAACCAAAACGTTCCCATAACCAGTGCCCCTGCATTTGAGGATGATCTTACGAAAACCACACCCTCGGATGCTTTGACCACTTTTGAAGATCAAGAAGACAAGAAAACACATGTTATTGACAGTTCAGAATCTAATGACTATGCTCCCACAACTATTAGTCCCATATTTGAAGATGAATCCAAACTAACAACACCAACAGATTTTATTACCACTTCCAAGATTCAAGATATTCAAGAAACTCAAAAATATATTCCTACAACCATCGCTTCGACCTTTGAGGATGAATCTGAAGAAACAACTATCTCAGATTTTAGGGAAAGTTCAACTTTGGGTCCTAAATTCGAGGATGAAACAAAAGAAACTAGCAGTGCAATCACCGATAAACAATCAGAAATAACGACTACCGAACCTGATAAGGGATTAAATACTATACCAAGTGGATTGGTAGAAAAAGAAACCACTGAATCTCCAGAAGTTGCAAAACACACCGATAAAGACGAATTGATTCCGATAAAATCAGCAACTGGACAAGAAAACAAATTATATGATGTAACAGAATCAGTAGTGGATGCATCAGACCATACCACTTTAGATACATTGACATCATCTAAAGACCTATTAACACAATCCACTGAACCACCAGTGAAAGAAATCATTGTCAGTTCGACAAAAACTACAGACTTTTCTGAACTGACCACAACTGTTCCTATTGAAGAAGAACTGTCTACGTCGATCCATGATCATCAACCAATTACAAAAGAGCCTGCAACAGAATACCAAGAAAGTAACACTTTCACCTTACCTTCGAGCACTGAGGATAACTCTGAGAAACCTTTCGCTACGTCATCTTATGAGCACTTACCTCTAACTACTCAAAGTTCTCCAAGCTCAGAAGAAAGTCAAACTGTAACAAGTTCTCCATCTTATAGTACAGATTCGGTATCTACTGCTGCTGATTTAGAGGAGAATGAAATTTCCAATGAATCTAGAATTCCAGGTGAGGGAGATTGTCTTCTCAATGGAGTAACATACAGAAACGAAAGTACAGTTCCAAGTACAAACAAATGTCAATCGGGTTGCAGATGCAGTAGCAGTATTATTAAATGTGATCCTATTATATGTAGTCCACCCCCAGAATACATGGATAACTGTCAAATGACATACGATACACCAAATTCTTGTTGCCCTACTTATGTTTGCGATCATAAATCGGAAACAATGCCTCCTCAGTCGCACAGTCAAATGTCTGGTACAGAAGCACCGATAGAATCTCCTATTAAATGTGCTGGAGATGAATGTGTTTTGGATGAGGATAAAAAGGAGCCCACTACTATCTATCAATGTGATTCCAGTAACTGCTCTGAGCAAGGTGAATCGGATACTCACCATACTAATGTACCAAAGCAACCCGCAGGAGATCGTAAAGAAGAATGCACAGGAAGTTCATGTAAATCTGATTCCGGTGAGTGTAGCCAAGAAAATGGCTGCCAAGCTTCTCCAGATAAACCATGCGAAGGAACAGAATGTAAGGATTCATCTGAAATCATACGACCCCAAGAACATCAACCATGCATTGGTGATAATTGTGATGTATCTGTCACAGATTGTAGTACAGGTAAATGTGATGATGAAAATAAACTGGATATTGAAAAAGAATGCACAGAAAAATCTTGTAAAAGAAAAGAAGACTTTGATCTACATAAACAACCACCCATGAAATGTTCAGGCTCTGAGTGTCCATTATCAGAAACCACTTCAGAAATTGAACTAACGACGGTAGGTACTTTAGAAGAAAAAACTGAAAAAATTTATGAACCATCAATGCCATCACCTACTGAAGCAGACTTAAATGTCATAGATGAGTCAGGGGATGGTGTGACTGAAGTTGTTAATATTTTAGAATCAGATTCAACAACAGGACTTCCAACTGAAATTCATAAAGTTCCCGACCAAGATTTCAAACCTACTACACCAAGTATACATGAAGAAAGCTCGGTATCTGATTTTACCCAAACTTATGATAAGGTTGACACTGAATCACCAAATGTTTACTCAACTAATAAAGTTGAATATGACGTGACATCTGAATCTGTTGAAAAACACACAGAAACTTCTGATTTATCTATTGATGATAAATCTACAGAGTATGTATCTGATGAAATAACAACTGCTTCTCCCAAAAAACAGACAGCAGAACAAGATGAATTCACTAAAATACTAGTAAGTGAAGATGTAACAACACTGTCATCACAAGATCAACAAACTACGCAACCACCAGAAAAACACGTTCATGAAGATATTTCTACAATCGTTTTAGAAGAGATTACCACTAAGATTTCAATAACTCAAGAAGTTGATAGTGGTGCAGCGAGCACAGAACAACCGATCTCTTCAGATTTAATACCATATGACACTACGAAATTGCCAGTAGACATGAATGAAGAAAACACAGTAACAAACGACAGTGATGATGTGACTAAATTAAGTGAAGAAATCACAACCAAGGCCAGTGAAAAAACGACTCCTAATATCTATGATTCACAAGATACTAAAGTTAGTGAAGACTCAACAACACAAATAGGTGATAAAGAAATGTCCAAACCTCACACAACAGACCTTCAAGAAACGACTGAAATACCAAAAGATTCTCAAAATGATGAAACTTCAGTGAAAACTACGGATGAATTTGTTAACCAAACTGATAAATCAACAACAACCGCACAAGTTCGAGAAACAACTACTGAAAGTTCTCAGTCTGTTAACAAAACACAAGATGAACACTCACAAGACACAACTCAATCCGAAATGACGACGATAACTGCTATAGAAGATGTAAAAACAGAATCACCAAAATCATCTGAAGCAGATATTCCAGAAGTCACTGAAACTTCAGACCAATCTTACACTAAAGAAACAACTTCTGATACAGATAAGGAAATTGACGCACAAACAACAAAACCTTATGATACAGATTCACATGAAACAACCTTGTCTTCCGAGAAATCTGAAACTGTAGAAGTTACAAAAACACCTTCTGTGACTGAACCATCTTTAATTTCTGAGACCGAAAAAGAAATAGTTACGAAATCTCCAGTATCCGAAGAGTTTACTAGAATAGATGGCACGGCACCTATATCCGAAACAGAGCCATCAAAGGGAGATGAAATACTATACACAACAGTGGCACCTCAGCAAGATGTCGAAGTTGTCGAAGATGTCGAAGATATCAACAAAATTGAAGATGCCGTTACTGACTCTTCTCCACCTTCTGAACCTGAGATCATTAGTACAACGAAACCTTTACTGGCTGATTCTGAAATTCAAGCAACAACAGCAAAGGTTGAAATAGGAACAGACATGGCATCAACCAAATCTGACGAAATGGAACCTCAAGCAGTGACACAATCTGCGGCACCGGTTTCAATCCCATTCTTAGAAGAAACCACTATTCAATCCTCAGAGGATGATCAGAAACTACACTCAGAATCAAATCTTAAAGAAAATACAACACCGCAATCAGAAATGGTTTCTGAATTGACAACTCAATCAATTGTAGTGACAGATTCTAAGATTACTGAAACAGAAGAACCAGAAGACAACGAAATTATAACAAGAATCCAAGAATCTGTTACGGATTCGGCTACGGAGTCCATTGCAAAAGCAACATCCACTTCGTCTGAATCATCTTCTTCTGTAAAAGAGGATGATTTGACGTCTATCTCTCATGATGAAATAACAACAGAACTTTCATTAGATCTTACGACAATGCACGTGCCTCACTCTGAAGGTACTGCTCTTCCTGAAAAACCAAATAAAGTGGACGAAACAACATCTCCAGTAAGTCACCTTAGCACTTTTGCTCCAACTGTTACGGAACATTCTATTGAAAAGGAGTCAGAAACAACAACTGACATAAAGGAAGCAACTGCAACAGTTCTGGACCTAACTGAAGATGCTAAAACTCAAGTTCCAGACATAGTTGACGCTGAAAAAATCTCTACGACTGAACAGACAACGTTTAAACCAAGTGATACAACCGATCTGGTATATAACGTAGACAAAAAAACAGAACAAACAGAGCCCATTGTTTCAAACGAAGAGCAGTCTGCGGGGCCATCACAAATTACCACTGAATCAACTCTTCTTGAAACTAAACTACCTGTCGACGCAGATATTGACCAAACTGACAAACCCTTCATACACAAAGATGAATCTAAATCTGAAACTCCTCTTACTAATGAAATAACTACAGTCATGTTTGAAGAAAAAATTACTGAGAATCCGATAGATAAGGTAGAAGAACCAGAAAGTACTCAGTATCATGAAATAAGACCAACAGAGTCTGGAGAAGAAACGTACACTAAGATACCTATGCCCGTTTCTTCAGAAGGAGAAGACCAAATTATTGACAAAGAATTAACAACAGATATCATTAAATCAGCTGAGCAAACAACAGAATCTGCTAATTTGTTAACCAATGTACCTACTGACTCATTTAGTCCACAAAATGTAGACACTGAAACAACTCAGAAGGAACCTTTGGATACTGAAACCACTCAACAAGCAGAAACTACCACTGCAATAGACAATTTGCAAATAAAAGAAACTCAAACGTCGGTTCCTGATTTATCCTCTGAACAAGAATCAAGTACAAAAGAACAGCTCACAACTGACACCGTTAAATTGACGACAGAATCACCAAAACACTCTTACACTGAGTCTTTAGACGAAACTGCAACAACTGGACAGCCTTTCTACACAGAAACTGTAACAGAAATCAAGGTAACAAAGGATGTCGAAAAAACACCTGATGAAGAACTCAAACCAGCTCCATCACCGATTACACCATCTGAGGAACAAATGACTGAGGCTCAAGGTCACGGAGATGATGATAATGTAGCAACAGAAAAAGCAATTACTACAGAATCTGTAATAGCTGAAACCACGAAGGCACCGGCTACTATTGAATCTAGCACAAAGGTAGCGGATATGATTACAAGGCCTTTAGAGGAAGCTTTTGATACATCAACGCCTAAACATGAGTTGTCAGAATCAACAACAGTTGATAAAGTTGAAGATGAAATTATACATGTAGAGAAAGAAACTGCTGAAACGTCAACAACAGTTTCTGATCAACAGACTATTGGCATCGTCACAGATCTTGAACCAGTGGTAATTGACACAACAACAAAGAAACAAGATACGGAAAAAGATTTCACTCCTAGTGAAACAGAAAGACCTGAAATATATCCAACTACTTTATCTGCTACCGAAGAATCTGCTAAAACAACAATATCACCTATCGAAGAAGCTGCAACAGGAAATGACCAGCCAACCACAAGTGAGTCAAATGCATCAGAAGAAGACAAAGTAACTATTAACGTGTCATATGATATCGAAAAAACTTCAACACCTAAAACCTCTGAAACCGAAGAAAAGACTGAAAAAGTAATCACTCCTACAGAAAGTCCCATACAACCTGAAACATTCCCAGTAACAATGACACCCGAAGATGAAAGACAAACTACAACACGCGAAGAAGAAAAGCAAACAACAGCTAAAGCAGAGGAATTTACTACAGCACATACAGTGTTCGACACGTTTACTAAGACAACACAAAAACCGACCGATGCTCCAGCAACTGAACAGCCAAAACCAATTTCAACTGAAGAACCATCAACTGATGATATTATGCCTCCTGATGAAGAACCGTCTGCGCCACCAAGTGGATACGGAACCGATCCGGACTATATGGAAGAAGACCAGACATTCGGTCCTGGCACTTGTCGATATGGAGGCAAAGTCTACGTATCTGCTCAACAGATTCCCAGAGATGACCCATGTGACTTTTGCTTCTGCTTCAGAAGTGATATTATTTGCTTACAACAGAGTTGTCCTCCACCCATTCATGGATGTCACGAAGAACCTATCTCAGGATTTTGCTGTCCTCGATATGAATGTCCCGTTTCGATGGCAACAACAGTCAATGTCACCACAACGACAACGACCACCACGACCACGCTGCCTCCACACTTCCCGGTCCATTCGTACAAGGGATCGGCGCAGAAGAGAGGCTGCCTAATAAAGGGCCATACTTATAAAGTAGGAGAAGTTGTACGCGCATCATCAGGGCCATGTTTACATTGCACGTAAGTATTTCTATTACTAAATTAAGTAAATAGTAGTAGCTGTTGTTTTGATACCTCATTGATAAATATTTTTGAGCTATTGCATAGCTTTTATCGCGGGCCTTGAGCGTGGAGACCGAATCCAGAAATTCCGTAACGAAAAAACCTAACGCTTGTCACTTTAGTTCAGCAACTCGCTTCTAGGTGGCATGCAATAGCTTTACCGCGGCTGTCCCCGAGTGCCACACGTCTTTTTTTATTTAAAGTATAAGTAGCCTTGGATGCCTTATTGCAGAATTGGGGATTGAACAAAATCCATATAAGAATATTTCATACATAGTGTAAAATTAACTAAAAAATTAGTATTAAATTACATGCAACTTATGTATAGTTTTATGTAGAGTTCTGTATCATCCTAAAAAGAACATTTTGTACGATGTTATAGATGCGGAGGAGACGGACAGATGAAATGCGACCCCAAGCAGTGCACCCCGGAACCCATGCTGAGGCAGATGATAGCGGCTGCAGTCTCAGCAAAGCGGCGAAGATGAAGACATTTCGATAAGTCATCATTTGTTTAGAACTTCATCACTAGGACAGTGATAATGTATTGTTTTATCACCTATGTGATAATATTTTCCATCTTCTATGAAATGCACAAGAATAATGCTCAACTCAAATTATCCCGATGGAATAGTATAAGATTTCGTGTCATAATTATGTAGTGATCGATTTATTTTAATAATATTAAAAGTAATTCCGTATAGTGTTATGGCACGCACAACTCAGTAAGAAATAAATCAATCAATGACTGTGATTAAAATGTTTTAAAAGGTAATGATTTCTGCATTATATAATTTTTGTGAGTTTTATCTTCAGTTAAGGCTAATTTATTTATTTATTTATCTTTGTCTAAAGTGCCAAACGATAGTGCTAAGTTGTAAACGACTATGCCTTTATGATAAAGAGGTTCAAAATTTATACTATGCAATGTCAATCGAAATTTCTGACCAAAGTGAAGCTTCTCGCGCGTGTCTCGCGCTCTCCCAACACCCTCAGCTTCTCGGTAAACGACGAGATCGCCGAAATCTTGACCATTTTACACGTAAACTTATTTGTTTTACCCATGTAAGTTTAGTCAATATCTTTTTTTTACACGATGTTACAATCAATTTTCTAGTATCGTGTAAGTATAAAGTAAAGTTAAGGATCCCTGATGTAAATGCCTTACTTAATTTGTAATAATTTATATATTTTAGGTGTATAGTACTTAAGCCATGTTTTGAGACCAGTGACTATTATAATTTTAGAAGTAAAACGAAGACACACTGTTGAAAAGCAGCGGCCGACGCCTCGCCCGCGGCCGCCGCGCCGCGCCGCGTTCTTTGGCCACTGCTTTTCCTTCTAGCACGTTTTACAGAAAGTGACTAATCTTGTTTTCTTTAATTCGTGAAAGACCAGCTTAGCTACCTAGCACTCACCAGTGATTGGTGGCGGATGTAATCGTTTTGTAAAGAATTTTTACAGTATGATACAACATATTGTACGATTTTTTGTAACTTTTGATATTGAAGTTAGAAGCTGGTAGAATTTTACATTAGAGCAGATTAAGATAGGTACGAAAGTCAATAGGACTTTTGTGATCGCTTCTGGTTTAGAATATCTAAGTAGATGTATTATAGCGGTCGCATTAATTCGTACAAATCTTTTCCTGTGTTCACAGGTTGTAGGTTTAGCTATAATTCTTCTTATTTATTTTAAAAGTCTTAGAGGTAAAAACTTTTGATTTTTGAATTTTATTTACTGTGAATCAAAAATGAGTTTAGCAAAACAATCACTTCCTCTACTCGTAGACTTAATAAAACAGCATTATGAAAATAATTGAAGTCATGCTCTATTGTTTATTTCTGTTATCCTAGCTAATTAGCTGTCTGTACATTCGTGGAAATGACTTTTCAATAAAATATTCCAAATCAATCCTGTTTTCATTCCATGCCAAGCTTAATCAAGTTTGTAGTACGTAGATACGGGTAAGTATAAGATACTTACATTTTTGAAGTGGGTAATCCACAAATACAATACAAGCATAATAATATTGCCTACTTACATAATATATACGATGTAAATAATTTATGCAATAAATGACAAATAACAGTTTTCGCAATAATAGTTATTAGTCATTTATTGCATGAATTATAGCCAATTTACTTGGCAATAAGATGCAAATAATGAATAGAGTAGTTCATTCCTATAAGTAAAATCAGTGCAGAGACCCCTTGTTTGGCACTCGGAACATCTGGTTCTGACACAAAAGACCATAGGGTCATGGACAGCGAACATAATATTACAAAAATCTGGATTGCCAATTCAGGATTATAAAGCGAAGCTCGCTTCGCTCCCTTTTTTCTAATTAATTTGAGTAGGTACTTTGCTAGCAAAGTGAGTCATCTACCAGCAGCCAGCTGTTATATTACTAGCTTCGCCCCGCAGTTTCACCGTAAGTCCTGTTCCCGCGTGAATATTGAAATAAAAAGTAGCCTATGCCACTCCATCCTTTCAGCTATCACAACTAAAAAAATAACGTCAATCCGTTTTGCCGTGAAAGATGGACAACCCGACCAAAACCAGTCACATACACACACACACACTTGCACATTCATAATATTAGTATGGATTATCATTCGAGCTTTGTATAGAAAAAGAGTGCACTTATTATAATTTCCATAAAAATTTAGAGCCCGAAATTAGAAAGCTCGATTTACTCACTTGGTTCGAAGCTTTTAGCTTTTTAGCTTTATGTGTATTATGTTAGCAAATATGGGCGTTATGTCTGACCGCAAAAGTGCCACACTTTACATTTGTATTAAAGAAAAAATAAAAAAAAGTAGGTACCTATTGCTAATACCCAAACCTACCCATCTCCCAACTAATTGCTCTAAAACTTAGAAACAGTGTTTAAACCCATTGAGGAATTTGGAATAAATACTTTCTAAGATACATCATAAAAGAAGCCCCATAATGACTCAACTGATTTGAATTTTGTAAACTTCTACCTACTCCTTGAGACCGTTTTCATTTCGAAGATTTCCACGACAGATCTTCCACATTAAATTTCAAATACACTAATAAAACATTACAATTCATTTGTTTTTCGGAGCTGCAGGACGAGGTAGTGCGTCCGGGGCATACAACGTGATAGTGTATAGTGTTTAAGAAGCAGGCATTAGTCTGCCTGACTCTTTATAAAAGCAACCATCCTCGCACAGACGTCACCAAACACGTAGGAGCAACAAGAATTTATTTCATACAAACTATTTTTTAATCTAAGCTTAATAGATTTGTAATATAGGTTATAACTTATTATAACTTACTAGCGACCCGCCCCGGCTTCGCACGGGTAAAGTGGCATTGATTTTTATATATATAAAATGTGATCAATGAGAACCACTCGACAGATTATAAGCAAACTTCTCATAATCCATCTGCTTATTAGTCCGAATAAAGTCTAAAAATTTGGTTTGGATATGTGAGCCCGTTCTTGAGTTATAAAATAACAACGAAAGTGGCATTGATTTATTTAAATAAGTATATATAGATTAGTTAAGTCATTGCTTTAGATGCATCTTAAAAACACTAGTAGCCAATGTCAGACAAAAATACCATAATGTATTTCAAAAGCTTTAAAATATTTAGTGAGATAACAAAAAACTATGATCTAAATACTAACAATTCAATTTTTCTTTTAAGTAAAGTTATTCACAAAACTTGAGCATTCCTGAAGTTGGTCTCTAAAGTTAAACAAAACATCTGCTAGAGGTCTCTACCTGTAGTCGAGGGATGGCACAGGAATACTCATGGATAAAAAGGCTCCTTGACAAAAGATACAAGTCCCGAAACATAGATGTCGTTATTTACCTCTAAAAATATTCATTGGATGTAATTTGTATTTGAAATTCTTAATTAAATACATATAAATATTCCAAAATCCATCGAAAAAGTTTCATGTAGGTAGCTTACTTTTCAAGGACTTAATATTTTATTGACAAATTCATTAAACTAAATAAATACCTACCCCTCATTCCGATAATAAGTTAGCAATTGTGAAAAGATTATAGATACCTACTGGGTTAGATAATCTTAAAATAATTGAGTATTTATCATAAAAATACCTATTAAACTGAATAAATACCCCTCATTCCGATAATAAGTTTGCAATTGTGAAAAGATTATAGATACCTACTGGGTTAGATAATCTTAAAATAATTGAGTATTTATCATAAAATACCTACCTACTTTACATAATGGTATCGAAAGCAATTGTGTAAGTACCTACGTAGCTATATTTTCTTGTGTTGATAAAAGAGGTTGTGTTGATCTATTCCAATGTTTTAAATAAACCGATTTGGGGAACGCATTAATAATTCCTAATTCGAACTACGAACACAACCTACATATTCAAACAGTGTAAATACCTGTTCTTGAAGTTGCTCCTGCAACTCTCTTCAACTTTTCTACTTTTTGTTCAATAAAATCATAACATGGAAATACCATTCGTGGGACGTCATTTGAGCTTAAAGGGCTATTGTTTTTTTATTGGTTTTTTATTGAAGGGTAAGAGCTCTTCGCATAAAGCGAGTATTAAGTATTTACACTATGCAATATTTTGTTTTAAGTATTTTTCTATACTAATTCGATAAGATAAAATCAGTAAGGTCATAAAACAGCGCATTTACGAAGTGAGTTAAGGATGCACAAAAAGAATTGGGAATGTACCAATTTGAATCAGCCTTGCCTACTTCTTATTGAGGTTAATGCAGTTTCACCTGCTTAATTTCAAAAGAAATATTACCTACGTAGATTTCTTTTCCAGATATATTTTTCTAAAGTAAAGCATCAAAATAAAATAAATAATGGCACGATGATAAATGTGCCAATTTACTTGTAAGTGATTCATAACCCAAATTCCGCGAACGGAATATCCATACTTTTCTCAACAAGCTATTTGTTACCTATGTAGAAATTATGTACCCTCAATTTGAATAACTTCCTCTCGCTTGCACAACCGTCTGAAAACGTTTTCCGTTTCACTCTATCCCATTACTTTTATATTGTTCGCTAACTTTCTTGTTTGTATAAGCAAATATACGTATTTGAAAGTTTGTGTATTTGTAGATTGTATTGTACAGTAATAAGTATCTAAGTATATTGTAGTGTAAGTAAATGTGTACACATTTCTTAAGGAAAATCAATAAGTCTCTTTTTCGACTGTCTTAGAGAATTACTTGATTATAAATTTGACTATTAAAGAAATGACCGTGGCCGTGTCATGAAAAATGTAGAGCATCTTGTGCAAAAAGTAAAAGAAATAAAGAAAGGCTGTTGGGTAGAGTCAGTCAAAAAAGTTGATTAAAATAAAATAGTAGGTAAAATATACTTATTATGCGTAATTAATTATGTTTAATATTTTGTTTCTTAACACGTTCGCTGTGGTATGAGGCCTAAGTGCCTCATGCACGTCCTCGCGCGCAGTGCGGAACAAAATCCTGCTATTTCGCTCTGGTGCGGAGCTCATAACTTAGGTATTTATTGGAGTAGAAAAAAGATGGATATAGGTTTGTGTTTGTCATTATATCGAGGATTCGGAAAGGCAAAAATATAATGTATGAGGTTTTTAGGCCGAAAATCGCACTGAAGGTGAAAAAACTTTATTCAGTGCGGCTATGAAGCTTAAAGACCTCTCAACCGAGTGAGGTGCATCCGCCCCATCCCGCACCTGTTTATTTGTTGTTATTTTCTTTTTACGCATTAGTGTTGCGCATGAATCGGTACTTACCTAACATTTTGAATAATGTTTCGCGGAAACAAAAGGTGCCGAAGATGAATAAACAAAATAAAAAGGTCAAAGTAGACAATGGTTTAGTACCAAAATTTCGACGTATAATATGAAGATCGTCCAAAAATCATTTTATTCTGTATTAATTGCAGCAAAGCTTTGTTTACGTGTTTTAATGATTCTCTTAAAAAGTTAATTCCTCACGTTAATTAGTTTTAAGTTTAATTTAGTAAGATTAGATTACCTATCTACCACATATCGATAATTTGGTTTCATTGAACACTCAATACATCACTAGCTAGACTTTTAACTGTATATATAATTCAGTGCGATTGGAGGCTTATGAGCCTCATAACATTTTTCGTGTTTTTCTATTGTTTCCAACATCAGAAACCCAGGCGAAGCCAAAACATGATGCACTGAAGTTTTTAGAATGTAATGGTTATAGCTTGAAAAACAAAAAGTAGGTTTTCGAGAAGAAAATAGAGGTAAAAGCTATTGATGTGGAATGAGGTCGAAAGACCACATATAGCACTAGCGAAAAAGTACTTTTAGGGCTTTTCAACCTCATATCACACTAGCTGAAAAATAGACGAATTTCTTCTCGCAGCGAACGTGTTAAAAAAATATTCTAAGGCGGTTAGACTTCAAAAATCTGTTTTTTTATTTAAGAAGTAGGTAAGTACGTACTTATAAGTACTTACTCTTACGGCCGTCTGTGTGTCCGGTGGGCGTCTTCCTCACGTGAATGGTAGTAATGTCAAATATCCACCTACAGTAAGCAAAACCAAAGATTAGATAGGTTATTGAAACCGTCAGTTAAACTATTCCGTACTTTAAATTTTTACATTCATAACGTATGCAATGCAGGGTAGGTTAGGCACTCAGCAGGCAACATCAACCCTCTCTTTAGAGATCTTACTAAAATTTGGCCGAGTGGCTCTTCGTTTAGAATTTGTTTGTGAATCAAATCCACGAGGATTCGTATAATCAATGAATTTAAAAGAAAAATGTTCTCTGTAAAGAACAAAGTTTAGAGAATTATGTCCGAACACTCAAACGATAATTAAATATTTAAGGCAGTAACCGCTAAAGAAGTTATTTTTGTCAAATTTGTATGAAAAAATGTCAAATTATGACATAACGTAAGTGTTGCTAATATAGATATATAAGCACCACTTACGTTAATTATCGTTTCGGTATTCGGCCGTTAGAAGCGTAGTAAACAAATGAATGTATTGATAGAAAGTTGAGTTGCAGTCGTTATTGCATCGAACGTGCTTACATCCCCAACGCAGTCCAGACATCACTGCTATGCTTTAATTGGTTGCTCATGTACCTAATTGGTAAAGCGTCAATTAAGGGCTTCATTCAATTGAAGCGATTAATTAGTAGTAGGTGGTCCACCTCCTTTTTGCTGCCAATAAATTGAAATCGAATGGTAGCGGTTATTTTCAATTCCCAAATTTTTTATTTTATCCCCGAATTGTTTGTTTGCAAAGCTGTTAAATAGTTCATCAAAAATAATTTAAATTTGGCAAGACTGCTGGTTCAGGCAAATTGAAGTATAGCAAGAATAGATGCTTTAATGTTGATTTTCATTTACAAGTTCATTAAAATACAAGTACCCTACAAGTTCCCTTATGCATATTCGACCAGTAAATATACTAGTAGTTCGCCTCGAAAGAGATCTCGCTCGCTGGTGGTTGTGTACCTATATTTATTTTTTATCTGTGTTTGAAAGAATTTACTTCCGAGGTATACTAAAAAAATTGAGGATCTAATGAGAATTAAATACCTAAAGTTTTAAAGCCGATTATTATTCCTTTAATTAATTGTAAAGCGATTTTGAGTGTGCATTATTTACAATGAAGATTTTGATTAAAAACTCAATGAATTTAGAGTCAAACCATAGGCTCTAAACCTATTTTATATTTAGTATGTTTGTTTTGATCCTGTCATGGCACTAACTTTCAATGACAAATGTGTTGCCCGCGGTTATTTCAAACATTGTCAAAAATCATTTAGCATTAATTTTATAAAAAATACTTGATGGTATATTTGTAAGAGCATAAGCTTTTACGAGGGTGTTTCGACTTAAATCATTTTGGTATTTTTTTCGTTTTGAAGTGGTAGTGACATTGGTTCAAAGAAACTATTTAGTAAGTTGAATCCTTTTACCATTAAAACGTCGTTAGGTTCGTCAAAAAGAGTAAGGAGTTAGAAACACCAACAAAAATATAAAGAAGAAGAAGAACGATTTTCTGAGCTGCGATTTCACCAAAACTTATTGAAATGGGAGCTCAGGATAAAACAGTCATGATTTTTTTACATTTATCGAAGTTATCCAAAAGCTTTACATCTTAGAATAAAAAGTGAAACCATTTTGGAATGTACAAAAAAAGCCCTTTCATATGACAACCCACTCAATATATTTGCACAACTTTTTTTTTTTTTACCCCTTCGGAACCAAATATCTTTACAACCCCTTGACCGATTCAGCTCAATAAGTTAGCCGGTAAACCACTTACCACTACCTATATACCTACCAAGTTTCATGAAGATTGGATTAACGGTTCGACAGTTATGCCGGAACATACAAAGATACAAACATATATACATACAAAGCAAAATCACCCCACTTGCCACTAAGATCTTCGTTCGCTTCGCTCACTCGATCGATTAGCTAAAACGTTTTTCGTTGTCATTATGAATAACAAAAAAAACATTTTCTAAACCTATATTTAACTGTCAAGTTTTAATGTATTTAGTATTTTAATTACATATACTTTCTGGGCAATACTCGTATAGGTAATATTCTATCGTATAGAGTTTAACGGTAACCTAAAGTAAAATAATCCCAGTACCTATTATTAATTTTAAATGTATAGAAAATATCCTGTCTAAAAGCAATTTTCTTGTAAAATCGTCTAAAATTATCATAAAGATTCACGAATTATTACCAGGAAGCTATTCCGAGGTCCATAAACTATGTTGTACCCATATCACGTCAAATTTAATAGGAAGTGGCAGCTGCGTAGGTATACCTCACTAGTTTGTGGATTGTATTAGTATTGCTTTAAACTACTTAGTTAGAGTAGGCGCATACCTAGTTAAATAAAAAATAATTGCTGTTTATTTCTTGTCAATAAAAATAAGCTACACTAGATCCTAGATGGAGTTGATGATGTTAGGTATTAGGTCCTACGAGTACTCTACCCCTAAAATTTTTTTTAATCGACTAGTCTTGGAGCAGTGTTGGCCGAGTGAAATATTTATTTCTTTGCAATTTTATTTCTTTAAAAAGCTCAGGCATACTAGATGATTTATACAGTATCAGGACACAGAGTTTGCCTACACTTCACGAGAGCCTGGAACATTGTTGAGATTGAATAGGCTTGCCCAAGACCTAAACTATCCTCTCAGATTAGCTGGCCATATCCACAGGAAAGAAATTGGTCAATAAGTGTGGGGCTGACTAGCCGCGGATTTCCTCACGATGTTTCCCTTCACCGTTTAGAGCTCGTGATAGTGCGAATATAATTTTTTCGCAACAAAAAACCCATTGATGCACGACCTCATTCAAACCCTTCGGGACGAAAGCCGAGGCGCAACCCACTTGGCCATCACGGCTCATTTCTTTAATCTTGCTATAAAATATTATGTGCATCGTAATTACGTAGGTATGCCACTTACGAAACAGCATGAAATGCACCCTACACTTGAACGTTATAGAACGGACTTACAAGAAACATTTATCTTACAAATTATATTCCATCTTATCAAAAGAAGTACCTCAAACTTTGCCAATGAAAACTTGAAAGAAGCAAATAAGTTGCGAATTTTATAGAGGGATTTGTCCCAAATGAGGTTGTATCTATTTTTTCATTTGGGCCCGCGGGTTTTGCGGAGTCCCGTGCACCATCCCGAGGCGCGGCGCCGCCCCGCCAGTCCGCGGTCTCCATGGCGACCAGCTCAAATGACGTATCGATCCCGCGGAGGGGGCGCCCCCTCACCCCCGCGGGGTGGTGCCGCTCCACCCGCTCGCGACTCCCTTGCACCCCCGCTGCCACCACTCGACCGTTGGCCCATGCAAAATGACGGATGTAAACTTTGGATTTACCTCCTTGGAAGAAAATATTTTTCATTAAAATGAAATGTGGTTATGTTTAATTTTTTTTTTGCAAGATCTACTCTGTTATTCATAATGGGTCTGTAGGATTCATATCATGCGGCTGCTAAACCTTGGCCATCTCCTTTCTTATACCCCCACAGTATCAAGAAATAGTTTAACGTAAGAATCTAAAAGTTTTACAATATTATCGAAGGAAAACGAATTATCTTGATTATATACATTCGTTTGTTTGATCGTATGAGCAAATGGCCAACTCAGATGACAAAGTTTTAAGGCCATCTAATGGCCTCCATCATGGCTTAACGACTTTAAAAGCTAAGGCAAACAATAAAACATGCCCGCCGAAGTATGGAAAAAAAACTCACCTAAAAATGCCACTTGCCATCACCCATCTAAGTTCTGAAATTACCTACACTTATGTAGTTGCAGCCGACTACATGATTAGCAAATACTTACCACAGTTATGTTTTCTTAAACAATTATATTATATATTTTTTATTATTATTTATTAACAGCCCTCAATGTCCCACTGCTGGGCAAAGGCCTCCCCCCATTCCTTCCATTTAAATCCCTATTCTGTGCCAGAATGGTCCAGTCGGCACAGAATTTGGATTTTTTTTAAATTACAAAAATTACCGAACTTATGGCCATTTCCTCCTGCCCCTTAGGGGCTATCCTACTAGAAAGAGAACAAGGACCTTTATTACACGCAGGTCATAGACATTACAAGTTTCTTATGTTCTTTTTCAAGATGCAAATCCGAAATCATTCGAAATCATTTGGTAATTATTAAGGAAAATTGACAATGGTGTAGGTAGGTATGTGTATTGCCCATTTGACGAACTCTGTGGCACAGTGAGTGAAGTGAAGGTTCACCTTGGAAATGCAGGAGGTTGCGCGTACGATCCCCGTCGCGCGACAAAGATTTGTAAGTTCTGCATATATTTGTTCCGCTTTTTGGGTAGGTATTGTAGGACTTGTAGGAATGTGAAAATGCATAAATTTATTGTACCTAATTATAAAATGGTAGGTATATCAGCAATCTGGTTACCATAACACAAACAAATGGTTTAGCTTATAACGTGCCAGAATTTCCATGGATTTATTTATTTTTCATATAATTTAATAAGTAATAAAAAATCCGTGGTCTCTGCCTACCACCATGGGAAAGAGGCGTGATTTTATGTATGTATGTATGTTTGTAATAAAAAATACCCCATCAAGCCAACAATGTATTATAAAAATACCTACTTATAGTCTGTCTATAAAGTCGTGAAAATAAATGAGGGCGCTGCTAAAATGTATATAGCAATCCTATAGTGTGACTACTGATTTTGATACTTGCAGTTCGTTCCATGTAAAAGTTCCTACCAGCTTTTAGGCGAGACTTTGAGAAGGCATGTTTTATTTTTTAAATCTTGTGCTTAACTGTGTAATAATGTTGGATTAAAAGGTTAAACTGTTGAGTGTTCATACATACATAGGTGAAGGCAAATGAAACAAAATTGGATTTCATTGTCATTTTTATCAGAATTTTATTTTTTGCCGTAGTGCACAAATATTAAAATTGTCCATTGCTTTCTTGGCCGACCCTACTGTGTTTTACAGGAGTTTCAAACTTCCCATCATTCTTGAATTCGCCTAACCGTAGGTACTTCCTGATTTACCTGAAAATTTAAAAAAATATACATACATACATACATAAAATCACGCCTCTTTCCCATGGGGGTAGGCAGAGACCACGGATCTTCATTTGCTACGATCCTGACATACCTCTTTCGCCTCACTCACTCTCATTACATTCATTTCATTTCATTTTATTCACAAACAATTTACAATCGTATTTGAATATCTTATAAACTAAATTCAGATTAAAAATAACAAAAAATAATTGATAATAATTAGTTCATACATGCTCGCCGGTTTAGGGTACTTCTGACCTGGCCTTTCTGCAAAATGTCACCAATTTGGTCCACATATGTTCGCCTAAGTCTTCCCCTTCCAGCTGTCCCATTCACACTCGCCTGATACACCTGTTTTGTTAAACGACTTTCATTCATCCTCTCTACAAAAAAAAATATATTACTGAAAGTAATCAAAAGCATTTTAAACATAAAGCAATTAGTTAAAATTTTAAATATGTACTTAGGTAGGCAGAAAACGTAGCCAGACTGTGTGCCATTTTAATGTATCAAGATTAGATGGTTTCCTATAACATGACCTACTGTGATGTTCAATCTGACGTAAAAATGTGCAATGTAAACAATGCCTTTTTTGGTCTCCAAATCGTAATTTAGGTCAATTTGTTACTTCAGGCAGATTAGAAACAAACAATAAAACGATTACATACCCGTTATAGATGCTGTTCGCCCATATATATCATCCAAATCCCACAAAATATGTCCAACTTGGTATTCCGCTAAACATTGCTGGAAAACTTTAAAAATCACTTCCCGCGTGTCACTCTCATTTACTTTACTTATTTGTGATACTTTTGTGCGTAGTTCTTAACTAAGAAAACAACAAAAAAATGAGGAAAATATGTTCTTGAACTCACTCGATGACAGCTGTTATACCTTTGTTTGGTGCTGCCAGATACACGAATAATTTTAGTTCCTCAAACATTCATGTCACGACTTTATAGACAGACTATACCAGAAAACATTTTTCTTGAAATCTTAATCACTTACATTAAAAAACGTTGTTGTAAATAATATCAACTTTGTGCTTTGTGAGAGAAATTGGTTAACAAACAATACACTAACTTAACCATAAATGTAACACTTGAAATTCAGCAGTGCGAATAAACTTATATATTACTAGTAGTTCGCCTCGAACGAGATCTCGCTCGCCGGTGGTTGTGTATGTATATTCGTTTTTATCTGTGTTTGAAAGAATTTACTTCAGAGGTCTACTAAAAAATGTTGAGGATCTAATGAGAACTAAGTACCTAAAGCCGATTATAGTAAAGCGATTTTGAGTGTGCATTATTTACAATACAGGTTTTGATTAAAAATTCTTTGAATTTAGAGTCAAACCTTAGGCTCTAAACCTATTTTATATTTAGTATGTCATGTTGGTTTGATCCTGTCATGGCACTACTTTCGATGACAAATGTGTTGCCCGCGGTTATTTCAAACATTTGTCAAAAATCATTTTGCATTAATTTACTTATATTTCTATAAAAAATACTTGATGGTATATGTAAGAGCATAAGTTTTAACGAGGGTGTTTCGACTTAAAACATTTTGGTATTTTGTTCGTTGTGAAGTGGCAGTAACATTGGTTCAAGGAAACTATTTAGTAAGTTGAATTCTTTTTCCATTAAAACGTCGTTAGGTTCGTCAAAAAGAGTTAGGAGTTAGAAACACCAACCAAAATAACAAAGAAGAAGAAGAACGATTTTCTGAGCTGCGATTTCACCAAAACTTATAGAAATGGGAGCTCAGGATATAGCAGTCATGTTTTTTTTACATTTATCGAAGTTATTCAAAAACTTTACATCTTAGAATAAAAAGTAAAACCATTTTGGAATGTATAAACAAAGCCCTTTCATATGACACCCCACTCAATGTATTTGAACAACTTTTATTTTTTTTCATCCCCTTCGGAACCAAATATCTTTACAACCCCTTGACCGATTCAGCTCATTAGGTTACTGGCTTACCGGCTTACCACTACCTATGTACCTACCAAGTTTCATGAAGATTGGATTATAGGCCAGTCATCTTAGCTTAAATTAGGTAAGAATCTCGGAATGCGAGATACCCAGCTGGAAAGTCAGTAAATAGTTGCTTAATGACACCCTAAAAGTTGTCTCAAAACCTACATATGGTAGCGTGTGCGCAACTATTAAATTTCAAGGTCAAAAAGTTACAAAAATCGGTTTTTAGTAGATATCTCATTTCCTATTGGTTTTTTGATATTTGTATGTTTTCCAATATTGTAGAATACACAATTCTCTATAAATTTTGTTTAACAATTTTTTTTATTAGGTGAACCGTTTTCGAGATAGAGGGCGGAGAGCGCGCGGCACAAACAGCATCATTTCAGGTCAACCGGTGCCTCCGGTCGAGAGGCCGCGGGCGGAGAGTGCTATAGTATAATCCTATCATACTTCCTACAATGCTTCTTGCTACTAATTATTGTAAATGTAAAAGTTTATAAGAATGGATGTATGTATGTTATTCTTTCACGCAAAAACGGCTGGACCGAATTGGTTGAAATTTGGTATGTATATAGGTTATACCCAGTATTAACACATAAGATACTTTTTATCCCGATATTCCCGCGGAAACGGGACTTACGCGTGTGAAACCGCGGGGCGCAGCTAGTAGTTAATAAAAATTGACAAATATTTATAATAATTGATTTATCGATAGTTCATCAACTAGATTATAGCCTATACCTATACCTATATGGCGTATTTTCGACCGGAGGCACCAAGTGATGCTGCGACCGACCGCGCGCTCTCCGCCCTCTGTCTCGAAAACGGTTCACCGTATAAAAAAAATTGTTAAACAAAATTTATAGAGAATTGTGTATTCTACAATATTGAAAAACATACAAATATCAAAAAACCCATAGAAAATGAGATATCTACCAAAAACCGTTTTTCGTGACCTTTTGACCTTGAAATTTAATAGTTGCGCACACGCTACCATATGTAGGTTTTGAGACAACTTTTAGGGTGTCAATATGCAACTATTTACTGACTTTCCAGCTGGGTATCTCGGATTCCGAGGTGAATTGCTAAAATGACTGGCCTATTAACGATTCGACAGTTATGCCGGAACATACAAACAAACAAATGAACACAACATACAAAGCAAAATTACCCCACTTGCCACTAAGATCTTCGTTCGCTTCGCTCACTCGATCGATTATCTCCACAGATACAGAACAAAGTTCCAGAAACAACGACTAACTTTGATTAGTTTCAGATATTAATTTCCTACGAATGTTTAAATGCAATCAGGGTTTAGAAATTTGGTTTTCCTGGTTGGGTGGCAGGTTACAGGGATGAATGAAACCAACTGCTTTAATAAATCACAGATTATCCTGACACTGACATGCAATATACTTTTTATTCCCTTTTCAAAGCTGTTTGATTAATGGTTCTTGTGACTTTCAATCGAAAAAATAAAAATGCTTTCAACAACACCATGTTCTGAAAGTAAAAATATTGACCCTCTACGTATTTACCATCGTCACTTCCTGTTATTAATTTTTTTTATTATTATTTCTATTATTAACGGCCTCATTACAAAAGACTAAAATAATCCTTGATATATAATAATAAATAACCTGATATAGATTTTGTAAGTACCTACTATTATATGGGAATTTAGACCATGGTTTTGATAAACCAGGTTTTTTGTATAGTTTATTGTAATAAGACCGAAGTTTAATAAATCCTAATTAGTGCCAGAGTTTCCCATATAATAGTAGGTACTTGCAAAATCTAAGACAATCGACGCAAATGTGCAAAAAACGCCACGCTGAAAACCCCGAAAAACTGCTACTACCAGAAATCAAACTTAAAATTCCTAAAAACACAGAAATATTAATTTTAAATTAAATAATTGTCGTGTTTAACGTCTCTTCTAAAATTTTGTTTCAAACATTAACATAATTAAGTGGTTCTCAAAGTTTTCCCATTATAAACTTAGCAAGAAATTTTATTTTTCCCTCAAGTCATGTGTCTTAGTGTGCGCGCGTGTGGACGACACAGCGAATTGGATTTTCCGTAGTGTGAGTAAACCTACTTTTGCAGAGAGAACAGGGAAACCTTGGAGATTCATGAAATATTAATATCAAACGACTGAGAACTTATTCCAAAGGTAATTTAAGCGTCTGTTGCTAACATCATTTTCTGCATATGGAGCTTTAGGTAGGTATCTATATGAATTCATAATTAAGTACCTGTGCCTATTCCGATTTGAAAATGATCGCTATTTGAAATTCATACTTTAGTTATACTTAATTATAATCATATTGATAGAAAGCAGTTGTAAACAAAGAAACAAATATCCTTGGACATTCACACTACTTTCAAGCCAAGCAACGCGTCTTTTAGTTCCAAGTTATGCAGCTAAAACGACTTAATGCACTACTACTGTACATTTTTTTAATACAGACATGTTATAGATATGAAAACACCCAGACCCGGAACAAATATGTTCAGAATTAAGATACAGACAGACACTTGTCCCGCTGTGGAGACAGAACCCGCAACCTCAGGCGGGCTTTTATCCTCTGCGCCTCCAAGTTGTCTATAGGCACCTGCTCTGTTTTTGTTAGTCATTTTTTTTAATAATGAGGTATAGGTAAGTCTATGTACGAGTATACAATGTGATTGTCTGGGATTTTAAATAATAATCCTAAATTTAATTTTTAAGACCGATTCCGGTCTGGTTCCAGAGTGTCTAGTTGATATCCACAATCCACATAGATATTTAACGAATATTATTAATTCCACATATATATTTAACGAATTTTTTAAATAAGTATTCATGCTCCTAATATTTAAGTGAATTTCTCGATAGCCACCATAAACAGAAATTAGAATTAAAAAATAATTTAAGAAGTAAGCAGGACGAGCTATTCTAAAGGTTTAAGTTTCAGTCATAACGTCTTCCCTCGATGCGAACTAAGAAATATAGATCCTCGCGAGCAAAACCTGTACTAAATCACTAGCCAGCATTATTACACACATATAATTCTACCATCAGAGGAATTTATTTATCGTTCATAGATTAGTTTCCATGTTAACAATATTATTGGATATTACCAATTTCTTGTGCTAATAACAAGCATTCATTCGTAGAAGAATATTATGTCAGAAAGTGCATTAACTAAACAAATTCCTCGTTGAGTAAAAAAATATTGATTTCACTTCCCCTACACATTAAGGGGGGTGATTTTTTTTCTTCTACTCTTTCGTGTAGGGTGTTGTTGGATAGGTATTTCAAAAACATTGGGGGCTTTTTAAGATCCTTTTTATATTTTTTAACGCGATCGTGGTATGTATATTTAGCTGTAAATTGCTAATTTACGTTAGCAGTGAGTGCCAATAGTGGAAATGTGAAAAAATCTAAGTAGATACCTAGTAGTGCATTTAATTTAATTCATGTTACAGGCTATTGCAGCTAAGTAGGCTCATTACATTACTCAACTAAATAAATGAAAAAAAAAATTTTAATTCTACTTGGTACTTTGTACTTATAAAATCACTGAGTGTTCGTCTAACTACGAGTAAATAGATTTAGCAACAATTACCCTCCATTGAGCCTGGCAGGACATGCACTTGGCTGGTTTTTTGACATATTTAATTTAATTAACGGCACATAAGCTTCTACCTAAAATTACGCAAATAATCATCTTTGAATAGGCGTTCTTGCCAAAAAAAGGAGTCGTTTTCAACATCCGATGAAAAAATAGGAGGCTACTATCAAACATTACTCGAGTATGTATCTATAATGAGAACTTCTATGACGATGAAAATAACATAACAAAATGCCGTAAGGCACAATTTATTATGATATGGAATTTCATGAATTTAAATATTAATACCAATAAAGTTATAATTAAAGATGTTAAATTTGAAAATCATTAGTGTCACATAATTAGGTCGTTCTCGTAAATCAACACAGCTATAATAATCACTAATTAAATTATGCGAACATAATACTTTTAATAAATTAGATACTATTTAACGCCCACGAGACTCTCTAAATCAAAAATATTACACCAATATTGAATCTGAATTGGTGACATTTTGCAGAAAGGCCAGGTCAGAAGTACCCTAAACCGGCGAGCATGTATGAAGAATGTAGTGAGAGTGAGTGAGGCGAAAGAGGTAATCTGTCAGGATCGTAGCAAGTGAAGATCCGTGGTCTCTGCCTACCCCCATGGGAAAGAGGCGTGATTATATGTATGTATGTATGTATGTATGTATATTGAATCTGCACACAGCTTAATTTACCAGTTTTAATAAATGCTTTTGTAAATTTTTACTAACAAGTTTGTATGCTCAAAGTTTTCCATACAATTATTTTAAACAATTTTGTCACCCCACTCAAGTGTAGTAGGTATACCTAAGTAAGTAACTAAGTCAACTTAAGATCACTTGCAAACGATTTATAGTTGAGGTAATAGAAATGATCTACCAGTTGAAACGAAAAATTTCTTGTTCGCTCCAGTTTACTCATATTCATTATATCTGAATCGTATCTCCTGCCTTCCCTATGTGATAACTGGACAACAAATTAAAAACAATTTACCATGTTTCGTAGATTTTATGAAAAATTTATAACTTGACAACAAAGTTTATTTTTAAATGAGCTAACCAAGGAAGCACACTGCCTCAAAGTACCATCATTCAAGACACCTCTAAGTTTTGAGGTTATACCTACAAAAGGTAGCCTAACTTCAATGATCTCATTATAAACGAAAAAAAAAAGCAAACTCCGACGAGCCACTAGTTAAACTAATCAAAAGTTTCCTTTATACTTTAATGTGACTTTATTTCAATATTTTTTTTTTTATTATTCTATTCATTAACCTATTAAATATAATGTTTGCTAGGAGCCATTAATAACTATACGGGCATTAACAAACTTCATGCCAGATTCTGTAATATGTGTTTAGTTACGAAGTCATTAAGTACAGTTAACAATTTCTCCTCGGACCGGTTTTTGAGTTACAACAAACTAATGTAGGTACCTATACTTTATGACTGGTTATTTTACTAATCAAGACATCATTTTACTCAATGTTTTGCTATGGAGCTTAATACTATAATCATTTCGTATGTGCGTAATATTTTATTAGCGTTTATTTATTACCTCACATGGACGAAAAAAAAATGAAATATGATCACGACTGTATCCCAGGGTGCGGTAGATAGGTATTTCTTTTAGATCTTTATGTAATTCTTTGGATCCTTTGAAGATGTCTAATGGACGTAAGCAATATTAAAAGTCAAAATTAAATGTAACTTTTGAGAAACAAAACATTAATAAAGTTAATGCTAGTTCAAAAGTACGTTTGTTATTACTAAATAAAATAAACAAATATGCTTTTCATTACTCATATACGGAAAGTACGCACGAAGTTGCCTGATTATAGGGTTCAAAGTAGCATTTTCTGTCCCTAGGGAAAACAAGAACTTTCCTGCCCTAGGGCAGGAAAGTAAATAACTGTCAAATGTCAACTTCATTTTTGACATTTCTTTTGTGGCATGTCGATGCATGCTAAGTGTTCAAGTTCTTCTAACTCAATCAGATGCTAGATATTATGTCTCTCTTGCACGAATTTGTGCTTCTCTAGCACTCATTATATTATATTTATTTATTTTATTTTATTTATTTAAATTTTTACATCATCAAAAAAAAACTACTGGTAGAATGCCTACTACTTTTAAAGCCATTCTACCAGTCAGTATTTTTTTTTAAATCTGGAACGCAGCTATGCCATGCCATCGTTAGCTGCTTTTAGTCAATACTAAACTAGTCGCTTAAAAAAAAAAGCGAGACAGCTAATTTTCGTGTGTGAGTGAAATTTAAATTTTACATCAATTTTTTTGGTAATTTCCTCATATTCGTAATGAAAAGCAGAGTGCTTACCTCGGGGAAAAGGCTTTTCGATGCACTCGAACTATTATCGCACTCGCATACTGTCCTGATCTTATTTCTTTTTTTTTCATTATTTTTGATAAGATGGAATCATACAAACATTTGTCCTGTAGAAGGGATCGAACCCGCAACCTCCGCGTCTTAGACGGGCTTACCCCCACTGCGCCAAATAGGACTTACAAAACTCCAACATAGACAATAGTATAAAGATCGAAATTATGTTATATAGTGAAGCAAAGCAATCCCATTGTCTGAATAAGTCAGTTGTCTATAATTCAAGAACCAAAATAATTTCCCGACAAAGGCTCTATCACGCGTGAAAATTGCTATATTATAAAATTAATTTGTTTATGAATAGAGCGAACGTGCAATCTTATTGAAACCACCTCACCTAGCATCTGCATACTTTTATCGATTGAAGTGAGGGAAATGGTTAGTTAGTGTCGTTCTTCGACTCTCATGTTCAAATGTAGTTCATCTTATTTATTTGTGTATCATAGAAAAACAAACATTAAAATAAAATATTAGGTACTTTACTATTGATATTAACTACAGACCTTTTGGAGGTTTTCTTAGTCGACCTCTCTTAGGTAGTGGGTGAAAATCCGTCTGAGACGCAGAGGTTGCGGGTTCCCCTCTGCGGAGGTAGCTTTTCTTATAGGCCCAAAAATTTGCCACACCCTCTAGAAAATAATTATTTACCTCAGACACGACGAAAGCCTCCCCTTAAAAACAAGTATAGATTGCCCTCTTTAAGCGAAGCGAATTCTTGAAGCGAATTTCTTTAAACTCTGTTACAGTATAAAAACAATGACCACATTACTCGTTTGCTAAATAAAATCATTACTCTCGAACAAAACCGCAGTTGTTATTATCATCATGCACTTAATTAATAAGTTGTTGTCCGGGACAGCGATGACTTGCACAATGGGACGCCCCCACCCCCGCCGGCTGGAATGCCCATTGTCCCACGACGGTATGATTTTCAGACCTATGTCACTTTAAATTGCTATTCAATGAATTATTAGCTTTGGCGCACTGATTTTAGATTCAATTTAATTAATAAATGTTTTAGAGCATCATGTTTTTTTTTCGGATGGACTTTTATGTTAAATGGTATTAGATGGAGACCATTATAACTTCATCGGTCTTCAAAACAATATGAGTGTTAAGAAACAAACTTTTAACCAACATTTTGTTTTATTAGCCATATTACAATTTAAGCTCCGTATCGATTAAATTTATGCCATCACTAAACCTTTTTCCCGACTAACTTAACCTAACCACGTGACTTAAACAAATCCTATGTTGAGTTTTATTGTGTGGTTCTATCTCTATATGGGTTATTACCCATAGAGATATATCTCTAACCACGTCACTCTATCTCTGTTTCTATAGCGTTGGCGATTTTAGATTATGTAAATAGGCTAGGGAGCTTATTCAAACGACTTATTACTTAATAGTTTTATTAAAAAGTATTTATAAGACCGGGCTGAATATCTTAGTAAATTCAATATTAATAAAAATACATACAGTGGAACATAGAACCTACTTGTTTTTTGAAGTCGATTAATATAACCATAATAACGTAAAACTTAGGTAACGCTTTTCATTTTGACTCAATAAATTGGCAGTGGCTTTCTTTCTTTATATTATGTAGGCATTCAGTGAAAATGCTGTTGCCAAACTAAAACTCCAAGGGCTGGTTTTACCATGTCTAAGTAAAGTTTTGTTATATTACTTCCTATATTACGTTACTTGCCAAGTAAAAACAACCAATAATTCATAGAAACAACAGCTTCAAGGGTTCAAAGTTAGAGAAAATTGCTAATTTATTAATACATCTAAAGCACTCGTAGTGAAGCATGCTTAGACGTTCTTGACAGATTGTTGTAGTTAAGCAATGTTCTGCGCGGTCACAATTTTGGATGGGTGACCGACAAGTGGCATTAACAGTTGAGTGTTTCTGTGCTTCGTAGGGCACTTTAAATTGTCTGCCCCGGATTTTATTGTCATTAATATAGAACCTACGCAAGCCGTGAAATCGGGTGTACCTCTGAACTTCGACAGGTTTTTATTTCGACATCTCCTTTACTTCGAAACAACTTATTCCGACAGATCATTACTTCGACAGAACAAATGTCCGACATGCAAATACTGCGACAGAACATATTTCGACAACACACACCTTCGACAATCCACTTCTTCGACAGACAGTGCTTCGACATGCACTGGTTAGGCAGATCATTATTTCGACAGACCCACTACTTAGACAGATATTAAAACCACAAGTTGTAATCACCGATTTCGAGAAAGCGGCAATCAATGCCTGTAAACGTGCATTTCCCTGTGCAAAACAAAAATGTTGCTCGTTTCATCTAAAACAAATTTTATGGCGACATATTGAGGGAGCTGGATTAGATGATAAATACATAAATAATAGTGATTTTGCTCATAAAATAAAACACATTTCGGCGCTGCCCTACATACCGTCGTCCGAAATTGCAACTGCCTTCGAGCAAATCAAAGAAAAGGTATTGCCTGTTGATGCTCAACCGATAGTCGATTGGTTTTCGAAAACGTACGTAACTGGGACATTTAAAAAAAACGAAAATAAGACCAAAGTCACTTACCAAAAAATACCACCAAGCTTTCCACCAGAGCTGTGGTCGGTCGCTGATTCGATTGAATGTGGAATTCCATCGACGCAAAAGTCCATAGAAAGCTGGCATCATGCCAGCTTTCTATGGAATTTTGCTTTTTGGTTTTTTGGTTTTGGCTTTTTGGTGGAATACTCTACTAAATCGAAAAAAAAATGAATATTTTTAGAACATTAGACGAGATCAAAAAAGAAATTAAAAGTACAGAAAACGAAGTTGAAAGAATTATAGCTCAAATTGAAAAACCTAAACAAAGAAAGCAGATGAAGCAAAATGAAAGATTACTAAACCATTTACTCCTGAAAGATGAAATGGATACAATTGTAAGGGAAATGTTATTCGATTAATCAAGACTATAACATTTTATCAATACTCATATTATAAAGTTTGGTTGGTTTGTTTGTTTGACGGAGGTAGTGTCCGAAACTATACAGACATCTCCTTCCACCACTACACTACACTATGTCGAAGTAGTGGGTCTGTCGAAATAATGATCTGCCTAACCAGTGCATGTCGAAGCACTGTCTGTCGAAGAAGTGGATTGTCGAAGGTGTGTGTTGTCGAAATATGTTCTGTCGCAGTATTGCATGTCGGACATTTGTTCTGTCGAAGTAATGATCTGTTGGAATAAGTTGTTTCGAAGTAAAGGAGCTGTCGAAATAAAAACCTGTCGAAGTTCAGAGGTACACCCCTTTTTAGTAAGTTTTCGAAGATTTTTTTTTTTGTCATTCCTAGTTTAATGAAAATGAAATGGCAAAAGTATGAGCAGTTAGTTGAGCCCCTATGAGTTTACCTGAAAACCGTCACAAACTGGAGAGACAAGAATTTTAAAATAATATGTATCTCTTAAAAAAATTAACAAAACATAATCTAATAAAATAAAACTATATAAACCTAACATAAAGCCGTAACGTACGAGTGTAATAAATGGATCATATTTAGGTATATTAGATACGAAGACAAACGAGCATCCACAAATCATGTTTTGTTGAACGCTGAAGTCGCGCGTCGCGCCTCGCCCCGAGAAATGTGTCGAGGCAACGCATTCTAGTACGTAAGACATTATTGTAACGCATAGTTGCATCGGCATTATAATGTAGTAGAGTTATTAGTGGTTGGATCTGGAGGTTCTCGGAGCGAGCTCAGCTGTCAAGGCCAACTGAGGTCACTCCTCCGACGCTCTCCGCGTCCGCGCCACGCTACCACGGACCGGTTCTACAATTTTTAGTTTCTTTTTATTTTCATTTTTGTATACACAGCGCTGAGACTAAACAATGTTTATACGAGTCAACATGGAATTAAATTTTATTGCAGACTGAAATAATTTAAAATATGTTTTATACTTATTTAAAAGAGACACAAATGTTATTTTTAATTTACGGTCGTAAAATTGCTTGGATGTCGACTTGAGTAATCACCTACTTCATTTTAGATAAGTGAAAACATACCTTCCTAGCCTACATAAGGTAGCTGTAAATGTTTACGACGTACCTACATTAACTATTCCCTTAATATTTTTTTAGAGATAATAATATCTATTTATTAGTAGAAGGTAAAAGAGAATTTGATTTGGCTAACTTAGCAAGACCCTCTGCCTAACCTATTCGTACAGTAGTATAAAGAAAGAAGAAAGAATAAATTATATTTAGTCTTCCCATATATGTTAAACGACATGTAAACTCAATTAACTAATTTTAAAGCACAGGTGTACCTTAATCAAATTGTAATAAACATTGTGTAAATTCCAACTCTGTCTATTTATAGTAGCTTCTATGTTTGTTTACTTTCACAGAAAGTTTGTTTTTTCTCCGATGTTTGATGGCCGCCAGATGGCGCGACTATAGTCTTTATGTTGTATTACTGTATGGTTTCATTCCTTAACATATATAAACAGACACCCTCGTTGTCTATGGAATTTTTACACACACACTTTACTTTAAATAGCTTCACAATTTACTTAAATGTTGTCGTTAAGATTCTTGCAAAGTTTTCCAATAAATCTTACAAGCAATCAATGGAGAGACAATTTGTAGAGAGCCTAGCGAGGTATGTCGGCACTAATAGTTTCCGTTGAATACTGATAGTCACATTAAGTAAACGCAAAAACTTTATTTACGAACAAGGCAGCCCGTGTGTATAGTATTTTATTTTAAGTTACCTACTATAAGATACTGGAGTTAGACATTAAACAATTAAAAGTTTTATAAGTAAGTATAAAACATATGAATTTTTCTATAAAAATAATCTGCTACAAAATAATTAATTATGTCCAACCACAAAACAAAAGAAAAAAAACGCGTGTGCGTACGCAATAAACAATTGCACATAATCAATTAAAGAGAGACGATAGTACTTATTTTAACAAAATTATTTTCTTTAAAAGTTTAAAATGTTATAAATCTTCCACCTTAATTTATAAGACACTAACTAGATATGAGTCATATAATTGCCAAGTGTAACATTGTTTAATAGCCCTCATGCTTCGCTAAGTATGTGTATCACTTTAAATATCGTCTAAGCGTTGGAAATACTGGCGAAATATCAACGAACTAAAGAACAATGGTGTATTATGTGGTAATATTAGAAATATATTCGTTCACTTATGCGTGGAAAAAGTATCTAAACAAATCGCAGCATTGTTTTAATATACTTGACGCAGGGTTGAAGCGGCCCATACATATGGAAACATTCCATAATAGGTGCCTCTGTGTATGTTTTCTATTTTTATTCGAAACAAAATCATCATTTAATCTTTAAGTTATGGAATCCGATTTTCATCGTAAACCAAACTTTATTTCTTCTTATAATCCTTTTAATATGTATATATTGACGACCTCTGTGGCGCAGTTGGGCGAACGCCCGGCTGAGATGCAGAGGTTGCGGGTTTGATCCCCGCTACGGGACAAATGTTTGTATGTTCTGCAGATATTTGTTTCGTGTCTGGGTGTTTTCTATCTATAATATGTATGTATTTACAAAAAAAAATGTATCTCAGTATTATATCAGTCATCTGGTTACCATAACACAAGCATTAAGTTGCTTAGCTTGGGACTAGATGACGCTGTGTGGAATGTCCAAGGATATTTATTATTTATTTATAATGTATGCCCAAAAATCTTGACTCTACAAGTTAATCTTATACTACACACTTTATTTACTTATATTAAATATTACTTAATCCTGATCTTTTTTCCTTGTTCTAGTTTTGGATCTTAGACAAATATAGAAAGAACTCTCTAGCATCACCGCATTTCATAGAATGTCTATTCGAATGGGGTGTTTTACTAAGGTTCTGTGAGCCTTTCGGAGTGGTCACATCCGAGGCTTCAAACGAGTAACTTGTCGGGGTCATAACCTGTTTGCGACCCCTCCCGACGGGACCCAAGCTTGGATGTACTCTAGTAACCTGGCCTGACTTATGAACAGTTCAAAACAATATTATGTTGGAAGATAAAAGTTAAATAAAGATTTTTCAAACTTTGACTCTACAAGCCTATATCTATACTATCTATATCTATATAATCTATACTAATATTATAAAGAGGTAAAGTTTGTTTGTTTGACGGAGGTAATCTCCGAAACTACTCAGCCGATTGTAAAAATTCTTTCACCGATGTATATAATGGACCGTTGGGATGGTTATAGACTATATTTTATCCCGGTAGTTTCATTAGTACACCCGTGCGAAGCCGGGACGTGCTGCTAGTATTTTAAAATTAGATATTTTCAATTCTAAGAATTTTTTAGATTTTCAAATAATATATAATAACTAACAAGTGTTATATTTACTTTCATTAACTAAATCCATGTTTTGAGTAGGTAGGTACGTCAATAAAAAGCCTGGCGTACTTTCTAATTTGAACGGCAACGTTCTCGAAGGCCGAGGCAAAGACAAAGCGGAGGGTTGGTATAAAATTCAAATTGTCTGGAATGTTCGATTGGAGTTTGTTTGCGTAGGGTATTTGATTTGTTGAAATGACGTCGCGGACGTGTTGTATTTATTGGGCAGTGTTCCCTGAGCCGTGGATATTGTTAAGGCACACAATGCCAGTGCAGCGGGCCGTTGTGCCTTGTGAAATGTTGCGCGACTACTTTTTTCGTCTGGATTCTATACTCACGATACTCGTTTTTTGAGCCGCGAGCCCGAGATGTACAGGTTTATCTGTTTAAAATTTATTAAGAAAGAGGAGAAACAATTTAAAAGCTTTTCTATAGATGGTCCATGAGTGATTCATGATGAATGAAAATGTATTATGGCTATTATAAGTTATGACCGTGCAACATCATACTTTTTAAATATAAGTAGGTTTATTCATTTTATAAAATGAATGAATTTATTCATTACTGGTTCAACATTTTAGTACCCAAATATAATTTTACGGCTGTCTAAAAGAAATTGCCACAAGCTAAGGCCATTGTAGGATATTGTAATTCTGAAACTAGTCTATTTACACATAAGCAAATTGTGTACCCAATTAAGTTTATATAAATAGATAAATATAATAGATAAATTATTATTTGTGGGTTTTACAAAGTACATAAACATAGCAGCTGTTCACCACAAATCACGTGATTTAATCTTTATAAGTAAGTATAGGTACAATAAATGGCCTGAAGAGTCGCAAGTGTTGGACACTTGCTCAAACGAACGTACTTGTTATTTAATGCTCTACTTTATGTTAATCGAAATCAAAACAAGAATTTTTACCTTCAGTAAGTACCAGATGGAAATGGAACAAAAGAGTACTGCGCACAACATTCTCTATAATTATAGGTTTTTACGAGTATAAACATTGAGGTCGAGATAACGAGTTGATCAAAAATATAACTTTAAAATTATAAACTGAGTATTAATAGGTCTAGTTTTCTCATTAAATATAGCATTTTAAAACTTGTTATGGGTTTCTAAATAACTGCGCCCATTTTCGTATACAATATATCAATTATTTTGATAATATTTTTTTTTAGAGTATCTGCAGAACCAATTCTTTCCAATGAATTGTAAGTGAGTACTAAAATCGTCAAGGAATGTAAATAAAAACATAATTAATTACAAAACAAAAAGCTCTTAAAAGCTTTCCTTTCCAAACCCAAGTAGGGTTGGGGTGGCACCCCTCAATTATTAACTATAGGTACCGTCTGGGCTAGATATTATTCTAAATGTATGTTCCTACTTCTGGACTTGTGTTTTATATTCAATATTAAGGTTGCCGTACTTAATTGATTTCTATGTAGGTCTTCAACCTCGACATTTAAAACAACTAGAAGTAAATGTAAAATAATAAACATGACTGATTGTACTGTCAAAATGCTAGCGTATTGCATTTGTGTTATAGGCGACACATCATTTTTGAATACAGATTTTTTAGGGTTCCATACCCAAAGAGTACAAAAACCCTATTACTAAGATCCCGCTGTCCGTCCGTCTAGTCTATCACAAGGCTGTATCTAATGAACCTAGTTGAAATTTTCACAGATGACGAATGTTTGTTGTTGATGATTTAAGGGTGACAACCGTGATATTTTTGCCGTTTTTGGCTCGATGTTTAAAACGACTATTTAATGATTGAATGTACATAATAAATACGAGTTTCAGGCAACTACGGAACTCGACATTAAGCTAGTCCCGACACGCACTTGTCCAGTTTTTTAAAACAATGTTTCACTCATAAATAATTCGTTTATAGAAAATGAAACCCTATTTTGTTTTCTCTTAGAGCTCATACACACGAGCGGCACGATGTCGACGGCAGATGCAACTTCAGCCGTCGACACCCGTCAACGGCAGCCGCCGACGCGTCGACGGCAGCCGTCGACCAATAGCGTCGCTTGCAGTTGTTTGTGTTTGTAGCGTGCCGCGTCTGCCATTTTGTCAGTGGACTGCACATAGTCCAGGAGTGCGCACGCGTTCCTTCGTAAAAGTGGATAAAGCGTAAAAAAATGTCCATCTTGTTCTCTATTCATTAATATTTCTAAAACCCACGCACGTGTTTTTCTTTTTCGTTTTTGTCGACGTCGACGGAGTAAAAGCAATAACAATGTTTCTTCTTCGGAATTCATTTTGCAACTGGCTCCTGTACAAAGAGAGTCGACGTTGGCTGCCGCAGAGCTTCGATGTTGACAAGTCAACGGCAGCCGTCGACGCGTCGGCGGCTGCCGTTGACGGGTGTCGACGGCTGAAGTTGCATCTGCCGTCGACATCGTGCCGCTCGTGTGTATGAGCTCTTAGTTACTTACATATATTCATCTACCCGTTATTAGTTAGACCAGGCAAAATAATAGGATGAAGAGTATCCTAAAGACGAGTGCATCAGTTTCTTTGGCGTTTTACCTCAAACATTAATAGGTACAGTACTTAAAATGAACATAATAATACACCACTTAAGTTAATAGTGTTTAAAACAAATCAATCAGTTTTTCTGGAAAAGTCTCAAATGTCTCAACGCACGTTTTCATACTCGTAGTGACAATTTCTGTGAATTATTTCACTATTGTAGGTATGTTTATGTAACGATAATCGAATTTACAAAATTTAGTTGAATATTTGTGTAAATTGTGGAGAAGACTTTTCAACACTAAGTAAAAATAGTTTTAGGTTTTACCGCACGTAATCAAAGACACTAGGAAAAGTTCATATTTTTTATGCGACTTACTTTAAAGTTACGTTGTTTAAGGAAATCTAAGGCTTTGAGACCAACTCATTACCTGTTATTTTATAAGTAATCAATCCAATGCAATATAAAATTTAATTTAGGTTATGTTTGTTTGATTTTTTTGGTTGTAAATTGGAGTAAAATGAAGGAGCGTCCCGAGCCGGGACGGAGCGAGTGGAGAATAACACATGGGGTGCAGCGAAGGGTGCGGGGCGGCCCACTGAAAAGTGCGCGGGTGGGGCTGAACAAACTCGCGGGGACAGACAAAAAGAGACGCACACTTTGCTTTTACGGGTTTAATCATATTTAACAACGATTCGTTTAATAAATCGAATATTTGTTGGTCATGTATTGGTTTAGTCATATTTCATATTTCATCTAACGAATCGAACAATAGATTGTGGGTACCCATAGGTAATCTAGCCTAAACTAAATTAATGGATTAGAATTAAAAAAAAGAAAGACTCTAGTACATCGATGAATTTGTTGCTTGTTCATCGAAATACACGTCTTCTAATAATTACCGATACCTAAATTTAACTTGCAAAATAATTCAAAAGATTTGGGAAGTAAAAGGTCAGTCCTTTGCAATCAACTTCCAACTAGGATATTTTTACTAAAGGAACTACTTAGTTTAGTACTGGAAAATAAAAAAACTGGTAGATTATATATTCTGAAATTGAGGTCTGTAGTTGTTATCAGCAATAATTTACTTCAGAGTTTTATAACATTTCACTTATCAAAAATGGCTGGTAGGTACTTGAGTAATAATACTTTCTATCATTACTTACCTACTTACATTTTTTTTAACTAGAATAAAAATAAAAATTACAATTTGCACAGAAAGTAACGCCCTATTAAATATCTTTGTTGTAAAACAAAACTAACGATACAGCGAAACAACTTGTTTTAAACAATATAGATAACAGTGCGATAGAAAGTGTGTCACATTCACGTTCGAATGAAGACGCATCCGGTCGTAAATCTTACGTAAACTATTTGCGATAATTAAAAAAAAATATTCATAAATGGAAGAGAAAAATTGGTGACGCTGTTGAAAGTCCCTCCAGCATGTACTCTCAAATAGGGGAACAAGCATTTTAGCATTACCCCCGTGCACAACTCTTCCCGCAGGGAGGGGGCGGGCCCACGGCGACGTAAAAATCAATATGCTGGAGTTGTTAAATCACGCTTATAAACGAGCACTCGTCTTCGTTTCATTCCTGAAATTACTCAAGTATACGAATTTAGTTTTCATGTTTTAAATACCTATAGACTAGTGAAGCTAATTGGCTGACCGACTCGGACAGGATTAGGTACAGTCTGTTCGAAAACTTCACGCAAGATGTATAAAGATGATTAAGTTGACACTAAGTAATGAATACTTAGTAGGTAGGTACCTACATTGAAATATCACACTATCAATACTGACCGCTAGACGATTCGATGTGGCCGCTTTCACCCAGGCTAATGATCAGCCGATGAAACTTAATTTGAAAAAAAACATAAGTCCATATAATCCATAATATCCTCGTGAATAATATAAGTACTTTTGTTTTTATAACCCTTTCTGGTGGGACTAAAATATATCTAAAAAAACACATTTTTCTTGTACAAAAAATACTTCTGATAATAATCTTACAAGAACTAAATTAAAGTAGTTACAAAATTTACTTCTTGTAAACATACAAAACTGATTTAAATCTGATAAATAACAACTACTTTAGGTGTTGATGATCAGATAGGAGCAACCCTTCGATCTCATTAATCGAGCGTACGAAATTAATTACAAAAGGTCAACCGGGGAACAATGCCGCCAGTCTCGTTCATTATTGTACACAATTTATGTACCAAAGAAACAACTTTAACATAAAACGAAGCACATACCAAAATGTAAATTTTGGTATGTGCTTTCAAATCAAATTAACGTTAACGTTATACGGAGGTCAATGAACTTCATAAGCCCCAAAACAGGAAGATGAATCTGATTGAGTAACAAAAAATTTAAGTAGGTATCCAACTTACATCGCTTCACCAAAATATAAGGGGATAAAAATAAAAACAAACATTCAAAGAATTGGGGAGAATATTGATTTAGGTCTATTTCTCTTATCCTTATTTGATTGACTTTGGTTGGGTCTCTTTGAGATATATTGCTAATAGAATTTGTGCTACAAAAATGGACGATGACAACAGTTCGTCGTTAATGTAATTTAAAGGTCTTTGTTCTTTAGAATGTAGGTACTTATTATACTCTGAATTTCTTCTTATTATTAATTGAAGTTAAACACTGTTTACACATAACTTAAAAATACTAATTATTTTGTGCCTTCTCCAGTTTCATTTCAGTTTCATTTTATGAATACAATAAAAGCTTTATTAAATTTGCCGTAATTGTTTTTATTACTTAAATTTCTGTATACTTTTGTATGAAATATGCCTGTGTACATTTTTTTTAATATTTCCAACAACTTTAACAAAAGCCATCCCAAATTCCCATTCACTTCCAAAGAAAAAATTAAAAGTTTTCTTCACTTAAACTTTTGACTCCGAGATTAGGTTCGAGGGTCCTTTTTTCAAATCCATTAAGACTTAAGAGGTATTTTTAGTTAAATAACTGAATTTATGAACCGTAATCGACACTCAAATTGCTGTCGCAGTGACAATAGCTTTTCCAGATTTTATTGCTGGCCCGCCGTTATTGCTGTGCTTTTACGGAAGATTTTTTCCACAAGTTTGCTTAAATTGGTTTTTGGAACGGGTAATGAGACCCTACATGCCATAAATTTGACTATGCTTCTGTGAATGAATTTCACAGAATCTTACATCATAAAATTATTATTCAGCAAAACATAATTAAATTCAAACGAATACACTCCCTACACAAAACAAGCGTGTGGGATAACGAATACCAACTCACACAGGGATGGATGTGTGTAAACAAGCTCCGTCAATATCGCAACATAGACATAGACATACATACGAACATAGACGTACTTGTATACAATTTGTACAGGCATTGTGTTCGCTTAGAATCAGACGTATGATTGCTTTCCCCTTTATAGACTTTACATGTTTCTAAATTTTCCTGCTTTCTTGCGAAATTCAAATTGCTTTCAGATAGAAAAAAAAACCATCGTGCAGCGTGGTCTATCTTAAAACAAAGATTACAAAACCGAGTAGAAAATATAGAAAAGACGATTGGAAAAATAATGTTACCCAAATTGTAAACTTGAGAAAAAGATTGTAAACTTGAAAAAAACTTGTAAAAGTCTTGAGGTTGGACTTCTGATGAACCGTTCGAAGACCAAACTCATGTCAAACAGCACGAGACGTAGGGTCGTGGTAGATGGGCAGGATATACAATATGTTGACGAGTATATTTACTTGGGCCAGTTAGCGAGCTTCGAAAACAGGCAAGACAAAGAGATCGGTCGTAGGATCGAGAATGCCTGGAAGAGCTACTGGTCCATGAAGGCGCACATGAAGGGCGACCTTCCTTTGACACTGAAGCGCAAACTCGTCGACATGTGTATCCTGCCCGTCCTAACCTACGGTGCTCAGACATGGTCTTTGACCGAAAGTCAGAAGTCCAAACTCAAAATTTGTCAGAGGGCGATGGAGCGCAGCATTCTCGGATTCAAACGGATCGACCGAGTACGCAACACCATGCTGCGCTCACTTACCGGCATCGTAGATGTCGGTAACAAAACTGCCAGGCTCAAATGGGACTGGGCGGGCCACGTAAGCCGGATGCAAATAGATAGGTGGGCCCACATATCAACGTCGTGGGTTCCAGATGGAAGGCGGCGTCGGGGTCGGCCGAGAAAGCGTTGGCGGGACGATCTCGTCACCTTCGACGAGGAATGGTGGGACTCCGCCAGGGATCGGGATGGTTGGAGAAGTTTGGGGGAGACCTTTGCCCAGCAGTGGGACGAAATAGGTTAATTAAAAAAAAAAAAAAAAAAAAAAAAATTGTAAACGTTCATTTGGTTCATTTGGATTTACTTCTAATTAAATTTTTTCACCTATCATAATGTTAATTAAGTATTGAATAGATCAGAAACCGAATGCATGTAAATTACTATTTACTGTTTGTATTTTTAATTTATATTATGGTAAAATTTTAAGATTTAGTTATTAATAAAAGGATGTAAGAACCTAATAATATAATCGCGATAAAACATGAAATAGTTGCCTAAAAGTAAAAAGTAATATTACTTGTCCCGTTAAAGTGGGTCACCCCCTAGGGGGGGCTCCCCTCCCCCGGCGCCGTCTCTCGAGCGCCTCGCGACTGTCCCCACTCCCCACTCCACCCCCAACATTCATTGTGCCGCAATATATTTCTTTTTATGTGCAAACAGAAAAGTCATTTATTTAAATTTTCTCACGAATTCGTATCGCAATTTTATTTTATTATATTATCTGTATCACATTTAGAGTGCTTCGCGTTGTATCGTCGTATCAGCACGTACTCGCATCTACTGATGTGAGAATATGTTTGGCAATGGACCACGTGCTCACGTATTTGAAATATAAATTCAATTCAATGTAAACTCTCAAACACTCCCGTGATTAAATATGTATGTTTTTTTTGCATTCATAAAATATTGAAAGCTTATCTTTCGCTGAGTTTTGGCGGGTTCGCTATCTCCCTCTAGCAAGTCCACGTCATCGCTGTTGTCCCCATATAATTCGATTTAAAGCTCTCGTCGTAGAAGGGAATAATGTTAAACTCAATTGCATTGCAAAGATCACAATTTCCCGGGTTTAACAAGAAACTCGGACAGTTTAATATAATTTTATTATTGCTATTCCATGGTCAAGAGAACTTTGCAGGTTGGATTTACTATTCTGAAAGTTAAACTTTAAACAAATTCCATTATGCAATAATATTAATAATTAAATGAAAGTACGATCTTAGATAACGTTAGATCAGTAATACACCATCGGATCCAGTTTAAAACTTGACAATATGGTATCCAAGTAAGACCAAGTACGTAAGCTAATTGTAACCACGTGTCTTATTTGCTATATTGCACTACAAAAGTCGTCCTATGTGTAAACTGATTGCTTTACAAATACCAAAACAACTGCCTTTTTGTTTTCAGACAACTCACTTCTGGATATAAATGCAATAATATTTTCCGGAAGGTAGAAAGATCATTCCACAGAATGCGATATCTGTAAACTGCGTATAAATTCCGCGAAACGAAACTGTTTATATAGGAATCAACACATTTGTAAAAGATAATTTTGAATTTGATAGAAACACTCTACTCGTAGTATGGACGAGCGTTCCCTAATAGTTTCTTATGAATAAAATAGCTTGCGAAAGGTCATGCCCTTTTTGTACTTCTCTACAGAGAAATGCTTTTTTTTTACTAACCTTTTCATCAATACTAGATTTTACTCAGCAATCTATGGCGGCTTTTCAAGTCACAAGAAAAAGTAGAATAGGCTATTGAAAAATTCTTATATTCTAAGAAGGGACAGGAATTTGAGCCTTCGATTTCTGTATTATAAGGTGCATCGGACCAACACACAAATCAAACATTTGACAAAATTATTAAAAAAACTTTGGATGCAAATTATAGTAAATCGCAAATAATTATTTACATTTTTAAAGTACATATTTACACTACATTTAACGAGCCTCTACTATGGTAACTTAAGTTTTAGCACAAGTGACACTATATCTAATGATATATGTACTTCTACCCTATTATGCATATTCGACCTAAAACCTGTATTAAACCTGTATTATCTAAAACGCATATTAAATCTGTTGCTATCTCTTTTCGTTGACATATGGGTGACAAGAAAAAAACGTTCTTAAAACCTGTATTAAATTGTCAAGTTTTTATGAATAAAACCCCTATAATATAATTTAAGCTATCGACTTGAACACAGTTACTTGAATTATATAATATTTTTAGGGATTTCAATTAAAACCACTTTTTTTAAAAACACAATTCAACAACCTAAACATTTTAATTTAAACAAAATAATTATAGATCTACACATATTTAACCAAACGAATAATCTAACAAAAGTTCAACACTAAATCGAAAATAACGTCCGCTCCGCACGGAGGTAGAAAATGGAAAGAAGGCGCGCCGGTGGATTCGTTCCTTATATAGCCGAGTAGTTGTTTACGTAGCTTGGTCATCTAACAATATAACTAGCCGTCCCGTGCGCGATTTCATTCGCGATGACTTTAGAAACAGTCTTCAATAGGACTAACAACGGTTAGGTACAATTTGTAGCTTCAAAGCTCTTGTAGTTCCAAAGATATCGTAAAAGGTCAACATGATAGATCATAAAATACTACTAGGTAAACTTGAACATTATGGAATTAGAGGAAATACGTTGAACCTCATTGAATCCTATCTTAGCAATAGGAAACAGTTCGTAGAAATCAAGTCCATATCGCACAAACAAGAGATAATCACAAGATCTGAAATTGTTTCAATAAAAAGAGGAGTACCTCAAGGCTCAATACTAGGGCCAATTTTCTTTGTCATATTCCTTAATGATATTGTAGATTACGTTCACAGTGCTGTACCTGATATAAGCCTGGTTATATACGCAGATGATACAAATGCTGTTATTTCTGCCAACAGCCTTCACGAGCTCAAACTTAAAATTCATATGACTCTCTCAACCTTCAATGAATGGTTTCAGGCAAATAACCTCAAACTTAATATTAGCAAAACGAACGCCTTACTTTTCAAAACTACCACCCGCAAGCAAGACATTATTGAATTATACCACAATGAAGTTAAAGTAGAGTTTATTGATCATGTTAAATTTCTAGGCGTACAAATAGATGAAAATCTAAGTTGGCAATGGGAAGTAGAGTCAATTTTAAATTCATTGAGTTCGGCTTGTTACGCATTAAGAAGTCTCCGAGACGAGGTAACAATTGATCAACTTAAGCTAGTATATTTTGCTCTAGTAGAATCTAAGCTTAGGTATAGTATTAAGTTATGGGGGGGTGGTTATAAAAATAAAATAAACAAAGCGTTTGTCATGCAAAAACGAGCCATCCGGACTATTACAAGAATACCACAATGGGAATCCTGTAAGGAATATTTTAAAAATCTTGACATTCTAACCGTCCCTAGCCTGTATATTCTTGTCACGCTATTGGATGTCATTAAGCACCCTCATCGGTATGAAACGGCAGAGCAAAGAGTCTTACGTTTAGCTAGTAGAAGAAAAGATATTGACACACCATTTTCTCCAGCTCTTAATATTGCAAAACATTGCTGCAGATATCAAGCCGTAAAATTATTCAATGCGTTACCTACTGACTTAAAAATAATTAACAATCCTAATTTATTTAAATTAAAATTGAAAAAACTTTTGTTGAAAGGGTGTTACTACTGCATTGACGATTTTATGAATAAGATTTTGACATAATGTTTACCTAATCTAATGAAATGACTATACTTTATATTATTAATGTATTATTATTATTTTTATTGATGTGTTTTGTTAATTTAATTTGAATATTTTTAATTGTAACTATACCCAATGTACCTACTTAGTTTTAAGAAAATTTCAGACACAATTAATTTGATTGTAATTGAATAAATGATTATGATTATGATTATGAACATGTTAACCAACTTTGACTCCGCCAAATTGACATTTAGGGTTAAAATTTTGAAAAAACCTAAAACAGGTTTACCTTTATTATCAGCTAAGAATCTATAAGTACTTGAAATTTTGATGCTCCAACTGTCACCATTTTGTAGCTATGAAAAATATGACTTTTGACCTCTCCCTTGACCTTTGACCTTAAAATTTGTCCATAACGGGTGCTCGAGTATTAAAAGGAACCTACATGCAAAGTTTCATTATCATAGCACTTCTGGCTACAAAGATATCGCAAAAGGTAAAAAAATGCCCAACTTTGACCCCACCAAATAGGCCTTTAGGGTTAAAATTTTAAAAAATCCTGAAACAGGTGTACACTCAAAATTTTGACGTTCTAGCTGTCACCATGCAGAAGATATAAAAAAGTTGACCTCTGACCTTGAATTGACCTTTAATCGAAAGAAAGAAAGAAAGAAAGAAAGAAAAATATGTTTATTTCGTAGGACCTCAAGGATCGCTCAAAAACGTACAGTCTTAAAAACTAGTTGACTCTATTGCCTGTTCCAAAACAATACCCTACACCAGGGAAAGAATCAGGCAAGAACCTGGTGGTCTGGGCCTAGCTTTTTTTTAAAGCAATCCCTTAACAATCTAAATAGTCAAGCTTCAGTGAGAAGCCAGTCAAACAAACAACGTAAGGCATGTCAGAGAAGAAAAATCCGTTTTAATCAAGAGTCTCTGTTCTATAAGGAACCTATATGCAAAATTTTAGCTTCGTAGCACTTGTGGGTTCAGAGATGCGTTGAAATGTCAATCATGTTTTTTTTTAATTTGCATTCAGACCTCGAATTTGACCTTTGATTCAAAAATTCATTCATAATAGGTGCCTATGTCTGAAAAGAAACCTACATGCCAAATTTGAACTTTGAAACTCTTCCAACACCAGATATATCATGAAAGATTAAAATTTTACCCAACTTTGACTCTGCCTTATTGACCTTTAGGGTTAAAATTTTGAAAAACCCTGAAACTGGTTTACCTTTATTTTAAACTAAAAATCTATATTTGAAATTTTGACGCTCCAGCTATCACCATTTTGTAGCTATGAAAAATATGACTTTTGACCTCTCCCTTGACCTTTGACCTTAACATTTGTCCATAGCAGTGTCCGAGTATTAGAAGGAACCTACATGCAAAGTTTCATCATCATAGCTCTTCTGGCTACAAATATATCGCAAAAGGTCAAAAAATTCCCAACTTTGACCCAACCAAATTGACTCTTTGGGTAAAAATTTTGAAAAATCCTGAAACAGGTGTTCGTTTATTTCAAGTCAAGAATCTACACTCAAAATTTTAACAATCTAACTGTCACCATACAAAAGTTATAAAAAAAGTAACCTCTGACCTCGAATTGACCTCTGATCGAAAAATTCGTTCTTAACGCTCAGCTACGTCATCACAGAAACCTACATGCAAAATTTCACTTTAATAACACTTGTAGTTTCAGAGAAACCTTGTTGCATACGTTTTGCCTGCAATCAAAAATAAGTAACTCCATCTAGTGCTAATATTTTTGATTGCAGGCAAGACCTAAACACTGCTAGGGGCGCCGCAAAATCAAACACAAAAAATAGCCCAAAGAAAAACCGGAGTGAAATTGATGTTCTAGATGGTGTATCTGTACATAGTATTATTTTATCTGTGCTCATGTCAACTTTAACACATCTTTTCATTAGTAAACTATAGACTGTACTGGTGTAACTTGTACCGAAAATGATTATATCTTGAGTAAGTGGAATTTGTTTGAGCCGCTTATAGTTTGTTAATAACGCATACAACTTTATAGGTAATTACTTTTACTATGTTTAAGAATAAAAAAAAAGTTTATTTTCCAACGGTGTGTTGCAAAATGACTTTGCTCTTCCTTTGGTTGTATCATAGGTTAACACTTTAGTGTTTTAAAAGAGAGATAAAGATCCTAATAATATCTGTTTTTTTTTAGAAAAGATCAAAGGTATTTACAAAATCAATTTATAATTAAAATAAGCAGAAAGCTTGAAAAGGCGGAAATATGCATCCATTGGAGATGGTTACATATTTCTGCCTTTTGGCGTAGAAACGCTTGGTTCGTGGGGCCCAGAGGCGTGGCTTCTTTACCGGGAAATTTCAAAGAGGCTCATAGACGAAACCAATGACCAAAGGGCTGGTGCTTACCTCGGACAAAGGATAAGTTTAGCCATTCAACGAGGTAACGCTGCCAGCCTTTTGGGCACCCTACCTGCGGCCGGTGACCTGAACTCTGTATTCTATCTTTAGGTAATACTAGGTTAGAATACAGAGTTCATTTTTATTAAATTAGTTTTTAAGTAGTGTAGGTTTTTTTTTTTGTTTCTGATATAAAACTTTGTTTGAATAAATAAATAGCGTCATTTAATTAAAATAAATAAGTGCTACGAAGGTGCTACGAAAGCTCTACGCCAAGCATTGGATGGCTACGGGTGGTTTGTCTTTTAAAATTAGCGAGTTCTTTCGTCAACTTTGATGACGGAGTTTTATAGGCCTCCTAATCTTCGAAAGGCCTTCGTCATAAACTAATATTACTTATTTCAAACAGTTATAGCAGTTAACTTGACTATATAATAAGATTTTATTTTTGTATCTAGCAAAGGCAATTAATACTTTACAGTCAGTCAGCCTCGTTTACGTAAATGTAACTGTTTCCCGAACCGATTACAATTAAACTATTATATATATATATATATATATATATCTATATATATATATATAAAGGAGTGGTCAAAACGTATGCAACAAGGTTTCTCTGAAACTACAAGTGCTATTAAAGTGAAATTTTGCATGTAGGTTTCTGTGATGACGTAGCTGAGCGTTAAGAACGAATTTTTCGATCAGAGGTCAATTCGAGGTCAGAGGTTACTTTTTTTATAACTTTTGTATGGTGACAGTTAGATTGTTAAAATTTTGAGTGTAGATTCTTGACTTGAAATAAACGAACACCTGTTTCAGGAATTTTCAAAATTTTTACCCAAAGAGTCAATTTGGTTGGGTCAAAGTTGGGCATTTTTTGACCTTTTGCGATATATTTGTAGCCAGAAGAGCTATGATGATGAAACCCTATTAGTATTAATGAAAACCCGTGCGAAGTCAAGACAGGCAGTTAGTCTTTTATAAGTTCAGATGAGCGCAAGTGACCAACACGGATCATTGTGGAAAAGGATATAATTTTAATAACTTAATCATAACAGCTCACAATAACAAATTGATTTAATCATTAGAATACCAACAAGCCATTATACAAGAGCAATGTCTTACAAACGCATAATACCAGTACATTATCGCTTTATTCATAACCCTGATGGAATGGCCTGACTTGCACATATCGCACATTCAGTAAACTCGTCAATCAAATTGATTGACACACACAAACAAGCAAATTACAGGTGTCAGCAACTAACCCGTCGGTTTCGACAAAGCGGCGATAAAAAGCGCGTTCATTCATGAGCTCGCCTCGCCACGCGCCGCGCCGGCCCGACCCGGCGCCGGCGGCCGCACACTACGTGTCACACGCATTCTTTGACAGCTACACCTCGTTTACCTTCGTATTACTGGTTTGCCGCATTTGCTGCATGCATACCCACGATACCGATAATTTCTCTCTCTGACGTGTATTTAGTGATAGAAATTCTCAAACTCATCTAACTAGTAGAACTGCCGCGACCGGTCCGACGAGAATCCCACTGAAGAATGCAGTTGCAGAAACTCATCACTTGATTTATTTGAAAGAAGTATGTAAGTCGATCATGTACCTAACTTAAAGATAATCTGTTTTTAATAGCAAAAATACAGAGCAAGGGCGGCCTATGCCCCTAGCTATTTGGGCGGCCGGAAATCTCACAACTGAATCGAATTCTGTGAATACCTCAAATTTCATGATAATACGTTGTTATTTGACATGAAGATTATGACTCATCTGTTAAGACCAGATTCTTCTCGGTAGAGGAAAGATGTTAGTAGCAAAACTTACCTGAGAAAAGAGGCAGGAAGTTGAGTAAACATCTGCTTTTATTTTCATTGAGATGGGATATAAACAAGGCTGAAGCGAGGTCACTTAAAGTTAGTGTCGGCTCGTAAACGTATCGGCCAGGCGGCTACCGGCGGCGGCGCCCCCGCGGCGACCGCACTCGACACGGTGCCGCACGTCGCCGCCGCCGCTCTGAATCGCACCCATTCACACATTATCTTAGACTGGATAAACCCTGCTTATTTACTTTTACTTTATAAAAAATCTTGTTTAACGACTTTGCTACTGAATACACTATCTATACCTACTGAATAATATTGCCCTTAAAACAGTTTCATGAACCGCTTCCAATAAACTTATGACGTATTTTCACAATAACACTGCAATCGATATTATCAATGTACGACATACTCAGTCAGTTTAATATTATTTTGCATATTTGCGAGTATTCAATGTAAATTTTTCTGAAAAATCAATCAAAGAACTCATTTTCAAAAGCCACCATTCTAACACTTCACCAATCTATTCAGTACAATACAACAAAGAAAGAACATTATTGAATCCGGAAACAGTAAGTGGAACGTTGCGATTACAAGGCGTGTCCACAATAGGCTCCCCTGGGAAAGGCGGCGGCGGCGTTCCGACAACAGACAGCGGGTGTCAGCCAGCCACGTGCTACCCAAGGCCACTCGCTTAGTGTCAAGGTCATTGCCACTCCAGCTCGGTACACGCGGCACCCACGCTTCTCCTGTCACCACAAATAGACCGGCTACTCCGCACCACGCGCTGGTGGACCGCTCGGCCCAGGCGGCGCGCCCCGCGCCGCCGACAGACACTTTTATGACACTTGCATTCGAGAGGCTCACCTTCAAGCATGGTTTTATACGAATAGCTCGTTTATGTGTAAACTCTGGGCTCGTTCACGTAGCTTGTAACTAAACACTTCTATCTGAAACTATTTTCTGCTCCGATGTTATGCTCAATTGATACACTTCTTCTTACATGATGATGCTCCACCAGCATAGTTGATCTTTTCATTTACTTTCTTTACTGCAATATTAACTTGTCGAGCTGCAGTATTTGCGTAGTCATAAAATAGTGATGATGATTATGATGAATACCTTGATTAATAAATGAAAAAGCTTCCATTATTTTTTCTGTCTTGGAACAACAAGTACGTAATTAAAGTAACAAACAATTATTTCTCACGAAGTCAAAGTATCTTGCACACTTTTCATCATTTAGTAAATGTTTATAAAATACAGTCTACTATCTACTTACTTAATAAGCTGGTACATAATTACATGGCCGGGACCCGTGGGAAATTAATGTGCTTCAATGGTCGTAACGTTTGCATCGTTCCATAATTTCTTACTCAATATTCAATATCAAAATTAATAGTATCTGCTACAATTTATGACTCGTGCAATAGGTATGTTTCATAAAGTTTCAGGAATTATGATAGTCTTGTCTCTATTCCTTAAAATGATGTCTAACAAAATTCATTTTCTTAAAAGCTTTTCGAAAGTATAATAATGTCACCAGTAGCCAATTAGCCATTGTTAATTAAAGTAATAATTATTTATAGAAAAAACCTCTACCTGCTTCTTTCCTAGACTTGAGCTTATAGTCGGAGAGTGTCAGAATGAGTGGCAAATCAAGCTCGAGTAAGTTACGAGTAAGTTCTAAGGATAAAAAAAAACTGACTTTTAGCAAAAATGATTGAAAAATGTTATATTTTTTTATTTTACCTACACAAACATAAAAGAAAAGACTAAAAACATAAAATTATTATCGATGCACATCATTTATTGCACATCATTTATTACTCTGACTAGTATGAGTATAAAGATCTCTTTACATTCTCTATTCGTTTTGGTTGCTTCATAGAAAAATAAGCCAAACACAACCACATTGTGAGTTATTGTAGTATTTGTGTGTACTATTTGTAATAAATAAATAAATAATAAAATAAATAACAATTCAAACTCAACTAACATTGTTCCAAAGAAAGAAAAACGAATATTGTTCATTGTTAAATGGAAGTAATTTTTGTACATCACTTTCATTTTCGGCATTAGAATGTAGATCCCCAAATTTCTTTGCTTTTGACTAAAATTACTATATTCTCAATCAAGCATTAATCCATTACAAGATTACTTTTTTTCAGCGAAGAAACGTTAAAAATCTTTAAATCGTTTAACGAAGTCTGAATAACCACACTGATTCTGTTAGTTTTGCCAAAATAAATTCACTACAGAATTGGCCACTTACTCATATGAACGAACAAACAGCAGTATTCATCATTTTGTTACATTAGTAAACAAAAATTTTATGAAAGGTATATTTCTAAAAATATTTATATAACAGAAATGGAATCACAAAGATGCTGCCTACTCATTATGTTTTTAATCAAATCCAACTGATTTAGAGTATGCCCTACGTAATTGGTAGAGGCCGAGCATAATTGGTTTATTTCAGTCCCCTCCTCAATACGATACAAATGGAACTGATATTAATTTGATTTACGTCGCATTGTGGAATGCAGACATGGGGAAGGTTGATTGTAGCCACTACAGAGCGATAACAATCACTAGCAAAATACTTTAACCTCTATCGAACCAGTACTTACTAAGTAGTTCGCAAAGCAAGTGTATTTTATTCCTTTTTTAGCTATTTTTTCTCCAATTACCATAAATTCGTTTTATAATGAGAAAATGTAACATGAAAATTTAAGAAATAAAGTTAATTAATGTTCTTACATTGAAAAACAGAATCGTTCTTGATTTGCAAGATAACGATCGATGGAAACGTTCTGGATCAGTAAATTTTTAGTCTACATTTCCATTCGAGAAATTTGGGATTCTATACCTTAATCCCTTCATCTGTTAGGAACGGGATCTCTAATGAATGACATCAAATTAAGCTCTCAGCTTAACAGAAAACATTACTGGAACCTTAATTCGCGTTTAAGGCAAACATAGTGTGCGGGGTGAGTGGTGGTGTGGAGACGAAGGCTGCGGAGCCAGTGCATGCGCCCTGAGACAGTTTACCTTTGAGACACGAATTATTCCGCATTTGTTTCTACTATACAGAAAATTACCATGGATTGGTTAGTATTTTTGTTTTCTTAATAAATTATTTGATTCCTTTTTTGATTCCTCCTTTTATTATATTTTTAAATATTAACGGGACTTAATCGCGTATTGAAATCATGTTATTTACCTCAACGTTAATATTTATAAATATGTTTCCAAGTCGCGGTAGTTTGAATAGTATCCTCTTTTTATCCTCACTTAGTTACTCCACTGTTATTACATTTCTTCAGCATTTTGCGCAGTGGCGGATTTACAAATTTTACGCCTGTAGGCTATTCAATTTTTGCTGCTCCTACTGACCTTTTCAATTCAATAGGTAGGTACGCTATATTAGTTCACAATCATATTATTTACATTCAACCTATTCCATGTTCTGATACAATTCCATTTCCTGGCAAAACTACAAACAAAACAGTTCGAGCGAAGCGATCCGAAATTTTTAAGACAAATATGTCATGGAAGGTTTGAATTTGCTCATTGTGCTCAAATAAAAGGCTGACACTGGTGTTCACTTTAGAAGACATAAGAAATGATCGTGCGAGCGAAGAGAGCCGAAATTTTTGAGGCAAATAAGTCATGGAAGGGTGGATATTGCTTATTGTGTTCAAATAAAAGGCTGACACTGGTTTTTACCTGAGAAGATGTAAGAAGTTATCGTGCGAGCGAAGCGAGCCGAAATTTTTAATATAAATAAGCCTGAGGGTTTGATTTTGCCTTTTGTGCTTAAATAAAAGGTTGAAACTAGTGTTCTAAGATTAGAAGTTATCGTGCGAGAGAAGCGAGCTGAAATTTTTAAGACAAATAAGTCATGAAAGGTTTGATTCTGCTTATTGTGCTCTCAAATAAAAGGCTGACACTGGTGTTCACTTTAGAAGATATAAGAAGTTAGCGTGCGTGCGAAGCGAGCCCAAATTTTTAATACAAATAAGTCATCGAGGGGTTTGATTTTGCCTTTTCTGCTTAAATAAAAGGTTGATACTGGTATTCACTTTAGAAGTAGGTATCGTGCGAGCGATGCGAGCCGACATTTTTTCAATAATAATAATAATATTGAAATAAAAGTTTGACTTTTATTTCAATACTAGCTGCGCCCCGCAGTTCCCGCGGTTCCCGCGTTCCCGCGGGAATATCGGGATAAAAGTAGCCTATGTGCTAATCCAGGGTATCACCTATCTACACACCAAATTTAAACCAAATCGGTCTTAACCGTTTCTGCGTGAAAGAATAACAAACATACATACATTCACACAAACTTTCACATTTATAATATTAGTAGGATAGTAGGATAGGATATGAAGTTTGACTTCACATTTTTTCAATAATAATAATATTGAAATAAAAGTTTGACTTCATAAAAAGTGTCTATTTGTTAAGTCTACGCGAATGATATCGCAAGCAGGGCAGCTATTTTATACAGTGTTAACTACGTAAGAGTGCTCAGGAGTCACCTACTGTGCATTACTAAAAAAATTTTTCGTAATCCGTTTATTTCTGTAAGATAAAAATAATAAGGACCAAATCTGCGGTCTCCTGAAATCTGCCGCCCTAGACTCCAGCCTACTCAGCCTATTGATAAAGATTTTGATGAATTTTGATGAAAAAGATTTTGCAAAGTAAAATGATCTCTTCCGCGTGTTATTGTTGAGTCCCGTGGCTGGTTCGTCCTAGAAGTGCCCCTCGCAACACAGGGGGCGCGGGGCGCGGGCGCGGGCGGGGCGGTGCGCCGCGGGCCGCCACTTCTCTGTACTCGAGGAGCGCCGGTACACCTCTGTTTCCGGCGGGGCTCCCTCGCGGATTCGCAAGTACAAGCCGGCCCGCGTGCCGCCCACGTGCTCGCTCACCTACTGGTCACTGACATACCATGCTTTTTACGCGCACCCCTTATAACACCTGTAATGACCGTTGATTGATAAACAAACTTCATTGTTTACTGGGAGAATTTTTCGTAACATTGCGTCAGATTTTTTTCTTGGGTTTATCTTTTCTTTTAGTTAAGTGCATTGGAAATCAATAAAAATAATCAAGTAGGTACTTTACAAACCTACCATTTAGTTAAAAATAACTTTAAATTACTTAAATATTTTTTTTTAATTTTGCTAGCTAACATTAGCTATAAGTACATTATTTGGTGAATTATACAAAAATGTATCAAATAAGTGCGACAAGGCTTGATAGCAAGGAACACTTGCTCCAAACGAGCTAAGTCGCCGTCGGCGTCGGCTACGTTGTGCAAGTTATTGCCACATAATACTTATTATTGAAAAACAATATAAGTGAAATACTGCTTTTTATTTTATATCAATAATTTATTGATACATTTTGCAAGATTTCATTATTTTACAATTAGTTATGTTTAATGATTACCTCAATACGCAAGAACTTTCAGTACATAAACACAAGAAAACAGTGACTATTTCAATTTAATAACATTCCTCCCCCTTTAACCGTCATTAGACAAACAGGTAGAAAGTTCTGTCAAAAGCTAGTAATGTAAAGATAATAAATGGACCAAGTAAGAAAAGTGCTAAATACTTTGATGAATGATACAGAATGGAATCTCAGACAGCTTTGGACGATCATGACCGATCCTACAAGATTTATAACATGTACAAGGTAAGTGTTTGAAGTAATATTTCTTTTATTACATAAACAGAATAAAATAAGACAATTCCTTTAATCTGAAATGATTAATTGTGGGGTTAAAATGGTCGCGTAGCAATTATTTCCCCCTGTTTCTCATTATGAATTGTAATTATAAAAGCTTTATTATAATTTCAAATACAGAATGTTAATCTGATTCTTACAAGGAATTATATAGCGACTACATTAGCCACTCCTGAATATTAAAATGGTTCTGTCATTCTTCGACACAAAGTAGGTATATTTGTCGCTGTGTCTTTGAAATATTAAATTCTTACAAAACTTTATTACTGTAGAAACATATATGTATAGATATAACCCATCATTAGAGACTATGTTTCAATAGAGTATTCAATTAATAAATCATACTTTATTTAGATTAGCATTTCAGCCTGTTAAGAATCACCTTCCAATGAGCACATTACGTACCACATACTAGTGTGAAATGCTAAAGGTTTAAATTTCTCTAGGTAATTTAATATCTTGTGGATCATTCAATCAACTGCTGAATACTATTAAAAAAGTAGTTTTTTCCTTGAAATATTTACCATACACATAAAGAACTTATCATCTTACATTTAAATCTTTGAGTACTTTTTATGTAATATCAAAAGTTGAACGAACGAAAAGTGGAACCGTAAACCATCAGCCTTACAATCAATTATTCTTTTTTTAAAGACGGTTTAAAGAAAGTAGTGACATTTTTAAACACAAGTCTGGCACATGCCTACATCGTTTTTACTAGTTAACATTCTCTAACGGATAAAATAATAATCTGTACCTAGACATATTCTTTAAGAATTTTTTAGGCCTTTTCAGATACTATAGAGACGTCTAAGTTTACTATTAATGGGGCAACTACCACCGCAGCAAGTGTGTGTGCTTTATTATCAATGCATTTTTTTTAAGTCAAATAACACCTCTTCTGAAAATAATGTGAGAGTGATATTCAATCACCTCATTAGTATTAAAGTTTAGTCTAGCGTTGTCCTGGTCAGTATTAGCAGCAGTGGGCTAGAGTGATTGACCAGACTCAATTGTTATAATACTAGCTTTTACATTATAGTTTTAGGTCCAGGAGAACTGCCCCAAATAATGCCCCAAGAGAAAGTTGGACAAGATGTGGACATATTTTAGAACTTTTTATACACAGGTTTTTATCGCGTTAATTACCTTATTTTTATCCCGACGTTTCGACTATGTTACAATAGTCGTGGTCGTGGGTAGTCAGTCTGCCCGCGACCACGACTATTGTAACATACTGTAAAAAATAGTAAAAGAATAAATTAATTGTGATAATACAATTAATTTGCATTTATTATAAAAAAAACTGTATCTAGATAAAAACCATGAGTACAAAGCCACCTTATTTCCTCATTCCTTTGGTAAAAGGAGCCAAATACTGAAATATTCAGGGAAACTCTTCGCATTTAAATTGGTAATTTTCCATTTCCAATTTTATACAAGGATGAGGTAAATATACCTTTCTGCTTACTCAGACTACGCGTAAAGGACGTATAGATTTATAAAAACAAAATTGTTTATTATCTGGCTGAATCAATTTGGCTAACTTTGATCTTAAAATATTTGTGAAAGTTCAGGGAAGGTTTAAACGGTACGAAAATAAAAGAGAAAAGGATAGTAGGTAGGTAATAAATGGTAGAAATATGTAGTAGGAAAATATTGTAGAGATCAAGTTTACGGGTATAAATACACTAGAGGCGTGGCTTCTTTACCGGGAAATTTCAAAGAGGCTCATAGACGAAACCAATGACCAAAGGGCTGGTGCTTACCTCGGACAAAGGATAAGTTTAGCCATTCAACGAGGTAACGCTGCCAGCCTTTTGGGCAACCTACCTGCGGCCGGTGACCTGAACTCTGTATTCTATCTTTAGGTAATACTAGGTTATATAAACTATACATTTTTCCATATTTTTTTTAAGAATCTAGCAGCACGTCCTGGCTTTGCACGGATGTACTAATAAAACTATCATTATGTGTTTTGTTATAGTTCAATTCACTCATAATTCTTGACACCTAGATCCCATTAGTCAAAAATAAAATAAACTACTAACTTTTACAAACTACCCAGTAACTTTTAACGTCGTATAGATAACTGTTTCCTCACGATGTTTTCCTTCAACGTTTAGAGCTGGTGATGAAGTGTATATTAATTTATTGAAAACGAAAAATCCATTAATGCTCAGCTTAATCGTAAGAACCTAACTTCGGGTCGAGAATCAAGTCCCTTAACCCATTTGGCCATCAAGGCTTTTAAATGCTATGTACCTGTTTGTGCGTGTCATAATGAAGTTCAAAGAAAACTGAAATGTCTTTGGAATAGATACTTAGGTGTATTAACTTAAATCCATTCGTCCTTTCCTCCAAAAAAATATTTACAACTTAGTGAGTCTAGACCAAGTTGTAAATATTTTTTTGTCTTACGTTTTTTCAATTACTTACTAGGACTTTATCAGGGTGATCAATTTCTTATGTTTAGTTCGTTCCGTCTACTGATTTCTGCGTAGGTATACAGAGAAAAAAAAAACCATAAGTAATGTTACGTTCCAGGTTCGTGTGTTGTTTCACTTCACTTGCTTCATCCTACTTCCTATCCTACTATCCTCAGTCAAAGTTTGTGAGAATGTATGTATGTTTGTTATTCTTTCACGCAAAAACGGCTGGACCGATTTGGTTGAAATTTGGTATGTAGATAGGTGATACCCTGGATTAACTGGAATTACCCTGGAAACCGCCAGGGCGCAGCTAGTTGCTTATAATCGAAGCCTATTTATAGAAATTTCTGTTGGAAGATGTAGGTTAAGCTTAACCCCGTTTAAGCTATATTAAGTTTAATACCTGGATTAAAATAACGTCCTACTATTTATTTCTAGAAAATAATAGTAATTGTGAATGTTTTCGAATTTCACCTTGTCGGCTAAATAAAAAAGTTTTCAGTCATTACACCACATCTTAGTCGAAAGTAAAAGATTATGTGGAAATAAAAATAGCTCTTTAAAAATTTCTAGGTCCTGAAGGTGCTCAAAAACAACGGGAAATGGTGTTCAGTAAAATCACTGTTGAAAACAAAAATTTCGATTCAATCACAGCCGAGTACCTAGACTTTACAGGTTGACGACTAATTGTAAGGAATCAAACAATAACAAAAAATAGTTAAAAACTACTTCAATTACTTTTCAACAGTAGGTACCTACCTAGGAACAGAACATCAATTAGATTCCAGTACATAAGCATTTTGATTTTTTGAATTCGCTCTACTTTCTTTCAAATTGTTCTAGTAATCTTATACCTAGTTTTATTTGTACTATAGGTACATAAAAGAGCATTTAAAGTAGGCATAACCAACAGCATCGTAATAAATTTATTAAATAAACCACAGTTATTTGCATCAAGATAAGTTTTCATAAATAAAACAAGAAAGTTATTTATCAAAAACTCAACAGTTCGAAGCGGCCTGTTTCATTATGTTTATATTGTGTTTGAACGAACAACGGTCAGTTAGTTTTTTTATGAGTTGGAGACTACGGCCACGGGCACGGCTGAGAGATAGCAGCGCTGCTGGCTTGGTGCGGCGGACGGGCGCACTAGCGACGGGCGACGACGCTGCCGATGCCGCCGAGGCGAGGCGCGAGGCCCCAACCCCGCCGCGCCGCAGCGCCCGACCGCCGACCGCCACGCAGTCTTCCCGCGCGGCCCGCACGTGCGTCTAGCGTGTATTCATCCTCCCACTAAATACTTCCGAACTATATCCAAAAACTCTATTCAAGTGGAACTAATTAATATTAAGAAAATAGTGCCGGCAGCCGCACCGTGATACTCGGCTATAGTGAATAAACAGTGCTCTACATTATTGTTGAAATTGTATTATTTTCTACTTCCTCTGAACATTAATTACATCTTATGGAACCGGAACGCATTCGTTAATGTGATATCAATTAAATCTGCGACGTTGGATGTAATATTATTGCTGAAATTTTAAATGGTAGGTGAATCTTTATCCAATTAGAGTTTAATAAGATTTTATTTGTATTTTTAAGTTAGTTGAGTGTACGGTAAGTGAAGTAGGTACCTACTATAGCTAATTATACTTTTAAATTCAAATGTTGATAAGAAATTAGCAAACTTGAATCGTTTTATTTCCATAACATCGTTTTCTTTACCTACTAATATAGGTAAAATGGGTAGTTAGTAAAGTCCCATTTAAGTTCGTAGATAGATCGTATTTGGTGCAGGTTTCGTTGTAAATTATATATTTGAAAAATGTTTACAATATTTTATATATATTTTAAAAGCTGAATGTTTAATAACCATATCTATAAGTGATAACTGGGGCATAGATATTGATACAGAGATAAGATAGGTAGGAGCGCTAATTATGTATTTCTTGGTCTGTCGCTATTCTATAAATAAAACTGAATAAACAGGTCGCGCTCGTAAACCTAAATTGAATTTTATTGGAAAAGTGTTATCTTTTATGTTAGATAACCTTTTATTTATAAAGATTTTTTATATCTCATCCTATCCTACTAATACACAAACGAGAAAGTTTGTATGGATGTGTCGATTTAAAGATGTTTGTTGTTCTGTCACGCGAAAACTACTTATTTATTTATTTATTTATTTATTTGAACCACCAACACAATATACATCGAATCATACAAAAAGTTGAACATGCTTAAGAAAACAAGTTAAATGTTATTATAATTACAGGCGGCAGACAGCAAGCTATTTAATGTACAAGAAGAATGAGCGAGAATAAATGACTTATTTTTAACAGTTTACTAAAATACACACCTTGCAATTAAAATCAAATTCATTTCATTCAATTCAGAAACATGATATAAAACATAAATAAAACAATGGTATAATAAAATTGACAATAATTAATTAACAAAAAATAAATTAAGTAAATAAGTATTGTACAGATAATCGAAAAACTTGAATAATAATGATAAAAAAGAGAATAAAACATGGCTAAACATTATTGAGTGCTAAAAAGGACGATGAAACGCTTTTCTTAAAACTACGCAAGCCTCCCGAAAAAAAGTCGACTCCTTCCATTTTGGATTAAGCTATTGCCCTGACGAACCATCCTGTTCAAAGGAGCGTTGCGCCCCAAGTTTGTCCTGTAAGAACCAGCCCGGAAAAGGCAAAATCTAGAGACTCTAGGTAGTCTTGCTGGAGCGGAAAACTGCAGGGATTCCAGCAATTCAGGAGCACTCAAAAGACCGTTTATGAGCTTAAAAAGAAAAACACCATCAAAAATATGACGGCGGACAGCTAGTGCACTCATACCAAAGAATTTAAGGCTACTAAACGAATTTGTCTGAAACGTACATGGGCTACTTTTTGTCCAGGGAAATGCCGCACGAGCGAAGCGTATTGTTACGTAATAAAAAGCATTAGACACACATGTTTACTTCAAAGCAGTATAATTTAAGAGTCTTATCGATTGCTTTAATAACTTGCTCTTAAAAACGTTACTCAACAGAACCCTTTGCTATGTATCTGTTTTATCTTTATTAGTTTTGTTCTTATTACTCAAATTCTTACAACATACATAGATAAGAACATAAAACTAAGATTCTAGAAAATAAGATTTCAAAAACTTTTTCCATGAATTTAGATGAATAGCTCATTAGATTGTAAAATTTGACTCATAAATAATGCGGAATCATTCGTTATTTCATAAAATACATGTTTATAAATGAGTATTTATAGCATGGGAGTTAGGGTGGGGATGCAAGGTGCCACCCCACCCACCTCAACCCGCCTCCCTCGAACTCGAACGTTGAGCTAAAATATTCGCATGTTTTTCAAGAAAATTTTAATCAAATTACTTAATTTATAAACATGCGGCCATTTTATGCAATAAACCCGAAACAATGTATTAGAAAAATGCTGGACAGAGATTTTGTTATTGTAACTAGAATATAACCAGAGAAATAAAAGTAATAATATTCAGAATAAGAAAAAACACATTTGTTTAATTGGACATTTGTATATCAATCTACTCGATAACAATACATAAATAACAAGCAACACTACTCTAACGACATGTTGAACCCTTCTTTATTATGTCGACTACTTATCAGCTACTATCTTAGGTACTCCTAATTAGTCAACTCTTAGTCAGCTCAAATAAACTTACTAACTATTTAGCTTTTACGATTAAAATTAGTACTACCTCTTTCAGAGCGGGAACAAATAGATAAACTGAATATGAAAACTAATTTATTTATTTATTAATTAGTTCATCTAAGTAAGCCACTTACACTTAGTAGGTAGGTCTATCCAGGTCAAGATCGCAACCTTATTCCAAAATTCAATTCAAAATTATATAGCTTTTGAGCTCGAACGAAAGTTTTAAAGATTGAAACATCTTACGTAAGAACACATCTACTAAAATCTTAAACATTTAGGTATACCTTTTTGTAGAACCTGTGATAGTACCTAATATAAAAGGTAGAATTAATTTATCACTTAAATACATAAAATTTGCGTCTCTATCTAAAGTAGTTTATCCATCCATATCCATACTAATATTATAAATAGGAAAGTGTGCTGTTTGTCCGTCCGTCGTTTGATTTTTTAAATGGTGATAGTTGAAGGGATAGAGAGTGACATAGGCTACTTTTTATCCTGATATTCCCGCGGGAACGGGACTTACGCGGGCAGCACCGCGGGGCGCAGCTAGTGTATTATAAACACAATAATATGTGGTACAGTGGGTAAAGAGAGCAGATGCCCTAAAAACGAAACCAGTGGACCACGGTGAAGCCTTAATAAGGCGGTGTTAGCACATTTAATAGCGGTAAACCTAAGATGATAATACGAATATTTAACACTTGCTTTATTTTATTTTCGAGTTTTCAAAGCTAAAACTAAAATATTACACAAATCGATTGTATATTGCACATTCTTAAAGTTTTACGAGTACATATTTAGAAAAAAAACGTATAGGTGCTTTCGCTTTAAAAATATGTACCAATCATAATCTAGTTTTTAGAAACCGTCCCTAAACTGAGGTAAGGTTAATAATTATAATTAAATAGCTTGGTTGGACTGGATAGATAAGCATCTTAAAAACGCGCTATACAAAAACAAGTTGTAAAAAAAACTAAACACTGACTAAAAAGGAATGCACCTGTTATTCCTTCCAAAATGTCGCGTCTCACCCACATTTTGTGAGCAAGTTATGAAAGCGTTCCAATTGTAATAACATCAATTGATTTAACGCTGTTTTAGTGGAGGAACGGAACGGGGTCACTGACCGACAATTACGTCCTCATGGAGTCCACTACATCCCAAATAGACAGCAATAGAAGCCATGCTTTATTTTAATGTTTTGTTGCTCAATGGCCCATCTACGTTTAGGCTACAGCTGCAATAGGTATTACTATTATGTTTCAAACAGTATTATCTACATCGATACGGTTAAGTTAAGGCATTTAGGTAGGTATAATTTTATTTCGTGCATGTACTACTCAATTAGGTTAGGTACTTTGAGTCATTTTATGATTAGCCGGTTTAATAATAGTTTTATTTAATGTATAAACTGTTGTTTCAAACAATTATCTAAGTAAAACTGGTAAAACATACTTTCCGAAGTGTATTAAGTTGCCTACTTTAAAGACTTTCTACTTTCCACGCTCTAAAAACATTATTAGAAACATCGTATCGTTATGGATGCCACATCACAATCGACTACTGTTCGTATTTCAATCAGAGTATTTTGTATCACAGCTTTGATTTATTTAAGATTTTACGATCAATAAAGTAATATTTTAGGCAGCATAGTTCGCTTTAAATATTTAAGTACATACATTAAATGTTTTTTTATAATTACTTCGGTAGGTAGAGCACCAAAAATGAATTAAAAAAAACATTAATGGAGTCATGGAATTTACTATATATACTTATACATATAAATAAATCGATCATTGAATATTTTCAAAGTTGTATACCTAATAGTATCGTATATTTTATTAAACAAAAACAAATCACGAGATATTGAAATTGGTCTGGACTATTCTCATTTGCATGGAGTATAAACTGCAAGAAAGATAAAAGACACCTGTCTCTGTTTTGTCCCCGATGCAATATAAGCCTGTCAAATATGGTTATTTTATCAATAACTAACGTTAGTTACGAAATCCTGTGGCACAGAAAGCAATTATTGGCGTGTCCTTTCACTTGCCTCATAAAGTTAACTATAGAAACTGGAGTATAATCTGTGGGAAGGCACTAAGGCCCATTGGACCACAGCCGGTGCCAAGAAACCGGTCCGGGGGGCAAGAGACCAACTCGTGGCTCAAGGCATAAGTAGGTACCTATACAATGTTGATCAATCGCATTTTGGAACAACGATTAAAACGGTTCTCATATTTGAAATAAGTAGATACTTATCCGAAATCGGAGATATTTAAAGAATGTTACATTGTGTTGTTGCTCAACTAAAGTTGTTAAAAATTCTGATGACCAAATAGGTAATGTTTTAGCACAATCAAAATAGTAGTAGTAAATCCAGTAACTTCCTAAGAAATATTAGGTTTCAAGTTAAAATCCTTATTAGGTACTTACTTATTTAGGGCATTACCTACTGACGTTGGTGGAACCTGTTTTGATTACTTGATCCAAGGAATTTTCATCTGAGGAAGACGTATCCATCAGTCTTATCTAGCTAGGAGGACGCAGGGATTTATAAAATTAATTAAATTGTAAATAAGTTTATGCATATCTTCCTTATCGTAGTTTATAACTGCACCAAGTCTTTAATTTGTATATCAATTAGGATTCAAGATTACCTACATTTCATATAAATATGCATTTACTAAAATATAGAGTCGCTCGCTTCGAACCTTAGTTCCCAGTCCCATGGGCATTCTCTAATCTTGCATGTCAACAAAATAATTCATGACAAATTTTCGAACGTAGCCAGCAACTCCAAAAAATAATAACAAATACAAACTAACAGCGAATGGCTCTATAATACGAAATTCTGCACCATTCAATATTGCAATCTTAAGAAATACCTATCGACTAACTGGATTAAGAGTTGGCGAACCAAATTGCAATAGTCAACACGAAATAAACATTAGTATTACAATGATACCTTTAGTTCTATAAAATATAAATGTAATTACAATATGGAAATGAAACCTAAGTCGTGACGAAGAAATGTATAGATTTATAGTTTAAATTGGCTATATCGTTAGGTAAAATGTTGAAGAAACATTTTCAGCTAAACATGTGTGCTTTAAAAGCATAACACTAATAAATAGGTGTAAAGGAGGCTACAAAAACATAGTTAAAACAATTTACATGCCAAAAGAAAACAAATATTAGATATATATTTACGTCAGACACAAATCGAGTTTACATCATCGCATGTTCATCTTTTAAACGGGGTAGATGCAATTAACAATTTACTTAGGCCACTGGACCCTTCAAGTGGACCCTGGAGGAATTGTATGACCACATTCACATAGAAACAGTAAGCAAGTTTGTAAGTAGTTATATGTAAATTGGTACAATAATAATAAATATGGTAAATTACGCGATAAATCCTAATGAAAAACGTAACTTTGCAAAGCTATAAAGACCTTTATTTCTAGATTCTCCAGAGAATGGTCATCTAGGTATGAGTATGGTCACTCCTCGCGGGCGACTCTCACTCTATCTATCCGTACCTAACCTATATAAAAAAATATTTGCGAATGTCTGGTAGATGAAGTACCTACCTAGCGAGATAGAAAACCTAATGTTCAACCTACCGGGTTTAACCTGCTATAAAAGTAAATGTGTATTTTATAAGTAAAAAGTTATAAAATCGCGCTTAACTATCACGTTGGGAAGTTAACAAGCTTGTTGTGGTTCATGGTTATTGGAATTATTAGTGTAATCACTAAATTGCTCATGACTGAAGACGTGCCAGGAAGTTTACTGGGGTTTACCTACTATGTGAAACAAACGTGAAATATTTGTAGTTTTTGAATATTTTGTTTTTTTAGAATTAGAATGTGTGCCATCGTGTCATACTAGTGGAATCGGTGGGTAGGAAGAAAGTATGATTACGAGTAAACATCTAGCCTTTTTGGGCAACTTTTAAGTACCAATACTGCTTGTGAGCATCATATACCATTTTTATGCAAGATTCATCTATGAAAAAATTACTTGCCTAAAAATTTGATGAAACGCAGTTTTATAAAAACATATCTTTGTACTTCAGACACTTCAGACCCAGCAAATCTTGTGTTATAATTTAAATCTTGTACGAATCCATACTTTTTATAGTTCTTACTTTTTAAAGTACTTACCTATTTTCTTTTCTTTTATTAGGACACTATTCACACTTATAATTTCTGTGAAAATCCCATGGGGTTGAACTGCAAAACGTAACTTGTTTTCCATAAACAGAATTTATCATCACCGAAAAGAAAACAAGAATAATCTGACATTCAATATTTCTTGTTACAGCGTCCTGAAAATTTGGAGTCCCCGTTGCCTGCCCCTCGGGACGCAAAGCATATTGTATACAATATGAATGATCAGGTAATTTGTAATTTGGATCATCTCCATTGTATACCTATAAGTAAATTGTTTAAATTAGTTTGCGATAAGACTTATATATACCTACCGACGAACATTTATCTTGAACTTAGTTTCTACAAATACCTATTATAAGTAGGTATTTCAAACTAGCGTCGCCACCTATTTTAAGATTTATCAGATTGTTTATCTGATAAAACCTTAATATAAAGTCGGGTGGTCCCGAAGTCAAGTGCAACTTCGCTTTTCTTTTTAAACTATACAAAATAAAACTTAGCTTGTTAGCTTTCAGAAATTGAAAAATAAACATTTTGAAATGACTTTGTTCAACGTAAAAAGAGATAAATTGAGAGACGTCGTACAACCACCCTAAGAACCTACCTAATTTTGTTTAACTTCGCACACCTGTCAATGAAGCCCCAAAGTATGGAATCCGTTTTCTGGTCTGGCTGTCTAATGCTCATCCACTGAACTTGCCCAACGAGGTCAAAAAATCAAAGGTTTCAATTTAAAAAAAATTAAAATAATCACTTTGAAGCATAGAGAATGAGCTTTGAAGCGACCAGTCTTTGTAGGTACCTATGTCGATAAAAACCTTTTCATTACTCATACACGGAAAGTACGCACGAAGTTGCCTGATTATAGGGTTCAAAGTAGCATTTTCTGTCCCTAGGGAAAACAAGAACTTTCCTGCCCTAGGGCAGGAAAGTAAATAACTGTCAAATGTCAACTTCATTTTTGACATTTCTTTTGTGGCATGTCGATGCATGCTAAGTGTTCAAGTTCTTCTAACTCAATCAGATGGTAGATATTATGTCTCTCTTGCACGAATTTGTGCTTCTCTAGCACTAATTATATTTTATTTATTTATTTTATTTTATTTATTTAAATTTTTTCATCATCAAAAAAACTACTGGTAGAATGCCTACTACTTTTATAGCCATTCTACCAGTCAGTATTTTTTTTTTAATCTGGAACGCAGCGCAGCTATGCCATGCCATCGTTAGCTGCTTTTAGTCAATATTAAACTAGTCGATTTAAAAAAAAAAGCGAGACAGCTAATTTTCGTGTGTGAAATTTAAATTTTACATCAATTTTTTTGGTAATTTCCTCATATTCGTAATGAAAAGTAGAGTACATACCTCGGAAGAAAGGCCCTTCGATGCACTCGAACTATTATCGCACTCGCTGAATCGGAATCTTTGCCTTTCTTCCTCGTGTAGTAATCTACTATTCTAAAGCTTCAGCAGTAAAACCTGTTTATACCTAACAATCGTGAAAAAATAGTAGATTGCTATACAAGGGGACAAAGGCATTTTTTCTATGCACGAGATGGTTTATCGCGCGAGCGTCAGCGAGTGCGATAATAGGTCGAGTGCATCGAAAAGCCTTTTCCCCGAGGTAAGCACTCTGCTTTTCATTACGAATATAAGGAAATTACCAAAAAAAATATGAAAATTTCACTTACTAAAATTAGATGTCTCGCTTTTTTTTTAAATACGACTATTATATTGACTAACTAGCACAAATTTGTTCATCTTTGCTTGAATTATGAATTATGAAAAAAAAATACTGGTAGAATGCCTACTACATTTAGTGCCATTCTTCCAGTCAGTATTTTTTTTTTGTTGTTGTTTAGTCACTAAACAGCAGTTGACGATGGAATAGCCGCGTTTCAGATTAATAATTAAATAATTTTTCATAATTCATGCAAGGATGAACAAATTTGTGCTAGAGAGACATAATAGAATAAATGAGTGAATGAGTTAGAAGAACTTGAATACTAGGCATGCATCGATCGATATGCCACAAAAGAAATGTCAAAAATGAAGTTGACATTTGACAGTTATTTACTTTCCTGCCCTAGGGCAGGAAAGTTCTTGTTTTCCCTAGGGACGGAAAATGCTACTTTGAACCCTATGATCAGGCAACTTCGTGCGTACTTTCCGTGTATGAGTAATGAAAAGTTACATTGAATATTTGTTGAATCCTAATTAATTAAGTAACCTACTAATTGTTATTGATGTCCATGACATTGAGCTATCAAAATCTATAAAAAGCATTAAGTAATTTTAAATATTTTAAACATATAAAAAATTTGAATACTTACTTAAAATTTAAACTTACGCGAAAAGTTTATTTTTTTATTTAAATTAAAAGGTACGCGAATAGTAGGTATCTAAGTGTTCTAGAAATAAAAATTAGCAAACCAGCGAAGAATTTCGCTACAATGGCACAATAACGGTGAAAACTTATTGTCGCCATTAACATTGTTATGCCACTTTTTGTGCCTCAGCTCAGCTCTCTAGGAGGCAAAAGTTGTGTTTGTAGTATAAATTATTAAAACAATCAGACATCCTCAGTACATTTTTGCAAGTTTATATAAAATACATAAAGATCTAAAAAAAATGTCTACCGTTCTTGGAATGCAGTCGTGACCATATTTCATTTTTTTATAAAATAAAAATAACTACATAATTCCATTACATAATGATCTCCACATTCAGAATATAATACATCAAGTACCTAGTGATCTTGCCCACCACGCCTCCAGAGTACAACCATAGTAAACACAGTTAAGTATATTTTACCTATTTACATATTTCGAAAAACAATTAGGTACAGGGAGGGTGTGCTTAAAAACGAAAATAGAAATTGTGAGCAATTAGTACTAAAGGGTAGGCACTAATAGCAACTAAGCAAAAAATTAAATTTTAGTACCAAAACACTCATTTTAATTTATGTAAGTATCGACACTTAATTTACACAGAAATTTAAATTAGAAAACCACTTAAGTTTTATTTTAAATGCTAAGTTCCACGACCCCAGACCAGACGGATTACGCAGAAAAAGTCCAGACTACTTAAAACTTTAACTTACAAAATTGTGCAAACTTTAGGTTTGAAAACTAGCAATGTAGGTACCTCAGAGGTAGGTACAGTCGCCGAATGAAAAGGTTGACCACCTATTGCTGGATTTGAAAACTATTTTACACAACAACACTCTTGTCATGTAGGTACGCAGTTTAAAAAGGTAACATGTGCATGCAACGCATCAAACGAATCGATTTGGAAAATGGTCAACCTTTTCGTTCTGCGACTAACACAGTTCGAAATATTTTATTTTGTTTTACCTAAAATTAAAATAAAAGTTGTTTATTAAAAATCTTCTATTAAGTGTTAGATACCTACCTACGTAATAAAATCTTGACATTCGTTTCAGTTCCACTTCAGGTTTGATTGATTTTCAGAGTGATATTTCAAAATAAAAAAAAATTGTTAGTGTTGTTAAAGGGGATCGAACATTTTTGTATGGAGGCTGGCATAGTATCTACTAGTCCGCCATTTTGAAAAAAACAAGTTTCGTCGGCAAGCGATTAAACCCATGCCAATCGATAGAGTAAATTATTACAAACAAAAAGTGTTCAGTGATCAAACCTCCTAAGTGATACGGTTTCTGAGATATTTGGGTCCAAAAGTTGTAAAAAAAAAATTTTTTACAACTTCATTTTTTTCATATCCTAATACGATGGTTTGGCCGGCAGGGAGGAGGGGAAATACATGACTTTAGCGAAAATTAACACTTTAAAGAAAAATATTTTACATGATGTTAATGTTAAAAAATGTGCATAAAATAATATGTTTGAAAGACCTAACGATACTCTATACAGTACCTAGCACAATAATAAATTAACTAGTATTAAGGTACATTAGAAAAATAGACAACAAAAGTATTTAAATTATTTTGTTGCTTCTGATGTCCATTTCATGCAGAAATATATCTTGTCTATCTTGTGATTTAAACATATTTACCGTTACTACACTTATATTTTAATGTTGATATTGTGGTGTCCCAACGGGGCTCTTGTTGCGGCCAAACCTTATAAACCTAAGACCTGATGTGTACCAACTTGATACAATGATTACCTAAATGAATATAAATATAAGGGTTTCGGTCTGGACTTTTCGCATTTTTCGTTCTCTCGTTTCCAGGGACTATGAAATTGCTGAGAATTCCCAAATGTTTTTTTTCCCAGATGTTTTCCTTCACTGTTTAAAGCTAGTGTTAAAGCGCATATAAACTTTTCGACACGACAAGTCCACTGATGCACGGCTGGATTCGATCCCACGACCTCCGTAATCCCGTCGAGATAAATTTTGTCCTTGAAATATCCTTTTTTTTGTTTTTAACCGAATATAAAATGAGGGAACTCTAGTTCACTGTACGTGTTTTTTTATTTATTTTTATGTGTAGGTACCTACCTACCTACAACCTACTTATGCAGTTCTCTCTCCTAACGAATTTTAATAACTTTGGCACTTGTTCAATATAAATATCGTATTCTTTTGTTGCAGACATTTCACACACCATCATTTGGCGACGAAGAGTTTGACATTCCATTGATGCACGGACAGCATGCTACAGCAGCCAACGTGCAAAACTCACACATACAGTACACGCAGTTGCACCACTCAGCTCCTCAGGTCAGAAATCTACCTGTCTATAATATAGGTGTGATCATTTAAATGTGCTCTATAAATATTTGTTTATTTATTTATAGGGACCAATTCTCTCAAAATTAGATTTAGCTAGATGATCTATGTTCGTTCTGTCATGAAGTTTAAGAAATTGAATGAATCCCCTGATATTATGACTAAAATGATCGACATGCCGTTAATCGATATGGCAGCAATGGGAGAGAGTTGAACAGGGCTCAGTGTTCGGAAACATCGAATGATTTATTTACGTTAGATCCTACTAATATTATGGACCAAGAGCCCTGAAAGATCTGACTTTACCTATTTTAACATGGATGAAACCTTATAATATGCTCAGTAGAGTCTCATGTGCCTTGAATAACCAGCGTGTTTAGAAAGCTCCAAGAGTGACCCATGAGCAGGTAGAAGGTCAGAAAGGTGACTAAAAATAAGGCTCATTTAACTTAAATTAACATGGCTGATTTTTATATATATTGTGTAGAAAATTATTCTTATGGTGTATCATAAGGTGTCAGACACTTTCCATGGGCCAAAACATGAGTCGGAGGCTTTAAAGCTGCTATAAAAATAGCTGAAAAAAAATAAACTTAAATAACCGCCGCATAAACTTAAATAAACTTTAATAACTTAAATAATTACTAAATCTTCGGTGACATATTTCTTTCTCGAATTTTTTTCAATTTTTCGAAGAATTTTTCCGGTTTTCAAACTCTTTTCCACTTTTCATTACTACTCGACGCTAGATGGCGTCCGCGTTGGACAAACCATAGACAAACCACTAGACTAAAAAAATTTATATTTCTGTTGTTTTCACTGTCATGTCAATGTCAAAAATGTCATAACCGTATCTATCGAATATCGATTCGAACGACCAAAACATTTTTTGTTACCACTTCGTTTTTACTTTTTAACCTTTTTTCCGTTTTCTTTTGTTCTTCCTCTCCTTGCACGTTTCTTTCTTTATAGTTATTCATTTAAAACCAAACCAACCCTGCCTATAAACCTTGGACCTTGTTCATGAAAAAGTACCTAAACTGATTTATATTTACCTACCGCCAAGCACTGCGGCAATGTGGACATGCTCTAGCTCCGCTAGGAGTAATAGTGTTCTGTGTGCTCTAGGGTCTAAGTTCAGGGACGTGACTGATTGACTGAGTTATGAAATTTATCGCTAGGTTGGCATGATGAACCCCGCTCAAGACGGCCTAGCACCCCCCGGCGGTGCACCTTCCTACCAGCAGCCTCTTTATTTACAAGAACCACACACACCTGTTACATCTCATGGGTATGTATAATGAGTAAATGAACTAAACCAATATAATAACGAAATGACTAACAATATGTTATTTCAGTGGTGCTGGTGCCCCAGCTGGCAACTATATCATCCAACAACAACCGGGAGGTCAGCAAAGGTTGCTCATGATGCAGCCAAGTCAAGTGATGAGTGGGCCACCTACTCCAAGCACGCCCACTCAGCCTTCAGTCCCAGTCTATGGCTCACCTCAGAGGGCATCCCCTCCAGGCACTACTAGTGATGATTCAGATGACAGTGTACCATCACATCATTCACAGGTAAGAAAACTTACCTATATTTTTCATTCACTTAGCCACAATACATTATGTTTGATGGTAATATTGCATGAAAGTCCTTAACCTTTATTTTCTTGTAAACATGTTAAAGAATCACATCACCTTTGCCTGCCAAGTTATTTTATATACATTTATTGATTTATATCATAAATATAGTTCACTGGCATTCAAATCAGTCATGATTGTTTATTGCATAATTATAATCAGTAACATAGTTAGAAAATAACTAAGTATAGAAAATCTAATTAATCGGTTGTTTGTTGGTAGTTGCCTGGTGATGCGGAAAGCCTTCTGCCTATCCATTATTGCTCAGCGAGCCGGCAGCAACAAACTACGCTTCATCAGGTATAGGCAAATTTTATCGCTTCTATTGCTTTTATTTAACTGACATTATTTACACTACTCCTACGTTTGTTTTGCCAATGAACTATATTTAAATTCTATGTAGATGTTGCTATTTTTTTAATGTATAATGTAAGTATTCTCATAACTTTTCCCTGTACAGATAAATGTTGGGAATATGGCTGTGAAAAGGTCTTCCCCTGAACCAATAGACAATGGAATAAATAGAGGTCAAATGCAGAAGAAACCCAAGGTCCAGAAGAAGAAGAAGAAACGGGATCCTAATGAACCGCAAAAGTAAGTAGCCATCCGATGTTAAAAATTTGCTTGTAATGATAGTTTAATGAAATTGTTTTGTTTCTGTCCAGGCCTGTGTCAGCATATGCCTTGTTCTTCCGAGACACGCAAGCAGCCATCAAGGGGCAAAACCCAAATGCAAGTTTTGGAGAAGTCTCAAAAATTGTAGCTTCAATGTGGGATGGACTGGACTCTGAACACAAAAGTGTAAGTGTAAAAAGAAAATATAAAGTAGATACTTAAAAAGAACAACTTAAAAATTCTTACAAATCTTTTTTTTTTCCTAAAAAGGTCTACAAACAGAAAACTGAAGTGGCAAAGAAGGAATACCTCAAAGCTCTTGCTGCATACAGAGCCAGCCTTGTTTCTAAGGTAATGTATTAAATACCCATTAAATTACCTATATAAAACTCAGGTAATATTATCAAGCTGATTTTATTCGTATAAAATATTACAGCTTGATGTTTGCATTATTAAGATTCACAAGAAACTCATTGCTTCACCCTCTATGGCTTCACCCCACACACATCACATTCCAAACTTTGTGGAAGCTTGGCATCAATACCGCCATCCTTGAAAAGCTCAAGTGGAGCTTTTCAAGTTTCCAGACACGACCGATAGATGGCGCTATGCCTTGTTACTGATACTGTATTGAAGAAAAAGCTTCAAGCAAGCCTCAAGCCAAGGGGCATGCCAAGCCAAGCCAAGCTTCACTTCATTCATTCATTATTTCACCTTGAAATGAAATCTATTCTTGTTTGAAGTTGAATTTTGTGAATATTTACTTGTTTTTTTGTGAATAAATTTGCAATTCAAAGTAATAAATCAAAGGATTACATTTATTTTTGATCTACACAAGGCTGATTCTTTAAAATCTGGTAAGCTGCAACATTCTCTGAAAGCTTTGTCTTTTAGGTTATAGAATTAAGTCTATTTATAAACAAAGAAAATAAACAAGTTATTGTATTGCTGCCGGCTCTCTGTGTCTGAGTTAATACTAGTTTCTATGAATTTATTCACATTTTCTTTGTCTTTTCAAATAAGTTTTAAACATAATCACTATTCTTTGCTACAAAATACACTAAGTCTAGTGAAATATTCTATCAACTACCTACCAATATCTAAATTACATGTAATTTTAGGGTGGTGAACAAGAAAACCAGGCTATGTATAATCATACCAACAGTGCCAACCCACCATATGGGAACTATTACCAAGGTCAGACCTACGGCAATGGTCACTCACCACAAGGCTACACAGGAAACCCTCCCCAGGGATATTCTCCTCAGGCTTATCCAGGTGGACAGCCCCAGGCTCCGTATGCTAGTCAAACACCACAAGGCTATCCTCCAAACCCACAGCAGTCACCACAGAACTATCAAGGGAATATGCCGATAAATGCTCAGACTTACCAGGTTAGATAAATTGTATTTAACAGTAATGTTTGATATAATTGTTATACTTAATGAACTTCATTGTTTTTTTATAAATTATGTTTGTCTAATATCCATCATGCTTTTAGTCTTAGCTACATTGTCTAATATAAAGAAAATGTTTTTAGGGAGTGCCAGGACAATCTCCCCAAAACTACCAGGTCAACCAAAACACGTCTCCCCAAAACTGCCAACCGAACATAGCGCAATCTCCGAGAAGCTACCAGCCAGCTCAGTCTCCCAACTACCCCGCTAGTACGGGCATGTCACCTCCAGGGTACAGGCAGGTGCAGTCACAGTCGCCGCCCATGGCGTCAGTACATGCCGCGATGCAGTACCATCATCCTCAACAGGTCAGGACTTTAACACAAACATCATATCTTATGTTCTCACTAAGCGTAAAATACTATATCAAGTATTATGTCTCAATGTCTTTAAATTATATTATGTTTAATGATCTTTTTTATCTACAGCAAATGCAGCAAAATCATCAACAGATACATCAAGTACAACAGTATCAACAGCAGCAAATTCAGCAACAACAACAAATACAACAGCAGCAGCAACAACAGCAGCAGAATCAGCAACAGCAACAGCAGAATCAGCAGCAACAACAACAACAACAACAGCAGAATCAGCAACAACAACAACAACAAAATCAGCAACAACAGATTCAGCAGGCGCCGCAACAAACTCAACCACAAAATCAAGCTGTGAAAGCTGAACAACATTCCCCAACCACCAATGGAAGCGCGGGGGCGCCTCACCAGTCACCAGAGGTAAATTTCTTATTTGTTACTATTTTTAAGATGAAACCCATGAAATAGAAAACTTCCAAAGGAGTTTCAATTGTTGTAAACATATCCAAATGTTGAAGTAATAAGTGAGTGTGACTATGCCCTACAGCTTTACATTGACATAAATATATAGAAAATATATTATCAAGCAAATCAGATTAATGCAAGTTTTCTTTTATAATTTCAGCAGAATGAAAACCGTGGAACACCATCATGCATCAGACAGGGATGCACCAACCCAGCCATAGCCAATAGTGAGTGGGAGGATGAATACTGTTCCAATGAATGTGTTGTCAGCCATTGCAGGTAACAACACTTTTGTCTCACACCACCAAAAAGCCATAAACTGGTGGTTTAATGGTTGTTTTTCAGAGCAACTAAAATCAGAACTTAATATTCATTCCAATATTGATTAAGAGTATCACAGATACACGAATTAAATTGTTGTGTTTCATAAATATATTTTCTATTATCTATTATGTAAATTGCATATAATAAATCGTAATTATTTTTCCTTTCACAGAGACGTCTTCAGCTCATGGGTGGCATCAAACAACAGCAATCAAATACAAAATTTCTCTGCAGTAAAGTAAACTTTGGACAATTTGTAGGTACATATCAAATTAAATACCACCCATCTGATATTAGTGTATCTTAATTTTATTTGAACATACACTTTGGTTTTTAATATTATATCAAATATAGTTCCACTGTAGGCACAGAATGAGGCTATACTCTTTCACTAGTGTATTGCTAAATTAAAAACATGTTTTAATTTTATTATGTGATAAGATAGACTTTAATTGAATTGTGAATAAGCTACTCTGGCGATTTTTAGGTACTTACCTAGTTGATTTTTGTAGCTAGGAATTCCGTTAATAAAATGTTATGTTTTGTTATAAAATAGGTAATCAGTATTTGTTAACATTAATTATCATCTCTTTATCTAGCATTTTATTAGACTATACTTTATATTATTATGATTAATAAATTAACTTGATGGCTGAGGTTGTTGCTGCCTAGAGCACAAACCGAAGTATTGTTTAGCTTCAAAAGTAGATCCTATCTGAGATAGGTAATAAATTGTTGTTATAAAGACGATAGTTTTATAGATCGTATCGTATTTTCATAAAATTAATGAATATTATTAGCAAGTTACTCCTATACTTCCATGTAAATTTATTAATAAATATAAACCTATAGCAATACTACTCATTTCTCTAGGAGTTGCCTTTAGTATAAATAGTATGTAGCTGGACCAAAATTTTTCTTTGTACTCGAAGCTATTATGATAAAAAAATTAGTGAATTATGATAAGTAATGTGGTTAATTGTATGTCCAATACATGACTTATTCTAATTATTGTAAATATACACTCGCAATAATAGAAATAGAGACTCTGTTAGGGCATAACATTTTTTATGTTATTTATTTAGTAGTGAATTAGAATTATACATTAGGAGCAAAACTATCGTTAATTTATGTAAAGTATAGGTAACATGTATAAAATGTAATTAGAAATTTGATTTCAGTAAATTTCTTAAGCGATATTTAATGATTTTATTTAAAAATAAATCCTCTAGGCAGTTTTATTCAATACCACAAAATTCTGAGAAATATTACACGGAACTTTCAATAAATTAAGAATGAAATATAAAAATCACATCTTTTAAACAAAATTTGATGATAAAATATTTTGGTAATGGAATATTTTTATTTTATCCCCATGGATCGGTAGATTTTATGAGCCAGTTTCGAAACAATCAATAAAAAAAATTGTCTATGATTGATTGCAAGGCAACGCAATAGATTTTATAACGTTTGAGTTTGACATTAGTTTATTTTATGACATGTAGCTGCTGACGTGACGTGAAGCCATAGAAAAATCGAAACATGGCAACATCAACATCGTTTCCAGAATTTCCTTGAAATTTATCCAGCGTATGATTTTTCTATCCAAAAGTTTTGGATCAAAACGAAATAGTTGTATGTAATCATCAAATGAAAACGACCTGAATAAGTTCTTCGTTAGCGTAAATAAGCGCGAGTTGTGAGTTCCAGAAACTACGCCAGTGATGCTTGAATTTTGATTTTAGACATCAGCAATCCTCTCAAAGGATTATCCGAAAGGAATATGATGGACGGAAGTGATTTATCATCAGAAAATAGCCGTAAAGGCATATTTTCACAAGCATGGACACGACTGTCCCAGGTGAGTAACTCTGGTACTGGTGATTCAGAAGTAAAGTGTTCAAAATGCAAATAGAACTATTGCACATGTTTCTGGTGATTTGGGCTGATGATACCTACCTAACAAAATGTTATACACAGTTCTGCTAAGAGAACTAGAATTACATTACTCCAACAGAAAGCATCTAAAGAAAAAACTTTATGTTTTGCTCAGAGGTAACTACAAAAGTTTGACTGGAGAACTCAACTTATAAAAACTTCTTCTAAGTCTCACTTCAGTTATTACATTGAACTAAACGAGCTTACTTCTAGGGAAGCAAGACCAATTATTTTACATTGTTTCTTTACCTCCAACATACTTATCATGAACTAGTCTTTTCTTATCTGTAATCATGATCAAACAAAATGAAGTAATTACATTATTTTGAGAATGAATTTACACTTTGAACAAGACAATATTGCTCATTCTAAAAGTAAACTCAAGTTTTTGATAAAATTCTAATACAATTTTATATATTTCAGGTGTACCAAGGCACATTGGATAAATGGACACCTCACATGAAATCACGATGGTTTGGCAGTGCAGTGCTTCTAGCAATATTCATGCTTAGAATATTTACAAAACAAGTATGCAAAGTGTTTAAACCTATATTATTTTATTTTTCTAATTTCATTGCTTTCAAGTTACAGTAAAATGCTTATGAAAAAAAGATGATTAACTTCTATAGGTCCTACTCACAAACAAGGTCAAGAGTTCATTCCATTCATTTAGATTTAACAGTGACAGCAGTGGGTGACTGACTACCAACACATTAATCAAAAATTACTATCAATTGAATGGTAACCATTTTTGTATTTTTACAGGGCTGGTACATAGTGACATATGCACTGGGAATATATCATCTAAACTTGTTTATTGCATTCCTGACTCCTAAGATAGATCCTGCAATGGATTTTGATGGTGAGGATGTAGCATTTTGTTTTTATACACATTTTATAAGAGCTGTTGTGGCTGAATGAGATAGTGTCCTAACTTTTAATAAGCATATGGCAAATCTGTCTGTGCTTAATGTATTTTTGGCTTATTGCATTTTCTGCACAGCTGGATTCAAACCCATGACATTCCATTAGAAAGTCGAGGTACTTACTACCACTATTCAAAGAGAATAAGAATACAAAGAAATCATGTTATATCGCTATGTAAATCTTATACATATATAAAAATGAATCGCAAAATGTGTTGGTAAGCGCATAACTCAACTATGCCTGGACCAATTCGGCCAATTCTTTTTTTTAATGTTCGTTGAAGTTCAAGGGTGGTTTTTACGGCGAGAAAAATTCGAATAATTGCCGGGAAAAACTCTATATTCCCGTGGGAACGGGACCTACGCGGGTGAAACCACAGGGCGCAGCTAGTTTACTATAAAAATTTTTGGACATAGCTGAGTGAAAATGATGCAATATAAAATTGATTCCAGATGATGATAATGGTCCGGCATTGCCAACCAGGTCGACCGAGGAGTTCAGGCCATTCATACGAAGATTGCCAGAATTCAAGTTCTGGCTGTCTGTAACTAAAAGTACATTAGTAGGATTCTGTTGTACTTTTATTGATGCTTTCAATATACCTGTATTCTGGCCCATATTAGTCATGTATTTTATCACACTGTTCTGTATTACAATGAAGAGGCAAATCAAGGTGAGTTCATTATTATTCTTAAAAACTATTTTACATCTGTATGTAGGTAGGTACTTTATTTTTAGAATAATGTTTTAAGGCCATAGGAGGTAATCTTTCTAACTCTGTAGTTTTAAAGTTTATTGATTACAAACAAATTATTTCCTCTATATTTTTAACGAATGTTATTATTATTATTATTTATGTGCACAATCATGTGTTCCGGATATAATGATAAACTTGATGTAAACAATATAATATACGCTGTGTGGAATGTCCAAGGATATTTATTTATATTTATTTATTTATTTATTTAATATTGTTTCTGTGTCATGTATTTTTTTAGTTTCATAACACTGGGTTTAAAATTGTAATGAAACGAACTATACAAAGTAGGTACTGCGTGTCTAGTTTAGATATTTTATGCTACGTCATTGTTAGCGTATTTATTACGAAAGAACGAACGATGACCTCTGTGGCGTAGGTGGGTGAAGGCCCGCTTGAGACGCGGAGGTTGCGGGTTCGATCCCCCTGGCCAATTTTTTGTATTTTCTGTTGATATTTGTACCGGTAACTAGTGTTTTAAAAAAAAATAACCTACTTAAGTATTTTATCAGTCATCTCATCTGGTTACCATGCATGACACAAGCATTAAGTTGCTTTAAGTACTTGCAATTAAGATGACGCTGTGTAAAATGTCCAAGGATATAATAATAATTCAAAAAATTCAAAAATTGTTTATTTGGAACAATAAAAAAGGTATACAATAAGAAATGTAACGTTGACAGCTGCAAAAGTTTAAAGAAAAACTGTGTAGCAGTGTCAGCGCCCGCCTCCGGAACTTCTATAGAACAGTGTTCCACAGAAACGGATTGTATAAAATACACATTTAGAAAAGTTTAAACAAGAACTTAACTACTAAGAAACAAAAAGCATAAAATAGAGTTCTAAAGGAATTAAAGTGAAGAACGTAACCTTAACTTCATAACAAAACTGAAAAGTCTATGAATGTGTGTATGTAGAGAGTGTGTGTGAATAATGATTGTACTTATGTATGTGAATTTGATCAATGTCTCTGAGCCTGTTTCACAAAACATAATAATAATATTGATTCGTAAATAAGGAAATGAGTTCGTATAGTAGCTCATAAATTCGGTGGGTGCCTAAAAGCTTACGTCATTGTTTATAGCCGTTACGGAAAATTAACCGGTCTTTCGAAGACCAGAAGCGCTCAGCTAGCTAATAAATAGACGAAACTAAACAACTTCAAGTATAGGGCCTAAGAAAAGCAAAGAGAAACATTTATTTGGGCTAAGTTTGTCTACATGATAATAATGCTAGACCTAGACTAATATAAGTTGATTGTATTATATCCACACGATTTTTTTTAGATAAGCCCCCCGATTGTCTAACTTGTATCAAATTGTTGCGAATCAAAAATAAGACAATCGGGGGCAGGTGTTATATAAAATATAACTTCTTACAAGTGTCTCAAGTAAGATCCTCAAAATTTTAGACCTAACGAGAAGCCCCAGCTTTCAATTAAAAAAAGAATAATCAAAATAGGTTAAACCGGCCGAAGTTCTCGAAGTGAGCCTTTTTTGAAGTCGTTTATCTTTCGTCCCTAGTTAGCAGATGTTAGTTTCAACAACGTACCTACTCCCAATTTTTTTTTCTATAAAATACTTGAAAATATCACTGTAACTAAAGCATTATTTTGTTTTCAGCACATGTTGAAGTATCGGTATTTACCATTCACTCACAGCAAGCCAAAGTACAAAACTGTTGACCCAGCAGTCACCGTGAACTGACGACATACTTCTTGTAAAAATTAAGGACCTTATTGTATGTAGTTAAATTAACTTAAACTATCTGTTGTATGCAAATGTTTCTAGAAATACAGTTTTTATTGTAATGTTTCTTGAATTTTTAATGTAGTTATCTTAACTCCAATTAACATCAAATTTTCCATTGTTCTATTTTTATCTCACTAGTTACCTTGTGCCGCGTTGGCCAAGCAGATTAGTACTTCGACTTTCGGTCCGAAGGTCGTGGGATCGAATCCGGCCGTGCATCAATGAACTTTTCGCGTCGTAAAATTTATATGCACTTTAACACGAGCTTTAAACGGTGAAGGAAAAACATCGTGAGGAAACCAGTTAGCTTTGTAGCAGCGTCGAAATGTATTTGGACACACCTCTGACTACCCCCTTGGACACTTTAAAGGATCTAAAACTAAAAGTTACCAACATTAAGATCCTAGCATTCACTATATTTCTTCCACTTTTTTTTAAGTTAAAACGCAGCTATTTTATATGCTCAGCTGTTGTTAATTCAATATGATGCTATTCGAAAAAAATCGTGGCAACACATTTTCGTGTGTGAAATTTAAATTTTCTACTATTTATTTTGGTAATTTCCTCATATTCGTCATGAAAAGCAGAGTGATTACCTCGGAAGAAAGGCTCGAACTATTATCGCGCGCGTTAAATCATCTCTGCATCGAAAAATTGCCTTTCTGCCCTTATAAAGCATTCTACTATTTTATTTTAAAAACTGAAATGAAATATAATCAATGATCACACACGACTGTACCTCTAGGCATTTGATTTAAGTAAGTAGATCTTTTTAGATCCTTTGAAGATGTCTAATGGGGTAGTCAGAGGTAAGTATGTCCAAATACATATTTGGTAAAAGCGGGAGAGTAGATAGTTGCCAGTAAGTAAAGCGTTCTTCAAAGATCGTCGAAGCTAGGTTAAGCAACGTTCTGAATGGTCAAAACTTGGTTTTTAAAGTCGCTAAGCCATGCCGAAGGCCTTTGGGCCTTTTATAACGATTTGGTGCCAAACTGTAATGTTATATTCTATGTGTGTGTAAATAAATAAATAAATTAATTAGGCGGCCTAAAAACTCTTCCACTAGAGTTGGCCACTTGCTCATACGAACGAGTAAACTAGGATTTAGGAACTGTTATATTCAATAAATTAGCGTTTTAGAACTATGAACGAAAACGTAATTTTCATCGCTTAGCAGAATTCTTATCCACTTAGAGCTCTGGAATTCACAATCGCAGGTAGGTACTTATAGGTACCTATACGAATTTACTGGCAGCCTGGGAACACAAACTATGACGAAAATAAACGACCGCCTATGAAAAGTTACAAAGCGATTGTTAGGTTCCGTATATCTAACGCAGCTCGCTAAAATAAAAGGTTAAAAATAGTAGCTGGCAGTAAAATTAAGAAATTGGTATCGTTACTGTTTGTGTTGCTAATATGAGACGACCGGTGACTAGCGAGTGTAATTTATAAATAACAGAAGTTAACAGAACATCATATCCAAATAATGTTATTCGTAATCGTAATGAAACACCTAACATTCATACCTACTAAAAATTTATAAGAAGTTGGTTAATAGGTACCTAGCACAGAATGCAGATATGGTTGTTTCTATAGCTTTTTCCTTTTTAAAAATCATCATTATTATGGATGAACCTTGTGTAGGGTAGGTTTACAGATTAAAATTAAATGCAATTATGTGGGTAGGTACTATCTAAAGTTACCAATATCGACTCGGAATTTTTACTACTGATTTAGTCAAGTTTTAGTTAGTTTCTAGCTGAGCATATTGCTATAAAAACATCGATAATTTAGCATAATGCGTTATTTCAGAATTAGAACGTGACTGAAAATACAAAACGCGGGCCGCGGCTATCTTGATTGTTATGGATTTACATTGTGCCGCGCCCTTCCCTTCATTAGCGCAAGCGTGTTGAGCGAGGGAGACGATTGTGTTGTGTGTAACCGACGCGACGTGGCAAAGAACAACTTTTGTATTCATATTTGCCGCGCTTTTGTCATACATCCTGTATGATGCGCGTCTTATTTTAATAAGATAAGAATAAAGACCTATAAAAGACGATTTTTTATAGTAACAAAACAACTTTTAGATATTTAAATCTAAAATAGTAACATCTCGTAGGAAATAGGTAAATCAATATTTTTTAAACTTGTCATCCCGAAATATAAACTTAATTTGTAGGAATAATTTTGTGATTTAATTTTTACAAGACTTCTAGGTCTCTAAATTGTAGAAATAACGTTTTAAGTAACACTTTTTAATTTATGGCTTTCTATTGTATTTATGTATTTGTATTCAATTTTTTTTTCTTTTTTTAAAAAAACAGTAAACATACTTGTTTAGTTCCTGGCAATCATTTTCCAAATTGCCAGTGTTACTATGTAATGATATTTTCAAAAGTAAAACGCGCTCGATATCCCTGTCTATTCTATTGACCACTCGCCAGATGTATGCGCATTGTTTTACAGTGCGCAGTAGTTTCTCTGTCGTTTCTCGTCGGGATTCTGTTTGAGTATATATCTATTCTGCCATTTTGCAAATAGTGGCGTGTATGGACTAGAACTCTTACTTATGTGACAAATATGTCCGGGAGCAATGATATAGTGTCGACTACGCAGCGTATGATCCAAAGTGTCGCTTTCCCTCCCAGCCACAAGCTCACAGTATCGGAAGTATTCGATGAAAAAGCTGGGAAGCCACTGCCAGAAGTACTGAAGCAACATTTTATCCTAGAAGGTCGGATTGAGGAAAATGCGGCTCTACGAATCATCCAAGATGGTGCCACCTTATTACGATCAGAGAAAACGATGATTGAGATCGATTCTCCTGTGACAGTATGCGGAGACGTCCATGGTCAGTTTTACGACTTGATGAAATTGTTCGAGGTTGGAGGCTCGCCTGCTTGTACCAAGTATTTGTTCTTAGGTGATTATGTCGACCGAGGTTATTTCAGTATAGAATGTGTTCTTTACCTTTGGGCTTTGAAATTGTGCTACCCGAAAACTTTATTCTTATTGCGCGGTAATCATGAATGCCGACACTTGACAGAATATTTCACCTTCAAACAAGAATGCAAAATCAAATATTCTGAGAAGGTTTACGATGCTTGCATGGATGCATTCGACTGCTTACCTCTAGCTGCTCTTATGAACCAGCAGTTCCTATGTGTGCACGGCGGCTTGTCGCCCGAGATCAACAACTTAGATGATATTCGTAAACTAGATAGATTCAAAGAACCCCCTGCATTTGGGGCTATGTGCGATCTCCTCTGGTCAGATCCACTTGAAGATTTTGGCAATGAAAAAAATGCAGAACATTTTTCGCACAACTCTGTGAGAGGTTGTTCATACTTCTACAGCTATGCAGCTTGCTGTGATTTTCTACAAAGAAACAACTTGCTGTCAATCATACGGGCACATGAGGCTCAAGATGCTGGTTATCGAATGTACCGTAAAAGCCAGACTACTGGCTTCCCAAGTCTCATTACTATTTTCTCAGCTCCCAACTATCTGGATGTCTACAATAACAAAGCTGCTGTCTTAAAGTATGAGAACAATGTGATGAACATCAGGCAGTTCAATTGCTCCCCGCATCCCTACTGGCTGCCCAACTTCATGGATGTCTTTACTTGGTCGCTGCCATTTGTAGGGGAGAAGGTCACAGAAATGCTTGTCAATGTGCTTAACATCTGCTCAGATGATGAACTGATGACTGAGGGAGAGGATGCTTTGGAGGAAGCTAATCTCAGAAAGGAAGTCATTCGCAACAAAATCCGTGCTATTGGGAAGATGGCACATGTGTTTTCAGTGCTTCGTGAGGAGAGTGAATCTGTTTTGCAGCTGAAAGGCCTCACTCCAACAGGTGCTCTGCCCCTAGGTGCCCTCTCAGGCGGCAAAACATCGCTCAAAAACGCTCTGCAAGGTTTCTCTCCAAATCATAAGATCACTTCCTTTGCTGAAGCCAAAGGTTTGGATGCCATCAACGAGCGTATGCCGCCGAGGCGCGATGGTCAGCGTACTCCTGATCCTCAGGACAAGAAACCGCATGTGAATAGCAACGCACACTCGTGAAGTGTTTGTCTTTTTCTCTTAAATTCTTACTTTTTTGATCCACAAGTATAGTGGTAGTGAAATATGTGTGAAGGAGACTCTGCTTTGGAATGATATTTCACATTCATAATAACTAGGTGGATTTAAAGGGAATTGTCGTAATAAAAATAAATATTTTAAATTTGGATATAACTTTTTTCAATAGTAGAAGTTATAAATTTCTCTTATGATTACCTCTCGATATTTAAATAATCAGATCTGCAGGCAACAAATTTATTTAGTCAATTAAATGTTAAGGTATGCACATTTATTTATAATGCGCTGCACTGTTTTAATTTTTGGTAAAGTAATTTTAAATTTTCATATGAAAAGACATGATATTGTAATGTAAATTAATTCAGATTGTCTACTTATACTCTACATTGTTATCTACATTAGTGAAAATTAGACATGTCTTTAATTTTCAAAGCATAATTAGCTGTGATATTAAGCGATGATCAATGTATTATTTAATAGCAAATTGCTAGTGGTACAGGCATGTTCATTGGCTAATCATGCATTGAAATCTGTAAAGTGAGTGGAGAAGTCTCAGCTTGGGCGTGTCTTTATATTCTATTTAAGTAATAAAAATAATTATGTACTATAATGTGCAGCACCTGTGTTGTTGTTATGCAGTGCGTGTGTCTGTGTAAATATGCCTTGCGCGTACACACACGTTATTGCAGCTTTAACACTTGAGATATAATTACTCTCTTTAATATCTTTGCTACAAGTTGTACTTAATTGTATTTTATTGTACAAAATATATTAAATTAACTATCTATGAACTATTACTTAAAAATAATTTATATTTGGGTGTATGCTGGCCCCTTGTTGCCTGCATGCAGCTGAACTTGTATGCTGGAACATCACATATTCAAGTTTCTTAGCCATAATGTTTCGGTATATAAGGTGTAGTAGTGGCTAGTCTAATTGCAGATTTTCTTACAGCTTCTATTCCAATTTTCACTTATATTATAAATAAGGTTAACTATTATAATGCACTGTTGGAAAATCTCTTTTGGTCTGCCAAATAATCATTAATCAATGCAATAAGTTCATATTGTGAATACTAAAAAAAGTGGCTTACATCATTTTCAAATTACTAAGTATTTTATCTCAATTCAGTGTGTAGTCCTTCATATGTTCTGTACTTTTAAATAAATTTTATCTATGTAAAAACTAACAATATATTTAATTTTATTTTGTACTAATCATGGGAAGTGTTGTTTTATCTTTACAAAATATATTAACATTGAGCTCCATATTATTATGGTTTCAATATTGTCCTAATGCAATAAATAGGTGAACAATATTATTAGGTTACAAATTGATACACTTGCTGTAAGGATAAATGAGGTGTTGTGATAGGCAGATTAGGTAGTAGGTAGGTATTCATGCTCATTAGTAAACAGTTCTAAAATAACTCTAGTCTAGCCTTGATCACAGTGAAGTTAAAGATGGCTCGAACGATCCACGCTTCTTAGTAATTTTTCAGTGTTGCATTTTACTAGGAGGGAAACACCCAAATTCAATCACATGTCAAGTGATGTTCAGTATCGTTTCAACTAGGTATAATTCATTCCTTCACAAAATTCGATGACAGATTTAGGTGATCCCGATTAGATCTACCTATGATTTATCGTGTGAATTTTATAGTTAGTTATCTCTGCTCCGTTTAAGTAGGTACCTACTTAGATCTTACTTGAATTAAAAAAATTAGTTTCAGAATCAGAATCAGAAATATTTTTTATTGCAAAAACTGTTGTAGGTAGGTACAATGGTAGGTCTTACATATTAGGTACCTACCTACAAGTTTAAACAGTTATCCATTTCGGATGTGCAACCTAGACACTTATGTATATGTATTAAACATCAAAAGCTTGATTGAGGCCTATTCGCCTCAGACAGAGCTCATTGCTATTCGCATTCACACGCGAATCGCGGCATGAAAAGAGCTAACATTCATTATGCCATGCCAACAGTCCACACTCGCAGAGGTTCGCCCCGGCTTACAGTATGAGTTAATGTAGGTAGGTACCTACCTACATTAACTGTTAAATAGTAAGTAGGTACGTTCGAGGTCCTGCCTGCAGCCTGCCTGACTGATAAGTTGACATTGTAGTGATCTCTTGAGTATTATGTTCTGTGGTAGTGATTGTCATCAGAGAGTAGGTAGGTAAGGTAGGTAGGTATATCGTCACACTGGAGAACATGCAGGGTCGGACGGAGTTGTTCAAGGTGGACTTGCTAGCCGGACCCTATATTGGTAGGTAACTTGCTAGCTTGTAAATGGCCCAGCATCTACTTACAATTATTATCAAAACGAATGATGTCTATTACCACAGAATACTATTAGGTAGGTAGGTACCTACGCCTTCGCCTTGGGGACTAAGTCATGATCAAATCAAACCTATTTTATTTTTATTCCTGAATGTTTCTACTGATGACGTAGGCACACTGATCATGATTTGAAGCTCCGTACCTACCCACCACACGCGATCGTGACTTGCTAGATATGAGTATCATCTATCTTTAAAAGTAGTAGTATAGTAGGTAGCTAGTGTGCCATGCCATGAGCCCGTGACTCAACTGCATAAAGCACAAAACCTACAACCTACTTGCCTCTAAATGCTTGCATGCACATAACAATTTGTGTGCGTTATTGATCTGCAAGTAGCTAAGGTAAGGTAAGTAGGTAGGTACCTGACCTGATAATTATAGTTTACCTAACGAATAATGGCGTAGCTCAGGGGCACCACGTTCTAACTTAAGCTTTGTTTGAAGACTTTGAAATGGACACTTCATGGAAATATTTTTAATGGTTGGCAACAAGTACAAATTTGAAAATATACTTGGAAGTTAGTAGGTACCTGCATAGTTCATACAAACTCTAGTCCAAGGGTTGAAAATATATAGGGCGAAATTATTTTTAAGTATTTTTCAATAGTATCAAGTGTTTTTATTCAAATATAACTTTCTACATACTAATCTTATATCTAAATCATGTAGAAGTGGAACTGTGCTCTCCTCACAATCAGGCACTTCATTAAAGTTATTTAGATTACATCTTACTTTGTTCTCACCCACACATATACAAGACATGGCTACTGAACATTTTCTTCTTTTTTGCACTGGTTGTGTCTTATAATGTGAATGAGGATCAACTATTGTATTAATACTATTAATATTTGGAGTTAAAATCATGTTTGAACTAGGATAGATAAAGAAGGCAAACATTGTAAGAGCAACAAGACATTGTATAGGAATTGCTGTTGCCCAATATTTTTGGGGGTAATAGTAAAAGTTGAACATGTGTAAGTAGTAATCAGGTGTAAATGCCCAAATACAGTATATCCCCAGAATAGTTTTGCTAAATAAATACATGAAAAAGCCATACAAAGATCTGGCTGGGGTAGGTGCTGGTGTATGTTCAGGCATTTTTTAAATTATTTCAGTTTTTGAATTGATCAACTGTTTTTGCAATGAGAATAATATTTTTTATAACACTATTGAGCGCCACCCGTAACCTCTTCAACTCAGTCCCATGCAATTTTCTGCAACAAAATAAATATTTTTAGGAATGGTAGGTACCTACCACTTTACAAAGAGCTTCATTATGGCTTGGTCAGGTAAAACGTAAGAGTAGAATGGCCACTAGTAACACAGTAGCTCATTAGTCAAAGAGAGACGAAATAACAGATACATACTGTGATTTTGCAGTTATTTAACCGAAATCAGTCATGCATGATCATCATATTTTCCCTGAGGAAGACTGACATGTTATAAATCAGGAAAATTTACTTAATCAAATTGTATGGTAGGTATAAGTATTGATCTACAGTTTTCCTTTTATATGTTTAAGTTTCAAATGGCACAAAAATAGCAACATACATTTCTAAATTAGTTCCTTCTACACTTATTTCTCTTCGAACTTCACTCCTTGCCACCTCCTTGTCAACACTGAGGACATCGCATGCCAGTGCTGCATAAGAAGAAGTAGGAAACGGCAGAGTCAAGCATCTAAAACAAATTACTTATTTAGCTATAGGTATTGGTTACAAACAATTTTATAAACAACTGGCTAATAGCCAACTGCGTTTAGCTTTTGTAACTGTTCATTGGAATGAGTGTGAGATAATAAATTAATAGTGTAACAACAATCCGTTAATAAATTTACAACACAATAGCAAAAATTGATTATTTTTATGGTAAATTCCCATATTGATAAGTTCCTGTTTTGTAATAAGTCTAGTCCAAATTCAATAATTATTCCATAATATCCCGGGGCCCTGCCCCTTCTATGGTAATAACCTGGTTTATTTAAACATTTTATTGTTCAGAAAGACAGCTACAAAACTTACACAGTCCGTTCAGCCATTGTACAGAGAACACAAGCAGATAAGGAATTAAGGATAAGCCGTTAAGGAGCTCTAGTTTCAGAATTTTCTTAAATTATTAGCTTTTAAAGCCCTAGAATGAGAGGCATTACAGGAACGAAAACATACAATAAAATTATAAACATTCGAGGATAGACATGAATATTTTGAATTAGATACAAATAGGAGGAAAAATTATTTCAAAAAAATTAACACGTAAAAGCAAACAGTGAACTTTCGTTTATTTAACTTTGATGTGATTTAAATTAAATTAATTTTCATTCAAATTCGAATCGGGCGTATCAGAGTACATTTGTATATACTGAAAGTAAGTTCTGTACTTGGTTGGTAGGTAAGGTAAGATAAGTAAATAATCGGAATTGGAAACAAACGGAACAAATTCTACTAAAAATCCAAAAACTTATATACATACATGCCGTGCCGACCACAGAACATAATACTTTATAGAGGTGCCAACTTAGACATCTGACTGGACTGACACTGACAGTTCAAAATTCACTGAAAACAAAAGGGTGTGGCCGGGCTGGGCCGTGTTTATTTTTTCTATGGCTGGGCCAGGCCCCGTCAACTCTCTTTGTATTGGTTGGCTCGGAAGGTGGGTTTGATATAGGGATACCACTTCGCAACTATTTCAACATAAACTTTAATAGAACTGGCAATAAAAGCATTTTTATGTTGCTGATCGAGTGCGAATGTCAGTGTCAAATGGATTGACTACCTGCTGTTTTCAATTGGGAGAAAAACTGACTTTTGCTCACGCTAGGTGGCGCATGAACGTCTGTACCTTTATTTGACATTTCAAATGTCAAATTGTATGAACTTTTTGTAAATACTTGGTAAATACTTCGAAAACTTTGTTTGTTTTTCAAAAATGCCTCAATGTAGTGCTTTAAACTGTCGTAATAGAGGAGTTCATATATTTCCCAAGAACTTAAAACGCAGAAGAAAGTAGGAAAACGCTTTACGTATTAAAAACTTTATTAAAAAGTTTAACATCTACTACATATGCAACTTTCTTCATACTAGCTTTGCACTGTCCACGTAGTTAAGTAAAAGTACCATCAGAAGAGTAACGAGCGGTCAGAACATTGAGGATGCAGTAAGGGTCAGAAGGTGTCGTGATTCGTACAGAAGTTGCCCTTTTTGATAGGTGTCGGATCTGTAAAAGAAATTATAAGATACTTCATCTGCACGTAAACCAAACTTGTTGTAATGACAATACAAGAAACTATATAGTTTACCTTTGTAAATATTCTTGTATTTCATGTCTGCTGATGTTAGAAAGTGAGGAATCAGCATTTATGTCTCTGAATGTATCAGAGGCTGGACATGTAAATGACTGGTCCTCTTGGACATCGATATCGTCACCAAAGCTTTGGTTACGATCATATGCTTCCAACCTAAAAATAAAAAGAACACTTAGAACACGAAACTGATAAAAAATACAAGAAATACGAACTTAACCTCAAATTTTTTAAGTGGTTTACCTTTCTATCAGAGCGGCCTTTTTACCAGCCACAAACGCTTTTCTCCTTCGAAGCTCAGCTTGAAGTTCACGCACAGTCAAAAGCGAGTACATTTTGTGTTATTTATCGCACGCAAACCGAGAAAATTCGCAACCATAAACTTGACCAACCAACTCCATACAAAAAAGGTGGTTTAAAAATCTACTACTACTAAAGTAATAGTGTTCTGTGGCCATGCCATGCCAGGCCCAGCCCACAGAACACTATTACTCCTAGCGGAGAAGAACGCCAACTCCATACAAAAAAGGTGGTTTAAAAATCTACCACTAGCGCCACTGGTGGGACCCTTTGGCAACTTATTTAAGAGCGGGAAATTTGAATATACTACACTACGATTTGGTTGAATTGAAAAATTAAATGCAGCAGTCTTGTACCAAAACAAATTACTGCTCAAATGAATAACGTCACATTTCGTTATTAATGTAGCAGTAATTTGTTTTGGTATAGACAACTAGGTTTTGGGAAATTTTCAAATAAAACATACACATACACAATTTTAAATTTATTGATGATGCATTGCATTTAGTACATTTACAACTATTATTATCCTACATTGTCATAGTAATCACACTAATCACTCTGGATAAACAATATTCGCAACACACGGAGAAACAAGTCCAACTTGCTTGGCGCACTTGCACACACAAAAAAGTCACAATACAACACAGGTATAGGTTTTTCTTGAGAACTCTCAATGTTATGGCCGAGGAGCAAGCTAAATTCAACGCACTTTATCCGAAATAGCACTGGAAAAACGTAAAAAATAGAAAACGAGATGCTGATTTGGTATTTTTTCACATGAAATGCGTTTTTTTATAATTGAAAACAGCAGGTAGTCAATCCATTTGACACTGACATTCGCACTCGATCAGCAAGTTCAGCAACATAAAAATGCTTTTATTGCCAGTCCTATTAAAGTTTATGTTGAAATAGTTGCGAAGTGGTATCCCTATATCAAACCCACCTTCCGAGCCAACCAATACAAAGAGAGTTGACGGGGCCTGGGCATGGCACAGTTCGAATCGAATTCAAACACCAAGTAATTAATGCCTGAATTCCATTATCAACGTACGGATGTCCGTAGGTCCATCAACAACCATTGATTTTAATAAAAGCATGTGTGTCAGTTTGAAGAGCATGCTTGTTTTATGCATGCTAATGAGCATGCTATTTACGAGCATGTGTAACTGTACCTTAATTATTAAGCTATTGCATAGCACAGAGTACATTTGTTTAAACTATTGCATAGCTTCTATCGCGGGCCTTGAGCGGGTAGATAGACCGAATCCAGAAATTCCGTAACGAAAACACCTAACGCTGTCACTTTAGTTCAGCAACTCGCCTCTATGTGGCATGCAATAGCTTTACCGCGGCAGTCCCCGAGTGCCACTCGTCTTTTTTTTTAACTTTGCTTGTGCTGTACAAAACACTGTTAAAAAACATTTCCAGTACCAACCTCAGACCAAATAAAAATATTTGGTCTGAAGTACCAACAAAAAATGTTTTTGTAGGTACTGGAATACCTATGTTTTTTTTGTAACAAAGTAGATAAATCGTTCTATGTGACCTAGGTATTACACATAGAACTAAATAATGTTGTTTATTATGTTTAGGCTTAGCGCATTTAAGCTAACTGTTTAGAGGCATTACAAAATAAAGTAGGTACTTAAATGATTACAATCTTGCATTGGATTAATCACCTAACTACACAGAATAGGCATACAGATTTCTAAAATATCCTACTATAATATTATAAATGTGAAAGTTTGTGAGAATGTATGTTTGTTATTCTTTCACGCAAAAACGGCTGGACCGATGTGGTTGAAATTTGGTATGTAGATATAAGAACTAGCTGCGCCCCGCGGTTTCACCCGCATAAGTCCCGTTCCCGCGGGAATATCGGGATAAAAAGTAGCCTATGTGTTAATCCAGGGTATCACCTATCTACATACCAAATTTCAACCAAATTGGTCCAGCCGTTTTTGCGTGAAAGAATAACAAACATACATACATTCTCACAAACTTTCACATTTATATTATATATTAGTGGGTAGTGGGATTAGTGGGATTAGTGGGATAGTAGGAGTAGGAAGGAAGTAGGATAGGATAGGATAGTAGGATAGAATACTAATAAACCTTTAGGAGTAGGTCGATAGCCATTATAGGTATGGAATACTAAGGCACGATAATTCGTATTATGAACTTATGATGTGTCAATCTAACTATAGGATAAACTTACTCTTCCTTCTCTGAAATTCCTGCGAGTTTAAAGATTTTCTAAGTTTCTTAACATTTAATTTCATTGAAAACTAAAATGTATAACGTAGTATTGTATAAAATAAAACTTCACGACAGATTATTTTGTAAAAGATTTTATTAATATGTTCAAACACAATTTCCTATGTACAATACAAATTACTTTGTAAAAATATTCATTTTTGTCTTATATTTTATTGATTTATTAATTAATTAATCGTAGGCAACACTAAAAATTATAGAAAATCAATTATTATGAAAATAGAAACTTCATTTTATTATAAGTACACAGAATCAGTATAATTTTTTGCGCATTCCAAAAAGGATGCTTGGAATATATTATATTGTATAATAATAACTAATAGCACATAGCTATAAATACGAAAGTTAACAACAACCTATCCCCATCGCATAAATGTAAAAAAAACAACAGAATAGTTGATGAGTCAAAATCTATCAGCCCATACAATTAAATAATTAAATTTCATCAAGACAATTCAACCCAGCACATTATATTCACTGGAATCGATACGTATTTGTAAAACAACAGATATCACTACATTATTATGATTTTTATTATAGTTCGATTATAGTCCCGGAGTCAAGATTAATTTTGATATGGAATAAATACATAAATAGTTCGGCTTAAACAGAACAAGATTGCGCGCTGATTTTTTAGCGGCGGGGTCCCCAGGCGGCCGAGGGGGCGGAGGCCTGAGGGGCGGGAGCGGGGGCGGCGCGGGGGCCTCCCATGGTGGGGAACTCGTGGGTGGAGGCGGTGTCGGGAGCTCGTTGTTCCCAGGGTCCGCCCTTCACGACGAAGCCGGCTGGCGGGGCGCCTCCCGCCGCCGCAGTCGCCGCCGCGGTGCCATTCTCTGTCGTGGTAGTGGTAGTGCTAGCCGCGGCCAGCGCTTCCCCGAAGTCTGCTAGAGATGGACCCGACGGACGCTGGTAGCGGTCTACCACATCTTGCAACTGTTGATAATTAAATCTCGCTTTACATTTATTCAATACCACTGTACGGTCGACTAAGAGAGTATTTGTTTGATGGCAAACATTATTTTAGTATTTGAACTCAAACTTCGGCCGTATATATATATAAGATTTTCTAAAAATAGCAGCCTCTTGATAGCAAAATGAGATCAAACACAGTTTAATATTATCTATCTAGGTGGGATAACCCTAATCCACTTTTGTTTACATAGTGAGGAAGGTACCTGTATTATCGTAAAACTAAGTTAATAACAAGGTGATATTTTCATTCTGCAACAACCGGTTTCTCGATCGCAGATCACCCAAAATTAATTATCAATGGTCAAATCACCTGACAAGTGTCAACTTAGGAACTAATTCTGTAAACTGCATTTGAGAAACTGGCTGATTCATTATTATTGTTTGATCTATTTTTTTACCATGTCCCTCACTACATAAGACTGCCAAGAAGCTTTGATAACTAAAAATCTGAGATAAAAGCTGCGAAACTGTATGTATATCAGTAATGTCTTAAGCACTTAGTACCTACACAGACAAAAAATAACGAGGACTGCATCATCCTCGCCTATACCTATTGCATATCGTTATCAATTGAATACTATAGAGCACACACAGGTTTAATGTAAAATGAGTTGTCTGTACGGTAACTTACGTATTCCTCTGCCAGGTTGAGGAGATGGTCCTTGGCATCGAGTACATTGTCTTCGTCCCCGGCGATGACGACAGTGCTATCCTCATTGTTCTTCGGAAAGCGGATATCGACGCGGTAGTCGTCCATGATGCGCTTTATGTTTTTACCGCGCAGACCGATCAGACGTCTGTGCACGCGCGGATCAATGTCCACTTCTTCGCGGTATTGGCTGTCCTGTTATACAATACAAGCAAAATAAAAAATAAAATAAAATAAATATCTTTGGACATTCCACACAGCGTCATCTAGTCCCAAGCTAAGCAACTTAATGCTTGTGTTATGGTAACCAGATGACTGATATAATACTTAGATAATATTTTTTTTTTGTAAAATGTAACAACTGTTTGATAATCTATATGTTGTATCTAGGTAAAGATAGTTTGTCTGTTTGTAGAGGGTAATCTCCGAAACTTTTCATCCGATTTCAATACTTTCACCGATGTATGTATAGAATGGACTTCCCGAATGAACATACGGCCATCCGTAAGTAAGTTGGTTATAGGAACTGGCCGTAACAGAAAGTAGTCAATAAAAAAAATACACAAGATCTAGATCAGTGATTGTCAGAGTATAAAAGATTCTGGAAACATTATTTACCAGTAGCAATACTGCCGATTTGAGAGCCTCTCTCAAAATTTGCTTGTGATTGTCATACTAGCGCATGCAGATAAGGAATCTTCTGTAGATCTTGGTAACTGTTATAGCAAAATCTCAAGTGAAAATACAAGTAAAGATAAGAGTTATCCATATTCCATTAAATCTTGTGTATCCTGTCCTGACCTTGTAGTAAATAAAATATCCTTATCTTTAGAGTAACTTACTTGTTGGCGAACAATAGCCATAATGGCGTCCTTGGCTTGGTTAGCCTTCTCCTCGTATCCCTGGATGGTGATGACGTCATCGTCGACTTCACCACGTTTGGGCAGGTTGATTTGAACGCCGAAGTCGGTGCGGATCTTAGTGATGACCGCGCCGCCCTTTCCGATCACAAGCGGATGGTACTCAGGGTCCACTTGGAATTTAAGCTCGTATGACCTAAAATGAAACAATAATGTCTGACGAACGAGGAATCATCGTTTTATCAGAGGTAAAAAAAATACGAATCTTGAATGTGGAATGTGACGGATCTGTCCTAAATCACGTTGAGATCCTAATTGGTTTGGCAATTGTGCGAAAACTGTAGTTAAAACTGAATTCGTCAGTGTTATAGCTAAACTATTAAAGGTTACGTTACGCTTAATTAATAACTTGGCTGGCAGTAGTGCTATTGCCGCCAGCGCTACATTTCATAAAACAATAATTATAACATTCGATTGTCCTAAAAATATGTAGTACCTAAATCTAAATGTTCTTCATTCATGTAGGGTTGTACTACATATTTATACCAGGTGATTTTTTGTGGACGGTGTTTTATGTTCTGATAACTCATTGAGACCTTCGTAACTTTACAAGCCTATGGCTTTACGCTGGTTTATGATGTTTTCATTGTAAACTGGCCCTCTTGTCTATTGTGCCCTTGAGACTTAACTAAAGTATCCATAAATATACTTTTATGTGTGTGAATATGATTAGGAACTAAGAATACATACACCTAAATAGTTTAGATTAGAGTAAACAGATGACCTTACAAGTAATTAGTGGTTATTTATAAAGTGTAAAGACTTACCGGAGAGCCCTATCTTCTTTCTCCTTTTCCATCTCAACAATCTTCTCAGCAATGGCTTCCTTAGCCTTCTCAACGCTCGTTGGCGTACCAGTCACCTAAAGAAAATAAATATTTGTTTATAATTTTATTTACCCTCTTTAGGTCAATGTAAAGTGCTCAACTGGATTTTTATCTTTAAATTATTTATATCAAAGGTCTTTAAAGTATAGAAATTACACTTTTTTATGGCATATACTTAGTATTCCAACACGGGTATCTCAATAATGAGACTATTCATCAAAACCAAAAACAGTACAACAATAACCGTAGTTCAACTTATGGTGGAATCTGAACTACAATTTATTGACGCGATATACCGGTCGTTTTCGGTTTAGTAGGGGCCCTGAAAACGGTAGACTAATTTAAAAGAGGCATAATTTCATACCTTTACAAAGTCACTGGTATCATCATTAGGCGGCAGTAGGATGTGGACATCGTATGTCTGCATCAGCTCGCGTCGCTTCTGCCCGGCCAATAGGCGATGAAGCTCGTTGGGCACCTCTACTTCTATTGTTATTGGCACCTATGGAGTAACACATACATGTTAGAATCATAATACTTTGTGATTAAATCCTAATAATAAATGCAAAAGTTGTGACTATTGTACGAGTATAGATGTGTCTTTGTTACTCGTTCACGCGGAAACTTGAACAGATTTGAATGAAATTTGGTACCAGGATAGCTTTTATCCTGGATTAACATAGACTACTTTTTATCCCAATATTTCCACGGGCACGAGAACTGGGGGCTGATTGTGAACCGTTTTTTTGACTGAAACTGCTTTCAGTTTCAGTCAAATTTGACAGATTTCCTATAGTAAATCTGTCAAATTTGACTGAAACTGAAAGCAGGCATTGTCAAAAAAACGGTTCCCAATCAGCCCTCTGTTCACCGCAGGTATTTTTATTATTTATACGCTCAATTGCGGCACGGGTTTATTTTTATTTTTATGTACATTGATTTGTTCTCAAAAATGTAGTGACCCTATTTTATGTAGTGTATTACTTTCCATAACCAGGTTGCCTGGAAAAAATTGCTTCAAGCGATAAGGCCGCCAATTGTACTAGGTACTATTTTTGAGCAATATTTCCTTTGCGTTTTGTTTTTTTGAAATGAAATGAAATATTATCGCGACTGTATCCTAGGAGCGGTAGACATTTTCTTTCAGATCTTTATTTAATTCTTGATCCTTTGAAGATGTCTAATGGGGTAGTCAGAGGTATGTCCAAATACGTGTCATATTTGGTACAAATCCACTTTTTGCCGAAGTTAACTTTCCATACGTGGCAGGTTGCAAGCCCATCGACGCTTTTTGTTATTTTGTTGTACAATAATGTATTATCTATATATTAGATGGTCATAATATTAAATTGAAACTTAACATAATAAACATGAAATCATAATAGATATTAGTGACAACATTGGTAGATTTTAAAACTTATTTTTTCCATTTAAAACATCAAATTTTCGCAATGAAATGAAAAAGATGATGTCATCCGCAATCAAGATCGTAATGACCCGTGTTGCCAAGTAGACCAACAGTAAAACTAGCGCGGATGTTGGGTGGAATGTTGATACCATTACTATTCTATTAATAAATTCAGTTCATTAACGCATCATCAATGAGCCAATTTGAACTTAATTTAGGCTCTTTAACTATATCATCGCATCTGGTATCTGTCTAATAGTTTGTAAAAGTTACCAGGATCAGTGTGAATCACATTATACATTTTATTCTATTCTGTAGAAACGTAAAATACTCATAATACTGTTTAACACTTTTCACGTACCCGCGCGGTATCGGTGACCTAACATAACATAAATATTGGCACGCTCGAATTCAAAGAAACGGCTATAATCTCTCAGCAAAGTAAAATAATTTTAGAAGTACATACATCCAAATATTATGAGTGGACTAGTAATTTACATTAGTCTTACAAATATTTATAAATCCAATAGTTAATGTTTATTTGTGTTTCAATCACGCCTCAAATAGTATGTTGGTTATTTAAAATGCTTATGCCTAGAGAAGTTGTGGATGGAATCTGCCTCGATCGGCAAAGATTGCCTCCTGACGCTGCAATCATCTTGTGACGGACGACTTTTAGATAAACCGTAATTTTGTTGTAAAAACTAATAATATTGTAATTAGTTTTGTTTTCGTTCGAAGTACATTTCAGAGCCTATAAGATTATATAAAATTTAAATAGATACGCATATTCCTTTGTGTAAGATAGGTGTTTTTGGTATAGTGAAAATGCCAACTTTCGAAAATGTAAAATGTAACTTGTGATATCTTGATGAAGGATAATGTTTAGAAAGTAGAACTAAGACATAAGATGTAGCGGATTAGAGTACCTAGATTTTGACGTTTGAATTGTGAAAAAGTAATGAGTAGTTTAAAAGTTATGAGAAAAAGACTTTAAAATCTATAATAAAAATGAATTACAAACTTTGTTGTTTTGGGAGCGCATCGCACCGACCTCTTTTGGGTCCAGCTCCGGAGGATATAAGAAAAATAAATTTGTATGAAATTATGTTCGACCACACCAGTATACCTCAGTACTCCGCCTGAACTAGTAATAAGAAGCTCTGAAGAAAGAAAAATATACAGTCCACTGCCCTGCCATTGAAGAGTTTCATTTCATCCTGACCCCCTGGTAGTGATCCCTATCAGTTGTGGTCCTACGAGCCGGGTGAAGAACTGAAGCCAGGATTACTGAGACGTTCGTCAGTCTCCCTGCTGCCGCCGACGCCGCCGCTGCCAGGCTTACCGGCGCCGCCAGCGCCGCCGTCGCCGCTTCCACCGACGCCGACGCTGCCAGGCTTGCCGGCGCCGCCAGCGCCGCCGTCGCCGCTTCCACCGACGACGCCGCTGCCAGGCTTACCGCCGGCGCCGCCAGCGCCGCCGTCGCCGCTTCCACCGACGCCGCCGCTGCCAGGCTTACCGCCGGCGCCGCCAGCGCCGCCGTCGCCGCTTCCACCGACGACGCCGCTGCCAGGCTAACCGCCGGCGCCGCCAGCGCCGCCGTCGCCGCCGTCGCAACCTCCGCCGACGCCGCCGCTGCCAGGCTAACCGCCAGCGCCGCCGTCGCCGCCGTCGCAACCTCCGCCGACGCCGCCGCTGCCAGGCTAACCGCCAGCGCCGCCAGCGCCGCCGTCGCCGCCGTCGCAACCTCTGCTGACGCCGCCGCGACCGCCGCCGCCGCCGCGACCGCCGCCGTTGTCGCAAGCTCTGACGCCGCCGTCACGACCTCTGACGCCGCCGTCACGACCTCCGCCGCCGTCGCGACTACCTCTGTCGCGACCGCCGCCGTTGAGACCGCCGTCATCGCCGCCTTCGTCGCGTCGCAAGCCTTCAGCACCAACCTCACGGTGCTCCGGAAGGCTTGGAAGACTTGCTTCGGGGGCACGAAGGACGTGTCCGAAGATCACCCAACGGTGCGACTGCTCCGGGTCGACGAGCTTGAAGATCACCCAACGGTGCGACCGCTCCGGGTCGACGAGCTTGAAGATCACCCAACGGTGCGACCGCTCCGGGTCTGCCTTGAAGATCACCCAACGGTGCGACGGCTCCGGGAACGGTGCGACCGCTGCGAGTCTACGGGCCAGGAGGAGAGAGGACCAGGGATAGCGGGTAACCGCGGCCTGTGTACTAAGTCCACCTAACGGTGTCAACTGGGTTAGTCACAGGTTAACGCCTTACGGCGGTGTGGTGTGTTTGTGCAGCACCACCAGCCCCAGGACGAGCGCACCAGAGCGCGGGCTGAAATTGCACTTCCTCGCCGGTACGGGCCTGTGTGGGTCGGGGCGGTTGAAAGAGAGCGGTTTTTTCCAGCCAATCTCTGAGCACCCCGTATCTGCGGACGCTCCTCTGCCGGGTGGATCCTCCCCTCACCCCTCCTCACGATCCATCCCTGAAGGAGCATATATCAGCCTGCGGGCTGATCCCTCCTGAAGGACTGCTAGGGACGCTAGGTAGGTAGGACCGTTAGGGGCACCAAGAGCCGAAGATGCCAGTCACCCGAAGCCAGGCTGGAGAGAAGGACAAACTTCGGGTCTACGAGGACTTCCCCGAGTCACCATCGGCTGACGCCACGGAGCCCATCCCGCCTACCAACCCTCGCGTCGCCACTACCACCACCGCTTCCGCGACCGTGCTTTCCGCGACCGTACTTTCCGCGACCGCGCCACTCACGTCTTCAGCGATGCCGTCCACGAGCGGACAAGGCCCTTCACGTGTCGTGCCGACCGAACCGGCACACGCGTCCCGAGGAAGACCAAGGGCCCGATCGATCCGTTCGCAACAATCGAATGCCAGCGCTGCAGCCCGCATCAGGCAGGCTGAATTTGAAGCTGAGGAGCGACTCGCCGAGATCCGTCGGCAAGAACTTCAGATTCAAGCGACGCTCATTCAGAAGAGATTGGCTGCCGACATCGCCGCGATCAATGAAGACACGGATAAAGAAAGCATCGGCGCCCGGGAAACGGAGCACAGAGTCCACGACTGGCTAGAGAGAGGAGAACGAGTGGAGAGAGACTTGGAACAAACATACCGCGCACTCAGAACTGACGGACATAGGAACATCACACCGAACCGAGGAGTCACGTTCGATTCGACGCGACCGAGATCCCCGACGCCGAACCGATCCAGAGAGAGAGGTCTAGACCGACTTACAGATGTCTTGGAGAAGCTAGCCCTGAGGAAACCACCGTCAAGACAGTCATCAGAACTACCTATCTTCAGCGGTGCCCTCGGAGAGTGGCTACCGTTCAAAGCCACTATGAGAGATTCTACGGTCTTACATCGATTCTCGCCGGCGGAGAATATCGTTAGGCTCAGATCATGCCTACGAGGGGAAGCTCGGCAAACCGTGTCTGCGCTATTGTACACTGCGACCGATCCGCAGATAATAATGCGCACGCTGGAACAATGCTATGGACGACCAGAGGTGATAATAGACCATGCACTTGAAGAAGTCAAGAAGTTGCCACGTCTTGGATCGACCGCCAGCGAACTGAACGCTTTTGCAATCAAGGTGCAGAACATTGTGACCACGATCTCGTGCCTGGATGATCGCGGATATCTACGGAATCCGATGCTCACAAGGCAGGTCACAGAGAAGTTGACTCCGCACTTGAAATCAAAATGGTGCGACTACGCTGAAGATTTCCCGCAGCCGAGGGAGGCAGAACTGGCGACGTTGTCTCGCTTCTTAATGAGGGAAGCAGATCGAGCGATGAGACATGCGTTTTCCACTTCAGCGCAGAAGGAAAGAAGTACCATTGGTTCCCGACCTCAAGATCAGCAGCCACGGGTGAACGATCGCAAGAGCAAGGTTGTATATGCGGCAACAGAAGACAAGAAGGCTGAATGCTTCTGTTGTGGAGCTGATCATACTACCACGGAGTGTAAGAAGCTCAAAGCGATGCCCGTAGAGAAGAGGTGGGAGTGGGCAAAGGAAATACGAATCTGTTTCCGATGCCTAAACAGTAAACACAGAAGGTTCCGCTGCAGGAAGAAAGCATGCGGAGTGAAGGAATGTCGTCGACCGCATCATGCGCTCCTACACGCTGAAGGTGAAGCCGTTGAATCTACCCCGGACATGGAAGAGTCTGTAGTGACGGCGAGCGCTCATGCACCGACAGGGAGAGGGAGAAACAGAGTTCTCCTCAAAGTCTGTCCCATCACGGTGAGGACAGAAAGTGGGCCTGAGATAAAAACCCACGCGCTACTGGATGAGGGATCCACGATTACTTTGATCGATGATCAATTGGCAACGATGATAGGAGCCCGAGGCCCGAAGAGGGCATTGAACGTCATCGGTGTTACGTCAAGTAACAGAGAACCGGACAGCCAATTGGTGAATCTGAGTATTAAAGGAACCAATCGAAAGGAATACCATTCAGTGAATGCGCGCACAGTGAAGAACCTGACTTTATCGAGGCAGACTGTCGAAGCCGAACTACTTCGACATCCTCACCTACGTCAACTCAACGAAGAAGATGTTTGCTACGAACAGGCGAAACCAAGTATCCTGATCGGCGCCGACAATTGGCATCTTATTGTAACGCGAAAATTGCTATCAGGCAAGAAGACCCAGCCGGCAGCTTCGCTCACTCACCTCGGGTGGATCGTGCATGGGAACACACCCATGAGCACTCGGCAACATAAAGAGACAGTGCTGCACATCCATACATCCCAAGATGATCTAAGTGAGTTGGTGAAGACTCACTACGACATAGACGCGCTCGGGATACAACTTAAAAGGAAGCCGATAGCAATGGAAGAGCGAGCAAAGGAGATTTTCGATAAGACGGCCAAACGAGTAGACGGAAGGTTCGAGGTAGGTCTACCATGGACCTCTGAAGATGTGTCGTTACCGCCAAGCTACGACATGGCTGTAAGCAGACTCCGGTCCATCGAACGGAAAATGGAAAAGTCAGAGGAGTTCAAGAATGCCTATACAACGCAGATGAACAAGTTGTTAGAAAAAGGCTATGCGAAAAGATGCGACGAGGACCATGATGAGAACGAACGGACATGGTATCTACCGCATTTCGCAGTGACAAACCCGCATAAACCGAACAAGATCAGATTGGTGTTCGACGCGGCCGCCAGAACGAACGGGACATGTTTGAACGACATGCTACTCGATGGACCGGACCTGTTGCAATCGCTGTTCGGCGTACTCTTTCGCTTCCGTAAAAAACCAGTAGCGGTAACTGCCGACATCCGGGAAATGTTCCTGAGGGTCAGAATACGACCTGAAGATCAAGTGGCGCAACATTTCCTATGGCGCGGAGATAAGCCGACAGGACCACCACAGAAGTTCGTGATGACGTCCATGATCTTTGGAGCCCGAAGCTCGCCGTTCCTAGCACATAGCGTGAGAGATCGGAACGCCGCTGAGTATAAGGACTCGCATCCGCTAGCGTATGAAGCGATAACAAAGAACCACTACATGGACGATTGGGTAGAAAGCTTTGATCACAGTGCCCTAGCTGCGCGTACGATTGCCGAGGTGCAAGAAGTGCACTCAAAAGCCGGTTTCGAGCTTGCCAGCTGGAGTTCCAATCACGAACCGCTATTGGAGAACATCCCGGAGGAAGATCGGGCTCACGCGCCCAAAGAACTGGCCTCTAACGTGAATTTGTACGGTAAAACGTTGGGCGTTCTGTGGATGCCGAAGACGGACTGTTTAGCGTTCAATACGGCTATGCCGCGGGTTCCCGAGGACGTTAGAAACACGGCACGAACGCCAACGAAACGTGAAGCACTTGGTGCGGTCATGTCGATCTTTGACCCGCTAGGCTTGTTGAGCCCGTACACCATCACAGCGAAGGTCATGTTACAAGAGCTGTGGAAAATCAAGATTGGTTGGGACGATCCGATTCCCACGGAACAGGCGACAATTTTTGAAGAGTGGCTTGCAGACTTAAGATATATAACGGACCTTCGCCTTCCTCGTTGTTATAACACAGAAGAGGCCAAAGGCCAGCAATTGCACGTGTTCTGCGATTCCAGCGAGCAAGCATTCGCCGCCGTTGCCTTTTGGCGTTTCGAAACCCGAGAAGCCGTGAAGATCGCTCTCGTGGCAGGAAAGGCTAAGGTTGCGCCGCTGAAAACACAAAGCATACCGCGAATGGAGCTGCAAGCTAGCCTGATAGGCTCAAGATTGGCCGCTGAGATCGTTTCCGAGCATCAAGTGAATCCCGATAAGATTGTATTTTGGAGCGACTCCAAAACAGTTTTACACTGGATACGTAAGGATTCAGCCCGATACACGCCGTACGTGGCTCACAGATTGAGCGAGATCGCAGAGCTTACACGCCCTGAACAATGGCGCTGGGTACCCACAGCTGTGAACGTAGCAGATGATGCAACTCGATCAGGAAACACGAGATTACGAAGTAATGACCGCTGGTTTGTGGGTCCAGATTTCCTCTACCAGAGCGAAGAAGAATGGCCTAAGGAAGAATGGCCTAAGGAAGAAGTAAGTCCAGAGGAAACGTTAGTGGCGCACGCGGAAGAACAAGCGCCTCTAATCGACTTCACTCGCTTTTCGTCCTACGAACGAATGGTGAGAGCGGTAGCTTACGCTCTAGCATTTATAGACAAATGCCGAAGACGAACGAAGGAGCTAGAACTACGCCATCTGAAGGAAGCTGAACGTTTGCTCTTGAGAGAGTCACAGGAGCAAAGCTTCTCGGACGAACTGAAGCGGTTGAAGAAGGAGAAAAGCGTGGACCGAACTAGCCGCCTGTACAAGTTGGATCCTAAGTACGGCGAAGATCGAATAATCCGCCTCAACAGCCGGATTAACGCCGCAACTGTACCGGAAGAGTTTAAGAATCCACCGATCTTAGACGGCAACCACGTTTTTACGAAGCTTTTGATTCGTCATGAACACGGAACGAACAAACACATGGGTCGTGAGCAGACGGTAAACAGTATGAGAGAAAAATACTGGATCTTACGTTTACGCACGACTGTAAGAAGGATTTTACATGATTGCACAATATGCAAAATCAAGAAGGCGAACCCAGCGGTACCCGTAAAAGGCGACCTACCTAGGACCCGTCTCACTGCGTATACTCGCCCTTTCGCTCATTGCGGGATCGATTGCTTTGGGCCGATGTGGGTGACGATCGGACGTCGCAGAGAGAAACGGTGGGGAATGTTGTTTACTTGCCTTGTCGTCAGAGCGATTCATATAGAATTGATCGCGAGTTTGAGCACGGATTCAGCCATAATGGCCCTCAGGCGCATGGTCGCGCGGCGAGGAGCGCCTACACTGATCGCATCGGATAACGGCACGAACTTTCACGGATCCGACGTAGAGCTCAACAAAGCTTTCACCGAGTGGCTCCCAGCTCTGAAGAACTATGCTCTCACAAAACGCATAGAGTGGAGATTTATCGATCCCGGCGCACCAAACCAGGGGGGAGCTTGGGAGCGGATGATTAAGACGGTGAAAGCCGCCCTTGCCGTTACGCTGAACACGCGAGCGCCTAAGGAGGAGGTGCTGAATACGTTGATGACCGAAATCGAACATACGGTCAACTCGCGACCGCTCACTCACGTTGCGACTGATCCAGAGGAACCGGAAGCTCTGACGCCAAATCATTTTCTCCTGGGAACTGCCACTGGAATGCCTTTCGTAGGAGAATGCGACGCTGCGGATAGAAGAACATGGCGTGCATCGCAAGCGTTAGCCAATTCGTTTTGGGCGCGTTGGGTAAAGGAGTACTTACCCACACTGGCTCCGCGAAATGACATACGAAAACGTCAAGATAATGTTAAGCCAGGAGATTTGGTAATAATAGCTGATGGCACACTTCCTAGGAACGTATGGCCCCGTGGCTTGATAGAACGAGTGTATCCAGGCCCCGACGGGGTGGTGCGGAGTGCGGAAGTGCGGACGCGTGGTGGTATCTTCAAGCGACCGGCGAGAAGATTGGTCGTCCTCCCGATAGAGAGTGGTGGTGGCTACGAAGATCTTCGCCGGGGGGAGAATGTGACGGACGACTTTTAGATAAACCGTAATTTTGTTGTAAAAACTAATAATATTGTAATTAGTTTTGTTTTCGTTCGAAGTACATTTCAGAGCCTATAAGATTATATAAAATTTAAATAGATACGCATATTCCTTTGTGTAAGATAGGTGTTTTTGGTATAGTGAAAATGCCAACTTTCGAAAATGTAAAATGTAACTTGTGATATCTTGATGAAGGATAATGTTTAGAAAGTAGAACTAAGACATAAGATGTAGCGGATTAGAGTACCTAGATTTTGACGTTTGAATTGTGAAAAAGTAATGAGTAGTTTAAAAGTTATGAGAAAAAGACTTTAAAATCTATAATAAAAATGAATTACAAACTTTGTTGTTTTGGGAGCGCATCGCACCGACCTCTTTTGGGTCCAGCTCCGGAGGATATAAGAAAAATAAATTTGTATGAAATTATGTTCGACCACACCAGTATACCTCAGTACTCCGCCTGAACTAGTAATAAGAAGCTCTGAAGAAAGAAAAATATACAGTCCACTGCCCTGCCATTGAAGAGTTTCATTTCATCCTGACCCCCTGGTAGTGATCCCTATCACATCTAGTAAAGATGCAAAGGTCTAAAGATAGATTACGTCTGTATGTTAAACAAACCTGTTCAAGGAGAGCCTTCTTAGCGGCCTCGCAGTTCTCAGGGCGTCCCGTGATCCTGATGATATCGTTCTGTCCGGGCTCGCCGTTCTCCTCCGTCTCGCGAACGGGCACGTCAGCGCCCTCTGTGTTGTCGCGCTCTGGGAACTTTATCTGGACATCGTGCTCGGCTGTTATGTCCTTCACTTTAGCACCGCGAGCACCCATTACAGTGCGGTGGTGCCTTTGGGCAATCACGCATTCCACTGTCACCTACAAATAATGTGAGTTGAGTACAAGAATAGAATGCATGGTACACGTTGCGGGGCGTCAATAGATGCGACTGGCTAGTGATAAATTACACAAACTTAGGGAGGCCTATACAAAACAGTAGGTAAAGTTAGGCTGTGGATGATGATGATTACAACAATACACGAACACAACAATTAGCGGTAATTTTTTTAGGATCCACGCAGCCGTAGTTTTTATTGAAAGTTAAATCATGACTCCATTATCAACATTAAATAAACATTTTAGGCAAAAGTTCGTTTCAAGGTCAGCGAAAAGACGGTTTTTAATTAAAAATAATCATCAAAGTCGGTTCACGCAGTCTCAACTTCTGAGGTAAACTAACAATACAGCTGAAAGAACCTCCACCTTTTTTGAAGTCGGTTAACAATCTCACCTTAGCTTCCAAATCTTCGATGATCTCAGCGATGCGCAGTTTAGCTGCTTCGATGCAATCCTTAGGCCCTTTCAGTACAACACGGTCGCTGTTCACTCCCTGCCTCGGGAATGATATCTGCACTCCGCCGCACTCGTCTGCAATACGGCGAAGGACTTCACCGCGGCGCGCTACGAAGTGGCGGTGATGACGCGGGGCGACCGACATCTCTCCTTCAGATACGTTGCTGATCTCAGCGACGGCGGCCTCAAGCTGCTTCTTAGCTGCCGCAACTTGCTCTTCACGACCTAGTGAAAAAAAAAACAAATAATGACAAAAGATTCTATAACCTAAATTGATGTATCTCATGAGACATGATAGCTAGACTCTAGAAGTCTAGACAGATAACTATTAAAGGCTCTCTGAGTACCCGCACAACAAACGTGATCTTTTTGATGATTGGCTTGTTATAATGTATAATTTATAATGTTGTTAGATAATGGTGCGAAACCCTTCATGCGTGAATTTGCTTACTCCGCAATGAATTTTATTTATTAAAAGATTTCGATAAGTTGTAGCTATAACTTACCAATAATGAAAATAGCTTCCTTATCCTCATCCTTCTCAGTCGGGAAGATGATGCGAGCACCAGTCTGCTCGCGAATCTTCTTAATATTAGCACCATTCTTTCCAATAAGGAACTTGTGATGGTCGGACTTGGCCCGCACCTGAGCGGTGTGGGAGGTGAGCTCGCGCTCGTTGGCGTGAGCTAGCAACTGCTGCTTCGCCTTCTCGACGTCTTCAGCCGGACCTTTGATGACGACTTTGTCGCTGTCGCTCTCCGCGGCCGGGAACTTGATGAGAACTCCTCCACACTCCTCCATTATAGAATGGATGAGTTTCCCGCCGGCACCGATCAGAGAGTTGTAATACTTGGGGGCGATCTTAACCTCCTCGGTGACGACGTTGGCCTTCTCGTTGTGTATCTGCTGTATCTTCTTGACGGCCTCCTCGACGTTTTCCCGCTTGCCGCGCACGGTGATGACGTCACTGTCGTCGCCCTCCGCCGGCAGGTCGATCACGGTCTGAGTCTCGTCTCGGATCTTCCTTAAATTAGCACCCCCCTTGCCGATGATAAACTTGTGGAATTGCTTGAAAATTGGCACTTCTTGGACGTATGACGATTCCGCAATCTCCTTCAGTAGCTTATAAAGATACTTCTCGCACTTCTCTATATCATCTTGGGGTCCTCTTAACTTAATCGGGCTCCGCTTCTGTCCTTGATCGGGAAGATTGATAAGAACATTTTCGAATTTGTCGCGGATTTCCTTAATTTTTTCTCCTCTCACACCAATAAGGGATTTGATATATCTATGATCTACGTAGACCTCTTTCGTTCTTTCGTTTTCTAATTTAGAGACCATTTCTCTCAATTCCTTCTCCGCGTCGGCGACACCAGTGTGGCTGCCTTCAATACGAATAATATTGTTGCCTTCGCTTTCGATAATATTAATTACTACACCAGTCTCAACCTTCAGTCTATTAACTGAAAATAAAGAAGCATATTTAAATTACATGTAAAAATGTCAAAAAGAAAAAAAGTTTAGTGAGTTTATAGATACTTACTGTTAGCCCCACCCTTTCCGATAATATGCTTGTAGAATTTGGGATCGACGGATAGTTCGACGTAAGTGAGAGTAGCGAGCAGGTTCTTGACGAAGCTGTCAAGCTCCACTTGCGCGCGCTCCACTTCTTCGGGCGGCCCGTCGATCTTAACCTTGTCTTCAGAGTGCGTGATATCAACGTGTACCTGCAAATACAATTGCAATTTTTTTGTTTCTGACTTGTATTTCTGTGTGACACTTATTTTATTTTATTACCAATGTTAATCTATGGATCTATTTGTTTTCTGAATCAATAATCGAATTGAATTGAATTAAATTTAAATTTAGTTCATTGTTAAGTTACATTGTCTCAATTTTTAATGTGCACTGTATTGTTTTAACATTGTTTTTTTTACCTTTGAGAAGTCCTGAGTAATCTTTTTAATGTTAGAGCCGTTCTTTCCAATAATGTATTTGTGGATCCAAGTTGGTGCATCTACGGTGGCAGTTTTCACAGAGTTTGCTTTTTCGCACACCTTGGAGAGAGCTGTAACCAACACAATAATAAAACTCAAAGATTGTTGACATTGTTTTTCAAATAACTTGATATTTTTTAGATTGTATGCATCATTATAATCTATACTATCTATAATAATCTATAATAATATTATAAAGAGGTAAAATTTGTTTGTTTGTTTGTTTGACGGGGGTAATCTCCGAAACTACTGGGCCGATTTCAAAAATTCTTTCACTGATGTGTAGAATGGACTGTTGGGAAGGTTATAGGCTATATTTTATCCCGGTAGTTACATTAGTACACCCATGCGAAGCCGGGACGTGCTACTAGTACAATTATAAATACACACCTAATCCAATCTTGTTGTGGGGTCCGTGGAGAGTGATTGTTCCAGTAGTCGAATCAGGTGGAGGCATTTCAACGGAGACGCCGGTTTCCTTCAAAATCTCTTGAATAGTAGTTCCGCGGGCGCCAATTACGTATTTGTGTTGGGATTTGGGCACTTCAACCATCACAGTTGAGCATTTCTTGACCTAAAAGATTACAATACAATGATCAATTCGTTTTAATTTATTACTTTATTCAAATACTTTGTCCATGCTTTGTTGTAGTACCATTAGAATGTCATGCATCTTTAGTCATTATTACTTTCAATTTTTAATCATATGTTCACATCGATAAAGTTGAAAGCTACTTCACGTTTTTTATACTACATGTGCCGGGCCGGGTAATCTAGGGCAATGAGATAGATTGCTTTACAAGTGAAATAACACATGAGTAGACTTGAGTTAAAGTATATTCTTATTAATTTATCACTGAGTAACTTAAGCTGATTAATGAATAATAATAATAAAATAAATAAATATCCTTGGACATCCCACACAGCGTCATCTAGTCCCAAACTAAGCAACGATGACTGATATATTACTTAGATACATTTTTTTTTTGTATATACATACATTTTATAGATAGAAAACACCCAGACTCGAAACAAATATCTGCAGAACATGCAAACATTTGTCCCGTAGCGGGGATCGAACCCGCGACCTCCGCATCTCAGCTGGGCGTTAACACAACTGCGCCACAGAGGTCGTCATGAATACCCGTGCGTAGTCGGGACAGGCAGCTAGTTAAAAGTATAAAGGGTTTCCACATACCATTTCCTCGTGTATAGCCTCAATCTGGGCCTTAGCCGCGAGCACGCCGTTCTTCTCGCCCGCGATGACGATCTCGTTGCTCTGCGTGGATTGCGGCGGGATGTGGATGCGAGCACCGGTCTCAGCGCTGAGAGCCGCGGCCCTCTCGCCGTACGGACCTTGGATGAACGGATGGTAGATCTTCGGCACAGTGACGCGTTCTAATGCTTTACGCGACTGTGGAAGAGAAAATTATCTGTACTGATGTAAATTATGTGATAAGATGATGTGTCAGGATCGTAGCAAGTGGAAATCCGTAGTCTCTGCCTCCTTACTCGTATGAGAAAGAGGCCTGATTATGTATGTACTTTTTTTCAACCTGTTTCGTCCCATTGCTGGGCAAAGGTCAAACAAATAGGAAACTTGCATACCTGTTCCTCAGAGCAGATCCTGATCTCATGTTCAGCCTTCTCGATGCCCTCCTTGGTGCCGGTGATGGTGATGGTCTCGCTGTTGTCTGCGATGCTCGGCACGCTGATCTTAGTTGCGGTCACCTTCTCGAGATCTTTCAGCTTCTGTCCGAGCTTGCCGAGGATCCAGCGGTGGTGCTCCTTGGGAATGTTTATTTGCTTGCTAGCCTACAAAAATAAATATGCGGGTAAAAAAAGGCCTAGAAAAAGAATGTAATCAATGTCTTAGGCCTAGAAAAAGAAAAAATATGTGGGTAAAATATGATCAATCAATGTCTTCGGCGGTTTGATGTTGATGTCTTATAAACGGTGCTGAAAGTAATGGATAGAGTAATTTTTAAGATGTTCAGTTCAACATTGCGTAATACCTCAAAGGTATTTTGAAGTCCACAAAGTTTTCTGATTATTGTAATAATGACGCAAACAAGTTCGTCAAGTATAGGTAGGTATAATTTATTAATGGCTAGTACAATTGCTAATGATAATGACATCGTCAAATACCTATGTATTAATTAGGTGAAAGTTCATCAGCTATTGTTTAAGTATCAAGTTCGTAGCAATCAATTAGGTAAGTTTACCTGTTGTTGGAAATGGGTAAGAATCAGACGCCTAGCATCAAGCACAGCGCTGTGTTTGCCGGTGATCAGGAAGGTGAGACTTCCATCCTTGCTCGTAGAGATTTCAATATGGGCGCCAGTGTCCTTGGTGATCGATTGACAGGTCCTCAGCGATTCTCCTTCGCCGAACGTGTTGGCATTATCCAGCTTCCTTTCTTCATATGGCACGTGGAAGACCTATGAGATTATAACTCGTTATGAATTGAAGTAGCCTAATCAAGTAAGCGTAAGCAAATCTTCTAGCTCATTCTAGCTCTATCCCTACAAAATATTTAATGCGAAAGTAACTGTCTGTTACACGTTTACGCCCAAATCACTGATCCGGTTTTAATGAATGAAGAAATACTCTAGACCTTGGGAAAGGACATAGGATAAAACTTGTACGTGTCCCACGCGTGGGAAGCCGCGAGGAGCACCTAGTATTATATAAAAATCGATGTGAATAATATTCACTAAATATTCAGATTAGCCGCGGGTGTGCAGGTTAGTAGCGAACGGATCAACGGAAACCCCGTGCAAAGCCGAGACGGATCGGTAATCTTAAATAAATTGCATCTAAATTAATTAATTCATTAATAATTTAAATCATGCCAGTCAATAAGTGAGTTAAGAACTCCTTTAGAATTCATTAGTATGTCAGAAATTATAGTGTCCGAAATAGCGTTCCAATGATTATGTAATTATGCCACACAATGTAATGTATGTATCTTGAATAGGTAGGTACTAGGTATGTACGTATATGTTAAAACTCTTATCAAAAAATTCGTGTCACGCACGGCATTACAAAACACATTATCGAATAGTCATTATCATGTGCTTGTGCCTCTTTCGATTGATTTTACTTAACTATAAGTTCAAGCCATATGGCGTTTACTAACTACATAATAACAGAGTAGAAACTATCATGAATAGGGGCTGATAAGATTCAGAGTCCGTTTAACATCCTGCATAAGATATATTTTGCATTAAGTATTTAATTTTAGATATGCGCCAATAATTTATGTTAACAACTCTAAACTGATTAAAATCTCCATAACATATGTGGGTATGGGTACAATGCGGCAGGATATGAAAACATCTGTGCAATTGACTCTTGAAAGTAAAAGTCATGGTTAAACAAAAATGATTAAAATTACAATGTTCGACTAGCCTATATCATCAAAATGGGTTTTGTAGACGTGGACATGTACAGGGTTTTAAATACCTATACTTACCGAAGATATTTTGTATTAGGTAAATGCTAAAAAGACCAAGCCAATCCATACTATATAATCTAATAAAAGGGAAAGTGTGTGAGTCTGTTTGTTTGTCCATCTTTCACTGCAAAAAGGGGCGACGAATTGACGTGATTTTTTGTGTGGTGATTGTTGAAAGGATGGAGAGTGACATAGGGTACTTTTTATCCCGATACTCCCACGGGAACGGGACTTACGCGGGTGAAACCGCGGGGCGCAGCTAGTACAATATCATTAAGTACACTAACTGATTAATCACAACTACCTATATCCCAAGGAGCTTTAGACATTTCACAGTAAAGATGTTCTTACCTGAGTATGCAAACTAGAGCCAACTCTAAGTTTGTTGGTTGCTTGCTGAATGTTGCGTTGTACCGGCGGCGCCGAGTGCGGCAGCGCCGGAAACAAGTCATCGTAGGCATAGGAGCCGCTGTTACCGGAGTCGTAGCCAACATTGTTTACGTTGTTCACGTTATTCACGTTGTTCATCTCGTTTGGTTCATGCACGGGTATTTCAGAATGTACGGGAATCATATCTCCAACCATCATGGATTGCTGATGCATCATTTTCTACCTCTCCAGCAGTCCTTGTCCGCGCCAAGTCGTTACAGTACTGTGTAATGAAACATGCTTTTATAAAGACAGTCCTTCTTAAGAGAAAGACTTAAGTTATTTTTTTTTAGTTATAACTTAGCAAACCGAACTATTTGAATCAAATACTTAAATTCTACATAAATGTCGGAAGTCACATCAGTAATATAACTAATGAACATTGTATAACTGACAAAGTTTGACCTCTACATTAATTGTATGTCTAACATACAGTCTCAGTATTATACTTATCTTTGGTTTTGCATATGGTGGTTAGATTTCTTACCAAAGTAAACAAAACCACTAATAGATAGGCTATTGAGACTGGTACTCCATTACCAGAGTTACCACTAGCTAGCTCATATAAACTTCCAATAAATAAAAATTTCCTAATACAAAGATGAATTACCATCCTTTGTATCCATGTCTATTTGTTTAATTTTATTTGAACAATTGTTGGCACTCAATTCAAAGTTGTTTGTGCTCATAACATAAATTAATTATTGTTCAACATAACTATTGATGATCATTAAGCAAATATTAGGACCACCAATGACCTAACGTCAGGTAACATATTGTGCCCTTAGGTGTCTTGTGTTTTGTATAGCACCATTGTAGCTGGGCAGAAGAGATTAACCAATAGTAAGATAGGAAACTATGTAATTATCATTCAACTAATATATTTAGATACCTAACATAAAACATAAAATATTTATATGTTTTGAACATTCCTAATAGATTACAATCTTATGAGATGTTACTGCTAGCTTCACTGTATATTACAATATCACTCGTAGTAGCGGACTGTTAATTTTCTAGTGAGTACATTGAGCTAAGAACTTATTCACCATTACACTAAGCAGATGGTGAATTCATTTACTAATTTAAGTATTAATATTTACTATTTTTTTTTTTTTAATTTATTTATTCACGTAAAATAGAATACATGTTTCAGCTTAATTAAGTATCTAAAAACCTTAATAGGTTTGTCTAGACACTCACATTCGTCATAAATACGTACGTATACAGAGTATCTATTTAAATATAGGTAGGTACCTATCTGATCAACAAAATAAACTGTAAATTAGTTAGAAAAATGGTGATTTTGAATGATACTATACTACATACAAAGGCGATAGGCAGAAAGGGACCGCAACGATAAACAAAGGCGCGTTCCGTTTCAGCCTCGCACTTACTTATTACTTTCTTTTAAATAAGTCTTCATAACTAAGTTAAACTGGAATTATATTAATCTAAACTATTTTCATTATGTTTAACCTAAACATATAAATGTATCCACAGCCATGTTTGTGAAAAAAATATCACTTTAACATCTGGATTCATAATAACAATAGTTAAGAGTTTAGTTTTATGCTTAAAAACTTGAAAGCTCTGATTGAATTCAATTGGCAGCAACAAGTACCATCAATGATGTCGCACAAATACTAAATTTTGTCTTATCAATAAATGTGCAGCTTCCATTCAGTGTGGAGTACCTAGTACCTACTACAAAATAATTTGAAAATACAGAATATCCTACACATTAAATTTAGAAAACAGTATTATTTAGAAATGTTGTGATAACACACAATTTTCAATAAACATGTGCTTGCAAAGAATTACTTGCATTGGTATTTTGCTTTAATACGTGTCACCTTCCAGCACATTTGACGTGGAACCAGTCTTCTAGCATTTTATCAACACTTACCCAAAGTACTGTAGCAAATCCACCTGGAAGATTATCCTTGAGACGCCAGGATCGCTTTTTTCTTCTCCTGGAAGAAAATAATTAACTTCGTATCATTAATTACCAAAAAAATTAATAAATTTGGAGCCCGAGCAAAAATACACGTACCCAGCAGCCGAGGGCGAGAGAAAGATGTCCACAGATAACACAGAAAACGGAACGTCGATTTGTGTCGTCGTCACGTCGTCGGTCGTCGCGTCGTATATTTTTTACCTCATTGCGTTGCGTCGTACGTACACTTTTTACGTCGCCCTCACAGATTAACAAGATTTTATTGACATTCATTGACGTTTTGTCAGCATTTATCAATTGTCAAAGTCTGAGTTTACTGAATCTGTGGTCTGTGAGTTTTTTTGACTTTTTTGTTTTACTTTTACTCTGTGCTGTGGCCAGGCCCATAGATAATCTATATATCTGTAATAGATGCGACAGCTACTTTTCGCTCTGTTACTAAAATTGCCGTTGTGGCGCTACTGTAGTTTCAGTCAGTCCACGCCACGAGCCAAACCAAATCCGTGCTCAGTCAGTTTATCATAGTGCTTACAACAGTCGATGTAATTCCATATTTTATCGACTATTAGTGATGTCCTTTTATCGACAAATATTGAGCTGGGTGTATCATGCTCAGGATACACGACGACACCAGACACTAAGACACTCAGTGTATACATCGACTGTCTGCGTGTGTCCACCGCCGCGACACTTAGTTGAAATCAATTTTGTATGCAATCGACACTAGTGTCGACATTTGTGTCGAGTGTCAGTGTCGTCGTGTATCCTGAGCATTAGGTACTACTTAAGTATTAGGTTGAGTAGGTTTTTTGTCAAATAAAACAACAAATATGTACTCCGAAATCACTTTTTATTATTGATTTTTATATTACTCAATTTTCCTCTTGTTGCACCACCCCTGGGTAACAATTTACGCTGTCACATAGTTTGTCGACGAATTCAACTACTTTTGCTGTTGTTTGCATAGACTCCATAGGTACAGTGTGAAATTTGTCTGAAAAGGAACAAAAAAACGATTATTTTCAATTTATCAAATAAATATGTGTAATTAAGTATCAGGGTACTCTACACGGTAACACGGAACTGGATATAAACTGGTTAAATCGTGGGGAACAGCTAGTAGGTACCTAAATATATCCCAAAGTAACTAAATAGCTTTATTCTTATCTAAACATTTAGGAACTGGAAATTAACTTACTTAGTGCATTGGTATGTTTCAACATTGCAGCAGTTCGAAAACTGAAGACTTGTGCTGCAACGCTTACTTTCATCTTCTTCACTTTCTCTGGTTTCACATGGTGTGCTGTTAATTTTGGTAGAGCTCTGGTGTGTCCAAGTTGGCTATCTGGATCGTAGATCAACTGGATATCCTTCCATGTTGCAGTCCTTTTTTTCCAAATTATATTTTTTGTAACAAAGTTGTTTCCCTTTCAATAAATGAGGTGGGTCAAAAATGGCTTAAATCCTAGCCAGCGGTGTTGATGGTGCCATCTGAAATTAAATTAAGGAAATTTAGTAAACTAGTAACATGTTACAAACACAAACAAAAACACTTTCAACTTTATTAGGTCCAGCCGTTCTTCCGTGAAATAACAAACATACATACTTTCTCATAATCTTTCACATTTATAATATTAGTAGGATACCTAGTGGGAAAGATAGGATAGGATAGTAGGATTAACCTGCAGACAATGTAAGTAGGTTATAATATTATAGGTAATGATTGTGTACCTGGTTTGCTGGTCTTTCGACAGGCCGATGAGAAGAGAATTTGTAAGAACTACAAAAGACATCCAGAAACTCATAAGCCAGTCGGTTTTTGGTAAATAAAAAACGCGGTGCGTGTCACTTGTTGCATCGCAACATTCGCAACCAACCACGAACACAACACTTCGTCAGTCCCATGGTTTATATTGCACAAACGATTTATAGCAGCACAATAATAGCGTATTGTATCAAATAATGAGCAGAATCGGGTTATTTTGGTTCAGGAAAACACAAAACACCGGCCGGCACACTCGATAGTTACTTGACACAATGATTGATGAACGAAACGAACGTCACGTCAAGCAATTTGAAGGAAGATGCGCCATCTTGCTTTCATGTATTTCTCGTGCTTACAGCGCCAAAACGGCGTTTGTGGTACTAAGCTGTCATACCCCTGGCCAGGCCAGGCTTGCTTGCGTTTTGGGGTGCAGTTTGGGAATAAAATATCAATAATTTGCGAAAATCGGAAAATAACTCGAAGAATTCAAGTTTATTATATATTTCAAAGCCGTATGACATTGAGCCCTGATGTTAATGACGTGAAATATGGATAAAATTCCTCGGACACACGAAGGTAAGAATCATAGAGTAAAGTAATACACGGTAAGAATCGATGAAGCCAGCCATTTTTGTGAGGTTCTGCATTTCTGCCATTCCAACTTTCTGAGGTTGTATTTTAGTGATTTCCACAAGAAATGTCTAATAATAAATATGCATTTGAATATTTTTGTCTATAGACATTTGTTGCGGGTGTGACCATGACCACACACATTTAGACCTATGCCTATGGCGCAACGGAAGACCAGCGCTGCGACAGATTCTCTGATTTCTGTCGCAGCAACACGCTGAGTAGTGTAGTGACCTTTTTTGTCAATATCTATTTTATTTTAATCTGTCTATGTGTATTGTGTATGTGTAATTTAATAAAATAAAGATTTTCCTTTCTTTCTTTGACCACATTTCTAAAACCGATCGATGTCACTGATTGTGCCATGAACACATCCGTAACCCAATTTTTTCCACATTACAAAAGTAACTCTCCTTCTCAACCTAGACAAAAATATAAGGCTTAGATTATTATTTGCTCAAAACTTATGGCTTCGCAATTTCCTTTTTTCCTTGGCTCAAAGAGCTGAGGCTTCTGTTGGTTGCCATCAATTAAATAAATGCTGACCTCTTTTAACTTTGTACAGCAAATGTATATCCTACTTCCTTCTTACTATCCTTTCTACTAATATTATAAATGTGAAAGTTTGTGTAATGAATGAAATAATGAATGTATGTAATGTTTGTTATTTTTTCATGCAAAAACGGCTTTACTGATTTGTTTGAAATTTGGTATGTAAATAGGTGATACCCTGGATTAACACATAGGCTACTTTTTATCCCGGTATTTCTGCGGGAACGGGACTTGACGCGGGTGAAACCGCGGGCGCAGCTAGGTTTAAATATTTACAAATAAAATACTCAGACAAGTTAACTTGCCTAACAGTATAAACAACTGCAAATAGGTATTATTGTGCAATTCTGTGATGACTAAAATATCTCATCTCACTTAGTTTTATTAACTATTAAGTATTTAGTATGTACTATGTATGCCGTATAGAATAATTTTGTAGATTTAAAAATACTTTTATATATTTGACGCTGTGTGGAATGACTATTTATTTATTTATTTATTTCAGCCATAGAGGCTCAAATTCGTGAAATACAATCAAAGAAAAGTGAGCTGCCTGAAAATGGAAATTCAAACAAACAAGGAGTGTCCCTTGCCGACACTTACTATGACAGTGATATCTACGACAATGCTGGCAAGGGTGGCAAGTCACGGTACGATGGATATGTGACCTCAATTGCTGCTAATGATGAAGTTGAAGATGATGATGTCGAAAATGTACCGATATCTCAGAAAAGATCAGGATACACTGCTCCAGCATCTTTGCTGAATGATGTTGCTCAGGTTAGTAGCTTTATTTAGATTCTAAACATATTGATTGATTTGTTTCTAATTTGAGTTCATGTTTTACAGAGTGATAAAGACTATGATCCATTTGCTGACAAGAGGAGACCAACTATCGCTGACAGAGAAGATGAATATCGCCAGAAAAGGAGAAGGATGATTATATCACCTGAAAGATCAGATCCCTTTGCAGAAGGTAGGATTGATAAACATTCCTATCCTGTTAATTACAGGTTTCCTAATATTTTTTATTTATAAGGTTGTTATTTAATATTGTATTTTTTTTAAAGGTGGGAAAACTCCTGATGTTGGGTCCAGAACCTACACAGAAATTATGAAAGAGCAATATCTACGTGCTGAAGAAACTGAAGTAAGTTACTTTTGTATTATTGTAATACATCTTTCTCCAAATACCATTTAAACATAAAACTCACTTTTCTCTTTCATGTTTACAGTTGAGGAAGAAACTGGTAGAAAGGGCTCGTGAAGGGACATTGAAACCGGTGCAGCAATCGAATGGTGATGCACCAAAGCAAGCTCCCGCTAAGCGCAAGGGTCGCTGGGATATGAGCTCTGAGGATACACCACAAGTGAAGAAGGTTGTTGCTACCACACCTAACTCACAATCTACTCCATCCTGGGATGCAGAGGTAAGTCACATAATTAGACACTGTTATTGAAGTCATTAAATTATCATGGATGCTTTAAAGCTGCCTATAAACTTCAGATTTGGCCACAAGCCCATATAAACTTTTAGCTACCTAACTTCAAAAAAGGAAGAAGTTCTACATTCCACTGTATGTATTTTTTTATGTAATCAATTACTTCGTCTTTGGAGTTAATGAACAGAAAGGCACCTCAAGAGTGTAAAAAATTGCTGTCTTATAAAATTAAAATCTGTTTTCATAAAATTTTAATGTTGTTACTTATTCAGAGAGGTGCATGGGAAGAAACGCCCGGTGGAACAGGTCGCGGCGGGGAGACGCCCGGCGCCACGCCCTCAGCTCGTGTGTGGGACGCCACGCCCGGGCACATCACGCCCGGACACGCAACGCCCGGCCGAGAGACGCCCGCGCAAGCTGCCTCCAGGCGCAATCGCTGGGATGAGACGCCCAAAACTGATAGAGGTGAGAACTTTCACAACTGTGCTATAATTTTGTCGCGGGTGCTACTTATGAACGTGATACCACAGGTGACCTAAGCTGAGAGGAGATAGACTTTTTAACCGAAGTTAAAATCTATATAAGTATTTTAAAGCCCTTTTATCACTTTCCAAGATTTGTAAAATAAAAGGAAAGTGGTTTAAGTTTACTTACCTTATTTTATTATGCATAGCTTAGGTATCGTTTCTGTTGTAATGATTAATATCACTTTCACAAATAACTATTGGATTAAAAGTTTTCTGAAGCCAGTTTTCAAGTATCAAGTTATTTCTTTCATGATTGCAGAAACACCTGGACACAACAGTGGTTGGGCTGAAACCCCTCGCACAGACCGCGGTACCGGTGTTGACACGATCCAAGAAACCCCAACTCCGGGCACTAAGCGTCGCTCACGATGGGACGAGACGCCTGGCGCCACGCCATCTGCTGCCGCCACGCCTACGCCATCACACGCTACGCCATCTCACGCCACGCCCTCACATGCTACGCCGTCACACGCCACGCCGTCTACTCCTCACACGCCGATCTTCACTCCCGGTGGAGTAAGTATTTATGAAAATAGCAAGTAATGCGCATTGGATGGGATAATGCATTATAAGTTTCGATTGACTCTTTAGTTAATTGTTTAGTCTCAATTTTAGGTAAATAGTTTGGAGCTTATAAATATTTCGAATAGATTATACTCGTATATATATTTTCTACTGCAGTTCTAATTTAAATTGTTTCATTGTTGTTCAGTCTACACCAGTTGGAGTGAAAGCTATGGCGATGGCCACGCCCACACCAGGCCACGTGGCGGCGATGACCCCGGAGCAGCTGCAAGCATACCGCTGGGAGAAGGAAATCGATGAGCGCAACAGACCTTACACCGATGAAGAGTTAGATGCCATGTTCCCAGCCGGGTACAAGGTTTTGCCGCCCCCTGCCGGTACGTACATTCTTATATGGGATAGCGATAATAGAAATACATTTTTTTTATTATCGTGTGTCTTTCTTACAAGTATTCAAAGGTAACACCATAGTCAATAATCAAAACTTGAGTTTCAGGAAAAATGTATTATTGAAAGCCATCGCCGATCGGATAGACGTCGTCGCATTGATACATAAAATACACAATATTTTAATTGAATTAGATAATAATTACGACTCCATTTCTCTTTCAGATATGATGACGATGGCTCACGGTCTCATGCCGCGGAACGCCAGACGCTTTGATTATAATTGCTGAATGTGATAAATAAGGCATGCAAGTTCGCGCGGCATCGGACCTGTGTTGATCTTTTATGTTGTTGGACAGGTTATGTTCCGATTCGGACGCCGGCTCGTAAGCTGACCGCGACCCCGACTCCCTTGGGCGGTACCCCAATCGGCTTTTTCATGCAGACGGAGGAAGCGGGCGGGTCGAGCGCCGCGGCCGCGCGCTTGCTGGACCCGCAGCCTAAAGGAGGCAGTCAGCAGCTTCCCTTCATGAAGCCGGAGGACGCGCAGTACTTCGACAAACTGCTCATTGATGTCGATGAGGACGCGCTCTCGCCGGACGAACTCAAGGAACGGAAGATCATGAAGCTCTTGTTGAAGATCAAGGTAATACATAGCCTTTCTTCAACTTTCGCTGTCACAATTCATACTGTTAAATGTATTACCGTGATCGTGAAGTTAATATGGAAAAGGTAAATGACGCGATAAAATCCTGTTTTTCTTAAAATTTCACGATACTTTTTGTCATCCTAATAATCTGATTTTTGTCTGATTGATAAAATATTTTTTTTTAAGTTGAAATTGAGTTTAATGAGGTTATCTTTACTATTATTTACATAATAAGCTGTATTTCAGAATGGAACGCCTCCAATGTGTAAGGCAGCTTTGCGTCAGATCACGGATAAAGCTCGTGAATTCGGGGCGGGTCCGCTCTTCAACCAAATCCTACCGCTGCTGATGAGTCCCACTCTAGAAGATCAGGAGCGGCATTTGCTTGTCAAAGTTATTGACAGAATCCTTTACAAGTTGGACGATTTGGTGCGCCCGTATGTACACAAGGTAAGTGAAAAATAAAGGATGTTTTCATTACTTGAATTGTACCATCTCCTTGCCCGGGATACACGGGCAAGGAGATGGCTGCTAGTTTGCAGTTGGCTAGTAAACAGGAACCACGCGTTTGGCTTTACCAGACTCAACAGTATATCAAACAAATTAGGCGTCATTCGCAAAATACTCTTAAACTCTCCCAAATTTTCATTGCGAAATTCTTCCAAAAGTAAAGCAGATGATCCACGTTTATCTCTTCGTAAAATCCACGGTCTTGTCCACACCCATTTTTGTAGTTCATCTTCTAGTTCGTCCAGCGCGAAATAGCACAGTTTTCGAAGCAACTGTTTTAGTGGAATAGTGTTTTTTTTTTCGTATGCAGTATTTTGGACGAGTGGTCACCTCAGCACTCCAGCAATTACTAGCTTAAATAAATCTAGCCTCATGTAAACAGAACTAGCATGCTCCAAGCTAGGTCAGCAAGCCAGGACAGTTTGGTAAAGAACTAGCTTGCTATCCTAGCTTGAAAAACTAGCCTCGTGTGTCCCGGCGGGCATAATGGTACCATAAAGTATTTATATTTTTTATAACAATTGAATGCCTACCCAAAATGTATGCCATATAATTTTTCAGATATTGGTCGTAATAGAACCTCTACTGATTGACGAAGACTACTACGCGCGTGTGGAAGGTCGTGAGATTATCTCCAACTTGGCCAAAGCCGCCGGTCTGGCCACTATGATCTCCACAATGAGACCTGATATTGACAATATTGATGAATATGTGAGAAACACCACTGCCAGAGCGTTCGCCGTGGTCGCATCTGCTTTGGGTAAGGCACCTTATACCTTGTTATAACAGTCTTGTCCTAATAAATTATAGAAGTGATATACATAAAAAAAAATGTTGTTGTTTGTTTAAAAAAGATCATCACTCGAGTATAAAGTATACAGATTTGGCTGATAGTTTTGTTGTGTTCACGACAATGTTCTTCGATCCACCGGATTATTTTTTAGCCGGGCGAGACACTGAACTTAAATAGGATATTCCTACGAGAATGTAGCATTTTTGAACGTTAGAAAGCTATTTGATTTATTTTTAAGTGCAATAGAAACTCAGGTATTATTGTTTTCAGGTATACCATCTCTACTACCCTTCTTGAAAGCCGTGTGCCGTTCGAAGAAGTCTTGGCAGGCTCGCCACACCGGTATCAAGATTGTGCAACAAATTGCTATTCTTATGGGATGCGCCATTTTGCCTCATCTCAAGTCGCTTGTGGAAATTATCGAACATGGTAAGTTGACGAGTTATAATAAGTTGGGCACATATTTAGTTTTGTAAAGTCTTTTTGAGGCTACAGAATTTGTACCAAAACTTCGATATTTTTTGTAGAAGTCTTTAATTTAAAGGCAGACTGAAGTGGCAATTCTGATGACGCCTAAACTTAAACTAAACTAACTAAAGATGTTGCCGTCCCTTTCTTTTCTATCGATATGAATTTAACTAAGTTTTTTGTTGTTAGCATATTAGAATAAAGCACTTTTTCTTTATAGGCTTGGTCGACGAACAGCAGAAAGTCCGTACCATCACAGCTTTAGCCAGCGCCGCGTTGGCCGAAGCCGCCACGCCTTACGGTATCGAATCCTTCGACTCCGTCCTCAAACCTCTATGGAAGGGTATCAGAACCCACCGCGGTAAAGGATTAGCTGCTTTCTTGAAAGCTATCGGTTACCTCATCCCGCTTATGGACGCTGAGTACGCAAACTACTATACACGTGAAGTGATGCTTATTCTTATTCGTGAGTTCCAGTCGCCTGATGAGGAAATGAAGAAGATTGTGTTGAAGGTACGTGAATTTTAATTTCAAAATAATGACATCCTATAAAAGGTCATTATTTTCGTATGAAAATTATAGTATAAATTTTAGTATTTTATTCCTTACTAGCTTTCTCGTCCTTGACTTAGCCTCCAAAGTTCGGTGAAGTTTTTTTTAATTTAGTCGTCGTAGTACCAACCTGGATGAAAAGTAACTGAAATTGTTGTTCCAAATCATAACAATGTATATATTCCAGGCCAAATACGTTCAGTAGGTATTGTTAGTACAAACCTTCTCATTTATAATATTAGTAGGATTTAAACGTATCCATAAATATGGATAGATCTTCACTTACGAAGTAGGTGTTGGTGTTGGAGTTTACCGTTTTTTGACTGACAATTTTTGTTATTTGTAGGTAGTGAAACAATGTTGCGGTACGGACGGTGTGGAACCCCAGTACATAATGGATGAGATCTTACCTCACTTCTTTAAGCATTTCTGGAACCATCGCATGGCGCTCGACAGGCGGAACTATCGACAACTCGTGGACACAACTGTTGAGATTGCAAACAAGGTATGATCATCTCAAGTGACATTATGTTCTAGAACTGGTTAATTTCAGTAAGATATCAGTAAAGAAACCCTAATTCTAGATTATAGTTTAATTACAAACAGAACAATAAAAAAACCTACTGTCATTCATCAAAAAAAACAAACAACATCATTCATCATTCTTAAAAAATAACATGGGAAAAGGGGATCTCATCTCTGGCCAGCCAAATGTTAGGCTTCATGGGAAGAATTAATTCTAATAAAATGTACCAATTTAATTTTGTAATTATAACTATTTTAGGTTGGAGCTTCTGAAATTATAAACAGGATTGTTGACGATCTCAAAGATGACAATGAACAATACAGAAAAATGGTTATGGAGTCTATTGAAAAAATCCTTGCTAACTTGGGAGCTGCTGATATCGATTCCAAACTCGAGGAAGCGCTCATTGACGGTATTCTATACGCCTTCCAAGAACAGACTACTGAGGTAAGTCCTATATTTTATTTATATCAAATTCTGGAGCTTTTGTATTTAATACTTTCTGTAATTATTGTACATTTTGGTGTAAGTTGTAATTTGTTAATTATGTGTTACCTTCTGCAACTAATTTCCAGTTATATTAATATTAATAAAACTCACGATAGCATTGAAAGTGAAATAATTTCCAGTTTTTTGAACAATTAAATCATAGAAATTATTTTGTATTCCAGGACGTGGTAATGTTGAATGGTTTCGGCACGATAGTGAACCAACTGGGAAAGCGCGTGAAACCCTACTTGCCTCAGATCTGCGGTATCATTCTTTGGAGAATGAACAATAAGTCTGCCAAAGTCCGCCAGCAAGCCGCCGATCTTATTTCCCGCATTGCTGTGGTCATGAAGACTTGTCAAGAGGTAAGTTTTAACTGCCATTTAACTTAAGGGTACAGTAGGTGAACTAGTAATAATCGTACCTAATTTATTTAAATGTACCCTCATAACAAGATTTGGATTTACCACAATGTTAAACGACATCTACATAGAATTATCTAGAGACAGAAACACGTTGATGTTTAGTCTCGATTTAAAAGTTATTTAAGCAATTTATTAATGTAATAGAGTTTGTTTTTCTAGGAAAAACTTATGGGACATCTTGGTGTTGTGCTGTACGAGTACTTGGGTGAAGAATATCCCGAAGTACTAGGTTCTATTCTCGGCGCATTGAAGGCAATCGTCAACGTAATCGGAATGACGAAAATGACGCCGCCCATCAAAGATCTGCTGCCAAGATTGACGCCAATTTTGAAGAATAGGTGAGTTACACATTTTACAGTGCTATGGGTTATCACAACTAATGATTCTATTTTTTCATTCAAATGTTTTTTAAAGTATATATTTCGTTGGTTGTAATCAATTGTGTGTTTCAGGCACGAAAAGGTACAAGAAAACTGTATAGACTTAGTTGGACGTATCGCCGATCGTGGTCCTGAGTTTGTATCCGCCAGGGAATGGATGAGGATTTGTTTCGAGCTGTTGGAACTTCTGAAAGCGCACAAAAAGGCTATCAGACGAGCTACCGTCAACACGTTTGGTTATATTGCTAAAGCTATCGGTCCTCACGATGTACTCGCAACTTTACTCAACAATTTGAAAGTACAGGAAAGACAAAACAGGTAACTATTTTTTAACTAATACGTGTGTTTGTTTATTTCTGTGACTTTTACGCCTCGACCGATGCTTATGTGCATACACGGTGTCAAGGGTACTGAAAAACTCATTCATTACCTTCATTTATGAAAAAAACTATTCAAGGCCTTATTTAATGAACTTTGTATGACAAACGAAATAATGCAAACTTTCCTTAATTTTGTTTTCAGAGTGTGTACCACAGTCGCCATTGCCATCGTAGCAGAAACATGTTCGCCGTTCACAGTATTACCAGCACTTATGAACGAATACAGAGTGCCCGAGCTCAATGTACAAAACGGTGTGCTAAAGTCTCTCTCGTTCTTGTTTGAATACATAGGAGAAATGGGAAAGGATTATATTTACGCTGTATGCCCGTTACTTGAAGACGCCTTGATGGACAGGTCAGTACTCATTTTACCTAAGAAACATTTGGCCCGTGGGGGGATCGAACTGCAACTTCAACGTCTCTGGCGGGCCTTCGCCCATTGCGTCACAGAAATCGTCAAACAAATACATAAAGCATTTTAAATATTTTTTTCCGAATGTCGCCTTCGAACATTGGTCCACAGAGGTCGTCAAACAAGTACATAAACCATTTTGAATAATACTATTTTTCTGATTGTCGGGTGTCGTAAAAAGTATTGTCGCGATGTAGTTCCATAATAATTCTGTATGATATCTCTTCCAGGGACCTAGTGCATCGTCAGACAGCGTGTGCAGCTATAAAGCACATGGCGCTCGGGGTGTACGGATTCGGTTGTGAAGACGCGTTGGTGCATTTACTGAATCACGTGTGGCCGAATATCTTTGAGACCTCGCCTCATCTGGTGCAAGCTTTCATGGACGCTGTGGAAGGCATGCGAGTCGCGCTCGGTCCTATTAAAATACTACAGTATGCTTTACAGGTAACACTCAAAACATTCATTGTCAATATTTTTGTAAATCCACATTTCTATTAGCACCAAAAACGTAGTCCCGTTAGTAAGAGAGAGATCTTTTATAATCAATTACTAGTAGGTAACAATCGTATCACTAAATGTTATCCAATTTGCTCGAATAATACTACCTACTGTAATTTATTGTTGTACGGCGGAGGGCATTGATATGCCAAAACACAGGGAAGTTTTCTAACCAGGAATATAATTTCTATCACATAAGACTTTACTTTGTTAACTTAGGAACATTCTGTTATTTTATTGTCTGTTATATAACCAAATAAATTTCAAAAAATTTCATTTCATTTCAATAACACCATTTGTTTTAGGGTCTGTTCCACCCCGCAAGAAAGGTTCGTGACGTGTATTGGAAGATATACAACACCCTGTACATCGGCGGGCAGGACGCCCTTGTCGCTGGATACCCACGGATACAGAACGAAACAAATAACCATTTCCTCAGATATGAGTTAGATTATTTACTGTGAATTATTTAAATTAATTAATGTAGTTACGGGACATTTTTCTTTACTCTTAGATGTTTGAGAGATTATTTTGTTTTCTATTCTGATGGGAAATGCGATGGGCTCAATAAATGGTTATTGTCCATTGAAATCGCATTTTATTGGCTTTTCAAATTATAATTACAGAAGTTAATTTACAAACTTTGACTAACTGTACTGCAACACCAAAAATCACCGGACTGCAGTGTGCATAATGTGCATATGCTTCTAATCTGATAATGCAGCATTTCATGGACGGTACCAACTCACTGGATGATTATTTGCTATGCAAACTTTGTTTGCAGAAAATTCATTGCACAAGCGCTTACGTGATCTTGATAACTTTCGCAAACCAAACATTGATTACGGAGAGTTTAAAATTGTAGTAGCTGTGTAGCTAATACAATTTTAAACTCTGTTATTCATTGGTTTTGTAAAAAATGCTTCCTCCTGTAAGTGGGTACCGTCTTTTAGGTGAAAAATACCGAAGTCAGATTTATGATAATTTACCAACACTGACTTGTAAAGTGCAGTTTAGTTTCAAATATTGGTAACATTTTCTGTTTGCAACGAATTAATTTTGCAATGTAAACAAATGTGGTTCAAATGAATCAATAACTTTGATATTCCTGTAAATAAATATTTTGTCAGACAAAACAAACAATTAAATGTTAAATTAATGAATACAAATAAAACTCGGTTCATCAGTTCAATATAGTTTTATTTTATATCTTTTATGAATAAAGCTTAAGCTATTTTCGTTGCTTTTGCTATTAAAATAAATAACCAACACATCAAAATCGTTTAAACATAACATCAATTATCTACATAAACGTTTATTGTGTTGGTGAACAGTGGCATAAGTAAAAGCTACACACTGCCTATACAAGCCTCCACACATACATTATGACATAGACCGGAGGCAGGAATGCCCGTCTGCAACCCGGCCGCAATAGGCAGTGTGCCTTAAGATTACAAGAATAAGGAATGTACACTGGGAATGACTAGATAAACTTTGTCTTATTTATTTATACCACAAATCTATTTAAAATACAAGAACACGATAAAAAAAGTAGGCTAAACACCTCAGACCAAATAAAAAATAAAGACGGAACGCTGCGAACAACGAAGTGAAGCAAGTTAAAAGTACGCCTAAAGCCCGCCGCACACCAGGCATACATTTGTGACTCGATAATTGTAGCGCCACATTTGAAACGCGACACATTTAACGCCCCCATACATTTGTACGTGAGCACGCACACCAAGGAAACAATTGTGGCGGGTGCATTTTGTGGCGAGACGTTGTCCGCGCTACACAAATTCAAGATCGAATCGACGATGATGTCGACATTCTCAAAGCGGTGCCACGCTACAACTGTGCTTCCGATGTGCGCATTCACAATACTTTTGTAGCGCATACAATTGTAGCGCAACGATTGTGGCGACGTTGGCAAATGTATGCCTGGTGTGCGGCGGGCTTTACTGTTTTTGACACACTTAAACACACACACGCAAAACGAAACTACACTTTAACTTGTCAGTAGCTACCGAGGCTCGTGAGAGCACGTCACTTTTTAAAAAGTTAAGGTGTATTTCGTTTTGCGTGTGTGTGTTTAAGTGTGTCAAAAACAGTAAGGCGTACTTTTAACTTGCTTCACTTCGTTGTTCGCAGCGTTCCGTCTTTATTTTTTATTTGGCTGAGCTAAACACATTCAATAAATATGAGCAACATTTTAATAATTTCTAAAAAGAAATTCGAGCTTGGAAGATAAATTTTCACAAAGACAAAATAATACTTTGACTTATTAGCCTTAAAACTGGTTTTTGGGAAAAATAGAGATCAGCTTCCACATTATGTATAGTGAAACGTTAAATTAGGAGGTTCTTCCCCTAGCAGTGACGTGAACGAGCGCGCCATTCATAATGCTCTGCCAGGAAGTACCGACAACATTGTCTCTGGTGATGCCTTGTCTTCGCTGCAGAGTCCCGTCGGAACAAATCGCCCACACCTCTTGATCCATACACGATACATGCTTGAACGTCATTTCATCTAAAACGAAAGTATTGTAAATAAGTAATCATTTAATTATTTTTGTTGAAAAGTGCTTGTCAGAAATAAAACTCTAGGTAGGTTATGGAATTGAATGTAAATTATTGAAGTTATAAAATTGTAATAGCTGATTAAATAGATCTTAGTATATGGTAATAGAGATAAATGAAGGATTTAAGGAGCTCTTTTATCATTATTACATGAAAGCGCCTATTTATCATTAAAGATAAGTATTGACCTGTTACGTATTTCCATTCTTTGCCTTCCTGTTGCTCTTCAGAAACACAGGACCTAACAGCAAGAGCCCCATTGGAAAGTATCACCCAGGCTGCGTTCTTTGTCAGAGACACCATCTTTATGTGTACTGATTTATGACTATAGGGATATCCCAACTTGGGTTGCTCTATCAGCTTCCAGCCGGATCCCCCAGGGCTTTCTTTGGTAACGCCTTCTCTATGATACACTTCTCCTCTACGACCCACTGCCCACACAACGTTATTGCAAGTGCTTATAGCGATTAATGACTGGTGGCTGTTTACGTGTTCCCAATGTAATCCCTGAAATACAGATAAAAGTAATAACCATGATATATTTTCAGATTATACTAGAAAAGTTATTTCAAAACCACACGGTTTTTCATTAGGCAGGTACCTACTAAAAAAAATTAAGTTTTTCAAATTACCGCAGGTGTAGTCGATGTTACTCCAGTTCTATAAATAGCGTCACCACCGACGGTTATAGCCCAAACAGATACATCTGCACCTTCATCCTGAAAAAATAATTAAGATTTCAAGAAAAAAAAGTAACATACGTAAGTAACTCTATTAGCACACAAATTAGGATAAAAATTACAAGATCGCATTACTAGCCAGATTAGGTACTAAATGTGCGCTAATTTAAGCGTGACAAACCCAATAAAGCTACTGATTCGAAGTGTTGTCAAATAAAGTTATGTCGGACAGGAAGATTACCCATATAGAAATATCCAGCAATGCAGTGCTACCAACGCGAACCCACGGCCCCTCCGTATTAATTTGAGCCTTCCTATACCATCTCCGGCGTCGCACGCAGTCCGTGAATATTTTCTTCCCGTGGTAGGGCGCGGGGAAGTCCGTGGCGTACTGCCATCCATCGCCGTCGACGCCACCAGGTGTGTTGTAGTCGATCATCCATTCCGATATCTGCAAAGTTCTTCAATTTTCAAGTGGAACAACTGATTGCGTTGCGTAGCTTGTTCTTAGTTTCCCAAAGTTGTTATTGTTTCCCGAAATCTTCACGATATTAACGAAAGAGCAAGTGTAAAATCAGCTCTCCTTAAGATCTTTGACTTTACCTATATACTTTACATATATTATATATATGCATAAGGAATCAGATATAACGGTTATAGTACACCCTCAAATTAATTTTTTACTCATACACGGAAAGTACGCACGAAATTGCCTGATTATAGGGTTCAAAGTAGCATTTTCCGTCCCTAAGGAAAACAAGAACTTTCCTGCCCTAGGGCAGGAAAGTAAATAACTGTCAAATGTCAACTTCATTTTTGACATTTCTTTTGTGGCATGTCGATGCATGCTAAGCATAGAGGAAGCAGTAAGGGGAGGAGCCATCAGTTTTATTTTCTATGACGCTAAGAAGGTCATTTTCTGCGGGGGACGAGGAACTGTCTGTCACTATGTAAATGTCAATTTTTGTGTAAAAATCATAGTGCTTGAAGCTATCGATAGTTTATTATCGATGAAAGAAAGAAAGAAAGAAAAGAAAGAAAGAAAAATATTTATTTTGTCAAAAACGCGTTACACATAAGACACATTAAAATAAGTAGGACATTGACAAAATTGGCAACTACTCAGCGTATTGCTGCAACAGAAACCAGAGAATCTGTCGCAGCGCTGGTCTTCCGTAGCGCCGTAGGTATATGTGTGTGCTGCGGCCCCGCAAAAAACACACATTTTAAAGTAATTTAAGGTAGGTTGTAAAAATAGAAACAAGAGAAGAGAACGATGAGTGCGGCCAATACGGTAGGTATTGGTTGTATGACAAATTTTAATGTTATTGACAAATTAAATCACAAATTGATTTGATTTTAAGCTATTGCATAGCTTCTATGGCGGGCCTTAGCGGGGTGACCGAATCCAGAAATTCTGTAACGAAAAATTCAAAACTGGCTTTGAACCCTCTTTTTTCTAATTTTTTTTATACTTAAATCAATATTTAAGCCTTTTCTGTCATCACAGCGTCTTTTGGCGTGGTTTTACGTGGTAGCCAAAGGAAAAAATTATATCTTTGTTTCTTTAATTTTAGCTTAATTCGTAAATAATCGAAATACAGGCGAAATTATTTTTTATCTTGTTTTTTGAAGTTATTTATGTAAATGTTGATAATACGATGAAAATTGAGAGGTCCAAAGTTGTATAAAATCACAACAATTTTGGTTCTCATTCATTTTTGTAAAAATCTAATGTTCTAGTCGGATTGGTTGAGTTTTTCGATTAAGCTATAAACAACACCTATACAATCATTGGCGGAAAAAAAATCGTCCTTTAATCAATTTCAGGTTACCCCTCTACTGGTGAGCTAATCCGACTGGGCTGTAAGTCAATATCGATAAGTTATTTTGAACTGTCCCTTCACTAATTTCGCTGCAGTGACAAGCAGTGTGTCCAACTAAAAATACCTATTTCTGCGATATTGTGAGGATGGTAAATATTTTTTTAATAAAGTTTACCTATGATTTTAACAGAAGTTTAACAGCCAGAAGTTTAACTACCTACTTTACGTTCTGAAAGCTTACGTAGGTATATAATTAGTAAGTTGGAGGTATAGGGGTGGTATAGATACCTAATTTATTGTGCACCGATGATGATAAATCTAGATAAAAAGTAGTATTTTGTTATGCACATTTTTCGATGCACGTGATGATTTGCAAATATTTTTTTTCAAGTGCATTGAAAAGTCTTTCTTCCGAGGTAAGCACTATCTACTAGTTTTGAAGTAGGTAGGTATGTAGGTGTTTTGTGTACCTACCTACCTACCTATTTGTTTGTTTTTTTACTCAATGCAGAAATATAATGCTTTTATCTATTATAACGAGTACGAGGAAATACAAAAAATTCTAGGAACTTTAATTCGTTTAATTAAACCGACTTGCAAATATTGACCAAGCAACAGAAGATAGAACAGCTACTTTTCAAATTAAAAAAAAGAATAAAATATAAATATAATATGCCACTAAGAGTATTATTTTTCATAATTCGGGATTCGTGCTAGATAACAAAATAAATAGGTAGCATGAATATGAGTGATGGAATAGTGCGGATTCAATCCTACGCCTTTCGGATCAAAGTCGAAGTAGCAATCCACTTGGCCAACTCGGCGGCATAGCAAAATACGCTAAAATGGAATCTGTTACGATTTGTTGGAAACATTATATAAATTTTAGTTTTATTCAAATTTAGTGCATAAATTGTTAATATTTAGAGGAATGAATACTTGCAGATGGAAAGTCACATCATCCTTTTGTAACCTGAATGTTTCCAATATTTTAGGATATGCGAAAACTCTGCAATTTGGCATTTTATACTTATATCCTTCCGCGTGTACCGTGATTGACAAATGACGCGTAACCAGCGGCGCGCGGGGTTTTACATATGGAGAATGATTGTTGGTCCAAGGACCTTGGCTGCGGGGAAAGCATGTCAAAAATTGACAATGTCGTCTCCTTCTGAAGGAAGATAATTGCTCTGAGATGCTAAGTGTTCAAGTTCTTCTAACTCAGTCAGATGCTAGATATTATGTCTCTCTTGAACGAATTTGTGCTTCTCTAGCACTAATTATATTATAATTTATTTATTTTATTTTATTTATTTAAATTTTTTCATCATCAAAAAATAACTACTGGTAGAATGCCTACTACTTTTATAGCCATTCTACCAGTCAGTATTTTTTTTTAAATCTGGAACGCAGCTATGCTTAGAGCATTTAGAACTAAATGTTCTAAATGCTCTAAGCAGCTATGCCATGCCATCGTTAGCTGCTTTTAGTCAATATTAAACTAGTCGATTTAAAAAAAAAAGCGAGACAGCTAATTTTCGTGTGTGAAATTTAAATTTTACATCAATTTTTTTGGTAATTTGCTCATATTCGTAATGAAAAGTAGAGTACATACCTCGGAAGAAAGGCCCTTCGATGCACTCGAACTATTATCGCACTCGCTGACGCTCGCGCGATAAACCATCTCGTGCATCGGAATCTTTGCCTTTCTTCCTCGTGTAGTAATCTACTATTATGCTCAAGCCAATCAGACTAAGCTATTTAGTAGCTTAATCTGATAGGGTTGAGCGGGCTCGATTTCAGGAAGACTTATAAAAAGCATACCTAATTGAAAGTAAGACGTGTGGGTACCTAATAATATATAGATCACATGGCGTGATGTCTATGGGGTATATTACTAACCCAATGCCAATGACGACTAAGTAACTTGGTGTGTTCGCGTGTCCTTTTATGTTTGCCGGTAATATCGCTCCACATGTAGCGGTCAGTCGGTAGTCCAGTCGAGGTATATCCAGAAAGAGGATTCCATCTTTGATTTTCGTATACGCAATAGGTTTGAGTGTCTGTCATTGAATGTATACCATCTTTACTACCTATGCCTGGAAAATTTGAGAATCATTAGACTAAATTAACACTAATCAACTCTTATGAGAGTTAAAACCTATACATGTGTACAAACCTTTTAAAGTGCCACCGCCCCATCCTCCTGAGTACACCCAGACACGATGATCGTGCGAAATGCCCCACACTATCCCATTTTGGGAACATTCCACTTTTCGCAAATAGCCCCCAATCATTCGCCAATACATTTCTTCCGCACCTATTATCAAGCTTGTGGTAGAATATTCCATAGTGTAAAGTTTTAGGGGTCCTTTAACAGATACTGCTGTAATACTTTCCGGGCTAAGTCTATGTTCATAGAGGCAGTAATGTTTATCATTCACTCTTATTTTAAAAACTTGAACATCACAAATAATTTCTATTGAAAATTCTTGGCCTCGAGCAACAGGTAAGTCATGACGTTGTTCTACTCCCCAACTGGCGAAAATTTTAGTATTACACACAACTGTATTCTCATCAAATCTGACATTAAAATGTAGGGGTATATCTGTCACATCTGATTCAACCTTATGTTTTTGCTTCTTAACCTCTGGTCCCTCTAGATTTATGTGAAATCTTCTTATTTCATCAAAAAGACTGCCTGTTATTTTAATTCTGCTTCCAGGAGGAAAATTGTTGTTTAGATTTGTTGAAAAACCTGATAAGATATCCTTACCAAACACTTGAAATTCTTTTGTAAAAGTACCATTTTGGCCCATGTTTGAGCATGCAGGCATTGGATCCCAATTTAACACATCTCCTGAATTTGTTACTGCCCATACAGAATTGGCAGATGGTTTACCTGAGACACCATTTATTTGTGATGTAATGTCTACTAAAACACTTAACCATTCTTCTTGTTCCATTTCAGAAATAAACTGAACTTTTATGGTACCTTTGTTCTGACGGGGTATTGATAAACATATTCTGGGGCTTCCTGGTTCTGATATAGAATACACATTGGTCACTTCACATAAATTTACTATGAATTGAATTGTACCATCTGGTTGAAAAACAGACAATGTTCCTGTACTCTCCATGTCATTCCAGTAAAGGGACAGTATGCAATCATCCATTGAACTACTTGCATTGACTAGCCTGGCTTCACAGCTTCGGGTCCAGCCCTTTTCTTCAACTGCCACTCCATACTTCAATAGGTCTATGGAGTGCATGTTGTTTCTGCTTTTAAGATTATCTAAAATGTCAAGTCTCCATTTAGCTGATAAATCAGTATTGTGCACATTATGAGAGCCTGAGAACCAGTGAGGCACTTGAACAGTGTCAACACAACAAGCACTGGCCTCCACAAATGCCCAAGTAGTGTCACATGTTCCCCAAGCTGTTTGGCTAACTTCATCATCAAAATACATTCCAGAGTCCACATCAAAGACACTGCTATCACTATCAGGCTGGGCCTCCATGCCCACAACTGAACCAACACTCCTCACTGGACTCCAGGCTCTGGGGTTCTTCAATGTAGTCTCATAACTCTTTCCTGTGAGATCTATGCTTTCAATATTCACAGCTCCCTTTGGTCTAGCATCTTTAGGATGCTTGATAGGCATTGTGTGTTCAATAGGAGCAGAGTGTGATTCCTCCCAAGAATTGTGTAAATTAATATTTGTTTTCCTTTCTGGTGTTGCTTCACTAAGTGTGGTCAGACTGTGATGTTTGGCATTAGAAGCAGATGATACTACACTCGCTGAGCTTGATGTTCGACTCAGCTGCATGTTTGCTTGAACCATTCTCCATCTTTTGCCTGTCAGTTCAGCTGGAGTGATGCCACTTCGCCAATAAATACTTCTGTCAGTTTCTCCAATTGCAAAAACTTGATCATTTATGCCTACAGATACTTGTATCATATTTCCTGTAATTTCCAACCATCCACTACCAGTGGCAGAAGATTCTGAAGTACCTGCACTGTTTCCATCTATTCCTTTTCTAAACCACATTCTGGTATCAGAGCTCACAGCCCAAGCAACATTGAAGCCAACAGAAATAGAGAGAATTTTAGTTTCATTTGGTGATTTAACTTCTAGCCAGGACTCACCTGTTTGGCAGTCTTTAGTGATTCCTTTCCTTATAATGACTCTTCCAGTCCAAAGCAAGGCCCAGACTAATCCTGAAGATCCTACTGTGATTTGTTTGATATCACAGTGTGGTGGTATACTAATATTAATCCACTTTAATCCTTCAGGAGATGTGGTACTAACACCAGCTCTGTACATAACTCTACCATGAGCTGTTATGGCCCAAACTGATAGAGTGCCAGGTGCAGCATAAGGCATTTGGTTGCCACCAATGCTTACATCAATGAACGGTTCTTGAGTGGGATCTTTGTGCAAAGGTGCTATTGCGCACCAAGAATTCATAGCACTAAATTTTCTATAGCGGATCCACTTTCGTCTCCGCACACAAGATTTCCACTGTTTGGAAGGGCCAAACTGGGCAGGAAAATCTACTGCATAGCTCCATCCATCATGATCTAAAGGCTGTCCATCCAGAGTTAGCTCCAGCTGCCAGTCGCCTTCCCACTGCCATGCCATTGACGGCAGCCTGATACGATCAATTGCCCTGTCCTTAGTGCCATCTTGAGATGAAAAGTGATATCTATCGGTAGGTAGGAGTCTGCTACTAAAGCCATCGAGCGGTAACCACCTCTCATTTTCAAAGGACTCTTCTTTGACACGAATAGGAATTTCTAAACCATGAACGTGAAGATATATTTGTCGGTCACCACCAACGGCCCATAAGAAATGTGGAACTGCAGAAAGGGTCTTGAATTCTAAACCCAAATACATGAATTCTCTCCAGCACGAGCCACTGGTTGAAAGAGCGTAAACTTTACCTTCATTGTTGATAGAAAATAGTAACGAGTTACTAGACATAATCAGCTATACGAGCCGCACAATAACTGGCTGGTTTACAACACTTTATTCTTCGCTGCCATATTCTTCCATTGATATTATTTTGATTCAATCAAGTATACAATTGTTGAAACTTGAATGGACATTAAACATCAATCAATCACCCAAAACGCCCAAAAGCACCCACCCAACCAACAAAAACCGCTGTTGTAAATTAATGTGTGTGATTAAATTATCTTTGACAGCTGACTGTAATGCACAGAGTAGGTATTCACTAGACTGAATTAATTCACCCTAAGTCAAAAAGTCAAAAGTCAAAAGTCAAAATATTTTATTCAATATGATCTTATAAAAGACCACTTAGACATGTCACGTTCTTAAAACTAGGGGATTCTATTGCCTGTTCTAGGCATGGGTAAACTGAATCAGAGGCATTAAAAAGAATCGTTTCACTACGGTGACGCGCTAGCTTAACTATTCCCTCTAAACCATAACGATTCACTGATTCACCGATTCATCGAGTGTCCGCCGAGTGCTGAAGTGCCGACTGCGAGAATTCGGAATCGTTCGGGTGATGTCGGGTCTACATTTTGTGATTTAAAAATAAGATTTGGTTTTTGTCATTGCAATGTATTGCATGTAGATGATGATGATTATTATAGATGCTGTAAATTACTGTAAATATATTGATTTTTCAATCTTACGTATTTTATTTAACTACAGTTTGATTGACAGCTCTAAGCCTACTTGCCGTATTACTATTTAGTTTAGCCTGTGTTAATTTCTGTTAGTTGTAATAAAGTATATTTGGTCTGTTGTGATTGAACTACTGACTATTTTTGTAAAGCAGGCAGTTATATACATAATTACAAAGGAATCCCTAAATCACACCACATTTCAGAATCGCTAAGGAGTATTTTTAAATCCCATTCAGCGAGTCAGTCGGCGACTATTGACTAAATACTTCAATTCTGAATAATAACACAAGCGATTAGTGAATAGTTAAGGTGAATAGAGAATACTTAAGGTGAATTAATTCAGTCTAGTGAATCAGACTCAGTGAATCGTTTCGGATAACTGAATCAAGATTACCCATGTCTAGCCTGTTCCAACGCGATTCCCTACACCAGGGAAAGAAGCAGGCAAGAACCTGGTGATGCGGGCCTAGCATTTTTTTCAGTGGTCCAATAACTGAGTTGGAGCATGTTCAGTCCCAAGCGTTTTTGTCATCTAAATAATCTGATATTTTATAATAAGCTTTGTTTAAAAGATGACGTTTAATTTGCTTTTTAAATTTGTTAATTGATAAGTCTTGCAAATCACTTGGAACTTTGTTATAGAAGCGTACACATTGCCCTTTAAATGATCTCTTAACTTTTTCGAGCCTAATCGTGGGAACAGCGAGTTTATCCTTATTTCTAGTATTTACATTATGGTTATCACTATTTTTCTTAAATAATTTAATGTTTTTCCGTACATACATCAGGTTTTCATATATAAACTGGCTAGGCACAGTCATTATAAATATTTCTTTAAACTTATTTCTAAGTGACTCTCTGGGACCCATACAATAAATTGCTCGAACAGCCCTCTTCTGCAACACAAACACGGTGTTAATGTCTGCAGCACACCCCCACAACAGAATGCCGTAAGACATAATGCTGTGAAAGTAGCTGAAGTAGACTAGTCTAGCAGTATCTACGTCTGTGTATAGACGTATTTTTTTCACTGCGTATGCTGCAGAACTAAGTCTCTTCGACAATCCATCTATAATGTGGACCCCATTGAAGCTTACTATCTAAAGTTATGCCTAAGAATGTAGTGGTGTCCACGAGATCTATTTGTTCGTTCGTAGTATTCTCTATTCACCTTAACTATTCACTAATCGCTTGTTTTATTATTCAGAATTGAAGTATTTAGTCGCCGACTGACTCGCTGAATGGGATTTAAAAATACTCCTTAGCGATTCTGAAATGTGGTGTGATTTAGGGATTCCTTTGTAATTATGTATATAACTGCCTGCTTTACAAAAATAGTCAGTAGTTCAATCACAACAGACCAAATATACTTTATTACAGCTAACAGAAATTAACACAGGCTAAACTAAATAGTAATACGGCAAGTAGGCTTAGAGCTGTCAATCAAACTGTAGTTAAATAAAATACGTAAATTTTGTAGTATAGTATCATCTTTGGATAGAGAGACTCTAATTCCATCCAAGTGAGAGAGGAGTAGTTAGTAGAAATCGCCCGACATCACCCGAACGATTCCGATTTTCCGAATTCTCGCAGTCGGCACTTCAGCACTCGGCGGACACTCGATGAATCGGTGAATCAGTGAATCGTTATGGTTTAGAGGGAATAGTTAAGCTAGCGCGTCACCGTAGTGAAACGATTCTTTTTAAGGGCCCCCGCAGACGGCCGACTTTTTGTAGGTGGAAAAATCGGTCGAAAAATAGAACGTACTGACAACAATAGTGCAACGCACACGACCTACAAAAAGTAGGTGAGAAAAAAGTAGGTGGCATTCCGACCGACCCGACACCGACTCCGAATGTGTAGGTCGTTTAGTGATGCGCTTTTCGGAATAAGTGATAGAGCTTACTCCGCAAGTGGACTATTTACTCCGAATTTTATTTGCTTAGGTACCTAGGTACACTTCTGGTAGATAAGTAGGTTCAATCATTAATGATTAAACGAACTTACCAAGTATGTGAAGTTCTATCATAATTATACGAAGTGCTCCGTCCGAAGACATTAGTAGGTTAGACTTAGAATATTATATAGACACAACGTAGTTACGCATAACGTGACACCACTTCAGCACTTTAGTTCAGAAAATGTTGCCGTAAATGGCAACACAGAATCTTTTTTTTTTTTTTTTTTGTTTTACGACTACCCCCGCCCTCGGTTTCCTGTTTGAGCTCGCTCCTTTGCTGCTCATTAAGTTCAGAGGATATTTCCGCAACCGCTTGGGTTATCAGGGAGGGTGGGTGTTACCTACTAATGTCTTCGGACGGAGCACTTCGTATAATTATGATAGAACTTCACATACTTGGTAAGTTCGTTTAATCATTAATTATACTCGTGCTCCGTCCTCTACATTAGTAGGTTAGACTTAGAATATTATATAGACACAACGTAGATGTTTAGAGCATGTGAAGGAAATATCAACATGTTACATATAAACAAAAATACAAATAACATTAACAAAATATTTATTTATATTGACTTCGTTTATATTAATATTTTAAACATCAACTCATAAGAATTTTAACAATCAGTTATAAATTATATTGAGTTAGGTAATTCTTGCCAATGAATTTGCAATACACCAATCATAATAAGTACAAATTCTTGTAAGTAAGGATATCCTTAGGTAGTAAAGTATACATTATACATAGGTATGAAATCAATTTGAACAGATTGTTCTTGCTAAAGACAGATTATCATCATTATCTATAATAGGCCTGTTATAAAACTTGGCAAAGGTGGTGGAGCTACCACTCCAGCCTGCAGTTTGTCTTATAACATCAAGATTTACACCTAGCTTATGAGCTCTGGATGTTGCGGCATGACGTGTACTATGTGAGGAAAATATAGTTACATCTATTCCACTATCTTTCAGGACAGACTTGATCCATCTACTGAGGGTTTGTGTTGAAACTGTATTGTGAGGCTTACGAGCACTAATAAAGATATCATTAGATTTTCTTAAAGTCTTTGTTTTATCCAAATAGGCAATAAGGGTTTTTGCAGGGCATATACCGGGTCTGTCTTCAAAATAGGGCAAGTAAAGAGTTGGCTGTTTGAGGCCAGCCTTGGATGTTTTTATTAAATCTGAGATTTTAACAATTAACTGATTACTCTGAATAACTATGTTATCTATTTGAATTTTAGATAGAGTTTGTACTCTGTGCGCTGTTACTAGCGCCAGCAAGGTGACACATTTTTTAGAAAGTTGATCTAGCAAAAGACTTTCATTAGGATACATAGTTTCTAAATGATTTAGGACAACACTTGTGTCCCAAGTAGCATTATATCGTGGCAACGGGGGCCTTAATTTATATACACCCTTGCAGAATCTGGTGAGCCTATCATCGTCAGATATATTTCCTACAATAAGGGACAGCGCACATCGATGGCTGTTAATTGTTCCATATTGAGCGCCGTCATTAAAAACTTTTGTTAAAAAGTCTATAATAATTGGTATAGACGGCTCAAAAATATTAATGTTATTTTCTTTACAAAAAACATACCATTTCCTAAGACATACATCATACTGCTTTAGGGTGTTGTCTGAGAGGGAGGCCAGCATTATGTCTAGGGCAGCGGATGGAACTAGTCGCTGTGAAAGCGCCATCCGGACAATCTGCCTGCAACCAGGGTAGTGTGAGCTTGGAGGTTGTGTTTGCTGGAAATGGGAAATATCACATCATTAGTATTTAGCTGGACTACATCCGAAGATAGTAGCAGACGCATAAATAGTGGATACCAAGGCTGTGTAGGCCAATTTGGGACTACAACAATACCTATAGCTTTTTCCGAAATAATTTTACGTAAAGTTTTCAGTATAACTGCTACTGGAGGAAATGCGTAAAATGAATATTTGGACCAGTCCAAGGTGAAGGCGTCTACAGCAAAGGCTTCTGGATCTCTGTGCCAAGATACAAATTTAGCACATTTATTATTGATACGTGACGCAAAGAGATCGATCTCAGGAACAGAAAATTTATCTATTATTTTTTGGAACCCTGTGTTTGACAATTCCCATTCCACATCGGGATGGGTTTTTCTAGATTCCCTGTCAGCATTGAAATTATCAGATGATTTTATGTATGACGCCACTACGAAAATGTTTCGGGATTCACACCATTGCCAAATGTCTTTTGTAACTTTTGTCAGATGGGGGTACTGAATACCCCCCATACGATTGATATAGCTAACAGCGGTAGTGTTATCAACTCTTAACAAAATTTGACAGCTACGAAGGTTTTTAGAAAAAATCTTGAGGGCGAAGTAGGCTGCTAAAAGTTCTAGATGATTTATATGCAAATTAACTTCATTTTTAGACCAACAGCCATTAGCAGTTTGACCTTTACAGGCGGCCCCCCACCCAGTAGTTGAGGCGTCAGAGAATATTTCTAAGCAATAGATATCATTCTTAATATTATTAACAGAATGATCAATAGTATTAATCCACCAGTCTATGTCAGGTAATAGAGACTCTGGAATTGACATGTATCTATCATAGTCATCATTGTGTTGTAAGTTAAGAAACTTACAGCGTTCTAATTGTTTGGTATAAAGCCATCCGTATTCTACGGCTGGGCACGCGGAAACTAATAAACCTATTAGCTGAGCGAATTTCCTAATTTTACATCTCTTTAATCTCCTGATATATTCCAACTCTAGTCTAATTTTGTTTTTCTTATCCGTAGGTAACCTTATCTGCCATTTGTGGGTGTCAATAATATATCCTAGATATTTGCATGATTTTGAGGGTACTGTTACACTTTTTTCCTGGTTAATGATGAAACCTAATGCATTTAATAATATGCGGGTAGTTTCGACATTTTCTCGGCATTCTTGATATGATTGGCCGCTAAGAAATATGTCATCTAAATAAATTGAGGATATAAACCCGCAAGCTCGTAACAGTTTAATGACCGGCTTCATGAGTTTAGTAAACACATATGGCGCTGTACAGATACCGAATGGAAGGACGGTGAATTCATAGAGTTTATTATCACAGACAAATCGCAAATATTTTCTAGAGCTCGGATGAACATTGACTAGAAAATAAGCATCTTTTAGGTCTAATGTTGCTACGTAACAATCTTTTGTTATGAGTTTAAGAACTGTGCGAATATCTTCTAGCTTAAAATGCTGAGTTACGATGAACTCATTTAAACCCTTCAGATTTAATATGAATCTCATCTTTCCATTCGGTTTCGGTATCATAAAGACACGAGACACATACTGATTAGGACAAGCATCGCATTCTGATATTGCCCCAATTGATAAAAGGTTTTGTACAGATTCTACCAAGTGACCTCTTTGAGAAGTAGAACTAGACTGCATATCTCGAGATGGTGGGTACGCCTGGTGTACAGGTTGGTCAAATTTAATTTGATAACCATTTATCCATGATAAAATGGTACGATCTTTGGTTATTAGGGACCATTGCTTATAAAAATGGGAAAGTCTACCAGCGTAGCGTACCTTGTCTACTGTCGGCGGGTCTGCTTGCGTCGCGGCGTGTAGTTCCGCGACGAGTTGCCGCGAGGCGCTGCATTCTGAGAAGCAGGCGGCTGGTACGTTGGCGGCTGGGCCGGCGGCTGCCTGCGAGCCGGGGTCCTCGCCTTCCAGTTTAAATTATGATTTTTCGATGTACCCGGCAAGTTCGACTTCTTAGACTTCCTTCCCGAATGAGGCTTCAATTCGGAGGATGATTTTGACACTGCTTTTGCTGTCTTTATTGTCTCCGTGAAGTTACTTCCAAAAAGAAATGAATCTATTTTTGTGGAAGTCAGCTGGTCTTTTAGATCCTTTTTGACCGTGTAAAGAGCAAATTGACGTCTTGCTTCCGATTGGGAGTGTTGTACGTCGCAAAAAATTCTACCCACATCCATGAGATTTTTTATGAGCTCTGTGTCTTTGTTGTCAGCACCGAGCTGGTCAGTTATGATCTTGCCTAAAAAGGAGATCCCAGCTGCCATCTGCTTCTGTCTGGTTTCTATGGCCTTGTCCCTTTTAACGACCTGGTCCGTTAGAGCTGCTTTTATTTCTACATTGAGCTGCGGTGCGGCAATATTTTTACAATTTGCCGGGACTAGGTATTTTTTAATGAGATCTTTGCGCATGTCTTTATCAAGACCAGACGTCGCTATGTGGGTGAATCTAGTGGCAACATCTTTATTGATGTCAGGCCCGTAATCTTGAGTTATTGACGGATCAGCACCCAATATCTCCAAGATGTCTGTGGCTGCGGCAGCATCGTCCAGTGTAATTGGGGCGAGCGTGTCCTCGCAGCTGTCCGATATTGTTATCGGGGGTATTTCGTCATTTTGTGTCGGAGGTATTGTCGCAGTTTCCTCGCAATGATCCTCGACATTTGCGGTTACTTCTTGGTCTGTAACAAGAAATAATGGTTTATTCGCATGATAATAATACGTACAATCAAGTACATAATTATTAAGGGTTAGCCATATTTAACGACTTATCAAGTGTTTGGTTAACTTAGTTGCGAATGTTGCAATGCATCTAAAAGCCCATCAGCGATGCGGCGGGATAGTTCCACTGACTACTCATGACGCATAATTATAATACGTGGCTTACAAGTAAATTGTTAAACCGTGCTACGAGACAAGCTCGAGTGTTATTTTGATGGCTTAGATTCAGTAAGACGTGTTGTCATCCAGACGATGCGGCGAGACAGTCCTACAGACTACTCTGATGCACCTCTTTAGGCTTAGTATTATCAATAATTTGATAATTCATGTGGGTAGATAATCTACAGATTAGGTACCTTAATAGATTAAATATATATAACCTGTTTTAGCAGTTTAGACAATGCGGCGAAATAGTCCCACAGACTACTCTGATGCACCTCTTTAAGCAAAGCATTATCAGTAACTTTGACAATTAATGCGGGTAGATAATCTTCAGATTAGGAACCTTAGTGAATTAAATATATTTAACCTGTTTTTAGCAGTTTAGACAATGCGGCGAAATAGTCCCACAGACTACTCTGATGCACCTCTTTACGCATAGCATTATCAGTAATTTGACAATTAATGCGGGTAGATAATCCTTCAGACTATCGTAATGAATTAAGTATAAGTAGGTACTCACTTAATCTATACTTTTAGCCGTTTAGACAATGCGGCGAGATAGTCCCACAGACCACTCTGGTGCACTTCTATAGGCTTGGCTTTACAAGTATCTTGTTAAAATAATGCGGCGAGATAGTCCCTCAGACTACTCTGATGCATCATTAACTCGATATTATAAACCATTTAAGTAAAAAATGCGGCGAGATAATCCCACAGACTACTCTGGTGCATTTTTACTAAGCCAGCGTTTTGATTGATACCAAAAACATACAGAACTGTGGCGAGATAATCCCAAAGACTACTCTGATACAGTTATTGTAACCTGGCGTTTTATGAAGGTTTAAAATGAAAGAATTAAATAGGTAGGATACTTACTAGGTATGTTTTCCAAGGGGCTTGGAGACCTCGACCTTGAAGAACGTGAGGAAGCGCTCGAGGATCGGCTCGACGCCGACGAAGAAGAGCTTGTCGGAACACAGTTACGACTTTTACGCGAACGTTTCACTTCCTTCTCTAATTTTCGTAATTTATTAGCAATAAATTCTAAATCGGTATCATGTCTACGTTTCGGCATGATTTTATTTTTGTGCGATACCTACACTTGCAAGTAGGGACGAGTGAAGTGGTTGAGCACTAAAAAGCGAATGAGCAGCAAAGGAGCGAGCTCAAACAGGAAACCGAGGGCGGGGGTAGTCGTAAAACAAAAAAAAAAAAAAAAAAGATTCTGTGTTGCCATTTACGGCAACATTTTCTGAACTAAAGTGCTGAAGTGGTGTCACGTTATGCGTAACTACGTTGTGTCTATATAATATTCTAAGTCTAACCTACTAATGTAGAGGACGGAGCACGAGTATAATTCATAATTATAATTTATTGTTATTGGATTAATAATAATAATATTACAAGTAGGTACTTACCTAACCATGTAATTTATTAAGTACTTATTGTAATTTAAAGTAATTTCAACGAATTCCGCGGGAATATCAGGATAAAAGTAGCCTATGTATAATACCATGTCATTAGCTACCTATATCCCAAAGTAGGTATACAATAGGTTTTGTAGTTTTTTCGTGAAAGAGAAATAACCATACATCCATACTCACAAACTTTCGATAAGTAAATTATAGTAGGAATTTTCGTAGGATTAGTAGAAAGGATTATAACCGAAGTATATTTCGGCTGCATTATAAGAAAAGAAAGCTAGGTAGTCTTATCTTCTACTATATTATCTACTTAATTATCTTCCTTTGCAAATCCACCGTTCTAGTATTTTTCGATGTTGTCCCCTCACTAGCCACCTACAAAGTGACGGTCGTGTGCGTTGGAGTCTGTGACAAAGTAGGTGACAAAATCGGTCGAAAAAGCGACCTACTTTTCCACCTACAAAAAGTCGGCCGTCTGCGGGGGCCCTAATGCCTCTGAGGCTGCTGATTCAGTTTACCCATGCCTAGCTGTGACAGTCACTCACTCAATTCTCAAAAAGAAACAAGTATCTACGTCATCACATTTGTATAATTTAGACATTTTAAGACATTAAACTTTGATAGTAGTAAGTAGTTGATAGTAGGAAGCTACAATTTCCATTCCATAGATAAGAGGTACCTAAATTACAAAGAGAGGTATCGAGGTAAGCAGTTGTACCGAGGTAAAGGTTGAGTATGTAGGAACTTATGTACCTACCTACCTAGAAAAGGTGGTATGTAGGTACCTAAATTAAAAAATAAACATCTTTTACAATGGGTTTTATTGAAGAAATCATAGTCTTGCAAACGATTTCTTAATTCAGGAATTAAGAAAATTTACTATTAACTTAGATTTCAAAAGTTTAAATAATTAAACCCTATGTATTTAGGTACTACTTACGATAAACTAAATAGTTGTTTATTTTTGTGATAATAATAGTATTCAGATCAAGTCCATTTACCTAGATAACGTTGGTATTTATATCTAATTAAATTCACTATAAATTACTACATTAAGGTATAAAGCTAACAATGATAACGAAATACATAAAAATTATTAAACTGGTCAACTATCAAAACATAAAAAGAGGAACAGCAAAATTAAAAATAAACACTAGGCTATGGAAATTTGTAAAGCAATTAGATATGAGGTATACTTAATTGCTACTTACCTACTAGGAAATGTAATGGTTTAACCACTATTCATAATATCACAACACAACGTTTAGCGCAGGTACCTATAATACTAAACAATTTTGTTATTAAATACTTCCAACATCTATGATGTTGGCAAAGATCATTAATGCATTAAATTAGCTAATCTAATATTAAAATAACATCAACTTAATTTAAGTAGTTGAATAGGACTTCCTTTCGTGGGTATTTTTTCTTTATCCAAGTGCTTCATATAAGCTAGAAAGCACGTCCATATAAGACTACAACCACTTATAAATGGAACTCTGTGTCTTGGTGGGATAACACAAAAGTTGAACATTGCTACTACCGGCCAAATTGAAGCACCAACCTGTAAAATTAAAATAATAATTAATCCTTAGCTTTAGAAGTGCTAAGAATTATTATTGTATTGTAAGGTAGTTCTCGCTACAGAGACGAGTGACCGACGCCAAAGACTGACAGTTAATCAACTGTCAGTCTTTGGCGTCGGAGGATACGCCTATAAAGTACATTGCAGAAGAGACTGAGATACCAGTCACCAGTCTCCTGTCTCGGTTCGAATCGGCGCGAATTTCCACTTTTAGAAATTATTATAAACTAGAAAGGAAACTATTCACTGCGGGTAACTACCCGCAGTGAATAGTTTCCTTTCCCTTGAGAATACCGGGATCAAAGAATCAAAGCTTATGTATTAATCTATAAGCCAGCTCTACTGGTACTAAATTTCATTCAAATCCGTCCAGTGGTTTGAGTGAAAAAGAATAACAATGAAACATTCATATAGTTACAAAATCTTGAATTTATAATCTAGTAAGATTAAACTCGTGCAAAAATATGACTTACTTTGTATGTGGGCCAAAACTTTACTTGTACTTCAGCTACGGCTTCATCAAAAGACTTTGATTCTAGTAAGCTCATTCCAAAGTAAAAGCTACACATAGCAAACGGAGTATATGTTATTGTTTCCACAAACGTCTGAAAAAATAATAATAATTGAAATGAAATGAAATGAAAATACTTTATTGCACACAGAAAATAAACTTATGAACTAAAATCCTTAAAATAATTGTACAAAGGGCGGTCTTATCGCTTAGGATCGATTTCTTCGATATTATCGATTTCTTTCCATACCAAGGTAGACAACCTTGGTATGGAAAGAAATCGATGGGATAATAGGAATGGTGGGGGTGTACAGAAAGTATGAAAAAAATAAAAAATAAACACAAAACAACTTAATAGTAACTAACCTAAGACTAATATAATATACAACAATAAACCATTACATAAATACCTACTGGTATACATACATACACAAATACATCAATGAAATATATATTATGCAGAAATAGACTAAAAATAATAATGATAATAATAATAACAATATTGTAATTAAATAAAATATGTAGGTACCATGTGGGAAATATGTATATAAGTGAATATACATACATTAAGAATTTAATACACACAATATAGACAATAGATAAATAGACGATGAAATTACGATATTTGTGATAGATAGAAGTTTTTGACACGAGATTTGAAAATAGATAGCGATGGAGATTTCCTGATGAAGATAGGCAAAGAATTCCAAAGCTCTACACCTTGGACCGCAAAAGAGTTGCTATAGAAGGAAGTTCTATGAACAGGGGTTTTGAGAAGGAGATTTTCGGATGAACTAAGTAATCGGAGATGATCTTCATGAAGGAAAACAAATTTGTCTTGTAAATAAGAAGGAGATAGAGGATTATAAAGCACGTTGTATAAAAGAGAGAGGATGTGAGTATTCCGGCGAAGACGGATAGGGAGGGAGCCATTTAAGCTTAAGACGGAACTCTGTAATGTGGTCAAATTTGCGAAGTCCAAAAATAAATCTGATACACAAATTCTGTAGCCGCTCTAGTTTATTGAGCTGTTCTTCAGTGAGGTCGAGATAGCTAACGTCAGCATAATCAAGAACAGGGAGGAGAAGAGATTGAGCAAGCGCAATTTTAGTAGCAGTTGGCAGGAAATTTCGTAATCTTCTGAGTGAACCAGCTGATAATTATTAATATTTGAATTCTTTTATTTATGGTAGGTAATAGCATTACATTTATGGTACCTAGTACTAGTTTTATTTTATCTGTGGTACTAGGTAGGTACACAACGTAAAAACAAAGGCAATGAAGTTAATGCCTAACACCTTGCCTTACCTATGCTTGCCAAACCTGGCCATTGAAAAAAACTCAACTGGAGAGACTAAAAGTATGCCAAAGAGGCATGGAGAGAAGCCTTATGGGAGTTAAACTAAAGGATAGGGTAAAAAATCTAACCATACGCAAGAAAACCAAGGTGAAAGACGTTAAACAAACAATTTTAGAACTGAAATGGCAATGGGCGGGACACCTACAGAGACTAGAGCCCAACAGATGGTCACAAATTGCTACAAACTGGATTCCCCGAGACACAAAAAGAAGATCAGGACGACCTAGAAAACGTTGGTGCGACGACATCATAGAAACTGCCGGAAACCTATGGTCAAGGACAACAAAAGACAGAAGAACATGGAAAAACTTGGAGGAGGCTTATACCGCTAAAAGCGGCCCTTACCAGACAAACGAGCCGAATATTATAGCCTAGATTTAGATTATAGGTAGATAAGCATCAAACATAGTAATATTTTTTTATAGCAAGCAAACTTAGATTTAATTACTTTTAAACGAACAGTGATATCTATCTATCTATCTATCTAAGCAATAAGAGCTCTTTTTATTTTTATTTATTTTACTAGGTACACTAGTCTGAGCCCCGCAGTGAACAGTTCTCGCTCCCGTCGGAATACCGGGATCACGGGATTCAAAGTGGTTATGAATTAATAACTAATTATGAATTAATCCAGGATATAAACTGTACCTATGTTCTAAGTTTCAATCAAATTCTTCCAGTGGTTTTTGCGTTAAAGAGCAACAACTTAACTTATACACTATACACTATCACGTTGGGTGCCCCGGACGCACTACCTCGTAGAGGAGCTGCGCCGCCACGGCGGCGCAGCTCCTCTACGAGGACCAGCAGGTGGGCCATGAATGAGTTAAACATCCTCACAAACTTTAGCGTTTCTATTAGTGGAAAGTACCTACCTACCTAGAGAAATTAAAATAATAAAAATAAATAGGAAAAATACTTGAATCACTTTAATCAAGCTATCGAACCCAAAGGATCTGCCTTATAACATGTAGGTAAGGTAACGTATGATGTAGGTATCTATATTATTTTACCTTTACTAGACCTAAACGAATAGATTGTCCAGGCCATACATTATTAGCTATTGTCAGCCAAGTGTACAGTGTTGGTGCAACATAACATGATCCGTAAAATCCATATCGAGCACATCTCCACCAGTCACAGTCATCTGAAAAATAAATAGGGTACAAAATGTTAGTCATACCTACTTAAGTAGGTATAGGTCACACATAAAATAATAAGTACTAGTATAGGTACATGTACCTATACTTACTTAATTTAGGTTTGCTTGCCTACATGTAAACCTAAATTAAGTAAGTAGGTAGGTAGTAGGTACTTAAAACCTGGTAAACCTTTTGCATAGGTACCAGGAACGGCAGGAACGTGTAGTAGGTACATGTGTAGTAGGTACGGGGATATTATACAAATTTAGTTCCAGCTTTTTCCGTAAGTCCAAAATTATTAAGTAAGTAGGTACCTACCTACCCAAGTAAAACCGTTAAAATTACCTATAGGTAGGTAAATACCTACATACCTACATATAATATATATGAAAACATTGTTACTGTACCTACCTAGGACTTAAATTTTTAAAATCAAAAAACTTCTGTCTAAATAAATAGGAAGAATGGGTACTTACCATAGTTTCTTCCTTCGAATGATTGCTGTACTAAACTAGACAATGACCAAGTAACAGCATAAGAGGTCATACCCCGAATAAGGGGATATTTCTTAAAAGGTCTAATGATATATCTGCTGAATACAGTCATTTTCCAAAATTTCAAAAGGTAGCTGGTATAATTTAATCAGTCACATAACTACGACTTTTCACAAGACATTTTCTTCAAATGAGTTTACTCATGGGTAGGAAGTAGAATTTCGTATCATGCAAACCTACATTCTGGAATTCCGCCAATCCAATCACCACCACTACACGTGAAAATGAATTGAAAATAGTACCTACTCGCACGGGCGCACATGGTAGGTACTGGAACACACATAGGTGATTAAATAAATAAGCGACCAATCGGAGTGAAAGAAATTCTGTTAGTGTGCATCACAGAACATATTTACTCTGACGAGGTGAGAAGAGTACCGTGCCGTGTTGAGTTCGAAATGCGTAGGAGTCGACCTTGGTAGCGTTTTCCGTGTTTAGCTGATTACACAGCTGTTGCATCATAACATCAGTTTATTGTGTTACAGACTTTCAAACTAATTTTGACTGATGAGTTCGATGTATAAAAATGGTTGTATGCATGCCTACCTTTTTTGTGTCAGTCTCTCTCACTCATCATTGATTGACTTTGACGTCTATCTATCTGTCATACAGTATCAAATGTCATCGATCGAATCGAATCGATAGTTCCATCCATGATTGTTTGTTTTCATTGTTTTGATTCAGTGATTTTCTCTGTGCATATCTGATTTAATTTCATAATTTATTGATTTATTTTGTTTGTGACCATACTACAGAGTTTGTAATATCTGTCTGTATGGGTATTTTTACGGTGAAGGCAAGAGAAAAATAGTGTTTGTACTTGATAGTTAGAAGTTAAATCTCATCGTTGCAGTATGCCGACTTACGAATGGTCTGCCGTGCTACCATGAAAAACGAATATCGAAATTTCGGCACCCGTTTCGGACGGATCGGTACTCTTGGTGGCTTCGATCGACGCGAAATTCGAAACGGTGAAACGTCCGAACCGAACACTGACAGTCGACGTTGGAACCCTACTCCAAGTGGTATCCGAAACGTAAATTTGAAGTTGACAACGAAATAGCTGCCAAATAAATCGATGAAACTCAATAATCCGCAACATCTCAACGATAGCCTCTATGCTGTCGTTTTGAGTTTCGTTTTTCATTTCTGCGCAAATTAATTTCCAATTTTGTTGATTATTTCATGTATTTTTCTTCATTTGCCTAGTGTATTGATTTAAGTACTTACTTCAAAGTGGGGCCTTTGAATACGGATGCTCTTTGTAGTTGCTGCAAGATAGACTGTAAGTATGAACTCTGTTGCTACTTTTGACTAGGTACGATTTTGATTCGATTAACCTAAGTAGGTAAATAATCTAGTATTTTGTTATTTTTCGAAATACCTATCCCAAAGATAATCCTCATAAAATTTTGATCTAAAGCATGGCGAGATATTTACCACTCCTACGAGACGAAGGAGTAGCACGAAAAGCGCAACGCCAAGAGCAGAGGAATGCGCTCAATATTGAAAACATTCCTAACACGGAGTTTATAAAAAATTATAGGCTTAGTAAAGAAGCCTATAGAGAAATAAGTGAAGATCTCTTACCACTTTTACCACCGAAGCGCAACGATGTTGGAGTCTCGCCGGCGACAAAGGTAGGTACCTACCTACCTAGGTTTATTATTCTAAAACTCTACACTCCAAATGCTGTAGGTACTATTATACCTCAGACCTACCTACTTGTGGCGTAATATACTTACTTATTGATTTCTTCATTTTGCAGATTTTAGTGGCATTAAACTTTTTTGCTCGGGGTAGTTATCAAGGCTCAGTTGGTTTGAACTCTGATGCACCAATGGCTCAACAAACTGTGTCTAAATGCATCAGAGAAGTTACCATTGCACTAAACCAACCGCAGATTCTAACAAAATACATTCGATTCCCTCAGAATGTACAAGAAAGAAGTGTAGTAAAGTCTAGGTAAGTCAATACTTTTTTATTACTTAATGTTTTACTTTTTTAACAAGTTCAATAGGTAACAAACATTGTGAGCAAACGCCATAGACATCCCCCATGAAACATCTTCAAAGTATCTAAAGAATTAAGTATTTAAATTAAATATTTTATTTATATAATTTTTTTCAGTATACTTACCTACCTACTTAATAAACACTAATCATTACAGATTCTACAATAAGTATGGGATGCCAGGGGTATGTGGGTGTATTGATGGTACGCACATATCAATTACTCGGCCAAATGAACACGAAGAAAGGTTTTATAACAGAAAAGGATTTCATTCATTAAATGTACAAATGGTAAGTAGACATATTTATTTATATTGACAAACGTTAAAATGTAAAAGATAAGCACCACTTAACATTTAGGTACATTTGTAGTAGTGTATCAATACACAAATTAATTTACAGGTATGCAATGCTGACAATTATATAATGAATGTGGATGCTGGCCATGGTGGAGCCAGCCATGACTCATTTATTTGGAACGAGTCAGAACTCAAGTCCCATTTTGAATCATTGACAGCAAATGGAGAACTAAACTATCTATTAGGTCAGTTATAGCAATAATGTTTAACATCACACGCCTGCAAGTCCATAAAATAATTTGCCATTTATAAATTACTAACTGTATCCCGCGGTTTCACCCACGTAAGTCCCATTCCCGCGGGAATACCGGGATAAAATATAGCCTATAACCTTCCCAACAGTCCATTCTTCACATTGGTAAAAGAATTTTTGAAATCGGCTGAGTAGTTTCGGAGATTACCTCCGTCAAACAAACAAACAAATTTACCTCTTTATAACATTAGTATAGAAATATAGATATAAGTAGATTTTCTGTTTTCAGGTGATTCAGGATATCCTCTAAGGGAGTACCTTATCACTCCCTTCGGGGAAACAACTGACGGCTCACCAGAAGAAAACTTTAATTCTACACACAAAAAAACAAGGGTGATAGTAGAACAAACTTTTGGGATTTTGAAAGGACGATTTAGATGCCTCCTTGCACACAGAGTATTACACTATGCACCTGAAACAGCAGGTAAAATCACTATTGCCTGCTGTGTTCTGCATAATTTATGCATCCTGAAAAACTTAGAGACAATTAACTTAACCGACAATGACAGAGAACAAGATGAAAACCTGCAGCCTACCACCGCATTGCCTCACCAACAATTATACACCCAGGAAGCACTTCAGAGAGGCCGTATGATGAGGGCGACTCTGGTTAACCATTTAAACAGGAATCATAATTAAAAACCTGAATGTCAATCATAAAAGTTTTCATCTTGTTCTCTGTCATTGTCGGTTAAGTTAATGGTCTAAGTTTTTCAGGATCAGAACAAGGAGGCATCTAAATCGTCCTTTCAAAATCCCAAAAGTTTGTTCTACTATCACCCTGCAGTGGGACGATAATATTACTTTTACCTACCTACATAACTGTCGTTACATGAAACATTATCATTTAGTACTAAATAATAAAATTAATGCCAAACAAACTGAGACTTTCATTAAATCTTTTATGTAGCAGATACATTATCTAATAACATGTTTATAAAATCAGTCTTACTGTAGTATTTATTTTAATTTTTAAACCAACTAATTATTATTCAGTCTAAATATTAATCTAATAAAATACAATAGGCTCAAAATACTCAACATCATATAAAATCTTTTAATTACTTAACAACAAATTAGTTTTACTAAAAAGGTATTATTTTTAACATAAAATCAGTCTCACTATCTCTATTTTAATTCTTAATTTACTCTACAACATTTGGAAGATCTGTGTTTGGTTCTATAAGTTTGAGGCGAACTACTAGTTTACATGAAGTCTTACTGTAGTATTTATTTTAATTTTTAAACCAACTAATTATTATTCAGTCTAAATATTAATCTAATAAAATACAATAGGCTCAAAATACTCAACATCATATAAAATCTTTTAATTACTTAACAACAAATTAGTTTTACTATAAAAGGTATTATTTTTAACATAAAATCAGTCTCACTATCTCTATTTTAATTCTTAATTTACTCTACAACATTTGGAAGATCTGTGTTTGGTTCTATAAGTTTGAGGCGAACTAGGTACTAGTTTACATGAAGTTCATGTCTATGGTCTGACTGCTGCAGCAGAAGAGTTTTTAATGAGTTCTATTAACTCTTTTACCGCAGCAGTCAGGCCATGTAGCTCATTTTTAATGTCTTTAAGCGCTCCAATTTTTTCTGTTTCTAATTTGACTAAATTAGATTTAAAGTTATCTTTTGGGATAACTTGCCGGCGTCTTCGGGGCCTACTAGCTTGGACAGCGTCATTATGTTCGGTGCTCTGCAGATCCTGAGTTGTTGAAGTTTCATCAACTCGGATTGGCTCTGCAGGCACCTCAGCATATGACGCTATCTCAAGGTCCAAATCCTATAAAAAAAACTATGTTAGTTTTTTGGATTATGTAGGTAACATTTTAAGGAATTTAATTTATCAAGTTTTATAGCTTACCAAGGTCGCCGGCGGCAGTACCGGTGATGACGCCAACGGCGGTATCATCACCGGTACTCGTGCACTCGTTGCAGGTGCCCCAAAGCCCTCGCCCATCACAGACAGCACTTTTAGCTCCCAAGGAGCGGGAGGTGGGCACCCTTCTCCTCCACCAGTGGCGGCAAAGGACCGTCTCGCGAGTGCCGCATTTTTTTTTGCTAAATACTTTCTGTCGCTCCAGACCTAAAACAATCACAAGACAAATATTAGGTACTTATAGGTACTTACTTTATCAAAAAATTTTTTAGGATCTTTACGTTCATTATGAAACTTACTTTCTGCCACTGTTGCGTCGTTTTACAGCTGCCGCCTAGGGAGTTTAACTGATGTGAGATTTCATCCCACATCAATTTACTCCTTCGGCGACCATCGGCAGACCGCAATAGGCCCCTCGCCAAATCGCTGTGCCTTTCCAAAAAGTCTAACAGTGTTTGTAGCTGTTCCTCTGTGCAGCTCGTCATGGTTTTTTTAGAGGTATTTGCAATTTTAAAAATCTCACTTCACTTTTCAAATTTCAAATCTTGATGAAAACAATAACAAACAAAATCTCTACAGCCAGCCACTCTCCTTCAGTCAGTCAGTCACTGTTTGTTTGACATTGGCATTTGCATTTTTATGACAGATGTGTCATTTATAACAACAACTTTGAGGATAAAAGTGAATCAAACAGGTCAAGCAAACGTTTTTATCCCACAATTTTTCACCATGCAAAGTTAATAATATTATCTGTGTAATCATTCATTTCCGTTCGTTCCGCCTCTCCGTTGCGGATCACGTCAGCGAATGTGACGGACGATCGTTTTTGGGAGTGCGGTTTTTCGATGAATGCGGGAACGTTTCGGCCACCGTCATCGGATTCGTTTTACGAAAGCTGTGGTAAGACCCCTGTATTTTCCGTATACCTATGTACTCAAAACTTGTAAAGATCTGAAAATAATGTAGGTATTTCTGTATTATTTCAGGATTGCTTGTAAAAAGGCAACTTTTATACGTCGAAATTTGCCTTTGTTTGAAGTTGCGAATCATCCGCTGAAGACAACTGTGGTATCCATGGTAAATTTAAAATGCGCTTTGCAGCCCACATCATAACCAACTACCTATCTCTAAAACAATGTAATTTTATAATTTTTTTCTTATCTTTGTAGAAAGAAAGTCCTAGCAAACAGTTTATTGATCAGTTAAATAAATGGAGTTCAAACTTTGAAGAAGTGGATCCCTTACTGAAGTTTGAGCAAATTAATTTGGAGGAGGTATGTAAGTGATCATAAATGAAACGGTCTTTTTACCTACATTATAACTTATACTACTATATTTTTTTAGGATACTATTCCTTTAGAACCCATTGATGAAGTCACAAATTATTTGAAGTCATGGAACAGTAGGCGAACAAACATACTTAATAAATTCACAACTGGTGAAAAGTTGACCATTGTCAGTAGCTATTTGCCAGGTGGTGAAAAAAGTAAGCAAATATCACTTTTTATACTTGCTTGTTTATTACACCTCTCAGCTTATCTTCATCATCATCATCATCCACAGCCCGTATTACCCACTGCTGGGCATAGGCCTCCCTTAATTTGTGCCATCTACTATGATCCTGCCACAGTTGCATCCATTGTTGCCCCACAACGCGAACTTAAGAAAAATAAAGGAGATCATTCAAGTTGGACCAAAAAACTAAAGTGCCGGCCAGAAAAAAAAAATGTGATTTCCTGTTAGAGCATATTATTCCTGAGATTTTTTACTATGACACCTAACCCGTACAAATTATAGTTGAGCCGTAATATCTATTACAAAAATAATAATTTGTTCTAAAATAATTCTTGGTATTGACAGTTTAGTAGTAAAATATGTAGTAAAATATTGACAGTTTAGTAATAAAAATGTTTTACAGCCATGCTCAAGTCAATCTGTTATTGTTCTCTTCTTCTTTTTCCTAGCCACATTCAACCCTATGGGTGTAGGCCTCCTTCATAATATGCCATTCTTTTCGATTTGTGCAGTTTCCATCCATTTCACTCCAGCTGTTCTTTTGTCATCATACCAACGCATTTCCGGCCTGCCTCTTGGGCGAGTTTCATCCCATAGTCTCCTTTCGGCTAGTGTTTTGCACCACGAGTCTTGTTTCCTGGCGACGTGACCAGCCAAGTTAATTTCTAAACGTCCAGAGGCTTCACTAAGTTCCTGTATCATGGCCTCAAGGTCGTGAGGGTTGTCCAAGAATTAAAAGATATCGTCGGCGAATCTCAGGTTACTCAGTCTAGTTCCCGCTATATTAAGACCACGATTTTCCCAGTCTAAGTTTTTAAAAATGTCGTCAATAAATGCGAGCCATAACGGTAGTTGATATTCTGTAGCCTTTTCGATGACGATTCTCATAGCGAGTAAGTGGTGCATGGTGTTACAACTCCTAAACCCAGCTTGCTCAACTGGCTGATAAAAATCAAGTAACTGTTATTGTTATTTCTGTTGGGTTCGATGTTGAGATGGATATATGGAGTGACGAAAATAGTTAAGATAAGGAAGGAATGAGTACGAGTGTAAACGGGAGAATTGATAAGTTGAGGAGTGCAACATTGGCGTGGTATGGTCGCGATGAATATGAATGTGGATGGATACACTGGAAGAGGTAGGCCTAAGTAAAGATAGAGGAAAATGGAAGAAAGAAACGTGTTGTGCCGACCCCGCTTAGTGGGATAAGGGCAGGGAGATGATGATGATGATGAGCAACACCCAATCGCCTTTTTTTCAGTAATACAGGTGCCATAATAGCGCAATTCACCTAAGTATTAGTAGTGTTATTGCAATTCGAAACGGTCAAAATATACTTTTTCTATAGTAAATAAAAACTAAACCGTTAGGCGTACAGGTTTGCTTACATAATAAAAAATGTTAGTTTTGACATGCTCTACCTAGAAATAACATTTTTTTCTATTGGCCGGCACTTTTGATTTTTGGTTCAAAAATGTATAGAGCGTGAATGATGTCCTTTCCAGATATCAAATTTTATTAAAATCACAACTTCTAACTATAACTTTTATTAATACCATATTTTTTTGTTTATTTTGGTTTGCTTTTAAGTTAGTTCCTTTTCAGCGCTTATTAGACAGGTTTCCAATTTAAATGAGAAAGTAAAACATCGGCTGGAGCAATTGGATGAGTTTGATGAAAGTTCTGTCAGGAAAACAATGGGGTTAAGCCAGCAAGAGTATGTCTCAAAAATTAACATGCTCAATGATGAAATTAAAAAGGTACAGTAGGTATAGTAAGGATATCAAATAGTTTTTAAAAAGTATGAGAAATTAAAATATAGAAAAAATACCAGCATCCCAACTATACCCTTACTCTATGCTTGGTACAGAAATGTTTCATGTTCTTTGACAAAAATCATTCATCTTACAGGCATGGGAAACTGAACAAAGAGTAAAAGCATTTAAAATTGCCATTCAATGCTCTAAATTGCTGTCTGATATAAGTGTGATGCAGTTTTATCCAAGCAAATTTATTCTGATCACGGATATATTGGATACATTCGGGAATTTAGTGTTTGACAGATTAAAAGAAAAAAGTTTTGGGTAAGTTTCAAAATTAATACAATGGAAACACACACACACAAATACAATTAGATTTAATATTGTTATAACTCAAAATAAATCAAATGTATAGTTTAGAATCTCATAATTGTAACTTTTCATTACAGAAAGATAACAATTAAAAACTTAATGGACATTGACTCCAAAGCAGTACCTGAGTCAGCCAAAGAGACATGTCAAAACTGGATGTACAAAATGGCATCAATCAGAGAGGTACTACCGCGCCTGTACTTAGAAATGACACTTTTAAAATGCTATGTATTCATTTCGAAGGATGAAATAAAACCAGCGATAGCGCGACTCACGACAATGATTCGGGGAATCGGGAATCCGCTAGTTGCTACTTATTTGAGACTTTATTTGTGTAAAGTAGCTTCGAAACTATTGGGAAAGGACAGTGAGGAGTATTTTTACTACAACTTGAAGGAGTTCCTTGAAGAATATCAGCAGGTTAGAAGATCATACAAGTAATATTAACCTTTGGTCTGTGTGAACACAGCGACAAAGCGCACCCCCCGTCTGTGTGACGTTTTCGAGAGTTTACACCATTGACCTAATTTTTCGACGCAACTTTACATGACGATTTACTCGTGAAAACTTAGCGTAAGAAAGTTTTATTTGGTTATTTATGTAGAAAATATATTTAGTATTGCATTTCGAAATCAAAAAACTTTCATTTATGTAGTAAAACCTATTTTCACATTGATAAACACGAAAACATTGCACTTAGGCAAGCTTGGTTTCAAATCCAATACATGCAATCTACCATAGATTATTTTGGAATGACAGACCATAACCATAAATTGGAAAAATAGGGCTTTCTAACGATACATCACACTACTGGTAATTTTATCGGACTAAATAGAAAATAATAAATAAAAGATCGGTTATTGAAATGAAACAAGTTTTTTTGGCTATGAAAGATGTGAATGTGTGTGTGCATTTCAAATACGTTCGTCTGTGCATGATACGGATCCTGTCTTATTGTTCATTCAGTCAAGATTCAGTAGCCTGTGTATGATACGGATCTTGACAGATACAAAGGGTGCTTTACTTTTAGGTCTAATAAAAATTATCAAAACTTATTTTTACCATATTATTATATGATAAATATTTATTTCAGTAAAAACAACTTAGGTAGGAATAACAGCGTTGTATTTTCACTCTATTTTATTATGTACCTACATATTTTTTAATTCAACAGTTATACAAGGTGTAAAAAGACTAAAAATAGGTAATTTTTTTTGCGTATTCTTTTCGAATAATATATTCAGAAGCATAGCCTGAATGTTAACCTTAATTTTTCGATAGTATACTATCTAATAGTTCTATATAGTTAGCAATCAGACCTCTCAATCTCCGAACATATTATTCGAAAAAAAATAGCTTGACACATCCAGCATCTGTCTGCAGTCTTTCGCAGATCGTCATCCCACCTGGCCGGAGAGCGTATTCTGTATTCTGTCAAAATATCATTTTTTATTTTGCATCGTCGAAAAAGTAACATCACCCTATAACCCCTGTGAGGATCCGTATCATACACAGCAGACTACAAAATGGCAGTAACCATGTACGTATACACGTTCGCCATTTTGAACTTACGCATGTGTGAGTGAGTTTTTCAATTGAAACCGTGATGTGGTTTCGAAAACATACATTTAGATCAATATTTCGGTATTATTTAGTAACACGGAGTAGATATCCAGAATCCTCATAAAATTTCCAACACAATATATAAATTACGGAAAGTATACGCTAGGCAAAACGACAAAATTATTGAAAGAAAACAAAACGAAAAGTTGGTCTGAAACTTATGAGTTACTTTGTGATTCAAATAATTTGAAAGTAAAAGATTCTTAGCACTCGGTATTTAGGTAAAACTGAACTTGCATTACTAAAAAACAATAAAATATAGCTTTTACTTAGCAAAACTCGATGAATAACCGGTAAATATCACTTATTATCACGCCACGACGCTCACGTATTCGTAACGGTTGACGAATGACTTTGATAGCTTTTTTCTCATCAAAATATTTGAATATTTTATAAAAGTTTTTCTGGTCTATGGTCAGTCATTCATCCACTTTATTTTTCATGCAGTTTTATACCATAATGCTAAAGGAATACAGTTAAAAACCGTAAAATTGGACAGGTGTAGTAATGTTATAGATCCTTATCACACACATACAACGTAGTATGTCATGATCCTGTACCAACACAGATCAAAGGTTAATGTAGGTTTCGAACTGCGTCATTATATGGCTTAATCGTTTCAGATTTTTCATGTATCTATGAGGAAGAAATTCGATACGCAGCTGATGACTTTAGACAGATATTTGAGTCTTTACGTACCTGCTGTTGATTGGTTACTCTATGGCACACTTAATTCCAATAGATGCAAGCTGACGCTTTTGGAAGAGTTTCTACAAAAATGTGATGAAATAGAAAATAAGTGAGTATCATAATTAAATAATTTTAGGTGCCAGAATCAGTAATAGGACCTATGGCGAAAAATTATAGAAATAAAATTTATAGAATTTTTTTCTGCCATTTTCAAAGTTAACTTTGTAAACTATAACAGTTAACGAATAATATATACCCTGCAGGCGTATTTTCATTTGCAATGTTAGTCCTATTTTTGATAACGTCTAATTTTTATACATGGCTTTTGGGGTACTCTACCAACCCCTTTCGTTTTCTGTATTTGTCTTATAACACCCTGTACACTTTTTTTTTATTAACTTATTATGTCCCACTGCTGGGCAAAAGTCTCCCCCTTCAGCTTCTACTCTTTGCGATTTAAAGCTACGGTCTGCTAGTATGATTCTTGTAAAGTTTGTACATTATGTAATTTATATGTTTTTTACAGTGACCTGTTTTTGTCCTGCGTCGTCTCAGCTTTCGACTCTACGAGCATTATAAAAAAGTCTTCAATAATTTTGGACATGATCCATAAATCTGCTGATAAAATGGGTAAGAATTGCCCTTTATGTTATTTTTAGTTTATCTACAGAAAAATGATTACCCATCAATCAAACTTATAATCGACACCATCTGCCCTTAAGTAAGATACATTTTCTCAAAACACTTGCCATCTCTGTATCCACACAACCATCGATGGATTGTTCATGCTCTCAGCTATGAAGGAAAACAGCTTTCTAATAGCGGCTACAGGCTTGCAATATGTATAAAACGTTATGTGATGTGGGCTTATAGGTATCAATGTTAATCGCCTTTTGGGAAAACTGTCGTGATCATGTTTCGTTTCGTATTTAAAAAGTAATTGTAAACAGATCACCAAAATGTACTAAAATAAAAAAACATGATCGTTTCACTTTCAGTACTGTTAAACGATATTCTGGCGTCACTGGGCGAGCACATGTGCAAGGCCGATAGCTACCGGCAGATGTCGTCAGAGTCGCTAATACAGATGTTTTGGAAGGTCGCCAGCGGGATGAGGACGACGGCGCATTTCTTGCAAGTCTTAGAGCCTTGGCTACAGTTTGCTTGCACACATTTATCGGTTAGAATTTAAATGGCGGATTTAGGAATGAGTTGTTTGCCAACTTTATTCCGTGCCATAATGAATTGCACGTTAAAATAAAATAAAATGTGGAAAGAATTTTGATTTCTCAGATATGTCTGAAACAACAAAAATTAATCAAGTGTGCTTAACGCTTTTTTTGTAATGGACTTTTAATAGAATGCTCGTGTCATTGTGCATGATGGTTGATTATATACCTAATATTTCTCGTATATAATCTTGACTTCCGATCTTCGACAGAATAATTGGAATTGTATTGAATATGTTTTTATTTTTCAGTCACAACACGTGAACATCTTACTACGGGGCACAATAAGGAACATGATCAAATGGGGACGATCGGCGGATGAATTTTCAGGAAACTTTTTATTCGTTATCAAACGAATGCTAAAATGTATACCTGATGTTGAAGAAATATTTTTAATGGTGAGAAATCTACAACAAAAATAGGGCATAATACATACATAATATTGTGCATATCATGTATGTATTGTTTCCTATTTTTTGTACATAGATAGAAAACATTCGAGGAATATATTTGCAGAAGAGACAAACATTTGCCTAGCGGCACGGCCGGCGGCGCGGAGTTCGAACCCGCAACCTCGCCTGAAGCGGCTTTCTCACCGCGCTACATAGGTCGTCCATGCCACTGGTCTACCTATCTATCCCTATAAAAATCAGTTAATAAAATCGTGGAAAAAAAACTAGCTCAGGATGGTTGATGTGATGACTCAAGCTAAATGAGGCTATACTAGTGTGTGAAGTCAGCCTTTTGATGATGATTTATCCATATAACCGTGACGATTCAGATGTCGCTTAAAGTTGTTTGACAGCACTCAAATCTCAGCCATCTTTTTTAATTTGTTCGTTATGAAAGGGACGGCAATATTTTTATTGCTGACAAATTACGTCAGTTAAAGTTTTACATCAGAGGCCCTACCATCAGTTTACTGTAGTATTGATACTATTCTCGATACCGAGTCAAGTATCGCAAAATATATGAGAATCCAGCGCAGCGCCGCCCCCGGTAACTTGCATGAACTAATAATTTCATACATTTGAAATACTTGACTCGTTAGCGAGGATAGTTAACTATACAACTCGAAAACTCATGGTAGGGCTACTGAATAGCTACCATTATTAACCTCCACAGGATGCTTTCATGCCGCTCGTTGAATTGGCACAAACCCCCAACGCTCGGACAATGTTGGCCAAGACAGTGCTGACGATATTCTTTTCCCGATACAACGCAGTTTACATCGACGATCACATTGTCATCTCGAGTCTGATGAGACTGTGCTGTATTGTTCACGATTCTATCAAGTAAGGCTATTATACTATTTAGCCGACTGTTTCAGAAGGGTACTTATGTTTTTCGAGTGTTTTTAGCAGGCTATGCAGCCTAAATGGCTAGATAAATCATATCAAAGCAACGATATGTTATTTAGATTAATTTTGGTTAAAAAGTAATAAATTATTTGTGGTCTAAATGACTCTTTTTAATTACTAGCTGTGCTCCGCGGTTTCACCCGCGTAGGTCCCGTTCCCGCGGGAATATCATCATCATTCACATCCCGACTTCACCCACTGCTTGGTATATTCCCGCGGGAATATCGGGATCGAATTTTTCTCACCTTTTAAACCTTCCCTAGACCTCTACGAACATTTCAAGACCAAGATAAGATAAATCCGTTGAGCCCTTCTCGAGTTTTAGCGAGACTAACGAACAGCAATTCAGTTTTATATATAAGAAAAAAAAACGAACAGCAATTCAGTTTTATATATAAGAAAATAAAAATAGATAACTTTGTTTCAGTGCAGTAACAGTGGACGACGAGGTGAAAGTGTGCAGTGATCTGATCAACAAGTTCGTGTTATCCGTCACGTATCAGGACGATTTGGAGCAGCAGTTAAACTTCTACGTCGAGTGTCGCGCCTCTTTTATTAAACTAGACGCGGTTCTCGTGGCGTTGGTGCATGTAAGTACTTTGTTGTCTTAGAAATACCATTTTATTATGTCTTATGGCCGTGTTCCACCAGAAATGTGAGCGGATGCGTTTATACTAACGTGATAGTGTTTAAGGATGTATGTATATGTGATGTGATCTAGGTTTCAATGACCAGTTGGTCCGGTAAATGTGATCACGGTTCCACGACCGTTGGTCCGATGAAGTTACAAAGGTTTACAAAATAACCAGTTAACGAAAAAAAGATACAGTTAACTGAAATACGTCTTGATCACATCACATATACATACATCTTTAAACACTATCACGTTGGGTACCCAGGCAGGACGCACTCCATTCAATAATAATAAGTGTTAACTTGTCAGAGACAATTTTAAACAAGCCCTTGTTTTATACCCAGGCAGTGAATACTCTGTCGACCCGCGCGAGCCCTGTGCAAGGTCGTTGGCTGCATCGCGCATGCGCGGCGTATTGTTACGTCACCGCGCCTTCACTCCGCTGCACGCTCGCAAAGGCACAACTCTATCTCCTGTCGGGACAGACGGCTCTACTCAACAATTGCATAGGACAGGGTAAATAAATATTAAAATCATCATATCATCATATCAGCCCAGTTGCACCCACTGCTGGGTATAGGCCTCCTCTTTATGACGCCACTCAGTTCGGTCCTGTGCGATCTTCTGCCACGCTTTCCCGGCGATGTTAACGATGTCATCTGACCATCGGGCTGGTGGTCTACCTCTTGGTCGTTGTGCATCTCTGGGCCACCATTCCGTAATAGCTGAAGTCCATCTTCCGTCTTTTCGCCTAGCTAAGTGCCCCGCCCATCTCCACTTGAGACTTGCGATGCGCATACCTACGTCTACGACTTTGGTTCGACGTCGTATTTCTACGTTGGGTAAATATTAAAATATTAAAATACCTAAAAAAAAAAAAAAACCTTATGCTTCTATCAACTCTTGTATAACATGTATTTATGTGCTGTTAGTTTTCCTAAAAAATAAATAAATAAATAAATAAATACTAAAATACCCAATGGTCTACGACACACTGAGATTATATTCCGTCGCCGATATTTCGGATCGCCATCTTACGGTCAACGAAGCAACCGATCTTACCATAGTCTACCCGTAAGTAATGGTAGTTCATAGGAATTATGATGTATGCGGTCCTATCCTATCTTTCTTCGATGTCCAGATATTTGATGCTGGCCAATGGGTGGTGTTTTAGTTCTACATCATTAGCACTATGAACAGAAGCTACACAATAGCTAGCAGATAATGTCCTTAATAACAGAATGTCCAGAATGAATCCACTTTACCACTTTACTGTATTGATGAGCACGACGCTAACTAATTGTTTTACAGCTGAAGCAAATTTCAAGGCACTTATTGGACTGATACCAGACATTCCGGAATTTATTATGGAAGATGGTCAAAAGAAATCCACGAATTTCAAAGTGGCTGCAATATTGAGTGACTTTTTATCGACTTTGTTACTTTTACCTGTAAGTATCTACTGTGTTTATAGTAGATTTTCAAATTTAATTTTCAAACGACTAAGTAGTTATTAACCTACTAATATTATAAAATTAAATGCCAAAGTTTGTAACTATGGTTGGATGTGTCTTTGTTACTTTTTCACGCTTAAACCGCTGGATAAATTTGAATGAAATTGAGTACTACTAGGATAGCTTATAATCTGGGTTAAAATATAGGCTACTTTTAATCCTGGTATTAGGAGGATAATATATTTAGGAGATAATAACGCACTAGCAAGATAAGTGCATTTTTTTCAGGACAACGTAGACAGCAACTGCAAAGCGTACGTACTGAGTGGATTTGTAAAAACAATGGAAATAATTCACTGGAAGAAAACTGATCCTCTCTACTACACGACACTGTTGCGTATGTTGGATTTGCTTTGTGAAATGACTCACGAAAACTACTCTCACCATATCGACGGCGGTAGGTCACTACTGAATGAGCTATTTCGAAATATGTATTATTAAAAGATGCGTTATATAGTTATAGTAAATAAAAAAACGTGTGGAATCACTGAGCAATGAAAGATATAATGTCTGCATTGTTAACGCTTATTAAAACGGGAAGGTCAACATCGTGAAGAAACCAGATGGTGTTCAAAAAGGCGGACAAAGACCTATGTACCATGTTGGAAACACATAATTTTGCAAAACTGAGGTAGTACCTACCGAATATGTATTTGAATGGACTTCTTCCCCCTAAGTCGATAAGCCACGGAGGCCTTTAGGTGGCCTAAAAACTCCCAAAGTTAACAGCTAGCTCATAAGAACTTAGTCGTGATCTTTTCAATTTACCACATTCTATTTTATACAGTTTTATCAAACGACAAACTATACGGATCTGAAGAGGAGTTCATAGATATAATAGAAAAATACGCAACCAACGTGTGCCAGGAGCTGCTAATCGTGCTAAAAGCTTTAGGAGATAACAAAGAAACTAAAAAGCAGTATAATCTAGCATTGGAACTGTTCTGGCGCGTGATACGTAAGGGTGACTTACAAACACGCCCTATGATAAGCCTGGCCGCAAATCTCTGGATTCTGTCGCAGAAATTGCAAGACTCGAACAATAAGATATCGGTGAGTACAAAAAAAAAACACAAAATAAACACCCAAAAAAATGTTAAATGAAAAAAAAGAAACATGTCTGCTTAATGCATATTTGGACGTGACTCAAACTACACCGCTAGATATTTTACGAATGATTACTATTCCTCTATTTTTACAATAAATAGCTTTTTAAGTAAAGTCACATGCAGTTACAGAAACTTAATGTGATTGTTCTTAGTATGTAGACTTACCTTCAGACATTTTCAAATTAAATAAAATTCCTAAAGATCGAAGACGATTTTTATAAAGTCTATCTACCGTACCTTGGGAGTGCAGTAATTGTATTTATTTTCTTTTATAGTAATTAAAACAGCCTTTACTCAATTATTATAAAATGTTTTTTCTTTGTTTCAGAACTCTATACTTTCGTCATTGCAATCGGCTACTGATCCAGCTAGTCAGCAACTGTTACAAAAACTTGTCAGTTTATAATTGTAATGTAAGATCTCTAATCTGTCTTTTTTATGTGTTTTGGATAAATGTATAAACAAACATTCCATAGTTATAATAATATCATAGGTATTCATAAAATATATGAATTTTATAAAGTTCAAAGTTAAGTTAACTCTACCCGTGTAGATGCTACAATGTATTGCATTTATTTATATTAAGTAGTTACGTGTTTCATATATTTGTATTATATAATATAATTAATGTATGGTCTCAAAATATAATATCCGCAATTTGAGATAAGGTAGTTTCCGTTTCTATGTTATAGTTCCTTCTAATTTTCAATAAGGTGCTTCGAACTTTTAAATAGCCCACATGCTACTCCAGGCCACAATCCAAATCTAGGTAAGTAATCCAAATAGTCAATTTAAAAGAATAACTATAAGAAAGACCGACTTTTTGTAATTCTGACCTGATGAAAATAAAGCAGTAACAGCCAATCTCAATAACTTATTCATCTTTGATTTGGCTTACTGTGAATAGATTTTGACATTAATTCCATACAACAAAAATAAAATAACTACCGTTAGTATACAAAACCAGGGATAAATAGGTATTGAGACTGGTGGTAAAAGACTAGTTAGCATTTCCTGACGCGTCAGGACAGCCTGTTTTCGCGCGCGTGTCACGGAACACGAGTGTTTAGCTCGAGCGTGATTGAAACACAAACATGTATGATACTAGGGGGCGGAAATCACTGTGGGTAAATGGTTGCAGTAGATTTGGCCTGTAGGGCCAGCCCTGCGCGATGGTGCGTTAGCGCGCGGCACGGTGGAGCAAGCGGACATTGTACGCGAGACACGCTTCAATGGTGCGCTCGCGGTTGCGCCGCTCGCCCACCTGCGCAACATTGTCGGCTATAAAACCTTGTCATTTCAATAATATCACGTTACTTTCATCCCAACACAAACTAGAAAACCACTCCTCAGCGAGGGAGCAGTCGTCGCTACAGGAACACACTGGGTTGATACCCATCTTGAAGGATGTCCAAATTGGGGTGTTTGGTAGGAACAGTTTTTTCTCTTTCTATTTAATTGTTTAAGTTTCAAAGATTTCCAAATTATAATCTTAAGATTTTGTTGCAGTTGGCTTTCTGGGCGATTTGTGATGGAGTGATATCGAGTTCAGAGGAACAGGGATTTGTGCAGCCCTTAGATTTTGGGCCTATTTTCAACTATGGTGATTCAGGTAAGTGTTTTTAACTGTACATTACGGTAACGTCTAGGATAATTACTATCTAATGCTTTGCTTGTTAATGTTTACAGGGCTCACCTCATTGGCTTCAAATCCTATTGCCGCTGCCGTGCTTAAAGTAGATAAAAGTCAATATCCCCAGTTGTTCGACACTATTGTTAGTAGTTCAATCGATTCTATCCAAGCTCGAGTAGCGCCCAGTGAGAGTATATTTTCTGCTGATAATTTTGGATTTAATCCAATTGCAAGTCAAAATTTCCGTCCGCCTGGTAAATCAGCTAGATTAGCAGTTGCGCCGCCGAGGCAACATCTGCAAGATCATACGTTACTAAACGGTCAACAATTAGCAACTCCTTTAAGATATGATATAAGAACAGTACATGATGCCGATTACAAAGTGTACAAACCTGAAGAAAACGAACAAGGAGAACAGGGGGAAATATTAGCTGCATTGAAAAAAAATCCTTCAGTTGCTTCCTATTTTAAGCCCGCCCAGACTAATGTTGAAGTGTCGCATCCGCTAAACTATCGCAGGGAAAATCTAAATGATAATGAAAGCCTTGAACTTGAACAGAACTACAAGCCAAATGCTTACATTACAGGACCGGCCCGTATTCGCAGATATACTAGTGGACGTCAAAGGCAAAAGGTGAGGAAGAACGACGACGAAGATCCTTACAGTTACAGACCTAAAGCTTTCGATAGCTCAGCCTATAGCGCGTACACAGAGGAAAAAGACCCCAACAAGGATTACGAATACCCTTACGGCGACGGAGACTATGATGCTGGTTATGATGACAAAGCCTATGAAAGAATAAAGGAGTTGTCTGATAAACAAGCAGCAGAAATTAAACAAAATCCCGGAAATTGTAAAGAAGTGAAGAAAGATGGTATGACTTGCATGACGTGCAAGGACCCTAAAACAGGTGGAAACTACGAATCTTGCTCATACGTGGCAGAACCCAAAAATAACCAGTATGCATACTCAAAAGAAAAAAAGTTCGATAGTAAAGACGAGCCCGATGAACCGGAAAATGAACAAAAATCTGAACAACCAAACCGATCTGCAAAATACGAAAGAGATGATGAAAATGAGTCTCCAAAATACGAAAAGCTAACAGCGGAGTCTTCGAAACCTTACAGCAATTACAAGGAAGATGATAGAGACGATGATAGTTCAGATGAAAAAAAATATAAGGGGTATTACATCCACTCGTCGAAACCGACACCGAGTGAAGCTTTGCGGGCTTCGAGCGAAAGTGAAAATCCCGACGACGAGACTGAATCGGTAGTTCAACCTTATAACTACAAAAAAGCATTACCCGGTTTTTACTCTGATAACGAACCAAAAAAAGACGTCGAACATGTTTTAGCAGAATTTAAGAAAAAAGACAGATCATCTTGTAAAAAAGTTCATAAAAACGGAATGACTTGCTTCCAATGTATCGATAAATCGGGATTAAAAAATGAGGAATGTATGTATGTCTCGGAATCAGCGCCTAAAAGTAGCCATTTGGCCTACCAAGAAGTTAAAGAGTTCACATCGAAACCGGCAACTTTAAACAATGAAGAAGCTGCGAGTCATATTGTAACCACAAACGCACCTTTATCGAAAGCTGCTGCTTACGTGGTGGAGACCTCAACATACGGCAAAAAGTTAAAACGCAAGAAGGCTCCTCAAACAATAGCGTTGTCAGCTACCAAACCAATCATCAGTGTTCTTCCTCCAGCAACGGTGCAAATACCATTATTGCAAAGAAATGCGCATAGAGTCAAAAGAAGCGAAGAATCAGAAGTCGAAACGAGAGCAAATATCAAGGATGAAACCAATATTCCAGCAATAGAAGAGTTTGCAGGAGATAGCCCCAAAGGCGCTTTTTGGGCGGAAACTGAACCAAGATATAGCGCAGCTTTAGGCGTTACATTACCTGAATTTATGCTGTCAAGGTCAGAGCACGAAGTTTCATTTGACGAAACTGTTGCAGGCGCGTAAGAATTGGCTTATTAGCCAACCCAATCAGTATTAGTAGAGCGTGTCCGTTGTAGCGCGTTAGATAAAGCCTGACCAACGGGCATCAATTGTTACGTAATTAAATAGGTTTCACAGACTTCGAAAGAGACATCGGTTTCAAGTCAACGATAGTCTAATAAAAATAATTTTAGTATTAAGCAATTTGGAAGAAGCAGTAAGCTTCAACATTGACAAGTTTCAAAATACTGAAAAGCTTTTGATTTATTGACTGTCCTTTATTCTGATGTTATTGTTAACTAGTTTTAACTTTTGAAATAAAATTTAATTGAATTATTGACTGTCCTTTATTCTGATGCTATTATTAACTAGGTAGTTTTAACTTTTTAAATATAATTTAATGGATTGATAGTAATTGAGTTTTATCCGACACTCAAACATGCCCAAAGCATGTAGGTAACTATCATCTACTAGTAGCTTATTGGATTCTATATAAGGAGAATCAAAGCTCTGTGTTAGTAAATTCTGATTTTAAGTGCTTTTATGTACGCCAATCAATATACGAGTATCCTATTAGCAGTAGGTATACTCGTTTGTTGTTGAACAGAATGAAAACTGATAGTTGGCATGGTATTCGGTCAGCGTCCTAGTTGTCAATACAGTTTTAATGTTCTTATTTTTACTGGTAATTGTCCAAGATAGACGTCACTGAGAACGGTCTCAAGAAGCAGTGTACCAGACTCGGAAGAAAGTAATTAAATTCAGTCGTGTACTGGTCATGCGTCGGATCGGAGTCTTCGTTTATAAATAAAGTTGAACGAGATTACGAGCCAATAATAAATATTAGCGGCGTTCTCTATTGTGCACAACGAAAGTGAAGTTGAGATTGAACAGGACCGGCGCGCGAGTTGTGCTTAGTTTGCGAAATAATTCCTTAATTTAATTGTAAGTATTATAAACATACTGGACAAGAACTATTGCTAAGATTTATATTATTAAGTATCTGAAATTAAGTAAGTAATAACATTGAGCATAAATTAATATTTATGTTGCTGCATAACATAGGGTCTGTTTTTTAATAGAAAACATCGGCTAAGTAAAACTGAGAAGTAATACCGACTACTCATTTAAAATGATTAACAAGTTATTTAGACAATGCCATGATGCAGTGGCGCCGTAGACATTGAAAAAATGATATCTTGTCTCGCTGCCAAGCTTTCATGATTGAATAAAAACAGGGTTAAGCAATTGCGCAGCGATTTTCTACTTCTGATTGCTGTTTGCTTGTTTTTGGTGAAACTAACAACTTGGCAAACCACGAGAACCGCCTCTAATAGTTATGTCATAGAAACTAAGCAAAATAGGTCGAGTACCATAAAGATGTAAAAACATAAATTACTGAAATAATGAAATGCATGGTATGGAATATCCAAACAACTTTTCCAGCGCTTGTAAAACTAACAACAGTACATTGACTACAGGTAGAACTAAAGTTCGGAAACATGTCGTCGTTTGAAGTTGAGGAAGAGTATGTGGACGTGAGGTCATTGCCGCTGAAGCCACCGCAGCCTCTCGTGCAGCCGGAGCGGCCGGTGCGCCGCCCGTGGCATCCAGTTATGTGGGACGACTCTATCCTGGGAATTGTGCCGCCTTCCACCACACAGGAAGATGAGGAAGAGGTAGGCTTTTTAATTTATGCGTCCGTCTGAATCGGGGATATCCGTACAGGAGAAAAATAGTAAGTGACATAGTTCTCAATATTATCGGGTTTAATTTGACGAACTCTGTGGCGCAGTGGGCGGAGGCCCGGCTGAGACGCGGAGGTTGCGGGTTCGATATCTGCTAGGGGAATAATGGGCAACAGTCGGAGGAACCCTTGGGGATTTGAGGCTTAGGTATGAATATCTCGAAATAATATTAGGGAGGCGGGACCTAAGTTCCGCAGAGAACTAAATAATATGGGCTGTGGGTGATGATGAAATGATTTTCTACTAAACAAGTCTTAGTGTAGTCGAGGGAAACGTGTGAAGTGAATGAAAAATAACAAATAGTAAAAGACACTCACCACAGTACGGATCCAACTTCTTTCTTTATCTTGTAATTTCCTTCCGATGGTCGTGATGACCGATTTTGGCTTGTCGCTATAATGTTTTTGTTTTACATATTTAATGAAATTTAGGCTTTCAATCTTCAAACAAAACACTTAAAAGTGCATGTGCGTCATAAACGCTTCTCGGAAATTGCGATGCTGGTAGCGGCGTGCTAATTTTAGAACAAAAACAATGCTAATGAACTTTATGTATTAAATTATCTAAAAATATGTTACGTTTTGTACAGGCTTCTGTTTTCCGGCCTTCTTTAGGGATATCTCCGTCGATTTGTCATCATTTTTGTTCAGACAGTTTTTTGTATATATCTATGTGGAAGGCCCAAGGATATTTTTTATTCATTTCTCTTTCTGTATATTATTAGAATCGGAAAGATTTGATATTAGGTTTCCACCTTCTACGATCATTGCCCGATTGAAGGCATTTAAGTAAAAACTCTTGTTACAGAATAAAAATGTGTCTCGTGAATACCCACACAAGCAGCGCATACGCAACCTTAGGAAACTGATCGCGAACGGAAAAGTGAAGCCAACGCCAGAAACACTCATCTTCTTCCTTTGCAACAAGTTTGCGGTGTCGGATGAGAGGCAGATGAAGATGAAACAAAGGGAATAGACTTTGCTTACTAGAGATCTCACTCTGGACAAGCTACTTTCGTCAAACTTAAGTTTATGCACATAATATTATAAACTTATTTCTGTATATGATCCTACAGTACTTCAAAGTACTTCAATGAGCAGCAGAAAACATCGGAATTAATATTAGAAACAAACTACTTTTTGGCAATAGTTTTCGTAATGTAATTATGATTGTTTCCGTTGCCAAATTTTACAAGTACCTAATGTATAGTGAGGTTTAGTAGGTCTTAAGTAAAATCGAAAGTAACTTGTCACGGTCTTAAGATTTGTACTCTTGATGTATTTATAAATTATGTATTCCGCTAGATGGCAAACTGTTGTTTAGATTTGTGTACTTTATATTCCCATTTGGAACTTTTCCAATGCCTATTTCTTGTTTTTATTTGTTTATATTATACTATTAAACTATTGTTTGTATGAGTTGTTAAGAGTTTGGGTATGTAAATACACAAAACAAGGTTTCTATTAAAAATCTAGCCTTGTAACTTTAATTAATTTAGAAATTGCAGTACTCTTCATATATGAACATAAATCTCTATTTTACATAAATCTATTTTTTATGTATAAAAATTATGCAGAAGATAATAATAATTTACACAATTGCGACAGGTGCAATTCTCTCATCGTCAAATCGACTCATAGAGTTACTCGTCCCGGGACATGCGCGGTGGTGATATCCTAACTTACAGAAGAACTAAAGTCATATTAGGTACATATACTTTATATTCTTCATAAAAATTATCTACACACAAGACTTTTAATATAAAACAAATCGAATTTCTCAAATATAACTTATATAAAGATTTAAGATATCCGAAGCGAGCTCGCGTGCCGAGGGACGAGATCGCCTCTATAATTTACACGAGACCCGGCGGCGTCCTCCCTCGCTGCGCTCTTTAATAAATTAATCAATCGTAAAATAAATGATCTGTTAATGCGGAAGCGATCGCGCCTGTCACCGAGAGGGTGTGTCCACGAGCACTATGTTCAGTTCACTGCGAGTGTTGTTCGGTGACACAGTGAGGCGGCGCGCTAGGTGGCGGGGGGCGGAGGGGGCGCTGCGGGGGCGGTGCTGCTGGGGGCGGTGCCGGGGGCGCTAGAGGCGGCGCCCCGCGCGCTACCCCCCGCAGCGACACCAGACTCCTCCTCCTCTTCTTCTTCTGGGTCGAACTTCAGCATCAGCTGTTTGAACTGTGGGCACAAAAGTCATAGAGCTGGTGGTTCTTAGAATTCTTGGATGATGAGAGAATGGACGCAAATATAGAATGAAAGGAAACGCTGCGTACACCTAGACTTTTCTAATTGTATAGTTTGAAATTTACCCTACTTACAACTGATGCATACGAAACAACAAAGTTATGGTAGTAAAAAAACATACTAACTACCCAACCCAGTTATGAAAATTTTTTGTACAGAAATATCTTGTTCCTACTTATAGTTGCGATAGAATTAAAACATGCTACCACTTGCTACCTAAAACAGGTGGGCGGTTATTTGTGCCGCTGGGTTCAGTCAGTGGTGACATAAAACATCAGATTACCTCTAGATAGTCATCAACGAGCCTCCGCCGCCCCTGATCATCCAGCTGGTCGTCCCTCGCGTCGCGGTCGTGGAGCTGCGCGATGGTCGCCTTGGGCTCGAACACGGGCGCCAGCCGGCGGGATACCGCCTTCTCGTACACCTTCACGCTCTCAGACGGCGAGTATTGAGTTATTTTACTGGAAACATTGTCGAACATTAGAAATCAGGGGCGAGTGGCGGAAGGGAAGAGAGGCCAATACTCAGCAGTGGGATGAGAAGGGCTGATGATGATGATGAGAAATCTTGTTACACTTATAGCCGGTTTCTAGGAAAAAATCACGAAAAACACTATGGTACGATCCGTTGAGTATTGTACCATAGTGTTTTTCGTGTTTTATCGTCAGTAAGTAAATAAATAAATAAATATCCTCGGATAATTTTGGTAAATACCCCGTGTTTGTAAGAGTACTAACGCGTCAGTGAATCCGTATAGTTGTTTGAGATGTTGCTTGAGCACTAGCAGCAGTAGACAGCCGCGCGCCTGGCGCATCGCGTCCCGCAGCGGACGCATCTCCTCGGGCAGACGCGTCACCAGACTCTCTGCCTCTTCATCCTCCTCTTCTTCGTCCAACGCCTCCTTCTCAGCACTGCTGGATGCGGTTTGTTTTAGACCCTGGAAAAATCATTATATAAACTAGCTGCACACCACGGTGTTATCCGTGAACAGCTCTCGTTCCCGTGGGAATACCGGGATCAAAAGGTTTCCTATAAGCTTCCTATTCTGATATCAAATTTCAATCAAATGCGTCTGGCAGTTGGCGCGTGAAGGAGTAAGAAACATTCGCACAAACTTACTCTTACACACACACAAACTTTCACCTTTATTCAAATTCAATTTGAATGAAAATACTCGCCCACATTTTGAAAATGAAATGGTTTCAAAGCTTATGTTAACTTAACGCGCTATACTGTTCTGATCATGGTTCATCCTACTTCCTTCCTACTAATATTATAAATGTGAATGTTTGTGAGAATGTATGTATGTTTGTTATTCTTTCACGCAAACACGGCTGAACCGATTTGGTTGAAATTTGGTATATAGATAGGTGATACCCTGGATTAACACATGGACTACGTTTTATCCCGATATTCCCGCGGGAACGGGACCCGCGGGTGAAACCGCGGGGCGCAGCTAGTGTAATATAATAGTATTTCAAAGTTCAAAACAATTGTATGCAGAGAGCAGGAAAAATTAGGTACTTATAATAGGTACATTATTGTTGTACATAGGTATATCGAAAATTATAAGGACTTACCTCTCGAAAAAGCTGCAATAGATTTGATCCAGACGTTGAAATGATGATGTCAATGTGGTGTATTATAAAAAGTGGTTCATCTTGAACTTGAAATGGGAAGTAGCTTAAATTATCCGCTAGGTACAACATTTGATCTATTGGTGCCGTCTGTAAGCAAAGAAATTAATACCCATAACTTATTGAAACATGGGTCATTATAGAAGAGCATAATAAGTTACAGTAGTATAGTAAGATACTTACAGAAACGTCATCAAATTGTTTGAGTAACGACAGAACTAATGCTCGTCGCTGTGGCCTCGTGTTCCGTAGTAAGGAGTACAAGAAACCATTGAGCGCTGATGGTAAGTCATCTTGATCTTTTTTCCTGGAAATGAGTGAATTTACAAAATTTCAATTAACTAACGACAATTAATCTAAATGAACTCCATGACAATATGATTCTGATATGTATCGATCTGTGGGCCGACATGTGCATCGTGTCGAGAGGACAAATGAAATATCTCGATTATGATAAACAGCTTTATTTATGCTAGAGCAGGAGCGAAGTTTGTTGTGTTGCAAATGTTAGGCCACGAAAAGGAAAAACAATAATGAATGGTTTCGATTACAATCATATTGAATCTACATTCACGCGTATAAGCTCACGAATCAACCATGCTTACCTAAACCCTCGTATGATGTCTTTCATTGAATCGCCTTGTAATATTTTTTGTAACTGGTAAGACAGTCTGATGCCGAGTTGAGCTTTCATATGAATAAACCCGGGGTACTTCTTGTCAATCTCTTGTAAATTCTTATCTGCTGTGTGAGATACTGTGACTTCAGTGTCTGTGCTCATAGCTATGAGGTAGGGAACAATCTGGAAATATAGAGTTTATGAACCATTCATGCGTATTTAATCAAAGTAGGAACAAGAGAACATTGGTAAGTAATGCTATACGATACATAACCTAAACAATAAAGTTTATGTCCACAATTAAACGGCAAACATATTATTGTTTTTATACAGAAAATGTTGTTTTGAGAAGGGTAATCATTTAACTAATTTGGCCCAGAAATCAGGGGAAATCTAAATCATTCATTTTACTTGGTATCATGTTTACTAAGCTACTAAGCTCACCTGAACCGGATGCACTAAGCCCTGCGCCAAGACAAGTTGCACAACTTTCATGGCACTTGATCGCACAACTGTACTCGGGTGAAGGAACGATCCAAGGATCTCCTTCAAGTACAACTGAATGACGGTTGATGCCATGCCGGATGATACGTCGCCCATTTCTTTGAGATTCTCATGTTTTGACCGCGTCGACCCTGAAATTACAATATTCATAAAACCAGGAATGCTTTTTGCGCGTGAATGTGAGTTATAAATAATGATTAACTTTTTAAGAATTTAATGATGCGATTTAACGCATGATACAAGACACTTGTACTAGCGTAATTGTACCATGCGTCATTGTAAGAGTCTCTACGTATATTATGTTTTTCATCAAGAAATAATGGAATGAGAACAGAAGGTTTCTGTTCTCATTCTATTATTTATTCTGTGATAATGCTATAATAGTAGATTGCTATACAAGGGGACAAAGGCAACTTTTCTATGCACGAGATGGTTTATCGCGCTAGCGGCAGTGAGTGCGAGACAGACTGGTAGAATGGCACTAAATGTAGTAGGCATTCTACCAGTATTTTTTTTCATAATTCATGCAAGGATGAACAAATTTGTGCTAAAGGAGCACATATTCGTGCTAGAGAGACATAATAGAATGAATGAGTGAATGAGTTAGAAGAACTTGAGTACTTAGCATGCATCGACATGCCACAAAAGAAATGTCAAAAATGAAGTTGACATTTGACAGTTATTTACTTTCCTGCCCTAGGGCAGGAAAGTTCTTGTTTTCCCTAGGGATGGAAAATGCCACTTTGAACCCTATGATCAGGCAACTTCGTGCGTACTTTCCGTGTATGAGTAATGAAAAAATATATCTATCGTTAGAAAAACAACTTACACTCTTTATCCTGCCTGATCATCCGTTGCTCCTCCTCTTGTAAGTACATTTCAATATTCTTCAGTACATCCGCCTTCATATCGACCGGCGCTAGATCTGACGTTAGCAGTTGGTGATAGAACTCTTTCAACTCTGGCCGCAACATGAACTCGTAGTGCCTCACACAAACTGAGCCTAGCGCTTTCAATGTGTGCGACACAAAGTCTTCGTCTTCTAAGCCGACGAAGAACAATAACGTACTGTACACCTGCTCTTTTATATCAGCCTGAAATAAACAGAAGATTAATTAGTGGCAAAAGTAAAATATTAAACCGACTTTAATTTCGTAAGAGAGCAATTCATGTTTTGTTTTTGTTCGTAACTCTGAAGGTCCTCAATGATTTATGAGACCTCACTGAAAGCACCAGTTTTCGAATAAAAATAATCATCAACGGTTCACTCAGTCGAAAGTTCTAAGGCAACAAACAACAACAAAAAATACAGGCGAATTGAGAAACTTCCCCTTTTTTAAAGTCGGTTAAAAAGACGTGCAATCCGGAAAAAATCATTTAAAGAATCGAAGGGGACTTGTTCGTGATTTAGATAATAATTAAATTTACGTACCGGAAGACCATCTATGACTTTAGATTCTGTAAAGTCAAAATACCGCAGCAAGAGGCCGACGATAAACAACGATCTCCGAAAGTGAGGCCGTGAATGTGATGTTCGCGTCAGTTCTGGATCCCTTTGCCAACTGGTTTTCCAGTACAGGAGTACATCTGGAAGATTATTATTTTAGTAACACACAAGTCTGTAACTTTTAAGAGTCAGAGGAGAGACATGTTTGGTACTAGTCAACATTGTGCAAAAATTAGCATTCCGTTCATTCTGATAGGTTGCAAGAATAAAAAAAAATCTGTTTTTAGTTTAAATTATGAATGTGTGATCGCGAGACAAGAAATACTATTGCGAGAATATGGTCTCTATTTATTGCTAACTGGTATTCTTCGAATGTTTCCTTTTTTCTGCTTCTGCAAAACTCCACCTCCTGGGAATACAGTTGCGATCATATCTTTTTCATTTCATGTAATTTTTTTAGTAAATGAAATGATTTTATGATCAGACGAGATTCATAGCCACACTTCAACGAAAATCGAAACACTAACTACCCCACTTCAACACGGCTCACGGTTTAAAGAATACTTACTGTGATACTTTTGGAAGACATCTCTGATGAGTTTGTAGTTGTGAGTTAAGTTATTGACTATAGCGGCTAGACACGCGATGCAAGAGGCTATAACCAGCTGACCTCTTTGGAGGATCAACTTCACAGCGTCCTCTTCGAGTTGGGCTAAAAATACCTCACTTGGGTGCTCCATCAAAGGCACTACCAGTTCTAAGGTTGATGCCACTGTGGACATTATCTGCTGTTCATATTGATTCTGAAAAAAAAAAATATTTTAAAATTTCCTTCATACTATAATATTCAGCCTCCAAATGTACATTTTTTTTATTAAAAGTAGTGGCGTATTTTGAACACTCACTTGACATTTTAAGCTCAGGTACGGTTGTAAGGTTAAGGCATGGTTCACTAATAATTGTGGCCTAATCTTAGCAAATAAATGCAGAGTTGAAAGGCACGCTAATATACGCTGTGATGAGCTAGTACCTGGAAATTGAAACAAGGCATTTCATAATTGGATCTGCATGTTACTTTAGTTAAGAGACATTACACAAAATACGACTTACTTTTATTTTTATTTTTGAATAAACAATAATTTACCTTCGGCACTACTTTCTTCTAACTGAAGTAAATTCTCAATGAGGCAGTCGACGATTTGCTGACACGCTAATAATAGCGATTTTGGTGGTTGATAAATGATTTTCGTCGAATCATCTTTGTCTTCCTTAGGTTTGAATAACTACAAGAAAAAGTAAATGTTATCATGGTCATGACGTAGGTAATACAAACTGTCGTATACAGATCACGATGCACAGCATAGGTTCAGATGCGGCAAAGTACCTACTATGAATTATTTATTTTTAAAACATAAATGTTGGATATTCCACACATAAGGATTGCATCCCGAAAACCGGATCCGGTATTCCGGCGGATCCGGCATCAAGTGACGTCGACCGGATCCGGTATCCTTGGTTAATAAATCCGACCGGATCCTACCCAATCAGGACGGATTGCAATCCAACACACAACATCATGTAGCCTCAAAATGAAGGGAACTCCTGGGTATTTTCACAAAAAAAAGTCGATGAAGGATGCTGGAACTCAAAAGATCCGATGGTTGGAAGAGTTTCTCAACCTATTTCGTCCCACAGCTGGGCAAATGTAAGAGATCTAGAGGTGGGACGAAATAAGTTAGTGGAAAAAAAAGTCACTATACTAACGCCCCATGGAATAGATCCGGATGGCACAACACCGCCAGGAGTGGCGTGATAGAGAAGAGGCCTTTACCCAGCAGTGCGTGTTACCGGCTTAGTAGATAGATAGAGATACTTACGCTCATTAGCAGCTGCTGAAACCATTCGAGGCCGATGTCCCTGGAGGAGATGACGACGTCCGTGATATTGAGCACCTTCCTGGTGAGCGGGTCGGCGGCGGCGGCCGTCATGTCGAGCGCGCCCGGCCGCACGGTGCTCGCGCAAGGACTGAACCACATGTTTTGAAACACTTCCATCACTAACTTCCGTATACCCTCCTCATCGTTCACTCTCCTAATCATTTTAACACAAATCTCGGGAATCTTAGGAAACTCCGGGCACTCTATACAAATGTCTTTTAGAATTTTTATCACACGTTTACGCACTGAAACTCCAGTGTCCTGTAAATAAATGATATAAAAGTTGTTATAGGTCGCGCCACGTAAAAAGAACGCTGAGGGGAAAAGCTGCGCAGTACGGTATTTTAAGGAATCCTAGATGCAGTAAGCAAAGCTAAAGATATCTATGTTATCGAGACTGGTAGTGAGTAATCAAGGCACAGTTCTTTTGCAAGGTTATTTTTCTAAAAATGGTGTCAGATAATTTTGTACATTACTTTGTGCAGGACTGACGAAGTCAAAGCAAAAAAAGGGTAATGATGGTTATGTATGGTACGGTTTCAATGCAGAGAGTGTAAAATAAACAGCTAATTTGTAGAGAAAGAATTAAAGAACTTACCAATATTCTGTTTGAGAGCATTCCATAATACTTGTCAATGAGATCTGGTCGGCTGAGCACGAACTTGCCGACGAGGTCGACTGCCGCCTCGCGCACCGCCGTCGACTGGTCCAGGAAGGAGCGGTTCACGCCGATCTGCATGTCCGGCCGCGCCAGCACCGCGGGGTCCGCCTCCACTATCATCGCGAGGCACTTCATAGCCTTCGTCCTGATCGCGATCGTATTCTCGCACAGAATCACAAGGATCTTCCTGAGGTACTTGTCGAAGCTTTGCGAGAACGAACGCTTCGATGCGAGGTACTGCGATATGAGTTCCGCGCCGCCGTAGTCGATGTACGATTGCATCACCTGCACCTGCGTGCCGCCCTGGTACCTGAACGGTCGGATCTTCTCGAGAAAGAAATTCTTCCGCCGCTCGATCGTTTTGAATTTCTCCGCGGACACGATTGCGCTGGTGCTTTTCTTGACGCCGCCGTCGCTATCGTCATCGGCATCGGACTCATCACTGGTGTCATCCTTGTATCGTTTCTTAGATTTCTTCGTCTTTTTTGTGGGCGAGGTGGTTTTGGGTTGAACCACCATATCTCTAAACCACTGTGTGATGTAGAAATGCCTTGCACAGTTCCAAGCTTGGTCCTTCTGACCGTTGATTGCGAGGTAGTCGAGCAGCACTCGCTGTAGAAACTCGGTTCTCTCTTCATCTTCATCGAGACCCGATGTCGCATTCTGTAAAGTATAGTAGCAGTTACACTATGACATTTTATAGCTATACTTCATTTCTTGAATCGAGCTAATAGGAACAAAAATAAACGCACGTGATTGGTCATCGAAATTCATTGGGTTGGCTAGATTTGACAATTGACAATTGATTTGACAATCTAGCCAATTACGAGAAATACAATTATTTTCGACGACCAATCACGTGCGTTTATTTTTGTTCCTATTAGCTCGATTCAAGAAATGAAGTATAGACAGTTATATAGTGTACTCCGCTAAGAATTTAGATAAAAAAAACCGGGGTCCGTTTCGTTTGTCGTCCGGAACCACACTGTGTGGTGTCACGCGCGCACAGTGAGATTTATCCATAAAATGAAATAGCAAGTATAGGATTTTCTAGAAGCAGGCACGAAGCACTAGTTCAGACTGAATTGTACATTGTTGCGCGGGAAGTAGGCCGGGAGTGGGTAATACATTAATACGAGCAGTAGGTACCTGCGCGAGTGTGCCGTCCTTCTCCTCCTCAGCCCGTATATCCCGCACAACAGCGTCCATGGTGGCGAGTTTAGCGCGCGACTGAACGCTGTCCCGCCGCAGCCGCGCCGCGACCAACCCGAGGTACTCCAGCGACGCGACACGCACCGACATCTCCATTGATTTATCAGACATGTATTTTACCTGGAGAAAAATACACAGTTTCACTACATAGTATAAAACAAAGTCGCTTTCTCAGTCCCTATATAACTATGTATGCTTAAATCTTTAAAACTACATTAATTGAAACCGGGGCGGGTCGCTACATACATATAATCATGCATCTTTCCCATAGAGGTAGACAGAGACCACGGATCTCCATTTGCTACAATCCTGACACCTCTTTTGCCTCATTCACTCTCATTACATTCTTCATACACGCTCGCCGGTTTAGGGTACTTTTGACTTGGCCCTTTTCCTTCACCAATTTGGTCCAGATATGTTCGTCTAGGTCTTTCTCTCCCAGCTGTCCCATTCACACTCGCCTTAGGCGATCTCTAGACGATCAATTATATTGCGCAATATTGGGAATTGTGCAATATAATTAATCGTTTAGGGCTAATATTGAAGAATGCGCAATGATTAACGAAAGTTTGAGCGAGTTTAATTTTTATTGCACCATACTTTTTTATTGCATCGTTTAGGGTCAGTATTGAGCAATACTTCTTCCCAAAATGGCAGAAAAAAACATCTTATTATTGTGCAATATAATTGAACGTTTGGATTCAAAACGCAATTCAATCTTATTGTACAATGTTATTACCTTTAGTTAGACCTACAACTAAACTCGATCAAGCTTTCGTTCAATCATTGCGCATTCTTCAATATTAGCTCTAGACGATTAATTATATTACACAATTCACAATATTGCGCAATATAACTGATCGTCTAGGGACCGCCTTAAACACCTTTTTCGTTAATCGCTAGTATTTAATCATTCCAAATTTTTGGCTGTATGTATGTAGCCAATTGACAAAAGTTTCGTATCTATTCTATTTCTATCTAGTGTCTCTAGAGACAAACATTTCATTGCTATTAATTTGATTTTATTTTTTTCTGCCGCAAGCAAGTTTCTTCGTCAATTTGAAACACTCACCAGCATAGTTCCAAGTAGACTAAGCAGTAGCTCAGTTGCAGGCCACTCTGGTTTGTTAACGGTGGTAAGTAAATCGTGCACGAAATTTTCGAACAGGGGCCGAAAGTCGACATCTTCGTTTCGACTCCGGCACTTGTTCAGGAATGACGTCAGGAATGTACCACCCACACTGATCGCTGCTTCGTACTTGGATATTATCAGAAGATCTTTATCTACATGCTGGAAATATTGACAACAATTGTATTAATGAGAATTTAGTAATTAACGATGACATGGGTCAAATAATCAGATACAAATAAGACACATAAGAAATTGTAAAACAGAACTTACTTTTTTACCATCAGACGTCTCAGCTTGATTCTTGTGCTTGTCTTTCTCGTGTGATTTGCACAAAGTTTCGGGCAATGTTACAACACATTGCACCAATTGCAGCACAAGGGCAGTTAGCATCTGAATATGTTGGTCGGAATTTAGTTGGTAGGAGCGAAGGTTGTGTTTTGAACTCGGTATCCGAGCTATTGATGCTAAAATATCTTCTAGAAGTAATCGTCGGTGCTGTTCGTATTTTGTGAAAATCTGAAAAAAAAAATACTGTTTTACCACTGAAACCACAATTAGCGAGACACAATCATCCAGCATGTTTGACATATGACATATGTTTGAGTTTGACATATCGAGAAAACTTTTTTCGTCTCAAAAAAAATGTTCTCATTGTGTTAGACTGATCTTCCTTCTTTCTCACAAAAATAAAATATTTACCGTAGTGACGAGTTTCAACGCTGCGAGCTGCAGTTCGCTGACATTCTCCACGAAGAACGGCGAGACTCCGACGGTGGAGGCGTGCAACACCGTGGTATCAGTCAGATGATGCGCACCCAGGAGTTCAGACAGGAGGGTTACAGACTCGTGCGCATGAGTGTACAACTCGCGGATAGCGCGCGTGGAACCCGCTCCTTTACGGGCAGCGTTGGTGGCGCCACCGCCGCGCCGTTTGCGCCCGTCAACTGTGGAACATTTTATAAATTATCTAACTGCATCTATTAGAAAATATATGTGTTCGTAAAAGGTTGAAACGAATTTGATGTTTCTTATACTAAAATGACACGTGTTATAGTTTTTTGGTAACAAAATTAAATAATCTTACCTTTCTTTTTGGACGTCGACTGAATACTGTAAACAGGATCGTATACACAGTAGATTGTGTTGTTCAATTGAAATTTGATGAACATAATAATTCTATCTATGACGTCTTCTAGAAAAATGCGTTTGGGCATACTGGGTGAAGTCATCACGTACAGAGCTGTCAGACATGCGTCTGACGCACACATCACCCTTTCTAGGGCTGACTCCACCCATATCTGTCGCATCTCTTCACTATCCTCCTGAAAAAGATGAGACAGGTCAGTACTAACTTATTGGTTCTATTCCATCAACAAATTCGAAAAAAAATAAACTTTTCAGATTTATCTCAAAATGATAAGACTTTTAAAATGAAATATTACTTACTGGATCCCCCACAAGGGACATTTTTTCAGCAGCTCTGATATTTTTCTCCAAAATATTCAATAATCGAACTAGTCTGTCAGAAGGTATTGCTTCCATAGCACCAAGATTTTTCAACTTAGCTGCTTCTGAACACAACTCTTGGAGCTGATATCGTTGCAGTAGTAGTTCTTCAGGAATGTCAGTGCCCTCTGTAAAAAAAGGAACTTTAATGATTTTATTGTAAGGTACTGTAGACAAGATGAATCAAAGTTGTTAACAGGTGTAAAAGGCGATTTTGAATGGAAATCCTAGGAGAAAATTTGGATCAAGTTAGTGACATTTTAGGGAAAGGTCAGAAGTACCTACACCAGAAAGTGTGTATGAAGAATGTAATAACAATAAATGAAACTGAAAGAGGTATGTTAGAATCGTAGCAAGTGGAGACTTATAATAGGATTGTTTGTTGCTTACCCATTTCGTCCGTTATAAGCACGTCATCATCGATGGCATCAAACACAGACTCAATCAATTTGTTAAACCGTTGATATGTATTTGTCTCCATCAATTCATCAACAGACAACATTTCGAGGACAGGCACTAGTCTCCTTTCCACTTTGCGCAGCTTAGGTCGCACTGAAAATTCGCCAACGTTAAAAACTCACCATTCAAATCCATTGAGTATAAAAATACAATTACTTGCTTACCAATAGTGGCTTCTGCCTCTTCTTTTTTACTGGCTTCTTCATGCTTCCGTTTCACAGCCTCCCAATTCTTCTCTCTAGCTATATCTATTGCTTCCTTTTCTTTATCTACAGCTGGTGGATTACTAGATTTAGATTTCAGTGGCATATTGTCATCTGAATCTGATTCAATCGCGCTACTTTTTCTCGACCTGTCATCGTTGCCATACTCATGTTTCTTCAGAATTCCCTCCTAAAAAAAATCAAAGAGATCTTTACCGCAGTTTTAAGATGAACTGGTAAAGCTACCTGAATTAGAAGAAGTAAACTTACTGATAGTCTCCCAAGCTTAACAACAGGGAATCTTATCATGACTTTGCTTGGATCAGATTTTTCTTGTACTGGTGCATAAGGAGCACCCATGGATGGCTGAGGCACTTGGGGTTCTTGGCGCAGCGGCGACGGCGCCACACTTGCTTGGGCTGGAGACTGACCTGTCATTACATTACCACCATCTGAAATATTCACAAATATTAATACAAAGCTAATCCAATTTCACTAACTATTTTTAAGCTAGCTAATGCCATACCTTGATCAAACGCCTTCTCTTGAGATTGCATTGTCATTGGCTGATCAGTTTGGGTTGATGGTGACATAGCTAAAGGGTCTCTGTCTTCCAAATTGGTATCGAAACCTCTATTATCCTGCACCAAACTATTGTAAAATCCTCCATTTTGTGAATTTGGACATGGTGTGTTTGAAAGGGGGCTTGTATAGATATTTGAGGAATTTGCACTATTCCAAATGGGAGAAACATTGTTTTGGGCAGAAATGTTAACTTGGCTGCCAGGCCTGGCCTGCGAGGGCGGAGAGCCCATGTTCACATGCGGAGATGACTGAGATGGTGGAGCTAGTAACTGTTGATTTGGAATGGATGCTGATTGCACTGCAGAACCAACTGGCGACGGGCTCAAGGGAACTGCGTTATGTGAGTAACTGTATGAAGGCGCAGGTGAAACTCCATTAAATTTTGCAGTGCTTAGGTGGTTGCCATAATAATTCCTTTGTTGCTGGTCAAACACATTGGGGTTCGCATTTAAAATAGCTTTTAACAGTTCAGGCGTGGCTGGTTGTGGGGCAGGGCTCACAGCATTGGGTATAGTTTCATCTCTCAAGTCACTGCAACCAGAACATTAGATATAATTATAATAAGGAAAATGCAAAAATTGTGTATGTTAATTAAATATTCCTTACATGTGTTGAACGGATGTTTGCATAAGAGACTGGAGCAGCAGAGTCACTAGGTTGTCATCACGGGTTGCGAGAAGAATAGCAGCCTCTTCAGCAACACGGGGGTGAAACAGTTGTGACTTGTTATTTAATGTGGATGGTAAAGGTGTTGGTAGGGGTAACACTGGTAACACTGAAGAAAAATAACAAATATAAGCAAAAGCTTTAAGTACTAACTGCAGTTGCATACACAAAACCAATACCAAAATTCCTTTACTCATTCAAATCTCATGGGTTATTTGCTAATTTTTAATCATGTAGATAGCTAATTTGTTTGGTAACAAAGTTTTATATCAGAAACAAACAAAAAAATATTTGTTTGGTTGTTGACACAAAAACTTGCAGAAAAAGCTGAAAGTTAAATTTGAACTTTAGTTAAGGAAATTTTGAAAAAAAAAAGTTTTTAAGAGGATATTTGAAGTGCATGCGATACATCAAAAAATAAAAAATAGAAAAGCATATTTTTTGTAAAATCCAAGTGCATAATTATCTTGTTTTTATACTAAGCTAGCAGCATGTCCCGGCTTTGCACAGGTATACTAATGAAACTATCAGGATAAAATATAGCCTCTAACCATCGTAACAGTCCATTCTACACATTGCAGCATTGGTGTTTGATTTGAGTTGCAAGAATGTTTTGCATCGGCTGAGTAGTTTTAGAGATCATCTCAGTCAAACAAACAAACAAACCAACATTACCTCTCTTACTTTATTAATAGGTAACAGTTTCAGCCAACATAATAAAAATTAATTAAAAAGTAGAACATGCTCATTGGTACCAGGCTCCATGTTTCAGAGTTCCTAGTTTTCAAATTAATAAAATGAATTTAAAACATAAACAAACCCCATTATTCATAAAGATTTGTCAATTTAATGGGTTTAATTAATGTTTTTCTTTTTTACTCAACCAAGTTATTGTTAACTGATAGTAAAGTTTGTTTTGTTTTAAAATTACTCTTTACTGACACTGACAATAACTTTATTATCTAGGAAATAAGAACCCCGTTTTTTGTTTTTTCGGAATAAAGACGATTACGACCACTATTAATAACCTATCTAACACCATAGACAGGTTATTAAGACTGGCCATGAATAGCTTACAAAATGAGATGGTAATTCTACTTAAAAATTACTAAGTCTTAACTTCTTCACAACTTTCCGAATGCATAATGTCCATATTGACAATTTCTATGAAATAAACATTGTTATTTTATTCACATTTATCACAGACAGGTTTGTTATTCTTTCACGCAAAAACGGCTGGACTGATTTGGTTGAAAGGAGATGTTCCAAAGTGGTATTTTATTCTGATGAAAAAAGAAGCAATACAAATTAAACATAATTGGAAACCTAATTTTTTTTACTATCTGATGTGAACAAAATCATATTTTTTTAACCCCACGATTTTTCTACAAAAAATATTTAAAAAGTCGCAAATTCATCCACTACGGCCACACTGAACCACAATAAAAGGGCTAAGATGAATGTCACTGTCATATTGAGTGAGATGTTATGTCAGTATCAAATGGATTTTCCGATCATCATTCATTCTTTCCATTCAATACTGTCAATTGTATTTGCATTGACATTGACAGTGACGGAACTTTAAAAAATGTCATCATTAGAAACACGAAGTCGGAGTGAGACAAAAACTCATTTTCATAGAGATCGTATGGCACTATCTCTTTCTTGAGACGCGTTAGAGGGTTGCAAGCAAAACTTTTTTCAATGATTTTTTAAGAAAAAACGTGGGCCAGGAAAAATACGTATAAATAATAAATAATCATGAAATAGTTATATGTTTAATTACGTATAGTTTTTATCTTGCTTCTTTTTCCAAAATATTTTAATACCAGCCCCCATACATTTTTGGAACATCTCCTTTGGTATGTAGATAGGTGATACCCTGGATTAACACATAGGCTACTTTTTATCCCGATATTCCAGCGGGAACGGGACTTACGCGGGTGAAACCGCGGGCGCAGCTAGTACTATATATTGAAGTAAGATTTAATACAAGACTATGACAATTTATCACAATGTAGTACACAAAAATAAACAAGTAGTTAAGAAACAGAATTTGGGGTTGAAAAAATCATATTAAGGGAAATTGGTAGCACCCAGATAAACAAATTATCCCGGTTACTGGTTTTCAACATACTAGAAGTAAATTCTCTTTCAAATAACACTAAGACCAGGCCAAAGTAAATTTTGTAAACATTCAAAGGAACAAATACAGTTTTAATTAAATATAATTTTAACAAAAATAGCTTGACATACAAACATGAATAGTAAAGGTTTTATGTTTTGTTAGTCTAAAAACGTTCAGTAGTCAGTAAATTTCGGTCTAATGCGAAGAAAGTGTTTCATTAGCATGCATGCTACTGTCACAACCATTTGGATTCGCTATTCGTGATACTTACAGTCTGTGAGGCTGGCTACACCTGCTAAAGTTGTAATTGGGACACTTGGAACGTCCCTCTCATTCATCTTGATGTTTGCACTTATTTCACCAGGTTCACTTTTACGTTCCTAAAAGTAAAAAGAAAGTATTTTCCTGCTTGCTTCAGCAATAAGCAACAAACAATTTGTTTGCGTGAATGAAGTCTTTCACATTTTACACACGTAACACTTTTCATGGTTTCTTGTTCCTTTTTTGTTTCCGTAGCTTTAAATGTGCTAATAATTATTTATTTGATGTTATTTTATTTCAAACACTGTTGTGTAAATGGGGCAGCCGTCAATTTGATGCTTTGTTGTGCGTTGTGCATCAAAACGAAGGTCAGCGCATCTGTGCGACACTCCCATTACAAACTGATAAATGTATTAACACATACTTTGCGCCGTCTCCATTGAGATTATTCGAACAATACTCACTGAAACATTATGATATTCTTTAGTTTATCCAGGACAAAATAAACTCATTCCCAACATTTAGCTCAAGGGATCAAAAAGTGTTGCCAAATTCCAAATGTTTGAAATTTTCACCACATGACGCCATTTTTTAATTTAACATGCCACAGATATCAAATCATTGGCAGAGTCAAACAATGGGGATTTTTCAGGATCATTTTTTCAAAGTAAATATATTTTGATTCTTCTTTGAGAGAACTATACAAGCACTTAAATTATTATTCCTGTCTGTCTTGCATTCCATAAAAATGGTTACTTAAGGTCTAGCTGCATTTTATGCAATGTTGATTGTAGGCTCAGAGCAATCATCTTCCTTCATTGTCTTAGAGCATTTAGAACGGGAGTTGCCAAGCGCTACTTTTAGTACTAAAATCTTTCTGCCGGTTTTCGCGGGAGGCGAGGTAGTACGGTACAGAACACATTTACATAATCACGCATACTAATGCAGAAAATTAAGCGTCCCTATAAACGCACACGCAAGTAAAAGCTGTACACCAACACAAAAACAATAACACATTTAAAGAATTACTGTTGTTACACTTTTGTTTAGTTACACACTAACACAAAAAAGTAGTGATGGGTTGTAAAAAGACCGACAAAATGAATGATTTCATATGAATGAAATCAGGGTGGTTCAAAATCATATACTTTTCCTTTTTTTAAGAGTTTGTAGAGCGTAATCTCTGAAACTACTGAAACGATTTTAAAAATTATTTTACAAATAGAAAGCTACACTGTTGTTGAGTAACTTTAAGCTATATTCTATTTTCGCAAGTAGTAATCTTTCAAGTAAGTAGTCTTTCATGAATGCATTTTTAGATAAATATTTTGTTTCTTTATTGGTATGATGTGTCCAGCAGTGGACTTACATAGGCTGATGATGATGATTGGTATGATGGGGTAAAAAAATGAAGAGCAGTAGAAGAATAGCGGCTGTTAACAATTGTACTGCACGCAGATTTGTTAGGATAGGAATTAAAAAAAACCTTGATATTGTGGTGTTTTATATTTATGTATTATAAGTATCTTTGTATTATAAATCTCATATAATATTTAATTATAATCTACTTGTACTGTATTGATTTTTCGATCCACAGTCTATTTATAAAGAACTAGCAGTTTCATCTAAATGGTGATGAAAAATAGTGGCGACGATAAAAAAGTAGCCCATGTCCCTCTTCAGCTAACATACTACAGCTATACAAAAACCACGTTTATACGATTCTGCGTTCAAAAAGTACAAAGCAAATAGCAATAAACCAACGACATAGCACAACAAAAATTTTAAGGGAGCTCCATAAAGCGACGTATTGAAGGCAGAATGACAGAGACAGTTTTTGTAGAGTCCAATACTGAACCTCTTTTTTTTAAATCGGTTAAATATGGGTACAAAAAACACATCGCTTTTTATTCTAATTTACGTTCATTCCATCATTCATTCAATCGATTTCGCTCAACTAGTCCCCACACTACGCCTTCTACCAAGGAATATAATTCACCGACACCTCCTACCAAGGCGTTGGCGTCGTATTCCATTAAATATAAATTAAACGTAATTACAAAAACAATTGACTAAAATATCACTTAATTGTGATAGGAAATACCGTGTTCCCTAAAGTTTGATGTCTCTGATCTCCTTTTACACCGAAATACCGCACAATTCACCATTTTTACTGAGCACTACTTCGCGACACGAAACGACAACTAATGGCCGCGCGGTGATGAGTGAAGTAGTTTTATATAACGTGCATGGCCAAGTCGCGTCTTATGGCCGGCAGAGGGGTACGCCTTGCGTTAACATCTCCAGTTCTAAATGCTCTAAGTTCATTGTAGGCTTAGATTGTAGGGGTCTTTTTTTTATATTTCCACACAAGCAATCATTTATTTGTAACTGTCATTGTCACTGTCGGTTGTTTGTTATGTCAGAGTACTTGTTACTCTTGATAGTAATGTCAATGCAACCAACACTCGCAAAGGAAAAAAAAAGGCGGGAAACTCGAAAAGGGCGGCCGCGTTTTTTCTTTGATAAATTTTAAATTTAATTTTCCTCGTTATAGATCAGGAAAGTTATTAGTATTTTGTAATTATTTAATTTATCTTTATTATATTTATTAGTGTTATTAATCTTCTTCATATCTGGTAAGTTTTTTAAAGTTTTTCTCCTTCGATGGAGGTGGAGGTGGATCCACCCGATCCGGGGGACCCAGTCCCTTCGGTAGGCTGTAATATAACAATAGAAAATAGTTTTGCTACACTGATGTCCAATGAGTCTGCAGTGGACACGGATACATCCGTGTCTAATAAGAGAAAAAGATCACGCTTGCATAAAGTGTGCAAGAATTGTAACAAAAGAAAGAGGCATGGTTCAAATGAATCTAAGGGTTGTCACTGTGCTGAATCACCTACTGTATCATCTGACAACATTGACGACACGACTGGTCACTTACCCAGTCCTGCTCCAGAACCAGTCACCGTTTCATCCACACCGATTACTCCTCCCACCTCTTCACCACCAAATCCGTCTCCACCGGCGCCGGCGTCTGTGGCAAGGACTCAGTATGAGTCAACAGACAATGGTCCATTTGTTGTGCATATCCAAAGAATTTTAGACTCGGAAAATGATACTCCACACTCCACCCCATAATGTTTGGAAAATTTTTGCGTAGAAATGGTATAAATAACATCGTAAATGGTAGCTTAAAAAAAATTGGACGTAACAGGGTGTCGTTGGCTTTCAATAGCCAGACGGATGCCAACGCATTTTTGAACAATGAGAACTTAGCAAACAATAAATTGAAGGCATTTATACCTAGCTTTAATGTTTCTCGCATGGGTGTTGTTCGCGGTGTGCCTACTGATCTCACCCCAGAGGAGATGATGGAATGTGCAGAGGTTCCACACGGCTGTGGAAAAATCTTAAAGTTACGCCGCATGAATTTCAAGGAAATCGTTAATGGAACTGCAGTTTGGAAGCCAACTCAGACGGTGGTTGTGACATTTGATGGTCAGGTCTTACCGAGCCGCATATTCATGTGTTACAATGCACTTTCAGTCCACCTATACACCTACCCGACCATTCAATGTTTCAACTGCTGTCGCTTTGGACATACTAAACTGCAGTGTAGGTCTAAGCCCCGCTGTTTCAAGTGTGGTCAGGAGCACTGTGGGGATAAATGTGATGTTGATGAAGACTCCGTTTCCTGTTGCTCATGTGGAGGCATTCACTTTGCCACTAGTAAATCTTGCCCCGAGTTTGTTAGGCAACAAAAAATCAAATTTTCCATGGCAGAACGGTGCATCTCTTATTCAGAGGCATCCAAAATTCATCCACCATTATCTAAATCATACGCTGACATCCTGGCTACTCCAAAAGATCAAACTGTTCCTCAAAATTCTCACAAAGTAAATTCTCGACTTGTAAATTCATCAGTGCCCTCTTATAAAAAAACTGTATTCCTGAAACCTAAGTCTCGTCCCAATTTAGCCAAAGGCTATGATAAAGCAGCTCATTTTGACATTGCCGGTCAACCTGCACCAACCCTTCCTAACGGTAGTGCTTTGGTCAAGGGTGATAAAGGTAGTGAATTAAATGTAAACGATGTTATTGCTCTTTTAAAAACTTTATTACAGTCTAAAATAATTGAACCGTCCAACGCTGCAAAAATAATTGACACAATTAGTATTCTACACAACCACAATGGATCACATCAGATCCGCAGTTCAATGGAACTGCAGGAGTGTAGTAAGTAAAAAACATGAAATTATAAACTTGTCTAACAAATTTAACCCATTCATTTTTTCTATTACAGAGTCCTGGCTTAAGCCGGACTCTGTATTTAAATTGAGTGGCTTCTCTTGCATCAGGGAAGATAGACCTGATGGTTATGGAGGAGCCGCTCTTCTTATAAAAAAATCTTTCTATTTTTCACAAGTACCTCTTCCCTATCACAGTAGTGATGATTTTACTGCTGTTGCCTGCCTTATTAATAAAATATGCTTTGTATCTATTTATATTCCTCATCCTTCTTTACAAATCTTTAATGAAATAGAAAACTTACTTTCTCTTCTTCCTAAGCCATGTGTAATCATGGGTGATTTTAATGCACATCATTCATCTTGGGGTAGTTCTTTAACTAACAGCTATGGTAGAGATCTCTTGGAATTAATTGACAGACAAAATCTTTGTATACTTAATGATGGGTCTCCAACACGGAGAACTAAACCTTCAGAAAATGACAGTGCAGTTGATCTAACAATAACTTCTCCTAGTTTAGCTTCTACGGTTTTTTGGGAAACACAGTCATATACTTATGGTAGTGATCATTTCCCAATACTTTTAAAGTTTGCTAATTATACTGTATCTGAAATTCCTAAATCTCCACCCAGAATGAGATATAAAATAATTAATGATAAATGGTCTGATTTTAAAATACATGTTGAGAACAATATTAAGAACTTGTCTTGCAATTTTCAAGATATTACATGCTGTGCTGATGATTTAGCTAAAACTTTGTTAGATGCAGCTAATTCAACCTTCCCATTAAAAAACATAGCTTCTGGTAAAATTTCATCTCCACCCTGGTGGGATAGTGATTGTAGTATAGCTGTTGCTCAGAGAAAGGAGGCAGAGAGAGACTATAATTTGAATATGACTGATTACAATTTTGATAAATTATCTGAAGTTATAGGTAAGACAAAAAAATTACTAAAAGATAAAAAAGTCCAAGGTTGGAAGAAGTTTTGTCAATCTATATCTCCCAACACTAAAGCATCAGAAGTCTGGAGGAATATCAGACGGTATCGAATTGGAGTTAGCTCTTCTAATTTTACGAGTATGCCGCCTTCTCTGATCGACAGTTTCTTAGATCTATTGGCTCCACCAACTGCACATAGAAAAGAGTTGATAACACAAGTGCAAAACAATCTGCCTGCTTGCCCATATGGTCTTGATTTACCCTTTTCAATTTACGAACTGAAAGGTGTTTTGATGGATAGGGCCGACACTTCACCTGGAATGGATGGTATTCCATATTCATTTTATTCTCATCTTGGTGATAGCGCCATGCATTATCTTCTTGACATTATTAATTCTGTCATCATGACAGGTGACATTCCTAAAACATGGAAAACTCAAATAGTACTACCAATTTTAAAACCTTCTAAAAATCCTGCAGATTCAGCGTCCTATCGACCTATTGCTTTATCACCAGTCATTATTAAAATTGCGGAACATTTAATTAAAAATAGATTAGAATGGCTCATTGAAAGTCAGAATATTTTACCTAATAGTCAATACGGATTTAGAAAAAGTAGAAGCTCTTTAGATAGTGTTTTTACAACTGATATTCGTATAGCTTTTTCACAAAATAAGTCTGTTGTAGCAACGTTCCTAGATATAAAATCAGCTTATGACAATGTCCTCATTGAAGTACTAGTGAGGAAGCTAAGACTTTTGAAAGTTCCTGCTATATTTATAAACTTTATTCAAAACATGTTGGTTGGCCGAATAATTTCAATAAATTCTTCGGAGATATCAAGAGTCTTGTGGAAGGGTTTACCCCAGGGTTCTGTCCTAAGCCCCCTTCTCTATAATATCTATACATATGACCTAGAAGCAGCTTTGAACGACTCTGTTAGTATTTTACAATATGCTGATGACCTCTTATTATATTCTACCAACTCCTGTATCGACTCTGCTGTTGTTAATATGACATTTGCTTTAAATTGTTTAAAATCATGGTTAGACAATCATGGTCTGGAACTTTCAGCTACTAAAAGTGTTATTGTTCCTTTCACACGAAAAATAAACATACCATCAATTAACATTGTTTATGATAGGGTAAGTATTCCTGTGAAGAGTCACGCAAGATTTCTAGGCGTATTGTTAGACTCTAAACTTACTGGCCGTTCTCATTGTGAATATGTTGTAGAAAAATGCGAAAAACAGTTAAATTTAATACGATGTCTTGCAGGAGTATGGTGGGGTGCCCACCCTTCATCATTGAGACTAGTTTACAATGCTCTAATTAGAAGTACAATAGATTATGGCACTTGCCTGTTGGAACCTGGTAGAGTAGAGGCTTTCAAGAGGTTAGATGCCATACAGGCACGTTCAATGCGTATAGTTTTGGGAGCAATGAAATCTTCTCCAATTAATGCTCTTCAAGTAGAATGCTGTGAACCACCCCTAATTATAAGACGCCAATATTTGTGCGACCGGTTTTTCTTTCGTACATTACAGTTTTCAAATCATCAGCTTGTCCCTAGAATTATAACTCTATCAGAGCTAATTCATTCTTCTTCTTACTGGAATCACAAAACGCATCCCCTCCTTATAAATAGTTATGAAAAGTATAAGTCTTTATCAGCTCCTCTAGATCAGTCTCGTTTTCTTTCTATTTATCATTGTAGTTATAAAGCATTAATATTACCTCCTCAAGTTTATTTTGATTTAAATATTGACCGTAACGATACTAACGCTAATTTCTATTTTAAATCAATTGTTGAAGAACGGTGGAATGGATGGCATCATATATATACTGATGCATCCAAACACTCTCAAGTAGGTCTGGTGGGTGTTGGAGTTTATCACAAACAGTTTGGCATTGTTCAAAAAATTAAACTACCTTCTGAAGCTTCGGTTTTTACTGGAGAATGTTTTGGCATCATGAAGGCATTGGAATATGTTTTGTTAATGAAACTCAAAAAAACAATTGTTTTTTCCGATTCAAAAAGTTCTTTACAATCTCTGGTTAAGTTTCCCTTTCGATCCAAGTCATCGTATCCTTTAGTAATGCAAGCTAGAACTAAACTTTTGGAATGCCAATTTAACGGCTTGTCTGTTGCTTTTGCCTGGATACCCAGTCATTGTGGGATTCTAGGTAACAGTCATGCTGACAAGTTAGCAAATGAAGCAGTGGAGTCTGGAGATATTTTCCCTTTTAAAATTTACGCTCATGATCTACCTACCATTTCAAAAACCTGTTTTAAATATTCGTGGGAGAAAGCCTGGAATGAATCTTGTAACTTTAAAGGTAAATTTCACAAAAAAATACAAGGAACTATTCCCCTCAAACCTTGGTTCTCCAAGATAAAACTGAATAAACGCGCTACTACTGTTATAATTCGAATGCGCCTGGGACACTCATGTTCCCCGGCGCATTTAGCGAGATTAAAAATTGTGCCAGCAGACCCGACTTGCGCCTGTGGAGACGAATTTGGTGACATCAATCACATCTTTTTTGCCTGCCCCCAACATGACCATGCCTCTTTCGTTAATGATCTTGTCTCCTGTAATATACCCCTTCCTACAAGTATGTTTATCCTTCTCGCTTCCTTAGATCCCAATATATATGTATGTTTATCTTCCTTTATTTCTAATAATAATATTAATATTTAAATATTTGTAATTATATCGTATTGTAAGTATTCCCTATAATTATATCCTAACTTTCCTGATCCCATCCACTTAGTTCGCGTTCATTTTTTTGTAAATACATGATTCTGTTTCCCTAATTTTTAAACCTTGTAAATACCTTGTAAACTTGAGCAATGGCAAATGCACAAATAGCGCGAAGCCAAAAAAAAAAAAAAAAAAAAAACACTCGCAAAGGCGCAAACAAGTGATTTTATTCTCTTTGCTTTGGGCGCAAATCGCTTGCTCCTCCCTCGGTCCATCCGTGTTTGTTATTTTTTGCTTTGACTTTTTCAGAGTAGGTAATTACTTTGTAAATACGGAAAATTCTGAGATTTGTTTTAGGAAATTTATCTTTAATCAAATTTCATAAAGATTCTAGAAGTTAGAAGCAATCTTCAATAAGATTATCTTCAGATTCCGAGTCCGACATAAGGTTTGTGGTTCACCTACCGTACCTATCCACTTACTTCTTTTGACCCTTGTTTGTAACCTTTGTACTTTTTAGGTACTTGCTAACAAAATATTAAATACATAACTCGCTTTTCTACTGAGGTGAAATAAATGAAAAACTATTCTAGACTATGTGTCCACTCTGATAATTCAGAGTGATTCTGCTGTAGATGTTTATTGAATAATTATCATTTATTTCAGGGCTGTGGACTACTGATTTGAACTAAACATGAGGCTTCATTCTATTATAGATGCCTCTTGGTACATGAAGTATGTTGGTATACCTTTGACTTTAGGAGTCACAATGTTTGGTTTGCTAAACCATTTGTCTCGTAGAAAGAGAAGAGCAGCATTAGAAGGAAAAGTATGTTGACTCACTTAATTTTTGAGCTTGTCAATATTGTGTTCTTTTCACCTACCAGAATGAACCATGAAGTGGCGAAGTTTGCTAAGACGGTCTTAATAGATCGTCGAAGTTAAGCAACGTTCTGAGCGGTCACAACTTGGATGGGTGACCGCAAGTGGTATTATCAACTGAACGCTTCCGTACTTCGGAGGGCACATTAAATTGTCGGTCCCGGCTTTTACAGTCGTTAAGCCATGACAGCCATGAGCCTTTAGGTAGCCTAAAAAACACCGTCACTAGAGTTGGCCACTTGCTCATACGAACAAACAAAAAACCTACCAGAATAAAAATACGTCTTATATTTTTCTAGGTAGTGGTTATAACTGGTGCCAGCTCTGGCATAGGAGAAGCACTAGCTCATGCCTTCTATGAGGCGGGATGTAGAGTGGTGCTTGCTGCCCGCAGGAAGTCTGAACTTGAAAGAGTGAAACAAGATTTGATGTCAATGCAACTTGTGAGTTCATATTTTATTGTTTTAAATGTATCATGACAATTATATACAAATACCTACTGCTTATTTGCAGACTCGAAGAAGTATAAAAATTACGGTTAGCATTAAGTTTAAAAATAGTGTTTTGTATTTTTTACTACTCTGCAAGTAAATATTGGGTACTTTGCAATTTTGTCATGTTAAAGTTGTGACTTAAAATATTATAATTTTCAGTCTGGAACCAAAGAACCAGTTGTTGTGGAATTGAATCTTGCTGATTTTGAAAATCTGGATACTTTTGTACAAAAAGTAAATGACCAGTGTGGAAATATTGATATACTGATAAACAATGGTGGCATCTCTTACCGTGGCTCCATAATAAATACAAAGATTGATGTGGACAAAGAGATCATGAATGTCAATTACTTTGGATCCGTGGCTTTAACAAAAGGTAAGGGGGGTTATAAGGCACAAAATTTATTGTATACAATAAATCTTCTATCAATACTGTTTAGATTTGCTCATCATATTTAATTTTTTTCAGCTGTACTCCCTAAAATGGTCAAGGAAAGAAGTGGGCACATAGCCTTTGTAAGCTCAGTGCAAGGTCTTATTGCTATACCAGATCGTGCAGCATATGCAGCTACAAAGCATGCCCTCCAAGCTTTTGGTGACTGTTTGAGAGCAGAAATGCATCAGCACAATGTCAATGTCACTGTTATCAGCCCAGGGTATATCCAAACAAATATATCAATCAATGCTCTCACTGGTTCTGGTAAAAACCATGGAGGTTAGTTATACAATATTTTGTTTTTAAAGACTTTTACAATTTTTAAATGAATTATGAAATTCTTTGTTCTACAAAGAATTTAATAATTCATTTGTTGTTATAAAACTTTTTAAACTACCATGGTTTTGAACATTATAAACACTTGTAACGAGATATTTACCTAAACATTTAACCGTGATCATGGCGCATGCAACTGTGCGGAAATATCGGGAAACTCATAAATACACAAATCATTTGTTGTTGTTATCTATCTGCTACAAGTAATATAAAAATAAATCCCTATTTCATCTGGTCGTGCTATAACCTGAGAATGAGCTGGTCAATTTGGCTAATTTTGATCTTGAAATTTTGTTTTATTTTTTATTTTTTGGAAATTAATTCCATCCATCACAAAAATAGTTCTTATAATGATTCCCTGTAGTAAGTAATTAGATACTTTCTGATGAGATTATTGTTGTACTTAAGAGTTTTAATTATTGTGTAGGGCAGGGCAAATTATATCAAGAACTGATAATAATAATTGAGCCTGTCCATTTTATTTTTAAATATTTAATCGGTTATATAATATATCCAATTAATTTATTGTTTTTTTTCAGTAATGGATGCAAGCACTGCATCAGGATTCACACCGGCATACACAGCAAGCAAGATACTCGAAGCCATTGTTGACAAGAAGAGTGAATTGGTTATCAGTCAATTTGTACCTAATCTTGCCATATTCTTGAGGCATGCTGCTCCTAGTGTATACTTTTGGTTTATGCAAAAAAGGGCAGAGAAAACTTCTACGGATAAAATAACTGTAAATGCTTAACAGAACTAACATAGTATTTAAATAAGTCTATTCCAGTCATGTGTAAGTCATTGTGGAATCCGCAATAATGTAATGTTGGGCATTTATGTTTATTTACTTTAGTTACTTTGGTGTAGGTACTGAAACTTAGCATTTTATGAATTTCACAAATGAAAACTTAATTTTTTTACAAATTTATTTGTGAATATTTTATTTAATTATGCAGATAAATGCTTTTTAGTAACTATGTATCACATTTGATTAAAACTAAACTACTATGCATGGATACCTGGGGTATTTCATTGTAACTCAGCTCTCTGAGCAAATTGAATGTGAGGGTTATGTAATCACATAAATGTTCTAATTAGATCTCTGCTTTCTTATTTATTGTTTTAGTTGCTTGAGCAAATAAAACATCAAATATTTAAAATTATTTTTATTGCATAAGAGCAGTGACTGTTAATATCCTAACCTAAGGTCACTGGTAACAGCTATAAACAGAATACTTCACTGCTAAAACTATCACACTTGATTAACTAAAAAGCTCCTTATAACAAAATATTTTTTGTACAAGTATTTCTTCTAATTCTACTATAATAACATTTTTTTACATTGACTATGTCCTACAGCAAAATTATAATTACAAACTTTGACTCTTAAATATAAAAACAAGTAATTGTAGTAGTCTATAGTTTAGTTTCTCATCCTATAACATGCAAAAATAATGTCTCTTCCAATTTTAGCATAATGCTTTAAGAATCATGCATTTATAAAGCTGTATTTATTTAAAGATCTTATAAACCCGCCATAAACATATTGCAGCAGCTGCAATTGAGATGGTATTATGTAGTATTATTTTTCTTTTATTATCTGTATGAATAAGGACTACGGGAGATGCGGAAGTGAGGTCACTCAACATTGGCAAAGTGGATAGATGACGGCGATCTTTTTCTTCTTGATATTTACAGCAAGGATCCCATTGCCATGATAATGTGTAGCATCCAGCACATAAAACAGAAACTATTCCAAATGGAGTACAGGCCAATGAACTCCATGCAATACCTGAAATTAAGTTTTGATATAACTATTGGAAACAATCTATTTGCTACAGCAAAACTGATACAATACACATCACACTGACTGAAGGTGAAAGTTTGTAAGTATGAATGTTTGTTACGCCTTCACACCCCAACAGGTGGACAGATTTGAATGAAATTTGGTACCAGGATAGCTTACCCAGGCCTTGGATTAACACAAACAAAGGCAATTGATCCCGGTATTTCCATGGGAACGGGAGCTATTCACCGCGGGGAGCAGCTAGTACCTGATACAACTTTGTGTTTAATAACAGACAGCAAACGTTTTATATCTCTGAAAGACTTAATTTTAGTCAAGTCTCAGAGATACAAAAACTGCTAAACAAGTTGATTACAGTCTGTTTTATTTGAATTACAAATGAATAGCACGAAATATGACTTACCTGAAGCAACACTGCAGAGTCCACTGTAGACCGAGACCTTATGCAGGAGGTTTCCTACATAAATCCATCGAGCTGTTTCTTCACCCAGTGGCTCTGGTTCTATAACTATTACACTCACGCCGGCCTCCAGTGCTCTTTCCAATTCCATTTCAAACTTAATGTGAGCATTTTCGCTATCGTAAACTTCTCTTATGATTGCTACACTGGATGGCTTTAGGTCACTAAAAAAAGGAAAAGTAATGAGGCTTGTTGATTACACGTTTTCAAAAAAAAATATTTTCCTCAGAATAGTTTTAAAAATAAAAATTACTAAATTTTTGTTCTCTTGCTATTTACAAACCTGTCACTTTCGTCACCCGCCATCTTAACTATAGACAAAATGAGTGACAGTTGCATAGACGTTTACCATAAATTACAGTAATAGACAATTTTGCACAGATAAAATAAACCAAACTACAAACCTATAGTCTGTCTATAAAGTCGTGAAAATAAATGAGGGCGCTGCTAGGGTAAACCGTATAATGATTGGCACCCTAAGCCGATTTTTTCTTACAAATCGTCGATTCTCATAAATAAACAAATAGATTTATTTGTATGACCGATTTTTCGTGTATTAGTATGTCTAGGCATGAATACAAAAACTAATTAAAATGAAAAAAATATTTTTAAGTAACTTTAAAATGTAATTGAACTTCAATGTACGGAAAAGTACAATCATTGGCACCTGAGTATAGTGATTGGCACTATGATTTAGTACAGTCATTGGCACTATTGACAGTACTAAAAATTGATAGAAACTCAAACTCAACCTCAAAATTTCTTTATTAGTAGCTGAAATAGACTAGCATAGCAATTATCTACGTCCGTGTATGGTTTTCTATTCGTTTTTTTATAATTCATCGAGTGAGTGAAGCAAACAAAGATCTTAGTAGCAACTTGGGTGATTTTGGGCTGTTGGTATATATTCCGGTACAACTATAAAACTGTTAATCCAATCTTCATGAAGCTTGGAAGGCATATAGATAGTGATAAGAAGTTTCCCGGCTAAGCTGCTGAGCTTAATCGGTCAAGGGTCTGTAGTGGTTATATTGGTTCTTTCAGTGGGTTGCATACGTGCCAATCATTATGTAGTCGAACAAATTATGGTATAGTCATTGGCACCCATGAAAAAGCAGGTGTATAAATTTTACAACGCTAAAACAACTCTTATCACGCCATAGATAGTTTTATGTATTGAATAAATAGAAAATATTTTGCAAACTTCCCAAAAAACACCTATTTTTGCAAGCGAACTCAACCCACTAGACTTAACAAAATCACTAAAATTCAGCAACTTTCCAGACATATTTTTTGAATGAACATAATTTTTTTGTTATTTACGTTTGATTTAAAAATAAGTGTTCTGAGAATAAGAAATTGGATATTCTTCCAATTATTTATGTTTCCACTGTTGAAAAGATGAAAACTTTCATAATATTCAAGAAAAAGTGCTAGGATGCCAATCATTGGGGGGGTGCCAACAATAGTACCGTTTACTAACATGTGTATGGCAAGGCAACCCTATAGTGTGCCTACTGATTTTGATACTTGCAGTTCGTTCTCCAAGTAAAAGTTCCTACCAGCTTTTTGGCGGGAATTTGAGAAGGCATGTTTTCTTGGTTTTATTTTTTAAATCTTGTGCTAAACTGTGTAATAATGTTGGATTAAAAGTGTTCATACATACATAGGTGAAGGCAAATGAAACAAAATTGGATTTCATTGTCATTTTTATAAGAATTTTATTTTTTGCCGTAGTGCACAAATATTATAATTGTCCATTGCTTTCTTGGCCGACCCTACTGTGTTTCACAGGAGTTTCAAACTTCCCATCATTCTTGAATTCGCCTAACCGTACTTTCTGATTTACCTGAAAATTTCAAAAAAAATATTACTGAAAGTAATCAAAAGCATTTTAAACATAAAGCAATTAGTTAAAATTTTAAATACTTAGGTAGGCAGAAAACGTAGCCAGACTGTGTGCCATTTTAATGTATCAAGATTAGGTGGTTTCCTACAACAACAACATGACCTACTGTTGTGTCTGTTGTGATGTTCAATCTGACGTAAAAATGTGCAATGTAAACAATGCCTTTTTTGGTCTCCAAATCGTAATTTAGGTCAATTTGTTACTTCAGGCAGATTAGAAACAAACAATAAAACGATTACATACCCGTTATAGATGCTGTTCGCCCATAAGGGCCCCCGCAGACGGCCGACTTTTTGTAGGTGGAAAAATCGGTCGAAAAATAGAACGTACTGACAACAATTGAGGGGGCCCTTAATATCATCCAAATCCCACAAAATATGTCCAACTTGGTATTCCGCTAAACATTGCTGGAAAACTTTAAAAATCACTTCCCGCGTCTCATTTAGGTACTTACTTTACTTATTTGTGATATTTTTGTGCGTAGGTAGTTCGGTTTCATTTCATTGCAGTTTAACTAATAAAACAACAAAAAATAGAGGAAAATATGTTCTTGAACTCACTTGATGACAGCTGACGACAGCTGTTATACCTTTGTTTGGTGCTGCCAGATACACGAATAATTTTAGTTCCTCAAACATTCATGTCACGACTTTATAGACAGACTATACCTATATTAAGTACCTAAATAAATACCTACCTATTATAAACCTACCTATAATAGGTATAACAGAATGAGTTTATTCCTGGGCCTGTGAATTGAATATTTGGTTATTTTCTGCATTGACTGCTACTCACCACAAGATGGCGCCCCGCGCCACCCACCACACCACTATCTAACGGAAAATTCAGCAAATAAAGAATTATTTTTTGATTGAAAGAATACCTACACTTCCGAAATGGTTCCATAGCAATTGTTGAAGATCTGACGAGGAACTTTTTAGTTCTAACAGAAATGAATTTATTTTCGGTCAAAAGTGAACCAATTGAAAATTCTGTTTTTGTTTGAAAGAGAAATCCCTAAGTATTAAGTACCACTGGTACCTCATCTCGAATATTGAAATGACTCCTTTTTTCTTCGGGCTATTTTGATTTTTGCGGCGTTTAGGTATCCGACTGCATGCTACGTACCTACACTAGAGTAGAGAGACTTATTTTTGATTGCATGCCTGCAATCAAAAATAAGACCTAAACGCCGCTAGGGGCGCCGCAAAAATCAAATCAAACACAAAAATAGCCCGAAAAAAAAATAAGTAGCCATTTTAATGTTGCAACATTGGTCTACCTACCTATTGATTTATTTTTAATTTGCTCTAGCCAATTATCTCGTACCCGTGCGCAAACATACCCCACCCACTTCCCCTCATGGTTCTTTTAACGTGGCGCGACTTACCTAATCTTATAGGTAGGTAGGTACCTACCTACCTAATCCCTCATTTAGCGAAATTTTGTTTCTCATTTTTCTTCACTCATACTGTCGCCCACTATTGCCGTTCTAAAATCCGCTTGCCTATTTAGGCAAAGGTGAATGTTGCAAACCGAGCTCTGGGTAAAATTAAATTGAGAAAAAACTCAGATTTCAGCAAAGCGAATTAAGTCTTGAGCTGGTGGTTTTAAGTCACAAACCAGATTGGCATGATTTTGTCGCTTTGGTCGTTTGACCACATGAATAGTTTTAACTCTAAGTTCGAAATACTACTTACATAAAAGGCATGTGTGGGTGCAAGGTTGACCTTATAGGCTCTACCCACAGGCTTTGCTAAACATTTGTATGATTTCTCGTCGGCCTACGCTTCAAAGCTATTATAACCATATTTCGATTTTGATTGCCAACCCAAGACTAACGAAACAGGCAGGTCGGTGCTCTACCTACATATTATACTAAAAATCTCAATTTCAACCCTTCTTACGTTTGTAAAAAGCTGTTAGATTTGAATTGAAAATAGAAGTTGACAAGGTAGGTTAGTACATCATTCTTATAAAAAGCTTCCAGGCAGTTAATGATATAAAAAAAAATACTGATTTAATTTAAAAAAATACAAAACTTTCGATTCCGGAAGAATTGGAACCCGCGCTTTACCACTCGACGTTATGCCATGACTGAGGCCTTTAAGCGGCCTAAAAACTCCGTCACCAGAATTTGGCCACTTGCTCATACGAACGAACGAACGACGACTCGACCGCAGGGGTTCCGTGACCGAGTGGTAAAGCAGTCCGACGATAAGTAAGATCGCTTGTATCGGGCGCGTTATAATCCCGTCGGAATCGATGGTTTTAGTAAGATTTGTCATTAGGTAAATACTTATAACGACGAAATATACTTAGATACTTAAACTTAGGAGGTTCGATTAGTTATCATCATCATCATCATCATCATGTGCAGCCCGTCTCATCCCACTGCTGGGCATAGGCCTCTCTTCGCTTGTGCCAACCCTCCCTATCTTGTGCCAGTCTGACCCATGTACAACCTGCTGTTTTGACAATGTCGTCGACCCATCGAGCAGGCGGAGCAGGCGGCATCGCCTGCTCGTTTAGTTATAGTTTACAAAATTCACTTGTGCTAATAAACATGGAAATAATGTCGTACAAACATTACTGTTCGCTGTGTAATAAAATGCTTTGCTCTAATTCTCTTCTCAACATGCAAATAGAGAGTAGAGGCTACCGAATATTTGTTATTTACATTTTTTACGTACCTATTCCTATTTGTAAAGGTGGCATCTAGTTTTATGCCATGAATATACAATACCACAAGGAAAACATTTTGAAAGATTTGCTTGCTTACCTACTCTTATTTTCACACTAGGTACAATTAGTGCGGTCCAAAATTGGAGAACTAAGATGCACATAATGGGAGACTGATTAGTGGCATCAATAACTGACCGGTTAAGAGCTAGTGAACACGTTAGGGTGGTTGTATGCATCAACTATAAAGCGCACTGCCTAATTTATCTGGTTGACTCTATTAATTTTTTTTATAATTAAAATGTTCAGTTACGCTATGCTTTTTTAATAGTTTTTTTTTCACTTATCACCACTTATTTAAAGTAACGAAAACAGAGTTTGGTGGCTAGCAAGCCATTGCAACTTTGACAGACATAGAATAGAACCACCTTAGATAAGTTATTGGTCCCAATAACAATATGGTTTAACGCGAGTGAGGCCCTTAAACGACTTACTTTAGTTTTGTCTTGGTAGTTCAGATCTTATCTAAGGACGGGTTTACTAATAAAAAGGGGAAGGTATTTAATAGTGTCTCCTATTTCAAACTAAACGGAAGTTATTAAAAATAATAGATTTTTAATATTTTTTTAAACGAGAATTTATTTATTCTACAAGATAAAATAGCTAACTCTGCATTCAAACAATATACCTACCTACGTTACTAGTACCTTAAGTCTGTTATGGTGTAGCCCCATTGTGGACTGTTCGCGATAGAGCGAGTGCGGGTAATGAACCCGAGGCCCGAGTCTGCGGGATTCTTGAGCGAGGCAGCGTCGGCTTCCGCCGCGCCGTGCCTCGCTCATGCTCACGAACTTGTAAACTTGGGAAATTGTTCGGACATATTTATGGATACCAACATAAAGTAATCCCATTCTATCCGTACTTAACATAGTAAATTGATAAGTTTCGTCTGTGATCCAAAATAATTGGGGTTCGAGTCGGGATCGAGTCTTAGCATTAAGCTTAAAAATATTCCGTGACCGGGACGAAGTCACGGGTAGAGTCTAATGGTAAACATGAAATGAGAATTCCATCGATCGTTTGTTTACATAATAGCAGAGCGGAACGAAACATGACTTTTATAACGGACTCTTAGGTAAGAGTAGGGCCCTAACTGAGTAGGTGTGGAGAGATAAAAGCGTATATATATATATATATACGCTTTTATCTCTCCACACCTACTATTACTATTACTTACTATTTTTCTCACCACACTTAGATATTACGATTCATAATCATTTGATTAAGTACGTGAATTTGTAGCGTCTTGTTATAAGTTCCTCTTCTCTCAGAATTCAACTAGAGCCTGAGTGCCGCAGGCTGACGCTGAAATAACTAAAGCAAAATTGCAGCATTATTGTAATTAATTTTAGACATCCTACAGAAATATACGTAGAAGACAAAAACTGGCAAAGTTAACACGGAAATAGGGCAATAGCTACATTTGAAAAACACGTCTTTTTGTTGTAGAGATGTAGGTACCTACCTACTTGGCAGAAGGTCTAATGTAATCGTTGATGAGTGGTTTAGTTTCCTGGTACACTATGTTTTTGTTAACAATGGCTTCCACCAAGTGTATAATCTTTGCGTCTCAAAAAAGTACTAGCACCTTTTTCATAGAGCTGTGATGAGTCATTCCATTCCTAACTAAGTACCTACATAGCTCTATGAAAAAAGAAATCGAAAAGTAACGTCAAAATAAAATGGAATTTGAATTTAACTCCCACACGGAGACTACGAAAATCATTACAAAGTACAGCGACTGAACAATATCACAATTATTTTTAACTAGCTGCGCCCCGCGGTTTCACCCGCGTAAGTCCCGTTCCCGCGGGAATATCGGGATAAAAAGTAGCATATGTGTTAATCCAGGGTATCACTTCTCTACATACCAAATTTCAACCAAATCGGTCCAGCCGTGTTTGCATGAAAGAATAACAAACATACGTACATTCTCACAAACTTTCACATTTATAATATTAGTAGGAGGATAGTAGGAAGTAGGATAGAAGGATAGTAGGATAGGAAGGATAGTAGGAAGGAAGTAGGATAGAATAGGTATTCATCTAGTTTCAAGCTGTGACTTTGTTCGCGCGATACAGTCACCAAAACAAAATTAAGTAAACCGTTTCTGACTTTTAAAGTTACATCAAGCGGAAAAGACATTTTTAAATAGTGTTTATGGGGATAAGTTACGCTTAGTATTCCAATTTAGCCTGAATAACAACCATGGCTATAAACACGTTTCTTTTAAAATCTTGAAATATTCATCAACTTCTAAGGCTGTTCGATAGCCAGCATGTTTTTTTTTTTTTTCAGTAGGTATTTCTGTTTAAACAAACATGAGGGATTAGGTAAGCCTACCTACCGTTTGTAGGTACAGACAGCTAACTAAGCTTAGCTTTGTTTGCTTAGACATTTTAAACACCTTAAGTGCTTACAACAACGATGATTATAACTGAGTCTTACCTACTTACCTTATCAAATTGTTTTTTTTGTTTTTCAGATTGATTAGACTCCATACGCTCTTGTCAATTTCACGCTGACTGTACCTACACTGATTAGATTACTCTTAATACTTAGTTTACTCTTAATAGTGTCGTGTTCGCTTTCTGCACCTCTTAAAAACTGCTTTAGTTTATTCTATGACTGCAAGGATATTGCCGCGGGTTGATTTGGTTACCGTTAAAGTGAGTAGGCTGGCAGCGGGAGCGGAAGCAGCCATATCCTGGCCAATGCCACGGCCGCAGCGCCAGTTTGCATATATGTATAATCACTGCTGTAATAGCCCCCTAGCGGCGGGTATCGCCAATCTGTGCTAACGATCACCTACGCGATTCTTTATCAGGGACGTTGCAGTTTGCAAATAACATGTCGATATCATTTATACGACTGGCGACTAAACTTAGAACCTAAACATAACAAACGTCTGGTCATACCTAATCTGGCTAATTTAAGAAATATGCTTATGTAAAAAACTTAGTACCACGAATGTTTATTCCAATCTCCAAGCACAGGTTTTTCTAAGGCAGTGCGCAGTGTTGTCATGCCATGCGTCAGACCAAGCCCCCCCCCCTTTACGAGCCCCTCCCCTCTCGAATACCCTCTGGCCGCCTCGGTCACCGAGCACTGTGACCTTTCGCTGAATATCCACAACTAACATTACGTAATTCACACTACCATCATTCCAGGCAAAAAAGATTATGAATAATAAAAAGCCAATCAATGTATGCATGGCTTTTGCAATAGGATACGCATCGAGTGCTGCAGTTGACCTATGCACATTATACAATCATGGAATTACGAGTAGGTATTATTTACCTACAATAATATGAAATGATTTTATGAAAATAATAAACGCTTAATTATTTCACAATGTTTTAATATCATCTTCAATTAAGCTTCATTCTAGTACGGCATTCCCATTAGACTGAAACTTTAAAAAACTGTTGCTGATAGGATCTGATGTAAAAAATGCATTGTAATGTCGAGAAAGATTTATATCAGTCGGGTAACTTTCTACAGTCAGTGCCGCAATAAGTACTTACTTAGGTACTCAAGACAGAGAAATTACGGCCACAAGAGAAGTCACAATCACAAAGTAATCAGTAATCATTTTAATAAATTAACCCAACCAGTTGTAACAGAAATTACATGAATTGCCAAATGCAGAGTGATCAGTTTTCCATATAAAAGATCTCAACGCGCTTGAACACTATTAGGTATTTGGATCCATTTTATTTTGATTGAATATTCTTTACGATCTTTTTATTATTAATTTAATTTAATTGAAATTTCTTTGTTATACATACTTATTTATATATTATACTAGTATCACGTCCCGGCTTCGCACGGGTGTACTAATGGAGCTACCGGGATAAAATATAGCCTATTCAATGAAATTAAATGAATAATAAAAAGATCGTAAAGAATATTCAATCAAAATAAAATGGATCCAAATACCTAATAGTGTTCAAGCGCGTTGAGATCTTTTATATGGAAAACTGATCACTCTGCATTTGGCAATTCATGTAATTTCTGTTACAACTGGTTGGGTTAATTTATTAAAATGATTACTGATTACTTTGTGATTGTGACTTCTCTTGTGGCCGTAATTTCTCTGTCTTGAGTACCTAAGTAAGTACTTATTGCGGCACTGACTGTAGAAAGTTACCCGACTGATATAAATCTTTCTCGACATTACAATGCATTTTTTACATCAGATCCTATCAGCAACAGTTTTTTAAAGTTGCAGTCTAATGGGAATGCCGTACTAGAATGAAGATGATATTAAAACATTGTGAAATAATTAAGCGTTTATTATTTTCATAAAATCATTTCATATTATTGTAGGTAAATAATACCTACTCGTAATTCCATGATTGTATAATGTGCATAGGTCAACTGCAGCACTCGATGCGTATCCTATTGCAAAAGCCATGCATACATTGATTGGCTATATATATATATATATATATATATATCTTAACATATCTCCAACAGTAATTGAGTGGTTCCATAGTTACTTGCATGGACGCCGGCAGTGTGTACGGCGTGTACGCATTGATGATGTTTATTCATCGTGGTGCGAACTATCTGCTGGTGTACCTCAGGGTGGCGTTTTATCACCTCTGCTTTTCTCAATTTTTATTAATTCTATTTCTCAACATCTTACTTCATCATACCACCTCTATGCAGATGATCTCCAAATCTATACGCAATCTACTGTTGATGAGCTACCCCAAGCTATCGATACTATTAATAATGATCTGTGTCGTATTTCAGAGTGGGGTAAATCTTATGGTATCTGTGTTAACCCGCTAAAAACTCAACTTATTGTTGTCGGTAGCTCTCGTATGGTGACAAGAATCGACTGGACTGGTCTCCCGCAGGTCGTCTTTGACGGCAAGCTTATTGAACAAAGTACATCGGTGAAAAATTTGGGCATTCTCTTTGACAGGGAACTGTCATGGGGACCGCAACTATCCGAAATCAGCCGTAAAATGTTTGCTTCAATGGGTTCTCTGAGGAGACTGCGGAACTTCCTTCCGATCGCTACTAAAATTTCGCTTGCTCAGTCACTTCTTCTTCCTATCCTTGACTATGCTGACACTTGCTATTTGGATATCACTGAACAGCAACTAAATAAACTTGAGCGACTACAGAACTTGGGAATACGATTCATTTTTGGTCTTCGTAAGTATGATCATGTTTCCGAGTTTCGTAGTAAGTTGAAATGGTTGCCTATTCGTTTTCGCCGTAACTCTCACCTTCTTAGTCTAATATACAATATTCTATTTAATCCTTGCTCACCACCTTATCTGAAGGAACGTTTTCAATTTCTTCATGAGTCCCACTCTCGTCACTTGCGCTCCTCCAACACTCTTCAACTTAAGACTCCTGTCCATTCCTCTTCCTTCTATAGCAACTCCTTCACAGTGCAAGCTGTTTCTTTGTGGAACGAACTGCCCGTTGCTATTCAGCGAGCTAAAACGATTCTGTCTTTTAAAACTTTGCTGAAGGAATACTATTTGTCCTGTCGTCACTGAATCTGTCTTGCTCTGTAAGTTGATCTCTAACTTACTTACCTTATATTAGTTTTTTATGTACCTATCTGCTTATTTAATTTATAAATATTAGGAAGTATATAATATTGGTATTCACTTATTTAATAATTGATAATTTTGTTTGTCTTTAATCACAGTATTTTATTTTGTTTTCTTTTTACCCCCTTATGCATAAAAACTTGACAATTTAATACAGGTTTTAAGAACGTTTTTTTCTTGTCACTCATATGTCAACGAAAAGAGATAGCAACAGATTTAATATGTGTTTTAGCTAATACAGGTTTACTGGTCGATTATGCATAAGGGGGTTAATGTTTAAAATTGCATACCCCTTATTCTTTTATCAGATTGTCCAATATCCATCCGCAGGTTGTCTGGTAGAGATCGCTCTAAAGCGATAAGACCGCCGATTGTATACCATAGCTATTGTTGTTCTGATCTTTTTTTATATTATTATTTTTGTGTATCAATTTGGTGTGCAATAAAGTATTTTCTTCTTTCTTTCTATATATATATATATATTTTATTATATATTATATTATATACTTATATCGTTTTGTGAAATTACTTTCAACTCGAGTAAAACTCCAATAAACTTATATATAATATATACTTATATAATATATATTACTAATTATTATATATTATATATAGTGTAGACTAGCTGCGCCCCGCGGTTTCACCCGCGTAAGTCCCGTTCCCGCGGGAATATCGGGATAAAAAGTAGCCTATGTGTTGTTAATCCAGGGTATCACCTATCTACATACAAAATTTCAACCAAATCGGTCCAGCCGTTTTTGCGTGAAAGAATAACAAACATACATACATTCTCACAAACTTTCACATTTATTAAATTATAGTAGGGGAAGTAGGATAGGATAGTTGGATAGGATAGTAGGAAGGAAGGAAGGATAGTAGGATTACTCATATTTTATAAATAAGTACCTAAAGTAAAGTAAAGTAGGTAAATGAAATTATTTTGTAGCTTAAAACATTAAAATAAACTAATAAGATTTGTTTGTCCTATGTTTGATAGGTCGACGACTATACTGGTTGACTTAGTTTTTATTATGAGTAGGTACCACATATAAATGTCAAGTTTCAGGTTTTAAAGAAGACCATTTTATAATTTTATGTGTTCTATGTGAGTAGCCGGTTTGGTTTGAATTTTTTTAAAATTGCCAATTAAAATAAAATTGTTCAGAGCCCGCATCGTGATGTGTATTTGAAGCACTCGGCGCTGTGAAAAATGTTCTATTTTGCGCTTAAAAGAGAAAAAGAAGAGCTCCATTTAAACGCTTTAAAGATGCGCCGAGCAATAAGAAAAGGAAAATTTAACGCAATCCAGTGTATGGTGGAATGTTGATCCTCGTTCCTGAGAATCAAAACAGTCTCATTTTTGTATTTGATTTTAAAGAGGCACTGCATTAAAATATTTTTTATTTTGTTTTTTAGAATTTTAGGAAAACTTACAGCTAGATTAAACTCATAGAAAAAAAATATTAGAAACATGTGTAGAACATGTTTGCCGATGGCCAATTACAAGTTTTCACAAATAATGACAGAGAATACAATTTTAAAAAATGGAAGTAAGTAGACGACTTAATACAAATAAATACATATTATACACATTAACAGATAAAACAGTGCATATTACTAATTGAAAAAAATTACAAAAGTGGTAATATGATTTTAACTTTCGAGAACATTGTGCAGTTCTAGCCATTGCTTTAATCATACTTTTTCTTTAATGAATATGTATGAATACGTCGAGCCATACATTTGGAACTGTTTTATCAAATAAGCCCACATATTTTCACAAGCATTCTCTTGGTAAATAGTCTTGTAGTGGTTCACATACAGTAGTAATTTGTCGACCGACAACCGTTTGACGGTGGGATTTGCAGAAAGGTGTACCTAAGGATCATTTTTATATGAATTGTAGCAACATTATTTGTTAGATAATAATGCGAGTAGGTAAAATATTTAAATAAAAAAAAAGAAAGTATGTGATTAAATAAGAACACAGAATTTCATATTTCATTAAATATGATGAGCAATGCAATGGAAAGTGGCCAATAAAATTTCATTACGAGAGCCCTCGAAAAATATTTTTTTTCCGAATAGTTTACTTTCGAAACTTAATTATGTAGTCTTCCTCGAATTTTGACAATCATCTGTGTGATTGCGAGGTGAAATATGATTGAAATAATAGTTTTTAATAGCATGAAAACCATTTAAACTAAATTTGCACCATCAATGGGAGTTTCAACTGAGATGGAGACACCGTCATGGCATCTGCTCAAACATGCGGCCGTTGAACTCTCTGATGGTAATGCGTTTGGAAGTACAAATGGAACTGGTATCTCTATCCCGTTTATAATTCAATTACTTATAAACAACTCACACGCTACCGTTCCTACTTTCGGAGAACTGACGGTGTGGAAAACGCAATTAAGGCGAGCTTTTTGGTAGATCGTAAGTTCTCCACAGGTTTTATGTTTACTATTATAGTAATGTAGACATGTGTATTCTATAAAAAACCTACCTTAGATTTATGTAAATTTTCAATACCTAACTTTTATTGAAAATTACATAAATCTAAGGTATGCGCAAGTGTGATTAATGTCTTAAAAATCGCACATTTAGGTTATACACACAATCCCACGAAACCACATTGGTATCGCGGCTGCGCATAAAAATTAAAAACTAATTAAAATAGCTTTGAGAACCTACTTCATGGCGGTCTCGAGGAGGACAACAAGACAAAATACAAAGTATTTTAATGAACTAGCGTGTGTATAATTTGTCGGTGCTAATTAATTACATCGCTTCTGTTTAGGTATGCACTGCTCATCTTACATTTTAACCCAGCTTTGATGAAAAGAAGGTTATCTATTGTACAAGTTTTTGTGCTTAATTTTTTGCCAACCTCTTATGCATGCTTCAACTATGAAAATAAGACAAATATCTAGTAGGTATCGTTTTTATTCAGCTAACGCTTTATTACCTTAAGAATTACAATATGCAGGTAATAGGATTCATTTAAGTATCTACAAGGTCATAATCATACCTAGATATACGAGAATAAAAATGCAATCATCATCTTGTGCAGACTGTAGGTATGATTAGCATTTATAAGCATAGATGCTTTGATAATTCCGGTTACATAGGGCTAGTGCACACTAGGCTGTTGTATACTTAGTTCTTCACATGTATTCTAGATGTTATCTAGCATCAGGAGACAATTTAAAGGTGTTTTGCTTGAATTTTGTTAAGATAAAGTTTGCTTGTCCAATCTTCTCAATCAAATTTATCAACAAGAAAGGTATAATCAATGTAGAGCTGATTCGGTCACGTACAATCTTAATTAAGTAGGTGACTGATTCGGCATTTTACGCCTTCGTGATATTTCCATGATACAATAAAAGACAGTGCGAAACTAACTATCTAGCGAGGGTGACACGGGTCGGAAACACCAATCTCGATTACCTACGCGAAACCTTAGCTTTACCTAACTGTACTTAACTTTAACTTTTAACTAAATAAACTTATATCTTTCGGCATCCATCTTTCAACTTATACGAACTACGCACTCTAACTAACTTCTTACAGTGAATAGTCTAACGGGACTATTCACGCGTATCTAGGTATATTTGACTTTACAATCTAGATGTTGATTAAACCCACGAGTTCGGAATACAACGTTACACATACACACAAACTAACGTGTCTCGTATCGGCTGTAAATCAGATGTATTATAAAGTATTACCACAGTTATTACCGTAACATGACAGTTGAACCCACGAGTTCGGAATACAACGTTACACATACACACAAACTAACGTGTCTCGTATCGGCTGTAAATCAGATGTATTATAAAGTATTACCACAGTTATTACCGTAACATGACAGTTGAACCTAATCTACGGTCCCATCAAGCGGACAATACTCCGCATTATTTGCCATCATGTCATTCTTGTGAGATAGTTGACTATGTGAGACTAGCTTGCCGAAGACTATCAAATGTATCTATCTAGGTACCTATAGAATAGACCTAATGCGACGGCAAACAAATAGTGTACCCAGCAACATGCAGTTTGCAACTCTTATCCGGTTTGAAGACTTCTAGAGAGGATACTTATATTATATAGGTATACCTATATAATATAAGTATCCTCAGAACATTTTACATAATTGTTTGCATTCTAAAAATATCAGACCAAAGAGAGCTCGTTTATCTATTTAAAAATATTTGCAAATTTTTATTAAGTGGTTTAATCAAAATAAGAATTAAAATATCATGTTATTTGGAAAAAATAAAAGGACTAAACAAATGTATTAAATGGCAACTATAATGTGTACCACATTTTAATCTGACTGGAAACAAACATCTTCTCATTATTTTTTATATTCAAATTCCGTCATCGTTTGCTAGGTGATATCACCAATTCAAACACAACGAGGAGTCGTGCAGTCGTGGAGCCTGTCAAATGACACACTCGTATTATGTTTTATGACTTTTGTTTATTAGCTTACCTACCTATGCCCAGCTCATCAGGATTTTTGTAATTTAATTTTCACGACAGGTCTTCTGAGCCTGTCCATGAATGAATAAATAAAATAAAACTGTAATCGATCGAGTGAGCGAAGCGAACGAAGATCTTAGTGGCAAGTGGGGTAATTTTGCTTTGTATGTTGTGTTCATTTGTTTGTTTGTATGTTCCGGCATAACTGTCGAATCGTTAATCCAATCTTCATGAAACTTGGTAGGTATATAGGTAGTGGTGAGTGGGTAAGCCAGTAACCTAATGAGCTGAATCGGTCAAGGGGTTGTAAAGATATTTGGTTCCGAAGGGGATGAAAAAAAATAAAAGTTGTTCAAATACATTGAGTGGGGTGTCATATGAAAGGGCTTTGTTTAAATACATTCCAAAATGGTTTTACTTTTTATTCTAAGATGTAAAGTTTTTGAATTACTTTGATAAATGTAAAAAAAATGGCTGCTATAACCTGAGCTCCCATTTCTATAAGTTTTGTGAAATCGCAGCTCAGAAAATCGTTCTTCTTCTTTTTTATTATCTTGGTTGGTGTTTCTAACTCCTAACTCTTATTGACGAACCTAACGACGTTTTAATGGAAAAAAAATTCAACTTACTAAATAGTTTCCTTGAACCAATGTTACTGCCACTTCACAACGAACAAAATACCAAAATGTTTTAAGTCGAAACACCCTCGTAAAAACTTATGCTCTTACATATACCATCAAGTATTTTTTATAGAAATATAAGTAAATTAATGCAAAATGATTTTTGACGAATGTTTGAAATAATCGCGGGCTTTTGTCTTCGAAAGTAGTGCCATGACAGGATCAAACCAACATGACATAGGTACTAAGTATAAAATAACCCCCTTATGCATAATCGACCAGTAAACCTGTATTAGCTAAAACACATATTAAATCTGTTGCTATCTCTTTTCGTTGACATATGGGTGACAAGAAAAAAACGTTCTTAAAACCTGTATTAAATTGTCAAGTTTTTATGCATAAGGGGGTAGGTCTCTAAACCTATTTTATATTTAAGGTAAGGTTTGACTCTAAATTCAAAGAGTTTTTAATCAAAACCTGTATTGTAAATAATGCACACTCAAAATCGCTTTACTATTAATTAAAGGAATAATAATCGGCTTTAGGTACTTAGTTCTCATTAGATCCTCAATATTTTTTTGTAGACCTCTGAAGTAAATTCTATCAAACACAGATAAAAACGAATATACACAACCACCGGCGAGCGAGATCTCGTTCGAGGCGAACTACTAGTTAATATTAACTACCCAACTAATTATTAGGTAGGTACTGATAGTTCATGGGCTAGATCCAATGAGTTCATAGGCCCTGGGCAATCAATAGATTTAATGAGATCTCGCGAATGATTCAGAATACTTACTTTGTCTTTCCAAATCTGATGCATCAAAAAAAGCCATTATGGTCATTATTAGGGAACGTACCATGTTCTATTTTTTTTTATCTAAAACCCATTAATAAGCTCTTACTCTGACTTTTGACCATAAACCTTTTCATTTTATGGTTTCACATACCAAAAGCGTAACATTCGGGTTGGACATCATTGTAATAAATTTCTAATCCTCTTAAATACTCAGTCCCTAACTAACAATAAACTAGAGATTTGAGCAGGACCTACCTACATAATAAAAATTTAAAGTTAGGCTTGGGAGTGGTTAAACGCACTTCGAATGACTTTAATAAGTATGTAACCTACATTTTACGTATTTAGAAGTAACTTAGGTTTCTTAAAGTCGCTTTGCTAAAAGTAGCTCCAGATGAAAATTGAAAAATAGGCCAAGGGCGAGTCAGACACTCTTGCATCGAGGAATCCGTTACGTAAGTAGGTACAGTAAAGTTTTGTTAATGAAAATCGAACTTTAATTCATGAAGTACCTTCGTATATTTTAATACTCAAGATGTTTTAAAATACTTAATTTTAACAGATAGCATTGGCTAGACAATAACAGTTACAAATAATCATCGCTTACTCAAGAATAATGTTTTTTTAACAAGAAATCGTTAAATAAGAAAAAAGAAAGAAAGAAAGAAAAGAAAAAATATTTATTTTGTCAAAAACACACATAAAGACACATTATAATAAGTATTATAGTAATAAGACACATTGACAAAATTGGCAACTACTCAGCGTATTGCTGCGACAGAAACCAGAGAATCTGTAGCAGCGCTGGTCTTCCGTAATAAGTACTACTCGGTGTTTATCAATTAGTATTTGATTGGCATGCAGATCTCATGTGACCCTGGTACACTAATCATCTAATTATAAGTATATATAAGTTTCGTGTCTGGGTGTTTTCTATATATACTTAATGTGTATGTATTTACAAAAAAAAATGTATCTAAGTATTATATCAGTCATCTGGTTACCATAACACAAGCATTAAGTTGCTTAGCTTGGGACTAGATGACGCTGTGTGGAATGTCCAAGGATATTTATTATTTATTATTATATTTATAGTGGTCATCGACGTATGAATTGAAGGTATTATTCTATTTACATTCTTGTTTTCATGCGGCAAACCACCATTATTATTTAAATAGGTAGGTATCTATCCAGTTTCCTAAGACATCACTTAAACGTGTTTATGTGGAAGTCACAGAGGATAACTACTTTGGGTCAATAGCATAAATCGATTAAAAAATATAAAGTGGGTTTGCATAAAACAGCTTTTGTAACATATTCGAATTTTATGTAACTGGACCTCGTCAACTTTAAAAATACAGATCAAGAATATCTAATAAATGAGACAAGGTGCCATAAAAATAAAATATGCGGGATTTTGCTGCGGACTGTACGTAAACAGCCTTGGTAAAAACCTTTTCTTATTTCATAGCTGAGAGCAGCGATGCGCGAGGAGGCGCTGATGTCATACATGCAAACATAAAAGCTAATACAGCGCCTTCTTAGAAAATAATCATCAGATATTTTCCAATCACATGAATCAGAGTTTAAATGTTTATGGACATGGACATAATTACTTGAACAAAGTAGCATAGTTGCCTGTATTTTTTTACATAAATTAATTACATTACTATGAGCATAGCTAACCTTGTGCATAGCTTGTAACTACATGAAATGATGTTAATAAGTCAATTAAGATTTTTATAAGACTTTTGGTCCTATTAGTCATCTATGTTTAGGTTTGCTTGGCGGATGTTGCAGCTTATTATTCCAGGCATAAACAGAGATGTAGGTACGTTATTGTCGAATGGAACAATGTGGATGCCATCGGCGTCGGTCCGTCCGGTCAGCCCTGTTTTTATTCCTCCTCAGTTCCAGACAGCGCAAAACGACCTCGAAGCCGCCATTCAGATCCTGAATCTAAATTAAGAAAGTCTGACTTTCAACCGTCCGAAACGACTTTCGGAACAATAGAATAGCATTCGTTTGTTATTCGTGCCGAGACCTCCGACTATATTATCAGTTTTATGATGACCATCGATGATTTCATTTAATAATTTTATCTCGAAAGAATCTCGTTACGTTTTATTTTATTTTAATGATGATCGCACGTGATCTCATCAAAGATGAACTTGAAACGGGATGTAGAGGTAAGGTACGCATAGCAATGGCTTTTCACATAGACACGGTTGTTTTTCCATTAGTTACGTGGTTTTAGTTTGAAGGCTGTTACCGAACGTTGTAACATTTCATTGGGTACATGTGAAACGGCACAGAAAAGATTTAGATTTTTGGTACTTCATTCACAGTTTTGCTGCTTTAAAGGTTATTTTGGATAAGAGTACCTACTTATTTGCAAGATATTCATAAATATGAAGACAATGCGTGTTTTAAATAACTGTTGCGAGATAAATAAAGGCCATAGTCTCTAGTAAACTATCACTAATGTACAAAGTTACAATTACCTACAATTTCCTATTTATCGACTAGTGGACTTATACGTAATCTGGTCGGCCAAGTGGTTTCAATGTCCAGTCTCGTGAGAACTCATCTTGAACAGATCTAGATAGTTCCCGGGTCCTATAGCTACGGCTAATTATGAGCAGATTGTTTCGACCCGTTCGTTGCTCCCGCCGAGCTCTGCTTATGCATTATGCAGGGCTTTGGTACATCGCCTGCCTGCGGACATCTCTACACCTTTGTTTTATTAAGGATCTGTGCCTATGTATTCCAGAATATACATCGGCAATTTATTACGTTTAGTGCTTGGAGAAACAATAATTCATGCTCTAAGAAACGGAACAATGACTTTATTTAAAAAATAATAATGTATCGCGTAGTCTATTCAAAATTTAAATGGTACCATTGAGAGAGCTATGAGAAACTTGAAAATATTGCACTATGTGACCTATTGCATTTAGAAGCGTTTTTTGAAAAAAATTAAAACTGACATCTAGTTTCATCAAATAAACAGCTCGGTGAAGGTCGTTCTTCAAGGGATCATCACTGTTCGTGTCACTAACGCATTGAATATTTTTGTGACAACCTTGAACATTTATTAGCACTTAGAGACTATAGTAAACCTACTAACACCTAAGCTTCATGCATGTTTGACTACAAAGTCAAATCACTTGCATGAATATCTTATTTAAAATAGCGTTTGTAATTTGCACTAAACAAACATTTTGCAATTTTGAGTACAAACTAAGTATCTTATTGGAAACGTGTCACGAATTTGAATTTGTTAGGCCAAGGCGGGCGATAATCCTAATACAATTTGGTATACAAAGTATGTGAAATGTTTATTGTTTAACAGATCAGTCTGGCTAAGTGTGTTGCCTATTCGTCCAAAGATGTATTACGTAAGCGAAGATTTCAACATCGCGGCGGGCGGAGGATATAGCACGGGGCCGCCCCGGTTCGAAGCCCGCGCCTACGAACCTTTATTTGAACAACATCGCTCTACACCTGCTAAATAATAGAACAAACAGACTGATCGCACCAAATAATACATATCTCACATATTTTGTTGACTCTACTAGTTTTATAAAAAAAACTGGGACAGCACTTTCTTAAAAATCTTATCTAATGAATAGTACTTAAGTAATTAATATTCAAAGTAACCCTTTAATGTGACACAACGTACACTAACATTAGCATGACGTAGGTATCTATCATCAGAGTTCTGTTATGTTATAGTTAATTTTTTGAAATAAAGAATAAATAAAGAATTGAATCAGCAAACGATTTGCACATTTCCACAAGGTTTTCGGGGTCAGGGTAGCTGTGACATGACAATGAAGCTCTATAGAAATTCATTATTAGCGGTGTAGGTATCTATTATAGCTAAGCGATAATATACGATTTATTCAAAATTGTGTAAAATAACTTTGTATTATTTTGTCCTTTGATGTGGTAAGTATGTTTATGCTCGAACTGCACTGGTTTTATGAATAGGACATAAATTATACACCTCCAATTCAATTGAATTACTCTTAATAACAGTGGCACTGGCCATCATGTTATTTATAAATAATTAGAGGGCTGGTTGGTTCGATTCAATGAAGATGAGGTTTTGAAATAGCTCTAAGTTGTTCGCACTCTAATAAAATCTTAAAAATATAGTAGATAGGGACCTTCATGTGTAAACTAATATTTGAATACTCTGTACCTACTTCTGTACTATTCCAAACCAAAAACCTTTTAGACTAGTCACAAAATTATCATAGATGGGATTGAAATAAGGACGCCAAGACATTTTGCGTGTTTAATTTGCGCGTCCTCGTATTTTTGTATGCAAGGTTAAAGTTATAAAAATACAAGATTCTCATCGCAGAGATTAAATACACTTGATTTTAAATCTGATATTCGTGAATCCTCAGGTCGACTACCTAACGTTTTGGCGGTCGGTTATAGGTAGGTACACCAACCGAATAATAAGCAAAACCAGTCGAAGCAGTGACATCACCTTCCTGTGCAGGAGGCCATGTCCTTAGAGAGTTGTATTTGCTTTTCCATTACTATAAAATATAACAATAAAAAACAATCATATTTCTTTCTTTCAAACAAATGAAGGGATTATCATTGCTTCACTCTATTTCTATTTTAACTTCTGGTTTTGTAGTAAGGTTTTTTAATTTATTTTGGTTCATTAGTCCCTATGAGAGCTATCAATTAATTTATAAGGAAATGGTGCATAAATAGTTTTAATATTGTATTATATACTTTATCTTGTGATGCGTTTAAATTTAAGTGTTGTTAAACATTTTCGCAATCAGTTAGAGTTAGAGTAGGTAGACCTTACGTGCATATCCAATAAAGTATTAGATAGGGTCAAACATTGCATCATTTCTAGCGATCCATGGCCATGGCAAGATAACAATGTAGGATCCATTGTTTTATTTTTTAGATTTACAACAATGAGCTCTGCGGATGAAGTGCAGCGCCTGCCCATCCATGATGCTAGCAGCTGAATTAAATAGCTATTTTGTGGCCAGTTTTGTTTTATAAAAATAAACGAGTTGCAGCTATTGTGAAGTATGTATAATAGTTTTACATATTTATTGTATACGTTTTTATTCTCTTTGATTTTATTCAACTAGGTAAGGCACTTACCGCCTATAAAACATGTTGCCGATTAAACCATACCTGTCGTCTTTATAAATCCTTATTTTATGCCATACATTTAAAAAATACGTTTTTGTGAAAAAGCTTGCTTTTTATGTTAAAAACATGCAGTGTTTTTTGCAAGTCGCGTCATCTATGAAATAAAAATACTTACTGGTTTATTAGTAGAATGTTTATGGTAAACGTTTTACTGACGTGAGAAAAATCGTTAACCTGTCTAGTTGTTATGTGCAATTTCTGATCGAATGTTCAGGTTCAACATCTACATAGTTGTTGGAATCTCAACACCGGCTAAGCGCTGAGGTATTTGCGAGTCAACTTTGGTGTCCTTGCCAAGTTGGAGGTATGTCGTCAGGCTCGGTCGGTGGATCGACAAGATGGCGGTTATGCTTCGGGGACTCCAGGGAGGGACGGGGTGTCCGGGACAGGTCTCGGCATCGCTGGCCCTGAGTCCGATACAAGCTCTATTTTTAGCGCTGTGTCACCGTTCGCCTGCGTCTCCGAGCTCCGTCCTGTAGGTACCGCTCTTCCACGCGAATGTACACGAAAGTGTCTTGAACTTGCATGTGCTGAGATTTTAATTTGTAATAACTGAAAAGGAATGTTATCCTGCATTAAAATCTAAAACGGGTTATAAAAATGCCCGTGCAAAAAGTTGGATAATGTGCAAGAATATAGGTAAGTACATAGGTATACGAACAGGGTAGGGCTGCGATTAAAAATTGTGGAGTTGTTTGCATTATTTTTGTATTGGATGGCATATTGGGCATTTAACAATAAACCTTATCTCCCGTAGAGATGTATTTACACAACACCGACATGGTCCACAAAAAACGGCGGAAAGAAAGGTCACGTCGTCATTTTTTCCCTAAGAATTGTTGTTGGAGGTTGATTTATACGTACGTGGAACAGTGGATTGGCGAAGGGGTTTGGGCAGCAGATATCAAACAAGACTCGACGTTGTAGTTGTTTATTGCTTAGAATAGACAGGACCACAGCACCATCGTTACAGGGTTAGTTAGAGAATAAATCAGTCACATTATAGGTAATTACTTAATTAATATTCAGCAATGAAATTACAATCAATCAGTCCGCCATTGTACAGTTGCGAAAAAGGGAAGAGAGTAGGGCGGAAGTAGCCACAGACAATAATAGAACACAATAATTATCTATGACATAGATTAAAGGCATACACACACAATCCTTCTAATAAGAATAAATCTCGGCTCTTTATCCCCGCGTGTCGCGTCGCGTCGTAGCGGTCATCGAGGCGTTAGGAGGTGGTATTTTTTTATTTAGCTCACGTATTACGGTCTGTGTAACAGTAAGTAACGCGTCATGATGTCATCGGCACGGCATGTGATGAATTGTGATGGGTTTTGTGCCCTTTTTGAGGCTATCGTGGGTTACTATCGGAACACCTAGAAATCAAAATGAACATACAGCGGAATTGGGAGAAAAACTGACTTTTGCTCACGCTAGGTGGCGCATGAACGATTGTACCTTTATTTGACATTTCAAATGTCAAATTGTATGAACTTTTTGTAAATACTTGGTAAATACTTCGAAAACTTTGTTTGTTTTTAAAAAATGCCTCAATGTAGTGCTTTAAACTGTCGTAATAGAGGAGTTCATTATATTTCCCAAGAACTAAAACCGCAGAAGAAAGTAGGAAAACGCTTTACGTATTAAAAACTTTATTAAAAAGTTTAACATCTACTACATTTATGCAATTTTCTTCATACTAGCTTTGCACTGTCCACGTAGTTAAGTAAAAGTACCATCAGAAGAGTAACGAGCGGTCAGAAGGTGTCGTGATTCGTACAGAAGTTGCCCTTTTTGATAGGTGTCGAATCTGTAAAAGAAATTATAAGATACTTCATCTGCACGTAAACCAAACTTGTTGTAATGACAATACAAGAAACTATATAGTTTACCTTTGTGAATATTCTTGTATTTCATGTCTGCTGATGTTAGGAAGTGAGGAATCAGCATTTATGTCTCTGAATGTATCAGAGGCTGGACATGTATATGACTGGTCATCTTGGACATCGATATCGTCACCAAAGTTTTGGTTACGATCATATGCTTCCAACCTAAAAATAAAAAGACCACCTATGAACACGAAACTAATAAAAAATACAAGAAATACGAACTTAACCTCAAATGTTTTAAGTGGTTACCTTTCTATCAGAGCGGCCTTTTTACCAGCCACAGACGCTTTTCTCCTTCGAAGCTCAGCTTGAAGTTCACGCACAGTCAAAAGCGAGTACATTTTGTGTTAATTATCGCACGCAAACCGAGAAAATTCGCAACCATAAACTTGACACGAAATGTAAACAAGGTACAGTCGTCAAGAGCGCCATCTGCTTCCAGCTTCTAGTGCTGCACCCAATTGACCAAGACGTGAAAATGACCTTGTAGCAAAACGTCTGGAATTTTAAATAGTCCTTTATTCTGAAATTTCTGGTACAGTCAGTCTAGTGTAAATAATAACAACTAAATAAGCACTTATAAATTTAATAAAAACTAAAAAAATATAGGTTACAGATACCTACAAGCAACAATTAAAATTACATTCTATGAAAACTTATTTCCATTAAAACTTAAAAGAAAATCTCCGCATAATAATTTCGATGAATTTATACTACAAGTAGGCTGGGCTAGGTAAAAGGATATTTTTTGCATGTTATTTTAAAATTTATCTCCAAATAAAATGTCACATTTTTGAGGAATTGTAACGGTGACACGACTTGTCGGTTGAGTTTCTTTATTTCGCGTTTATATTTTTTATCAAAAATTAAATCATTTTTTTTTCCGTTTTGGACTATCGAACAGGGCTTTTTTGATTCTTAACTCTTGCCACTTGGCTTCTACTCTCAAGGCATGTGTATATATGATGGTAGAGTCCTCTTAGGACCTACACGAACATTGTACCTCCTATGCCACGATTCGGTGGCGTTGTTGGTACGATGTCGCTGCCTAAAGCAGCTTATTTTCGCTGGAGACACTTTTAAAATCCACTGCTTATTAAAATAATCAATAAATTGACTCAAAGAAAAGAGTAAGAGAGTATTAAATTAGATACTTACTTCAAAACTAAAAGAAGGTTAGAGAAAAAGATTTACACAATATTGCAAAGACTGTACCTACATCAAGCAAGCCAGACGTTTTGCTACCAAGGCATTTTACTTGTATGACTATATCGATACAATGACATTTTTATGATTAGGGCGTTCTAAAACATGCAACGTTTTGCTAAGAGGGTTTTCCGATAGGTACCCAGTTGAAGTTGGACCAATTTTCATGTTTTTTGATTTGTCTTTGTCCAAATATGAGAATAACGGGTTAAAAATATTCGAAAATTACATAATAAAAGCAATAACAATTTTTCATACAATATGTACTTACGACCTATCTTCTTTATGGAATTATGTACTAGCTGCGCCCCGCGGTTTCACCCGCGTAAGTCCCGTTCCCGCGGGAATATCGGGATAAAAAGTACCCTATGTCACTCTCCATAATTTCAACTATCACCACACAAAAAATCACGTCAATTCGTCGGCCCGTTTTGCCGTGAATGACGGACAAACAAACAGACACACACACTTTCCCTTTTATTATATTAAAGTAGTTATATTAAAGGGTGGATGGATTGAAATTTAACACCTCTTAAGTTTCAATCATTCCAGTTTTTTGCCGGGACAGCAACAAAAATGTATTTATCTACTTATCTACTCATTTTGTTTGTAGCTTTATTAACCACAGCCAGCGCTAAAAAAATTACAAAAATATTATGGGTATTAGGTATATAGAGTTTGAAGGTTGATTTTAATACGGAAGGTAGATATGGATATGTTTAATTTGTCAAGCTATTAATTGATAAGTATCTACTTTGTTAGTAAGTATTTCCATTGATTGCGATCTTGTAAACGTAAACTTAGCCGTAAACATGTTCGAGTCCTTGCTTTACGTAGTAGGGCGATTAGTACGTATCTATAGATCCATTGTTTTTGTAATCTTTGCCGATTAATTACAATTCACACAGACCTAGCCTAACGATAAATTACAGTTATCATCCGCCATCTGCTTTATGAATGAGCGCTATGAAACGGATTGAGCCACAAAAACTGCGCAATGGCCCAGTTGAGTAACACCACAGGTAACACTGATATCGGCTGGTGCTATATGACAATGTCTCGCGTCAAGGAGCTGGCCTATACTTTATGCACACCTACACGGACGTATTTTTTTAATGTCAGGCTGTGAGTGGAGGTTCTCGGCATCCATTCTCCGCGACCCACACGGCGACGCCGTCATCGCCAGCGAGGACTTTGCCCACGGCCCTGCTAACATTACGCAATGACTCAAGTATTTTAAGTGTGTAAACGAATATTGATTTTCCCTAACCGCACGCGGTTTCAGGAATATGTTCCAATACTTTGAATTGTAAAAGAAGAGGAAGAAGTGGATGGATTGTGTGAAAGAGGATATGAATGTGAGAGGAGTGAATACGGAATTGACGAATGATAGAGATGAATGGAAGAAGAAAATATGTTGTGCCGACCCCACCTAGTGTGGGACAAGGGCAGGGGAATGATGATGACTTTGAATTGTGTGTTGAGCGTCAATGAATAAGTTTACCTTTATTGATAGGTATATTTTTAGTAGGAGGTAGGTACCTAATTCCCAAAAAACACTAGAATAAAGCATAGGTAAAATAAAAAGTTCCAAGATACTTATCTACTTATTTAATTTATCAGTTGAGAATTATTTTTAAAGAAACATACTATCTACGAGAGACAATTCGTACTCATTTCTTAGTTTCTCACGATTTCAAAAACTTGCTATTGTTCGCTTTCATTTTGTACCTATTTTATTTGATGCTCACTCTTAATTTTAGTTAGCGTTGTGTTGGAAATTTAATGTAACGGCCGGTTCCTGTAACTAACTTACAGATGGCCGTAGGACTTTCGCCATAGCAACGTTGTTATCAGTCGAAAAGTTTCATACATTTTATGTTCAATAATATGTTCATATAATAACAAAGTTACCTACTATGGTGATGGTCCTACGGACATCCGTACCTACACTACATTGTTGAGAACGCGAGAATTAGTATCTATATTTATAAAGGAGTGGTTTAAACCTATGCAACAATATTTTCTCTGAAACTGCAAGTGCTATTAAAGTAAAATTTGACATGTAGGTTTCAGTGATGACCTAGATGCTGGATAAGAACGGATTTTTTGATCAGAGGTCAGTTCAAGGTCAGAGGTCACTTTTTTTATAACTTTTGTATGGTGACAGCTAGATTGTTGAAATTTTGAGTGTAGATTTTTGACGTGAAATAAACGAACACCTATTTCAGGACTTTTCAAAATTTTTACCCAAAGGGTCAATTTGGTTGGATCAAAGTTGGGCATTTTTTGACCTTTTGTGATATCTTTGTAGCCAGAAGAGCTATGATGATGAAACTTTTCATGTAGGTTCCTTCTAATACTCGGACACCCGCTATGGACAAATTTTAAGGTCAAAGGTCAAGGGAGAGGTCAAAAGTCATATTTTTCATAGCTACAAAATGGTGACAGCTAGAGCGTCAAAATTTTAAAAATAGATTCTAAGCTTAAAATAAAGGTAAACCTGTTTGAGATTTTTTCAAAATTTTAACCCTAAAGGTCAATAAGGCAGAGTCAAAGTTGGGTAAAATTTTGACTTTTCACGGATATCCGTTATGGACAAATTTCAAGGTCAAAGGTCAAGAGAGAGGTCAAAAGTCATATTTTTTATAGCTACAAAACGGTGACAGTTGGAGCGTCAAACTTTCAAGTATAGATTTTTAGCTGAAAATAAAGGTAAACCTGTTTTTGTTTTTTTCAAAATTTTAACCCTAAAGGTCAATTTGGCGGAATCAAAGTTGGGTATTTTTTAACCATTTGCGATATTTTGGAACTACGAGAGCATCGAAGCTGAAATTTTGTAGGCAGGTTCCTTAAGAAACATAAGCGCCGCATTTCTAAAACTATTGCCTGTTTCTAAAGTCATCGCGAATGAAATCGCGTGCGGGACAACTAGTCTATGGGGTTTATTCATAAAAACTTGACAATTTAATACAGGTTTTAGAAACGTTTTAGAACGTTTTTTTCTTGTCACTCATATGTCAACGAAAAGAGATAGCAACAGATTTAATATACGTTTTAGCTAATACAGGTTTTAGGTCGAATATGCATAATGGGGTTAATATATAAAGGAGTGGTTTAAACCTATGCAACAATATTTTCTCTGAGGGCCCCCGCAGACGGCCGACTTTTTGTAGGTGGAAAAGTAGGTCGCTTTTTCGACCGATTTTGTCACCTACTTTGTCACCGACTCCAACGCACACGACCGTCACTTTGTAGGTGGCTAGTGAGGGGACAACATCGAAAAATACTAGAACGGTGGATTTGCAAAGGAAGATAATTAAGTAGATAATAATTATAGTAGAAGATCAGACTACCTAGCTTTCTTTTCTTATAATGCAGCCGAAATATACTTCGGTTATAATCCTTTCTACTAATCCTACGAAAATTCCTACTACAATTTACTTAGCGAAAGTTTGTGAGTATGGATGTATGGTTATTTCTCTTTCACGAAAAAACTACAAAACCTATTGTATACCTACTTTGGGATATAGGTAGCTAATGACATGGTATTATACATAGGCTACTTTTATCCTGATATTCCCGCGGAATTCGTTGAAATTACTTTAAATTACAATAAGTACTTAATAAATTACATGGTTAGGTAAGTACCTACTTGTAATATTATTATTATTAATCCAATAACAATAAATTATAATTATGAATGATTGAACCTACTAATCTACCAGAAGTGGACCTAGGTACCTAAGCAAATAAAATTCGGAGTAAATAGTCCACTTGCGGAGTAAGCTCTATCACTTATTCCGAAAAGCGCATCACTAAACGACCTACACATTCGGAGTCGGTGTCGGGTCGGTCGGAATGCCACCTACTTTTTTCTCACCTACTTTTTGTAGGTCGTGTGCGTTGCACTATTGTTGTCAGTACGTTCTATTTTTCGACCGATTTTTCCACCTACAAAAAGTCGGCCGTCTGCGGGGGCCCTGAAACTGTAACTGCTATTAAAGTGAAATTTTGCATGTAGGTTTCTGTAATGACCTAGATGCTGGATAAGAACGGATTTTTTGATCAGAGGTCAATTCGAGGTCAGAGGTTACTTTTTTTATAACTTCTGGATGCTGGCTGGAATTTCAAAATTTTTAAAGTAGATTTTTGACCTAAAATAAACGAACACCTGTTTCAGAAGTATAGATTATTTGCTAAAAATAAAGGTAAACCTGTTTTAAGTTTTTACAAAATTTTAACCCTAAAGGCGGAGTCAAAATTGGTTAAAATGTTGACCTTCACGATATCTTTGAAACTGCAAGAGTTGGTTCCTTGAGGAACATAAGCGCGGCTTCTTTACAAATTGTACCTAGCCGTTGTTTCTAAAGTCATCGCGAATGAAATCGCGCGCGGGACGGCTAGTATTTTATAATTCACATGCTCAAAAAATGTCTGTTGCAAATCAATAAAAGGATAAAAAATATATTAGAAGGTTTGGATTACCTTCTAGCAGGCGGATAGCAATTAAAGAAACCGGATTGGTGTTTTTTTCTGTTAGTTTTCACAACATATATAGAAGCTTTGTTGACTCATAAGTGATGGCTAATGGCCTTACTTATATTAAATACGGAAACTTTTAAAGTCAAAAGTAATCTACAAGTTTCCTTTTTCATAAAACATGATGATATGATTCACTATTAACTTGCCATTTCCAAATATTCGGGTATGAAACCAGAATAAATATATAGTTAGCTATAAAAAAAAATTGAATAGTTGACTGCCTTGATATTTGGATGTTGATTTCTTCCAAATGTCAGTGAGTTGGTCGCGTAGAGGCGCGCCCGCGTCGCACCGTCGTGGCGCTGCAGAAGAGTCGGCCACACGTCTTGTTGCAACACACGGAGAAAGCCAAACTCGACTGGCGAAATCACACCCACTACCGATGTGCCAAATATTATACTTGCAGAATATATCCCTCACTCACGTATATGGCAAGCTATAAGTAACAGATCAGTAAAAGTTGTTTCAATACGTAAGCAACAACCAACGGCCATCAAGGAGAAAATGGTTTTATTAATAAGTTAACTCGATTCAATTGTCAGGTAGGTATTTAAATGGTTTTATGGAAAAAATAAAGATTAACAATACTACTTTCTCAAATGGAGAGTATAACCAAACACATACTTTGTATGGTTTAACAGAAAACATTGTGAAACAGTAGATATTCCTGCGTCTTTTGATTGGCCTCCACTCGGAAGTATAACAAAACAATATCAATGTTAAGGTATAATAACTGAAAAAGATGGTCTGGAAACCATATGATTATAGCATAATAACGGCATGGCATAATGTTACGTGCAGACACGTATGCATGCAACCTTGTGCGATGGCGGGCCATGATTGCGATGACGAGCCGGCCGTGACACTGACGCGAGCTATGATAATATAATGACGACTTATGTACTATATTGTCGAGATTCGGAGTAAGTAAGGAGCCCGCGCCTGCCCTCCGGAGTGGTACCGAGACCGTTATACAGTCACCGCTACACTCTAAGCACGCCGTTGTGTGCTATGCCATGGAGAATTACTAAAACTTTCAACCTTTGGGATTTCAAATTACAATGGTTTACGGTGCTTTTATTTTAACCGAGCACACCGTGTCTTATGTGACGTATTCGTGATCAATTACTGTTTTTTTTTAACTGACGAATTAGGCCAATGGCTCGTCGTAAGTACCTACATGATTAGGGATATATTGACCGAGTTTTATCAGATGCTTTTTCAGAACACAAAATGCCCTGATTAGCTACCTACAATATGAATGAATTTTTATTTATTAGTTAACTGTTATAAAACTCACGCAACTCATACATATATACACGTACCTACAGTTGAACGACTCATTTTATGTTTTAAAGTGCAATTTCTTACCGATGCTTCAGTTTACGGTTTCTAAACTTTACAGAACCTGTAAATTCTAAGACATGTATTGTACTGTATTATAAATACTTATTACAACTTTGTACGGAAAAAATAACATAACAAAGAGCTGCAATCGTGATCGTTTTAAGAATAGTAAATGGGAAATAAACTCACAACTAAATTATCAGCAAAGGTCCTTTCTATTCTTCACGACATGAAAAAAGAGTAATACTAATTATCATTTTCATTTAATAAACAATATCAGAAGACAAAAGACGCGTTGATGTCTTTTGTATGAAAAAAATGAAATGATCCTCTGCTTTAAAGAAACAAAAGATTAAATTAAATTATGAAATAATGTTTTCATTACTCATACACGGAAAGTACGCACGAAGTTGCCTGATTATAGGGTTCAAAGTAGCATTTTCTGTCCCTAGGGAAAACAAGAACTTACCTGCTCTAGGGCAGGAAAGTAAATAACTGTCAAATGTCAACTTCATTTTTGACATTTCTTTTGTGGCATGTCGATGCATGCTAAGTGTTCAAGTTCTTCTAACTCAATCAGATGCTAGATTTTATGTCTCTCTTGCACGAATTTGTGCTTCTCTAGCACTAATTATATTATATTCATTTATTTTATTTTATTTATTTAAATTTTTTCATCATCAAAAAAAACTACTGGTAGAATGCCTACTACTTTTATAGCCATTCTACCAGTCAGTATTTTTTTTTTAAATCTGGAACGCAGCTATGCTATGCCATCGTTAGCTGCTTTTAGTCAATATTAAACAAGTCGATTTAAAAAAAAAACGAGACAGCTAATTTTCGTGTGTGAAATTTAAATTTTACATCAATTTTTTTGGTAATTTCCTCATATTCGTAATGAAAAGTAGAGTACATACCTCGGAAGAAAGGCCCTTCGATGCACTAGAACTATTATCGCACTCGCTGACGCTCGCGCGATAAACCATCTCGTGCATCGGAATCTTTGCCTTTCTTCCTCGTGTAGTAATCTACTATTTTTATTACTCATACACGGAAAGTACGCATGAAGTTGCCTGATCATAGGGTTCAAATTAGCATTTTGCGTCCCTAGGGTCGGAAAATAACTGTCAATTAATTAAAATGTCAACTTCATTTTTGACATTTATTTTGTGATATATTGATACATGGTAATTCATAATTTATGATAGGATGAACAAATTTGTGCTAGAGGAGCACAAATTCGTGCTAGAGAGTCATATTATCTAAAATGAATTAGTGAGTTAGAAGAACTTAGAATACTTAGAATGCATCGACATGACACAAAAAAAATGTCAAGAATGAAGTTGACATTTTAATGAATTGACAGTTTTTTACTTTCCTGCCCTAGGGCAGGTAAGGATTTATTTACCCTAGGGACTCAAAATGCTACTTTGAACCCTATGATCAGGCAACTTTGTGCGTACTTTCCGTGTATGATTAATGAAAAATAATTTTCAATATCGGTCCACTAATCGATGGATATACATAAATAAATACATAGGTATGTGTTAACGTGTGAAACATTTTCTATGTTCCACTGTTTTTTTTATGTAAATCAATGTAAGTAGGTATTTTCTTATCCTTTTTTGATGTTGAGTAATAAAATATACCTACCTACTCACAATAACATACTTAGTAGCTTAATTTTAAATTCAATAGACGTAGACTTCAAATACAATCGAAATTGTAGAGCCAATACATTGAATAGCTCGATAAAAATAAATGTAATTGCTGATGAAAAAAAACGAGAACGTTTATTGAGTTCGGCTCAACATAGAGAGCGGCTTGCTTTACAATGGGAAGAGGTAATGCTCACAGAAGCAGAGTTGAAAGCAGTCCAACCATTGGGCATAGATCTAAAATAAAATAAGCTTTTATCAACGCGCATTTGTTTCAGTTTTACGAGGGCTAAAATATGAACGACTGACATTAATTAAAGTGTTTTCTGATTTTTAAAGTTTGGATCAATTAAGGACATCACACACAGCAGCTATAATATGAAGATATATCTTATAGCACGATATATCTCATTACATCTTTCTATAGAAATTGACAGGAGACCACACACAGCAACTATAATATATATTTTCATATCTTCGTATCTTAAGATACCGAGCGATACGAAAATATATATTTATAGCTCGATATCGCTCGACATATCTCAGTATATCTCGATATATTTTCGTATATTTCGCTTCGTAAAGGATGTTCAAAAATTTGATGATTATTTTATACTTTTATTTCATTCTTACCTTAATCATACAGCAAGTCGTTCTTCGGAAGATAATTATTCTCTAGCATGTGGGTATTATTTTTCTTAATATCTTTTATAATTAGATCATGAAGTTTGGAAAAGGTTGATCTTGACTCCCGGAAATAATCACAAAATTATATATACATATATATATACGTACTTTCCCGGTATGAGTAATGAAAAAATAAGAATATTATATACATGTTTAGAATACAGTGTTCATTTTTATTAAATTAGTTTTTCATTACTCATACACGGAAAGTACGCACGAAGTTGCCTGATTATAGGGCTCAAAGTAGCATTTTCTGTCCCTAGGGAAAACAAGAACTTTCCTGCCCTAGGGCAGGAAAGTAAATAACTGTCAAATGTCAACTTCATTTTTGACATTTCTTTTGTGGCATGTCGATGCATGCTAAGTGTTCAAGTTCTTCTAACTCAATCAGATGCTAGATATTATGTCTCTCTTGCACGAATTTGTGCTTCTCTAGCACTAATTATATTATATTTATTTTATTTATTTAAATTTTTTCATCATCAAAAAAAACTACTGGCAGAATGCCTACTACTGTTATAGCCATTCTACCAGTCAGTATTTTTTTTAAATCTGGAACGCAGCTATGCCATGCCATCGTTAGCTGCTTTTAGTCAATATTAAACTAGTCGATTTAAAAAAAAAAGCGAGATAGCTAACTTTCGTGTGTGAAATTTAAATTTTCATCTATTTTTTTGGTAATTTCCTTATATTCGTAATGAAAAGTAGAGTGCTTACCTCGGGGAAAAGGCTTTTCTATGCACTCGAACTATTATCGCACTCGCTGACGCTCGCGCGATAAACCATCTCGTGCATAGGAAAAGTGCCTTTGCCCCCTTGTATAGCAATCTACTATTTAGGTGGTGTAGGTATTTTTATGATCACGGCTGTATCCCAGAGAGCGGTAGACATTTCTTAGAAATCTTTATGTAATTCTTTAGATCCATTTTAGATTTTTTGTTTCTGTCTGTTTTTTTAATTTGTTCCTTATATCAATAAAACATATATAGATATATATATAATACGTACTTTCCGTTTAAGAGTAATGAAAAAATAAGAACACCTTTATAACACTTCAGCAGTTGGAGAGTGCGTCAATCGTGACATATGTCAATGAAATGAACCGAAAGATATATTACAGTATCTGTTGTGTGTGTGATAGTTTACGATAATATACAGCTATATATCCCGGGATGTAATATATATTATGGCTGCTGTGTGTGACGTCCTTAGTTCTAATTAGTTTCTTATAAGCGGTATATAAAAGGTTTGTAGAAGAGAAACATAAAATGTGTTTTCAATTCAAAAGCTAATAAATGATTGATGACTCATTTAGAGAGAGCAGAAAGGTCGTAGATATTCTTTTTATAACTTGAAGAACGAGTTTCATGTTCGTTTAGTCGCCCTTGCATCGCCATATATGTACTTCTTTGCTTAGGTAGAGCAAAGCAGAGCTGGCAAAAGCTCGGCCAGTGGGAAATGCGTCCGAGGGTGAAGTGCAGGGCAGAGAGCGGCGCGGAGCGGGGCGGGGCGGGTCGGCGCGGGGGCAGAGAGGGGAGCGCGGGGCGCCACAACCTGCGCGAGCGCCGAAGCCTACGATTTCACCCGCGCTCAGTCATTGTCCGGCCAACATCTCGGTCGAACATAACATCGACCGGCGCGTCGTCGCTACATTACCTGTCGAGTGAGTGCCCGTTAAACGAACGGTTTACTCCGAATTCTGGAGTGTAGGTGCAGTGCTAAGTGATAGTGTGTTTTTAGCTATACAGTCAATAGTGTATCGCTAACAAGTATTACTGTCAGCGGTTTGTGGCGAGTTCCTCGGAGTTGCCTAACGGCTGTTCGCCTGCCGGCGAGGGAAGGCGGATCGCTAATACCGGGAGGAATGAGCCCCGTACACCACCGTTCCCGCACTCACCGATGATCTCAAGGTAATTTTTGTGAACTCTCTTGTAATCAAAAGCACGATGTAATGTCGTATGCGCTAATTAACACGACTCAACCTCACGACCATGCTCGCGTTCTACCTGAACTCGATTCTGATTTCATTCCAATAACATTCATTTCGAACTCGCATACAGTTCTTCGCTGTCGAAACATTCACTTCACTACATCCTTATACCGACAAAATGAATGTCGTAACGAACTAAACTATACAATATGTACCTACATTTACATTTTGAAAAACCTGGCTTAAGACTTTGGAAGTTTCATTTGGATAATATAATATCAAATAAAATACCGTAGCTTAGATGTCATTATATGCAATTTTATTTTCTAAATTAAGCATAAAGTTAACTCATGGGTAACAGCTGTTTCTCTTACGTAGCTGAGTATCTTTAAGGAGTACCCTGGTAATTAAAAGGAGGAAATTACATAAATACTTAATCTAAGCTTCTAATGTCAGTAAAACTCATTGCAAAACTGGATATAGACAGTTTAACCACGGTACTTTATTTCACTTATGTAAGCTAGCGCATACATTTCCATTTAGGGCTCTGCAGATTTTCCCTAGAAGTATCCGGTAAGGCGCTACACAACTTAAGATGATGCAATCAACAAATGGCGTGTTGTCAAGTAACTATGTAGATAACTTGGCAAGGATGGACATTTTTTGGTCTAACTCTATTAATTTTTTTTAGGTTTCATGGTCAGCTATTTCTAGTTTTAAGAATATAGAATAGAATACGAATGACAGACATACATAATTCTCAAATAAGTAGGTTACCTACTTAGTTAGGTACCACATTCCGACATATTTATAAATTTAGGAGTTTTCTTGGGTATTGTTGGGAAGAGTTGGTTTGTCTAGTACGTTAACTAACCTTTTAGCACAATCAACAAGAAATGTAGTTAGTTGTCACATTAATAGTGAGGTTCGACTCTGAAGGAAGATGATTGCTCTGAGGGTTCGACCCAAGAACTCATATACCTATTATGGCATAAGCAAGACTAAATAGCCGTATGACATTTACGAGTAATACGGAAAACCAGTTTACAGAAGAATTTCTCCTCAAGGAAATATATCAGTAAGTTTAAATTGTGTTTTACTTAAATGTCAAAAGATTTCATGAGATTATTGTACAAAGTCTAGTGATTGAATCTCAATACTTAGTGCTCATTATTCAGGTAATTTAACTAAGTTTAAACATATTATTTAAATTTTTTAAGATCAAATTTGTTTGCAATTTTGAGTGTTATTACGAGTATAATGTTACTAAGTATTAAATACGTACTTACCTAATAGTTTGCTAGGCTCTTGTGGTTGTGGAGGCGTCAAATCACTGTGACACAGATGACGTATGCAGCCTTGCTTGAAGTTAACATAACTGAATATTTATAAGCCAATGCTTTGTACAACTTACACTAACTTGTTTTATCTTCAATTTTGTTTCATTGTTTGTCTATAATAGTAAAGAAATAGCTCAGAGTATTAGATTAGTTACACATTTGAAGACAGGTCTGGAACTGTATATGAGTTTCTGTCAGCTACAAACGTCGATTAATTTATTTAAGTATTTTATTTTATTTGGAAAACATATAGGTATTATCAACTGCTGGTTATAAAACAGTAAATCAACTAGTTAACACGTGCTCACATAAGTATATTTAACTATCAAAAAAGCCAGGTAATCTAGTTTGGGTTTCTAGTTTAAAACATTCACGTTGAATTCAATATGATAGTTCACGTTTTATAAGTTTTTACAAAGAACTACATATATCAAACAGCTTATCAAAGTATTTGATCATAAGAAGTTTTAATGTTTACTACATACTTTAAGATATTTATTATTTCAGATAAAAGTATTCATGTTTTATTCCTAGCAGTAGGCAATGAATATTATTCTTTTTATAGGTACCTACTTCATAGATGAAGCATTAATGTGAATTATCAACTTGCTTCGAGAAACAATACAATTTTCTTCTCATGAAACAGTTCAGAAGCCAGTTCAGTTAAATACCATTAGGCTTCATTAAAACCGAGTTTGAAGATGTTGAAGATCTGAGTGAATACAAAGATACCTACTTATATTTTTTATCATAAAAGATACTGTCAGCATGTAATTTCTGCCTTTAAATTTACGATTTCCGTCGACGCTAACCACTACAATAATATAATCTTACCGCAAAGTTTATTTTTGTATTCTGAGCTCTGCAAAACATTACTTATACGAATTATAAGTAATCATTCGTTAGATACGCTTGAAAAGAAACAGATTTTTTGTCGTTGAGAAGATGCTATTACTGGTTTGACCGCCAAAGGCATAATCATCGCATACACAGATCGCATATGATATGACTACACGATTGGGAATGACATGAATAATATTGTTTAAAAAATGTTGACTGGATACGTTAAGTTATAATATTTAATATTTAGTACTGACAGATTATTATTGAATTGTTATATTTTATTTTGAGTAGTTATGTTTTCTAAGTATTGTACAATACTTACCATTTGTTAAGTAAATCTTGGTGATTTTGATGAAACCTTTATGTAGGTTTATTCAAATACTGGGTATCTACCTAGCAGGTATATCCGCTTGTGGTTTCGCTTTCGTACATACTTAACTGTTTAAAAATAAAAGCCTATGAATTATTCCAGAAAAATACTGTATTTTCACTTGTTAATACATTTTATAAATCTCGCCTAGTATCAAGATTTAATAATTAGGTATCCTATCATGTAAAATTATAAGAAATGGTCATAAAACAGCAGCCATCTGTGGTCTAACTAGCCCTTAGTTAAGGACTAAGGAACATGACGGATAAAATGGGTACAACAATAAGGCAACCATATATGTTTTGGAGGTGGGTGGGTGGAGGTATGGAGACGTGCACGTTTGTAATTTAATTGTTAAGTTGTCGCTACGTACCCGAGGCAAGACGAGCGAGGCAGCACACGAGCGTGGCGCTCAATTCAAAGCCTCTTTGTTCTAATTGCAAACGGTTCTCACACAGCGGTATAGTATCTAATTATGCCGAAATTATTTTTCTTGAGATACATTTTATCCACACGAACTAAGATTTGTAAATTTAAGTTCATTGTAGAACTCTTGCAATAAATAAGTTTGATTACGGAGTTATTTAAAATAGACATATTTTAAATCACAAAATATCATTGAAATTGGGTTAGATTTTTGTAGTTGTTCAGTTCATATTTATTTGTTGTGTAAATAAGTACTTGTACGGAATCATTTCCAGGGGTAGAAACATGGAAGTAGTCTTGACGCAAGATGACGTGGGCCTTTGCCAGGTCACAGGTGGCGCCAGGCACTATAGCGTTGTTTGAAGAACGTAGAACGCACCTGTCATCTCGCACGGACGGGGCGGTCGGCACCGCGACACATGGCCGACAGAGCGGCCCGTTATGTCATTCTGTAATTTCACTATAATGTAGGCTCCCATCACTAGGGATCCCACATTCTCACGCTATACCATCAATCCGTCCATTTGTCGTAATGTGTGAGAAATTATTTTTCATTACTCATACACGGAAAGTACGCACGAAGTTGCCTGACTATAGGGTTCAAAGTAGCATTTTCTGTCCCTAGGGAAAACAAGTACTTTCCTGCCCTAGGGCAGGAAAGTAAATAACTGTCAAATGTCAACTTCATTTTTGACATTTCTTTTGTGGCATGTCGATGCATGCTAAGTGTTCAAGTTCTTCTAACTCAATCAGATGCTAGATATTATGTCTCTCTTGCACGAATTTGTGCTTCTCTAGCACTAATTATATTATATTTATTTATTTTATTTTATTTATTTAAATTTTTTCATCATCAAAAAAAACTACTGGTAGAATGCCTACTACTTTTATAGCCATTTTACCAATCAGTATTTTTTTTTAAATCTGGAACGCAGCTATGCCATGCCATCGTTAGCTGCTTTTAGTCAATATTAATAAACCATCTCGTGCATAGAAAAAATGCCTTTGTCCCCTTGTATAGCAATCTACTATACCATTCCTGTATTGCTCGCGATATTGATGGATTGTTGATGTTCAAGTCTAAGGTAAAGTAACTACCTACCTATTATCTGTTTTCTTTCAAGTAGTAAGTAGGATTATAGAAATTGATTAATTGGCATTATTGCCGAGCTCAGAAAATTGCTCGTGTTATGATAACCAGATGGATAAACTGCATTATTCGAAAGCAGACATTGAAATTACAATTTGGGGAGAGACAAATAGATAAATAGCCACAATATTGAATTAAATACGAATTGGTAAAAAAATTCCACTGTTCGCACTTCGCGCCATTTTTCTTTTTTTTCAGAGATTTTTAAATAGGGCGATGTAGTCGTTCAGAGACAAACACCTTTTGATTAAAAAAAAGGCGAGTAACAAAAAGTTCACGTCTTGTTTTCACTATAAATACTCGAACCATAGAGGATGATTGCTCTGAGACTCGAACCCTCAGAGCTCAGAGCAATCATCTTCTTACAGCTTCCTCATTGCTCGAACCTCACAAGATGATGAATAAAACCTTTTCATTACTCATACACGGAAAGTACGCACGAAGTTGCCTGATTATAGGGTTCAAAGTAGCATTTTCTGTCCCTAGGGAAAACAAGTACTTTCCTGCCCTAGGGCAGGAAAGTAAATAACTGTCAAATGTCAACTTCATTTTTGACATTTCTTTTGTGACATGTCGATGCATGCTAAGTGTTCAAGTTCTTCTAACTCAATCAGATGCTAGATATTATGTCTCTCTTGCACGAATTTGTGCTTCTCTACACTTAATTATATTAGGGTAAACGGTACTATTGTTGGCACCCCCCCAATGATTGGCAGCCTAGCACTTTTTCTTGAATATTAAGCAAGTTTTCATCTTTTCAACAGTGGAAACATAAATAATTGGCAGAATATCCAATTTCTTATTCTCAGAACACTTATTTTTAAATCAAACTTCAATAACAAAAAAATTATAGCCATTTAAAAAATATGTCTGGAAAGTTACAGAATTTTAGTGATTTTGTTAAGTCTCGTGGGTAGAGTTCACTTGCAAAAATAGGTGTTTTTTTGGGAAGTTTGCAAAATATTTTCTATTTATTCAATACATAAAACTATCTATGGCGTGCTAAGATTTGTTTTAGCGTTGTAAAATTTATACACCGGCTTTTTCATGGGTGCCAATGACTATACCATAATTTGTTCGACTACATAATGATTGGCACGTATGCAACCCACTGAAAGAACCAATATAACCACTACAAACCCTTGACCGCTTAAGCTCATTAGCTTAGCCGGGAAACTTCTTATCACTATCTATATACCTTCCAAGCTTCATGAAGATTGGATTAACAGTTTTACAGTTGTACCGGAATATACAAACAGCCCAAAATCACCCAAGTTGCTAAGATCTTTGTTTGCTTCGCTCAATCGATGAATTATAAAAAAACGAATAGAAAACTATACACGGACGTAGATAATATGATATGCTAGACTATTTCAGCTACTAATAAAGAAATTCTGAGGTTGAGTTTGAGTTTCTATCAATTTTTAGTACTGTCAATAGTGCCAATGACTATACTTAATCATAGTGCCAATCACTATACTCAGGTGCCAATGATTGTATTTTTCCGTACATTGAAGTTCAATTACATTTTAAAGATACTAAAAAATATTTTTTTCATTTTAATTAGTTTTTGTATTCATGCCTAGACATACTAATACACGAAAAATCGGTCATACAAATAATCTATTTGTTTATTTATGAGAATCGACGATTTGTAAGAAAAAATCGGCTTAGGGTGCCAATCATTATATGGTTTACCCTATATTTATTTATTTTATTTCATTTATTTAAATTTTTTCATCATCAAAAAAAAAACTACTGGTAGAATGCCTACTACTTTTATAGCCATTCTACCAATCAGTATTTTTTTTAAATCTGGAACGCACCTATGCCATGCCATCGTTAGCTGCTTTTAGTCAATATTAAACTAGTCGATTTAAAAAAAAAGCGAGACAGCTAATTTTCGTGTGTGAAATTTAAATTTTTCATCAATTTTTTTGGTAATTTCCTTATATTCGTAATGAAAAGCAGAGTGCTTACCTCGGGGAAAAGGCTTTTCTATGCACTCGAACTATTATCGCACTCGCTGACGCTCGCGCGATAAACCATCTCGTGCATAGAAAAAATGCCTTTATCCCCTTGTATAGCAATCTACTATTCCGTCATTTCCATTACAACGACCGTCTTTTTTTTCCCGCGTTTTCAGGCGGGAATGTCGAAACTTCAAAAGTATTTTCATTGAGGTTCAAAGTATTATGTACTTAAAATCGTGACAATGTATTATCTCGTGCATCTTGAAACTTGAAAAACTTGAACCAAATAAATTACCTATTTCTCGTGAGAATTGAGAAAATCTCCTATGGGAAATGAAGGTATGAAGTCCCACAGGCACACTATTCCTAGTAAGTATTTCTTAACAAAGAAACTTTTACCCAATTTCCGCTCATAAGTTCTCACATTGAAGTTAAAAGATGATAGTAGGAAGTAGAAAATGTTCCTCGTAGCCGGAAACATTAATAAAATCCAGTTATTCATTGAGTTGTTATTATTAACCTGTTCTTTTAAATTGAAAGTTTGGCTAATAATACGATAAGTTTACCTACAATCAACACGGAAATCTTTTATGTACTTACTAGCCGTCCCGCGCGCGATTTCATTCGCGATGACTTTAGAAACAACGGCTAGGTACAATTTGTAAGAAAGCGACGCTTATGTTCCTCAAGGAACCAACTCTTGCAGTTTCAAAGATATCGTGAAGGTCAACATTTTAACCAATTTTGACTCCGCCAAATTGACCTTTAGGGTTAAAATTTTGAAAAACCCTGAAACAGGTTTACCTTTATTTTCAGCTAAGAATCTATACTTGAAATTTTGATGCTCCAACTATCACCATTTTGAAGCTATGAAAAATATGACTTTTAACCTTTCCCTTGACCTTTGACCTTAAAATTTGTCAATAACGGGTGCCCTAGTATTAAAAGGAACCTACATGCAAAGTTTCACCATAATAGCTCTTCTAGCAACAAAGATATAGCAAAAGATCAAAAAATTCCCAACTTTGACCCGGCCAAATTGACCTTTAGGGTTAAAATTTTTAAAAATCCTGAAACAGTTGCTCGTTCATTTTAGGTCAAAAATCAACATTCTAAATTTTGACGTTCCAGCTGTCACCATACAGAAGTTATAAAAAAGTTGACCTCTGACCTCTAATTGACCTTTGATCGAAAAATCCTTTTTAAGCAAGAGTCTCCGTACTATTAAAAACCTACATGCAAAATTTCAGCTTCGTAGCACTTGTGGGTTCAGAGATGCGTTGAAAGGTAAATCATGTTTTTTTTTTAATTTGCATTTATTACTCGAATTTGACCTTTGATTTAAAAATTCATTCATAATAGGTGCTTACGTCTGAAAAGAAACCTACATGCCAAATTTGAACTTTGAAACTCTTCCAACACCAGAGATATCATGAAAGGTTAAAATTTTACCCAACTTTGACTCTGCCTTATTGACCTTTAGGGTTAAAATTTTGAAAAAACCTGAAACAGGTTTACCTTTATTTTAAACTAAAAATCTATACTTGAAATTTTGAGGCTCTAGCTTTCACCATTTTGCAGCTACAAAAAATATGATTTTTGACCTTACCCTTGACTTTTGACCTTGAAATTTGTCCATAGCGGGTGCCCGCATATTAAAAGGAACCTACATGCAAAGTTTTATTATTATAGCTCTTTTGGTTACAGAGATATCGCAAAAGGTAAAAAAAAACCCAACTTTGACCCAACCAAATTGACCCTTTGGGTAAAAAATTTGAAAAATCCTGAAACAGGTGTTCGTTTATTTCAAGTCAAGAATCTACACTCAACATTTCAACAATCTAGCTGTCACCATACAAAAGTTATAAAAAAAGTGACCTCTGACCTTGAATTGACCTCTGATCGAAAAATCCGTTCTTAACGCTCATCTACGTCATCACAGAAACCTACATGCAAAATTTCACTTTAATAGCACTTGTAGTTTCAGAGAAACCGTGTCTCTTACGTTTTTACCACTCCTTTATATATATAGATTTAATCTGTGATTCATATATTTATTTTAATAGGACCTAAGTCTAGAATAATTTGCGTTTTGTAGTGAAACCCGGATCTGGGTCATTTGCATATTTTACAATAGAATATTATTACTACTGACGAATAAATAACTCATTGTTATCAACAGACAACAAACAGTAAAATAACGGGTGAGTAATTTCCATACATACAGGACACAAGTCTGAAGCACAAGCAATAGTAGAGTTGTTTCCGCTGCTATTGAAACAGTTGGTTTGTACCGCTATCACTACTACTGGTACCGTTCGCCATGCGCCCCTATTTCAATCGATTATTATCGATAATACGAACCAAAGCAATTTAGTATCCGTTCGACTATCCAGTAGCATGGTAAAGTACCTGCTCTACGCATAGAGCAATAAAGAAAGGCATCAACAACGAAATTGTTCGCAATTACGTCAAATGATACAATGGACGCATTTTATTGTAGGTATTTGATGTACCTAGTGATTTGTTCAATTATATCTTATTCAATTTATCAATTTACAATATTAAAATTGCCGGCCTACCTAGGGCGTGTCGAGTCTCACTTAATATAGAGTTTCGTAGTACATGGAGACTACTGCTACCTGATGTAGTCCAAAAAAAATCTGACCCACTTCATGGGTAGGGGAAGTACCTTGTTATTATCTACTTTGTTTGAGTAATAACGGACGGACATAGCTAGACTTTAAGGGCTCCTTATTGACTAGGGAGCCCTATAAATGAACCAATCCTTACTCTAAAAGATCGTAGCACCATTCTAAGAGGGTTAAACGGCAACAACATCATAATATCGAAGAGTCCCAGATTAGGTACACATTAAGTACAGTTTATTTCGAGAATATGGGCTACTCGTCAATAAGAACTCGCGATTCCCTTAACTGATAAAGTTCTTATATTAACATAATATAAAGGAGTGGTTTAAACCTATGCAACAAGGTTTCTCTGAAACTGCAAGTGCTATTAAAGTGAAATTTGGCATGTAGGTTTCTGTGATGACCGATGCTGGATAAGAACGGATTTTTCGATCAGAGGTCAATTCGAGGTCAGAGGTTACTTTTTTTATAACTTTTGTATGGTGACAGCTAGATTGTTGAAATTTTGATTGTAGATTCTTGACTTGAAATAAACGAACACCTGTTTCAGGATTTTTCAAAATTTTTACCCTGTGAGTCAATTTGGTTGGGTCAAAGTTGGGCATTTTTTGACCTTTTCGATATCTTTGTGGCCAGAAGAGTTATGATGATGAAACTTTGCATGTAGGTTTCTTTTAATATTTTAGCACCCGCTATGGACAAATTTCAAGGTCAAAGGTCAAGGGAGAGGTCAAAAGTCATATTTTTAATAGCTACAAAATGGTGACAGCTGGAGCGTCAAAATTTCAAGTATAGATTCTTAGTTTAAAATAAAGGTAAACCTGTTTCAGGGTTTTTCAAAATTTTAACCCTAAAGGTCAATAAGGCAGAGTCAAAGTTGGGTAAAATTTTGACATTTCATGATATCTCTGGTGTTGGAAGAGTTTCATAGTTCAAATTTGGCATGTAGGTTTGTTTTCAGATGTAGGCACCTATTATGAATGAATTTTTAAATCAAAGGTCAAATTCGAGGTCTAGATGCAAATTAAAAAAAACATGATTTACCTTTCAACGCATCTCTAAACCCACAAGTGCTACGAAGCTGAAATTTTGCATGTAGGTTCCTAATAGCACGGAGACTCTTGCTTGAAAAGGATTTTTTGATCAAAGGTCAATTCGAGGTCAGAGGTCAATTTTTTTAAAACTTCTGGATGGTGACAGCTGGAATGTCAAAATTTTGAATATAGATTTTTGATCTAAAATAAACGAACACCTGTTTCAGGATTTTTTAAAATTTTAACCCTAAAGGTCTATTTGATGGGGTCAAAGTTGGGCATTTTTTTTCCTTTTGCGATATCTTTGTAGCCAGAAGAGCTATGATGATGAAACTTTGCATGTAGGTTCCTTTTAATACTAGGGCACCCGTTATTGACAAATTTTAAGGTCAAAGGTCAAGAGAAAGGTCAAAAGTGATATTTTTCATAGCTACAAAATGGTGACAGTTGGAGCGTCAAAATTTCAAGTATAGATTCTTAGCTAATAATAAAGGTAAACCTGTTTTAGGTTTTTTTTAAATTTTAACCCTAAAGGTCAATTTGGCGGAGTCAAAGTTGGTTAAAATGTTGAACTTTACGATGTCTTTCAAATTTTGCAGGCTGGTTTCTTGAGGAACATAAGTGCCTCATTTTATAACTATTCTCTAGAGGGTTCTAAAGTCATCGCGAATAAAATCGCGCACGGGACGGCTAGTATTAACATAATGCATTCTATTGATGTCAATACCCTACATACCTATATACCACATTTCATGACGAGTGGATCGACGGTTCAACAAACAGAACATAGATGTATTTTATTCGAACCGTACCGAATCAGTTGTCTTGAAGACCTTGTTTCTCTCAGTCAATAATAACTTTCACCTTATATGCTTGTAACGTAAGTAATGAATTTGTCAATGGAATAGCGAACAATCTATTTTTGTCATATTGTGTGTTTGACTACGTTCGACTGCAGTGATAAGATACATCGTAAATGTGAATTGTTTCTCAAGAGAGAAACTATCACGCTGGCATTGTTCGCAGCCTACTTTCCGTACGAGTAGAGTGCAAAGCGCCAGCCAGCGAATGCGTCGTGATTTCGTGAAACCGTGAAAGTGAATGGCGTAAGCTACTCTACACACCAGCGGTCTTGCGGACATTTTACGGCCGATTTGATACCTACCTCGTACCTCATTCGTACACGAGAAGCTACAATAATATTCACTTGTGATTTTATCCGTACCTACTTACTTACATAATTATGTAAATTGCTTATTTGTATTGCTTGTATCAAAAAAGTATCTTATCCTTTATTTGAAAAACACAAGGATGTACTGTTACTATGACATCAAAAACTCTCAATCATGGAAGTAGGTAGTATCAGTAGGTACCTTAACTAGACTATACGTGACTATACTATATTTCTTGAAACGAGCTTATAGCACAGAATACAGACGGCTTATAGGAAGAAAAATAAGCGCACGTGATTGGTCGTCGAAAATAATTTTCTTTTTCGTCATTGGCTAGATTTGACAATTGACAATTGATTTGACATTCTAGACAATTATTTTCGACGACCCAATTACGTGTGTTTATTTTTGTTCCTATTATATCGAATCAAAAAATTTTGTATAGAGACAACTATGAGGCTGACTGACGACGACGTTCACGCTTCGCTTAATGTGAAGTGCAAGTGCAAATTGTAAGAATCACGCAACAAACTCATACATAATCCTACTACCTAAAAAAATAGTAATGTTTTCACCTATCAGAATGTCAGTTAGCCAGCAGTTGTTATTAGCTAGTTACTACCATAGTATACGTATTATTTCGTAAAATATTGTTCCTTTGTTAAGTTTTGAAACCATATTTAACCATACCTACGCGATGATTTTTTATGTAGTCCGCTTATAGGCCAAATTATTTGTTTGCCGATTTTCCGTCTCAGCTCTAGGAAAGCGCAACGGGACAACGTGCGTTGTATAGATACCTATTATGTGCACTCAGAGTCCCTACCTCGGTAGAACGGTCGGGTGGATTCAGCAAATCAAAGATTTCAAATATCGGTCCATCCAATGTTTGAGAAATAAATGGGTAACTAACCCTACTTTGTTTTAAACTATACCTATTTATACTTCGAAAGAAATATATTTATTAATGAACATTTTTATCTGCAGATTTAGGAATAAAAATTCCCAGCAGCCGAATATTATAGGATTTATCATACATACTTGCCTTATTTTACTAAGGTGATCAAGTAAATAATAAAATACCGTTCACACTGCTGACCTCGAGTCAGCCTTCGCCTTTGGCTACTTTTGTATTTGTACACTTACCTACGAAAAAAAAAGTTTTGTAATTTATTACATTACAGAAACAATTTTATTTGGTAAACAAACCGCATCCAGAAAATTTGAGCTGTTGTTTAGCTGGATTGTTGCTTAAAAGACCGAACCTTACATTAAGTATATATATGTCTTATCTTTTGTTTCAGAAACAATGTATATAGACAACCTACCGCTTGTGGTTTGGACTCTCTTAGTCACAACGACACATGTGAGTAATAGAATAAAGCTTACTTTTTGTACCTTATGTTTTATAATGTTTCATATAAATCAATAGTTGTATTTTACAGGTTTAATTTATTTCTTTTGTCAATATTTTGTAATTTTTAGAGTTAAAAAATAATTTCTCTACAAAATCTAATTTTATTCGATAGATACTTTATTTGATTCCTGCTCACACTTAAAGCGTAGAGAGTTTATCTGTATTTTATTTGTTTAATATTAAGATTTAATAACTTAATTTACTTAAACTTTAACATATTGTGCGAGTTATTTTTGAATAATAATAATGATAATAATAATAATAATAAAAATTTCAAAGTACGTGGATTTAAAGGAAATTTTAAAGTACGTGGATTTAAAGGATGAAATAACTCGTATGTGGAGGTTACAGAAAGTCTCGATTATCCCAATAGTATTATCATCCACAGGCGTCATACCTACACAACTATTTCAATCTCTCAGTTTATTAGGATTACCAAAGCAGACATTTGTACTTTTACAAAAAGCTGTTGTACTCAATACTTGTAGAATTGTTAGGAAATTTTTACAGGCTGAATCTCGCATAGAAAATGACACTCCCACTGATGTGCACTTGGCTTAGGTCCGTGCACAACAGTTATTTAACGACGCACGCGAGTTGAGCAGATCAGATCAACATATATAAATAATAATAATAAATAAAATGAATGCTTATATTGTTCCACAGGTAGCGACACAAAGCCAATATGGAATAGGTTTAGGAATAAAACGAGAAGTGTTTTTCTTAAATTTAGAAGACGGCTATTTTGGCTGTCAAGTAAACGAATCTACACAAATATTGCAATTATATGAATTATCAAAATTATGCGACGGTGTGCCAGATTGCTATAAGGCATCCGACGAGCTCAAGTTAGAGTTAAAATGCACAGGTGAGATTGCCAATTTAGAAATCATACAACAATTCGTTTGAAATGATTGGTTCTACCTAATCCTAATATCCTAATCTTTATTTTAGATGATTGTACCAAAGAGGACGGTGCCCAGTGTATAAACGGTGCTTGTCTAAATGGAGTGTGCCATTGTAACGATGGTTTTGGCGGTTGCAACTGCCAAGAACCAGGTAATTACTTTATTTCATTACACTACCGTGATTACCACGCGCTATTAGCCTGATTATTTAAAAAAACAGAACTACATGTTTTAAATTGACTTTCAGATGTAAACGAATGCAAGGATAGACCATGCGATGTTTTTGCACACTGTACAAACACGGTCGGTAGTTTTCAATGTTCGTGTTTCCCGGGCTATGAAGGCGACGGTTTCAATTGCAGAGGTAAATCCTACTATCCTACTATCCTACTATCCTACTATCCTACTATCCTACTATCCTACTATCCCACTAATATTATAAATGTGAAAGTTTGTGAGAATGTATGTATTTTTGTTATTCTTTCACGCAAAAACGGCTGGACCGATTTGGTTGAAATTTGGTATGTAGATAGGTGATACCCTGGATTAACACATAGGCTACTTTTTATAGCGATATTCCCGCGGGACCGGGACTTACGCGGGTAAAACCGCGGGGCGCAGCTAGTTATTAATAAGTGGCAAAATTAATAAATAAAAAACGTTGTAAACGGAGCAATTTTCTGTACTCTCCAGGTCTATTAGGTACTATTAATTACTTCAAAAACTTTCCGGAATTTTTAACCCTATTTTTTTGGAGTAGGTAGTAGTAGATATACCTTTAAATAATTGACCGAGAAATCGGTGAATCTATACATAATATACAGTCGGATTATTTTTTTGTGCCAACATAGATCTCCTCCGTTTATGAAATCGGTTAAAAATCATAAATAAATTCCTATAGCCAAGAAATTCAAGTTAGTTTGGCTCATTTTCATTTTATTTCCTAGATATTGATGAATGCGCGGACCCAGCAGTAGCGGCGCGTTGTGTCAAAAACGCTGAGTGCTGTAATCTGCCTGCTCATTTTATCTGCAAATGTAATCGTGGTTTTGAAGGTGACGGCGAAGATGAGTGTCGAGGTAACTTATTCAATAGTTTATGAATATAAAATGTGAATAAATTAATCTAAAGCAATTGATCTGAGATGACGAGCATTAGAGGAAAGTAGAAGAAAGAAACGTATTGTGCCGACCCCACTTAGTGGGATAAGGGTAGGGAGATGATGATGATAAATTAATCTGAAACTAAGGATATTTTTGTATACATAACCGGATTTTTTATTTTACGTGCAGATATCGACGAATGCCGTAGACCTGGAGCCTGTGGAGTAAACGCTATCTGCCAAAACTATCCTGGAAACTATACTTGTGCTTGTCAAGCTGGTTACACCGGAAATGCATTCGACCAGGTAAATGAAAAACCAATTTCATGCTTTTTATGTTTGATTTTAGTTTTTCTGCAATAATTAATAACAAAATTGTCTGACAGTGCGTCGATATAGACGAATGTGCGAACGGCGACAGTTGCGGGCCCGGTGCTGTGTGCCGTAACTTGGAAGGTGCATACGAGTGCAGTTGCCCGCCCGGCTACGAGGGAGACCCGCGGGTCGGCTGCCACGACCACGACGAGTGTTCGCGCGCTTCCTGCGGCCGCGGCGCTCTCTGCGAGAACCTTCCCGGCGCTTATCGCTGCTTCTGTCCTCCAGGTTTCAAAGGCAACCCCGACGTACAGTGCGAGGGTGAGTGACCCCTTGAAGCGCTTGTAGGTGTTTAGTACTCTAATCTGTTTTCGCCCATGTGGTTTAATGCTTTCTTGTACTTACTTACAAAATAACTCGATCGCGTTTAATGAATCGCGCTGAAAACTACCGTTGAAGGACGCGGTAGCTTCACGCTTCTACTAACATACCCACGAATCACGAAACATTTAAGGACAATGTTATCGAATTTTTCAGCTGAAATCAGGTTTCTCGTGAGGACTTCCAACTACTACGTCTTTTCATATATTTTGTCTTTGTTCTGTGTGAAGTTTGAAATCCATTTAAATGGTTATTACGAGTTCGAGTTACTTTTGGCCTTCGACTGATATTTCTCTCTTTGTTTTTTGGCGGTTTACAAGCACTTGACGTACCTACCGTGGCCTGTCTGTCTTTCTTCTCTCCTCTTCGTAGTGGCTGTTGGCGTATCTACTGCGTATGTATGTATAATCACTGTGTAGCTTGTTTTTGATTTTGTAATTAGATGTGCGTTATTTGTTGCACCAGACGTGGATGAGTGTAAGAGTAGTGAAGCGGTGTGCAGCGTTCATGCATTGTGCACCAACACTCCTGGAAGCTATGTCTGCTCTTGTGAACCCGAATACACTGGTGATGCGAGAGCAGTAGATGGTTGTCGCGATGTCAACGAATGCGAAACTTTGGAGAGGCCTTGTGGTACGCACGCCATCTGCGAAAATGCTGAGCCAGGTTATAATTGCGTTTGTCCTCAAGGGTACAGAGCTAATCCAAATCCAAAAATAGCTTGTGAACAGGTAATTATTTTGATAAAGACGTTGTTTCATACTAAGCAACAATTCTATGACTGTATGTTTTAATTCATAACACTTTTTCAGATTGATGTTAATACATTGTGTAAATCGAATTTCGATTGTACAAATAACGCCGAATGCATTGAAAATCAATGTTTCTGCAAGGAAGGATTTGACGCTAAGGGATCAATTTGTGTTGACGTTGATGAATGTACAATCAATAAATCGGTTTGCGGTGAAAATGCACTTTGCTTTAACATTTTGGGAGGATACAACTGCGAATGTGTGCCAGGTTTTGTTGGAAATCCGCCGCGAGTTGCTTGTCGCGCACCTTGCGAAGATGTCAAATGTGGTGATCATTCTTATTGTAAACCCGATGGATCAGATGCATTCTGTGTTTGTGAAGAAGGATGGACTTTCGATCCTACAGACATTGCAGCAGGATGTATTGATATCAATGAATGTGATAGAGCTTTAGGACCAGTTGGACGTTGTGGCACTAACGCTAGATGTACAAATACTTTGGGAAGTTTTGCTTGTCAGTGTCCCGAAGGTTACACAGGTGACGCTTTTAAACAATGCTTAGATGTTGATGAGTGTCAAGTTGAAGGTTCATGTGGTGTAGGCGCTGATTGTATAAATAAAGAAGGCTCATTTAGCTGTGAATGTCCTGAAAGCACAATACCAGATCCAGATGCACGAGTTAGATGCACTGAAGTATTATCTTGCAAAAGCGATATAGACTGTCCTGGAAATGCTGTATGTGATTCTACAGCACGATGTTTATGCCCAGAACCAAACGTTGGAAATGAATGTCGACGTAAGTATACTTATATACTTTGACTAGCAGCCCTTACCGGCTTTGCACGGGTGTACTAATAAAACTCGGGATTGTCCCCTGATCAAATATAGCCTAAAACCACCCCAATAGTCCATTTTACACGTCGGTGAAAGTCGGCTGAGTAGTTTCAGAGGACCTCCCCTCCGTCAAACAAACTAACATAACCCCTATAATATCAGTATAGTATAGTCTTATTTATTATACTTCATTTATAGCATATAATTATTCTGACATTTATTTTCTTAAACTAACCTCTCCACTAAATTAATAGACAAATGTTTTATTATATTTATTTCAGATCCCTGTGAAGCCTTACAATGTGGAAGTAACGCTGAATGTTTATTAAATGGTTTAGCTGCACAGTGCACATGTAGAAGCGGTTTCACTGGTGATCCAATTTCAGCCAGCGGATGCCAAGATATAAATGAATGCAATGATAACCCATGCAGTGTCGGAGCAGTTTGCAAAAATTTACCAGGACATTTTCAATGTGAATGCCCAGGCAGTTTCAGTGGAGATCCTTATTTAGACGGCTGTATTCCTGGAAAAATTCCAAATGAATGTAGTGATTCAAATCCATGCCCTCAAGGCGAACAATGCGTTTTACACGAAGGAGAAAATGTTTGCATCTGTTCTCAAGGTTTTTCCCGTAACAAAGAAACTGGGCTATGTGAAGATATCAATGAATGCACACAGCACGGACGTTCACCTTGCGGTCCTAATGCAATATGTAAGAATCTGCCTGGTAGCTATGAATGCAAATGTCCCACAGATTACAGTGGAAATCCCTACAACTACTGCGAAATTTGTGATGACATAAGTTGTCAATGTCATGCACCATACAAAGTAGTTGATGGAAATTGTGTGCTTTCTGGTTGTAATAAAGAGAACAAATGCGGGAAGGGAGCGGAATGCATAATTATATCAGATGGCGTGAGCTACTGCGCTTGTCCCGCTGGATACTCACAATCTGTAGATGGTGCTTGTGAAGACATCAACGAATGCACGTCCGGTCAACCAATCTGTGGATTTGGAGCCGAGTGTATCAACACACCTGGATCATTCATTTGCAAATGTCCAACAGGCTACGGTAAAGATCCAATGTCAGGACATTGTTCGTTAAACCAAAAGGGCTGTATCGGCGACTCTGATTGTTTTCCCAATGAAAAATGTATACAACCTGGAAAATGTGTATGTCCCCCGCCGTTTTACTTAGACGTTTCCGATGGACAAAAATGCAAAAGTCCCTGCGAAAGATTCACATGTGGTATCAATGCTAAATGCACCCCCAGTGACCCTCCTAGATGTATGTGTATGACAGGGTATGAAGGCGACCCTTACACTGGATGTACTAATAGAAATGAATGCCACAGTGCTCCATGTGCCTATGGAGCTATTTGTCACGACAGAAAAGGAGGCTATCAATGCGACTGTCCACCTAATATGGTCGGAGATCCATATAAAACTGGATGTACGTATTTTTAATTTTCTACTTGTTTTGTATACCTTAATGTTTTTTGTTGTGATTTGAAACATTTAGTTTATTTGGGAAATACTAATACTGTTATTTAACATGTATTCTTTTTTTAGGTACCGTGGAAGAAACACCTTCTCAAAAACTTTTGTGCAGCAGCGACAACGAATGCCCAAACACACTCGCCTGTTTGAATCGTACTTGTTCTTCTCCTTGTGGCAGTGTATCTTGTGGACCGAATGCTCTTTGTGAAGTTGATAATCATGCAGCTTGGTGTCGTTGTAACCCGGGTTATACTAAACCTGAAGGAGGAAAATGCATTTCTGGTAACTACACATTTATAAAACGAATTGAACCCACTTTGATTGCTATCTACGTGTCTAAAGAATACAAATATATTTTTTTGTTTTAGGATGTGATAATTATTCATGTACTCTCGGTGCTCAATGTATAATCTCTAAAATCGGTCCAACATGCGTTTGCCCTGAAGGAATGGTAGGAAACCCGTTTCCCGGTGGTGCCTGTCGAAGAGATATATGCGGACAAGGCATACCCTGCGAAGAACCGTTGACTTGTGTGGCTGGCCGATGCCGACAGCGGTGTGAGGGAATCGTGTGTGGAGTTGGTGCATCTTGTGAGCAAAGTACTGGAAAATGCGTCTGTAACGCATTTTTTGTAGGCAACCCCGATTTACTATGCATGCCACGTAAGTAAAACCCTGATAAATATTATTGTAGTAGTTGTAACTCATTCGATTATTTATTATATCTCTCTGTGATTGTGGTATAAGAATGATTGGTAGCAGAGTAGGTCATTATAGGGCGCTAATATTTTTTATTGTGTCATTAGAAGCCTACGCTTTTGGCCTGGCGCGGGCTTCTCGTCACATTAAAGGACATCCTGTACATATAAGTGGTCGAATTTATTTGAAATGGCTAGACTAGTTTAAAATATGACTCAATTTTGTTACAGCTGTCTCTCCCCCGGCATGTGAACCTGACTGTGGTAATAATGCGCATTGTGTCTATGGACGAAACAATGCCTGCAAATGTAATAAAGGATTTACTGGAAACCCTTACATCAAGTGCCTGCCGCGCAGACAAATAACATGCGCTAAAGCTTCGTGTGGCCTTAACGCAGTTTGCCAACAGACTAAATCACATGTGGAATGTTTATGCCCACCTGGCTATTTAGGAAACCCAAATTTACAATGTACGGATGTAGATGAATGCAGCAGTAAACCTTGTGCTGAAAATGCGATCTGTATAAATACTCCTGGAAGCTTTAGTTGTATATGCAAAAGCCGTTACGTTGGCAATCCGTATGAATTGTGCTCGCAAGTTTCCATTTCAAAATGCACAGAAGGCAGTTTATGTACCTGCACACACAACGCAACATGTCCCGATGGATATATTTGTCAAAAATCGAAATGTATAGATATCTGTCATACTAAAATATGTGGTCCACAGTCGATATGTGAAGAGGGACTTTGCCACTGCCTTCCAGGACATAACGGCAATCCAAATGATTTACAACGCGGTTGCATTCCTGACAACAAATGTATGGTTGATGGTGATTGTAAGGATTCTGAAATTTGTTTCCAAGTAACTAAAAACACTAGAAAATGTGTTGACTCATGTAGCAAATTGCAATGTGGACCAAATTCTTTATGTATTGGAGCTAATCATCAAGCTCATTGCATATGCGCTGAGGGCTATGTTGGAAATCCAATAGATGTTAAAACTGGATGTCATTTACAGCAAAGAGATCCCGGCGAAGGAGAATGTCTCACCAATAGTGACTGCTTGAATTCTCAAGTGTGCGTTGAAGTCGAAGGGTCTTCAAGAAAATGCCTTGACTTATGCTCCACTATAGCGTGCACCGCCAATGAACTTTGTAGAATTGTAGGTAACAGTGCTCGCTGTGAATGTAAGGACGGTTTTCTATGGAATCCTATAACCTCGAATTGTGAACAGCCATCAACTCCCAACTGTGAAAATAATAATGATTGCGATGACAGTGAGTCTTGTCAAAAAGATGTGTTAGGGGTGAAAAAATGTGAAGATAGTTGTGCCTTATTTACTTGTCCCCAAAACTCCAGATGTATATCTAAAAAACACCGAAGTCAATGTGAATGTTTGCCAGGATTTATTGGTAACCCCAATGACCGTGACGGTTGCATAACAATCAACAAAAATCAATGTACGGATGACGCACAATGTAGAGAAAGTGAAATATGTAAAAATGTTGGAGAATTGAATAAATGTGTGCCAGCATGTCAACAGATAGTTTGTGGCCCAAATGCTATTTGCGTTACAAATAACCATGCACCAAAATGTCGGTGCCCATCGGGACCATTTACGGGGAATCCTGATGATCTCGAAAAAGGATGTCAGTCAGTTCCTTGTATTTATAATGATGACTGTTTATCGCATGAGTTATGTAATCGTTTAACACATACATGTATGAATGTCTGCTTGGAAGACTCTTGTGGCGAAAATGCAGTATGTATTGCTGAAAATCATAAATCTATTTGTCAATGCCCAAGTGGGTATAAATCAGACCCGGTTCCTGAAGTAAGCTGCAAAAAAATTGAATCTTGCAATCCGAACCCATGCCACCCTACTGCCGTTTGTGAGCCCCGATTATCATCTTATGTGTGCCGATGTCCGACAGGATTTGTTGGAGACCCAAAACGAACTGGTTGCAGGAAACAAACAGAATGCGCAAATAATCAAGAATGTCCATTGGAAGCAACTTGTGCTGATAGTCGTTGTGTAAATCCTTGTGAGGGTGCTTGTGGTATAAACTCATTATGTAAAGTTGTCAACAGAAAACCTATTTGCATGTGCCCTGATGGATATGAAAACTTTAATGGGAACGCTTGCAAGAAAAAGTTGCTAACTTGCTCAAACGAATTTGATTGTGATGGTGATGTTTGCTCTAACGGTCAATGTTTTACTGCCTGTAAAAACTCTACCCAGTGTGACCCTGGTGATGTATGTACAAAAAACTTATGCACAACACTATGCAGCAAACACTCGCAATGTGGAATCGGGGAAGCTTGTGTAGGAAGTCAATGTCTGATCGGATGCAGGAGCAATGAAGAATGCCCTAGTGAAGAAGCATGTCTAAATAACAAATGTGTGAATCCATGTTCAACGACAAAAGTGTGTGGACCGAATGCCATCTGTTCAAGAAATAATCACAACACAAATTGTGAATGTCCTTTAGGTTTTCAAGGAACTCCTACACCACAGCAAGGATGTGTTCGTAAACCAAGTTCTTGCGAGAGAACAGCGGACTGCCCTCCCGATCACATGTGCATTGGACTTTTATGCCAAGTACCATGCAAGGATAATACTGGGTGTGCAATCGGAGAAAAATGCAGTGATAATAAATGTCATAAGATCTGTCATTCAAGCAGTAATTGTTTGCACGGAGAGCATTGCAGTTCAGGAATATGTATTCCGGGTTGTAAAGTGGATTCAGATTGTCTAAATAATCAATTCTGCAAGTCGTCAATATGCCAATGTTCATTAGGATTTGAATTGAACGGTGACGAATGTGTGAACATTGATGAGTGCATAAATAATTCATGCCATCCAACTGCACAGTGTGTTGACACCCCTGGATCCTTTAAATGTGTTTGCCCTGTTGGAGCTGTTGGTGATCCATATAAAACCGGTTGTTTGTTACCAAACCAATGTAGAAGTGATTATCAATGCGAAGACTCTTTAGCCTGTATAAGAGGAAAATGTTCCAACCCATGTCAGAGCAAAAAATGTGGAGCGAACGCTGCTTGCTCGGTTGAAAAGCATAGAGTCACATGTTCTTGCGAAAAAGGTTATCTAGGAAATCCATTCGATATGAACATAGGATGCTTTAAAGTTGAATGTGTCGATGACTTGGATTGTTCTAGTGATAAATATTGCAATACAAGAAACAACAAATGTTCAGGTAAGTTTTTTGTTATTTACTAGCTTTCATCCCCTTTGTTCGCATGATACGAACTCGGATATAATAGCCTATGTATTATCCCAGGTCATAAACTATGAGCATTCTAAGTTTCCGCCAAATCCGTCAAGTACTTTTTTAACGAAAGAGTAACAAACATCTATCTAAACATCCAGATAAACTTCGCGTTGATAATACATATTCATAATACTAAATAAATTTACTTATGTCTAATTTTCTTACCGTTTTAGAGCAATGTGAAGAAGCAGTTTGTGGAGGGGGAACTTGTAAAATTCAAAATCACAAGACAATATGCACTTGTACACCAGGGTACGAATTAAATAAAAATATGTGTGAAGACATCAATGAATGCCTCAATAACCCGTGTCCCCTTAATGCGAATTGTCTAAATGCTGCTGGGTCCTATACGTGTGGATGTGTGAACGGCACTGTCTTTGATGCCAGGAGTGGAAATTGCCGATTACCCGGACATTGTTTCTCCGATGATGATTGTTCTGAAAAAACTAAATGCAACAACAATAATTGCGTTAACCCGTGTGAAACAATGTCACCCTGTGGCGAAAATGCAAAGTGCATTGTTTCGAAGCATACACCAACCTGTGAGTGCCCTCAAGATAGCCAGGGTGATCCTTATATAAAATGTACGAAATATGAATGCACTAAAGACGCCGATTGCACAACTGAAGAGGCGTGCGTAAACTACAAGTGCAAGAATCCATGTGATATTACCCGAGCATGTGGGAAATCAGCTGATTGTTCGTCGAAGAACCACATAGGATATTGTTCTTGTTCAGCAGGATATACTGGTGATCCAGTACTAGGATGTGTGTCCATTCAGTATTGCTCTGATGATAGCAGTTGTTCATCGGGTACTAAATGTGTTGACAGTTTATGTGTTGGTGAGTTATTTATATTTTTTCAAGTAAACAGGTCTTATATTCCCATGATTATTGATGAATTATGCTCAATGATTAACTTATCCTTTCTTAATTTTAGGTATTTGTCAAAATGCTAGAGACTGTTTAGGTGATCAAGTTTGTATTCAGGGAACATGCCGAATTACTTGTAATTCCAACAGCACGTGCCCAGATTTCCAATTTTGCCTAAATAGGATTTGTACAAAAGAACTTCAATGTACTTCTGATAATGATTGTGATGAGGATGAAAAATGTTCAATAAGCCGAAAGGGTCTTCCTCAATGTATTAAAGTCTGTGAAAGGCAGCCATGTGGAAGGCAAGCGACTTGTGTTGGAAAAAATCATCAACCATCTTGTTCCTGCGCTAAAGGATATTTTGGAGACCCACTGCAAGGCTGTAAACGGAAACAATGTGATGTTGATTCAGATTGCTCTGAAGATAAGTTGTGCGAGTCGAATATGTGCAAAATTGCATGTCTTGCTGGAAACAATTGTGGTGAAAACACAGTGTGCTCTTCCGAGAAACATAGACATGTGTGTTATTGTCAGCCAGGATACACAGGGAATCCCCTTAAAAAATGCAATGAAATAAATTGGTGTGAATCTAACCCTTGTGGCAATGGAGCAGAGTGTAAAAACATGAGGGATCGTGCGCTGTGTAACTGTCCAAGCGGAACAGTCGGCGATCCTTATCAAGAAGGATGCCGTAAGGCACAAGAATGCCAATTCAACAGAGACTGTCCTTCAGTAGCTCGTTGTACAGTCGTGGATGGAATTAAAAAATGCACAGGTACTTACTAACAATTTAATTTGTTTGTACGTCTACGAGTATCTTTTTCATGAATGTTACAATCACCATTAACCAATAATTTTCATTTACAGGTGCCTGTGAGAATGTTAAATGTGAAGCTAATGCTGAATGTATTGCTGCGAGACATAATAGTCAATGCAAATGTAAAGAAGGTTATGTAGGGAATGCAAATAGTAATGACGGATGCAAACTGTTGGAAAAAACATGTTTTAGTAGAAAAGATTGCTCTGATGATCAATATTGCCACAAAAGTATTTGTAAAGGTGAGGCTATAACCATTTTTGTTGACCTTTCTGTACTTACTGACTCTTTCCGAATTATTTCGGTGATCAAGGTGATTTTTAGCAGTACTTAACCTACCTACTGTGTATAATAATTGGAGTACTCTGGTAGAGAAAAAAATCTTATTGTCCTTATTTTCAGGAGTGTGTCTTGTCGATGAGGAGTGTGAGCTCAACGAGAAATGCTTCAATGGACGTTGTATTAACCCTTGTAAAATGGAAAAGGCTTGTGGAATTAACGCATTATGTCGCACTGATAATCATGTCCTCCAATGTAGTTGTCCACAAAGTTTCACCGGAAATCAAGATTTGGAATGTGTAAGAAGTGAGTACCTATTCTAAAACATAGATAGACATATAAAATCGGTTACAAATACGTATATTTTGTAATATTTTCGTATTTTTTAAAGTGCCTCGATTATGTGGTGGAGCCGGAGAATGTGAGGAGGGGTACTCGTGCCAGGACTCAATGTGTGTCCCTCAGTGCGAACTTGACGAAAACTGCGCTTTAAACGAAAGATGTTCTAAAGGCGCTTGCTATCGTAAGTTAAATTGAAAGTAGTCATTGTCAAATAATAAAACAAAACTATACATAATCAGAATGAAGAAAACTATTTCCAATAAATGTTTTTTTACAGTAACTTGCCGAGTTGATAACGACTGCTTTTTGGGTCATATTTGTTTGGAAAACAGTTGTCAATATGGCTGCAGACACGACGAAGATTGCGGACCAAATGAACTCTGCAAAAACAACTTCTGCCAAAACCCATGTGCTAATGATATCAACCCGTGTGGACCTAATGCTCAGTGTTCCGTAGTAGATAGAAAAGCTATTTGCACATGTACTGAAGGTTTAATAGCAAATCCGACTCCCAATATCGGTTGCGTTCGGACTCCTTCTCTCACTTGCAGGATGCACACAGACTGTGCTGACGGTTGGAGATGTGGAGGCGACCGATGTAGGCCAGCCTGCACAGTCGATGGTTCCCAGTGCTTGCAAGGAGAGCGTTGTGATTCTGGAGTATGTCGATACGCTTGTACCTCTGACGCTCATTGCTCTGATGACGAAGTTTGTGATGGACGGATCTGTGTAACAGGATGTAGATCAAATTCTCATTGTCCAAATGAGCTCGCCTGTTTGTCGGGACAGTGTGTAGATCCATGCACGGAACCAGCAACATGCGGGGCTAATGCGTTATGTACAACAAAGGATCATCGACCTATGTGCAAGTGTCCTCCATCACTACTAGGCAATCCAAAAGTTGTCTGCAGAAGGACATCTTTACCATGTGATCAAAACAAAAACTGTCAGGATGGATTTAATTGTTATGGCGACACGTGCCATCCGTCATGTAGAAGGTAATAATATGATTCAGACTGTTATAATCTAATTTCAAATTCGCTACAAGAAATTCAAACTGCCAGCATATAAAATTTCAATTTATTTTTAGTCAGATTTTTCATTTATAAATGAAATGCGTAAGTGTGGTTTAACACTATAAAAATATATATGCTATAAAATTTCAATTGTAAGAATTTCTTCAGATCAAAATAAGATTTTAACTAAGCCTGTTTTATTTAAACTTTTTTGTATTTTCAGTGATAATGTATGCTTGTCCAATGAAAAATGCATCCGTGGTATATGTAGAGTAGTGTGTAACAGCGATGATGCATGCAATGATGGCCATATCTGCGAAAATAGAATTTGTAAACAAGGATGTCGAGACGACAATGCTTGTGATGCCAATCAAGCTTGTCTCCGAGGACAATGTAAAGGTATATATCGTGTTTGATCTAACATATAACTATAACTACTACTTATTAACAATACCTACTACAAGTAGGTACTACTAATAAACTTGTTATTTAAAACATGTTATTTTATTTTACAGATCCGTGTAGTCAAAATGGAATATGTGGAATATGCTCAGAATGTCATGTACAAAATCACCGTGCTCAGTGTAGCTGCTCTGGCAATTTCACTGGCAACCCACTAGTAGAATGTAAAAAAAAGAAAACACCGTGTGATGGCTTTTGTCCATGTGACGATAGCGGATATTGCATTTTTAACTGTGAAAGTAATTCTGATTGTTCCTGCGGAGAAAAGTGTTTCGACGGAGGTTGTAGAGCCACTTGTTCCGTGAGAAATAAATGTCCTGAAAGACAACTGTGCCGTCAAGGTGTTTGTCTACCCGGTTGCAATACCGACAGAGATTGCGGCGAAGACATGCGTTGTTCCTCTAAGTTTTGTACCAGTGCTTGCCATGAAAAGTCCTGTGGCAAGAATGCAATCTGCTTAGCTACACGACATAGAGCTGTGTGCAGTTGTCCCAGTGGCTTTTCTGGCGATCCATTAAAAGGATGCATTTCGTATGAATGTTTGAAAAACGAAGACTGTGGGGCGGATGAGGAATGTTCTTCTGAAAGGAAATGCAAAAACGTTTGTTTGGGCGCTTGTGGTGTCAATGCTATTTGTCGTTCTATAGATAGAAGTCCTCAATGCTCGTGTCCACCTGACTATATAGGAAGTCCTAAAGTGGAATGCACTAAACCAGCTGCTGGAAGTTGCTTGCGCAACCCTTGCGGTGTAAATGCCCGTTGCCGTGATTTAGATGACGGAAGTTATGAATGCACTTGTGCTCCTAACTGCGCAGGAAATCCACAAAAGCAATGTTTCTGTGGGAATATGGAACGCTGCGCTTATAAGCAGTGTGGTAACAATGCACAATGTCAAATTGGAGTCAATGGTGAAGCACAGTGCTACTGTCCGCGAAACTATCCTAACGGCGATCCAAATATTGAATGTAAGTTAGCCCTCATAAAAATAAGTCATTACTTATGTAGGTATTGCAGAGTAAGATTAATTAAAACCATTTTTTCAGGTGGACAAGAGCGAAGTGTCATTGATTGTCGGACAAAGGGTTGTGGTAAAAATGGAGAATGCTTAAGAGAAGGTGCTGAGTTTGTATGTCGTTGTATTCCGGGAACTGAAGGAGATGCGGACATTGAATGCCACACTAGTGAGTATTCCTCATTTATTTATTGACACCGTGTATAAATGCACATAACTCCAAGAGACATGTTTAAACTTATCTTTCAATGGGTATTTCAAAAGTCTTTAATGTAATATACCTTTCGTCAGGATTTTCACATTTTCCTTGTAAATACAGAGAAGTCTATTCAACCTCGATAAGTTTATTAACTTATTTTTTAGTTAAAATACTTATTGGTAAGTACCTGGAAGTACTTGGGTGTCAATACTATAATATCATTTTAGTCATTTAAGAAATCATCGCTCTCTCATTACCAACAGCAATGGTTTTGACAGTTTGTCAGGTTTATAAGGAAAAGAGACTAAGTTGTTCTTGTACACGGTATTGTCACTTTCAATTTATCTTTATAATGTCTCTATTTGTATTGAATTTTATAACTAGTGGAAGCATTCTCACCGTTCGTGCTTAAGTTATCAATACAGTCAGTAACATTTTGTCCGGCTTCATGTACATATCGCTTGTATTATAATCCGTTATATACATATCTCTGGTCATAAACTATCAGTTTCAAAAAGCATGCACTGTCTCGTGAGAAAGTTTCCTCTTCGCGGCTGAAGGTACCGCTCTTTCGACTCTGCTTTCTTCTTTCACATCTTCCTAGGTATCGAATGCACCAGCAACAAGGATTGCGCTATGGACCGAGCGTGCTTGAGCTTGCACTGCGTGGACCCGTGCAGTGTGCGAGGCGCGTGCGGCGAGGATGCGCTCTGCACGCCGCTGCTGCACCACGCGCACTGCGCCTGCCCGCAATGCTACGTCGGCCAGGCGCGGCTAGCCTGCCGCCTCGACCCCGCCTGCCAGCCCACCCAGGACCACAACCACACCTTCACCTGCTCGCGCACCAAGCCCTGCCCAAGCAAGCTAGCTTGCGATTTAGATACTAGCCAGTGCCGCAACCCTTGTCTTACACATCAGCATTGCCGACGAAACCAAAAGTGCGAAGTTAGAGATCATAGACCTGTATGTGTATGTAGAAATGGTTTTGCTCTGAACGAAAAAGGGGAATTGACTTGCGCACCAGAGCATGCAGAATGTACAAGAGATGAACAGTGCCCATCAAATGCAGCCTGTCGTAATTCCAAGTGTGTGAATCCGTGCCTGGCATCAAGAGATCCGATGTGTTCGAAAGGAAAACAATGTGAAGTTGTGGAACATCGGGCTATTTGTGTGTGTGTAGAAGATTGCCACCCGACGGTATCAATTTGCTTAAGAGATAATGGATGCCCGAATAATTTGGCATGCAGGGACTTCCAATGTAAAGATCCCTGCAAAGATGCATGTGGTGGAGCCCCCTGCTCAGTTGAAGATCACCACCCCGTTTGCAAGTTTTGTCCAAATGGATTCACACACGATGAAAAACACGGCTGCGTCAAAGGTAAATTTAGTGAATGAAATTTTTTATTAATTCATTTAGAAACTATTTTAGCGTCTTAGATCAGACTGAATAATACTTTTTTGTTCTTCATTATTACAGGATTTGTATTTTCTACTTTATGTCTTCCTGCGGCTCCTTTCTGTCTTCTCTTTTGTTTCTGGCATGTTCATATATATTTTGTTCCACAGTTGAACTCCTTCTGCTACAGGTAGATTCCGAGCATGGTATTTGATATTTTGTATACTTGTACATACGTATGTAATTATTTTGAAATCTAACATTCATAACTTCACTGGTTCATTTGGTGGTGGGTGCGCTAGCCTATCTTACTACTATAATATGCTTTGGCATTAATACGAAAAGCAACAAAAAACCACGAGACAGAGCTTGCAATACTAAAAATATAATGCCTCTCATGTTTCTAACTATTGATTACATCATCAGAGAGTGATGTTGTTTTACTCGTAATACATCTATCTATATATCATAACTTAGAGATCACATGGATCTGAGAACTTCAGATCCATGTGATCTCTAAGTTAGGATAATAGAAGTAATTTTTAGCCTGGACTTGTAATAGTTGTATCCTAACCTATTGTAAATATTTTATCTTTATCTTAATTTTTGTTATTATTTTATTATTTATGTATTTTTGAAGAGCCTACATTTGTACTTTCTTAAGAGTAACATTGTTGTGAAATGGGAAACATTTAATTTACTTTAATTAGTCACACAACTTACACTAGCCGTCAATTGAAAAATAGTTATAATGTGTCCTTTTTAGCAGCATGTAGGTACCTATCTTTTACGTCTACCTATCAAGACGATTTATTAAACAGCCAGCCTCTTTAGGCTGGCTCTTTAGAAACCTTTGTTTCTATTCAATCCACTTATTAAAACCAAAAATATAATTATGCTTTTGAATTTGCAAGCCTTCACTCTCTCTAGTTGTCCCACAAGCTAGTATTTTTTAAATACCGCTACAATCCTACAGTTATTGTGTGCATTACTTTTCCACCGTGAGAATCTTGATGTAGCTTCCGCTGATCAATATAAGTTTTAAATATACAAACTGTAACTGTATGTTATATGTTATATGTGATACAAGTAATAAAATAATAATTGATACATGACATATTCCCGCTTCAGCGCCCACGGTGCTGCCTGAAGGGCAGGCTCGTGGCCGAGTACGCGCTGCTAAACGATGTGCGTCATAGACAGTACATTATCAAGCCATTGTCTATAAATTGAAGATTTTGATGGAGTTTAACCTGATATCGCTCTTTCGTATCCCAAACTCAGTTTCGGCATCTAAATTGATGAAAACTTGTAATGATATGTTGTTTTAACGCAATTTCGTATACAGCTTCCGAATGCGGTGCGCACGAGCAGTGTGCGCTGAGCCTCGCTTGTGTAAATGGGCACTGCGCGGACCCCTGCGCACGCGGCGGCCCCTGCGTCGCCGGCCAACACTGCGCGGTCATCAACCACCAACCGGTGTGCTCCAAAGGTAGATATTTAGATATTTTAAAATTCTTTGTTTTTCATGACTCCTGTTTAGCGAATTATACAAGGTTTAGCGCTATTTATGTCTAAATATAATATGATTTCAAGGTAGCTTGAAATCATATTATATTTTTAATTTTTATATATTTCCATTACCATGTTTTCTAATTTCAATAGTCTCTGAGCAAAGCCAAGGACAAACGAACATATCAGTGTTGACTACGGAACCTTAAAAATGATCACGTCTGTATTCTCAGAGAATGCTAGACTTACGCCAAAATACTGAAACAGTATTAAAAAGTCCTAAATGATTAAGTAATCCGGACTTAAATATTTTACAAGCGTCTGAGTCTTTAAGTACTCGAGCAATAATCTTTCAGATCTATGAATTAGTCACATTATAACTTACCTATTTTTGCGTCTGAGTTAAATCAGTTATAAGGGTAACCACAGAATTAAAATAATGCACCTATTTTGTTGTAGTATGCCAATGCCAGACGTCAGCCGATTGTGCGAGATTCCCTAGTACATATTGTGATGGATGCGCCTGTATTGGAAGTAAGTTAGCAACTAATGCAAGCACCGGTCTACTAGGTAGGTACTGATGTTAAAGTTCTAATAACATTTGTTTTATTTTTTTGAAGAAGACCAACCCACCACAAATTGTGCGCATTGTCGGCCGGGAGTTCCTTGCGATCCTTTCTCGGGCGCCTGCATGGAAAGTGAGTATCCTCTGAAATATACCTACATATTGCAATCAACATAATTATGATGCATTCAAGTTAATTTTTAATCAAATAATATGCAGTGCTAAAATTTTTTGTACACTGGCAGAACGATAAGGTTGAACAGGTTCTGAAATCAATTTGTTTGATGGCGTTGCAAGCACAATGTTACCTTTTTAAACTGCAAGTATTAACAGATCATAGGATGGTCAACCTTTTCATTCCGCAACTGTACCTACCTGGTTATCAGGTAAGAATTATTGTAACCATATCACAGGATTGCATTTATTTAATATATCCTTCTACTATATCACATAGATGCCAATAACTTCACATAATTGACGCATCGTGGACTACGATGCAAATCTGTGACAAGTAATTATGTGAATTATTACTGTGAATAGCAACACTAACTCCAGATGAACTGGCTATTGCTATAGTTCTAGTATCCTACCTACCATTTGTCCGATAAAACGCCACAAAGTACTGGCTTATGTGTCACGGCAGACCCGAAACGCAAAAAAATAAAGTTTTTATTAAGTTTACATAGGTACGTACCTATTACTCAAAAGAAGCACGTTGGGACAGTGTAAGTTTCAAAGGAATTGGAATATTAGTCAATGGTTTTCTTTCTTTTCTATTAGAATTTTATTATTTTCAAGCTTAGTGCACCAACATTTCGAAATGTTTTCATAAATTTACGATACCTATTTAAACATCCAAAAAATGGACAAAGTAAGTTTATTAATTTTATGTTTTATTTTCTTCATATTATTTTATGGCTGTGGGTGGTATTTATTTCATTTTTATATAACTTATATAAAAATATTTTCTTCAAACATGCACTACTATTTTGAATTATTATAAAAACTGGCATGATTTCTAAGTATGTAGTATGTACTCAGGTATATAATTCATAGTACCTAATAATTAAAGTCTCTTCACTTTCTTCAAGTCACTTACATTTTCATAATAAGTACCTACCTAGGTATGTTATTTTATGAGTTTCAAAGCAATTATCAAATTATGTTGTTATATTCCTATTAACAGATGAACAACCTAAAAATATCCCACTAACCGAAACATACTCCGATTTTACAACCATCAATATGGAGAGAATGGATGTAACTACAATAAAATCTATGCTGACTGACAATTTTGAGACATCTCCAACTGACCTAACAGACATAACAGAAACTGTGTATATTACTGACTCAATAGACAGTGAACAGGATGACATCAAAACTGGTTCAGATATACATGATACTACGGTAACTGACCCTACGGTTTCTACTAACAGAATTAGTTTAGTAACACAAGATGATTCATTAGTGAGCGATAATCGTATTTCCACTAAATACATCAGTCCAGAAATAGATGCCAATGTAACGTATAAAAATGACGAGACAACTGTTGAAACAACGCCGTATTCCATAACAGACAGTATAATAAAAGAAAACCATAAGTATACAACAATCACAGAACAAACCAATACAGATTTAACTTTGAATAAAGCAGATGAAACTGAAACAGCTCAAACGACCGAATCATTCTTAAGATCTACTTATCCAAATGATAAAACTGATTATCCGTCAACTCTAGAATCGGATGAACTTATTCAAAGCAGTAGTACTATACATGTAGAAAGTACACCCCGACCTCTCAAAACAATAGATCATAATATTTCATCGACACCATCTTTTGAGAATAAGAATACTAAAACACCGGAAAATCAAAGAAAACTAAATAACAACTATACTGGAATACCATTTTCAATAACCACTAAAGTTACAACCGCTATACCGAAACTTCATATTACAAGTTTTCAAAACAAGGACACTACAACAAATCCAACATCATTGTCAAGTGTAGCTATAACCGATTATTCAAATTCTAGTTCTTCCGAACCGTCGCATAGTTATCATACTCCTACAATGACTTCACAACTCAGTACAGATGAACCAATATATGGCACTACAGAAAATAAATACGAAATAGTTTCTAAAAATATTTCTATCAGTCAAGATGCAGCTCATGTTACTGTAAGTGATATAGACACGACCACAACGGATTTCAGTATCAAAAATATCATGGCAGATAATACAACACCTATGACAGATCCTACAATTATTTTAACTGAAAAAGTCGTCTTTTATAAACATCAATCTACGGATTCTTTAGAAAACACGCCTTTATACACAATTACAGATAAAAATCAGATTAACTCAGATAGTACTTTGAAAAGTTTTGATAATACCGAAAAGTCAATTGAATATGTGACACAAACTCAAAATGTAATGATTAATAAAGATACTTATGGACCTGGTATTACTTTAGATCCTTCACTTATGACCTCTCAGGTTAATACAGATAGTCAAAAATCAGAATCAACTACAACAGCTCGAGGCTCTATAGCAAATTCAGTAACAACTTCAGAAACTTACTTTGATGATGAAAAATCGACAACTAATTTTGTATTTAGTCATTCAAAGAAATCAACACAAAAATTTGTGACTTTAGTTGATTCTACTGAAAGAAATGTAGAGTGGACTAGGTTTGCTACTACTCAAACCACATCAAATAACACCGAGTCAAATAACATTACTGATGATCAATCTACAAATTTCAGAAATTTTGAGTTTTTAGACTCAACTACTACTGAATCTATGCCTTACGCCGACAGTACAACTGCAATTAACAAAATAAAATTGTCAACTAATAATGATGTGATTGATTTAACAACAGAAGAAAGTGAAACTGAATCACCTTTGAAAGGTTTAAATGCAAATTCAGTAGCTACTTTTGATTATTTTCAGTCAACTCTCTTAGAAGAGACGTATAGTACGATTGATACAACTGAACATTTATCTAAATCTAGTTCCCAAACTGTTTACAATTATGTTACTGATTCTACATATACTACAAAAAATAATGAACAAGCAACACTGACTTCCAATTTTGAGCCAACCTCAGAAGGCATTTTACTAGAAACTTCTACAGAGAGTAAAAGTTCTAGTACAAGTGACACTGGAAAAACAACAGGACTATTTGATGTTTTGGAAAACGTAACTTTAGAAGATCTTGAGTCTTCTACTCCGGTTGACCTTACAGAAATAAGCACTGTGACTGATATGGCTCGCACTGTTTCTTCAATAAGCACACAAAAATTCACATCAATATCAGGCGCAAAAAATAGTACTGATATTCCGACTACTACATCATCTCAATATAGCGGAGATACGTCTGGACCAGTCGACTTTAAGACATCTGTTTATACTTATGTCACTACATCACTGAAAACAACCGGTGATTCTTTTTTTTTTGACACAACCACAGAAGACAGTGCAATATCCACAGAAACCTCTACTAACAGTAAGATATCTAGTACGACTAGTTCTAAACCAGCGGATATTTTGAATGCCCCTACCTCTGTAATATTCGATGTTGATCGTTCTACTCGTTTTGAAACTATTCTTCATGAAACAACGACTCAAGATAATATTCCTGAGAGTTCAACTTATTATTCTGGAGATATTTTTGATACGACAACTGATAGTTCAGTATCAACATTAACGGTCACATCCAAATCGGAATCTATTGACCTTAGAACATCTGCTCACAATCATATCAGTGCTTCAGAGTATACTACCAATAAACTGAATCGTGAACAGACAACACAATCGGGTACTCAATATCATGAATCCACTACAAGAGAAACTGATGTACCAACTGAAAGATCTGCAGAGACATCTAGTCCTACTGTTACTGAATCGAGCACAGATACTCCTAAAACTGTTACTGACAATTGGCAACAGACTACTCATGCTGAGATATTAGTTGATAGTAATATCACTCCCGCTGATCACGTTGACTTTGATTTTGATACTACTACAAATATGTTGGAACTAACTACATTAACAAATAAAATTACTTCTAGAGGAACTGAAATGAATACTGAGAATTTTGATACAACATCTCAACAAACAACAATTGATTCTAATTCTGAGACAATCGACTTTCGAACATCTGCCTTCAAATATGTTACAGCGTCAGAGCAAACGAATGATAATTCTGTTGCTTTTAAAACAACCACGGAAGACAATGTAAATACAACAGAAAGTTCAAATGAAAGTATAAAGTTTAGTACTACTGATTCAAAATCAACAGACATTTCAGATACTTACTATTCTGTTGGATACAACGATCAAATGCCTAACGAAAAGACAACTGCTACTGATGATATGGCTTATACAGAAGAACTTGGATCTAGTTCCACCATAAAAAAATCTGTTGAAAGTCAATTTGACAATGTAACCGATGGCTTAGATACCACCACTCAACACATGACCAATCCGTCAATACTAGATGTTTCCATTACTGCCTCTTCCCAAAATTACGAATCAACTACTTTTAATACTTTTGTAGATACTACTAATTTAACATCTCAATCGGCTACGGATATATCAAAGTTTGAAATAACCATAGATGATGATAAAACATCAACAGAAAGTTCCACTAATAGTAAAACATATGAAATTGGTGATTTCGAGTCGACTACAGATACTTTAGGAAGATCTGTAACCTCTGAAAATGATTTATTGACAAGTCGCGTTGTGTTTTATGAAACAGTGACTGAAGACAGTACTGTGGTTTACAAAGATCACGATACCACAACTGCAAATTTAATAGAATTTGTGGTACCGACAATAAAAGTATCAACTTTAGATGGAAAAATTACAACTGAAAGAGAGATAATCGATTCTCAAACGACTGCTCATAATTATTTTCAAGCCTCGGAAGAAACTACCACTCATAGCCAACAACAGTCATCTCAGGCTTTTAATAATTATTTTAAAAGTACCGTGGGAGACATTGTGACACAAAAAGAAACTTTTACAGACTCTAAAACATCAATCACAAGTACTTATGACTCGTTTACGAACATTGAAGATGATGGAACTTCTCAATCGCCTAATTATGTCGAAAAGATAGCAGACACTACTGTAGCGTATGGCGATCTTGATACTACTACCTCACCCTTACAAAAAATATCAACTAGTAGTGTTAATTTGCCAACTGAAAATACTCTTACACCTAAAGACGATTATTTTAGTAGTTATCATACTACTATAAAACAAACTTATAATAATTATGAACAGACATCACAACCTGGTTATTTACCAACAACTAAATGGAACGAAATAATTTCAACAGACAGTTCTCCAAAAATTAAAATATTTAGTGGTAACTCTGAATCAACCATGAATATTAAAGACAAAACTGTAACTGTAACTTCAACTTCAGAAGATCTACTTTCGACTACTAATGCCATTACATTAGTGGGCAGTTTTATAGCTTCCAAACATACAGATACCTCTATTAGTTCATTCGATTCTACTACAGAAACCCGTTTTGTTGACAATAACATTTACGTAACAAGTGACAGTTCTGAAATGACATCTCAATACAACACAAAAAAGCCTTCCTATGAAAACGAAAAACATCCCGCAACAAGGCCCTTTGTAACAATTGCCGAAGACGATGAAATTTCAACAGGAAGTTCTACGGAGAGTGGGATTTTATTGATAGAATCTACTACTAATAACTTTGAACCAATGAAAGAAGAACCGGATACGTTTCTTACCACCAAATACCAATCACTTGAAAATTTTGAAACAACCATCTCTGAAACAAAAACAGATGTGACGCTACCTGTTACAGAGCGCACTGCTTTTGATTTGGACACTTCTGCTACTTTGATGTATCACACGCCACAAACTCTAAAACCGCCTGTTACGTCGTTTGATAAAGATGAATACAAAACATCCCAATACACAACAGAAACTACTCAATCTGAAACAGTCACTCTGTACGTTTCAAATGATACTACATCAAACGATCATCAACAGTCAACACCTACCACAACAGCACATTTTACACAAACAGAAAGTTCTGTTTTTCCATTAGATAACATTACTGAGAGTACTAAAACATTAACAGAATCAACAACCTCAAATTCTGACTTAATTACAAATGATGCAGAAGTATTGCAAACAAATACGCTTTTTGACGATCAATTAACGTCTACCACTGACACAACTACAGATATCTTTGTTACAAAGAATCAAATTCACAATACTAGTTCGATTTTTGGAAATAAATCAGACAATCATGTCACATCTCAAAATCAAACAGCACTAATTAATACGTACTTTACTATGCCAGATAAAATTATTGAAAAATCACAAACAAATAGTCATGACATTATTGGAAACCATGAGATTGTTAAAGGACAAAGCACTTCATCGATTAGTACTACGGAGAGCATGGCCACTATTAATATAGTTAATAATGTATCAATAAAAGATAATGAAAATAATTCTGCTACAATATCAAGTGTGTACAATCATATTACAATGAATTCTGACACGACCACAATGCATACAACGACAATAGAAAAAGATATAGTTATTCAAACTGAGAGCGGATCCACTACTGACTTTGTAGAACCTTCTATAAGTGATTCTGAAACAAGTACAAGCAGTGCGTTTACTACGAGAGATAGCACAGAAACAACGTATAATTTAAATATATTTTCAGAACCTGTTACTAGTTTAAACGATAATAATTTCTCAGCCACATCTTTAGAACAGAATGTAAAAGGTACAATTTCAACAGAAAAATCAACATACACTCTTACAACCACTATGCTAGGTAGTAGTTTGGCTAGTTATGAAACCGTACCCAGTAATGAACTAAGTTCAAGTTCAAAGCCCATTAATTCGACAATTAGTACATCCACCGAGAATTCATCACGTAGCAAAGATGTCGATATTCCTGCTTGGACTGATTCTACATTATATACTGATGCTATTACGACAGAGACTTACAAGACAGCACTTACAGACAATGATCTTAAAATTCAATGTAACGTAAACTCACATTGTACGACCAACACAACTTGTTTGAACGGAGTATGCCAGAACCCATGTGAAACGATGCAGCTCCAATGTGCAGAGAACTCGTCCTGTAAGGTTATCAAACATGCTGTTGTTTGCGTGTGTGACGCCATCGATGGGAAAAACTGTTATAAAGGTATGCATTCTTGGTATTTAGCATACTCTTTTCATAATGTAGGAGGTACTGTTTTAAAAGTATTACTCAGCAGAAAACATTAAACACACCTATGCAATTAAAACATCCTTATTATAAAAAGTGATTTATTTTTAACATTATTACATCTTTTTTAAACATATTTTTTCGTAGGTATTTTATCGGACAAATGTGTAGAAAAGTAATATAATTTAAAATGGTGTCATTTAAAACATTGTAAATATCTAGCCGTATTTTAACTTTTTTATGTTTTTAACTCACTAATACTATTAATGTGACATGTAACATACTAGAATCACCTGGAACGCCCAAGACACCAGAACCTTGTCATTCTGACCGGGATTGCATAGAGACAGAGGCCTGCTTTATGGGGTTGTGTCAAGATCCCTGTGAATTTGACAATGTGTGTGGCATCGGAGCTAATTGTCAACCAATTAAACAAAGGCCAATGTGCTCATGTCCCGCTGGCCACGATGGAGACCCTGCTGTTAAATGTTCACCTAAAATATGTAAGACTTAACATTTAACATCTAAAATATGTATAGTAAATTATTATTTCATATTTAACAAAATTGATATGGCACTTTAGATTTACGGGTATGCTTACTCTCGTTCTGCTGGAAACTCAACATCTAAATCAGTCTAATCTTTGCATTAATGATTTACCAAGATTATAATTATAGTTATATCAATCATAATTATTATTTCACACTAATTAAATAAAGAGGACAGTTTGTGTGTAAATGTAAATGTTTGTTACTCCTTCACGGCACGTTTTAGCCGTGATTGAAATTGGTACCAGAATAGCCTATCCTGGTTTAACCTATAGGCTACTTTTGGTCCCGGTATTCACATGGAAACGGGAACTTTTCACAGCCGGTAACGCCGCAGAGTGCAGTTAGTATTATATTATAACTAGCTGCATCCCGCGGTGTCACCCGCATTGGATATTTCCCGTCCCCGTGTGAATCCGTCTCATCTCATCCGATCCACTTTTGATTCCGAACCGGGATCAAAAGTAGCCTGTGTGTTAATTTAGAATAGGGTAACACATTTAATTTATGTCCGTCAATCCATTTCAGCGTGAAGAAGTAACAAACTTACACATACACTCTCACCTGTATAATTTAGTGTGATTCGGCTTGAAAAATGAGATCCCTGTTCTTGTATAATGTACAAATATGTATTTATCTTTTTACATTTTTGCATAAATTTTTTCTTACATTTTACTTGCACAAATGTGAAATATAATTCACATGTTCTTGAATAAATCTGAAACTTTTTCTGTACAGCATCTTATCTATTGTATAGTTCAATTTTACCATCTTTTACTCAGCTGGTTGCACTCGAAACGAAGACTGTCCTGTGACTGAAGCTTGTATAAATAATGCATGTCAACCTCCATGTGTCATACACAATCCATGCGTGCCCAACGCAGTTTGTATAAACACGAATCACGGTTCAGACTGCAGCTGTGCAGAGGGGTATCAAGGAAACGGTTACGTTGGATGTGTACCAGGTAAGAATGGATGTAAAATTTTGGTATCAAAATAAAGTGCAACAAGAATCGAGGAGTTTAAAAAACATTTGTTTTTAGTATCTAATCCCCACTCAGTATGCCAATATGACGAAGACTGCCCGCCGGAGTTGTTGTGTGACAGACTTAACAGAGTTTGTTTGAGTCCATGCGCCCGGGACAAGTGCGGTGACAATGCAGAATGTATCCCCGCAGACCACGGCATTCAGTGCAAATGTTTCGCAGGCTACACAGGAAACCCATTTTTGGAGTGTTTCCAAGGTAACTCAAAACTGTTGCAAATTGTATAGGTAAGTATGTTAAAAACTTAAAATAGTCTCTTAACACTTTTCATTATTGCAGTTCAAGGATGTCGTTCAAATAACGAGTGCGCAAATTCAGAAGCATGCATTAATGGTAAATGTACATCTCCGTGCCGTTGTGGCGTGAACGCAGTTTGTGATGTCTTGAACCACCGTGCCTCTTGTAAATGTCTACCAGGTTATACTGGAAATCCACAAATTGGTTGTGAACCACCCTCCAACCCTTGTGCGCCTAATCCATGTGGCACGAACGCACTTTGTGAGAGTGACAATGGAAATCCTATCTGCTTCTGTCCAAAGGGGTCAACGGGCAACCCATTCAAAAGCTGCAGTAAGTTTAATATTATCGATTTCACTATGTTAGGCTTAGAACAACTTCGCAAATATTATATTAAAACCTTTTTTCAGTACCGGAAGGAAACGAATGTGAACCAAATCCATGCGGTCCGTATTCGGGATGTAGATTAATTGATGATAAACCAGCTTGCTTCTGTTTACCTAACTATGAGGGAGATCCACCAAGGCAGCTGTGTAGCTTACCAAGCAATCCATGTAATCCATCACCCTGCGGTCCTAATACACAATGTACTATTCTAGCAAATGGTTTTGCTAAATGCACTTGTTTAAACGGTTATATTGAGAGCCCAAACACTGTTAGAGGTTGCATAGAGGCACGGAACCCATGTGAACCAAACACATGTGGAACGGGAGCCCGTTGTGACCCCAATAGAAATCCTCCATGCTATTGTCCTGATAATACTGAAGGAAATCCATATAAATCATGTAGCAATAACCGAGAATATTTACCTCCTATTCTCTGCCATCCAGGCCCTTGTGGACCAAATACTGATTGCTACGTAAGCGGTAACGATGAGTTATGTTTCTGTAAAGCTGGATTCATTGGAGATGCCCGTGTTGGTTGTCTCCCACAGAGAAGTCCATGTAGCTCAAATCCATGTGGTCCCCAAGCAATTTGTAACACAAATCATGATGGTGCAGCAATTTGTTCGTGTGCTCCCGGTAGTATCGGTGATCCGTACGGAGAAGGATGTCATTCGCGAGAATGCGAAGTCGATGACGAATGTAAATTAAACAAGGCTTGCATAGGGTACAGTTGTGTTGATCCATGTCCAGGGGCCTGTGGTTTAAATACTAAATGCCTCATTCAAGCTCATCGCCCAGTGTGTGTTTGCAAAGAAGGATTTATTGGAAATCCATTGATTTGTTGCTTACCACCAGAAGATCAGAAATCCATAAATCCTTGTAGCAGATCCAAATGCGGAATCAATGCAATATGTCAAGATGTCGGTGAAACTGCACTATGTTCGTGCCCTCCAGATTTCAATGGTGATCCTCTTGTTGAATGCAAACCAGAATGTGTTTCAAACTCAGAGTGTGCCTCTAACGAAGCGTGTGTAAATATGAAGTGTCAAGATCCATGCACCTTTGATAATATTTGTGGACTTCATGCTGTGTGTCTTTGCTCTGATCATACAGTATCATGTCTGTGTCCAGAAGGATATATTGGAGATCCTTTGACTCAATGCCTATATCGACGTAAGTATAAAATGACTATAACTCATGGAAACTATATATTTTTATATAATAATAAGAAATCATTATATGAAAACAAAAAGAATTATTAATAATTATTTATAAAAATATTTTATTTCAGCGATTATCATCACACCAGACAATACTACAGCTCAACCATGTTCACCAAATCCGTGTGATGCAACTGCACCTTGTGATAGTTATGGTGATCAGTTTGCGATCTGTAACGCTTGTGTTGGTAATGATGCCGTTAACAATCCAGCTTGTAGACCAGAATGCATCATGAGCTCTGACTGTGGATTCAACAAAGCATGTTTGAGGAATAGATGTGTCGACCCTTGTCCCGGATCTTGCGGTGTCAACGCTGAATGTAGTGTCTACCACCATGATCCCATTTGTCGTTGCGTTAATGGGTTTGAAGGAAATCCATACGAACATTGTAAACCTACAACCAAGCGTAAGTTTTATTACATAGATGATAATTATATTCTTCTGAGATTTAGCCCGTTACTATATAAAATAAACTATAATTCTAATTCCTGAAGTTCAAGTTAGCTACTGGTGATAATGATGACAGACTAATGTTTCTTAATTAGATAAAAAATTCTCAAGTAAACTTTGTTTCAGCTACTGTATACGAAACTTGCGATAACGTTCAGTGTGGAGCAAATGCAGTATGTCAAGATGTAAATGGCGCGTTAACATGTCAATGTTTACCCAACTTTTATGGAAATCCATACATGTCTTGCCGACCAGAATGTGTCGTTAATAGCGATTGTTCACCTGATGCTGCATGCTTGAACAACAGATGTGAAAACCCATGTAAAGATGTTTGCGGTATTGGAGCAATATGTAGGACAGTTAACCATCATGCTGTATGTTATTGTGAGTCCGGTCAAACCGGCGATCCCTATATAAGATGCCAATCAGCACCTATCGTACCACCAACGTTATCAGTTTGTGATCCGTCACCTTGTGGCCCTTACAGCAGATGCTTAGTATCAAAATCTGGATTAGCCGTTTGTTCTTGTTTGCCGGGACACAGAGGAGTCGCACCAATGTGCCAACCTGAATGCGTTAGCAATTCTGATTGTCTACAGACAGAAACATGTATTAACCAGAAATGTTTAAACCCTTGCCAAGGTAGCTGCGGTATTGCAGCGGACTGCATCGTCGTAAACCACAATCCCATATGTAGCTGCAGATCTGGTCAAACAGGAGATCCATTTGTTGCTTGCAGAGTAGAAGACGAAGTGAGACGAAACGATAAGAATCCTTGTGTACCTTCACCATGTGGACCAAATTCTGTTTGTGAAATTAGATCGAATCATCCTGTATGCTCGTGTCGCCCTAACTACTCAGGCACTCCACCATACTGCAGACCAGAATGTGTTATCAGCCAAGAATGTCCATCAAACCAGGCTTGTATCAATGAGAAATGCTTAGATCCTTGTTTGAACGCATGTGGAAATAACGCAAAATGTGATGTTATAAACCACATGCCACTCTGTAGTTGTGTGAGCGGATACAAAGGTGATGCGTTTGTAGGTTGCGTAGCGATTTCAAGAGAAGATCCTCAAACGCCATGTAATCCTTCACCTTGCGGAGAAAACACAGTGTGCACAGTTTCGAACGATATGGCACGTTGCTCCTGCATTCCACCTAATATTGGAAACCCTTACGCGGGCGGTTGTCGACCAGAATGCACATTGAATTCAGACTGTCCAAATCATCTCGCTTGTTTATCAAACCACTGTAGAGACCCATGTAAAGATTTGTGCGGGTCCAACGCTGAATGTATCGTTACAAATCATGTTCCTGTCTGCACATGCTTTAATGGTTACGCAGGAGATCCATTCTCTTCGTGTCGTCCTAAAGAATTAGATCCACGTAAGTAAAGTAATGAATGGTCTTTCACACTTACACACTTTCACACTTTCACAAACTTTCGCCTTTATCTATACGTACTAATAATATAGAAGTACCTAATCTCCGAAACTACTCAGCTGATTTCAAAAATTGTTTCACCGATGTGTAGAATGAACTCTCGGATGAAACTAACGAGTTAAAATATAGCCTAACCTATATTTTAACTCGTTAGTTTCATTAGTACACCCGTGCAAAGCCGGGACGTGGTACTAGCATTATATATTTAGTAGGATAGATAAAACAGCATTAAAATAACATCCTTACATTGTTTTATTTTAACTTTTAGCATACAGAAACCCATGCGAGCCCTCGCCGTGTGGCGCCAACAGCGAATGCCACTTGTCAAGTGATCGTGCTGTATGCTCATGCCAACCGGGATTTTTTGGAGCTCCCCCAGCTTGTCGTCCAGAGTGCGCCGTCAACTCAGACTGCCCAGCTACTAAAGCCTGCATTTCACAAAAATGTAAAGATCCATGCGTCAACAGCTGTGGATTAGATGCGCGGTGTCACGTCGTAGTACACAATCCTATTTGTTCCTGCCCCGACAATTTACCAGAAGGCGATCCTTTTATCAGATGTTATAGGAAGAGTAAGTTTTATTTTCAAAAGTTTTAAATCGGAGGAGTCCCTTAATTCAGTTATACAGAGATCATTCCCTGTTAAACGTTCCCAATTACTTTCCCAACCTTAGAACTCAAAATTTTGCCCCATCCTGTAGGTATACTACGCCTATGAAAAAAATTAAATAAAGAATTTTTAAAAGTGTCATTTTTGGATTAACATTACATTTATATTTTAATTTGAAAATTATACCCTCTCATTTATTTAAGTCATATAGAAAATACTAAAATAAAGACTTATTATTTTCATCCAGGTATTCATATTACGCCACCTGATCAAAACCCGTGCGTTCCTTCCCCTTGTGGACCCCACGCAACCTGTCGCAGAGAAGGCAATCGAGCTGTCTGCGCTTGCGAGCTTGGCACTCTCGGCGCTCCGCCTGCATGTCGGCCACAATGTGTTATCAACCAAGACTGCCCCTTGGCCCTCGCTTGTCTTGCGGGCACTTGTATCAACCCGTGCGTTGGTTCCTGTGGGTTCAATGCTCGGTGCACCGTGCAGAATCATCAACCTATCTGTTCCTGTGATGAAGGATACTCAGGAGATCCTTTTGCTGGCTGCAGTCTAGAAAGTAAGTCAGTTTCTTTTTTACACCATTTAAAAAGTAGAAGCTTTTGCATGTAGTTATTGTACACACGCATGTTTCTTGTCTATGTATGTAGCATCTATCATAAATTTTCAGTTCTGAGAGAAGTGCCTGAACACCCTTGTATATCATCACCATGTGGATCAAACGCTATATGTCGGGAAAGAAATGGTGCTGGTTCTTGTATATGTGTAGACGGTTTTTACGGTGACCCTTATAATGGCTGTCGACCGGAATGCGTTATGAACACCGACTGCGGTAGAGACAAATCTTGTTTCAATAACAAGTGTGTGGATCCATGTTCTGGAGCTTGTGGGCAAAACACGGAATGTAAAATCACAAACCATGTTCCTTCGTGTTATTGTTTACCTGGATACACTGGAAACTCTCTTCATGCATGTGTTCCTGTTCTGAGTAAGACTTCTTTCTTATCTTTTTCTACTATACTTTTACCTTTTTTCTAAGTCCTTTACTTATTTTTCTTTTCTTTTATATATAAAGCTCCACCGGAACCTGTGGATCCCTGTCATCCTACACCTTGCGGACCTTACAGTAAATGTCGGACTTTTAACGGTCATGCTGTTTGCACGTGTCTTGACATATGTGTCGGTTCACCTCCAAATTGTCATCCGGAATGTATAGTTAGCTCTGACTGTAGGCCAAATAAAGCATGTATTAATCAAAAATGTCAAGACCCGTGCCCGGGCATGTGTGGAGTCAATGCACAGTGTCAAGTCGTGAACCACAATCCAATATGCAGTTGTTACAACGATTATACCGGTGATCCGTTCGTAAGATGTTTCTATGATGAAAGTAAGTTCATTTTTAATTGCTATCATTGTTTTTGATATAATTATTCTTAAACTTAAAATCTATTGTTAAACTATTAAAAAACGTTTATTTTTAACAGGGCCTATGGATCTTATAGATAATTGCATTCCAAGTCCTTGTGGGCCACATTCGCAATGCAAGGAAGTAGATAATGTGCCAGTTTGTTCATGCCTTGAAAATTATGTTGGACGTCCACCTAACTGTAGACCGGAATGCGTTATAAGTGTAGAATGTCCAGGAAATCTTGCCTGCATATCGGAAAGATGTAGTGATCCTTGTCCAGGTTCATGTGGGTTCCATGCCTCGTGTATGGTTTCAAAACACATTCCTATTTGTACCTGTGACCCTGGATTTACAGGAGATCCTTTCTCTGGATGTTTTCCAATCCCAAGTAAGTTTGATGATTATCTACTTAAATATAAAAAATAACAACAATAAGTAAACATACAAAGTAATTTAATGAGGAATATCAATCCGTATTCAATTTTATTATTAACCCTTTTTGTAGCTATTGAACCTCAGTACGAAAGTCCGTGCTCTCGATCACCTTGCGGAGCAAATGCCGTTTGTAAAGAAAGACATGGCGTTGGATCATGCTCATGTCTGACTGATTACTATGGAGATCCGTATATTGAATGTCGACCAGAATGCGTTCTTAATTCGGATTGCCCCAAAGACAGAGCTTGCATAAATAACAAATGCAAAGACCCGTGTCCAGGCGTGTGCGGTATGAATGCCGAATGTCGTGTCAATAATCATGCTCCGTCGTGCGCGTGTATATCGGGATACGAAGGAAATCCATTCACTTCGTGTTACATACGTAAGATATTATTATTGACAATACACCTTGTAATTATATACTTAACACTCAGGAAATAGGGTCTAACAATTTAATTATATTATTTTTAGGACCAATTGAAACCCCAGTTGATCCTTGTCTTCCTTCATCATGCGGACCATACAGCATATGTCGTGAAAATCGAGGCATTGCAATATGTTCATGCCAGGAAGATTACTTTGGGTCTCCACCTTTTTGCCGCCCGGAATGTATGGTTAGCAGTGAATGTATGCCAAATAAAGCTTGCATCAACCAAAAATGTGTTGATCCATGCATTGGTTCATGTGGCAATAACGCAAAGTGTATGGTTGTAAATCATAATGCCCTATGCAGTTGTCCACAAAATTACGTCGGAGATCCATTCGTACATTGCACATACGAAGACCGTGAGTTATTTAAACTATTCGATACTTAACATAGCTAACATGCTTTAAAACATGGAATGGAACTTAATCATATTAACTGTTAAATTTTTTAATAATATTGTATCAAATATTAAAACATAAAATATTATTATAGGTCCTCAACCAAAACCGGCAAACGAAAACCCATGTATTCCATCGCCTTGCGGAAGAAATTCACAATGTCGTGTCATAGGAGAAACAGCAGCTTGTTCTTGTCAGGCTGGTTATATAGGAAGAGCGCCTAATTGTCGTCCCGAGTGTATTTATGACGAGGAATGTCCAAGTAATCTGGCTTGCGTGCGTGAAAAGTGCACTAATCCTTGCGCAGGCTCATGTGGCAACAATGCAGAATGTGTAGTTATTAATCACAAAGCAGTTTGTCACTGCCGCGATAGTTATACCGGAGATCCATTTAGTGGTTGTTATTTTATTGGTAAGTGCAAGAGTTGATTACCTACTTGAGTAAATTGAGTCACATGTTTCAAATCGAATGATATTCTAAATCCATCTCATTTCTAGTAACAATACCCAGCGAAGATGAAACAAATCCATGTAATCCTTCTCCTTGCGGTCCAAATGCTATTTGCAAAGAAAGATATTCAGCAGCGTCCTGCACGTGTCAAGAAGGATACTTCGGGGATCCATATTTAGGATGCAGACCCGAATGTGTAACAAATAACGACTGTACAGCTGACAAAGCCTGTTTAAACAACAAATGTGTAGATCCATGCCAAGGTGCTTGTGGGACGAATGCTCAATGTGTCGTAGCACACCACACACCAGTATGCTTGTGTATTGAGGGCTATGAAGGAAATCCAGTAGTGTCTTGTCATCTTCAACGAAGACGTTAGTATTGTGACAATTTTAATTTTTAATATTTTAAAATAATTTAAAGCGAATGAACGAATAACTACAAAAAATATATTGTTTTAGCTCCTCTTGCGGATATTAACCCTTGTGTACCTTCACAATGTGGACCATATAGTGTCTGTAAGATAGTAAATGAACACGGAGTTTGCTCCTGCCAGGAAGGTTATGTGGGTTCTCCACCTACTTGCAGACCTGAATGTGTCACAAGCACTGACTGCCCACAGCATCAAGCATGTATGAAACAAAAATGTCGCGACCCTTGCCCAGGAACGTGTGGAGTTAATGCACGATGCCAAGTTATAAATCACAATCCTATTTGTACATGCAAAGCAGGTTTTACAGGAGATCCATTCATTACTTGCCAGTTAGAGCAAAGTAAGAATTTGTATTTAATAAAAAGTGTGAAAAATTTCCCCAATCAATTGAAAGTTTTTTATTGGAAATATTCATAATATTATGTATATTCATTTTAGTACCTCTCTAAATCTGTTTTTGATTCTTTTGCTTACATCTCATCTTTCACATTCCGATTATCTCTTTCTATAACTATAATCTTTGTATTTTTCATGTCTGTTCTAAATCTTTTCTATTGTGTTTTTCTTCCTTAGAGCCTAAAGTAGAGGGACCTAAAGGAAATCCATGTCTACCTTCGCCATGTGGTCCTTATTCTCAGTGTAAAGTAGTGGGAGAAGTGCCTGCATGTTCATGCTTGCCAAACTACATTGGCGTTGCACCAAATTGTAGACCTGAATGCTCAATAAATGCCGAGTGTCCTGGTAATCTTGCATGTCAAAATGAAAAGTGTGTGGATCCGTGTCCGGGCTCCTGTGGTTTTAATGCAGAATGCTCTGTAGGGAATCATGTAGCAATTTGTAATTGTATATCAGGATACACAGGCGATCCGTTTAGTGGATGCTCTCCTGTACCACGTAAGTAGAAATTAACATAGTAAATAGTTGTATGCCCAAACGTGACTCATGAATATATCTGCAACGTTTTTAAAATATGTTACAGAAATTCCAATGCAGCCACCAAATCCGTGCCATCCATCACCGTGCGGTGCAAACGCTTTATGTAAGGAAAGGAACGGAGTTGGTTCCTGTTCTTGTCTGCCAGAATACTTCGGCGATCCGTACACAGGATGTAGGCCAGAATGTGTCTCAAACTCCGATTGTGATCGTAGTAAAGCATGCTCCAACAACAGATGTAAAGATCCATGCCCTGGAGCTTGCGGTGTAAATGCTGAGTGCAGAACAATAAACCATTCGCCTACATGTACCTGTCTTAATGGTTATTCTGGAAATCCGCTTATACGATGTGAAATAGAAGGTAATTCATTGAACCTTAGTAAAATTTTTTGAGGTCTTGTTCTGAAAACTCAAAATAGGTAATATAAATAAATATTACTTTTATTTTCAGTTATTTCAGATGGTAAAAAAGATGACCCTGTTAATCCGTGTCAACCATCACCTTGTGGGCCTAACAGTTTGTGTAGAGTTGTAAATGGACACAGTGTTTGCACTTGTGACGTCGGTTACATTGGTACAGCACCGTCCTGTCGTCCTGAGTGTATTGTTAGCTCTGAATGTTCTCAAGATAAGGCTTGTATAAACAAGAAGTGTGTAGACCCTTGCCCTAATACTTGCGGTCTGAATGCTAGATGCCAAGTTATTACGCACAACCCGATATGCAGCTGTACACCAGGCTTTACTGGTGATCCTTTCACTAGATGCAGCCCAGAAGAAGGTGAGATTACATTTCACATTTTTATTGAGAGTTATGATGACTGTTATCATAGTGCAACTAAATGGTAATTACAATTATTATTACGAGCCCGTAGCGTCCCACTGCAGGGCAAAAGCCTCCCTTGCTTCCACTCGTCTCTATTAAAAGCTAGTGTGCTTCAATGTGGGCAGAATGAGTCGAGTTCATTTCATAATAATAACAATACTTAATTATTTTTCTAGTACACCATAACGAAGACCCTTGCGCACCTTCACCGTGTGGCCCTAACTCCGAATGCCGCGTCATCGGAGATCAAGCAGCGTGCTCTTGTTTGCCAAATTATATAGGAAGAGTCCCGAACTGCAGACCAGAGTGTACCATTGATGCAGAATGTCCCAGTAATGCAGCGTGCATTAATGAACGATGTAAAGACCCATGTCAAGGGGGATGTGGACTTAATGCTCTATGTTTGGCTGTCAACCATAAACCAATATGCTCATGTCAACAAGGATATACCGGAGATGCTTTTAGAGCTTGTAATCAAATTATCATGCCACGTTAGTATCCAGTTTAATAAGGAAGTTAGTTATCACAAATACTCTTCTTACATTTAAGTACATTAATTGTTCCTATTATTACAGCCACTGAAATGACTCCAACATCAAGTCCTTGCTCTCCATCTCCTTGTGGACGGAATGCAGAGTGTCGTGAATACAACGGTGCTGGGGCTTGCGTTTGCTCTGAAGGGTACGAAGGTGATCCTTACAGCTCACAGGGATGTCGTCGAGAATGTGAAAATAATGATGATTGTCCGATTAACCTAGCTTGTACACGCTTTAAGTGTATTGATCCCTGTCCTAGGACTTGTGGACAATTAGCACAATGCACTGTTGAGAACCATGCGCCAGTTTGTACATGCCCCCGAGGATATACAGGAGATCCTTTCTTCCAATGCAGAGAAATTATACAAGATGGTGAGTTTTCATTTTTTCACAAATTTATTCATACTTCAACTTACAACTCGTGGTGATTGCATAAAATAATTTAAGTAGTTTATATTTAAGTAAGTAGTTGAACTATTTTTATGTTTCACAGTTATACCACTTAATCCATGTGAACCTACACCTTGTGGGCCCAACAGTCAATGCAGGCAATCAAACATGCAAGCTGTTTGTTCTTGTCTTCCTAATTACATTGGATCTCCACCGACATGCAGACCTCAATGTGTTGTAAATAGTGAATGCGACGTATCAAAAGCATGTATAAATCAAAAATGTGACGATCCATGCCCCAACACGTGCGGTTTAAGAGCACATTGTCAAGTCAAAAGCCATAACCCAATATGTACCTGTCCAGCTGGAATGACTGGTGATCCATTCACACAGTGCTACTGTAAGTATTAACGAGAAAGGCAAACTTTTCCATTAATTTGCAAACATACAACGTACAATATTATAGCGAGTTCGTGGCAAAGAGCTAAGACGTTCTTGACATATCGTTTACGTGGATAACGTTATAAGCATTTAACGTAATTAAGATTGGTGCTTCCAAGTAGCATTAACAGCTGAGCGCTTCCGGGCTAAGAATACGTTAAATTGTAGGTCCCAGCCTTTCAATACGTTAAACCATGACGGAAGCCTTCAGGCAGCCTAAAATTTTTAGTTCCGGAGTTTGCCACTTGCTCATACGACTTTACTTTTAATACATATATAAATGCATGAACCTTTATTATATTATACTTTTTTAGTGTTACCACTAGTAACTGAACGACCCCCATCTTGTACTCCGTCTCCATGTGGTCCGAATTCACGATGCCAGCTGTTATCTAGTGGTCCAGCGTGCTCGTGTGAGCCGGGATATGTGGGTTCACCTCCATCCTGTCGACCGGAATGTACTATCAACTCGGAATGTCCAGCTTCATTAGCTTGCGTGAGACAAAAATGTGAAGATCCTTGTCCAGGCTCGTGTGGTGTCGAAGCAAATTGCCATGTATTAAATCATGTGGCAGTATGCGTCTGTAATGACGGTTACACAGGAGATCCCTTCTCACGATGCTCACTTGTACGCGAAGGTATGTTATTTTTATAATTTTGTTTTATTTTATTTTTGATTAAAGCTTTAGGTTTTAAAAACATAATTATTTTTATAGCGCCAACAACACCAACTCCATCTGATCCATGCAACCCTTCGCCTTGTGGGCCAAACGCAGAGTGTAATAATGGATTCTGTACTTGTTTATCAGAATACAGTGGAAATCCATATGAATCGTGCAGACCCGAGTGCACTGGAAGTCAAGAATGTCCTAGAGATAAGGCTTGTTTCAGAAATAAATGTCGCGACCCTTGTCCTGGTGTTTGCGGTCAAAATTCTAAGTGTGATGTTATAAACCACATTCCCACGTGTTCTTGCTTACCAGATTACACTGGTAATCCATTTACGCATTGTCAAAGAGTTGAAATAATAACACCGCAAAGACCACAAGATCCTTGCCATCCATCGCCTTGTGGACCCAACAGTTTGTGCAGAACTACAGACAATACAGCAGTTTGCGCCTGTCTTGAAGGATTCCAGGGTTCTCCACCCGCCTGTAGACCTGAATGTATTGTTAGCTCTGAATGCCCATCGACGAAAGCTTGCGTTAATCAGAAGTGTATCAACCCTTGCGTTAATGCATGTGGCATTTCCGCACGGTGCGAAGTAATAAATCATAGTCCAATCTGCAGCTGCAATCCCGGACAAACCGGGGATCCATTCAAAAGTTGCCACGACGTTGTCCATGATCGCCAAGAGCATGTAGATGCATGTAATCCATCTCCATGTGGACCAAATTCTCAATGTATCGAAAGAAATGGAAAAGCTAACTGCCGATGCGTAGAAAACTACGTGGGTCAACCACCGAATTGCCGACCCGAGTGTGTTATTAATCCAGATTGTCCATCAAACCAAGCTTGCGTCAGGAATAAGTGCATAGATCCATGCCCTGGTTCATGTGGAGTGAACGCTGATTGCACCGTAGTAAGCCACACTGTCTCATGTAGCTGTAGAGAAAAATACACTGGAAATCCTTTTATGCAGTGTGTACCACAAGAAGGTTTGTTTAATTACTATTAATGAAATATTTTTTTTGCTAACCTATGTTATCCCACTGCTGGGCAAAGGTCTCCCCCAATTTTCTCCAACCATCTCTGTCCTTTGAGACTTCGTACCAGTCTCTCTCAAACGAGTCGAGATCGTCTCTCCAGCGCTTCCTCGGCCGACCGCCGATAATGACATTATGTTACATTTATCAACTGCAAATTTATCTATTACTAGCTGCGCCACGCGGTTTCACCCACGTAAGTCCCGTTCCCGGGGGAATATCGGAATAAAAAGTAGCCTATGTCACTCGTGGATAATGTAGCTTTCGAATGGTGAAAGAATTTTTAAAATCGGTCCAGTAGTTTTTGAGCCTATTCATTACAACCAAACAAACAAACAAACAAACAAACAAACAAAGTTTTCCTCTTTCCTCATATAGTGTAGAAGATAGTGTAGATCTACTACATATTATGAGTAGGCACAAGTAATATAATTGTAACATGCCGATGTCTGCACAATTTAGCGCTTAAAGAAAAAATAAACGAGGGTCTTTATTAGCGCAACTGAAGTCAAAACTATTTATTTTGAATTTTTTATGTTTCTTCACGTACCTATATTTAAACTGGTATCACGCAAAAACTTCTGCATATATTTAATTGAAGCTTTTACCGATGTTTTGCTAAATATATCTAACTTATTATTTGTAAAGTGAAAACTTATTTTTTTTTACTTTTTATTGCAGAGGATATTTCCCAGCCGTGCAATCCGTCACCATGCGGTGCTAACGCTATTTGTCACCAAAGAGATGGAGCTGGCGCGTGCTCATGCTTGGAGGGATATCAAGGCAACCCATACGAGAGCTGCCGGCCTGAATGTGTACTTAGCTCAGATTGTTCTGCAGATAAATCTTGTATCAAAAATAAATGTAAAGATCCATGCCCAGGAATATGCGGAACAAATGCAGAATGTACCGTCATAAACCATGTTCCAAGTTGCGCATGCTTTAAGGGTTATTCAGGCAACCCATTCCAACAATGCACTCTGCTTGCAAAAGATATAATACCTATTGCACCTTGCAATCCGTCACCATGCGGACCAAATAGTATATGTAGAGAAAATGGTGGCTTAGCGTCTTGCGAATGCCTCACAGATTACATTGGTGCCCCACCAGACTGTCGACCTGAATGTATAGTAAGCAGCGAATGTCCATCAGATCGTGCTTGCCATAAGCTTAAATGTGCAGACCCTTGCAGAGGTACTTGTGGAATTAGTGCGCACTGTCAGGTTGTCAACCACAGTCCACTGTGCAGTTGCCCTGCAAGCACAACAGGAGATCCGTTCAAACATTGCATTCAAATCGAAAAAACTGAGTATGATGAACTACCAAAACAACCGTGTCAACCCAACCCTTGCGGTCCTTACAGCGATTGTCGTCCGCTTAACGATTACCCCTCTTGTTCATGTAATCAAGGGTATGTAGGAGTACCACCGAATTGTCACCCAGAATGTCTAGTAAACACAGATTGTCCATCACACCAAGCATGTATTGCAGAAAAATGTAGAAATCCATGTGAAGGATCCTGCGGCTTTAGAGCAGAATGCCGCGTGCATGACCATATTCCAATCTGCAGCTGTCCAACTGGTCACTCTGGTGATCCATTTATACAATGCTCGGAAGTAATTGGTAAGTTAGGCCTCAACTAACTTATTATAGGCACTAAGCATTTTTTCAATTTTGTGCCATCAAGGCTCTGTTATGCGCGTTCGCGGCTTAACGTGAAACATTTTACGTAGAAAGAAGGCTGCGACCTTGATGCACAGATTGAGGAACAGCCTCTACAGCTTTTAACAAATTGTAGCTATAGAATTATCTCTAAGATGTGGCAGTACTTTCTGCAGAGAGCTACTAATTCATGTGTGTTGATATAAAATAAAACTTATTTCTATTCTATTCTAATTCAATAAATAATAATTTGAGTATTGTAAGGCTAGTCTCTCAGGGGTGTTGGATGTATAAAAGTTCGAAACACGATTGATTGTAAAGTAAAATATAATATAAACACACGAAAATATATATAATGATGCCTGTGTGCTCACTGTTATTCCCCACTAGTTTTAGTGATTCTCATTAAGTGAAATGTAAATTTCTTTTGAGAAATAAAGTTCTTTAACCACAAAATGGCAAACAGGAAGGTACACATGGTAAAATCACATAAAATATAGGAACAAGAAAATGCGTCAGCGCGTACTCGCGACCGGTGAGCGAGGTAATTAACAAATTATGCATTATAGTTGGAAATAGGAGGATACCTACCAACTATAAAACTGGTACTAAACTATATACTTTGAACAGTTCCAGACATTCCCTTGAAAGATCCATGCAGTTTATCACCATGTGGCAGCAATGCATACTGTGAAAATGGACAGTGCAGTTGTGCACCTGGATATTTCGGAGATCCTTATGTGGGCTGCAGGCTAGAGTGCAGCACTAACGGTGAATGCTCTCCTACAAAGACTTGCCAAGGCGGCAAATGTGTCGATCCATGCCCTGGTGCGTGTGGCACAAGTGCCATATGCTCTATTAACAACCACATACCATCATGTTCTTGTCCACCAGGCACGTCAGGAGACCCATTCGCGTTATGTTCACAAATTGTGCCCTTAAGAGGTAAAATTTATTGATTATCTCAGTTTCGGTTATAATTATGTAGTTAAAGTATCGGTTTCATTTAATTAATTCGTTATGTAGCAACTTAAAATTAATTATTTGTATTTTAGATACTAGCAAATCTGCCTGCTCTCCTTCTCCATGTGGACCATACAGCGAATGCACAGTTAGTGCAAATGGTGCTGCAGCTTGTTTGTGCCGACCTGGACACATCGGATCACCCCCGTCCTGCAGGCCAGAATGTCTCGTTAGCGCTGAGTGTAAACTACAGCTAGCATGTATCGATCGCAAATGTCGAGATCCGTGTGAGGGCGCCTGCGGCCGTGGTGCAAGATGTCAAGTTATAGCTCACTCTCCAATATGCACGTGCAAAGATGGATTCACTGGAGATCCTTTCTCGTATTGTTATCCTGCGCCAAGTAAGTAATTTCTTCTGATATTTACATTCGTTAGATAACTTTCACATACTATTTGCCAATTGGGATAGTAACTCGTAAGTCTAAGTAGGTACCTACTAATCTCGGCTTGTTTAATAGTTATATATTTTCAATTATTTCAGTAAATGAACTACCTGTTCATACGGATCCATGTCAGCCATCTCCATGTGGACCAAATTCTATCTGTGTTAAATCAGAAGAAACTCCAGCATGCAGCTGTCAACCTAATTTCATTGGTGCTCCTCCTAACTGTCGACCTGAGTGTACAATAAGCGCGGAGTGCCCAGCGACATTAGCATGTGTGTCTCAAAGATGTAAAGATCCGTGTGAACAAGCTTGTGGATCGCGCGCCATTTGCTCTGTGGTGGACCACCGCGCCACCTGTGCATGTGAGCCTGGTTTGGATGGGGATCCATTCCAAGGTTGTTCAACGCCTAAGAGTAAGTATTCTATTTTCTTAGAATTAAGTAATTATAACAACTTTTTTTTATAGTATGTACAGATTACATTTTTCAAACAGAAAGATTGAATCTTTTAAAGTTAAATGAATAAAATGGTATAATTTTCGAAATATATCAAGGTAACTCAAACAAAACGCAAGATTAAATTATATAATAGCAGGTATCATATATTTTTTTAAACAATCCTAAACGTGCATATAACATTCTGCTTTGCAAAGCGTGATATGATTCATGCATTAAATATTATTATGTGCTTTCAAGAAAGTAAAATGATCTAGGAAGATTACGCCTCACACGGTATTGAGTAACTAAAATATGAATAGATCTTTAGAGATATTTTCACTTTAGAACCAAGTGGCGACCATGCCCGCCGCTGAGTTTTTAGAGGTGATTTTATCTGTGAGGAATTTATTCATACGCTTTAGGTAGCCTTCGGTGAAAATCGGCAAAAAGTGAAACCATTGATGCTTCCAAAAGGGTCGTAATCCATTGTATAACTTTATATGTGACATTAATGCCTCGCTTTTGACCGGAGCACGCGGAGATAACATAGCACTTACAGTAAGCTTAGGTCGTCTGCCGAGACGACCGCTTTGGAGGTGCGCTAGCGATATTGTCGCTGTCGCCGGATAAGGAGTCACTAAACGTCTCGGAACCCAGCAAGCTTCAACTAACGCTTCGGATCAAGGAGTGCTTCAACGGTGGCTGAAGTTATTTGGTAAGTTATTTTATGTTATTGAATAAAAATTTCAGCTCAGCCACCGAGGGTAGAATATTTGAACCCATGTGAACCTTCTCCATGTGGTGTAAATGCCGAATGTAAAGTGCAGGGAAATGCCGGTTCGTGTACATGTTTGCCAGACCATTTTGGTGATCCTTACCAGGGTTGTAGACCCGAATGTTTAGCCGACTCGGATTGTACATTGATGCTTGCATGTGAAAGATCGAAATGTATTGACCCTTGTCCTGGAGCGTGTGGATATAATACAGACTGTTATGTGACAAACCATAAACCAGTATGTAATTGCAAGTTTGGATACACGGGTAATCCCCATTCGATGTGCTCTCTAATTCGTGGTAAGTTTATTTTGTGCAATGCATTAATTTTATTTGTGGTGACATAAACGTATCATTCAAAATAATAATGTTTTGCAGAAAAAGATATTGCTCTAATAAATGTATGCAACCCTTCTCCGTGTGGAATAAATGCCGTGTGCAGGGAAGTAAACAATCAACCAGTCTGTTCCTGTTTGCCAAATTATCATGGAGCGCCTCCTAATTGCAAACCTGAATGCGTTGTGAATTCTGAATGCACACCAAATAGAGCTTGCGTCAATCAACGTTGCATAAACCCATGTCCAAAACCGTGCGGTCAAAACACAGAATGTAAAGTAATAAATCACAGTCCTGTCTGTTCTTGCAAGTCAGGCTTTTCAGGAAATCCATTCACAATGTGTAGTCGAATATTGCGTAAGTTACTTTTTAATGGTTTTTTGATTTTTATGTTTAAAAATCTCGGTTATTAAAATTATAAATAAATCGGTTTCAAGTAACTTACAATGACGTTGTAATTACAGACACATCTCCGAGTATTGCAGCACCAACCGACCCCTGCTCACCATCTCCTTGTGGACTTTATGCCGAATGCAGAAACATAAATGAGTTATCATCTTGTTCATGTTTGCCAGCTTATATTGGCTCTCCGCCTTTCTGTAAGCCAGAATGTGTAGTCCACTCTGATTGCTCCAGTGACCAAGCATGCATAGCCGAAAAATGCAGAAATCCTTGTGACGGTTCCTGTGGCCTGTTTGCAAAGTGTTTTGTGAATAACCATGTTCCTGTTTGTTTATGTCCAGAAGATTATACAGGAGATCCTTTCAGACAATGTGTGCCAAAACCACTTCAAGGTATAAAAAATATTTTATTGCATAAGTAGGTAATTATAACAATGATAAGTGACTTTAAATGTTATTTACTTTACTATCTTTTAGATCCATCACCAACCGGTTTTAGTGATCCATGTCAACCAAATCCATGTGGACCAAACACGAATTGTAAAAATGGTATATGTTCTTGCAAACAAGACTATCACGGTGATCCACACCTTGGCTGCCGACCAGAATGTGTTTATAACTCAGATTGTCCACTTGATAAAGGATGCCAACAAAATAAATGCGTCAATCCTTGCATTGGAACATGCGGACTCAATGCAAACTGTGAAGTTATGAACCATATTCCAATGTGTTCATGTCAAAAAGGCATGAGTGGCAATGCTTTCGTGGAATGCAGACCATCAATTGGTAATTAATTTTAGTGCTAAAATAATATACTGCGTTCTTTTTGCGTGAACGAATAACAAACATACATACATTCTCACAAACTTTCACATTTATCATATTATAGTGGGAAGTAGAATAGTAGGATTAGTAGGATTTTCGTTTACGGGCACTACAGTGTTCCTTAAAATAAAAACAAAAATTTCCTACTGAAGCTTGTCTTATAAATAATCTAGTAATGCTGCAAGCGCTGTGTTATATTTTTAGTGTCGGTTACAAATCCTTGCAATCCAACTCCGTGTGGTCCAAATAGTAGATGCCAACAGTCAAATGGGCAAGCAGTTTGCTCATGTGTTCCTGGTTATCGTGGAAGCCCACCCACCTGTCGGCCTGAATGTTTGGTCAGTCTCGAATGTCCATTAAAAGAAGCTTGCAACAATCAGAAATGTATTAATCCATGCATTGGAGCATGCGGATCTGGGGCCATTTGTGATGTCATTAACCACAACCCAATTTGTACATGTCCACCATCATTGACTGGTGATCCGTTTATAAGATGCATCTTTATAGGTATGTTTGAAATATATATGCCTTATTATTCATATTATGCAAAACCAACAGTAATCGTTACTTTGTTATCTTTTTAGCTGCAGTTGAAACACCAACTAATCCTTGTGAGCCTTCTCCATGTGGTCCTCACTCTATATGCAAAATAAATAGTGAAAGTGCGTTATGTGCTTGCTTACCTGGTTACAAAGGCACACCACCGAATTGCAGACCAGAGTGTATCGGAAACAGTGAATGTGACTTTAGCTTAGCATGTCTTAACCAAAAATGTTCGGACCCATGTATTGGAACCTGTGGAACTAACGCAGAATGCAGAGTTGTAAGCCACGCTCCTCTATGTATATGTCAACCAGGTTACACGGGAGATCCGTTCTCATATTGTAGTGTTCAAGAAATGGCAGATCCAATCGAAATTCTAAATCCGTGTAATCCAAGCCCATGTGGTTCAAATGCTATTTGTCGCGAACAAAGAGGCGTAGGATCATGCCAGTGCATAGATGGCTACTCAGGTAATCCTTACGAAGGGTGTCGACCTGAATGTGTCGTCAACACTGACTGTCCTTTAAACCGTGCCTGTTCTAGAATGAAATGCATAGATCCATGTCCAGGCACATGTGGCTCGAACGCTGTGTGTCAAGTAAATAATCATATGCCGACATGCATTTGTCAACCGGGCTATACTGGGAACCCATTTAGCTACTGTACTGTAATGACAGAACGTAAGTATTTTTTATTTAGATCTCGGGAATTCAACATAAAACCAAAGTGTGATTATTTGTTTTATACCATATAATGTACTATGTAGGTAAAGTATTTGATATTTTTTTCAGCTCAAGTCGTTGATAGTAATCCTTGCAACCCATCTCCTTGTGGAGCTAACAGCCAATGCAGAGAAATTAATAAGCAAGCAGTATGTTCCTGCTTACCAAATTTTATTGGTTCTCCTCCTAACTGTCGCCCTGAATGTGTAGTCAGTTCTGAATGTCAATCTCATCTGGCTTGCGTTAATCAAAAATGCGAGAATCCATGTAGCGAAACTTGTGGAAGAAATGCAAACTGTAATGTCATCAATCACAGTCCGATTTGTGTTTGTAAACTAGGGCTTACAGGAAATCCATTTACCAATTGTTATCCATTAAAAAGTAAGAACCTAATAAAATAATAATATTCTGTCTAAGTGCAACTTTTTACTATTAGTGAAGGTTATTAGATCAATCAAACTTTTAAAACATTTCAGTATCGCAACCACCTCAACATACACCTTCTGATCCATGTTCTTCATCTCCATGTGGTTTATACGCTGAATGTCGCAACATCAATGGATCCCCTTCTTGCACCTGCTTATTGAACTACGTGGGCAGTCCACCTAAGTGTAGACCAGAATGTACAATAAATTCCGAGTGTCCTAGCAACCAAGCTTGCATAAACCAAAAATGTCAAGACCCTTGTCCGGGAGCCTGCGGATTGAATGCTGTGTGCCACGTTTTCAGCCATATTGCACAATGTGTTTGTATCGAGCAACATATTGGAGATCCATTTACACAATGTGTGCCAGCACCTCAAGAAGATTATTCAGAGCCCGATCCATGTAATCCATCACCTTGTGGAGCTAATGCTGAATGTAATAATGGCGTTTGTACATGTTTACCCGAATACCAAGGCGACCCTTATTTTGGCTGTCGACCTGAATGCCTTATTAGCTCAGATTGTTCGAAAGAGAAAGCTTGCGTACGAAAAAAATGTATCGAACCTTGTATCAACACCTGTGGAACAGGAGCTGTTTGCGAAGTATTTAATCACGTTCCCATGTGTACATGTCCAAGAGGATATTCAGGAAACGCTTTTCTTGAATGTAGACTAGTTCAACTGTTTGAAATTTTAAATCCATGTAACCCATCTCCCTGTGGACCAAATAGCCAATGTCGTGATATTAATGGTCAAGCAATTTGCTCGTGCCTATCTGGGTATAAAGGAGCACCACCAACGTGTAGACCAGAATGTGTTTCTAGTGCAGAGTGTTCACTCGATAAGGCTTGTTCTAATCAGCACTGCATAGATCCATGCAAAGGAAACTGTGGTTCTGGTGCAATCTGTCAAGTAATAAACCACAATCCTATTTGCTCATGCCCAGCAGGATATACCGGAGATCCATTTAGAAAATGCGTATTAGAAGGTAATTACTACATATTACATTTTAAGTATACTTCATATTTTAACTTATTTATGAGGATTTATTAGTAAGATATTCCTCATGTAGAGTTAAAACACCACAAACTCATTACAGATGCAGTTCAACCACCGTACGTGAATCCATGTGAACCTTCTCCTTGTGGTCCGAATTCTGTATGTAGAGAAGTAGGTAATTCTCCATCATGTGCTTGCCTCGAAACTTACATTGGCAATCCTCCAAATTGTCGACCAGAATGTATATCTAATTCGGAGTGCCCGAATGACAAGGCGTGCATTAACCAGAAATGTAGGGATCCTTGTCCAGGCTCATGTGGTACAGGAGCTGATTGCCGTGTAGTCAGTCACGCCCCTCTTTGCTTATGTCCTGCTGGATTTACTGGAGATGCCTTTATTGGATGTAAGGTCTTCGATGTACCTTTGACTCCTTGTTCTCCTTCACCATGTGGCCCAAATGCCATATGCAAAGAACAAAACAATGCTGGAGCATGCGTATGCCAAGCAGATCATATAGGAAATCCATATGAAGGATGTCGTCCAGAATGTGTTGTGAATTCAGACTGTGCTACTAATTTAGCATGTATACAGAGCAAATGCAAAAATCCATGTACTAATATCTGCGGAAGAAACGCTGTATGCAACGTCATAAATCACACGCCTTCTTGTGAATGTCTACCGGGTCTAACAGGAAGCCCATATGAAAACTGTTATGAAAGAGTCGCAGGTCAGTTATCAATTTTTTCGAAGATAATACCTACCTATCTTGTATTATTTTTATGTAGGTTGGTACCCCCCTCACTATTTTTTTTTTTTTAAATAAATAAATAAATATCCTTGGACATTACACACAGCGTCATACAGTCCCAAGCTAAGCAACTTAATGCTTGTGTTATGGTAACGAGATGAGTGATATAATACTTAGATAATTTTTTTTTTTGTAAATACATAATCGATCGAGTGAGCGAAGCGAGCGAAGATCTTAGTGGCAAGTGGGGTAATTTTGCTTTGTATGTTGTGTTCATTTATTCGTTTGTATGTTCCGGCATAACTGTCGAACCGTTAATCCAATCTTCATGAAACTTGGTAGGTATATAGGTAGTGGTAAGTGGGTAAGCCAGTAACCTAATGAGCTGAATCGGTCAAGGGGTTGTAAAGATATTTGGTTCCGAAGGGGATGAAAAAAAATAAAAGTTGTTCAAATACATTGAGTGGGGTGTCATATGAAAGGGCTTTGTTTATACATTCCAAAATGGTTTTACTTTTTATTCTAAGTTGTAAAGTTTTTGAATAACTTCGATAAATGTAAAAAAATCATGACTGCTATTTCCTGAGCTCCCATTTCTATAAGTTTTGGTGAAATCGCAGCTCAGAAAATCGTTCTTCTTCTTCTTTATTATCTTGGTTGGTGTTTCTAACTCTTAACTCTTTTTGACGAACCTAACGACGTTTTAATGGAAAAAGAATTCAACTTACTAAATAGTTTCCTTGAACCAATGTTACGCCACTTCACAACGAACAAAATCCCAAAATGTTTTAAGTCGAAACACCCTCATAAAAACTTATGCTCTTAAAAATACCATCAAGTTTTTTTTATAGAAATGTAAAATAATTCAAAATGATTTTTGACAAAATGTTTGAAATAACCGCCGGCAACACATTTGTCATCGAAAGTAGTGCCATGACAGGATCAAACCAACATGACATACTGAATATAAAATAGGTTTAGAGCCTAAGGTTTGACTCTAAATTCAAAGAGTTTTTAATCAAAACCTTTAAATAATGCACACTCAAAAACGCTTTACTATCTAGTAATTAAAGGAATAATAATCGGCTTTAGGTACTTAGTTCTCATTAGATCCTCAATATTTTTTAGTAGACCTCTGAAGTAAATTCTTTTAAACACAGTTAAAAACGAATATACACAACCACCGGCGAGCGAGATCTCGTTCGAGGCGAACTACTAGTTATTATAGATAGAAACCACCCAGACACGAAACAAATATCTTTGTTTTTATTCTTTCTTTGTTTATAACAAAACTGTTCAATTATATTAACTGCAATAAAAATAAAAACCACGGGCGGTGCAGTCCGTCTCGAAACGTCGGGATAAATAATAAAAAGGTAACGTGATAAATACCCGGTCATATAATTTATAAAAATAAAACTATTCCGTCGTCCTAGTTTATGGGCGATATCAGGGGTGCCTCACCTCGAACATCGAAATCACTCATATTTTTCTTCGGGCTATATTATTGCGATGTCACCTAGCGGCGTTTAGGCATCCGACTGCATGCTACTTAGCACTAGATGGAGTTAGTTATTTTTAACTGCAGGCAAGACCTTAACGCCGCTAGGGGCGCCGCAAAAATCAAACACCAAAAAATTGCCCAAAGAAAAATAGAAGTGATTTCAATGTTCGAGATGAGGTATCTGTACTTATGTAATGTGTGGCGATATACACCTCCGTTGAAGATTAATTTAAAATATTATATAAATGTTTAATTACAAAATTAACAAAAATATATGTTTCAGATGTTCCTACAATCCCAAGAAATCCATGTGCACCTTCACCATGTGGACCAAACAGCATGTGCAAAGTAACCAACGATCAAGCTGTTTGCACGTGTGAAGCTGAATTTATAGGGACACCTCCGACTTGTAGACCAGAATGCATTGTAAGCTCTGAATGTAACCAACAGCAAGCTTGCATTCGTAAAAAATGTGTGATCCCTTGTGAAGGAGTGTGTGGACAAAACACGGACTGTAAAGTAATCAACCACAGCCCTATCTGTACATGTCGGTCCAGCTATACCGGTGATCCATTCAGCAGGTGTTATAGAGGTTAGTCTACTTTTTGTAAACAGTTCTTAATTTACCTATAACCAATGCTGCAAACTTAATTTTATTTGTTTTTAGTGATCGTATCTGAGGTCGTTGCTGCACCAAGTGACCCATGTCTGCCATCTCCTTGTGGTCCATTCTCTCAATGCAGAAATATTGGCGATTCACCGTCGTGCTCTTGCTTGCCACAGTACACTGGCAGTCCACCAAATTGCCGCCCCGAGTGTACTATAAATACCGATTGTTCAAGTGATAAAGCTTGTATCAATGAAAGATGTGTTGATCCATGTCCAGGGTCTTGTGGAGTAAATGCAAATTGCAGAGTTCAAAGTCATGTTGCTATTTGCACATGCATTGACGGCTATGCAGGCGATCCTTTCAACAGCTGCTCTTTAAAACCAAGTTTACGTAAGTTTACCATCATAATAATTATGAGTTAAGGATTATAAACTAATGTTTCTTGTAATTCTTTTCGTTATTTTTATTACATTGTTTAATTGACAGCGCCTCAAGCTAGTGACCCATGTAATCCTTCGCCATGTGGACCAAATGCAGATTGCAATGATGGTGTATGCACGTGTCAACCTGAATATCATGGAGATCCATACTTTGAATGTCGCCCCGAATGCACTATCAGTTCGGACTGCCCTATGGATAAAGCTTGCGTAAGACAGAGATGCATAGACCCATGTGTCAACACATGTGGCACCAATGCTGTTTGCCAAGTTGTAAGCCATATGGCTGTCTGTACTTGCCCTGGAAGAACTACTGGCAATGCATTTATTCAATGCAATCCTATTAAAGGTACTTTTAGTGAAATTATTTTTTAATAAAATGACTAATGCTTCATTTCTATAACCAACGTACGTATGTTAAATAATAAATAAATCGTAGCAGTCCGTAGGACTTTCACCATAGCCACCTTGTTTTTACAACATGAACTGTATGAAACTTTACGATAGATAACAACGTTGCTATGGCGAAAGTCCTACGGACATCCGTAAGTTGGCTATAGGAACCGGCCGTAAGTGCTCACCTATTGAAAAGACATTGACAATAACTAGATGAATACTTTACAGACATAGTGCCTTCGAATCAGTGTCAACCAAGTCCTTGCGGTCCACACAGTCAATGTAGAGAATACAACGGACAATCTGTTTGCTCTTGCTTACCTGGATATCGGGGAGCTCCTCCGTCTTGTCGACCAGAATGTGTTACAAGCTCAGATTGTTCACTAGACAGAGCGTGTAATAATCAAAAGTGTGTAAATCCTTGTCAAGGAACATGTGGAGTGGCTGCTCAATGCCAAGTTATAAACCATAATCCAATATGCTCATGCCTAACTGGTTTGACAGGAGATCCATTCACCAGATGTGTATTGATGCGTAAGTTTCTTTTGGTTTAAATTATTTTCCTATACCTAAACAATATTCCTATAACATTGTAGTATTTCGATAGGTACTTATTAGATATTATTTTTTAACTATTACACATCGTTTTAGCGCCAACGGACGTCCTTTTACCTGTCAATCCATGTCAACCATCGCCATGTGGACCTAATTCTATTTGCCAGAATTCTAATGGAGGAACACCTTCGTGCCAATGTATGACTGAATTTATTGGAGCACCTCCAAATTGTCGTCCTGAATGTCTAGCAAATAGCGAATGTGCACCTCAACTTGCTTGCATCAATAATAAATGCCAAAACCCATGCGTACAGGCATGTGGCATCAACGCTGAATGTAGAGTTGTAAGCCATACTCCGATCTGTTTGTGCCCTGATGGTTTTAGTGGTGACGCAGCTGTCCAATGCAACACGTATGCCTTATCACCTATCGAAGTGTTCAACCCATGTACACCTTCTCCTTGTGGTGCAAATGCTGAATGCAGAGAGCAGCATGGAGCAGGCGCATGTTTGTGTATAACTGGATATTTCGGAAACCCGTATGAGGACTGTCGTCCTGAATGTTTGGTGAGCTCAGATTGCCCCAGTAATAAAGCATGTACAAGAAACAAATGCATTGATCCATGTTCAGGAACTTGTGCAGCTAACGCGGATTGCCAAGTTGTGAACCATTCGCCTTTATGTACTTGTCGCCAAGGCTATACCGGTGATCCATTCAATCAGTGCGTTCTAAAACGTAAGTTTGTTTGATTTGTTTATTTATTTATTTGTCATAAAACAATGGAGCTGAGCTAAGATTTCAGTTATAAAAAACTATATAATAATGTAATATTGCAGCTGAAAGTGATGTTCCAACCAACCCATGTCAACCATCTCCATGTGGGCCAAATAGCCAATGCAGAGTTTTAAATGGCCAAAGTGTTTGTTCTTGTATGCCTGAATACCACGGTTCTCCACCAAACTGTAGACCAGAATGCGTTGTAAGCGCTGAATGTCCTTCAGATAAAATGTGCAAAAATCAAAAATGTATATCACCCTGCCCCGGGCCATGTGGAAATAATGCTGATTGTAGAGTTATAAATCACAGTCCAATATGCACCTGCAAATGGCAATACACCGGTGATCCGTTCTCAAGCTGCTATGTGGTTCCAGGTAATACTCGTATAATATTTAGTTGATAGGTATATAAATCGGTTTTTTATAGGGTTCCGAAGATTACAAGGAACTTTTATAGTTTCGCCATGTCGTCGGTCCGTTCAATATTTAATAGTTATTAAAACTTTAGTTTCAGATATACCATCCACCCCAGAAAGAGATCCTTGTGTTCCTTCGCCTTGTGGTTCTAATTCAGAGTGCCATAACCTCCGTGGAATACCATCCTGCGCTTGTTTACCTAATTTTGAAGGTAGTCCACCGAACTGCAGACCTGAATGTTCTATAAATGAGGATTGTGCAAGTAATCTTGCCTGCATAAATCAAAAATGCCAAGATCCATGTCCAGGATCCTGTGGATTAAACGCAGAATGCCAAGTTATACAACACGTATCTGTCTGTACTTGTGCTATTGGTTTTACTGGAAATGCATTCACACAATGCAGTCTTATACCACCTAAATGTAAGTTAATTTCGACCCTGAGGTCTTAAATATTTATATTATAGTTTCATGAAGCTAATCAGAATTGTGTTAATTGTAGTGCAAGATGATTTATGCAACCCATCGCCTTGCGGTTCCAATACTGAGTGCTCTGATGGAAAGTGTACATGTCTGCCCGAATTTCAAGGTGACCCTTACTTTGGGTGTAGACCTGAGTGCGTACAGAGCTCAGAGTGTGATCGCAATAAAGCATGTATGGGTAACAAATGCAAGGACCCTTGTCCTGGAACATGTGCCTCAAATGCAATATGTAATGTTGTTAATCACATACCAATGTGCAGTTGCCCTAAGAGACAGACTGGCAACGCATTTTTGGAATGTCGCCCAGTTTTGGGTAAGTAAAATTTTTTAATGTTCTTTGACCGTTCTTCTTGTGTCAAGCCGCCAGTGTTTTTTCATTTCTTTTATTACACATTCGTTTATTGCAGAAGCTGTCGTGACGAATCCATGTCATCCATCACCCTGTGGACCAAACAGTCAATGCCGAGAAATAAATGGCCAACCTGTTTGCTCCTGTGTTCAAAATTACATTGGTGCACCACCTTCTTGTCGGCCTGCGTGTACTATAAGCTCAGAATGTCCTTTGAACCAGGCTTGTAGTAACCAGCAGTGTGTTAATCCTTGTATCGGTTCCTGTGGTGTAAATGCAGAGTGCAAAGTGGTCAACCATAACCCTATATGCACTTGTCCTTCGTTTTTCTCCGGGGATCCATTTACACGCTGCTTCAGACTACGTAAGTATTATATTGACAAATTTCTTAACAAAGAAGTAAGTACGAGTACTTTTATTTAGGATAATAACATCAATATTTTTCTTTTTTTTTAGCGGAAAAGTTGCCAGAACAAGTTAACCCATGCACACCATCGCCGTGTGGGCCTAATTCAATATGTAGAGACGTAAACGAAGCTCCATCGTGCACTTGTTTGGAAGGCTTCCATGGACAAGCACCATATTGTAGGCCTGAATGTAGCAGTAATGAAGAATGTTCAGGACATTTAGCGTGTATTAACAACAAATGTAAAAACCCTTGTGAAGGTTCATGTGCCTCTAACGCCGAATGTAAAGTTGTAAGCCACTCGCCGATTTGTGTTTGCCCTCGTGGATTTACTGGTGACCCGTTCTATGGCTGCACTCAAGATGTAGTACACTCTGAACCAAACGTAACACCATGTTCACCTTCTCCATGTGGCACAAACGCTATATGCAAAGAAAGAAATAATGCTGGTGCTTGTTCGTGTATCGATGGATATTTAGGAAATCCTTATGAAAGCTGCCGACCAGAATGCGTTGTAAACACTGATTGCCCATCTAATAAGGCTTGTATAAACCAGAAATGCGGTGATCCCTGCCCAGGTAGTTGTGGTGCCAATTCGGATTGTCAAGTTGTAAATCATGTACCTCTTTGTACATGCTTTAATGGATATACAGGGGACCCATTCAAATATTGCGTATATCAAGGTTAGTATTTTGTTGTATAGGTAGGTCATACCTAACTACGAGTATGAATGTAATTGAAAAAAATAACTCCAAGTCAACAACCAATCTAGTCTCATTTTTCGTTGCCATTTTTAGTATTTTGTTAGATCTAGTGTATGATAATTTTCACGTCAAATGATTTAAAAAAACACGCGACAAGGTCCTTTTGCACTTGGCTGTTTTTGTTTTACATTTCGAACAAATAGCTTATTGAGATTTATACGCTGTAATCACTCGGAATTTAAATTCATTGTTATTTCGATTAACGTTCTTCGCAGTTGTACAAACGATGTTTTTTTTGTTTTAGAATCGCCACCACCGCTAGCTGCAGTTGATGTTTGTTATCCATCCCCGTGTGGTCCTAATAGCCAATGTAAATCGATAAATAACCAGGCTATTTGCTCGTGTTTGCCTGAATATGTTGGTGCTCCGCCAAACTGCCGACCTGAATGTATTGGTAGTTCTGAATGCCCACAAGATAGAGCATGTGTTAATCAAAAATGTGTTAATCCTTGCCCTAAGCCATGCGGAGTTAATGCAAATTGTCAAATGATAAACCATAGTCCGATATGCTCCTGCAGAAACTCATATACTGGAGATCCATTCACGATTTGCAGACCTATCCAATGTGAGTTAATTATCAAGTTTTGACTTAAGTTTATATATATACTCCACTATGTAGGGAACATGAATTGATTTGACTAAATATCTTCAGATGACCTCGTTCCGGACATTAAAAATCCCTGCGTTCCATCACCATGTGGACCGAACGCAGAATGTCGTGAAATAGGCAACTCTCCTTCATGCTCATGCCTGCCTCAATTTATCGGAAGCCCTCCGAACTGCAGACCGGAGTGCACCATACACTCTGATTGTCCGAGTGACCGCGCTTGTATCAACACCAAGTGTCAGGATCCTTGCCCAGGATCTTGCGGTATTTTTGCGACATGTAACGTACTTAACCACATACCTATTTGCACATGCATTGAAGGTTACGTGGGAGATCCATTCACAAGCTGCCGTCCACAACCGTTGGAAGGTATGGTATTACAATATTTTATATTTTTTCTAGGTATGAAACATTTCCAAATTCAGCATTTTTAATTATTGTTGGATAACGTTTCGTAGCAACGTATTATAATTTCTTACAAAATTTCAGTGGAAGCAAGTGTTGCTGACGTCTGTACCAATATTCGTTGCGGTCCTAATGCTGAATGCAAAAATGGACAGTGCCAATGTTTACCAGAATATCACGGCGACCCATATTTCAACTGTCGCCCAGAATGCGTATACAGCACTGACTGTGAACCACAAAAGTCATGCGTTCAAAGAAAATGTGTCGATCCATGTATTGGTGCTTGCGGACAGAATGCTATTTGTCAAGTTGTAAACCACATACCCATGTGCAGTTGCAACCATGGATTTACTGGAAACGCTTTCATAGCATGCAACCAAATAAGAGGTAAGCTAATTTTTGAAATCGGCCCAGTAGTTTCGAACATTACCTCCGTCAAACAAACAAACAAATTTTACCTCTTTATTAAATTAAATTAAATTAAATTTATTTATTAATTCAGATAACTTAAGATCCATAGATTACACAGTTAGTAGTAGAAATACAAGTCATAATAATTAAGTATAGATATAGAATAGTATAAATGTCAGCTTCATTTTATATTTTACTTAATTATGTAGGTAGTATTAAAATACATATTATTAGCCGATCTACTTACCCAACCCACTACTTTACCTACCTTTACCTAACTTGGAAAAATACAAAAAAAAACACTATCTGTTTTTGAATTAACATGAAATCTTATAAGCATATATACCTATATTTTTTTACCAGTACCTCCAACTGCGAGACCATGCAGCACGGCCGTTTGCGGTCCAAATAGCCAATGCCGTGAGATCAATAATCAAGCTGTATGTTCATGCTTACCTACATATTTGGGAATTCCACCTGCATGTCGACCAGAATGTGTGTCCAATTCAGAATGCCCTCAAAACCAGGCATGCATCAAGCAAAAGTGTGTCAATCCTTGTATCGGTGTATGTGGCCTTAGAGCTGTATGTGAAGTAATAAATCACAATCCTGTGTGTGCTTGTCCTTCATCACTCTCTGGAGATCCTTTCATTCAGTGCTCAGCTGTTATGAGTAAGTTTTTCTTTCTCAAACTAAGATTTGAAATTATTTGATATGTGTAACAAACGTAAAAATTATAATTTACTTATTTTCCTTTCAGATGCAATTCCTGTAACTGACCCTTGTCAACCATCGCCATGTGGTCCAAATTCAATTTGCAAGGTAATCAATGACAGCCCCTCTTGCACATGTTTACCAGAATTCCAGGGACAGCCACCTTATTGCAGGCCAGAATGTTTAAGCAACAGTGAATGTGCAACGCACTTGGCTTGCGTCAAACAAAAGTGTAAAGATCCCTGTGTGCAAGCATGTGGAGCTAATGCAGAATGTCGTGTTGTGAGTCATTCGGCTATGTGCATATGCCCTCAAGGTTACATCGGCGACCCTTTTTCGGGATGCTCAATACAATCGCATGCTGAAATATTGACGCCTTGCACTCCTTCCCCCTGCGGCTCGAATGCAATATGTAGGGAGCAGAACAAGGTTGGATCATGTATTTGTAATGAAGGTTACTTTGGAAATCCGTACGAAGGATGTCGCCCAGAGTGCGTATCAGATTCGGACTGTCCAGGTAATAGAGCCTGCACTGGCAACAAATGCCAAGATCCATGCCCTGGCACCTGTGGGCTAAATGCAGAATGTACGACAGTGAACCATTCACCGACTTGTTCTTGTTTCTCTGGTTACACTGGAGATGCGTTCCGTAGATGTAACCTTATTCCTTGTGAGTACATTATTTCTATTATATTTGCATGTTTGGTCAATTGTTTTTAGTACTTAATTGTGTTTTTAATCATAATATTTTATTTTTAGTGCAAGATCCGACTCCCGTTAACATTTGCTTCGCAAGCCCATGCGGTCCAAATAGCCAATGTCGTGAAATAAACGGCCAAGCGGTGTGTAGCTGCTTGCCAAATTACAATGGAGAGCCACCATACTGCAAAGCGGAGTGCTTATCACATTCCGACTGCACAACAGACAGGGCGTGTTTGAACCAGAAATGTATAGACCCGTGCCCTGGCCCTTGTGGGCAAAAAGCAGAATGCAGAGTGTTTCATCATAATCCAATATGCAGCTGCCGTTCAGGGTTTACAGGAGATCCATTTACTAGATGTTATTCCAAACCAGGTAAAAATCGATTTTTTTATTTGTTTAAGGTTTTATATCGTTTTAAGTACAGATTGTTAAAAAGTAACAAAAAGTTATCTAAGGAATTGTTTTTATATCTACCTATACTTACAATAATACACTGAGTTTCCACTCCACTATTTCATAGAGTGAAAAGTTTTTATTCTATTTGTTTAGTGTCACAGCCACAACTAGATGAAACTAGGGATCCTTGTGCGCCTTCACCCTGCGGACCATTCTCCATATGCAGAAACTTTGGAGGACAAGCTTCATGTTCTTGCTCGCCAGAGTATATCGGTAGTCCACCAAACTGCCGTCCAGAATGCGTTACCAATCAAGACTGTATTAGTTCGTTGTTCTGCATAAATGAGAAGTGCAAAGATCCATGTCCTGGATCTTGTGGGCAAAATGCAAGATGCTCCGTGTTAAAACATGTTGCAATTTGTACCTGCCTTGACGGCTACAGAGGTGATCCGTTCACTTCATGTTTCCTAAACCCAGTTCAAGGTACATAAGTATAGTACAATTGACGATTCACTTTTCATTGAGCACTCCTTTTAGGTGTAGCTAACCAATTATTCATATTTTTTCAGACATTCCATTAGATCTTTGCAATCCATCGCCTTGTGGTTCAAACGCGGAATGTGACAATGGCGAATGTACCTGTTTGCCTGAATATCACGGTGATCCATATATTGGTTGTAGACCAGAATGTACGGTCAGCACGGACTGTCAGAGAAACCAAATATGTGTAGGAAAGAAATGTGTGAATCCATGTCCTGACACATGCGGCAGCAATGCTATATGTGAAGTAATCAATCACATACCGATGTGTAGTTGCCCGAGCGGGTACACAGGAAATTCATTTGTGGCCTGTTATGCTATACAAGGTAAATAATAAATTCAAATAGAAATAAACCCTCATAATTCATGGAAGATAATAAAATAAAAGTACTTCACATGACAAGTACTTACCCATGTAGGTAACTACTAACATACATGTATGTTTGATTTTAGCTCCTACACCAACAAATCCATGTAATCCAAGCCCATGCGGCCCTAACAGTCAATGCAGAGAAATAAGCAACATCGCTGTCTGTTCATGTCTACCTAGTTATTCTGGCAATCCTCCAACATGTAGGCCAGAATGCACAACTAGCTCAGAGTGTCCATTAAACAAAGCATGTAACAATTACAAATGCATCGATCCCTGCAGAGGAGCGTGCGGCGTTGGAGCTCTATGTGAAGTTGTTAATCATAGCCCTATTTGTTCCTGTTCTATCGATTTTACTGGAGATCCATTTACAAGATGTGTACCAAAACGTGAGTATTAATTTTGTAGTTTCAGACTATACTACTTTAAATATTGATCTTAATTTTGATATCTATGTACTATAATTTGAATCAGTCTAATGTGTATCTTAGGTTTTGCTCCTTATTCAAAATATTAAAACTCTACAATACACTTACAGCTCTACAAATTCCGGTTCAAGTTAATCCATGTGTGCCATCACCGTGTGGACCTAATTCCATCTGTCAAGTAGTCAGCGAATCACCAACTTGCTCCTGCATGCCACAATTTATTGGATCACCACCAAACTGCCGCCCAGAGTGCACAAGTAATAGCGAATGTCCAAACCATATGGCTTGTATAAATAGCAAATGTGGTGACCCATGTACTGGAGCATGCGGTTCTCTGGCGCAGTGTCGCGTAGTAAGCCATACGCCCAACTGTGTTTGTCCTCAAGGATACACTGGAGATCCTTTCGTCTATTGTTCAGAGCTACAAAATATTCCTGCTATTGAACATTCATCTCCATGCACTCCTTCACCATGCGGAAGTAACGCAATTTGCAAGGAACGTAATTATATTGGATCATGCGCCTGCGCTGCTGGCTATTTCGGAAATCCTTATGAAGGTTGCCGACCTGAATGTAGCGTAAACACAGATTGTCCTTCAAACAGAATATGTCAACAAAATAAATGCCAAGATCCTTGTCCTGGCACATGTGGGGTCAATGCGGAATGTCAGACCGTCAATCATGCTCCTATGTGCACGTGTATATCTGGTTTTACTGGCAACCCATTCCAAAACTGTATACTAATACAAAGTAAGTAGTTATTATTAATTCTCATTTGTCACTGAAGAGTAGTTATCTTTGTTGATGTTCGTGAGAGTTTATGATGAACTAGGCACATAATAGAAGTAAGAGTATAGAGTATTTTATTATGGTATGATTGAAAATTGAGAAAATTTTAATTGTAATATTTTATTTCAGATATTGAGCCATCGCCTACAAATCCTTGCGCACCATCACCTTGTGGACCAAACAGCGTGTGTAAAGTGCTGAACGAACAAGCGGTCTGTTCCTGCATACCAGATTACCGAGGTGCTCCGCCCAATTGTAGACCAGAATGCGTTGTTAGCGCCGAGTGTCCGCTCAACCGAGCTTGTATTGCATTGAAATGTAGCGACCCATGCATTGGTCAGTGTGGAACACATGCCACTTGTCACGTCATCAATCATAGTCCAATATGCTCATGTATGGAAAGATTTACGGGAGATCCATTCAGCCGATGCTATCCGTTTGTCGCTCCAGTTCAGAATGAGCCACCCAAAAATCCTTGTTTACCATCGCCTTGTGGGCCATTTAGTGAATGCAGAGATATTGGTGGAATACCGTCTTGCACTTGTTTGCCCTCTTATATTGGTGCACCACCGGGATGTCGGCCTGAATGTACAATAAACGCAGACTGTCCTAGTAACTTGGCATGTATTAATCAGAAATGTAAAGATCCATGCCCTGGTTCATGTGGTCTTAATGCTCAATGTACAGTTAAAAAGAATATGCCAATATGTACATGCATCGACAACTACGTTGGTGATGCCTTTACGGAGTGTAAAATACAAGGTAAGTACCCTACAAGGGTCACAAAACACTAAACTGTTACCCCCTTATGCATAAAAACTTGACAATTTAATACAGGTTTTAAGAACGTTTTTTTCTTGTCACTCATATGTCAACGAAAAGAGATAGCAACAGATTTAATATGTGTTTTAGCTAATACAGGTTTACTGGTCGATTATGCATAAGGGGGTTAATCTATATTTAAACATAAACTAGATTAACAACAGAATATTATCAACTTTACAGAAGTAATTAAAGATGAAGTGGACCTTTGCAACCCATCGCCATGTGGTGCCAACGCTCTTTGCAATGACGGAGAGTGTACGTGCCTTCCAGAATACAATGGAGATCCATATTTCGAATGTCGACCAGAATGTGTCCTTAGCTCCGATTGTAGCCAAGACAAAGCATGTTTGCGAAATAAGTGTGTCAATCCATGTAATAGTGGCGTATGCGCATCTAACGCAATTTGTGATGTGATAAATCATATACCGATGTGCAGATGTCCAGAACGTATGACTGGAAATGCATTTGTTCAGTGTTCGCAGCTCGAAGGTAACAATAATAATTATCCGTATTTTTGTGTGACTTAAAATAATAAAAATCAAAAAACTAAACTAGAATTATAATTGATCTATTTTACTTTCAGTTGTAAATACACGACCTTGTGAACCAAACCCATGTGGACCTAACAGCCAATGTCGCGAAGTAAATACCCAAGCGGTTTGCTCTTGCTTAGTTGGATATATAGGAAGCCCACCATCTTGTCGACCTGAGTGCACTGTTAGTACGGACTGTTTGCCGAGTGAAGCGTGTAGTAACAGCAAATGTGTAAACCCATGCATTGGTGCTTGCGGAGTCGAAGCTCAATGCCAAGTTATGAATCACAATCCCATATGCTCATGTTTGGGATCTTACACTGGCAATCCATTTGTTAGATGTATTCTTCAAGAATTCAAGCCTGCACCTAATGCAGACCCATGCATTCCTTCACCATGTGGACCGAATTCAATTTGCAAAGAAATATCAGGGTCGCCATCATGTTCATGTCAGACCGGTTTCGTCGGTGCACCACCTTACTGTAAACCAGAATGTATAAGCAATTCCGAATGCCCGATACATCTAGCTTGCATAAATCAGAAATGCACAAATCCTTGCACGGGTGTATGTGGAATTAATGCAGATTGTCATGTTTTGAGTCACTCCCCTGCTTGTACATGTCTGTCAGAACATACCGGAGATCCATTTATAGAATGCCACAGAATAACAGTCGTCCAAGATATTTTGACTCCTTGTCAGCCATCTCCTTGTGGTGCAAATGCCATTTGTAAAGAATTTAATGGCGCTGGATCTTGCACGTGTGTTCCGGAATACTTTGGTAATCCTTACGAAGGTTGCAAGCCGGAATGCATTGTAAACACTGATTGTCCTTCAAACAAAGCATGTACTCAGAAGAAATGCCAAGACCCATGTGCTGGAGCATGCGCTCCCAATGCTGTATGCCAAGTAGTTAATCACGCTCCTTCATGTTCCTGTGATAGAGGTTATAAAGGAGATCCCTTCCGCTACTGTGCCATTGATCGTAAGTACTTTTCTACGAAACAATAGGTAGATAGGTCTGGTATCTACATGAGATGGTATAGTAGATTACTACACGAGGAAGAAAGGCAAAGATTCCGATGCACGAGATGGTTTATCGCGCGAGCGTCAGCGAGTGCGATAATAGTTCGAGTGCATCGAAGGGCCTTACTTCCTAGGTATGTACTCTACTTTTCATTACGAATATGAGGAAATTACCAAAAAAATTGATGTAAAATTTAAATTTCACACACGAAAATTAGCTGTCTCGCTTTTTTTTTTAAATCGACTAGTTTAATATTGACTAAAAGCAGCTAACGATGGCATGGCATAGCTGCGTCCCAGATTTAAAAAAAAATACTGACTGGTAGAATGGCTATAAAAGTAGTAGGCATTCTACCAGTAGTTTTTTTTTGAAAAATTTAAATAAATAAAATAAAATAAAATAAATAAATATAATTTAATTAGTGCTAGAGAAGCACAAATTCGTGCAAGAGCGACATAATATCTAGCATCTCATATCAGTTGCTAGTAGCATCTGATTGAGTTAGAAGAACTTGAACACTTAGCATGCATCGACATGCCACAAAAGAAATGTCAAAAATGAAGTTGACATTTGACAGTTATTTACTTTCCTGCCCTAGGGCAGGAAAGTACTTGTTTTCCCTAGGGACAGAAAATGCTACTTTGAACCCTATAATCAGGCAACTTCGTGCTTACTTTCCGTGTATGAGTAATGAAAAATATTTTTTTATCTTTTTAATTCGATATGAACTCTGTACTTCGCAAATATATTAGAAACTCGATACTTCTCTTTACTTGCTACGCATTTTATTGTACTTAGGTATTTAATAATAGCTATATTTTGTTTTTAGAAGTTGTCCAGACTCCGATAGATGTGTGTAGGCCTTCTCCATGTGGACCTAATAGTCGATGCATTGAAGTAAATACACAAGCTGTTTGCTCTTGTCTACCTAATTACATCGGCTCACCTCCTGGATGCCATCCAGAGTGTGTTACAAGCCCTGAGTGCCCACAAGACAAAGCTTGCATAAATCAAAAATGTGAAGACCCTTGCATCAATGCGTGTGGAACTAATGCTGAATGCAGAGTAATCAATCACAGCCCAATATGTCAATGTAAACAACGTTACACAGGAGATCCATTCACAAGATGCAATCCTATACCACGTATGTCTATCAACTGATTATCAGTGTTTAGTTTTGCAAGCAATTTGATAATAATATAATAATATAATCAATTAGCTTGGTATGGTCATGTTATGAGGAGGGAAGAATGTCATGTTACTAGGAGAGTTCTAGATATAGGTCTAGGGGAAGACCAAAGAAAAGATGGATGGATTGTGTGAGGGATGACATGAGTAAGAAAGGTGTGAGTGCTGAGATGACGTCTGATAGAGGGAAATAAATAAAAATAAATAAATAAATAGATTGAGTAACATAAATAGCAAGCATAAATCGTTATGCAATTATGATTTTGAATGATTTGTATGGCCTTCATTTAACTCATTTTATTTTTTCTAGCTCCTATTTCAAATTCTGTTTTGGAACCGTATAGAAATCCTTGTGTTCCTTCTCCGTGTGGCCCTAATTCTATCTGCCAAGAAAGAGGAAGTATACCATCTTGTTCATGCATGACAAACTATATCGGAACACCACCAAACTGTAGACCTGAGTGCACTATTAACTCAGAATGTCCAACTTCACAAGCATGTATTCAACAAAAGTGTCAGGATCCATGTCAAGGATCTTGTGGCATTGAGGCTATTTGTACGGTTTCGCGTCATACTCCAATTTGCACATGTCCAGATGGATATAATGGCGATGCATTTACTATGTGTAGACCAAAACTATCGCGTAAGTTTTATAGAATACATGTAATAAAGTACAAATAATAAAAACATTCACATATTAATACAGTTAATTTTAATTCAACAGAAGCTGATGTAGTTGACAAATGCAATCCATCTCCATGCGGAAGTAATGCAATATGCAATGACGGAGTATGTACTTGCATAGAAGGACAACATGGCGATCCATATGTAGGTTGTAGACCGGAATGCGTGTTAAGCAGTAATTGCCCTAGAGATAAGGCTTGCGTGCGAAATAAGTGTGCAGACCCCTGCCCTGGTACTTGCGCTCTGAATGCTATTTGTGACGTGATCAACCATGTTCCTATGTGCAGTTGTCCTCAGGGAATGACTGGCAATGCTTTCTACAACTGTGAAGTTTTAAGAGGTAAATTATTGTACCTTGAATGTTTGTTCATGAATGACAATAGTAGAGCAATAAAATAATTTTACCCCATTTTTTGACAGCGCCTGTCGTCACAAATCCTTGCCTACCATCGCCTTGTGGTCCAAACAGTCAATGCAGAGAAATAAATGGACAAGCTGTATGCACTTGCATTCCTGGCTACATGGGAAGTCCGCCACTCTGCAGACCAGAATGCGTAGTTAGCTCTGATTGTGCGCCTAATAAAGCATGCAGTAATCAAAAATGTATTGATCCCTGCGTGGGCTCGTGCGGAGTTTATTCAAAATGCACCGTTGTGAAACATAACCCTATTTGCAGTTGTCCACCAAAGTATACGGGCGATCCGTTCACTAGATGTATTCCGTACAGTAAGTGTTGGACAGATGTTTATTAATTACCATCTTCGTCTTCTTTCTTCAGTATCTTTCAATAATACACATTTTACTTGTTATAGGAGCTCCAGTAGCTGATGTTACGCCTTGTGCACCATCCCCTTGTGGGCCTAACTCTATTTGCAAGGAAGTAGGTGAAACGCCGTCGTGCACATGTTTGGCCAACTTCTTCGGATCTCCACCATATTGCCGACCAGAATGTTCAAGCAACAGTGAATGTCCTACAGACAAAGCCTGCATAAACCAAAAATGCAAAGATCCATGTATCGGTGCTTGCGGTATAAACGCTCAGTGCCGTGCTATAAGTCATTCTCCGATGTGCTTCTGCAACAACGGTTTTTCGGGTGATCCGTTCTCAAATTGTTTCCCACAACAACCTGTTGTTTTAGAAAGACCAAGCCCTTGTGAACCCTCACCATGTGGATCGAATGCTATATGTAAAGAATTTAACTCAGCCAGCTCATGTAGCTGTGTGCAAGATTATATTGGTAACCCTTACGAAGGTTGCCGCCCTGAATGCAGCGTGAACTCAGACTGTACGCCAAACAAAGCGTGTATACGCAATAAATGTCAAGATCCATGCCCAGGCACATGCGGTCCTTTGGCTGTATGTTCTGTTGTTAATCATTTGCCATCTTGTACTTGTCCCCCTGGATACTCCGGAGATCCATACAGAAGATGTGATATATTTAATGGTATCTATGACTTACTTACTTTATTATTACCACAGTTATTACTAAACAAACTAAATATGAAAGTCATTTTTTAAAACAATGTTATTATATTTTCAGAACCACCAATGGATACTGTAACACCTTGTGAACCTAGTCCTTGCGGGCCTAATAGCATTTGTCGAGCAGTGAATGGACAAAGTGTGTGCTCGTGTATGCCTAACTATGTCGGCTCTCCACCTAGCTGTAGACCAGAATGCACAGTTAGTTCTGAGTGTGCAATAGACAAGGCTTGTGTTAATCAAAAATGTGTAGACCCATGTCCAAATCATTGTGGACAAAATACACAATGTAGAGTCATAAATCATAGCCCCATATGTACTTGTAGTTTGAGTTTTATTGGGGACCCATTTACACGCTGCTATAAACAACGTAAGTATTCAAAGTATTATTCAAACTCTCTGAAAACCAGTGTTACTCTGCGACGTAAAGCGCAGAAGTAACAATAAGCTGAGACTGGGACCTATTGGCTCACCGCAACACAGACGTGTCAGCACCATAACACAAGCATCTGTCTGTTTTTTTAATGGTTTTGTTTTGTTTTGTTTTTTACTTGGTTCTTTTCATTTTTATTTTTATTTTTAGTTTTAATTTATCTCTTTTTTTTATACTTACCTACTCTGTGCTGTAATGTGTGTCAATAAAGTTGTTTACTTACTTACTTAAAAACTGATAAATATATTTGTTTTTCCGCGTGTATGAAGAATGCAGTAAGAGTGAATAAGGCGAAAGAGGTATGCCAGAATCCTAGCAAGTGTTGATTCGTAATTTCTGTCATTCTAAAGAGGCTTGATTTTATGTACTTATGTATGTAAATTATTAATGCCGTCAGGTTTTAAAAGTAAAATAAGTATAGTAGGTACATAGGTACTTAATAAGATAATTTTGATATTTTTTTAGCAACCGCAATGCAAACACCACCCGAGCCGTTCAGGAATCCATGTGTACCAAGTCCATGCGGTCCTAATGCAGTTTGTAGAGATATAAACAATTCGCCATCGTGTTCGTGTATGCCAGACTTCCAAGGTCTTCCGCCCAATTGTAGGCCAGAATGTGCTATCAACCAGGACTGCCCCTCTAATAAAGCATGCATCAACATGAAGTGCCGCGATCCTTGTCCCGGAAGCTGCGGTCAAAACGCTGATTGTACAGTGTTCAATCACTTGCCTTCGTGTGCATGTGCTCAAGGATTCACGGGAGATCCGTTCACTTTTTGTGCTATATTACCGCCAGTTGCAGGTAAATTTAAATAAAGGATCTGCTAAAACTATGTAAATTTAAATCTAAAGTCCTAAATAACAACCAATTCAATATTTTTACAGATATTATACCTCTAGATCCATGCAATCCATCACCATGCGGATTCAATGCTCAATGCAGAGATGGAATATGCACTTGCCTCAATGAATACCATGGAGATCCTTACTTCGGTTGTAAACCGGAATGCGTTACTAACATGGATTGTCCTATTGATAACGTTTGTTCTGGTAACAAATGTGTAAACCCCTGCCCCGGTACATGTTCTTCTACAGCACAGTGCAATGTTTACAATCATATTCCTATATGCACTTGCCCAGAAGGCACCACTGGAAATGCCTTTGTAGAATGTCATACTATTAAAGGTTAGCCATTAGCCATGTCAATATTTTTTTGTTTTTAAGGCCAGATAGATTTCAAGTCAGAATGATTGAACTAATCCTCTATTTTATTTTTAGTTGTTTATCAGGACCCGTGCAGCCCAAGTCCATGCGGTCCAAACAGTCAGTGTCGAACAGCAAATAATCAAGCCGTTTGCTCGTGCTTACCTACCTTTATTGGTAGTCCACCTTCTTGTAGACCAGAGTGTACAATTAGCGCAGAATGTCCTCTTAACGAAGCTTGCAATAATTACAAGTGCATAAATCCCTGCTTAGGAACCTGTGGTTACGGAGCTAGATGTGAGGTTGTGAACCATAACCCTATCTGTTCTTGCCCTGCGCAATACACTGGAGATCCATTCACAGATTGTAATCCAATACGTAAGTTTTTTATCATAACACAATCATGCTAATTATTATTATGAAATTGAGTAAGTACATTGAGCGGGCTTCATTCAACAATGTTAAAACAACGTGTAACATTATTTCAGCGGCTTCGGTACCTCAGCAAGTTGATCCTTGCCTACCTTCGCCATGTGGACCTTACTCAGTTTGCAAGGTTATTGGAGAATCACCATCATGCACATGTCAGCCAGACTACACTGGTGCACCACCAAACTGTCGACCTGAATGCGTCAGTAACTCAGAGTGTCCTAGCAACCTTGCATGCGTGAATCAAAAATGCAGAGATCCGTGCCCCGGTAGCTGTGGTTACAATGCTGATTGCAAAGTGATTAGCCATGCTCTTGTATGTTCATGTCCTTATGGACAGACTGGTGATCCTCTCGTGTCATGTAACCCAAAACAAGGTGCGTGTTTTCTTAATGCAGTATTTCGTATATAAAAGCACGAAACATACCTCTCGATTTGAAGTGTAATATAACAAAATGTTTCAGATACAATAATTGAATATAGTTCTCCATGTGATCCTTCGCCATGTGGCATAAATGCTGAATGTTTGGAAAGAAATGGTGCTGGAGCGTGCCGATGCTTAGAATCCTTCGTAGGCAATCCTTACGAGGGTTGTCGTCCAGAATGTGTCATCAACAGCGACTGTCCACCGCTGCTAGCTTGTATGCAAAACCGATGCAAAGACCCCTGCCCTGGTATCTGTGCCCTTAACGGAATTTGCCAAGTAGTGAATCACCTTCCTTCATGTTATTGCCCACCAGGGCTGACGGGAAATGCTTACGTTAATTGTATAGAAAAGGTCGAAGGTAAGTAAACTGAAATAACATAGCACAGTTTTGTTTACACCTCTTATATAATGTTTACTTATGTGTGCTTCTTTTACGCTTTCAGATTTTGTCAATCCTACTCCATGTACTCCTTCTCCATGCGGATCTAATAGTCAATGCCGAGAAGTGAACTCTCAAGCTGTTTGTAGCTGCCAGCAGGACTTTATGGGTACACCACCAAACTGTCGGCCAGAGTGTACTATCAACAGCGAATGTCCTAGCGATAAAGCATGCATGAACAGAAAATGTGTAGACCCATGTGTAGGACAATGTGCGAGGAATGCAAACTGCAGAGTTTTCGCTCATAATCCGATCTGTTCGTGTAAGGAAAGATTTACCGGTGATCCTTTTACCAATTGTGTACCAAGTAAGTTAATAAAAAATGACTTCTTAAATAATGTTAAGTACAAAGTGTAGTAATAACTTAATTATCATGTTTATTTACAGTGGCAGTTTCAATACCATCAGTACCACAAATAATAAACCCTTGCGTGCCGACTCCTTGCGGACCAAACTCTCAATGTCAAGACATCAATGGAAATGCACGGTGCTCTTGTCTACCAAACTATATAAGTACGCCGCCAAGGTGCCGTCCCGAATGTTCTATCAACTCGGAATGTAATGCAGTAATGGCGTGCATCAACAATAAGTGTGTTGACCCGTGTCCAGGAGCTTGCGGTTACAACGCACAGTGCAATGTCAACAATCATTTACCAACATGTGCATGCTTACCTGGTTACTCCGGTGATCCATTCAGCAGTTGCCAACTTAAACAACAAGGTAGCTGTCCAATGAATTCCTGCAAAGTATTTATTCAGTTTTGATAAATAATAACCTAAACATTTACTTTTATTTTAGATCCAGAACCAATAGATTTGTGTTCTCCTTCTCCTTGTGGATCAAACGCTGTATGCAGAGATGGCGTGTGTACTTGCTTACCGGAATACCAAGGCGATCCATATTTCGGATGCAAACCAGAATGTGTTTTGAATTCCGATTGTCCGAGAAACAAAGCTTGCTTCAGGAACAAATGTGAAGACCCTTGTATAGGGACTTGTGGTACAGATGCCATATGTGAAGTTTTTAATCATATCCCGATGTGCTCATGCCCACCTGGTTTCTCTGGATCTCCTTTCCATTACTGCACAGAAGTGAAAGGTAACCTATACCACAGATATTATTTTATCTGTGCCTATACTTATTGTTATTTATGTACCTAATCCATGAATATTTTTAATATAAGATGTTTATTTTTCATCATCATCATCATCCGCAGCCTGATTTCTCCCACTGCTGGGAATAGGCCTCCCTTTGTTTCTGCCATTTCTCACGGTCCTGCGCTTGCCTGATCCACTGCCGGCCCACAACATTTATTTATTTTTATTTCTATTTAAATGATCATGTGCATAAGGTACCTATTTAAATAAATACTTCATAAACTTTATTTCAGAAACTCCAATATCGACAAACTTATGCCAACCATCTCCCTGTGGGCCTAACAGCCAATGCAAGGAAGTAAATGGACATGCAGTGTGTGTTTGTATACAGGGCTACCTTGGTAGTCCACCAAACTGCCGTCCAGAGTGCACAGTTAGTTCTGATTGTAGCTTGAACCGGGCTTGTTCTAATCAAAAATGTATAGACCCGTGCCCAGGAGCATGCGGCCGAAACACGCACTGCACAGTTGTTAACCACAACCCAATATGCACATGCCTTTCTGGTTATTTTGGAGACCCATTCTCGTATTGTGAATTTATCCGTAAGTATGAACTACTCATCAATGATAAATAAAGTATAAAGAAGAAAAGATAACGAGGTTATTAATCTATTGCAGCGAGTGCTCCTCCAGTGAAAGTCAACCCATGTTTACCTTCGCCATGTGGACCTAATTCCCAATGTACAGAAAACGATGAAACTGCAGACTGCAGATGTCTCACAGAATACATCGGATCACCACCAAACTGTAGACCCGAATGTACAAGCAACACCGAGTGTGCCACGAACATGGCTTGTATCAACAGGAAGTGTCGGGACCCATGCCCTGGCTCTTGCGGGGTGAACGCGGAATGCAGGGTTGTCAGCCACGCACCAATTTGCATCTGTGAAAACGGATATACTGGTGATCCATTCTTAAGATGCATTCGTGAGGTCGCTGCCATAGAACAAGAACGACCAACTCCATGTGTACCATCGCCATGTGGTGCTAATGCAGAATGCAGAGAACAAAACAACGCTGGTTCTTGTACTTGTCTGCAGGGATACTTTGGAAATCCCTACGAGTTCTGCAAACCAGAATGTGTGGTCAACTCTGATTGCCCATCGAACTTAGCTTGCTATCAAAACAAATGTCACGACCCTTGCCCAGGAACATGTGGAATAAATGCTTATTGCAACGTCATAAATCACATTCCAAGCTGCTCGTGTCCAGAACAACATTTCGGCGATCCATACAAAATATGCACTTTTAAAGCACAATGTAAGTTTAATTTTCACAATTTTATTATTAGACATGTACGGAAAAAAATATTTTCTTACCTTTTTAAATGTTTTTCACTTATCATTTTAGCGGAAATAACTGATCCTTGCAATCCATCACCATGTGGGCCAAACAGCCAATGCAAATCTCAAAATAATCTAGCAATATGCACTTGTCTACCAAACTACCAAGGATCTCCCCCAATGTGTAGACCAGAATGCATTACCAGTTCTGAGTGCCCTCTGGATAGAGTGTGCGATAACTTCAAATGCAAGACTCCGTGCCCTGATGCGTGTGGCCTAAATACAGAATGCCGAGTTATCAATCACAATCCAATTTGTTCATGTAAACAAGGTTTAACTGGTGATCCTTTCTCCGTCTGTTCGGTTATAATAGAAAAGCAACCCGCAGTGCAAGAACCCATAGACCCATGCTACCCATCGCCATGCGGCCTAAATGCTCAATGTAGAAATGTTGGAGGAATACCATCTTGCTCTTGTTTCACTGACTACTTTGGAAGTCCACCGAATTGTAAGCCGGAGTGCGTGTTAAATACCGATTGCAGTAACGACAAAGCTTGTATAAGCCTGAAATGCCAGAACCCATGTTTGGGGTCATGCGGATTGAACGCAATATGTAATGTTATAAAGCACGTGCCAGTTTGCTCATGCCCCAGTGGTTATAATGGAGATCCATTTGCAATTTGTAACATAAAACCTGTTGGTAAGTTTCTAGAATGTAAATCAAATATATATAATGTTTTAAACAAATTTATATTTAAATACCTATTAATGTAGATAAAAGTATCATGATAATATTTACGAGAACTTATTACTTTTTTTCAGAACCTGCACAAAACTTAGATCCTTGTCATCCATCACCGTGTGGTCCTAACGCTGCGTGTAACGATGGCGTATGCACCTGCTTACCTGAATATCAAGGCGATCCATATTTCGGTTGCAGACCGGAATGTGTATTGAGTACTGATTGTCCACTAGACAAAGCTTGTCTACGATCAAAATGCATTAACCCCTGTCGCGACATGTGTGGTGTGAATGCAGAGTGTAACGTTTACAATCACGTTGCTATCTGCAGCTGCCCTAGTGGCATGACAGGGGATGCTTTCACACAATGTCTTACAATTGAAAGTAAGTTATTTGAAGTTACATCACTGATCAAGGAATGGCATTAATCAAGCAAGGGTATATGGGTGAGCATTTCCTCACCCTGTTATCCTTAATGTATAACACATTCAAGGCCCAAGTCCCGAGCTCGTCCTCTAGCTGACGAGCCAGTGAGAGGACGAGCCAGTGCGTCCGGGGCACCCAACGTGTTAAGCTTTGAAAATATTACAATGCTATAAATTATTTTCAGAACCAATTACAAGGCTTTGTGAGCCAACTCCCTGTGGACCGAATAGTATATGTAGAGAAGCAAACGGACAAGCAGTTTGTGCTTGTGTGGAAGGAGTTATCGGTAACCCACCAAACTGTCGACCAGAATGCATACAAAGCACTGACTGTCCTCCATCTCAAGCTTGCATAAACCGAAAGTGCCACGATCCTTGTCCAGGGTCTTGTGGAACAAACGCAATTTGCAATGTGGTCAAACATAATCCTATTTGTAGCTGTCCTTCAAGATATACTGGCTCACCGTTTACGCGTTGTTACGGTAAATATTTAGGGAAATCAATTTTACAAAATAAGTTAAGGAATCAATTTATTTTGAAATTTCCAAAATAACTTTTTACTCATAGTGTTTTTTTTACAGTTCAAGTAATTGAAGAACCAATATCAAAACCGTGCGTCCCATCTCCATGTGGTCCAAACGGTATCTGCATTCCTTCCTTTGATGGCAAATCTCACACTTGCTCTTGTCAACCAACATTTGAAGGCACGCCGCCACAATGTCGTCGCGAATGTGCCACGAGCGATGAATGTCCTTCAAACAGAGCATGCATTAATTACAAATGTAAAGACCCATGTCCTGGATCATGTGGATCGAATACAATATGCGCTGTGCGTCTACATAGCCCGATGTGTTCCTGCGAAGAAGGTTTCACAGGAGATCCTTTCACGGCATGTCATCGGGCACCTCCAGCAGCAGAAGACCCTTGTAACCCGACACCGTGTGGAGCAAACGCGCGATGCAAGGTCTCTAGAAACGGAGTCGCAGCTTGCATTTGCGAAGTCGGCTATTTTGGCAACCCTTACGAGTCCTGTAGACCTGAGTGTGTTATAAATACCGACTGTCCCTATAATAGAGCCTGTCTGAGGAATAAATGCGAAGATCCCTGTCCTGGAGTATGCGGTTCTACTGCTACTTGCCAAGTTATTAATCATGTACCATCATGTAATTGTGCACCTGGGTATACAGGAAATCCTTACCAATACTGTCATATCATCATTAACGAACCACGTAAGTTAACTTATTATTTTAATTATAATTAGCCCGTTATGTCCCACTGCTGGGCATTGGCCTCCCTTGATCTCTCTGATTATATCCGATACACTTTCCTGTGCTATTTTACCTACGCTGAATTAAAGGCATCAAACTCGTAGCGCCACCTCTTACTAGGTCTGCCACAACGACTTCTTGCTGTCTCAGGGGTCCACTGAGTGGTAATCTTGGCCCACAACACGTCCGGCATGCGGCAAACATGACCAGCCCAGCTCCAATTAAGTGTAGCGATCTTATGAGCTACGTTGTTAACTTAATCTACTCTTTTTTACAAACGACATTTTAGGTAACATTTACATTTTATACTTCGTTTTAGCTCCGGTACTGACAGACCCTTGTATCCCCAACCCTTGTGGAAGCAATGCTTTTTGCAAGAACAACAATGGTTTGGCATCGTGTTCATGCATGCCTAATTTCTACGGATCACCTCCCAGCTGCCGTCCAGAATGCACAGTTAACTCTGAATGTGACTCAAGCAAGAGTTGTGTTCGACAAAAGTGTGTAGACCCTTGCATTGGTGCTTGTGGTCAAAATGCTGAATGTAGAGTTGTTAACCATGCACCAATATGTAGCTGCCGGCAAGGTTTTGAAGGCGATCCATTTATAAGATGCTCAGTAATTGAAAGTAAGTAATTTGTTTTACTTTGTTCTCAGGTACATAATCTACCTGAACTTAACAGTGTTTCATTTCAATACTTTAAGGCTTTTTACTTCATACAATGAATCAATTGTTATGAATTTATTAGTTATACCATAGACGAAACGTCCATGGTCATACCATTTATTTTATACTGAAATTGTTTATTTTTATTATAGAACTACCACCAGCTCCTGAGTTGAATCCATGCATACCTTCTCCTTGTGGACCAAATGCACTTTGCCAGGCCGTTAACAGGTCACCAATCTGTACCTGTATGGAAAACTACTTTGGCTCACCTCCAAACTGCAGAGCGGAATGTACTGTAAATTCGGATTGCAGCAGTAATACGGCGTGTATCAATCAAAGGTGCCGCGACCCTTGTCTGGGGTCATGCGGCTTGCAGACAGAGTGTCAGGTGTTCCAACACTCTGCTATATGTAGCTGCAGAGAAGGATACACAGGCAATCCTTTCCAAAGCTGTTATATCAAAGAACAAATAGGTAACTATCATTGTCCCTTGATCTCAAAACAATAATTAATAATATGTGTAGGCAATATCATCCTTGTCTATGTTATCTAATGTTTTTTTCTTTTCATTGTTTTTACAGAACCCGTTCCAGCTGTCTATGATAAATGTAATCCAAGTCCATGCGGTGCTAATGCAGACTGTAACGATGGAGAGTGCTCATGTAGGCCTAACTACTTTGGCAACCCATACCTGAGCTGCCGGCCCGAATGCACACTCAGTTCTGATTGCGCACCACATTTAACGTGTGTCAAAAACAAATGCATCAATCCATGTAATAACATCTGTGGTTCAGGAGCAATCTGTGAAGTCTTTAATCACATTCCAATGTGTAGCTGCCCTTCGAACTCTACAGGAAATGCATTCTTTTCTTGCTCTCCGATTTTAGGTCAGTACTTAATTTTATTCTCGTATTAGAGATAATATCAGATATCATCTTCAGACATCAGATTTATGTAAGCTAATGTTTTGTATTATTTTAGTTGTACCAGAAATAAGGCACCCGTGTGAACCATCTCCTTGCGGACCATACAGTACATGCCGGGCAATGAACGATCAAGCGATTTGTTCCTGTTTGATTGGCTACATAGGTGTTCCGCCCTCATGTAGACCTGAGTGTTTGGTGAATTCTGACTGTACCAGTCTTATGTCTTGCTCCAACCAAAAATGTATCGAACCCTGCCGAGGGTCATGTGGACTAAGAGCAGAATGTAGAGTTCATAACCATAACCCAATCTGCTACTGTCCAAATGGATACACTGGAGATCCTTTCACACAGTGTTTGATTGTGCAAAGTAAGTTTTTTATTTAGGTATACATTGTAAATGTAATGTACCTACCTACCCAAACGGGCAGCTACTCAAGCCTGTGTTGTATTTAATGCACCTCTTAGGGATTCCTTAGCACTTCATACTATAATTTCTTACAGATGAACCAACTCCACCTAAAGCACCATGTGAACCTTCACCTTGTGGACCTAACGCTGTTTGTCGAGTTTCTGGTGATGCACCATCCTGCTCTTGTCTACCAAGTTACTCAGGAACCCCGCCTTATTGTAGGCCTGAATGTGTCACCAATAGTGAATGTAGTTTTGACAAAGCGTGTATCAACAATAAGTGCGCCGACCCCTGCCAAGGCGCTTGCGGACAGAATGCAGAATGTCGCGTTATCAGTCACTCACCTCAATGTCGGTGCCAACCTGGATACGAGGGCAACTCATTCGATCAGTGTTTGCCTGTCACAGGTATACACGTTTTTTATAGACTTCAGCCGATTCAAGTTTAATATTTTAAACTTTACTAAACAATTCTTTATATTTCAGTACCGACTCCAAAACCTAGTCAGCTTGTCAGACCCTGTGATCCAAGTCCATGTGGACCTAACGCCATGTGCCAGGAAAGAAATAACATTGGCAGTTGTACTTGTATTAGTGGCTACTTTGGAAACCCATATGAAGGCTGTAGACCAGAATGCGTACTTAACTCTGACTGTCCAGAATATAGAGCATGTATCAACAACAGATGCGAAGATCCCTGTCCAGGTGTTTGCGGAACGAACGCTCAATGTCAAATTGTTAATCACATTCCTAAATGTAGTTGTAATTTTGGGTTCTTTGGTAATCCTTATGAGAATTGCGTCTACAGAGAAGGTACTTACCTTACCTAACTACAAAAAAAAAATGTATTTGTATGTATTTTCATACAAATACATGTATTTTGTATGTACCTAACATTTTATAAAAAAATATTGATATATTACAGAGACTCCAAGTGACCCGTGCAGCCCATCACCTTGCGGTCCATATAGCATATGTAAATCCGTTAATGACAAAGCTATTTGTACATGTTTACAAGAATACATAGGCAATCCACCAAACTGTCGACCGGAGTGTACGATAAGCCCCGAGTGTCCTCTAAACATGGCATGTGTCAGGCAAAAATGCGTTGATCCTTGTGTAGGAACATGTGGAGAAAACGCCCAATGCCGTGTTCATCATCACAGCCCATACTGTACTTGTAATCCTGGATTTGAAGGAGATCCATTTGTAAGATGTACTAGAGAAAAACAGAAAATCCCTCAAATAATGAATCCCTGCGAACCAAGTCCCTGTGGACCGTTCTCATTATGCAGAGACTTTAACGGTTCTCCGCAATGCAGCTGTAAACCAGGATATGACGGTGCTCCGCCAAACTGTGCGCCAGAATGTACTATCAATCAAGACTGCCCTAATGACAAAGCATGTATTAGAGAAAAATGTGTAGATCCCTGTCGTGGATCTTGTGGAACTAACGCTGAATGTCGAGCAATGAATCATGTTGCTATTTGTACTTGCAGACGTGGTTTTAAGGGCAATTCTTTCGAAGGCTGCTACGTTTACAAAGGTATTAAATATTTTACCTACTAATTAAATAGTTGAGTTGTTATTTACAATGTACACCATGCAGATTACTTGTACCTTCTTATATTATGCATTTTTGCATTTTACAGATGAATTATTAGCACCGGTGGATCCATGTGCTTCATCGCCTTGTGGAATAAATGCGATTTGCAACGCTGGTACTTGTTCTTGCATTTCTGGTTATCACGGAAATCCCACTATTGAATGTCGACCAGAATGTACAAGGGATGATGATTGTGAAAAACAAATGGCTTGTGTCAATTATAAATGTGTCAATCCTTGCAAAAATACTTGTGGTCTGAATGCAGTTTGCAACGTTTACAACCACATAGCAATATGCGAATGTCCAGCGCCGTTGCAAGGAGATGCTTTTATCGCCTGCCGACCTGTCATAGGTAAGAATTTTGTCGTACACTTCTTACATTATTTACTGTCTGTAAGGCAAATAACGTATTATTAGAAAAGCATTGGTAAAAATACACCCATTGACTCTTGATAAAATATTTTAGCACCAACAATAACGGATCCCTGTACGCCAAACCCTTGCGGGCCGAATAGCATTTGTCGCGCAGATGATACTGTAGCGCACTGCTCTTGCCGTCCACCAATGATGGCGGACCCGCCAGCGTGCCGCGCCGAATGTCGCGCCAACGACGAGTGCCCACACCACCTCGCCTGTCGCAGCAGCAAGTGCCGCGACCCGTGCCCTGGCGCATGTGGCGCTCGCGCTTACTGCCGCACTGTTATGCACTCTCCGATATGCACGTGTCCGACAAACTATGTTGGCGATCCATTTATTCGATGTTTGCCAGGTAAAAAAACATTGAATGATAGAATAGCATGTAATTAAAACGAAATGTTAAACTAGATAAACTGACGTTATTTATTAAACTTTTACAGCTCTAGAGTCTGAGCCTAGCGTGAAGTCACCGTGTGACAACTGCGGCCTCAACGCTGAATGCGTAGATGGAGGATGTCGCTGCAGACAAGGATACTTCGGAGCTCCACCATTTTGTCGCCACGAATGTCTCAGTTCTAGCGATTGCGAATGGCATCTGACTTGCGTTAACAGACATTGTGTGGATCCGTGCCCAGGGGCCTGCGGGCAGAGCGCCCAATGCTCTCCCATAGCTCACGAACCTCACTGCGAATGTCCACCATCTACGTTCGGAAACCCACTCGTACAATGTCGACCCATGGATACGATCCGTAAGACAGGCTCAATTGGAAGATTGCTATACATTTTTATATAGGAAAAGAGTTGTTTAGGTTGCCAAAAATAAATGTCTAAATGTGATTAGGAAGATGCGAACATGGCAAACCCTAACTTTTGCTTTTAAGGCTTAGGCATGGGTCTTACTTGTAAAACTGGGGCAAGCCGTTCGTATATATATCATTTAAAACTCGTCTTTTAAAAAGCGTTAGCTTTAAAACGAAAGCTTATTTTCGTATTTGCTGGTTTGCCACAGTGGTGAGAGCAAGTATTTAATGTGAATGTATATGTATTACAGCTAAAGTTTCCAATGACCCGTGCACTCCTTCACCGTGCGGTCCGGGTGCAATATGTCGCGCTAGAGGGACGGGAGCTTCTTGCGAATGCGAGCCCGGTCTACGTGGCGACCCGTACTCAGGCTGCCGGCCGGAATGTCTTGCGGACTCGGACTGTTCTCCATCCAGAGCTTGCATCCGCTCACACTGTCGCGACCCTTGCCTGGGCACCTGCGGCGTTGGAGCAGATTGTGAAACCGTCAACCACATACCTTTATGTTCTTGTCCTTCTGGAACTAGAGGAAATGCCTTTGAAAGATGTGATATCATTACATCACGTAAGTATTTGAGTTGATACTCACTAAATCCATGTAAATTGATATTATTTATGTTTTGCTTATAGGTACCATTATTTGTTGCAGCTCCACCGTGCAGTCCTTCTCCGTGTGGTCCAGGCTCTTTGTGTTCGGTATCAAATGGTCACGCTGTTTGTTCGTGTCCAAGTGGTACAAGCGGAGATGCAGCGACAACAGGCTGCCGACCCGAATGTGTGGTTAGCTCTGAATGTCCTCGTGACCGTGCCTGCGTACGAAACAAGTGCGTGGATCCTTGCGTCGGCGCCTGCGGAACTAATGCTATGTGCCGAGTATTCGATCATGCACCGATATGTTCTTGCCCGCCTGACACTACTGGCAATCCATTCCACGATTGCATACATAGAGGTTTGTAAAATTACTAGAAAAAACATTATTTCAATTTCCTGAGATTTATAAATTCGTCTAACCATAAATTCTATTTTAGAAAATCCACCGACTACAAAGTATGACCCATGTCATCCCAACCCTTGCGGACCTCACGGCACATGTAGGGATGGTTTTTGCACATACCCAGAATGCATAGTCAATGACGACTGCCCCGGAATCAAAGCTTGTATCAATAGAAAATGCACAGACCCGTGTGTCAACGCATGTGGTCTCAACGCGATCTGCACTGGAGTGAGACATTCAGCTGTTTGCTCGTGTCCAGCCGGATACACGGGATCACCATTTGTCCGCTGTGAGCTTGTCATCAGCTCCACGCCACCTCCACCGGTTCCTGAATGTGTTAGAGATGACCAGTGCGCCGAAACCTCAGCTTGTGTGGACACACGTTGCGCACCCGTTTGTGGACCGGCTAATTGCGGCCTGAATGCGCGCTGTTTAGCAAGGCAGCACAGGGCTCAATGCACCTGCTTGCCTGGATATGAGGGAGATGCTTACAGAGGATGTTATTCAGGTAAACAATGACTTGTTTGATAATAGAAAGTTAAAGACTTGATAGTAGAAAATGTAAGATTACTAAGCTTATGTTTTACGATTTTAGTGCAATGCCACAGCAACAACGACTGCCCCGATGATGAAAGTTGCGAAGGTGGTTCATGTACCAAAGTATGCCTACGAACACGTTGCGGAGCTGAGGCTCGCTGCGTGGCTCGTGGACACACCACAACATGTGAATGTAATCCTGGCGCACGCGGCAACGCCTACACCGGGTGTCATAGAGATGAATGTACAGTTGACGACGAATGCTCCAGCTGGTTGGCATGCAGAAGCGGCAACTGTGTGGACCCTTGTCCCGGTTCCTGCGCTCCTGGAGCGATATGCACCGTGGTGCGCCATGTTCCAGCGTGTGAGTGTCCTCGCGGAACCCAAGGGAACGCTAAAATTGAATGTCGTCAAGGTACGATCACTTAATTTTATTCATGACGACATTATATGAGAAAAGGAATAGGAATAAACATTTAAATTCATTGTTTTAGTGCAATACCAAGTGGAGTGCGAAAGCGACGCTGACTGCGGTCCTGAGCTGGCGTGTTTACAAGGCAGCTGTAGGAACCCATGCGAAGCAACATCGTGCGGCACAAACGCCATCTGCCGAGTCGCGAACACACTTCCATTCCGTACTCTCATTTGCGAGTGTCCTAAGCCTTTGGTTGGAGATGCATCTGTGCAATGCAAACCGAGTAAGTAATGTGGAATAAATATTAACAGTAGTGGTAATAATTAGTAATGTAGTGTTTGAAGCGTCTGTGAATGTATAACTTTGTGTATGTAAAACTTTCTGATACAGGTTTAATTAATTTATTAGTAGGTATGCTTTAGCAAACACCGAAGATGCAAACGAATTCCACAGAAATAAGCGGTATGTTCACATAAATCTTTAGTTGGTTGGTGTACTGGAAAACACACTTTATACTTTCACTACACTACACTTTTTTGTGTATACACATATTTTCATTGTAAAAAATAGATTCTCTGTAAATACTGTTAGATAATCTTATAACTGATGTACTTATTTAAAATATAATATAAAATAAACTCACGCACTCACGTTAACTCACGTTTTGGTCGTCAATACAAAGACAAAAACCTGTCCGAATGTTAACGAATGTAAGTTATGTTTTGTGCAGGGGCTGAATGCAGTAGCAACAGTGAGTGCGGCGAGGAAGAGACCTGCAGCAACAAGCGGTGCGTGAGCGCATGTGCGGGCGCCTGCGGGACCGGCGCCGAGTGCCGCGCCGCCGCACACCTCGCGCAATGCTCCTGTATTCCACCTCTGCAAGGCAACCCTAACATTGCATGCTCACCTGGTTCGTCTCTAAACTTTTGATTGTTACATCTAATTATTATTATTTTATTTTATAGCTAGAGACCTTGTTGTCTTTTGCAGTGTCATCTGATAGCGAATGTACATCAGACTCAATGTGTGGCGCGGCCGAGGCATGCGTCTCTCGCCGCTGTGTAGCGGCATGCGCAGCAGCTTGCGGGTCGGGCGCTCTCTGTGAGGCGCATGCGCACCGAGCTACGTGTCGCTGCCCACCGGGCACTGCCGGCAACCCAGCAGTTTACTGTTACACCAGTAAGTAAAATACTTACCAAATAAATTGTAAAGGACCGGTTTCTTAAAAAACGACATGCTCATATTAAAATTGTATTTCTTCAGCTGAATGTGCATCTGATGACGACTGCCCCTTCGACAAGGTTTGCATCAACGGATATTGTCAAGACCCCTGCGCCTTAGGAACACCTTGCGGCCGCGATGCCATCTGTGAATCAGTAGCGCATATCGCTACCTGCCGTTGCCCAGCGGGCACGCAGGGCGACCCGCGTCGCGCGTGTATATCCGCCGTGTGCCACTACAACGAGGACTGCGACGAATCGCAAATTTGCAATCGCTTGAACCGCATCTGCCAACCGGTGTGCTCGGAGAACGCGTGCGCTCCAGGCGCGCTGTGCACCTCGCGCGCTCACCGCGCCGAGTGCTCGTGCCCTCCAGGATACTCGGGAGACGCGTATACGCGCGGCTGTTCGACCACCCTGGACAGGTCCGAGTGCAGTGCTGACGCAGATTGCCCTGCGCCGCTCGCATGCGTGAACGCTAGATGCAGTGACCTGTGCGGCGGCGCACCGTGTGAGGCCGGCCTCTTGTGCAACACGGTGGACGTGCTCCCGCTGCGCGCGGTGGCCTGCGTGTGTCCGGAGGGAGGGCGAGCCGCGCCCGACTCCGGCTGCCGCGCACCGCCGAGCGCCGAGTGCTCCGCTGATGCGGATTGCGCCCTCGCGCAGACCTGTCGTCGAGGCAGTTGCGTTGATGCCTGCAGAGCTGATCCCTGTGGACAAAATGCTTTATGTGAATCTAGTGATCACGCTTCGCATTGCACTTGTCCTCTAGGGTATATCGGAAACGCAAGAATTGAGTGTAACTCAGGTAAGCATACTTCACTAATAAAATAAAATTGATTGCCGTATTCTTCTTATATTCACTTACATACCTATATTATTTTGCGTCATTTCAGTTCCTCGCCACAATGAATGGGAATGTTACAATGATGAAGAATGTGGCATAGAGCGGGCGTGTATGGAGAGAGTTTGCTTAAATCCTTGCTTAGACGCATGCGGTGCTGGCGCCCTATGCCGTGTTATCGACCATAAACCACAGTGCTCGTGTCCAAGAGGATATTCTGGAGTTGCTACATTACGATGCGTACCACGTATGTATTTTGAATACAATGATATATTTGCCAACTCAAAAGAAAACAAAGTAATGTCAGTAGCTAAGTCCTAATCTTGAATGTTTAACTTTCAGCATCTGGCGGATCGGTTATTCCAGTAGGATGCAAAGCGAACTCTGACTGTCCGTTGTCACAAGCGTGTGTCAATGGTGCTTGCGCTGATCCTTGCTCATGTGGCTCCAATGCAGAGTGTACTGTCGTAAGACATCACCCTGTATGCTTCTGTGAACGTGGATATTCAGGAAACCCATACACTGGATGTACTAAAGGTAATATAAACAACAAGCCATAAGTTTGTTTTTTATTACCACAGTATTCAAATTTAACTTCTGAAATCCGGAAAGGCTTTGGAGATTGTACAGTTTTTTATTCACATGCAATTCTAACTTACGTTTTTCTATTTTAGTTGGCTGCACTTCTGATTCGGAATGTCTTGACACCGACACTTGTTACAATGGCGCATGCGTTAATCCATGCGTGGTCGACGCACCATGTGCCATCAGCGCAGAATGTTACGGAAAAGCTCACAGGCCGAACTGTAGATGTCCAGCTGGCACTATTGGAAATCCATTCACCAGATGTCAGGCCTCAGAATGTGAAATTGATAACGACTGTAACGATGATAGCGTTTGTAACAGAGGTACTTGCAGTAATGCATGTTCAGTTGATGGAGTAAATCCTTGCGCTAACAATGCAGAGTGTTTCCCAAGAAATCACGCAGCTTCATGCAAATGCCCTCCAGCACTACCTCTCGGAGACCCAACCGTCCAATGTCAAAGAATTGCAGTTATCGGAGAACCGGAATGCAGAGTTGACAGGGACTGCCCGCATAGTCATGCTTGTCTCAGAGATGAATGTCGTGAAGCTTGTAACGAACTCAAACCTTGCAGCGGAAATGCGCGTTGTTCTGTATCTGACAGCGTCCCCTTCAGAACATTGATATGCCGCTGCCCCGAAGGATTTATTCCTGAAGAAAATGGAAGCTGCAAGCCCGCACAATTACCGGCTTTAAGTTGTTCATCAGATTCAGATTGTAGCGACCAAGAATCATGTATAAACAGAATCTGTCGTAACCCTTGCAACTGTGGGGATAATGCAGAATGCTTTATTAGAAATCACCGGCCTGTTTGCTCTTGTCGAGACGGTTATGACGGGGATCCATACCGTGCTTGCCGCATTGTTGGCTGTAGAGCTAATTCAGAATGCGAATCTTATGAAGCCTGTATCAACGGAAATTGCATCAGTCCATGTCTCCTAAATAGCACTTGTGGACCTAATGCTGAATGTTATGTAGAAAGAAACCAACCGTTGTGTCGCTGTCATCCCGGATTTGAAGGTGACGCTTTTACCAGCTGTAACGCAATAGAATGTAGATCAAATGGAGACTGTCCACAAGATAAACAATGTAGAGCTCATAGATGTATCAACCCTTGTCTAGGTGACAACGTATGCGGTTTACGAGCATCTTGCCTAGTAAGAAACCATATAGCTGTTTGTAAATGTGATACAGGATATTCTGGAAGTCCTTATATAGAATGTAAGCCACAATTTACGGCAGAATGTTATGTTGATGCCGACTGTCCATCGAAATCTGCTTGCCTATCAGGTGAGTGCGTAAATCCATGCACAACACTACGACCTTGCTCTACTCCTGCAATTTGTGAAGTATCTTCAACTCTGCCTGTAAGGACAATGCTATGTACCTGTCCACCTGGATACGTTAGCAATGGCGGAGGAATATGCCGACCCACAACAACCATAGCTGATGCAGTTTGTGAAACAGATAACAATTGTACATCCAATCATGCATGCGTAACATCTGTTTGCAAAAACCCCTGTGAATGTGGACCTAACACAGATTGCCAAATAAAAGATCACAAGCCAGTTTGCGCTTGCCGACCTGGTTTCATAGGAGATGCACGAACCGGATGCTATGAAATACTATGTCGATCAGATTTACAATGCGCAGACGATGAGACTTGCACTAACAATAGGTGCATACCCGCATGTCATGTCGAACCTAACGTTTGCGGTGAATCTGCAGAATGCTACGGAACAGATCACAGAGCATCATGTCGTTGCAAGATTGGCACTGTTGGCAATCCTACTATCGCCTGCACGCCTGTCGAGTGTCGCGCAGACTCGGATTGTCCAAATGATAAATCATGTATAAACACAAAATGTGTAAGCCCATGTACACCAACGACTTGTGACCAGCCTGCCGACTGTCGTGTGCACATTCACGAAGCACACTGCATCTGTCCTCCCGGTTATAGAAGCACCGACATCGGCTGTGATGAAATCACCACACCTCAGTGCTCGCGCGACATCGACTGTCCATCTGGCACAGCGTGCCTCAACGCTAAATGTATCAATCCTTGCCTCGGCCCGTCTCCGTGCGGCATTAATTCCGAATGCAAACTCATAGATACGCTCCCAGTGAGAACCATGATCTGCGAATGCTTGCCGGGCTACAGGGGAAATGCTCTCATTGAATGCACACCTAACAGACGTAAGTAGCATCCACGAAAGTGACTACATATTTAGTTTTTTTATATAATTTGAAACATCTACTAATGCTATTAATCGTTAAACAGAGCCAGGCGCTAAATGCGTGGATGGTCAAGGATTGGACAAGCTGGGCGAGTGCGCGCCGTGTCGCGAGGAAGAGGGTCGCGTGGTGGACCTGCGCGGTCGGTGCGTGTGCGACGCTTCGCGCGGGTTCCTGGTGCGCGGCGACGAGTGCGCGGCGGGAGGGTGTCGCGCCGACAGCGAGTGCGAGGACAGCGCGCGCTGCCTCGCCGGCACCTGCGTCAACGCCTGCAAGGCTGACCCCTGCGGCACCTTCGCCACCTGCGAGGCCTCGGGACATCGCTCGCACTGCACTTGCATCACCGGGTACACCGGCAACCCTAGAATACACTGCAACGCATACCGTACTGACTTCCCGATACCAGACATGCAGGTATGATGCCTTTTTAATGACACTCCTCCAACGATACCTTTCGTTTTTTTACTTCATTCAACATTGTGCTAAGAAATCTCATAATGGACAAACATTGCTAATAATTATCATTTCTAATTTGCAAAATGTTTATATATAAAACGTGATTTTAATAGGTCCGCTGCAAAGCCGACGGCGTTAGCGTGGGCCTCACCATCAAGAACTTCACCGGAGTATTATATGTGAAGAGCTACAGTAAGGATGAACGCTGTCGCCTGGCAGTCGATACATCTAGAGACGAAGAGAGACTGGTCGACTTCACGGTCCACTTTGGAGATTGTGGCTTAGTACACGTCAATGTAAGCTATCTTATAATAAAACACTTTCTTCGTAAATTCAAAGTAATAAGAAACAATGTAACTAATTTTATTTTTCTTTCAGGGTCTGGCCAGCTTCGTACTCGTCATGCAAAATCATCCAAAACTAGTAACATCGAACGCCAAGGCATTCCACATTAAATGTATTTATCAGACTGGCGAACAAAACGTAACATTAGCATTCAACGTATCCATGTTAACGACGGCAGGCACCATCGCCAACACTGGCCCTCCGCCGACCTGTTCCATGCGAATCGTTTCTCGATCCGGAGACGAGGTTAGCTCTGCAGCAATTGGAGAAAACCTTGTTCTTCAAGTCGATGTTCAGCCATCTAGTAAGTAAAATGTTAAATAAAAAAATCTAATTACCGTTACATAATAATATTTGGACAATTAAATTAACAAGTAATTTGTTACAGGTATATACGGTGGCTTTGCACGTAGTTGTATCGCCAAGACAAGCGATTCATCGACCAACGTAGAAAACGAATATCGTGTGACAGATGAAGATGGATGTGCTACCGACGCTGCTATATTTGGCGACTGGGAACGAAGCGAAGACGGTAGCGCGTTGAAAGTATCTTTCAACGCATTCAAGTTCCCCAGCAGCGACAACATCAGATTCCAGTGCAACATTCGTGTTTGTTTTGGAAAATGCCAACCAGTAAGTTACCAATCAGTAAAGTAAATAATGCGAAACTCGAGCCTTCTACTACTTAATTCAGACTGGCACTTTCTGGATCGTGATAAACTAAGTACATATCTTGTACTTCACAGGTGAATTGCCATGGCGCTGACGCTTTTGGTAAACGTAGAAAACGAGAAGCGATATACGACGGCTCCATCGAGGGTCAACTACGGGAGGAGGTGACTGTCGAATCGAACCCGATAGTGACGCTGCAACGTCGCGACACGTCGCAGGTGGCTCGTCAGCGCGACGGGTGGTCGGAGGGCGGCGGCGGGTCGGCGGCTGGCGGCGGCGAGGTGTGCGTGTCGGCGGCGGGTCTGGCGGTGGCGCTCGCGCTGACAGCGCTGCTGGCGCTGGTGGCGGTGGCGGCCGCCGTGGCGTGCTGGCTGGTGGCGTGGCGCCGCGCTCGGCCGCCGCCCGCGCCGCTGCCGCATCCGCCCGACTTCCCGAACCCGCTGTTCCAGCGCTAAGCTACCTAGTCCTGCGCCCCGCTCCTCCGCCGGCGCCGGGCGGTGTCGGCTCTTTCTTCTCACTCACTCAGCTTTACTCAGTGCGCGCCGCCGGAGGACCGACGGGCGAGGACGCCGCGAGCGCCGCGCGCTACTACGCGCCCCTCGCTCGCGCTCGCGACGTCCTCTATGTTATGTTAGTTGTAATTTTTATAAATAATAACGTGGAATAGTCGCCTCCTTTAAATTTTGTGATATTCATAAATTAATTATTCGAAATCACCATAAAGATATGTAAAATAGTAATTGTAAGCATAATGAATAAAATAAATAATATAATAATAATAATTACGCTGTTTTTATAGTAGCTTAAAGTTTGCTAATAAGCAACGACTGAATGGTGTAGCAAGAAGTGGAATCCCTAGTTATACGAGTATACTTTTTTTATATCTCGTAGCAACTTTACACAGCTATGACGTAGCACTTTACAATACAAGGCAAAAAATTCTGGGTATTGAATTTATTTATTACTAGCTGCGCCCCGCGGTTTCACCCGCGTAGGTCCCGTTCCCGCGGGAATGTCGGGATCGATTTTTTCTCACCTTTTACACCTTTTCTAGACCTCCACGAACTTTTCAAGACCAAGATAAGAAAAATCCGTTCAGCTGTTCTTGAGTTTTAGGGTGACTAACGAACAGCAATACATTTTTATATTACAGAAGAACATCAGCCATGGAATACAAATACCAATTTATTTATTTACCGAAAACAAAAAAAAATTAACACATAAATTAACTGATGGAAGGTTTGATTTTGCCCATGTGCTGAAATAAAAGGCTGACACTGGTGTTCACTTCAGAAAATAGAAGAAGTTATCATGCGAGCGCAGCGAGCCGAAATTTTTTAAACAAAATAAGTCATAGAAGGTTGACACTGATTTTCACTTTAGAAGATTTTTTTTTTTTTTTTTTTTTTTACTTAACCTATACTGTCCCACTGCTGGGCAAAGGTCTCCCCTTTCTCCTTCCATACATTCTTTAGAATACATACTTTAGAAGATTACAAAAAAAAAAATTGTAGGTAATTTGTTTATTTCTCTCTGTAAAATAAAAAAAAATTGGACCAAATCTGCCGCCCTAGGCTCCAGCCTACTCAGCCTATTGGTAAATCTGCCCCTGCCTATTCAATTAAAATTACAGCAAATACAGCAATACAATACCTAATTTTAATATGGTAATCTTCATCAGCCATTGTGCTGCTGAAGCACATGCTGAGGGGTTGCCATATTTTCCTCTCCATTGTTAATGTCTATCTATGTCTTTAATGTGTATTTTTGGAAAATATTTTTTTTTTCTATTTCTATTCTAATTGTAAAACAATATCACGCTGCTGGTTTTAATTTATCTATCTATACTTACTATCTATATATAGATAGATACTAATATTATAAAGAGTTAAAATTTGTTTGTTTGTTTAACGGAGGTAATCTCCGAAACTACCTACTAAACCGATTTCAAAAATTCTTTCACGGGTGTGTAGAATAGACTGTCCGGGTGGTTATAGGCTATATTTTATCACGGTAGCTCCTTTAGTACCTACCTACACCCGTGCGAAGCCGGGACGTCACATAAAATGTACCTACCTATATCGTTACCAAAAACAGAAAGATTAGGTAGGTATCTACCTTCCTATGTATAACTGTTCAATGAAGACAAAAACAAAGAAATGCTTGTAATTAACTACTAATTACAGACAAATTACGTTTTCGTTGTTTTATTGCATGGTTAACTTTATTATTATTAATAGATACCTACCAAAAAGAAAATCAAATACTAATCTACCTACGTAGGTAACCTACGTAGGTAGGTAAGTACAAATTCTTATAATCACAATACATATTACATTAATATTAAGTACCCTACAATGCGTTTTCAAAAATTGCTAGGGCCTTGTAAATTCACGTTAGGTACGAAAACGCACTCAGCGATGAGCGAACTTGTTCCCCCCCTCCACCCCGCCACCCGCGCGGGCCAAATACGTAATTAATTTTGTTGCGCGTTATTTTGATTTTGCGATATCTCCATGTAGAAGGATAAAATAATCTACATGAAATGTTCTTGCCAACGAACCTATTTAAAATGATAAGGATTAATACTGTATGTTTGTAAATAGCTTTCCAAGTTAGCGCTATAAAATTGATCATTTGTTTAAGTATTAAAATGCATGTAGTATGTTATCCTTAAGAGATAGACATATGCTATCGCTGACTTTTTTGTAGACCTCTAGAAGATACACAATTCCACCATACATTATTTTGTTGTATCTTATAGGGTTTAGGCAGCGTTTTCGTTTTAAGCTCCCAGACAACTTTTTTTCCTACATTGTTTACCGGGATTGTTTACCGGGATGGTTTACCGGGATAAAAAGTAGCCTATGTGTTAATCCAGGGTATCACTTACCTACATACCAAATTTCAACCAAATCGGTCCAGCCGTTTTTGCGTGAAAGACTAACAAACATACATACAGACAGACATACATTCTCACAAACTTTCACATTTATAATATTAATAATAATAATTAATAATAATAATAATAATGATAATAGTGGGAGGGATAGTGGGATATTAGTGGGATTGTACACACACGAAATAAAAATACACAAAAAAACAGATACAAAATGACATGTACAAAGGCGAGCTTAACCCTATAAGAGTTTTCTTCCAGCAAACCTTTGAGGATAGGAAAAGCTCATTGATTATGTGGGCATGATTGGTACAACAGTACAATAGTTAAAAAATAATAATAAAAACTCAGATAAGAAGGTAAAGATAAACACAATGCATAAATAAGATAAAAAATACATAATTAAATAAGTAAAAATAAATAAATAAATACATACATATACCTGTACATATACTAAGTGATAGCAAGATACTTTTTATCCGGTTTAAGTTGTTGCGCCCCGCAGTTTCACCCTTGTAAGTCCCGTTCCCGCGGGAAAATCGGGATAAAAAGTAACCTTTGTGTTAATCCAGGGTATCACCTATCTACATACCAAATTTTAACTAAATCGGTTCAGCCGTTTTTGCGTGAAGTTATAGAGCAAAATAGAACAATTTTCTCACTTTTTTGCTTATAACTTCTTAAATATTTGATTTAGGTCAAAAAGTTATAGAAACATATTTGTAGGCATAACAATTTACTAGAAATTATAGCTTGACAATTGTTTTGTAAGACGCATAGTTTCTGAGATATCGTGTTCACCCCTATTTTCAAGATGGCAGCCGGGAAACAAGGGTGGCAACCCCACAAACTTGAGGTTAAGCTTCTATTGACCCCCCACACATGTCCCAATAATAAAATTGCGACCTCTAACAAATGCAATACTCGGCCCTCAAATTGTAACATTTCAATGGACTATTTATTCCACGCCTTAAGGTGCGCGTTTAAGTCTTTTGTTTGCTACGGAAGCATGTAGCACCTTCTACGTCGAGTTGGAATGGATGGGAAATGTTATATTGATTTAAAAGGGATGGCAATAGGACAAGGTAGTGTACGCAAACTGAAAATATGACACAAAAAACTGAAAATCGCATGTTTCTACGAAAGTCAAACCACATTTTGAAAAACTTCAACAGCAAATCCATAAACGGGTGAAAAAGGGAGGCAAAGTTTACACTGAAAAAAATCTTACTCTTTGTACCTACTTACAAACTTGACACTTTGCATTAATGTATTTCAATACGTTTCATAAACCACCTGCCAGAGACGTAGACGATACTGTCCAGGTCGCCAACCAGACCTGGATGCGATCGGCCCAACACCGGAAGGAATGGCAGAAATCGGAGGAGGCCTATACCCAGCAGTGGGTTAACACAGGCTGACAATGATGATGATGACGTTTCATAAAAGTTTGGCGCAAATATTTCCAAAACCAACTTCGCCATGGGATACAAGGCTTGTTTAAGTTTTAATGAGAACTTTTTAACGGGCGGTTCGATTTGCTTCAAACTTTGTATGTATTATCATAATCAGATGGTGGATTGTTGAGATTTTACTAATTCTTTAGCCTAATTTAGGTTACCAAAACATCATTCACGCGAACGAAGTCGCGGGCATTTTCTTGTCTATCATTATTATTCTATAACCTTTTAACCTCAACATACCTTTTGAACATTATAACCATCATCAGTCGAAAATCGTGCTCTGAGTACTTATTAAAGATACCTATAGTCAGGTATTTACTGGTGTTTATAGCACCAATCGAGCTAGCTCTAAATCCGTGTAAACAGTTTTCGTCAGAAGGCGTGACAAGTTTGACAAAAATAAGCAAACATCTCATGTTACGTAAGTTCCCACCACAGAGTACCTAGGTACATTGTAATATTATGGTTCTCATCTGTACACTACAATTTAGCTAATCACTCAGCAAATGTCTTGTGTTAACCAAATCTTGTCTTGTGACGTCTACTCTACGAGTTTAGTGTTCCGTACAAATTTTATCAGAAATGATGAAGTACATTTGTCGGGTATGACGAATGTACCTATATTAGTAGGTAACTGGTCAGCGACAAAGTTCACGACAAACGACAATTTTTTTTATTCATATGAAGAACCCATGCGAGTTATCATCAAAAGTTAAATTCATAATAGAAGCTTAACCCTGCTTTATTAGGTACAACTAAACAAAAAAAAAACTCAAACTGAAAATGAACTTCTGTCGCTGACTGTACTGTTCTTACAATTTAATGTTGTTACTCACATACCTAACACTAGCTGCTCCCCGCGGTTTCACCCGCGTAAGTCCCGTTCCCGCGGGAATATCGGGATAAAAAGTAGCCTATGTTACTCGTGGATAATGTAGCTTTCGAATGGTGAAAGAATTTTTAAAATCGGTCCAGTAGTTTTTGAGCCTATTCATTACAACCAAACAAACAAACAAACAAACAAACAAAAAATATAAGTGTAGAAAAAAAGGTAGGTACCTACCTAATTTGAAAACTCAAACTGAAAATGAACTTCTGTCGCTGGCTGTACTGTTCTTATGTTGTTAGTCTATTTACCATTTAATTTTTATGATGAACTTGTCGTAAGGATCATCAACGTAATCCGTGATAACCAAATCATTAAAAAAACTTTGTTTCACCCGTAATCACATTTTGTATTATATTATACTCGTACCTACGCATATCACGGGGTGATATATTATGTATTGCCATAATAACCGTAGTCCTAAATAGCACACTTATAAAAGTTACTATCCACTTAAACATGTATGTTACTTTCCCATAATAATAAATCGACACAGGCACGTAACCCATACACTAGCTTAGCGAAGTGTACCCTACCACGGCAGCAGCGGCTGGCATGTGTTTTTTTTAATTCTACTATCCTATCCTATCCTACTATCCTTGACAACCTCTGTGGCGCAGTTGGGCGAACGCACGGCTGAGACGCCGAGGTTGCGGGTTCGATCCCCGCTACGGGACAAATGTTTGTATGTTCTACAGATATTTGTTCCGGGTCTGGGTGTTTTCTATCTATAATATTTATGTATTTACAAAAAAAAATGTATCTAAGTATTATAACAGCCATCTGGTTACCATAACACAAGCATTAAGTTGCTTAGCTTGGGACTAGATGACGCTGTGTGAAATGTCCAAAGATATTTATTTTTATTTTTATTTTTTTTATTAAATGTTGTAGCGGGGGGTGCGCGGGGTTCGCCAAAAGAAAGATGGTCGTACGGGAACAACAATCTTTTATTTTTACCAACCAAATAACTACAGGTGAGAACGTCTCAGCTTTCAATACCTAGTCCAAACAAGGGTTGAAGCTAGGTACTTGCCGCTTTAACGTGTGATAGCTTATGGTTTGGTTCCTGGTCCTTGGCCTGGTCTCAATTTACACAAGTAAGGTCTGAGACCCTGTTCACTGAGTGAAACGTTTCGATAGCGCGTTCTAACTTTTCCTGTGGCGCCATCTAGTTTGATTTCGGAGTAAACTTGATAAGAGTTCTTTGTGTATTCGATGATGGGTGTTACAGTCTCCCCCTTCTGGCTTCAAAGACGCCCCGGCGAGAAGACAGATCCTGGGTTTATTTGTTTCTGCTAGGTCTTCCACGACTTGCATATTTGTCAGGGTGTTCCTTTTCACCCTCCCCCTGTACAAAAACTGCTCCGATTGCAAAAGGATCATCAATCCTAGGGTTAGGATCGACATCAGAAGTTGTCGTAGTATTGCGTTGTCTGTATTCAATACATACACGGATACCACCATGTGGACATCATGAATCATACACCTAACAAGGTGCGAGAGCATTGCGCATCTGCTGGTACCATCAGCAAATGTCATTCCGATGCGGCGTAGTTGACAGTAGAAACTGTAGGACGCTATGCTGGATCTTGCACAGGTGTCGATATAAGCGCCCTACTCACACACCTGCCGCAGGGGCAATCTAGGGTGCATGGCGGTTGTGGCGATATCGGGAGTATCTCTACACACTTGCCTGCCGTGCAGTGTTTCCGAGTAAGCTGAGCTGAGCACACATGTTGAGAATGGCACCTGTATTATCGACCAATCAAAAGATTGGTGTAGCCTTGGCGCTTTTTGTGGTGCTACCTCAAAAAATAGTAAAAAGAGATACTGGGTGAAGAAATGGCTACTGAAAAGAAGTGTAGTACGTGTAGTACGCTATGTATACGTGCACTCCGTGTGACAGATACTGACAAACTGACTGAGAAATTGCCCCAATCGCGCTACACACGCAGCGACGGCAGGGACGACTTAGGGATCAAGGATGGTCTCGCGCTCCTGCCGCCCTGCCGCAGGGCCAATCCTCCAAATTGCCCCTGCATGCCTACACACATCACAATTAAGGATGCAATTAAGGGTCATCCCCACTCCTACACCCTAGATTGCCCCTGCGGCAGGTGTGTGAGTAGGGCGCTATACGCAGCTTCATGGATGCCGTCGACCTCTATCGTTTTTCTGTTGTAACGTAGGACCTGAAGAACGTCGACGCTGACGTAGTACTACGTGCGTAGTCCGATGAACGTAGTGAAGTGACGTAGTCCGACGTACGTAGTAGCGTAGTCCGCATCCGCTGTGATCGTGGGACGTATGCGACTCGCGTGTCGCAACTGCCCCACGTTGGGCGCCAGATGTAGCGGGGGGTGCGCGGGGTTCGCCAAAAGAAAGATGGTCGTACGGGAACAACAATCTTTTATTTTTACCAACCAAATAACTACAGGTGAGAACGTCTCAGCTTTCAATACCTAGTCCAAACAAGGGTTGAAGCTAGGTACTTGCCGCTTTAACGTGTGATAGCTTATGGTTTGGTTCCTGGTCCTTGGCCTGGTCTCAATTTACACAAGTAAGGTCTGAGACCCTGTTCACTGAGTGAAACGTTTCGATAGCGCGTTCTAACTTTTCCTGTGGCGCCATCTAGTTTGATTTCGGAGTAAACTTGATAAGAGTTCTTTGTGTATTCGATGATGGGTGTTACAATGTTTGTATGTTCTGCAGTATTTGTTCCGTGTCTGGGTGTTTTCTATCTATAATATGTATGTATTTAAAAAAAAATGTATCGATGAATTATTATAATTATCAGTCATCTGGTTACCATAACACAAACATTAAGTTGCTTAGCTTGGGACTAGATGATGCTGTGTGGAATGTCCAAGGATATTTATTTATTTTATCCTATCCTATCCTATTCTACTTTCTTCCTACTTCCTACTATCCTACTAATATTGTAAATGTGAAAGTTTGTGAGAATGTAAGAATGTTTGTTATTCTTTCACGCAAAAACGGCTGGACCGATTTGGCTGATATTTGGTATGTAGATAGGTAATACCCTGAATTAACACATAAGCTACGTTTTATCCCGATATTCTCGCGGGAACGGGACTTACGCGGGTGAAACCGCGGGGCGCAGCTAGTATAAGTTATAAAAATTAAGATAGTGATGTTATGTAAATAATTAATATAAAACTAGGGCGCCGCATTTCACAAATTGCAAGCAGTGGTAGGCTGACGTCATTGTTTGTGTAGGTGTGTAGAGATTATCATTGAAATTCATTTAATTTTCATAAATCTTCACGCTTAATTATCTCGGTAACATGACATCAGCAAAAGGATCAAATCTGTTAACGTAGGTTTTTCCCATCCGTGCAAACCAGGTCGGGTTGCTGGCTCAAGTTTTAAATGTAAATATGTATCAACAAACTAATTTATGTACGTAGTCGTAGCACATGGATTCTACAGAAAATTTGAAACGCTTCGATCGTTTTAGCATTTCAGTTTGGACTGAACGCTGAAAGGAAGGTAAACGAGGTGTTAATTGGAACAAGAGGGGACATATCCATTCAACTATAATTTTCTAGGAATCGTGTAAGGCGAGACTTGGTCATTCGCAGAGTAAACGGCGTGGTGTGTGCGACGTTAGACTTTTTTTTCTTAAAAAAATAGTACCTATTGAACATTATGATGAAACAACTATTAAACATGAACAAAACGCACAAGTCAATGTGGTAAGTACATTTGAAGTATCCATATACTTAATTAATTCATCCATATCCTCCATACTAATATAATAAAAGGGAAAGTGTGTGTGTCTGTCTGTCTGTTTGTTCGTCTTTCACGGCAAAACGTAGCGACGAATTGACGTGATTTTTAAAGAGGTGATAGTTGGAGGAATGGAGAGTGACATAAGCTACTTTTTATCTCAATATTCCCGCGGGAACGGGACTTACGCGGGTGAAACCAAAGGGCGCAGCTACAAACCAGGTACAAACCTAATAAACTTCCTTATAAAACTACCTAAATATTTCAATCAATTTAGCATAATTTACAACCTTAGCGATCTTCGTTGATCGCGTCTGAGACATACAGGTTGCTGGTTCGATTCCCGCTGCAGGACAAATGTTTATACACGATCTGCAAATATTTCTCTCGAGCCTCGGTGTTTTCTATATTTAATATGTATGTATTTACGAAAATATGCATATAAGCTAAGGTTGTGCTTTAACACGAGCTTTAGACGGTGAATCAAAACATCGTGAGGAAACTAGCGTCGATGGGCTTGCAACCTGTCACGTATGGAAGGTTAACTTCTGCAAAATGTGGGCATGTACCAAATATGGATCTGGATATACCTCAGACTACCTCATTAGACATCTTCAAAGCCGTTCGTTAGTCTCACTAAAACTCCAGAACGGCTGAACGGATTTATCTTATCTTGGTCTTGAAATGTCCATAAAGGTCTAGGGAAGGTTTACCTAAAAGGTGAGAAAAATTAATCCCGATATTCTCGCGGGAACACGGGCGCAGCTAGTTACTTATAAAATAAACATCATTATGAATGTAGAATACCTCGTACCAAACATCGTACTTCTTTAAGTATTTTTTTGATTAGATTAAAATCAGTGATATTAAAGATAGATCTAGAAATTCTACGTAGGTACCGTTTAGTTTCAAGTTTCATAACTAAACATTACCTACAAACAGTAGGTAGTATCCTATGTAAAAACCGGTTGATAATTTGAAGTAGAACGTCACTGTATTGCTGGGGGTATGGCCGGTGGTACCGTGAGTCAGTAACGCGTTTGATCTAAGAAAAATTCATCCATATTTCAAATAAAAAAAATCTTCGATATTAGTATTTGGATACTTATCTACAGACCTTACAATGTTCATAACACAAATAAAAAGGCCCCTAGGCGGCCTAAAAACTCCGTCAACAGAGTTAGCCACTTGCTCCACATATTAGCCGAATTTTTACACAGGATACTTTTTAGAAGAGTAATAACTTACCAAATCAAATCATTTTGGTGTAACTGAACATTTTTTTAAATCTAAACATACTTTTTGAACTTTAGAGCTCGTATACCTATCATATATTTTTTCAAAATGCTTTGATACGCGACCAGATTCAAAGGCACGACCTTCGAAACAAAAGCGTAGCGTGTTGGTGTATACTGTAAGCTGCCTATTTTTAACTGTATAATAAATAAATAAATAAATAAATTTATTTGATAAAGTGCACTAAACTTCAAAAGAATAATTTTTGCCCTATCCTGTAAGTATATCTTTATTTGACTATTGGGTATAATAATAAGAAATTTATTGCAACACTTATAAGTAGGTACACAGAGTAACTTAAAACTATGTTAGTGTACAAGAGTTGTTGTTGCAAAAGGCCGTCTTATCGACTATGCGATTTCTTCCAGACGGCCTGCTTAAAACTAAGTAGGAACAGTAGCTATGCTCATGACGCGCAGACGGTGCTCGTGTCAAACTTGCTCCTAAAGGAGTGCTGTTCACGTTTTTAGTCCATACAATAATACCGTAGATTTTTTTATTCTTATTATTTTGACTGGATAAGTTGGATATCGTATTATTGGGGCTGTTGGGGCTAGCGGTATTTATACTTATTTTAAGGTTCTATACCTGCTGAAAGTACTGTTAAAAAACAAAATATCAAATCGTTTACTTCAGTGTAGGTTCCTTTTAGCTAGACCTTTGTATGAACTTGACCGTTGTTTAATTATGTTGGAGTTGAGACTTAGCGCCTAGGTTAAAGAAATCAGTAATTCCTATCACTAGCCTAGTATTTTGCCATTATTTAGATTTTGATGAATTATTATTTTTCAAGTATCATTAACCGACTTGAAAAAAGGTAGCGGCCCTATATTCTCGATAATTCGATATTACTAAATATCGTTTTGGCTTCGTAGATTTTATTTTCTTTAAGATTTTCTTAGGTATTGAAAAAGAAGTATTTAATGTGTAAAAAGAAGGCAGTGCTGCCAAGTATTATAATAAACAAAGACCCAATTTGTAGAGCAACCTTTGATTTGAATACATTATGGTGTATTATGATGTATAACCGTGAGATAAAACGCTAACGCAACTCAGGGTTTCATGGCCAACCAACAGCACACAAGTGCGGCAGTCCTTCCCCCCTCCGCCTCATACCTTCCTGCCATAGAGAGGTACCCCCACCACCTGAAGTCGCATATTGTTTACCAATTGCCTTGCTGCGATTGACAAACCAGTCAGGGCAGTCGGTCGACCATCTACCGACACGCTCGCTATCGCGTCTGTCAGTTCTTTCATTTCATTATTCATAGTCGCGCGTCGCAAGCGACGCACGCGACTCGCATTCACCGCGCGATGACCCTGTGACGCGATAGTTATGAGTGGAGCCGAAACACCAACGGAAGCCGCCGCGCCCAGCGCAGCCATCCACGTGGATCGATATGACGATCAGGACAAGGAAAACTCGAAGCTACTTAACGTGAATGCGCCGGCGCCTACAATAACTCCTTCGTCCGGACCGATGCGCAAAGTCAAGAGTTTCAGTGACACTCATAGGATTCGTGATTTGACAGCTGCCTCTGGTGCGGCTTCCGCAAGAAGTTTACGCCCCTACGAGCAAGTGACTCCATATCCCGAAGGTTCGGATAGTGGAACTACTCATTATGGCGCCCCATCAGTTCGATCCCTTGCTTCTATTGGAATGGGATGTACCGATGGACGCAAAATGGTTATCAGAAGAGTACCAACCTCACCTACGGAATTGTTTCATCTAGTACGTCCTCCTACGTGAGTACCTCTGCGAATGAAGCTTCCTCCGAGTAGTCATTATTCAATTGAACCAACTAGGTTCCAAAGCTGGGCACCGTTAATCAAATAGTTAACTTCGTTAATCGTTAATCCGCTACAAAAAAAGTTAGCTTCGTTAAACGTTAAAGCGTTACATTTCGGAAGAATTAACGCAAGTTAACGTTAATCGTTAATCCGTTAATATGTGTAAAATTACATTTTTATATCGTAAAAAATTCTTCGCAGTTTTCTCACTCGCACGCGCCGGCCAAATATTATCTAGTTTTGTTTTTGTTTCACGCGCTGCCACGCGCCGCCCGGCACTTGTCATTCATTTCATACTTGTCTGAACCTGTTTTTCGCGCCGCGCCGCGGTGCCGTGCGGTAAATAGTAGGCATTGGATTAACGATTAACGGACTTCTGCATATTAACGGAAGTTAACGTGTCCGTTAACATTTTTAAAAGTTAACTTAAAAGTTAATCCGTTAATCAAAATGTTAACTTCGTTAATTAACGATTAACGGATTAACGAGTTAATGCCCAGCTATGCTAGGTTCATCCACACAAGTGTTTCTTCTCAGTGCTGCTTTTTGTCACTCCTTGTACTTAGTCAAGGAGTGACAAAAAGCAGCACTACTTATCTATACCTAAACCGATAAAATAAATTATATCATTGCAGTTTGTAACATACTATCTATGAATAAAAATACTTACCAAACAATAATTTCATCATAATAATATTACAATAATAATTATGATAGAGGAACATAATGATCACTGCTCTATACACACATGAATAACTGCGCTATACACACGATATAAAGAGTTTTAATAGCTGACATTGATTAATTATATTTTTGGTTGCTTGGTATGGCTTGGTACCAGATCCAAGACCAATTTCTAGAGTTATAGTTTAATTAAAACATACGGGTCGGCAGCAGTAAGTCGAGACCTGCAATACAATGTACAATGTAATATTTTTACCAGTAAGTATTGTACTCTTCAAATTATTTCAAAAATGGTAACTTGCACAGGATTCATTACGAAAAATAGTCTCTATATTTCTGGAGGATAATGTTTAATTTATATAAAGTTTTCATATAGTTTCTATGAGGTAGGTAGATTAATGTATTATACGTAGTAGGTATATCAATGATCTGGTTACAATAACACAAGCATTTAGTTGCTTAGCCTGGACTAGATGATTCTGTGAAAATGACTAAGAATATTTATTTATTTCCTGAAAAAGATTGAAACAATTTATGATTTATTGTAGCAAATCTGGAAATTTTAATTCAGAAGAAAATACGAAGGGTCCGGGATAAACAGACAAGTAGGTCACTTGCTGCCAAGTTAGTAGCAGTGATAAGGCGCCGACTATTATACCTAATAAGTACAATATAGGTAACTAGAATCAATAAATCATTTTATCAATCGAATTACATTTATAGAATGTAGAGGGCAAAACACCCAAACAAATAAAGGCATAGTTAAAAGATGTAGATTCTTATAACAGGAAACGAGAGGAGAATAGTTTGTTTTTCATTTGAATATCATGGATTCGACATTGACATACAATTTCATTTGTTTCTTTTTATTGACTGAAAGAGCAATGAGCGTTTGTTTCAACACGGAAATTTTGCTTTTGTGTCAGTTTATTGGTTACTACACCGGTCAAGTTAAACAGAAAAATAGTGGTCAAATAACAATAATTCCCGGAAAGCTGAATTTTGGTGGAGAGCTTGGTATTACCATTACAAATAAAGTGTTAAAAGTCCCCATCGATCCCATGTGTGCGTCACGACTTATTCGGGGTCAAAGGTCCAAATTTAAGGTTTCTTAGTTTTTTTTCGAAAACGGTAAGTTTTATCAAAACAAGTTTCAGCCCAAAGTTGTAGATCTTAAAATTGTCTACAATAATGGTCCCGATAATATTTTTCCTAAGAGTTACCATTCGTGAGTTATAGCGGTGGAAGCGAGCGCACCTCGCGGCCTACTAGGATGGAGAAAGACCGCGATTTGCTTGCAGCGAGTGCACCACGCTTTTTTTCCATACTGAATTAGGGGCTCGTACGGAATCTCTTACTGCACAAGGGGCTCTGAAACGTTTTCAACATTAAGACTCATATCATGGATTTTCAAAATGAATAAAGATTGGATTTTCCAACTCTTTTCCAATGGATTCTCTAGGTTTTATGGTTTCTCTCTCTAATTCTCTCTCTCCTAAAATTATGCTAGAATCCAGTTAACCATAAAAGAGTTGGAAAATCCGATCTTTATTCATTTTGAAAATCCATGATATGAGTCTTAATGTATTATGAAAACGTTTCAGAGCCCCTTATGCAGTACGAGATTCCGTACGAGCCCCTAATTCAGTATGGAAAAAAAGCGTGGTGCACTCGCTGCAAGCAAATCGCGGTCTTTCTCCATCCTAGTAGGCCGCGTGGTGCGCTCGCTATCACCGCGATAACTCACGAATGGTAACTCTTAGGAAAAATATTATCGGGACCATTATTGTAGACAATTTTAAGATCTACAACTTTGGGCTGAAACTTGTTTTGATAAAACTTACCGTTTTCGAAAAAAAACTAAGAAACCTTAAATTTGGACCTTTGACCCCGAATAAGTCGTGACGCACACATGGGATCGATGGGGACTTTTAACACATTATTTGTAATGGTAATACCAAGCTCTCCACCAAAATTTGGCTTTCCGGGAATTTTTGTTATTTCAAAAGTGTATCTTGACTGGCCTATACGTATTACGCGCGTATTACGCGCGAGGGCATCTGGACGGGATGTATGTAGCTCTAGTATCTCGAGAACGCGCGAGTGCTTACGCGCGAGTTGACACGCGCGTAAATCGCTCTTTCTGGACAGGCTCTTAGATTTCTAATAATAGAATTTGCTTGCTTTCTACCTATAGCATATAGGTAGAAACATATTATTTTGAAAAGTAAAAAAATGGAAACATTTCAACGTTTTCTCGCCAAGTCTACTCTTGTTGACAGAAGAAAGACCGTATTTCGCCCCGAATGAGATAGTCGGTGTGATACTGTGACACAAATGCTAAATGTTGCTGATTATTGAATGTCTTAATGCATGCAAAACTTTATATTGTTTCTAAACCACTGCAAGTTGCAATGATAGCGCTATCACGTGTAACCAGTGGAACCTGAATGATGAAGACATGCAAAATACTTCCATACGGGGAATTACTATAATAGTTAAGATCCCAGGTAAACCGATTAAGTACTAGTTTAGGAGATATATGGAGAAATAATTATACTAGAAGGTAAGTATAGATACCACAGTATCTATAAAGATTAGACTTTGAAGTCTGATACAGTTACATACGTTAGCTTCCGGTTTTGCATAAAACATAAGTTCAAGTATAAAGTATCAGTAGGTAATTCAATAGTTAACGAGGTGTTATATCGTCCGTAAGCAATAAAATTAACACTTGGCTGCTCCCTTCTCATGCAATTAGGTACTCACAGGTCTAACGAAATAAGAACTCATTGTTTCTCTCCTAAGCACTAAATACAATATACTAACTGTAGGTCATTTGAATTAGTTCCGTATATCAAAGTATCTTGAAACTGGACATATTACTCGAAAGTGTATGTCACATGTTGTGTTTGTCACTTTTTTAAGCTGAAATCCCCTAAAAGCGGCTACACACGACCCTAAAATCACTGGCAATATCGGGACAGTGGTGGGGAGGACCCTAGATCGTATCATAAATAGCCTGGTGTGTAGGCAAATCGTACCCGATTTTTTTCGACCCTAAATCGTTACGGGCGAGCTCACGATTCAGGGACGATGCGAAATCAGGACTGATTTTTGCGCAGTCTGTATAAATGGTTCTGTATAAATGGTGTCACCATATTGAGGAGCTCTTCAAAACACTCAATATCCATTCTTAAAAAGTTTCTGAAATCATCTGCTTCTAAATGTCTCATGACGTTCATGTGGCTTAATTCATGGCGTTTCATTAACCAGTTTTTAACCCAGATCCTCCTTTTTCGTCTCTGTTTAGGTGGCACCGTAGTAAGTGCCAAGACAATTCCTATTTTCTGCTGTTTTGAGAGCGTCGGCGGCATTTCGGAAAAACGAGCAGTCTGTAGCACGGTCGGTTACGTACTGACAGGCAAGGACGTGTGTAGAGTAGAGACAATTTTATCGCCGATTCAGCCCCGATTTCACTGTCTCGACATTGCCAGTGATTTTAGGGTCGTGTGTAGCCGCTTTAAACAGATTTGGGAAACTGTTTTTAGAAAGGTACACGATGGTATTTCGAATTAGGGAAATGAACTATACCTAGTAGCCGACTCTGACGTCCCTCTAGGTGTAAAAAGCTTCATGAATATTTTATGATTAGGTTACAATATTATTATGTGCACTTCCCTACTACCCACCTTTATCTATAATTTTTATTAGATATATAATATTATAACCGTACATTTTATTGCATTGCATATACATACTTATTAAGAAAAAATTAAACATGAGTACAACTGTGTACCCAATGCGCGGTAAACATTCGGTCAAAACTTTAGGCATTAATGCTGCGGCCACACATATCGCGATAACGCGAAGATTTGCGTTGTCGCGACACGTCTGGCCAATAACTCAATAAAAACATTAAATGAAATATGATCACGATTGGTATTCACAGGGAGCGGTAGACTTTTCAAAATTGTTCTTCTTCTGTTAGGTAATTTAAAATTCTTTGAAGATGTCTAAGGGGGTAGTCAGAGTTATGTCCAAATACACTTTGGTACATGCCCACAATTTGCAGAAGTTTACTTTCCATACCTACAGGTTGCAAGCCCAACGACGCAGTTAGGAAAGCTTACGATATTTTCCTTCGCTTTTTAGAGCGCATACCTATATATTTTTCGAATCAAAAAATCCATTGATGCTCGCCCGGATTCAAATCAGACAACCGGAACGAATGTCAAGGTACTAAGCTAACTAAGCTGAAGTGCTAACCCATACGGCCAACACGGCTCCAGTTCTTACCCACCGTCCACTTGATGAGATCTAAGGAGATAACTAATGATGACCAAATAAATTTTTGTGTATGCTCTATTTTGCAAAAGTGGAGTGCTATCCATACGTAACAGGTTACTTACCTTCAGCTCTTTTCTAGTTGATGAAGGGATGTATACTAGTAGTATGATGTTCAGCTGAATGTTTAATTTAATTTACTATGTACCTATTTACTTTAAATATATTTATTTACTCTAGCATGAAATACGTTGACAGAGTAAGGACTTTTGTATTGCTTCGTAAATTTTTAATACCACAGGTTAAAGCCAAAGCCTTTGAGCTTGTCACGTCACTTTAATCTACCTTCATTCATCATTAATCCAAACAACTACTCAAGGTTGTGTACCTAAAGCCGCGTTGACACGATCAGAGCCAGCTCGGACCAAGCTCGGACCGAGTGGACTCGTAGGAGTAGCTTCATAAGAGTGTACTAGGATAGCTGTTGAAATTATCATAGTTCACTCGGATCATTTTCGTCATTATTCCAATTATTTTTATCAGTCAACATCGAAAAACGACGGATTTAGTGCGAAGTGGCATCGGAATTGTCGCAGACTTGCTGATAGAGGAGCTAAGACGGGAAAGAGATAAGGCATCTCGCAAAAGGAAAAGAATTTGGGACTCGCTCGTGGATTCTACGCCGGTTGTTGTTATTAGCCGCCATTTTGTTTTCCAACTCGTATACGAGCTAGCTCGGATGAGTAGAACACGGTCCGAGTCTACTTAAATCGGACGCCGTCGTCCGAGTGGGCTCGGATTAGAGGTTGCTACATTCCGAGTTGCGTCCGAGTAGATATCCGAGTTCACTCGGTCCGAGCTGGCTCTGATCGTGTCAACGCGGCTTAAATGTACAATACAAAGTATGTAGTACATATACACACCTACCTATAATTTAGTGGTTGGCACTATGCTAAAACAATAGGTTTTTTTCCTGAGTACGCATAAAACATTACATTTGATTTTTTTTTTGTACTTATACTCGTTATCATCTACTTTTGTTTGAAAACTTAACTGTTTTAGTAAACATGTCATTTTATTTGTAACTTCAATAGATAAGTAATCTGGCAAGAATTATCTTAGACATATTAAATCTAGTTTAAGAACCTTTCATTATATTTTATTGTAGTGTAAATATTTGTATTTAGGTATGTACTTACCTACATTAACATGTTGGAATTAGTTGATAACATTTTTTTATATAAAATATAAAATAACTAAGTATCTTCATGTAGGTACTGTAGGTAGGTACTTCCTCGTAGATATCTTGAAAGGATTTAGAATATCTAAAGAGATCTGAAAGAATATGTTTACCGCACCCTGAGAATAGACAGTATACGTACTTAAAGATAATGTGTAATTATGATCACGTCATATACTTTATTATATATCTTTACATCCCATTTATAGATATTTCTTTTAGACCGGTAACTTATATCTCTTTTCTGTCTTCGACCGTGATCATATTGTGTTTGTAATCACAGCGAAATTCTTATGCAATAAGCTTAGCTCAGCATGGGAGTTGAATGCAATCGAAAATAATTGCTAGGTGCTATTCGGTAACTTTTTCTTCTCTCCGCAGGCCACCCGACGAAGACACGGCATCACATGAAAGTGATTGCGAAGAGGAGGAGGAAGACACAACAGTGCATCTTAAGCCAAGAAGGCCTTTCTGGGCTAACAAGATACAGTTCGTTTTAGCATGCGTCGGCTACTCCGTGGGCCTTGGCAACGTGTGGCGTTTTCCTTATCTCTGTTATAAAAGTGGAGGAGGTGAGTTACATTTTCCAAGTCTACTTTTACTTTTGATTTTAGCAAAATTTTCCATAAACCGTCGTTTTAAATCTAGTCCATAAAGGTACCGTATTATTTTAATAAGCATTGCTGCTAAGCATTTTATAGTTTCTGTAAAAACAAGCTAAGCATGTTACGCTGCTGCAAACGTAATTGCGGGCAGATAACTATGAGAAATTACATTTTATGAGTATGATTTAGCAGCGCACTGCATCCCGGATACTTGCGATTTATTTAAGTGGTGATAGAGCTCGGCTCTACCTACCCTGTTCATTAGCATTTTATTACCTCCGACATTTACGCAAAATGAAATTTTTAAAAATAGTCAAGAGCATACATAAGTATAATAATTTATTCTCAAAATAGTATCAATGTATTGTCCTGACTCACTTTTTAGTGCAAATCAATCAATCATTGTAAATCAATTTATTGTTTCAAGAGAGGGTTGGCATTATATAATAAAGCTGCATCTACCTGCTGTAATTCAGTTCATTATTATTCTGAGAAGATGCTGTCGTGATCGTGGAGGTGCTTGGGTCTCAAGATCTCCTAATTATGTTTAGGAATCTTGTAGACGTGAATTCATAATTACCAAACCACGAAAATATATTCCGAATTGCTGTGACCATGAGGACATCAATTGAATGTTTACAGACTCTTTTTCACGGCAATGCTCTAACAACTCTTGATCGTGATTTAATTATTAAGAATGTACAAGTTAGGTGTTAATACTTTGGTAAAATTTGTAATGTCCTGTACAAAATAAATACTATTTTTAAAGGCCCTGATCGATGAGCGAGTAAAACTGCGTACTTATGTCTCGTCGGTACACCGGTGTGTCCCATTGCAATACCGCGGTTTTGTGCTTTTTTTTCGATTAACGCCACGAATAAAACCGACGTTCTTCAAAACCGCTGTATAGGCTCATACATCGATCAATCACTCATTTAAGGTGATTTAGGTGATTATGAAAAGATTGAGACAGGTTTAAAAAAAGCATAAAGTGAAACACATATCAAAACAAACATACATAAAAGATAACTTAAGGTTAAGAGCACCTTGAAGTAAGATAACCTACGAAAGATATAGTTGTTATAACGATTTATTTACTGAAACGAGCTAATAGGAAGAAAAATAAGTGCACGTGATTGGTCGTCGAAAATAATTTTCTTTCTCTTTTTTGGCTAGATTTGAAAATTGACAATTGATTTGACAATCTAGCCAATCACGATAAAAAAAAATATTTTCGACGTCCAATTACGTGTGTTTGTTTTTGTTCCTATTAGCTCGAATCAAAAAATTTAGTATAGGCAAGTATATATGACTCAGTCATTGGCGAGATTATATCCTATACGTACGTACCAATAAGAATGCTCCAACATTTTCGATACTTAAACCTACTTTAAAAAGGGGAGAACCGACTTCTTACCATAAACAATACCATGCAAGCAGCAACGTCATATTTCTACAAGATGTAATCTTATTGAAGTAAATAACTACTGAGTAGTGCTAACGACTTGTTTAACATGAGACAACATCGCGATGAAGTCAATGTATTATGTACATAAAAAATCGTGAGCTGTGTCTTGTTTGTGTCTCCGTGCGCTAACCGAGGCTGATTGACACTGAATCACCAACTACACGACAATGTGGTGTGAATTACAGCTGATGCCTACGGTAAATTGACACTTTATCTAACCAATCACAACTCGTATTTTTATCAAGATAGCAAATGATTTATTAATGACACCACAAAATTATTTGAAATATAGAAGCGCCTAAGTGTGGTTATAAGGAAAAAAATGACGCATGAAGTCCTTCTCTATGCATGAAGTTATCAGGTGTCCATGCAAATAGAACGAGAATATCCGTTGCTCGGCTTGCGAACGAATAACGTCCGAACTAATGGCCGACTGAGTGAGACCGTGGGATTTGTTCCCGCAAGGAAGGGGACGAAATAGATCAAATGCTTTCAATTATTCTGTAACGTCATTCTATACCTACACTCATGATTATCGTCCGTGCTTATCTTGGCCATTATTTGACGTTTGTCTATACAGATTTGTATATACAAGTAAGAACACCATAAGCGGTTAATACGCTCTCAAATATTTAAGTAGCGTTTCAGTATTCGGGTGCATGCCACTAAAACACTTTTTACAAACTTTCAAGTCTGCCATCAATGAAGTCCACGGTTCAGGTTGTGGATATTTAGTAGGTTTTGGTGAATATTACAATAGTTTATTTAGTTTTACTTAAAATTAATTACCAGTAGGGGCTCCTATCGCAAGCTTGGAGTGACATTAGACTTATCTATTAACTTTTTTTCATCATAAGCATAAAATGATAACAGCATAGGTACCGTGATACCGTAAATATAATAATAACAATTACATATGGATATCGTCAACTGACCCATGATATAGCAACTTTGAATTTACAATAAGTAGGTGGGTATTTAGTTATAAGTAAATACAACCCTATATTTTGGGCTATTCTAATTAGGCACACAGCACTTGGTAGTTTTTTCTAGCTATCAAATGATTAATTCCTATTTCGAGACAGGATAATTAAGTTTAAAAGAGGGTTTCCAAAGAAAACTAGTTTATGTATAGATTAAGTTAATGAAAATAATACATAATAATTTATACATACTTTGTTGAGTTATGTAAAGTAAACTAATCTTCGAGACAGGGTTGCATATTTGCAATGAAAATAATACATAATAATTTATACATACTTTGTTGAGTTATGTAAAGTAAACTAATCTTCGAGACAGGGTTGCCTATTTGCCTATCTTGGGTAGATATAAAACGTACGCAAATTCAAACTAACATCACCATTTAGATGTCAGCAAATGCTTAGGTTAATTGTGTAATTCTTACAGGTCAACTGAAGGAATTACGTAATTATCAAGCATTAGGATATTAGGGATGCAATGAGCACTATCAAGTAAAATACTGTTTTAAAGCTTATGAGTATACAAACAAAACTAAAGCCCAAAATAAAAAGTAAAATAAAGAATAAGAAAGTTATAGCGGTTAATAATAAAATTTGACAAATTCTATACATAGCGGGTTATCCGCACTATGCATGGGGTTTTACCCAAACTATCAGAGATAGATAAATATGTAAGTAAACAAAAACTGGTCTAGATAGAGACAGTAACAGAGATCACACAGAAATTATTTGTAATTTCTTTACTTATGTTGTACCTTGTAACTCTGCTTTTCACCAAATTTTACAATCCTAGGTAAAAAGAAAGTAGCAAGTTTTTTTAATGATTTTTTGTTACAGGTGCATTTCTCATTCCTTATTTCATAATACTCCTCGTATGCGGTGTGCCGATGCTCTTCATGGAGCTCGCTATAGGACAGTACACGGCTCACGGCCCAATAGGAGCTCTATCTCAGATATGCCCGCTTTTCAAAGGTAAATAACCACAACTGCTTCCGGATAATCATTTCATAGACTAAATACAGGATGTAATAACCACTCTCAAAAACAAAAACAATGCAAATAAGATTTTATATTTATATATAGTACATATATAGCCGTGTTGGCCCAGTGGATTGGTACTTCGACTTTCATTCCGAAGGTCGTGGGATCGAATCCGGCCGTGCATCAATGAACTTTTCGTATCGAAAAATTTAAATGCGCTTTAACACGAGCTTTAAACGGTGAAGGAAAACATCGTGAGGAAACCAGTTAGCTTTCTAGCAGCGTCGATGGGCTTGCAACCTGTCACGTATGGAAAGTTAACTTCTGCAAAAAGTGGGCATGTACCGAATATAATATTTGGACATACCTCTGACTACCCCATTAGACATCTTCAAAGGATCTAAAGAATTACATAAAGATCTCTAAGAAATGTCTACCGCTCCCTGGGATACAGTCGTGATCATATTTCATTTTCATTTTTTTCATATAGTACATGAAGGTTATGAAGTGAACTAAAAAATCCAAAGTATTTATTTCTGACTAAAAGCTTGATTAACGATTATTTACTTAATACCTTTCTTATTTTTCTAGTTAGAAAAGGTTTCGAAAAATTATCTTTTTTACTAGATAACTCATCGGTTGGAATCAATCAGGAAACATGCTGCGATGCTTCCATTTGAAATTGACCGTAATGAAATGAGTATAAAATATACTCAATGTTCCGTTCCCATTCAAGTAATAGGTGGCCAAAATATGATCAAAATACTTTAAATTGCAGGTGCGGGCCTGGCGAGCGTGGTGATCTCATTCCTAATGTCTACCTATTACGCAGTGATAATTGCGTGGGCCATCTATTATTTCTTCACCTCATTTAAGACAGAAGTGCCCTGGGCAAGCTGCTCGAATAGATGGAACGACCAACAATGTTGGATGCCATCGCACAATCACACGAAACCTAATGGATCCCAAACGCCCACTGAACAATTCTTCGAGTAAGGTTTGGTTTTATAAATATGTAAGTAGACATAAAAAGAGTCATATAATTCCTGGTTCCTGGCTAAGTAGAGCGTGGCAGAGCTCAGGACCGGGCTATGTGCTTAACGAAGGGAGGCCTACATCCTACAGTGGGTAACTATGGGCATTTGATGATGATTGAAGTCACTAGCTCTTTAACATTCAAGGCTAAAGATTGGTAGAGTTCATGGACTGAACATTTATGAGGCGTAACCACTTATTAAAAACTTACAAAGTAATCATATAACTGTATAAATAAAACTAAAAAAACCGTGCCAAACGCAAATAGGTATAGTTAGCATCAGAAGTAGATGGCCGGTGACTTTCGTATAAGAACATACATAATACTTAATTTTTTAAATTGATACTCCTCAGTTAAGTACTTACCTGCCTGTTATTAAAATAATCACCACATGAGTTTCCAATGCAAAGCAAACCTTTCTGTCGTATTCCTATAAATAGCAAAAATCAAATGAAATATCTGCGTTGTCATCTTGTACCAAACTTTTGTTACAGTAACCAGATGATCGATTACAGTAGTTACTATGTGTTTTTGTAATAATATAGGTACACGTAAAATAGATAGAAAAACACCCAGACACGGAACAAATATCTGCATAAAATACAGATATTTTATCTCGCAGCGTGTAACGATCGAACCCGCAACCTCCTGCGTCTATGGCGGGCTTTCACCCACTGCGCCACAGAGGTCATCAATAAATAAAATATAAATTTAAGATATCATTCGAAACTCTTCTTTTACCTAGTTTAGGATTATATCACGGTCATAGCAATAAACAATTCTCTCACACTCTAACATTATGAGCGAAGTTAACTAAGAGCGAGGCCCCATTAGTGCGTTGCGCTGCGTTGCGTCGTAAAAAATATATGGAAACCGTCGCAGCGTCCGTCGTCGCTGCGACGGTTTCCATATATTTTTTACGACGCAACGCAGCGCAACGCACTAATGGGGCCTCGCTCTAAGCTGAGCCTAGCTCGCGTAGCTATACTAGCTACGGAGACTTACACTTCGATTCACACCACGGACAAGATAAAACTGCAGAACTCTAACTGATCGTTGGCCAATGGACTAGTTTAATTTTACTATCTCGAATATTCTAAGCCAACTAAATATTGCCCAACCACGTAAATAATACTAAGTGAACCAATTAATTTAATCGAATATCTATCAATCGATTATCGCGAAATTAGCAAGCTACGCTAAAGACGACTGAGTTCAAATAGATCGTGTTGATGTATCTAATATAAATTAACATATATAGACTATATATCGACACGCACTGTTGGTAGTTTAACACCCAGGTAGAGAACCAGAATAGGATCATAAAAATCTACAGCGCAAAAGGTAGAGTTAGCTACTCTCGTGGTTTGGTCTGCACTTAACTAAGGAAACCTTGAAATTTATTATTGAATTAACATATTTATTCATTCTTGCAGGAAAAAGGTACTGAGCATGAGTGATGGTATTGAATTCCCCGGTGGATTGCGATGGGAGTTGGCTGCTTGCTTAGTCTGTGCTTGGGTGTTAGTTTACTTCGCCCTCTGGAAAAGCATCAAATCTTCTGCAAAAGTCCGTTACATCACTACCACATTGCCATTTCTACTAATCATTGTCTTCCTTTGCCGATCATTGACACTCGAAGGCGCCGATAAAGGATTGAGATTTTTCTTTAAACCAGACTGGGCACTACTAAAACAATCTAAGCCTTGGGTGAACGCGGCATCTCAGATTTTTAATTCAATCGGTATTGCTTTCGGATCGATGATAATGTTTGCTTCGTACAACCGATTCGACAACAATTTCCTTCACGACACTTTAGCAGTATCCTTAGTCAATGCAGTCACAAGTTTGATTGTTGGAATATTTACATTTGCTACCATCGGAAATATTGCTTTTGAACAAAATACTCCGGTGAAGAACGTAATCGCTGATAGTAAGTATCTGCACTAACGGCTTTCAAATAAACTGATAACCATGACTAACTTACGTTGTAGTGCTATTTGTTAGAAAATGTAAATGTTTATTTAATTAATTTCAGGTCCAGGACTTCTATTTGTAGTTTATCCTCAAGCAATTGCGAAAATGCCAGCGCCTCAATTATGGGCAGTACTTTTCTTCTTCATGTTTTTGTGCCTTGGTCTGAATAGTCAGGTATGAAAAATCCTTGAATCAATTTACTGAGTACAAAATCCAAAAGGTGTCATAACTTTGTATTGTTTTATTACAGTTTGCGATCGTTGAAGTGGTGGTCACTTCTATTCAAGATGGATTTCCTGATATGATACGAAGAAGGCTCGTGTACCACGAACTGTTGGTGCTATGTGTCTGTGCTGTATCGCTGGTATTTGGATTGCCACATATAATTCAAAGTGGCATATTCGTATTCCAACTGATGGATTACTACGCTGCATCTCTGAGCATAACCTATCTGGCCTTTTTTGAAGTTGTCGCTATAGCTTGGTTCTACGGGGTAGGACGATTGTCGAGAAATATTAAACAGATGACAGGTGAGCACAGACCAATCCAACTCATACAATAATGCCTTCCACGCTTAGAAGCTAGTTTTTGTTAAAATTATATACTAAAAATAATTCTAGGCCACCACGTGCCTCTTTATTATGCAATACTAGTATTATCGCTACTAAAGATAGCCTTGACTGTGTACTACAGTGCACTCATATGGTTATGATCTTCATTATAATTTGAATAGACATTCGTTTTGCTCTGTCTAACAACATGTTATTTATTACTTTTCTACATAAACCTATGTCAGATACAGTCATCGTGCAATAAAAGCAAACATGTCATACGCGTCTGTTATCAGCGACAATCAACACACCCTAAAACACGTATTTGCCTTGTTTTACTGTATTCATTTTAAATGCTTGGTAAGTACAAACAAACCGCTTTTCACTGGTAAAATTATAATGAATATATTTTACAGGTCGGTACCCGTCGCTGTACTTCCGGTTTTGTTGGCTGATAGCATCACCGGCTTTGCTGTTCGCGCTGTGGGTAGTTTCTCTGGTGGACTACATGCCTCCCAGTTACAGAGACTACGACTATCCACTATGGGCTCAAATCCTGGGATGGATCATCGCGTCACTCTCCCTACTTTGTATACCGGTTTATGCCGTTATTATAGTCATAAGATCGCCAGGAGACAATTGGAAAGAGGTATTGTAAATCAATTATTTGAGGAAACTTATGATAAACCAACCTACATGCTATCAATCGTTTTGAAGGAATATTTAATTAAGGATGAAAGAAAAATTTTACTCGAGCTGTCTTTATGTTGTCAAAGACAACGATTATGTGATAAGGGCGAATTTTACATATTCTAAATGGTGATAGAATTAGCAATCCGAGTTTTTTATAACTTGCAAATTTGCAATGCATCAAGATGTGTTAGGTACACATACGATAAAGGTTGTTTACCGCTATTAATTCGTTCAAACCAGTAAACATGGGAAAAGAATTTTGTTTCTTACGTTGATTAAACAGTGCCCCGGGTTAACACTATAGTTTACTGATAATGATTGTAGCAATGTGACCGAATGCCCGTTATCGGTTGTACGAACATTGTTTTATTTTGAATAAGTATTCGTCACACACGTGCACACTTTAAGACCCCGTTCAGACGGCATTGTCCTGCACGTTTTTTCACGTATTCGTTTTTTAACGTATATATAGTGGCCATACAACGTACATATATCCATTCACACGACGATTGTACTGCAAAAAAACGTGTACTGCTTATACGTTTAAACGTATACGTCAAAAAATCGAATGAACTTTGACGTATTCGGTTTTTTCCTTCACTTTTCTGCGGCTATTCGTTTTTTACACGAATGATAATTTACCGTGTGAAGACCTGGGTGATTGTACGTTAAAAAACGAATACGTGAAAAAACGTGCAAACAATGCCGTGTGAACAGGGTCTTACTGTTTTTGGCTATACAGATAAGATTATAAGTAGGTGGTACGTCAAATCTCATGAGTAATTTTTATTCTTTTCAGAAATTACGTAACTCTATACGACCAACTTCCTTGTGTGAATGTGGTATCAACGGTTGTGATATCTGCTGCTCCGAGTCGGATCCCTCTGAAGACAAAACTACAATGACCTAGTCGTGGTAAACCCAATGATTACTTTTAATTAAAATAGTGAAACGATTCAATAACCTCCGTGGAATCAGTTCAGAAATACTTGAGATATGAAATATAAACAATTCAATGAGATAATACGACTGTCTTTCATCATAATTATCATTAATTTACAGTGACATGTTACCTACATAATATAGAAAATGCACTCGACCTCAAAACAACAATAATGTTAACGATACAACAATTTTATTAATTTTAATAAAAATCGACGTGTTGAGTTTTATTTTATGTAGAGATTTCAGTTTGGTATGTAAACTAAATGCTGTTAAATTTTTGTTCTTAAATACTGTTTGTCTTTTTTGGAGGAGACTATACTTCATTTCTTGAAGCGAGCTAATAGGAAGAAAAATAAAGGCACGTGATTGGTCGTTGAAAATAATCGACTTTCTCGTGATTGGCTAGATTGTCAAATCAATTGTCAATTGTTAAATCTAGCCAATCACGAGAATATCCAACCACCACCACCAACCAACCACCAACCAATCACGTGCGTTTATTTTTCATCCTATTAGCTCGCTTCAAGAAATGAAGTATAGATGAATTACCGTCGTATTATTAATTTAACAATTCATTATGGAAATGTATCGTAATGAAGAGTTAATAGCAATTTAAGTAGTTAACAAACCTACATTAACTGTGTCACTGGGGCAACACACCTAACTGAATTATTATTTTTTGTTATCATAGACATTTCTTAAAAAAACACGTGAGTGTTCCAGTTTTACTGTAGGTACTACATGAGCCATTTTAATTGTTTATTGTATATCTGTCTCTGTATATACTTAATGAAATGTTTATTTAGGAAAATAAAACACTTGTTTTAAAAATAATGTTTAGTTAACCAGTATTAAATTATATAAATTTTGAAAAGGCAAGTGTTTTTGTCCAAAAACTACATTTGTGATCTTTTAACATTCCATAGAGTTTAACTGTGTGACAGTCAAAGTGATAAAATAAGAGATTATATTTAATTGCTATGCGAATGCTTAAATAAAAAAACAAATTATTAGGTTGTTAAGAAAGAATAGAGACGCTATCTGTTTGGAACTTTTTAGCTTTGGCTGTAACATGTAAGTAGTGCAAAAATATGAGTTGTGAGTTAATACGGCTTTATAATAAAACGAAAACTAAAGGTAGTCGTGGTTTAAAACAGATATAAATTAGGGATTATAAAAAAGAATTACATGAATGGGCATCAATCAAACCAATCAAGGTAATAAATAAATATTCTTGGACATTTCACACAGCGTTTTTTTAGGTAATCCACAGAAGTATTTTTTTACAATTTTGTGCTTCAATCTATAGTTTTAATTTTTTTAAACCAGGACCTACTTTAGTCTTAATTTTAGATTAGGTAGGTTATAAGGTATTGTGATAGTGCATACCGATTCTGCACAGTAAAAGTAGGTACATTAAATTGTTCTATTATATAATATAGCATGAATGTTACATTATTATTATGTCTAAAAATTAGATATTTTTTTCTGTTACCATAATCAATGTAAAGTAAATTATACGAACATAGATATTACCCAAACAAAACCATTTTGGCTTACGAATTTTGAATTTTGCTTTTGGGGTTTTCGAAGCAAACAAAGATTTGAAATCTTTTATAAAATTCAAAAAAAATACCTATTAAGCATGTAAATTTTGTTGGATACATGTTTCTGACTACCTACTCCGTTAATTATTATTGAAAGTCTACTCAGATTTAAGATTTCTTTGGAGAACAAAGAGCCAATTCGTTCTTGTTTGATATCCCAAAAAAAGGTTGATTGAATAAAATCATGAGTGTTAAGTGCATGTAAATAAATTATGAAATGTTGGAATGTAAATAAAAGATGTGAGTTGAAGAACATGTTTTGTTATTTTTGTGATAAAAACTAATTTTACAGCAAATTTAGGGCCCATTTAAGCTACACCATTGTGTATACAACAGATGATTGCTCTGAGTATACAACAGTGGAATTTATAATTACAAATAATGAGGATACAGTATCCTTGACATTTTAAGTTTAAATACATGACAATGTCAACTTTTCAAAAAAAGTAATTCTTAAGTGCCCTGTTAACGATCAAATTGTTTGTCAAATTTTACGTGTTTGTCAAATTATTTGATAGTGTACTGCTGTGTTTGAGGCGTTTGTCAAACAATCTACGTGTTTGTCGTGTTTGATGAAAATCTGGATTGATGTCTAGTTTGACAAACAGGTTTGAACGTCAACGGCGGTGTTTGTCAAACAATATCTCACTCGTTGTATTGACATCATGGAGGACATCATCATCATCACGAAAGGAGAAACCCGAATCTACTAGAAAGTTAACAAATTTGTTTGATATTTGGTTTGATCGTTTAAGCTATTGTTTGATAAAAACGTGAAGTTTGACAAACAAATTTGTCAAACAAATTTGATCGTTAACAGGGCACTTTAGATAATACTTACTGTAAACTCCCACAGATAATAATTATACTATACTACAGTACTATAGTAACTACTCAAGTCTAACTACATCTACACATTAAATATACATGATGAATTTGTGGTTAATCAAAAAGTCATTATTGATTTTAATTCAATTAAATATGTAATTAAAAACACTCACAAATAGATTTTTAACCAACAGTCATTTCTTTTTCCTCTTTGGACTGGTACAGACCTCTTCATCAGGTTCACTTTCGTCTTCTTCTTCCTCTTCTGCTATGCCATCTCCTAAAAGAAAAAATATGTTATTTTATTAAGTGCTTGCCCATATCCAGCACAAAGAGGAAAGTGCTCCACAAGATGGTATTAAAAAGTAATCAGGTCAGACTACTTAGATAAGATTTGATGGGTTTATTAGGTTGATTGGTTGCTTGGAGAATTTCTTTCAGAATTGGTTACCCTTGTAGTCACACATTCCACAATGTTGTAACATAATTCACTATGCATTAACATTTTCTGAGATTGATTTTGAACTGCAGCATGGAAGTATAAAGATTCAACTTTGAGGTCAATGACTGAGGTCATTGACCTCAAAGCTGAGGCAAAAGTTTAGTCACCCTCTACAATCCTATCCTACTTCCTTCCTACTTCCTACTAATATTATAAATGTGAAAGTTTGTGAGAATGTATGTATGTATGTTTGTTATTCTTTCACGCAAATTTTCACTATTTTCTTTACATAAAGTACACAGGGACCTGTTGATTCTGTGTGTTTAACTAAAACATTAACCTAGTTAGTTGCTACTGTGTGTTACTTACCTATGTATGACTATGTATTATCTATTGATACATAGCCCAAGTAGTTACCATGAATACCAACCTAGCTAGTTCTAATAATGGCCGTGTTGGCCAAGCGGTTTAGTACCTCAACTTTCAATCTAAAGGATTGAATCTGTTCATGCATCAATGAACTTTTTGTATCGAAACATTTATAATTTATATGAAAATTACGGGACTTTATCACGTATTTACCTTATTATGAAAGGTTTTTTTCTATATTTAGTTTTACCTGTGACTACTTTTGTTAAAAAAAAACTATTAAGGAAAACAAATAACAGTGACACTGAGGGGAATTCCCATGTAGATGAATGATATTTGGCGTTTGTTTGGATACACGCTTGATATTATGACGAAAAAACATGCGTTTGGATACACATATATATTATTTCGTTTTGTTTTGTACAATAACAGTTACTTGTTATTATCAACGATAATTATCAACACGTTATTATCATGATAATTATCAAGATAATTATCACGATAATTATCCAGGCCAACCCTGTGTGTGTGAAACGTTGTGATCCGGTAACTCCATTTCAAGAGGATGTTGTCAGTGTTGTGTGTCGTCGACTGTCCATTCCTGATTCTGAAGGCGAATTGAGGGTAGTCGTGGATTCTACTCTCAATTAGCGGCGGTAGCTCCAGTTACATCAGTCTACCCGTGACCACGAGCGCTGCAACGCACTCGAAACGTCAGGAAATATAAAATAATAAGGTAAATACGTGTTAAAGTCCCGTAATTTTCATATAAATTATCTCTAATGATCGCGAAAGTTTAAATTGTACTATTGAAACATTTATATGTGCTATAAGACTGAGAGTTAACTTTTGCAAAATGTGGGCATGTAGGTAGGTACCAAATATGTATTTGGACATCTCTGACTACCCTTTAGTTCAGGGTTTAAGTAACTATTATGTACAGTTCTAAATAGAGAATACAAGTAGGTAGGTATTTAAAACAAATAGTTACCTGAGCCTCCAAGGTCTTCAATCATCTTTGTAAGAGTTGCATTTGCAACGCCTTGAAAATGTTCTATAGTCTTCACGAAATTATCAGTATTAACTTGCTCAATAATAGTTTCAATAGTTTTATTATTCTGTATAATAACTAATTTAATTTCAGGTAGCATGGTTGTAAGCAGACCTCTGCGGTGTTTTGAGTTTTTTCTGGTTTTATCTTTTCACTACTGATTAGAATAGAAGTATAGAAGTACTCCAGCCGAGAAAAAGGCTCAAAAAAAAAGCACTCGGCAAAGTCGGCAACAGGTAGGACCAAAACAAAACATACGAAAGAAAGAAAAGTACAGCCGAGCCGCAGGCAACAAACAACTGCCATCACCATGTGATGTGATGTGACAAGACAAGACATTGACAATGACAATCATCATGCTGTCATGTTATTGACAATGAATAAAATCAGCTGACTGTCACGATGTAATGTGTCTGTAATTCACGAGTTTGCAATTTTGTTTGCATTTTCTTCAGCTGATTGCAAAATATTATATCTCGATTTTATTGTATAAATTGATCAAAATGTAATAAAAATGACCAGTAAAAATGCGTGAATACGGAAGATTCGGTCCATTAATAGGGGCCATTGATGAGGGAACTTCAAATGTGAAATTTTTGGTGTGTATCATTATTTTCAGCTAAACTAAAGAAATATTATTAACAAATCTCCCATGCCAGTCTAGTCAATTTCTGATTTTGCAAAACAATAGCTAGGTAGACTGAGTAAAAACTTGTAACACACATTCAGAAAGTCCACACAAGTGTAATGTTTATAAATATTCTAAGATACACCTTCCACATAACTGATATCTTGGTACAAAGGTTTTTAATATAAAAACATAATTCACATTTAAGTAATTTTTTTTATTAGGTATTTGCTGCTAACACATCAGAAGTATTGACATACCACCAACTACCTCTGAGAAGGTTTAGCCCTCAAGAAGGATGGGTTGAACAGGATGCTTCAGAGATCCTCAATGCTGTCTTGGAATGTATTGAGGTAATTATTGTTATTTGTAAATCCTACTATCCTACTTCCTACTAATATTATAAATGTTAAAGTTTGTGAGAATGTTTGTTATTCTTTCACGCAAAAACGTCTGGACAGATTTGATTGAAATTTGGTATGTAGATAGGTGATACCCTGGACACATAGGCTACTTTTTATCCCGATATTCCCGCGGGAACGGGACTTACGTGGGTGAAACCGCGGGGCGCAGCTAGTATATTATATTTCTATTTCTATTCATCCTTACAAAAAGTTCTTTGAATTACTTACCTACTTACTAAATATAATACCAAATATTTGTTACAGGTTACAGTTGATAATTTAAAGAAATTAGACATAAATCCTGATGATGTGGTAGGAATCGGTGTGACAAACCAAAGAGAAACAACTATAGTATGGAACTCTGTTACTGGACAACCACTTTACAGTGCCATTGGTGAGCTTTGTTACATTAATTCAACATTACAAATTAAAATGGAATGTATTACATTCCATTTGGACAAACTCTCATGTAAACATTATTGAAATCTCCATTGATCAAATATGAAATACAGGTTTTGCTTCATTTTTCAGTATGGCTAGATGTAAGAACTGCAAAAATAGTTGATGAGCTAATCAAGACGAAAGGAGCACAGTGCGTGAATGCTGTAACTCAAACCAGTGGTCTTCCATTATCTACATACTTCTCATCTGTAAAGCTCAAATGGTTGTTGAGGAATGTGACTGCTATCAAGGATGCTGTGGCAGTGGGTGAATGCTTGGCAGGCACTGTAGACTCATGGCTGATCTGGGTATGAACATAAAATACTATACTAATTCCTACATATAGCAATATGTACTTACCTACTTGTATTATTTTTTAAACTGTCATGACCAGAACAAAGACAAACAAATCCAACTATCCTATCCTACTAATCATCATCATCTAATATCTATATTAATATTATAAAGAGGTTGTTTTGTTTGTTTGATGGAGGTAATCCCCGAAACTAGTCAGCCAATTTCAAAAATTCTTTCACCAATGTATTTTTTAAACTGTCATGACCAGAACAAAGACAAACAAATCCAACTATCCTATCCTACTAATCATCATCATCTAATATCTATATAATTATTATAAAGAGGTTGTTTTGTTTGTTTGATGGAGGTAATCCCCGAAACTACTCAGCCAATTTCAAAAATTCTTTCACCAATGTGTAGGATGGACTGATGGGATGACGTGCTGCTAGTGTCATATAATAAATTCGAAAGTTTGTGACTATGGATGTTAGAGTATAGGTACTCAATGTTGCAGAATCTGACTGGAGGTGTCCACGGCGGCATCCACATCACAGACGTAACAAATGCATCAAGAACACAACTAATGTCATTGAGGAGTCTGCAGTGGGATAAAGGACTGTTACGGTTCTTTGACATACCAAAGGATATATTGCCAGACATCAAGAGTTCTTCAGAAATATATGGTTACATAGCCACTGGCTCCTTGCTGGGCGTGCCAATAGCTGGAGTAAGTACATTATCATTATCTGTCATCTGGTTACCATAATCACAGATTACATATGTACAGATCTCATCTCGAACATTGAAATGACTCGTTCTTTTTTCGTCGGGCTATTTTTGTGGCGCTAGCTAGCGGCGTTTAGGTCTTGCCTGCAATCAAGAATAATCTAGATAGAGTTACGTAAGACACCACCTCCCCCCAGTCCAAATACAAAACAGGATGTTCTTTCTACTGAGATTCAATTAAATTATTTTGACTGTAGTTTTATAAACAGGTTTTTGTTTCATTTACAGTGTTTGGGAGACCAACAGGCAGCGTTAGTGGGTCAGGGATGCATGAGCTTTGGACAAGTCAAATGTACCTTCGGCACGGGATGCTTTCTTCTTTACAACACAGGTGCTTAGAAACTGAATATTAATTAATCCACACTTCAGGGTAGTAATTGACTACTTTCGAAAACAAAAACCAGAAATTATAATTATTACTCACGTAAAAATATTGTCGATTAGATACCGACAATGTTTGACAATGTTGTAATAATATAATGTCTACCTATATAGTACTACAACTCACGATAGTTTTCAAAGTGAAAAAACCAGAAAAGTAAAATTGTTCAGTTGTGTGGATAAAATAGTAATATTTCTTCCTGCTGTGTTTAAATATTTATACAATTAGTTTTATCAAAACTTTTTATTTTCATGTAGGTGATTCAATTGTACATTCACATAACGGCTTATTGACGACACTGGCGTACAAATTAGGACCAGACGCGCCTCCCGTTTACGCACTAGAAGGATCGGTAGCAATAGCAGGTACTTTTCATTTTACATTACTTATGCATATACCTACATAGTTTAATCTGTCAAAATAAATAACTATTTTTAAAGGCTTTTTTTTATTGATCATGTAAGTCTTATTATACTGCTTTACGAAATTTTCTTGCTCAATATAATCTGCCTATATCAAACGTGCATATTTTATTTAGGGGACACATTACAGTGGCTTCAAGATGGAATGCAGATAATAAATGACGTGAAAGATTCGGAGCCGATCGCTGCCGAAGTGAGTGAAGGAGAAGAAGGGTGCATCAGCTTCATTCCAGCATTCAATGGGCTCTACTCACCACTGTGGAGGAAAGATGCTAGAGGGTAAGCTTAAAGTTTCAGCTCATTTATACCCTGATCACACGTACCGAGTAAAGTGGCGAGAGAGTGCTCTCGGCCGAGCGCTCGGTACGTGTGAACACTTTGACAGATCCCTCGGCCGAGCCACAGGGCGAGAGAGTCACTCGGACCCTCATCTTTTTTCCCGGCCGAGTACCGCCGAGTACCCTGCCCCCCGCTACTCCGCTCTGTCTCGTTCGCTTACTCGGTTGGTCTGAACACGCGCATGACGTCCACTCGCCACTCGGTGCGATACGGCCACTGTTTTCAATCGAAGTTTTGCTTGCAATTTACGATCCATCGTGTCCCACTTTTGTAGTCAACTAAACTACTGACTGTGCATTTCAAAATACGTGTGAACGGCCGAGACAGATTTCACTCTCTCGGCCGAGACACATTTCACTGTCTCGCCATTTTACTCGGTACGTGTGATCAGGGTATGATCACACCTACCGAGTAAAGTGGCGAGAGAGTGCTCTCAGCCGAGCGCTCGGTACGTGTGAACACTTTGACAGATCCCTCGGCCGAGCCACAGGGCGAGAGAGTCACTCGGACCCTCATCTTTTTTCCCGGCCGAGTACCGCCGAGTACCCTGCCCCCCGCTACTCCGCTCTGTCTCGCTCGCTTACTCGGTTGGTCTGAACACGCGCATGACGCGCACTCGCCACTCGGTGCGATACGGCCACTTTTTTCAATCGAAGTTTTGCTTGCAATTTACGATCCATCGTGTCCCACTTTTGTAGTCAACTGAACTACTGACTGTGCATTTCAAAATACGTGTGAACGGCCGAGACAGATTTCACTCTCTCGGCCGAGACACATTTCACTGTCTCGCCATTTTACTCGGTACGTGTGATCAGGGTAATAGCATTACATTCTTGTGTGTCTTTCCCTGTCAAGGTGGTTTTTAAGTCCACTTGATAGTAATATTCACGAAAAATAAAGATCAGCACCATAATGTCATTATGTTGTGTTTCCACTTGTCAGACCTAAATATTTGCAGGATAATGTGCGGTCTAAGCAGCCGTACTCGGCGACGTCACGTGGTCCGCGCGGCGTTGGAGGCGGTGTGCCAACAAGCGCGCGGCGTCGCGGCCGCCATGGCGGTGGACTGCGCGCCGCCGCGCCGCCTGCTCGCCGACGGCGGCATGGCGCAGAACGCATTGCTTATGCAGATGCAGGCAGACGTGCTCGGTATACCACTGGTAAGTTATTGGCTGAAAACATTCGCCGCCCAGCGGGCTTAACATGTGCAACGCGAGAAATCTTCCTGACGTCGACAAAATATCTGCTCTAGCATAGTACGTTGGAGCAGTTCGACATTATCGAGCTTCTCCACGAGCGCTTTTTAGCAAGGCTTTAAGCTCTTCTTGACTCTTGCGTTGTATTATCGTTGCAACGCAGATGTGACATAGGTACAATGATTTGGTCCTTTGCGTCGACGTGCAGCGCACCAATGGGGCCTCGTTAAATGTTTTTGTTGGGATATTTGTTTCCAGATTCGTCCCCTGATGATGGAGAGCACCGCGCTGGGCGCGGCGGTGGTGGCGGGGCGCGCGCTCCGCGTGTGGCCCGTCTCCACGCCGAGCCCTCCCGCTGATACCTTCCTACCCTCCATTACTAGCGAAGGTGAGTTAGATCAAAGATCAAAAAGGATTAAAATTTCGGTCATCTTCAACTAAAATTTTGTATTAGGTACTTTTTAGTCTTAAACATAATAAAATACCGATAAATGTTGAAATAGTAGGTACTTTTGTTTGCAGAAAGAGAAATACGCAGAGTGCGATGGGAGGAGGCCTTGGAAAAATGTATGAATTGGGTGACAGATGGCAATACGGAGCAACAAAGTGTAATGCCAGGTTAACAATTATTTACCTACAGTTTTTCTGAAGGGTTTTTTTTTTCAATTCAGGTTAATAAAGTCATATTTCCTGTTTCAGATGAAATAGATCGAACTACAGCAGTTTTGCCGTCGGGCCTGTTTTTCTTAGGAACAGCTCTCCTTGTCATTATAGCCGATAAATTAAAAGTGTTGTAGATGTGATGTGCGTTGCAAGCAAGCCCTACACGGTCTACCTGAGTCAGCTACCTTCCTCACTGACCTTGCTCAGTGAGGAGTTAAAATGAGTACAAAATTTGTTGCAAAATTAGATCCCCAAAATAACGATGGTTACTTGATTCCATTGTGCCTTTTTATTTTAAAGACGTTATTCATACCTACTTGTTGCTTCATAAGGAACAGAATTTTAGTTTTTAGCTGAACTGAACAATGTGTACCTCCAAAGCTAGATCATTAAAAAAGTATTAATTTATATATGTAGTTAAATTGTTATTGTTGTAGAAATATAAAAAAACTGACAAATCAATATGCATTGAGTTTTATTTTTTTCACTTATGCTATAAAAAACATTCACGTCATGTTACATGTAAGTTTAAAGCCTTTAAATAAATACAAAATTCATGGATCAGAATAGTTGTTAGATAATATCAGTACCTGAGACAAACATCATCTACATCAGCCTTTAATGACAGCTATAGGCCTTAGTTTCACAGATTTCTTACTAATGCCAGCGGCATGGCAAGTATTGACTACATCTGTGACATTCTTATAAGATTCAGGTGCTTCTTCCATCACAAGCTTGGGTGATGCCACTCTGATTGATATTCCTATTGATTCCATTCTTGTCAGTACTTCTTTGTAATCTATGCTACGCCTTGACTTAGCTCGAGATAACATCCTCCCCTGAAATTAAAACATTGTTACATATCCACATCTTTTATGATATTTTAATGTCTGTTTAATGCTGAAGAAATTTATCAGATAAATCAAAAGCACTTACAGCGCCATGACAGGTAGATCCAAATGTTTCAGTCATGCCCTGATGGGTTCCTGTGAGGATGTAACTGCAAGTACCCATTGACCCTCCAATCAGCACCGGCTGTCCCGTCAGCTGATAGTCCACAGGAATCAATGGATGGTGTGGAGGAAATGCTCTGGTAGATCCCTAAAATATAACCATCATGTAAAATATAAAATAAGGTTGTATAAGTATCTCCTGACCTCAGAAATGTTGATATTACCTTTCGGTGCACCAGCAAAGTCTTCAGTTTGCCATCCACTATATGCTCCTCAGCTTTGGCAACATTATGAGAGACGTCATAAATGACATGCATGTCCAGGTCATCTGGAGCCATTTTGAACTGCTTAGCAAAAGCCTGACGGGTCAAGAATGTCATTGAACTACGATTCACCCAAGCAAAGTTGGCAGCAGCTGCCATTGCTTTCAAATAATCTTGCCCTTCAACAGAATTAATCCTAGCACAAGCCAGTTGACGGTCATTTGTCTCAATTTGATCTCTCTTCATTGCCTTCTCCATTTGTACTAGAGCATCAGTAGCCACCTGATGGCCAAACCCTCTGCTTCCTGAATGAATCATAACACAAACTTGCCCTACTCTTTCCAGACCCATTTTTCCTGCTGCATATTTGTCATAGATCTCATCAACCACTTGTATTTCAGCATAGTGGTTACCAGCACCAAGAGTGCCAAGTTGAGGTAGACCTCTCTTCTTGGCCCTGAGGCTGACCTTTGATGGATCAGCAGTCAACATGCGCCCATATTCCTCACAGTGTTCCTTGTCCTCAGCCCAGACATAGCCTTCTCTAAGGGACCAGTCCATTCCCATTTCCAATGCCTCTTCAAGATCACGGGCATTCATTGGGATGATCCCTTTGGAGCCCACTCCCACAGGAATATGATCAAAGAGACTTTGTGCCAGCTGTTCCTGATAATCATTAATATTTTAATAAACCACATACAGTATACTGTAAATTAAATCGGTTAAAGAAAATTTCCTGAGGAAGAGTAAAATAAACTTTATAATGAAGTATTAAAATCAAATACATGCCTTTACTGGTTGAACATCCTTTTCAGTAAGATTAGTCCTCAAAAGCCGGACTCCACAGTTAATGTCAAATCCTACACCACCAGGTGATACAATAGCTTTAGGATCTGACATATCAAAAGCAGCCATATTTCCTGTAATCATTTGTGGAAATTATGAATAGTAATAGTGAATCCTTACAGTCTACCCCGTTAAACAATTTTGTGGGGAGAAACTTCAAAATCATGATGCAATACTTACCTACCTACATCTCTTGGTAAGTACTTAGCTTCAGGAGAGAAAAACCAAAATACCTTGCTTTTCCTCAAAATTTATAGTGTTGTTTTTCGGAGACTTACCTATGGCAAATCCATAACCAGAGTGAACATCTGGTAAGCCGACAGACTTGCCCACGATCCCCGGCAGAGCCGCAACGTTAGCAATCTGTTTCACACCGGGAAGAAACCCTCCCGTCATACCGGGTCTACAAGCGTTCTTCAATTCTTCTAACATTAGTTTCTCAAGCGTACTATTTACATAGAAAACGCCTTCCACATTCATGTTAGGTTGGAATCCTTTCTTGATACGCCAACAATAGGGGTTCATTTTCTCAAGGTACTTGAGTTCCTCATTATATTGCCTTACCACCATTTTAATAGCAGCCCAACTTTACTTATTATAGATTTTATGGCGATCTAAGAACACTATCAACAGAATTAAATATTCACGGATGGAAAAATAAATCAAAGAAAGAGGTCTGCCTTCCTGCCCTATGATTGTGAACCGTTTTTTTGACGGAAACTGAATGAAAGCAGGCAGGCATTGTCAAAAAAACGGTTCACAATCAGCCCCCTGCACTTTTTTATCTCTTACAATTTTTGTCACTGTCGGTGTCATTTTAAATTTTTAATTCAGTTGTCACTTGTCACCTCTTTAGAGTATTGTGTTCTGTGCTTGTCACTGTCAATGCAAAGACATTACATTACAGCTGTTTTGCTCGATTTCGTAATCAATCAATTTCGAACCCCAAAAACTATTTTGAAACGGATAGAAATATCTACACAATGGCAGCGCTGATGAAGCTACGGCAAATGCCTTTAGTGCAGCGATGTGTTTGGAACCACATGAACAAAATGGGTAGAGGGATATCTACTTCTAAAAAGAACAGTGATTCCGCTGCTGCAGCACCTGCCTGCGAGCCTGACCAAGATAAAAACTGGGTAAGCTATGGCTTCGACTTCAAGAGCAAAGAAGAAGACACCAATGCCCATCATGCATCGTTTTTCTTCTCAATCACTCTTTGTATAGTATTTGGAGGCTTTGCATGGGCCTATGCTCCTGATGTCCATCTGAGGGATTGGGCCCAACGTGAAGCTTTCTTGGAATTACGCCGTCGCGAGAAACTTGGACTACCTCTGATAAGCCCTAACTATGTTGAACCCAGGGCAATCAAACTGCCATCTGAATCAGAGCTCTGTGATGTTGAGATCATAATTTAATCACAAATCTTATGTACCTATGTAGTTTATTATAATACTTAATAAATATGCTTCTAGACGACATTTTTTTATTTGCTCTTTTAATTATTTTCTTTTTTGTATGACTACCTACCTGATTATGATGTGTTAATGTTTTTTAACCCAATCTAAACAATTGAAAACATATTGTGTCTAGTATAACTTTACAGGAAACCTTTTGGTAATTCTATGCAAGTTAAATCACCAATTCAGTTAATTTATACTTAGATTGTAAATAAATACATTATGATTTAAAGATGACAAATAAATGCAACTTGATTTCAACAAATTTGAAAATTTTATTGTAGTTTAAAAACATATTATTTATTTATTTATTTAAAGCCTGTGGTGTCCCACTGCAGGGCAAAGGCCTCCCTCCTCTCTCCTTTTTTTTTAAAAACATACTATGATAAAAATCTTTGACGATTGTGATAATTTATAAATTCTTTTTAGTTCTACACCCAACATCTAGACAGCTTTGACTTTGACCAATCTTCCTCCAGATAATGCAACATACACACAGTTCGAATATGCTGTTACGGCATTGACACAGCCACCTAAAGTAATGTCCCCGGCAGCTTCAAGTTGGTCATTTGATATTTTCCATCGCCTTACATGGCCGTCCCATCCTCCTGTCCAAACAAAGTCTCCATCAACTGCTAAACTGGTGACTATCATGTCACTCACCTGCAAATCATAAAGACATGTTAGGTACCTAATAGGTATTAGGAAAACATTTGTTTTGTGTGTTGTGAGCTCGCAGTGTTTTTCGCTTTATCTACTTTGTTGTTACTGTTGTGCTACGTATATTTAATAAGCTTTGATTTTGCAATGAGGGATAGCTTAGTGTAGCGTCTAAGACAAACGCGAATGCGGTTTTTTAGATGTCCGTAAAATGTTATTTAAGCGACTTATGTATATTTAAATAAATAAAATAAATAATTTAATCTTTTATTGAAAAACTATCGATAAACTCTTACAAGAGTTTATTTTTTTTTAGTTTATTTTAAAAACCGACAATAATCGGATGGCCTGCCAATGTTGGCGCCAACTAGACCGCCAAGTAGCTCTCTACACGTTGCCCCAACACGTTGGCCCAACACCTTGGCCCAATGTGTACAGCCGCCATTACAAGTGCGCTTGTGCCCACGAAAATTGAACGCAATTGAACTTTAGCTACTTGACGCTAGATGGCGTTTATAACAGGCAATAGAAATAACTTATTGTATTGCATTAGTTATGTAAACAAACGCCTTTTTTAAAAGCTCTAATAATAAGTTAATCTAATTATACAACAATTTAAATAAAGTACTTCAAAGTTTAAGGAAGGTGCTTATCTAACCTTAACTTCATGCATAAGTTTAAATTCTTTATCAACTGTGGCGCAGTGGAGTCTCAAACAATTACCGCTCCTTTCTGTTACAAGGAGCCAGTTCCCACTTAGTTTTATTGGTGCTCTTCCTTCCATGGTATGGCGTGTAACGAAACGCGTCTTTGACTCCTCTGAAAAAGTTCAAGATATTCTCCTCTATATCTAGGTAGGTAGGTAAGGTAAGTACCTAGTTGCCTATGTCAAGCTTTCACTGGTATTAATTGTGTCTTGTGTAGGTATATCTATACAAAATGAAATACCTACCTAAGTATATTTTACTACAATAGGTACCTAATAACCGAAGTAGGTCTTATACTCGGACCTGTGTCAGATTGTAGCGAGGGTTCAGGGTTCGAAGATGTGATAACAGAATGTGGTAAGTACCTACCAATATGTCCAACCAAATACCAAATCTGATGCACTCTGTTATGTAGGTATATCTGCCTTGGTACCTAGATGCAGACACAACTTGCCTGGTTTAATTTCGGTGACGGTTACATACAAATCCCGTACAGTGAACATGAATGGGGGATTGTATTGCACATTCTTTACTTCTTCCAAAACATTGTATGCAGCTTTCAAACTGTTGTCATTGTAAACAGTAACCTGTTGAGAAAGGAACAGGTTAAGACTAATAACCGTGCTGTATGTACCTAACTCTTATCAGACCAGACCTAGGGACAGCAGCAATATATAAAAATTATATAACTGCAATAACTTGATGATTTTAAAGTCGATAAAAACCTTCTAATACAAATAAATGGATGTGTAAAAAAAGAATTTAGTAGGTAAGTAAGAATGAATGAATGAATGAATGAATAATTGAAATAGTAGATTGCTATACAAGGGGACAAAGGCAATTTTCCTATGCACGAGATGGTTTATCGCGCGAGCGTCAGCGAGTGCGATTATAGTTCGAGTAAATGCATTAAACTATATGAAATTAAATCAAATTTATAGACTACAAGTCAAAATCCTAAAAAATATTGTACCAAATAACATTAAAATCCAATTTCAAAATAATGACATAAATCTATTTAAGTATTGTAAAATCCTACCCATTCACTCCCAATTTAGTTATCAGCTTTTAAAAGAAAACTTTTTTAATGAAGCGTACAAAACAGAAATCAAGCATCCTGTATACACTCGAGCAGTTGCTCAAAACAAGTTAGTCACTCCATGCGCAAACAACATGTACGGCGAGAGGACAGCTAGCTACATAGTTCCTCGGCTCATCAATAGCCTACCATTAGAGTTAAAAAACAATATCAATGTAAAAAACCTAAAATCTAAGTTAAAATCTTTTTATCTATCTAATATCTAAATTTGTAACCTACTACCTACTACTGTTAGTAGGTACCTACCTTAACTATGTTGTATTTTTATTGTAAACTCGTACAGCTCACTACAAACCTTAGTGGTTTTTTGATGCTGTATAAATCTTGTTTTTATAAATTTAGTCTTTATCCGTTAAATAAATTTAAAAAAAAAAAAAAAAAAAAACCTACGGCTCACTGAACCAAGCTGTGGCTTCCAGGACATACCTACAGCTGTCCATAATCACTCCTAAATTTCTAACATTGTTAGAAAAAGGAACGACTACATTGTAAAATTATTGTATTTGAGGTAATGATAGCCAGTTAATTTTAGCTATTGTACGGGTAAGGTAAGTGATCTAGTTCAGTTTGATAATTCTTTGTTTCAAAACTCAGGTAACTTTTTAAAGTATAATAGGTAGATATATTGTACTTACATTACCATCTTCATCGCCGGTAATAAGTTCTGTCCCAGAAACATTCAGCGCGATAACATCTGCTCCGCTAGCTGGTAGTTCGATGATCTTCTGACCTTCAGTTGTCCATACCTTAACTCCTCCATCATTTGATGAAGAGTACACTTTTCCTGAACCTGCTGCTAAAGCAAATGGCTGAACTGCGTGTGCTGCCCATGTAACTCCAGGAGATAAGTTGCTATCATAAGACTGTAAATAAATAATGGATTCATATGTAGCCAAAACTAAATCTAAACTAACTATAGATGTGGGCAACATCTTTAGTTGATATTAATTTTTTTGATAGGTACTTTTATTCACGGCAGGAAATTGGAAACAAGCTGGTAGGTAGTTGGTAAGTATCTACCTACAGGTGATGGTAAACTTTATGAAGTAGGTATCTAGAGAAGGAGATTATGTACCTAATCTTGGTAGGTATTTACTTCCACACGACACAAAGGTTTAAGTCTCTACCAAGTTTTTACCTATGTGAAGTAAAAGTGGTCTCTACATAGTTACCAGGTAGTTTGTAAGGTAGCTTACTTTGATGGAGCCGTCTTCAAAACCAGCATATAGTTTGTTATCCCAAGCTAGCGCACATGGTTCCGATTCAAGTTTAAGTTCACTTTCTATCTGCAATGACATTTTTTTAAATGTTGTCGATAACGGTGATAATAGTACAAACGTGTCAACAGATAGCACTGTAGTGAGATACGCCTGCTGTTGCCAAAATTTCAATGGACACTACCAGAAGCGAGATTGAAATATTCTAGAGTTATATAAATAGCTTAGACGTTCGATGAACTTACAAACAAATGCCAGGAATAGCACGGTTCTAGATCTATCTCCAGAAATCTCCATGCATAGTAGATAAATTATCTTGAGTTGTTGATCTGATCCAGGTAACTATCCCCTTTATTCCTCAGTTAAATTGATAATTAAATGTTCAACATACTTATTTTAAAGCCATTTGGATAATCATACACGTACCCACCATTTTTTTTAAACTTGTCAATGATGGCTTTTATATAGCTAGGTACAGTCAGCAACAATAATCCACCAAAAGAAAATCCAAAAGAAACTCACAAGATTAAAAGAACTGTTTCGTAATTGACCACAATACCGTACCTACCTACTAACGAGCTAAACCGCAGCAAGCTCTCTCTCTTTTGTGGAGCATAGGTGTCTGCCTAAAGTTCCTACTCTTCTGTAGGCCTAAATTTTTCACCGTGTTGTCGTAGAGAACGATAATTAGGTACCTATTTGATATCGACGACGCGGATTGTCAGGATTGGTCCCCAGTTGGTCGCCATACGTGGATCGGCACAATATAATACCTACGTAGGTACCTATAAACTTACAAAAAAAAAATGGTGAGAAAGGGAAATCAAATGTGTCATTCATATAACGATGGTCATACGTTGACACCTCGTATCTACTATAAGTCAAACTTTACAGTAGAGAGAAAAAACTGTCTAAAATATGTTATAGCTACTATAAGAATGAAACAAAAATATAGTTGGTAGACAATTTGTTTATTTATTTAACTAAATTAAAAAAGACAAGGACCTCTTGGAGTTTTTTACGGTTATATCAATTTACAATCAGTTACGAGTTGACAATGTCAAAATCATCTCACAAATGCTAGGTTACGTGTAGTCAATGTGACTTAATTAAGAGGCAAGTTGTCATAAAAAGAATGATAAACTGCAGGTATCACACTTTTAAGAGCTTGCAAATCATTAGACTTGATTGATGTAAGTTTCAGAGGTTCTTTAATTCATTTCAAACCCCAAAACAAATCGAAAATCGCTGCCTATCTTCCTCAGTAAACTCATTAGGTACCTACACTGACGTTCTTTGGCAAAATGCTGAACTACAGGTCTCTTTTATTTTTCTTGCATTCATTTTGCATCATTTCTTTTCCATCCTATGTAATATTTCCAGACTCTCCTAATTTTTATTCTTTTTTGCTATCCAGAACTCCTTTTCGCTTTTTCTTCTTTTTAGTATCGTCCTGCAGAATGTTACTTCTACTCTCTTCATCAGAAGAATGATGACTGATTATGACCCCGATAAGACATCATGATGTCTTATCGGGGTCATAATCAGGGTCGTCATCCGTATTCACTTGAATTGTATCAATATCAGAAGTGATTGGTATTGATCGATGTAGAAGCTTCGGTTTCATGGAAGTAGTCATGGTTTTGCAGTTCAGCAAGACTTGTATCAAAAATGATTTGAGGTTCAAGGTTTTGGTTTATTTGTTCTTCAGTTATTTTTTCAGCGTTTATGTTAAGTTGGGAGCTGGTAGGTTGCTGATTCAGAAGTGGTGAAGTTGTAAGTTCCTGGTCTTGCAAATGATTCAACGAAGAACGTGCAGATAGATGTAGGAATATCTTGGTCGACTTAGTGATGGAAAGTAACTTAATGTTAGCACCTATACCGTATAGTAAATATCAAACCATAATGTTGTATGAAATTGAATCAAAATAACAAACTTCCTTTCTAATGAAGTAGGTACGCACGTATTACACTATTTACACGTTTTGTACACGACACACGTATAAAACTTACTAAACTCTTTTATTATTTCAATAAAAAACTTTAAAAGAGCAGCGAACTCCTTACATCACCGAAAAATAACAGCAGAGTGAAAGAAAATAACTACCCTCATCTACCGTTTAGTTAGTGTTGATACCACGTAACAGCACTTAAACTGGGAATCTAAGAAGGTTCAAAATAGTGAGGTGTCAACTTTGAAAAAAAATGTTCGAGTAAGTTTTTTTGCGGTTTACGAGCTGCCAATGTAAGATCCGGCGCGAAATTTAGAATTTTTTCATGTGCATAACTTATTTTGACAAAAAATGTAAGATACGAGGTGTCAACATATGACCATCGATAAGCAAATTCACCAAGTATTGTAAGTACTTCATATCAAAAACAACGAGCGCGTTGAAATCTTTTGCTTTAAATCACCTGTAAAGACATCAACGCGTTTATTGTTCCTTTTGCTCCAATACCTATCTCGTTTTATTATTACTGTTACTGGTAATTATACTATTTTATATATGTAATAGGTATTAGACGAAATATTCGTTTTTTTTATTATTTGCCTTTCTTATTTTAAAATCTCAATAAATATTCTGTTACAAGCACTTATATCTACAACACGTAACTCATTTAGAGAGCACGGCCAAAAATTAGTAGTCTGTGCTCGAAATTGTTTTAGAATAGATGGTCAATTTTATAATTCTTTTGTAACGAAACAATGGGACCGTTGCCCTTTCAGGCTAGATACCTTAGATTACACAAGCGTGTGACACAATAAATTCATTAATCCTGGCTGGCGGAAGAGTCCATTCATACGCTACCCGAGAAAGTGAAAATGCTAAATTGCTGTTATAATGCCGTGAGACATTTTTTACTATTGTAGCGATTGTCGGCATTACATCATTATACACAGGCACGCATAGTGGCTACTGGCTTCAATATAAGAATACAAGGTGTAATAAGATAGGTACATGCGAATTCACAAACTATTGCAGATTAAAACATGGATCTTACAGAGCCTGTGTCTATAATAAATAGTTTATAACAAATCAACTTCTCTTTTTGTAGTTGTAGAAGAGACCTACAAAAAAGAAAACCTTTGCATAACACACGACAGATCTGTGAATGGTTTTCTTTAAACTCCTCATTTACACCCTATTAATGTACAGAGCTGTACTAAGTAGGTACCTACACGAAACTACTACCACAGATAAAATAATACTATGTAGGTACAGATGGTCCATCTAGAACAATAATTTCACTCTTGTTTTTCTTCGGGCTATTTTTTTGTGTTTTATTTTGCGGCGCCCCTAGCAGTGTTTAGGTCTTGCCTGCAATCAAAAATAAGTAACTCCATCTCTAGTGCACTTATTTTTTAATGGGGGCAAGACCTAAACACTGCTAGGGGCGCCGCAAAATCAAACACAAAAAAAAGCCCAAAGAAAAACGGGAGTGAAATTAATGTTCTACATGGACCATCCGTACATAGTATTATTTTATCTGTGCTAATACTTATAATATTTTAAACGTGATGTGATGTGAGCAAATGTAATAAGGTCAGGTCATTAAAATAATGTTGTGTAATAAGAGTTTCCCATGCGTCAAATATCTTGGAGCACTTACAAATGCAGGCCAAACTTGGTTTACTAAAACCGTCAAAATTGTGTCCTAGATAAGTAAAAACAATGATCAATTGTTCTTACGTGTAGGATTAGGCATGGTAAATGACACATAAATCCAGTACCACCAACTCCATAAGTAACGTCATTTGGCCTATCCTATTGTATAACCGAATAGATAGGTACCTCCTATTTTAAATAAATGATTTACATGTTTTCGCTTTTAGCGCAACACTAATCAGGATCTATTGGACAGCCTTGTTAACACCTTTCGTAATATTCGTCTGCAGCTGAAAATGTTAACCCAGTTCAATAGGTAATATTTGCAACTTGAGGTCTACAGATAATTTCCCAATGGTTTAGCATATTTTAATTATTATTAAACTATATTTGTATTTGTATTTGATCTTGTTTCACATTGCTTGAGGTCGGCTCAACATATGGCGATAATGGCGCCTAATTTAATGCATTACCTACCTTATTATTGGTATATGTAGCGTCTTTTTACAATAAATAATTCATTCATTCCAAAGCAACTATGCTTGTATTACCTATCATTATGTACCAGATGACTACTGCTATTTACAACCTTTACCTATGCATAGGTATATTTTGTATATAGGCAGATACATAAATTCATTTTCTCTAATATTGGGAAATCTTACACAATAAATAAAACAATATAAAAATTTAAACATTTATGTATAAGTATAAAAATATAATAAGTTTATTTACAAACATTCACATCAATTTGATGTATAAAAATTGAAACTTGCACGATGCAGTACAGTTACAGTTTGGCGTATCTACTTCTTTCTGGCCGACGTCGCTGCACTAACCTTTCCTGTCGCTACAATGAGTCACAGGCAAAACTACATTGTTTTTGTTTCATGAATCTTCTCGAACATACAATGTTCAGTAAGGCTACTGTCCATTACCACATTGGAATCCGAAGATTAAAGTTGCGTTTACACCAGAGATGAGTTGAGATCACTCGAGGAAAACGCGACTCAAGGAGCGAGGAAAATATCCACCTATATTAGAGCTGCGCTGAGCGAGGCTATGAAGTGTTATTATAAGCGGATATTTTAATTGCGCACTCAGCTTTTTTGCACAACTCTAATGAAAGCTTATCCATATAGCCGGTTTCTCGAATGCAGATTCATTGGTCACAAATAATGCATCGCATTGATCAATATTTAAAGAGGCGAATAACATCACAATCATTGCAAGGACATTTCAGAAGTCAAACTCTCACAAAAAAGTATAACTAATAATCACACAATGGTGAACCATTGCATGATCCTACTTGTCGCATGCGAACGAAATCTGGAGCAATCCATGAAATCTTACACGGCCTCTTTAACTCCTTTCAAAGTATCAATAGACAGTGGCGTTTTCGGCTATACAACATTAAGTGTGATTTCAGTGCTTGAGAGAAGAGATTAATGCAGAGGGTCAGCCTAATACATTCACAGGGTGGTTTAAGGGGCACCGTATTCAGACGAAGGCGCAGAAGCCGGGGGTCCGTACTCGGCCTGGGGCGCCGAAGCTGGGTAACCTTCCTGCTTCTGTCAACAAAATAAAGCAATTTGAATACGTAAAAAAGTCAATTTAAGAAATTGTTCACGTCGCATTAGCTGCTGAGTATAGTCTTTCCTAATTTCAGGGCCTCTTTTTCCGATATTGTACCATTGAGTCTCGAATGTTTTATGTAACCTTTTTGAATGTTTTTTGATCCTAACTGGAGGTATTTCACAATTATAATAGGCACTCGTCAATAACAATGCTCCAGATGCAAGAAAAAACCGTAATTTTACGGAAATATTAATTAAAATAATAATATTAGCTAAGGAAAAAAACCAAATTGAGCCCCGAAGAACTATCGCGCTATTTCTGAAGCATCATAAAAACTTTATCATTATACCTACATCTGTGGCCGAAAAACAATTTCAATTGAAATTCACAAACGCCTGGCGATGATCCAAGCAAACAGGATTACAAAACATAGTATCTATGGAAATTATACAAATTCAATTTCACAAATCGAAGGTTGCGCGTAAACGGAATGCAAAGTACTCACTGTAATCCTTATTGATGCGCTTTTATTTATTTATGTTCTTTGGAAACTAAAATTTATTGCGATTTCGTTAGACTTTAGGTCCCTGCTTACTTGTATCCTGAAACAACTTGATGTAATTTTATGAAAAACACCTCGCATGAATTTTTTTTCCAACACTAAATACCTATATTCAAAATATATTAACCTACATGTATGTAGCTCAGGGTGAATGTAGCTTTCTTTTAGAGAAAGAATTTTCGAAATCGGCCTTGTAGTTTTGAGTTTATTCATTTCATTATAAACATACACAAAAATACAAATCTTTCCTTTTTATCATCAAGCAACACAGACAAAAGCTCACACAAGAAATGTTATTAGGAATAATAGAGAGCAGTATCGTAGCTAAATGTAATCATTTTGGTTTTTTTATGCAGGTATGTGACCTAGATACGTCATATCAAAAATAGATGAGTGGCTGGTTACTTAAAACAAGTATTACATGTAATAGTGTAGGTAATCAATGTAACGAATACTTTCGTTTGCAGGTTAATTTAAAATTCAATTTGACCTACCAATAGGGTTTATTTACGAGTACCTAGGTACAAGAAAATAACTGTTATTACGGTGTAATTTTAAAGGTAGGGTTAAAACTTTTACTAGGACTTCGTTTTAACTCGTTCATTATAGTATTTTTTTACTTTAACTTAGTTAATTATACCTACAGTTCCAGACTTTTAACATTAAAATGATCACGACTGTATTGGGTCCGATGGACTTTTCTTTTCAGATCATAAATCATTTTAGAGATTTGTATTTTGGATTGCGTAGCGATATATTATGTTTAATCCGTTTTGGTATGTACTGTACATGCCCGTATTTTGTAAAAGTTACTATTCTATATTCCACATAACAGGTTGCAAAGCCAATAATTAATAATAATTGACGATATTAGAAAGCCATCTGGTTTTTTTTATTTCCTCATAATGTTTTCTTTCCCCGTTTAAAGCTCGTGTTTTATAATAATTTAAAAAATCCATAGGTACTTATAGAGTTCCTGTATTAATGACTCATTACGTTTTTGGGGGACGACGCAGGAAACACGCATACCCTGGATGGTGCTAAGTTAACGTCTTCCGAATGAAACTTATTACATTAGTATCTTGAGTATTCTTTTTAGGCAATTCAAGTAGAGTACTACGTAGATAGATCTGGCCTAGATTAAAATAATAAATTGCAAAACCTTAGGGCAGAACAGAAGCGTGTTGCGTCAGTATAATGATGATGGCTGTGCACTGAGAACGTTAGGTCATGCAAATAATGCCCTGCGGTGCTTCCTGCCTAGGCCGTCCCAGGAAATGTTTATAGCTTACTTTCACAAAATAGTGCAAGCGCATCCTCACGATGCGAGGTGGGGCACCCACGACTCCTCGATACCATCAACGCTTTAACCAACGACCGTGAAATACACTCACTTTATGCTATGTGAAGCCTAATTGAATAGTCCCGTTAGACTACTGACCTGACCAGTATATTGCAGAATGCAGACTGTTATACCTTTTGATGTTACTTATATCTTCTTAGATCGCTTGTTGATCTTGCTCAACAAGACATAAATATCTACTGATTTCGATTTGAAAGATGTTACCGCGACATCGCGGTTCTTTTGTTTTATTAACTCCACTTGAAATACGCAATTACAAAATCTATTTCCAGGGTCGAAACTATATTTACCCGACATTATTTTTCCAATTAATTTCCACTGTTTACTAACCTGAGTCTTGTATCTGATGAAGTAAACCTCCGGTTTGGAAGGCTGCGTGGGCGCGGGGGTGGGGATCACGATGTCGGGCTGCTCCTCTGGTTTCTTCACCAGCACATAGACGAGGGTCTTCTCCTCGTTCTGAGGCTGCAGCGGGATGATGGGCGCGGTCGGGGTAGGCGGGGTCGGCGCCTTGATGAACACTATCTTGTAGTGCTTCTGGGGAGGAGGCACGTAGATCTGCTTGCGGGGAGCAGGGTACTCGTTGTCCGGAGGCGGCACGTGCACGTACACATGCTTGTGCACGATGGGCTGCTGCGGCGGGCCGTACTGCGGCGCAGGCGCTCCGTACGAGGCGGACGGCGGGCCGTACGAGGCGGACGGCGGGCCGTACGAGGACGGCGGCTCGGGCCGCGCCAGCGCGCACGCCACCACCGCCGCTACGAACAATGATCTCAGCACCTGCACACACAAATTAACGATCACATTGGAATAATTAGGTTAAAGTTTAGGTTTCTGGATATGTCCAGCACATGAGCACTCGATCCGTATTCACTATCCTAGCGTTTCAAATTGTCACCAGATCACTAGGTCGCACGGTTCACTGTCACGGGCACCTACCGTTTTGTCACACATCCTCAGCTAGTTACACAGGGGTTTGGATAGAAGTGTCCAGCAACCAGGCGCCACCTGTGTTTATAAGAGATGTGCGCTCCATATCCGGGGAGGGGGCACTTTCGATGGTTCTCATGGGTTGCGCAATGCGGTGCGATGGGGCTCACGCGCGCCTCCTACCGCGGCCCAGCCGCCGCCGCCGCCGTCGCACGCCGCCGGCGATCGCTCCAAGCCATCACACACCTGCAGGCTGTCACTCACGTTTCATGTTACATTTAAAATTACCTCTGTATTATTCGATTTGATTACACCTTTGAGAGCCGATAAATTCTGGTTGTAATCTGACATTTTCCTGTAATTTCACGATGAGAATGACGGCAGACCCGTTCAGTGTTGGCGTTGCATACTTACTAGTCAGTAGGTATTTTTATTATGCTTAATCAATGCTAAATTATAATGCAGTGTTACAATTCGCTATGGCATTAGTAACGAAATGTCAATTTAAACGCTTGGTAAATTGCGCTGAGTTCATAATTTCTTTTACTTTAGTTTGCCCAGTGCATGTGCATAAAGAGCAGTTAAGCAACAATAACGTTTAGATATTTAACGAAATATAGCTTCATAACTACACATTTCAATGATGTTGATATCGAGAGGTATGTTTAGTATACTGTAAACCTATAATAGTGGGTAGGTACTCGTCCATTCACTATGTAAGTAGGTACCTACCCGCAACTATTAATTACATACAATACTTACAATAGAATTGAATCACTAATTGCAGTCAACGTTCAGATACTCTCGGAATTAATATTAGCCGCAGTTGACTTCATGAAACGGATCTCGCAATTGATAACATGTCACGTTATTGTGTTCTGTGCAACGCAAAAGCCTTTCCATGTTTAGTGGTGCTCTGACGAGGGTGTGCCCTAGCTCTCTTGTGCGTTCTTATGTGAACAATATTTATATCCTGTGACCCTATCACAAAGCGAAAATATTCCACATTCCAGTAATGATGTTAAAGTGTGTTTTATACCTATTATATGGGAATAATTGACCTCTCTCTGACCCCACTCGAGCTTGTAATGTGGAAATACTAGGAAGATATTCGCGCTTGAGCCTAAAGCCTATTTCTATCGTAAACCGGTTGATCAATAAATTGTATGTATAGAAAAAACATGAAGTTTCGTGAACGTAAACTGGAGGAGGTACGTAATAGGTAGGTACTCAGTTGCATTAGAATGCAACTGAGAGCCTACAGGAGGTTATTTTTTTTTTGTTTTGTTTTACTAACTATATTCAATCTCACATAGGTGTATTTTTTTGTTGGGGCTTTAATATTTGTGATTGTATTTTATGTTATGTCTAACTTTCGTTTTCATCAGTACCTACCTATCAATTTTTTACACGTTATTGTACGGTACTAGTAACTACTGCAAAATTTCAAGTGGGAATATTGTAATCGCTGATTTATTTATCGGAATCATTAAGTATCTTGAGCCCTCTTACCATGAACATTGATGGTAATCCAGATTAATACGTGTTGGAACACTTGTATTATGAGAATACACTTGTGTACCTACACAAGTGATTTGTTTGTAAGCACATTACATCTGTCTTTTAACAATAATTAGGTATCCCACTCCACTTGAGCCTATTGAAAAATACATTTACATAGATATTCTTTTAGAAATTCAAGAACCAAACGCAATGATGAATATGGCTATTTTTTAGACCAAACCTTTTGAAACCATTGAAGCTATGCAGAAACGGGGATACCAAAAGCTTCGCAAGTGACGATTTGGTGACGAACACCATTCAGTCTTAGTCACAATCACAATAATTGATTAGAGTACGTACATGTCCAACACATCTCGAGCCCTCAGTACGCCGTCGACGGGATTCATAAACAGAGGCACAATTACCCTATGCATTGGGATCATAAATAAATATTGTGAATTATTGTTGGCAAAGAAATGGCGGAAAGTACTCTGAAAAGAACGTATCGATTAAAAAATATTAGGGTGAGTTTTTAAATAGTTTTATTAAGCTTGACACGTTTGTTTATTTGAAAAATGCTGTATAACTTAAAGCTATGTCTTGGAATCAGTTTGATCAATTGAGTGACGATCTTATATTTTGCTGGCAAACTCTGAAGTCGGTCTAATATGGCTACGGACGTATTACAACTCTCAAATATTGAAAAGAACTGCAAATGCATGTCCGATACGCAACATACAAATATGTAACTTCTTTGAATAAAAACACAACGACCCAGTTATTATAATCCAAATCTATTAATTTCACCAAAAGTAAGAAACTTTGCAACTAATAATCATAACACACATAAGCTTACCTACCTAATGCTCTCCTTATTTTAAGATCGATTTTTTTCACAAAAAATGCCTTACTTTATAATTACCTAAATATAAGATAATGAAATAATATACCTACTTACTTACTTACTTATAGATTTAAGTTATTTTTGTTCACTTTTTAAAGTTCCTTTCCTTGATTACCTTTTTAGGTTGACCATATAATAGAGCAGACCGTGTAACTCACGTCATATTTGAACTTCGCGTTCGTTTCGATACAAACGCGATGCGATCAAATGTTTCCTTTTTAGGGCTATACTATAGCTCAATAGGGAATAAAAGAACCATTGCAGGATCACTCGGTTTTTCGTCTGTCTGTTTGTCTGCAAGCAGGTAGTAGTAGAGTACCTACGTATAGAGAGTTGAATGAACATATTTTGGAATTTTTGGAATGAAAGATGTTTTTAAAAGGTTTTGGTAGGTACTTATAAACTACAATCCTACAATTAACTTAACTTATAAATATATTATTATAATATTTATAAGTTAAGTTAATTGTAGGATGATTCTAGAAACACGGGAAGTACGGTAAGGTACAAGTTAAAAATAAGTTCTACGAGTATAAGTAAGTACGGATCCCTCAATGTGCAAGTCTGATTTGTACTTGACTAGTTTTTATTTTAATCTTGATTGGTAATGTTTTCAAAGACAATAACTACAGGATTCTTAATTTAAGATGAGCGAATATAATAATAATTCTTCTATAAATATAAACAATTAAAAGTAATTATTTTATATATTCATTGAAGTGATAAAAATACGTCGCATGTTATTATCTTCATCAGGGTAAATTGAGATGCATGGTCAAATAAAATCTTGTGAGATGACTGACAATCATGTCAATGATAAATGCATCGATTTCTCTAATGAGCGCATCTCGCCACTAATGTCATGTACATACTGGTATGTTGTGTTGACACAGTGCAATATTATGAAGTACTTATACTCAAGAATGCTGAAACCGTCTCTAAGTATTTTCAAGGTTCAGTGTGACCTATGAGCTAGAAGGTGCATCTGACAATCTATATTCTATTTACCTGCACTGCATACTTTCATGTTTCAAGGACGAGAGTGTTGCGAATTAATATCTGAGTACCGAATAGAAAAAACTTATTTTATCGTCAGGTGTAATTAGCCGCTTCACGATATAACCTTTGACTTGTTGCTTTAACTCAAACGGACGAGCCGTTTTGTGTAATCATAATCAATCAACACTAAATTCGTAATATAAAAATATTTGAAAGTAAAAGCATGAAATTCAAATTTGAAGTTTATTTGCTTGTAGTCGAATAGTTCTACCGAAATCTTAGTTACTGTACTGGTACAAAAAAATGTCAGTCAGTAAAGCTACGTTACGTTCCAATTAAATTACCTACAACAAAAAATTGAAAGCACGTGTCTCCGATTTTTAAGTATTAAAAACTACCGCTATTGACCGAAAACTACCGATGTGACTGAAAAGGTGAGGAGTGCCAGATTAGCATGGTATGGTCATGTAATGAGGAGGGATGAAAGTCATATAACTAAGAAAGTTATGAGTATGAGTGTGGATGGACATACAAGTAGAGGAAGGCCGAGGAAGAAGTGGATGGATTGTGTGAAAGAGGACATGAGTGTGAGAGGAGTGAATTCGGAGTTGGCGAGTGATAGAGATGAATGGAAGAAGAAAACATGTTGGGCCGACCCCACCTAGTGTGGGATAAGGGCAGGGAAATGATGAAAAACTACCGCTATTAAAACTAAACATTTCGGTGGGACACAGCCAAGGATAGAGATGGTTGAAGGAGTTTAGGGGAGACCGTTGCCCAGCAGTGGGACGAAAGAGGCTAATAAAAAACACACTACCGGGTTCATTGCCCATGACCACGACGTACGTGGGGGAAAAAGTTCTAGCATCTAGTACTTATCTGGACCATGACCATGACCATAGTTGTAATTTCACGCCTGCCCCCATCTAGGTAGGTAATAAAAAAAAATACTATCATTTAGTGCTTGGTATACACTCCAAGAACCAAAACAAAAACCATTATTCAAAATATTTAGTAAGTTTCCTTAAAAACAAAATTTAACTACCCATTTAAGGTTTTTGAGACGGGAGTTGAATGCAGCTTAAAATAAAGTCAACCATTTACATAAAATAATGTCAGAAATTTAACTATCTCGAACACACATAACTAATTCATGAAACAAAAACAAGATCATCAACGTCTATGTGTAATTGTTTGGAATGTGGTGTGAGACACGCAGTCCCTAGCCCAGCGATGAGCCACCGGAGGCATCCGGATCGGGGAAGCTCGAGCAAAGCCAAACCGGATCATTCCGCCTCATGCCGGCGCAACTGTTATCGCTGCGCTAGCCTTACCAACCACCATGGGGATTCCATTCAATTTCATCTAACTAATGTACAATACATTTACCAAGCGTGATTATTCTTTGGCAATGAACGACTAAGAAATGCATCAAACATTTTTATGGCTGTGCATTCATAACAGTTATATGTAAATGCACTTGTAATCAGGTACCTACTTACCTACTGCCCAGTGCCCACCACGTTAGGGTTTTTGCACAAAGATAGGTTCCACATAAAACTCTATTTTCCTTCGATAAAATATCGAGATGAATTAGGTCTAAAATCCATAGGATTACGTACTAGCATTAACTGATACCTAATTAACCACTCAGACGGCAATTGATAAGTGTTTTTTTAATTAAAAGAACAAGGGAAACTGTTTAGGTGCGACCAGCCCACACATTAATTAAACAATAAGATTCCGTTCTAAACACCTTAGTTGGTTGGGATATCTATGTCTTTGCTCTTTGTCTTGTTGACAAACATTATATTAGTTACATTTGTGTGGGAGTAGGTTAAAATTTTGAATGAGTAAACGTTAATGAAGTAAATGCATGTTAACTATGACATGTTATTTCTTTCAGATAATTTTATTATGTTTCTCATCATGTTGGGTAACAAGTTTAGTATCACTTACATCAGCGACACCCAGTCTACTTGTACCTGACGTAAACATAACCAACGAAACTACTACACCTGATGATATTCATTCCGCTGAACTATTCCACTGGGAAGACTACAGCGTGCTGGCTAGCATGCTCATTATATCATGCGGAATTGGGGTGTTCTATGGATACTTTACAGAAAAACCAACTAGTGGCGACGACTTTCTTCTTGGAGGCTCATCGATGGGTACATTCCCAACAGCATTAAGTTTAGCAGCAAGGTACCATTGACTTTTGTATATACAATATTCTTTGCTCAGATATCAAATCACTTTTGTAGATTTAAATAAAATGTTTGCTTTTAGTTTCGTTACTGCTATAGAGTTATTGGGAAATCCAGCGGAGATGTACATGGCCGGCGCACAATTCTGGATGATTTGTATAACTTTTGTGCTTATAGTGCCAATTTCCAGCCAGCTTTATTTACCGGTTTTCATGAGGCTGCGCCTAACATCTTGCTATGAATATTTGGTAAGTTTAATACCTACATATTAAGGTAATCATTTTTATAAATCATCAAAAAAGCTACTTAATATATTTTATTTTATTAATATTGATATGTAATCATACCTTTGTTTTTACAGGAAATTCGTTTCTGCAAAACTGCCCGCGTGTACGCGAGTTCATTGTACATGTTGCAGATGATATTGTACACAGCTGTGGCTGTTTATGCACCGGCACTTGCATTATCTGATGGTAAGTTTTCCTTACAACCAGAGAATAACTCTAAATACCCAAAAACTATGGCGGTGGATACTGAATTCGTATTATTTCGTAACACTTTACCAACATAAGCTGAACTGCGAATATTGATACGAAATGTCGTTTCAGGTATTTAGAGAAAGTGTCCCAAAACCTTCCTTCAAACCTGCTTTACTATTTCGGTTCTGTTCACAATCATTCATTCCATAATAAATGTAACATGAATCAGCAAGTGTAAAGTGGCAATAAACTCAGAAGATAGAGCAAACAAATTGACATGAAAAGCTACTTGATGAGAATTTCAATGATATGGTAGATAAAGATTCACACTCGTTCAGACAATAGGCGCAAAAATTTACGAACTCTTTTATGATATTACCTACTTGTATTGAACTCATCATTACTTCACGAGTAATAAAGCTGTAGCATCTATTAGATACTTATTATTAGCGTAACGATAGCGGAAACAACACATCTTAACAATCAAGATACTTTCGAAATGGTGTGTTAAGTCTCATTTAGGAAATTTCCAGTTAAAAATGAAGTAAATTCCTGATGGTTCCAGTTGTTACACCCGAATGTTGTGAAAGTGATTCAACGTTTGTATTCTAATTTCATTTACACAGTCAATGTCAATAGATATTTTGCAATAGTAACGTGACCAAATAAATTTTGTGATAGTATGCCGGAGCCATAGGCACTTAGCATTCAAAGTCACATCACAAGTTAACCGCGATATTAAATCCATATTTATAGACACCTATTGCCAATAACTTATCTGTAAATTTCTAAAATAATGTACCTAAGTAATTACTTTTGAGAACCGATTTACCTACTATGATAAATCTGTAAAAGATGTTAATGATAATGATGAAGGAATATTTAATATTCAAAATAAACGAAGACAAGTAGGTAAATATTAATACCTACTTATAATAAAAAAAAAATTAAGTACTTATGATACACAGCCTTTAGAGATATGCAAGACAGAAACAGATGAAATCGTACTACGTAACCCACTATCGATTTATCATAGTAACATAAAAATACCTTCTTTCTGCATAATACTTTCGCAAGCACAAGTACCTATTTATTTTACGTAACTATTGTACTGATAGACCCGCACTCGTTCCTGCATCAATATATCATTATATTACTCAACAAAATTAACACAAATATATAACGGCAAAAATTTTCAATGTGACTTGAGTCATAGGTAATATAAATATAAGCGCGAATAGTAGACCCGAATGCCAGCAAAACATTCCTCTCTGGTCAATTAATTTACGATAACCACTAAAGCTGCTAAGGCAAGTAATTTCCCTAGCTCTAGCCCTAAATCAGTGGATTGCCAATTAAATCCGCCTTTCGAAATAATGATGTATATCAATTCATAAAATATTCGATGCAGAATTTTATTGGTTTTATATTTCATAACAAAAGTACTCAGGTATTCAAAGTGGCATCGGATTGCTAAAGTTGGCATCAATGGTTTACGATTATGGCTCCAACTTGTCGTGACAATGGTCGATACTGTTGCGCTTGAAAACTGCTCAAAGACTATCGACATAGTAAATGCCGATGCACTCGAAGTCATAGTGGTGCAATAAGTGAGGCCTATTAATGTATTTGAGCCCTTAAATGTATCCCATTACTCGTGTGACCGCATCTAGCTAATGCGGCTGTTATTATTATGTCAAATGGATGATGTTATGCATGACTTAGATCTCTGTAAGTGCTGCTGCGTCATACGTATTTTATATTTCACAATAGAACACGCACCGTATTTTCTAATTAATAACCATCGTTACGGCTTCTTAATCTTAGATTGAGCATCTGATAACAACCTAAATTGTAGAGTACACGTTATCTAAACCTTTTGAAATACATTAAAAAATTAATGCATCCATAACATTGTAAGCAGCAATAAATTGATGTTCATTTGCAGTGACGGGATTGAATACCTATCTGGCGGTGTCATTGGTATACGTCGTCTGCATTTTCTACGCATCACAGGTCAGTTTTAAGCGGTTATAAATTTAGAAGACTTGTTGATCTGATGTTTAATTTGTGAATGTTTTGTATAGGGTGGCATGAAGGCAGTTATCATGACGGATTCTTTCCAATCTGCCGTGCTGATCGGGTCGCTGGCCGTGGTACTGGTTATGGGAGCCGCGCGGGTCGGCGGCATGGACCTCGTCTGGGACTACGCTAGGCGCACCGATCGACTGCACTTCTTCGAGTAATTATCTCATAAATAGTTAATTTATACAGACGCGAGCTCAATCATTTTAATTAAGTATACATAAAACTGCATTCCCCTCTCACTTTTACCCTAAATAATACTCAATGAAGTTGTTTTATATTCAGTTAGGTAAATTGACCGACAACCCTAGCAATATTAGTTTGATACAACCAAATATTGCATCAATTTAGATGCTGTGTTTATCTGTAATTAACCGATTGGTTGCGATGCCTAATTTTGCATACTTCTAACTGTGGCGTTGAACAAAACTACTGTGACACGGCTGCCGCGCCATGCGGAAAAAAAAACAGTGTTTTTACAATTTTTACGTCGTTCCAGGCATAAAACTTTTAGTTTATCATCGAAATCTAACGGGAACGGTCAGGAACGATAGTTTCAAGTTATAATAAGTGCAAAAATAAGTGTATTTTTGGAAAATAGATGGTAATTGGTTTTTTTAATAAAGGTGTGACAAACCTTTTCTACTGAAGTTAGTTCTAAAAATTGTTTTGATTTTCCTGATAAGAAATTTAAAGTATTTCAAAGTAAATTATTGCCTTTTTGTTGTTTAAGAATTACGGCGAAAATAAAAGTATTTTCCCGAGACAGAAATTGAAACTCAATGAGACGACGATGACCAAAATATATCTATTCGAGCAGAATTCGCATACATATTAACAAAACTGGGAAAACTCAGAAGTCTTGAAATCTATACAAGAGGATACTAAAAAAAATTGAAATCAATTAAAAAAAAACATGGACATCAATTTGAAAACAGCAAAACCTTCATACTTATGCAGTTAAAAACAAGTTTACATAATCTTGCTGGATTATAAAAAAAATAAGTAGGATCAATTTGATTTCTTATAAGGTACGAGTAAACATAGTACCTACTATGTTTACTCTAAACTCGTAATAAACGTGGGCGTTTTCGTCATCCACAGTTTGCTTACGTTTTTAAGATTTCGAAAGATTAAGATTTTAAGATTAATTTTAAGATTTTAAAATCCTCATTACTTATTAAAATTTTCAAAAAGGTTGGTGACCCCTGTTTTTTAAAAAACAATACAATATCCAGAAACGAATGCTACAAGCTTGATGAACGTGAAAAATAAAAGAGTTTTGTTCTGGGATAGATCTCCCTAAAACTTAATTTGAAGGAATTATCATCGATTTCAAAATGGCACGGCTCCCGTGCCTTACGCCACACGCAAAAGAAAATGAGAACACGGCTCCCGTGCCATCCGCAATGAATCGGTTAAGTAATTATCTGCTTCGAAACTTGCGCATATCTTTTTGCCCCCGACACAATAAGTCTGCCATCCATAAGTTTGACCCCTATGTGCTCTAGTTAATTATTCAAGACTTTCGTCGAGTTTTTTACTAGGTACCTATATTCGAATAAATATTTTTAGGAATGAAACGAATAATTGGCCGTTTTCCTTATTATTGCCCTAATTAGAACGGTATCTGCACTGTTTCTGTTTTCGAGAGATTTGGTAACAAAATTGGGATAACTCATTTATGTTGTAGCATGAACCCTGACCCGACGGTTCGTCATTCATTTTGGTCCGTGGTCGTGGGAGGCACTATGTACTGGACCAGCATGTTCTGCGCCAACCAGGCCTCGGTCCAGAAGTACCTCTCCGTGGAACGCATAGGGCAAGTGCGAGTGGCGCTCTGGGTGTCGGCATTTGGACTCACTGCGGTATACTCAGTGAATTTCATCACTGGCGCCGTACTGGCCTTGCATTATTCTGATTGTGATCCGATTCAGGTAACCACATGTGTTTATTCTAATGCCGGCAAATGTTACTTGTTTATACCAATTACATGTGTTGAATGTAGCCAGCCGCCGTTACATTTTGTAATCCACATTGCATACACGCAAGTTTTTACGTTTACGTATCGTTTAACAACTGGCGCGTATTTACTACAAAATACTCCTTGGTGTTGGTAATAGCAAGTTCAAAAACCATTTCTGCATTTAAAAGCTCTTTCGCGTCTAATTGAAATGAAACAAAGTTTCATTTTAGTAAATATAAACATTTTGTTTGAGCAATTATCGGCTAAGATGATTTTTTTTTTTTTTTTTTTTTTTATCAACCTATTGTGTCCCACTGCTGGGCAAAGGTCTCCCCTTTCTCCTTCCACGCCTCCCGGTCTACTCCCATTTCCGGCCATGTTGAGTCAAAATGATCCAGGTCGTCTCGCCATCTTTTTTTGGGTCTGCCGCGTCGTCGGTTTCCGCTTGGCACCCAGTGTGTGACAAGATTGGCCCAACGACCCGGATTCATTCGAGTCACATGGCCTGCCCAGTCCCACTTCAGATTTTTTATAAGGTCTTTATTTTGAGTACCTTGATTAAAAGCTAATTAAGGACCTACTTATCTAAAAAAGTAATTGAATTCTAATTTTGAAAGATCGTCAATTATTATGTAATCGCACCTCTGAATATTTTGACGTAGAGTAGGTAAAAGTTCACGACAAACTTTATTCTGTAATAATGAAAATACACAAACAATTGACATACCACAGAATAGAGATATCGCAGGATCAGATCGCCTCCTGCCGCTGTACGTGGTGCGTGAGCTCGGCTATGCGCGAGGAGTCCCCGGATTCTTCGTCGCCGGCATATTCGCCGCCAGTCTGGGGTAACACCAAAACTCAATTACATTTATTTAGTCCACTTGTTTATATTTTCTTTCCTAAACTTTGGGTCAATTTTTCAATCACACATTTAGGAGCAATGTGTCAATGTGAAACGCATGCAAGCTTCAATAAAACTGACCAGAAGTCTTGGCACAGGACTTCTGTACGTGTTGGGCCGTAACTAGAAAAGACCAGTTAGCATACCGGTTTCAATTTTATTTATGTCATTTGAGAATCACAATGTGTTTGCTGAAACTGAAGAGATGCAAACGATAAAATATTTTAAAAGATAAAAAAACATCATGACATTTTTCACATTTTACTTTTGAAAGAACTCCCTTAGATAGGATATACCTACCTATTAAAAATGTATTTTTTATCATAGTTATTCCTTAAATCACAGGACAGTGGCTTCGGCGCTCAACTCATTAGCAGCAATAGCATGCCAAGATTTAGCACACGGACTTCTGGGCATAACTTTACCAGAAGACAAAGGCGCGTTGGTAAGAACAAATTAGGTATCTGGTAACTCATTGAGCTCTAGTAGGTGAGATCATAATTGATGATGGATAATGATACGAGATTATTTGTCACGCCGCTCCATGGCCTTGGGTCAACCAACATGGTCATGGTCATCATAACTGCTTGTTCAGCAGCCGGTGTGACATTGACGCAATTATTCGCTAACACTGAGGTCGAAGGTACCTGCTTACATCATCATTAATTGTAGACACCATTTGGTCTTAAGACCTTGCCTTAAATCGATAAATAATTTAAAACTCTTTTTACAGATAGCTAGATGGGTGTGCGTCGCGTGTGGGGCCATTTCGTTTGGACTTGTCTTCGCGGTGGAACACTTGGGCCCAGTATTGCAGCTCGCATTGTCCTTTAACGGCATGGCTGGAGGAGTTTCTTTAGGCCTTTTCACGCTTGGCATGCTATTCCCGTGGGCTAATGCTAAGGTTAGTTCCGTAATGGGCTAACAAATATTGATTACCTAAAACTTTTATTTTGCAATCAGCATTGACCCGGATCTTCCAATCTAAATACAAGTACCTTCTTTGATTGGGTTACAAGTTTGATGGCTAAATACACACTTGAGTATGAAATAAATCGTCAGCAATGTATTTCATATCAATTTGAAGAACCTCTTGTACAACCTACCGTTCTTAATTTCGAGTATGGACTCCCACATAAAATAAGAAAAAGTGACTACTTATATAGTATAGTATAGGTCCAAATTAATTATAGTTACCTAATATAGTTATTTTATTCCACGGCAGGGTGCAGTTTCAGGCGGTATAATTGGCCTGCTGGTCGTAGTGATAGCGGGAGGGGGCGCACAATTCGCTCAAGTTCAAGTGGCCCGCCTTCCTTATTCCACGGAAGGGTGCCATGGCTATAACCAGACATTTGACGTTTATCCAGTGTAAGAATAGTTATTCATTTCGCATGCAAATAAAATATTAAATTCAGCACATTTACTAAATTAAACTACGTAGACATAAAATGATACGCTACGCAGGGCTACGTAACGCTACGCTGCGTAGCTCATTTTCGTAGCCGGTAACTCAATACAAAAGACATCAACGCGCGCTTCCGCTTGCAGGTATCATTTTCTTATTGGCGGGTCAGTTACATAATTTATTGTGTTAGATACTTTTCTCAGGTCATATATATTTTTGACGTGGTTGTTTTCTCTTCATGATAATAAACAAAACAATTTGTTATTTTATAAACCGTAGACTTACCTAATAAAATAATTTACTTCTGTAGCGAGGCCCATGATGAATCTGTGTTTTGGTTGTTCCGGATATCTTATCTGTGGTACTCCGCTATCGGCTGCATTGCCACTATACTGGTTGGTCTTGTGGTTTCCTTCGCAACTGGAGCCACGGACCCTGCCCAAGTACCCATCGACCTCATTTCACCGCCTGTAGTGAAAATACTCAACTCTCTACCCAACAAGTTTAAGGTAATCTTCATAAATCTATCTTAATTCACAATCAAAATAAGTTTTTTTCGCTCATATAATATCAGCTAAATACCTACTATTACACGGGGTCAGTGTGTCAGTGACTATATAGATAAACAAGTGTTTAAGGAGTTTGGACGAGACATGCCAAAATGCTTATATTGGACGCTAATCTCATACATTTCCTCAACAGAAACGGTTACGTGTATCGGCTAGACTGGGTTCGGAACGAAGACGCAGCTCAAGCGTGCGACCTCCAAGCCTGTCTGACGATAAGGACACGAGGCGCAGGCGCAGACTGTCCGAGCTAGCTGGAGGAGTATTCTATAGCGACGCGCCTAATCTCACCCGCGGCCACGACAACCCGGCCCTCGGTCTCGACCCTGAGAAACCACCTCCAGATGACTACAGCACAGACACTTCCATCAGATTAGAACCAACATCCTTCAAACATAACTCGCACTGAAATGTTGCTTTACAATACCAAAAAATGTAACTTGCCAAGAATCTAGAGCGACTTGAAGCTGTAAGACAGTGTAAAAGACACCAACAGTTTTAATATAGATTAGCATCTAGGACAAGAATGTCGTATTCCATAGACTCTAGCTAGCCGAAGGCGAGATTATGAAGTTTTCTAAACTAACATAAACATACCTACCGTATAGGTACCACGGTTGAGTCTCGTATGATTTGATGCCTTGTTTTAGATTAGGTACTTACTTAGATTTTTATGTATGGTTTGTAGGTACTTACGTCTCTGGTGTGTGTGATTGACATAATTTAAACATACAAATGTTTATGTGCTAGGTATGTAAACTTACAAGAAATGGAAACCTTATCCAATTGAAATAACTTCTTTGTATACCTATCTGTACTTATCTACTAACATAAAATGTTGAAGAAAAATATTTAAACACATTCTGTGTCTAATTGTAAGGTTAAAACAAATTGATTTTTCAGTTTAGGTTTTGATAAGCATGCAAAACCACATTCAATGGCAATTTTTGAGATTAACGTATATTATATTTTTCTAGTATTATTTGCAATTAAAGTAGAATTTAGCAAATATGTATTTTAAAAAATATGAGTTAATATTATGTTATAGTTAATTACCTGACATGTATAGTTGTTAGTTTTAAGTATTTATAAATCTCGGACCTTGTAAGAGTAATTAAAGAATCGAAATTTTAATTAAATTTGTGAATGGATTAGTAAGAAAAAAATAAATGCTTCTTAAGTTGTATTCTTCATTTTTTATTTTACACTTATGCTAATAACATAGGAAGGCAGAAACATATTCACTTTGTATTAAATCACTCAAACATTCGAATTATTATAGGTAGGTACATACAGTACTTGGTTATTAGTGAATATAATAGCATAAGTGGATAATTCAACTATCTAACCTGCCTTCCATACATAGTTTTGAATTTTAAAATAATATATTGACAAATAAGAAAATCTCTTCATCAAATAAAATTGAAATGCATTATAACATTATTTCCATGAATATATTCAAGAGAGCAGATCCTGCTGCTGTAATGTCTGCTGGTGGATTCCCTGAACGGTCGAGGCAGGTAATGTGGCACTCACAGTTATCGGCGGCATCCCCGGGAGAGATATCGGAGTCACGACGGACTGGCCTGGACTCACCGGCGGTGGCTGCACCGGCGGCTGGCTAAAGCTACTCATGTCAAATGTAGGTACCAGAGGTGTGTTTTGAGAGAAAGCTGGTGGGTCTTGAGAATACGTGGTAGGTGCGCCTTGGGAGTACGCGGCAGGCGCACCTTGAGAGTACATAGGCGAGCTTTGAGAGTAAGCGCTCGGTGGTGGCACCTGAGGCTGCGAGTAGCTCGGCATCATGGGGATATATGGCTGTGGCTGGTTCATTGGAATGCCTGGTAAGTTAGGCAGCGGCGCCGGAGGCTGCATGTTAGACACTGATGGTATACTTCCCAGATTTGTTAGAGTTGCATCTGCTAAATCTGTAACAAAATTTGAATTCATAACTTTTGTTCATAAAATCAGAGAATAACATTGTTAAAAAGGCAACTTACTGCTGGAATAGGCTGCCATATTTGATACTACTGACTGCGCCTGAGACATTGGCTGCTGCTGTGATGCAATTTGTGGAGATGCTTGCTCCTGAGGCACATTAATGCCAGTGTCGAAGTTGGATGGGTTTACCAATGGAATGCCAGATAGGAATCCAGGTGGCGGAGGGTTCTGAGCCTGAGCTGCAGTAGTCGTTGGATTTGTCATTAGAGGAGACTGCTCATCATTCATATTTAAATTCTGAATTCCCGCTGTAGGTATCACATGTTGCTGAGCTGTTGGGGCAGAGACCTGAAAGTATTTTTGATCAGAATAATAAAATCAAACACCTACAATATCTAGAGTGTTTATTTAGCTTTTTATAAAATTATAATCAACTCGACATACCACAGGTGTGTAAGGTGTTTGTGCAGGCAAAGAATTATCAATTCTAATAGGAATCCTGTGTAAGTAGCCATATCCAATGCCACATCCGAGGCTACCCTCTCCTCCCCAGTTCTGATTTGGTGTAATATGGATTTCCCGACATGTATCATCATTAGCATTGTAAATATAAAGTTTCAATGCTCTGCCCTCATGGGCCTCAATAAGGGTAAACAAGTCTTCACTCTCATGCATAATAGAGTCAGCGCCAATTATGTAGTCAGAGAATGGTCTCAGTCCAGCAATTTCAGCAGGAGATGATGGATGTACCTCCTGTATAAGAATAATAACAACTAGTTTATAACATTTCCAAAATCAAATAGAACTAATGGAAACATAATAGGAACACTCACCAATATATGCCATACATTCTCATTAGCACCATCAAATGAACAAAACCTAATGCTGACTCCCAGCAGGCCTTGACCTCCCCAAGAGTCACTGGGCGTTAACATTACTTCTCTAACAGATTGTGTTTTACTGCTATAAACAAGCATTTTAATAGGACGATTGATGTTATTCTTTAGCAACTCTTTCAGAGTGTCGTTGTCTTGGTCTAATCTTACATTTTCTATAGCAACTATGAAATCGAAAAATGATTCGAGGTTGGCTAATTGCCCTGGGGAACCGTCTTGCACCTGTAATGAGTATTCAGTTAGCATTCATACGGTTAAATTAATAAACAGGAAACGCCGAAAGAAAACACCAACCCGTAGTACATGATATCCTTCGGTGCCACCTCCAGGTACTCCTGCACTTTGGGAGGAACCCATTATTATATAAGGCTAACTGATTAACTTGTAGATTAGCTCTATGAACTCGTCAATTAAAAAAACACTTAGTTATTTAGTTTTTTACAAATCCATCCAAAAGATCCAATACCAAATTTCCAACATCAACAATTTTTGACATTGACGTTCACATGACGTGGCACATAAAAACTACCACAGGTAATATCTATCAATTTCAACAGTTCACTCATTCATTTCGTCATTTGAACCACAGATCAACACGACAGGGAATCGAAAGAAAAGAGTGTGAGCCGCAAGTCTGCGGGCGGACTATAATATTACCTACATTATTTTCCGACCCCCTGTGCATTTTCTGACAAATGAAAACGATCAAACTCGTGACACAAATGTCAAATAAAGCTGCCAAACAGCTGATTCTTTCTTACGTTGTTGTTGGTTGGTTTGCTGTATGTATTGCTTGCTTGTTTTACAAATGTCTTTTATTTTCCTACAGGTTTAGCAAATAAACCATAAAATTAGACAATGTAAACTAATATGTATTTCTAAGTGCATAATTTAAAAACAAAATAAGTATGATAAATCAGTGAGAAGTATCTATTTAATTAGGTTGCCTTTCAAGGACCGTAAGTTCCCTTCTTTAACTAGCCTTTAATTAGCTTGATTATGTTACTTATCTGAATATAAGTGCTCTTTATAACCACTTAACATGCTCCGGGTAGGACGTGTGTGTTAATATGACTTGTCTACCATATCGAGCACGGCATAGACGATCCGTCATGGGGTGTGTCACTCAAACAAATCCCATGGTCAAATTATGAAGACAACACCCTGATTTGATCACCTTTATTTTCATCTTATTACTCTTATTACCATTCAGATAAAGATCAATATAAAAATATAACTACAGTAGGTACATGATTATTAGGTATATCTCTGTAATCCAATAATATAAAATTTTAACAGTAATAATGAACCTGTTTCAGATAAAGAAAGTTATTATTTTAAAATTCAAAATGTCAGAGTGGAAGCAATTGATATCTGAATGGCTTAATGAGTATGCGACATTACAAGAAAATGAAATTAAAAGCTTCGCAGCAGAACATGAGCATAATCATGAGATAGCCACTGCAATATTCAACTTGATATACAATGAAGACCAAGAAGATGGACAATTCAGTCCAAAAGTTAGTGAGCAAATAGAACAGGTACTGTTTTCAATTGACAATCTCTGTGGCGCAGTTGTGTTAACGCCCGGCCGAGATGAGGAGGTTGCGGGTTCGATCCCCGCTACGGGACAAATGTTTGCATGTTCTGCAGATATTTGTTTCGTGTCTGGGTGTTTTCTATATATAATGTGTATGTATTTACAAAAAAAAATGTATCTAAATATTATATCAGTCATCTGGTTACCATAACACAAGCATTAAGTTGCTTAGCTTGGGACTAGATGACGCTGTGTGGAATGTCCAAGGATATTTATTTATTTATTTATTATTTATTTAATTCGTATTTCTGGTTGTTGCTGGAGATTGATTTTATTATAGTCTAAAAATTAACAATAATATTATAGAATAACAGCTGATGATGAATAATAGGATAGTCTTAATATAACAAATATGATTCTGTCTTTAATTTAGGCAGTTGTCTCACCAACGGCGAGTAAACGACTAGACTAACTATCGGCTGTTTTCTCGCTCAAGAAACGTACAATAGATATACTTTCCGTGTGAACAAAAGGGATGCATATACAAATAGTTGATCGCTGACCGTTCACACTGCCGGCGAGCACTCGCTTCACTAGTTTGTCGCTGAACGACAAGAGCTATGAAAGATAACACTTCGTTCGGCGATACTCGCCAAGCGATTAGAACTCACGCCGAGAGAGCAACCAGTGGTCATTTCTCTACAGTACTTGACTGCCGCGAGCGAGTGATGCGAGTAATCGCCCGCCTCACTCGCATACTCGCTTATAGCCGAGCTACACAAATATCGGAATTACGCACTCGCTCCTCGCTTCTCGCTAACTCGTTTCTAGTTCTAGCTCTACTCGTTACTCGTTAATCGTTGCCGGTGAGACAAGTGCCTTAGTAGGTATGCTTTTTTTTTTATTATCAGAATAAAAATAATGAAAAACATAGACACAACTTGAAGTTTTTTAATTGATTTGTTTTCAGATGTTAGAGAGTGTATGTGTTCAGCTGTTTAGTTTCTATAGATCAAAGGAGGTAGAGTTACAAAGATTCACCTTGCAGTTTGTACCTTCACTTATATTCAACTACTTGAGTTCTGTAGCTCAGAATAATAAGAAAACATTTCACTGCATAGAAACATTACTCATTGGTAAGTTCAGAATACATAATCTGCAAAACAAACAATTTGTTAACATAAATAGCAGGGTACTCATCTAGCCGTGAAGCATGTAATATAGGTATCTGATATTGTATCAAGTGAGTACTTACGTAGGAAAGGAATGTTGGGTATGGCTTGTCCACACCTACATACTAACACATATACTTAAATAACATGCTACATGGTTAGGTGAGTATAAGTCGCAAGACGTAAAAATGGGTCACTCGCTCACGAAACAATAGCACGCGCTGAATCAATGGTGTGAAGTGCGCCGCGATACCCCTCCACCAATTGGACCTAAGACTCTTTTAAATCACCTACTGCCACTACTGCGCAGCTTTTCCCCTCAGGGCGCTTGTACACGCTAAGAAAATTTACCGTGTCTGCGGCAGACAAGACAAATTCTTCGTGTAGACGACAAGAATATTGTCTGTTCCACACACGAAAACTTCAAACGTTCGCCGCGTCGTGTCTGGCGCAGACAAGATTTGTTTCGTGCACCGCTGCGAGCAGTGTACACAGTTCTTTTCTAGTTACGACACGATTTTCTAGTTACGACACGAATTCTTGGGTAGGCCCGGCGCTTTTTCTTAACGTGTACAAAAGCGCTCTCAGCGTTCTTCTTGGCGCGACCTATACCTGCTAAATGTTGAAAAACATTATCTTTATATCTGTAACCTCTTACAGGGATATACAACTTCGAAGTGGTTGATGAGTCTGGCAAACCTAAAGTGGTTTCATTCAGACTACCTTCTTTGGCTCAAGCATCTATCTACCATGAGGTAAGGAAATATTATCTTAGTCTACTTAAGTTATAAACGCGAAAATTGGTATGGATGTTTGTTATTCTTCCATGCGAAAACTACTGAACAGATAAGGCTGAAACTTATAAAAAAGTTTATAACCTGGACTATCACTTAAGCTTTAACTAGGTTGGTACCACGCTTAACCAAGTTTAACCGCGGGCTAGCTTGCTCTAATAGAGCCGATTGTGAAATTCAAAACCAATTGCTAATTTCAGAAAATCTTGAAAACCAGGATTCAGAGTTAAATACATAAATTACAATCAATATCAATAGAATATCAGAATATGAGCGTCAAACATCACAACAAACTTTTTTCAAAGATTTTCTAAAATGATTATTGTTCCTTCTAGCCCCTATCCCTGGGACCTCAGTTCTTAACAGAGAGTGCACTGCGTCGCTGGGAGGAATGCAACACGAAGCTTGTGAGCTGGGGCCCAATGAACCAAGTGGAGGTGCTCAATGCACAGAACAGACTGAAAGTTATCTCAGCCCTCCTCTTCATATACAACCGCCAGCTTAGCTTGCTGCCTAAATTGGCACTGAGACATTTTTGTATAGCCACATCCAGGTATAACTCTAGATACTTGTCAACAAAATTATTTAATTTTTTTTTGTCTGTAGGTACAGTTGAGTAAAACCAAAATCCATATTTCGTGATAATAGAGTAAATAAACAAAATAAATGCAGCTGATGATGATTTCTGGTTAGAGTTGAAAAATTGTATAAAGCTTTATGAGAAAATAAATTATTTAACCGGGTTTTATAAGTATGAGATCGCAATATAGTTTAAAAAAATAATAATATTTGTATGTTACAGGATAGTAACACAAGGATTCAAAAAGAAATCAGGCAACAGCAAATCCATAGCAAGAATACCTGTCTCCTCCAACTTACTCTTGGAAATGGTGGAAGGTGCTTACTTTGCTATGTTCAATGAGTTTTACACGCTAGCATTCCAAGCAGTTACGGATATTGATAGAAGAGCCCAATACGAATTATATCCTGACGTCATGTTGGTTACCAGTGCTGTTATGAACTCATTGAAAGACAACCCTGCAGGTATACTTTGCATATCTATCATTTTATTTGTTAATTTTGTAATATAAAATAATATTCAAATTCTTCTCTTCAGATGAGAATAACAATGAATAAATCCAGAAATTAATATTAATTCAAGATGATTTTTTATCGGTAATTTGCTACACCTTTGTCTCCAATATTTAACAATTTATATTGGTATTTTCTTAGTTACTACTAACATCTCCGTTTGCAGGTCAACCATGCGATGGTCCAATGGGCATTAGCGTAGCACTCTCTCCAGCAACCACCACGGTCACTATGTCCAAGTCGATGATTACAAATGCGTCATTCCGAACCAAGAAATTGCCAGGTGAGATAAAACATTGTTTTGGTGAGGTTGAGAGAGAGATAACTTAATAGTTGACTATTCAACTGCAAATACTAAATCTTTTTCAATGATTCTTTTAAGCACGAATATAGATGATTTCTTTTCTGTGATGATTTTTCTATTGTAGGTATTGCTTCTTGAAAATCATGTTTTCGTGTATGTAACAGATGAACACAATAGCATGCTGCCTAATGCATGCTCGTCGGCTCTTTGTTTGGGAAATACTAGTAACTTTTGGACCAATTAATTCTTACATTGCTATAAAAACGACCACATTAGCATAATTGCTAATGAATTTTTAAGTTGTCCGTATTCTACTCTTCCTGGGTGGATGACAACATTCTTTGAAGAGTATTTGACAAGAAAGAAACGTAAAAACTCTGTTAACCACATGATAATAGTAGATTGCTATACAAGGGGGCAAAGGCACTTTTCCTATGCACGAGATGGTTTATCGCGCGAGCGTCAGCGAGTGCGATAATAGTTCGAGTGCATAGAAAAGCCTTTTCCCCGAGGTAAGCACTCTGCTTTTCATTACGAATATAAGGAAATTACCAAAAAAATAGATGAAAATTTAAATTTCACACACGAAAATTAGCTATCTCGCTTTTTTTTTTAAATCGACTAGTTTAATATTGACTAAAAGCAGCTAACGATGGCATGGCATAGCTGCGTTCCAGATTTAAAAAAATATACTGATTGGTAGAATGGCTATAACAGTAGTAGGCATTCTACCAGTAGTTTTTTTTTTATGATGAAAAAATTTAAATAAATGAAATAAAATAAATAAATATAATATAATTAAGTGTAGAGAAGCACAAATTCGTGCAAGAGAGACATAATATCTAGCATCTGATTGAGTTAGAAGAACTTGAACACTTAGCATGCATCGACATGCCACAAAAGAAATGTCAAAAATGAAGTTGACATTTGACAGTTAATTACTTTCCTGCCCTAGGGCAGGAAAGTACTTGTTTTCCCTAGGGACAGAAAATGCTACTTTGAACCCTATAATCAGGCAACTTCGAGCGTACTTTCCGTGTATGAGTAATGAAAACGTTATTGTTAAACTACACACATCCACTTGTACAAACGATGCTTTTGTGTTAGCCATACATTCAAATTCACATGATTAGAGTTTGCAATAAGAATAAAACTCATCCACGACTTTCTGGGATAGGTTACTTATATCAAGGTGATCGTGGAGGTGGTAGCATACAAAACTAGGCTTAGTCCAGAAATGCCTACCAAGATCCCCTTCGAATGGGATTTGCAATAGTTGTAAGAATTTATATTATCTTACATACCAGCACTGCACAAGCACAACCTATTACATAAATTATTTATGTTCTTAGAATGAGAAATTTCACACACATTCCTAAATCATATAATATCATTCCGCAAAGCTACTTTGTCCCATTGCTAATATAGGACAAGTTTATTTATTTGAAGCTTTATTTGCAATTTCTCTTGCAGATGACATTCCAATCCAAGCCGGTCAGGTCGTGCCAACGGAGTCGACAGACATGCTAACCGCAATCACGGAGGAAGGTGAGACGGAAGCGCCCATGCAACGCGGCATTACAACGCGCAGTTCCAAACAAAAACTTACCTCCTTCCCAGTCCTCGGTAAGAAAACAAAAGATGGAAAAGCCGGATTGACCAGTGAGAAAAAAGTTACCTTGAAAGAGTCTTCTAAAGGTATCTGGAACTCCTTGAGCAGTGGAGGTGGAGATATGGTCGACGCGCAACAAAAAGATAACTCCTCGGACGCGAACGGCAGTATTAAAGACGAAAAAATGTCAATGTCGTCCTTGATGAATAGCACTGAGAATTCAGACACGCGCTCGGTCACCACTGACTCTATAGAATTAGAGACGCCCCCTCGGTTCACTGCCATGCAAGTCAGCTCCGTCTGATAGCTTCTTGCTTTCGAAATGGTGTTAGTACAATGGTGGAAAGATATCTAGTCTAGATTCTGTTGGCTGTATAATTCTTCGAATATGGTGATGGATGTTATCGTAAAATACCTACATGTAAATGGCGCTGATCATGTTGATTTCTTCAAAGATTTATTGTTTTCCATACTAATATTTATAAACTGTTGATTATACCTTAATAAAGAATTGTTCAGTATTATTTATCGATATTTGTTTAGAAATTAGGTACCGATATGTAAATAGTTTTGGAACATCAAAGTAAATAATAAATTAGGTAGGTATCTAAAACGAAATGCGTGATATGATAGTGTATATAGGTATTGAGTGTATGTAAGTATACTACTATGATAGCTCTTATCTTCACCTCTGACCCATTGATTGGATTTCGTGGAATTCGACGAACTTAAGGGGAACATTTATAATTTGTTCACAATTGTATTAGCTGCCTTGTTTGATAATTGTATCAAAAATGAAGACCATTTATCTGTTGGGTTTTGTCCTGTTATGTGTTTCGTCTTCTTTGGCGAAGGATTTGATAGTAGGAACCAGTTACAATGGTCGCCTGGTTTGGCAGCAAAAGACTGACTACATGGGAATCCCTTTTAAAAAGCGCGTTAAAGAATTGTTCTTCTCAGATCCTGGCCAACAAATCATCAAGGTAGGTACCTAATTATATTTTCTAAATAGTGCATTTTAACAAACAATAAAATTACATAAGGATCAAACATATTGGTTTATTCACACAGCAACTTGTGGTAGATAATATTTAAAATAAAACATCCCAATTGTTAGAACAAGACACCCGCGTCAATTCATTCAACATAATTTTGATCTAAGGGTGTAGTCAGAATGTCTGGATTTACTTACTTTGTAAATTGAGTAGAATTTCTCCCTGGTGGGTTGCAAGCTATTCGCCGTCTACCTATTTAAATACTAACTAACAGAACCTACCGTGCAAATATGTACTTACTACTTATTTTTATTTCAGGGTGTGATAGTCAGAGAAAATGATCCTACTGAAGGAAATGCGATCATCACGGCCGGAGGAGTGGGATTCTCTTTCGTCAACCTCCGTTTTAAGAGCGAGCGAGGAAGCGGCTTATATTATTCTGTGGAAATATATGTTTAACCATTTGTGTCATTGTGTTGTACGGTGCCGGATTCTAATAATTCTAAGAAAACTATGTTAATCAGCCATTCCATGATGTAGAAATTTATCTACAAGCTATTGGTAGGTAGGTAGCTACCAATTTACCTAATACGCGTGTCGTACCGATCCTATTACCTACCGATCGTAATTTTTTTAATAGGTATATTTCGGAATAAAACATGTCTTTTTTCTATTATCATTTATTAACTTCTAAGTAATGTGGAACTGGAATCTTGGAGCCATATGTGGTTCCATCAAAACCTCTCTGTTTCCGTACCACAAAAACACCTTTTTGAAAATTGTACTCATCGGAGGCTCCGTATCTGTTGTTTCTGGATGATCGTTGTTGGTTGGAGTCTAGAAGTTGCTGGAGCTTGGCGATGGTAGCCGCCTGCTCATCTCGTTCCATCTCATTGATGAGAACAGGCAAGCCAGCTGCACATATCCATAGATAAAACATTCCCACTAAAGAGCAAAAAAGTTAAAAGTGCATTTAATTCGACAGATGAATCGCCACTGTTATGATCTATCTATCTTGTTAGGCCAAATTGATTCAAATTACAAACTTTAGCCAGCTTAGATATTAAATATACTTACACAAAAAGAAACCTCCCATTACACTGGCTGCGATCAGAAAGCCGATGTCCATAGTGTTTTGTTTGAGCAGCAGAAGACAGGTGGCTACTAACATCGATATCGCAATTAAACGAAGTAGTTCTATTATAATAAAGCCATACATTAGAATGTTATTACACTGAAATCATTGAAACCACACATTAAGTAGGGTATGTAGGTAGATACACCTACTAGGTTCAAAAGATAAATGTAAATACTCACGATATATGCTCCATAAATGTAAACGGTACTTGCTACTAAATACACGCAAGATATACCAATAGCCGAAAACAGGTATTTTTTTGCATCTGAAAAATTTACGGTCACCATGAATTTCTGTTTTGAGTCCAGCAATTTGAGCATTCGGTTTTTCATAATCTACGGTCAACTAGGTACCTACTTTACCTTGCATGATGTTTTCTAAATACTCCTTGGAATAGATGAGATCCCAATTCTTATACCACTCCTGAAGCTGAGCTTCAACCTCATCAGCGCGAGAATATGCGATGGAAAAGCAAGTCAAGAAAAATATTCCCTGAAACTTATTGAAAGCACCAAATTATCCTTCGCATTGTGCCGTATTTAAGATGGTATACCTTAAACATGCACAAAAACTTACCATACAAAATAATCCAATCAATATCCCTCCTAATCGTAATGAAAACCAAAAACAACAGCTATAAACCAATGCCATTATTTTAATCCAATTTCAATGAACAACGCCCTACTGTTGTTGATCCATTTCAACTATATAGATAAATGAATCAACGGATACTATTAAAAATAAAATTATTTGCCTGATGATCTACCTCTTATACATGGTGTTGGTACTTTAGTTTTTTTTTTACGGGAGACTTAGTTTATGATTTGATCTAAAAGGCACCTATCTAGGTATCCTATTTTCCAAACAGCTTTCCTAATGTAGGTAGGTAAGGTAAATGACATGAAAAATAAGCTTTGGTGTTTGTAGGTACCTACCTACTCGTAGTTCCATCCACATTGCGTATGCTCTTAGGATTTAGTAGGTAGGTAGTTACACAACACGAGATTAAGTCAGGGATTGTAGACATCATTTTGAAACACCCTGGTGGTAGGCGCTGTTAGGGTGAGCTGTCACGCTCGCTCATTAGAGTTAGGGTTGTGTGCAGATAATTGCTCTGAATAAGTGTAAGTATCGATTTTTTTAATGCTCACAGGATTGGTACCTATACTATACTACACATAGGAATATTTAATTCTATTACCCTATTACCCACCTCGGTATATCAAAAAACTACTAAACCTACAATGAAGTTAAATAAATTTCGTGTAGCTTTTTCAATTATTAGGCTAGGTGAAGTAACCTGTACCTACGAACCACAAAAAGAGCTATACAAGTGCAGTTTATTTTATTATTTTTTCTAGATAGGCCTTATCCGAGTTTACCATATTCGTGATTTTTTTTATAGGAAACGTCAAATTTCTTCTTCTGCCCACATTAGGGAAAACTAAAGAACCTACATACCTGAAACTGGCCGTTACCACCGTTACTGAGTAACTCTGGAGGAACTGATAATATAACTTGCCCCTTTAGCTATTAAAGAAATACTTTAGTTATTGCAACCTTACCTGCCTAAGTACAAATCAAATTACAAAGAAACTACAAAAAGAAAGTTTGAATTTCCCGGGTTGCCCACACTCACCCACTGGAAAAGACAGCGGCTATTCGCCGATAGATGGCGCTAGGGATTAGCGAATTAAAGAAAATAAAGACAATGCGAACCACAGAGTGCGAAGAGGATTGTATGTGTAACTGCACTGCACAGCACACCTTTAAATAAGTATCTACCTAGGTACCTACTTATTATTTGCAAAAAATATAACAAAACAAACGCGGACGCGACAAAGTGCACAAAATCGGCCTTTTACAGGCTATATCCAGCATTCAGATGAAGAACTAAAAAGTAACTTTATCCTTATAGTACCTGTGATGTTTTTGTGACATTCATTATCGAACACTACCGTCATCCTTCCATCAATCCAGTGTCCTAATTTTATCTGTAACTGTAAGTCACATCCACAGAGTACATTTGTATATACTGAAATAGAGGTATAACTCCTATACAAAATTGGGTAAGACTGGTGGCGCCGTCTGTACCGAGGTTTAGGCAATCATCTTAGCTATACATACATACATACTGCTATAGGTTGTATATATAGATAGACCTAGGTAGGTAGGTACGTATGTATATATGCGTACGTACTGGTACGTACGTACGATAGCCTCTAGTGCTCTACCTACAGCATTAAAATAAAAAGTAATACTAATGGGTAGTGTACTCGTAGGTACTGAAAAAAACAAATTAAACAATGTTTTCATTGAATTGAACGCATTTATTTATTTCTGTTAGAATGATCACAACAACAAACGGGTCGACAGAGTCTTAACTCTCAGTACACAGATTTTAACCAACACAATCACAAAATCGTCACGACCGAAGGAGCAGAGGCTCAATTCATAGGACTTAGGTTAAAAAAGCACGTAGGAACGGTAAAAATCTAGGAAACAAACAAGAAACCGATAAATAAACACTCGCGCGCACACACACCGCAGCCGGCCATATTTGTTTACTTAGAAATTGGGGTTGCCATATCATATCATATTTATAGGGCACTTTTGCATTTAGAAATGTTATTTATTTATTTTCTAAATAATAATGTATAGTAAATTTATGTTTATTTTTTTTATTCTTGGGATTTAGTTTCAATTGTATAAACTACACTTAGGAGCAAATGAAAAATTTAAAAAATCGAGAAATAGTGGGTCACACTAATCGGACTAGCGCGCTCCTGCCATCTAACCTACCATTTTATAACTACGTTGTCAATACCGCCGTCTTTGTGCAGGTTTAGGAGACTAAATGCATTATAATGACACCAAATTAAAAAGCTATCTTATGGATGGACTGGAAATACTTTTCAGTGTGCAACCTAATTTTGTATACTTATGTTTAGACGATTACCAACTTTTTAGTTCTAAGATTGTCAACCCTGGTCACATCTGTCAATGTCATTCATTAATTCAGTGTTTGTTTTTGTTCAAAGCACCGAAATAAAATACTCAAAGAGAATTATAGAAGAAGTGAAGTGAAGTGAGAATTTATTACTATAGAAAATACTGTTCGTAATTATTTTCTTGCACGATATATTCAAAAAAATATTAAAAAGAAGATATTTTGGGGAAGAGAAACATTCATTTAGTGTTTAGAAATGGAGGGGACTACTATTTATTCCTTGCCTGACGAAATCATTATTATGATACTAAAAAATACATCTTACTATGATTGCAATAGTTTCAGGAGAACTTGTAAACGTTTTAATGATTTACTAAAGTATAGCCACAGCTTATGGAGAGTTATGTACCGAAAAACGTGAGTACACTAATTCATAAAATGCGAAATGGAACTGTTAATCTAAATTAAGAACAAAATCTGTTGCTTCTTTAAAGTAACTTGCGTCTTTTTCTTCTTTAGAGCCGGAAAAGAGATATATAACAGAACAGCAACACAGTCTACAGGTGACTGGTTGTGTGATTTGAGACAATACTTGAGCCTTCGAGAGTCACTCATTGATCTGATTGTGGGCATGTCTGAGAAACACTTCTGGTAAGTATTTATTTAGTTTAGAATTCACAAAACTCTTTAGGTTATGCAACAAACTGATGGTAGAGGAAAGATTATACAATATATAAGAGATTTCAAATAAACTTATTTCCCGTTATTATAACATCATATTATTATGAAACTTATACAAGAGCGAATGATAAAGATGCAGAAATGGACATAATAATTACAGTCTTAAGCTAACTGGCTGATGCCATCTTATTTTAAATCTGTCAGATTATCCATACCTACCTTTTAAAAAATGTATCTACTTAAAATTCACTACAATAAAATGTTCTCTTTCAGTGAATATAATAAAGACATTTCATTGGAAAATGTAAAGGAGGTATTTGCTTTTGCCTTATCCAACAGCACAAACTTTTATTCTACTGTTACCATCCTGCAAGATCTTATCCAGACAGCAATGAAAAGAGTAAATACTTTTAACACAAAAAAGTAAGTTTTCTGGGCATATTCCTTTGTTTTAGCCCCCATGAAGAATAGGGGTGTTATAACTTTGTTGTTCATCTCTCTCTTTGTAGCTCCTTCCTTACTGGAACTAATGTTGATGATTTTTAAAACTGATGTGATTGATGTGATGTGATTGTGGTACTTTATAATAATATGCTCAGAAGTTTTAAAATCATCAGCTCCTCCTAGTTGATGGAGAGATTTGTGGAATTTCATGACGTTTTTATATTATAGTTATGCTATTACACAGTTTAGTGTAACAGCTTTAGCAAACAGTTTATAGTAAGGTATTTTCCTAGAACAAAACTCATTTTAATTTATTTTTTCCAGACCTTACACACTTACTGAAATACACTATGCCAAAATGGTTGTCCGCTATCTGATCCACATACTGTATACACTGAAATGGGTAAATCATGAAATAACTAACCGGTTGACTCCTGATATAGTTCTCAACTTTATCACTCAATGGCTGGATCCTGTCCACATGCATCGGGATGATGATGTCCTTGATTTGGTGAGATATGTATTACTATCTTCCATTTTGATCAATTGTATAAATGTCAAAATTTATTTAAATAACTGATGATTAATTAAGTTTGTATTTGAATGAACTTGCTCATGATTGGACTAACTTGTGTTTATGGTTAACTACTTACAACTGCAGAAACTGTTTGATTGAACTTGCTATAAATTAAAATCTTAAGTATTGTTAGATATCATATTTTGAAAAGGCTGAAAAACAAAGCTTTATTTTTGATTTCTTTTCTTATCACTGCTTTAAGTGTTACTGCCAGACTACCTTTAACTATGTTTTATTTTTATAATGTCAGGTAAACTTATAATTAGTTTAAGGTTAAATCATATAAAAAGTCGATTTACGGAATAGTCCAATTATCATATTATTCTTATTATTATTATTACAGATTAAAGACATGGTCAAAGATGTAGATGCCATGTTATTGGAAACAAGTGACAGCGGTCGCTTGCCGGGGGTAGAGACACATAATGCTTGCGAGAGTGGAGTCTACTCGGAAAGGCAGGTGTTGTTGGCCATATCACATTATATGTACAAGAAAAGGCGCATGGTGTTAATGACTGCTTGCAATGAGGATACACTGGATATTGTCAAAGTATGTATTAATTAACATAACATGTAGCAATTTTTTTTGTACTACTAGTCTCTACTAGTCCTACCTACCTATGTACCTATGTATGTTTACCTATGTACTTATAGGCCCAGACAATATTTACTTGATTTTTTTTCCAAATGAATGTTGGAAGTACCTATACTATGAACTACCCATATATATATATAACTAGATAGCGCTAGTAAAAATGACCTGTTTCCTGATCGCGCTGACGAAAACGCGCGGCGCGGAATGACCTCCCCATACAATCAAACCAACATTATCTCTTTATAATATTAGTAGAGATTAGTAGAGATTAGTTTATTTGCTTTAATAGTAAGTTCAGTGCTCTTGTGACACGTTCCCTAGGCTAAGTTAAGTAGTACTTATTGTCAGGAAACACGCTTAAATGGATTCTTTTCTTCAGACAATCAAATCAAATTCTGGTCATGGCGCTTGCTTGGGTGCGATATTTCAAGCCATCGCCAGAGGCTTCGGCATAACGACTTGCAATCTGATCGCCTTTCCCAATCATCTGTATCTTGAATGGAGAACGACCAGTGGTTTCCTCACCGAGGCGGTTATGCAGTTCCGTCTTGACACGGGGGAGTTGAGATCAAGCGGCCGCTGCCCATTTTCCGCGAACGCTAACGTAAACCATCATTTCAACTACAAATATTCCCCTGAAGCTTTAGTTCAGTACATCATTTCGAATTTCCTGCGGCATATGGGAGATTATACGGGATGGTAAGTTATTTAACGGAATTTCGGTTTTAAGATAAAACAGTTTAAATAGTTTGAGCTTCTTTATTCGCACACAACACACAAGTGGATAAGTTGTGATTAGGTACTTAAGTACTTTGGTACTCCAGTTTCCTCACTAGAGTTTGGTACTTTAGTATGACACGAACTTTGTTGAGCAGTCATGCATTTCTAATAATCCAATTCATCATTTTGTTTCCAGGCACACAGACAATGCTGTTCACTTGATGTCATTCATAACCAGTAACCGTAACAGCGAGTATGCAAACTTTATTTCATATCTGAATGGATTTGGGGTCACAAAATTGTGTAAAACATTTAACATTGAAAACGTAAGTTCTATTGTTTACCATTTTATTCAATATCTCGTTGCCGATTGATACTCTCTGATCTATATTATTATTATTATTTTTAGATTCATGAGGAACATATCTCTATCATCCATGGTCTGCTCCATCTGAGCCAGCCTGTAACGCCACGTTACAGAGAGGTAAGATCGTATTACTTAAACTTTTACCCAGGCTAGCCGCTCGTGCAAAATCAGACTACTAACCAGCTTCCTTATTTTTCTCATTTGCTCCGTCAACTAACTCTTATTATTTGTAATACATTCATTGACCAGTCTTATGACACACGTTAAATCTGATAAAAGTCTCTCGCAGGACCTAGGTTGTGCTGCTGCAGCATTAGATACCAACTTACAAAAGCAGAGTGTTAATTAGTCAAACCATTTTGAAGAAAATGTGCTTAAAAGTAACACCAACAAGCGAAAATTATGTTGGCTACATTATAATTTTCGTTCGTCCTCAAATGCCTATCGAAGAACTATCCCAAGCCAATATAAACCATGCTCTGAACCATATCTAAGTCCATCAAACTCTTTTGAAGATAATGGCTGTGATAATGGGAACAATTTACAGACACAAAAACGTTTACTCAAAACATTTCCTTTGTAAAAATATTGACTTTCAATTTTTGTTCTAGTTGATAATAAAGCATCATACAAGCTCAGTGATGTTCAGCGTGGGCATGATATGTTTCCACAAGGTGTTTGACTACGTGTGCGTAGTTCGCGGGTGGGACTTCACTTGCGCGCCCGAGTACCGCTCAAGGCCAGAGGCGGCCGCTTTAAAGCTCGGGACCAACCAACCCTTCTATCAGGTCACCGCCGTCGACCAAAGCGACAGATATGTTGCTCAAGGTATCCTTTAACTTCTACTAGTATTATTTTATCTGTGCTTCTACTCTACTAATATTATAAATGTGAAAGTTTATGAGAAAGTATGTATGTTTGTAATTTTTTCACGCAAAACCGGCTGGACTGATTTGGTTGAAATTTGGTATGTAGATAGGTGATACTCTGGATGAACACATAGGCTACTTTTTATCTCGATATAACCGCGGGAACGGGACTTACGCGGGTGAAACAATACATTATGGTTAGGACAGAAACGTTGCTCAACTCGACTCGCGTGCACTATCCGACTTTTCAGGATTGGAATTAACGTAGGATAGGGTGCCATGAGCGTGCAGTGTTAATAATAATACCGCGGTATAGAAAAAAAATCTAAAGTGAAAAATGGAAATATGTAGGTACTTACAGAAAAAACCGGATAGTGCACAAGCGCGCTCAGAAATAAAATACCTACTTCAATTTACCTATTGTTTCAGAAAACTTAATCTTTGTGACTCACCCGTCCCGCTTATACCACTTGGAAGATGCCATCGCCAAAGAGTTCACTCATTTCAATGGTTTCTTTTATGAACCAAATGATGAAAAACGTGCACTCTACCCTAGAGACATGGCTATAGGACAAATGTACGCTGCTAAATCTTTGGCGAAAGTGTAAGTGTATTCCGTTTACATGTCTTGAGCAATTTAGACCCATGTTGGTTAAAATAAACTTACCTAAAATGCATACCTCATTATGCATATTCGACCTAAAACCTGTATTAAACTCGTATTAGCTAAAACGCATATTAAATCTGTTGCTATCTCTTTTCGTTGACATATGGGTGACAAAAAAAAAAACGTTCTTAAAACCTGTATTAAATTTTCAAGTTTTTATGAATAAGACCCATAGTATCCAAGCGTTAAATAATAATTATGTATATAAATTATATCGGAGTTAATCCTCAAATTGTTATTATCTTTTCAGGATTTCAGTACAAGTTTCGCGATATTAAATTATCACAATTATACCTACTTTATTAGACACATCACACAATCACATTGAAGGTCCAGAGGTAAAAGCACAAAATAATCTAGAATGTCTTATTTAACTGTTGAAGATCCATAGAATATAAGTAAATAAAGTAAATTGGGAATTTTTTTGGTCGATCGATAACTATCATGTAACACGTATGCTACTTAATTGGTACGTAAACTTTCTTTGTAGATTTATCTTATTCTTGTAGATTATAGACGAAAATGACGTTTAATCTGCGCATATTATCGGTAATTCTTCCAAACCGAAAATTTTACAAACATTACATATTTGATTTTATCACTGATTGCAATCCTGCTGATTGCTTGAAGAATCAAATTCATTAATTCTATTCAAATTATTGTCTGTTTACTTTTCTGTTTGGAAGAATTTCCGAAAATAGACACAGAACGTCGTTTTAGTCTATAATTATTTTACACACGTATTTGGACATATTAGCAGCGGTCATTTAAAATTGATAGTCTCCAATTAACTATTACTCATGAGTCACTCCAACTTAATTGTTAAGTGTCATATTATGTAAGAAACTGCTTTGTTGAACTCAGGTGGTCTGGATTGTGTGGTCATACAGTAAATACGCATTTTCTAACTACTTGAGGATGACATCTTGAAGAAGTCATCCCTAGTATTGATCTCAGTTGTAAAAGTTACCTTACGGCTAGTCTCAGTATCTTACAAACTGTCTATAGATTTATTTTTTTCTGTATGGTAGTAGTCAAATATCTGATCACAGTTAACAAAACCAAAGATAAGTTATTGAGATTAGTCATAAACTTTTGGGATTATGAAAAAAATATTAATAAATTTCAAATTTGTAGAACCCTAACGTAGACCCCAGAACAAAGATCGAATTGCAATATGTATAAACTAGCTGCTCCCCGCGGTTTCACCCGCGTAAGTCCCGTTCCCGCGGGAATATCGGGATAAAAAGTAGCCTATGTTACTCGTGGATAATGTAGCTTTCGAATGGTGAAAGAATTTTTAAAATCGGTCCAGTAGTTTTTGAGCCTATTCATTACAACCAAACAAACAAACAAAATATATATATATATATTAGTGTAGATAAATAGAATATTGTGTATAAGTTCAAAATGTATACGTTGTGAATCGTGCATTTACTGAATCATAATATTTCATGCAAACACATCATTTTGGGGTATTTTTTAGGAATAACAGTGTTCAAACGTTTTTATCCCTTCTCAAGTACATATGCTACTTTAACATAATAAATGTATTACTTACTTACATTCTACTATAATATAACAGGTGATGGTAAGCATAACTCAGATATATTTAGGAGTTTGATTACATTGAATTACTCGTGGTAGTGTTTTTTTTTAAATCATCAAACCAAATATTATTAAAGTTAAAACATAAGGAATTATTTACTTAAGTTGTATTATGTTAATTTTTATTTACTATGTTAAAAATAAAATAAATGTATCTAGAAATTTATCTTTTATTATTAACTTCAGTGAGTGCGTAGTTGACATTTATGAAACAAGATCTTAAGATATTGCTTCTAGTGCTAGGCGTTAGCGTATATCAGTTTCATAGTGGCACTACAATGAAGGTGTCTGTACTAAAACTAGGTATCTACTTGGTACTATGGGTATTTTTTGTAGTGCACAGTACGAAAGATGATTTAAGTACATACCATTTGAAATAACTAAAATGCTACATTCGAAAATATGAATTATCAAGGGCCAATAAACGGTAAACATGTTTAGATTGAGCCAAACATAGTAGTTATTCTAAGAACCACTGTTTCTTTCTTATTTTCAGTACAATACTTTCTTAAGTGCTTATTACTTTTATGTGATTTTTTTAAACAACATATCAGTATTAAGTAAAAGCACAGATAAAATGATTTCAAAGCTACTAAGAGCCAGCAGGCTAAAGGCGGGCGTAAATCGGTTACTTTTGGTATTCCATAAGAACACAGTAGGTGTTTCGTATGTTTTATTTTGTAAATACTTCGTCATTTTAGCATTTCATATTTAGTCGAATATTTAACCCAATTCTATAGAAAAAGCTGTCAAAGTGTGAGTTTAAATATGGTTGTGGTTGTAAAGGTATATAGTCATTTTACATGGTTAATTTGCTAGTACCTACTTACTATTTACTTATATCGTTTATTGGCCCCCATCCTAAGCTATTAACATTTTATATGTTTACTTTCGTGACCCTATGAATAAACCTTAAATTTATTTAATAGGTACATAAGAAAAACCTATCTTATGAAGCAATATTTGGCAAAGGTTACAAAAACGGCACAAAAATAAATGTTAAAAATAGTTTCCATATACAAAATTTAAATTCAGGAATGATGAATTTTAACAATCACCGCTATATTAAAAAGCTAACGCGTACATACATACTTTTAAATAAAAAATACCGAAAGTACATATATTATGTATAAATCGTAAAGTTAAACAAAATATAACGCAAGCAATGTTTGAATTTTTAGGAGATGGGAAAACTAGCTGTTATTTTTATCTAGACTAAATATAAGTAGTGTTGCAGGTTTCAATTTCGTTGAATGGTTGCAAATGATAATCTATATTAGATCACTTCATGAAACCAGCATGAAGAATTACAATAAGCCAGCTGAGCATACAACAATAGCGCAAAATTTATCTCCAGACAAAAACATACATTATTACAATAAATCGTGAATAGTGGAAACACTCAAAATTAGTAAAAATCTAAATCAATTTTGAAATTTGTAAATCCACTATCAGAGTTTTCAATTATATTGCAATGTTGCATAAATCCATGTTATAATAATGTATGTATTAATAATAAATTTAAACAAATTACCTACCTATAACCAGCAGTTTTTTTCCTTTCGTCAATTAAATCAATTATTTTAAGGGATATTTTGTTTATTAAGGTATAATGTGATTACATGACTACGTTCCTAATTTACTAAAAATAAACTAAGAGTTGGCAGCAAGATTTACTACCGTCGCAACACACAGAATTATAAGATAGAAGTTGTCAGGAAAATGTCTAATTAGTTACTCGTTACAAAGATCGAGATCAAGTGTGAGCGACGATATACCGAACACAAAATTCTTAAATGACTTCAATGCGACTGAATAATTACAATTTTACTAAGTATAAGTAATTCTAGGTACCAAAATTTGTAGTAACTCAGTATTTAAAAGCATAAAATATTAACTATAAAAATTAAATTAAGGTATTAGTTGAGAAATTATTTTGTAACTCAGTATCCGAAAGTGTTTAAAATAAAGCAAAAATTTTACTTGGGACTCGTATGAAGATTTGATGCTGAGTACAATTGAACATTTGGATCATGTTTGGTTTTAACGCTAAAGTTATTTAACTGTATGTTAGTGATTGAGGTACGCCATTGACAGTCTTTGTTTTGAGAACCCCATTTTCGTAGGACATTATAGTTTCGCGTCCATTCTCTGATACCCTGGAAATAAAGATAACATTATAGTTCACAGAGTAAGCTATCAGTCACAAATTGATTTATCAGCCGATTTGTCACTTAAGTAGCTTAGACTAAAATGTAAATCATGTAATTTTCCACAAAAATAGTAGATTGCTATACAAGGGGACAAAGGCATTTTTTCTATGCACGAGATGGTCAGCGAGTGCGATAATAGTTCGAGTGCATCGAAAAGCCTTTTCCCCGAGGTAAGCACTCTGCTTTTCATTACGAATATAAGGAAATTACAAAAAAATATGAAAATTTCACTTACTACAATTAGATGTCTCGCTTTTTTTTTTAAATACGACTATTATATTGACTAGTGGAATGCCTACTACATTTAGTGCCATTCTACCAGTCAGTATTTTTTTTTTTTGTTGTTGTTTATTCACTAAACAGCAGTTGACGATGGAATAGCTGCGTTTCAGATTAATAATTAAATAATTTTTCATAATTCATGCAAGGATGAACAAAGGAGATGTTCCAAAGTGGTATTTTATTCTGATGAAAAAAGAAGCAATACGAATTAAACATAATTGGAAACCTAATTTTTTATACTATCGGATGTGAACAAAATCATATTTTTTTAGTCCCACGATTTTTCTACAAAAAATATTTAAAAAGTCGCAAATTCATCCACTACGGCCACACTGAACCACAATTTAAGGGCTAAGATGAATGTCACTATCATATTGAGTGAGACGTTATGTCAGTATCAAATGGATTTTCCGATCATCATTCATTCTTTTCATTCATTACTGTCAATTGTATTTGTATTGACGTTGACAGTGACGGAACTTTTAAAAATGTCATTATTAGAAACACAAAGTTGGAGTGAGACAAAAACTCATTTTCATAGAGATCGTATGGCACTATCTCTTTCTTGAGACGCGTTAGAGGGTTGCAAGCAAAACTTTTTTCAATGATTTTTTTTAGAAAAACGGGGGGTAGGAAAAATACTAAAAAATAATAAATAATCATGAAATAGTTATATGTTTAATTACGTATAGTTTTTATCTTGCTTCTTTTTCCAAAATATTTTAATACCAGCCCCCATACATTTTTGGAACATCTCCTTTGTGAAGAGGAGCACGTCATATTCGTGCTAGAGAGACATTATAGAATGAATGAGTGAATGAGTTATAAGAACTTGAATTCTAAGCATGCATCGATATGCCACAAAAGAAATGTCAAAAATGAAGTTGACATTTGACAGTTATTTACTTTCCTGCCCCCCTAGGGACGGCAAATGCTACTTTGAACCCTATGATCAGGCAACTTCGTGCATACGAAGGCAACCCTATGATCAGGCAACTTGAATTAAACGGTATTGTTTAACGTTCGTTCCACGGTACGCCAATATATTCACTCTTTTTTGGTGCATGGCAACACAGAAATCGAACATATCCACCATTTTTATCACAGTTAATTCAATGCAGGTTCCGATTCTGCGTCAATGCTAAAATTGTAGTAAATAATACTGTATTAATCCAACTTACTTCTTAGTAGTAATCTTCTTGCCGTTGACAACCCGCGTGGTAGTAGTAGTGCTTCGCATATTAGCGCTGCCGGGGCCGGCCATTGAGCTGTTGAACGTGGAAAAGGACGTGAAAGCGTTGCCGTTGTGAGCGAAGATATCGTCCAGTCCGGGCATTCCGAACCCGAACGGGCTGTTGAACAGGGATGACGTCAGCGACGTGCTTGGGTGACTGCGGCGCGAGTGCCTTTGGTGGCCTAGACCGTTGATTTCTGAAAGCAAAATGTATCGATTAGGAGATAAGTAGCCACGTCGAAATAAAATCCACAAAGATTCCCAGAAGGCTCAAAAATGACATAACTAGTGATAAAATCGTTAGGCTGAACAATCCAATAACCCTATTTTAGAAAATGATCCTTCCTATAAATCACGGTCATTCGTAAGTTGAATATTGAAGCCGGGCAATAATCTGTTGCCTCCTTTGATTATCAAGAATTCAGAAGGTTTTAATAGACTAGCTTACTTACGAATATAGTTAACTTACCAGCAAAAAAAAGATCACCGAACGGTGAGCCTCCAAAGAACTCTCTGAACACCTCCTCAGGGTCGCGGAATGTGAACGGGAAGCTGCCATAGCCGTATTCGTATTCGTCGTCGGGTGCCGCGCGTCTCCCCCGTCCGCTGTTCAGCCCTTCCTTGCCATACTGGTCGTACACACGCCGCTTCCTTTCTGCAACCGAACGCCGACCATTAGCCTATATAACTATACTCGTGCAAACATTCGCTATGTTTTTGTTAATGCAATTCTTGACCTGCGCTATATTTAACCGCATTCAAATGCAAAATCGGCTACATAAAGGATCTTAGAGTTCATACATAGCAGCTTCGAGATCGCCGTAGCCGAAACCGTCTAGGACGATTTATTATAACGATTTATTTGTTCCGACCGGTCCAAGCCCCTGTTCTCTCCCTGTTGATTCGATTAGTGTGGGACTACCGGAACTAAATAGGTACATAATGCGTTGGTTATCCAAGGCAACTTCATTTTTCAATTGAATGACGTGATCGTCAGCAAGTCGTGCCTGTTCTCCCCCTCAAAGGTAAGGCCCTTTCGCGTTAACGTTTACGGGTAATAAAGAACGTGATTAACGTGCTAGACTTTAAGCGATCGATACGTTAAGCACACGCACGATACGCATAAATTTTACAATTTGTTGAGTTTGTCTAATAGTGTGTTTTTTTAGCTGTAATTCATTCAATCTTGGAATTATATGCAGTTATTATATGAAGTTTTAAATTCTATCAATCTGTTTAAGTTTCGAAATGTATATTTCTAGTTTTAAGCTTGATCCTGTTGGTATAATGTCATTAAAAGCTACAGCTTTTCATTTAAACTTTTCCATAAGCATTACGGAAAATTATGTTCTTGTGGTTGAAATAATTATCGATTAAACTACTACTAAATTCGCGAAACGCACTATCGTACCTATAGGATAAAGTATGGGAATACGTAGTACCTCCCTCTGTTGACCTATTCCATAACCATACAACATATAGATTCCGCCATTCATTATTATGCGCTTTAACAAGAATTTTTTATAATCGTCTGTTAGACGCCGAAATCATGAAAATAAAATGTCGAAACTCAAATTTCAGAAAGTTAAGAAATTCAAACTTCAATTACAAAACGATCTCGTAATAAGTGTGTAACAAAAATTCTCAATATTAATACGCAAGCGCAACACAATCGCTTTACCTCATTTTGTTTTAGTCAATTAACACAGTTAGTGCGATAAATTACCTGCGTTACCCTATGCAAAGCTTTCGTTCAATTAGTAATAGCATTAGTATTTTATTAATTAATTATTGGGCTTCTGAGGAAAAACGCAGTAGGTTAAGGTAACTACTTTAGTTAAATAAGTTTTGCTGCATATTTTTCACCGTTTTAAGGATTATACTGACAGCAAAACTAATGATCACACAATTTCGTTAGATACAAAACAAAAATTCATAAATTCCAGTATAGCCGAGTTCAGGGTTTGGTTTAGAAAAAGATTAGATTAGAGATTACCTACATAAAAGAGATTACTAGTACATACTCCTAAATGCGGTGCTTGCAATGGTTACCTATCTCTAAGTAAAAAATATTTAAACAAATATAATAAAGCGCTGATTATCTAATTATTCAAGATAACTTTGCCGAAAAAGTAGAATGTATCTCATCAAGCTTTTCAATTTATTATCCTTCCTACAAGAATTTTAGACTACGAAACGAATCTGAATGAAACTAGGAATATACTATACTACCTTCAGTTATTAATGTTATGACACATAGGGTTCGTTATATCCGGATTACCTTGAGCGATGAGCGATACTAGTAAACAGAAATCTGTGGCAAGACTGGAATTTATTCATAAGTAAATAAACACAAAAACACATATGTAGGTAGGTACCTACTTAACGATACGTGTACCTACATCAAAAATGCACGGCATTGCTTTCCATGCGAATAAAAAACTGTGGGTGGTCAAACAGTATGAAACAAAGCAAACAGAACCTTGACCCTGATACGAAGACAGCCAGCGACGGTGTCGCAAAGCTAGACGTAGGTAATTAAAAAAATGAAATCTAAATAATGCACGCTTTCGAGACAGCTAAATTACAGGTCTATTCGACAATAACTTGACTCAACATCAACATAGTTGAGGATAAATAAAACGTCACACATATAAATGTAGATGATTCACTCTTTACGTAGGAGTTACCAACAGGCGCCTTAAATGCATGTGCCAATTTCTTATTGTTGAATGAAATGAAACCGATCAATGAGATTTTCAAAATAATCGGCATGTTCATGTTGCCGCATGCCGGCGTGGTTTTGTTATGCAACCGAAAAGTCTAGATGAGGGTTCACGCAAAACTCTGTTAGTGATTGCAATTAGCAATACAAAATAAAGCATTTAAAACCAACAAAAAAACTGGTTCTCTATAGTTTTGAATATTATCATAGTTTAGATGCCGTTTTCTCGTTTCGATAGAACAAATATTAATTACTTACTTACAAAATTAATTATTGTTCTTAATATTCAATGATAATTGATAATATTCATAACTGAACCAAAAGTCAATCCTACGTGAAGTGGACAGCTACCAAAAAAGCGGTGGAATGGTGTCTCTCCAAAAAACCCTTTGAAGCTAAAGTGCCGATGGCCATTGACTCCATTCTTGCTTTGGTATCTGTGACTGTGATGACTGGTTCCCCGAGCATCATACACTTTCCGCTTGTTTTCTACCCAACAACAAAATTAGATTTTACATTTCCTTGTTTATTATTGGATATTTTACCTATAATAAACTTCCAAAACCAACAAATCAATTATAGTTCAAACATGAGCACAGGAATGATTTTGAAAATATCCTTAGAGATATTTTCTTATTGAATTTGCTTATATGCAATTAAATGTTTTGTCTAACTTACCATCGGAAAGTACTTCATAAGCCTCAGATATTTCTTTGAATTTTCTGTTTGCTTCATCAGCATTGTCTGGATTCTTATCAGGGTGCCATTTGAGAGCTAACTTTCTGTAACTGTTGAAAATTATACATTATGATAATGATATTGGTCATGATGGTGTAGAAGAAGTAGTGTAGTGGTGTAGTAGTCGGTATTTATCAACAGTCAAATTGTACAAACTGAAGATAGGTTAATAATTAATCAATTGATATTGTCCGTGTTCAGTTGTTGCAATCAGTTGTATTTTGACGAACTCTCCAAATTCCGTGCCAACTGGACCATTCTCGTACAGGAAAGGGATGGATGGAAAGAGTGGGGGGAGGCCTTTGCCCAGCAGTGGGACATTGAGGGCTTTTAATAATAATAATAATTTGTATTTTGTTTTATGTACGTTATATCAAATATCTGCCAGCAGTAAGCAAACCCAAAGATAGGTCAGTAATTGATACCGGCTAATAATAAGAAACCCCCCCAGTTAATGACAACAATTACTGAGTACATACTTCACCCATAACTTTATAATTTTCTAATTAAGTACTACTTCTTTTGCATAAAAATCTCAACTGTTACGAGTATATAGGATATGAAAATGCTTACGCTTTTTTAATTTCTGCATCACTGGCCGTTCGAGTGACTCCTAAAACTCGGTAATAGTCCACCATTGCTGGTCCACCTTAAAAGGTGTGACTAAATCTAAAACAGAGAATAAAATTTTTAAAAATACCACAAGGTATTTTTAAAAATCTCACGGTATTTAATATTTGAGCGTTCAATGTTGAAAGTATCACTATTTCAGTAATAAAACTCTACATTGGATTTGTACTTTATAAAAGCTTTATTTAAGAAAATCTATTTACTTTCCTTTACTCTTTACACACTAGTATATATAATATATATTATATATGCAGGAGCCAAATTTTCACACCTTAAGTTACAAATGAAGAATCTTGATTGTTGGCTCGTCTTCATTATAACAATAATTTTGTATGGTTCAAATTGTATTCATTTCAGATCTTACAAGACTATGAAAGTCTTTTACTACACCCTGCTCGAATAGTATTAATGCAGAGACTCTGAAGTGAAATTTCCAAGAAACCATTCAAACATGGTCATGTTTGTATGGAAATTGTGGCTATGTGGGTGGATCTTGATGCAAGGTAATTTGTTATGTTATAACTGACAAAAGCTAATGTGAGTATTGGTTTTTAATTTAGTCTCAGTAACAATGAAGTTAGCAGTTATTGCATACACAAGTTAAGAAGTTTTTTTTTTTAATTTGGCTGAAACTTGGAATTTGTTTATGACCTCAAATGAAATAATTAATAACATAGGTTAATTTGTATAGAAGTTGGAACCACGCAAGCGAAACAATGCATGTAATATTATAATTTTGTATACAAATCGCGAAATAGATTAAATTTTACAATCTGACGCTGATTAAATATACTTAATAAAGTAACTAACTGCTGACCTGTCTGACTGAACAGTAGAAATGGATGTAGTTTTGCATGTCACATAATAATATGGTGGCATAGATACTCTTAGTAATTTACAACATAATCATTAGGTCACCACTCATTCAATTTAGTAGGTAAATACATTTATAGAATAATTCAAAGTAAGATTATTGATAGTGAATAAATGTAGAGTAAGTAACTGGCGCCTAATAATAGATCATACAGTCGAAATATAAACATATTTACCTACATAACGTATGTGTATGTGTTTTCACTTTTCCTATGGAAATTCTTCAATATTTTGTGACATATATTTACAATCATCCATCATACCTAAGATACTAGGTAGCTGCGACCAAGTTTGGCTTGGTGATGTTATCATATCAATTACAATTTAGTAGCTAAGAGTTATTTCATTGATTCTTTCTTTTAAATAAACATAATCGATATTACCTTCAATTAAAAGTTACCAAATTTTAAATAGCAAAGGTTCTGTTCACCCACAAAGGCTACAAAAACAAACAATATACATTCAATACCAATACTCACATTTCCAGACGCAGGCTACAATTTGTCGGTGGGGTTTGGTTTATTAGTGGATTATTGTTGATTTCAACTGCCTATTGTTGTATTTTTTTGTGTCTATGTTCTGTTTTAATCAAATCAATCAATCAAAAGGGTCAGAAAAAGAAGAAATATGATTCAATTGCAGCCTGCGCGCTGATGAACAGTATTAACAGTGTAACACATGACAGTTTTGTTGAATTGAAAGTAAATCAGCTGACATGACAGCTGTCATTGTCATATTAATGAAGAGAAGAGAATGAGTAAATCGATGAATCGAGTTCATAAGCTTGTTTCGATTAATGTGTATCATTTTCATAATAATTATGTTTAAAGATGTGTACGTACATAGTCTAACTAAACAACCAATATTATTAATATAGTGGTGTTGTTTCATAAGGTTGTGTCATAATTTGTCATAAGATTAGGTAGAAAATTATAAATAAAAATGGTGAATAAAGTTACCTATTGCAGTTATGTAAAGCAGCTATTTAATTAAACTTGAATCGCAAAGATAAAGAACTGTTATATGGCATTTTTATGAAAAATACATACTGAAGCTTTGAGCGGCTACCTTCTCAAAGAAGGCCTACGGCTACCTACGGCTGGGTTTTATTATAGGTACCTACCTACCTACTTACTTTTTAGTAACAATAATTTTTATTTTATAATTAGTTATGCATTAAAAAGATTTTAATCCAAAACCACAGGTTTGTAGGTACCTCAGAGCTCAGAGCAATTATCTTCCTTCAGAAGGAGACGACATTGTCAATTTTTGACATGCTTTCCCCGCAGCCAAGGTCCTTGGACCAACAATCATTCTCCATATGTAAAACCCCGCGCGCCGCTGGTTACGCGTCATTTGTCAATCACGGTACACGCGGAAGGATTTAAGTATAAAATGCCAAATTGCAGAGTTTTCGCATATCCTAAAATATTGGAAACTTTCAGGTTACAAAAGGATGATGTGACTTTCCATCTGCAAGTATTCATTCCTCTAAATATTAACAATTTATGCACTAAATTTGAATAAAACTAAAATTTATATAATGTTGCCAACAAATCGTAACAGATTCCATTTTAGCGTATTTTGCTATGCCGCCGAGTTGGCCAAGTGGATTGCTACTTCGACTTTGATCCGAAAGGCGTAGGATTGAATCCGCACTATTCCATCACTCATATTCATGCTACCTATTTATTTTGTTATCTAGCACGAATCCCGAATTATGAAAAATAATACTCTTAGTGGCATATTATATTTATATTTTATTCTATTTTTTAATTTGAAAAGTAGCTGTTCTATCTTCTGTTGCTTGATCAATATTTGCAAGTCGGTTTAATTAAACGAATTAAAGTTCCTAGAATTTTTTGTATTTCCTCGTACTCGTTATAAAGTATAAAGTATAAAGTATTTATTTTCGGAACCAAATACAAATGTAGGTAACTTGTAAAATTGCGTACGCTGGAGATTGCAGTAGTTAAAAAACTGTGTCGCAGTCTCCAGCGCCCGACCTTAGGGCTAGAGGTGCACAACAGCAGACACAAGGGAATTATTTAAACTAAAAAATAAAAAGTAGTAGGTAGTAAAAGAAGTTAAGCAGGTATACAAGCTTAACACAAAAGAAAAATGCTATATAATGTAAGTAAAATTAAAAACAAGAGAAAAAATAAAATTAAAAACTAAAAGCTGTTAATTGACAAATCTCTTACGGCGGTGATTGTATTATGTGTGTGTGTGTGTGTATGTGTGTGTGTGTGTGTGTGTGGGTGTGGGTGTGTGTGTGTTTGTGAGTGTGCGTGTGTTTATGTGTGTGTGAAATTTACGAGAGAGCTTGTGGTTTTATATGGAAAGTGTTTTATTTATTTGGTATTGTGTTTATTTAGCTATTTCAATGAGTGATTCAACTTCAAGGTAGGTTAGTGTAGTAAGCCATTTTTTTAATTTTAATTTACATCTGCTAGTTGCCATTGCATTAATATTTAAAATTTTATTTATTTTGTCATACACAACGGAACTTAAAAATGTGTAATGTCGAAAGGCAAATACAGTTCGACAAGGCCGATCAGTACAGATGGATTTAACTCTTCGGTTGCTAGCAATAGTGGGAACGTGTGGTAGGTAACGATGTTTACGAAGAACAATGTTTAAAATGAAAAGTTTACGGACTGACAGGACTTCGGACAGGGCATAGAGTTCGTTTGTGGGAAAGAGCCTTGGTTTGGAGTAAATCACTTTTAGGGTTCCTCTTTGGGCTCTTTCCAAGCGAATGAGTCTAGTTTTGGGAGCGCCTCCCCAAACTGCTATGCAATATGTTAAGAGCGATTGTGCAAGCGAAAAATAGACAACCTTAAGGGTCTGTTTATCGGCAGAAGTCCTTAAAGTTCTAAATATGTACAGGAGTTTTCTAATCCTGGAGGTTGTGGCCTGGATATGAGACTGCCAACTCATTGTGGAATCTATTAAAACTCCAAGGTATTTAAAGCACGCAGAACGTTCGAGACTGCTGCAGTTACATTTATAGTGGGGCTGTTCACAAGTATGTGCTTTAACACAGAAGTTATCGCAAGGTTGGGCTGAGGATGTGGCTGACAGTGTGATAAATTTAGTTTTGTTTACATTCAGAGTCAGCAGATTATTTGTAAGCCATTGAGTCACTTGGTGTAAGGCATTTTCAGCGTTGGACTTTACATCGGGCCAAGTATCGCCTGAGATAAGTAGGGCAGTGTCATCAGCATACGCAAGAATTTTACATTTGTCAATGGACATTTTGCATAAGTCGTTAACGTATATAAGAAAAAGAGTTGGCCCTAAGACGCTACCTTGGGGAACTCCATACGTAAGAGGCTCATCTTCGCTAGTTAAGTTGTCGATAATAACCCTCTGAGTGCGATCAGTTAGGTAGCTTGTAAATATTTTCAGAGCAAGACCTCTTATGCCAAATGCCTCCATTTTCTTAAGTAGCAAAGGAACAGAGACAGTGTCGAATGCCTTGGAGAGATCTAAGAAAATAGCAATGGTTTTAATCTTGGAATCAATATTTCTAGTTACACTATCTGTGAGATCTAGTACAGCGTCTTCAGTGGATTTACCGTTTCTAAAGCCATATTGGTTATCTGCTAATAAATTAAATTTTGTGAGATACGAGACGAGTTTGAAGTTAAGGCATTTTTCTAAGATTTTAGATAACGAACTTAAGACAGAAATAGGCCTATAGTTATCGACAGAGTCTCTGCTACCAGTTTTGTGAATAGGGTGCACCAGAGCTTTTTTGAAGACACGTGGGAAAATGCCAGTCATAAGACAAAGGTTGATGACATGCGTAATGACCGGTGCTAAGGGTAGTTTGGCGGATTTGATGATAGAAGTAGGAATACCATCGAAACCAGCTGCACTATTCGATTTGAGAGAAGAGATTATCTTTAGAACGTCGTCCTCATCAATTTCAAGCAAGACCATGGAATTTAGGTGGGTGAACGAGCGTGGTTCGCAGACTTTTCTATGTTTAGGGTCCCTCATGATTGTGTTAGCGAGGTTTTTACCGACCTCTGAGAAATATTTGTTCACCATATTGATAGAGTCACTAGGGTTAGGTAGCACTTTTAACAGTTCTGTCGGTTTAGATTTGTTTTTTTTTGTGTTTGTGATGTTTTTAATGACCTCCCATGTAGCTTTTGGATTATTTTTGGCCTTTTCGAACTCACTTCGCTCATATTCACGTTTAAGTTTTTTCAATAAGTTATTACAAAAGTTACGGTAGCGTTTATAAATTAATAGTTGAGTTGGATTTTTCGGGTCCTTTATGTGTTTTTTATAGAGTCTGTCACGATTCCTTATGCATTTCAGGATACCAGGGGTTATCATTAGATAAAAGCATTATATTTCTGCATTGAGTAAAAAAACAAACAAATAGGTAGGTAGGTAGGTACACAAAACACCTACATACCTACCTACTTCAAAACTAGTAGATAGTGCTTACCTCGGAAGAAAGACTTTTCAATGCACTTGAAAAAAAATATTTGCAAATCATCCCGTGCATCGAAAAATGTGCATATAACAAAATACTACTTTTTATCTAGATTTATCATTATCGGTGCACAATAAATTAGGTGTCTATACCACCCCTATACCTCCAACTTACTAATTATATACCTACGTAAGCTTTCAGAACGTTAAGTAGGTAGTTAAACTTCTGGCTGTTAAACTTCTGTTAAAATCATAGGTAAACTTTATTAAAAAAATATTTACCATCCTCACAATATCGCGGAAATAGGTATTTTTAGTTGGACACACTGCTTGTCACTGCAGCGAAATTAGTGAAGGGACAGTTCAAAATAACTTATCGATATTGACTTACAGCCCAGTCGGATTAGCTCACCAGTAGAGGGGTAACCTGAAATTGATTAAAGGACGATTTTTTTTCCGCCAATGATTGTATAGGTGTTGTTTATAGCTTAATCGAAAAACTCAACCAATCCGACTAGAACATTAGATTTTTACAAAAATGAATGAGAACCAAAATTGTTGTGATTTTATACAACTTTGGACCTCTCAATTTTCATCGTATTATCAACATTTACATAAATAACTTCAAAAAACAAGATAAAAAATAATTTCGCCTGTATTTCGATTATTTACGAATTAAGCTAAAATTAAAGAAACAAAGATATAATTTTTTCCTTTGGCTACCACGTAAAACCACGCCAAAAGACGCTGTGATGACAGAAAAGGCTTAAATATTGATTTAAGTATAAAAAAAATCAGAAAAAAGAGGGTTCAAAGCCAGTTTTGAATTTTTCGTTACAGAATTTCTGGATTCGGTCACCCCGCTTAGGCCCGCCATAGAAGCTATGCAATAGCTTAAAATCAAATCAATTTGTGATTTAATTTGTCAATAACATTAAAATTTGTCATACAACCAATACCTACCGTATTGGCCGCACTCATCGTTCTCTTCTCTTGTTTCTATTTTTACAACCTACCTTAAATTACTTTAAAATGTGTGTTTTTTGCGGGGCCGCAGCACACACATAAACCTACGGCGCTACGGAAGACCAGCGCTGCGACAGATTCTCTGGTTTCTGTTGCAGCAATACGCTGAGTAGTTGCCAATTTTGTCAATGTCCTACTTATTTTAATGTGTCTTATGTGTAACGCGTTTTTGACAAAATAAATATTTTTCTTTCTTTCTTTTCTTTCTTTCATCGATAATAAACTATCGATAGCTTCAAGCACTATGATTTTTACACAAAAATTGACATTTACTTATTGACAGACAGTTCCACGTCCCCCGCAGAAAATGACCTTCTTAGCGTCATAGAAAATAAAACTGATGGCTCCTCCCCTTACTGCTTCCTCTATGCCTCAGAGCAATCATCTTCCATTGGTAGGTATTATACCTACCTATAATAAAATATTAATAAAAAATATTAAGTAAAGTAATAAATAGGTGGTAGGATTGTAATAGAGGTAGGTAACTTATTTTTATTTGGTACTAGCTGTTCCCCGCGGTTTCACCCGCGTAAGTCCCATTCCCGCGGGAATATTGGGATAAAAAGTAGCCTATGTCACTCGTGGATAATGTAGCTTTCGAATGGTGAAAGAATTTTTAAAATCGGTCCAGTAGTTTTTGAGCCTATTCATTACAACCAAACAAACAAACAAACAAAGTTTTCCTCTTTATAATATTACTAGCTGCGCCACGCGGTTTCACCCACGTAAGTCCCGTTCCCGCGGGAATATCGGGATAAAAAGTAGCCTATGTCACTCGTGGATAATGTAGCTTTCGAATGGTGAAAGAATTTTTAAAATCGGTCCAGTAGTTTTTGAGCCTATTCATTACAACCAAACAAACAAACAAACAAACAAAGTTTTCCTCTTTATAATATTAGTGTAGATAGTGTAGATGTATGGTAGGTACCTACATTGTATAGTATTTTGTAGGTAGGTACCTACCTTAGGTAGAAATTTGCATCGGCCTCTTGTTAGCATCTATTGTACCTACCTACCTACCTAGTTCGTATTCGTATGTAGGTAGGTACCTACTTCAGAAAGTCACTGCTTTTATTTACGATACCTACCTACTCTCACGCCCCCCCCTTAAAACTCTTGACCTAGACCTTACTACATTCCCCTGACATTCATGATGTTATGTATGAGAGAAGAAAAATAGCACCAAGATAACTTATGCCTGTGCTTATGCTACCTACTAATGAAGCTAGCTGCTGATGAAGCAACAGGTAGGTTAGCTGTTCATAAACCAATAAAATATAGGTACCTAAGTAGTAGCACAGATTACATGTAGTAGGTACCTACCTACTAACTCTTAAATAATAATGTAGGTAAAAGTTTATTAATAAAAAAGGTTTTAACAAGTTCGTGCCTTGCCTACTTATGTAGTACCTATACTACCTATCCAATAAATATTCAAATAATATCTACCTACCTATCCTCGACAGGGCTAGGTATGACCGCGAAAATGGTAATATGGTAACGTACCTTAAAATAACATTTGGCTCTTCCGGTGTCTTGCGTGCCAATCACAAACAGCAAAAATATATAATAGGTAGTCTTGAAAATCAGTTTTGGCCAAGTAATTTTCTCTCTTTTTATGTAGGCTTATTAATTATTTATCACAGCCTTAATTTAAAACACTCTCACTTTGTAAATATGTATTGCTTAGCAAACAGATATCACAATATTTCATAGTTTGCGACAACACTTCCTGTAGGTAGGTACCTACCTACCTAATATTTAAAATAAACTTAAGATTTTAGATACTACTTTGCCTTTTCAATAATATAGGTAGGTAGCTAATTCCTAAACAAAAATTAGGTGCCTAGGTAGGTATCCTACCTGCTACTAAACTATTTATAAAACACAAAAAATAGTTAGGTGCACTAGGTGGATAATGTTAAACACATCACATACTTTTAGTTCTGTTCATGAATCATCAGAACTGACAACACACGCACTTTCAAAATCAGCAAAACATCGATTCGTTGAAATGAGGTCTGTGTGGGTTCGTTAGAACAAAGCGTAGGCACTGGCAGCGGCAATTTTAGCACACCTCTGCTGCACCACAAACGACCCAGGAGCACGTTTTCTGTTGACTGACATTCGAACTCCAAGACCGTGAAGTTGGGCGAGAATGGAATCGCGAGTGGAGCGCGCGGACGACACGAGCGCGTCATACCATACTTCACAAACAAACGCATACCTACAGATGAACTCACACATAAACGAACTAAGGATCAAGCATTTTTATTAAAACTTTACAATATAAAAATATAATAAAATTTTACGTACAATTATCTGTTGTGAAACCTATAACTTCAGTGGCAAAGTTTTTAGGCCGCTTGAAGTTCGTTCATCACATCATGGATATTTTTTTTATCATAAAATGCCACTGGAGTGGAGACCAAATACTGTAGATTCTTGAACGTTAAATAAATTAGATCACCTTAATGAATGAAAGAAATAAATAAAATTGAGATCATTTCTGTAGGACCTCAAGGTCCTTGAGGTCCTACAGAAATGATCTCAATTTTATTGAGTTGAGTTTTATTTTTATGTGTAGGCACCTTGATTTTATGCTAGGTGACTCTATTGCCTGTCTGTTCATGAATAGAGCACATTAGGACTTAAATACTAAAGTCTACCCGATTTTAAATAAAAGTACGGCGGTAGACAAATCATTATGTTCATTGACCATTTCTGTAATAAGTTATAGTAATAGGTATATAACTAAGTTTACCTAACCTAGGTTTGTCTGATGTCATAGTCTTCTTATAAGGCGCTTGGTGGTAGGCGGAGTTGCTCCGTCGCGTCTGGTGTTCCTTCATTTCCTTTCTGATTTTATTAGTTTTGTACCTACCTAGGTACATACTTAGGTAGGTTAGGTAGGTACCTACACCTAAACTAGCTCAAGCTCAATCATGCATGATTCATCATTAGAAAGGAGAAATCAATGATGAGTGAGTGATGCTTAAATCTCACAAATAATAAAATAAAAAACATGGTGTTAGTTTTACCACAGATAAAATAATACTAATAGTTTTATTCACATAACTTTCAAACCTTTGCCTAAGCTTTTAGAAATCTGTTAAGAGTCCATGTGGCGATTCTGATGTCGCCTACCTCTACCTACCTGTTGGCTAACATATCTACTTACCTACCTAGGTAGGTATGTGACAATCAATAAAATGATCTGAACAAAAACTTGTTAACAACAAGTTGAACTAGTAGTACCTAGGTACCTAGGTACCTAGACATCAACGAAGAAAAGTTCATTTCTTAGAAAGCAATAAAGTAGGTACCTACCTTTTGGTTTCTTGCAATGCAAGAAGCTACAGCAACTTACTTAAAATACCTACACATCAAACTTACAGATAGGTAGTATTAGGCACTATAGGTACTTACCTAGGTACCTACCAAAAGAACCAAGCCAGAATTATATTTGCCTACTTATTTGGTGAAAGTTAAAGTGTTGGGTTTGGATTTTGCTTCTTAGCAGTCTAGTTAAGTTATCGAACCTATACTGCTGTTGCCTAGAAGCTTTAGCATATTTTAGAATCGAATTCGAATATGTAATTGAAACGTTACATCATGATCATGTAGAAATTAAAAACTATCTATAGTTGGTATAGGTCCTAGGTACACATATACCTACCTGCAAACTAAATATTTTTGAAAGAAAATGTTAAGGTTTTACCTAGGTACCTACCTTGGTATAGCATAAAATGACTTTTTTATAAAGTAGTTACCTATATAAACTGTATCCATACATATAGTTAGGTTAGGTACTTACAAGCTACGCACCTGCGTGTGGTTTCTCATACAATAGTCATTCATTATATTGAGGCTGACGCCTTTGTGATTATCCCAGTCCGCTAGTCAACGGGGTCAACAAAACTGGATTAAATGTACCTATAAGCCTATTTATACATGGATGATTATACGAGTACCTTGAAGTTTAATTCTTATTTCTTTGTTTTATCAACTCGTTTACATGATGAACTTAGCTTTGGAAAGTAGGTACCTACAATATAAAGTTTCATCTTTATTCTGTGACGGACGACACACCTATATAGGTACCTATGTATCTACATTTACACAGAATTTAGGTTAATAGGTACTTAGTTACGTAGGTAATTAAGTTCATGTGTATTATATATTGTGTATTATATATTGTGTATTATATTTTTACGGCTGTCTTAGAAGACATCATAAAAACGCTTGCATGGGAACAAAGTGGCATAAAAGTTAATGGTGTCTTCTTGTCTCACCTTAGATTCGCGGACGATCTTGTTATTTTCGCTGAAAATCTGGTTAATCTCCAACAGATGCTCAAAGACCTCAACAATGCATCTCTTAGGGTCGGTCTAAAGATGAACATGTCCAAAACAAAAGTTATGTCAAATGTCTCCAGGGCCTCGATTCCTAATATTACCATAGGAAGCGAGACTCTGGAGATGGTTGAGTCATATGTGTACCTTGGGCATGTTCTATCTTTCGGAAAAGAACTACAGACCAAGGAGATATCCAGAAGAATACAACTAGGATGGGCGGCATTCGGTAGGCTGGATGATATATTACGATCACCCACTATTCCACAGTGTCTGAAGACCCGCCTCTACAACCAATGTGTCCTGCCTACTTTGACCTACGGTGCCGAGACATGGACGCTCACAAAGGAGACTGTGCACAGGATCCGAGTCGCACAGAGAGCCATGGAGCGCGCCATGCTCGGCATCACACTTCTAGATCGAGTCCCCAATTCGGTAATTCGCGAGCGGACTAAAGTACATGACGTTAGCAAGCGAATATTGGGGCTCAAGTGGAATTGGGCAGGACACGTGGCCAGGCGTGGTGACGACCGGTGGAGTAGAGTGCTTACTGAATGGTGGCCAAGAGAAGGATATAGAAGTGTGGGTCGTCCGCCAACAAGATGGGTTGACGACATTGTTAAGACCGCAGGTCGGACTTGGGTTAGATTGGCGCGGGACAGGGGCGAGTGGCGGAAACGAAGAGAGGCCTATACCCAGCAGTGGGATGAGAAAGGCTGATGATGATGATGATGATGATGTATTATATATATGTTTATTTTAGTTCATGATTAAATTTTAAAAAATCCCATGAAATTAGATACCTAGAAAAAATTTTACGATTCTCCATTTTTCCCAATCAGTGAAATGAATTCTCTCGTGTCCGATCTCGACTCGTACGATATTAGCTGGCATAAAAATAATATTCTCAGTTGGCGATCTATTTAAATCATTGGAGTGGGTAAAGAAAGAGCGAGCGGTGTGGGTGTGGGCAAAGCTAAGGTAGATAATTATAAGATTGATTTCCAAATCCTACAAGATTAATTTCTACCGTAACTAGTGTGTCTCTTCTATCTTCAACTTGCAGAATTATGAAGCAAAAAGTTTAACTAAGTTTTGGAGCGGATAATTCAAACCAGGATTTCTGCCATTACCACTGTTACCTCAGACCAATATTTTTTTATTTGGTCTGAGACTGTTACGTAATAAATAGTACCTAACACCTATATAAGGGACAATGGGAGCTAGCTAGTATTGTAGCTTGTAGGTACCTATCTATCTAAAATTTAGGTATAGGTAGGTAATTAGGTAAATAAGTTACCTGGACCTAGGAAGGTACCTACCCACAGTTCTGCATTGTATAAAATATCAAATAAAAAGACAAATCTACAAATAAAAAGACGTGTGGCACTCGGGGACTGCTGCGGTAAAGCTATTGCATGCCACTGAGGTGAGCTGCTGAACTAAAGCGTTGAGTTTTTTCGTTACGGAATTTCCGGATTCGGTCTCCACGCTCAAGGCCCGCGATAGAAGCTATGCAATAGCTTAAAAACAATTAATAAAAATGTTTATTTAGCTACAGATCAGTTAAGTAGGAATAGGGAATAGAATAGGTAGGTACTTACCTACTTCAAACCGATAAGAATTATAATATTCAAAGATGAAACATAAACGACGCATTCAGTGCTATTTTTGCGCTTCGCAAGAGGTGTTTATTTTTAGAAGTAGACAAATCTACGTAAGTATGTAACTACGATTTCCAAAAATAATTTCACGACCGCATCGTCACTTTATGTTTATTTACGTGATGATGATTAAAGAGAACAAAAGTCTTGGTACCTTATGATAAGCAAAAGCAAATTCTTACTTGCCAATTTGTAGGTAGCTAGGTCTACCTACTTTTATTAAGTAATTAAATTAAATGCACTCTGTGATTATGACTTTTCTAATGTAGGTATAGTTACCTACCAGTATTATTTTATCTGTGTTTCATATTCAATTTTGTCAGATTAATCCCAGATTATGTAGTAGGTAAAGGGTAAGCTTAGAAATTTAATTTTCCTAGCTCATCAATCAATACTTATGTAACGATAAAATGATTTGTATAGTTGGCATTTTTTGTTTCCTACATTTATAAATTAATAAAATAGTAACTAATTCGAAAAATCGATATCGATCGACACAATATAATCGGCGTCAAGAAATCCTAGCCTAGAGTAGTCGTTTCTTTTCGCTATTTAGAGACATAGGTACAACCACCTTAAATAACAAAAAGATTTAAAATAATAACACTATTAATAGAGTTAATGATAATATATTTGGAAGACATAGTTCAGGCGTTCATCATAGATTATTTTATTTCAAATGACACCAAAAAGTAGACTTACATAATACATACCTACAATATAACATGGCACATGCTAGGATAATACATTGCATTGAGTAATTTTCGATAATACTGAAAGTAAAGAGCCATTTTGGTAGAGTTACAACTCCTTCAAAGTTTTCTGTAACTTATCCAAATAAATTTCTGCGTGTTTTGTTCCAAAGACCAATGCAGGTCTAAGGCGAATGGCATTTTCTCCACATGCCCCACCCAATACACCTGAAACGAAGAAATTATTTTACACTAGCTGCGCCCCGCGGTTTCACCCGCGTAAGTCCCGTTCCCGCGGGAATATCGGGATAAAAAGTAGCCTATGTGTTAATCCAGGGTATCACCTATCTACATACCAAATTTCAACCAAATCGGTCCAGCCGTTTTTGCGTGAAAGAATAACAAACATTCTCACAAACTTTCACATTTATAATATTATAGTAGGAATGAAGTAGGATATTTTTAGAATGTATCCATCCTATGTATAATATATTTTAGACCTAAAGTAAGTTATAGAATACAAAATAAAAGGAGTATTTATTATTAGAAAGTACTTTTATTAAACTAGCATGTTAAACGAAAGGAATCGTTTACATACTAATTTAAAGTACTTCGCAAAGGCGATTAACGATCTTAACTAAGTTGTATGTGCGTATTTTTGCGAATGTAGATGATGAACATAATTTAAGAGTCTTTCTTAAACATTCGCGATCAGAATTCATAGTTTAGACATTGAAAACAGGGCGGACACATTACAGTATTTAAGAGCGTGTAAGCTATCTTGACCAACTCAAACATTAGATCGTGCTACGCAGAGTTGTCATTTTTGACGCACACTTCAATAATACTATAATTTTTGTAAAAGTGTGCGTGAGCTCGTGTCTAGAACGAATGGTATGAATGGTTTTGATACTTTATCTTATAAGTAATATATAATATGTAAGATCTGTGCTTAGAGAATTTAGCCAACGATCCGTGTTAGCCAAGTGGTTTAGTACTTATCTCTATTTTTGATCAGGTATCAATAAGACCCTCGAGATCCTGCCGAAACAAATGTTTCTTTTAATTTCTTTCTTGCGACTCTGTTAAGCATGTAATGTAAACATCTGCACAATGACATGTGAACGAACATAAGTAATAAATATGTATTTGGAGTCCAAATACTCCAAATTTTGGACATACCTAAGTAGGGTAGTTTTGACTACCCCTTAGACATTTGTTAAAAGTTTTGATAAAATTTAGCCATACAGTCGCTCATATTAAATTTCGTTTTGTTATATTTTGATTTTTTTGTATTTTTACACTTATACGTTTAGGTTGTTTGTTTCAACATCTTTCTTCTGCTCTTATCCCATACTAGGTGGGGTGGGCCCAACATGCTTAATCTTCCATTCATCTCTATCATTCGTAGTTGGCGAAGTTCACTCCTCTCACATTCATATCCTCTTTCACACAATCCATCCAGTTTTCCCTCGGCCTTCTTCTACTTGTATATCCATTATTGTCCATCCACATTTCACACTCATACTCATAACTTTCTTAGTGATATGACTTTCATCCGTCCTGAGGTCACGTAGACCATGCCATACTAAGCTATAGGCTAAAATTAGTAGTTAGTAGTTTAGGCATGCAAAATGGTCCTATCTCAGCATAATGCGGAAGCGTTCGTGGCGAAGCTTGCTAAGGCGTTCTTGATAGATCGTCGAAGTTAAGCAACGCTCTGCGCGGTCATTTCTTGGATGGGTGACCGCAAGTGGCAATATTATCTGAGCGCTTCCGTGCTTCGGAGGGCACGTTAAATTGTCGGTCCCGACTTTTAAAAAAGTCGTTAAGCCATGACGGAGGCCTTTAGGCGGCCTAAAAACTCCGTCACCAGAGTTGGCCACTTGCTCATACGAAGGAAGGGAAGCATAATGCGGTTTATTGCGGGGGCAATACGCCGCGCTGGTGTTCTGATAGAACCGTTTTTGGAAATGCGGACATTGAAATCTTAGTTACAATCCTAAAGTCCAACAACAAACACTTAAATAAAAGGCAACCTACCAACATAATAAAGAGAAAAAAAAAGAAAATATTATTCTATGCAATCCAAAATAAGTAATCAATAAAAACAATAATTTGAAGTGTTTAGTTTATATTAAAGAAGAATAAAAAAATAATTATGGAACAATTATAGTTTTTTTTCTTACAAACTAAAAATTGACTATTATATTCAGTCTCAAATTACAAAATACTTCAAATAAAAAAAATTATAGACATTTGTTGCAAACATCTTTTTTGTTCACCACACACAGACTTTTTGCATTTTGTACAGGTCATCATAGACATTCTTTTATTTTTGGTGGTACATAGCCTACAGTAACGGCGAACTTTAGCCGGAGTTTACTCTTCAGCTTCTTAAGAAGCTTCTTCAATAGCCCGTGGCAGGATGTTCTCAATATTTTCTCTCAAACACTTTGATAAAGTAGGGATTCCCAATCTAGATCTCATCCATGGTGTACACAGTTAAATACTTCGTTTTTCCATATAATATTCTCTTCGGTTTAAGGGTTTTCTTGTTTAGATAAAACATTGTGTTGTTGTACACAACTTTCAAGTGTTGAGGTGTCGTCAGGAGGTGTTGAGGTGTCATCAAGAGATGTAGAGGCGTCATCCGGAGGTGTTGAGGTGTCGTCAGGAGGTGTTGAGGTGTTCAAGCTTTCATCAATGGCATCTTTTATGTACCTATTCGTCGTCAGTATCACATTGAACAAGTATCGTCTTCACTTACGTGATCCTCCATTTCGCTGTCACTGCTATCATCTGGACCTTTCATCTTCTTGACTCAAAAAGGAATATTATTTCTCTTTCGTCCATAATTTCTTCTGCTTCCTATGAAGTAAAGATGTTTCAAAAACAAAAAAAATTACTTATAACAATAACCTAATTGTATACCTACTAGGGCATGTAAACCGATTAATCGGTTAACCGAAAAACCGATTAACCGACCGATATTACGTCGGTTTTTAACCGGTTTTTTTGCTTCAAAATAACCGGGTTTTCGGTTTTTTACTATGTAATAATAAATGACAAATTTATTCAATCCATTCGTTGTAGACCTAAAAACTATAAAAAATAATGATTAAATTATAATAAATAATGCACCTAATTACTTATGATCCATAATAATGAGTAAAATTATAAAAATACATACATAGGTACTCGGAAAACTTATATCTTTTGACCACATAAAATGTCGCCGTGCAAAATAAGCTAGGACTAGGAGCAAGATAGAGGTGTTTATGTTTACCGCGGCGTGTAAAAGTAAAGTGAGATAGCATGCTAGTGACAAGCACCAAATATTGGCACCGGCTCCTAAGTGGTCAAAATTATTCTGGAATGTTCTGAGGCACGGTCGTGGCGCGGGCGCGGCGTCGGTGCGGTGACGCGCTGTCAGTTCGAAAAAGCAGGCACTAACAGCACGCCGCATCCGCGCCCCTTGTATCTGTCCCGAGCTTTAATCTCGCGTAGCGTTACTATAAAATTATAGTTTCGCAATTGTTTATAGAGACCGTTCAGTTGAATAACTTAATTAGTTAAGGTTTCTGCAAAAGTTCAGTCTCCAGATAATACTGAAGAGAGCTGTTAAGGTGGTTCGTTTTCCATAGTAAAGTATTTTTCCATTTACGGGCGAATGGAGCATAACCTTAACTCAAATTATATAATTTGGCATTTATTTATGATGTTTATTCGCGGCAAATTATATTTACTACATAAAAATAGTATAATAATCGCGTAAATTAGTCACAAATTCAGTTCAATTTTGTTAGTGTATGAGTGTACACCGACAGTATCGTATGCTAAGTTAAAAGTTTAGTTGTGTGTGTGCGGCTACGTTGCCAGCTCGCTATTCTCGTTCCGTACACTGTTGCCGTTCTTCTCGGCGATCACGTGGATCCTCAAATCATCATTGTGAATTCGTGGGGGAGTTTATTTTGTTTCTGCCATTTTTTACAAAGGTGTTGCCAACTTTGCACTTTTGATACTAATCTGACAATATTTTCATATGCGTAGCCCCATTTGATTATATTTATAAATTATAACTTAGCATTATGTCTCGCTTTATATCGTTATTATAAGTAATTTTATTTGAGAAACGTTTCTATTGAGCATGCAAAATTTCGCGGATGATGCCGAAATACAAAAACCTTTTAAAAATATATATGTTTAGGTACCTACTTACTTATTTATTTTGCTGTCGAAAAGTTTCTAAATAAAAAAAGTAACCAAAACCCGTAAAAAGCAACTAATTCTTCAAAAAATACTTACTTACTTTGATTTTTCTTCTAATTTCATTCAAATATTTTTTTTTGTCCAGTTACAAAATTTTTAATAAGCCCAATAGGTACATAATATTATGATTTTATTTCACAGATTATTTTGTCCTTCGTACTGTAGGTACTTGTTTGTTGCAATAAAGCACTTATCGAGTTGGTAGCCCCGTTCAGCATACCCTACCAGACAAGACAGACATGACATGACATGACTTGTCTGTCAGTGTAAGGCGTCCGTTACATTACAAAAGTTTTCTTTTCTATCGTGGGATACTTTTTTAGGTGATTAGAATTAGTAAAAAATTGCAATAAGTATAAGATTTTAGTGGTTATCTGTTCGTGTTATTGCACCGATAGAAAATGAAGCCACGAACTTCCCGAAAAGACTATAAAAATCACCAATATTCTGGTTCAAGAAAAAGTCGCAAACGAGTTCAAGGACAAATCGAAGAGATCAAGAAATTGAAGATATTGAACACCTGACCATTGGGCAACATGAAAATGATGTGTATAATACACACAGATGTAACAGGCTCACTGCCAGCCAAATGGTAAGTCTTTCAAATGGTTGATTCAATGATACTCCAGTTTTGAAATATACCACAAATTAGCACATTATGCTCAATTTGGCCTCTGTTACAGATATGTAAACGAAAATCGACAACACCCTGCCACAACCATGTCAAAACAATATTATATAAAAACAATATTCTGACCAAAGACATGTCGTATGGTCAACACAATGAGTCGGTGGCAAGGACATTGTTTACAGAAATAATGAACAAAAATGTGCGACCAGCAGGCCTTTTCATTGACAAAGAGTTTGGCTTTTTGGGTGCTAGTCCGGATGGTATGTAGCATAATTCATAAGGTACAAATTATTGTTTTTCAGTCCAGATAATTTGTGAAAATATTATTATTTACTGCAATCAATGAATTTCAGGGGTTATAAAAGAAGAAAAATATATTCTGGAAATTAAATGTTTCCCCTCATTGGCTCGCAACAATCAAGACATGAATGCTGCAGCAGCATTCATGTCTTGATTTTTTTTTTTTATCAGCATGGGAAGTTTTTTTTATCTTTAGCAGCAGCATTGCTGCTGCTAAAGATAAAAAAAACTTCCCATTGTACAGGTTAGTACCAATTACATGCTGTTGTTGCATGCAGTAAACAGTGATCACCTGCTGTCCTTTATTTTACTGTCTGAACATATGTATTTTTACACCTACCTATTCTTGTTACAGATTCAGGGGCAACTACGGGTTTCTCAAATGAAGAAATGTTATTTTGTGGGCTATATCCAGCTCATGATATTACAGTCCTAGAAATCGAGCGTGACGAAAATTTTATTTTGGACGTGTTACCTAAATTGGTATCATTTTATAAAAAATCTGTTTTGCGAGGTGGTACTTCGAAAAGTAAAAAATAATCAAAACTGCATAGATGTATCACTGTGGTAGCACATTTATTATTATAATATTACTTCTCGAATAAGACTTCACAAATTATTGTTTTATAAATGTTTATTTTATTGTAAAATGTAATTTTACAAATACTTACCTAATAATGTAATAAATAATAACTGCAATAGTAAAAACCTGATTTTTATTTAGAACTCGCACAAAAATACATAATATATTTCACGACTAAAATATCTATTATGTATTTGTATAAAATTACAAAAATATAACAAATTAAAAGTTCAAAAACAGTATGTCAGTACAGAGATTCGAACCCGATACCATTTGAATACAGGTCAAGACGATGACGCACTCGGCCAGATTAAGCTTTGCAAAGTGAGCGAAATTTACTAACGCTTCCGTTTACGATGAAATCTTTGTATGTGTGTGTGTGAGTCACTTGCGCGAAACGGCGCGGCCGTTTCGCCGGAGCTAAATGGACAAATATAGTGATTTTAACACTTAAAATATCGTCTAAGTATTGTTAGTTACATCAAAAATATTACGCTTTTACGGGCAAGCACTTTTACTTCCTAAAAATTTGTTCTATTTTGGTGAAAAAAAATAAAAACGCTTTATCAGGACATTAACGCCATCTAGTGGCGCGGCAGTGCCTAGCTGACCGTAACGTTCCACCTTAACACAGGTGCAGTGCAAATCAAATACGAAGAATACAAAAAATCTGCTGATCAATCGTCAATATGGTTTTATTATTAGCAGGAGACGGAAACAGCGCCAAATGTAGCAAAATACATAACCCATTCCAGGCCCACCGCTTCGAGCTCGTGCAGATGCTGCGCCGCCGCGGGGCGGCGCAGCATCTGCACGCAGCTAGTGCGTCCGGGGCACCCAACGTGATAGTGTTTAAGGCAGCAGTACCTACTTCGAGCTTAAGGAGTCATTTGCGCACACAACATTCAATCGATTTAAAAGTTACACCAGCAGTGGCTATATCTGATCCAACACCATGTTACTTATTATAATTAAGTCATAGTGAAATACGAGTATATGTATAGTCGCAGCATTAAAATGTTTACCACGTTAAAATTATGTACAATTTAAAATATTTATTTATTTATTTAACCATGATAGACGAGCAGCTACTGCTGGTATGTCTATATCACACAGTGTTGGAATAGTCGTTTTGGTTTATGTATCGTTAATCTTTTTTAGCACTGATTTGTTAGATCGTAGCCAGTTGTCGAGCCTGTTTTTGAACGCATTGATAGAAGGAGCTGTCACAACGTTATCTGGTAGTGCATTCCAATTGTGGACCACCCTGTTGCTGAAGAAGTGATATGCAGCAAGTTGGTGGGTGGAGTCACGGATCAGCTTAAGTTGATGGCCACGTGATGGTCTTTGGTTGATGTTCACTCGCTGTATTGTCAGGTGTACCACACAAAAACACTTACTCACACTTGCATAACCAACATTTATTTCAAATAGACCTCACAGAGCCCAAGAATCGCTCGGTGTTTTCGTTAGCGTGTTCTAGGCTGGTGCGACAGTAGCGCCATCTAGTTTAATTTTACACACACTAAATTTATGTAAGAAGTTAGAACCTTAGCAATTAAACATTTCGCCCACCAAAAACTCTGTTTTTTAACTAACAATTTAAAGAAAAGTAAGGATGGGCTCAAAACAAACTCATAAACCTCAAAACATAACTCAAACAAAATATGAAATTTAACAAGAATCATCAAAGTGATGAATAAACAAAACTGTTTTATCAACTTATCACTAACATGCACACAACTTAACTAAGTCATCTAAACATACAACATTTAAGTTCTATAATGTTTAGGAATCACAACTCTGTATAAAACTCAATTTATTAACTGGCCTTTTACATAAACCAGATTTTGTTTTTAAAGTTACCACTCTAGTAATGTTATCTTTACCTGGATGTAAAGAAACTATTTTACCTAATAACCATTTTGCAGGTGGTAAATTATCTTCTCTTATTATAACAACATCATCAGTTTTAGGTTCATCTCTTTTTGTACACCATTTATATCTGTTATTTAAAGTTACAAGATATTCCCTAGACCATTTTCTCCAAAAACTATCTAACATTTTTTGACACAATCTCCATCTAGTTATTCCAGAAGTCTGATCACGTGAGTAGTCTTCGTCAGGTATGGTAATGAGGGGTTCACCAACTAAAAAATGGGCTGGGGTTAAAGGTAAAGGATCGTTAGGATTATCACTCAAATAGGATATTGGACGCGAATTTAGACAAGCTTCGATTTGTGTTAGAACAGTTGTAAGTTCTTCGAAAGTGAGGGTAGTATCTCCGATGACTGTTTTTAAATGACTCTTAGTAGATCTTATTCCTGCCTCCCATAAACCCCCAAAATTAGGAGCATGAGGTGGGATAAAGTGCCACCTAGTACCCTCGTTCGCAAGCAACTGGTCGATTTCACTAGGTAATTGAGACAAAGCTCTGTTAAACATTTGACGCAGTTCTTTATCAGCACCCACAAAATTAGTGCCGTTATCACTGTATAAGTCTTGACAATGTCCTCTTCTGGAAACAAACCTACGAAAGGCAGCTATAAATCCTTTGGATGACAAATCCGATACTGCTTCCAGGTGAATCGCGCGTGTAACCATGCATATAAAAAGACAAATGTATCCTTTATACGATTTGGAACCTCTCCCAGGTGAAAACCTTATGTTGATGTGACCGGTGAAATCCACACCGGCACTCTTAAATGGTCTAGTCGGTGTAATTCTCGCTTTAGGTAATTGACCCATTAATTGATTATTATTCTGTCTTGCGTATCGTACACAAGTTATACACTGTCTATAGCATTTTTTGGTCAATTCCCTTCCTCGTATTATCCAATATTTGGATCTCAAAAAATTTAACATTATTTGTGGTCCTCCGTGTAAAGTCTTAGCATGAGCATTTGCAACTATTAATTTTGTAAAATGACTTTCATTTGGTAGGATTATAGGATGTCGTTTCTCATATTCTTCGTCTGACTGGTTTATACGACCACCCACTCTCAAAATTTCATTTTTATCCAAATATGGAGTTATATTGTACAACAGACTTTTCTTTTGTATATTCCCTTTTGCTCGTAAATTTTTTATTTCTTCCTTGAAGTATAATTGTTGTGTTTCTCTTATGCAGATTTCTGTTGCTTCTTCTATCTCTTTCGTAGTCACTAAATTTGTATTGTTTTTTCTTTGTTCTTTAGGTAGTCTTAGTTGTAGGAATCTTCTGCAGTATGCAATAACTCTCAGCATCTTTTGTAAATTAGAAAATTTTATCCAGCAAAATTCTTCTTTCGGTTTTATGACAGTTGTCAAAACCTTTGTAGCTCTCTCTTCTTCTGTAGTCGTAAATGCTTGATTTGTTTTGTAGTCGTTGTCTTCTCTCAAAAATTTTGGACCATTCCACCATAGCTCAAATTTGATCAGATCTTTTATTAATAGCCCTCTTGATGCACAATCTGCTGGGTTCACATGTGTACTGACGTGATTCCAATTATTACTATCTACCATAGTAAGTATCTCCGACACTCTATTACTCACGAAAGTTGTCCATCGACTGGGTTCTCCTTTTAACCATGCGAGGACCACTGTAGAATCAGACCAAGCAAATTGTTTCTCTTTAGGTATATCCATAATTTGAGACGTCTCATACAGTAACTTTGCAGTAAGTAAAGCAGCGCACAATTCAAGTCTTGGTATTGAAATTTCTTTGTCAATCGGGGCGACTTTGGTTTTTGCTGATATCAAATGGATGTGAATGTTCTTATGCTCATCTTGAACTTTAATATACACAGCAGCAGCATATGCGTGATTGGATGCATCTGCAAATGCATGTAACTCACAGTCATTACCTTTCTTTGTATTCAACCATCTGGGAATCACAATGTTTTGAACTTGGTCTAAGTTATCTCTGAAATTAAGCCACTCTTTTAGAAGCTCTGGTGACAAATTATCATCCCAAGTGAGATTTGATTTCCAGAGTTTTTGCATAAATAACTTTGCAACTATAATGGTAGGAGCAATCCACCCGAGGGGGTCATAAAGTCTTGCAATGTCTGATAAGACTTTTCTCTTTGTAATAGGTTCCTTTGTCTCATTGATTTTATAGTTGTATTCAAAATTATCCGTTGCCTTATTCCAACATATTCCTAAGACCTTCAGTATGTTATCCGATTTAAACACTAGCTTTTGATCATCCTTCTGATTCTCTTGTTCTATATTTCTCATTAAAGTTTCACTGTTAGTACTCCATTTTTGTAACGTAAATCCTCCTGCTTTCATTAGTCCGTTCATTTGATTAAATATTTGTATAGTGTCTGTCTCTTTTTCACATCCTGTCAACAAGTCATCCATATAAAAGTCCCGTAAAGTAATTTCCGATGCCATTGGATATTTCTCTCTTTCGTCTTTAGCTAACTGTTGTAGAGATCTTACTGCCAAGTAGGGCGCGCAGGCTGTTCCGAAAGTTAGTCTTAGTAATCTCATATGTCGAATAGGTAGATGTATATCTTCTCTCCACAGAATTCTTTGGAAATCAGTATCTTTCTCATTCACAATTATTTGTCGATACATCTGTGTTAGATCTGCAACTATGCAGTATGGATGAAATCTCCATCTCATAAGGATATGACGTAAGTCATCTTGTAGTTTTGGTCCGACGAGTAGGGTATCGTTTAACGATTTGTTGTTCGTTCCTTTGCATGACGCGTCATAGACTATTCGAACCTTCGTTGTCTCTCTATCTTGTTTTACTACAGCATGATGTGGAAGATATACCGAATTTGGGTTATTTATCTCTTCTTTCTTCGTTATTTCTTCCATGTGACCCTGATTTATGTAGTCGTCGATCACTTTCTTATATTCTTCTTTTAGTGTTTCGTTTTTCTGTAATTTCTTCTCCAATAGGTTAAATCTATTAAGCGCAATTTTCTCTGATTGATTGTGTAAACACGGCAAAGGATCTAAATTTTTGAATGGTAGGCGTACTTTGTAGCGTCCATTTTCTTCTCTCTCAGTAGTCTTCTCGTATATTTCTTCGCATTTGATTTCTTCTCTGTTCATGTTTCTTTTTATCGCATCTGGTTCTCTCTCTATTTCCCAAAATTGTCGCAGAAGTTCATCTTCTTTCACTCGTATATGTAGGTTGACAATTCTGTGATGCGATGAGGGTGTTTGTATAGGACCTGATAAAACCCATCCAAGTTGCGTATTCTGAGCAATTGGACCACTAGTTTCTGGGTGTTTTAAAAGACCTTGTAGTATAATTTCACTGTATATCTCAACTCCTAGGATAACATCGATTCGACCAGGTGCTCCGTACTTTGGGTCCGCTAAGGGCAACTCGTCTATTTCTGACCATCCTTGTATGGATATCTTGCTCGAGGGTAAAAAGGATGTCAGGGTGTGTAGTACGTAAGCTTGAACCTGCACTGAAAAATTAGGATTATGAATCGACTCTAAATTGAATAAGACCATGGTTTTGACTTTCATCTCTCCATCACCAACACCGGACACAAGACCACTCACGGGAATCTTTTTAAGACCTAAAGCTTGTACAGTATTCTCAGTTACAAAGGAAGCCTCAGAACCTTGATCAATTAATGCTCTTACAACTCTAGAAAAACAATTTTGATCTTTGACACTGATTAACGCGGTAGCTAATAGTACTTCACTTTGTTGTTCTTTGGCAAAATGAGAAACAATTTTTCTATCACTATCACTTTTCGTGTATGTTTCATTAACCGGATTGTCTGTTTTTGTACTGTCTTCTGGTGATTGTCCTGTAGTCATCGTTCTCTCGAAGTGTAGTAGGGTGTGGTGTCGCCTGCCACATTTGCGGCAGCAAGTAGGTCGTCTACATGTCTTCACACTGTGGTTGGATGCAAAACAGTTGAAACACAGCCTTTTGGATTGAATGAACTCTACTCTCTTGTCGACAGGCTGGTTCATAAATGTTTCGCATTGGAATAGTAAGTGGTCGCTGGTACACATAACGCAAGTTACTTTATTATTGTTGTCTGTATTATCTCTCTTCTCCTCAATTTTGCAATGGAATGTGTTTCTCTTTGATATTTGTTTGCTCGTAGTAGGTTTGTTTTCTTCTAGCATTTCTAAAGTTCTGAATCTCGTTTCTAGAAAACTTACAAGATCATGCCATGTTGGTAAGCTATCTGACTCTTTCTTATTTGTATCTAACTCCCAAGCCTTTCTTGTTTCTAAATCTAGTTTTGACAGCACTAGATGGTTCACAATTGTATCCCAAGTTTTCGTATCTGTTCCTAGATTATTCAGGGCCTTGAGGCAAGCAGCGGTGTTATCCAATAGATGTTTGATTTGTGTAGATGATTCTCCCACTATGGCCTTTTGAGCAAATAAACGTTTCATTACTTCATTGACATTGTATCTCTTGTTATTGTAGCGTTTCGTTAGTTGATTCCAAGCTTCTTCATAATTACTCTCTGTTGTAGCAAGATTCATCAATAGTCTTTCAGGATCATCCGATAAACAACTCTTCAAGTAATGTAGTTTCTGAACTGGATTTAGGCTGGAATTTGTATGTATCAAAGAAACAAACATGTCGTGAAACGTCTGCCATTCTTCATAGCCACCCTTAAACGTAGGCAATTGTATTTGGGGTAATTTCACCTTACATCCCGCTTGACTTGTTGTGGTAGTAGAGGTAGTAGATTTTGTTGATGTAGGCTTAGGCATATCCTCCTTCAATTTAGATTTGTACTCGGTGTAGGATTCCTCAAACTGGTTGTAGATATCGTTCTGGAAGTACTCCATTGTATTTTTTGTCTCTTTAGGTACTTTTGAAACTATATTTGAGTGTATCGTATTAAACTCCTTCCATAGATTTTCTAAACTTTCTAGTCGCGTTTCAATATATGAATGAGTAATTCTACTTTTCGGGGATTTTTTATAATTGTTAAAAGCCTTTTCTGCATTGTCCAAAATATCCTCTTGTCTTCTTAATAGCGTCTCCATTGTTAATGAATTTGTAAGTAACCACTGTAATCTTCAATAAGTAATAGCAATTCTCTGATGTAAATTTTCTAAGTGTCGTATAGAGTAAATTTTTCTAAGTCCCATGTAGTATAAACGCAAAAATTTTACAAGTCTTTTTTCACACAAAATTTTTCTAAGTCTCGTATAGAGTAAATTTTTCTAAGTCCACTGTAGTATAAACGTAAAAATTTTACAAGTCTTTTTTATTTTGTTCGAAATTTTTCTAAGTGTTTTTTAAAAAACTTTTAAATTTTTCGGCATAGATTCGGGGATTTCGACGCATGTGTCCAATAACGCAAAATACCAATAAACGCACAAAATCATATACGCGTGATGTCAAACACGCAAAATTCCATTTACGCAATTAACCATTTGCTAATTACGCATAATGCTACTTACGCGACTTACCATAATCGATTTACGCGTAATGCCAAAAACGAAGATTGCCAAAAACTTATACGCATTTGACCAATAATTCAGACGACTGCCTAAACTAACGCCACCATTAACCACCACTAGAAAAAAATAATAATAATAATATAATTATATGTATATAATTTTTGTAATAAAATTACAAAATAATTTTGCTTACAGTTAAAAATATAATGAATATATAAACGCAAACGCTTAAAGGTATTTATTTTAATAACAGGAGGTACGTTATTTTTCGCAGAAAATTTAATGGGGTTATGTTTTTTTTTTCTAATTTTGACAATAGTTGTTTGTAAACATTGTCGAACCCGATATCCGCTTTCCGTCGTATACTTTTTATGCGAGACTTGCTTGTTGAAACAAAACGTTTAATTCTTCTCTCGCATATCTGAGCTTCCTTCTTCATTCTAAACAGAAACTCGTACAAATGAGGATTTCTATTAATACGCGCATTAATGCGTCGGTTCCAACCCTCCGCGGGGTTATTGGTACGGTGTCGTTTCCCTGCTACGCTGATTATTTTTAGAGCGTATTTATCATCGAGCCATTGTTTTTCATAATATTTTATAAAATTTTTAGTACGGTTGTTTTTTGGTGATATTTTCAAAATGGACCTCCATCCCTCCCGCATGTGTTTTTCTGGCAGTAGCGGCAAATTGGCGGCTAAGCGAACCATCCTTCTCTCGTCTTTTTCAACTGAACACCCATGTTTCTTACCATTCTTCCAAACAGCTTTAGAAAAATGAAAATAGCACGCAGATATTTCTGCTGATGGGAATACGTTTTGTATTGCCCGAATCGCCGCAACCTCATAATCAGCTTTAAATTGGCGAATGTCAATGTCCAGTTCATCTCTCAATAGAGTGAAAAAACGAATGTATGTCGTCAACTTTTTGTTAGGTAATAACCCATAAACCACTGGAATCACATCTGTAATTTCTTCGTTGGATCCTAAATCTATGTGTATCACATATAATTGAGCATAGGGACTGGGAGCACTCATAAAAGTACCATCCCCAAAAAACATACCCGTAGAAAAAATATTAGTAAATGTTGTACAGACATCTGTGCTAAATATTAATATTTTATCATTTCCATCTTCCCCATCATCATCACATACCAAGAAATCTTTGGCCAAAACCTTTGGTATACCAAAATGGTTTGTATCATCGGATTTCAAAAATCGTCGTCTCGCCCGGTACATCGCGTCTTGCTTTTGCTTAACTGCAGGCAACTCGTTTACTCCATTGCCTTCCAAATCCTCTAAACATGCTTCCAATAATTTCGGTACTGAGGAGAAATTCTTGCACACTTCTTCTTTACATTTATTCATTGCAAGAATAACCTGATTTTCGTCGTGATTTCTGGCACAAACGTGATCACTTACGCGTACAATTTCATTGGATGTGTTCAATGTTATTGATGCATTACAGTCAAACTTTCTTCTGTTTACGCACCTCCAATTCGTAGTATTTTTACTAATTATATTTTTGTTATACCGATAACCATCATGTAACAAAGAATCTCCTCCTTTTTGATTTTTAGTAAAAACAATTTCTTCCATTTTTTCTATTAAAAGTTTTTCTTTATCAATATTCTCCTCCAATTTCAAATGAATGACAACAAACAATGACAGGAGCGGCTCGATGCATACTAATAAGAAGTTTTACTAGTAAGGAGTATTTATTTTAAAGAAAGAGGACTTTTTCAAGTACGTACGTACTTAGAACGATTCATTTCCTATTTTACGAATATGTTGAGTGGTTTTACGATAGGCTGTCAAGAAATTACATCGTTTCCCTATTACATACTTCACATTTCTACATCTTGAAAAATAAATCTCCTGCACAACAGCGGCAATATAATTGCAATATAATTGACAGCTAACCTGTTAAAATACCACAATTAGTATATCGTATGATTTGGCCTTGCACGTTTTTGGTATTCCGCAAATTTACACTTTCATGAATTGAACTCATTTAGGAAGCGTTTGGCCAAAAACATGGTTTTGGTTTATTGAGTTTTTGATATTTCACGTGATTGGCCATATGCGAATATAAACTATCAAATGCGCATTTGGCTCAAAAATTGTGGATTGGTATTTTGCGTTTTTGGACACATGCGGCGAAACCGATTCGGGGTCAGTTCACGATTTGACACTTGTAATTTTTCACTGTTTTTATTTATTTCACTTCACTAAGTACTCACGGTTTTTATTAATTAGTCCCTTTATATTAGTCCTGTCCCTGGTTTCGGCACCATGTTCACTCGCTGTATTGTCAGGTGTACCACACAAAAACACTTACTCACACTTGCATAACCAACATTTATTTCAAATAGACCTCACAGAGCCCAAGAATCGCTCGGTGTTTTCGTTAGCGTGTTCTAGGCTGGTGCGACAGTAGCGCCATCTAGTTTAATTTTACACACACTAAATTTATGTAAGAAGTTAGAACCTTAGCAATTAAACAGTTGACTTATTTGTTCTTTTTTTATTTAGACGTTACAAGTTGATTTAATTGGTGCTTATTTGTTAAAATAAAACTTTTTTTGGTTAATAATGTATGGTTTTATGTAGAAATGGAAAAAAACCGAAAACCCGGTTTTAACCGGTTATTCAAAAAAAATAACCGAAAAACCGGTTTTTTAAAACAACTCGGTTTTTACACGCCCTAATACCTACATACTTTGTTTATGTGTAAATAAAGAAAAAGTAACAGAAACGTAATCACACACAAATACATAAAAGTTTCACAGAAGATAAACATGCGCCTCTCGAGCGCAACGTATGGTCATAGCAACCAAACTACGGTACTTACCGAATAGCAGCAGTCGTCCTTCGGCGGTGTTGACTGAGACGACTGAGTTGGCTTGAAAGCACACGCGTGTACACGCGTTGGATGAAACAAAACAGCGCTATATTCGTTTCGCAGGTGCCTCTGGGGCGCACGTTATCTTTTCACACACATACACATCAGTCATACACATTTCAGTAGCATACACTCTCCTATCATCAGTCTACTTCATTGCCCAACATTCTGATCCATAGAACGCGACAGGTTATGGTCTTATAAATTTTCCCTTTAGATTTAAGGGGCATTCGGGGGTCACACGTCCCTGAGGTCTGTCGCCACTTTACCTATCCCACATTCAAAAGTTTTGAAATTTCATACAATATGTATGGAGAAAAAAAAGTCAAAATTAAGTAAAAAATAGAACCTCAATTCATTAACATTATTATGCCCTACATGAATCTGAAAACTAAATTTTTCCAAGTCTTATAGTTTCTGAGATACAGTGGTGGGCAAAACGAGGGGGCAGATGGGGGCAAAACTAAAAACTTTTTTTTACTAATGCAAGCCTCCTCAATACAAATCCGTTTGAAAATATTACAAATTCTTTCAAATTTTTTATTTTGCCCTTAAAAAGTTTCGAAATTTCATACAAAATGTATGGAGAATAAAAAAAAGTCAAAATTAAAAAAAAAAAAAAGTACCACGTTTTATCAACTTTGTAATGCCTTACCTGAATCTGAAAACTAAAATTTTCCAAGTCTCCTAGTTTCCGAGATACGCGTGGCGGCAAAATGAGGGAGGCAAATGGGGGCAAATCTGAAAACTTTTTTTTTCATCCCAAAATCTCCTCTATACAAATCCGTTTAAAGCAATCAAAAATGTTACGTAGTTTCCGAGATCCATCAATGGGGCAAAAAAGGGGCAAAACAGGGGCAAAACACAAATATGATTTTTACTCCCCAGGACCTCCTCTATACGAATCTGTAAAAAAATATTTGCAGGTCTTGTAGTTTTTGAGATACACCAGGGGTGGGCAAAAAGGGGGCAAAAAATGGATAAAGTCGGATTTTTCCTTAACTCGCCAAACTACCCTCTATACGAATCTGTTAAAAAATATTTGCAGGTCTTGTAGTTTTTGAGATACACCAGGGGTGGGCAAAAAGGGGGCAAAAAATTGGTAAAGTCGGATTTTTCCTTAACTCGCCAAACTACCCTCTATACGAATCTGTTAAAAAAATAAACCTTCCCATCCACCATCATAGAAAACAATTTATTACGCCAATGAGTGAGTGAGTGAGTGAGTGAGTGGTAATGCAGCATTGCAGTACGTCCCGGCTTCACTAATGAAACTACCGGAATAAAATATAGCCTACTAGCTACGCCCCGCGGTTTAACCCGCGTAAGTCCCGTTCCCGCGGGAATATCGGGATAAAAATGTCCCTGTCACTCTCCATCCCTTCAACTACCACCACACAAAAAATCACGTCAATTCGTGGCCCCGTTTTGCCGTGAAAGACGGACAAACAAACAGACACACAGACAGACACACACACTTTTCCTTTTATTATATTAGTAGGGATAACCATCCCGACAGTCCATTCTACACATCGGTGAAAGAATTTTTCAAATCGGATGACTAGTTAGTCGGAGATTACCTCCGTCAAACAAAAAAACAAACAAACAAATTTTACCTCTTTATAATATATATATATATGGTACAAGTATCAATTCTAGTGTATCGCGCTTTGAGTTTTCTACGCTATCGATTTTGTTTGACAAGGCGGCGGAAAAAAGTGATACGTCCTCTCGCTGGGAGGACCCGGGATCGACTAATCGGAAGACGATCGCGCGGCCGGATATATAGTGGTTATAAAATAATCCTGTAAATTACTGGGTGCTCGAAATTGATTGAAAAAAAAACTGTACGTTTAGAAATACCTATATTTTCATCAAATGAATAAAACTCTTGTGTTTTTCTTCAAATACTAGTAAAAAATATGTGTTAAAGTGAAACGATTTTGTACTTTTTAAATATTGTTTTCATTACCTTTAGAGGCTATTTTTTTATTGTTTTGAGCTGTAGTGTATTATGAGAATATATTTTCAGGTCCACAAACGCTTAAAATAAAACATTTTCTCACATTACAATAGTGATATCCCTTCTGAAAGACAGCTCTGACGCTCATTTTCGTAAAACGCTATGACGGGATTGACTTCTCCTTCAAAAACTATAATCAAATATTATGTTTTCTCTCTGCAGTGTATTATAATAAAGATTAATCTTTCTAAAACCGTAAAATTCTTTAAATAAATCTGATCACATTATTGAGTTAGGGCTCTCGAAATACTGCTCAAATAAGCTAATGACGACTACACCCCCTTAAGAGTAATGTATATTGCAAATGAAACGTACCATTCTTCTTCAGATCATTATTAATCTTGTCTCTAGTTTGAGTAGTGTGAGCGTTGAATGCCAGGAAGGTTCCACGGCCACGAACCGCGTGTATGAGACCGCTATGTTCCTTCTCTAACTGGTGAAGTCCATTCTTCAGTACTGATCCGGTTTTGTTTACCAGATCGATGAGATTATCTTGCTTGATCACTTTCAATACGCGCTCTAGCAGGATTAGCTTGCCTGGGTCTCCCATCCACGTGTTGAAGATACGGTAAGCTTGTGGCGCCCTAGAATTGTAAATAATTATATTGTTTATGACCATACCACAGAATAAAGATGACCATACTGCTAAATGGTACATGCTCTATGTTTTTTAAAAACTTTATAGCCGGTATGGCGTAGTGAAACATTTAAGAACCTACTTAAACATTAAAAACTCAATTTACCTCCTTGCTAAAGGCAGCGGTTCGCGTCGCGACAGAAACAAGAAATTGGGACGGGACCGCGATCGTTACCTGATTTTAGCATCAGTTTACAAGCCAGACTGAGACACTTTTATAAATTGCAAGAGACCGAGAAACCTGCTGTGTTGGTCTCCTGTCTCCGGTAGCGGTCAAGGAGCGAGCGAATTTGACCAGTAGGATATTGTAGTATAGCAATCTATTCTCGCTGGACGAGTCAAGGATTTCAATTGGAACTTTTAGTTCATGCAAACTGGGGGCAGCGTTGAACTGAATTCTCATACATTTATAATACTTGACTCTGCATCCAGGATAGTATTCAATGCTACGGTAAGCTAGTGCTAGGGCCTCAATATGTTTACCTGAACTCTGGGTTGAAATAGAATCCGCCAGTAAGCATCTTCTTGCTGAATGTGACGACGTCGGGCGGCGAGGGTAGTTCAAAGTGTTCGTAGCACCACATCTTGCCGGTCGGCCCGCAGCCTGTTTGCACTTCGTCGATTATCAGGGCAACACCTTTCTGATAAAAATATACGGTTTATCAGATTTTATTTCACTAAGTTAAAAAAAAAATAGATGATTATTATTCAAATGTTTAAACATTGCCTATTGACTAGTTAATCCCTACTCCACATAATGTTTTCTATTCATCCTCAATAAAATTATGTTTACTTTTAAAGAGTAGGTATAGGTAATTTAACAAATAAATGTTTCATATCATATTAAAGTTTTAAAACGAACCTCTTTACAAAGCTTCTGTAGCCGCTGAAAGTACTGCGGTGAGGCCTCGTGGTCCCCTCCCTCTGATTGAATGGGCTCGACGATTAATCCAGCAACTGGGTTACCTTTCTTGTTATATTTCTCAATTAAATCTGCCACTTGTTCAAGGGATCTGAAAATTATTCGTTTTTAGTTTTTTCGAGGAAACCATGTGGCTTTGATTATTGATCATTTGTTTTTTATAGTGATTTTAAAGGACAAATTTATGAATGCAATAATATTGAGAATGTATGTAAATTGGACAGTTCACACTCTAGACTTTCAAAAAGCTGAGGAGGGTAAAACAAACGATGTCAAAACTTGAAAATTAAAAGCATCACTAAATAAAATATAAATTATTAATAACTTTTAAATAGCGGCTTCCAGCTCAAATTCATCTGAACCAAATTGAAAACTGACATTTTCAGACACCATAAGGTGAGGATACCACTGAGATTTAGCAACTTTATAATTTTGTTCATATTTTTAATACTTCATAACACTTTAGTGCTAACAATTAAATAAAAACTAAGTACTCTAGCAAAAGCAGTTCATGCAGGGTTGTAAATTAAATATTACTGCACCAAAGCACTGCATCTTGCTTCAACTTCTTCAAACAAGAAGATAATAAGGTTCCAAGGCGTAGGTTGTAATATCAAATGAAACAAAAATGCCTGAAATCAAGAATAAAACAAAGTTAAGAAAAGATAAGAAATAAATAACAATATCATGCAATGTGTTATTGTCACAGCAATAGTTACTTGTTATCTTCCTCGACATTTTCTCTTTTGTTTTCATTGAGTGGGTACTTGTATCTCGGGAATGGCGCGACTGGCCAGTCAAACGCGGGCACATCTAACTTGTGTATCGGTTTGGATCGTGTCGTAGAGAGAGCACCAAATGTACGTCCATGAAAACTACCCTGGAATGAAATAATAACAATACTACTTTCTTTTATATCTTGTAGTAAAGTAGGATGTTAGATTAAGCCTTTAAAAATTTTTGAAATAAAAGTGGGTATTATTTTGTGGGAGTGTTAAGTTAATTTATTTTGCTTGAAACATATGGATTGCTTTTGATGAAATTTGAATTGCAAATAGCTTAATACTCTGGATGAACTAGCCATAAAGCTAAACTAGTTTGTCTCGTAGCATCGACTGTAGGTCGACAGAAAGACTAAAAGCTAGCTATAACGCGCGACTGAGCCTAGTTTTCATCTAACTCATTCTCTTAATAACACATAGTAACCAACCTGTATTACTGATAAAGAATCATATAAGTAAACATCTTGAATCCAAAACAGCTCTTAACATAGTAATAATATATTATGATGATCTTATCAGATAAAAGTATTTTCTACATTAAGTTGCTATGAGAGATTATGCTTTCGTAGGGCAGTACCGAATAATCAGCATAGTATAAATATAGGTATTTTTAGCTCATTCGTCAGACAATTCTTGCCAGTTTCAAGATAACGATTGCCTTCATACGACATTAGATATTTCGTACCTCAAATGACATGATCGACAGATTCGGCGACCCCGGAGTTTGGTTGACCATGCATGATTCCAACTCTTCAGGTGTGAAGGTAGTAGCACCACCTCGCTGCTTTGTGCGGTACCACATAAATACTGCTTTATAAGCATTCTCATTGGAGCAAGAGCCACACATCATGGTAGCTATGTTGTTCAAGCCGGACGGTGCCACAGAAAGTAGCACATTCTTCAATTTTTCAGGCCAATCCTTAGAGGGAAACACTCCAATAGCAGGACGATTGACTAAGGATCTCTGTAAAATAATATCAGTACGTATTTTTTATCTGGAAAAGGTTTAGAAAAGTTCTGATAGCGGCCCCTTTAAATTTAATTTAGGTATTTCTTACCTACAACAATTACTATTTAGATTAATATTTCTAGAAAATAAAAGTAAGATAGTGATACTCATTGTGTTGTGTGATGTGTTGGATATTCAACCGTTCCGAAATCTGACGTTTCTCAAAAATAATGTGTAGGTAGGTAGTAAAGACTACACCCATATTCTTGTGCGCCCGTTTCCCGTGATCACGGTTTTTGCAATACAACTGAATCGTCGGAAAATAATAAAGAAACTAATTAACGCGATAAAATAATCGTGTTTACTACATACCCACATTTTGTAATTATTTACAGAAATCGAAAAGTGAAACTGAGTGTATGCTAGATCACATATTATGTAGAAAAAACATAAAGTAATTAATTTAAAAGATGGCATTGTTTGGTAATTACATTCAGAATGTCCTCTAAATAGCATTCAAGAAATGTTGATAAGATATTAATGTAACTTCTAGTATCTAAACAAAAAAAAAATTATAACATAATGCTAGTTGTTTTTTCTTACCAGATTATGCTTATCATCAAATGCTTTCAATAATTCTGGATGGTTGTATCCGATAGGGACAGAGGATATTTGGGTGAATGCATCCAAGAACTCATTGCCATCTGCATCCACAAAGTAGTTTCCAATGCATTTGTCGTAATCAGCAAACAATTGAACAGACCCAGCTTGCTGAAATAAAGAACAATCTCCCATTTTAAACCTTTCATTCATTTTATTTAAATAGTAGGTATCTACTGTATAATTATTACTTGTATCTAATTAGGTATACTATTTTGAGAGTGATTAAAGACTAATATGTGCTCATATTAGTCTAAAATAAAAATAAAGAAAGTTTGATTCGCTAATTTTATTAGGATGTTGCCGATATAAAATGATAAAACCCTGAATACTTTCAGTAGGTACTCATTTCATCACATTTCGATGTTACTTACTACTTACATGAATGATGAAATTCTATACTTAGCTTGCTTTTTTACTTGACAGAAATTTTAACAATACATCACCTGCAATTTTTCTAATTCCTGAAGCAACTTCTTTGACTTAGGTCCAGGAACTTCAGTTTTTATTGAAGGCTTAGAAGGTTCATTTTGAACAGCCGTTGAAAAGCCTCTTGAGTCTGAAGCAAATATGATATTGTTGATAGATTATTTAGCATGGTCACTGTAGATAAGTACCTACACAAATATTGCCAATTGATATTTAAATAAAACAAGTAGATACTCGAAGGTAACACACTTACAAAACAATCATTCAATCAATAGTTATGAATATGACCTCCATCTCAGTGAATGCGCAAGGGAAGATACTTACTTGTACAGAGACTTCTAAGTAATTTTGAAGAATTCATTGATCGTAGCAAAGACATTCTTCTCAAGAAGAAAGCCGGCCGCAATCGGTAATACCTGGCTGAAAATGCACTAAAGCCACTGTAGTAACATTTAGAATAAAATACTTATCTGCATGTAGGTACGTGAGTTCATCAATTTACTCTGATGCCTATGAAAAAACTTTACTTACAGGTTCCTTACCAAAATGCGTACGAGAATGTAAAAATCAAATAATCAATATTCTTTTCAAAATCAAAGTGCGAATACGAAATTACGAACGAGCGAGCGAGACGTCTACCAAAAGGTAGTCAACCAAAACAACTAAAAAAACTGCCTCACTACTTTCAAGTACTCTGTGCTGTGCAGCACTAGTCACTTTCAGTCATAGATAATCTATATATCTGTAACTTTCAGTTTAAACAATACAAATGTACTCTGTGCTAGTCACTACACTACAAGTCCATTTACATTTATTCTAGCTCTCCTCCCTCTGTCTGCTGACAGATGTTTTCTTTAAGTTGGCATTCCCGTCGAGTCATCCTGCGAAGCTCCTATTGTTTGCTAGCTCCTATTCCTATTGTTTCCTTTAATTGTGATATTTCATCAGTTAACATGCCGAAATGGATTCAAAGTAGCGGAAGAAATATTGTTTTGTCTGTGCGTGACTTTTGTAAAAGAGAAAAAGACAATAATGCTCCTAATTCCATTTGGAAATGTTCGCCAACGAGTGGCTGCCATGAGTGCCATGACAGGTATGTAAAAAAGGGTTACTAGTCTTTAACATTTTACCCAATAATACTGAAAACTAGAATGTCCTAACGTGACCACCGTACGTACGTACCTACATATATTATTTTTGTCATATGATTTGCTGACACAACAAGGCGCAACAACTATTTGTGTATGTGATCCATTTTTAGGTATGTAATAGTATCATATCGATTTTTTGGCTGTCGGCTATCAAATAAGATTTATCTCGTTTCAGGAATATGTCAGCACTATTACCAAAGAAGGCGCAGTTGCTGTTTCCACATCACAAAAAATTTCCACGCCAAGAAAAAAACGCATTCAAGAAAAGAAAATTAAACTTGATGATTTTGATCTGTGTGCAGTTCGAAACAAAATACATTTCATGTATACCGTCAGAAAGGAGGTACCGACTTTTAGCAGAGTTAAAAGTTGACATAAATTTTCCTGGAGGTCGTACTACGTTGTGGAAAATCATCCGATTGTGATAGGTACTTCATCATTGGCTGTCCGCATGGAACATTCTTCAAAATAAATATTTAATTATAATTCAAATTGCTGTTTTTAATTTTTATTTAATAATTAACATAATTACATATTATCACACTTTATGTAGTAATGATCGGAAATTTACGCATTTCATAACATTGGTAACCATATTTTAGTACTGATTACGTACAGACATCAATTTAAATGCATTCAGTCAGCCGTCCCGATAAGAAAAACAATTATTACAAATATTAATTTCAATATATCATGGTGAAACAAAAAAAAAAGGCCGATATTATTTTATTTGCCATAGGTACCGCAAGATTTATCATTCCTTATAATGGAAGTCATAGAAGCTAAATATGGCAACATAACGCTCAAATTGGCCAACCTGAGGTAAAATAACTGTGAACGCACTGTACCATAGATAATCTATCTGACTGAGTGATTGATGGCGGAATGAAATAATGAATGAATGTGTGAATGAAAAAATGCCAGCCATGACAGATGACAAACAGACCGATGCCATCTATGAGATGTCAAACTCATGTCACGTAGAACATCGATTTTATTTTGCTTTTCTATATATTTCGAAGTCATAAATATACAATCGTAACTAATCATTATAAATTATTCGTTAGATTGTAAATAAATAAAATTTTAATTATTGGAACTCTTTATTTTGATCAGTACATGCCACAAAAGTCACAGGTCACAGTAGTCATAACTTAAGCCATACAAAAAAAACGTCAATCAAACAACAAAGTCGTCAATGTCATGCTAGGCTAGCAGCTAGCAGCACAAATTCCGCAGTTTCTCATCGCAAAATCCGAGCGGAGACGGAAAGGAAAAATAAAAATAACAAACAAAGAAATAACCTCGTAAAATTGTGTTACATGCATAGTTTGGGAGTTTTAAAAAATTGTTCTTAGTAAACATGTTTGCCACACTTAGAAAAAAACTGAGATGGGGTCAAATTACACCTCGTGAGAATGTAAAAGAAAAGAAATCACTACTTTTAGTAATTTTTATTGGATTACTTGAAGAAGTTTTGTTTTGGAAATCAATGTGGGTTTCTCTGACTTTTATTTTCTCATGGCAAATAATCTTTTTGTAAGTATACATGTTTATAATAAATATCATTCTACATGAGTGGGTACATAGATGAGATCCATTTGAAGAATCTATTTACTGAAATAGTACTATAAAAATATCATATGTACTACTTGGGTGTTGGATAAAACAAACTCCTAGGTGGTTGGAGGGGCACTTTAGCAGCCAGCCACAGTACCTTCATCATCTACTAACTATAATCATGCATGCAGTTGCAAATTCAAATACTTAAAGTGACTTAAAAATATATATGTTTTTCATAAATAAGTAGCTCAAATTTTAATTACTTTGAAGTGCCTTTTTCTTTTCAGTGTATGTGTGTACAGGCAAGTCAGCCTTTTGCAGTTTATCTTATGTCTTACTTTAACAATATTATTTATGGATGCATTTGAAACATGGCTGAAATACAAACATAGAACTGCATGCCTCAAACGAATGGCCAATCTAGAGACTACTCAACTAAATTTAGCCATTGGGAAAATAAGTTGTTGGGTTCATAGAAGGTGGCATGACTTTATTATTGTAAGGGAAACTAATCATACTAAAGTAAGTAGCTACATACCTACCTTTTATGACAATATTTTATACAATTCTCAACCAACAAAGAACTTAATGGTATCTATGTCGCCAAATCTAAAGCTGAACTAGCTCAAGATGATAGTTCCTTTCATAACCAAAATAAAGAGGATGGCGTCATAATATTATTTAGTTAGTTTAGTTTTAGATTTGGCGACATCAGAATTGCCATTTTTTGTAACTTAATATTCTCATAAATTTTGCAATAATAAGGGTGTAAGTACATCAATTTATTTTTATTTCCAGGCATTTCTAATGGTGAATATTATATTGGGCTCAATATTTTTCCTTGGGAAATACTTCAAAGGATACTTACTAGTTTATATTAGCTGCATGTTTCTGTGTGTTTCCTATAAAGTTATTCCTCCAGTAAAAAAATTATTTTCACACATTATACAAGATATTGGTAAGTTTTTATTTTATTTTCTTGAACTTGAGATAAGTAACACAATAAACTCATGGATTTATGGATGTGTCTGAATTTCTGAGTACTAGCAGAAATATAGAATATCAAATCTGTTTATAAGCATATCTCTTATTAAAAAAGTTATCAACAAAGCTGATAAGTAAGCCCAAAGTATTATACATATTATTAAAAATACATAGACTTACTTATTCTTACTTTCTTTTGTAAATGGTGCATGTTTCAAAGGTATTTTTGTTTAGTTTAAAACTTTTTTCAGAATCTGAGACAGAGTTGGAAGGACTTATTCCTGATGAATCTGATGTTGATATTAAACTCTTGTCAATTGAACCTGACAAAAATCAATATGTTGATGAAAAACAAAGCTTAGGTAAGAAATGTTGATGATCTTGTTTAATGGAGTGTATGATTTATATGAGGGCTGTAAAGTATGGGAAGGAACCACCAACTTTAAAAAAATCAAACTTGAGCCATCTTGTTTAATGTAAAAAACTTGAAGTTAACAAGTAAATTAAATATAACATAAGAATTGATGTGTTATCAATCAAACATTTATTGTTGATTTTGTTTCTATTTAATACAGATTATTGGAAACCAGATGACATACCCATTGAAGAAGCCAGTGATAGTTCTGAAACAAGTTCTCTTGTAACTAATTTTTCCATGGAAAAGGTGAATACACTTCAGAAGGATGTGGATGCCACTGACTCAAGTGAAGATGAATACATACCACTTGGTAGGTCATAGGGCGTTTTTCCATTAGCCGGCACGGCACCGGCACGGCACCGGCACGGCACCGGCGCCGGGGTTTCGTTTTTCCACTGCGCCGGTGTCGATGCCGGTGCCGGTGCCGGTGAGTGGTACAGTACTGACACGGACTTACACACTCACACGGCTACAATTCATATAAATATGCAACACATGCAATTTTGCCGGCCGGCACCGGGTGGGAAGCTTGCTACCCCGGCGACGGCGACGGCGCCGGCAGTACTCAATGCCGGGCCGGCGCCGGTGCCGGTAAGTGAAAAAGCGAGCCATACATTTTCATACATTTTTGCTTCCCCGGCACGGCACCGGCACCGGCGCCGGTGCCGGTGCCGGTGCCGTGCCGGCTAATGGAAAAACGCCCATAGGCATTATAAACATGACTTTATTATGACAGATCTTAAGAGATGTATTGTGGCCAAAAAGGTACCTTTATTTAAATACAAATTTATGTTCTATCTGGTGGCAAAAGATTTGAAAACTATAACAAAAGGCATGTGCTATGTAATGCTTGAATATGTCTCTGACTAGGTACTCTGAAACATCTTATACTAACTGCAGATCTGAAATCTAGATCTTAGAGACTATCTTTGATTTGGTTGTTTGATAAAACTATTCAACTTTCAGACAGACAACAGGAGCCTCTCATTTCAACATTGGAAGTCGCAGAGTCTTCCAGTTCATGGAGCAGTAGTGCATACAATGCTCTTTGGAATATAAAGGATGCTGTTTCCAACATAATGCAATCAGAGCCAGAAAAAAGAAAAAGAATTTCTAGTGCTGATTCATCCGATGGTTTTGAAATTATTGACAAAAGTGACTTAAATTAGTAAACTTATCAAGGGTTTGCAGTTTGTGTGATAATTTTCTTAAAATCATAGTCATTTAATCAGTGGTTGGTTTTTAATTTAATAATAATACTTATTTCTGTTGTTAGATACTTATATTATTTTTGATTTACCTATACATCATAGTAGGTAAGTATATTAAACTTATAACTTCATCATCATTTCTTTGTGCTGCTTTTTCAAAGCTTTAAGTCGAATGCTGTGTAGTGTGTTCCGGGCAACCAAGGTTTCTAACATAGGCCTTGACATCTAAAACAAGGGTTAAAGATGTATAAATAAAAAATAAAATAGCACAGTATAAAATTGGGTATGAATAGTTAAAGTTAACATGAATAAATACTATTGCATAGTAGGTACCTTACCTTATCAACAATATGTCCTATAGCAATAGTCCTTACAGCAGCATTGTGTTGTCTGTTTATGATGTCATCATTTTCGCTCTGGATAGCCTCATTGTTAAAAGCTTCATCTTCCTCTTCTTTGAGAATTGTAGGTAATTGTGTTAAAGTCTGAAAACATTCCAGCAGATTTAGGTGTAGGTACAAAGTATTGTAATTTGAAGAAGAGCCTCAAATTTACCTCAAAGTTGTTGGAAACTAAGGAGTCATTGTTATTTATGATCTCAAGCTCAATTTCCCTTCTACTTTGTGATGACCCATCATTCACTGATTGGAAACAAGTCACTTGGACCTAAAACATCAAAAAAGAAAAACATATTTATTCATGCTCAAATTATAAACAGAACAACACTTTATAGTTATACTTACAGAAGGTGCTTTTGATGCTTGATCTGTAAGAAAAACTGCAAATATAATTCCAACAAAACTGGAATCCATTCTCTGGTACATGAACTGAGTAGAAAGATCTGAAACAGTATTTGATTTGATATAGAATAACATTAATTATTTCTCCAATAACTGTAAGAGTTCACTAGGGAAACAGACCAACATGTGAGGGCCAAACTGTTATATGGGGATGGGAATGGTACCACCCCACAACTCTTAGTGGCCGACCCAATTCACTGGCTAACTCCTCAGCTTTCATTGTAGCTTGCACTAACTGTTCCTCTGATATTTCTACACGATCAGGTTTCTTGTCAAGTCGGCGTAGAATAACCGATGAAACTATTGATACCAGAGTATTATTATTATGGACCTGCAATTAAAGACATGGTAATTAGACCCTTACCTATTTCCAGGCGGGTAATCTAAGTCAAGTTGTATAAAAGACGATGTAATGACTGTAAAGAAGACAATAATAAATTAGATTCACCTCTCCAATAAGTAAACCCATAATTTCTTCCTTTTCTGTGGACAGTGCATGTTGCATACAAACAAGAGCAACGTCTGATGAGAGCAGAACCTTGTTCAACATTCTGTTCAATAGAGAGGATAAAAGAGGAATCTGCTCCAACTTAGCTTGCTTTACAGTTTTCCTTTTTTCGAGAGTTTGTTTACAAATTCTTCGCCTAACCTATACTCTACTTAAGGCGGCGATACACATGCCAGTAAATCGGGAAAGTAGGTGGCATGAAAGCTACAGGCATTTACGAGTAACTGGCACACTGCGGATACATTTGCAAGTAAAACTGGCATGCATACTGCGCCCTGGCATGCCAGTTTTACCCTTGCGTATACACAGGACAGTTCGTGAGAGTATTTCGTACCAATTCTTGCGGGCTAAACATGGATAACACGTGTACGGTCACAATGAGTCGACTACTGGCATGCCCGTAGCTGTCGCGTCTGTTCACACGTGCCAGGTTAGCAGCCCCCCGCGTCCCCTCCCCCAACGGGCATGCAAGAAAATCAAATGTTGTGCTAGCTACTTGCAACTAGCTAGCTTCCAGTTACAGGCATGCCAGTAAGTGAATACACATGACTGTAGCTGGCACTTGCATGGAGCTGGTATGCTAGTGTGCAAGCTACGGGCATGTGTATCGCCGCCTGTATATTATGTTCTGTGAACCAGCCAGCCAGTGAACTTAGTAACCTATAGGCGGCGATACACATGCCAGTAAATCGGGAAAGTAGGTGGCATGAAAGTTACAGGCATGTACGAGTAACTGGCACACTGCGGATACATTTGCAAGTAAAACTGGCATGCATACTGCGCCCTGGCATGCCAGTTTTACCCTTGCGTATACACAGGACAGTTCGTGAGAGTATTTCGTACCAATTCTTGCGGGCTAAACATGGATAACATTCGAAAAATCGTGTACGGTCACAATGAGTTGACTACTGGCATGCCCGTAGCTGTCGCGTCTGTTCACACGTGCCAGGTTAGCAGCCCCCCGCGGCCCCTCCCCCAACGGGCATGCAAGAAAATCAAATGTTGTGCTAGCTACTTGCAACTAGCTAGCTTCCAGTTACAGGCATGCCAGTAAGTGAATACACATGACTGTAGCTGGCACTTGCATGGAGCTGGTATGCTAGTGTGCAAGCTACGGGCATGTGTATCGCCGCCTTATAGCTGGAGGTTGGTTCCACAGAACACTAATACCCTAGGTTGGTTCACTTCACATTGGTTGGTTGGAGGAATGGGAAGGGAAGGAGTAAAGTAAATTATGGAAGGAAGGAACGAATGAAAGAAATCACAGACTAATAAAGAATTATATTTCCTAAAATAAAATGTCACAAATGACAACGTCATGTGTCATTCCTGGCTAGGCAAGGCTGAAGGCAGGGTGGTGAGAAGAAGATGATTGCTCTGAGGTGGTGAGGGTGGGCATGTCATATAAGATGTCATGTCATGTCATGATGGACGTTTGTTTGTGTTTTCTTGTTTCGTAGATCCAAGATTCTTCAAAATAGATCATATTAGTTCGCTTAACTTCGCTTCGCTTGCTTGTTCCTTTCGTACATAACAATACGCTGTATTGTTAATTTTGAATAATAAATAGAATTATTTTGACATCTAGCAAAATAATGTCCACGATTAGCTATGACAAATCTACCAAGGATGGAGCCCGAACATACAAGTGCTACGAATACGCTACTAAAATATCATTGAACTTACATCATTTAAAGAGGGATGAAAGGTTCTGTGATATAGATCTAATATCAGGCTCTACCACGATAAGGGTATGCTATTCAATTTAGAGTACCTACACAAATGTTTTATAGTATAATTTTGTAAACTTACAGGACTTAAAGAAGTAAAACATCGTACCTATATAGTCAGCATGTACGCACCTGGCATGTTTAAGTTAATTAATGGATATGTAAATTATCATAAATTTTTAACTCTACAGTCTCTGGGTATAAACTAAAGTAATAAAGTTAGGGCCATACCTATAATATATTTTTTCTGTCTACTTGATAAATAAATGTTTTAAATTTCAGGCTCATCGAGTAGTGCTTGCAGCCAGCTCAGAATATTTTGATGCCATGTTTAGTGTGGGCCTTGAAGAGAGTCATAAAGGACATGTTGCACTGCCTAGCGTACCACCTGACATACTCACAAAGATCATAGATTTTATATACACGGGTATTTTTGCTTTAACTTGTCAGCTTTGTTTTCACATTTTTTCAACTTGTTTTTAATATTGAAAAGTTATGGTAGTATTTTTTCATAATCAATTAATATTTTTTAGGTGAAATAGTCATTGACAAGAATATAGTGCAACATTTACTTATTGCTGCTGACATGCTACAATTGAGGGAACTTGTCACAGGATGTGGAGAATTTTTGAGAAGAGAACTGCATCCTTCTAATGCTTTGGGAATATTCAGGTAACTCTAAATCACACATTTTTCTAGTTAACAGTTTGTTGATGATCATTAATTATTGAATTGTAGTATACTGTGTTTAGAAATCAATAGCTTTCTGTAATATCTCTATTTATAATCATAAAATTAAATAAAATGATGAGCTTATCTTATTAATCTTATGCTTGGTGAAATTGATTTTAAAAACACTTCATTTTTGGGTTTTTAACTCAAAATATCTGTTATATGCCACACATTTGACTATATGGTTCAGTTGCAACAACATTTTGAACTTCAACAGACTTTGTAACTTGCTCATACTTACAGCCAGTTTCAATAACCTATCTACCTTTGGTGTGGGTTTATTGTGGGTAGAATAACAAAACTGTCAAATATCTTCTGTCAGTAAGCAAAACCAGAGATAGATTAGGTTATTGAGACTGGAAGTTAGATTTTGAAGTGATGTAACATATTTTTGAACATTTTACATTATATATTACAGACTGACGAACTTTTGTAACTGACCTCCTTAACTTAGCGTGAGATTGTAAGGTATTATGTTGTGTAACAATTCTTCCGAGCTGCTGCACACACTATCATCATTAAAAACCAGGGCAATAGTACAAGTTGGGTGAAAGCAAATTTTGATTGTCACAATTGGTAATTAAGATTGTCTTTGCATGTTTTACGTCATAAAAATTCTAAAATGAGACCTGTATAATGCTGTGTATCTGCTGCTAAATAGGATGATGCCTATATACCCTATTAATCTATTTTTAAAAATACCTATTTTATCTCGATTTTAAGTTTGTTTTATTATAATAACATAAACAACAAAAAAAATAGCATCTTACTAAAAACATGCTGCGGAAGACTCTTCTTAGTTGGACAATGAGCATTAACTAAACAACATTAAAATATTTGCAGATTTTCTGAAGCCCACAATTGTATTGAACTTGCGAATGAGGCCTTGGAACATGCACAGGCTAACTGGAATATTGTGGCTAATGGTGACGAGCTACTTGAGCTACCCTTGCAACAACTAGTCACCCTTCTCTCATCTGAGCAGCTCAAAGTTGATAGTGAAGCACAGGTATATATTTTATTGCTCTATTGATTACAAGATTGTCTTTGCAACTATCTTAAAAAAATGTATCAGGAAGCAAACATTTCCTTATATTTGAACTACTCTCCCTGTATTTCATGTTCATGATGGTCTAACATTAATTTTTATTTCAGGTGTTGTATCCGGCTCTAAGATGGCTTGAACACGATTCTGTAGGTCGAAGACGACACTGTTTTGAAGTTCTCAGTCACGTGAGACTTCCTTTAATATCACCTGAAGTCCTAGATGAAGCCATCTCAAAAGTGCAGGATCCATCTATAGCAGTAGCTTTAAAAACAGTCCGGATAGATATGGTGAGTCTATTGGAACTAATGGAAATAATAAATGCAATCTAGTCAATAAACAAATAATCAATAAAATTTATTGATATCAATTATGCCCCACAACTGGGTAAAGGTTAACCATTGATTATATACATATATATATATATATATTTATTTATTTTTCATTTATTTACCGTTTAAACAACAATACATATAAAATGGTAACTTAGAATCTAAAAACCACTAAGGTTCAACCTGACACTAAGGAAAGTTTACGCTAGTAGTACAATTAAAGTAGGTAGGTAGCAGCTGATTGGTATCTACGACGCAGCTATTCTAATATTTAGTAGATAGGTAGGTATAATGTTAAGATGGATGTGTGGAGTGACGCGAATGGACAGGATAAGGAATGAGTATATAAGAGGAAGTGTGAAAGTAGCTCCAGTGAATGAAAAGATGAGGAGTAGTAGGTTAGCTTGGTATGGTCATGTTATGAGGAGGGAAGAATGTCATGTTACTAGGAGAGTACTTGATATGAATGTGGATGGATATACATAGGTCTAGAGGTAGACCCAAGAAAAGATGGATGGATTGTGTGAAGGATGACATGAGTAAGAAAGGTGTGAGTGCTGAGATGACGTCTGATAGAGGGAAGTGGAAGAGGAATACATGTTGTGCCGACCCCACATAGTGGGATAAGGGCAGGAGGAGGAGGGTAGGTATAATGTTTCCACTCAAAACAGCTGCGTCGCATACACCTACGCTAGGTACGCTAGGTACATATAATTAGGCCGCTTTAAGTTTGTGCCATCCACTACGATCTTGCACCAGTCACATCCATTGATGCTCTGCAATACAATGTGGTCCATGTCAACCCACCTCGCCACCGGTCGCCCGACGCTTCTTTGACCCATCCTTGCCTACCATTTAGTCATGGCTTTGGTCCACCTGTTATGACCTCGCCTTGCAAAATGTCCTGTTATTTATTTACTTATTATTTCTTATGTGTAGAAGTCTGGTCGTGGTGCGTTAGTTCCGCTGGGCGCAGAGCCGCGAGCGCGCGCCCGCCGCTACCTGTTGGTTGTTGGCGGCTCGTGTAGAGACCCCGCCGCCGCGCATCCGCCTCTCATCACAGATAACATACTCTCCACCGCACTCAAATACGATCTGCTCAAGCAGTAAGTTGTCTTCTATTAAGTTCAACCAACACATTGTACGACTTGTAGCTTCAAAAGACCGATGTAGTGTGTAGGGTACGGTACTGTTAAACAGATAAAGTTAGTTAAAGATTCTTGAAAAAAATATCACAGATCTGTGATATTTTTGTCAAGAAACTTTTCAGGTGTCTTTATGATTTTGCTCTGTAGCTATGTTGTACCTACCAAGATAATAATCCGCATGTTGAATAGTCGGTTAAAATTTTTCATTACTGCAGTTCTGTTGGTAATGGGTAGTATGGGTACTTCTGTTAGATTTTAAAGAAGTAACGTTCTTCGTTTCTTATTATTTATTAATTACTTACTTTAAGTACTTAGGAAGTTCGTATAATAATGCAAAGGAGACTAACATAGAGGTGTGCTCCAGGGAATGGGAAGATCTGTCTCCGATGGGCATCGCTCGGATCCAGCCGGGCGTGGCGACGCTGGGTGGTCGCGTCTATGTGGTCGGCGGCGAGCAAGGCAGCCAGATCCTAGCCAATGGAGAGGTCTATGACCCTCAGGTATACCATGTCAACCTTCATTTCTTGGTTCAGATCAGATTATTTTGATAACAAAAATGCTTTGAGACTGAATATGCACCAACTCAGTTTATAGCACAGATAAAATAATTGGTTTATACTTATTATTAAGATTTTTTGCTTTTTTTGAGAGAGCATTTTTTTGCAGTGGTAGAAACTGAAAAAAAAACTAGGCTCACCACCACAAAGAAGTAGTCCCGATTTTCTTACACATTTTACAGCAGAACTTAATTCCTTCACTAGTCCTAGACCTCAATCTTTATTTAAACTTTTATGCCTTCGAAGGTTCCATAAAATTTTTCTCATGTTTGGTAACTTCAATGTTTTGTTTCAGACTGACAAATGGACAAACATATCACCAATGAAAGAAGCTCGTTGCGAGTTTGGTATAACAGGATGGAATGGTAATTTATACGCGTTTGGCGGCTGGGTGGGCTCCGATATGGGCGCGTCTGTGGAAGTGTACGATCCATTCATGAACGAGTGGACGGTGTGCGGACGGATGCCTGAACCAAGATTTGGAATGGGCGTTGTCAATTTTGAAGGTGAGATTTTGTGTTTTGTTGTTTGGTGAGGTTTTTGTAGGTATATTTTTCCCGAAACGTAAAACAGACACCTCACTTTATACCACGGCTTATCGTTATGAGATGATAAATAATCATCTAATAACGATAAGCTATAGATCGTTTGCAAAGATCCTTTTGTGGCTCAACGGATTCTTCAGTTATGTAAATATGTAGTAGTTTGTCAAAGGCTATACAAATCCGTAACACCCTTTCGCTATGGTCTAAATATTATATTTGTTGTCAGGTCTGATCTACATAGTAGGCGGGTGCACGCATACCCACCGGCGCTACACCCGCGACCTGCTCTGCTACCAGCCGGCGGCGCGCAAGTGGCGAGCCCTCGCGCCGATGCAGCACGCGCGCAGCCAGGCCGCCGCCGTCATTCTACACAATCAGCTATACGTCATCGGCGGGAACGCGCCTAAACGAAACGTGCTTACATCTGTAGAGAGATACAGCTTCGATGACGTAAGTATCTATACCAAACTACCACGGCATCATCATCATCATCTCTCTGCCCTTATCCCACTAAGTAGGGTTGGCACAACACGTTTCTTTCCTCCACTTTCCTTTATCGCTCGTCATCTCAGAACTCATTCCTTTCCCACACATATCTGCACACACATAGTCCATCCATCATTTCCTAGTTGGTCTTAAGGCGTCTCTACTTTCCTGTTATTTTTCGAGCAGTATGTGTTTTAACCCGCCTAAAGTTTATCCACTCGGAAACGGAGCGTAATCGAATCAACTCTATCCGCATAACATGTTTTACGAGTTCAGCCTGCAGCAAGATAATGAGACGGCTATACATACCGCGGGTTATAAAGTTTTTATCACAGGTTCTCGACACGAGATAAGGGGTGTGCATGTGAATAGAAACTCTCAGAACCCAGTTATTAGGCTACGACGACGAGCCATTGACGTCGAATTATGAGCTTAGGGAATCAAGTTACCAAAATTGTATGATTCTTCCACTAGATATAAGTTGTTTATGGTATTACAGGATAGGTGGGAGGAAGTAGCTAGTCTGAAGGAAGCTCGCGCGGGCTGCGCAGCGGGCGCGGCCGAGGGGCTCGTAGTAGCGTGCGGAGGGGACAGCGAGAGCAGCGGCGAGCGAGCCTTCTACCGCGCGAGGACCTCACTCTCTAGTGTAGAGATCTACGACCCCAGGGAGAATGTGTGGCGACCCGGCCCTCCGCTTCCACACTCGCGGGCCGAAGCCGGCGCGGCGCTCATCTGACACCCGCCTTGCTTACGCATGCTAGTCTGTGGAGCCTGATCACTGCGCCAGGAATAGGGCAAGCTAAGTGAAGTAGCGATACTGTCACGTGACAGACAATTAACCATTCAGGTTACGATTGACTGCACATTAGTCCGGTCAAATTAGCATCAGAAATAGGGGTAAGGTTACATTAATTCGCACCTGGCTAAAAATTGGCATGAATGTTGGGAACCTTATTACACACAATTTGACAATTATCCACATTAATCCAACGTGTGGAAAAAAAGTTATTCAAGGTCAAATGTTGCTAAAATCGGTTTTCAGAGTTTTCCAGCTAAACGGTACGTTTTATCATAAAAGTAGGTAAGACAAAATTATTTATCAAGCAATTATCTATAAAAATTGTTCACACACTTTTTTCCTAAGAATCGCCATTTCGGAGATATAGCGATGCAAAATGTTGAAAAAGTTAACACTTTAAAACTATATATTTTACTGAAAAATGAAATGAGGAACCCCTAATGTTTTCTAAAGACCTATCTAACGATATCCCAAACTATGGAAAACAAGCGAAAAAAAAAAATTCACACTCACTTTACATGTAGGGGAGATACCCTGAAAAAAAAAAACTATTTTTACGATTTTATGCTACTACTTTGTCGGCTTTGTACATATGTATGTTCCTGCCAAATTATAGTTTTCTAGTATCAATAGTCTCTGAGAAAAGCTGCGGAGGGACGGACGGACACTACCTCACGGGTGGCGCGAAAACGTGTGCATATTGTAAGTAACACAAATTTTTCAACATTTTGCATCGCTATATCTCCGAAATGGTGATTCTTAGGAAAAAAAGTGTGTGAACAATTTTTGTAGATAATTGCTTGATAAATAATTTTGTCTTACCCATTTTTATGATAAAACGTACCGTTTAGCTGGAAAACTCTGAAAACCGATTTTAGCAACATTTGACCTTGAATAACTTTTTTTCCACACGTTGGAATAATGTGGATAATTGTCAAATTGTGTGTAATAGGGTTCCCAACATTCATGCCAATTTTTAGCCAGGTGCGAATTAATGTAACCTGGAAAGTGTATTTTGACCGGATTACATGCTTAGCTTATGTTTTATTGTATTGCGAAGTGGCGTCTGTACAATCACGTGACAGTTTTACATTTTAACCCTTTGCCTGGTTGAAGGCCTCAGCAATACCTCAGCACGCGGGCACTTAATGCGGTAACCCTGTATTGACAGACTTAAACTTCAAGTATAATTATGTTTTCGTTCTATCGGCGATAACACTGGTTGTTTGCCACTTGACTAACCTCGTCTATACTTCATTTCTTGAAGCGAGCTAACAGGAAGAAAAATAAACACACGTGATTGGTCGTCGAAAATAATTGGGTTGGTTAGATTTGACAATTGACGATTGTTATGACAATCTAGCCAATCACGAGAAATACAATTATTTTCGACGACCAATCATATGCGTTTATTTATTTATTTTTATTTATTTATTTATTTATTTAAGGAAAACTTACAGCTATACAAACATTATAAATGGAGTAGAAATACTCATTTAGAAGCAAATAGCTGTTGACAAGTCTTCACTAAATATGAAACAGATTAAGCAACAAGAAACACAACAGCTGCGCAAGAACACGTGAGTAGTCACTAATCAAGTATAGTAAACATAATATTATCTTAAAAAGTAAAAGAGTTGGTAACTCAAGAATAACACGAGATTATCTATCACAACTAGATTGTAATAGGTATACCTACATCATTAGTAGAATTAAACAAAGAACTCAGAAGTCAGCACACGCCTCATCCTCGGTACACTCAGAGCTGGGCACCGTTAATCAAATAGTTAACTTCGTTAATCGTTAATCCGCTACAAAAAAAGTTAGCTTCGTTAAACGTTAAAGCGTTACATTTCGGAAGAATTAACGCAAGTTAACGTTAATCGTTAATCCGTTATTTTGTGTAAAATTAAATTTTTATATTGTTGCGTTAGTGAACTTAATCGTCGCTGGAATTAGATTCCATGTCTGCACAATACACTTTTTCTAACTAAATTACACTCACAAACAAAACACTTGTCACTGTAAGCACACCGGCGCTAAGTAATAAAATGATCAAACGAAAAAAAAATCTTCGCAATTTTCTCACTCGCACGCGCCGGCCAAATTTGTTTTGTTTTTGTTTCACGCGCTGCCACGCGCCGCCCGGCACTTGTCATTCATTTCATACTTGTCTGAACCTGTTTTTCGCGCCGCGCCGCGGTGCCGTGCGGTAAATAGTAGGCATTGGATTAACGATTAACGGACTTCTGCATATTAACGGAAGTTAACGTGTCCGTTAACATTTTTAAAAGTTAACTTAAAAGTTAATCCGTTAATCAAAATGTTAACTTCGTTAATTAACGATTAACGGATTAACGAGTTAATGCCCAGCTATGGGTACACTGCAGTTGAAAATATCAATGGTGGCACTATGTTTAAGGTTGTATTTGTCACACGCCCGTAAAATGTAAGAATTTGAACGGTATTTAGTAGAAGCAAGTTTAATGTTTAAAGTTGAAATGGTTCTTCGGAGTCTGCTAGGAATATAAAACCGCAGCTTGCCGATCAACTCAGAGCAGTCTATTTGACCAGAAACTAATTTACCTAAGTAAGTAACATCTGCAATATCACGTCGTCGTTTAGAAAGTGGTAGAAGATGATATTTTTTACAAGACAACTCATAGTCTTCAGAAAAACTTTTAGATTTGAAGTTCAAAAAACGCACAAACTTTCTTTGGATCCTTTCGATCTGGTCAATATACGTGGCATACCCAGGGTTCCATATTTGAGAAGCGTACTCCAGTCCGCTCCTTACATAAGTGCAATACAGAATCTTTAACGTTTTTATGTTCTTAAAGTCTTTAGTAGTTCTGAAAATAAAACCCAAAGACTTGTATGCCTTAGAAACAATTGTATCTATGTGTTTATCCAGTAGAAGTTTATTATCAAGTATAACTCCAAGATCACGTTCCTCAGATTTCCTAAGTAGTATGTGTGATCTTTTAGTGTATAATTAAACTTAAGGGGAGCTAAATTTATTTTTATTCCTATTAGCTCGCTTCAAGAAATGAAGTATAGATGTGTACTGAGTATTCAGTTATCAACAAATTGTGTTGCTGAAGTAATTTGAAGGCTTATTAAACTTGGGTGAAATAATAAGGGTCGCCTTAATTACTAAATATTAATGTCTATTTACTGTTGAGTCCGGTGTGACAGAGCTTTAAAAATCTATAATCTACTTTGTTAATGAACTGAATGTACAGTCGCGGAACGAAAAGGTTGACCACCTTAAGTTCTGTTATTGCTTGCTCGGTGGGTATTTGATAACCATTTGATTAGCACTGTCTTCTAGATAGTTTTAAAAGGTAACATGTACTTGCAACGCGTAAACGAATTGTTTTGTAAACAGAGGCCTGGTCGCTATCGCGAAAAACGGAAAATTCGTGACTATTTCGGGGTCAGCTTATGTTGGTCAACTGTTACAAATTCAGTATCCACCAACATTAGCTGAAGCCGAAATTGTCAATAAATTTCTGTTTTTTGCGATAGCGAGTCAGGCCTCAGGTCAGCTTTTTCATACTGCAAGCCTTGTACATAAGTACATTGACGATTGATTGTGACAAGTCCCTTTGTGCTTGTCACGTTCACTGCTATTCGAACGAACTGATGAATATTGTTTCAATAACAATAATCTCAACTGACCAATGCTGGGAAATCTGGAGGCAAATTTCTCATAAACTGTTATATGGATACAGCTTCATGAATTTGGAATTTGTAATGACCAAATCATTTTCATATTTTTTCCAGTACTTTCATTTCTTGAAGCGATGATTTTTGCGCTTTAAGAAATAAAAAAAGGAAGTAAAATAAACGCACGTGATTGGTCGTCGAAAATAATTGTCTATTCTCATGATTGGCTAGATTTGACAATTTAGCCAATCACGCCAATAATCTTTTATTTTTCTTCCTATTAGCTCGCTCCAAAAAATGAAGTATCTATATAACTAATATAATTCAACTAATTTATACAACCAATATTATTGCAGACATCGTCAAACGTCATGATGGGTAATAGCCCTCAAAAAATGTCATTATTTTTCTCTCCAGCAACAACCTACCTAAATTTCCTCTGAATTTGTAAGTACTTAGAAAGTACACTCTTTCAAAATTACATCATTTCTACACGGTTTAGTTAAATACTGAGTGTCCATGGTAATTTAATTTATATATAGGTAACACAACATTGAATTATGTAATAGCAGTAATTGTAGTTCTGCAATAGTTCTTTTTTTTTGTAAATCTTAAATAAATGTGTCACAAATACACACAGTAGAATTTTTTCAAGTATTTGATGGTGTTGCTGTATTATTCTAAGATTTCTAAGTTTTTTGTATATTATATACATACAATTTTGGAGGTAACTATTGCATTTTATTTAATTTTATAACTGAGAATACTGATAATAAATGTGTTTAGACGTTATTTTATAGTTGAAATCTCTGAATCAACCACACATGTTAAAGGCCAAGAAGCAGGTACCTAAAAATATGATTGTATGTTCAAGAAGTACCGAAATTTCAATCGGGAGGATGGTTTTCGTCTCTCGGCCTCGTGGAATCCCGTTTTTAGCAGTTGTGTGAAACGTTGTGATCCGGTAATTCCGCTGCACGAAGATGTTGTCAGTGTTGTGTGTCGCCGACTGTCCATTCCTGACTCTGAAGGCGAATTGAGGGTAGACGTGGATTCTACTCTCAATTAGCGGCGGTAGCTCCAGTTACATCAGTCTGCCCGTGACCACGAGCGCTGCAACGCACTCGAAACGTCGGGAAATATAAAATAATAAGGTAAATACGTGATAAAGTCCCGTTACTTTCATATAAATTATGATTGTATGGTCTAATTGTGATACTTACACAGATTTCGTTTACAAAATACGTCAGAGCAAAATACGTATCTCCATAAATACGTACTCTATTTATATATGTATTAAATTAAAATAGCTATTAGAAGATAATTATTTAATAGATTAATCTATTATTACTGTTTAGCTCATATTTATAACGTGATTTTTATTAAATAAGTTATAACCAACAATATTTTTTTATTTTAAAATATTTGAAAATGCATTATATTGAATGATGTACATACATTATTAAATGGGACACTATCTTGGCATTTTATTAACTAAATAATTTAGCAAACATTATGATTAATTGTGGCATATACCTATTTCATCTATGACTGTGGTAAAAGAGCATAATAATCCAATTCATACACTTAACCCAGGGAACTTCGCCTCCAAGGGATGGCACATTTCTTCAGCCAAATACAAACGTCCAGTCAAGCCCTCAAATAATGATGCCGGTCGGTCAGGATGGTGCAACTCAGTGTTAGGCCTTTCTACTGCACACCACTCCATAAAGCAGCATGCTCTATACAGATGCATAGGATTCTGCAATGTTTCAGTAGTTCATTTGAATTGCATGTTGATTTAAACATTACAAAATTCACAATTATTTTAACCCACCTTTGTAGCCTGATACAGTTGGAGAAATGCATATGTGTTCCCACTGACCCCATGGCAGATACTATATCCTTTGGTGCACAGTCCACGTTGCCAGATTACGTCGCCCAATTGAAGAGCAATTTTAATATACTTATCATCTTCAAACACCTAATTAAAAAAAGGTATTTTAGTTTTACAAAACCTACAAGTTATAGGTATGTTATATCAAGAATGTGTGTTAGGTACCTGATATGCTAAAATACATAATGGAACAAATCCTGGGGCCCCATGACACCACTGAACTAAGCGATCTCCAGACACTGATTCCAGTGATGATGGATAATTTCCACTAGAAAATTGCTGATTGAGGAGCCAATCCAGAGTAGGTTTTATGAAGCTACGAATTTCAATTATGTTTACGTATACCCTTGCCTGGAACAATATTTATAATGTAAACTCATTATAGTAGGTACCAGATTTAGAACACATCCAATATAAGCTTTATACACACTTGTAATAGCAGATACAATATGCCTGCCATTCCATGCGCAGCACCAAAATAGATTTTATCATGCCATTGCCACAAAAGAGGACTTTCAGACTTTTGTTTTAGTGAAAACTGTTTCCCAGATTTTAGAATTCCATGGATAACTTTCTCTATGTGGTTCGCTGGTATAGCTTCTTTTCCGCTAATATGTTTGTTAACAAATAATAAGGCAAATAAGTATCCAGCTTTACCATACAAAATTTCATCTGGAGAGTCATTTAGAGCTGATATCAGTCCCATCAGCCTGAAATTAGAAACAGAGTACAAAATTTAATACATATTAGGGTTTTTAAGAATTTCCAGTACTTATCCAATTTTATTACCTGTTAGCTAGAGATTTGTAGTCAGGAATATTTGATGGACGCCTGCTTCTCAGCTTGTATGATATAACAGTTGCCAAGGCAAGGGGCCCTGCATCACCACACAAAAAACTGATTTTTCTGCCCTTCAAGTTATCTATATTTATATAATCTAATGCAGTCTGCAAACAAAATAAACATTTAGCATACATTCTTAATGAAGTGTCATTTTATAGTATCAAGCATCAATTAGGTACAAAAAATAGAAGTATACCTTTAACATTTCATGATCATCATTTTTAAGTGAGCACAGCAAGTAAAACATTCCCACGCCAGCAGATCCTGTGTAGATGGTATTATCATGAAAAATATCACTTTCCATTTTTGTACTCAACAGAGATAGCTTGGTTGTTAGATAGTTTTGCAGTTTAGAATTAAATTTATCAGATATCTGAAAACAAAAAATATATAGGTATTATATTGGTAAAAATATCTGGCTTGCAACTTTTAAGTCTATTAATTTCTGCGCAGCCGCGCAGGTAAGTGCGCCATGAATTTAATTTTACATAGGTACTTACCCCATTGTGAGAATCGTTCAGGATATTAGAAGCTGTCTCTGTAGAATAATCTTCATAGTTATTTTCAAATACCCCTTTTGGAGACATTTCTGTCTTCGCTAATTTGTTTCACTTTAGTAGTTAAAAATTAGATTTAAAATCACAAACAACCACATAGCTGCATTATTTAATTTGGTAAAGTTCTAGGCTAGGTTAGTTTAATTTTTGTGGAAAAAAAAATTTGTTTACCAAAGGCTTTTTTTTTGTACAACAAACAACACAAACAAGTTCTTTTTCTGTCAAATTTGACTGAAACTGCTTTCAGTTTCCGTCAAAAAAACGGTTCACAATCAGCCCTCCGTTCCGTATATACAAAGTACTATGTGCTGTGGTCCGTTCCAAAGAGAATATATGGTCCGAGGGCTGATTGTGAACCGTTTTTTTGACAATGCCTGCTTTCAGTTTCCGTCAAATTTGACAGATTTACTATAGGAAATCTGTCAAATTTGACTGAAACTGCTTTCAGTTTCCGTCAAAGAACGGTTCACAATCAGCCCTCCGTTCCTTGCACAGACTGGTTACCAACCAACGTAACATTCAGCCAGTACATTTGGCTGGGATAATGAGCCTTCGGAATGCTCTGAAGAGGAGCCATCGGTTCCATCGTCGGAGCCTTCAGGATCTAGAGAAGATGAGAAAGACTGGGTTTACACAGATGATAAGTGAAGTGATGAGTATTGTATTTAGTGGTCAGTCAATTGGGAAGAAGTTAGAGTTAGTTATTAAGGTTCTGATTGAGTGGGTTATGGCTGTGTTTGATGGTACTTCGGCCAAAACTTTTTTTAATTCTTTCCTTAATGGATTGTAGTATTCACTCATGTAATTATGTAATTATCGCATTAGATACCGTCTGTAATGATAATTTAGTTTAATAAAGAATTGAGAATGTGTCTTCTTTTTTTTTTTTTTTTTTTTGTTTTTCTTTTCTTTTGTTGTACCTACTATTTGTTTGTGAAATCCTTATTTTAGCTAGAAGATTGATTTGTTATGTTACCTATGGGGCGATGTGGTCGCTCAGCGACAAAGCCCTTTTTTATCTTGTAAATAAAAAATAAATAAAAAAACCAACGTTGTTTATTTCCTCTGTGGGTGCTCTGTGGATTCATTCTACCCTGCCCAGCATTCAAATTAATTATCAAACTGTCAAAACTTTCAAAATTAGAAGTATGTCAGTGTCACCCTACATTCTATCTATACCTTGAGTGAAGGCTTGCTTGCAGAACGCAAAAAGGGTACCTAGAGTACAGCGCATGCGTCTGACTGACAATTTTCGGCCATATTGTTATGACGCATACAAGATCATAGGTCTCCACCAGTGACGAGTCTTCTCGCAGTTGACGTGGCTACTACGTACCATCCCGCTCACCCACTCCGGACGCAGCATAGTCGGTGACGAGGAATACGTAACTGGTGAGTGCTTGTGAAGACAAAACTTCCAACTCGTCATAGCCGTATCTATTTGGATTCACTTTGAATGTTACATGATAATGGAAAACTCCAGAACACTACAAAGACCTCAACTACTATGCTACCTAGCACTGAGAGCCTGCAATTGTACAATAAGTGCTAAAGACGCAATAGGGATTTCCGCGTTCTACAAATGGTTCAGGCACATTCGGGCGCGATGATTTCACACCATGGCTGTCCTATCAACCGGGACGATCTTGAGAACAGAAGACAGCAAAGTCTGATTGTATTTGAGCTTCTAATTATACAGAAAGTTGAAATAACAAAATACACAGAGAAATGACCTTGAATTTTTAGGTGACCAGCCATGGAGGGAATGGTGGAGGAAAATGGCACTTCTGGGGGGTCTGGTGTGTCGGACCCGTTGGCGGGCTCGAGCTCGGGCGGCGCGCCGGCCCACGTCGTGGCCACTGCTGCCAGCATAGTGCAGCTCACTCTGCCAGCACAAGCTCCCTTGGCTCAGGTATTCACTTTTTTATTATCTGTGCAAGTGGTTGTAATGTACGAATAATAAACATTGCAACATCCTTTGGTGGTTATTTAGTCTTTTTAAGAAGTATAATTATTATCAAAACAAAGCCAATGTTTTGAAAAAAAACTTTATTTTTATTGTATGACTTACAAAAAGTGTTTTTCAGGTGCAATCAGTGATACAACCTAACCAACAATCTGTTATTCAGACAGCATCTAACATACAATCAGTTCAACTACCGAAAGGAAATGTGATTCTTGTCAGCAAACCAAGCTCTGTTATTCACACTACTCAAGGAACTCTGCAAACATTGCAGGTTTGTTACAAATTTATTTACAAAATTTTTACTAACCCACTCGCTTCAGTCCCTAAAAGTGTAGTTATTAGAAAAACTTTTTGTTTAACCCAATGTAATGTGATTTGTAGATCAAACCAGAACCCAATTCATTGTTGAGCTCTCAGGGCCAGTCATGCAGTGATGACAGTGGAAGTGAAGATGACAGTCCAAAAAGAAACTACAGGGAAATGCTGACGAGGCGCCCATCCTACAGGAAAATTCTGAATGACCTTGGCGGAGCAGAGATTGCTGGTAAATAACAAGTCTTTTTGTATATTATAGTAATGAAAACCACACCTATTAAAAGTTAATGTATTTCCATAAATTTGATTGGTAATAACCACATAGGTCAAATTTCAATTACAATATGAAATTGCATATCAAGTTATGATTTCCCAGCCATACTATAGTGATAACTGGAAGATCAGGTGGGGGGATGTACTTAGTAGTATAAGAACATGATAATATTGCAGACAATCGCATGGGGTCTAAACCGGGATGCGAGAATGAAATGTCGCTGTCATCATCTTTGTCATTTGCGCCAGGTCAGTTAAATGTGCAGCTGTTGACACTCTTTGTTTCTGTGTGCAACATGTGTCACTAACCTTGATACTATGCATCATACATACCATAACTACACCGTGCTGTCATATGGCTCATAACCACCAGCTTGAAAATTAAATCATCATGTGTATCATTGTCTCAAATTGGAGAGTATGAGTAACATTCTCATCCAATATTCTCCTTCCCTGAGTATGTTTGCTAGCTCGTGGGTTTTTATTCAAATTGTTTGCTAGTTTAGCCAATCTACACTAATAACTTTAATTGTATGAAAAGTTAATTTATACAATTTTATTATAAGCAACTAAGTAAATCAGTCTTAGATCTTTTCTGATGCAAGTAATCATTGGTTTTAATGAAATGCATGTTGATCAGAAAATATATATAAATTTTGGCTGATCAATGGATGGAGATGTACAGCTGACACTTTTTTCTCAATTAATCCAGTAGGTATTGTATTCTTCAGTGCAGTCTACTGAATTGATGCTAAACAATTATTTTAAGAGTATGTAGTCAGACGACCTATAAAGTGATTTAAAACATATTCTTGAAATCTAACCACAAAATTATTTTTTGCCCTTTATGATGATGACGTCATTAAGTAATGAATCTGTTTATTATTCAAATCGATGACGTAATTTACCGCGAGGAGGTCAGGTGACGTCATGCTCTGAGTTCATTTTGTTATTTTGTAAACCTGTTAGCGATTTTCATAAAACTTTAAAGAGAATAAGCATTCTTATTATCATTTACCCAATTTCTATCACATGGTGCCTGAAGCCATTTGATTACTAACATTTTGTGGATGATACCTACATGAATCACTTGTTTTTGGATTTGAACCTGTGTTCTGCTTCAAATTAATGTTTTATTTGAACTTGTGTTGGCTTCCTAATATTGTACTTGATACCAACATCACAATTTTTTAATTTCATAATCTTACTTGTTTTTAGATAGTAGGTAACTGTTTCTAAAACAAATAACTGGTATACTTTAAATATAGAATTAATTAAGTAATATATACTAATTAGGGAATTAATTAGTAAATATTACTTCTTATAAAGTGTGGGATAAAGGCAGGGAAATGATGATTACTTCTTATAAAGTATTACTACCTATGAGATGACGTTGGCGAATTTTAACACAAAATAATTGTTCAGTATGTTCTAGTCCAAGTTTGTCATGCGCACTTGATATTTATGCTAGACGTTTTTAAGAATTTTACTATGGGTCCCAGTGTAAAAATGAAGTAGAAAGTCGTCTATATTATGTAGTGTGTTTTTTTTTCATCTTTTGTCAGTATTTATTGATTATTTATTTTATTATTGATTACTATTTTTCAATAATTAATTTGCCACAAGTTTTTAAAAACTCAGTGGCTATCGGAAAGGGTTTTTTTTATGGCAGGTTATGAGATTGGATAAGAATTGTATATTATTACGAAAACAATATTTTGGAATTACATATTACAAGTAATCCTACTATCCTATCCTATTACTACCTACTAATCCTATCCTATCCTTCCTACTATCCTACTTAATATTATAAATGTGAAAGTTTGTGAGAATGTAGGTATGTTTGTTATTCTTTCACGCAAAATCGGCTGGACCGATTTGGTTGAAATTTGGTATGTAGATAGGTGATACCCTGGATTAACACATGGGCTACTTTTTATCCCGATATTCCCGCGGGAACGGGACTTACGCGGGTGAAGCCGCGGGGCGCAGCTAGTAATATTATAAATGTGAAAGTTTGTGAGAATGTTTGTTATTCTTTCACGCAAAAACGGCTGGACCGATTTCGTTGAAATTTGGTATGTAGATAGGTGATACCCTGGATTAACACATATGCTACTTTTTATCCCGATATTCCCGCGGGAACGGGACTTACGCGGGTGAAACCGCGGGGCGCAGCTAGTAAAAAATGGTTGGATCGTCTACTAGCGAGCATAGTAGAAAATTAGAAGATAAAGAAACATTTAAATATGTATAAACAAATGGGGCAAAATTTTGATGCTTTAAAAATAGCTTGATCACAACACAAAATACATGATGACCAATTTTGACAAACCATTATATTATGCTCTTTTTAACCATTATATCTGTCTAGTATAATAATTATAAAGATCTCTAAGAAATGTCTACCGCTCCCTGGGATACAGTCGTGATCATATTTCATTTTTTTCATTTCATTTTCATTTCATTTTTATAATAATTATAAACCTTTTATCGAAAATAAACATTTATTAGAAAAAAATAGGCTAAAATTTGTCACCAAAACGCCCCTGGTTACCCAAGCGTGACGTCACGCACGCACGCCTAGGTAGTAAGTTCAATTTAGTGATGTTACTTATGCGTGAACTCAAACGCTCTTTCATGAGAGAATGCGTTTTATTTTCTAGATCTATTTAACAAAATAAATATTTATCTTGCTGATGAGTTTTTCAGGATTCATGAATCGTTTTTATATATATATATATATAAAACTATACTCCGTTCGCCCAGTCGATCTAATATAGGCCGCTCTCTCGCACATTTTGTATCCATGGAAATAAAAAGGACGCACAATAATTGACATCTCTCGTGATTAGCTTGATTTGACAATTAGGCAGGGCCTATTGACAAAAATCTAAGAGCGCGTTCTTCCATATTTAGTTCGACTCGGCGAACTGAGTATGGGTAAATTATTGAGTAGTAGTAGTGGAGAGATGAACTCGACTCATTCTGCCCATTTAGGACCACACTAGCTCTCAATAGAAACGAGTGGAAGGAAGCAAAGAAGACCTTTGCCCTGCAGTGGGACGCTACAGGCTCGTAATAAATAATAATATAGTAGTGGTAGTAATTTTGTGTTGTTTGTTAGTTATTCCAGCGGGCGCACTCCAGTCTGACGGCGGGCTGCACACGCTGGCGGTGTCTGGCGGTGCGGGCGGCGCCATCGTGCAGTACACAACCAACCAGGAGGGCCAGTTCTACGTGCCGGGTGAGTGTCGCTTACAACTATATTTTAAGAGCCCCCTGGACCGAGATTACCCCTGATTATAGGCTAAAATTGTTGCCTGGTTTACCACTTTAAACTCGAAATGATCGAACGGTTTTTCCGAAAGTAAATCTCTTACTCCAGGGGGTTTTTAATATATCCCAATTACCCGAAACCAATGAACATTTGGCACTATGCTTACAGGACCTATGCTAGAAGATCAGACACGCAAGCGAGAATTAAGACTCCTTAAAAACCGAGAAGCAGCGAGGGAATGTCGTCGCAAAAAAAAGGAATATATAAAATGCCTGGAGAACAGAGTCGCCGTATTAGAAAATCAAAACAAAGCCCTTATTGAAGAACTGAAGTCTTTGAAGGAGTTGTATTGCCAGCAAAAGACGGAATGAGGTCCAGCTGGCTGACGGGCGCCCTAGCCCGCCGCTGAGAGCTCCCGCGCACGCGCAGTGAAGACTGCCGCGCCGCCGTCGCCGCGTCTCCACGCATACACGTGCCGTGCATGTTCACGCTCTCAAATGACACGAACGATTACTGTAATACACTCTATCTTCAGTTACTAATACATATGAAATATTTACATGTACACTTGATTATCGTCCCATGTTATGAATATTATTTCTCAAGAAGTATTGTTAGATGGTATGTTGAATTGTTAATCAGTTTTTAATATTCTGTTATTGTTTTTAATATTCCAGTTGATTTTTATTAAGCAGTACAATTCATTTTTCAAGATCATGCTTTGCCAATCATTCCAAATATGATTCACAATCCTTTAAAATTGTTGTTATAAAATTTGGCGGCACTACCATTTACCGTGTTACCAATACCAATTACCAATTTATTGACATGAATTTTGTCTTTTGCCCTTTGCAAATAAAATTTTTGGGTTTGGTTCAAGGATTTTGGGTAGAAATAACATGGTTTATCACATAAAGTGTCTATGATGCAGTTACTAATGCGATAGAAGTTGTACATTCATATGCTCCTTGCCTTGCACACCAAGACCGATGGGCGAGATGAGAGTAGCCAGAGAGTTAGACTTAGAAAACTGAGTGTCAGTGTACCTCTATGTCATTCTGGTTAATTAGCTATGTCGCCCTGTACACCTTGCAAGGTGTTTGTAATGGATAAGCCAAAGGTTCTTAGTTATTTTGTGCAATAGCCTTTTTGCAATGTACAGTTAAATCTATCTTTTCTATTCTAATGAACGAAATATATAACACAAATGAAATATTTTCTTTGTACATTGTGTATAAATTAACGGTAAATTGATGTAAAAAAAGATTGTATATAAAATACTTATTATAGTTCTGTATAAATCGTCAAAGATAAAATGTCTCGAGATATCACGTCATCTCTTAACTGTCAATATTTTACTGTATTTTTAAAATAAAAGATTTATATTATATTGTGAACCTACACAAAGTAGGGAATTATTAACATTTTATCTGTTATTCTAATTAATTAAGCAGAATTTGTTGTCAAAGGGTAATTTTAATTGACCACACATTAGAACTTAGATTAAGTTAAAAAAAAATGTTTGCCATGACTGACATGTTTGATAAAATGTTTTTGTAAATAGATGTGTTACTGAAATGTTTATATTTTGTATCATTGATGAATGTATGACAGTCCCAGATAATACTGAAATTGACTGGAGTTACAAGCTGTTATTACTATTATATTATTATTAGTTTTTGCACACATATCAGCCATGGCAAGTGATCTTTTAAGATTAATTAGTTATAGACATTGTGGAAAGTGCCTTTAAATTTAGAATGAGTAAAGTTTATACATAGCTCTTTATGTTAATGCTATTTATAAATTAATAAATATTAACTGTTTGATGTAAATCAGTGTTTTTCTTTATTCCTAACTATACTTTACTATAAACACTTGATACGAGATAATTACCATGATTTGTGGTTGTTTGAGTTTCCCGATATTTCGGCACAGTTGCATGCGCCATGATCACAGTTAACTAAAGTTCTAGCGAGTTTGTAGGTCAGTCTTTTATTGCGTAAAACAGCGAGTTTGTAGGTCAGTCTTTTATTGCGTAAAACACCCGTACCACCGGTTTCATTCTCTCGAACGAAACTCGATCACGACACAACACTCAGTATCCGAATGCTCATCTGTTATTGGACTTTTGCACAACCTCACCACCGGATTCCAGGCTCCCGAGAGTTTAAAACCATCTTCCCTATTGAACTCAAACAACCACAAATCATGGTAATTATCTCTTATCAAGTGTTTATAGTGTTCAAAACCATGATAGTTTAAAAAGTTTTATACTTTACTACTTTTAAGTCTACTCTACTGAAACTGAAACATAAGATTCTGACAAAATTAATAATAAAAGTTGAATTTCGTCAGAATTATAATGCAAAACAAATACCTACTGTAAGGTGTCTTAGGGTAAGATCGGACAAGGGGTAAGTCCGTACAAGTCGCTTAACTACTAAATTTGGCGATATTTTACAATTATGGCAACATTGCCTGTTGTGCCATTTTGTTATGCACCCCCAGTACATCCTGCGACTGACGCTAGGCCCAGCCGAACGCGAGTTATCATCGTTCTAGCAAAAGATGGGAAAAAAATGAAAAAGGAGACGATCCGATCTTTCACTTCAAACTTTCAACAAGCGATTAGGTAGTAGTTTTCATGATTTTTGAAGTTTCGCGGCTTTATCACTATGAGTGTAGTTAAATTTATAGATTAACCCCCTTATGCATAATCGACCAGTAAACCTGTATTAGCTAAAACACATATTAAATCTGTTGCTATCTCTTTTCGTTGACATATGAGTGACAAGAAAAAAACGTTCTTAAAACCTGTATTAAATTGTCAAGTTTTTATGCATAAGGGGGTACCATTATACATTCACGTCTAAGACGTTTGTAAACAGAGATCCGATCTTTAGCCTCGGAAATTTCAATAGGTGAAGTTCGGACTATGATCATCCGGTCATTTTTTCGGTTTCATTTCCCAGTGAATTATTTAATGTATTTGCAAATTCCTATGTTAGTTGATCAACTTGTTCATTTTCCTACCATTTTTTACTAATTTTAATTGGTTAACTAGTTAAAATGTCAGTAGAGTTTCAGACATGCAGTGGTAAGATCGGCAGAGGCAAAATTTTTTTACAAAATCCAAGCTAAAACTCAAAATTGTAAAGAGATTCAATTAATTTTTTACTATGTTTTTACTACGATAAGTCCGAATGTTTTCTAGTGATAGAGCTTATTCTATCTGTTACAGGGGTGGTTTTATTAGATAGTCCGGTCTTACTCTCACACGGTCCGATCTTTCCCTGGCCATTTTGAAAAATTATGCTCTTTTCTATCATTCATAAAACATCGACCGTTGGGTTTATCTAAAAACTAAATTTAGGAAATGAAACCTCTGTATTTTTGCATTTGTTGACACCCTATTGCGTTAGGAAAGAATAACCAGAGGCGATACAAAAAAATATTTTCAAACACTCGATTGGTTTTCTGAAAACTAGTCCGATCTTACCCTAAGACACCTTACCTATTCAAACACCAAAGCCACAATCAAGATCATCAAGTCGGGAGGAAAAATAAAATACCTTCTAACAATAAGAAATTTATTTGACATTTAAATCATGACAAAGTTATTGCAATCCTGTGTAAAAAATACACTAGAAATACAAGCAGTAAAGTATTAAGCTATATTGATGTAGATACTATAATAATGAACTTTCTTCTATGTTTTTTATATTTCCATTTTACCAAATTTAGTTGCAGAGCATTAGTCATCAAAGTTTTGAGACAATAGAAAGTTTGCTGCAAGGTTTTCATTTTTCTCACAAGCAAAATAAGCTTGAATAACCATGTGTTCAGGAAAGCCAAGTGCTTTTAATCGCTCTATGGCTTCTTTGTCTTGAGGTGACACTTGGATAAGATTTGGTTGGTCAGGATCAGGATTAGCTGCTGGACTGGCTTCAGCACCAATAGCTCCTGCGAGGGCAGCAGCAGTGGCAGCCGATCTTGCTGTATCTGTCCCAGTCCTGCTTCCAGATGTTAATCCAGGGGTTGTTGGCTCATTTAACATCCTTACAAATGCTTGTTGGTGTTGGCTAATGGCTTGCAACAGAGCTGGATTTGTTTGTCCAATTTGCTGCAACACGGCATTTAACAAATTAGGATTCTGTTGAATAACAGCTCGCATTTGTTGAAACTGTGGTTGATCACGAAGGAATGCCAGTGGGTCTTCTTCAGTACCCTCTTCAGATTCTTGTTCTTGAAGAAGTTCTTCTGGGATACCTGTAATAAGATATTCCACTGCTCTCTCTCGATTGTTAAAGGAAGCATGCAGCGCTTGTTCCACTTGTTGTCGATTGTATCCCATGTCCATGATACTCTGCACAGTAGCTTCGAAGTCCAACTCACTCGCGGCATCCTGTGGATCAGCTGCCCGCTCGGGCTCAGGTACCGGAGTAGGTTTCGGCGTTTCTTCAGCGGCAGGTGTTACTTTTGCATCGCCGCTTTCAGTGGAAGCATTCTCCCCGGACTGAGGCGCCGACGTAGACGGCGGTTGAGCTTCTAATGTTTTTGGCTTCGTCACCATGATAACAATGAATTTCTTTTCATCTATATTATAAGTATTCAGCTTACTATCGTCGAGTAGAATTTTTCCTGCATAAATTAGTTTTTGATTGTCAGCGGCAAATTCTTTGCCTTTCTCGACTTCGATTTTGAGCTTGAGAGCTTTGACGGTTTCCTGAGGATCAATTTCAATTTGAAAAGATAGTTGCTGTAAGGTTTTTAGTGTCACCAACATTATGCTAATTCACTTGAACGTCTTGGTAATGATGCAGTTACTTTAGTTGTGGAAATTGGAATCGGACCGACTCTATCTATTGCTCAAATTCTGACTCGACAAAATTATGCAGTAAACATAACCTCTAAATCCTTCAAATCAAAATGTCTAATGTTTTGCAACAGAGTATAAAAACTTAAAAAAAACCATAGTGTTCAATATTGTCTGTGGCATCTGGCATCCTTCCCTTGGCATTGGATGGATAGTGTGACTACTGATTTTGATACTTGCAGTTCGTTCCAAGTAAAAGTTTCTACCAGCTTTGTGGCGGGAATTTGAGAAGGCATGTTTTATTCTTTAAATCTTGTTCTTAACTGTGTAATAATGTTGGATTAAAAGGTTAAACTGTTACGTGTTCATACATCATAGGTGAAGGCACATGAAACAAAATTGGATATCATTGTCATTGTTATAAGAATTTTATTTTTTGTCGTAGTGCACAAATATTAAAATTGTCCATTTCTTTCTTGGCCGACCTTATTGTGTTTCACAGGAGTTTCAAACTTCCCATCATTCTTGAATAAAACCTACTATTCGCCTAACCGTACTTTCTGATTTATATGAATTTTTTTTAAAAAATATTACTGAATGTAATCAAAAGCATTTTAGGCTGGACGCATACATACGTTTTCCGCATTCGATTTCCGAATGCGTAATTTCGAATTGGAATTCCGTGAGACTAGCGCAAACGTTCGTTTTTCTTCATTCGGAATGTATCCACGTCAGTACAGATAGTGATAGCGTGGCGAACGCACGACGATGGAGGACGACGATTTATTAGCAATTGCATTTCTGTTATTAGAAAAAAATAAAAAGAAACGTCGTTGGTATTGGATACATCCACTAAATACTCGAAGAATCTATGAGAGTCCGTATTATTTGTCCGTAACCAATACAGAGAATACGTCCGATGCGCGCGGTGCGGGCGCGAAACTGAATAGAAATTTCCGAACGTGTGCGCCGGCACAAACAAAATGTATGCAAGCGCTGCGTTCCGCATGACGTCATTAGGTTTTTACGAGTAGGTTTCTCCGAACGCGCTGGCTTGGACACGAAACGTACATGCGGAATTTATTCCGTTCGAAAAAAAAGCGAACGTGTGCGTCAGTTAATGTATTTTCTACTGATTCCATGCGTTCAGATGTCCGAATACGGAAAACGAATTCGGAAATCGAATGCGGAAAACGTATGTATGCTGCCAGCCTTAACATGAAGCAATTAGTTAAATACTTAGGTAGGCAGAAAACGTCGCAAGGCTATGTTCCATTTTAATGTATCAAGAATATATAGATAGTCAAACCCACAATATCACCTGTGCTTCGTCAGAGTAAATATGTCCTGTGCCTGTGATGTTCAATCAATCTAACCATCTATAGATTAACTATGAATCTAACTAACCTAAAAATGTGCAATGTAAACAAAACAATGCCTTTTTTGGTCTCCAAATCGTAATTTAGGTCAATTTGTTACTTCAGGCAGATTAGAAACAAACAATAAAACGATTACATACCCGTTATAAATGCTGTTCCCCCATAAGTAATTAATTTCAAATACAATGTACATTGTTTGTGAATAAATGAAATGAAGTGAAATGAAATATCATCCAAATCCCACAAAATATGTCCAACTTAACTTGTAAACATTGCTGAATCACTTCCCGCGTGTCACTCTCATTTAGGTAGGTACCTACTTTACTTATTTAGGATACTTTTGTGCGTAGTTCGGTTTCGTTTTATTGCAGTTTTTAGATACACGAATAATTTTGGTTCCTCAAACATTCATGTCATGGACTTTAAAGACAGACTATTAGGTACGGGCTAAAGGAAAAAAATACTTTTTTTGTGAATATACGGGGAAATATATGTAAATCCAACACGCTTTTTTTAAGCTATTGCATAGCTTCTACCGTGGGTGGGTCTTGAGCGTGGAGACCGAATCCAGAAATTCCGTAACGAAAACAACCTAACGCTTGTCTCTTTAGTTCAGCAACTCGCCTCTAGGTGGCATGCAATAGCTTTACCGCGGCAGTCCCCGAGTGCCACCCGTCTTTTTTTCTAAGGTCAGTGACCCCAAAGTACCTACCTACAATGGCTACAATGACTTTACCGCTAGAGGTAAAAAAAAAAATGTGTTACTCAGATTGCCATAAAAAAATGACTGGGATCTTTTATAGTTACTAGCTGCGCCCCGCGGTTTCACCCGCGTAACGTAAGTCCCGTTTCCGCGGGAAAATCGGGATAAAAAGTAGCCTTTGTGTTAATCCAGGGTATCACCTATCTACATACCAAATTTCAACCAAATCGGTCCAGCCGTTTATGCGTGAAGTTTAGAGCCAAATAGAAAAAAAATCTCACTTTTTTGCTTATAACTTCTTAAATATTTGATTTAGGCTCAAGGAGCCATAAGGGGCGTATTTTGGGTCAGAAAATTCCTTCTAAAGCCGCCTAACAATACTAAAATTTTTAAAACATGTTACTCTTTGAAGAATGGCTACATTTCCTTCAAGCAGAGACTACGTTTTAGCTATTACAGGTGTTAAATCTATGAAAATCTTATCTACTTGCAATACTTAAAATATTTTCCTGATTATGTGTTACAAATCTCATAAAAACCATCTTAGTTACATGAGAAAACGAAGGAAAAAAGTTCCTATAGTTAACAGGTTTATTTTATCGATTTTTAAAAATATACCTAATTTTTTTCGATGCCGTTACGTAGGTATATTCGTTCATTAATTTTTTTCTATTCATATTTTTTATTTTTATTATATTGTTTTAGACATGTTTTAAAATAAGTCTAACAATAAACATAATTAACTGCACTAATTGACTACCTCAGAGGTCTTTAAAAACGCAGACGAACGTCATTCGTACGTCAGTAGTAGCGCTACAAAATGACACGTCAGTGGTTAAGGGTTAATGTCAAGGTCGTTGACCTTCCTGGAAGTGCACTAATTTATGCTACCCTAAATCCTTGAACACGGCGTAAGGCTTTAATTTTTCTCAAATTTTAAATAATAATAAAAATAATAAATGTTCATTGATACTGTGCATACTCAACATACTTTGAATTTCAATGATAAATTATAATCCTTGATGCAACTTACTTTCAATTTTTTTTTCTTCTATTTGCAAATTAATCTATCTACAATATATGTAGGTACTTCTTCATTGTGGCAAAGTGTTGGGATTGGGACTCTGTATAGAACCAAGTCTTAATGAAGTACTTTTCATTAATCTTAAGACAGGTTAATGAAAACTAATTCATAACAACAGAATAGGTATGAGATAAAAAATATTGTATCTGTTGTTATTAAAAATGTATTACTTACAACAATAGGTTTGCCTTATTCTATGAAACTTACCTCTAATACGGTTTACTATGTACTAACCTAAATTGCTAATAATATTAGCTCTAACATAATATTTCACAAAATGTGTAGGTACACACGTAAAATAAAATTATTCTTGTCACATCTTAACTAAATGAGCGTCAGCTTTACAATGGTTGCCTTTTCTGAAGCACAGAAATATACAATAAATACTACAACAATCTTAAAGGAAACCCTATCTGACTTACAATCTCAAGATAATATTATAATGGGTGAATATAATATAAATTAATATTCTTTGCAAAATTCATCACATAAGTACTTTACAATTTACAAAACAGATCATACAAAAAACTTATAACTTCACAGATTAGATAATAGCATGTCCTTGTATGTACACTGGCACTATCATCATGGAGTAGTTTCAAATAACTTTTCACGAAAATATTTTATTTTGTGTGCGAAAAATGACTCTAAACCCTCTGCACATCTATAAAATTCGGAATCCTTTGGGTTGAAGTAGCGACAATTATCAAATATTTTAGTCATATCACCAATAAATTCACTCAGTGTACTATAACTTAGTTCATTCACTTTTCTTTCAACAGTTTGAAGATCTGTAAATAATAAAGCACACTTTAGTATTCAAAGTCTGTTTTAATTTTATTTGTTAATTTAAGGAACTACGACTTTATCCTCTACTCTTAAGCCGCGTTGACACGATCAGAGCCAGCTCGGACCAAGCTCGGACCGAGTGGACTCGTAGGAGTAGCTTCTTAAGAGTGTACTAGGATAGCTGTTGAAATTATCATAGTTCACTCGGATCATTTTCGTCATTATTCAAATTATTTTTATCAGTCAACATCGAAAAACGACGGATTTAGTGCGAAGTGGCATCGGAATTGTCGCAGACTTGCTGATAGAGGAGCTAAGACGGGAAAGAGATAAGGCATCTCGCAAAAGGAAAAGAATTTGGACTCGCTCGTGGATTCTACGCCGGTTGTTGTTATTAGCCGCCATTTTGTTTTCCAACTCGTATACGAGCTAGCTCGGATGAGTAGAACATGGTCCGAGTCTACTTAGATCGGACGCCGCCGTCCGAGTGGGCTCGGATTAGAGGTTGCTACAATCCGAGTTGCGTCCGAGTAGGTATCCGAGTTCACTCGGTCCGAGCTGGCTCTGAACGTGTCAACGCGGCTTAAGTATGTATTTAAAATAAATAAAATAATTCTTACCCATTGGTTCCTTTATGACTTTATAATATGTAGGGGCTTCTCTTGGATCCACAGGTTCCATGAAAGGCCAAGCATTTTTATGTAATTGAATTTGTTTAACAAGCCTCTTCAGATTTTCAAAGTCCTTATTGGATAATTCTTTCATGTTTGCATAATTGTAGGTATTGTTCTTTTGACAATTCGGACATGTGTATTCATCAATGTTATCAGCCTCAGACTGCAGGATTCCCACACAACGACCATGAAACCAGTCTTGGCACCGGTCGCAACATATATAAAATCTGTAATACACATAAATGGTATATTAAAAACAACAACAGTAATTGGACATAAGTGACTTTCATGTAAATGCCATTGTTTATTTCAATAAGAAATACTTTACAGTATTTAATAATAATATATACTCACTGTGAATTATCATAAGGTTGTCGACAGAGACAATAAAGTTCCTGAGTTTCTTCAGCACGGCGGCAGTCGGAACAAACATATTCCTCCATTGTTTTACTCATTGCTTCTGTAACTCCAACACAATCACCATGGAACCAGTTACTGCAGTGTTCGCAACCAACATAAAATCTGAAATTGAAAATCGATTTTTGTATAAAAATATATTTATTTAAAAACAATATCAGCATTTAAGAAAGTACATTTTATAAAAATAAAAATCCACTATCTACAAAGGATTTAAGTGCAAAAAAAATATTCTTAGATTTAAATGCTAAAAGAGAAGAGAATTTCTATCGGCGCTTTGTTGAAGACACAGTCGCGATCAGTAACAATGATAGTTTCAGATGTGCACTTCTAGTCATTACTCACTTGGTGCAATCATACGGCGTGCGACATATACATAGAAGCTTCTCCTTCTTGACGCTGCGCTTGGTGGCGCGCGGGGAGGAGACGGCGGCGGCCGCGCTGCGTTTCTTGCCGCTGCTGCGAACTTCCTCCTGCTTTGTGCGCTCGGCGCGCGTGCGCAACGCAAGCTCCGCTGATAGCTCCTTCTGCAATACAACAAATTCCACATTTACACCTCATCTTAAATTGTTTTATTTTTTTTAGGTAGGATCAGATTGAGCAGCCCCGTTAAGTTCAAACTGATCCTTCCTAAAAAAAGTTTATTAAGAATAACTGGATCTCAAAACAGTACAAATGTGACTAAAAAAATACAATTAACACATTATTACAACTACCCGATATCACCCTTCTTTAGAAAACACCTCCCCTATCCCACATCCACCACTCATGAGAATGTGTTATGAAGGACCAATCTTTTAGCAATTGAGCCTACTCACCCCAAACTAGACCCTTTGGCATCAGTTTTGATAGAATCCTACCTGTATCTCAACGCCGAGCTCTTTTTCCAAGAGTCCTCGTTTCTTGATGATGTCCTTCTTGAGCATCTCCTTATGTTTGAACAGCAGCATCTGCAGGCGAGAGTGGTTGGAGGCGGCGCGGCGTCGCTCCTCGAGCGCGGAGGGCAGCGGCTGGGGGCGGGGGGAGGGGGAAGGGGGCGCGGGTGTAGGGATCGCGGCGGCGGCGGGGGGGTGCGGGGCGCGGGGTGCGGGCGGGGGCGCGGGTCGTGGGGCAGGCGTGGCGGGGGTAGGCGCGGGCGTGGTGACCGGGGGGGAGGGCGCTCGCGAGGAGCGCTGTCGCTTGCGCGGACTGCTGTCCACCCAGTCGTCGTCGTCCTCATGCCTTGGGTTGGCGGCGCGGCGTCGCTGCGGAGGCGAGGGCGAGCGCGCGACCACGGCCACGACGCGCGCCTCGCGCTCCGGCGGCGGCGGCGCCTGCTGGCTTTCCGGTTTCATCCGTTTCTCTTGGTAGCGTTGCAGCTGCAGCAGCTTTTCTTCTATTTCTGGATTGAGGTTTTCCTGCTTCAGTGCGCTCTTTATAGCTGTAAAATGTTCAATTGGTTCAGAGTTTTGTTTGTAAACACGAATATGTAATTTTAAAAGTAGGTAACAACATCATTGAACAATAACATTTGAAGATGCAGAATTTATTTTAGAGTTTAAAAAATAAAAAATATTAAATGTTTGCCCATGGATGTTTAATACTCGTATAGTAATAAGTTATCGGAAAACCGATAAAAAAAATAACTAGATGGATCGAGAGTATGCAAGTGAAGTTGTATTACAATCAAGATATTGACGAGTTTTAAAATGAAAGAGATACTTACTTTGTTGAATGTAGTCAGGTGTGAGAACAAATTTATTACTTTGTATAATGACATCTGGACCTGCATTTACTATGTCGGTTTTAGTGTTATTATCTTTAATTTCTTCTAATTTGGCCGGTGTGGCCTCTTTGTGACTGGCAGCTTCGGCAACGTTGTCCTCGCCGTTTAATAATTGCGGTTGTTTTATTTTATCTTCTTCACTAGAACCCTATAAGTAAAATCATAAGTAGCATGAAGATTTTCACACTCCATTGGTCTCTATAATTTCCCTAAAGATGATGTGTGATATTTTATGATATAACTTATGCTAAATAAGACTGGAAAAGTAAATGATAATTTAAAAAATAAAAAAACTAATAACAATGCAATCGGTTTGTGGGAATATATTAGTCATATTATTTTATAACCAGCAATAATATTTTTTACATTGATTTGAACATTATGAATATGTCTTATTTATAACCTAATGAAGATAGGTATGAAATTATATTGCCCATACACCCCCACAAAACGTTTCAAAGCAAAACAAAATGAAAATAAAATTACAGAAATAAACGGGACTTTATAAAATAAAAGTCATATTTTACTATAACAATTTATTTTGCGCATAGTACCTGGAATTAAATTATTTAATTTGGAATTGCTTAAAAATATGTAATACATAGGTGGTGTATGAGCAATTAAAATTCTAAATAAATATTTTTATGATGACTAGTACTTTTAATTGTTTGTTACCCAGACACGATGAAATTGGTTTCAGAGGACTGGCAACATAAATTTGGCAAAACTTCTATCTATTCCATAAAACCGGTTCGTTTTGTTTAGTGACGCTATTTTTTACCTACAAATATTCATTGTCAAAGATAAAATTATATAACATACTGTTTTTTCCCCTTTTGAAATTTAAATTAAACTTGTATGTAACTTTTCTATTCAATATATTAATGTGCACTAATAATGCTTTAAATTTTGCAGTCGCTCGTGGAAGAATAAACAGAGATCACGAATTTGTATACCTAGGCTAAGATAACTTGACATACCTCTTGGCTCTTGCTTCATTCACTCGTATTTCATTCCTCATTATATACTATACCTTTTATTTGCAGTACCATTGCAATGTACTTACATACAACGAAAGTACCGAAAGCATTCCTCATGTTCTCTACGTGTCTTAAATAGTATTAACTGAAAGAAATTATGAATCAGATCACATATTTCACAGAAAGAGACAAGACTATAATCTATATATATAAAGGAGTGGTCAAAACGTAAGAGACACGGTTTCTCTGAAACTACAAGTGCTATTAAAGTGAAATTTTGCATGTAGGTTTCTGTGATGACGTAGATGAGCGTTAAGAACGGATTTTTCGATCAGAGGTTAATTCAAGGTCAGAGGTCACTTTTATTATAACTTTTGTATGGTGACAGCTAGATTGTTAAAATTTTGAGAATAGATTCTTGACTTAAAATAAACGAACACCTATTTAAGGATTTTTCAAAATTTTTACCCAAAGTGTAAATTTGGTTGGGTCAGAGTTGGGTATTTTTTGACCTTTTGCGATATCTCTGTAACCAAAAGAGCTATAATAATGAAAATTTGCATGTAGGTTCCTTTTAATATGCGGGCACCCGCTATGGACAAATTTCAAGGTCAAAAGTCAAGGGTAAGGTCAAAAATCATATTTTTTGTAGCTGCAAAATGGTGAAAGCTAGAGCCTCAAAATTTCAAGTATAGATTTTTAGTTTAAAATAAAGGTAAACCTGTTTCAGGTTTTTTCAAAATTTTAACCCTAAAGGTCAATAAGGCAGAGTCAAAGTTGGGTAAAATTTTAACCTTTCATGATATCTCTGGTGTTGGAAGAGTTTCAAAGTTCAAATTTGGCATGTAGGTTTCTTTTCAGACGTAAGCACCTATTATGAATGAATTTTTAAATCAAAGGTCAAATTCGAGTAATAAATGCAAATTAAAAAAAAAACATGATTTACCTTTCAACGCATCTCTGAACCCACAAGTGCTACGAAGCTGAAATTTTGCATGTAGGTTTTTAATAGTACGGAGACTCTTGCTTAAAAAGGATTTTTCGATCAAAGGTCAATTAGAGGTCAGAGGTCAACTTTTTTATAACTTCTGTATGGTGACAGCTGGAACGTCAAAATTTAGAATGTTGATTTTTGACCTAAAATGAACGAGCACCTGTTTCAGGATTTTTAAAAATTTTAACCCTAAAGGTCAATTTGGCCGGGTCAAAGTTGGGAATTTTTTGATCTTTTGCTATATCTTTGTTGCTAGAAGAGCTATTATGGTGAAACTTTGCATGTAGGTTCCTTTTAATACTAGGGCACCCGTTATTGACAAATTTTAAGGTCAAAGGTCAAGGGAAAGGTTAAAAGTCATATTTTTCATAGCTTCAAAATGGTGATAGTTGGAGCGTCAAAATTTCAAGTATAGATTCTTAGCTGAAAATAAAGGTAAACCTGTTTAAGGGTTTTTTAAAATTTTAACCCTAAAGGTCAATTTGGCGGAGTCAAAATTGGTTAAAATGTTGACCTTCACGATATCTTTGAAACTGCAAGAGTTGGTTCCTTGAGGAACATAAGCGTCGCTTTCTTACAAATTGTACCTAGCCGTTGTTTCTAAAGTCATCGCGAATAAAATCGCGCGCGGGACGGCTAGTTTAATATGTTTTGAAGTACTTTCGAACTGCTCTTTTTGCCAGCCGTCTGAAGCCAGTTGCAGTGTCCATTCAATCATATTGCTCGTATTTTACAAACACACAACGCAGTCATAGGACCTTCATAATTTGAACTCCTAGAGAAAGAATAGTTCAATTCTATAATTATGATGATCTTTAGAGGAACAATTTTCAAAATGCAGGGCTACAAACTAGGTCTCAGTTGGACGCAAGACAGTACGATTAACGACTTCAGATCAATGTAAAACAAAAGTTATGAAGTTTTGAGACTGAACTTTCATAGTCCGTACTTTAAAATCTGATTGTGCGTTCTAGATCATTGCATCGTCTCATCGATTAACTGAGCCATAGTTTGATCCAAGAACTCCTATATATAACTAAAGTGGTAGGATTAACTTATTTAGTATATTATGAATACAATACAACAAAAATGTCTGATTCAAGTAATGTTATAGAAATTCCGGTTGTCGTTTATTACACTTTGTAGTCAGTCCCAAGACTAAAAACTTATTAGTCTTTAATAGTAAATTGAAAATGTGATTGTCATCCCATCTTTACGATTGCCAGACAACAGACATGTAATTAGTACTATTTTAAGTTTACTACATATAAAGTTCAATACTGCGTGGAAAACTATTACTAAAATAATGTATATTACTTACAAACAACTACGCTACCAGTAATTTTTATTAAAAAGTCACGAAAGTTGATGAGTAAATTAACTTGTGCTTTATCTGGCAATGTATTAAGTATAATATAGTTTTACTGTACGTAAAACATTATTCTACATATTCAACTAATTTGACTATATTTTTAGATATGTACTATTTAAATAAATACTTAGAATTATAGACTTAACTTATATTTTACATCATTTGGTGTAATAGACAATGCATAAAATGATTATTGCTGATCTTCTTTGTATCCATACAAAAAAATAACTGTCCAGTCTTATATACATGTTTGATCAAATACTATACAAGTGTGATGGACCAAGACTCTTGTCCAAACTGACAATTACATTTAACATTTTTAAATGAATAATGATAATAATATAAGCCTCCTTACTATGAGCAAGGTAGGAAACATTTTGTTTATGGAAGAGTAAAACAAGGTAACTGATAAATGTTGTAAAACATGAAATGGTAAATTGTTCACTTCAAGACTTCGTTTTCTATGGTGCTCATGCTAAGAAGGCTGGTGCAGTCATACCCCATTGATAGTTTTCATTTTTTTAAGCGTAGCTGAAGTTTAAGGAAATTCAAACTTTCTAACCGCTAATAGAAAAATCAGGTAGTTTCACCAACTTCCGTAAGAAACATTGTAGAGACGATACTGAATTTTAACTAGTAGTGTTCAATTAAAACTTTGCGAGAAATTAATGAAATCATAAAATAAGTAGCTTAATCATGAGAACAAAAACATTGATTTAAAAAAAAATATTTTGAATAAACTGAAAACTATCAAGAGCCAAAATTTCAATTAGAGTGTAGGCTAGCGGCCCAAGTCTTATGAATTGAAATAGAGTACTTGTGTAGTGAACATTTACCTAGTAGTAGTATATTACCTGATGCGGTGGCATTGCTATCGTGTGCAAGGGCTGTATGGCGTGTATTTGCTGCGGCGCGACGGGCGCGAGCGGCGGCGGCCCCGACGGCGCGGGTTGCACTGCCAAGTACATTTTCCTAGGGCCAAGCATGCCTTGCTTTCCGGTAGACTCTTGGGCTGCAACAAAATATGTAAGAATCTTCTATCTTCTATTTGTATGTTTAGGACATTTTGGGTCTTGAATTTATTTGTACACTGCCAACATGTAAGTTGAATAAATGAGACCACATAATGTAAGTATAGTAAAACTTATTTTAACCACATCGTACCAAAGTGAGGAGGAACATACCTTTTAAAAGTTGTTGCTTGACTTGGTGCTGCACAAGTGCCAATTGCTGAGGTGTCAAAGAATATCCAGTAAGGCCCTGTAGGACAATACTGGGGCCACTGCTGGTTTGCATTACCTGGAAATTAGAGCAAATTATTAAAATTAAATATTAGTAAATTTTTTACAGATTCCTATGGGTAAATGTCAAAATATGTCATGGATTAGCATAGCACCACCTACTTTAATTAGCGTTTCAATATTAGGAAGCAAGTCTGGAAATTGCTTACCTGTGCTGTAACGGTTTTTATAACGGTTCCGGGAGGTTGACCAACCAACAGGCGTTTCTCCACAAGTTCATCTTCAGTGAGGTCCACCTGCTGATGCTGCGGGGGCTGCGGCGGCGGGGGCGTGGCGACCACGGGGGCGGGAGCGCGCGGCGCGGGGGGCGCGCTCACCACAGTGAGCCCGCCGCCCGCCGGGCTCTGCCCGATGTGCGCCACTATCTGCGCCTGGTTGTTGCCCGTCGGTCTTATGAGCACCTGCTGACCGTTGACGGTCGCGAGCTGGATCTTCCCGGCGGCGATCTGCTGCACGAGCGCTGGGTTGTTGACGACGATCTGCTGCGTGTTGTTGGGAAGGCGCGGGCGCGGCGGCAGCGGCGCGGGCGCGGCCTGCCGCTGCACCAGCTGGCCCTGCACCAGCAGCGTCTGCACGCGCGGCGCGGGAGCCGAGGGGCGCGCGCCCGCCTGCACGACCACCTGCGGACCCGCGCCCACCACCACCTGCCGCCCGCCGCTCACCATCACCTGCTGCACGGTCTGCGAGGTGATGCGGTGCGTCGGCTTCGGTTCCTCCGCGCCCTTGCTCGTCTCGGACGACGCGGTACCGTCGCCCTTCGGAGTCGTGGAGGACGTGGAGATGAGCTGCCCGACGCCCTGCTGGCCGGCCATCACTATGTGCAGCTTTCCATCCGGCATCTGGAGCAGCTGCTGCCCTTGCAGAAGTCCTCTGACAGATATCTTCCCGTCGGGAGAGCGCAGTATCTGCACCTTCTGCGGGCCTTCCTTCTGCGAGTTTTTCGCAGACGAACCTTCGCCAGATTTTGGCGTTCCGGCGATCGGTTGACTGATCACTCGAGTGTTGCCATCGGCTCCTTTCGTCATGATAATTCTTCTGCTCCCTATCACGGTCTTCTGTCCCGTAGGAGTGTTCGTATTCGTGGTCAACAATGACGTCAACGTGCTCTTTCCTGCATTTTGGTTCGGCGTCGCCTTACCCTTATCTGTAAACAAAATACCAATAACATATGACCGAATCCATACATTGATGCAATCAGAGGTAGGTTGATGCATTTAATTAGATGAACATACCTTTAGTTTGAGACATTTCGAGTGCTCGTTTCTGTTGATGCGCCGCTCTTTGCTCCCTCAGCTGTTGTTCCATCTTGTCCTTGAGCTCGGTGGTGTTGGGCGGCGCCGGCGCGATGCGCGTCGGCAGCTTGCCGGTGGCGGTGCGCGTCACGGGCGTGCCGCGCTCCGTGCGCTCGCCGTACTGACGCACCTCCCACAACTCTAGTTTATCTTCATCTACCCACTCTTCCGATACCTACAAATACACATTCATAACTCCACCTATTTCGAACAGTACTCTACGTATTTATCAACTAAGAACGGTAAAAAGTTTTTGTAGTGTACCTGTGGCTCGGTGTTTTGTGGAGATTCAGCTCGTTTTCTTTTCCTCAAGCCGCTCCGGATCGAAGTGACTTCGCGGACGGTTTTAGGTAATTCGAGAGGTATGACTACTCGGCGACGAAGATATTGAGTTCGTTCCGAAAATTGACCAATGTGGCGATGTTTTAATAGTTCTAAAGAAACGATTTCGGTATCTGTTGTTAGCTGATGTTTTCCATCGGCAGTTGCTGCTTTAGCCGCCATGTCATCCCAACGTAAGCAAGCCCACATTATTCGAAGTTGCAAAGCTGCGCTTGCTAACCACTGTAAGTTTACTGTGCGATATAACCAACACGTTTTTAGCAGGGGTCTAGCACAGGGATAAGGCCAGACTGACTGATTTGGCTTAGCACTATGGCTAAAGCTTGTAACCTGATTGTGGCCACCTTGTCTAGAAAGTTTTTTCAGTTCATGATGCGCTAAAACCATAATACTCTTTGATTTGCTTCTTGTGTGGAATGTGGAACACAAAGGATATTTCACAGGAGTCCTTTTCTTTTTCTTTTCAACTGCTGAAGTTTGTACTCTTTTTAGGTAGACTTTGCCTTTTGGGATTTCAGTAGAATACACTCTGGCCATTCCATCTGCAACTTCATCTTTTATTTGTTTGTCTTCACGTTTGATTGCTCTATTAGGACCAAACCGTCGGTTTACAGTAGCACGATAGGCCGCTTTTTCTTCTTTCTTCATAGTTACTTTATAAGCTGAATCTTTCGAATCAGTTTTGTTATTTGGGGTTGATGATTTAGAGGTACGGCCTCTTGATATTTTTAGTTTAGGTATAGGAGGCCTTTTCATATCAGAAGAAGCATCATCAATCTGAGACTCATTGTGATCACTATCAGTCAATTCTTTCAATGGTCCAATTTCAACCTCACTTTCATCATTGCTGCCACAAGTTATGTCAATATCCATTTCATTTCCCACAGCCGGTACAGCTGATTCCTCTAATGTACTTTCAGTCTTTAGGAGGTCACCCTCAACTTCTATTTTTTCAGATTTTAAGTTAATTTCACTTTCACCCGACTTTCGTTTAACAAAATTATCTGTACTTTTATTATCGCATTCTTGCGCGCAAGCTACCGCCGATAGCAGATCGGACAATATATTTTCACTGGAGTTTGTATTCACAGAATTTTTCCCCAATAGATATTGTTCTAATATTGATATTTTAGTGTTGTCTTTATTACTTCCGATCAAACTTGAAGTGTTGATCATGCCTCCTTTCAATAATGAAACAAGTTTGTTCAAGACATTCACTTTCGTAATACACAGAGGTGAATAGCAATTAGTTTTCACTTTAGATCCATGTAATACTTTTGAAATATCAATTTTCTCACAACCTTGTGAATAACACTTATAGTGTCTTGTTATTTGACTTAAATTTTGATATTGGTTCCTAAGGATATCAACCTCTTTGGAAGTTATAAAATTTTGTTTGTGTTCAATAGCAGGTGCACATATTGATGACAAATCTGTTTCAGGCTCATCATTTTCTACATCTATATTTTTTTCATCTTCGCTTTTGACGTCAGTTTCTTCTTTCTTGACGTTGGCTAATACGTTAGCTAGTTTTTTTTCTTCCATAAATTTCAAGTATGTTCTCCGAGCCAGAAACTCATCCAATTTAGATTTTCTAGCCATTTTAGGGTAATATCTCCTTGTAGAAGAGCTCAGTGCTTTTTCTACATCTATTTCTTCAAACTCTTCATCATCTTTTTGTACTTTCAAATTTCGCATTGATGGTGGCACTAGATAACAAAGAATGCATATCAATTAGATATTTTATAAAACCACACTAAAGAGGTAAGCAAAGTAATTTTAACATTATCATATATTTTTTTCATTTTTCAGATACATGTATTTATTGAGTGCAGCTAAATATTTTTTCACAAATACTTTTAATAAATACTTACATTTTTCTTTTACTTCCGTATTTTCAGTATCATCTGATGTTAAATATTCATATGTTTTTGGTTCAACAGCAAGAACTTTGATAGTATTTAATTCTTTGACTCTAACTGCAATTTTAGCAGGACCACTTTCGAGGCTTGGTTTCAGATTTACAAATGGTTTTTTGTATTTTCTGGTTGATGAGTTCCATAACCATCCCCATTGTCCATGAACTCTATACTCTTCACCTTTTTGTTTCCAAATCTGAAAAAAAAAATCATAAGATTCCGATTTACTTTTAAAATTTATCAGTTTATTACATAATTACTTATTGCAGCAAATATTAACCTGATGACGTAGTCCAAGTGAATACTTGACAAAGTTATAAGCCGTTCGATACCGCTCTTCCTCTTCATCCCGTTCCTTTTTCTCGCGTTTATCGAGTTTCTTCCGTTCTTCACGTTCTGAAGCTGTGGTTCTGATGAGTTTTACATGACCAAGTTGCTCATGCCAAGCAGGAACCCAAACAGCACTTTTTATGCATGACTGTAAGGTAAAAAGATACATGACAATATACACATATTAACCTTTCATATTGACAGAACACACAACCACAAATCTAAGAAGTATTAAACATACACAGTATCTACTTTTCAAACTGTCAGGTTGTCAGGAGAAAACAATTTAAGATATATGTACAATCAATTTTAGGGGTAACTTATATACCTGCAGTACACAAAGAGCCCTTGAAAAGTCTCGAGGTACTTGACATGATTGCACGGCCAGCACCCAAGGTTTTCTCAATAGTGACCAGTTTGGATGCATGAATTGCAGCACTATATTGGATTCCAAGTGCATCAGTGTCTGCCGTAGGGTTCCAACCAACAACGCCTTGGTACCTAAAACCATACAATTACAATTACAATACATACATTTACAATTTATATTTTTTATTATAAGACAATGGATTTATTATAAAGGGAATAAGAGTACAACATACCATTGAGTAATCCAATCCACTTAAAGTCTTGAGATGATGCCAGTGAAAATTTGTGAGACATGTAACGTTTTTTGTCTCTTTCTTCATTCCTTTGAGGTTTATTCAGAGCTAAGGGGTTGGTGGTGTACTGGTTCACATAATTTTTAAAACTATTTTCATTTCCTAATTTGAAAAGGTATGTTCCATTGGACATTTGATTGGACTTTAATCTTGTCAGTCTATCACAAACTGTAAAAAAAATATTTTTATTAGTAACACTGGTATCCATATTGATGTAATGATGTAGCAAGAGATAGGATTAAGAATTCTTCAGGTCTTATCATCATCACGGCTTCTTCGGAACATGACATGGCTGTAGCTGCTTTTAAACCATTTTCCAACCAGAACTCCCATCATTAAAATAATTCAAAAATAAAAAATACCAATTGTCAAAGAAGTTTTCAAATATACCACAAATTACAGCAGAAGACTTAGAAATCACTCCAGCCCAGAACTTTCAGAATTCCCTTTATTCCCTTTACTAGCTGCTTACACCCCACAGTTTCATCCTCGAAGGTCCCGTTACTGCGGGAATATCGGGATAAAAAGTAGCCGGAGTTATTGAGTTCTTAGTTATTGTCTTTAGCTACTATATTTCAAATTTCATTACAATCGGATCTGTTTTTTTTCGTGTAAGAGGAACAAACATACTTCCATACCCACAAACTTTCGCATTTATAAGTAGGATTAGTAGGATATGTATATTATTATAATTTATATAAAGAAACTTTATAATTTACAAGCTGCGCCCCGCGGTTTCACCGGCGAAAGTCCCGTTCTCGCGGGAATATCAGGATAAAAAGACTATGTGTTAATCCAGGGTATCACCTATCTACATACCAAATTTCAACCAAATTGGTCCAGCCGTTTTTGCTTGAAAGAATAACAAACATACATACATTCTCACAAACTTTCACATTTATAATATTAGTAGGAAGTAGGATAGTAGGAAGTAGGAAGGATAGAAGGATATAAAGAAACTTTACCTTCATTATTCTTTTTTGTTTTACCAGGTTTAACTTTTTTGCTTTCATCATCATCAGTAGAGTTGTGTTGATTCTCATCATCAATTGTTAAATCATCACTAATAATGGTGACTTCATTTACAACATCACTATCACCATCAATGGTGGGGGGAGTATCATCTTTGTTATTGTCCAATCTCAATTCAACATTATGTTTTTGTTCTTGCTTCATTTTCCGCAGTTTGACAATATTTGCATTTTCTACTTCAATGTATGTCTTTCTATTGCCTTTGAACTGATTTGTTAGACGCTCTGTAATAGCCATTTGCCTTTTAATTTCGTCTTTCATTTCCAATAGTTCTCTAACCAGTGGTGTTTCCATTTCTTCAGAATCCAATATACATAGTAGCTCTTGAAATTGTTCACAGGTAGAGTAATACCACACTTCACCAGATTCAGCTTCCCTGAAAACAAATACATTACATTTTAATATATATGTAAAATATCTTTATTCTAACTACAATAAGTCCTGAGACTTGCAATGTTGTAATAAAAAGTTTGTGAAGTTGAATCTCCACAAATAAATATGTATACCTACTACAATAGCAACTAATTTGTCTAAAAACATCACCTGTCATTGTTACTTACACAAATATTCGTCTTGCAATAAACCAATACTTTCTGCCATGTCTATCAAAGCCTAGATGTTCATGTCTACATAGTAAGCCATGCTTTTCAGCATCTGGCAAACAATCTGTCACTCCCACAGTTTTGTGTTGTTTGCAAAGAGAACACTGCCAGTCTTCCGATGGAACATTTACTAGTGGGGGGTCCACACACTCCAAGTGATAGACAGCCGGACATGTTTCACAGCACAGTAGATCTCCCAGACGGTGGCAAACTCGACAATGGTCATCATAATGTATAGGAACTGAAAATTTCATAGAGCTGATAGTGTGCAACAGACAATACCTAGATCGAAATGAAAGAATATATATTAATCTAAATGCAATGTATAAAAATATAATTATATACAATACATATCAAGAAGGCTGTAATTATCAAGAATTTTCAATAAATATATTTAACATTTACACAGATTACACTGTACAATGTAGCAAGCAGTGTATAAAAAATATATTTACCTTCACTCAAAAGGTCTTCTCGAACTGGGTTTGTGATCAGAAATTGATTGCACAAGAACTGCAGAACTGTTAACCTATCTTCCACAGAGGTAAATGGATATTCACAAGAGTTTAAAATCTTTACCACAGTTTGATCAAATGATTTATCACTTTCCACATAAATCCTCAAAATTTCAGGCCATGTCATAACGTCTAGTAAAAACAAAGTTATGTTAACACTGTCTTTATGGTCCAGAGGACCGAAATGGGTTTGTTGAGCATCTTCCTCTCTAAGTAAGGCCTTTAGCAACATCAAATGTACTTCTATAAGCAAAGGGCTCTGATCTTCACAACTTAAAGCTGCACAAAGATCTTCTAAACGAAACGGTGACAATCTCACCAAATGTCTAAAATGCCGCAACACTTCATAAACACTAACAGCTTGAAATACTACTCCTTGTGGGATGACCAAATCATCTGATGATGGGGGCAGGTCTAAAGGTGGAATTTTTCGTTCTTGTTGCAGCCAGAGGGGATCTGGGCTAGGTGGGCGGATTAGGTTACTATTGACCTTGCGAGGTGTTCCTCCTGTAGTGCTGTAGCTGCTGACTGATAGGTCACTGTCACTGGCGGGTCCATCAGCAACACTGCCATCCGAACTTTCGCTACCATGCTCGTCTTCAGGCTCAGATTTGTCGCTGTACTCATCTCCAAAATCAGACCCATAATGATATTCTGACTCGTGATAGTCAGCTGCCTGTGGGTTATACCCTCTTCGCGAAAATGATCCCGACAAACCTCCTCTTTTATTTTTATGAGGTTTACCTCTCAGCTTCCGTGTACTTCGTTTACTAACGTCGCTTCCTTGAGGTGAAGATGCTCTTGATGCTGAAGGTGTACTTGCAACTGAAGCATTACCGAGATTTTGTAAATATTTCGGTTTTTTTAGTAGATGAAATTGGAACTTTCTGTTCTTTTCAAAACTTCCAGTCTTTGGGGGTCTCCCGCGTCTTTTTGCCCCCCTTCCTGACATCATTGAAAACAACTGTCAATTGCACAGCGTTTCGCACGTGTATCGCACAAACATAGTCTTGTTTACAAAAACAAAAAGATGGTATTTCAGTTCATCTTTACATCCAACGCAATCATGATCCCAGTCGTCCGGATGCTTCGACCACGCGAAACGTCACACAAGGACCAAAAACACAACAAATGCACTCACTCTTTAGTTGGTATTGAAAATTCATGTATTTCACTCTACAAACATTTTTCATTGATTTATTGAGAGAAAGAAGGCACCAAAATTGTAATGACGCGAAATGCGACGAGTACCTACATGCAATTCTGAAACGCCCGATGCTGGCTTCCTATTGGTCGATTAGCAAGTCGGCCATGTCGTTTTTCATATCTTGTAGATAGTGATTTTTCATTGAAATCATGCTAATTAGAACTTTCGTATGATGTTACACAGAATCGTCAACTTATAATAAATATTATTACATCAATGTAACAAATTCTTTGTTTGATACAGAAATACCGTAAATTAACACCAAGACATTCTGAGATATAATTTGACGGAACACTCCGGCGGCCATTTTCTTATTTTCAAATGGGCTTCCTAAAACCATCTTTTTGTAATAAATATGCAAGAAACGCATGTCTAGTGTTATAAATAAAATAAATACTATTTTTTATGAATTTGTGCATTCCTCAAACAACATATCTATACAATTAAGCCGGATATAATTATTAAAAAGTCCATTGGTACCGGATATGTTGACGGAATTGTCTATGGGTTTTGAAATAACATTGCCAACATTTGAACTACAAAGTTATGTCCGTGTGTGCCGTAGCCTTTGGTTTTGATTGGTTTGGCGGCGCCGGCGGCGTATCGTATCGCACACACAACACTGACAACACACTCTATAGTGCCCTGTAAACGATCAAATTGTTTGTCAAATTTTACGTGTTTGTCAAATTATTTGATAGTGTACTGCTGTGTTTGAGGCGTTTGTCAAATTCTTTGTTCGCAGCGTTCCGTCTTTACTTTTATTTGGTCTGAGCCCAGCGCATTTAGCACGAATAAAAATTGTCTTGCGCTTGTGGAGACGAATTTGGTGACATCAATCACATCTTTTTTGCCTGCCCACAACATGACCATGCCTCTTTCGTTATTGATCTGGTTTCCTGTAATATACCCCTTCCCACAAGTATGTTTATTCTTCTCGCTTCCTTAGATCCCAATATATATTTATGTTTATCTTCCTTTATTTCTAATAACAATATTTAAATATTTGTAATTACCTATATCGTATTGTAAGCATTCCCTATCTATCCTAACTTTCCTGATCCTTACTTTTCTTAGTTCGCGTTCTTATTTTTAGTAATAATTGTTTCCCTAATTTTTTCTACACTAATATTATAAAGAGGAAAACTTTGTTTGTTTGTTTGTTTGTTTGTTTGGTTGTAATGAATAGGCTCAAAAACTACTGGACCGATTTTAAAAATTCTTTCACCATTCGAAAGCTACATTATCCACGAGTAACATAGGCTACTTTTTATCCCGATATTCCCGCGGGAACGGGACTTACGCGGGTGAAACCGCGGGGAGCAGCTAGTATACAATTTAGAATAACTAACCAACTAACTTGAGAAATGGCAAATGCGCAGAGTGCGAAGCCATAAAAAAAAAAAAAAAAAAAAACTACGAAGCGAAGCATGAGTGTGTCCTGTGATCCGATTCACAATATTCGCATATTATTCTTCCCAGCTTCGCGACTCGATCGCGCTGTGTTCACAGAAAATAGAATAGAATAGAATAGAATAGAATAGAATAGAATATATCTTTATTGTACACCACAAAAGGACAAAACAAACTTAAAATTAACAAACAGAACAAGTGTATCAATGGGCGACCTTATCGCTGAAAGCGATCTCTTCCAGGTAACCTTTGGATGGACAGGATAGAGTTAACTAGTGAAGACGAAATAGTCGGTTTTTTATCCCGTGAAAATGGGGCCTGCAACTATATAGTGAGCACAGCGCGAACCTCTTTAAACGGACTGTTGAGCCCTCAGAGCTATCTTGTTGAGCCATGCTGAGCCGGCTCTACACTCGCACGTGATGTCGCGCTGTTATTTCACACACAACGTAAATGTTTATGTTTATTATTTATTAATAAAAATATATTGTTTTAATAAGATGCGAATAATCGATTAGATAAACTCAAAGTAAAATATATCTAAACTGAAATCGTGTAAATATACATACCCTCGTAGTATGCGTATGGGTTGTTTTTCTTTTGTTTGAATAAGAAAGCCCCCCCTCGAGCGCGAGGCCCTGGGCAAGTGCCCAGGGTGCTCAGTGGATCAAAGGGGCTGGGTTTCAAGATCGCGAACTTACATTTTGCGCGGCGGTTTTTAAATACGCGTACTTACGGTGACACACATCATCATTTCCCTGCCCTTATCCCACACTAGGTGGGGTCGGCCCAACATGTCTTCTTCTTCCATTCATCTCTATCACTCGTCAACTCAGAATTCACTCCTCCTCTCACATTCATGTCCTCTTTCACACAATCCATCCACTTCTTCCTCGGCCTTCCTCTACTTGTATGTCCATCCACACTCATACTCATAACTTTCTTAGTTACCTATATTACTTTCATCCCTCCTCATTACATGACCACCATGCTAATCTGGCACTCCTCACCTTTTCATTCAAAGGTGCCACTTTCAAACTTCCCCTTACAAACTCATTCCTTATTTTATCCATTCGCGTCACTCCACCCACACATATCCATCTTAACATACGCATTTCAGTAGCATGCACTCTCCTTTCATCCGTCTTCTTCATTGCCCAACACTCCGATCCATACAACGCGACAGGTCTTATTATAGTCTTGTAAATTTTCCCCATAGATTTACGGGGCATTCGGGGGTCACATACCGTCCCTGAGACCTGTCGCCACTTCATCCATCCCGCATTCATCCTGTTCTTAATGTCCCGGTCAATATTGCCGTCGTGTTGGAGAAGTGAACCAAGGTACTTGAAATCGGAGCAGACTGGTAGGGTTACACCATCTAAGGCAATCCGCGAGAAACTAGAGGAGCCACTAAAATTACAAAACATATGTTCTGTTTTAGTGCGGCTGATCTTAAGGCCCACTCTCTCTAGTTTCTCTTGCCATTTTCCCAGTCTGCTCTGCGGGCTTACCATGACCGTTTATAGCGATTCAGTTTAGGTCCAACTACGAACCAGTTTTGACGTAAAGTTAGGCGCTGACGTAAAGTTTTGACAGTAAGGCAGAACCTAAACTGAATCGCTAACACCTCATGGTACGGCTCCTGTACCTCGATTGCCTCCTCTCCGACGAGAACAATGTCATCGGTGAATAGCATGCACCAGGCAGGGTGATTCCTCCTGTATTATATGTCTGATGTCAAGGCATCCACTACCAGGAGGAACAAATAAGGGCTTAAAGCCGATCCTTACTATTATTTACGGTGACCAATGAGGATGAAGGACATTGAAGGAAGATGATTGCTCTGAGACGGTGACAGACACACAAGCGAAAAAAAAAGGTTATACGCGTACTTACTCGCACGTCTATCAATGGCCTATTAGCACAGAATAAAGATTAATTCTTACTTCCTCTGTAAGGGTCGGTACACATCTGACGGAAAATGCGTCGAGCGTATCATCGATACACAGACGCTGTACGCTCAACGCACTAACGCATCATCGGTTAGGTGTGAAAGGATGGATGTTTTAATATATATTTGTTTGTTTTGGCGTTTCGCGACCGATAATACGTGACGCATCTTCCGTCAGATAATGTACCGACCCTAAAGTGCATTAAAAACTGAGTGAAGGAGGCGAGAATATAGCCAGGAGAGGAGGGAGGATAATGAATGAGATTGAAATATTAAAATGACCTGCATGCATAATACTGACTGACAGTGACTGACAACTGACTGACATGCATGACACTGAGCCAGACGTGAAGTGAAGTGACGGCGACACGACGACGTGGAAAAGACACCGACCCTGACCCTGTCACATTTGACATCCGCGAATCTAGCGAACATATTGTCCCGTATTGTATTATAGATTGTGTTGTCCTAGTTTTTGTTAAAATCATCATGGTTTTTCTTTAAAATCAACCATATCACCCATACCGGCCATATTCTTTATTTCATTAGATCTAGCGACATTTCGTATCCTTTAGCGGCCAAAATTTTGCATCTAGCGGCCCAAAAAAATCTAGCGACTATTCTAACGACTTCAGGACTTCAGGAATTACTGTCAGTTTCAGAGCGGATACATCAACCATTTCAGATTTTCATTACATTAGCGATAGTTCTGATGATGAATAAATCGTGATTTTGATTCGAACTATCGCTAATAATCTGAACTTTTTCATCTTAAACTGTTTTTAGTGTTAAGTTTTTGATTTTTTGTTTGTGAAATCATAATATTTTAGTTGATTTTTATAATAATTTTCAATTGTTTAAGAAAATTTAGGTTGGAAAATCATTTTTTTTTTATTTATTCGAACAGACCCATAAATTGCATTCTAGCGACTTCTAGCGACATTGGATCTTTGTCGGTAGCTAACGACATCTAGCGACTTTTCAAGAGTAGGTTGACGACTTTTTGTCAGATAGAGTTGGCAACACTGAATACGGTTCGGTCGGTGCGGGCGCCGCGGGCGGTGATCGGTGACTTAGTGTACGTTAAACATCGATAGTTTGGTAATCCGATAGTATCGATAGTTTTACTAAAAGCTATCGATAGTATCGATAGTCTATCGATAGTTTAAAAGATTGTAGGACATCAATAAAATAACAAATGTTATACGAAACGAAGAGTTTTATTTTCAATTAAATTTGAAATAACAATAAAAAATCAGCATTTATCATTATTAAAGGAACAAAATATCAAACATTAAAATATTTACTATTTTGTTTTATAAACAACAATTCGTTTTTGTTTTATAAAGAACACTTTGCAAACTTTTCATTAGTCTTTTTGAAGTTATCCCACGCACGTGACTTGCTACTCATTTTTTATTGTTACTCCACTTCACTCAACTTCAAACATCCACAATAAAAAAACTGACTGTTTGTCTTGTAAATGAATGATATACGCACGGTAATTCTCCTACCATAGAGAATAATCTCAATGTCTACACCTTTGAATGAATGAAATACGCACGGTAATTCCCCTACCATAGAGAACAATCTTAATGTCTACGCCTTTGTCACTATGGCCGGGGAATAACCTACATCACGCATACCTAGACTCTAGGGATTTTTATGTAATACTTGAGTAAACAATCGATCGATTGTTTTAAAAACTATCGATAGTATCGATAGCCATTTACTATCGATACTATCGATAGTCTATCGATGTTTAACGTACACTACGGTGACTTGACTACTCGGTGTTGGTGGTGTGAGCACTTGTGGTGCGGTTTGCTTTTTTTAGTTGAAAATGTATCTTATGAAGAACATTATTAATCATAGCCAGGAAATTACGTTATCAAAGTGCATGTATCGTATACGAAATCCAAACGAATCATTGAAAGATGATATTGACGAGTTAAATATAAAAATAAGTCACCAGGTTATGAAGTTTCTTAAGGTTTTTGTCACATTATTACGTACTGTGAATTTTGAGCAATTCAAAGCTATTATTAATTTTCTCTTCTATTGGCGGTGCTCTATTCTCTAAACAGTTCAGTATTAAACCACCCTACAATCTAATTAAATAAAATTTACCCTAATGCTGTCCCATTGCAATTTGATGAATGTTGTTACCCTTTCCATGCCAATAGAGAGGTTAAAAAACGAAAAGGAACATTTAAAGATAGTTTCTAACATGCCAAAATAATTATGAGAAATTTTATTGCACTTTCATTGATTTTTCAATCCTAATTTAGCAGACATTTAGGGTGTTGATATACTATTTATAGGTACTTTTTTGTATTGAACTAGCAGCACGTCCCGGCTTTGCATGGGTGTACTAATCTAACTACCGGGTTAAAATATAGCCTATAACTATAACCATCCCGGCAGTCCGTTCTACACATTGGTGAAAGAAATTTTGAAATCGGCTGTGAAGTTTCGTTCTCTATAATATTAGTAAGTATAAACTACCTACACAAGCCCAAATACTCTAACGCTAATTAAATAATTAAGGCTGTATTATCCAATAAGGAAGCTATTTTTTGACAGATTTGTATGGACAAATGGCAAGTTATTTCATAGATAAGCACTACTTACTTTTTTTTTTTTTTTTTTTTTAATAATTTTTTAATAATTTAGCATTTGAGTATTCGGGTGTTACTTAGGTACTTAAGTACCTACATCAACCACTAATTCATAATTTTGTATTATGAATTAACTCTCTACACCACCATAATTATAATTGGTAAATAATATAAATAGCCTACTTGTAACATACATCTAAATAAATATTATAATTTCAGGCACCTAACTCCAAAATGTTAGAATTGGAACAAAGACAAGAGGTCCTCATTAAAAAGCTTGACATTCTTTATGACCGAATTAAAACGATTAGTTCCTATTGTAACTTGACCAATGAAGTTGAAAGTGGAAGACATGAAAAGGGTATAATAGCATCAGCTGTAAGTAATGTATTATCTCATAAATATCTTACTATTTGTTAAGTACTGATTAAATAACTAATTAACTCTATTTGTTTTATAGATAACAGCTCCAGATGAAGCTGTGCTAGTTGTGAACCCTGATAACTTACCATGGTACTTTAAAAGGGTGCTGCATGAGTCAAATGCTGAAGTCAATTTTTCATGGCACATTCATTCATCAGTTGCAAATGAAAAAATAACAAAAATTAAAGGATTTGTCAATGAATTACAAGTTGCAGGATGTCAATCAAAAATTAATTTTAGGCTGATTTTTAAAAGTGGTAAGACAGGATAAACATTGAATATTAATTTTGTAATTGGTTCCTGCAGGAACCAATTAATATTTACTTATAAAGCAGTTCATGTTTGTTTTAATTTATTTTCTTTCTTTCAGTATCTGCCGACTCAGAGTTGAAATTAACATCACTAGCAGTTCCCATTGTTGGTACAGTTAACATCTTGCGCTATCTGTCATGTATTTATCCCAACGCCATTCCTTACTGTGGAAATGACTTCCAAATGGACTCCCTGCTTGATATTTGTCATATTCTTGAAAAGACCCCTGACAAAACGAAAGAAAACCTTGTTAAAAAGCTTTTCTCTGGCAGCAAGGACTGGATTTATGAAAACAAATTTTCAGTTGTAGATTTAGCTGTTTATAATATTATCAAACAGTCTAAAAATAACATTAAATATGTACCTAAGGCTTGGTTGGAAAAATTAGATACTATGTGTGTATGATTTATTAACAGCAATACCAACAATATCTGTAAAACATAGCTGTATAATACATACATTCAATAAACAGATGTCAAATTCATCACTACCTACTATTGAATTTTGATAAATAAATTAATCACAAATGAAACAAGGTCTTTCTGTTATATAAATCTTATTTACTTTGCTCCATTTCATTTGAGTTCAATACATTTATATAGTAAAATATCAGACTAACCAGCTGCGCTAATTAAAGAGTAAAGATCATAAGAAATTTGTTCATTTTATTGGAAGTAACGTCCAGTAAGTTAAATACATTACCAATTGCAATTACTAAAGCCTGTATTTTTAATTAAATGAAACACATAATTAGACCAAAACACTAAATGAAAATTCTACACATAATGGCACCTGCATTATTGCTTAATTATTTTTATGAAAAAAAAAAGTACTAGTCTTATCTTAATATCTCAAGAACTGAGATGTATTCTCTTCATTTTTGATTACCTAATACAATACTTAATCTAATAATATATTTTAAGTTTCTTCTGTGCTAGCTATTTACTAACTATTAGGTACTTAATTAATATGTGACAGGGATATTTGTTGATGCAAGTTTACAACAGGTTATAATATAAAGGAGAAAACACGCAAGTTTACTGATTTTAAATGAACTGAATTCCGGCAATATTTAGACTGTCACCCAAAATATATTTTCTCAATTCATGATTATATTCACGAGGAGTAACCATACTATAAAATCGAAACATTAGTGGCGATTCCGCCTAAACTTAAACGAAACTATCTAAAGATGTTGCCGTCCCTTTCATAACAATCGAAAGGATGGCATCATCTTTAGTTAGTTTAAGTTTTGGCGGTGTCAGAATCTCTACTATTTATTATTATTTCGGTATACCTACCGAGTATATTTATGAATTTAGAAATAAATATTTTGGGAATCGAAGTATTTTTTTAATGTGATTAACAATGCGATGGGTAGTGTACTGTTTAATCGGATATTAGCCTTTCTTTACTGACCTATACATATAACAATACAACACAATGCCATTTTTACGAATCAACTCCTTTAAAATTATGAAGGAAAGGGATTAAAGGAATTTTTTTAGTTGACAATTTAGATATTAAGTACTGAAATCTTACTAGAATACAAATTAATAAGACAATGCTAGAAGATCACAGATTAACAAATTTGTGCCGAAACTTTTTTAGAATTAACACATGCATTATCCTCCCTAATATAGAATATAGGATTATAATATTTACATTAATTATACTACATCTATCAGTCGATTGCATTAATTTTTAAGTATTATGTATGCAGATTTATGATAATTTATTTGTTGTTTATAATTTTGAATGACGAATTTTTGTTTTAACCAACCTTATTCATATTCATTCTGTTTTTCACAGGTCAATCTAATGTTTCTATTAGTTTTGCGTTGTGCAGTAGAGCGTAATCGTCCGTGTAAACTTGTGTAACTGTGATTTGTCAACTGTTTAAATGTATATACAGTTATGGTGTTCCATATTATATTGGAATTCTATTTTATAAAGCCGTAAACTTGTTTTTAAATATTAGTTTTAACATGACACGAAAGGTGCTCTTGTTGTGGATAAAACGTTTAATCAATAGACTATAACAATTATCAAATTAGTCTTAACAATGTAAGTTTTTCTCACCTAAGTATACTAATTATTTTAAGAACACATTCTTGGAATTATGATTTTGAAAGACAATACGTTTGCTCAAAATTAAGGCATTGTTATTGCTTAGAGACACTATTGCTAATTAGGATAACGGATCTTCCTTTCGCTAATACATAGTCTCTCGAGATTAAAATAGTCTACAACATACCTCTAAAACTTTTTGCCAAAAGTAGAAAAAAATGCAATATAATCTAATATCGAGATCTTATCAACTCAATTATTATTAAAACGTATAAATGGCTGACATAATTTGAACAGGCAGTAATCAGTTTTAAACTATTTAAAAATACACTTAAATAAATTATTACAAATATAGAAAGAGGTCAAAAATGTATAAAAAATATGAATAGTAAAGATTAAAGCCTTAAGATACAATACCTATATTATATGTACAAGAGTGTATTTCACACTATAAAGTAGTTATATAAATAAGGAATGAGCTGTCAAAATAAAGCATTTAGATCCTATGCGGAAAGACCGCGACAAGCGCAACTTGTACCTACTTAGGATTTACGTCACGCACTGAAGTCACCGAATACAAAAGATAACTGTTACTTGCTAGAGTAAACGAATAACATAAGTAGGTAGGTACATTGTGTAAACTGTTGCATTACGGTCAGTCAAACTGTGAAAAATTAGCTGCATCTTGGGTGGCACATGTATGCACGGCCGCGCCGCTACATTTAGAAATGATTAGCTAAGCTCTTATTGCTATATGTGCACGGCTTGCGCATTATGCAGCGCGAGCGTGCCGGGAGGCTCGTGTCATACGAAGGAGGAGAAGCCTGGTAGCGGCGCCCGCGAGCGCGCCATGTTGTTCATGACGATCTGACCGCCGTTGAGGCTCACCACGGCGCTGCCCTCGGGCTCAGAGTCCGTGTAGCTCGAGTACTGGCGCACCGGCCGCTGCCGCTTCCACGCCTGCCGCAGCGTGTCGTTCACGTTCGCGTAATGATTCACGAACGAATGCGGCTCCGATTTCACGCTCTCGTTTTCACTCTCCGAATTCTACAAATAAAATTGTGCTGTAACCTTCTGTGCTATAACATGCTACATGATGAAGAACGATTCGTTTAACGTAACAATAAAGAGATGAACTAAGTTAAAGAAAATAAGGAAGTATCTTTTCGGTTGGAGTGCGCTATTACCACAGTTTTTCTCTAAACGATCGCAAGTGTGCCGCTAGTTAAACTACGAAAGATACGGTAAAATCCTACAACTCTGTTACATTACATCAGTATTTACAGAAACGAATCGGTGGGTGGATAGAGAACTAAAACTACAAGTGCCGATTGCGGCGGAAGCGTGTCGAACATAACATAGCTTCGAGATATTTACCGTCACAGGTTCCAGGGGTGTTGAGAAAAAAACAAGGTATTTAGTGAGACACGAGGGGGGGTTTCAGACGACGCTGATCTTGATGGTGATTACCTGTGAGTCGGAGGAGCTCATCTCGGAGGGTTTCTCCGTGAGGGAGGAGTCGTCGGGGTTCTCGTCGTAGGCGCGCAGGCTCTCGTCGTCGCTGTGGTAGCGGATGGAGGCGGGCGAGGGGCGCGGCGGGGACTTGCCGAGCGTGGCTTGCTTCCCGCGCCGCAGCGTGCCTCCCCCTGCCCCCCCGCCGCCGCCGCCGCCGCCCCCCGCGCTGCCCAGCGAGTTGACGCGCGCGCGGTACAGCTCCATGGCCAGAGAGCTGCGCTCCTCTGTCTCCCCGCCCAGGGACTCCTCCAGAGTTCTTTGCGCTTCTTCTGTTACAAATTACAACTTAGAGGACACGCTAATAAAATGTATTCAATCGGTCATCTAGTTCCAAGCTAAGCAACTTAATGCTTGTGTTATTAATACGTACAAAGTGGCTAAATGACCACGATGCGAGTTCATCAAGAGTACTTATTACCCTTTGGTTATAAGTACTTATCTTACAAATTCATGCTAGATCAGATGTAAAATCACTCACTTTTATACTTATAGCTTTTGCTCTTGACGCAAAGTATAGCGATGACCATGATGATGATGATGATGGAGGCGGCGGCTAGCGCTACCATGAACCAAGTGCTGCGGTAGAACGGACGATACTGCAGATATCCATATTCAAGGTAAAGCTTCGACGGCGTCACTATAACCTTCTCGCTGTAAGCCGGGTTGCTGATCCCATACATGTTGTATGCGATCACTCGGAACATGTAAGCGGTTGATGGAAGGAGACTCTGGTATGAAATAGTGAACTCTTCGAGTATTCCGTTGTTGGTTCGGGTTATCGTTTCCCATCTTGTATCATCTGCGTATGAAATAAGAGTATGGAAAGTTAGTTATTTGAAATAAAAAAAGGTGTTAGGTTTTCTACAAATTAAAAATAATACCCAATATGTGCATAGTTTTGTAAATGTGATTTAACTCAAACAAAAACATGTGCAAAGGATTTGGTATTACCAAGAAGGATCTACATTCCAGACTTACAAGCTTGCCACGTTTCCTTGGCTGCATTAAATATTAAATAACAAAAATATAAATACATCGAAGATTGTAGGAACTATAGGAATATAGAAGATAATGTTACTATTCATTAAATCACATTCCAACATTGTTTTGTTATATCGCATCCACTATAAAATAAAAAGTATAAAATACTCTCGTAATACTAAAGAATCCGATTGTCTTTTTTAAACTTACGTGATCAGCCGGCTTACCATGACCGTTTATAGCGATTCAGTTTAGGTCCTACTACGAATTACTTTTGACGTGAACTAAGGCGTGTACAGGGTCAGACCTTAGGGAAGGAGCTTATGCCCAGCAGTGGGTTCTACCAAGCTGAGAATGATAAAGGCGGGGTGACGTAAAGTTTTGACAGTCAGAACCTAAGCTGAATCGCTAAATAAGACGTCATGGTACGCTTCCTGAACACATTTTATAAATTATATGAACGGGTATTCATCACGTTACCTTTTTAATTATTTATCCCGACGTTTCGTGACGGATTGCACCGCCCGTGGTCCTAAAGAGCCTAATAATGATCCTTATCTAATATCATCATTATCATTGGCAGCTAAAGTGATAGCCCAGCCCACAGCTGGGTATAAGCTTGTTTTAAACGCTACTCTTATTGGCCCTGAATATAATATTTCGCGTTCTTCCTCACAATAAAACAACATTAGTAATCTGACATACATAACGAAACGGTACAGTGTCTTCCTAATACAATTGAATTTATATTTTAGTGAGTCCCTATTCCATGTTATATGTTTTTCTTATTTCAATGTATCCCATTCAGGACACTAATCTGATCTGGCTACTTCTCCTTTCAGATGAATAAAATATACAAAGAACGGTACCTTTTCTCTTAGCTTCTATATAGTATCCTAGCAGCGGTCCAGTTCCAGATTGTGAGTTAGTCCACTGCAGTTTCAGCGCGGCTGGATTCGTTGTCAACTTCAGATCGGTGGGCGCTCGCGGGGAGCCCACTTGCGGCCCAGTTCGCACCTTAGCCGAGCCAGCGATGCCGGCGCCGACTGACGTCACCGCGCGAACAGTGAACACGTACTCTGTCTCCTCTTCCAAACTGCCGACGGCTAGTAAACGTTCTTCTACTTTCTGTTTTACTTGCTTGCTGAATCCTGCAATAAATGAGATAGTTATTACAAATACAGACAAGGTTGCGGAACTGAAAGGCGGATGTCGTCCGCCACAATAAACGAACGACCAACACGACGGAAATTTGTATAAAATGAAGATAAACAATAATAAATCAATGCAGAGCAAAACAATCCTTCAGTTATAAAATAAGGAAGCCAACGAACTAGATACGGAATAACTAAACTCTTCTATCTCTTTCTGTAACTTACGTTCGTCTTGCTCAACGGTCTCATAGGTGACGAGGTAGGAGGAAACTAGTCCGTTCCTTCTATGGGGCGCTTCCCACGACACGACGAGACTGTTCATAGTTATATCAGTGAAGGTGATATTTCGAGGCGCTGACGGTAAGCCCTGATGGGTGCGAACTAAAACCGCACTTGACCGAGGTCCGTCACCCGCTGGGTTAAACGCTAAAACCTGTAAAATATACATACGTTTATTAATATTGAAGCATTTTAGTCGTGTATGAGAGTCGAGTAAAGTTTACGAAAGTATTGAAGGATTAACGGTTCTTGTGCATACCTGGATACGATATTGAGTGTATTTGTCCAAAAAGACGAGCGAGTGTGAAGTGGCGGTGGCAGACACTACTTCAATCTCTTCTTCAGCGCGACGCCCCGGTTCCGGATCCTCAGGAGACTCCGTCATTATGTAGAAAATCTACAAGAATAGTACATTTGAGATATTGAACTGTGTATTAAGATAGGGAATCAGTGTTATCTAGTACGGCCGGCCCAGTAAAAGCGGAAAAGGAACAAATATCTACTAGATCGTAAGCTGGCGAAGGTGATTTCGGTTTTTGGTAAACCGAGAACATGTCTAGTCGACGGCGGTTCGTCAACTGAGATTGGACGAGAGCGGCTCGTAGCGTCCTTGTATCTGAGAACGTCTTACAGCCCGTCCCAATAACCTCTCTATCTCTGGTTTTGCTTACTGTCGGTAGATATTTGACACATTTTGTAAGGAAGTAATGTCAAGTATCTATCCACAGTAAGCTAAACCAAAGATAGATTGGTTATTGTGTCTTGGTCGTCGGTGGTTACAGTAATGCCGACCGAGAGTGGGCGAGAGTAGCTCGGCGACGGTCTCAGCGACCCTCACCACAACTAACCTTGTATCCAAGCAGGTCTCCGTTCTGATGCGCGAGTGAAGGCGGGCGCCAGCTGAGCGCCACCTCTGTGGGCGAGAGCGGCTCGGCGGCGACGGCGGCGGGCGGCGCGGTCGGCACCGCCTCGCCAACCCACACCACGGCCGGCGTGCCGCCCGGACCCAGCCCTTGTGAGTTCACCGCGCTTATACTGATCTCGTAGTTACGGTCCACTGCTAGATCTGTTAGGACTGCTTCCTCGCTCTGTAATGGGTGATTGTATTTTTGGTTTGGGCATGTAGAAATAATGAAAAAGGTGTACAAGGCTAGTGTGAATGGGACAGCTGGAAGAAAAAGACCTAGACGAACACACCTCGACCAAATTGGAAAAGGGCCAGGTTAAAAGTGCCCTAAACCGGCGAGCGTGTATGAAGAATGTAATGAGAGTGAATGAGGCAAAAGAGGTGTGTCAGTCGTAGTAAGTGGAGGTCCGTGGTTTCTGCCTACCCCTATGAGAAAGAGGTATGTATGTATGTATTTTTGAATAAGAGGAAGGTAATGGGAATTCATTAGCGTTCTTGAGTAGAACGAATGTCGTAAATATAAAGAAACACGGGAATACCTATCCAGTGTATTTTCCTAGACAGACTCTGCTCTCGACAACGACGTAAAATAAAAGGCACACAATTAATTCTCGTGTCCATGTAGGTAGGTACCTAGTACCTACTTCGGAATACGATATTACGAATGTTTGAGAACGAATGTGGAGCGCTTTTAATATGATTGAGAGTGACAAATTTAGTGCATAGTCAAAATCAAAATACGTTTATTTCAAGTCCCACATTAAATTAGGTAAGTACAATAAAAATAGACAAAAGTAAGACGAAATTGTGACACGAAAAAGGTCGTCACTCAGCATTTGTAACAGTAGCAGAGGACCGGAAAGGTACGCTACCGTTGCGCTGGTTTTCAGTGACGCCAGAGTGTAGGTACAGCAGCGGCACTTGCGATACACACACGAAAATAAAATAAAATTAAAACTATTACCTATCAAGTCAATGGACGGTGAATATAAAACAAAATAAATAAAAATGTAGGTGTATACATATAAAAATATATATATTGCTATGAGAGAATACAGTAACAGTAACAAGTAATGTTACAAGTAAAATGTACCTTAAAATTAACTAAATAAAACGAAGCTCAGAACGCCTGCCTTCTTGTTGTGAACAATTTAGTTGAAAATCTAAAAGGTATATTTTTAATTGTAAAAAAAAAGGTATAACTTTAATAATTTCTTTAATAAAAGGTATATTTTTAATTGTAAAGGTATATTTTTAATAATAATTGAATAAGTAGGTCCATTTGTTTGACGTTCTATGCATTCGCATCACAGCTCAGCCATCCAATATAATTTGTTTTACTGGTTGAACATGTATATTGGTGTAGTAGAGGGCATGTAAAAAATACTAACTAGCAATTATAAGATTTATTTCATATATGGAATAGGTATTACAACAATAAAGATATAAAAACATACCTTTATCCCAGGCACGTCCAGCTTCATAGTCTGTTGCAGCGCGGTGGGGAAATCCGTCAGCGGCTGGTAATGTATGCGATATTTGCCAGTTCGCGCGTCGCCACTCCAATATTGCTCGGCTAACGGCGCCCATTGTACGCGGACGCTACTAGGAGTTATCGGCACTACGTGTAACTTCTCCACCGCTTTACTTGGAGCTGTATAGACAATGTAAAATAATTTTGAATTAACTGGTACCTAACTTTAACAAGGACATTTCTTTAATAAATTCACTCTGCAGGGGGTGAAAATAGTCTGATCATTCAAAAATTATTTATCGTAGTTACCGGCAGGCAAAGTGCGAACAACTTCAGTAGCGTTGCTAAAAGCACTGGGCGCGATGTCGTTGGTAGCCCTAATCCTGAATTGGTATGCGGTATACGGTTTCAGTCCTTCCGCTGTGTACGATGTGGCTAAGGGATCCACTCGCTCAGGAATTGTCTTCCAAACGCCACCTTCCTCTTTTTGCTGAACGGTGTAGTATCTGAAATTAAGGTTTGATTAAGTGAAGATATTTGTTAAGACAAGTACTTGTCTCAGAAAGAACATGAAGACATTCATTTTGATCCTCAAACGGATTATCAGAGATAAGTCGACCTTAAAAAACATGACGTGGTAACGACACGTTTTCCTGGTTTTGTTTACAATATTTAAAGATAATAAGCTTGAGTAAATTAGGCTATGCGTGATCTAATCAGTTTTAGGGCTATGCTACACTGAACGGAATTTCCGACGGCGCGGTACGCTATAATTTTACCACCGCAGTAATCGATCTTCGATATGAAGTGATCGTTTAAGATGAGATAATTAATGTGACGTGGCTCTAATTTTTTTCAGTTGATTTATCTGTTCATATAATTTATACGAATAACCTAAAATATAAAAAGTAAAAAATTAAAATCGTTTATTTTGTGGGATCTATAGTATTAAATAGAAATGTCGTACAAGCCAAGTTATGCTGCAAGGAAATAATTTTATTTATTTATTTTAATAATTTTATGTAAGACAGGCTCTGAGCCTTCACATACAGACAGTACATACCTGAGTGGAGCATATCCATCGTCGCCCGGCGTCCAGTTAAACGTGATATGGTGTGGTTGAAGCAATGATGGCGCTATGTTGGGTAGAGTAGGCGGTGATGGCGCCACTCGGTTCACCGTGGTCAACACGAGAGCTCGGGCCGTGATGCCCCAGCCAAGGCGCGTCTGAGCCGTCACAGAGAACAGATAGTACTGCTCAGATGATAGCTCTGTTGCCCTGTGAAGTGGTTGACCATTTTTGTAACATACAATACTCGTTCGTTTGTATGAGCAAGTGGCCAACTCTGGTGACGGAGTTTTATGCCCTAAGGCCTCCGTCATGCCTTAACGACTTGACATGGATTATACTTAAATGTATAGAATGGCCTGGAATGGATTATAAAATGTTGGTACAAGCACTCTAAGTAACTCCATCTAGTGATCATATTTTTGATTGCAGGCAAGACCTAAACACTGCTAGGGGCGCCGCAAAATCAAACAAAAAAAATAGCCCGAAAAACAGGAGTGAAATTAATGTTCTAGATGGACCATCTGTACATAGTATTATTTTATCTGTGGTCAAGGTAAAAAATGCCTTTTTTAGAGACAACTGCTTAATCAAAAATGAGAACGAGTCGAACATGAAAATCGCTTTTGACTCGTATACCAGTGAATGTAATACAACTACTCTCGAAATATTAAATAGTTTATTCAGACTATTATTTTATGGGTCCCTGCTGATATAAAATAGTTTTATTTCAGTGTATGTCTATTTTATGACTGTTGTAATAGTAGGCCTGGATTCGCAAAATATCGTGTATATTCTATAAAATAGCCCTGAGTTTTAGTCAAATTTTACGAATATTATATTTGCTTATTTGGTATCAAACAATTTGGAAACAGAGTCATCGCTCACATTTTCATTTTTAGGAGTAAGTCAATACTATTCATACCTAAAAGTCCGATCGGACGGTAGAAATTCTCTTGAAAACATATGGTGTGACGTGCTATTGAGGTGGTATGTGACTTTGTACGCTAGTATTTCGCCATTCGGATCCTCGGGCACATCCCAAATGATCCGCGCCGTCGTAAACGTTACATCCGGGAACGACACATTTGAGGGCGCGCCAGGTGCTAAAACAAGACAATAAAGTCAGTAATCTTAAACTTAAACACAACCGAAGATGGTTTTAAAAATGTACGTACTGTCTTCGAAAGTTCTGACGGTAAACGGTGGGTTACTCAGCACCCCATCGCCCAATCTCGTATAACCGAGCACCTGTATTTGATAGACTACGTATTTCCTTAACTCGGTTAAAGTTATCGTATGGGTCTGGTTTGATGGTATAGCTTGGCATTCCACTTTCTTGTGTTCTGGGCGCGGTGGCGGCACTACAGCTGCGTAGCATACTTTGTAGCCTTCTATTAGACCGTTCTGGTCCTGGACAGGAATGTCGCCCCATAGTACGACGACTGTAGTAGAAGACGTTGCATTTCCTGATACACTATTGGGACCTGCTGATGGGACTGTGGAAATGAAAAAAAAGTTAAAAGACTTCTCCAATAAAAAAATAAGTACAGACTTAAATATAAAAAAAAAATATTTACCAGCTTCTCTTGTCCTCTCAAACGCCGTGGGACTTTCGGCAGATACACCGACTTCGTTGACGGCCGTCATTAGAATTTCATAAACAGACCATTCTTCCAAATTGGAGAGAATGTGTGAGTTGGCAGTGTGGTCATCGATAACAATGTAAAGAGTGTCGTTTGTTCCACTCCGTTTGTATGTAATGTTATAGCCCTTCGGATTACCGTACCATTCGCTTTGCTGTAATGGCTGAAAACATGTCGAGACAAAATTGAATTGATGCAACAATGTAACATGTTTTTATTTTGAAATACGTTTGATGAAATTTTAAATAATCCATCTGTTTCTTTACTTACAATCCACCTAACGCGTAGGGTAGTAGCGCTGACCGCCCGAACTGTGACATTTCTCGGAGGGTGCCTCGGCGGTGCCTGAATAGTTTGGAACTCCTTACAGGGCTCCGAAGGCGCGGACGATCCAACAACATTGGTAGCTATCACACGCAATCTGTATGTAGTGAACGGAACCAGTCCGTTGACGAGTATCGATTGCGCATCAGGAGCGTTCACTTCATAAATAGTTATCCATGAGGAGTTACGAGCTGTTTGGGCCTAAAATAATGAAATTTTATTAGTTACAGAAACTGACCCGCTTGTTTATAGGGATAGTTACACTTGACGTAAAATACTTCGTTAACTGACCTGTACAGTCCATAGAGATATGGATGAGTTGCCGTCGAAACCAGGTGTGAACTGCAGTAAGACAGAAAATGCGTCTATGTTTGAGAGCGCAAGGTTCCTTGGAGCTCCCGGCAGTACTGGTTCTACTCCCGACTGGATGGTGGCCGCTCGCGGAGGACCGTCCCCGATCCCCGTAACAGCACACAACCAAAACTTATAATGTGTGCTCGCCTAAATAACATAAAAAATTACACACAAAACTTGAAAATGTTAATTAGGTACTAGGTATACACTATTTATTTTATATAGCTAACGATGAATTCTAGGTGCTCTAGAATTTATCTAACTTCAGCAATGCATACTAATTTGTTACATGACAAATTGGCAACCATTATTACCGGATCCTCTCTGGGGTACAAAGTCCGGACTTACTAGTTTCGTATGAAAGGCAGGAATTTAAAGGCCAGGGTAATTTTAATTAACCTACAATTTAAGATTATAGTCGTAGCTATTTAGATACAATGTCGCCAAAACTAAAACTAAACTAACGAAGGAAAAAAATAAAAAAATGGCATATCTAAGTATTATATCAGTCATCTGGTTACCATAACACAAGCATTAAGTTGCTTAGCTTGGGACTAGATGACGCTGTGTGGAATGTCCAAGGATATTTATTTATTTATCTCTAATTAGTTTTAAATAAAATCTTTGGACATCTTTAATCAGTTTTAGTTTAGGCGACATCTGAATTGCCACGAGTATGTACCTGTAAATGTTCCACTTTAATACTTGTGACGTTTGCAGGGAGGACTTCTTCTTTTACAGTATCGGGTTTCTCTTTGATTTGGTAAGTGAGTTTATAACCGATTAGGACACCATTCGATTTCTTCGGCGATGTCCATGATACTCGCACGGCGCGGTCGGATATATCATCAAAAAGCAAGCTTCCAACTTCATCGGGAACTGAAAATCAGGTCAATGACTTCGTTTGTATGCATTCAGAAGTTGTTCAAACGTGATGGATTTTAGCAATAAGACCTCAACTCGCGTTCGCGTTTAGTAAACAGGTAGTTGAGAATGTATCGATTCATCTTATAGCACGTTGCACTTGTAACTTCGAGCACCAGCTACTTGGCTGTCTGCAAACTTTTAGCAATAAAACACTTTAGTACAGCTACAACTACACTACACGAACTTTATTGTTTGTGGTGAAGTTTGACATAAAATTAGTAGGATATTACGTTTTAGGAGCAATTTCATAGGAACAAACTTATTGATGTATGTAATAACTTCGAAACGTTTCATGAATATTAAACAATGTAAGTACTCACTATCTTCTTTTGTTCTGACCAAAATGTAGTCGCTCTGAGGTCCATCTCCCGGTTCGGTGAAGCACAACACAGTGATATTGTATTCGGTAAACTTCTCGAGGCCACTTATAGCGGCTGATTGTTCCGTGAGCGGATCTAACAAGTTCGGCGGAACGCTAACGATCTTTTGTTCGGTATTGGCCTCCTCTGCTTCATCCCATCTCCATGCTTGAATTTTATAACCCTACAACATGCGAACTGTAAATAAACATTCAAACCACGGAAACAAAGTAGTTGCTAGACAAAGGTACCTAAATAAAACGTACCTGGTTGATGCCATTGATTTTCTGTGGATTTGGTGGAGTCCACCACACTGTGACTGAGGTTGAATTCAAAGGTTCGCATCGCACGCTGTCCGGTGCCGCTTCGGGTATGCCCTCTTTTGTTTTTATAGTATAGCTGTCGGAGAATACTCCTACACCTTTATCATTGTACGCGGCGATTTGCACATTGTAATCTTTCCACGTGATGAGGTCTTGAATGAGGTAATTCCTTTGAGCTTCGTTGGTGATGTTCTGGTACGTCCACGGACTGTTGTCATATCCACGCAGTCTGTACCGTATTACAAATCCAAGTATGTGACCATTCCTATGCTCTTCTAGCGGCGGTTGCCACTGGGTGATGATCTCTGATGAAGAGCGCGCCGAACCCATAAAGCCGACGGGCGGACCGGATGGAGCTGTGAACCAGGTTCATATTGCCGCTCACTCTACATTTTAATAATTTCCCTACCCAGATAAGTTAACAATTAATACTCGAAACATCGAGCCAGCAAAATTTTAAATTCATGCAAATACTGTGAGAGAAGTTCTCATTTCAATTTCAACACGAGCCAGAAATATACTGAGAATTAAATGCTAGTTTAGTTTAAATCGTGCAAATTAATAACAAAGGGATCATTCAAATGTTGGATTTATGTATCATGCTGCGCCGTGGTAACAATTAATATAATTTAATTTCATGGGAATCGTTTCGAGCATTCAAATAATGTCTAATAACTCGTAAGACTTAATTCGTATAATCAAATAACTCGAAGGTAAACACACTTAAGAAATAGATATACATTCATAATTCAAACCAATTGAAAATCCAAAGCAATACAGGACCAAATAAAATTTAAGGACGGCACAATCTAAAACTACGTAATCAAGATTATCCCATACCTTGGCAGCATATTAGATCGCTGGCGGCTTGTTTGCAAAGAGAACACAGTTTATTTTACAGGACGCTTACAATACTAATGAATATGTTAGTAGAGCTCTAGCTTTCACTACACTATGGAATGTATTTGTGCAAATAACGTCCTAATTAAGCTAATTATTCACTGAAGTACAAATACAATATGCCTACAGGGTGCATTTAACACGTTTTGCATTAATGTTAGTTACAGCACAGATAAAATAATACTATGTATTTTATCTGTGGTTACAGTCAAGTTAATACAATTCATCACCATGTTTGTTCTCTTACCTTCTTGTGGCAAAGTCAAAACATCAGTAGGATCTGATGCTGGACCTTCCCCGACGGTATTCACTGCCGAAACTCGGAATTGGTAAGACGTAGCGGCTTTTAGACTGGTTAGCAGCACCCATCTCTGATTAGCTGACACGTTCACAGGTTCCGTTACCCAATTCAAAAGTGGGTCTGGTGTTGGTCCTGCATAAAATAATTGTAAATTAAATTGTAGGTACATACTAGAACAATTTATTATGTTATAAGATGAGATAACATTTACTTCATGTAGACTTATTTTCTTGTAATATTCTTACCAAATTCAGGTACAACTCTTCTCTGCACAATAAACTTCTGAATAGCAGAGTTTCCATCGAATCCAGGGGTCCAAGTAACGTTGACTGCGCGTTGTTGAGGGGTGTCCAATCGCATTGCTCGGACATTAGTGGGTGCGAAAGGCAGTTCTATAACCGACAACACAGCTTTGCGCGTGTGGTTGCCTCCAGGTGAAGTCACGACGCATGTATATTCTCCAGCATCGCTAGCTCTCACAGCTTGAACTTGTAAAGCCCCATCCACTGAAATGCCAATCCGGGAACCCGCTGTCATAGCCCTATAAATATCAAAATGATTTATAGGCGATTCATTGTGAGATTTCAATGCGCAAAATGGTTGTCAACTCACTGTTTGTTGTGGAACCAGTCTATGTTGTATTTCACATTGGGATCGTTGGAGACCTTGCACTGAAGCGTAGCGGTGTGACCCAATAATACCCGCGTATCAACAGGCGGAGCAATAATTTGTGTTCTCACTGAAAAACAAACACAAGTTACTTTATATTCTATCATCGGCAGTCGAACATAAAGGCAGTGCAAACATGCGAGCGAGTTTCGTTGAACTCAGCAAAATTGTTTTGGGCGCAATCTTTAAATAAACATTGGTTGAAAGCATGAAACCTCTGCCCAACCAATAAAAGTACAATGTTCTTACAGAGTGAAATTGCAAATTATATGGTTGCTACACATTCATAAAACATTGGTGTTTCAAAAATCATACCTAGTACGGTAACATATGCTTCACCGGAAACGTTTCCTGCGTCATTGTGTCGCACGCAAGTATATTTCCCCGAGTCAGCAGATGTAGTGCCCGTGATTAGCAGATCACCTTCATCTAAAGTTTGAAGTCTTCCAGAAAGATTGTTTAAAAGGACATCTGAAATATTACGAAAAGATCAAACCACGACGCGAACGTAATTTTGGATAATTCACTAGGTAATGATTACATGTAGCATTTAATTATGCAATACGTTGCGGTTGTGAACAAGCACTAATTATTTTACAGTGTTTGAAATAAAGAGCTGAATTATGTGGTTTCGTGGATCGGTAATGACATCTGGAAACAATAACAACTTTATAAAGAGTGACCTAGTTGCGATAATACCGTAAAAAAATCAACTTCATAGAAGCCATTTTATTATAAGGGTTCAAATATTGTGATCGACTTTTTATAATATAAGTATTCTTATAATTAACTTCGGCAACGGTTAGATCGTTATCTAAAGAAAACAGTCAAGCTCCTGAACTAAAAGCTACACTATAATAAAATCAATTGGGTCTGCATACTTGCTTATGCGTAGTGGGTTGAGCCCGTAGTACTCTACTCACACTGATTGAGAGCGCAGTAAGTCTCCCAATGGGACCATATAAACCTTTATATAATTGGATGATTGAAAGCACGTTTCTCGTTACTTTAGTTAGATCATAAAAGTGGAGTGGAGCTAAACTCACCGTTGAAAGACCACGTAACGTTGGGTGTAGGTGCCCCGATAGCTCGGCAGCTTATTGTGGCGTCTTTCCCATCCAGCACGGTAATGTTCGAAGGTGGAGTCTGCATTATTGGCGGGGACGCTACAAGCCACACGCACTCAGTTAGTTTACAACTAGCGATACAATGGTGTATTGAAATCGTGTGTTATATGTGCGATTAATAGCATTGTGAAATTAGCATGCAAATTATGTTATTGAAAGCAAATATCCAATTACTATGTTTTTAACTAATTATGTATCTATATGGTAAGTCAGTTAAATACGAATCATAAACTACATTGGTCAACGATTACACTTAGTACAAATAATACACAAAAATACAATATCCAAAATTAATGCTTTTTAAAAACCAAAACGGCTAGTAGTTAGCTTCACAATACCGTGAACGTTGGTACACAAGCCATGCTTTTAATCAGGGCTTGGAAACCGGGTTAATTTTAAACCGGTTTGGCCTTAAATACCTACAAACCTTTATCTTACGGTTATGCTCCAATGTAACCTCTATTGGGAGCGGTTAATGCGAGTGGAACGGTCCAAGCGGTTTTGTTCTAAAAAACCGGTAAATAACGAAAATGAACAGTTCTTTCCCAAAAAGCGAGCACGCTAGCGCCACCGGCGCCGCGGCGCGGGGCGTCGCGTTGATTTGTTTATTTATTTATCTTCGAAGACTGGATACAAAAAGTGCGCTGCGCACAAAGCCGGACTTACTTTACCCAGTTCGTTCTACCTTGTTATTAAAATGGGTAAGTAAAAAATATTGTATACTTATAGATAGGTACTTAGGTTCCTATTTTACTTTAAAACTATTATTATGAGAATCCTACTAATATTGTTAATGTGAAAAATTGTGAGAATGTTTGTTATTCTTTCACGCAAAAACGGCTGGACCGATTTGGTTGAAATTTGGTATGTAGATTGGTGATACCCTGGATCAACACATGCTACTTTTTATCCCGATATTCCCGCGCGAACGGGATTTACGCGAGTTACGCGGGTGAAACCGCGGGGCGCAGCTAGTGATGACATAATTTTTAACATTGATAGTAAGTTCGAGATAATAGTTTGAATTTTTGGTTCTAATTAACTAAATAGGTACCTAGATACCTATAAATTTATGGTAAAAAAAAATTGTAGTACCTAATAGGTAGTAAGTAGCCGACAATAATAGATAGATAATTATCTTTATTGGACACTAAAATGCATTTTCTTTAATTTAGGTACGTGTTTATTTTCTTCGATAAATATTATGAGTTAGTACGGTAGATATTGTCCTAATATGGTGTTATCTATAGGTACTATACTATCTATACTTTTATACTAATAATTTATAGAGGAATTTTTTTTGTATGTTTGTTTGTTTGTTTGACGTAGGTTTGAGGTAGGTAATCTCCGAAACTATTTAACCGATTTCAAAAATTCTTTCGCGGGTGTTTAAAATGGACTGTACGGGAGGTTATATTTTATCCCGGTAGCTTCATTAGTACACCCGTGCGAAGCCGGGACGTGCTACTAGTTATAATATATAAATGAACTGTATATAAACCTAGAAAATAATTATTAAAATTAATAACTATAATTAAATAAAGTGGGCGTAGGAGAAAAAATATTTTCTTCATTTTTTTTTCATGGTGGTATCATATATAGGTATCATGGTCTGATTGCAATCCCATCATTTTTAGAAGTGGTCTTTTAAAATTTTTTTTTTTTTTTAATTACATATTGTTTTAAAAATTTTTTGAACACTTTAAAACAACCAACTTAATATAGAGAAGAAAATATAGGTATAGATAAATAATATAGAAAAAAAAAAAGAAAAAAAAAGTACTTTCGTAAAATTTTTAAACTATCATGGTTTTGAACATTATAAACACTAAAACCACAAATCATGGTAAATAATCTCGTGTCAAGTGTTAATAACTTTCGTAAAATCTGCTAAAAACCAACAAAAATACCTTTCAAAAAATTAAATAATACTTTTTCATAATATATTTTGTTATTTTTTTATTTTTATTTGTGCCAAAGCATGGATAGCTGTGAAGGCTTCAGACTTAGCCTCAGTTGCACTAAATAAAACTAACCTGCTGGGCTAGTCCTTAAAAAACACAAAAAAAAATTTTTCGTTGCGATAATTATGTCTTGGCCCTAAAAAGTTTCGAAATTTCATACAAAATGTAAATGTAAATAAACCTAACCTAACGCACAATAAACTAATTTTACCGGAGAGCTCTCAAGAAAGATGCGATTCAACCAAAACGGGGCGCGCGGAAGTGAGACGGAATGAATTACCAAGCGAGACTCTCGCTGTTGACGGAAAAAGGCAACTCTCGGTCAACGGCGACACAATCGCGTCTTAGGTGCGCTGTGAAATAAACCGGTTTATTAAGGTGTTTCATTCGTTCGCGATAACGTTTACGTTCGAACGAAAAAAAGTGGAATAACGGTTTATAACGGTTTCGAACGGGTAAATTTCAAACCGGTTCCAAGCCCTGCTTTTAATAGCTACGAACGTAGCCTATAGAAATGCCTCTCCGGCCGGTAGCACTTAGAACGGAACGCTTACACTTAGTAAGCAGCTCAGGTGTTACAACAACAAAACAACATGTTATAATGCTGCAGCGTACCTATGACAATTTTTAGACTTGTCTTTGGTCAAACTTGCTATGAGATCATGCTGTTAGTATTTAAATAAGTACTTAAGTGCTCAACGTGATTATATAATTACCTATTGATGTATTATACGAGCCTATTAAGCTAGGATTATCTATCAGTACAGTATCTATTTTCTTAATGCATGCTTTAATTGACTGAAATTCTAAAACAAATTACAGGTCAGTATGTAGCTAATTAGGTACTAATGAAATCCAAAAACAATTGCAATGTCACTCTGTGCTTCAAAAACATTTGCAATAACATGTGCATCAACTTTTTTTTGTTTATCTTACTGCCGGTATCGAATTTGAATGTTTTAGCCTTTTTATCCGAAGTCCTCATTCTTATTAACTTCATGTGACTGCGTGGGAACCGTTTACTGTCCTTTGCTGCACGACACGACGGTGACAATAGTTAATTGTATGATAATAATGAAGCAAAAAACAATAAACATGATGTACAAAATCACCGCAATCTTTGGAATACGTAAATATTGTAAGATTTCTATAGAAAGTAGGGGTTTCGTTTGAGTGTTTCCATTGTTTGCTTTTCAAATAGCAAGAAACAGGAACTCTTATTCGTTGTTCACATAATATCAATAGTGAAATTACGTGTCGTAAGTCGTTTACTCACTTAATTCCCATGCAACAGCATTTTCAAGAATGGGCCACATAACACGGAACTTGCACGGAAACCTTACAATAACAATAGGTGGGTACTAGGTACAAGAGGATTGTAACTTACTTTTGATTTTCAACCAAGTATAAATAGAAGAATCCCCGGCATCGTTGCTAGCAATGCATTGGTATATGCCCATGTCTTCCATTGTGAGTTCGTTAATGATGAGCGACCGATCCACTTCCACTCGGTACCGGCCCCCGCCATCATCTACATCTATATTGTCGTTTTCCTCAGCTCCAGCACCGACACTTGCAATTTTCTTTGCGTCTTTGTACCATGTTATTCCAGGTATTGGTATACCCTGAACATCACATTCTAATGTGATTGTACTTCCAAACTCTCCAAACGTTTCCGATTTTAAATTAGTTAAAAAAATGGGTTTTTCATAAACAACAACAGACGCTGAAGATGTAACTGTCGCAAAACCGCCTGTCTTTAACCTAGCCTGGCAGGTATACTGTCCTGTATGAGTCAAGTTAGCCGATATCAGACTCAAAGTTCTGTTCCATTGATCGTTCAAGTCGAAAGTTATTCCCGCCAAGTCTATCATAACGCCATCTTTGAACCACAGAGTTTCTAGTTCGTGTAGCGGTCTAGCGTTAGCAACACAATACAGATTTGTGTATTCTTGACCTTTTATTATTTTGGTATCTTGTGGTTTTATAATAATTTCCGGAGGAACCTCAGTAGAATCGTCTCCATAGACACTAAGTTTGATGTACGGGCTATTTTCTTCTTTGCCTAATTGCGTATTAATTGCCCTAACCCTGTAAAAAAAATTAATAGGTATGTTACGAATCTATGACACAATTGTGTGTACCTACAATTAAGACGATGTATAAATTTATTTCACCTGTAAGATTTTTCATCATCACTGGAAGAGCTCAATATCAGAAGTTGATGTTTGTCTGTCATGGCATATTTTTGGTCATATCTCAGAGCGCCTACTTCATCTTGCCATATCACTGAAGGAGGAGGTTCCGACTCTATCGATGGGAAATCTAAAATTACTGCTCTACCAGATTCCACTGTAATTTCTTTTTCAGGAATCTCTTGAAAAACTCCCATATCTGAAATAAAATAATATGCTAGAAACGATACCCGGGGTGGCGGTCGGTGAAATAACTGCAATATTTTAGAATTTCTATGCATAAGAAATAAGCATTGAATGCGAGATGTTCTTCTCTGGCAAGAAATAAAAATAGATAAATATATTGAACAACTGTTATGGTAACGTATAAAGACAAGTTTTGGGATAAGAAAAGTTTGGTAACTTACCTACTTATTCCGCGCTGAAAGTACTTAATAATAGTCACTTACATGCAACAACAATGTTGTTTTTTTCACTGAATATGGCTCCAACATCATTTTTCGCTATACACTGGTATGCGCCGGCATCTTGCCGTTGGGTATTATGAATTTTATAGAAGAGTTCTGAAGAATAATCACTCAGCGGTAAACCATTCTTTAACCACCTATACATAGGTTGTGGAATTCCTATAACAATGTCGCACTGTATGAGAAAATGCTTTGAAAAAGAATAACAAAAAAGTGTCTCATAATTAAATTACTTACCCATGGCTGAGCACTGTAGTATTTTTGTCGTGCCTTCTCTCACAATACTGTTTGAAGATGATGGCTGCATACTAAACCGAGGCGGCTGCATTTGTACTATTCATAAAAGAGAGAATAAACGTTAATTAAAAGAACCAACATTTACTAATCAAAAATGTTTCACAGTGCATAAATAAAGACAAACATTGAGCATCTAGTAGGGCATGTTAGTTACCGAGTTCGTAAAAGAAATAAAGATCAATTAAATACGTAGGTAGTTTGATTTCGGCCAACAACGTCGGCGGGAGCACGATGCTCGCTGACCGGAATACATTTTGATTCTTTATAATACGTTTTGTTTGGAATTTGTTCCTATACCTATACTCCATGTTCATTAATCAACTGTCCAGACATTTTTCGTGGAACCCTTAATTTCGTTACAGTTCAATGTCTTCATACAATTTCATTACAGTACCTAAACCATTTAACCAATTTAAGAAAACTTGCTGAGATAAAACAAGACTTACAGGCACATTACATCAGAGGGAAAATTCTCGATAGGTCTAAGCTTATCCGATACATTACTACTTTTTACTCGCATTGATTGTGACGTATATGGGTAGAGTTTAGAATTTGTTCCGTTAGGCTCGAACCCTTCCATTAGAATTGTCACAGTGGGACCATTAAGCGAAGCTAAGTATAAATTTGGTAAATCCTTTGCCATTTATAAAATCTTCAGCGTTTACGCCTACTCCTACTGTGCACGCAATTTGACGGTTTTTAGGTGAGTGGGCCTTGATAAAGGTTTACGATAAGGTTACATTATTTTCGTGCCGGTCATTGGGCATTTTATTAAGGAAAGCAATGCATCAGTTTGAGGTTTGTATTAACATCAATTATTACAGCATGGTTTTAATTTCCTGATTACTGAGAAGATGAAGAAACAATGTTTAAATTAACGTAACAGGAAGTATCTCGTACGCTGCAGTTTGATCAGTACAGTTTACAATGTATACTTTTTACTGAGCTCTTGATTGACTGCATTAAACTGGCCCAGTTACCAGTATTCAACACGTGCTGAGTATTATATTGATTGTTTAGCTGGAATTTAAATCAAGTAAATCGATCTTAATTCAAACTGAAAATAGGTCTCCGCTTGATCGTTTCACAAGACGCTTTCGGAGCAAACTGGGCTATGGGATAACTTTTGTATTGAGTCCAAATTTAGGTGGTTGTGTAGCCTAAACACCCTTATCGAATTTATCACTATCTTATATCGTAGGTCTTATCTAAGCTAAGATAGCACTCATCTCTTTTATGATGAAGGAGATCTACTGCGTTTGTTTACTTTCATAGCTATCTTTTGATAAATTAGTTCAAGGATGATTAACTGATAAACTGAATTTATATAATGTATTGCGTGAAATAACTACTTCAAATGTAAATAACTGCCACGGGCATACCTGATAGGGGAAAATATAGGAATAAGTGCTACGGGGTAATGGAATGAAACAACTCGGTTGGCTTCTCGAATGCGACTAAACGAATTTATTAAGCCAAAGTCACTAAGAAAGTTATGTGTCTGCTGCCTAGCGGAGTTTCCATAAAACTCGATAGATGGCGTGCATTTGAGTTTTATATAAATCAAGTAACATCCTGTATTGAACATAAGTCAAGTAAAATTCTGTATTAAATATGAAGATTGATTTTTGTATACATTTCGATAGAAAAATCAACACGCCCCCTCAAAAATTAATCTTTGGAACTAAGCAGATCACATACCTTTCATAGTGTTTGCTGGGAGATACAATATGGTCCAACATTCGTTGCTAGGATTAGGGAAACCCAGAAAACCTAATCAGACCATGACTTATAGCTATTTCTTATATTTAAATCATATAATTTAAATAACTTCTATCACTGTAATTTGAATCACTATTACATTACAAATCAATAATCTTATTATTCTAAACCCATGTTGCTGCTCGTGGCGTGACGTGAACGCGGCACCCCAGCAGAAAACTAGCACCACCGTAACTACGGCAATTATATGCCGCAGTAGGTGGGTTGGGTACCAAGCAAAGTCAAGGGCCACTTCACCACCACACAGACTCATTTTAAAAATGAATGTCTTTCTTTGCCATTACATTCTATTCTGCTCATCTCTCGGAAAGTAATTGCAGGCAAAGGGGTCATCAGAACATCAGCTGCCATCAGTTTACCTGTGGAAATGTATTTAAATTTAATTACATTTTCTCAACCTGTGCTTTTAAATGATAGATTTACTTTGTACGCTTTAAACTAATTACTTCTTAGTTGGATTATTTGCGATACTTTTACAGTCATTGTTAACTTCATCTACAATAATATTGGGTCAATAATATGCAAATTTATACTATCTGCTAATTCTAAAGACTTCAACATCAACCAAAAAACATTAGATACAGTAAAACAGTACCAGATGTATGAAGATTCATACAGTGCCATAATATACATTCGGCTTCAGTTTGAGACCACAACTGATATTATTTTGTGTCTCCAGGTTATCGAACACTTCTCAGAGAGTTTAAATTAGTACCTAATTGTACTGTTTTTGTTTTATTTATGTCATTACCTCTCCAATCTGAAACAGAATATTATTAAACCTGCACATTTTACATATTCATTCTAAATTTGGTTTTACTCATTAAATATCCAAGTATTAAGGAAGTCACTTTAAATACACTGCAACAGAGTTATTTAGGTATCATTTCTGTTTGTGTACCTAATCAGTCAATATATCACTTGTCAGTGTATCAATGTAGTATTTACTTAGGTATGGTCGAGTACCTACCTACACAGCCAGCATGACATAGGTACATTACATTTAGACAACCTACGAGTATAATACTTCGGCATAGTGCAGTTTATTCAAGCATCATAAGAGTTCAATGCTTCATAATTAGGTAGCTTACATTTAACTTACTTTCTGAAGTAAGTTTACAGGATTGCATCCGTGAACATGGATTAATTCACTGATCTACTCAAAAAAGTTCTAATCACTTTGATCTAAAGTGGTTTTATTATCAAATCTAGTAATTTGTTTACCAAGAAACCATTTTATTTCTTTTAAGCCTTTCATTTTGAACGTATTCATCAGATAGATTTTAAAATTGTTCACTTTCAGCACAATGCAATCACAAAACCATTAACATTATCATACTAGAAAATTATGATTACTTTTATGTAACTACATACATAAATTATTGCTTGACATGTAAATACATCTGTCAAGTTGTCAACTAAACACTTAAAACCAATATTTTCTGCTTGTTTAAATCCATACATAGTCACATTTAATTTACAGACATCATATTTTTAGTAAAAACTAACCTTACGTATGATACTGTCATGTAACTACTATCTTATACCGTTTGGAAGGCGGTTTTATCGTCCATACGACGAAACAGTTAATTAAATTGATTGACAAAATAATTATATATCTGTCGGCGCTAGGGCATATAGTCTTGTCTATGAGAGAGTCGAAGCATCGACAAGAGAGAAGAAGAGGAAAAAGGCTAACGTCGACTGATAACATTAGCGCGGTGATGCAGTACAACCCTAGCGCACGAGCGCATCCCTAGAATAGAGAGCAATCATCTGACGTTGACATTGCTCTGGCGGAGTGTTGCGTCGATGGAAGCGAGGCGAGCGCTGTCAAGTTAACACTTCTTGGACAGCGGCCGCCAGCGCGCCATGGTTTTGCGACAAATCGCCGTATAATCTTTGAAAACCTCGTATGAACCAAGATGTTATTATTCCGTGATTGTGAAGTCCTGATTTTATAACTATTGCTAGCTTCTGGAAGATTATAACCCATGGCAGTCAAGAAGAACACTTTTATTTGATCAATTCCCAATCTGCACAACCACGCCGCCCCACGTATCCTGAGGTTGGACATCCATATTCTACATCAGAAGTGGGATTCGAAATGCTGCAAAATGGGGAATAAACATCTGAAGATTACAGCTACTGAGAAGTTTACCTGCGAAGTTAAAAACGATGGACTACCTATTGAACATGAGGTCACACGTAGGTTAAGTGGATAAGATTTGACTGCTGAACAAGTCTTTGTATCAACGAGAAGAGACACAGTGAATACCTAATTAAAACGATGCTGTAATCGTGCGACATACACGCATGTGTACTTCTGGTCTGAAGAGTTTAAAGTGTCGTGCCTATGATGACAATCGGAGACAGCATGCAAGTGGATTATTGCAGTTAGATGAGCAAACCAGACAAAACCTGATCATGTTAGCTTACATTGCTCGAATGCTACGAAAATGGAAAAGCATGCTGTAAAGCCGATCAACTGCATCAATGATTGGTTGAGGAAGATGAGGGCATCCTATTACCCACCGACTTCTTACAAGATTTGAAAAGGTCATGTATTCGTTTTATTTTCTTGTCTTATTTCTTTTGAAAGCAACAACCAAACGTGCTTGATGTTGTTTCAGATGTGATACACTCGAGTACTATGAAAATGGAAAAGTATGCTGTAAACTGCATCAATGATCGGTTGTGGAAGATGAGGACATCATAGTACCCACCGACTTCTTACAAGATTTGAAAAGGTCATGTAATCGTTTCATTTTTTCTTGTCTTATTTCTTTTGAAAGCAACAACCAAACGTGTCTGATGTTGTTTCAGATGTGATACACTTGTCTATGCTTCCACTACTGGAAATAAGCTACTGTAACCAGATGGCAGAACAGCGGTTGGCGCAGAGTGGCAGCTCCAGCTAAGCGGACGGTGGACAGTGGATAGCGGATGGTGGTGGCACGTCTGCTTTATGCGAACGCCATCGGAGGCCACGAGTCAGGTCAGCTGTATAGTTTTTCTTATGTTTTCGGTGCCGAGTAGTCGCTAGATAAAGAAAAAGTAGCATTTTAATTGAGTGACAACCAATTTAACAATATAGTTTCAATGATTGTTATTAGTCAAACATGAGTATTCAGCACTGAACAAGTCTCACGTTGAGTAACGACCCTTGATCAGTAAACGTATTAACATGACACATTGCGAGTTTTAAAGCCAGACGACTGACAAATTTAGAACAGAGCTATGCTAGTAAGTCATGTACCAGTAGTCAAAGTTGAGAATAGTGATAATCGTGAAGTTTTGGTTGCTCAGTGAGAGCGTAGCGTAATGACTTCATCAGCCATATGAGTCGTATGAGTCGACTGCTTGGCGATCATACGGGGTGTGAGTCGACCGTTGGGTGGTTACACGGGGTATGAGTCGACCATTGGGTGATCATACGAGGCGGTGGTGATTGAAATGATACGTGATTGTATTGTGTTAATTGGATTTTGAAATTTAAAAACGTTGGTACATGGCTCTAGCTGGTTACTGTTTTTGTTAATTACTGTCCTTGTTATTTTTTTGAAATCAATGTAGTTAACATGAAGTTTGGTTTAAATTGTACTTACAATACTTCAACCCCATTATATTATTCATTATGCACATTCGACCAGTAAACCTGTATTAGCTAAAACGCATATTAAATCTGTTGCTATCTCTTTTCGTTGACATATGTGTGAAAAAAAAAAAAAACGTTCTTAAAACCTGTATTAAATTGTCAAGATTTTATGAATAAGACCCAAAATCTTTATCTTTATCTTTATCTTTATCTTTATCCTTATCTTTACTAGATGAGATTAGTACACTTGGGTACACTGTAAACTGATGAAAGTTTTGAGTTTTAAAGTTCTTCATTTAAAAAAAAATGTGAAGTAAAGTTAAAGTAGATGACAGACTGTCAAGTAGGTTAGGTACCTATTGACGTTCTAGATGAGATCACGGTTGAAGTTAAATCATTTTAAGCACTGGTTATTTTAACTTGATTATCCAGTTTTGCTTTGTTTGTTCAAATGAAATAAGAAGTCATTTTTACCCGGAGACGTTACTGTTCTTAACATACTTAGTTGTATCTAGATTGTAGAAGAGAAAGTTAGCTAGGTAAAGAAAATTTCAACTTCAAAGCCTTTATTTACTGATAATTTTACAGTTTCAAATATTTGCTACTTAATCTAATGTTTCATGCATACGCGACCTTAAAGGTCCCGCAGTTCTCTTTATGTCATCAGACCATCTCATGTCTTGAGATGTGTTGAGTTGCCTCCCCCTTTTTCTTTTATCTTGTATCGTGGGGTCCATTCTGTCAAAGTTTTGTTCTACCACTTCAAATTTGGTTTGAACTGGGTCTAAGACGGATTGGCCGACATTTCTGCGCTGATTGAGTTGGGGGTGCTATGGAGGGTCTGAGTTGCATAGGATTGAGTAACCCTTGAACGTAGATAGCAAATTTATTATTATCAACACTCGATTGCCACTTTATCTGTAAAACGTAACGATAGCGCGTTCTAACTTGTACAGTGGCGCCATCTCTTGATAAAATTTACAACTAACTTTAACTTCTCTGAACAGAAGGCGATTGCCTGTTTCGCGCGATGGGCTCTAGAGTTGGTGTGGCAAATGTACGATTTTAGGAATATCATAATATTCAGGAGCATAATTCTAAACAATATCGTTTCTTATCGTAAGTTTTCTGTGGTTTCACGGTCCTTATTTGGAAGCTGATGGAAGTAATAAGGAAACACTTAATATAGTGATTAGTAGGTGAGCTAGTACCTGAGTAGATAAGTAGTTTGTCCTAAACAGAGATCTACTTCAACATTGATGGCTTGTATTTTTGAGCTTTCTTTGACTATACGTCACATAAATATTCACGTTTACTGCTTAATAGCAGTAACTTAATAGTTTTGGATAAGTTCTAGCAATCGTATTAAAATCAGCGAGTGGTCGGCCTGATTGTTTCTTTATGTTGTCAATCAGAGTATTCTTTACCATCTTCTATGTCATCAGTATTACCTACAACCATCGTACTAAGTATAAAACTAGTTTGGCCTATAATGAAGACATTAGATAGTCTTACCTACTTTAAAAGGTTAAGTGTGAAGAATGACCATACCACGAGTCCCTTTTCTTCATCCAGATAAAGATCCTGCTGATAATTCTAGACATTTTTATTGCTTGTTTAGATCGACGATATTACCTATTTACGTTGGTAATTCTTGTGCATTACTATAGGTACTTTTTATCTAGATAGTTCCCATTGACTGTTTAGGTTTGCCACTAGGGCTACGCAGCTGTTGAAACTTGTGCAGGGTTCTTTTTGTAATCAGTTCTTGTTCCTGCCTGAGACATTAAAGTGCCTACTTGTAGCTAAGAAGATACAAATGAGCTAAGGAGATTTCGACCGCTCTCTGGGAATCATCATCATCATCATCTCAGCGCATTTCCACCCACTATTGGGTATAGGCCTCCTCTCTATTACGCCACTCTTGCCGATCCCTCGCGAGTCGCGAGTCTCGTCCACTGATGACCGACCACGCTTATGATGTCGTTCGACCATAGGCGGGTGGTCTGCGTCTTCGTCGTTGCGCGTTCGGGGGCCACCATTTGGTAATCGCTTTCGTCCATCTTCCATCGTCCCTTCTAGCCAAGTGTCTCTGGGAATACAGTCGTAAATTAAAAAAAGGTTTGAAAATTTGTAGTTTCGAGAAAAGTCAAGGTTGGAAGTCTTAATCAGTCATTTGTGCAGTGACACCTATAACATATCAAAATATAGAGCAAGGTGATTCCAGGTATTCGTGGATCTTTGTAGGAGCCTACGAAGGTCCATGATGGATAAAAAACAACTAATCTTGTAGGAAAATCTTAATGATAAAATTATCTCCCAGTGGGAAGGCAATCAAACAATATTGGGCTCCTTAATCGTCAATACCGGTGACAAATCACACCATAGTTTGCTTAAAGCGGCCTTTTGTGACTGATAAGGCCGAGTCGGCAATAAAATATGATATGACGTAGACTAAGCGTTTCGGTGACATAATATGACGAAGACGTAGAACCTTGATTTATAGAGACGTTTATGTGGGTGACTTTATGGCATGACGAAGTACTGGTCGGAGGCGTTATCCCGACCAGCCTGATCATTCTGGGTGGAGGGGATGCACTCACACAGACAGAGATCGTTATCCCGACCAGTTTGCTCTCAGGGTGGGTGGAGGGGATGCGCCTGCGGTCCAGGTGGTGTGTTACTGGTCGGAACCGTTATCCCGACCGGCCTGATCATTCTGGGTGGAGGGGATGCACTCACACAGACAGAGATCGTTATCCCGACCAGCTTGCTCTCAGGACGGGTGGAGGGGATGCGGAGGCGTTATCCCGACCAGACTGCTCATGCTGGGTGGAAGGGATGCACTCACACAGACAGAGATCGTTAGCCCGACCAGTATGCTCTCAGTTTGGGTGGAGGGGATGCGCCTACCGGTCCGGGTGGTGTGTACTGGTCGGAAGCGTTATCCCGACCGGCCTGATCAATCTGGGTGGAGGGGATGCACTCACACAGACAGAGATCGTTAGCCCGACCAGCTTGCTCTCAGGTCGGGTGGAGGGGATGCGCTTGCCGGTCCAGCTGGTCGGAGGCGTTATCCCGACCAGACTGATCAATCTGGGTGGAGGGGATGCACTCACACAGACAGAGATCGTTAGCCCGACCAGCTTGCTCTCAGTTTGGGTGGAGGGGATGCGCCTGCCGGTCCAGGTGACTGACGTGGTTCAGGTTGATGGGATGGGACGAAGGAGAGATGTGGTTATGAGGGACAGAGCTGTACCGGTTAGTTGGAAGACTTCACTTGCCTGTCTCTATTTTAATGACTTTGGGTTTGATGCCACTGATGGCAAACGTGACTGTTGATCTTGACTTTTAATAATTGAGTGTTTGATGCCTCTCATGGCAATAATCTAAAAGGTCTTGATGTACAAATGATTTAGCGTTTGATGCCACTTATGGCAAACATGACTGTTGATCTTAACTTTTAATAATTTAGTGTTTGATGCCTCTCATGGCAATAATGATGGTCTTGATGTAAATGATTTAGCGTTTGATGCCACTCATGGCAAACATGACTGTTGATCTTGACTTTTAATAATTTAGTGTTTGATGCCTCTCATGGCAATAATGATGGTCTTGATGTAAATGATTTAGCGTTTGATGCCACTCATGGCAAATTATGTGGAATTAAGTCCTATTATTGGATTGTAGGATGGACGAGCGGATGTCCTAGTGATCGGACATTATTTGTTTCAGAAACGCCCGAGGACGGTCGGTATGTCAGTCTGGCCGTGTCGGCGCTAGGGCATATAGTCTTGTCTATGAGAGAGTCGAAGCATCGACAAGAGAGAAGAAGAGGAAAAAGGCTAACGTCGACTGATAACATTAGCGCGGTGATGCAGTACAACCCTAGCGCACGAGCGCATCCCTAGAATAGAGAGCAATCATCTGACGTTGACATTGCTCTGGCGGAGTGTTGCGTCGATGGAAGCGAGGCGAGCGCTGTCAAGTTAACACTTCTTGGACAGCGGCCGCCAGCGCGCCATGGTTTTGCGACAAATCGCCGTATAATCTTTGAAAACCTCGTATGAACCAAGATGTTATTATTCCGTGATTGTGAAGTCCTGATTTTATAACTATTGCTAGCTTCTGGAAGATTATAACCCATGGCAGTCAAGAAGAACACTTTTATTTGATCAATTCCCAATCTGCACAACCACGCCGCCCCACGTATCCTGAGGTTGGACATCCATATTCTACATATCAAAAACAAGCTAGTCTGGCATAATATTATGTTATTTTAGTAAATGTTAAACTCATTACTTGTACCTCTTGCATAAATAGATTTAGCACACATTTGATCATCATAGACGGCAATATTATCACTTCGCCTAAGTTTTGTGTTTGTGTGTGAATGTAATCGTGTCAACTATACTGTCTGTTCATTTCACTTGAAATTATAAATGTCATGGTAAAATTTACACACTTTTACCTTAGCACATCATACACTCATCAGATTTTAAAATACTTATCTGATTTTAACTTGTCAGAGTTCTTAGACTCTGCTGACACTGATTTCGAACTACCCTCATCAGTTTTGTCACGAAAATGTAGGATATTCTCATCAAACTTCTTTCATCAGATTTCAAAGTAGGCCATCTGATTTTCAACGCCAGAGTTCTGATACTTTAATTACCACTGATTTCAAACTACCCTCATCAGTTTTTTTTTTATTTGTCACGAGAATTTTCAATATTCTCTTCAGACAAAGTATCCAGGCCTTGCAAGAAATATCTCTGACTTTAACACCTTTTTCAGGGTTCCAAACTTTATACCCGTTTGGTTTTTAACTCACCAAAATAGTTTAACTTTTAACATTAAACTTAGTCTTACCGGTTATTATTATAGGTTACTATTATAAGTACCTACACATAAACCTTATATAATGCAACGGGAATTTCCCTACTCATGTAAAAATATTGTTACACACACATGAACCGTTGAGTCAAATATTTTATGTAGCGGTTTCTAATCATACCACATTTCTAGAAGTGTTTTTGAACATTGTGAAGCTTTGATTAGGGTCACGTTAGTTAAAATAAACAGCAGTTAAAAACTGCATCACCTAAAAATACTTTATTTAAGTAATTTAATACCGCCCGTCATAGGATACGCTTTTCTTAGTAATTGTGCTAACCATACGTTTAGAAACGCCATTCAACTGCGGTATTCTCGAAACTGTTAGATATTTACCTCTTTTAACACAAGTAACCATCAAAGAAGTATACACTTCACCATTAATACAAATACAGATATTTTTAATACATATCGCGGGTTCGGTATGTGTAACCCCTTTTTAAAGTATGTAAATACATACTGCATTAGAGGATGATTAGTATACACATAGGACTAATTTCGTACCTATTAAACTTACACCTTTTAAAACAAGGTCTTTAACGCTATAGGATTTATATGTTAGCTGTCCCGGAAAACTTAGCTAGATATGCACCTGGAACAAAACCAATGCCAAACCAGTCCGTCATGTCAAAGTTAAATCAGGTTCGCAACCTGAGTCGTCAAATGGTCGAACACACCTCACCCGACGGGTAGGAATCCCGTGAATAACCTGGAAGAAATCCCTACAGCCGCTTCACTGCTCCCGTTCCTGTAGGAATATCGGCATAAAAACAGCTCATGTTGATCCAGGATACAAGTAATCCAAGCACCAAACCTCGTTCAAAACCGTTCTACAGCTCTCGCGCTAAAGAGCAATCTTTTCACACAATTTATTTATAGTCACAAAGGCCTGCATCTGCAATACCTATATACCAGTACCTAGGTAGGAAAGGATTAGATATGGATCACAGTACCTAATACCTATTTGAAGTATGAATAATGAGTAGGTATTTTTCTTATACTTTTATAGTTTTTATGATCAGTTAGTCGTACTTAGGTGTGATGCGTGTGTATGTGTACTAAGAAACAGTCAAGTGTTCTATCTTTATGTATGTTTTATATTTTGCTTTAGCTTTGTTGAACAGTAGTCGACTTTTTGTTTGTCATATTGTACCTAAGCTTCGCATCATTAGGATTTATGAAGAAGATTTTATCAGTAACCATTACACATGATTTTTAACAAATTTATTTTTAGCATTAATATGACCAAAACGCACATGCCCTAAGCATTTGCTTATAAGCATTTCCACCACAATTCAATGGATGGGAAACAAGTCGCCCCCTGTTCAAACACGCTACTAATTCCACAGCAAATTAATTGATTTTCAACATACCTCTTACTTTGGTTTTATTACCCTTACGTATATAGATTCCATGCTCATCGAAAATGACGTTCGATCCAGTACGTCCATCCTTGGTAGGTACAATTTGTTCTGCTGTCGGTAGCAGGATGTAGATAGAAGCATACGATTGCGTCATATTAAACTCCTAGGTATGTCGCTGGTTACCTGTGGAGCTGTAGCCCTTTGGTATCTGGAATTACACAATTTTTTAGAAAAAAATTTTTTCGAGGGTACATATAAAATTAATTAATATGTTTAATAAAAAAGGTCTTCTCTGGTTATGCAATGCTCCGATGCTCCAAAATCCAATAGGAATGTAATTTTTGCTTCCACCATCATCCATTTAGTATTTTCCGGCCATGACTGTAAAACCGCCTGTCAACAGCCTGGGTGTTGGCTGACTCGTTTTTCAACTTCACTTCGTAGATCTTGCAGTTTCTACGCCAAAAACTTTTTCCGAGGTAGAAATCGGCAAGGAAAACACTTATTAACGTTTGCAATCTAAACTTCTATATTTTTCGCACGTCAAACTGTTTTAATATTTCGTTTTCTACTTAATTTTTTATTTTTAAATTACCCGCATAGCAACAGAATTTAAATTATAATTTTATATATTAATTTTAAAATTTATTTAAAAAAAAATAATTTTAAACGTAGCTGTGCCCATAACCTATAGGAATAAGTGCTACGGGGTAATGGAATGAAACAACTCGGTTGGCTTCTCGAATGCGACTAAACGAATTTATTAAGCCAAAGTCACTAAGAAAGTTATGTGTCTGCTGCCTAGCGGAGTTTCCATAAAACTCGATAGATGGCGTGCATTTGAGTTTTATATAAATCAAGTAACATCCTGTATTGAACATAAGTCAAGTAAAATTCTGTATTAAATATGAAGATTGATTTTTGTATACATTTCGATAGAAAAATCAACAGAAAATTTGTTCAAAAATGTTGAATCCAATTTAACCTATTTCTTACCTGGCACAAACGATTTTCATTATTATGATAAGATTGCACATTTCAAGTGTTTGATAAAGCATTTTAATTCTGATAACCGCAATAAAATAAAGATGCTAAACAATGACTGTTCGAAAGAAGTTACTCCATTATGAAAAGTAAGTTAAAATGAAAGCAGAATTTAATTACATTCAGCTTTATTCAACAAAACCAACTAAGTAAAATAAGTTTAATTTGCGTATATACCGACGACTGGGTGGCTTGGGTAGGGAGCAGATGTTTGGGTAGGATAAACCTTTCTAATAAAAATTACTTACATATTTTATAATACATACTTACTGTTTTTTTATTCCATACGGATGTTCTGTTTTAGATGTATTGGTAGTGGATGGCTTTATTATGAATGAGATAGAGAGAGTTTTGTACCTAGTTAAAAGTAAAGTAATACATGGGATGGGAACGCATCAAGCTAACCCGAGACATCAATATCGAAAGAACCGTTTCCGTTACGTGACTCACACATATGGCACGTTTGCTGGATGCCAGCGGCCACTAACATACAAATGATACCAGTTTATAAGGCTTTAATTTTCCGAGAATTCCTCAACTGCAAACCGAAATGTTGAATTATTATCTCGATGAATTCAGATTGAATAGATGAACCATGATACTATAGTAACTTATGTACTAAAATGTAAAGCAACGATATAAAGCATGTATAGCTTCCTGCCTAATAGTCGTGCAGTTACCAACTGACTGACCAGCTGGTAACCTGAGCCCCACATTCACCGCAAGCCGCGCCCACCGCACGCCACGTCTGGCGACTTACAAAGAGAGCCCTTGCACCGGGTGACGTACGAAGAAACCTTTCGATTGCTTCCACGTTACAACTCGTCTCTCGCAAGAGAAACCTCACAAGTCTCCGGCGCGGCGCCTCATTTCACTATTCAGTATTTTGGATGAAAGCAAGCAGTTATAAACTACAACCCAATACGGTCATTATTTGAACAAGAGTACAAAATAAGAGCAACAAAACAGGAGCTCGTTTGGATTAATTAACTGCAAACCATTTAATGTAAATAGCCAGCGAAGATTAAATGATTCATTTGCCTAGTTAAGTCTATACAATCTACTGCTAGTTAGGCCAGTTTTCTCGTTTCGGTTAGGGTCCCGAAGATCAAATGCTAAGAGTAAAAATATTTTTTACGGAAGTTATGCCTTACATTGATTTAGAAAACAATTGAGAAAATTCTCTGAAGTATGCCTGTTAATGTTTACTCGGACAGTAAGTAAGTACAAGATAGTTCTACGAATTACGCATCAAATAACTGATTGAATTATTGCAATTGAATAGTACTTAAATTTGAATATAGAATGATATTGAGTAATAAAGCAAAAAATCTTCAGAGTGCTAAAACGTAAGAAGCGAACTCGTAACTTCTAGTCAAAATGAATTAAGTGTTTATTACGTACGAGTAGAGTACCCAATGTCGCGAATATTCAAAGTACGGGCCCTTTTGTCAGTCAGATCAATTCGCTCGCACTAGAACAAGCTTACCCTTTTATTAGAAGAACATTGCAAAACAGCATTCCAAGGTTCATAAAAAAAGACATCGGACTTGACCTCGTTTGTATTGTAGGTACTTATTTACAATAAGATGAGATGTTGATAGACATTTCAACTAAAATAAAAAAAAGTGATTTCTTAATGCTGACCACGCTGACTGGAAGGAACGTCATCGAAACGTCGAGGTAAATAAAATGATTTCAATACGCGTTTAAGTCCCGTTTATTTATAAATAGGCATTCTGAATCTGTCCCAAATTTTTGAATGCCACCTGATGGAAAAGTAGGTACTATAACATAATATTGCTTCTCACATCCATCAATCGAACAGTCTAAAATTTAGAATCACTAGTTTAGTAAAGAAAGCTTCCTACAAAAACAGAGTTATTTAGATCTGTCCTCATATCTACGGCGCGCAAAGGTGATTTACAACTTGCAATAAGACTGGAGTGTAAATTGAAAACTTTGTTTCGCTTGTTGGTTTGAAGCTGCTTCTTTGGCTACCTCAAAACAGGGTTCGTAATTGCATTCCAGCCATGCTTCTAAGGAACAGTGCGTGGTGGTGAAATACGTAATCTAGTATGACTACAATCATCAACAACCGGTCCATATTTAACCACCTTCGATAGAAGAATACCTCAGCAAAAAAACCTGCCATTATTTTTAGCAAGGGTACTACATACAACGGAATGAATCGTAAACAGTAAACACGGCATTGTAGGCATTCTGATTGTTGATTCAAATAATGGGAGCTGTTTCTCCTACTATGAGGTAGTTTTGTGTTTCACCAAATGCTGTATTCAGACTGTAAAGATCTTTTTAAATGCAACCAAAATAAGAAAGTAATGGACTTGTTTCGTTTGTAAGAAGACACCATATTGCACTCAGATGCCGTGTCAACTCTGACGTCATACATAACTAATATCATTCTCGGGCGAGTTCAGATTATACTCGTATTTTATTGTGGACTAAGATGCTATATTTCTGAGCAAAGTTGGTCTTCGAAATGATTATTTATCTCAATTTCTATTACTTAGTTCGTATGAGCAAGTGCTCAATTTTGTATATTACATATGTATATGAATTAATGAATTACTTAATTAGTAATTTCACTTTATTTAGTAATTCATTAATTCATTATATGTAATTAATGAATTACTAAAAAACTTCATACCGCCATACTTTTCGTGTTTTTGAAAGTTTGTGACCTATGAGTTAGTAGTAGTTTAGTACCCAACTCTGCTGACGGAGTTTTTAGGCCGCCTAAAGAATTTCATGGGATGGGACTCATGAGTTAACGACTTGCGCTGTCTCAGCTGTGGATACCACTTGCATCACCAAATTGTGATTTTGCTCTGTACTTATTGTGACATATAGGTACCTACTTATTGTGACCTTATTTATACTATGACATAAAGATAGGTATATAGCAGTTATTCGTTTTCTAGAAGTTGTCGTTCTTCATATAAATTGAATTCAGATAAGCTACATGCGATCGGTGCAATTAAGTTAAATGGTTATTTTTCAATCCGTATGGAAAAATAGCCGTATGTGCCAAACTCAGTAACTATACTTCAGTGGAATGTATTGATTTCTAGTGTAAATTAGGTCACAGCACAGGCTTTTTTGATTTATTATTTAAAGAAAAAGGAGCCTACTCGTCAATGTGAAATGTTTGTTGCTTTGGTAAGTGCTACATTCTGATAAAATAGCAAGTTTACCTAAATAGTTAAAAAGTTAAGGTACATCACATTGCGAGAACTTACTTATTTTATAGTTTAGTGTCAGCTTTATTGTCAGTCATACAATGTTTTTAAAATGTTTGTATTTTTAACCGACTTTAAAAATGGAGGTTCTACTTCTTCATCATGTCCAAGGATATTTATTTATTTATTTTATTTATTTATTCATGCTTTTACTTACTACTTTTTTCTCTTGTTACTTTACGTTGCGCCAATTTTTGAACGTAATTTTGAATGAATGGACACTATTTTACTTTACACTAGTTTCCGCCTCCACATATCCATAAAAACTTTTGCTTTTATTTTAATTGAATTTGTAGAAACTCATTATCGTAGTAAAATGTTTAATGGATATTCAATAAAGCGCTCAGGAGACGTAATTTCATTACCATGTTTCATTAAAATTTTCGATATTTTAACACAAAAATGCTTTTAATTTCAAGCCTCTCGCTGTTCTTTAAATCAGGGCTACATTTTAACAAAGCGAACGTCACGTGCTGTTGCCCTGAATGACCATGGTTAAAAATAGAAGCTAATCGATCCCTTTTATTCGTGTCACCTGCTCGCAAGTCGCAACTATTCAGGAGCCATGGCTGGATTCGACTTATTCATAACACAGACAGGGACCTTATTCCGTCCTCAATCTAAGACAAAAGCTTAATTTCGTCCCCAAGAACCTCTACTGAAATGACGCCAACGTAATAAACAACGTTCATTCAAGTAAGGTAATAAAAAGCGTTTTGAAGTTACGAATTTCAGAAGTTTAACGACTGCGTTTAAGTTAATGGAAAATAAAATACCAACAACAATGAGTAAACTTAGAAGCGTTTTATAAATTTATTATGCTCGATTAGGTATTACGCACTCGTGGCGCTCCGTGGAACTGTGATCGTAAAAACTTGAGAGCGCCATCCATTCCAGGGTATGCCAGCGGATTCTTGTTATGCCTTCATACTCTACGCGTAATGAAGGTACAGCACTATCATGCTACGTCTCGGTAGCAATAACATAAGACTATTGAAATATTTGATGACATTCATATACTTACCTATTTAGTTTTGATTAAAAATAATTAACCTCATTGGCGATCTTTCATACGACATGGTTGCTAGTTAATCAAATAGATTTTTTATTTAAATAAATAATAAGGAATCTGATCACTGCCTTTTACCTTTTCCCTCTTATCGAACGCACTAGTTCAAAAGCCACTTATTTACGTGCAAGACACGCATGCATCTCACAGAACAATAATTTTACCAACTCTTTAGATAAAAAGGGTCACTACAGTGATATGATAAGTGGTTAGAGTAAATAGAGAGCACTTAACATTATTTTTTACTTGTATGGGGTTTTTTCTTCTTATAACATAGTATATTATTACAACATTGAGTCATTTTGCGTAAAGGAATAGGAACCCTTACAGACGGCCGCGGTAGATGGGAAATAGGAGGCATTGAACTCTTTCCTCTACTATGAAGCTTCATTGCCTGTATTTACGCGGCTCGCAGCAGTTTTAATATTAATAACGCCATACACGTGACTCCTGTTGATGCTTTCGCGAGTAGAGCCTTTATGGGTGATGTTTACACTCTCAACGCCCATCTTACTAAGGTAAGCTCTACTGACATCAAGATACTAAACTTTCTTGCGTTTCACCAAGATTCGGACCAAATACTGATGAATCATTAGTCATGTAATAGTCTCAACAAGCAGGACATAGTTCATATTTTCTGCGAAATTAAAATTATCATTAAGAAACCCTTAATTTTGTTTTATAAGGAGTTACCTATGAAGTTATTTTTGTTTATTTATACTTAACAGCATAATATTTAATAACAGAAAAGTGTACTCGTCTGGCTTTACAACGCGCCGGTAAAGTGGACTTGAGGAGCGCAAAAAGTACATATAATAATGTAGAGTCGCATCCAGATGCGAAACCGTAAAGTGCGCATGGCTTGCTATTACCCTGGCTCACGTCCTCGTCTGCAGTCTGAAGGGCTATTCTCTCGTGTGCATGGTATGTGAGCTTGCATAAGTAGTGGAAGTGTTCCTCGTAGGATAACATAGACAGGGTATCAAACTTCTGACAAAATTAAACCTTTATGACTGGATAACTACGCTACTCAAGGAATTTCCAGTCTGAGGTGTGGATAATACGAAAATTTAGTAGCATGTAAATTCAAAATTCGTTATTCAATATTTCAGGTCCACTCTAAGTTTGTGAAGTTCATTAAGGTAGAAGATTAATTATGTATTGAGCAAGTTCGCTGAAGCGTTCGTGCTCATTTCAGTCACACTTCACCTGAACTGCTTAGTTATTATTGAGTGGCACAAGTAACCAATTTATTCTCAATTAAACATTTAGGATGAAAAGTAAACATTTGCAAGATGTTTATGAGGCGTAAAATAAAATATCGCTGGCCATACAATCACGTTAGGTAGATAATAATAACGACAAGGCATTATTAAAAAAAAGATTGTAAGTAGGTAAATGTTATAAAACTAGATTGTAGGTGTACACAATAAGATTTTCTAAACCTACCGTACCGATAAACATGGAAAGGCTTCGCCTGAAAGCTAAACTAGTCTCCAGCTGACTGTAACTTTAATCTGTTGCTTTCTCGGAACTAACATAGGAGAACAAAGTTTATTTATTTTATTGATGTTTAGGAGTTGACAACATTAACTCTTTGCTGAGTTGCCACCTCAGAGCAATCATCTTCCTTCAGGTTGCCACGATCAAAGTCCAAATAGAATTACGTAGTCAACTAGTTGCACATAGCAAAACTTCTACCTGAAAACATTTAGGTAATGCAAGGTCCATTAACTATTGGAAATTGCCCTTTTCCTAACTATAATAATAATAATAATAATATTTTTATTTCTCAAAAAAGTACAGTTGCAAATTACAGTGTTTGTTGCACCTTGGATACTGATCAATATATACTTCATTTCTTGAAACGAGCTAATAGGAACGTAAATAAACGCACGTTATTGGTCGTCGAAAATAATTGTTTATTCTCCTATTGGCTAGATATGATAATTGACAATTGATTTGACAATCTAGCCAATCACGAGATAGAATTATATTTTCAACGACCAATCACGAGAGTTTATTTTATCTCACTATTAGCTCGTTTCAATAAATGAAGTATAGGTAGGTACATAAGCATAAGCAGACAATTTAAATGAGTAGTACGCACATGATGTTAATGAAAACTAGTTATGAAAAACATTTATGAAAATGGACGAAAAGGTAGTATGGTTGGCCGCTTGAGATATTGGTAAGGAACCTACTCGGTATCTGAAGAGTACCTATCACAATCAAATATAAAACCTTAGCTTTGGACTAGATGACGCTGTGTGAAACGTCCAAGGATATTATTTATGATTTATTTAAGGATATTATTTATCTATACTTCTATACTAATAGTATAAAGAAGTAAAATTTGTTTGTTTGTTTGACGGAGGTAATCTCCGAAACTACTGGACCGATTTCAAAAATTCTTTCACGGGTGGGTAGAGTGGACTGTCCGGGAGGTTATAGGCTATATTTTATCCCGGTAGCTCCATTAGTACACCCGTGCGAAGCCGGGACGTGCTACTAGTTATTTATAATCTGTCAAGTTTTTTGTGAGTGGTAAGAATAATCATCTCAGGGAACGTAGACATTTCTTTCAGATCTTTATGTAATTATTTCCTTTGAAGATGTCTAGGTATATGGTAGTCAGAGTAAAGCCCATCGACGCTGCTGGAAAGCTAACTGGTTTCCTCACGATGTTTCCTTTCACTGTTAAAAGCTCGTGTTAAAGCGCATATATAAATTTCTCGACGCGAAAAGTTAATTGATGCACGGCCAATCCACTTGGCCAACATGGCTATATCAAGCTGAATCTGCAGAAATTAGCAAAATTAAATAATAGAATTTTAGTAATAACAAGTTATCCTAAATTGTACGTCAAAGGATAATACAATGTGGTGGAGCTTCCTGACGTAGTATAGCACACAGTTGGTTGGCCATTTTGAATGTCTATTAAAATAGAGAAAAATAGAGCTTGCTCGAGTAGGTATTTTTTTTTACCTAACTACAAAATACCTGTATTCGAAGCTTGTTTTATTAAAAAACTGTGAACCTGAGAAGTTCTTGGGGTTCCTCTTATACCTACCTATGTTAGTCCTACTTTATCCTATCCTACTGCCTAACATTATTTTAAAGGCGACAGTTAGTCAGCATGGATGGACGTTTATTACCTACTCACTTACATAAAAACTTCTGAAGCGGTTTGGCTGAAACTTGAAATGTAATTATGTAGAGTAGTTTATGACCTAGCTAGAATTAAGTATAATAAGCTACTTTTAACCCGGGTTATTAGGTACCTACCCCCAAAACGAAGCCGCGAACGGAAGCTTGAAAGAAAGAAAGAAAAGAAAGATATTTATTTTCGATCACCTGGACCGGTATGCACCTGGACCGTCGACTTACCTGGAAAAAACACGTCCAAACAAAACGAGACGAAATCAACCTCAAATACAAAGGACTGTATTGGCTGATGGGCCGAAATTCAAAACAATCCATTGATAAAAAGTTACTTCTCTACAAAACCATTTTGAAACCGATTTGGACATATGGCATACAGCTATGGGGGTCTGCCAGTGCCTCAAATATAATGACCATACAAAGAGCACAGAACTACATCTTAAAACAAATTGCAAACACCCCATGGTTCATCAAAACCACGGAGGTTCATGATTTCCTAGAAATGCCTATGGTAAAAAAGGAAATAGAAACACACGGACTTAACTACAAATTAAGACTTGAAAAGCACCCAAACCAACTAGCCGGACAGCTCACAATTCCGGAAACTATTCGTCGCCTGAAAAAACGACGTGACATCTTCGACCAGGACAATCAAACAAACTGATTTTTGCTAAAGAAAGGGCAGGCTCCGCTGGGAGTAGAATAGCGCCCTCCACGCTAAAAAGCACTCACCTCATCTGCTTATAGTCAAAAAGACTGATCGCAAGATAACAATAACACAAAAAAAAAAAAAAAAAAAAAATTTTCGATCACCACTATGAACTAATACCTACAATAACAATTAAGTAAATCAAGCTTGCTACTATCATATATGCAAAAGTTTGTGAGGTTTTTTCGATGTTTGTTACTTTTTTGTGCAAAAACTAAGCACTGAATTGACTGAAACCATTGGTTGAAGTAGGTATCTACTACTACCTATTTACTAGTTTATGACCCAGATTCTAGGTCATAAACTATTCTATAATAGGTAGGTAGCTAAGCGCAGTCTCTGCCATAATTACATGTCTTGAATGGGCTGATCAAGTGTATATTTCTTTGCCAGAAAAAATGCTTTTACGTAAATTGCGAGACAAAGCGTTTGTAGCAGTATTTGTCATTCAATACCATCAATTCAAAAAAGTTTGATAAATGTAACGTTTATAGATAATTCAACATCTCAACAATGTCCCAGGCACTACAGTGTCCCGTTAAGTGTAGGCAAAGATTGCCTCCTGACTGACGCTGTATAAATCATCTACTATAGATGCAAAGGCCGAGTTTTTTTTTTATAGATAGAATAATTTATAATAGAATTTATTATACATTTGAAATATCATATTATATAATTTTATATCTTTGGTACCTACAATAATATAATTATAATAATCTATAAATTTATTCTACTGGAAGCCCTGACTTCTCTCCGGCCTCGTGCCAGTCCTAACGGTGCCCTGCCCTGCCAGGCCCTCAACCCACAACACACCTACTGTAAGTACGAAGCCATTGGTTTCAGTATGTCAATCGCCTATTCATTTAGAAAAAAAATCTGTAAATTTATAAGTTTTATACTGCTAAAGATTAAATATTTAGTTACCTGTTGTATCTACTGATGATGAGATGTGAAACATCAGGGCAAAGCATAGTAAAAAAGTTGCACTAAGTTTATTTGGACACATTTTACACCATCGCTCCAATTCTTCCATGATAACTTCAAGGTTTATTCACTGTGTTGTACTAAACATCACTTCATAAAAGTTTACTAGAGTTTGTGACTAGCGTTCATTGTGTGTCGGTTGCCAGGACATTTTGAACCACAACATTTAAATTGCACTCGCCGGCGCCGTACCGTACACCTGTGGAATGTGTTTGCATGCCTTGCAATGGGCAAAGTTAGGATTACTCACTTCACAAGTTCACTCAACTTCGTCGAGTATGCAATTATTTCTTAGAATTTTAGATGTAACTAACTTTTAACACTATTACTTTTGAAGAATCATCAACTGTAAGACCGTCCCATGCACTTTTTACAGTATTCCATTTATTTTTTAACTTTTTTTATAACTTTGAAAGTTTCAAAAACTTGCATTGCACAACCCGCCAGTGTTGCCATATCTTAAACCTCGAAATCTGAATCGCTAAGTCTGAAAATCTGTATTAAATCTGTATACGACGAAAAAGCTAAAATCTGTATAAAATCTGTATTAATTAAATTTTTTATAAAGTAGTAGACAAGTAAAAAACATATTTATTGTTGATACATACTTGTATTCATTTTATTAATCATATTTTTACTAACATTTAGCTTGTAACATGGCTCGTTTTTTAATAATTGTTTGGTCAAGAGTAATCCTTCCATAGTGCCTGTACTTAGATGGTTGCGAGTTTTCGTTTTTATCAAATTAATTGAAGAAAATATTCTTTCTACTGTTGCACTGGAGTGGGGTAGGCATAATAAGGCTGAAACTATCTCTTTGAGAGTCGTATAATGTAATTTTCCATCACAGTCTTGTGCGCGAAATACTTCTTGCCAAAAAACTTCAGGATCTTCTTCCTTAGTAGCAAGTACAGTATCGTTCGTATCGTACTTAAATTACGATACTATACTACATATTATGAAAATATGAAAATCACACATGAAAATTTGAATTTAAAAAATCTGTATAAACCTAAAGTGAAATCTGGCATCTGTATGAGGAGCCAAAAATCTGTACCAATACAGATAAATCTGTATATATGGCAACACTGCAACCCGCGAATGGTCGCACGACCACGAACGAAACGAACACGACACGAACCAACCAAACCAAACCAACCAACCGCACCGCCCGAACCACAGGCCCGAACCGGAGCGGAGACAGACTAGTGTACGTTAAACATCGATAGACTATCGATAGTATCGATAGTAAATGGCTATCGATACTATCGATAGTTTTTAAAACAATCGATCGATTGTTTACTCAAGTATTACTTATACATACACGCATACCTAGAGTCTAGGTATTCGTGTATGTAGGTTATTCCCCGGCCATAGTGACAAAGGCGTAGACATTAAGATTGTTCTCTATGGTAGAGGAATTACCGTGCGTATTTCATTCATTCAAAGGTGTAGACATTGAGATTATTCTCTATGGTAGGAGAATATATCATTCATAATTACAAGACAAAAGACAGTCAGTTTTTTTATTGTGGATGTTTAAAGTTGAGTGGAGTGGAGTAACAATAAAAAATGAGTAGCAAGTCACGTGCGTGGGATTACTTCAAAAAGAGTATCTGTGTATTCCGGAGAAACAGATTGAAAGAAAAAAGGTTAAACGAATTGTTGTTAAAACAAAATAGTAAATATTTTAATGTTTGATTTGTTTCTTTAATAATGATGAATGCTGATTTTTTATTGTTATTTCAAATTTAATTGAAAATAAAACTCTTCGTTTCGTATAACAATATTTGTTATTTTATTGATGTCCTACAATCTTTTAAACTATCGATAGACTATCGATACTATCGATAGCTTTTAGTAAAACTATCGATACTATCGGATTACCAAACTATCGATGTTTAACGTACACTAAGACAGACACAAAGCGAAGGACGAATGCGAGACCACAGATTAATAAAGATTCTACATTGCGGACGCTAGGAAAACTACATTGCCATAAAAATGCAGACATGCTCCCTTGTCACAAGCATTTGTATATAAAAAAATATTAAAAACTAATTATTTCCTTTCAGATATAATGTTTTCTGAAATTAAATAATTAGTATCCATCAGTCATATTAATTTTATAAACTACACACAGGAATAAAATTATAGATTATTGAGACTGGATGTTAGCCTATTCCAGGCTGATTGTGAACCGTTTTTTTGACGGAAACTGAAAGCAGTTTCAGTCAAATTTGACAGATTTCCTATAGTAAAGCCCTCTGGGTTACTTTACTTAGGTTAACACAAGACATTGGATTATTCATCCCCATGCCTGAAAACAGCAGTTCTTATGCATGTCCTGTAAAAGTCCCAATTCGAATAACCTGGTATATTTTAGCTGGTAGCACAGTTCTGAATGAGTTGTTTCATTTTCTATAGGAAGGAAAAGAAGGAAGGATCGACGACGAATGAACTAAAACTTGAAAACAGGCACAGATAATCTAACAAAACATCTAGTTTTTTTTTTATTCTCAATATCTGGGTGATTATTTGGGACAGGTTTTTCAAGCGGCTCTGCTTGAAAATAATAGAAATTGAATAGTTAACGGGCTCATTTTTTTTTCCGCGTAATCCTTAAAGCCTCTTCTAACTGGGAAACTGATTTTTATACAATTATTTTAATAAATAATATGATTAAAAAGGTTAAATACCCTCGTTCTTTGATTTTCGTGGCGTGTCCCCAACCCCGATTTGGTCACTTAATCAATTATATCTTTTAAACTAAGCGCTACATGTTTACCAAAAAAATAACACTATGACCTAAGAAGTTTACAATGCCATAAAAAATAAGACCATAGTTCTTTATGAACTATATTTCCTAGAAAAAAATAAAAAGTAACTGTCCCGAGGTTGTTGCTGATTTGCGTGGTTTATTTTGAATTCAACGACACAACTCTTATTTCGCGGCTGGATTCTGTTTCATCCTAATTTAAGGTACAACTAGCCACCTCCCGACAGCTGGGCAGAGTGGTGATGTGCTGGTCCCTAGATTTTTCTAAAAATAGAAGTTTGAAAGTCGTTGCGTGGATTTGGTTTCACAAAACTTTGATTTGCGTGGTACAATTATCTCCAGTATCTGTGAATTTATTTATTCAATAATATATTGTAGTAAACAAGTATACGGTATAGTAACTTATACTCAAAACACAGTTAATTAGCTTTAAAGGTTTTTGTATAGTTTTAGAACAAAGGTTTTATTTTGATTTTCGTGGTCGTGATTTTCGTGGTTTACGTGGCAGTTTTGACCCACGCAAATCAATTTTTGGCCATGCAAATGAAATAACTTTGAGTTTTGTATGAAAATATATTTTATTACTTTAGATAAATGTAAATTTCCTGGGTTCTAGGCTTGACCAAAGAATACGATGAACTGATGACCCAAAAACTATGAAAAATATTATTTTCTCTTTTTTGTAATTTTTTTGACAAATAATAAAATACCTGGGACTGATTCTACTTTAAAACTATTTCTATATTGGTAACCGTACTATATTTTAAACATTATTTCTTTTTTTTTCAATATGAAGTAAAAAAATCAAATTAGAATGTTGTTTTTTGATTTGCGTGGCCTCTATTTTTTTAAACTCGATTATCTCCATAAGGATATCGCTCTCAGAGGTGCCTCTTTTATAAAAATATATAGTTTTACGTATATTTTAAGACTCAGGTATCAATTAATAAAATATATTGAATTTGAAAATGGCCACGAAAATCACCAAATAATGCCTTTCTCGAAGAATCACTCATCTAGCAATGGAAGTAAACATCGAAAGAGGGAGCTATGAATAAAATGAAAACCGAAGTTATTTATATGCTATTGCATAGCTTCTATCGCGGGCCTTGAGCGTGGAGACTGAATCCAGAAATTCCGTAACGAAAATAACCTAACGCTTGTCTCCTTATCCTTAGTTCAGCAACTCGCCTCTAGGTGGCCTGGTGGCATCACAGAACATAATACTCAAGAGGGTGGCATGCAATAGCTTTACCGCGGCCTCAGAGCAATTTTGAATTTATGTAAAACCCCGCGCGCCGCTGGTTACGCGTCATTTGTCAATCACGGTATTCACGGTACACGCGGAAGGTAGAAGGAAGCAGTAAGGGGAGTAGCCATTAATTTTATTTTCTATGACGTTAAGAAGAAGCTCACTTTCTGCGGGGGACGAGGAACTGTGATCTGAGGGCTGATTGTGAACCGTTTTTTTGACGGAAACTGAAAGCAGTTTCAGTCAAATTTGACAGATTTTCTATAGAAAATGTGTCAAATTTGACGGAAACTGAAAGCAGGCATTGTCAAAGAAACGGTTCACAATCAGCCCTCAGATCACTGTGATGAACTGTCTGTCAATAAGTAAATGTCAATTTTTGTGTAAAAATCATAGTGCTTGAAGCTATCGATAGTTTATTATCGATGAGTGCGGCCAATACGGCAGGTATTGGTTGTATGACAAATGTTATTGACAAATTAAATCACAAATTGATTTGATTTTAAGCTATTGCATAGCTTCTATCGCGGGCCTTGGCGGGGTGACCGAATCCAGAAATTCCGTAACGAAAAATTCAAAACTGGCTTTGAACCCTCTTTTTTCTGATTTTTTTTATACTTAAATCAATATTTAAGCCTTTTCTGTCATCACAGCGTCTTTTGGCGTGGTTTTACGTGGTAGTCAAAGGAACAAATTATATCTTTGTTTCTTTAATTTTAGCTAAATTCGTAAATAATCGAAATACAGGCGAAATTATTCTTTATCTTGTTTTTTGCAGTTATTTATGTAAATGTTGATAATACGATGAAAATTGACAGGTCCAAAGTTGTATAAAATCACAACAATTTTGGCTCTCATTCATTTTTGTAAAAATTAGAAATAACGGAGATAGGTATTATGGCTTAAAAAAGGTTTGACCTTTAAACCAATAATGGCGGCTAATGTTCTAGTCGGATTTGGTTGAGTTTTTCGATTAAGCTATAAACCTATACATTGGCGGAAAAAAAATCGTCCTTTAATTAATTTCAGGTTACCCCTCTACTGGTGAGCTAATCCGACTGGGCTGTAAGTCAATGCGCTCGTTCCCACTATGTCGGAACTGTAAAAATATCGGAAACAGGATGTCGGACAGAGTGTTCACATTGCGCGGATCCAGTAAAAATATCGGACCAGCACTCAGTCGAATGAAGTGCGGGGAGCGCGGGCGGGGCGGAGAGCGCGGGCGGAGCGGGGAGTGCGGGAAGCGCGGGCGGGGCGGGTATCGGCAGAACTCGTTCACACTGCCTCCGATCCGGTAGTTTTGCAGGCATTTTGCAGTGACAAAACGCTCAGTAAAAATGTCGGGCCCGGTAAAAATACTGGGCTCGGGACAGTGTGAACCAACAGTGTGAAGCTTCATACAATTTGTACTGCCACTAGACCTTCCGATAATTTTACTGGAACTGTAAATTTGCAGGTCCGACATAGTGGGAACGAGCACAATATCGATAAGTTATTTTGAACTGTCCCTTCACTAATTTCGCTGCAGTGACAAGCAGTGTGTCCAACTAAAAATACCTATTTCCGCGATGGTAAATATTTTTTTAATACCTACATTTTATTGTAATTTTATTTGATATACCTACCTAAGTAACTTTTTTATTGTAAAATATGACTTTTCCCAGTGTACCTATATGTGTATCAAAAAGGAATAAATGAATTTTTATTGTATTGTATTGTATATTTAACTTTAGTTACTATTAACTTTTCCAATTTTCGAATCGCACATTTTGTTAGTCGATTATTTCAAACTGTCAAGTACAACACTACACGACAATTTCTTTCTTTTGAACCGTTCATGTCATTTCGGTTCTTTCGGGCAGGTTTCTAAATCCTAGGTAATCATTGTTTTTAGTGCTATAATTAATGAATCGGTAACATTTTTACAAGAAATAAATAATATACGACGTCGTGGCTATATAATTTTAGAATTATTGCGAGAAATACTCAGTGATAACCTCTATTGTTTCACGGTGTTTTGACGGCTGTCGTTAGTGAGATTTTAGCTACTTACGAGTTATTTCAAGAATCAATTGTTTAATTTCAGCCATGGTGCGTATGAACGTATTGAGTGATGCTCTTAAATCAATTCACAATGCCGAAAAACGCGGTAAAAGACAAGTGCTCATCAGGCCTTGCTCCAAAGTTATTGTCAAGTTTCTGACTGTGATGATGAAGCACGGATACATTGGAGAGTTTGAGATCGTTGACGATCACAGAGCTGGTAAAATAGTTGTCAACCTCACCGGCAGACTGAACAAGTGCGGAGTCATTTCCCCTCGTTTCGACGTTCCAATCAATGACATCGAGAGATGGACTAACCTCCTGCCTTCAAGACAGTTCGGGTAAATATCTTTATAAAATAAAATACCTGCTTACAAGTGTACAACTAATCTGTTTGTTTACATTGTCTGCATTTGCTAAAACAATCAGTCTGGCCTCTTGTAAGTAAGGACCATAGTTCTGGATTTGATTTGATTGATAAAGTGGACAATATCTATCAATATCTACCTATGATCTGTTTATGTAAGAAACTTTGTGATGAGGCATCAATTATGATAAAATCTTTGAAAGTAAAAAGAATCCTTGATGTGTTATCATCAATGGTCAAGTAAAGTCCATGTTGTTATTGTTGGGCTCGAAGTTGCTTGGTTAATGGTACATTACAGATTTTTCACTAAACAGTTAAGAGATTAGATGTTGCTAGTTAGGTTATTTTGGATAATAAATTGTCTAGTCTTGTAGATTATTTAATTTTTTAAAGTTTGTATCTTCTTAGCCCTTAACCACTGACGTGTCATTTTGTAGCGCTACTACTGACGTACGAATGACGTTCGTCTGCGTTTTTAAAGACCTCTGAGGTAGTTAATAAGTGCAGTTATTTATATTTATTGTTAGATTTATTTTAAAACATGTCTAAAACAATATAATAGAAAACAAAAAAATAAAAAATTTTGAATAGAAAAATATTTATTGACGAATAAACGTAACGGCATCGAAAAAACTTAAGGATATTTAAAAAAAATCGATAAAATAAACCTGATAACTATAGGAACTTTTTTCCTTCGTTTTCTCATGTAACTAAGATGGTTTTTATGAGATATATAACACATAATCAGAAAATAATATATTTAGGCACTTTTTAACGGCAGTTTTTGTAGGTTGATTTTAAATATTGCAAGCAGATAAGCTTTTCATAGATTTAACACCTGTAATAGCTAAAACGTCTCTGATTGAAGTAAATTAGCAATTCTTCAAAGACGTATATTTTTTTTAAATTTTAGTATTGTTAGGTGGTTTTAGAAAGAATTTTCTGACCCAAAATACGCCCCCATAAGGCTCCTTGAGCTCGTAAGAAAATTGTGACTTTGGATTTTTTTTTCTCCAAGTATAGCATTATTATACGTTTTCCAAGCCCTTGCTAGCTTGAACTTGCTGTAATTTACGAGATTTAGAAGGTAAAGGCAAAATTTTATTCGATCGCCATACATTTTCAAATCAAAAAAAGTTACACTAACACTGACCATACGAATGTGGTACGTCAGGTCTTCCAGTTTACCTATTTAGACTTGTGTCACGTTTTCGTTTTCCCGGCTTTGCATGAGTCACTACCAGCTAGGAAACTACCAAAAACGGCGAACTTGCATTCCCGCGGAAAACGAAGTTTTAAAGGAAAAACTAATTCGGCGACGAATGTCATTCGTACGTCAGTGGTTAAGGGTTAAAATCGACATACTTAAAAGAAGTGATAATTTCTTGAGGAGTCCAAATCCTGTTGAAGCTATAAACTGTAGGATTTTTCATGAATCTTAAATGTTTGTAGGTATTTGAGTTTAGGACAATTAACCTACTCAAGGCATGTTGTACAAATATCTCGAGTACTACGAAAGTTACTGATGTAGTTTTATCGAGTAATTATGAATTACATGTAGCAACCAGTCTCACTTATTTATTGTTGATATTGCTTACTGTAACTACATATTTGATATTAATTGTATGGAATTGGATGTAATGTCATTCATCAACCAACAGTAAACAAAATCAAAGAATAAAGGTTATTGAGACAAATAAAACATGTGTTTTCAACCTACTTACATAATTTGTTTTGTTTGATGATTTCCAAGCACTACTACCGCGGATCGCCAATAGTTCTTGTTGGTGGACATTTGATAAGTAGTGCTAAATTAAAATAAAGCAGTACAAAATTGATGTTCCAGTTTAAATTATGGGATATTGTTAGTGCTGTTCTAACACTTTTTACATTATCATAACAGTATATTTTTCTCAAATACCGTGGGTCCCTTTCATAAATGTTTTTTTTGTCTCTTTTCAGATACCTGGTTCTTACAACAAGTGGAGGTATTATGGATCACGAAGAGGCCAGGAGGAAACATCTTGGAGGAAAAATTCTAGGCTTTTTCTTCTAAGGTTACTCAATAAATATGTGAAAAAACAATTTTTTGTTTTGCTTTTAAGGTAAAAATAATGTTAACTTATAGTTCCGCAGTGGAGACTAGGTGTGTCTCGTCAGAGCAGATGAAACAATTCTGGAAAAGAAATGGAATTACAGTCAAATCTGAGAGAGTTAACATGCAGTTTTGTTTGTGTGTAGGGTGAACATGCTAGTTTGCCGACCACCACCGGTTCACGACCATTTTTTCGTAAATTCGTTATAATAAGTCAAACTGACTGATGATCTTGTTCGTTTTATTTTTAAATGAAACATCAGTCTAGCCTTCACCCATCCCGCATCTCGATTTGTGTCCTAGGATACGTGGTGCCCATCAGGGAGCCTCCAAACATGAGCAGTAGTGAAAACATGAAGGTTGGTTGAAAACAGTACAAAAAAAATAGTGAGGACACTTTTTCAAACGTAAGAAAATATATTATGTTTTATTGAGATATACGCATCGAAATGTAGCTTGGGGTGTAGACAAAAACATGTATTTATATTGTAAGCAACAATTCATTTAAAAATGTATGTTTTTAATTAAAATAATGGGTGGTCGCCAAACTAGCGTTTGAAATGGCACTTTCTTTGTTTTAGGCCCCGGTCTCGAATTCTGCGGGCAGCGGGGCGGCAGCGGCGGCGGGCACTGACAGTCGGCGCCAACAATATAATTTAATACTAACAATCATGACGCGCCGACTGTCAGTGCCCGCCGCCGCTGCCGCCCCGCTGCCCGCAGAATTCGAGAACGGGGCCTTACGACCGCATGGTCGGCAAATGACTGTTTTCGACCTATCTTCTTTTTACGTTTTCTAGCTTATACTCCATAGTATGGCATGTTGAACCTTGTAGTTTTGTTCCAAAAGGTCTATTTATGTTCACGTCAGATTCCGACCAGCAAAATTTTAATCCTAAACCTAAAATGCAGCCATTTTAAATCACGCTTTTTCGGTGGTCGGGAATCGGTCACCTAGCGACCAATCCTATTTTCACAAATAAAAACATGTAAAATGTCTCGTATTTCGAGGTCGTAAACCAACTAGATTCTTTTGAAGAAGGTTGGTTTGCGTCTAATGATTCCACAAGCCTGTTTTGTAAATCAATGTAAATTTTTATTTATATTCTTATTTTGAACCTTAAAGCCTACACGCTAAGGCTCTTTTTTCAATAACGTTTGAGTGGTCGCAAACTGACGAAAATGTCGGACGTAAGCTGGCCGCAAGTGTCCGGGAACTAACAAAACAGCACTTTTTGCTATATCTTTAATTATTTAATAGAAACAATCATAATTTATATTAAAACTTACATTCATTTGATTCCTTGATGTTTTTTCTTCAACCCTAGGTAAAAATTGGAATCAAAACAATGTCACATTTGAGAGTTATGTTACTTCAAAGATGACAAGTCCCACTAACTGGTCGTAAACTGGCATGTTCACCTACCTACTAACATCAGTAACTGTGCAGATGTAAATAGAGAAACACTTCCGCCTCGGAACCGTAACCAAATGTACTCTGTGACCGTAACCCGCGGAACCGCAGTCATATCGCCATGTTCTGTCAGATCTAAAACTATAAATAATTCTCTCCTCAGGGTCTCTGCTCTGACGCCTTCAATCCCCGCGAAACCATAACATCGAAAACGCTCTGCTGCGAACAAGGAAAGATAAAATTATAAAGTCAAATCTATGCGTTAGGTTTTGAATTCTTCGCGCTAAGGCTGTATGGTGTAGGTACCTACCTACATAGATGATTTTGCAAAATAAAAGAAGTATTCATTGTTAAAAACCACAATGGGTGAAGGGAGGGTTACATACAACGCCATCTATGGGCTGGAAATAGCCTACCTGGTAATTTCCATAAGTGACATCTATTGATAAGTTATATGAAACTAGAAGGCCAGCTTTTCTTAGATAATAGATGTCGCTGAAATGATCAAAAATATTTCAATTTTCAGCTCATAGATGACGTTGGTTGTAATGAAACTAACCGTCTTGTCTTTTTAAAAAATGGTAATTTGTCCACTTCGGGAGTGGAACAATTTCAACAAGTTCAAAACAAAAAAATAATTTTTGAAATCGGTCCACTATATTGAGGAGTACGTACCTAATCAAATATAGGTACCTACAAAACCCAGTCATAAATGTGAAGTAGCCTAGGTGTCTATCTATAGGCACAGAATAAAGTGCTATAGGTTATAGGTATGGGTAGGTAGGTAGGTACACTAGGTAGTGTACTACCTCAGGCTTGGTCTTTGATTTAGCCCGACCTTTAGGTTTTGGTAACTCCAGATTTCCGGAATTTGATCCCCGAAAATTGACAAGATACCTAGGTACCTACTTCAGTTTTCGTCGATTCCCAGAACGGCTTCTGATTGCCCTTTTTTGGCATAAGTAAGCTACCTTCCAATCTTTTTTTTCTGTCTTGATACCTAAGTAGGTAAGTACTTACCTACCTATGTTATATTTTAATACTTAAGTAAACTATTTGTCGCCCCCACCAACACCATCTCGTGTATCAATCAATAGGTAGGTAGGTACCTAACTTAAGTACATCATCAATGTAACAATTACGTAGGTAGGTAGGTTATTCTTATTTGATTCGTATTATGTAGCGTCCGTCTCGTCTACGATCGGTCGAGCTCACGTGCGCGTCGTCGGTCGTCCGTCTCGGTCGGAGTGTCGCGCGCGCCTTTACGCCATCACGTAATTTCTTGTTTCGTTATGAGCCTGTCCAGAAAGAGCGATTTACGCGCGTGTCAACACGCGCGTAAGCACTCGCGCGTTCTCGAGATACTAGAGCTACATACATCCCGTCCAGATGCCCTCGCGCGTTAAACGCGCGTTACCTCACACGCGCGTAAAACGCTTGCAATGAGCGGGACTCTCGACTCGCGCGTTTCGTGCGCCGCGCGAGTCGAGATACTCCGGCGCCATTGCTGCGTCCAGTACTACGCGCGTGTCCGTGGCGAGTGGACGTATTTATCTCATCACATGCGCGCGTGAAACGCGAGTGATTTCGCCGCATCTGGACGCAATACAAATCAAAACGCGCGAGTGGACACGCGCGCAAATCGCGCTTTCTGGACAGGCTCTAAGACTACTACCACACGCTCTCGCTCGACTCGACGCACGCTCCAAGCCAAGCCACTCGTCAGTTGCGCGCCGACCGGACTATTCTGCGCCCGCTACCGTCGACTCAGTGCGTCCCTCAGTGTTGTAGTGCCAGTGCTCGTGTTTACAACCCGGACTTCACCGATAATGATGGCTCCCGAGACGGTGGTGACTGTTGACCACAACAAGCCCGCGCCCCAAGGCGGAGCTCCCCAGCAGCAAGGTGGTGCACTGGACTGGCTCAAAATTAACGTCGAATATTTCATGACGCCACCCGGTCTATTAAAAGTTGTCGAATTGGTAAGTAAAATCTACTTTGTCGCTTGAAAGTATGCTGACTATCAGTTAATAGTTTCTTACGATAAGTAGGTACCTACCTAGGTATTAACGCAGGTGTGGGTCAATGGTTTAGAATGGATTAGGAGTACCTAGGTACCTATCTACATTTAGAATGTTTTACTGAGTTGAATTGTTCTCATTGCGTCTGAGCATCATGAGCTTTTAATTTTTGTTCTACTGCACATCCAGCTAACACTTGTAGCCCCCATTATCGTTCATGCGATGCGATGCCGTTAACAGTTATTGCGACCCTCTAACGGCGATGATGCCTGTTGATTGACCATGAAGACGCGAGAAAACTTACCTAAGTAAGATACCTACACCATCTAGAACATCAATTTCACTCCGGTTTTTCTTCGGGCTTTTTTTTGTGTTTGATTTTGCGGCGCCCCTAGCAGTGTTTAGGTCTTGCCTGCAATCAAAAATAAGTAACTCCATCTAGTGCTAATATTTTTGATTGCAGGCAATTAGTATTATTTTATCTGTGCCTATACTTAGTTTTATTTTGCTAAGGTAATAAACTGAGAAAATATTCTTACGTTTATGTTGATTAATTCAAGGTTGCTTATCACAATTACCTACTTGGGGATTCTTATACTTAATGTATGTTGTCATAGATATATTTAGGCATGATGTGTGTAGAGAACATTGTATTTTTGTAATCTTATGCACTACATTGAGGTCATAGAGCATTGTGTATTGTCATTGTTGCTGAGAACGCTTTTTGAAGTGGAGGTCAGTAGGCGAGGTGCGGAGCGGGGAGGGGCCGACACTGCTAGCTGTCAGGCTGTTAAGGTATGCTATGCACCCGGAGAACCAGGTCAAAGTTAATCCCGAATTCATTTTAAACAACGGGTATTCATTTAGTAGGTATCAATAAACCTAAAAGAAAAAATAACACGGACATAAATATTTCGGCATACTGATCTACCTTTATAGTATAGTAGGTAGGGTAAGTACTTTTACCTTAATATGTCTTCAAACCTTTAGAAAAGATTTAGATATTCTGATACTTACTTAATTAAAATTGTAAAATCCTTGGATATTTTACACGGCGTCATCTACAGGAACCCAAAACGAAATTTATTTTAAATTACATTTTATGTTACAAGTTACCAAAGTGCGTCACTACCTGTGTCGCCTACACTTTACAGACACCCGGTTTTGGCCTTACTCTTTAGGTATGGTTAGGTACCTATCTGATGGAATGGATAATCATAAAATGAAACGAATCGCTCTGCCTATAATTTAGTGAATTTTCCTTTATTATTCCTAACAGTTTCATTATAAAGGTTCTTATAGTTTCAAAATTGTGTGGTTCTCGTGAAGGTACCACTGATCATTACTGATGCTTTTACATTCATATTCAAACCGATCTCTCACATAGGTCCTCCTCCTCGCATCGATTTCCTCATTACTGAAGGTCGTGATCCCCTAAATCCGGAGTCTTTTTTACGATGCTGCGCCATTTGTCTTGTCTCTGTCTTTGGCATCGTGGAGCGCATCATGGAGCTATGTGTTCAGTGTGGAACGGATTTGGTCTGACCATCTGAGTGGACTGCGGCCTCTCGGACGTTTGCCCTCTATTTTACCAGTGACCAACAGTTGTTCCAGGTTGTGTCCATCTTTCCTGGCTATGTGACCGAAGAACTCCAGTACTCGGCGTAAACAGATGGTGGAGAGTCTAGTTTTAATCTTCAGTTCACGCAAAATAGACACATTCGTGCGAAAGGCAGTCCAAGGAATCTGAAGCATTTTTCTCCAACACCGTAGCTAAATATGGAAAAAACTAGGGAGCTTACAAGCTTTTTCTTTGTTTCCCTCGAGATTTTGCGGTCTTTCCAAATTTTATGCAGTTGGGCCATTGCATTTTTTGCCATGCCTATACGCCTTCTCACTTATTTTTCGCAGGATCCTGAGTTGCTGATGTTAGAGCCCAAATAAATGAAGTCGTCGACCGTCTCGAGAGGCAAGACGCCTGTTAACTGCATTTGGTTGGTTCTGTCTATTATCATTAGTTTTGTCTTGGAGTGATTAATTTTCAGTCCCAATTCCAGGATAATCTTTTTCATTCTACTCAAGAGTGTGGTGTCGTCTGCATAGATATCTGAGATTGGAAATTTTTGTACCACCTTTAGTGACACCACCCTCCCAGCCTTCACAGGTTCGTCTCATGATGTAGGTACTCTCCATACGCGTTGAATATCTAATCTCACATAGGTAAGTGAACAATAAAGAAAATATCAAAAATTGTTCTTACAGTAACAATGTGAACTTCTAAGTCTTCTAACAATTACCTACTCTAATTGAGTTGATCAACTCGGTAATTAGATCCCTAGGTGTTCAGTTAACATCCAGTAGTCATGTCATGCTATGTCACCAGTTTGTTTATTTTACAAATAGGTACGTATAGCATATTAAATCTTGAGAAACTTTATGACCATCTAATTAAATCAGTTCAGTTTTTTTTTAACAAAATCTGTAACCTACTTCAGTGGGTTAAACAAGTTTAATAAAATGTTTGGTAGAGTAACTAATTTCGTTTAAAATTTCGTCCTGTGGACCTCGTAGGTTAATTGGTAATTTGGTATACAAGCGATAAATTTCGCATTCGTTGCTTATTTGAGAGCGACTTCGGGTGAAAGTTGGCATCAAAAAGAAAGTAGTAGTGTCAACATGTGGTCCGAGTGTGGCTCTGGCGACGCCGACGACGTCGACGGGGCGCGGTGCCGCGGTGTGCCCTGTCGTGACGGTTTCTCATCAATATAGGTACCTAGGCCCTGTTATTCATGTTCAACTGGATTCATTATGGATTATAAAAAAAATTGTAAACAAAATAAAACAGAATTTGCACAGATTAATCCTGTTGTAACGAATATTTAGTTTAGGATAGACGTCGAGCCGTTTTTATCTATATTTTTTGGTTAGTTAAATCATTAGCTAAACTTTCGCATAACATTGATTAGAAAGTTTTTGCTGAATTACAGCAATATTTTACTGGTTAGAAAGCTCAAACTATAGATGTAGAACGTAGGTAGATGAATATCGCCGATGGTAAAAAGAAAGTTTGTTATTTCACATGTTTCGTAAGAGTAAAAACAAATGATTTTGATTTGCTTGAACATCATTTTACTATGTTTGTGGACTAGATGGATGGTAGGTACCTAGGTGAATTGTAGAGTTATTATTTATTGAGGCATGGTAGGGTAGGTACTTATATTAGATCTTTCATGTATGGTAGGTAGGTATCACAGTAGGTACCTCCCTATTAATGTTTAACTACATATTTGATAACATGTGGGTAGAGGAAGCATTGCATAACCAAACGAATGCTTTAAGTGTCGAAAACATGAAAACAGAATTCAAAAAATATAACATCCTACACAGTCTACTGTGGACAGACAAATAAGCAAGCATTCGGTAACATAGTAGGCTGTAACAACATCGTAGGTAATCGGGAGATTATGAAACTAGCAGAAAGTACCTACGAAGGGCGTAAATTTTCTTACAGACAGTAGGTAGGTTACGTTGGGAATGTTTTGAATATGTGTAGGTAACAGAACAGACAACACACAAAAGTGTTATTTTAGCAGTCGATACAGTATTTTGAAATTTTTAAAAGTACATAGGTAGGTACACAGTAAGAAGAAAAATAGGTACCTACTGTTAAACCATGTACCTACTAGATGATGAAACGATACAGGGTCACGACGCGTTAGACATTCTAGTATTTCAGATCCTAGAAAGTTTGTAACTCAACTAAACTTCAGCGTTGGTATGTGATTAAATTGACCCTTTGACGACCTCTGTGGCGCAGTTGGGCGAACGCCCGGCTGAGATGCCGAGGTTGCGGGTTCGATCCCCGCTACGGGACAAATGTTTGGATGTTCTGCAGATATTTGTTCCGTGTCTGGGTGTTTTCTATCTATAAGTAATGTGTATGTATTTACAAACAAAAAAAATGTATCTATGTATTATATCAGTCATCTGGTTACCATAACACAAGCATTAAATTGCTTACCTTGGGACTAGATGACACTGTGTGGAATGTCCAAGGATATTTATTTATTTATTTATTATTTATTATTCATTAGTATTGCCTTTCTAAGGACTAGCCATGCAGTAAAGAAAATATTATATTAGTAAAAAATATCAAAACGTTTCTGTTAAGAAAAAGAAAAAGCATTATGAGTTTCCCGATATTTCGGCACATCATGGTAATTATCTCGTGTCAAGTGTTTATATATAGGTACCTACATACCTAGTTTAAAAAGAAAAAGCAGTTCCGAAATTTCAGATAATTTCGTATTAGGTAGGTGGAGGTACCTACCTATATGGGTAAAATACGAACCGATCTTTTCGTAAAAGATTAATCAACCGATGAATCAGAAACCTTGTCAGGAATTATCGCATGGGCTCACTATCATGTCATGCTTTTATCGTTGTAGGTAGTAGTAACTGCTGTTATATTTAGGTGTACCTACCTATCTCTGCCACGGCACAGCCGGTTATTTTGGGAGGACGCACATCTCTTGTGTTCTTTCACGAGATAATCGACGTTGTTTAGGCGACCACTAGAAAACAGGTCATTTAAAAACACGTTTACCTACCGATAATATGAACTAGGTAGGTGCCTACCAATCAAGGATTCAACCTATTCTTCATAAACTTGCAAGTTGCAACTAGGTATTTAGTTTCCTTTACGTTAGTCATTCGTACAAGTACCTACCTTCTTATTACGAGACGAGGAGTAATAAGTCAGTGGTTAATGAAGGTTTAGTGACCTCTGCCTCTTGACTTTAACACCTCTTGAGTGGTTCTATTGCACTAATCAACGTGAGCTGTGTTGGAATTAAAGGAGAAATTACGGTTGGCTGGCACGCTAGCTTTTGAGTTGCCTATTATAGTAGGTACCTACTTAAGGACTTTATGAAAACATAGGTATAATTGCGTACCTACCTAGGTAGGTACTGTAAGTAATTAAACAATGGTGGATGGCAAACCCATCGCATTTAACCATCCAACCGTTACAGCATTGTTCCACACAGCGTGCATTCCCCTCGAATACGAGTACCTAACCTACCAACTTCAATATAGGTATGTACCTAGTATACCTAGGTACTTACAATTACTTATCGAAGGCCGCGCAGCATTCACATCATTCAACTAAAGACACGTCTCATTATCTTCATCACAAACTTCCTTTCAAGCATTTTAGATTGAGCATTTTGTTTGTAAACATTGACGGGCATTGGTCGGCTCCTGCTGCGATGTAGCGTTAAATGTCACGGTTGCGAAATCAAGGTCAATGAAATTGAAAGAACTTTCTTTTATAAAGTCATTTTTCCTTGTGATGTTTGCCGCAGGGCTTGGAACCGGTTTGAAATTTACCCGTTCGAAACCGTTATAAACCGTTATTCCACTTTTTTTCGTTCGAACGTAAACGTTATCGCGAACGAATGAAACACCTTAATAAACCGGTTTATTTCACAGCGCACCTAAGACGCGATTGTGTCGCCGTTGACCGAGAGTTGCCTTTTTCCGTCAACAGCGAGAGTCTCGCTTGGTAATTCATTCCGTCTCACTTCCGCGCGCCCCGTTGTTGGTTGAATCGCATCTTTCTTGAGAGCTCTCCGGTAAAATTAGTTTATTGTGCGTTAGGTTAGGTTTATTTACATTTACATTTTGTATGAAATTTCGAAACTTTTTAGGGCCAAGACATAATTATCGCGACGAAAATTTTTTTTTGTGTTTTTTAAGGACTAGCCCAGCAGGTTAGTTTTATTTAGTGCAACTGAGGCTAAGCCTTCACAGCTATCCATGCTTTGGCACAAATAAAAATAAAAAAATAACAAAATATATTATGAAAAAGTATTATTTAATTTTTTGAAAGGTATTTTTGTTGGTTTTTAGCAGATTTTACGAAAGTTATTAACACTTGACACGAGATTATTTACCATGATTTGTGGTTTTAGTGTTTATAATGTTCAAAACCATGATAGTTTAAAAATTTTACGAAAGTACTTTTTTTTTCTTTATTTTTTCTATATTATTTATCTATACCTATATTTTCTTCTCTATATTAAGTTGGTTGTTTTAAAGTGTTCAAAAAATTTTTAAAACAATAAGTAATTAAAAAAAAACTATTTTTTTTTGGGTTTTAAGCAGATTTTAGGAAATATTTTTTTTACTTTTACTTTACTTTTACTTTTTTACTAATTTTTTTTGAACCCTTAAAACTATACAAATGATAGGTACTTTACAATCGATATCGTAAAGTACCTAAAAAATTAAAAAAAAATAGAAAAACGAGTAAATCTATTTTATTTCATATAGATACATGATTACCTACTTATAACAAGGTTTTTTAAATTGTTTAATTAATTGTTAAGATTATTTCGATGTTGCTGTTTTAAAGAGTCTACATATTTTAATATCTTAATATACGCTTCGGAACGCATACAAGGAGGCAAAAACTGTAATTCTCCAATTAACAAGTTACCGAAGTAATAATTCACTTCTAAAAATGATGGGATTGCAATCAGTCAGACCATGATACCTATATATGATACCACCATGAAAAAAAAATGAAGAAAATATTTTTTCTCCTACGCCCACTTTATTTAATTATAGTTATTAATTTTATTAATTATTTTCGAGGTTTATATACAGTTCATTTACATATTATAACTAGTAGCACGTCCCGGCTTCGCACGGGTGTACTAATGAAGCTACCGGGATAAAATATAACCTCCCGTACAGTCCATTTTAAACACCCGCGAAAGAATTTTTGAAATCGGTTGAATAGTTTCGGAGATTACCTACCTCCGTCAAACAAACAAACAAACATACAAAAAAATTTTCCTTTTTATATTATTAGTATAAAAGTATAGATAGTATAGTACCTATAGATAACACCATATTAGGACAATATCTACCGTACTAACTCATAATATTTATCGAAGAAAATAAACACGTACCTAAATTAAAGAAAATGCATTTTAGTGTCGAATAAAGATAATTATCTATCTATTATGTCGGCTACTTACTACCTATTACTACAATTTTTTTTTACCATAAATTTATAGGTATCTAGGTACCTATTTAGTTAATTAGAACCAAAAATTCAAACTATTATCTCGAACTTACTATCAATGTTAAAAATTATGTCATCACTAGCTGCGCCCCGCGGTTTCACCCGCGTAACCCGCGTAAATCCCATTCGCGCGGGAATATCGGGATAAAAAGTAGCATGTGTTGATCCAGGGTATCACCAATCTACATACCAAATTTCAACCAAATCGGTCCAGCCGTTTTTGCGTGAAAGAATAACAAACATTCTCACAATTTTTCACATTAATAATATTAGTAGGATTCTCATAATAATAGTTTTAAAGTAAAATAGGAACCTAAGTACCTATCTATAAGTATACAATATTTTTTACTTAGGTACCCATTTAAATAAAGGTAGAACGAACTGGGTAAAGTAAGTCCGGCTTTGTGCGCAGCGCACTTCTTGTATCCAGTCTTCGAAGATAAATAACCAAATCAACGCGGCGCGCCCCGCGCCGCGGCACCTGTGGCGCTAGCGTGCTCGCTTTTTGGGAAAGAACTGTTCATTTTCGTTATTTACCGGTTTTTTAGAACAAAACCGCTTGGACCGTTCCACTCGCATTAACCGCTCCAAATAGAGGTTACATTGGAGCATAACCGTAAGATAAAGGTTTGTAGGTATTTAAGGCCAAACCGGTTTAAAATTAACCCGGTTTCCAAGCCCTGGTTTGCCGTGTAATAAACTCTACCATAACTGCGTAGGTATGCAAACTGGGAAAGTAGAGTCGAGACTGTTGCTTCAGACTAAAACTGAGAAATGTGCCAAATCGTTTTCATATTTTATTGAATGGCAGGCTGGTTAGTACCTACCTACTTTGTTTAATCGCTGTCAGACTCGATCTGAAGATTGCATCATTTCATGAGCGTGAGCGCACCCAATTTAAATTTACACATTGCTTCAAATTGGTGACCGGCGAAGTTGTTAATAAATGGATTGCCTTGACATGACGTTGTAAATGCCACTTTCAGGAAATCTACAATTCTAGAGAGTAGAGTACCTACCTACCTACCTACCAAGATATGGCGTCATATCATAACATAGACATCCCGTAAAATATACCAAGACACAATGCTCCCATGCTCCAGCTCTAATAATAACAGACCACCGCACCGTAGAGATGTCGAGAATCAGGCTGATTTTATGTTTATCGATCACATTACTAAATAATGTACTTAAACCTTTTTTGAAAATAAACACATTTTTATTTTTTTTATTTTTATTACTAAGCGATGGACAGGAAAACCTGATACACTTTACCTGCTTTAGGAATAAAGAGGCTGATATATATGATAAACAATGAAAACGTTAAACTTCGAGGTATGAAGATAACAAGTAGGTACAGTCAGATTGCGATTCAGATTGTGTTTACCTATTTATGATAACAAAGAAACATCGACTTTTTAATTCACCTACAGTTACAGATAGCTTTTATCAGTGAGTATTGCATTGCCTAAACATTTTTCCTTAAATAATTCAAGCTTTAATGATACGAACGCCCTTGTATGAAGTATGGTCATTGAACCGGCTAGAAGGCAGATCTGACGTTTGGTTTGGGCCGTAGCCGCACGCACCCATTGACCCGAATGCCTACCTACCTCGATTGCATTCTGGCTTTGCAATCACTTAGGAACCTACACTTATTTTAACTCTATCAATGAATATTTAAACTAAGTAGGTACCTAACTATCTTAGGTAGGTACTTCATGCCTTGGGTCTGTGTAACCGTAGAACATGATGTATTGATCACTGTTTGATGAATAAGTTGGTACCTATATTATTTTCATGATTAGGTACTTCAGCATGCATTGTCATTGTTTGTTTCAAGCTTCAGCCAATAAAATGTTCTAATCTATTTTTTTACTGTTTGCTAGGTATCTGCTTCCTCATTGTTAGGTATAATCTACACTATATATATAATATAATAATAATATTATAAAGAGGAAAACTTTGTTTGTTTGTTTGGTTGTAATGAATAGGCTCAAAAACTACTGGACCGATTTTAAAAATTCTTTCACCATTCGAAAGCTACATTATCCACGAGTAACATAGGCTACTTTTTATCCCGATATTCCCGCGGGAACGGGACTTACGCGGGTGAAACCGCGGGGAGCAGCTAGTCTGTCTATAAAGTCGTGAAAATAAATGAGGGCGCTGCTAACATGTAGGTGTATAGCAACCCTATAGTGTGACATAACTGATTTTGATACTTACAGTTCATTCCACGTAAAAGTTCCTACGAGATTTTTGGCGGGAATTTGAGAAGGCATGTCTTTGTTTTATTTTTTTAAAATAATGTGGGATTAATAGGTACTGTTGAGTGTTCATACATACATAGGTGAAGGCAAATGAAACAAAATTGGATATCATTGTCTTTTTTATAAGAATTTTATTTTTTTGCCTTAGAGCACAAATATTAAAATCGTCCATTGCTTTCTTTGGCCGACCTTACTGTGTTTCACAGGAGTTTCAAACTTCCCATCATTCTTGAATGAAACCTTTATTTACTATTCGCCTAACCGTACTTTCTGATTTACCTACCTGATTTTTTTTTTTAATATTAAGTAGGTACTGAATGTAATCAAAAGCATTTTAAAGCATTTAAAGGTACCTATCTACTTCTAAATATATATAAGTAACCGCTAGTCACCTTACCTTGAGTCAGAGATTCTGATATAACATAACATCGATTATCGTGTTCGAAGGTATCGGTAGGTTTGTCAAAGCAGGCTCGCTTCAGTGCACGAGCCTCTCCCTTACGTTCCACGTCACCTAGCATCAGTAGCAATCCAAGACAAAAGTATCAGCATGAATTTCTACATACCTAGGTACTACCTACACAAAACAAACTATTTTTCTAGGAGAATAAATAGTAAATTGTTATAGGTACAAGGAAAGACAGGCAAGTTTTCGATGCACGAGATGATTTGCGATAATACCTAGGTAGTTTGAGTGCATCGAAGGGCCTTTCTTCCGAGGTATACCTACCCTACACTCTGCTTTTCATTACGAATTTGAGGAAATTACCAAAAAAATTGTTGAAAATTTAAATTTCACACACGAAAATTACCTGTCTCGCTTTTTTTTGTATCTAAAGTTCTTTTAGTTAAACGAAGACGAAGACCTACCTATGAACTCATGCGAACATGGAGTGTCTCTTGATGTCTGAACGAATAACGAAGATACCTTCCTATTGTAAGTAGGTAGGTATCGAATAAAGACGGAAGACTACCTACCCATGACATGCTAAAACGATATAGGTGACTCTACATTAAAACATGTATTATCTATAGGTATACCTACCTATTTATTTATTTATTTATTTATTGGGAAACCAACAGCGATACACAAAGAAATATCTGTACAGATACTACATTAGAATGGCCAATTACAGGTTTCCACGGAGAATACAAAAGAAATATTTATGGCTAGTACCTATCAAAGGCATCTATCGATCCATGGTTAAGTAATTAGTGGCAGCGCCATTGTGGATTGTTGTTTATCTACTAACTCCAAGGACGATGGTCTCTCTAAGGAATGTCCGTGATACAAACTCAGATAGAGCTAGTTGTGTAGGTAAGGTACCTATGTAAAATGAGTCGTAAAACCAGTCGTAACTTTTTAAAAAAGAATGGTTGAGGACTATATTTTAAAACTTTGAAAATACATAATTACCTACCTATATTATTTTGTGTGTTGTTTTTCTATTAGCAGGAGGTACATAAACTATATATAGGTAATTGCGGTAGGTAACCGAATAAAAATTAAAATAATTTAGATGGTCGATAAAAAATAAATTAAAATTAACATTCTCTTTTATTCAGCAAAAAGAAATAAATGTTCACAAGAACCTCTCTTTGAAATACAACTTGCCGAAAACGGTTTGGTTAACGATTTTACTTTTACTTTTTGCTCAAAAGAGTGTAGGTACACGGCAAGTCATTCGACTGAACTCATAGGGCAATTTTATAATACTTAGGTACATAGGTACTTAATAGTGTTTATAAAATTAACTTATTTTTTATTTTCGTTTCAAAAAATAACGTTGCCTGCCTCGCTACGCTACCCGACTGCAAACTGCAACCGACTTGGTTATAATTTTATGGTAATGAGCATAGAAATGAAAGTTCGTTATTTAAGAACACTGATTTTGTTTATAAAACCGATCTGAATAAAAGTTAGATTTGAATAGTTCAGGAAAGCGAATAAGTAGCTAAATAGTAGGTAAAGCTAAATCAGAAATTTCCAATAAATAAGGTAGGTAAGTAATTGTACGTACATTACATAACATACACAGATAAAATTGGTACATAGTACTATTTCAAATAAGTGATAACAGGGAGCGTTCTGGCTCTTTCGTATTTTTATATTGTGTCGAGTCGGAAATCCGGTCACGTATCGTTATTTGGAGCGAGACTGCAACGTGTAAAAGCGATGATGGTCTGTGAACCCATTGATGTCGGCTCGAAATGGCGGTCGCGTCCCATGCATACGCATGGCGCGGCGCGACGACGCACTTTCACCGAGCAACTGTGCACGTGCCTGCCTCCAGTGACACACTTGCTTGACCCCGTTCGACATCCTCTGGATGGGGAAGATAAAAAAAACAAGCATTCACTGAAAAATTATGAATTATTATTATCGGGGAAAGCATTAGACCGTATGCCAGTGTTAGCGTGTGCGAAGTGCGAACTGATCAAATAAATGACACTATACCTACACAACGGGTTACGGTACTGTGGCGTGGTCGCACCGTAAAGAGAGCTAGTTTTTTTGGTATACGTGTTCAGTTATCGGTGGAATTTCTACAAATAACACCTGTTATTGCGACAGAGAGTTCGCGCGATATGAAACCGGTTCTTTGTCGAGGCCGCGGTGAAGGCGGAGTCGATGCAGCCCCCGCGATCTATGAGGCTCTAATCGGCTCTATGCACATGTAGTTACAGATGACACGAAGCAGGAAATAGCTCTAGGTACCTATAAATGCTGTGACATTTGATAAATAGCAGAGGTAACTAAAACATGATAAAAAAACATTACAACATTACATCTCTACACATTTTTAAAAAAATTCGGTAGGTACAAGACTGAGCGCTTGTTTTAACATCAGTAAGGTAGATGTGATGAGTACCTACACCAAGGACCTAAATGGTTGTAACCAACATTAAATAGCATTAACCCAGTTACTATTTGCAGGGATTATTGTTCGAACACTCAAAGGAACTAATGAAAAGACTACTTGTACTTGTACTTGTAGGCTGAAAATAGTTTTAGAAGGCAGTAGGCGTTAACAGGTGGGCCTTGTCATAGAGCTTTGAGGAAACAGAAATGTTAATATTAAGAACAAATACTTGGTGCTTCATTACATTCCTATATTATGTCTATTTCAGCGTAGGTAGTGAAATAGTAGATTGCTATACAAGGGGGCAAAGGCATTTTTTCTATGCACGAGATGGTTTATCGCGCGAGCGTCAGCGAGTGCGATAATAGTTCGAGTGCATCGAAAAGCCTTTTCCCCGAGGTAAGCACTCTACTTTTCATTACGAATATGAGGAAATTACCAAAAAAATTGATGTAAAATTTAAATTTCACACACGAAAATTAGCTGTCTCGCTTTTTTTTTAAATCGACTAGTTTAATATTTACTAAAAGCAGCTAACGATGGCATGGCATAGCTGCGTTCCAGATTTAAAAAAAAATACTGACTGATAGAATGGCTATAAAAGTAGTAGGCATTCTACCAGTAGTTTTTTTTGATGATGAAACAAATTTAAATAAATAAAATAAAATAAATAAATATAATATAATTAGTGCTAGAGAAGCACAAATTCGTACAAGAGAGACAAAATATCCAGCATCTGATTGAGTAAAGAAGAACTTGAACACTTAGCATGCATCGACATGCCACAAAAGAAATGTCAAAAATGAAGTTGACATTTGACAGTTATTTACTTTCCTGCCCTAGGGCAGGAAAGTTCTTGTTTTCCCTAGGGACAGAAAATGCTACTTTGAACCCTATAATCAGGCAACTTCGTGCGTACTTTCCGTGTATGAGTAATGAAAAATATTTAACTACGCAGCCAGGGCTGCTAAACGTTAAACCACATCTTTATCATGTGACTGTGAACATAAAATTTGCATAGCGGTTTGGTAGCATTTTGCCAGAAAGGCTTAGGGCCCCCGCAGACGGCCGACTTTTTGTAGGTGGAAAAGTAGGTCGCTTTTTCGACCGATTTTGTCACCTACTTTGTCACCGACTCCAACGCACACGACCGTCACTTTGTAGGTGGCTAGTGAGGTGACAGCACGTCGAAAAATATTATAACGGTGGATTTGCAAAGGAAGATAAGCTATAGCTAGCTCTCTTTTCTTATGTAAGTAGGTACCTACCTACCTAACCAAAAACTTTTGCGTGTGATAGTACCTATGTTCAACTACATGGTACCTACCTACAATACAAAGGAAGGTGTAGGTACTGTTTGTGAGTATGGATGTATGGTTATTTCTCTTTCACGAAAAAACTACAAAACCGATTGTATACCTACTATGGGATATAGGTAGCTAATGACATGGTATAATATCTCTAATCTTAGTTCATTCATGTTTTAAAATCTGTCATTTACTCGTGAAAACCTATAATTGGCTTTCTGTCTTTTATACTTGTGTGTTTTTTCTGTAAAGAAGCTGTTGGTTTTCCAATAAATAAATAAATAAATAAATAAATAAATAATACATAGGCTACTTTTATCCTGATATTCCCGCGGAATTCGTTGAAATTACAATAAGTATTTAATAAATTACATGGTTAGGTAAGTAATATTATTATTATTAATCCAATAACAATAAATTATAATTATGAATGATTGAACCTACTTATCTACCAGAAGTGTACCTAGGTACCTAAGCAAATAAAATTCGGAGTAAATAGTCCACTTGCGGAGTAAGCTCTATCACTTATTTCGAAAAGCGCATCACTAAACGACCTACACATTCGGAGTCGGTGTCGGGTCGGTCGGAATGCCACCTACTTTTTTCTCACCTACTTTTTGTAGGTCGTGTGCGTTGCGCTATTGTTGTCAGTACGTTCTATTTTTCGACCGATTTTTCCACCTACAAAAAGTCGGCCGTCTGCGGGGGCCCTTACTGTGCTAATTAATAGCAAGATAAATCTGCTCTAGCTTAAATAAGCCGGTGTGACGTTTTCGGTTAAGCAGTGAGCGCTGTGTTTATTGCATATGAAGAGTTCTATGTATTTCCAAGGCATTCTTGCACTAGACTTTGAAAATACTAGGTATTCAAATGTTAATAATCGTTACTAACGTCTTTTAAGAGCTTACATCATAAGGCAGTTCATAACCCAAGTTTACATATTCCGCTCAAACTAGCTTCTTAAGAATTGCGCAAGCGCAATTGCCATGATGTACTACCTACTTACCTAAACAAATGTATTTTGTAGGTTGTAGGCAAGGAAAGTGAGATCATATTTTCGAACTTGAGAATACGTTAACTTAAAGAAGGTATTTGATTTTATTATATCAACGTTATCAAGGACATACACACCCACGAGACCAGTTATTCGGAATGGAACAGTAAAATCGGTATCATGTCTTGGTAGGTTCTCGTGATGGTGACGTTATGCGTCGTGTCATGCTCTCATCTCGGACGATGACGCAGACTGTAGGTAGGTACTAGGGATAATACTAACCTTGGTACTTTAGGGGCAAGTTTCACCATTCTAAGTAAGCTAGTTTTCTGAGTAGGCAGTACCACAGATAAAAAAATGTATTATTTTATCTGTGGCAGTATTGCGCTTATTGGCTGTCACCTTCGCTTATATTTGCAGGAGTTACCTATTTGACGTTTTATTTTACGTGTAGAAGTAACGTTACTTAAAATGACTAAATTTTTTTTAAATAAAACTTAGGAATGTTGGATGTCTATTTCGGAGCTTTTGTTATCTCTCTCTATGGTTTAAACGTTATGAGATGAAGATATGTCATCATAGTGTTCTACATTTTTCGTTTCTATTCTAAAGTGATTGTAGAATAGAAATATTTCTTACAGTCAGAACATTTACTGATGTAAAGTTTTTGCTTATAAGAGACCTTACGTGTCTATCATCATGAGTCATACAGCTGCTAGCTGACCGATAAGGTGGATTATGTGGTGTCGAAAGAACTTATTTAGGTACGTACCTTGGAAGATATTTATTGCTACGTTTGCTAAAAATCATCATTTAAAATCATAAATTTTTACTCGATACCTATTTTTTTTTTAGAGCAAATATTTAGTATAGGTAGGTAAGGTACTATTAATTATAAATTAAAATTACCTATGTAGGTATGTACCTACTCTATAATTATACATAATTATTTACGCCCCGTTGGCGTTGCTGGTTAACAATAAGTACCTACTTTATTTTTAGTAATTTTAATTGTTAACTTTTTCCTCATACCATCGTTGATCAAATCATTAGGGACAAATCGGTATTTAATACTTTTTAGATTAAGTACTTAATTGATATAATAATTAGTGATTGGCTGTAGGTAGGCTAGGCGCAATATAATGTGGTGTTAGGTATCATGTATCATAATGCCTTATGTATTCTATTCCGTTCTTCTTTATTAATATAGATAGACTTAAAAATACTATTATAATGTCTTGATCTTGTCCTTTAATATTTTGGCCACCTACTGTGGGTACACCTGTCATGAGGATAGTGAATTGAATGACTATACATGTGAAGTTAATCTGTATCATAACTAACTATAAGTTATGATACAGATTAACTTAACTTATAACCTATATCTACCACACATATCCATTTATGAAACTAATGTTCCTATTTGTATTTTCCAGATACTCGGTATCCTGTGTATGGCACTGGCCTCTCCCTGGTATTCGACGTGGTTTGTCTTCGTAGCTGTCACCAGTTTCATCACAACTCTCATGTGGAGTTTCGTATACTTCCTAAGCATCAAAGAAGCACTGAAACTGCCTATCAACTGGGTTTTATCTGTAAGTATCTTACATACCAGTCTAATTATATTACTCGTTTAACATACCTACCTACTTTGTGATCTTAGTGTTGAACAAAAAGAGAAGAGTAAAAACTAAACTCATGCCTTAACATCAACTAGATTTATACAGTGTCAGGAGGCATATTTGCCTATATTTACCAAGACGCCATAGTGCCTAGGACATTTGCTGACATGGACATGGGTTAGGCTTGCCCAGCACCAGCCATATTCACAAGAAAGAATGGCGTGGGGCTGACAAAACTTTTTTTATGTTTTCCTCCTCGAGGGCCGTGATGGCTGAGTGGGACGTACTTCGACTTTCGATTCGAATGGGGTTCGATTTCTGGTCGTGCACCTATTGATTTTTCCTTTCCAAAAATATAAATTTAATGGCTCATTCACACCATCAAACGAGCTCTAAAGAGATCAGGACATGAACAATCAGTAAGATAATTATTTTATTGCTTAGATCACCGAGTAACGGTTGAAGGAGTGTACATTTAGGATCCAAGCTTTGGTCCGAGCTTTTGGTCTCTTGGTCAACCCTTCTAAGTCTCAGGCCCTAATCTGTGGCAGTTCCTATATGTTACACAAAGTTGGCCAATCACCTATACCCCCTCTCTTCTATAATGATTCCCCTATTGCTTACTCCGTTTTTGCCAAGAATTTAGGTGTATTCTTTGAGCCTACACTCTCATGGCAGAAGCAGGTAAATGTAATTAGTCAACGAGTTCATTATTCCTTCCATTCTCTCAAGCGTTTACAAAAATTTTTACCTTTTCAAACTAAAATCACCTTAGCTCAATCACTCCTTCTTCCCTTACTCGATTATGCGGACACTTGCTTCCTTGACGCCACGGAGGAAATTTTTAATAAACTTGAACGTCTTCAAAATTTATGCATCCGATTTATTTTCGGTTTGCGTAGATACGACCACGTTTCAATGTTCAGAGCTCAATTAAAATGGCTTCCTATTCGTCGTCGTCGGCGTGATATGCACATTCTCTCACTTCTCTATAACATTCTAAACAATCCACTCTCTCCTTCTTACCTTCGTGAACGTTTTGAATTTCTATACTCTGTTCCATGTAGAACATCTTTATCCCTTCGTCTTAAATGTCCTGTTCATTCTTCCAGCCGCTACAGTGGCTCCTTCACTGTTGCTTCAGTTACTCTTTGGAATTCTCTCCCTCATGATATCCGTGCTAGCCCCTCCATCTCTATCTTCAAACGTAAAGTTAAAGAGCATTACCTCTCTTTATGATATAATTGTAGGTAGGTATTTTATTTATTTATTTAAGTACTTATTTTTATTTAGTTTATGTATGTAATTATTATTTGTTTATTTAGGTATATTTAACTGTAGGTATATGGAATGTATTAAGTTGTAATGGTATATGTAAGATAAGGAATATTTCTGCTTTTTTTATTTTATTTTCTTATGTTTGCGCGTACACCCACCTGTAAAACTCCATCTCTCTCTCCCAATTACTGGTTAACTGGAAGAGAACTCTTTTTAGGGTTAAGTTCGCCTGTGCGATTACTTTATATGTCTATTTTGTTAAGTTTCTGTTATTTTATGTGCAAAGTATAAATAAATAAATATCCAATTGAAGCCAATTCAGGCTAATTTCTAATTTGAAAGTATGTGAGCGAGGATGTGTTTCAATTAGGTACCAAGTAGGTACCTAATTAGGTACTCGTAACTGATTCGATTGGAAATATACTTTTTTAGGTTGCAACATAAACGATTGATAAAGCGCGTAGAATAGATGAAATAAAACTTTTTAACAAAAATCCTTCTATGCGAGTAAAGCTGCAGGGAGGTTATAATTTTACCGAAACATGTGCCGGTGTGCGATAGTCAGTCGTCTTGCTTACTAGAAATGATTTATGAGATATTTATCAGACTACCTTGCAGAAGAATTATCTCACTTGGAATACTGTAAACAATAGGTATAATCTTATCAATACATTCCAAACTTGAATATACGTAGGTACCTACATTATGGTAACGGAAATCTATATATATAAAGGAGTGGTCAAAACGTATGCAACAAGGTTTCTCTGAAACTGTAAGTGCTATTAAACTGAAATTTTGCATGTAGGTTTCTGTAATGACCTAGATGCTGGATAAGAACGGATTTTTCGATCAGAGGTCAATTCGAGGTCAGAGGTTACTTTTTTTGTAACTTTTGTATGGTGACAGTTAGATTGTTGAAATTTTGAGTGTAGATTCTTGACTTGAAATAAACGAAAACTTGTTTCAGGATTTTTCAAAATTTTTACCCAAAGGGTCGATTTGGTTGGATCAAAGTTGGGCATTTTTTGACCTTTTGCGATATCTTTGTATCCAGAAGAGCTATGATGATGAAACTTTGCATGTAGGTTCCTTTTAATACTTGGTCACTCATTATGGACAAATTTTAAGGTCAAAGGTCAAGGGAGAGGTCAAAAGTCATATTTTTCATAGCTACATAATGGTGACAGTTGGAGCGTCAAAATTTCAAGTAAAGATTCTTAGTTAAAAATAAAGGTAAACCTGTTTCAGGGTTTTTCAAAATTTTAACCCTAAAGGTCAATAAGGCAGAGTCAAAGTTGGCTAAAATTTTGACTTTTCGTGATATCTCTGGTGTTGGAAGAGTTTCAAAGTTCAAATTTGGCATGTAGGTTTGTTTTATGACGTAGGCTCCTATTATGAATGAATTTTTAAATCAAAGGTCAAATTCGAGGTCAAAAATGCAAATTAAAAAAAACATGATTTACCTTCCAACGCATCTCTGAACCCACAAGTGCTACGAAGCTGAAATTTTGCACGTAGGTTTTTAATAAAACGGAGATTCTTGCTCAAAACGGATTTTTCGATCAGAGGTCAATTCGAGGTCAGAGATCAACTTTTTATAACTTCTGTATGGTGACTGCTGGAACGTCAAAATTTAGAGTGAAGATTCTTGACCTAAAATAAACGAATACCTATTTCAGGATTTTTCAAAATTTTAACCTTAAAGGTCAATTTGGTGGGGTCAAAGTTGGGCATTTTTTTACCTTTTGCGATATCTTTGCATGTAGGTTCCTTTTAATACTTGGTCACTTATTATGTACAAATTTTAAGGTCAAAGGTCAAGGAAGAGGTCAAAAGTCATATTTTTCATAGCTACAAAATGGTGACAGTTGGAGCGTCAAAATTTCAAGTATAGATTCTTAGCTGAAAATAAACGCAAACCTGTTTTAGGTTTTTTCAAAATTTTAACCCTAAAGGTCAATTTGGCGGAGTCGAAGTTGGTTAAAATGTTGACCTTTACGATATCTTTGAAACTCCAAGAGCTTTGAAGCTCAAATTTTGCAGGCTGGTTCCTTGAGGAACATAAGCGCCGCTTTTACAAAAAGTAGAGGTGCCTGTTTCTAAAGTCATCGCGGATGAAATCGCGCGCGGGACGGCTAGTATTAATAGATAAGGAATGGGTTTAGAGTACCACCCTATCATATTTATATTACCTGGGTATTATTATAATCTGTGGTGAACAGATAACAACCCATGGGTGATACTAACCCAACCTCGTTTTGTCTTTAGGTAGAGCATGATTCTTGATTATAAAATATCTAATTGTTACTCGCTTAATATTTGAGAATTTGAGATTTTTTAAAATTATTGTTGTTTTTGTATTAATACTTACTGGATGCATAGTAATTTACAATATACAAAAAATGTTGGGTAGTTAGTTTTACATTCAATTTTGGTACCTACTTAATATCAGAAATAGCACATATTGAAACGAACACGTAAAAAAATATTATAATTTGCTAGCCCACTGGTTTCAGTTCTACTAGTCTTCATCCTTCTGTCATCTTAATATTGATTCAGTTTCTTTACCAACGCATATTCGCATTTTAATTACAGTAGGTTAGGTACCTACTGTGATTCATCTGAATGGTTTATAATAATATTTTTGATTTCCAGGAGCTGATCAGTACTTCAATAGAAGCATTTCTGTATCTGATCGCCTTCATTGTGCTTTTTGCGTCGACGGCTGGGTACTACGGCCACGGCTATGGAGCGAACGTTGCGGCAGCGGTAAGTTTCTTTGATTTTTTTACATAGTGGTAAATAATTAAATAATTTTTTTACATAACATAAAGATCTTGAATGACGACGATAAAAAAATAAAAAAGAACGATAGGTATTGGAAGATTTAAATTTAGGATTTTGGAGGGAATTGTTATATTTTATTGATAAGGAAGTAAACGCAAACGCATCCAAATATTTTTTTTTTTATTTGCAAAATCTCTATATCTTATCGTTTTCAAATGACTCTCAAATAATCTGTTACCGACTGAGTTAAATTAAACAGCCAATGATACATAATAATACATAACAATATAACTTAGTAAGCACCTTGCTTGGCTAAATGTGTGTCATGCATGACAGGCCCACAATGGTATGCAGCGGTGGCAATGTGCAGTCAGATTATTTTTCAAGTCTCGGTGACCTTTGTACGATGAAACGGGTTTTCAAATTACCTCAGCCAGTTCATGAAATTCCCAAAGCCAAGTTTTTAAAGTCAATAATAATTAGTACGTAATAAACAAATTCACAAAAAAATTAATAAGGTCCGTAGGTGCCTCAGCTTTTTCTAGAAAGTAGTAAATTGTATGATAGTTGATAGATAGGTTTATTTTAGTTTTAGATGCCTATACATAATACCTATAATACGACTTAACATAAACTTTATTGTACCTATCCATTTTTTTTTAATTAGTCATTTAAATTCGTCATGCTTTTATAAATCTTTAACAATCAAACAAATTAGAAACATTTACCTAATTACATTTTTGAGCACGTTGTATTTATATGATTTATTTATATTAACCTATAAGTGACCTACGTCATATGTATAATAATATGATTTATTCATCTGAAATAAATAATAAGAACGAATATTATTTTCTGACGCTGTGTCGTTTGTTTTGGCAGGTGTTCGGTATCTTCAACACAGTGGCATACGCAGCCAGTTCCTTCCTGCTGTATAGAGAACACAAAATGGCGGCTTCGACGGCAGCGTGAGAAGCAAACCAGCGGACAGCTCCTCTATGAGCCTTCACGCGTTCGTCTCGCTTTCCACTTCATATTATAATAGCCCACATAAAATAGTGCCGTTGATCACGATATGTTTGGAAATATTAAAAATAATCCAGTAAACGTGGACTTTGTAACCTACCTACTCGATAGGTAGAACTTAAACGACATCTAAAAACGTTTTTGCATTTTAATATTAGTAGATACCTACGTAGTTAAACTGGTTAAAATTCTCAACTTTGGGTCATAAAAATCTCTGTAATTCGTTAACAAAATGTTGAGTACTTACCTACAAGTAAACTATGACGTAGGCACTACTAAATGTTAATCTCAATCATGTTAATTGCTTAGAAACATAAAGTGATCAAAAAGGGTAATTTGACCAAGTTATTTTTGAATACTTACTACTTTAAAACAGACATTTCACAATACTTAAGTAATTGATTTGTGTCTAAGTTAAGGTGGTACTATTTTACATAGCCTAAGAAATATTACTGGTTTTATAGGTATACTTACATAACTACCTACGTCACATGTAAATAGACACGCATTTATTTCTTACACGTTAATGTAAAAAATTAAACAGAAGCGTCCAGATGTTATTATGCCTTTAAGCTTATTGTGTTCGAGCTAAGTAAATGTTAAGTAACATATTTTTAACCGTGGGTTCTTCAAAAAATCTCATCTCTGCAATAACGTTCCCACCTTTTATTTTAACGACATTTTTTACCTGTCATTCCAAAATTATCCGTGGCAGTCGATTAATCGATTAACTTAATTACTTACTAAAATGTGCCGTTAGTACTATAAACTGCAAAAACAAACAGCTACTTATATATTTATTGTTAAGAATTACGTTAAAGCTATATGAAAATAATTATGATAATTTATTATGGTTGTTATAATTTTATGTTAGCCTAGTCTTTCAGAAGAGGGGTTAGGATTTTAATGAACAAAACGAATTATTGTAACCTTCGTAGTTTATAAAAAAATTAATAATGTGACTAATACAGGATTGTATTGTATCACTCGAAAATACTGGATATTTCAAATATTTGGAAGTGTAGGTAATTAATTACCTCACTTAATAAAATTGCCTTCATTCAGACAATACCTTTTAAATCCGTCCAGAATCTCTAATACTTATACCTTTTACCACCTTTACTTCATTTCTTGAAGCGAGCTAATAGGAAGATAAATAAACTCACGTGATTGGTTGTCAAAAATAATTGTCTATCTCGTGATTGGCTAGATTGTCAAATAAATTGTCAATTGTCAAATCTAGCCAATCCGAGAATAGATATATTAGCTCGCTTCAAGATATGAAGTATCTAGAGTAGACCTATTTTATGAATCATACACAGACAGTTCAAATTAAATTCCTTCTAAAACAATTCTAATTTGTCAATAGGTAAATAACTTTTTGAAATTGTGTTTGAGATGAGTTTTTTTTTGCGATAGGCACTGGCTGATAAGAATTTCAAATAATTTGGATTTGCAGTTGGACTGGACGTTTTAATTTGAATTTAATTGGACTGTGTGAATGTTAGTAACGTTTTAAGAGTTGCCGCAAAACGTCGACGAGAAGTTAATTGTACCTAAAGAATTTTATAAGTATGAATTAATCTTTAATTATTTTGTAAAAAGTAATAAATATATTTTAACATTATATTTGATGTTTTACTATTACATCACACTTGATATTACAAAATCAATGCAAAATATAGGTAGGTACTTACATAGGACCAGTTGAGTCATCTAAGGATCGTTATTTATTTACACAATCACAATAATATTTTTCATTACCCATACACGGAAAGTACGCGCGAAGTTGCCTGATCATAGGGTTCAAAGTAGCATTTTACGTCCCTAGGGAAAAAAAATACTTTCCTGCCCTAGGGCAGGAAAGTATTTTTTTAATTTAAATAACTGTCAAATGTCAACTTCATTTTTGAAATTTCTTTTGTGGCATGTCGATGCATGCCTAGTATTCAAGTTCTTTTAACTCATTCACTTATTCATTCTATTATGTCTCTCTAGCACGAATGTGCTCCTCTAGCACAAATTTGTTTATCCTTGCATGAATTATGAAAAAAAATACTGGTAGGATGCCTACTACATTAAGTGCCATTCTACCAGTCAATATTTTTTTTTGTTGTTGTTTAGTCACTAAACAGCAGTTGACGATGGAATAGCTGCGTTTCAGATAAAAAAAATACTGACTGGTAGAAGAATGGCACTAAATGTAGTAGGCATTCTACCAGTATTTTTTTTTCATAATTCATAATTCAAGCAAAGATAAACAAATTTGTGTTATTTAGTCAATTACCTACTAGTCGATTTAAAAAAAAAATCGAGACAGCTAATTTAGAGTGTGAAATTTTCATATTTTTTTGGTAATTTCCTTATATTCGTAATGAAAAGCAGAGTGCTTATACCTCTGGGAAAAGGCTTTTCGATGCTATTCTACATAAGTTTGTATCTACTTACTAAGTATAATATAAGTCTTTACAGCTAACCGGTGTATAAATCGGAGTTTTTACTAATTTCTATGTAATTAATAGACGACTATTATAGATGACTACTAGGTACTATCTATTAGAAACAGATGTTTTTAAATATAGTGCAAAGTCAAGATAGATTTCGATCCCTTAGTGGATTTTATATCCCGTTGACGTATTTATCCTAAAAGAAAAATAAATAAATAAATATCCTTGGACATTTCACACAGCACAGATTCACACAGCACAAATCACTTTAATGTGCATCAGAAAATTGCAGAATTATAAACGTATCAGGGAGGACCAACTCCTAAGGGCCCCCGCAGACGGCCGACTTTTTGTAGGTGGAAAAATCGGTCGAAAAATAGAACGTACTGACAACAATAGTGCAACGCACACGACCTACAAAAAGTAGGTGAGAAAAAAGTAGGTGGCATTCCGACCGACCCGACACCGACTCCGAATGTGTAGGTCGTTTAGTGATGCGCTTTTCGGAATAAGTGATAGAGCTTACTCCGCAAGTGGACTATTTACTCCGAATTTTATTTGCGTGTACCTAGGTACACTTCTGGTAGATAAGTAGGTTCAATCATTCATAATTATAATTTATTGTTATTGGATTATTAATAATAATATTACAAGTAGGTACTTACCTAACCATGTAATTTATTAAGTAGGTACTTATTGTAATTTAAAGTAATTTCAACGAATTCCGCGGGAATATCAGGATAAAAGTAGCCTATGTATAATACCATGTCATTAGCTACCTACCTATATCCCAAAGTAGGTATACAATAGGTTTTGTAGTTTTTTCGTGAAAGAGAAATAACCATACATCCATACTCACAAACTTTCGATAAGTAAATTATAGTAGGAATTTTCGTAGGATTAGTAGAAAGAATTATAACCGAAGTATATTTCGGCTGCATTATAAGAAAAGAAAGCTAGGTAGTCTTATCTTCTACTATATTATCTACTTAATTATCTTCCTTTGCAAATCCACCGTTCTAGTATTTTTCGATGTTGTCCCCTCACTAGCCACCTACAAAGTGACGGTCGTGTGCGTTGGAGTCGGTGACAAAGTAGGTGACAAAATCGGTCGAAAAAGCGACCTACTTTTCCACCTACAAAAAGTCGGCCGTCTGCGGGGGCCCTAAGGGCCCCCGCAGACGGCCGACTTTTTGTAGGTGGAAAAATCGGTCGAAAAATAGAACGTACTGACAACAATAGCGCAACGCACACGACCTACAAAAAGTCGGTGAGAAAAAAGTAGGTGGCATTCCGACCGACCCGACACCGACTCCGAAAGTGTAGGTCGTTTAGTGATGCGCTTTTCGGAATAAGTGATAGAGCTTACTCCGCAAGTGGACTATTTACTCCGAATTTTATTTGCTTAGGTACCTAGGTACACTTCTGGTAGATGAGTAGGTTCAATCATTCATAATTATACCATGTCATTAGCTACCTATATCCCATACATAGTATACAATCGGTTTTGTAGTTTTTTCGTGAAAGAGAAATAACCATACATCCATCCTCACAAACTTTCGATAAGTAAATTATAGTAGGAATTTTCGTAGGATTAGTAGAAAGGATTATAACCAAAGTACCTCCTCCTTCCTTTGTATTGTAGGTAGGTACCATGTAGTTGAACATAGGTACTATCACACGCAAAAGTTTTTGATTAGGTACTACTTACATAATAAAAGAGAGCTAGCTATACTTATCTTCCTTTGCAAATCCACCGTTATAATATTTTTCGACGTGCTGTCCCCTCACTAGCCACCTACAAAGTGACGGTCGTGTGCGTTGGAGTCGGTGACAAAGTAGGTGAAAAAATCGGTGGAAAAAGCGACCTACTTTTCCACCTACAAAAAGTCGGCCGTCTGCGGGGGCCCTAAAGTTGAAAATTAAATTTCCAATATTCGTAGGTATACATAAGAGCTTACGAGTATGTCGGTGGATATTTCGATACGAAATTTCGTTTTCGAGTTTTAGAGTAGAGACCCTACTATAAAAATCTCGAAAACTAAATTTCATGCCAGTTTTCTTAGTTCAGCCACTCAGCTCCGATAAAACAAACGACTCCTTGATAAAGTCGATGTGAATCCGAGTGACTCATATTTACAATGTAGAGCGCCCACTCGGCAGTCTTTTCCAAGGTTCGAAATTGTGCGCTCGTGTGCTCGTGCAATTTTCAACAGTTTTCCCGGAAAATAACTTTATAATTGTAAGTAAAACTTCACATATTTGCTGCTGTGATTTATTCGATTCAAACCCTTTTGGTACATTACTGTTTAGTACAATCTTAAATTTTATTTTGTTGGAAACAAATAAATATTGATCAGGAAAGTTTTAAACATCAGAGCGTCCAGCTTCACGCCGTCTAGTCTGGGCTGGGAGGGTCAAACTACCCCAAACTTCCGAACATATAATATATACATTCTGTTTGTCTGTAGGTATGATGTCATTGAACCTTAAAAATAAGGGTGCATAGGTATGCATAACGATTTTCTTTCGTGCAAGAAAGGATAGATCTCTATTTATTTAAGTTTATGTTTTTTTTTATCACAAATGTATTTCCAAGGTACACATATTCTTTTAGATTTTTTTAGGCACTTTGAAGATGTCTAAAGGAGTAGTCAGAGGTATGTCCAAATACATGTTTGGTGCATACCTAGGTACACACATTTTTTTCATCTATAGTGAATATCCAAAGCGCTAAATTTCGTTTACTGGTGTCTGGCATTTCTCCTTAGTTTTAGTTTTCCGGTTGTCTGGAAGAAATCGCCGTGTGCGATAAGACTGCCGATTGATGGATACTGTACCTGCTATAAACCCCATTTATATTTGTGTCGCAAACTGTCCATAATAAAGATATTTTGATTTGATTTGATTTGATCTATTAACCATTATTATATCAATATGATCTTCTAATTGCCTAAAGTTGTAATGTAACCATCGCAGAAGTTTTCTAGCTACGTATATCGTCTGGAAGTGTAAAAAAAAACCAGACATCTGTCTATTTGTAGTTCTGTTAAAGCTTGATTACCTGATTAAACATAAAATAATGTAGAGTCAGTAAGTCAGATTGTAGAATTTTTTTGAAGCTAGCGGCTCGTGCCTTAACCAAAATAAAATGCATCAATGATAGGAATACCATACGAGTGAAGCAGTCGGCCTCGGCATACAAACACTTCGACGTCATGTGTCGACGTTGACCTCAGGATTCGGCTGCACATGCACGTTCATTTTAAACTACATAATCAACAAACCAAATTAAAGATCTGGGAGTAAGGTTGTTGGTTTATTTTAATTAAAAATATCGTTGTTCAAAAAAAAAAATCTTAGCAGTAGCTTCTGCCCGCGGTAATAATATGTGCCTCTGACAAAATGAATGCAACATTTCATGATAATCGGTAGAGTCGTTCAGACGACAAAAGTAATCAGCAAACAATTAGAATTTCATAAAATATTTTACAAATTTCAGTTACGAAATGTCGCACTCCGTCACCATTACAAGGACGACAGTCGCCACATCGGGCACCTCGGTGTTCTTGAACACAGGATACTTGGGCACTCTGCCTGGACTGTTGAAGCTTGCAGAGCTGGTAAGCTGTTTATATTTTATAACCTTCTGAATTTAAGGTCGTGGTGATATTGGTGGTCTTATGGTGGTACTGCAAGGTTAACTATTTTCCTTGTAGGTATACTTAAATACGTAAGTTAAGTGGTGATTAATATTCCTGAATTTTTAATCCATCAAATATTTAACTGCCTGTTATAACGCTGTTAACTGATAAACTAAGCAAATATTTATATCTAAAAGCTTATGTAACTGAATAAATAGTAAACCGTCTCGTTTAAGTTTAGGAACCGGAACTGAAGATAGAGTTGACTTTTTTAAATCATAATCAGTGTGAGACTCAAGAATGAAAAGAGTTCTAAAGATATTGAAAACAAAGTAATAAAGTGACAGTCACACTTTTCTCGTAGGCAATATTAAAACACATAATAACAAATCATAACTCTTCCAGAATTCAGGGATATCATGACCTAGTTTCAAGAGACGAAAATATCAACGTTGTGAAATCGTGGAGTGTTTTATAGTCAAGTTTGTTCGACAAAGATTACCATTTATCATGTTACAATACTCTAATTATAGAATAAATAATAAATAAATAAATATAATTGGACATTCCACACAGCGTCATCTAGTCCCAAGCTAAGCAACTTACTGCTTGTGTTATGGTAACCAGATGACTAATATAATACATAGATACATTTTTTTTTGTAAATTCATACATATTATAGATAGAAAACACCCACAACACATACACAATACATATTATAGACACGGAACAAATATCTGCAGAACATACAAACATTTGTCCCGTAGCGGGGATCGAACCCCGAATAGAATGACATGATTAATTGTTTTAATGACAATGTATCTAAAGAAAGCGAATAGTTTACAGTCAAGTTGTAGTTATCTACACTTAGACCCCGTTCACACGGCATTGTCCTGCACGGTTTTTTGCATTATACGTCTTAACGTATATATAGTGGCCATACAACGTACATTATATCCATTTACACGGCGATTATACTGCAAAAAAACGTGTACCGCTTATACGTTTAAACGCATACGTCAAAAATCGAATGAACTTTGACGTATTCGGTTCGCAGTGGCACATGGTATAGGTTTGTTTCCTTCACTTTTCTGCGGCTATTCGTTTTTTACACGAATGATAATTTACCGTGTGAAGACCTGGGTGATTGTACGTTAAAAAACGAATACGAAAAAAACGTGCAGGACAATGCCGTGTGAACGGGGTCTTAGTTTGTTGTTTTCCTTCCTCTGAGTTGCTGCATGATGTCACGCGTTGCGTCACCTTCCTTTTATGTTGAAATGTTTGTAGAGTCATAAACCAGAAACTATATTCAAAGTACACATTATGATATTAGGAGCGAATTAAAGCATTAAGGTGTGTATTATCCTACACAAGCTATCACATTCTTCCGCATTCTCGGATCAAAAGAATCTTTTTAAATTGATCATCTTTATGTATATGTTATGTATACGCATGTGTAGTTAATGTAGAGTTTTTTACCTATTCTATTAACTGCATTATTACGACTAGATACAATGATGATGACAAGATTAATTAATAATAAAATACTGCAAAGCTTATTAAGTGTTAGTATGATAGTAACAAGTACCTACCTACCTACTAACTACAACTCTGAACAAAGGTCTTAATTATGTCGATTGTTCATTGTTGATTTCAGTTTAAACATTTCCCGAAAAATAACTAATCTGGGAACTAATATGCTGGGTAAAGCACTGACTGTAGACGAATTTGATGTATTTCATAGTTATTAGACCATACACCACACACAACATAACGTCGTTGTAGAGGAAGAAGTCACTAACTCGAATTTTGGGCAAATTGACTTAATGATGCCAAAGTGTTTCTAAACCCATTATCTACCATATGAGAAAATAAAAAATAATATTTTCCATGTATTTTCGGAGATATAGTAATGTCAGAAGTCATTAACTGATGTATATAGCAAAGACAGAGTGTGGTGTAATTAACTAACTACACTTGAGTATTATTAGATGTAATATTTCACGAATATTTTAGCAATCACTGCTCATCAAGATCACTTAGTTACTTTTTGCATACGAAGCATCCCTAATGTTCGATTCTTTTGAAGTCACTAACTAATCATAGTTATTTTTAAATGAAAGTAAACAGCCGTTATGCGATTTATAACCTTAAAAAAGTAACTAACGTACGTTATTTAAAATGAGATCTTCAATTATTCGACTTGATAATTTTTTTTATACGCGCTCTTCCCTAATTGCGTGTTCAATTTTTTGATCAATGCACTCCTAGCCACTGGCGCGGAAGAACATTGTTTTAATTTATATGAAATTATTGAATTTTATCACGTATTTCCCTTATTATTTTATTTCCCGACGTTGCCCGATGTTAGGGGCATGAAGTCTCAATGAGTCTTCAGAATTAAGACAGTAGAGCTGGAACTAGGTGGTATTATTGTAAACCTAGACAAGGATTCTCTTTTTACAAAAGTCCCACTCCATGACTGTCTTGACGTAGTGAAAATAAGGCTTAAGGACAATGAACCACCAGAACAGTATCTTGTTCTAGGTACTGAAAACCTATATAGAGAGAAACTTTTTATACAGTGGACCACCACCTCCAGATCGACGTAGTAGTCATTGGCGCTGGTTTTGGCTAACATCTAGCTAGATGGACCACTTTGAAAGCACGTTGGATCTACAAGCTAGCGGTGTAGAACTGAGAAAGCGTTATGTGGATGACATGTTTTCTGCATTATGAATGGGATTTAGAACAATTTACGTGAAAATTAAACTCCATGTACCCTAATATCAGGTTCACTAACGAAATTGAGAGCAATAGGTCCTTAGCGCTTTTAGATGTCCTGTTAAAGTGAAACCTGACGGTTCTTTGGTGCATTATGTCTTCAGGAAGCCCACGCACATGGAGAGATATTTAAACGCTACATCATACACCATCACCCGCTCCACCAACAATCTGTAGTTTCTTCTCTTACAAATAGAGCTAATGATCTATGTGAACATTTGCAAGGCGAGCTGAAGCATGTTCAGTGGGCCTAACATGTGCAACGTTTCGACACGACAAATGAAATATCTCGATCATGTCTCTAACGTACTATGTCAGAGCAGGAGAGAATGTTTTGTCGACGACGAGATAATTTCTCGTGTTGCACATGTTAGGCCGACAGGAGGTGCTAACACAGAACGGTTATCTTGTAAGAAAGAGGAGCTCAAAAGGGAAGCGCTGAAAAGTACTGGATGCCCATCTTTTTGCCGTACATGGAAGGCGCACAAATCAGCGGTAGCGGAATATTTACTGGACTCTGGAACGAATCACCCGATTGAGTTACACGATCATAAAGAACTTTCTAGCAAACGCCACAGTAGTGGTTGTAGTAACAAGCAGATGGAGACGCCACTACCGTAATTTCAATCGTTAGGATGGTTTTTGTCTCTCGGCCTCGTAGAAACCCGTAATTAGTAGTTGTGTGAAACGTTGTGATCTGGTAATTCCGTACGAAGATGTTGTTAGTGTTGTGTGTCGCAGACTGTTCATTCCTGATTCTGAAGGCGAATTTTTGAGGGTAGACGAGGATCCTACCCTCAATTAGCGGTGGTAGTTCCAGTAAAGCAGTCTACTCGTGACCACGAGAGCTGTAACGCACTCGAAACGTCGGGAAATAAAATAATAACGTAAATATGCAATGCAATAAAGACCCGTAATTTCTTATAAATTATAAACTAAAGATTGCGAAAGTTTAAATAGAACATTGTTTTGTTGCCGTTTGTGTGAAATTAGTTTCTACCACATTACTTAATGAAGAAGGTTACAAAGAAACGATAGAGATCGGATTTTATACTGATTTTAGTGTCAGAAAACTCAGAACAACATGACTTACATTTTTATTAGCTTAGAAGCTGGTTAACATGCTGTTTTGTTGACGTAAGTGGCATACGATGTTATAGTATGCGTAAGGTAAAAAGAACACTGGGGGGAAGCGGCGGTGGGGGTTTGTAATAAGAAAGCTGGTTCGTGTTCTATGGCTAGTGACATGGTATTGCCGAAGGTTTATTCGTCTTCCTGGACGATCCCACTTAAAAAAAGAAAGACCTGGTGCCAAACCTTTGTTAAACCGACCTGACGAATTTCATTTCTGGTTCGAATCTAACAATCTAGCAGATAATGAAGTGAAGTTAGTGTAATGAAAGTGATTTAAATGGTTTTAGGTTGTATGGGCTAGTAGTTTGAAGGATTTTGTGAACTGTATTTTGTAATTTTATCATTGGGAATAGGTTTCACTGTATGTTTTAATGTGTTTGACAATTTAATGAAAATTTTTGTTACATTTTAACTACTTTTAAAAACCTTAAAAACCTTTTATTTACTTGAAATAGGAAGCAAAAAGTCACTAACTTGCTACTTTCGGTAAAATACTACAGCAATAATTCATTAACTAACATGAATAGTTCACTAAGTGTTCAGAAAAATCGTTTTCTGTGTATGCTAAAACTCACTAACTTTTCTTTTTTTACATATTTCTTTATAATTACATTACGAAAAGTATAATTGAATATTTTATTTAAGAATATAATAAATGGATAGTTTATTTGTATTTTGTTCCAAGAAACCGATTTCCTAACTATAAGTGTTGTCGAGTTATTACGGCTAGAATGTCAAAAAAACTTTAAAACGCGTTTATCTCGGAATGACCTTTTTGTAGTTAGTGACTTCTTCCTCTACAACGACGATAATTGGTTCGATTCCTCTGATTGAAGATTGTCAAAGCTTTCTCGATAAGCCTCTCTAAAAAACATAATGAGTGAGATGAGACAGTACCTGTAGGAGTCTAGGTACTTATTCGTTCATCAACATGCTTCATCTCAACGTCAAGGGGTGATATACCTACCTATTGAGCGATATTGCACCGACTCTAAATTCACCTCGAGGCCATGATTTCATACTGGCTATTCCTGGATTACTTACTCAGAACTCATAAACACTAACACGCACACTGTAGCTAGTACAAAGCTGAAATACGAAAATTCAATTTTTATAAACGAGAACTACGTACACAATTTTGCAACCATTGAATAAAGATGATGAGTGTATTCACAGCTGCTTTCTACCCTTGTTAGAGTTTTGAAATTGGATGAATAAGTAGATGTACTTACATGTAGTTTTAAAGATTACCTACATCCGACATTCAAATTACTTCTCTTTACTTAACTTAACATTTTATTTTGATCTTGTTTTTTTTATTCGTACATTTATTTGCCAGTGTCACTACACTACAATTCAATTTATTTTAATCTCATTAATTTTAATATTTTTTGGTACATCAGCATTTCCAATAATTAAAATAAAACTTTTAGAATAATGTAGAATTTAGAAGCAACATATAGGTATATAATGAAATATTTTGTGTTTCAGTTATTGGGTGCAGCCTGCGTCGGCGTAGTTGGTTACTACATAGACCACAGCGGCTACATGGCGTTCCAGAAAGCGGAGCTTTTCTATTTGTTGACGGCTACCACGTTCCTCATAGGCACATTCTGTTTGTTGACGGCCTGCTTGGTATCGATGTCCACTGCCTCCATCATATCTAAAACTATTTACGTGAGTACTTATTTGAAAAATTCTGGTAAACGGGATCTGGTAGGTACACTTGAGCGGAAAACACTTGCGCGACGAACACTTCCGCGATAGACATTTGCGCGTAAAGACATTTGCGCGTATGACCATTTGCGCGATAACCTTTTTGCGCGAAATCCTATATGAGCGAGTCGACACTTGAGCGAGTGGACATTTCTTTTTTAAAGTAGCTATAACTTTGGATCTAGACGTCGTAGAGACATGCTGTTTTCGGCATCTTGTAGGTGATTTTTTGTTTCATCTTTTCAGTGTTCGTGCAATATCATTTTCCATTGCCATCCTCCTGAAAAGGAACATTACACTTTCCATGGAACTTTACGTAGAGGGTGTTACGAGCTTCCGTAGCAAACAAAAGATTTCAACGCGCTTCTTTGTTCTATTGTGTTGTATGTAATATGCTACGTCGTAGCTGCGTAGGAAATTTTCGTAGCAAGAAAATGATTTAAACGCGCAAACAAATTATAAAATTGGAGTGTGTTAAATCTTTAGATTAAGCTTCTATATATATATTTATATATATATATTTATATAACGGAATAGGTGCTTTTCGTTACTGCTATTTTAGCCATAGTAGGCAACTATCATGTGGGCACAGTGTGGGTGAGTGTCGGTTTCAATAAGGGTACACAGTATTGACTCGCAATCACAACGTTTATTCTTTTACCAAACTTTAACAACAAAGTACTGAGTTTATAACGACACTGATGAACTAGGTACTTAATCAACAACTTAGGTCTACACGGAACGCGAGGCAGTTTCTACGACTGTACTGGGCGGTGATCGAACGAAGACTCTGCTCATCGCTCCACCGTCACTCTGAAGTAGACTCCGCCTAGCGCCGAACGATGGCGCTGGCGCTCCGAGTATTCCCGAGTAGTTGAGGGCGCCACTTGTAGGTCAATTGACTGACTTTCAACAAGTCAAATCAACGCTTCTCCGACATATTATTATTTTATTTTATATATATTGTTAGAGAATGGTTATAGGCTCATAAAAGAAAAGGCGAAACGGGGTATATTAGCGGGCGCACGGCGGTGCGCGCTCACTTTGCGCTTGGCTTTCGAACGTCACGGACGTCTTGGTTTACTACGGACTTTAAATTTTTCCATTGTGTGTTTAGTTAGGTAATTGTTTCCGTTGTCGATTTCTCTGTTGAAATTATAAGTGTTGGTTAAGTTTTATTTTTAGGTTAATTGTTTGTTAAAAATAAATATTTGAAGGAGTTTCTAAGAATATAATATTAACGAAAACCCCAAAAAAACATCACGCGGTATCCGGTGCAAACGCAAAGCGGTTAACAGACTTATGCAATCAAATGTTATTTATTACATAAAAATATATTAAGCTTTACCTTATTCTCACCATCCAGTCTTCAGATTATTTTAATTAAAGAACACCCTTCCGACGCAGCTACGATGAAGCACATTAAAAAAATATCATCTTTATCAACAACATCAAAATGCCAAAACGCGGTTATCTGTGTCATAATAATTAGTATGCATTCTACCATTTCCCATTGCAATCACTTTCAAAATCGGAAAAACGTTTTCTTTAGAACATTATGTAAAGGGGGTGCTACGTACCTTAATTTTTTTGCTACAAAAACTCAGTCGTTGCTCGTTGCTCCGTGGCACATTTTACACAGCTAGCTATCTAAAAGCTTAATCGAAAGATTTACATAATGTTCACACACCAAAATTATAATTCGTTGTAGGAATCGAGGTGCGCGTTTAAATCTTTTTATTGCTACGAGAATTCTCTGCGCAACTACGACGTAGCATATTACAAAAAAGGTGCGCGTTTAAGTCGTTTGATTGCTACGGAAGCTCGTAGCACCCTCTACGTAAAGTTCTACAGAAAACGTTATCTTGGTTTTGAAAAGGTTGGAAATGGTAAAAAGTTGTGTTCGCATGCTGAAAAAATGAAACAAAAAATCACCTACAAGATGCCGAAAACAGCATGTCTCTACGACGTCTAGAATCTAGACTCTAGATCCAAAGTTATAGCTACTTTAAAAAAAGTCGCGCAAATGTCCACTCGCTCATGTGTCGACTCGCTCATGTGAAACTTTGCTCAAATAGGATTTCGCGCAAAAAGGTTATCGCGCAAATGGTCATACGCGCAAATGTCTATCGCGCAAGTGTTCGTCGCGCAAGTGTTTTTCGCGCAAATGTCCTGATACCTGGTAAACGACTATGTAGTTTCATTTTATATCCTTCCTATTCTACTTTTATACAGGGCATCCCAAAGCCATGCCACATGGAAATGAAGTACCTTAAATATTGTACATAGAACATTTGACTAAAAGACGTCATTTTCTTTTTCTTCTTTTTGCATTTAAAATGCATTCAATGCAGTTTGAATAGTTTTTTTTAAACAAAATGAAGTCTTCTTGCAGTAAAATGTTCTATCGACAATATTTATGGTACTTCCCCTTCATGTATCTAGCATGGCTCTGGGACACCCTGTTACAACAACCCTGAAAACAACTGAACGAATTTGCTGAAACTTGATTTATGAATAACACCTAGGCTTTTATTTTTATCTGGTTTCGTACCAAGCGAGCTAAGCCGCGGGTGAAAGCTTCTATAATCGGATCCTCATATGGAATAAGTCTTGGCATAAACTAAATGGTAAATTTTATACTTAAGCACTATAAAACAAGATCAAAGATAATGTCTTACCTACCAGATATTGTATAAGTAGAATTTCGTCATGGTTTCGTTTCGCTTTTCTGGTTTACCAAGGTTTAATTAACCAAATATATAAGATCTATTTCTGTTACAGGAAGTGATATATCACGGTATTGCATTTATATTCTACCTCTGCGCGGGACTCACGCTCATTATAGAAGTCAATCACAGGAATTACAGAGGGCATTACGAGCCGTACTTCGCTGCATCAGTAAGTGCACTTTTACACTGCAAATATTAATCTTAAAGATATAATACCTTGTACCAAGTACGTACTGATGTTTAGCTGATGGACACAGTGTAAAGATTTTTTTTTATTAGAGATGCCAAAATAAACTACAAGGCGTTTATCTGTGGAAGAAAACTGCAAATCTCTTAAAAGCCACCGATGCATAATTTGCTTTGACAGTTTCACGTAAAGAAACCTTATTTCAATGTTCAGCCTGAGCCGAGCGTGTAAGCGAAATAAAAGCACTGAACAAGAGATAGAGAGGCACGGTCGGTCGAAGGAACTGTCTCCACGAGCGAAAAAATCGCGACGAGTCCGAGTATGAGTCGGTCACGGCCACTCACGGCGATAATATTATCGCCGTGTGGAGACGGCTCCATAGAGAGTGTATAGAAATACGCGGCACGACGACGATAAGATCGCCACGATTCTCTCGCTCGTTGAGACAGCCCCTAAGCCACAATGTTTTCTTGTGACGTTATCACGTTAAATTACTGTCCGGAACCGACTTACTTAACAGATAAATATTTTTTTATTCTTTTAATAGTTAAGTAACTACCTATTAAGTATTTATTTATTGCTGTTATTATTGTTTTTTCAGATTATGGGACTTGTTATGGCTGGACTATACCTGTTTAGCACGTTCCTGGCAAATCGTCAATACCGAGGAATATAATTACATATAGGGCTCCGAGAATGGTTATTCCGTTTTTTCCACTAGAAAACACTTTGTATTAGGATGATTATGTCAGGATGATTGTGAATTTACTGTATTAATCACTGCCTACGCTTCATGGATCTTGTCATAACTTAATTATATTATCTTCAAGTGATATACTAATAGTCGTCTCTAGGAGGATTTATTCTCAAACTATAGTTGAATTTGATGCACTTAGCTGAGGTTCGTGTAGTATCGATTTTATATTGCATATTTTTTAGCGTATTTAAGTACTTACCTTACCAACCTACGATTGCTACAGTAGATACTGTAGCAATCGTAGGTTGGTAATTTTATATTATTGTTTATTTTTAAATAATTTTGTAAGCTCCCACGAAGAGACCCGATAGTATTTGTTGATTATTAAAATTTGTTTTGAGTAGGTATTTTGTTTTTTGTTTTTTATTCTACTTTAAGTTGATATACTTACGTAGCTTTAAGTAATTTTAATTGTAATCATCCCATTCCCGACCAGCGACATAATTTATGTTCGTGATCAAAAGCACTTTTATTTTACTCTAAAATGTTGATTCATAATTCGGAACTAAGTATGAGAAAATAATTTTTGACAATTAGTTTCAATTTATCAAATTTTATAGTAATATACAAGTAAGTACAATCCCATTAAAATTAAAGGCATTTTCGTTCCATCCTGTACCTAAGTTGTAAGAGCCTCAGATAAGTTATAATTTATTTCCACTAAGTTAGTTGTAGGCAGGTTCTAATACCTAAGTAATCAATTAATTATATTTAGATATGTATTTTCTTAATTTTACCTAACCTACTAATAGTCAACGTTAAATATCTACAAATTCTTAGTTTTTGTAAGCGAGTGATATTTCCAATCAGAAGTGTTTCTTTTTGATTCTGATTTGTATGTCCCTCGTTAGAGTTTTACATAATTATGAATAAGAAACCGAGGTGTATAAGTTTAAAAACAGTTTTTTATATATTTAAAAACAGTGCTATATTTTGATTTTCAGAGTACTTAATAAGAAAACTCCCAAGCTTAAGGAAAAGCACCCTCAAAATAAAATGTAATTTTTTGAGCACTGTATTACTTTCTACAATATAGTGGAATGCCTTTGGTTATCAGTGAGGACCATCAGCTCATAAATAAATATTGTAGTTTATCTATAACATTAAATTAGTAGGTAATATTACATTAGAAGAAATTACCATTTCCTAAGATGATTTGAAAGCTTATTCGATTGAAATGAAAGCTTGTTTCTTCTTCGGCGACTTGTTTATTTTGTGTTTACGCTTCATTTAGATTACAAATATAAAGTAAATGACAAAAATGAATATGAATATGCACCTAAATATGCATAACATACCTGTTAGGTGCATATTCATTCATAGGTATTCAATGTTAAATGGAGGACTTTGAGAAATTTTCGTGGAGGAGTTTGGGAATAGATTTTGGATTACTTTGAGAACAACCCATTTTTGTCATGTCACATTTGTCACATTTCATTTCAGTAAAATCATTTTAATCCGGGAGTAATCAAAATTCACCTAGTGTTTTTGAATACCTACTATTGTTTTATAAGACTTTTTAATGAATACATTTAATGTTCTTCATAGTATTGAGTTTTAATTCCTGGTAAAGCAACCCTCTTAAAACTTTACAAATGACTTGCACTGTGTTTTTAATAATCTGTTCATTCAGTTTTTTTTTGTTTAGGGTCTAATCCGAAAAAAATCTGGCTCTTTTGGAGAGGTCGAAAATGATATAAAGATGCAGGTTTATGTACTTAAGTAAATAACAGTAACAATCAAAGTTTCTGTTATATTTTCGTTTAATTTTGAATATGTCTATTAAATATCTTAATAAAATTGTATAAACGTGCGGACGAAGTTCAGAGTATAAACAACAACCAGGAATAGAAATTAACCCTCCGGCTTTGTGTTCTATTTTTGAGAACCGGCGTGTGCGTCTGGCGTGGCACGCGACATTTCAAAATAATCCCAACTTTACTAGTGGCAGCACCTTATTTGAAGATTTTAATGAGATATTTTAAATTAATAACAAAATAGTACTTAATTTTCGTATACCTTACACAATATAGAGCAAGAGTTCGCTGAACTTTTAGTGAATGAGCATACGTCAAATATCTAAAATTATATTGTTGACTAACACAGACCGTGTTAATGGGTGAATTGAACTCCTGCTTCCCGTGATACGTAGTTGTGCGTGAATTCGAACAATACTCCAGTGGTTTCACTTAAACTGTGAGGTAGTATTTAAGTAAGAAGTTTTAGTGAAATGACCCGAGGGCCGACTATAGTTCGTGTGGCCCCTGGAGGCGGCCGCGGTGCTGGCATCAAATGCTGCTGCTGCCGATGCTGCGAGTGCATCAACTTTGGGTACCTGACCACTCAACATGGGCTCATCAAGTTGGCTCAAGCTGTAAGTTACGATTGTGAAAGTCCCTTTTTAGTGGAGTAAAAACTTACAATTTACTAAATTTTGAACTAAACTGAAGATACAGGTGGATTTTTTTACACCATCAGGAATTTCATTCAAAGGAATCATTCCCCTATTTTTTGTATGCTTTCCACACCCAGTGTTCAAATTGTATGTAGGCAAGTCGTTTAAGCAAGTAGGTAGCCAGTTCTGGTAACGCAGTTTTCAGACCATATTAAGGCCAACAACCTATACGTTTATGGGATCAATTGATAGGGTCAATTAATGAAAAAATGTAATAATAAATAAATATATATAATAAATAATGTAATGGATCAAATGATTGTATCTAATACTTAATCTAAATTATAAAATGAAAGGAAAAAAATAAGTGGAACAATTTCCAGTATTCACTATTTGAATAATTGTCGTAACTCCTAAGATCACATCAGATCTTCAAAAAAAATTTATGCGACTACCTACTACAAAAGTATAGGTACTTACGTATACCTACTCTACAAAAAAAAAACCACCATTGACGGAATAATCATAGAACCTTCTCCTACCGATCTGATTGTCATTAATTAATCGAATAATATAGATGCTGGGAGGTATGTGCCAGAGTCTGCTGGTACAGTACGGCTTGCCCGAAGCCAGCGCCATGGGGTCCGCCTTCCACGGCTTCCTGACGACCGCGTCGGCCTGTCTGCTCACCACCGCGCTGCTCATCGCCTGCTACGTCCTCTCATCCAAGACGCAGAACCTGATACGGCAATCCATTTTTGTAAGTGAAGTTGGTTAAAAAAAGTAAAAACAAACTTGTTAACTGGGGTTAAATATTTCAGTAAGTAGGGATTTGTAAAACAGTTATTGTAAAAACTCATTTATCGACACGTATACCTACTCGTATAGCTTCATGCATACATGGATTTCGATATTGTGTAGATGGTTTTAGAGTCAGTTGTCATTCCATAAGTAAGTTTGCTAAAAAGTCACAGTAGCGTGTATACAAAAGAAGTGAAGTGAGTTTGCTAACATACGCTGCTTTTCTGCGTAGAAAAAGGAAGTGTGTCTTCGGGTTTGGCCTCTGAGTCACAAGCAATCCTTCAAAGGAAACCACAATTTAGTATCATTAAAAATTCATTTTAGCAAAAAGTGTCCTGATCAATGTAAACTTTTTTAAAGGGATAGACAGCTACCCTGGTATCTCAATTGGTAAGAACAAAATGAATCAAAAATAATACAAAGGACACGTAACTACTTGCCTAAAATTCTGTTCTAAGTAAGTATCCAATTCTTATCTCTCGACAACGTCATTAAACTACTTATACACCGGTCAAGTTAAACAGAAAAATAGTGGTCAAATAACAATAATTCCCGGAAAGCTGAATTTTGGTGGAGAGCTTGGTATTACCATTACAAATAAAGTGTTAAAAGTCCCCATCGATCCCATGTGTGCGTCACGAGTTATTCGGGGTCAAAGGTCCAAATTTAAGGTTTCTTAGTTTTTTTTCGAAAACGGTAAGTTTTATCAAAACAAGTTTCAGCCCAAAGTTGTAGATCTTAAAATTGTCTACAATAATGGTCCTGATAATATTTTTCCTAAGAGTTACCATTCGTGAGTTATCGCGGTGGAAGCGAGCGCACCACGCGGCCTACTAGGATGGAGAAAGACCGCGATTTGCTTGCAGCGAGTGCACCACGCTTTTTTTCCATACTGAATTAGGGGCTCGTACGAAATCTCGCACTGCACAAGGGGCTCTGAAACGTTTTCATAATACATTAAGACTCATATCATGGATTTTCAAAATGAATAAAGATTGGATTTTACAACTCTTTTCCAATAGATTCTCTAGGTTTTATGGTTTCTCTCTCTAATTCTCTCTCTCCTAAAATTATGCTAGAATCCAGTTAACCATAAAAGAGTTGGAAAATCCGATCTTTATTCATTTTGAAAATCCATGATATGAGTCTTAATGTATTATGAAAACGTTTCAGAGCCCCTTGTGCAGTGCGAGATTTTGTACGAGCCCCTAATTCAGTATGGAAAAAAAGCGTGGTGCACTCGCTGCATGCAAATCGCGGTCTTTCTCCATCCTAGTAGGCCGCGTGGTGCGCTCGCTATCACCGTGATAACTCACGAATGGTAACTCTTAGGAAAAATATTATCGGGACCATTTTTGTAGACAATTTTAAGATCTACAACTTTGGGCTGAAACTTGTTTTGATAAAACTTACCGTTTTCGAAAAAAAACTAGGAAACCTTAAATTTGGACCTTTGACCCCGAATAACTGGTGACGCACACATGGGATCGATGGGGACTTTTAACACTTTATTTGTAATGGTAATACCAAGCTCTCCACCAAAATTTGGCTTTCCGGGAATTTTAGTTATTTCAAAAGTGTATCTTGACTGGCCTATTAGTTGGAACTTTTAAATTCGAAAATTACAAAACATCATTGCTTGTTCAACATCGGTGACCTCAATGATAATAGAAACAGCAGATGCGACTTGCTAACAAAGTTATCATGAAGTATTTTATGATGATCCACTTTGGAAATTATACCTACTTATAAGTATTTCAACTTTTGTAAGATTTTGCAAAAACATATTTAATTATTAGTATTAATTATTGATTTATCACAAATACATGCGTGGCAGATTGAAAGAGGAATCAAACGGAGTCAACCATAATTTTTTCATTACTCATACACGGAAAGTACGCACGATGTTGCCTGATTATAGGGTTCAAAGTAGCATTTTCTGTCCCTAGGGAAAACAAGTACTTTCCAGGAAAGTAAATAACTGTCAAATGTCAACTTCATTTTTGACATTTCTTTTGTGGCATGTCGATGCATGATTTTACATTAAGTTTTCAAGTTCTTCTAACTCAATCAGATGCTAAATATTATGTCTCTCTTGCACGAATTTGTGCTTCTCTAGCACTAATTATATTATATTTATTTATTTTATTTTATTTATTTAAATCTTTTCATCATCAAAAAAAACTACTGGTAGAATGCCTACTACTTTTATAGCCATTCTACCAGTCAGTATTTTTTTTAAATCTGGAACGCAGCTATGCCATGCCATCGTTAGCTGCTTTTAGTCAATATTAAACTAACCGATTTAAAAAAAAAAGCAAGACAGCTAATTTTCGTGTGTGAAATTTAAATTTTACATTAATTTTTTTGGTAATTTCCTCATATTCGTAATGAAAAGTAGAGTACATACCTCGGAAGAAAGACCCTTCGATGCACTCGAACTAAACCATCTCGTGCATCGGAATCTTTGCCTTTCTTCCTCGTGTAGTAATCTACTATTTTCAATTACTTGCTTTGTCTCTAAGGTTGGTGTTTGTTTATTTTTCATACAGATGTTTTAAAGGGCAGTAAATAAATATCAAGCTTGTTCAAGTGGATTAATAGTACCTATGTCACGTTCATTGCTTTATTGCCTGTTATCGCACACTTAAACAATAATATTGTCATTGAACTACATTAGTAACATAAGCCACGTCTTTGATTTTGCAACAATGTTGTATTGAGCTTAAAACATTGTAAACATTGTATTGGGGATCGACAAAAACGAAGTATCGTGATAATTTTCCGGCATAGCATATTATGTTGGATACAGAATTGAAACAGCTTACCAAGATAAGCTGCCTTTCGTTTTCGATACCACAGAGATTCGAAATACCCAGTAGGGCCTCTGCACCTCTATTTTCAGTTTGTCTATGATCTGATTCAACATTTGTTGAGTGAATTGACTGTCTGACCTGGTTCCATTAACAGGCGTCCTGGATTTCCCCTCTAATGCAAAATAAATTATAAAATTACAGTCCAGTGGGATAATGCTTCAACTTTTGGTCTAAAACTAAAAGATTTGAATCCAGGTGAATCTGGTCCATACATCAAATGTTTTTCGACGAATCCTCTAAAAATGTAAACAATTTTATGAGCACTTGAGGAGAGCATTAAGGAAATACTGTTAGAAATTAAATGTACCAGGTATAAGATTGGACGTGTCTATTACTAACCCCGCCATATCTTCAAAGGTTAGTAATAGGATTAGTTAGGAACCAGACGTGGTCATGTTTTTTTGTAGTAAAATTGACTCCCTCACCGGGATCCATAAATAATCGGGACGTGTTTCCCCCTGAATCCAGATGAATCACCTAATTGACAATTTTATTTGCATCATTTCATGAGCGCCAATTTGGTTTTTCTTGTTTTGTGGTTTAACTGATGTACCTACCTACATAATTATGTATTACTACAACAGGATACAGTAAGATTTTTTTTGACTAGTGAAGCCAGCTATCCAGGTTGTGTCCAGGTCCTGTGAACTAAGTACTATTAAAAAAACCCGATCTTTTTAACTAAAAATAATTTTTTTAACAGTTCCTATCATTTAACTTATTAATTTTCAAAATATATAAATTTTCAATAAAACGATCAAATACTTCCTGTACTTAACAGTTTTCAGGTTATTATGGTTTCCGCATGCTGTCCCAATTAAAAAATTACCCACCCGACAAGAAAATTCCTAAGGCACTCAGGTATCCGAGGAGGTTATTCGGCTGACTCATGCCCAAATACTGAAAAAAAATTATTTAAGTATTTCAATACTTGGGAGCGTATCCCTTTTTCAGATTTTAAATACCTAAACGTCAAAAAATCTAATAGATAAGCACCTAAGCACCACTTACTTACAGCGGGCGTCTTTTCCACGATAGAGTTTGACGATCTTTATAGAGAAACGTCTGAGCAGTAGACGTGATGTTGCCTTTCTATTCCAGGAATGCCTGTTCAACGGCGTGGCTTGTTTCCTTTACCTGTCGGCTGCTTCCTACATGGGTGTGGCGGTGAACATCTACCTGTACCCGAGGTACGCCTTGGTCAACATGTATGCCGCATATCCGGCCATGACTGCAGTTTATGTAAGTAACTAGCCGTCCCGCGCGCGATTTCATTCGCGATGACTTTAGAAAGAGGCATCTCTAGTCTTCATTAAGACTAACAACGGTTAGGTACAATTCGTAGCTTCAAAGCTCTTGTAGTTTCAAAGATATCGTGAAGGTCAACATTTTAACCAACTTTGACTCCGCCAAATTGACCTTTAGGCTTAAAATTTTTAAAAAACCTAAAACAGGTTTACCTTTATTATCAGTTAAGAATCTATACTTGAAATTTTGACGCTCCATCTGTCACCATTTTGTAGCTATGAAAAATATGATTTTTGACCTCTCCCTTGAACTTTGACCTTAAAATTTGTCAATAACGGGTGCCCTAGTATTAAAAGGAACCTACATGCAAAGTTTCACCATAATAGCTCTTCTGGCTACAAAGATATCGCGAAAGGTCAAAAAATGCCCAACTTTGACCCAACCAAATTAACCCTTAGGGTAAAAAATTTGTAAAATCCTGAAATAGGTGTTCATTTATTTCAAGTCAAGAATCTACACTCAAAATTTCAACAATCTAGCTGTCACCATACAAAAGTTATAAAAAAAGTAACCTCTGACCTAGAATTGACCTCTGATCAAAAAATCCGTTCTTAACGCTCATCCACGTCATCACAGAAACCTACATGCCAAATTTCACTTTAATAGCACTTTTAGTTTCCGAGAAACCTTGTTGCATACGTTTTGACCACTCCTTTATATATATAGATTGATTGTTAAGACGCATGAGGATAAACTTAAAAGACTCAAGTGTTGTTCATATTCATATGTCATGTTTTATATAGGTAGTTTTGATCGACGTTTGATTTAATAGTGAGTATTTTTTTTAAATAATGTGTCAAAAACTATGCTTGTAATATTACTCTTGGGAGATTAATAAATATGGTATTCAGAAGTATTTTTCGTCTTTTTATGGCTAATCCAAATAAAATACTTGATATCTACGGAACGACGAACGACCGATACCGATCTCGACGGTAAGGTGCAAACAAAGGTCATTTTGTGTCCAAAATATTGTAAGTAAGTATTAAACATTATTTTTTCTTGTTTCAGTATGTCGGTGTTGTCCTCGGAATACTTTATGGAGTCGACGCATATCTGGCATATAAGTTCTTTAGAAACCCCGGAATGTTTTGACGATTTCTTAGTAGGTATTCATTATACACCAAGGTACCTATATTTAATCGATTTGTAATAACTTCTATCTAATAGGTTACCATTAGATAAAAAAATCGTGTAGGACAATGTATTCGAATTTAATTCGCATTTAATAACATTACGTTAACATAACCCTGAAATGTGATACTATTAAATTAACTGATGATATGATGATGCATGCTTAATATTTGTAATAAAAACATAAAATATCACTTGTGTTTTTACCTACGGAGTAAGTAGGTACCTTGTTGTTTTTCGTACCTGGTACGATTCATCTCTGTAGTAACTATTAGCTCATCTGCGGCGCAAGCATCAAATACCACACAGCCTTGCTGGGCAAGGTGATAACGGTTGCTTCGATTTCTACTCAACTCACAGCCTGCAGTGCTACCTGCAGATTACATACCCCATTTTGGATTTTTTAAGTGTTCTTTAGACATTTCCATTTACTTATTAAAATGTACTTTTATCATTAAAATGTAGGTACTATTATAGGTATTTAAGTAGTAGGCACTACAGTATGCTACGAGTACAGCTGCGTTTTTGTTCAGGAGATCGATTCTTGAACACATTTAAAACATGACGCGGTAAGAGATTGCACGTTATCTAGCTTTTGTTTTCTGAAATCCATAGAATTTTTCAAAATAAGAACGCCGAGACGTGCCGCGTTAAGACATGGTTATTTGGAGAATAAGGGGGCAGTTTAATATTACATAATAAACTGACAAAGATTAGTGTCACTAGTGGAATTTTTTGATTAAAATTGAGACACGTAGGTATTACTTAACCGATATTGATGTCAAACGTGTTCCGTTTCCGTTTGACTCTTTGTGTTAATTTTCAGTCAACAATTTATGTTTTACTAGCTGCGCCTCGCGGTTTCACCCGCGTAAGTCCTGTTCCCGCGGGAATATCCATATAAAAAATAGCCTATGTGTTAATCTGGGGTCTCACCAATCTACATACCAAATTTCAACCAAATCGGTCCAGCCGTTTTTGCGTGAAAGAATAACAAACATTCTCACAAACTTTCACATTTATAATATTATAGTAGGAGTCGGAAAGAAGGATAGTAGGATAGGATAGGAAGTAGGATATAGCAATATAAGCGTTTTTGGTAAGGCTTTCAAAGGTCTTTGAATTATACATTAGGGTAACTAAATTTTTATAATAATGGATGGATGGCTTTTAAAAGTACCTACTAAAGGCAAATAAATCAAAATTTGTTCTAGGGACATTGATAAATTACCTAACAGACACCAATATCGTAATATCGTCGCTAATTCTCAAATGGAAAATTTAGCAAGATAAATTTCATTGCATTATGTAGCGTGTGATTAAGCTTTTAAATGAAAACTATTATCGCAGTCATTTGAGCATGCGCACCCTCATTTTCCCATCTAAAGGATGTTTGCATCTTAGAAATTAGAAAACACACGCAATAAAGTTTATCGCAGGTATTGTAAAATGTTTCTTAAGAAGGTGTAGTAGAGTCAATTTTGAATAAAGATCAAATTATAAACAGTTTTAGCGTCATCTAACTACAATCTGCTAATAAACGTAGGTTAGTTGTGCAAACAGCCTCCGCTGGAAGTGTTACACTATCACGTTATCGAAAGTAGGTTCAATTGCAAAATGGTAATCGATCAATCAAAGTGAATTGCTTGGAAAGGGATTAAGTCCAAATAACCATGCACGGATTATCAGGTTACAAAAATGTGACTAGTAAGTATTGTTCTCGCTTATTTACATTATTATAATCATTATTGTTTCTTTGAAAGATGACGTTGAAAAATAAAGTTATCTTATCACTGTTACAAACGTGTTTGAAAAGGGGGCGTCATGTCGCGTCAATGCAATGGTTTTTTTACGGGATCACAGGAAGGGTCTTTCTATTGTCGAATGTAGAGGTTGAGGTGTCAGCGAGATCTGTCGACGCAAGCCAGTGAGAGGCGCGCCGTGGAGTGCCGCGCATGCGCCAGTAACCGCCGAGGCGCCTGACCACATCCGTACCTACTATTTCCCGTTTAACCTGCCATAAAATAGTGCCAAAGTATTTAGTGTACAAAACAACTGTGAACTAGTTATTATAGTGAAAGGACCGGTTATTCTGCGTCTGCGTGTTTATGTAAGTTTGTGGAAACATAGGTACCTACTGCTTGTTTTGTCTTCGATTCGTAGCGCCCTGCGCTGTACAATGGGTGCTAGAGGTATTATTTGTATTCAATCGACTATTGTGATTACAAAATCACTAGATTTGATTTGCCAAATTATTCTAAGAGAGAAAAACAAATAAGTTAGTTGTTACCTATATGTAAAATTACCTGCTAATCGAATGAAATTAAAATGCAGAAGGAACAGGTATCTATCGTCCACAGTTAGTGTTTTTAGAATTCTAATATGAATACCTACCTAACGACTTTAGCTGCGCAGTCTATAATGCTGTTTTTACTGTTGGCAGACCTTGATGAATCTTATGCATACAAAGGAAAGGAAAACCTTCATATAAAATCTTTTATAGACGTCGTTATTTACTTCTTTATAAAGATAAGCTACAAGTGTGAATAATTATTAGATACTTAAATTAACTACTTACAGGGCAGATGACCCGGTTGTGGCCACTGACCCCTTTTTGGCCATTTATGACTTCAATCCGTTATAACTAAGGCATAATACAATTTTTATTATTTGCTGTGAGCGGGTTTTAAAACATATATTCATGTCTAAACTGCTGCCGCTCTGAAAACTGAAATGTGTCAAATCAAACTTGACATAAAGTCCATTTTTGCATCTGGTTGTGTGCAGTTATTCTCAAAATCTTTATTTACTTTTTTAATGTTTATGTCCAATTTACCTAAAAAAATATATTATTTAGTTAGTACTAAAGTGTTTGTTTTGCTAAGTATACAAAAAATGAGGTTTTGAGCAGTGAGAACATGGCCAGAAACGGGGTAAGCCTGGCCAGAACTGGCACAAAATGACTTTTTTTCATAATATGTTTGTATTTATAAAATGAATTAATCTGTCAACAAAACAAGCCTTTTATAAGCTTCGTTAATACATTTTTTATAACTTTTCGCATAAATAATTCAATTTGCTGAATACAATTTAAAATACTGCTTCTATCATTAAAAAAAAAATACGAGGGCCTCAATGTTAACAAAACCCACCACAACCACAACCGGGTCATCTGCCAATATTATCTAATGAGTACCTACAATAAACCCGTTTAGTCTGTCTGCAAAGCATGTCAAGAAGTAGACATAATTACAAAGATTCCTACATAATAACAATACAATATTTAACCTAAGACTAATCAATTCGTTTCTAATTGCACAATCCCACTTCAATTCCCTTTAAATGCAATTTTGGTGATTCTAATTTTACAGATTAAGACCTATCAAATTCTTCGCGTAGGGGATTACTATACCTACCTAGTTTTTATTAGGTTAGATTTTGTATTGTAAACCTCTTACAGCGCTAGCGCTAGGCGATAGGTAGGTACTTAAAAAGTTCCGTCTAGAAAATTTCCGTCACTGAGATAAGTATAAAAACGTTTTCAGAGGGCTTGGAGTAAGTAGGTAGGTACTTATTAAACTGTCATGATTTTGAACATTATAAACACTCAAAACGGGATAAACCAGGATTCGCAGATTTATGAGTTTCCCAATATTACGGCACACATTTGACTGGGAAATAAACAAATCGACCTACCTATACTATTTATCGTAGTTACATAGGTACTGCACTATAAAATTTTATCAAATTAATTACTTTAGTTTTTGGAAATTGATTGCTATCAATGTTTATTATCCAAAAATCAAAAATGTTGATAAAACTGATAAATCATCTACTACCTATGTCATTAAAATACCAGAGGATAAAACAATGGCGAAATAGTAGATTGCTATACAAGGGGATAAAGGCATTTTTTCTATGCACGAGATGGTTTATCGCGCGAGCGTCAGCGAGTGCGATAATAGTTCGAGTGCATCGAAAAGCCTTTTCCCCGAGGTAAGCACTCTGCTTTTCATTACGAATATAAGGAAATTACCAAAAAATTGATGTAAAATTTAAATTTCACACACGAAAATTAGCTGTCTCGCTTTTTTTTTAAATCGACTAGTTTAATATTGACTAAAAGCAGCTAACGATGGTATGGCATAGCTGCGTTCCAGATTTAAAAAAAAATTACTGATTGGTAGAATGGCTATAAAAGTAGTAGGCATTCTACCAGTAGTTTTTTTTTGATGATGAAAAAATTTAAATAAATAAAATAAAATAAATAAATATAATATAATTAGTGCTAGAGAAGCACAAATTCGTGCAAGAGAGACATAATATCTAGCATCTGATTGAGTTAGAAGAACTTGAACACTTAGCATGCATCGACATGCCACAAAAGAAATGTCAAAAATGAAGTTGACATTTGACAGTTATTTACTTTCCTGCCCTAGGGCAGGAAAGTACTTGTTTTCCCTAGGGACAGAAAATGCTACTTTGAACCCTATAATCAGGCAACTTCGTGCGTACTTTCCGTGTATGAGTAATGAAAAATGATTTTTATTCGATATGGTAGACGTTATAAATGACATTTGCTTGAGTCGAACCAACGCTAGTGAAAGGTACAATGGATAGCGCAAAAGTTTTTGAGATTTTTGTTCAATTTCTTAATTACAATTTTATATTTACACTAGCAGCACGTCCCGGCTTCGCACGGGTGTTCTAATGAAGTTACCGGGATAAAATATAACTAGGTACACTAAAATATAAACTATAACCACCCGGACAGTCCATTGTACACACCCGTGAAAGAATTTTGAAATCGGTTGAGTAGTTTCGGAGATTTACCTCCGTCAAACAAACAAACAAACAAATTTTGCGAAGCAACGAATTTCCAGGTATTGCGAAGTATGCTAAAATAGTAAATTATCGTGAAATACATTTTGGCACGGTAGTCAACGAACGTGCATATCTATCTAGATCGAAGAGTAACAAATGATTTGATAAAGACGTGATTAGCATCGTCATGCTAAAATACTCCCAATTATAGAAATGTTATCAATACGTATCCGTAATTACTTTAACGTCACAAAAATTATCGTTTTCCTTGAATTGTTTTTCTTGAATATCATGAAAGGTAAAATTAGGTATCAAGATTAATTCCTTTGATAGGTACATTTTAATTGAAATAGAGATCAATCCAGTGAAACTAGGTAGATAAAAGTTTATTTTTAGCCGACTTTTAGAAAAGCTACCTTTGTCTTATTATATATTTATTTTTGTATGTTCATCGATTATTCCGTCAAATAGTGGACCGATGTAGAAAATTCTTTTTCATTACTCATACACGGAAAGTACGCACGAAGTTGCCTGATTATAGGGTTCAATCAAAGTAGCATTTTCTGTCCCTAGGGAAAACAAGAACTTTCCTGCCCTAGGGCAGGAAAGTAAATAACTGTCAAATGTCAACTTCATTTTTGACATTTCTTTTGTGGCATGTCGATGCATGCTAAGTGTTCAAGTTCTTGTAACTCAATCAGATGCTAGATATTATGTCTCTCTTGCACGAATTTGTGCTTCTCTAGCACTAATTATATTATATTTATTTATTTTATTTTATTTATTTAAATTTTTTCATCATCAAAAAAAACTACTGGTAGAATGCCTACTACTTTTATAGCCATTCTACCAGTCAGTATGAATGAATGAATGAATGAATGAAAAATTCTTTATTGCACACCTTAAATTAAAAATAACAATAAAATAATAACAACAAAGATAGAATGTACAATGGGCGGCCTTATCGCTAAAAGCGATCTCTTCCAGGCAACCTTTGGATGGAAAAGATTTACGCTGAAAGGATGATTGGCCGGGTGCATAGAAAAAATAAATAAATATGATAGTAAAAAAAAACTCGATATACTACCTAATAACTAATAATAAACTACATAGACTAATCATATTGGAATAAACTTACTTAAACATACACAAATATAATAACTAAAATATATAAATAGACATACAATAATTAAATAATTAATCGAATCCATGTGACACTCAAAGTGAAAGGAAATGTGTTTTTAGTCTTGATTTAAATATTTCAAGGGAAGAGGACTTTTTAATTGATAATGGCAGAGCATTCCATAGGTGTACAGTATTTTTTTTTAAATCTGGAACGCAGCTATGCCATGCCATCGTTAGCTGCTTTTAGTCATTATTAAACTAGTCGATTTAAAAAAAAAAGCGAGACAGCTAATTTTCGTGTGTGAAATTTAAATTTTACATCAATTTTTTTGGTAATTTCCTCATATTCGTAATGAAAAGCAGAGTGCTTACCTCGGGGAAAAGGCTTTTCGATGCACTCGAACTATTATCGCACTCGCTGACGCTCGCGCGATAAACCATCTCGTGCATAGAAAAAATGCCTTTGTCCCCTTGTATAGCAATCTACTATTTCATTACTCATACACGGAAAGTACGCACGAAGTTGCCTGATTATAGGGTTCAAAGTAGCATTTTCTGTCCCTAGGGAAAACAAGTACTTTCCTGCCCTAGGGCAGGAAAGTAAATAACTGTCAAATGTCAACTTCATTTTTGACATTTCTTTTGTGGCATGTCGATGCATGCTAAGTGTTCAAGTTCTTGTAACTCAATCAGATGCTAGATATTATGTCTCTCTTGCACGAATTTGTGCTTCTCTAGCACTAATTATATTATATTTATTTATTTTATTTTATTTATTTAAATTTTTTCATCATCAAAAAAAACTACTGGTAGAATGCCTACTACTTTTATAGCCATTCTACCAGTCAGTATTTTTTTTTAAATCTGGAACGCAGCTATGCTATGCCATCGTTAGCTGCTTTTAGTCAATATTAAACTAAAAAAGCGAGACAGCTCATTTTCGTGTGTGAAATTTAAATTTTACATCATTTTTTTTGGTAATTTCCTCATATTCGTAATGAAAAGTAGAGTACATACCGCGGAAGAAAGGCCCTTCGATGCACTCGAACTATTATCGCACTCGCTAACGCTCGCGCGATAAACCATCTCGTGCATCGGAATCTTTGCCTTTCTTCCTCGTGTAGTAATCTACTATTTTGTTTAAACGAGTAGTACCTACCTACCTTACCTACACATCCAGTAGGTAGTCCTTATAAATATTAAGGATCTGATCAGGATGTTCCGAACAAAACTTAAAATTGATATCTTACAAAATTTAAGTCGGTTTATAAAAATACTTTCCAGTTGTTAAAATTAATATTTAAATTTCAGAAAGCAGAACACACAAGTTAAAACAATTAATAATGGCAAAATATGAAAATTCAGCCAGTTGGGGTGATGATGGTATGTATTGTAAAGGTATTCATACCTAAGTAGATATATTATAAAGTTGCTTTAGTTACTAAACACCAAGAAAACCACAAGGTGATGAGTCAACAAAGACGATTGATTTTAAATGATAAATCGGTAATGTATCTGTAGTACAGTAGGTACATAAGTTACATAACCGTTATTCATAGTCTCAGGCTGATATTTTTATTTGTAGTGTAAATTTCATTTTTGTCTTGTAAAACAGTTACGTTTACGCGTTTTTTTAAAGTATGAAATGTCCAAGTATATTTTTTACATAAAAAAGGCAAGTTCAATCAAACAACTAACTGATAAGTTATTTGTATAATGATTATGTTTCCAAAAAATACATTTTATGCTGAGGCTGTCTTAGTTCTTAGTCATGGGGACCACATTGTGACTTGGAGGCCATTTTATAGCAGTGAAAGCTCGCATTTTAACATTTTTCTCCCTAATTCAAGAATTCATACTTAGTGGTATACTTGCAATGTCCTTACAAGACTCATGTTTATTTTTTAGATCTTATGTATATACCAACAACATGAAAGCAAAATACACTTTGAACTTGAACTTCGATCTTTGTGTTTCAGATTTCATGCAAGCCACAGTTGACCCTAACGTAAAGGTGTCGGAACTGTCCGAGGAAGTGCCGACGCTGACCGTGGCTACTATAATCGGAGTGGCAGTCGTCGTTATAGTGGGCATAGCAGCAGTGTTCCTGCTTGGAGTACTCATAGACTGGAGGCAACAGTAAGTATCTAAGATACTGACTAGTTCTTAGGGGGCTGTATTACCTAAGCCTTGGGTGCCATCAAAGCAAATTATTGTTTGAAATTCTATAAAAAGCCCTGAACTTTAATTTTAAATTCAAGTTTAAATGATTACGTAAGTTATATCATCTATTAGTTTATAATTTTGGAAATAAAATATATCTAGGCTTGATATAATAAATTCTAAGTATAAATAATTGTTCACATACTTATGACAACTTATGCGTTAAATTGCATCATAACACTCTTACTAAACAACAACTCGAGGGAGAGTCTCAGTTCCCTATCTTCACTGATTCTATTTTTGTTTGCTGTTGCAGAAAACTAATAGACAAGAAGATGGGTGATGCTAAGCGTATGAAGAACCAACGGAGGGTGAACACACATCCAGAAGACGATCACACTAGCATAGCCAATAATATGGAGGAACCAGGCCTGAGCATACCCCCTGCTGAGGCTCTAAGAAATATACCATAGACACGGGTATCACACGATAAATAAATGGTATAAAAGCTAGGTAATTAGAGCTATAGATATAAATAATTAACAGATTGTACTTATAAATATAATGAAAATACGTTCAAAGCATTTATTTAAATTGTGATAAAATTGTTTGTATGTATATTTAGAGTGCTCCCAAAGCATGTACATAGAAAGGATCGGAAATCAAAGTAAGTGGTGTTGATTAGTACTCTGTGGTAGTACTTAGGTAGTTGTAGCTTGTAGCTCTAAGGATTTTATATTGGTTCTTATTCCAAATTGAATGAGCAATTTTGAATAAAGTTTCTTAAAGTTTCTTAAACCGTAATTTCAATCAAAAGAATAGTAAAAATATATCCTGTTGAAATTGTGCTAATTTCATTTTTTTTCTATAATGACGTGGATAGTTATCTCATATATAGATCTTTAAAATAATACGAATATAAGTGTTTAAATTATAAAACTTAATAGGTACCGAAATTGTTTTTTTTTTTTCGAATTTGTATTTGAATATTACTATACTTACTAATTTATTTGATTATTAATAAAAATATTGAACGTTTAAGCACGTTTTTAATTTAATTTGTTGGATTAATTAGGGCATCCTACTTCCTTCCTACTATCCTACTAATATTAAGTTTGTGAGAATGTATGTAAGTTTGTTATTCTTTCACGCAAAAACGGCTAGATCGATTTGGTTGAAATTTGGTATGTAGCTAAGTGATACCCTGGATTGACACATAGGCTACTTTTTATCCCGATATTCCCGCGGGAACAGGATTTACGCGGGTGAAACCGCGGGGCGCAGCTAGTTTACCTTAAAGCAACAACAAAAGTTCATTCGGTTTGAAAACTTTACACCATTTTATTTGGAAGTATTTTAAATCGTTAAATTTTTTGGTAAAGTTAGTTCAAATGATCTAGTGGCCAACTCTGGTGACAAAATTTTAAGTCGTATGTCTGAGTGGCTGATCTGATTAAATGCCCAGCCTTGTAGGGGCAGAAAGTGATTTAAGGTTGTGACCCCTCAGAACGATGCTTAATTTTAACGATCAATCGAGAACGTCTTAGCAACCTTAGCCACGAGCGCTTCGTATCGTATGTCATTAGGTATTGCTTCCATCATTTCACCAGAGTTGGCCACTTACTCATGCGAACAAACGAACGAATCTATAGATAGTCTAGTTAGGGGTTGCTATAGTCATGTAGATCATCATAGGATAATCACGTTCAACAATGGATAGGTACTTTAGTTATGCTGTTAGGCATGATTAAACCGTTCATGTCAAGATTCAAGAAAATCATCAAGAGAAAACACGACCTTGTCAGCTTCACTGATTAAGCTAGTTAACCCATTTCCGGCCAGCTACCACGGCCGTCTGCCAAGAAGAGGACAGTGGCCGACTACTAGCAACTATAGCCCATGTTCGTTAAAGGCTGTAAACAAAGTGAAACAAGCCCTTGCTACTAAAACTGCGAATTATGCAAAGAAGTTATTACGTTTAGCTTTTACATAACAAGCAATGCACAAGAGGAATGCAGTTGGTTCAGCAAACTCAAAAGTCTATTATGCCTGTCCACTCTGAGTACCAACATAGGTTGTTAGATACCATCGAGCCGTCTACCAAAGTTTGCAACATCATGTACCTATCATAGCGCGCAAAATGCTGCACTTATAATCGATTCATGCGATAAGTATGGAATATTAATCATTGCCCCCCGATAACAGCACCTTTCTGTCCAAGATTCGTATCAACTTGCAGACTTACCAGTCTTGCGCGGAACGTTCTTGAGGAACGTACACGGAACTCAACCACCTTTAGTTGTGTGCAGTAATTTACTGAAAATGTGCGACTGGAACTAATAGTTGGATTTAATTGATGTAATCTTGGTACCTTAATTGATGTGAAGTACTTTCGTAACTGCGTAAATATAACCCGATATGGGTATGTTCAATTCGAAGTCGACGAAAGCGCAGAAGGAGCCTGATAAGTTTTTCGAGAGAGAGAGACGGAGGGAGCAGATACGGAAGGAGAAAAGGGAGAAGGCTGTTAACACAGCGGTAAAGAGGAATGGAGTGAAGGATGCCCCGATCTCGCCGGTGGCCCTGGGCCCTGGGCCGGGGCCCGTGGCGACGCCCCCGCCGCCGGCGCACGTCCGATCCTACGACGACGAAGCCCTAGAACGCATGCGCTACCAACTGCACCACGACTCAGATGCATTTTTACTAAACAACATTCTACTCTCCATTCAATTCTTCGAAAATTTTGAACGGTATGTACCTACGAATTCTATATACCTATCCATCTATTTAAACTCACATCCACCCTCTTCTGGAAATAGGCCTCCCTCCTCTCTTTCATGTTACATTCTACAGTCCTGCGCCTAAAAAATAATTGTATGAGAGATCCAGGTCCGACTGTATGGCTGAAACCCGTGCTGCGTGATACCTATTATACGAATTAGTTTTATCTAAATCTTTTTAAGTAATTAAGCGCAATCAAACTAATATTAATCTTTTAGAATTAATAAATCACAGTTATATCTATCTTATAGTAAGCTTCTATTGTTTCAATACAAAAAAACCAATATTTATTACTATTAGCTTTTATGTTTCTGGGATCATAAATTGTAGTTTTACTAAACAAATTGAATATAGGATTAATTTTATTTATCGGGTCAAGTCTTTATGCCACATTATGTATTGTTATTTTCTAAGTACTGAATTACTTTGACCTGAATTAGGCAGGTATGTTACCTACCTACCCTCTTATCAAGTCTTGTGCTTATCAATAATTTTAATTCATATTTATTACGCAGCCTTAGTGGGACTCCCCTTTGAATATTGATTAAAAAACTGCCTCTCCCTACCACTAAGCTAAACTAATCTTGTGATTAGTTTATTATTCGATTCTTAGTAACATTTTGTTAAAACCTCTATTTTTCATCTGAGTTAAACTACATAAGTTAATTCTTTGTAATAAAACTGATTTAATTACTGAAATAAGCAAATTTGCCAAGTACTCAGTGAAGCTCAAAGAAAGCCTTCCTATGTGTCAACTTGACTTATCACTTTGTTTAATGAATCAAGTACATGGTCTTTGATCATTCGCCGTTTTTAATGATAGATTAACCGCCGGGCAGGCATTAAAAGCATTATTATGTAGTATACATCTATGTAATATGTATGCATTTTGGTGAAGAAACAAAAGAAACAAAACTTCAGTATATCAAGTGTAAAAAAATTAATATAAGATTTCACCGACTGATACCAGAAATTTAATATAAGCAGGTATGATACGTTTTATCATTAGATAAGAATATCCGTCATCAATCATCATACACATATGAACCCGGCTACCTACCACACAAACCTCAGAGGCTCAGAGCTAAAAGAGAGATGTGATGATCTGTGATTTTCTCAGACTAATAATGTTGAGAAAGGAGAAGGCGAAGCAGAATGTTTAACATACGAGTAGGAATGTAATTTTTATCCTACCACAGTCCAATATATCTAATGTCTAATGGAATGTCCAAAGATATTTATTTATTTATTATTTATAATATGAGAAATCTATTAGAAATTCATTATATTTAATGGAACCGGTGCGGTGGTAAAAAACTTTCGTAAACTAACATTTGATTAGAATTCCTCAAACTTGTTGACTTAAGAATTGATAAAATTTAATAGAATGTATTCAATTGGTGTATTTTAAAGGTAAATTCTGCGCAAATAACAAACAAACCCTATTCGCCACTCATAGTTAGGTAATCATCGTCATCAACGTAGGTAGCTCATATTTTAAAATTTTCTAATCCTTTTGTACGTACAAGCGCAATAAGAGGTACCTACCTAACAATTGGAAATTAAATATTTTTTATCTAGGATTATACATTAGCTGTGATTTTAATTTTTAAATCACGTCTTTATCACAATCTATAAACGTGATTTGATTACCTACGCCATACTTCAGCCATTAACTTTAGGAAATTCGCGTAGGCTCTGAGAAATTTAATTTCTATATCGAATTTAATTTCTATATCGGACGTCCAGCAGCACGATGGGTCGACGATATTGCCAACGTCGTGGGCCGGCAGTGGATCAGGCAAGCGCGGGACCGTAAGAAATGGCAAAAACAAAGGGAGGCCTATACCCAGCAGTGGGAGAGATCAGGCTGCGGATGATGATGATGATATCGAATATCCAGAACCTAGAATAATAGATGTATTATTTTGCAGAGAAATGCATCAAATTAACAACAACCCGCACAGCGAAAGAGAAAATCATATAAACGAGGCAATGGTTCGTCGGAACAAGCACGTGTTCTTCGCTGACCGGCTGCAGGAGTGTGTGGCCGAGCACGTGAGCTACCAGCGGCGCCGCGGCCAGGCCGAGCCGCTCTCTGCTCCGAGGATGTTCGTCATCTATGACAATGTGGAAGCCAGCGAACCTGGCGACACTTCAGACTATAGTGCAGTTCTCGATGCTCCATTTTATAAACTGCGTATTGAAGATTGCAAAGAACAAGGTACTTAGTTATAGATTTATCTACTCTGATTACTATTACGGACCCTTACGTATTATTTTGTCATCATAAGTATGGCCCATGAACGATATGGCTATACTTAGCCATAATTTCGCGGCTGGCTCATGATAATATGGGTGGTATGTACTGCTGGCTGCTGTGGTTACAGTATATTATTTTTAAACGCTATATTAACTTATCGATCGAGTGAGCGAAGCGAACGAAGATCTTAGTGGCAAGTGGGGTAATTTTGCTTTGTATGTTGTGTTCATTTGTTTATTTGTATGTTCCGGCATAACTGTCGAACCGTTAATCCAATCTTCATGAAACTTGGTAGGTATATAGACAGTGGTAAGTGGGTGAACCAGTAACCTAATGAGCTGAATCGGTCAAGGGGTTGTAAAGATATTTGGTTCCGAAGGGGATGAAAAAAAATAAAAGTTGTTCAAATACATTGAGTGGGGTGTCATATAAAAGGGCTTTGTTTATACATTCCAAAATGGTTTTACTTTTTATTCTAAGATGTAAAGTTTTTGAATAACTTCGATAAATGTAAAAAAATCATGACTGCTATAACCTGAGCTCCCATTTCTATAAGTTTAGGTGAAATCGCAGCTCAGAAAATCGTTCTTCTTCTTCTTTAAAATTATTTTGGTTGTTTCTAACTCCTAACTCTTTTTGACGAATCTAACGACGTTTTAATGGAGAAAGGATTCAACTTACTAAATAGTTTCCTTGAAACAATGTCACTACCATCTTCACAACGAACAAAATACCAAAATGTTTTAAGTCGAAACACCCTCGTAAAAACTTATGCTCTTAAAAATACCATCAAGTATTTTTTATAGAAATACATTTAGTAAATGAATGCAAAATGATTTTTGACAATGTTTGACATAACCGCGGGCAACACATTTGTTATTGAAAGTGGTTTAGGACAGAATCAAAACAACATGACATACTAAATATAAAATAGTTTTAGAGCCTAAGGTTTGACTCTAAATTCATAGAGTTTTTAATCAAATTCTGTATTGTAAATAATGCACACGCAAAATCGTTTTACTATTAATTAAAGGAACAATAACCGCCAATCGGTTTTAAAAACTTCAGGTATTTAGTTCTCATTAGATCCTCAATTTTTTTAGTAGACCTCGGAAGTAATTTCATTAACACAGATAAAAAGTAATATGCACAACCACCGGCGAGCGAGATCTCGTTCGAGGCGAACTACTAGTTAGTTTTGTCCTTTGAAATAAAGAAACTTTTGCAGAACTGAAACGTTGTTGTCCCGCAGCGGGGATCGAATCCGCAACTCCTGCGCCTTAGGCAGGCCTACTGCGCACTTGCGCACTTACTTTTTTAACATGATAAAATTATTATATTGACTACGCTTTATTGTTTCAGGATACGTTAAACTAAAGAAGCTAGAAGTTTTAGAAAGTACTCTACAGAAAGAGCTAGAATTAGCCGATGACAAAAAAGCTGTTTCTGATGACAGTATTTTCACAGACTCTGAAAAAGAATCAGTATATTCAGATGACTCGCATGTCACAAAGGGTTCCCAGTTATTGCAGCACATCAAAGCAAAAATAGATAAATCTGATGAGATTGAACGTTATAGCAATCATAAAGAAATAAATCTTAACATTGAACCATTTGAAAACATAGGTCGTAGGTTCAGTGGTCCAGTTAAACTACTGAGCATGCAAGCGGCAAAAAGTAATTTATCCAACTTAAAAAACATCCGCTCAAACGCATTATTAGTAGAGGAGGAGAAAGAAACAAGAGAAAACAGCAATTCAGATACATACGACTCAAAACCCAGGAAGTCAATTCTCAAAACTACTAGCAGATTTAGGGGAAATGGTGGTGTAATGGTAAAATCAAACAATAGTCGTGCTACATCCCTAGAAACCAATGCCGCAGAAGACACAGAAACTTCCGGCTATAGATCCAACACGAGCAGTCGTCAAAATGAGTCTAGTGAAACGGAGTCAGATTATGGATATGCTACTATCACTGAATCAGCTACGCCAAAGAAGATTGAGCTCAGCTTGCAATCAAACTTTTCACTTACATCTGGTGTACTACCGGACGAGTCATGGACAATAATGGATCTTCGTGCAGTAAACCAATGGAGTGACGATGACGAAGAAGAAGAAGATGATGCAGATTCAAAATCATCTATGCCGAGGAATTTGTATGAAAGGCATTATTACTTGAATTCCAAAAATTTCATGAGTAGCTTTGTCGATAACTTCATCATAAATCTAGGAAGTGGATTAGGACTGACGCAAGATGCAATCAACAATGCCACGTCACAAGGTGCTAGTATCTATTGTTATTCTTTGAAAAACGGAATTAAAATGGGGTGTGAAGTATTTCCTGCTTTAATAGCAGCTTGGCCAAATGCAGCAAACCAGTGGATCATAAGAGAAAGGAAAATAATCCAGAACCCAAGAACCAATTTCACTTATCTGTGGCCCACCAAGTTTATGGTTAGCAAAGCCATTGGGTTCGGTTGTTTGTTGGTTCCAATTGGATTCAGGCCTAAACGGTCTGGATTAAACCCAGACGAAACACTTCAATGGAAAATTATTTTTCCAGCTGCCGAGCGCTACTTAGAAAGTTGTTTAGCCCATTCCCATATAAGATGTTATTTATTTACATTAGCTTTACACAAGGCATTCATGGAGAATGAAAGTTCAAAGATTGGCTTAGAAGCGAGCCACATCAAGAATCATTTGTTTCGGGAATGTGAGAATAACTATGCTAAATGGCCTGAAGATCGACTGGGTGAAGCATTAAGACTGTTTCTTAGGAGTTTCTATGTGCATTTTGGGCAGTCTCGATTACCAAATTATTTTTTGGAAACTTGTAATGAGTTCAAAAGTATTCCACAACCAATGTTACTACAACTTCAACGAAGATTGGCAGATATTATGGAATCTCCAGTTATGCACGTCCTTAATGCAGTCGATAAGTTGAAGTACAACAAAAAGGACTTTTATCCAACGTTCAACAGTCACAGACTTTACGAAATATTGACCTGCAAAAATCCTTTGCGTATATTGAATCCTAATTTGCCCGTTGTTTCCACTAACAATGTCGTGAGTTCCGATAGCGAAGATGATACGAATACGAGCTTTTGGGACAATGCCAAATCGCGAGACAAACATTACCAGTGGAAAATAGAAAGGCAAAAACAAATTGAGGAGAGGAGGAGAGCTCAGATAAACATTAAAAAACAGAAAATCTTAGGGAATCAAGAGAAGGAAATTAATAGCAAAGTAAGTATTTATTTAAACGCATTGATAGTCTTAGCTAGAATCTACCTATTTTTTTTATTAACAATTTTTTATCATTTTTACAGATAATATTACCGTCGAAAATGGATCCCGAACGTCGAAGACTAGTGCTTGAATTTTTTATTCCTCATTTCATTGCTATGGCAAGATCTAGCGAAAAGTTTGAAGCAATTAAGCAAGCAGTGATATACTTGGAGCAAGCACAGAGGTTGTGTACTCTTTTGCTCGAGGAACCATCTGGTGAAACGACTGGAAACGAATACATGGAAGTGATTCGCGATAAGCTTGCCGACTGTCAACGTAAGCTGGTTACTCAAGGAGGATTCAAACTACCCCCGCGCAGGGAAAGCTATCCTAGGCCTTCTCAAAGTGCAATTCGGAGGCGCCGACCAAAGTTTGAACAGATTGTGAATCAAAACTCACCATCACCATCTGATGTCCACGCAAATGGATTCACGTTTGTAGATGTTCACGTGGAGCATTCACTTAGTCAGATGAGGCTCAACGATGCTTTTGGCGAGGAGTCGAAGTTATAAGCGATTGATGTATAAAAGAAAGCCTATGTTGTCTGGCCATAAACAAGTTTGGTCACAAACATCACTATTTCCACACATCCATACAAACTTTCGCGGTTACAATATTAGTAGGATGTATTTACCTATGAGCTAGTGGCTAACTAATTGGGGTTTAATTTTTAAACAACTTTATTTTAGTGTAGGTATTAGAATGTAGATTTTTTTGTAATAAGTCAAATAGTTCGTTTTTTTATGAATTTTTACAAAAGTTATTTCGTGCGGAATTCAGGCTGTGCAGTTTTGTAACTATGAACGTGTGTTCAATTACCAGAGTTTTTAAAACTGCATCATCAATCTGTCTTTTGCAACCCTATTGAATCTCGCCTTCAATGTAGTAAGATAGGGCTAAATTATTATAATTATTATTGTAAGATGTTTTGAATATAATATATTTACAGAAACTAAACTAATACATAACTGTACAAAATACAAATAGAACCAGTTGAGCCATCTAAGGACCGTTGCAAACGGTCTATAGGTAGCTCAACTGATCCAAACCACTTTAAGTAATTTAAGTATTTTGACATTAGTGTGCAACAGCTATTTTTAAAATTAGTTAGTAATACATTGATCCAAATAAAACATTTTATTTCAATGAGTTATTACATTTTATTTTGATACCTAGTCAAAATTATACTGGAAGTTTTCAAATAAGGGGGTTGACACCAGCAACCATGGCGAGTAGAGCCATCCTCACATACATGCCATATTCTGCTTGCCTGAAGTAGGCTGCGCGAGGATCAGAGTCGAATTCGGGGGACACTTCATCCACGCGAGGCAGCGGATGCATCACAACCATGCGCCTTCGCGCGCGCGTCATCAGTTGTGGAGTAACAACCATTAAGCCACGTGTCTGAAAACATACGCACACTAAAATACCATAAACAGGAAATGGATTTCGCGAAATCAAATACGATTGCTCACACAATATCTCAATTTATCTTTTAATGTTTTTGATTCGACAAAACTATCTAAATGATGTGAACAATATACATGTATTACTGATAGTGAAATAATAATAACTGATAGGGACAGAAACAAAAGATAACAAGACAAGCAAAGGACAAAAAAATATATGATCGAAATATGGTCGACTCTGTTTTCAAGGCGCGGTTGACAGGTCTTTAAGCATTTGAGATGCTTTGCAGATTAAAGAAAAAATATTCAAATTATTAACCTTTTCATATTCCTCTTGGCTTTGGAATCTTTCACGTTGAATGCGTGTCATGTATAGAACATGCGTGTCCGCCAACACGTCTTCAAGCCGCTCGTAGACGCGTTGGGATATGCCTTTAGATGTGACGTATTCCATTATGTGTTTTGGCATGCCCAAACCAGGAGGGCTGACGTACTGTAGTTGAACTTGGTACAGAGTCAGGAGCCTGGCTAATGAATGGACAGTTCGACCATTTTTCAAGTCACCGACCATTGTTATTGTGAGTCCGTTGACGGTACCAATTTCTTCTCTGATTGTAAAAACGTCCAATAAAGCTTGAGTAGGATGTTCACCCACTCCATCTCCTGCATTTATGATTGGCTTCCTGCAGTGTCGAGATGCGTTCTAAAATGTAAAGTACCGTTGGTTTTGGTTTTCGAAAAGACGACAAACTATTATAATATTTTTAAAGCTGCCAAGCGAGTTAGAAGTAATATTGAAATCAACCTTTGGGGGGTATTCAATTGGACTAAAACTTATTAGGATCTGGATTTTTAAATAAATTAAATCATCAATACCTTGCCTATGAATGATAAAGAGATTTAGCTTAATTCCACGAATGGCTCAAAATAGGGAAGTTTAATTTTATTTAGGTAGGTAGTTCTTCAATAAAAGTAAAGGAACAGTATTTCGTATTTATAATATCTAGGTATTTGAGTAAATTAACTTACTGTGACTGCGCCAGGTTCAGGATGCCTCAGGACCACAACATCTGAATAACTTGCCATCACAGCCACACTATCTTCAAGTGTTTCACCCTTCTTAGCTGAAGAACTAGACGCGTCAGTGTGTATCACAGATCCCCCAAGTCTCTGCATTGCAGCTGCAAAACTACAGCTGGTTCGGGTACTGACTTCATAGAAAATAGAAGCCATAACTTTTCCTCTCAAAATATCATCCATGACGCGACCCTTGTTCACGCTTGTCTTCATAAATTGAGCAAGATTAAAAATATCGTTGAGGGTTTCTTTACTAAATGTGTCGACTGTCAATATACTTTTGCCAAACAAATCGCTACGCTGCCGTTGTGAAAGTGACTGTTGGGGAATGTAGTTGGAAGTACTATCGCATCTTTGCCTTGTAGGAAGAGGCGACGCACTCCGAAGCCCTGGGATTTCACTAAAATGAACGATCGGTTTCGTCAATCCTTCAGGTTTTGATGGCTCTACTTGATCCAGATCAAAATCGCTAAGTTTACTTAATTCTGCTGATGTGTGCATATCAAGGGCCGAATTGGGTCTGCTTAAAACAATCTCTTTTTCAGTTTTTTCGACTGTGAATGTAGGGAACGATTGTTTTTTTGGGGTAGGCCATTCGCGCACGTTTTGCCCAAAGCCAGGAGGCACCAAAATTTGCCCTTCAACATATGCAATCTCACCGCGTAAAGTGACTCGATGAACAGCTCCACATACTTGCATACCCGTGAATGGTGTCCATTTAGACTTTGTGAATTCCATGGATTCCGGTATAGTCCATTCGTAATCCATATCAACTTCTACATAAGTATTTGGTTGTTCCGGTAAGTTGAATATTTTACGTGGATTTCTGTGGAACTTGTTAATTAAATCCTCTATAGTCAAACGTCCTTTATGAACAGCATTCAGAAGTAGTGGAAGTATTGTTTCTAGACCAGGAAATCCAGGTGGGGGCTTCTCAGAGTTTTTTTCTTCGACTGAATGTGGTGCGTGATCTGTTGCAAACACGTCAATGACATCTATGTTATTCCAAAGTTCTGCTTGGTCTTCAGGGCTGCACAAAACAGGCCGTACCTCTGCTCGTCCATGGCCAATACGATCAAAGTCTGCTGTACTCAAAAACAAATGTTGTGGGCAAACTTCGCATGTCACTTTGAGTCCTCTTTCTTTAGCTGCTTTGATGATGGATATTTCTTCTTTGCGTGCCACGTGGCAGATATGAATAGGCCGATCAAGTAAAGAAGCCATTAAGATAATAGCACCAGTTTTCACGCGCTCGGCGTGTGCACAAACAGGCATTTTCTTTGGCCAATTTTGAAGATGTTTTTGCCAAACTGTCATGTCATCTAACGTTAGTGTCGTAAATGTTTGATTTAGATACATCTTTAGAGATGCAGCTTGAGGGGCAAGTTCAAATGCAGTGTCAAAATTTGTGGAGGAAGCACCCATGAACAGCGCGTAATCACATCGGGCACTTACTCGTGCTAGAGCTGCAGCATAATCGAACGAAGTACGATCGATAACTGGAGGATTTGTATTGGGCATAGCGCATATCATGGTGATACCACCAGCTAGAGCTGATGCGGTGCATGTGTTAAAATCTTCTTTGTGCGTGGCACCCGGCTCCCGGACATGAACATGGACGTCAATAAACCCAGGTAATTTGATAATGTTTCTTGATGTCATACAATCTGTATGTGTTTTCATTGATGGTACACCGCCACATCGCAACATAGCCTAAAAGCAATAAATAATCATTAATATTTAATTTAATTTAATACCTGTTCAGAAAGTTTGAAAAACACTTTATATAATACTTACATGAACTAATAGTTTAGCACACTTCACATCTGTCACAAGAGGTACTGCATAGTCGACTGCCAAGCGTCTGGTTCTGTAACCATGAGTACTGAATGATGAAACACGGCGAGATCCGCCACGCATTGGCAAGTTTATAACCAAGTCCAGTTGTTTCTTCGCCATGAAGTCAGCCAGATGCATTAGTTCGCCGTCTGATCTATCATCTTCTGGGTCGCCAATATGGTCAAATGTCCACTGCACACTTTCAATCTAAAAGATAACAGCAAAAAAACAATCAGTTAAAATATAAAAAAAGAATTTAAACATTATGGGGTAGGTATTTAAGTTGATATTACCTCAACTCCGTGTTCAGCATAAAAATCTCCAGTTCCCATGCTAGCATACAGCTTGTATCCCATTTTTTGCAGAACACGGACACTCGGTAGAAGTTCCATTTTGTGCTAAAAAATAAAAGAAACAGTGAATACCAACTAAAATAAAACTTATGAACTTCAAATTCTAAATAATATTTTTAGATTACCTTAAACGTTCCGATCGATAATAATATGGCCTTCTTGGGAATCCGAAAACCAGTGCTCATCAAAGATTTCAGATATGCTTCATAACGATTTTCGCCGAAGCACGCCACTTCTCCAGTAGATGCCATCTCCACTCCCAAAGTGACATCAGCACCAGCTAATCTTGAGAATGAGAACTGAGGAACTTTCACCCCAACTTTACCACAGCCAGTCATTATGTTGGCGGGTTCTATGGGTATACCTAGAATAACTTTAGTTGCCGTAGCAACAAAATCGTGATCTAAAGTCTTTGACACGAATGGAAACGATCTTGAAACTCTCACGTTGCATTCAATAACTTTCAGCTCATTGTCTTTAGCTATCAGTTGCATGTTGAATGGACCAGTCACATCCAATGTTTCTGCTATAACACTGGATATTTCCCGGATTTTATCTAATGTTTCTTGATTGATATCTTGTGGAGGTGTCACTAATGTTGCGTCTCCTGAATGAACACCTGCGTTTTCCACATGTTCACAAACTGCCATGCAGTAAATGATACCATCTGATGCAACGACATCAACATCGATTTCTTTGGCATCCATTATGAATTTCGAAATCACCACAGGATGTTCTTTACTCACTTGACTAGCTGATTTCAAATATGCTTCTAAATCTTGGTTTGAATAAGCGACGTTCATTGCAGCGCCACTTAACACATACGATGGTCGTACCAAACATGGGTATCCTACTTCATCGCAGAATTTAACTGCAGATTCAAGATCTGTAAGTTCTTTCCATCTGGGCTGTAATATTCCTTTACGATCTAACATACGTGAGAACTTGAATCTATTCTCAGCATTGTCTATCATATCAGGTGAGGTGCCCAAAATAACTGCTTGCTGTCGATGAAGATCCATAGCGATATTATTGGGTAATTGACCACCCATAGAGAGTATTATACCATCAGGATGTTCAATATTATAGATATCCATAACCACCTCAAACGAAATTTCTTCGAAATATAGTCTGTCACTCATATCGTAGTCTGTGCTCACGGTTTCAGGATTGTAGTTCACCATAATGGTCTTCTTTCCTTGATTTCGAAGTTCTCTTAGGCATCCAACAGCACACCAATCAAATTCTACAGAACTTCCGATTCTATAGACACCTGAACCAAGGACCATAGTAAAGTCTCCTGGAAATTGTAAATCATGTGTACAGCCATTATATGTTAAGTATAAGTAATTTGTGGTAGCAGGCCACTCAGCAGCTACAGTATCGATTTGTTTCACAAACGGGGTAATTTGATTTTCTTCCCGCAACTTTCTAACAGCCACTTCAGTGCTTTTTATGGCTGCAGCAATTTGTTTATCAGAAAATCCAATCTTCTTGGCTTTTTTCAGAATTTCACATGTAATGGAGCCACTATTAGTCGCTTCCAAAGTTTTATAGTAGTCAATAATATTTTTGAATTTCCCGAGAAACCATTTGTCGATTTTGGTTAGTTCATACAGCTTTTCCACAGTGTAACCTTGTTTTAAAGCAGCAGCAAGAAAAAACATTCTTTTGTCTGTCGGTTCTCTTAGTTCATTTTCATTAACATTCTTAATGTTTGGGTCAAAGCCATTTACGTTTTCATCGACCATTCGCAAAGCTTTTTGAAAAGCTTCTTCAAAGTTTCTGCCAATGGACATAACTTCTCCTACACTTTTCATAGAGCTTCCAATTTTTGTACTTACTCTATTAAATTTAGCTAAATCCCATCGAGGAATTTTAACGACGCAGTAATCCAAACTTGGCTCAAAGCAGGCTGTGGTGACTCCAGTTACAGAATTTTTAATAGTGGGTAATGGAATGCCAAGTGCCAATTTAGCAGCCACGTACGCTAAAGGATATCCCGTTGCTTTACTGGCTAATGCGGAACTTCTAGACAATCTTGCATTCACTTCAATTATGTAGAATTCTTCGGAGTTAGGATTGAGTGCATATTGTATGTTACATTCTCCAACAATTCCAAAATGTCTGATTACCTTGATAGCAGTGTTTCGCAGCATGTAGTATTCTCTATTAGATAAGGTTTGACTCGGTGCAACGACAATAGACTCTCCAGTATGAATACCTAAAGGATCTACATTTTCCATGTTGCAGACTGTGATGCAATTATCATAAGCATCTCGAACTACTTCATATTCTACCTCTTTCCATCCTTTAAGTGACTTGTCGATAATTAACTGATCAGAGTATGAAAGTGCTTGATGAGCTAATGCTTTCAACTCTTCCTCGTTGTTTGCAAATCCTGAACCTAATCCTCCTAATGAAAAAGCAGATCTTGCCATCACTGGGTATCCAATTTGTATGGCAGCCGCAATAGCTTCATCGACAGAAGTTACAGCTGCACTCGGAGCTACTTTTTCCCCAATAGAATAAACTTTTTCAGCAAATATCTTTCTGTCTTCTGTGTCAACGATAGATTGTATGGGAGTTCCCAATACTTTAACGTTGTATTTGTCAAATATTCCAGACTTCTGTAGTTCTACTCCACAATTCAATGCTGTTTGCCCTCCAAATGTTAATAAGACTCCTGTTGGACGTTCAGCTTTTATAACCTGTTCTACATATTCAGGAGTAATGGGCAAGAAATAGACTTTGTCTGCTAAGCCTTTTGAAGTCTGAACAGTAGCAATATTTGGATTGATGAGTACGGTTTGAATCTTCTCTTCTTGCATTGCTTTAACTCCTTGAGATCCTGAATAGTCAAATTCACCCGCTTGCCCAATAGAGAGTCCACCTGACCCCAGTATCAAAACCTTTTTTGGTCTTTCATGAAGTGTTGGTTCAAATTTCAGTGTGTTGGTAATCATATCATCGATTACACAGGTCTTTTTGTTCTTGAATGTTTTCACAGAGTCTATGAATATGTCAAACAAACATTCAAGATCTGTTGGTCCAGCAGTGTGTTCAGGATGAAACTGAACACTGAAATACGGGCGTGTCTTGTGTATTATGCCTTCATTTGTTTTATCGTTTTCATTAGTGAACAGTACTTTCCAATCAGCTGGTAACGTATCCGGGTCCACCGCAAATCCGTGATTCTGCGATGTCATGTAGCACCGTCCTGTGCCACTGTGTGTACAAGGCAAGTTGTGTCCTCGGTTACCGTAGCTGAAAAATAAATATTTTTTTTCAAAAGGAAAAAGCAAGAAGGAAACAATAAGCCGCCAATAATGGCAACGGGTATGGGTAACTAAATGTTCTAAAAAGCTGCATCTACCGGACTGAATACAATACGTTTTGTGTTCTGTGAATGTGGTAAATGCGATTATATCTTAGTAACTGATCAATGTGTTATGTAGGCACAGGCGGATCGCTTATAATTAAAAAATATTTTTAAAATGTACGTAAAGTTAATACTACCTTGTTTTATAAGTATTGCATCCAGCTGCAGTCGATAACAACTGATGTCCAAGACAAATGCCGAATATTGGTTTCACCTCGTCTTTCATCACAGCACGAATGTTGTCGACCGCTTTACTGCAAATTTCTGGGTCGCCAGGACCGTTGCTGATGAATAAACCATCATATTCATTGACATTTATTTTATAATCCCAGGGAACTAAAACGACTTTAGCGTTTCTTTTCGCCAAACATCTTATTTGATTGTATTTTAAACCACAATCAATTGCTATGATTGTGACTTCGCCGTTAGGATTGAAAATCTTCTTTTCCTGAAAAAAATATAAGTAATACCTAAGTATTATCTCTATGTTTTGTTATAAATTATTATGGGTATCTGAATGAATTAGACCTACCTTTGTTGATACTTCCGCCACCAAGTTTCTGGTGTTTGGGTCGGACAATGGTGGTAGCGGTCCAAACGGTGGAATACCTTGCACTATTCGACCTAGCATGACACCCTCTCGAAGGCGATGCGTCAAAGCCCTAGTATCAATGTCACATAGCCCCGGGATGCCGTGAGCCGCCAGCCATGTGCCGAGTGCTCGCTTAGCTCGCCAGTGGCACGCTTGTGTGCTCACCTCCCCAACTATCAACCCAGCAGCCCAAATGCGGCTGGACTCGAACCATCTATAGATAGATAATTATATCTCTTAATGTACCTGCCCAAGTAAACTAACAATAAAAACAATGCGCTATGATTTATTTTATATAGGTAGGGATGCTTAAAACTTAAAAGAAAATTGTGAAAATAGGTTTTACAGGAAAAAATTTTAATACTTGTAGGACTGTTCGAAAGTTCTTACAGGACGACCCTAACTTACCAGTACAGTAACCACAAATGGTTCTCACTTGGCCAAGGCCCGTGAGTCCTATTTAATACCGAAATATTTTATATTTCGAGAAAAAAAACAGAAGTAAAAATAATAATAATAACGTTTATTGCAAGAAGTAAGGTTTACAAGGTTTCCTGGAGGAGTAAGATTGAATTAGTTGTACCTCTATAACGCTTCGCTCCCTAGTAATACATACTTGGGTAAACCAAATTCGTCTCGTTCTTCTTCATCGGGCACACCGTAGTTGCCGATCAGAGGGTAGGTGAGCACAAGCAGTTGCGCGTGGTATGATGGATCGGTCAGCGACTCTGGGTACCCGACCATACCGGTTTGGAAAACTGAAATAATAATGTTAATAATGGATAAAATTTGCTTTAGTTTGTAAATCATAAAGCTAGTCCGTTGTATGCGGCAGCTGGGCGACATGACAATATCTATTATAGAGTTTTTTTCTTGAAATTGTAGTTTTGTTACATTGTTGATTACGTTTTGATAAAACTCAAAAATAGTGTAGGTAAATGAATTTAAAAAATTTTAGGACCGCTGGAAGGGGAAGACCTAGGCGAACATATTTGAACCAAATTGGTGACATTTTGCAGAAAGGCCAGGACAGAAGTACCCTAAACCGGCGAGCATGTATGAAGAATGTAATGAGAGTGAGTGAGGCGAAAGAGGTATGTCAGGATCGTAGCAAGTGGAGATCCGTGGTCTCTGCCTACCCCCATGGGAAAGAGGCGTGATTATATGTATGTATGTATGTAATATGACATTTTAAATAAAATCCTAATAACTGAGCCTGATTTATCGAACGAGCAATCAATGCGCGATTTTGTACAGCGCGTCACCTGTTAATAATTCAAAGCGCGTTTCACAAACGCGAGGATATGCCTGGGTACATAACGTTTTTAACGTTTTTCCGGTTTTTCTAAATAATAATCCATAACGTTTTCCTAAATAATAATCCAAGAAAAATTACAAAATACTAACCAACTTCTCCCTCCACTGGCCGTTGAGCTCCAAAACTCCTTCCCTGGAACACAGATCCATCAGCCAGCACCAGAGTACATGGCGGACCCACTTCGCAGCTCAAGTCGTTCTTCGTCATTTTGCTGGAAATATTAATTGTTTGTTTTTCTTCTTTATTTTGGCATCACATGGCTCGTGCATAGGTATACCTAGCCATTAGTAGTAATACTTGTACCTACATAAAAATATTAATAAGTAATAATATTCCTGGCTTCGCACTACTATTTGTGCAAAATATTTATGAATGGGACTACCTATTTGGCGGGAATTTGAGAAGTCATGTTTTTTTATTTTACTTTGTAAAGGAGGTTAATATTTCACTAAATGTATTTTTTTAATTGTTGAGCGATTTTGTGGACCAGTTTACAAAATATTTATTTGTTTTGTTTGAAAATGTTATTAAAAATAAATTGTGTGTAATGGCGCATTTTTAATTTTAAAAACAACGTAATAGTTCTTATCGATCGAGTGAGCGAAGCGAACGAAGATCTTAGTGGCAAGTGGGGTAATTTTGCTTTGTATGTTGTGTTCATTTGTTTATTTGTATGTTCCGGCATAACTGTCGAACCGTTAATCCAATCTTCATGAAACTTGGTAGGTATATAGACAGTGGTAAGTGGGTGAACCAGTAACCTAATGAGCTGAATCGGTCAAGGGGTTGTAAAGATATTTGGTTCCGAAGGGGATGAAAAAAAATAAAAGTTGTTCAAATACATTGAGTGGGGTGTCATATGAAAGGGCTTTGTTTATACATTCCAAAATGGTTTTACTTTTTATTCTAAGATGTAAAGTTTTTGAATAACTTCGATAAATGTAAAAAAATCATGACTGCTATAACCTGAGCTCCCATTTCTATAAGTTTAGGTGAAATCGCAGCTCAGAAAATCGTTCTTCTTCTTCTTTAAAATTATTTTGGTTGTTTCTAACTCCTAACTCTTTTTGACGAATCTAACGACGTTTTAATGGAGAAAGGATTCAACTTACTAAATAGTTTCCTTGAAACAATGTCACTACCATCTTCACAACGAACAAAATACCAAAATGTTTTAAGTCGAAACACCCTCGTAAAAACTTATGCTCTAAAAATACCATCAAGTATTTTTTATAGAAATACATTTAGTAAATGAATGCAAAATGATTTTTGACAATGTTTGACATAACCGCGGGCAACACATTTGTTATTGAAAGTGGTTTAGGACAGAATCAAAACAACATGACATACTAAATATAAAATAGTTTTAGAGCCTTAGGCCCCGGTCTCGAATTCTGCGGGCAGCGGGGCGGGAGCGGGCGACGAGCGGGCAATGAGCGGGCAGTGAGCGGGCGACGAGCGGGCGACGAGCGGGCGACCAGCGGGAGACGAGCGGGCACTGACAGTCCGCGCGTCATCATTGTGTAGTGTTGTGCGGATAGATAAACCAAATCTCATTTTCTATTCCTGGTTCGATGTTTTTGATAAAATACCTAAGTACTTAGAAATGTAACTATTATTACTATTAAAAAGAGATAAATTAAAAAGAGATCGAAACTAAAACCATTTTAATTACAACAATTTTGATTTACGTTTTTCATTTGTATGTTTTTCGTGTGAACAATTTGTTTGGTTCATTAAGTATTCACGTACAGATGAACAATAACTCTCACATTTAAACAAAAATAAAAAAAAAATTGTATGGATTCAATTCAGTCTCGCTCGATCCCCTGAACCATGAATAGGTACAACACTACACCGCGTAATCTGTCCGTCTTGCCAACTGTACCATCATCTTACTAGCTATATCTTTTGCAAAAAGTTTCCAGATAACCGTATCAATCATCATCATCATCATCACGTCTAGATTTGTTGCATAAGTAGGTACTTGTGGTCGGTTATATATTAGGTAAGTACTTATGTAAAAAGTATTTATTTGTTTTTGCAGTTGACTTTAAATATGTTTTTTTATGATTGTTTTGAAATTTTTTGACATGAATGTTTTAATAATAAATTAGGTACCTAATACAATAGATACAATAGATACGTAACTAAATTGATATAAACTATTTTAAGAATATAATATTTGCATGTTATGAAATTATGACAAATACCTGAATATTATGAACTATATACCTAATGAAATTTTAACACCTGTATGTAAATTACCATATTCAAAGCAAATTAATGATTTAGATTTAGAAATATGTAGGTAGTTTAAATCAAAATATAAAAAATCATTGACGTCTTTTTTCAAAATAATTTGCTGGAATGGTTGATTTAGTGGAAAGTTGCTAGAAAAATTGATCAATCGTCTAGCTACAATTTATTGAAATAGTTGCTGATGGGGGTATAAAAATTGCTAGAACTAGCTATGAAGTTTCATAGTTGGCAATGGTGACTGTCAGTGCCCGCTCCTTGCCCGCTCGTTACCCGCTCGTTACCCGCGCCGCCGCCGCCCCGCTGCCCGCAGAATTCGAGACCGGGCACTAAGGTTTGACTCTAAATTCATAGAGTTTTGAATCAAATTCTGTATTGTAAATAATGCACACGCAAAATCGTTTTACTATTAATTAAAGGAACAATAACCGCCAATCGGCTTTAAAAACTTCAGGTATTTACGAGTAGTTCTCATTAGATCCTCAATTTTTTTAGTAGACCTCGGAAGTAATTTCATTAACACAGATAAAAAGTAATATGCACAACCACCGGCGAGCGAGATCTCGTTCGAGGCGAACTACTAGTATTAAAATCTAGATAAGGATTCTAAAAAATAAGTAGGTGAGAACCTACCAATTGTTTTTTTTTCCGAAGCTATGTGAATCAAATATTTCCAAGTAAGTATATATTTTTGATGCAGTTGAGGGCTTATCATAATTCATTGTTTATACCTACCTACATACTATACCTACTAAGGTGTTATAAATATCTCGTTCCTTAACTTTCGGGAGGATTATTTGAAAATTGAGATAGACAACGCTGCATTCATCAACGAAAGTAAAAATTACTTAAATAGTGAACAAAATATGTAAGAATCATTCAGTTCCTACCTGTCCCATCTATTGTAGATATTGTAGAAAGGGTACAGTACAACCCCCTCCCTTGTAAATGTACAAAAATTGTGGGACAAAATCACCACGACCTTCAACTTATTATGCGTCTGGTCAATCTGCACGGAACCCCATTGTGTATAGAACTTGAGACTCTTACATCTTACATACCTACATGACATGACTGGGTATGTAGCCATAACAACATGAATCCTGTTCCGTTGGTTATTCACTCACATAACTCAATATTTTCTACGTAGGCATCTATATCTAAACAGGAAGCAATTTGACGATGTCGTTCATTCTCAAACTTATGATTGAAAATAAATAAAATAATTTCGTAAAAGGTAGTCAAGCAAGTCGCACTTCACTACGCATTTAAATAAAATTTTACAACAAATAATTATTATACTTATTAAGTCCTTAATTTTAAAAATGAATGAACAGATCTTTATTTTCACATGCAATACTAAACGAGTGTTACTGTTAGAAGTCTAGGTTATTAACCTATGCGTTAATGGAATATGTTTAAATCGAACTTACTTAATTTTTGTAGGTTTGCCGGCCACGTGTTTCTCTTGGAAGTCGGAGCAGAACGGTCCGACGCTGTCGCGGTCTCCACGACGACAGACCGGTCTCAGCACAGCAACAAGCCCTAGACTCTTATCATACGACTCGCACTTCAAATTGCTCCATCAGAACAACTCTCTCACACTTATGGATATTGCCTATATTTGTCTCACTTACACATCACAGGGGCCAGCTAATTTGTTAGCATTTGACGCGTAAAGTATAAAGCCACATTTGGCGCTAACTAGTTAGCAAGATGTGTTAACAAGTTTTGGCTCTTATTTTGTAGGAAGTAAAGATCAACAGCATTGCCATGACGCTTGTGAAGCGAATATTAAGTAGGTATGCGATCGCTGAAGTTGCTTAATTGTTCTTAGTATAATTTTGATTAACAACGGCCTGAAGTTAGGTAACAAGAATCCTTCTTGAATCTTGGTTCGACATTTCTACCTATTTTTAAATAAAAAATAGGGAGGTATCTACGACGTTTTAGAACGAGCAGTCTCTGCGAAAAGTCCGGTGAAGTTGCGAGGAGTTGGCTTTTAGTCTAAGTGACCTTTATACTTTTACTCCTGCCTGCTTGACCACTTAACAAAAAATTTCCTTTAAAAAAAAAACAGTTTATGCGAGTTTTTAGTTAGAGCGCATTAACTGCGCATATGAACGACTGCCTTCAGTTTGCCATGCGATTGTAGGTAACACAAATCGCGTTTACTTGTTTCGTTCGATACAAACGCGCAGTCTGCGCGTTTTATTTCCTTGCATTCTTGGCTCTTACTTGTCCAACTATCTTTTGGCATCCTTTAAAAAAATATGCTATACAACTAACTACTAACTCTGGCAACAGAGTTTAAAGGCCGCCGTTTTTTTTAAATACGTTTTCTTTGGAAAGTTAAGTCATATTTTATAAAAAAATAATAATGGGTAGGTAAGAAGCAACGAATCTTATAGATGTTTATCTTTTAATCACGCCTAAAACAGTATCTCGAGTTGGATGAAACTTGGAATAGACTTGGTATGGTATACCTATCATTCTAAAAAGAAATTGCTAATATCTACGTTTAGTCGCACAGTGGGTTAAGGAAAATAAGGTCAATTTATTGTATTATGTTGTGTATATTTATTTTTATCGTCGATATCATTTAACCCATATAAGTCCAACTCCAGTTCTGTCTAAAATTGGATGATCTATAAACTTCACGGTGAGGTTCACTGGTTCTTTGTTCAGTTCTAGAATTTCGATAAAGTTTATTTCTGGTGCTGGTTTGAGATAAACTCCTGGCACGTAGAGAGTCACTTGCGGGCCAACTGTGGGCCAATACCTTCCTAGGTTACGGCCATTAACCCAGATGTATCCCTGAAAACACAAATACTAATTAATTATTATGGATAATAACGATAAATTGGATAATGTTTGTATGCAGAAATTGAAGTAGAGCTGTTTTGCTATTTGGCAGGGAATGTCCAGCGGTTGGTCACTTTCACAACAACCTAGCAATGATGAAGACAACGAATTATAAATAACTAAGTAGGTACTTAAAATGTTTCTAATATTTATTTACTGTTTTGCGCTTGCGAAATATGTAGGTACATACCTACTTTAAAAGTCAAAGTAGCGTTAGCAAGTGAACTTCGATAAGCATCTTACTGAGCTTGTTCAAACAGCTTACATTGTTGTTTCACAACTTCGGTACCTGTACATTTTTGTTGCTACCGTTTATAGTTAAACTAGCTGCGCCCGGCGGTTTTACCCGCGTAAGTCCCGTTCCCGCGGGAATATCGGGATAAAAACCTATGTGTTAATTCAGGGTATCACCTATCTACACACCAAATTTCAACCAAATCGGTCCAGCCGTTTTTGCGTAAAAGAATAACAAACATACTCACAAACTTTCACATTTATAATATTAGTAAGATAGGAAAGTAGGATAATACTAAGAAAATATATTTATCTTGTCTATTACCTTATCCCATCCAGTAGTGTCCAAAAATGTATCCAAAGGTTTTCCACTGGGGATTGTAAACTCGCCAGCATATAAAGCTGGAACTTTGGTATCACATGGTAACACAGTCATTTGAGCTGCTAAACTTAAATTTTCAAGAGGATACCCAGTAATCTTCCATTTTCCACTTAAAATTGTGTTGTCGTACGTAACCGATCCAAGAATTCCCTGTACATTTACAAAAAACATTTAGATTTCTAATTTCTATCAGCCTGATCTTCAGCATGAAGTTCTTCAGGCATTCAATCTTTCTAAGATACGGAAATACTAAAACCAAACTAAAAGCATAAAAAAGTTTTACTGTGCTGTCACAGTGAAACATTTTATTATTGGTTTTATATGATAGAGACCAGCCCCCCGATTGTCTAACAAAAATCACATTGTTGCGAATCAAAAATATCAGTAATCCGCGAAAATAACTGTGAAATATGATGGTATGTAAGTAGCTTAGGTACTAACTTACATATTTAGCGTAAAATCTGACCATTAATATCGCGGATTACAGATATTTTTGATTCGCAACAATGTGATACAAGTTAGACAATCCCCGTGCTGGATTCTAGCTATTCTGCTTTCTTAAATGACAAGGTTTCTACATCTAAAGCTATCTACACACCAAAGCCGCCGGCCCGGCGGCACGAACCCGGCGGCAAGGCCGGCGGCCTGATTTTGTACGACCTAAGCCAAAAAAAAACCCGCCGGGTTCGTGCCGGGCCGGGCCGGCGGCTTTGGTGTGTAGACCGCTTGAGTTTACACAAAACCGTCAAACGATATCTTAGTCAGCAATGACGGTAGCTAATTATAAAAGACACATTTTATGCCGATGTATAGGTACTCTTAATGTAAGTTCTAGCACAGAATAAAGATGGTACTATATAAAAAAATCGGTATGGATGTACCTTGAAATCATGTATGTTATACCCATAATTGATCCGACCTTGATTCTCAACAAGTAATGATAGGACGGAGCCATTCTTTGAAGACAAAGGCAATGAATAAATTTTATGCATTCTGCTAATTTTTCCTTGAAGTACCTGAAAGAAAAGATATCGATCAAGATCGTATAATGTATACACGTAGCAAAGATTGCCTCCTGAAGTCCTGACGCTGTATGAAACATCTTGTGAGAATACGTAACGAAATTTGTATACTATAGGTATTTGTAATATTTGTAAAAGGCTTCTGCATTTTAAGATTAACAGCGAATTAAGTAGGTAGTTTAAATTGAATAAGTAAAAACTTACACCATCGATAAACACGAATACCAAATCCCGTGGTTTTTCTATTCTTAACAAACCATCAGTTTGCGTTAGAGTTATTTCATACAAAACAAAACCGCCTCGTTGTCTCAAGGCTTCAAAAGTAGGTAATTCTGAGCCTTGAACGGATTTGTATGCTTTGCCCAAAGCAGCCCTCCCTTCAGATGTTAGAAGATTGAGCTTGTGAGTAACGGAGACCGACCCGTAGTTACCCTTCGGTGAAGGCTGTGGCGGTTCTACGTTAGTGTCGACGAGGTTATACTGAAATACATAAGAGTTATTATAGTTACTTAATGGAAACGATTAAATACGTGTCTTCAATTAAGTTATTAAACCCTTGTTTGAAGTTTGTGTACATAAAGTTCTTAGCAAGAGAATTTTTGACAGCGAAAAGAACTGCGTTGCATGCTTTGGGTTTCACCACAATGTTATTGCGTTGTACCACAATTTTAAAAGTTACAAAAATATAAAAAAATAAAATTTCGGTTATTCTTTCTCAACTTATTTAAGGTAGGTAGGTTACTTTAGAAAAAAAGATTTTTTGGGAAAATTACCTTTTGCAGAGCGTTCCGAATCGCATAGTATTTAGGCGTGGGGTCCCCGGCCTCTGATAGAGGTGCGTCGTAGTCATAAGAAGTGATGTCTGGTTGATAAGTTCCATCATAATTAGCTCCTGCAATCATTTAATTTATAATGAACTAGCTGCGCCCCGCGGTTTCACCCGCATAAATCCCGTTCCCGCGGGAATACCGGAATAAAAAGTAGCCCATGTGTTAATCCAGGGTATCACATATCTACATACCAAATTTCAACCAAATCGGTCCAGCCGTTTTTGCGTGAAAGAATAACATACATTCTCACAAACTTTCACATTAATAATATAGGAAGGATGAGGATGATGATCATCTTATGGATTGTGGTGATATCAAGGTGCGGTAGATGAATTCTTTCAGATCTTTTCAATCGTTTTAGATTATTAGAAAATGTCATAGGGGTAGTCAGAGTTATGTCCAAAAACCCATTATTGGTGCTACCTACATTTTGAAAAAGCTAACATACTTTACGTGACAGGTTGCAGCCCGATCGACGATATTAGAAAGCTAACTGGTTTCCTCACAACGCAACGGTTTCCTTTATCGTTAGTTGAGATGAATACAAAAATACCATGATAATACTAACCAGCAGTATACTCAAAGTTGGTGCCTCCGAAGAAAACATAGAAGTTAACATTGATATTATTATCAAGCATTTCTCTCAGAGTTTTAACGATTGGGTCAACATCAGTTTGGGCCATCCTTTCTCCCCAGTGGGTTAGCCAGCCCGGATAGAACTCAGAGTTCATGAGTGGACCACTGTGCATAAATTCACGGAGAGAACGGAATATGTTCTTCACAGCTGTGAAAGTGATACAGTTATTTGACGAGAATTGTTACTGACGACTAAACATGTTTGGGTTTAAGTACCCAAACATGTTTATTCGTCAGTTGCATTATCATAACAATACAAACTTGAATATTCATTCGTGCTCCGATCTAGCACGAATGCTCAATGGTCGGTTACACTTAAAACCTGCGTCGTATTTGAAATTTTACACAATACAGATTTACGATTGTAACTTAACACAGATTTTTTTATAATTAAGATTCAGTTAGGTACCATGTCTAAGAGGCACGTCTAAAGATTAATTAGGAACGGATTTAAGTTTTTACATTGTATATACCTACGTTCTCTTTTCGTGAGATGTAATGTGTGGTAATGTTTCAATTCTATGCATCTAAAATTTGATTATACTCGTATATACCTATGAACTTATTAGTATTCGGATAGACTAAATAGAACATAGCCCTTTTACTATATAGAACTTAGTTCTACTTAGTATAAGGTAGGATTGAAATGCAGCTCACAACATTTTAGTTTTCCTGCTAGAATATTCCTCTCGTCTCTAACATTCGTTAATTCTCAATACTACTCATGTCATTATTTTCAGTAAATATGGTTCTGCCAACTCTCGAAAAAACCTCAGTACAGATGGTCCATCTAGAACATTAATTTTACTCCTGTTTTTCTTCGGGCTATTTTTTTGTGTTTGATTTTTACGGCGTCACTTAGCGGCGTTTAAGGCATCCGACTGCATGATAGTTAGCACTAGATGGAGTTACTTATTTTTGATTGCAGGCAAGACCTAAACACTGCTAGGGGGGCGCCGCAAAATCAAACACAAAAAAATAGCCCGAAGAAAAACAGGAGTATAATTAATGTTCTAGATGGACCATCTGTACATAGTATTATTTTATCTGTGCTATAGCTAAGCTAGCTGCGAAATCTGATCAATTAAATTATCCATATTTTTTAACTGTAGGTAGGTAATGTTCTAATGTTTTTTTATGCGATTCCTACGTGCCTAATTGCACTCAGATAGGGCACTCTTTTTTCATTGTAGTTATCGCCGTACCTATTAAAATCTAAAATGTCTTAATATTTCACTTACTTTCCATTGGCCCAAAATCGACCGTAGTAAGTACGCCAGGAATAGCTCCCTTGGTGAAGTATGACGAATACGCTCCGTCAGTGGTGTACAGAATAGCATTGGTACCAACATGCTTCTCAATTATGTCTTTCTGCTGAACCTTATAAGGCATATCATTTCCGTAGCTACCGTACTCGTTTTCAATCTAAATTATAAACACAATATCCAATTATGTAATAACAAAACTTGTTTGGTTTGTTATATCAATGACTAAGTATTTTAAAATTCAAACTCACCTGCACCAATATAATTGGGCCACCGTTAGCGAATAGCAGAGGTTCTAGTTGTTCAAATAGTTTATTAATCCAAATTTCAGTTTCGCTTGTAAAGTCTGCAAATATAAAACCGAGTTAGTATTTTATTTTTGTAGTCTTTTGAGAATAAATTTCTTTAACCATATTTATTGAGTTGAAAAGAAAGACAAAGTTGTTTAATATAAAGGTCTTCTACTGATTTACCTTTGTCTGTTGTTCGTAGTTTGATATTGGGATATTTACTAAGAAGCCAATATGGAAGTCCACCCTGAAAAGTGTAGGTTTCTGTGATTAGTAAGAAAATAATTAAGTAATAATAATAATAGACTTTGTGTTTTAAAATAACATTTGACTAGTTCATAAAGAATTCTAGCCAATATAAATATCGGACTGAAAACTTATGGTTCATTGTTGAAAAATAGACTAGTAAAAGAGACCGCGGTCTCAGTCGCCTGATTAATAAGTTTAATTACTTTTCTGAAATAAGCAAAATTAATCAGATATAATCCTGAACTGGTTATTTTGAAAGATGGACTTACCAGGTCCCTTTCGGCACAGATGTACGGTCCTGGGCGCAGTAGGACGTGCAAGCCCTCCTCTGCTGCTATTTTGACAAATTCTGCGATGTCGAAGTCACCTTCGAATCTATACTGCCGCTCCTCGGGCTCATGATGACTCCATTCTACGTAACTGAGGATGAAATGAAGGATCTAGATTTCTTCTGTGATTTTAATATTTTTTTATTGTCTTTCGGTAAAACTTACGTAGCAACTGAGTTAAGCCCCGCAGCCTTTAGTTTGCTGAGACGGTCGCGCCAGAACACAGCTGGTACCCTGAAGTAATGCAGAGATCCAGACACGATGCGTAACTGTTGCCCATCTAACATGAATTTGTCTCCTTCGATGGAAATAGTGTGTACAACATTGTGGGACTTTCATGAAACAAAAGTAAAAAACAAAATAATAGTCTATGATTAAAACCTATACATACAGGGTGTGGCGTAATGAGTAGCCAACAAATTGCCAGTGAGGGATCGTGACATGACTGACCAAAATAATAAAAAAAATTGTTCAGTAAAGGTCTCCAAGGTTTTTAAGTTATATCTAGAGCATTTTTAAAATTCCAAAATTACACTCTTGATCACTCTTTTCGATGGCATGACCAATGGTCACAAATAAAACAGCTGTGGCTGGTGGAGTCCGGATGCCAACATTGCCAATCAGCTACTACGTGACGCCTCATTTTCTTTAGACCATTGTAAATAATATTCCGGCGTTCTTCGGTATGGTGTCGGAGGAAATCGTGCATTGAGTATGACCGCAGGCCTATAACCTATTTGAGATCAGCAGTAGTGTTATTGTAGGTACTTACAATTGACGAGAGATCTATCGCTAGAAGTAAAAAACGTATGAGATTAATTGCTCTTAGATAATACGAATTAGAGATTAGGAAGCAAAAATTGCACAATTAGCTATCGCTTTACTATCGCGAGATTCGTAATCAGCCGGCCGGCCAATTCAATATTTAACTTACATCGCGCATTGTTAACTTTTTGTAGGTATTAAGTTGCTATGGCAATAAGAACAGGCGATTATCGGGCGAATAAAGACAGACATACAGACAGACGCACGGATTAACGGAGTCTTTACAATAGGATCCCGTTTTATTCTTTGGTTACGTACGGGACCCTAAAAAAGGTGCCTTTTAAGTTTTTTCTGTTTGGAGATCGCAATGTCAGTCGGACAGCTCAAGCCATAGAGGAGACAGAACTGATTGCTCTGAGGCTCAAGCCACATAGGTACCTAAACATAAGTAGTCCTAAAATGGATTTTACTTGATCAAATTCATATTAACCATGGTTGGTTTCTTAGTAGCCAACTTAAAGCACTTTACGTAGCATTTTTCAACCTCTTACCATTTTATTCTGTATAGTTAATAGCAGACTTTGTTTTTAAATAGATTTTTAGTTGAAACGACCGAGAACTTAACGTAGTGATTTAATTATCTTTGACCAACAGCGTCACTATCGGACAGAGTTGTGTTGGCGAAGTAAAAAAATATCGTTCGCGAATGAATTATACAGGTAAGTGAATTTAGTTCCATCTAATAATGTGTTCATTCAATGCCTGATTTAGGTTCACTTGATGTGGGTTATGTGTAGATTTCATACGTATTAAATGATAAACTTATTAAAATATAAATATAAATTTTCTAATTTGTAAATTAAGTACAATACAAACAAAAAAAATATAAGTAATGCCTTTAAGATGATAGGGTAATTAAGTAGGTATTTAATGGCAATTCGGACGCTGCCAAAACTTAAACTAAACTATGAAGATGATGCCATCCTTTTTATTTCGATCGTTATGAATGCGACAGCAACGTCTTTAGTTAGGTTTAGTTTAAGTTTTGGCGACGTCAGAATCGCCACTATTAGGCATTGTTGTTAGTAAAAATATGAAGTAATTAATTACTTGTTTTCTTTATTTTGTATTCAAATTTGTTTTATTAAGTATACAAAATCGTGACAATGTTATAAAGTAAAATACATCATGGTTCACTGTTGCATGCCCACGTGCTTCATTGTGTGCCGGGGTATGTACACACACAGCAAACAAATTCATACTTTTTAAAACGTGAGTTCATTATTGAGAGAACTAAAAGTAAAATTATTATTTTTTGAATGCAAACTTATCATCATCATCATCATGTGCAGCCCGTCTCATCCCACTGCTGGGCATAGACCTCTCTTTGCTGGTGCCAACCCTCCCTATCTTGTGCCAGTTTGAGCCATGTACAATACGACTTGCTGTTTTGACTATGTCGTCGACCCATAGCACAAGCTTAGCCTCATAATATAGCCTACCTACCTATGGAAAAGGACAGATAATTAAAATTAAAAGAAATAATTAAAAAAAAAGGAATTACAGTAGCTTAGAAAAAAAGGGTGGCTCATTATTGATTGACAGGATTCCTCGTTCGTAACAAATATAATTTAATCAAACAAAGTAAAAATTATTTACCTGATTATGTCTTTCTATGATCGCTTCTGGAATATTCCTCTCGGTCCGCTTCGCTGTGACGGCGGTCAGTAGAAAAACGTGGTAGAAAAATATCACTGCCAAAGACAGTTTTTTTCCCCGTGAAGGTAACATCTGGACTGCAAATCACAAATACTGAAAAAAATTAATTATATTTAAGTTTTATAGTCTATCCCGCTATTCCATTTTAGGAAAAACACCCACTATTTTATTTTATTATTGTAGACAAAACAATAATAAACAACCACTGAATCATCCCACTTCACCTTAACAGGTAAACGATAGATCTGTTTACAATTTTGTATAGGCAGACTAAAAATTGCATAGGTATGGACTTGAAGGTCTTGAAGGAACTAAAGCAACATATTTTTGAGTAAGTAGGGATATCTAACAGAATACTATCGAGTAGAAAAAGCTTCTTCTAGTAAAAGCTTTTTTTAATGTAAATAAACTATTTGGGATCGCATTGCAGATCACGCGAGTAACCGGGCTCTCGCCATTTACTGGCGTAAGTAGGTATGGCAATGACCGTCGCCGTCTAAGCACCAGCTAGCGTTGACCCGTCTTGACCCCGGGAACAGGCGTCGGCGTCGCGTCGCACGCGCACCTTGCTTTAAAGGTGGGTTATTGCTGGAACGTACGTACCTAAGTATTATCTTATCAATAGTATTTACCTAGAGATTGCCCGACACGTCCACTCTTCGCGGCGCTTACTTCGGAACTCCCTCCCGAATGACTCGAACGTGCCTACAAGCATTAATGCCCATGTGTGGCCGGTTTGCAGATGGTAGGTAATTAAAAAAATATTGTTATTGTATTGCTAATGATAAATAATCGAATATGACCGTTTCAGCTTGCAGAAACGTTTTATGTTACCTTGTCGAATATAAAATCAATGTGATCAATTCAATGTGACCAGTGTCCACTTACAATAGATTATCTAATTAAGTAGGTATCAAATTACTGAGCTATTAATTAATTATCAGTCAATTAACCTACAGTTAATAGTATTTTTTCAACTTATGTATTTGTTTGCTTATAGTGCATAGACTTTGACTATTAATGTGGTTATAACAGTTTACAGTTATAATAATCAAAGAGAAGTAAGTATGATTTTATTTAAATAAGGACCTAATTCATTTTAGATTAATTGTAGCTTGATAACTGTTTCCACAGTTTGAATTTTTAGTAGGGTTAGCAAATTTAATTTATAAAGGTACCTACTTCCAGTTATCGTGTGTAATAAACGAATGATTAATTAGCTAGCTGACTATCCTCTAGTTTCCCGGTAAGTAGCGTAATAAATGTAGCGGAAGCCGCAACTTTCTCACCTACTTTAGAGCTATCATGTCACATGAAGATTTTTTTCACGTTTACAATAGATAAAATCTCTGATAAACAAAGTTTCAAGATCGTTCGTTCGTTCATATGAGTAAATGGCCAACTCTGGTGACGGAGTTTCTAGGCCGCCTAAAGGCCTCCATCGTGGCTTAACGTGCCCTCAATTTAATTTGCCCTCCGAAGCAATGAAGTGCTCAGACGAAAATGACACCAAGTAGTGACCGCTCAGAGCGTTGCTTAACTTCGACGATCTAAAAAGAACGTCTGAGTAATCCACGAGCGCTTAGTTGAGCACGAGTTTCAAGATAGAAAATCTTGAACACTTAGGTATTACCTACCTACAAATCCGTCTCGGGATTTCCTCAAACTAAACGTGGTAATCACCTACATGTCTCTTATCTCTTAAATGCCTATTTTGGTAGATATATGTACTTATATAGTTACCTACCATTTGGATGAATCTACATCTAAATAAAGGTAAATGAATATGCTTACATACAGATAATGAAAATAGTCGTTCATATGGTTACCACGACAATTAAGTTGCTTAGCTTGGGCCTAGACAACTATGTGTAAATTTCTGTAAATCGTTTAAAATTTTTTTTTTAAATAATTTTGTGCAACAAAGAGTTTGCACAAAAAAGAGAGCAAAGTTGATTTTTTTATCGAAAAACGAGATATAGGTATGTTTGGTCGTACGTTATATCTATCGTTATATCTTTGCTATTTCGTTGCCTACACAACTAAGTACCTACCTACTCATCTATTTTCAGTAAAACTACAAAGGAACGCCAACACTTCAAATTAATTTTACTAATATATTATTTTTGTTCAAGTAGGTTGAAAATAACATGGCTGAATTTATCTATCATCTAGAAAAGTAGAAAGGCGATTAATGAAATGAGAATTAAGAGGGTTCAATGTTCAAATAAGTAACATGTGGGTTAGTAGGTATTTAAAAAAATTAGAATGATACAGTGGTATGCATCTATGATTCTATGTCGTCTGTATATATCTGATATGTAGTAGGTATGTCTGTATAGCTAAGTAAAGTAAAGTATTTATTTATTTCAAAATAAAACCAACATATTACAATCAGTTTCACTTAGAACTGTAAGCTACTTATTATGCTATATTAGCTGAAAATACATTAGACAATTTGACAATTATTTACATGGTCTTTGATGAGAAAATGACCTGTAATTCACTTTGTTTAGAACAAACTGATTCTAGATTATTATATTGGTTATATTATTAAATTGGTTTCAAGAAAACAAATTTGAAGGGAAATTTACTAGTCTTCAATAAACCTATACTAAACCTTTATCCTATACTTAAACGTTTATACGATATGTTATTTCGTTTGAGGTAACACCCCTCATTGCGCTGACAGGCGTAGAATAATAGTACTAAAGCACATAAACGTACGCAGCGCGAATCGAACCATAAACCATGGACTACATTTCACGCAGTATTCACAGTAACAATACAGATTAGGTGTTTTTACTAAACATTGGGTGAAATGGTGAAAACTAGATAACCTTCAAAACCATGCAAACTTGGAATTTTCAACCCTGTACCTTTAGTAACTATGTATCTACTTACTAGACTCACACTCATAAATAATTGACATTTCTCAATATAAATGTTTTATCCTATGATGGCGTTTTTTTGTAAGCAATATTGATAACAATGTTTTTGACCATGCAAGTTACGATGACAGTACCTAAATTTAAATTGTCGTGCCTGGAAATATCAATTAACGTAAGGGACATTTGGTCGAAAATGAGTTAAATATGCAGTTCGGCTTAAAATTTTGCGCTCTATCGAATGGCATACTCAGAATTTTGATATCTTCAAAAAAATGTCCCTTACAGTACACATTTTCAACAAATTTATTGCGTAGACTTGTTGAATCATTAACGTAAAGGACTTTTCATCAAAGTTCTTTTCATATAAATGAAGTAAGCAACATTAAACGTATAAAGTAAGAAATTGTTTGTCCCTTACACTAAAGTTACCTGAGGAATTGAATACAAAACTCTACTTACGCTATTTATCGTGTTTGAGTTATTTCAAATTGGTCCCTTACGTTAATATGTTACGAAATTATTCGTCACTTTCATGAAATGAAAATGAACTTTATTCCCTAGGTGAAAAAAAGTTCATTTTTGTTAGTCATAAAAATATCATTTCAAACAATATCAATAGATGATTTTCGCAAGATTATTATAATAAGACCTATGTAAAACCATTGCTAGAGTACGGATTTTAGACTCCTTCTAGGAGATCTCATTGAAACATTTAAGATTGTGACCTACTAGTATAATTTGCCAAATATTTATAACATGTTGAGAAAAAAAAGACAACCAAAGACTTACGTAGTCACCAACTTAAGCTGATCTGTGACCCCACTCACTAACTTGCTGCATATCACTTCTTCAGCAACAAGGTGGTCCACAATTGGAATGCACTACCAGACGACGTTGTGACAGCTCCTTCTACCAATGCGTTTAAAAACAGGCTTGACTACTGACTACGATATAACAAATCAGTGCTCAAAAAGATTAACAATACAAAAACTATAAAGGCTGTGTGATAATTATATATAGACATACCAGTAGTAGCTGCTCGTCTATCATCGTTAAATAATAACATTATGTATACTTTTTGCAATCAAATGCCAAATGTCCTAAGATTTTAATTAGGTAACTACTAAAGACGTTGACTTAATAATGATAGGCTCGTATTTTGCACAAAATATTGATAATTTTAAATAATCTACCATTATGTTTCTATTCGTTTTAATAAATACCTTTTAATTATAATAAATTAGTGTGATATCTATTTTAAAACGAGCTGATTTAAATATTACTTACTATGGTTTTATTTCATAAAAATCTTATACTACTCATAGGCAAGAAAATGATATTAATTACTATAACTATAAGGTTGATTTTATAGATTGCAGTATACTTACAGCAAATTGAAAACTAGGTAGAGACCCTTACGTTAAAATAACTCATTGCATTATGTTTTGACTTGTGACTTACATCATCGTAGTCTGTTTTCGGTTCTATTTTAAATAACGTAAGGTACAGCTTTACACAAAATTTTGTTGTAAGGGACAGGCTATCTCCAAAACCATAAGTTTTTTCGTATTTTTGAAAACATAGTAAGAAAGCCGCCAAAAATCTAAGATACTTTGCCTTTGGAAGCATCTCAATAGGACGTCAGACAAAAAAGATACAGATCAATTTCCAAAAAAAAAATCTTATTTTGGCTCTACTGAACACCAGGGGTTTGTCCGTTACGTTAATTGATATTTCCAGGCACGTTGTATGCAAGGCAAAAAAATTACGTCATGTAAAATGGTACTTTGGTCACTATCAGAAATCTAAGGCTCGTTTTCAGACTCTGCACTCAGACTTGAGTATTTTCTATGGAAACTGAGTCATAAATCACCGCTTTATACTCGTACACGATTCATGCTTGAGTATATGCTTTGAATACGGACCTAAGTAATCGTATCGGTAATTCAATAAACTACTCCTTTGGCAAGCAACTCTAACTCTTTACTATCATTATAGATGATAAATTATTGGTATTGAAGCGTTTGCGTGGATAAAATATCCAGGGTGAGCCTCGCTATTCCAACAGCGGGCAGGCCGGCTGACCTACTGCAGAAACGGTCGCACGTTGAAAGCGACACCGGCTGCATCGAAGCATAATAACAGTGGCAGGGAAGGTGGTGGCGCGCGCATGGCGCTGGCCGGCGCGGCGAGTAGTACAGTGCGCGCGCACCTCGCCATGCGCACACGCTCGCCTCATGGCGCGTCGCCTGGCGCTGCTGGTGCTCCTGGCGGTCTCCATCGCCGCCCTCCGCACGCCCGCCTCCGAGGACATCTCCGACTCCGAGCCCGACCCCTTCCTCCTCTGGGACGACTACGACGACTCCCGGGACACCACCCCGAGACCGCGAATACGCACCACCCCCGTCACCAAAGTGATCTTGAGGGGCAAAGGCCCTAAAGTGAATGTGACGGTGAAAAACTCTAAAGGCGAGGACAAAAAAGTAGTTAAGACCACAAACATTAATATAGAGAGTCATACAAACTTTATAGTAACGAAGTCGCCTCCTTTAAAGCCGAACGGTGTTACTAAACGGCCGACCGTCCAACTGGACGGGCAGTACATCCTGGTGCAGGCTCCGGAGGGTGAGTACGTGACGCGGCGCAGCACGAGGAAGCCGACGACTCGCCGGCCGCCGTCCACCCGGCGTCCCACCACGCGCCGCACCACCGCCAGAACCACTCGGCGAACCCCCAAAACTACAAAAGCGCCTCCTACCAGAAAAACGACATGCCCACCTAAACCCCAAGCGTGGTTATCGTCCTTCTTCCAGAACAACAAAATAGTGAAGAAGAAGACTCCGAAAAAGCCAGTGAAATCAGGTTGGTTTATAGGTAGGTTTACATGCAAGTAAATCATCACGATTATTTTGAACCAACTCAATAATTTCGTGGCCATCGTTCATACATTACAACTACACTTACTTTTTTTCAATATTAGCTTAGATTGACCACTTCACTAAACCAGATAAAAACAATCTAGAAGCAGCCAATAAAAGCAATTTACATTGACTGAACTTTTACAAATGCGTTCAAAAGACATCAACGTTCATTTTGAATTTTGCAAAAAGTAAAATCACGTAGAAACTTTATAGACCTTCTTATTTTTTATTGCAACGAGTTTTCATACACACAATACACGTTTAGTTGAAAGAAGAATAATGTGGTTTTGAAACATTACAAATTTAACACAGTTCACCATACAAAAGATTTCAACGCGCTCACATAGTCAAAATGGTCTACGTCAATATAAAAATGTACTTTTATAAGTAAACCTATGCTTTTGTTTTTTAAAACGAATTATAACTATCTGTGTAATTTGTAAAAACACTAAATTCTACATTCATTTATTTACCTAGAGAGAATAAAAAAGCTTCAAAGTTGTTTTGTTACTGGTCCGAACAAACTAACTACTTCAAGCCACTGTACTGACTTCAAATCAGTTTACACAGGGTTTTTTTCGGGTCAGCACTGAGTTGCCTCGAATTTGAAGTCAGTCACTGACCCTGTGTAAATCAGCTCTAATGTTCTAGTACCTACCTACTTTTTAGAAACTTAAATAGTAACTCATTATACACTTGTAAGCTATAGACAACGTTTATTATTATTTTACTGCATTTACTCCATCCAGATTGCTAGTTTTAAAGTAGTCCTAGTTTTCAAAGAAAACTGCGCGGATGAGTATAAAAATGTTTAGGTAGGTACTTCCTAATGGTAGAGTGCAGCCACTTGAACCATATTATTATCTGGTTGATCTTAACTACGTATCTTATTAGTTTAGAAAACTAGTTTGGCCCTAAACGTGGTTATGAAAGTGTAAGCGAAGACATAACACAAGTAACGTTGACTTGATGACATTTTAATCATTGACACAAGCGCACGATTCGATTGTTCACCTGTTCACGAATTCTCTTGTGCAATGCAAAATCCGGCTAATAGCTAGGTATATAGCTCTCATGTAATTTTTGGAAAAAAATAGTCACAGACAACTTCTTTCCTTCCTTAAATCACACTAATATCTCAAATAAATAAATATTATTGGATATTGCGGACGGCGTCTTTTAGTTGCAATGTTAAGTAATTTAATGCTTGTGTAATGGTAGCCAGATGTCATATACTATTTTTTTTGTAAATACATAGGTATATTTTTAAATAAAAAAACACGGACCAGAAACTAATATTAATAGAACATGCAAACATACACCCCGCGGCGGAGATCGAACCCGTAACCTCTGCGTCTCAACGCGGGCTTTCAAACACTGCACCACAAGGACGTCAAAAATAAATAAATATATCACAAAAAATCACAAACGAAATCACATTTTATCAAGTTTTTGTAAAATAATATTCGATCGAGTGAGCGAAGCGAACGAAGATCTTAGTGGCAAGTGGGGTAATTTTGCTTTGTATGTTGTGTTCATTTGTTTGTTTGTATGTTCCGGCATAACTGTCGAACCGTTAATCCAATCTTCATGAAACTTAGTAGGTATATAGGTAGTGGTAAGTGGGTGAACCAGTAACCTAATGAGCTGAATCGGTCAAGGGGTTGTAAAGATGAAAAAAAATAAAAGTTGTTCAAATACATTGAGTGGGGTGTCATATGAAAGGGCTTTGTTTATACATTCCAAAATGGTTTTACTTTTTATTATAAGATGTAAAGTTTTTGAATAACTTCGATAAATGTAGAAAAATCATGACTGCTATAACCTGAGCTCCCATTTCTATAAGTTTTGGTGAAATCGCAGCTCAGAAAATCGTTCTTCTTCTTCTTTATTATCTTGGTTGGTGTTTCTAACTCCTAACTCTTTTTGACGAACCTAACGACAAAACTTTTTAAACTATCATGGTGAACATTATAAACACTTGACACGAGATAATTACCATGATTTGTGGTTGTTTGAGTTTCCCGATATTTCGGCACTGTTGCATGCGCCATGATCACGGTTAAACTAAAAGCAATCACAAATCATGGTAATTATCTCGTGTCAAGTGTTTATAAAGAACCTAACGACGTTTTAATGGAAAAAGAATTCAACTTACTAAATAGTTTCCTTGAACCATGTTACTGCCACTTCACAACGAACAAAATACCAAAATGTTTTAAGTCGAAACACCCTCGTAAAAACTTATGCTCTTACTTAAACCATCAAGTATTTTTTATAGAAATATAAGTTAAATTAATGCAAGATGATTTTTGACAAATGTTCGAAATAACCGCGGGCAACACATTTGTCATCGAAAGTAGTGCCATGACAGGCTCAAACCAACATGACTAAATATAAAATAGGTTTATAGCCTGAGGTTTGACTCTAAATTCAAAGAGTTTTTAATCAAAACCTGTATTGTAAATAATGCACACTCAAAATCGCTTTACTATAATTATAGGAATAATAATCGGCTTTAGGTACTTAGTTCTCATTAGATCCTCAATATTTTTTAGTAGACCTCTGAAGTAAATTCTTTCAAACACAGATAAAAACGAATATACACAACCACCGGCGAGCGAGATCTCGTTCGATGCGAACTACTAGTTACGAATTGCCGGTTGATTTACGGTCGCAATGTGGCACAAATGCGAGTTTCGGAACCATTTAGAGTACCTACTAGCTGCGCCACTCGGTGTTACCAGCGGTGAACAGTTCCCGTTCCCGTGGGAATACCGGGATCAAAAGTAGTGTAAAAAATAACATAAACAATCACATCCATTCATAGTTATGTACAAACTTTCGCATTACTAATAGCTTCCGTCTACGGCTTCTCTAGCACGATTAGTGTATAGTGTATTATAACACATTCAAGGCCCACGGCGCAGCTCGAGGACGAGATAGTGCGTCCGGGGCATCCAACGTGTTAAAGACGATCTACATCTATCCCAAGTTTCAGCTATATCGGTCTATACTACACTAGCAGCACGCCCCGGCTTCGCACTGGTGTACTAATTAAACTACCGGGATAAAATGTCCCGACAGTCCATTCTACACATCGGTAAAAGAATTTCCAAAATCGGCTAAGTAGTTTCGGAGATTACCTCCGTCAAACAAACAAACAAACAAACTTTACCTCCGTAATATTTGTATAGAAGTATAGATAGATTCAATTCATGTTTACGCAGAGTCGAAGCCAAGTAGAGCGTCAATTTAAATGTTAACAAAGAAATACATTTATTTACAGAAACTAAACTAACACATATTTTATATTTACAACACTGCACAAAACCAAGGATAGTTACAAACGATCTATGTTAACATAGTATGTATATCGTAAACAATTTTAAATAAGTATACTTATTACCTACATTGACTCGTCAGTGCGCGTTAGGTGGGATTGACGCTACAATATTGTGATCAGACAATTAGACAATTATTAATTTGTATTAGAATAACATGAAAAAAAAACGCACAAACATGCTTACATACTTTGTTTTACTATATCAGTAAGAACTGAAAATTATTAAATACATAGAAACAATCTATCATTATGTAGATAAAGCTAATTAGTTTATTTTCTTGTTCGTTTGAAAGCGCGTCAAACATGAAAGCCAGGTGAAACTGCCAATAAAAAGATCTAAAACTTATTTTAGGTCCATTAACTATTTATTATTCCTAATCTGTAGAGACAGTGAAGCTTTTAACTTTGCTAACAACATTTTGCTCGTCACTTTCAACTTCTATCTATCACATTTGAAAACCCTGTCGTTTTCTTATTGCTTTTGCCTTTCAATCAATACTAAGAAGCAAAATTTATTTCACCTTCTGCATTTCGCATCTGCATTTCTATTCAGGCAGAGAGGAGACTATTTTAATAAAATTATTATTGCAGCTAAAATGTTTGTTAATTATATATCAGCTAAGTTGAAAGTATTTTACCTATAATATTTTCTGAAATTGTTTCAGTTAATAAGTTAGTAGTAGTGCTACTGTCAATCATACTATGCAAAAAATTGCAATCTACTTAGCTTACTTTCATTAATCACTTGTCAATCGTTTTTAATAAAAACAAGTTTTACTACATAGGTACCTACATACAAGAACAATTTTGGTCGCTTTTTTGTAGTATGTAATGTACCCACCATGAGCTACTCAAATTAGTCCTAAAAGCTCGAAGCTTCAGAATTGATTCGTTGATCGATCTCTGTCCTCCATTCACTCGATCGACCTCCATTCACAGCATGGGTAATTGCAGTGCTTACTAAGAATTCTAGATATCAATCAAACCAAAGTAGTTTTTATTTCATGTAGTCACTAGGACTAATTCAATCCGCCAGTGAATTCAGCATACTTATTAACTAATCATCTTTGGTTTTCACTAATAAATATATCATATTTTTTTTTCGTCTAGACGGAAATGTTGGTAATGCTGTGCTCATCATTATTTGTGCGAAGAAGCAATCACATGCTTCTTTTTTTTAGTACAGTTTCAGTCTGTCCGTCCGTCCGCAGCTTTTCTCAGAGACTATTGATACTAGAAAACCATAATTTAGCAGAAATATACATTTTTACGATGCCGACAAAGTGGTAGCATAAAATTGTAAAAAAAGTTTTTTTCAGGGTAAGTACCTCCCCGACATGTGAAGTGGGTGTGAATATTTTTTTCGTTCCTACTACATAGAGTGAGGCATCGTTGGATAGGTCTTTGGAAAATATTAGGGGGTTTCTAAAATCATTTTTCAATGAAAACATCCGTTTGTGCGATGGTATTTGCAAACTATAACTAATTCAAATCTTGTATTTTTAACACAGATTTATTTTTGGAGACACCAAACTATTTACTACACTTTTATAAACATACTTATTTTGTTTCCCTGTGCTGCAGAACTATTTCTGTTATTCAATAAAAGGTTCCCACATTGTTATTAGAACGATTGCATGCAGCTTTCATTTACCTAATAACCGGCAGCGGTTACAGAATCGCTTTAGCAGATAAAACTTTATTCCAACTTGCGTTAGTTATCATTATATAGCCTTTCAAGTGTTTTCTTCTGTGCACTAGGTATTAATTTTCCAACATAAACACCGTGATTATAACAATGTTGTTTGGATCATACAAAAATAATTTTGAATTGTACCATTCATTATAATCATAATGCCTATAAATAGGAACCAGATAATATAAATAAACTGATAATTTAAAAAAGTTACTTTTAAAGCACTTCGAATAAAAAGGATATTGTGCAAGAGCCCGCAAATCGACGGTCAGCCGCAATTGCAGTACGGCTGCGCCCGCGCACCCGTTCTGACTCTCACACGCGTCTGGCCTACTAACATGAAAAGATACCTTGCTCAGCGTCAACGTCCGTTAAGGAAAAAGGAAACGCGTTTAAATGCCTGCCTACATACTATGTTAGTAAAATCTATACAAACGAATAAAAAAAAATGAAATAAAATGAGAACTTATACCTAAACATTCAAATATTTCAGGTTTTTTCTCGACGATTTACAATTGGATAGTAGGGCCGAAATCGTGGTTTGGGGGCAGTTGGTTCTCAGAGCCAATCAAAGCAAAAAATCCAGATCCAGTGACCACAACCACAATGATGCCTCTGACGACAGCATCCAGTTGGTTCCAGAACTTACTAGACACGGAGGATTCAAACGACGGCGCATACCTCGCCGCCGACACAAGCTCAAGTAAGATCTACTATCTAGGTAGAAGTATCATAACTAATTATGTTAATCGTGGGAGGCATGACATTATGTTCACTGTAGCAAATTTAATGGAACGGTAATGGCATGTGCGTGTCGTTTTGTCTAACAAAATTTATTGGCTGAACAGATTTCCTCGTGTAATTTCATTTCCCCTTACACAATGGAAAAAGTTTTGGAATTGTTAAAATTGTTATTGTTAAAATGTATAATTTGTGAACCGATTGAAAGGAGGAGGTTCTATGCTCCATCCTCTGTACTGTATGTTTATGTAGGTACTTTACATATTCACTGATTATTCCGTTAATAGTGGAGTAATTGAATTTTGAATATTGTTTTGTTATTTGAAAGAGTAGGTACATAAGTACTTTTACTCTTGAGGTGAAAAAAGCATTTTTTATGAACAGAAATACACCGAAGAGCAACTCTTCTTACGAAATTTAAGTCGTTTTAATAATAAGTACCTATTTAAATTTGTGTTGAACCGGTACTAAACTCTTGTAGACAACGCAGATGAGTGGTTGTTTATGACTATTGATGATATTATGGCCATGCCCATGACTTGCAGTTAAATAGAGTATTTAAATCCGGTTTAACAACATCATGATATCGATGAATATAATCACAGGAGGTAACCTGAAACAATTTACATAACCACCTACAAACTACTCACACACAACCCGTTGAGAGATGCATCTTCTAAAAACTTGATCTGATTTGGAGAAACTTGGGAATGCAACGTGGAGATGTGAATTTGTGATACGTTCTCTGGAAATCGCATCTAACTTAAGAGTTTTAGTAAAGCGCATATTTACATAAGAATAAAGAAAGTGACCGGAAGACGATCCAAGCATGTACCCGGTAGGGGTGGATGGAAACTGACAGATATAGGGTGATTAAAATCATATATTGAAACATGTAAAACATCGATCAACCTGTCGAGTAGTGATTGCTCTCATCTAGTAATGAGCTTTAAAGAAACGTACTCTATTATACACGCCTCTGACTTCGAAAGTGAGGACATTATCATCAGTAGGTAGGTAGTACAGACACTAAGTATTACTTTATCTCACTTTCTTATGCTATTACTTATGCTTATTTAGATGTTCTCCGAACGCTAGGTGTACATGCTAAGCTAATCTACTTAATTACAAAGATAATCATCAGACGTTCCTTGTTAATTACGAACCGCCTTTCCAGATAAGAAGTCTACACGAAAATCTTTGAAGAAAAATTACAAAGGCTTCCAGCTGCTGCGTACCTATCCGGACGCGATGTGGAAGGTCACTGACCTGCTGGAGCTGCAGGAAGAAGCCCAGGGCTCCGGCCTCATGTGGTGGACGGCGCCCTCTCTCAACGGCTCCACAGATTTACTGGTTCCTCCCGATCTCTTGATCGATGTGAAAGACCATCTCAAATCTTCTAAGATAGATTTCGATGTTGTTATAGGAGACCTGCAGGTATTTAACGTTTTGGACACTATAAACTTACATATGTAGGAATACAGAGTTTTAAAACTAAACATTTTATTACAGAAAGCAATATTGTACGAGAATCCTCGACTTTCAAAGAAGCAAAGGTTGGAATTGGAAGAAACGCGAGGTCACCCGATGACGTGGCGGAGGTACCATCGCTACGCGGATATCCTGCGTTACTTGGAGTACTTGCAGCACTCTTATTCGGAGATAGTGGACCTTATTCCTTTGGGACGATCGTCTGAGGGTCTTCCACTAGTGGCTGTGAAGGTACCACCATTCAGTGCACTTTTACGCCTAGTGCAAGAATTGAAGCTCATTCATAATACTTTAACATGCTCCCCTGCTCTGACAATTAAACCATAGATGATAGTAATCCGTAAATTATTCCTGATTTGGTCAATTCTGCCCCCCCTCCATTTCATTTATCCATTTCCTGGGTACCATTATCACCGCATTTTATTCAAATCTGATTTAAAAAAACAGGTTTAATAATTAATTATATTTTCAGATTTCATTACCCACAAATGATACCCGAGCAAGAGATACAAGCGGGAAAGGAAACAAAAAGAAATGGAAACTGCGCTCGCGCATGAAGCCAGCCGTATGGCTGGACGGTGGCGCTCATGCTAGGGAGTGGATCGCCCCTGCGGTGGCCACTTGGATCATACATACCCTCGTTGAAGGAGAGACCGGTGCAGGTACTCATTACGTAAAACTATGTACAACCCATCAACAGCTTTTAACATTTTTCCTCGACTTGCAACTCAGTTTTGCCTCCTATCATTATTTCCTAACATTTGAACTAAAGTACTGTTTTATTTTGGGCATGGCATTGGAATCGATATAACAGACTCTACCTGTAATAAGCTAAATGTTATTTATACCTGACCTGGCTAATGTTATGCTATCTAAATGATTCCTGAGCGACATGACACTAATGGATGCAGGTACTGTGCAGACGATTATGAAATCGTGGCTTAATTAAGAAGGTCAATGCTGCTTATCCTCGTACGTACCAGTCAATTAACCCTAAACTAACCTACACATTAGATTGGTATGAGAAATTAATAAACGTGTGATAAGATGTAACTATATATATAAGTATTCGTTAGTTAACTAACAAATACTTAGTTAGAAAATATAGGCCATTTTAAAAAAAAACATAAAATATCAGTTTCTAACTTATTTTGGTTAGTTGTCAAATAGTATCCATTGGTAGTATTATAACGCCTGGGTATGCGTTTTTGTTTAGAGGAGTAAAAACACTCCTAGGTCATAAAAAATATAAATTATCGATATTATACTCTCGTAAAAATATCGGTCACTCGTTAAAAATATCGACGCATTAGATCTCAACAATGTTTCTATTCGTTTCGATTCTCCATCAGAGGATTTGGGTAATGGGGTTCGTCTTCAAGTTTCGAGTGCCTTTCATTGTCTGTGTATAATAGTTTTGAACGAAAGTTTTGAAAGTGAACATAATATAATCGTGAAATATTTGGTATTAGGTGGTGACCTAGAGATGCTGAAGCAGGCTGACTTTTACATAATGCCGGTGCTGAACCCCGACGGTTACGAGCACTCGCACACGCACGACCGCATGTGGAGGAAGACACGCTCGCGCCTGCCAGACCATGCTGATGATTACTACGTAGGATGGTTCGTAGACCCCTTATTTTCCTTTATACAAACATTTTTATTATGTTTAAATCAACATCTTGGGTAACCCTTCCTCATCAAGCGTCATTACACTCGCTTTTGCTTCTAATGCAATCCAAATAAGTAGGCAGATAGGGCGAAAAACGCCATCGCAGGTGACTAAGAACTTATGGGTGGGTCGAGCATAATGCTACATTTTGCGACATCAATAAAGGTAATCAAATAAAATACGTAATGAAAGCGAAATGTTTTGATTATTCTATGCAACGGTTAAGTGACCTCTGACTCTTAGATTCTGGTAAGGTGCGGTGCGGTGTAGGTAGTTTTCCACTGCTAAAGATTCGACTGGTTGTCTACGCTAGGAGTAGATATGACTGTAATTTAATAATAGTTCTATTGATGACCTGCAATGAACTTTTTGTCTTATGTTTTAGTAATTCATTTTTTTCAACTTTCTGTGTCGTAGAAACAGCTAGAACAACATTCATTGAAGACCTACAAAAAACCGCACTAGTGTGCGTCTGGCCACGCTTAATTAATGTAGGATTCCGTAATTGCTAAATACGTGAATGAAGATATTAACTAGCCTAAATATAAATAAAAAAATTAAAAGTTTCATAACAGGCCCAGTTAGTAAGCGCCTTATCAATTTTGCTAGCCGCAGACACCGAACTTGCACCTATCTTATTGATAATATGATAATAATATCTACCCATTGCAGGTTCACACATTTATACACACATCAACAGAGTCTAGGGATATTGTACATTTCATCAAATATCTAAAAATCGGTGAAGAATTTTTAAAAACAGTAAATGGCAAAATGGTAGGTAATTTTAAGGTCTATAATAATAAAATAAAACATTATGTAATTCTTTTGTTTTTAATATTAATAATATTATTTTTTTAACTCCATAGAAAATTTGTATGATAAAAATAACAATTTCTTACTGTTTTTTTTATTAAATTTAAAATCTAATTTTAAGTTATTAGTGTTGCTACCTCTGACATTAATTACACATCGATATTTTTGGTTGATACTTAAAATTAAATTGCCAATTTCTTGTTGCGGAGTTGTCGGTGAGCGGCCGCGCGGTATGGACATTAGCATTATCGTGTTTGAGTAAAAGTTCTTAGCCCATTTGGATTCCGTGAGGGACAACGACAGATTCTAGTACCTCCTCGTGGTATTTTTGTGCAGTCATGTTGCCTTGGATACAAACGAGCTGGGTTCGTGCGCCAAGACGAATTTCTGCCCAAAGCGTGATTGTTCCGCCTTGGTATGGGGGGACCTATTGAGGGTGCTGCAGGCGACTAACTCTTCCTAGAGTTTGGCAAACGCGTGTTCTTCTTGAATCCGGATGAAAATTAAACCGGAACTCATCGATGAACAGTACCAAAGACCAATGTTCGTCACTCGATGTTAAATGCTCCCGAGCTCGCAAATGCAGCCGACCGCAATTGCCACGTCGTCGCAACGCTGTAACATGCAACGGTCTTCGAACATGAAGACCAACTTCATGCGACCTCATTTGCACGGTTTCGACGCTTATAAGCAGCTGGGGGTCCCCCTAGAGCCTTTTTACTAGTTACATCGCTGTAAAATTCAGTGGTCTTCTAGCGGTCATTTGGAAAAATCAATCCTGTCTCTGCGTAGTAACACCGAATCTAACCTTGGGCAGTTTTACTACATCCCTATTACTAAGATAACGTGATCACAATCCTGTTATCACGTCTTGGCTGGCGTGTATGGCCTCAGCAACAACGCGTTATATAGCACCATTTTCTAACGTGCCCACGGCTCACGGGTTTCATCTCGACTCAAATGATGATGTAAAATTGCTTTTTAAACTCATACGGCCCAACAAATTATAAAATAAAAACAATACAATCCCTTTTTCAATAATTAATTTCAATAAAACAATTTAATTTTTTCTCGTCGAAACACACCTCTAACAATTTTGCCTCCGTACTATTAATAATTCTTTTTTTTTTAATTTCCATTTAAAAAAATTGAAAATAGAATAATAAAAGAGGTTTCAATCGGTATATAAACTTTTAGTGAAAACAAACAAGATTTTAAATTAGTTCCTACTTAGTTTCTCAGAACCTGCTAAGCACTAGGAATTGTGTACGCACGCACGACCGACCGTGCAGGGAGAATCGCTTGTCGCGACCACGCGTTACTATGCTTAGTGAAAACCCCACATTATCCACCGACACTCGACTATCGGCCATCCTAATGCCTCCTCTACACTACTCGCGAAGTTGAACGAGGTTAGACGAATACGATAGTGTAGACAGTAGTACATTTAAAAGTTGCCTTTCATACAAGAAAAACAGTTTTACCTCATTATGTCCTAGACTTTAAGTCCAATCGAAAAAATTAATTTCGTATAATTTGTTTCTAGATAATAGACAAATGCGATGATTTAGTTTTGTGAAATAACGACTTTGGTTTTTTTATTATTCTATGTCCGACCTCTTCTTTATGGACGAACTACAGTGCCACAGAGCGAATGTGTTTATAGTGAAGTTGAACGAGTGTGTAGTGGTAGTGAGTGAGTGTCGCACTTCGACTTTAGCCAAAGTTGGCCGAGTACTTCGCTGAGGAACTTAGCGATTAGTGTAGAAGAGGCATAACTATTGCGAAAGCGTGTTTGTGCTTCAATGCAGCAAATTGTAGAGCGAATTAATATGGAATAAACTGTAGTTCAAGAAATTGAAAGTTTTAGCGTGGATGAGTTGTTAATTTCCATTGACACAATTTGTTGTAGTATTTTTACCAATCGTGTACCAACGTGTAGTACCTAGGTATTCGTATCTATTTAAAATCTATTTTATCTTCAATGACCATCAAATCCATGGTTACTCAGGTTTTAAAGGAAACTATTGAAATCTTTTACTTCTAAAGTTCTAATACCTACTTACATTTAATTTTTAACTGTTTGTCATTATGATGGCTTGGTTGGCCTAACCTTATAATTTTAGAAAGCATGTATGTATTCACATCGGCGCCGAAGGCTTTATATTCAACAGATTAAATCTGTAAACCCATTTACTTTACATCCTGTCTATCAGATTCTAAAAATAGTAAAACTTTTTGTAAATAGTAATAGAGTATCTTCTGCCCACGGCTTCGCTCGCGTGGTAGGTCCTAACCTAATTAAAAGTAGCCCATGTATTATTCCAGGTCATAAACTTAGTACCTACCTTACCTACATTCCAACAAATATCCACCTATACTACATCATCGTTTAGATTCTAAACGATGATGTAGTATAGGTGGATATTATCTAAACTTTAGAAGCTTTCACGTGAAAGAAAAACATTGGGTTATTGGTTATACTCGTAGTACCTATCGGTTTCCTACCTATTAGAGACAATGATGTAGTTAAGTATAGCGATATCGGAACTTCGGAGTTTCATACAAATTAATCGTTACACTGGTTACAGAAAAGCAATCTGCTTCTAAATATTTAAATTAAAATGTGGGCGTAAATTCTGAATCACATGATACATACATAGAACGCCCTATTTTTAACCGAAATTTGCCACTAGTTATTACAGAGATACATAGCTAGAACTACCTCTCGATACCCTGCAATTTCAATGTTACCTACTGTGGTTTTCTGCGGTTTCCTTTGTAGATTCTTTATTTTAAATGAAATTTTCATCAATATGAATAGGTCACTAAAAGCTGATAAGGATGACAATCAGGTATAATGATTAGGTAGGAAATGAAAATGAATCATTTACAATACATATTTGAATCCTCATTGAAATTGTGATTGTAATTTAAAAAGCTGGTTAGTAAAAGCGCCTTAAAATAATCTATGTAGGTAACAGGTTCATAGTGAAAGTTGAATGAAATAGGTACGTACCAGAGAAAATTTGAACACGCTATGAAATTTCTGCGAAAAACTGCTCTTCAATATCATTTACATTCACACAATGAGTCAATGTTCAAAACAAAAATAAATGTTAAACAATGATGATTGGTAGGTAACCTAATTTCTATTTTCTCTCTTTGTACATCTAATACCTCTATAATCTGAATAATGCCTAAGATCTGAAAAAAATATCTATTACTTATGTCTAAATTGTCTACTGCAGATAAAGTAGACTTTTAAAATGGGAATACACTCGAATGAGCATAATTTTATCAATCATCCTTTCAGCGTAAATCTTTTCCATCCAAAGGTTGCCTGGAAGAGATCGCTGTTAGCGATAAGGCCGCCCATTGTACATTTTTTACTTGGTTTTAAATATTTTATTTGTTATTTTTAATTTAAGGTGTGCAATAAAGAATTTTCATTTCATTTCATTTCATTTTATTTCTATTTTATTCTAAAATTATTTTCCTTCGTTTTATCCGCCCCTCCCACCATATAGAGCTACATGTTCCCAGTTGAATACTTAACTGTACTACCTACATCTTCCACGTGTTCATTGATCAGGTTTCCCTGGAACTGGGGTCAGACGGAATGCGTGGGCGTGGACACGGACCGCAACTGGGACTACCACTGGGGCGAGCAGGATGCCTCGAAGGACCCCTGTTCAGACAACTTCGCAGGGCCACATCCCTTCAGCGAGCCGGAGACGCGGGCGGTGTCTGAGTTCTTAACGGAGCATCGGGGTTTGTTAAAGGTAACCTAGATAACTATTTAGTTTACATTAATTGTTTTTTTCTATAGAGATTACCTACTTGAAAATACGTTTTCCCGGAGTTAACCCAGCATGATGTCAAAAACAGTCCAGCTATATCAATGACGCAGTGGACATGTTGATAACTAAGTTCGTTGTAGTTTTTTTTATACTTGTAATCACCATAATTATTATTGGATAAGTTATTGAATCAATACTTCAAAGATGAAGCACAAAAGAGCCTAGTTTGTTTTCTACAAGGTATGTAAGTAGAGTGCTCAATGCACACACTGTTACACGCAATCATGGGCTCTAATTTCCGGTCTTAGCTATGTCACTGGGAAACGTTGTTTGTAATGAGGAATTGTTTCTACTCAACAAGAAATCAGTGCATACATGGTACCTACCTAACATACCTACTTAAGGTACTTACTACTTATTAGGCACAGCTCAGAAGAAATCTTACAAGTCAAAACTTTAAATCGTAAATTGGAGGTGCTAGCAAATGCAGCCATTTATCATCTTTTCAACCTCGTAAAGGTAGACCGCACATCGATCGAGGGAAATTGTGCCGGATTATTCGGTCTTATCGGCACTTTCAGACATAACCTACATTTTAGAATTAGCATTCATTTGGGAATGCGAGGAAAAGTGACTATATTCTCAAATGTTCATAAACAAAACCTTTAAAAACCTTCGAATATTTCCTATAATGTTAAAGGTAGGTAAGTAGGTATGGAAATAAAGAAGTATTTTATAGGCACTAAAGTACCTAATACTGTACCATAATCAAGAATGAGACTCTTTATTATTAGGAAGTATTTCAAATTCTAATCTCAGTAAATTTACTGCTGGCACCTAAAGCGCGGTTCTTATGCTCCAGTCTAATTAATAAACAGATTAAAGCTACAGATACACATGCTACTAAAAAGCATGCTTATTTGGTACTAGATAGTATGCTCATGTCAAAATAATTTCATTTCATATATTCACAAGCATGCTCTTTTCGTATACACGTGCTCATTGTATGCTACTAAGTAGCATCTGCTCAAAAATAGCATGCTTTCGTGCTACTTTCGAGCATGTGTATCTGTAGCTTAAATCTTAGTTATAACTTTAAAATTATTAAGTACCTAGCTCCTTTTTAGTTAGTCAAGTACCTCTACAAAACAAAAGAAAAACGCGAAAAATAGTGTAAGTGCACAACACTGTCCCATTTTCTGTTCCAGGTGTTCATAACTTTCCACGCATACTCTCAGTCATGGCTGATACCGAGCTCCCATTCGCACTTGTCGTTTGCTGATGATGGCATCCTTATGGAGATGGGTAAATTAGCCACTGCTGCTCTTGGTGACATGTATGGCACTAGATACCAGGTAACTATTCCTAGAAATCCATTAGTTATGCATTTTACCTGCTTCAATAGAAAGCTTACTTTCCCAAACTGTTTCATTTGTAAGAAATCAGAGTGATAGAGGACTGGTCCATAAGTATAACTAAAACATTAATAAGTAGAACCAACTTTATCTAAAGTTGGTTATATTAAGTTATATTACCTACTTTAACGTGTTTTTTTATTAGAAACTTGCGGTTACTTGAATAAATCGCGCAATCTAATGCGCTCGAGTTAGCGGAACCGCGTATCTCATTTCACCTCTTTGACCACATAGAGCACTTTAAAAACCAAATTAGGTAGGTACCTACCTAAATAGGTTTACCTACTCAACTGAGATTTTCATAATAAAACTATAAATATGTAATTAAGAGAGGATCCATGGACATTTTACACAACATCATCTGCTCCCAAGCTATACCATACCACAGATAAATGATATAGGTAGTACCTATCTATAGCCAAGACGCCAGACTTTTCTTTCTTTCTACTGCCTGTTTCTATGCGATGAAAGCCATAGTTTTTGACAAATATTTTTCTAGGTTGGTACTGCATCTGATATACGACAAGCAGCATCCGGGATGGCACATGATTGGGCAAAGGCGCGAGCTGGCATCAAGTTCTCGTACCACGTCGACTTGCGAGATTCCTTCGGCCCTTACGGATTCCTCCTACCAGGCTCCCAGATAGTGTCTACTGCTCGGGAAACATGGCAAGCTGTTAAAGCTATCGTTGATAATTTATCTCCAACATTGTGAAGTATGCCAATGTGGTCTTAGCCTGGGCTTCTTATGCCATTTCACTTTCATGTTCGTCTAAACTGATGAGTTTTTTTTTATTTAGCTTAAAAATTGGATGTTTATATTATAATGGATACTTACATATTTTATTCTTCCGAAGAAGTTATTTTGCTGTCAATATAGTAACTTTAGATCTTGCATTCTTGTACTGTAACGACTGGTGGACCTTCCAGTTTTTTTTACAAATACTATACTGTGCCAAGTGGCATAAAAAAGTCTAAAATAAAAAAATGTCCCTTTAGGCACAGATTCTTTAGGTTACATAAACCCGCATAGTAAACTAAGTAGGTAACTAAAGAAATTATAGCCAGGTTGGTAGTATGTATCTATCCAATTACCTAGGTCAAACTCAAATGTAGGTTTTACAACCCAGCTACCTGTTAGCTTATTAGGATACCGATTTCAAAAAACATTTTGATAGTAGGTAGGTAGGTACAGGTACTGGTAGTAACACATTTTAACATTGTAACAGCCGGCTACTGTAACAGTAGGTAATGTAAAGTAGGTAGGTACCTAATTAGCGAATTTCGGTAGGTAACGGTAGTGCGAAGCCGTATTATTATTACCTACTCAAATTGAAATGATTGCTCAAACTATTTGCTCAATTAAATTGTATGTTTTAGGTGTAGGTATTTATGTAATTTATTAAATTTGGATGGTGTCATTTACTTTAGGTAGGTACCTACCTCCCACAATACTTACTATCAAAAGAAAATTCAAGAAATCTGTTTAATAATTAGGTAGGTAGGTACTTATTTCTATTTATTCGGTTCGGTACCTAGGTACCTACGTAGGTAGGTAAGGTGCACTGCACACATTATCAAGAAGAATTGACGAAAACAATAACTCTTTGATTATAGATTTTTGTAAATTTAAAATACCTATACCTAGTAGGCTGGCTAATGTGAAATGTAAATACCTACTTAGGTATTTTATATAAGGTGTCTTAGGGTAAGATCGGACTAGTTTTCAGAAAACCAATCGAGTGTTTGAAAATATTTTTTGTATCGCCTCTGGTTATTCTTTCCTAACGCAATAGGGTGTCAACAAATGCAAAAATACAGAGGTTTCATTTCTTATATTTAGTTTTTAGGTAAACCCAACGGTCGATGTTTTATGAATGATAGAAAAGAGCATAATTTTTCAAAATGGCCAGGGAAAGATCGGACCGTGTGAGAGTAAGACCGGACTATCTAATAAAACCACCCCTGGAACAGATAGAATAAGATCTATCACTAGAAAACATTCAGACTTATCCTAGTAAAAACATAGTAAAAAATGGATTGAATCCCTTCACAACTTTGAGTTTTAGCTTGGATTTTGTAAAAAATTTTTGCCTCTATGCCGATCTTACCCCTGCATGTCTGAAACTCTGACTTTTTAACTAGTTATCCAATAGGCTAGTTGACTCTATTTTTATGTAGCTCTTATATGATAAATAATTGTTCTTTTAGACCAAAAAAAATACTACCATATTTTTTTGGACCTCAGAAACCGCAAAATTTTATTTTAAAAGTTCTACTTTTCAAAAACAGGTGAAAACGCTACCGCCATATTGGTCTATGGATTTATCTGTGCTGTGACGTCATTCGTATTCAAAACAATAATTTTCGTGATTTACGTCTAGGGAACATGCACATTTTGAAAAGTTGGCATTACTGTAAATTGGTTTTAGTTATGTGACATTTGTTACTTTCCGATACTAATGACGTCACCATAATGGCCGTAGCGTTTTCAGCGTTCCAAATAAAAAAAAAAAAAAACTGTTTTTTAAATTGAAATTATGCAAGCATCATGGACTTTTATTAACTGAAATTATTATATTTTGGTTTTGCAAGGAAAGTACTTCAGGAAATACTAATTTATTGGGTCAAATTTGATATGAGTCAAGTAGCCTATTAAAATTATTAAAAAATGGTAAGAAAATGAACAAGTTGATCAACTAACACAGGAATTTGCAAATACATTAAATAATTCACGGGGAAATTAAACCGAAAAAATGACCGGATGATCATAGTCCGAACTTCACCTACTGAAATTTCCGAGGCTAAAGATCGGATCTCTGTTTACAAACGTCTTAGACGTGAATGTATAATATTAATCAATAAATTTAACTACACTCATAGTGATAAAGCCGCGAAACTTCAAAAATCATGAAAACTACTTACCAAAATGCTTGTTGAAAGTTTGAAGTGAAAGATCGGATCGTCTCCTTTTTAATTTTTTTCCCATCTTTTGCTAGAACGATGATTACTCGCGTTCGGCTGGGCCTAGCGTCAGTCGCAGGATGTAGGGGGGTGCATAACAAAATGGCACAAAAGGCAATGTTGCCATAATTGTAAAATATCGCCAAATTTAGTAGTTATGCGACTTGTACGGACTTACCCCTTGTCCGATCTTACCCTAAGACACCTTATATGTAACTTTAAAATGTCTTAATAAAATCTTTTTAAATAAGCTTTAGTTTTTTTTTAAATAAACGTTTGACTAATAACAACTCGATTAACCTCAGAGCAACAATCTCATAGCGATTACCCGACCAAAATACGTTATAAAGAAAGCTTTAGAAACGATAACGCCATCTAGCGGCAAGTAGATAAATCACGAAATATTCGATTATTTCCGAGAGATTGCCGTGCCGAGAGAGAATGAAAGCTTGATTGAAAGAAAGAAAATGTCAGTCATGTCAGAGTATTATGTTCTGTGGTCATGTCATGTTCATTGTCTGTCAATGTCAAGTGAAGTTCAGAGGGCTGATTGGGAACCGTTTTTTTGACAATGCCTGCTTTCAGTTTCCGTCAAATTTGACAGATTTACTATAGAAAATCTGTCAAATTTGACTGAAACTGCTTTCAGTTTCCGTCAAAGAAACGGTTCCCAATATGCCCGTGAACTTAGCATATCAACTTCCAGCATATCATGTTTTTATGATTGTTCTAGTGGCATGCCGAAGTGTTCTATAGTTCCTGATACTTTTCAGAAATTGTTCCGGCGTTTTTAGCTGAAAAAAACGCAATTGAAAATATGATATGCTAACTTCCCGTAGCATATCATTTTGCAGCAAATGAAAAAAAAATGTGTGTTCCAGTCGCATGCAGGTGTGTTCTATAGTTCCTGATACTTTTTAGCGATTGTTCTGGCGTTATAACGTCAGAAAAAAATAAATTGTCAAAATACTCTACATTACTTGTACGACCGTGAACAAAGCTAAACAGATAAATATAACTGTTTAAATCGTGTCAGACCAATGAATATACACAGAACTCGCATTTCTTGCATATCCATAACAAAACTACAACCTGCAACTTGATAAAAATCCAGAACTAACGCGATAGTGCCAGCATTTCACAAAAGTACATGAGAAAAATCGGTAAATTTAATTTAAACCATGTCAGACAAATAAAGAAAGTTAGAACTTTTGCATTTCTTATACATCCATAGCAGTACTATAATCTGCCATTCCAATTAACTCCAGAACACACACGTAAGTGCCAGCATATCAAGTTAAAGTGAAAAAAATGAGGAAAAATTTAATTTTAACCAAGTCATACAAATCCAGGAAAACAGAACTCTTGCGTTTCTTATACATCCATAGCAGGACTACAATCTGCCATACGATAGAACTCCAGAACACACACGTAAGTGCCAGCATATCAAGGAAGAGTGGAAAAAATGAGGAAAAATTTAATTTTAACCAAGTCATACAAATCCAGGAAAACAGAACTCTTGCGTTTCTTATACATCCATAGCAGTACTACAATCTGCCATTCGAATGAACTCCAGAACACACACGTAAGTGCCAGCATATCAAGGTAGAGTGGAAAAAATGAGGAAAAATTTAATTTAACCAAATCATACAAATCCAGGAAAACAGAACTCTTGCGTTTCTTATACATCCATAGCAGGACTACAATCTGCCATACGATAGAACTCCAGAACACACACGTAAGTGCCAGCATATCAAGGTAGAGTGGAAAAAATAATGAAAAATTTAATTTTACCAAGTCATACAAATCCAGGAAAACAGAACTCTTGCGTTTCTTATACATCCATAGCAGGACTACAATCTGCCATACGATAGAACTCCAGAACACACACGTAAGTGCCAGCATATTAAGGAAGAGTGGAAAAAATGAGGAAAAATTTAATTTTAACCAAGTCATACAAATCCAGGAAAACAGAACTCTTGCGTTTCTTATACATCCATAGCAGTACTACAATCTGCCATTCGATAGAACTCCAGAACACACACGTAAGTGCCAGCATATCAAGGAAGAGTGGAAAAAATGAGGAAAAATTTAATTTAACCAAGTCATACAAATCCAGGAAAACAGAACTCTTGCGTTTCTTATACATCCACAGCAGTACTACAATCTGCCATGCGAATGAAACCCAGAACACACACGTAAGTACCAGCATATCAAGGAAGAGTGGAAAAAATAAGGAAAAAGTTAATTTTAACCATGTCATACAAATCCAGGAAAACAGAACTCTTGCGTTTCTAATACATCCACAGCAGTACTACAATCTGCCATGCGAATGAAACCCAGAACACACACGTAAGTACCAGCATATCAAGGAAAACTGGAAAAAACAAGGAAAAAATTAATTTTAACCAAGTCATACAAATCCAGGAAAACAGAACTCTTGCGTTTCTAATACATCCATAGCAGTACTACAATCTGCCATTCGAATGAAACCCAGAACACACACGTAAGTACCAGCATATCAAGATAGAGTGGAAAAAACAAGGAAAAAGTTAATTTTAACCATGTCATACAAATCCAGGAAAACAGAACTCTTGCGTTTCTAATACATCCATAGCAGTACTACAATCTGCCATTCGATAGAACTCCAGAACACACACGTAAGTGCCAGCATATCAAGGAAGAGTGGAAAAAATGAGGAAAAATTTAATTTTAACCAAGTCATACAAATCCAGGAAAACAGAACTCTTGCGTTTCTTATACATCCATAGCAGTACTACAATCTGCCATTCGATAGAACTCCAGAACACACACGTAAGTGCCAGCATATCAAGGAAGAGTGGAAAAAATGAGGAAAAATTTAATTTAACCAAGTCATACAAATCCAGGAAAACAGAACTCTTGCGTTTCTTATACATCCATAGCAGGACTACAATCTGCCATTCGATAGAACTCCAGAACACACACGTAAGTACCAGCATATCAAGGTAGAGTGGAAAAAACAAGGAAAAAATTAATTTTAACCAAGTCATACAAATCCAGGAAAACAGAACTCTTGCGTTTCTAATACATCCATAGCAGTACTACAATCTGCCATGCGAATGAAACCCAGAACACATACGTAGGTACCAGCATATCAAGGAAGAGTGGAAAAAATAAGGAAAAAGTTAATTTTAACCATGTCATACAAATCCAGGAAAACAGAACTCTTGCGTTTCTAGAACATCCACAGCAGTACTACAATCTGCCATGCGAATGAAACCCAGAACACACACGTAAGTACCAGCATATCAAGGAAGAGTGGAAAAAATAAGGAAAAAGTTAATTTTAACCATGTCATACAAATCCAGGAAAACAGAACTCTTGCGTTTCTAATACATCCATAGCAGTACTACAATCTGCCATGCGAATGAAACCCAGAACACACACGTAAGTACCAGCATATCAAGGAAGAGTGGAAAAAATAAGGAAAAAGTTAATTTTAACCATGTCATACAAATCCAGGAAAACAGAACTCTTGCGTTTCTAATACATCCACAGCAGTACTACAATCTGCCATGCGAATGAAACCCAGAACACACACGTAAGTACCAGCATATCAAGGAAAACTGGAAAAAACAAGGAAAAAATTAATTTTAACCAAGTCATACAAATCCAGGAAAACAGAACTCTTGCGTTTCTAATACATCCATAGCAGTACTACAATCTGCCATTCGAATGAAACCCAGAACACACACGTAAGTACCAGCATATCAAGGTAGAGTGGAAAAAACAAGGAAAAAGTTAATTTTAACCATGTCATACAAATCCAGGATAACAGAACTCTTGCGTTTCTAATACATCTATAGCAGTACTACAATCTGCCATACGATAGAACTCCAGAACACACACGTAAGTGCCAGCATATCAAGGAAGAGTGGAAAAAATGAGGAAAAATTTAATTTTAATCAAGTCATACAAATCCAGGAAAACAGAACTCTTGCGTTTCTAATACATCCATAGCAGTACTACAATCTGCCATTCGAATGAAACCCAGAACACACACGTAAGTACCAGCATATCAAGGTAGAGTGGAAAAAACAAGGAAAAAGTTAATTTTAACCATGTCATACAAATCCAGGAAAACAGAACTCTTGCGTTTCTAATACATCCATAGCAGTACTACAATCTGCCATGCGAATGAAACCCAGAACACATACGTAGGTACCAGCATATCAAGGAAGAGTGGAAAAAATAAGGAAAAAGTTAATTTTAACCATGTCATACAAATCCAGGAAAACAGAACTCTTGCGTTTCTAATACATCCACAGCAGTACTACAATCTGCCATGCGAATGAAACCCAGAACACACACGTAAGTACCAGCATATCAAGGAAGAGTGGAAAAAATAAGGAAAAAGTTAATTTTAACCATGTCATACAAATCCAGGAAAACAGAACTCTTGCGTTTCTAATACATCCATAGCAGTACTACAATCTGCCATGCGAATGAAACCCAGAACACACACGTAAGTACCAGCATATCAAGGAAGAGTGGAAAAAATAAGGAAAAAGTTAATTTTAACCATGTCATACAAATCCAGGAAAACAGAACTCTTGCGTTTCTAATACATCCATAGCAGTACTACAATCTGGCATTCGAAAGAACTCCAGAACACACACGTAAGTGCCAGCATATCAAGGTAGAGTGAAAAAAATGAGGAAAAATTTAATTTAACCAAGTCATACAAATCCAGGAAAACAGAACTCTAGCGTTTCTTATACATCCATAGCAGTACTACAATCTGCCATTCGATACAACTCCAGAACACACACGTAAGTGCCAGCATATCAAGGAAGAGTGGAAAAAATGAGGAAAAATTTAATTTTAACCAAGTCATACAAATCTAGGAAAACAGAACTCTTGCGTTTCTTATACATCCATAGCAGTACTACAATCTGCCATTCGATAGAACTCCAGAACACACACGTAAGTGCCAGCATATCAAGGTAGAGTGGAAAAAATAAGGAGAAATTTAATTTAACCAAGTCATACAAATCCAGGAAAACAGAACTCTTGCGTTTCTTATACATCCATAGCAGGACTACAATCTGCCATACGATAGAACTCCAGAACACACACGTAAGTGCCAGCATATCAAGGTAGAGTGGAAAAAATAATGAAAAATTTAATTTAACCAAGTCATACAAATCCAGGAAAACAGAACTCTTGCGTTTCTTATACATCCATAGCAGGACTACAATCTGCCATACGATAGAACTCCAGAACACACACGTAAGTGCCAGCATATCAAGGAAGAGTGGAAAAAATGAGGAAAAATTTAATTTTAACCAAGTCATACAAATCCAGGAAAACAGAACTCTTGCGTTTCTTATACATCCATAGCAGGACTACAATCTGCCATTCGATAGAACTCCAGAACACACACGTAAGTGCCAGCATATCAAGGAAGAGTGGAAAAAATGAGGAAAAATTTAATTTTAACATCATAATAATATAATCATCGGTTCGTATCGTATCGTTTCGTTAAATAATATCATCGGTTCTAATTCGAGTGACGAACTTCTGCCATCGGTTGAACGACTACGAACGAGAAACGAAGACGATGACGATACCGACACTGAAGCTGACCTTAAGACGACAAAGAATCCGATTTTGTCGCGCGCGGGACGGCTATTTACTTTATATTTGTTGTAAGGATTTGTTATTTAGAGATATGAATTCATTGTTGATGTATGCGTTGTTTGCTTTTTATGATCTGTCTTTGTTTTTTTTTTTTGGTCTTTATGAATTTTCAATGACGTGTTTTTTTTTGGATAGGTACTTGATAAATTTATTTTTAAATATAGATTAGGTATTTAGTTTTTTTTAGGTTTTTTTACTTTGTTGAATTACGTTGTTTAAGAATGTTTTTTTTAAATTTCTTTTAATTTTTTGTTATTTTTGGATTTTTGAATTTTTTAGTTCTTCGTTTTTGTTTTTTTATGATTTATTTTTTGTAGGTCTGTTTATCTGTTTGGCTTTTATTAACACTGAGCATACAATATTAGATGTGGACTTATTATTGTTCTTGGGTTTGCTGGTTCACGTCTTTTGTTTAGTCCATCACATTTGTACCAATACTCACCGGTCAACGCATACGTGACATAGTGTTTTTTTTCCACAGAATAGTCGACAACACCCGCTATCATATACGTTTTTTGTCCAACTTTGACTATTTTTTTCATTGAGTGCAACCTGTTCACAACGCTTTTTCCTTTGTTTGGATATCCTGGGTCGCTGATAACAGAAGTATCTATTATCAAATGCGACCCGTACTCGGTTAAGCACTGTATTTTTTTTTTGCATCTGTAACAAGATCTTTCCAATGCTGTACAGTCGTCAATTGATTCTTGCAATTGCTGAAATCCATTGCAAAGAATGATGTCGATGTTGACATTCAAAAATATATTTTCTTTTTGACTTTTGTAACCGCATTTATGACATTCCGCGCCAGGCATATAATTGGGCAAGTCGATGATTTCAAGGTATTGGAGTATACTGTATTTGTCAGTAGCCCACTGAGAATGACTTGAAAAATTGAATCAAAGGCACAAGTAGAAGTTACGTTGACATTGTTTCCGTTTAAACGCACGGGCCCGGCGATGTTCCCATTTAAAAGAATAGGTGTTTGGGCAATCTTAGCATCCTTTATAAAATCCCATTCTGGGCAATCATCTAGCGCTGATGGCTTCGCACGTTTTTTTGGGATGCCGTCTATTGGATTTATGTTTGAGCGTTTATCATTTTTGTGTAGACCTTTCCATTCTTCTTGAACGTTCCAATCGTTATCGGCAGGAATGTTTTCATCTACCTCGCTCTTCGTAGATTCTTGCAAAGGACTGCAAGTTTCAACGGGCTCAATCAAAGAGTTCTGAGTAGGATCAGTGATTCTCGTGGTGTTAGACATCTGTACTGTTGATCCAAATTCTGAGGATTTGTCAAGATCAGTTTTCTCTAGAGCACATATAATTTCTTTATATTGGGGCTCACAGTCTGTCTCTTTGCTGCGCTCTTTTATTTTGTTATCGATTCGCTCTAAATGTTGCATTACGAATCGATCAATGCGCATCGGAATTTCGCCTCTAAATTCACGACGCTTTAAGTCGGAAAACTCCGATTCCACCGCAGCTGAGGTCGCAGTAACTGAACCTCTTTCGAATATGGGAACCATGATAGCAGTCCAGAGCGGGACGTAAGGCAAAAGATATCTTTTTAGTGTTTTCGCCAAATCGACGTTGTAACATGCATTTATCGTATCACCATTCGACGATTGATTTGCGATATCCACTGCAGTTTCGTACAATGCGTCGCGCCACGATTTCCAGCCTTGATTCCCAATTTCGCTATCGGCCGTCTCCTGTTGGGTATCAAAATCGGATTCTTTGTGGTCTTTAAGGTCAGCTTCAGTGTCGGTATCGTCATCGTCTTCGTTTCTGAAGTCCACTCCTTTGATTTTATTATTCAAAAATCGTAGACGTTCAACCGATGGCAGAAGTTCGTCACTCGAATTAGACCCGATGCACTCACTGAGCGCAACAACGATTACCGATTCCAGGAAATACGTTAATTCGTCTAGGTCCATAATTTGGAAAGCCTTTCCAATGCACCGCTTGTAAAATCGCCTTATTGGAGCCTTATTTTTGCCTCTTAAACAAGGCCATCGCGCGACCATGGCCGATACATGGCATACGTCCAGTCGCATGAAGGTTGATGGCAACAGCTTCGAATTTTTTGTTATAGCGTCGTAGCACATCTGCAAATATTGACTCAAACCTGAGCATTGCCCAAATATTTTTGATACTGCTATTAACAAAGACCATCCGAAGTCGGTTACGACAATTGGCGGAATTCGAGCGTTCGCGGCAAGAATTTCGCTTAAAAATTGCGCAACGATTACAGATCTTTGATCGGCTGATACCATCTGAAACACTGGCACGCTCCCATCTTTCGTCACAAGGACACACTGGTATAGCAAAATATGGGCCTTTTGTAACTCATTTCTTTTGGCAATGCTGCCTGTAGCATCTATTGTTAGTATTGCATTGTTATCTTTTTGACAACGTGCATTATATATTTGTAGTTGTTCGGGTGACCAATATATACATGTAAATTTATGCAACCCAATAAACTTTATGCTCCCAACAAATCTACCATACTCTGCGCTTTTAAGTAGGTTTAATGCTGGATTTCCGAATTGCAAACCATATTTGTTTAAAAGTCTTTGTTCCTTCGCTTTTCGGATAACAGCATTACTGGGTAAAATCGGTGGATCTTTACTTCCGAATGGTTTTATGCGACCAGCTTCTTGTCGTCGCCATGTGATTGCGTCTTTACGGCCATTAATCAGATGGTCTGCTACTTCGAGACGACGAACACCTCTCAACTGCCTTTTTTTTATGCCGGAATGGGACACTGCTCTGATGTTGTTGATTTCGCATTTAAGAATTATATCAACATTATTTTCTGGCGGTTTTAAAATGGTGCAACAAATCGTTGCACCACACTCAGAGCAGTGTCCATCTATTTTCAAAAAAAACTTTGCGATGGCACTTACACATACGGAGTTATTTTTAAATGCCATCACGCAGTCGAGATGGTGTTGTAGCCACAAGCACTCTGCAATGACGTCTGCCCATCCTTCTTTTAGTTTCCAATATATACGGCTTCCATAATTTTTTTCTTGAGGTTTGATTCTATTCCACTTTTCCTGTGATATAACCAATTGCAGCTTCTTGGTTGTTGAACAGTAACTGGCTTCAGTTGCCGAGGACTGGTTTGCTTCTTCTGTGGCACTGTAATTACTGTCGTCGTGGGAGATGTTCATTTCTGGCTCTCGAATGTCAAATTTTTTAAGAATAAGGTCTTTATAGCCTCGACGATTATTGGCAACAATTGTATACACATGCTTAGGTGTGATACAAGATTCTTTTTCTTTCATTGCTTCCGATATTAATTTATAGACCTCATCAGATGGAGGTAAAACACGCCCGTCAGAACCTATAGTACAGTACCTGGCGTCGCAGAGAATATTTTGTAAATAATTTTCGTCGTAAGGACGCTTTTTGGCCATTTTCAATAAAAACTTTTTTAAAGATAATCACAATAAAGATTATGTGTTAGCTATTTAAAAATGAACTACACTATCAAGAAATAATAATAAGTAATAAAAATAAAGAGTTCTGTTTTTCTTTTTATTCTATTTATTATAAATCGTAAATGTGTTATTAATTTTTCAAAGGTTTAAAATTAATATTAAAACTGAATTCACTGATTATGTAAGGTTCATCAATTTTAAACAATACTCTTTCTTGTCTTGTAACTAAAACGACTCAAGAAAAAAAAAGTTTAGGTTACCTGTAAACAAATTATATTTTTTATTTATTTTATAATTAAATGAATTCACTGCTCATGTTAGCTTTTAAGCTTAGGTTAAATTTAAAAACAAATATGATAACTGTTTTTAATTAATTATTAAGCTTTTAAGCTTAGGTTAAATTTAAAAACAAAAATGATAACTGTTTTTAATTAATTATTTTAATGATCTAGTCTAAAAACACAAAAAAAAGAGACTCTTTTACGATTTTATATTAATACCTGATACACATTTATTTAAAACACAGAAAAAAAACAGATTTCTTTGCATCCGAACAATTAGTAAAAGTTTGTAACAATAACTTTCAGGAAAAAAAAATTATACTTTGTAGCCTAGTAGTAACACAATTAAAAAAAGCTTAGGTTAGATTAAAACACAATAATATAACTGATTTAAAACAATACTTATTATCTAGTCTAAAAACACAAAAAAAAGAAACTCTTTTAAGATTTTATATTAATACCTAATACACATTTATTTAGAACACAAAAAAAAAAGATTTCTTTGCATCTGAACAATTAGTAACTTTGTAAAATCAACTTTCAAGAAAGATCCTTTGTATTCTAAAAATAACACAAGTTAAACAAAAAGCTTAGATAAGAATTGAAAATAATAATATTTGAAATAACAACTGTTTTTAATTAATTATATTTAATAGGTATTTAGTCAAAACACAAACAAAAAAAACTCTTATATCAATTATTATTATTATTATTTATTATTTTTATATTAACAATACCTCCGTATATATTTATTTAAGATAAAGATAAAATTTAGTAGCATAGGTAGGTACTAAAAAAAAAGATTAGGTTAGCTGATTTTTTTTTGATATGAATCATTAAGTCTAAAAACACAAATAAAAAAAGAAACTCCTGTAAGATTTAATACCTATATTAATACTGGCTTAATAAACATCAAAAAGCTTAGGTTAGATTAAAACACAATAATATAACTGATTTAAAACAATACTTATTATCTAGTCTAAAAACACATAAAAAATATATTAATACCTGATACACATTTATTTAAAACACAGAAAAAAACAGATTTCTTTGCATCCGAACAATTAGTAAAAGTTTGTAACAATAACTTTCAAGAAAAAAAAAAATACTTTGTAGCCTAGTAGTAACACAATTAAAAAAAGCTTAGGTTAGATTAAAACACAATAAAATAACTGATTTAAAACAATAGTTATTATCTAGTCTAAAAACACAAAAAAAAGAGACTCTTTTAAGATTTTATATTAATACCTGATACACATTTATTTAAAACACAGAAAAAAAACAGATTTCTTTGCATCCGAACAATTAGTAAAAGTTTGTAACAATAACTTTCAAGAAAAAAAAAATACTTTGTAGCCTAGTAGTAACACAACTAAAAAAAGCTTAGGTTAGATTAAAACACAATAATATAACTGATTTAAAACAATAGTTATTATCTAGTCTAAAAACACATAAAAAATATATTAATACCTGATACACATTTATTTAAAACACAGAAAAAAACAGATTTCTTTGCATCCGAACAATTAGTAAAAGTTTGTAACAAAAACTTTCAAGAAAAAAAAAATTCTTTGTAGCCTAGTAGTAACACAATTAAAAAAGCTTAGGTTTGATTAAAACACAATAATATAACTGATTTAAAACAATAGTTATTAACTAGTCTAAAAACACAAAAAAAAGAAACTCTTTTAAGATTTTATATTAATACCTAATACACATTTATTTAGAACACAAAAAAAAAAGATTTCTTTGCATCTGAACAATTAGTAACTTTGTAAAATCAACTTTCAAGAAAGATCCTTTGTATTCTAAAAATAACACAAGTTAAACAAAAAGCTTAGATAAGAATTGAAAATAATAATATTTGAAATAACAACTGTTTTTAATTAATTATATTTAATAGGTATTTAGTCAAAACACAAACAAAAAAAACTCTTATATCAATTATTATTATTATTATTTATTATTTTTATATTAACAATACCTCCGTATATATTTATTTAAGATAAAGATAAAATTTAGTAGCATAGGTAGGTACTAAAAAAAAAGATTAGGTTAGCTGATTTTTTTTTGATATGAATCATTAAGTCTAAAAACACAAATAAAAAAAGAAACTCCTGTAAGATTTAATACCTATATTAATACTGGCTTAATAAACATCAACTCGAGATAAGGACAAAATGCCAGGTTTTGCATTTAAACATTAGTAGCTCAGTAACATCACCTTTCATGAAAAAAAAGGTTAGGTTAGGTTTTTTTTTTTTAAGTTTAAAAACACAAACAAATAAGAAACTTACTTTAACTTTTAGAAGATTTTTATATTAATAACTCTTGTAAGATTTAATATTTAATACCGGCGGCTTATTAAACATCAACTCGAGATAAGGATAAAATGACAAGGTTTTGCATTCAAACATAAGTAGTAGCTCAGTAACATCACCTTTTATGAAAACAAAAAAGGTTAGGTTAGGTTAGGTTTTTTTTTTTTTAGGTTTAAAAACAAACAAATAAGAAACTTTTACACTACTACTTACTACTTTACTTACTTTAACTTTTATAAGATTTTTATATTATAAACTCCTGTAAGATTTAATATTTATTACCGGCTTGCTTAATAAACATAAATTCGAGATACGGATAAAATGCCAGAATGTTTTGCATTCAAACATTAGTAGCTCATTCATAAAAAAATTTGGTAATTTTTTTATTATTAAGTCTAAAAACACAAACAAATAAGCAAGTCTCGAATTATTTTTATTTTAATGTACCGGCTTTAACTAAACATTAGTTCAAGATAAAGATAATGTAGTCCGGTCAAATTAGCATAAAAATAGGGGTAAGGTTATAAATATTTATTCGCACCTGGCTAAAAATTGGTTTAAAAATTTTAAAAATTGGTTCTAATAAACGCAAGAGTTCTATTTTCCTGGATTTGTAAGACTTGGTTAAAATTAAATTTTTCCTCATTTTTCCCACTCTACCTTGATATGCTGGCACTTACGTGTGTGTTCTGGAGTTCTATCGAATGGCAGATTGTAGTACTGCTATGGATGTATAAGAAACGCAAGAGTTCTGTTTTCCTGGATTTGTATTACTTGGTTAAAATTAAATTTTTCCTCATTTTTTCCACTCTTCCTTGATATGCTGGCACTTACGTGTGTGTTCTGGAGTTCTATCGAATGGCAGATTGTAGTACTGCTATGGATGTATAAGAAACGCAAGAGTTCTGTTTTCCTGGATTTGTATGACTTGGTTAAAATTAAATTTTTCCTCATTTTTTCCACTCTTCCTTGATATGCTGGCACTTACGTGTGTGTTCTGGAGTTCTATCGTATGGCAGATTGTAGTCCTGCTATGGATGTATTAGAAACGCAAGAGTTCTGTTTTCCTGGATTTGTATGACATGGTTAAAATTAATTTTTTCCTTGTTTTTTCCACTCTTCCTTGATATGCTGGCACTTACGTGTGTGTTCTGGGTTTTATTCGCATGGCAGATTGTAGTACTGCTGTGGATGTATTAGAAACGCAAGAGTTCTGTTTTCCTGGATTTGTATGACTTGGTTAAAATTAAATTTTTCCTCATTTTTTTCACTTTAACTTGATATGCTGGCACTTACGTGTGTGTTCTGGAGTTCATTCGAATGGCAGATTGTAGTCCTGCTATGGATGTATAAGAAACGCAAGAGTTCTGTTTTCCTGGATTTGTATGACTTGGTTAAATTAAATTTTTCCTCATTTTTTCCACTCTTCCTTGATATGCTGGCACTTACGTGTGTGTTCTGGAGTTCTATCGTATGGCAGATTGTAGTCCTGCTATGGATGTATAAGAAACGCAAGAGTTCTGTTTTCCTGGATTTGTATGATTTGGTTAAATTAAATTTTTCCTCATTTTTTCCACTCTTCCTTGATATGCTGGTACTTACGTGTGTGTTCTGGAGTTCATTCGAATGGCAGATTGTAGTCCTGCTATGGATGTATAAGAAACGCAAGAGTTCTGTTTTCCTGGATTTGTATGACTTGGTTAAATTAAATTTTTCCTCATTTTTTCCACTCTTCCTTGATATGCTGGCACTTACGTGTGTGTTCTGGGTTTTATTCGCATGGCAGATTGTAGTACTGCTGTGGATGTATTAGAAACGCAAGAGTTCTGTTTTCCTGGATTTGTATGACATGGTTAAAATTAACTTTTTTCTTATTTTTTCCACTCTTCCTTGATATGCTGGTACTTACGTGTGTGTTCTGGGTTTCATTCGCATGGCAGATTGTAGTACTGCTGTGGATGTATTAGAAACGCAAGAGTTCTGTTTTCCTGGATTTGTATGACATGGTTAAAATTAACTTTTTCCTTGTTTTTTCCACTCTACCTTGATATGCTGGTACTTACGTGTGTGTTCTGGGTTTCATTCGAATGACAGATTGTAGTACTGCTATGGATGTATTAGAAACGCAAGAGTTCTGTTTTCCTGGATTTGTATGACTTGGTTAAAATTAATTTTTTCCTTGTTTTTTCCAGTTTTCCTTGATATGCTGGTACTTACGTGTGTGTTCTGGGTTTCATTCGCATGGCAGATTGTAGTACTGCTGTGGATGTATTAGAAACGCAAGAGTTCTGTTTTCCTGGATTTGTATGACATGGTTAAAATTAACTTTTTCCTTATTTTTTCCACTCTTCCTTGATATGCTGGTACTTACGTGTGTGTTCTGGGTTTCATTCGCATGGCAGATTGTAGTACTGCTGTGGATGTATTAGAAACGCAAGAGTTCTGTTTTCCTGGATTTGTATGACATGGTTAAAATTAACTTTTTCCTTATTTTTTCCACTCTTCCTTGATATGCTGGTACTTACGTGTGTGTTCTGGGTTTCATTCGCATGGCAGATTGTAGTACTGCTGTGGATGTATTAGAAACGCAAGAGTTCTGTTTTCCTGGATTTGTATGACATGGTTAAAATTAACTTTTTCCTTATTTTTTCCACTCTTCCTTGATATGCTGGTACCTACGTATGTGTTCTGGGTTTCATTCGCATGGCAGATTGTAGTACTGCTTTGGATGTATTAGAAACGCAAGAGTTCTGTTTTCCTGGATTTGTATGACATGGTTAAAATTAACTTTTTCCTTGTTTTTTCCACTCTACCTTGATATGCTGGTACTTACGTGTGTGTTCTGGGTTTCATTCGAATGGCAGATTGTAGTACTGCTATGGATGTATTAGAAACGCAAGAGTTCTGTTATCCTGGATTTGTATGACATGGTTAAAATTAACTTTTTCCTTGTTTTTTCCACTCTACCTTGATATGCTGGTACTTACGTGTGTGTTCTGGGTTTCATTCGAATGACAGATTGTAGTACTGCTATGGATGTATTAGAAACGCAAGAGTTCTGTTTTCCTGGATTTGTATGACATGGTTAAAATTAACTTTTTTCTTATTTTTTCCACTCTTCCTTGATATGCTGGTACTTACGTGTGTGTTCTGGGTTTCATTCGAATGGCAGATTGTAGTACTGCTATGGATGTATTAGAAACGCAAGAGTTCTGTTTTCCTGGATTTGTATGACTTGGTTAAAATTAAATTTTTCCTCATTTTTTCCACTCTTCCTTGATATGCTGGCACTTACGTGTGTGTTCTGGAGTTCTATCGTATGGCAGATTGTAGTACTGCTATGGATGTATTAGAAACGCAAGAGTTCTGTTATCCTGGATTTGTATGACATGGTTAAAATTAACTTTTTCCTTGTTTTTTCCACTCTACCTTGATATGCTGGTACTTACGTGTGTGTTCTGGGTTTCATTCGAATGACAGATTGTAGTACTGCTATGGATGTATTAGAAACGCAAGAGTTCTGTTTTCCTGGATTTGTATGACTTGGTTAAAATTAATTTTTTCCTTGTTTTTTCCACTCTTCCTTGATATGCTGGTACTTACGTGTGTGTTCTGGGTTTCATTCGCATGGCAGATTGTAGTACTGCTGTGGATGTATTAGAAACGCAAGAGTTCTGTTTTCCTGGATTTGTATGACATGGTTAAAATTAACTTTTTCCTTATTTTTTCCACTCTTCCTTGATATGCTGGTACTTACGTGTGTGTTCTGGGTTTCATTCGCATGGCAGATTGTAGTACTGCTGTGGATGTATTAGAAACGCAAGAGTTCTGTTTTCCTGGATTTGTATGACTTGGTTAAAATTAAATTTTTCCTCATTTTTTTCACTTTAACTTGATATGCTGGCACTTACGTGTGTGTTCTGGAGTTAATTGGAATGGCAGATTATAGTACTGCTATGGATGTATAAGAAACGCAAGAGTTCTGTTTTCCTGGATTTGTATGACATGGTTAAAATTAACTTTTTCCTTGTTTTTTCCACTCTACCTTGATATGCTGGTACGTACGTGTTTGTTCTGGGTTTCATTCGAATGGCAGATTGTAGTACTGCTATGGATGTATTAGGAACGCAAGAGTTCTGTTTTCCTGGATTTGTATGACTTGGTTAAAATTAAATTTTTCCTCATTTTTTCCACTCTTCCTTGATATGCTGGCACTTACGTGTGTGTTCTGGAGTTCTATCGTATGGCAGATTGTAGTACTGCTATGGATGTATTAGAAACGCAAGAGTTCTGTTATCCTGGATTTGTATGACATGGTTAAAATTAACTTTTTCCTTGTTTTTTCCACTCTACCTTGATATGCTGGTACTTACGTGTGTGTTCTGGGTTTCATTCGAATGGCAGATTGTAGTACTGCTATGGATGTATTAGAAACGCAAGAGTTCTGTTTTCCTGGATTTGTATGACTTGGTTAAAATTAATTTTTTCCTTGTTTTTTCCAGTTTTCCTTGATATGCTGGTACTTACGTGTGTGTTCTGGGTTTCATTCGCATGGCAGATTGTAGTACTGCTGTGGATGTATTAGAAACGCAAGAGTTCTGTTTTCCTGGATTTGTATGACATGGTTAAAATTAACTTTTTCCTTATTTTTTCCACTCTTCCTTGATATGCTGGTACTTACGTGTGTGTTCTGGGTTTCATTCGCATGGCAGATTGTAGTACTGCTGTGGATGTATTAGAAACGCAAGAGTTCTGTTTTCCTGGATTTGTATGACATGGTTAAAATTAACTTTTTCCTTATTTTTTCCACTCTTCCTTGATATGCTGGTACCTACGTATGTGTTCTGGGTTTCATTCGCATGGCAGATTGTAGTACTGCTTTGGATGTATTAGAAACGCAAGAGTTCTGTTTTCCTGGTTTTGTATGACATGGTTAAAATTAACTTTTTCCTTGTTTTTTCCACTCTACCTTGATATGCTGGTACTTACGTGTGTGTTCTGGGTTTCATTCGAATGGCAGATTGTAGTACTGCTATGGATGTATTAGAAACGCAAGAGTTCTGTTTTCCTGGATTTGTATGACTTGGTTAAAATTAAATTTTTCCTCATTTTTTCCACTCTTCCTTGATATGCTGGCACTTACGTGTGTGTTCTGGAGTTCTATCGTATGGCAGATTGTAGTCCTGCTATGGATGTATAAGAAACGCAAGAGTTCTGTTTTCCTGGATTTGTATGACTTGGTTAAAATTAAATTTTTCCTCATTTTTTTCACTTTAACTTGATATGCTGGCACTTACGTGTGTGTTCTGGAGTTCATTCGAATGGCAGATTATAGTACTGCTATGGATGTATAAGAAACGCAAGAGTTCTGTTTTCCTGGATTTGTATGACTTGGTAAAATTAAATTTTTCATTATTTTTTCCACTCTACCTTGATATGCTGGCACTTACGTGTGTGTTCTGGAGTTCTATCGTATGGCAGATTGTAGTCCTGCTATGGATGTATAAGAAACGCAAGAGTTCTGTTTTCCTGGATTTGTATGATTTGGTTAAAATTAAATTTTTCCTCATTTTTTCCACTCTTCCTTGATATGCTGGCACTTACGTGTGTGTTCTGGAGTTCTATCGAATGGCAGATTGTAGTACTGCTATGGATGTATTAGAAACGCAAGAGTTCTGTTTTCCTGGATTTGTATGACATGGTTAAAATTAACTTTTTCCTTGTTTTTTCCACTCTACCTTGATATGCTGGTACTTACGTGTGTGTTCTGGGTTTCATTCGAATGGCAGATTGTAGTACTGCTATGGATGTATAAGAAACGCAAGAGTTCTGTTTTCCTGGATTTGTATGACTTGGTTAAAATTAAATTTTTCCTCATTTTTTTCACTTTAACTTGATATGCTGGCACTTACGTGTGTGTTCTGGAGTTAATTGGAATGGCAGATTATAGTACTGCTATGGATGTATAAGAAATGCAAAAGTTCTAACTTTCTTTATTTGTCTGACATGGTTTAAATTAAATTTACCGATTTTTCTCACGTACTTTTGTGAAATGCTGGCACTATCGCGTTAGTTCTGGATTTTTATCAAGTTGCAGGTTGTAGTTTTGTTATGGATATGCAAGAAATGCGAGTTCTGTGTATATTCATTGGTCTGACACGATTTAAACAGTTATATTTATCTGTTTAGCTTAGTTCACGGTCGTACAAGTAATGTAGAGTATTTTGACAATTTATTTTTTTCTGACGTTATAACGCCAGAACAATCGCTAAAAAGTATCAGGAACTATAGAACACACCTGCATGCGACTGGAACACACATTTTTTTTTCATTTGCTGCAAAATGATATGCTACGGGAAGTTAGCATATCATATTTTCAATTGCGTTTTTTTCAGCTAAAAACGCCGGAACAATTTCTGAAAAGTATCAGGAACTATAGAACACTTCGGCATGCCACTAGAACAATCATAAAAACATGATATGCTGGAAGTTGATATGCTAGGTTCACACACACGTTCCCAATCAGCCCTCAGATAACCGGCTACCTAAAGTGTCAAATTTGGAAATACACACCCGGCCGGCCGATTTAATTTTTTGTTTTGATCTAAGGACCATCTGAAACAATTACTTTTACAAGTAATAGATTTTATTGTTGAATAAATAAGTTCAAATTGAATTAGGGAAGTTTCGCAGTTTACCGTTTTTGTCGCATTGCTACATATTTAAAGATTTAAAAACAAATTGTTTTTACACTTTGTTTGATTTATTATTTTAATTCAAAATGGGCAGTGAAACAGCTTTTACATCTACTGACGTTAAACTGGATCCAACAGGATTTGATATTTCTGTAAGCACTATTCTCACTCAAGTGGGGGCTGAAAAATATGTGAATATATTCCGGTAAGTACCTATTTAAATAATATAAACTCATAATTAGAACTCTCGGTTCAAAAAATTCTGGGCTTACTAAATCTAATGCAGTACCTATTCACTTACCTATCTATAGGTACTTATATTTTCATGCATTTTAGGTACCTATAATATTTAGGTAAATTTGTCTAAAGAAACTATAATACAAAACATTTACTTCTACAGAAAACATAACATTGGGCAGTGTACCTTGACTGAATTGACTGATGAAGATCTATCCAAACTCGGAGTAGATGATGCAGATTTAAGGAAGAAAATAACTGATGGAGTCAAAAGTCTACCTATATTCGATGAGCTCTCATCACATGTGTAAGATTATTTTTTTAGGAAAATATATATTATTATTATAGGCTGAACCAAATCAATAACTTTATTTCATTTTTAGACTTGAAGAAACCAGTATTTTGAGTCCAATCGAACTAGCAGATATATTAGAGGAAAGTTCGCAACATCTTAACAGGATTTATGTAAGCCTGGTCACAAATACCACCACTCTTAAGAGAACATCCAAAATAGTGGACAGTGTTCTCTATCGAGACAAGTATGCATCTGATGTGGCTATCTGCACTCTGGGTGAAATAACAAATATTTTGAACTCTATGGAAATAGCTCTGCATACTAAGATAAAGGTAGGTAAAAAGTCATAATCCTTCCTCCTTCCTCCTATCCTCCTCCTCCTAATATTATAAATGTGAAAGTTTGTGAGAATGTATGTATGTTTGTTATTCTTTCACGCAAAAACGGCTGGACCGATGTGGTTGAAATTTGGTATATAGATAGGTGATACCCTGGATTAACACATAGGATACTTTTTATCCCGATATTCCCGCGGGAACGGGACTTACGCGGGTGAAACCGCGGGGCGCAGCTAGTGATAAAATAAATCAAATAAACAAAACACAAAATATTTTGCCAGTAAGAAACCACATTATCATTTACTTTACATCAGTAATTAATTAAATTTGACCTATTTCTCATCTAATCTTCTTTGAGTGTATAAAATTAATATGTTTTTAATTATAATATTGTTTTCAGGCACTCACTCAAGACTCTGATGACAAAAAGAATAAGAAGTTGATAGTTGGTGCAGTGGGTAGTGCAGTGGTGGCTGTCCTAGCAGTATTTTTTGTTAAGTCCTTGAAGCAGCTTAATTAATTAAACTCTCCCTTAGTTAGAAACTCCTCTCAAAATACCTACTGATGCCAAATATTTTAAGGTCCAACATATCCTATTGTTATACTTGCTATTGTTTTTGTCTGTTAAAATTAATAAATGATGTTGACTTTTCATATATTAGTGGATTCATAATTACAACTGCAAAAAACCCTAATTCATACAACCATGTACTGATATTCTAGTTACTAGTTAGTACCTATTCTACTAGTTAGTAGCCTAGCCTTTAAACAAGATATCTCTCAAATATCACCTCTTGCACTTTTTAACTGATTCAAGTCAACCAAATTGCGCTAACCGGAAGTCGGATTATTGCCGAAAATAAAATGTATCCGTTTCCCAGTAAACAACAAGCAAATCCAGTTGTAGTGACCCAATTGTTTTGACCTCACCAATTAAAAAGTGTAAGGTAAATGATGAATCGGACTGTTTGAACGGGCGGCACAGAAGGTACCTACAGTAGTGTGATGAGGGGCGGGTGTGACGTCACGTGCAGGGAACGCCGGAAGCATGCCCGGCCGGCGGCAACGGAGTCCCGTTCTTCGGACAAGCGACCGACCGACTGGGCGATCCCTTATTGCGGCCGAGAGCGCCAATTGAACCGCGTGTCCGCTATTCGCGCCCAATCCGGACGTGCCCACTCCCGCGATATTTCGGATGGAACGATAATGTAAATTAAAATAACTAAATTATCAGGATGAATTTGTGTGTGAATATGAGTTGGATTGTTTATTTAATTGTGACTTTTCTTCTGAGTAAATCCAATACGCAGGATATTTTTGAAACTGGTGAGTTAATACAAGTTTTATTTGTTTTGTTTAATTTATTTTAAGTAGGTACTAATTTCATTTTAATCACACACAACTTCAAAATTCCATTTTGAATTAGGTTCCTAATTTTGATCGTAAGATAATTCGACTGGAAAGATGGTCGAGGAAACGACGAATTTACCGATTCCTGTCGATAAAGACCGCCGTCCACCGTTACATTTTGTAATACCTAATGCATACGGGGTGATGAGATTTATGATCTGCTCATCTGCATGATGTTTACGTGCTTTGTAACGTAGGTAGGTAATGCTTGGCTCTTTGACTTTAGACGAACCTGTGTAGGTACACTAGGTACCTACCAACCTAAATCTGAAACTGTTTGGTTATTTATAATGGATCCAGAGGCTTCCTAGAGCTCAGGTGGCTCCTACATCTCTTGTTACCTATCAACTCAAATTACAAGAACATGTAATTAGGTGCCTCTTCACTTTGGTTAGATAAATAATAAAAAAACGGCCTATACCTATCTAATCTCATCACGAATATCACGATAAACAAGTCTTTCAAAAAAGTATTGATTTCAAAAATGGTTAATTCTATTGAATCTAGTGGAGGCCGTGGCAAGTCAAAGCGCTGAGCTCCCTTGCAACGTCACGGCTGAAGTGGAAGACGACAAACTGAACATCCTTGCCTGGTACCGAAACGGGTCGTCGACGGCCTTCTACAGGTAGGTCACCGTCTTTAGTGACGTCTCTATGATGAATGGTAAGATTGAATATTATACTTACCTACCTACAGGGTGTAACTTGATGGGATGGGATGCGATTGGATCATCGGTGGTAGGGCGATGGAAGATCTCAATGCCTATCGATTAAACCCAGTTCCGTGATATTCAGCTATTCAAAAGTTATGACCAATAATCCACCCATCGAGTTACACCCTGTATAACACTACGTTTATCCTAAGACAATCAATATTATAATTCAATAATTATCTGGTTATGTTAAGCATGTCGATAATAATCGATCTTGCTAATAAGATCTTAGGACCTACTACGACGTAGGTAGGTAGGAGTTTACATTGTGTAATTTTAAGTTTCAAGTAACATACACAGAAACATTTCCCAGAAGTGTCTGTCAAATTATGAAATAAGCTGTAAATAACTTACCACCGCATATTTTTGTGACTCTGACGATCTGAAGTTGTAATTAGATATGTCAAGGGTCCCGCTAGAATATATTGCTAGGTTTCATTAGCGTAAGCGGAGAGAGAGACTAAAATCGCTAAATAATAAGTATGTCTCAGCAGTCGCGACCTGCGTGGCGACACTGAGAGGCCAGCCCCGGCAGGCGGGCGGTACCGCCTGCTGACGAGCCAAGCCGATGGCCTGGACAAGCTGCAGATAGTCACCGTGAAGCCGTCTGACGCAGGCCTCTACCAGTGCCTCGCCGACTTCGCTGCCAGCCCAGCGCATAAAACCTTTGTGCAATTGAGTGTCATTGGTATGATATTTATTGAATGAATTTCAGGCAAACTCGATCGCTCCCCGTAGGTACCCTTTTTTAGAGTTTCGTAGTAATTTTCCATTCATTCAGATAACCGAATTCAGTGCGTTAAGATTGAATTTTTGTCAAAATGATTGAATACCGTTATTGGTGGATCCATTAAAGCTTTTAAGTTCAGCATGACAAATTACAATAACTTACAGAAAAGTCTGTAAAAAATTGTACGACTAAGAAAAGGTTTTAAACAATGAGAAGTATAGTTCATTAAAATCGCAAATGTATTTTTTCTACATTTTTATCAGCCGATCTCAGCTCAGTTCAAACTTCCGTTCCGTTCCTTTTTTGTTCCATTAAAAGCGCAACAAGACTTTCGCCTATCCAGCGAAATAGAATAGCGCGCCCACTAATTGGCCCGTAGGCTAATGAGGATGCTGACAGCGCAGCGCCGGAACAATTTGTTCCATTTAATACACAATTACTCTACGTAAATATTACATCATTAAATGCACACTCATTTACATCTTTTAACCTTTGCACTATGTGTGCTCTCGCGTTAACTCTTTTAAAAAAACCGATCGGTCGTCGGCGTCCTGAATTATTAAATATGGACTCACTAAACAAGTACCTAGAGCTGATTTATATTGACAGAGAAACGTTCTTATTTCAGAGCCTCCGCATCACCTATGGGTGATCCATGAAAACGGGACTATAATAGCGAAGGCGAGCATGGGAGTCAACATAAGTCAGAACATCGGTCCTTACTATGTTGGGGATACAGTGAATCTTTTTTGTGTCGCCTTTGGAGGTAATAAATTATCCCTTAGTGTAAATACAAAGGACCGAACAAGTAGCTCTTTGACCAATAACATTGGTTTGATTTTGTTTATAGGGAAACCGCAAGCCTCTCTTTCTTGGTGGACTGATAAGAGGATCCTCAAAGATACGTCTACGCCCCTATCAGAGCACCGCGTTCGTAGCGACATCCTGTTCGGTCCGTTGCGGCGCGAAGACCACGGCCGTATCATTACCTGCTTTGGAAATAACAATGATAGGACTACGCCGCTGTCTATCGATGTCATTGTTGATATGCTATGTGAGTTCATTGTGATCTACTAACATTTATTGATTTAATACTTGTGTACACTGCTGTAACCTGAATGGCTTGATGGATTTTCATGATAGGTAGATTTAATACCTAAACGCGTTTTTGGCATCCGTCTTCGGGCAATTTCGCCAGTCAGTTTCTTTCAGCTTACTTTGGTGAAAATGAAAATTGAACACAGAACTTTAATAGACTTAGATAGGTATACTTGTATAGGCTGAAACGAAAATTGACGCGATAAATAGTTTTTAGTTTGGTTTTAACTAGATATTCGATTATGTTTTGACTCAGTGCCTCCAGAACTAGTATCGCTCCGTGCTGAAGGGCACGATAACGGGCGGGTCCGCGCGACGGAGACCCTCGCCTTACAATGCCGAGTGCTGGGCGCTCGCCCGCCGCCGGCCATCTTGTGGCGTCTAGGCGACCATCAACTACTCAACTTGGAACAGAATACTACGGTTAGTTTTAATTTTTTTCAGTAGGTAATCCTTTAGTATCCTCCGCTATAATTTGGGTGAATTCAACTAAGTTGCCTTTCAAATTACCTCTCTAACCAAAGAGGGGTTGAGGAAGTAAGACAGAGGTACAGAGGTACTATACTATGTAGGTCCATGGGTTAAGTTTATGTTTGTAGCATGTCTATCTGAAGCACATAGCAACATAGCTTAAACGTATAAACTGAGTGATCGAGTTGGTTCTTGGCTGCTTAAACATAAACAGGTATATTCGAAGTTTGAAGATTATCAACTCTTTTCCGATGTTCATGAAATGTTAAATAACTTATCTATTTCAGATCGAGTCTTCCCAGCGACTAATAGTAAGCGAGATCCAGTTGTCGATGGATCGCGAGTACGACGAGTCCAGTGTGACGTGTTGCGCGCCTGCGTACACGCGCGACGATGAAAAATTCGTTTGTGCTGAAAAACTACCGCTTACCGTCCTTTGTAAGTTTGCATTTGAATTTGATTAAATATGATATTTTAAGGTTGAATGAGAAAAAACAGCACGTAACGCAGACTAACCTTTTTTTTTAACGTCGAGAAATGCCTGCGCATACCCTTCCGCCGCGGGGGCAGCGAAAGGGTTATGTGGGACTCGAACCCACTAAAACTCGACGGGGTTTCATCTTGGCGCCATAGTGCCGGGGCTATGGGCACGCGTTAGCATTCTTCCACGGCCCCGACGGCGCTGGCTCGTTGGAGCTCTCAAGAGTGGCGCGCGGAAACACCCGCGCGCGCGCCACCTCTTCCGCGACGGAAGCACCGGGGGGGTGCTTCCGTCGCGGAAGAGGTCAAGGCCTGTCTTATGGCAGTCGGTCCTAACATCTACGGTCCCATACCCGGGGAAGCAGAGACAGGCACCCACAACCACCACAACGGCCCTTGACCGCCTTAACGGTCGCAGAGGATAGGGAGAACGGCAACGCAACACCGACACTCCTCTTCCCCTGCGTCCCCACCGCCAACGCATCAAACGGTGCGCCCCCGTCTTATGGAGGTCGGTCCCAACATCCACGGTCCCATACCCGGAGACGCCGAGACCGGCCCCCACACCACCACAACGCATCAAAAACGGTGCGTCCCCGTTTGGTCGCGGAAGATAGGGCGAGCGGCAACGACACACCGACACGCCTCTCCTTCCGCGACCTCCTCTCCTGGCTGCGAAGAACAGATGACTCCGTCCCCCGCACCCTCTTTGGACGCATCTAGAGCAGGCCCACCTCTAGGTCCGCTCGGAGCGTCCCCTCCTCGGATTCCTGTTAGCTTCGCCGTGGTCAGGGCCAAACCACGGCTACTAAGCCCCCCCATAGCGACAAGATCGGAATCCACCGGGGGGGAACGCAGGCTAACCTAACCTAACCGTATAGCATGTATTGTATCTGATATTGTATCAAAGGAGTATGTAGGCTCGTCGGGTACGGCTCGTCCACACCTATACCCATTTGATACAGTATCAGATACATTACATTCTATGCTACACGGCTAGGTGAGTACCCTGCTTAAGAGTTCGCTAATATTGTTTTGTTATTATATACCGTGTGGTGTGGATAATGTTCGTATTGCTGATTTAGATCCTCCGGCGTTACACATAGTAGTGGAACAAGAGATGGAGGATAACAACACCATCGTGGTGACGAAAGGGAACACTATTCGGATGGCGTGCAGCTTTGAATCCAACCCGGCTGTGTATCAGCTGATTTGGTTCCATGAGGTGATAGACAACTCTATAGTACTGGTAGCATAAAAAAAGGACGAATTTTTTTGTTTGTTACTTTAAAAGTTTAGAAGTTTCGAAATTGTTTACGTGCATTATTTATTTATCCTAAAAGATGTTGTATTTGATGTTGCAGGACGACATAATAACACACAGTAAGGACGGTAGCGAAGTTGTTCAGCCATTTTTAGAATTAGTTGACATATCGGAGAGCGAGGCCGGTGAATATGTGTGCGCGGCCACCAACGACGAGGGATCGGCGTACAGCGAACCGATCAATATCAATGTCACATGTATGGATCATTATTATTTTAAATAGAGAAAACGCTTTAAGAATCTTAAAAGAAAATCTATTAAGCCATTATTAAGCATGCTTTATCGGTAAACTAAGAATGTATTCGAGCTTATAATATATTAGCAAAAGAAAAATAATAAGTATATTTTCAGATCCATCGTACTGCGAAGAAGCGAGTATCGTAGAGTATGGATTAGGAGAGAACGAAGCAATAAACATAACATGCACAGTGAAAGCAAACCCAGAGCCGACCTCGTATAGATGGGTGCTGGTAAATGATGCAGTCAATATAACTACTATGCGAAACCACCCGCAGACCACAGTAAAAACTGAAGACAACGTGCTCACGTTTGAACGAATCAATAGTACAACTTATAGTAAGTATAATTTTTAACACCTGTCATTACAACTTAAACATTTCTGCCGGCTTACTATGACCGTTAAAAGCGATTCAGTTTAGGTCCTATTATGAACTGCTTTTGACGTAAGCTAAGGCGCTGACATAAAGTTTGGACAGTAAGAACCTAAACTGAAGTGTTAAATAATACGTCACGGTAAGCCCCCAGGTGGCATAACTGAATCGCTTTTAACGGTCTTAGTAAGCCTACAGGTCCTAATTGTTTTGCTGTTTTAGGTACTCTATTTTGCTGGGGAGTGAATGATGTGCCCGAAAAGGGTAACTTGCACAACCCGTGCACTTTTCTTGTGACAGACGAAACAATACCCCGCCCACCGACCAGTTGCGAAGCTGTTAAAAACACAGATAAAGAAATTATTGCCAAGTGCGAGAAAGGACACGATGGCGGATTACCGCAGGTAGGTAATCATTAATTGAAAATTAATGATCGTCTAAAACTACCACACTTTTAGTACAATTAATCCTCGCGTATTTTAATGTGATTGTGCTTTTCAGAAATTCAAATTTATCGTAACATCATCAGATTCAGAGCACAACATACTTTCAATAATCAATGGGGACCCTGAATTCATGATCCCCGAGCTGAAACAAGATAGCTACAAATTCGTTATTGTAGCTTTCAACGACAAAGGAGAAAGCAGTAGTGTTACCATTGAACAAACTGATATTGTTGATGAGTCAGCAGGTAAGGCAAGGCTAATAGAATAGGGTAGTGGAATAGTGTTCTGTGAGCAAGGCAGCTTGTATATGGCGACATTGTGACAATTGTTTTTAATTTGTCGCAAAGCCGTTCTCATATACACTACTAAGCATTTTCCTCAGTTCCAGATATGCCAGCCAGTGCGGTGACGAATATAACAACGCTTGCGTTGTCTTTGTTCGGTGGAGTGCTTTTAGTAGCGCTGGCGGCTTGCGGACTCGTACTCTGTTCGCACGAACGTGGTTCCAGACTCGACTTGCCGCGCACTCACTCCGATCCACCGCTATGTGCTTATAACACTGAAGGTACAATCTAATTTGTGAAAGCAGTCTTCAGTCTACTCGGGTCATAAGATAGGTTCACCTAACTGTTTAGTTAATTATCTAAACCAAATAACTCTGAAATTTGAATCTTTAATCACTTTATTAAATCTTTACCGTGATTGATGAGTTTTTTTGGCTAGATTAGAATCTTACCTATTTAATCATTCATCACCTCTGACATCTATGCACTAGATTAAAGTACTTTCACTATTTCTTGTTTCAAATTGCAGAATCTAATTGCGAAACATACCACGACAGCGAAGACGGCAGTGATTGCAACGTGAGGCGCACTGAATCATTCCGAAGGGCCGTGTCCCGATACCCTTCCAAGAACTTCGACGTCAGAAGAACCAGCTCGTTCCATTCCGCGCGATACATGCACGAAGCAGAACCCGAGATCAAATGCAATGAGATGATGCGACACGGCAACAACTGCAGAGTGCATTCCATGCAGAATATCAGCCGGAAAAGAGAAATGGATTCGTTATGCGACCATTTAGTTCTGCACTTGCCTCCCGAAACCAATTATAATGTCCCAAGACCGGTAAGATGTTTATAAATCTTGAAGATGGAAGTAACTAAGAGTAAAGTTAAAAGATTTTATATTGTTGTACATTTTTTGTTTCAATCTCTTTTCAGATGAACACGTTCTATACCATGCCTAGAAAAATGCGCCAGAAACTAGCAAAAGAAATAAGTGACGAAACATCTGAAATCACTCAAACATCAGATGGCTTTTCGTTACCGCCACCTCCAGATGAATACGGAACATACAGAGCGGCTACGAGAATTAAGGATATCCCGACCAAATCAACTCCGACTTACACAACTATCACTAAAAGAAATAACTCTGTTGGGAAGGAGCCTCGACAACAGTACACTCAAATGTCGCCGATGAATATAGTTGGCGTGCCGACTATTAGCGGGACACAGAATAGCTTATACACATACCCAGATGAGGATCACCAACAGGTAAACACAAACCCATTCGACGATGACTCCTCGTAAGTTTCTTTTCTAATCGAATGTTTTATTCGTTCCGAAGGACGCGCAAGCTAGTGGAACCATTGGTTGTCACAGAGAATCTGGATTTTAAATATTACTGTGAACGATGTATGTATTTAACTTTAATAAGTGCAGTTATGTAGTGATAGCTGTAAATAATATAGATCTCGCTCAAGCATTTTAACTTATAAACAATTACTACTAATTTGCACTCTTCAAGTAAGGTTAATAATTAAAAACGACTGTCTTAGATAATCATTTATTTACAAAAATAGAAACCATTTTAGTGCCTTTTTGTAGTGGTATCACTATTAACGCTAATTACACCAACATGATTGTAGTTATTTAAATCAACAAAATGAATGACGCATGTTAGACAACATATTCATAAAACCATGTCACAATTACTTACGGTGGTCATAACCCATACTATTTATAGATCCATGCATATTGCAGGTAGAATGTATGTTTCAGAAATTAATTTAAGATATTTATATAGCTTATTGAATTTATTTATGTCACTGCCATCTAAATTACATTTAGTAATCAATGGTTTTATATTGCAATAGATAATTAAGTAGAATTATTAATTGTTATTGTAACTTAATTAATGTTTTTTTCAATATATGAAGTTCATTAAAATTTTGTGTATTTCATTAAATGAGTCTGTCGTACAATTGAAGTTTGTTCACTTAAAATGCGAACACATTGGGAAACACAAACTCAGGGACCGAAAAACATACGTTACTGTAATAAAAAAATAACTTTAGTGGAACACATTAAAATTTCCAGAGGTAGCAAAATATTTGTTTCTATCAGTAGTTTAAACAGCCCTTGATTTCTTAAAATTATTATGTATAAGCCCTAAAAATTAACTTACAATTTGAATAGTTTCACTATAGACTTGATAACTCAATCCATGCGATCTAGGTGCGCCTGCGCCAGTGAAAGTCTTTCTATGAGTCTATTCGTGTTAGGCCGAGCCTGAAAACATAAACACTAGTTTAATACGAGTTTTGATTGCTGCAGTAGATAAATACCTACCTATGTACCAAAATTTATGGACAACACATTTACAGCCAGTCTCAATAACCTATCTATCTTTGGTTTAGCTTACTGCGGATAGATATTTGACGTTACTTCTATACGAAATGTGTCAAATATCTACCGACAATCAGCAAAACAAGAGATAGATAGGTTATTGAGAATGGCTGTTAGTTGGTTCATTTATCTCCCTATTCGATGGACTCTGTGAACAGAGAATAGGTACATGGTACTGTATAAGTCGAGCCATGTAAAAAGTACGATAAGGGGAACGGGAGGATGTTTGTGTATGGGTCACTCGCTCACGAACCAATAGCACGCGCTAAATCAATGCGATGGTGTGAAGTGCGCCGCGTCACCCCTCCACCAATAACACCTAAGATTCTTTAAAATCGCCTACTGCGCAGCATTTCCCCTCGTTCTTTTTACGTGGCGCGACCTATACTATACTTTATTGAAGCGAGCTAATAGAAAAAAAAAACTCACTTGATTGGTCGTCGAAAATAATTGTCTATTCTCGTAATGGCTAGATTTGACAATTGACAACTGATTTGACAATCTAGCCAATCACGAGAAGGACAATTATTTTCGACGACCAATCACGTGCGTTTATTTTTCTTCCTATTAGCTCTTTTCAAGAAATGAAGTATAGGCCCATGGCAATGTACCTGTAGTGAGGAGAGCGCCCCCTCGTGTAGGTCCTTGCAGCGTGCGAGCGCGCGCCGCCGCAGCGCGCCGCCGAGCGCCGGCAGCTCGGCGCGCGCCGCCTCCAACAGTAGCGCCGCCGTCGCGCACACGTGCGTCTCGTCGCCGCAACCCAGCCATACGCGCTCGTTCACGCTCACCAATCTAACAACAAACACAATTTCACTTTCACTTTATTTTTAACTAGCTGCGCCCCGCGGTTTCACCCGCGTGAGTCCCGTTCCCGCGGGAATATCTGGATAAAAAGTAGCCTATGTGTTAATCCAGGGTATCACATATCTACATACCAAATTTCAACTAAATCGGTCCAGCCGTTTTTGCGTGAAAGAATAACAAACAAATATACATTCTCACAAACTTTCACATTTATAATATTATTAGTGGGATAGTAGGAAGGATCAAGTGAGTTGTTGAAAAAGAAAAAAGCTGGAAAGATGGGAGGGAGGCCTTTGCCCTGCAGTGGGACAATATGGGCTAGAAATAGAAAATAGAAATTTATTTTTAATCGGTGCTTTAACCGCGAAGAATATCATCTGTCTGATTGTTTCCAGCTACGACACTAGGGGTTCGTGGCCGAATGGTAAGGCAGTCTGGCTAGAGGACGATCGCTTGTATCTTGTGGGTTCCAATGCCGTCGAAGCCCAAAACTCTTAATATTTTTCATTTTTTACTTTAAAGCTGTGTATCGACTTCGCGCTCCAAGTGCACGAACATACATAATAAAATCCGACTGCGCAGTTGTGACCATCTTGGAATACGCGGCAATGAATTAATCTGTATGTACTCACTTGATATAAATATCCAAAACTTGTTCGATTGTAACACCAATATTCAAAATAGTTTTGAAGACCATACTTTTGTCCGCTGACAGCTTACAGCTCATTATTTCTAATTGGCGCACTATGAAATCTGAAAGTAAGAAAGTAGGGTAGTTAAGTCATAAAGTTGAAAAGTAAGTGTTATACGTTAATTAAAGATAAACTTCAACAACATTTTATCTACAACTTTATGAGATATAAAACTTTATGGGTGTTCGTTTGTAGGTAACACATAAATGACATAGCATAGGCCTGATAATTTGCAAGTACAATCTAATGAGTTTTCTCTGAGCTAATTGCCCTGCTTTATTGCCTACTATTTGCACCGGGCACTAAAACATAAACTTGATAAAATATTGAATAGGCTTACAAAGTGTTTCCTATGGACGGCCGCGGCTTCCGTCGTGAAGGAACAGGATGGAGTTAATGTGGATTTAGAGAAAGTTATTGTTGACTAGAATGTCGTCATAGACTATGTTGTACCATGTCAAGCTGTGATTGGAAGATCAGATTATACTAACACAAAGGGAAGCAGTGTCCAGTGTTGACATATTCCCTGCCGAGTGACGTCAGCTTGCTGAGTACGGAAGCTAGTCGCTCATCAGGCGAGGGTAACGCGCGACTAGCCGCCTCGGCTTCTGCCAAGATGTTGCTCCAGATGTTTTCTACTAGTATGGCGTCGTTGTGTCCAGAACATTGCACTATGGCCAGCTTGCATTCCCATAGGTTGTAGCGGTCGGCGTATTCTTCGTATAACTGTGAATAAATAGTTCATCATTTCCGGAGCAGAAAACTATTGCACGTGTATATATCAGACTAGCTGACCTGGCAAACTTTGTTATGCCCTTGAAATAAAATCTATGCCCTACTTTAGTATCTATGTTAGAGACAAATCATGGTGCATTATTTGAGCTGTCAAATGGCTGAGATATACCTCGTTTGACAGGTACAAAACCTGTGAACATTTTGTCTGAAATCCCTCCAGCCGTTTCATAGTTCGGGTTCCCGTAGGAATACCGAGATCAAGTGAATCAGATGTCTTGGCAGCGCGGCGGCGGCACTTCTAGTTGCACTCTAGCCACTTCAGCTGTTTTCTCTAACCGCTGTATCTTCACGTGTATATCAGACTGAAGAAAATACCTGTGTAATCTCGAGCAGTTCATCGTCCAGCCGCTGCATATGATGATGCTGCGGCTGCAGATGTCTCGGCAGCGCGGCGGCGGCGGCGCGCACTGCTAGCTGCACTCGCGCCACCTCAGCTGCTTCCTCCAGCCGACGCAGTAGCTCCCCGCCCCCCGCGCCGCCCGCACCCGCCCCGCGCACGCAAACAACGCCGGCGGATAGCCAGGACATGCGCTGGGAGAGGGTCGCGCCAGATCTATACAAATATGTTTAGTTTAGAAACTATAGCGAGTTATATAGGTACAGTCTATTTCACGTGAAGGGACGACAGATTACCTGCTTTGAGTTTTTATAGACTGTCTCTGACTGACTGACTCAGCTGTCAGCATAGGAAGGAATATATAGTGTGCTTGAAATTTTTAGACGTAGAGAGAGATAATTATATGATGGCGAGAGAGTGTACTGCGGATATCTCCCTCTTACCCAAATGTATTGTTTTATTTGTGCACAAATGAAGATTCTACGGACAAATACTCACGAAACTTTACAGGGATGGATAGTATTTTTACACAAGATCTTAATACAGACTTCGAATGGATAACCCACGACCTTCGGATCAAAAGTCGAGGCACTAACCCATTCGCTCATATAGTGATATTGTACTGACCCAGGACTAGTAGCGAGCCCCTCAAGCACCTCCGCAGCGGCGAGATGATCCCCGCACTGTTCTAGAACCTTCCATAGCAGATCCAGCAAGTGTAGTGCGGACTGAGGTGAAGCGGCGCGGGCGGCCGCTTGAAGGTATGTGCGCAGGGATGGAGGAGGGGACGCGCCCAACGAGAGTAACTCTACAAAATACACGCAAAATTATATCTATAATAATATTATAAAGAGCAAATGTAACCAACATTTCAATGAATGAATGAATGAATGAATGAAAATACTTTATTGCACACAGAAAGGAACTTACGAATTACAAATCCTTAGTAATAATTGTACAATGGACAGTCATAACATTTCCTTTCTTTCCTTGTGTGGAATGGAGTATCGGGATTGTTCTAGGCTATTATTTTAACCCGGAAGTTAAATTCTACACCTGTGCAAAGCCAGGACGTGTTTATAAAACCAAAATTATAGATACGAGAAGCCCAAATAGAAACAATGAGAGTTGACTCACCTGATCCTAAGTTTTTCGATACAAGCCATTCGTAAACTGCGACATGAAGTAGCTCATCATTGCGCGACAAACATTCCCAAACCAGTTTTCTCCCCTGTAGAAAAACATGTCATATTGAAAATCAGAATCTCAATAATAAGTCAAAGATTTGGGAATAATTTCTATCGAAAAGCGCCAACCACGAACCTAACCCAATAATGTAAAATTTTTGAAGCATGATTTAACATGTTTTCTGTAAACTTTAAAAAATAAATGTAAATCTTTCATGCTTTAAAAATCTTACCTTATTGTACCCTTTTGGGTTTTATGTAATACCGCGAACACGCTAATGCCCGCGCGTTTACCAGGGGGCGGCTTCGCTGTGAAGTACTACAAAATAACGGTGTAATTTAATGTGTTAGAAGAATTTACCTGGAAATTAGCGTCATCAGGCGACAAGTTGAGCAAGGAATCGTTGGGAGGCTGCGAGCGCATGGGAGAAGGCTCGGTGCCGGACGTCTCGGCGCTGCGCTCGTACAGGCGCTCGAGAGCCGTGCATACCTCACGGTATATTTCCATTCTGTTGAAAATAACACATAAGTAACTTCCTACTATCTCATCGATTTCTTTCCATCCTAAGGTTGTCTGGAAGAAATTGCTTCTTAGCGATAAGACCGCCCATTGTACAATTATTTTAAGGATTTGTAGTTCATAAGTTCCTTTCTGTGTGCAATAAAGTATTTTCATTCATACTATTTTGAGATAATAATTTATGAAAGTGCGTAGTTAGTTACTAGTTTACTCTGGTGGCACGAAGATTTTGGGCTACCTGGGCTTATCGAGTTTAAAGACAAGTTCTCTTGAAGGTTAAATTTAATCGTCGGTCATGATCACTCAACCAAGTCAGAATGTCCAAAAAGGCCTACCACAAGCGTTTTCCCAAAACTAAAATTAAAAGTGTTAAAATTTCAAGCGTAAAACGAAACTATTTGAAAGCATCCGAGTAAAACACAATTTCAATTCAAGTATTGATGACATACCGTCTATAGTATGTAAGGTGTCCCTCTCTATCCTGAGAAGGCTGGTCACTCTTGTAGAAATGCAACGCCTTGTCCTGTGGATCCAACTTGCTGGCGCACGCCACGCATAGCTCCACTACACCGGAGTAGAACCCAGCCGATACCAGCTTACTGCATACTAATGGCAGGTTCACATTTGGTGCTACGTCCTGAAAACATTTCACTGTAGATAATCTATACATCCTATCCTACTTCCTTCCTACTATCCTACTAATCCTACTAATATTACAAATGTGAAAGTTTGTGAGAATGTATGTATGTTTGTTATTCTTTCACGCAAAAACGGCTGGACCGATTTGGTTGAAATTTGGTATGTAGATAGGTGATACCCTGGATTAACACAGGCTTTTTATCCCGATATTCCCGCGGGAACGGGACTTACGCGGGTGAAACCGCGGGGCGCAGCTAGTATAATAAAGGAGAAAGTATTTTTGTATGTAACAAATAAACTCGTCGGTCCAGTGACCGATTTCAAAAATATTATACCATTAGAAAGCAACATTATCATATCACTAACTGCCAGGCTAAATAACCGATCTATCTCTGGTTTTGCTAACTGTCAGTAGGTATTTGACACAATTTTTAGGGAAGTAATATCAAATATCTACCAGCAGTAAGCAAAATCATAGGTTATTGGGACTGGCTGTAACTGTAAGTATACATAATATTATAAAGGCTGATAATTGAATACCTGTGCAAAATTAGAACAGGCTGTGAATAGTGCTATTATTTACAGTTTGTTTTTAGAATCTATTTTGCATTTTGTATTTGGGTTTCATTGTTCCATAGTTAGATAGTTTGTAAAGGAGAAATTTGTATTTTTGTATGTAACAAATAAACTCGTCGGTCCAGTGACCGATTTCAAAAATATTATACCATTAGAAAGCAACATTATCATATCACTAACTGCCAGGCTAAATAACCGATCTATCTCTGGTTTTGCTAACTGTCAGTAGGTATTTGACACAATTTTTAGGGAAGTAATATCAAATATCTACCAGCAGTAAGCAAAATCATAGGTTATTGGGACTGGCTGTAACTGTAAGTATACATAATATTATAAAGGCTGATAATTGAATACCTGTGCAAAATTAGAACAGGCTGTGAATAGTGCTATTATTTACAGTTTGTTTTTAGAATCTATTTTGCATTTTGTATTTGGGTTTCATTGTTCCATAGTTAGATAGTTTGTAAAGGAGAAATTTGTATTTTTGTATGTAACAAATAAACTCGTCGGTCCAGTGACCGATTTCAAAAATATTATACCATTAGAAAGCAACATTATCATATCACTAACTGCCAGGCTAAATAACCGATCTATCTCTGGTTTTGCTAACTGTCAGTAGGTATTTGACACAATTTTTAGGGAAGTAATATCAAATATCTACCAGCAGTAAGCAAAATCATAGGTTATTGGGACTGGCTGTAACTGTAAGTATACATAATATTATAAAGGCTGATAATTGAATACCTGTGCAAAATTAGAACAGGCTGTGAATAGTGCTATTATTTACAGTTTGTTTTTAGAATCTATTTTGCATTTTGTATTTGGGTTTCATTGTTCCATAGTTAGATAGTTTGTAAAGGAGAAATTTGTATTTTTGTATGTAACAAATAAACTCGTCGGTCCAGTGACCGATTTCAAAAATATTATACCATTAGAAAGCAACATTATCATATCACTAACTGCCAGGCTAAATAACCGATCTATCTCTGGTTTTGCTAACTGTCAGTAGGTATTTGACACAATTTTTAGGGAAGTAATATCAAATATCTACCAGCAGTAAGCAAAATCATAGGTTATTGGGACTGGCTGTAACTGTAAGTATACATAATATTATAAAGGCTGATAATTGAATACCTGTGCAAAATTAGAACAGGCTGTGAATAGTGCTATTATTTACAGTTGTTTGTAGTTAGTGTGTGTTAGTTTGCATTTTGTATTTGGGTTTCATTGTTCCATAGTTAGATAGTTTGTTTTGCCAACTTAATGGTCAAAACAAGCAAGCATAGAAAGAAAGAAAGAAAGAAAATAAATTTATTCAGCAAAACATTAAAAGTACAAAAAGAAACAATATAGATAAATGAGATATGAAACAAAGTGAAATAATTTTATAAATATTTGCTGAAATGGCAACAACTCAGCTTTAAGCCTAAATTGGACGATCAGGCGCTGTTTTTCAGTGCTGCATAGATTGAACATAATGTGAATAAAATCTTAAATTGGAATTTTATATGAAAGAACTGTCTGTAAGTCACTCACTTTACACAGCTTCAAAGCATGTTGGAGCATTTCCTCTCGTTCAGCTGGATTTTTCTGTTGTTTTGCAAATATCAACAGTTCATTAGCCTTTGAACAAGTTGCGTCCTCTTGTCTGTAAAGTGTTGGGCAGAGTTGACGCAGTTTTTGAGAAATGCCGTCTACAGAAGCATTGTCCCGAAGGTATCCCGCGACTAGAGATCCAAGTAGAAGACAGGCCACTTCTTGACCTCCTACCAGCAACTCCCTATAAGAAAATGGATAAATTCATTAATCATGGAAGGACCTTGTAGAAATATTGCATTATTCTAATGACTTAAGAGACAAAAAGTCACCATTGAAAATGGGATACAAAAAGATAGATAGATAGATAGATAAAAAGGCCTTATCTTATGGCATTAGGACTCAAATTGCTGTACGTCATTTTGGTATTTACCTGAAGCTTGCAGCATGTAAGGCACTTTGTTGATCCTGAGGTAGACTGGCAGCAATCACATGGAATTGATGCTCGCATAGCACCTTCCACAAACTCAACATTTCCACTGATAAATCTGTAAACAAAACATTTTAATTTTATCTTCTATACTTTACATAGACACAATATTCAAATTGCCGTTCGTTTTGCTTCTTGAAAATAGCTGGAAGGATTTGGCTAGTAATGATCTTGAAATATTTATTGACACAATGATGAAACATACAAAATAACAAAAAAAAATAGACGATAGGTTCACTGAGTGTGCTAGTAAATTATTATTTAAAAGTGTATTCTAGTGGCGTACATGAGGATATACTTACTAATAAACAATTTCAAGGCTTGCAATGAGGCGTGTTCTTCAGAGTGCGGTGGAACCAAAGTACGTTGCATGAACGCAGCCACCCTTTGTAACTTTTGCACAATGTATGAGCAATCTTCGCCTGTCACCTTGCTACTCATCTGCAAACATATTTACTTTTTCACTTCTCATGCTCTAAAGGTACGCCAATATAGCCCTACAAAGCAGGACTTGAGTGATCATTTTAGTTTCTAAGGAAAAAAAGTTTTTTTTTATCTCGGTTGGGTTAAGTAGTACTCCTCACTCGACAAGAGATAGCAAATGCGCGTACACGAAAATTACAAAATTAGGTTACATTGGGTAAAGCATACTTACAAATTCTTTATTATCGGGCGTTTGAGATTTCGATACACACTTCAAGTTCCATATTGGAGACAGTATTCTGCCGACATAAATATAAAGTCCATTGTGCTTTGCGCTGAAGTCCATTGAATAGGCTGGTTCTCTCTGTTGTTGTGTCATGTTGCCCACAAACGACGATTGGTTGAATGGAGTAGGGCTCATCATGTTTGGATGGTATGGCGACTGCATAGTTGGCGAACCAGGGTAGGATTGGTTCATTTGGCTTTGATATGATTGATTCATTTTCGGTGACTGCGGTTGACCTTGCGGCCCTCGGTTCATAGGCGTTGACATTTGTCTAGGTAGAAACTTGGGAGATCCTAAAATTAAGGAGAACTATTAGAATATATTTTTTATGGCCTGTGCAAATCACGTTTTCTAACGCGTAGTTACTGCTATACAAACACAAATGAAACGCGTCGTGACTGCGCATTTGATTACAAGCGCGTAGCGAACAAAATGCAGACACATTGTATTAAACGCGCTACGAATTAGCAAGTTTGCTACACAAAAATGCAAAAGTGACTGTTAGTTCGAAAAATTTGATATGCCCAAGCTCTAAGTAAAATAAAAAGACATCATTGGTAAAATAAAAAATACCTATACTCGACGGCATTTGCGAAGGAGGTTGGTATAAAGGTGGGGGTTGCATTTGGCTGCCATAGAGGAAGAATGCTCGCGTTGCCCACTCACTGATCGAGAGGTCGCCGCTGGTGGTATCTTCGCACGCTAGATAAGCGGCGCAGGCGCACGCTTGTTCCACACTATGCAACTGACAAATTGCAAACACCAAATAAGTAAATCGCTGTAACATTAGTAACTATAACCCGGGCGCAATAACTTGACACCTGACTCAAATGACGTTTGTATAAAGTACTGAGTGCAAAAAAGAAACGTAAACATATGCATACATGTAGCGCCCTATAATATAATAATATAATAAACATATTAATATGTAATTTTTTCTTTAAATTTTTCTAATCGATTAGTGGTCATTGGTACATAAGTAATTTTTCTCCTAATATTTTGTCTTGGCACTGTTCTAATTTTAATGAACTGACCGAGATGATCAGATTTGATATTACATATCATGTTTTTACATTTTACATGTACATTTGTATAAATATTGTCAATACAAGTAGCAGAAGTAGCTGTAATCCGTGTTGGCTCCATAAAAGAAGGTTCTAGATTAAATGATTTAAATAAACTAGTTAATCTAGTATTTAAGGAGTAACTTTCTAACAAATTTAACGCTATTATTTGTTTCTTAGATTTACATATTTTATATAAAATTTCTTCCATAACTTGTGCTAGTGATGCTAACGCTACTGAAGGACGAGAGCGGGGCCTCGCGCGGGGTAGCGGGAGGGGAGTCGAGTTTCGAGCCAGGTGTCTAGTTGTTGCGCTCGGGTTGTACAAATGGGATCTTTTTTAAGTACAATGAGTTGGCCACTTGCTCACACGAACGCGAAATACAATAAATAAATTACATTGGACATTCCACAGTGTTTCATCAAGTCCCAAGATAAGCAAAATAATGCTAACCAGATACTACTGTACGCACAGAATTACTACTTTGCCGTGGTAAAACAGTTATTCTTACTACGTAGTTACATGTGTATTATTAACCTACTTCTTATACTAGTTAAGGGAAATCCGTGACTCGCAAAAGGCTTCCACGGAAGATCAGCGTTGTCTTGTCTTAGGCAAACCAACACATGCTGAGTCGGACGCCTATTTGTGACACAATGTACTTACCAGTATTCATTAAGGTTTTTTTTTGTGTATTTGGGGGAGACCTTTGCCCAGCAGTGGGAAAGTATAGGTTAAAAAAAAAAAAAAAAAAAAAAAAAAAAATTGGCTTGTGTCATCAATAAATGCTTTCTTTCTTTCTAGTTAATCAGGGATTTGCAAGCATAACGCAGTACGTAGTATAGTTTACCTGGAAAAAGTCTCTGACTGGATGCGCGTCAGGTCCGCGACAGTCGCGCAACAGTTGCCGCAGGAGATCGGGCGCGGAGCCCGCGGCCGCCACGCACGCACCGCCGCCCGTCACCACGGCCCAACGGGTCACGCCCCACACCTCTGTAATAGTAACAAACATTTATAACAAGAAGTAAATGATAATGCAGGGTACTAAACTAGCCGTGTAGCAGGCTTGTAGGATACGGCTCGTCCATAACTACATACTCACTTGATACACTATCAGATACGCTACATGGCTTTCAATAACTTTGAAATGTGTGGTCACTAATGCCCGAATACTATGTCACTTAGTATAAACAGTGCTTATCTTTCAAATTTATTAATGTTCAACAAGAACATCCTAAATGGTTAAACGATATTGAGACTCAGCCGCAAAACAGAGGTTTTTATTTAGAGCTATAATTTAGAGCAACCAAAACAAACTTCATAGAGGTAATAATAATTTCAATATACCTTTTTTAGACAACAAAGCTGGTGATAGATGAGCAGAATGTTGCGGCGGTAGAGCCGTGAGCGCCCACGCCGGGGCGTCCAACGCCAGCACCGTGTGAGCCTCGCTGAAACCCGCGCCTCCGGGCACCGTCCGGGACAAACACCAGAGCGTCTCCGCTTCACCGCCGCCGCCCGCAGAACATACCATTACTAGGGATCCTGAAATAAACAAATTTAAATGTTTTTTGGCTAAACATAGGACAGTAGTGTTGGAATTCCTAGTCGATTGCGTATGCGCGCCAATCGATTCATTGCTCATAGCATGAGCTTCTCACAAATTTAGTATGTTTAGGTTTATCTGTATTTAAATTAACGACATTTCAATGAGAGTTTTTCTCATAAGTTTATATTAAAGTTAGACAAGTAACTGTAACTAAGAACACTTACCATTTTCATACACAGCACTATGAACTTGTTTTGGTTTTAGTACTGCAGCGTTGGGCGTGAATCCAGGCGGCAACCTCACGTGCAGTAGTGAGAGGTACTGCGGTCTTTGGTTTTCGCCGTGGCTCGCGCTGTAAATTATTAAAACATCAAGCCTTTACCCTCTAATACATACAAGGTAAATATGTTTTTGTTTTTTAACCTACTCCCGCAGGCCGAACATGCAAGAGATCTTGTCATTGTCTATAAAATATTTTCTCCTGCTCTAGCATAGTATGTTATGGTAGAGCAGTTCAACATTATCAATATATTTGTTGACTCGACGCATTGCACATGTTAGGCCTACTGACTTAGCTCCATAGTGCTCTAAGGAGTTTAACCGCCAGTCTTAATAACCCATCTATCTTTATTTTTGTTTACTGCTGGTAGACATTTGACGTTACTTCCATAAAAAATGTGTCAAATACCTACCGACAGTAAGCAAAACCAGAGATATATCAGTTATTGAGACTGGCTACAAGTGCATCATGGGCATTTTAAGTAATAGTGTTTAAACAACTCACTCTCCGCTTCCAGTATTAAAATACAATCGGGCCCCAGTCTGTGTCACTGCTACCAGATTCAAATGTTCACATTCTGTTACATCTACTGCTGATATTGCTATCACAGGCCTGAAGTTTGTAGCTTCTAATGTTCTGTAAAATAATAAATCATCAATATGTATAAAACAAGACAAGTTTCTTAATTAATTAGCTTTATATTCAAAGATCTTACTTCACAATTTCCATGGCCAGAGATACGATTTTCCCTTGCGACAGCCTCACAACTTTACTCAATCCTTCACCATCATTGCCCAAGTCAAAAACTTCTATGCAGCCTTTTTCAGACAATGTATATAAAATATGCCTGGAGTTGTCTACTTCTATTTTGATTATGGGATCCTCATCATACAAGGCAGCATTCAAGAAAGATGGCACCAAGAATGATAGAGCACTAGTAGAATGGTTTACTTTTTTACAGTGTTTCCCGAACCAGCCCAATTGAGCCTGCAAATAAATAAACAAAAGTTTTCATTTGTTCAAGTTATTATTGAATGTTATAGTAGAAGTATAAAATTACCTGATACGTGATCTCATAGAGACATCCATCCTTGCCTCCCATAAATATTCTTCCTTTAGAAGTAGATTTAACACACATCATTGAAACACCATCAGTGGGAAGAACAAATACTGGTTCTGGGACTAAGTGGATCTCTTGTAATTCTCCTGATCCATCATTCTTAGTATTTGAAAATGTTACTCCTGGTAAGAAATATAACTTGAAATTCTGGTAAATATGGCATGATAATTTATTTGAATGAAAAGCTCACATACCTAATACAACTATTTCTACAGTGGTTGTCAAAACCAGCAAGTATTTCACAAAACTCTGGAAGACTCCTGGTTTAGGTTTCACTAGTCCGACACTGACTATGGTCTCGCTTAAGCCATCAAAGTAGGCCACATCGCTGCCATGTTCAAATGCCCACACATATATGTTGCTGTCAATGGCTAGCCAAACCCGACTTATTTCAGGGAAAACACCCATCAAACAATGGCATTGCATATCTGAACATGCGAGTTATGGAAAGCAATAAGTAATCTCAAAAAAATAATAAACAAAACTGGTTCAATACTTAGCAAAAAAAAATAACTAAAAAATATGAAAAGGATACGAGCAAAATGTTCCATAATCTCCGATGGTAATGGCACTTTGTTGAGGACTTTCAACTGCGACAAATTCGGATGGTTCAAGAGCGCCGCTAAGTTTCTGTAGTCCCCTGCATTCAAACCACTGCATGTTGGGTTTCTTTGGGCTGCAATACCGGTTATCTACAAAATGAGTACAGGGTAGTACAAACAGGTAATAACGAAATCTCTAATAATATAATCTATAATTGTACACGCTCTTTAATAATAATTGAAACAACAAACCTCTAAAAACGAAGGGCGCGAATTATCAGCGCAAATATACCGGTCCAGCGTACAGCCAGCTAACTCCAGTGATTCCAGATTCATTTTGCTGCCGTCTACTAAACGAGAACCATCAACACCGTTGCCAATTACCGTAGGCATCTACAAACAGCATGATAAAACAAAAAGTTACTTTTACACAAAGTTTGGACTTCACTTCACTACAAAATACAAAATGATTTTTTAGGTTATGTCATTCGTCTCCCTCCGATATGACCTGTCAAAAGTGAGTGACACACAAATTATTATCTTACCTTTAGTTTCTATCCCAACAAATTTTCACTGTAACCGCAGAATGTTTGCAAGACAATATTTTTTTTTATTTTATAAATATCTTACATTTTCACTTTGAAGAGCATTCATTCATAAAAATGTTTTTTATGTAAGTGCACAACAAGTCAACAACAACAAAGGCAACGTCTTTCTTTTCATTCATTTCAATTCAAAAATAAACTAACAACAGTAACAACAATGCAGCCAACTTTGAGATAAAATAAAAGTTTTGGTGGACCAGAATAAGGTCTTTTGGCATATTTTATTGCTACTCACCACTAGATGGCGCTTTAAAAATTTATGTGCCTCTCCTCAGTGTGTAAATGGCGTTACGTTCACAGAACACTATTATATAGGCCCAGCACACATGGTGAAACGCAACTGCAACGAAACTGCAACTACTAGTTACTTTTGAGTTTCATTTGAGTTTATGCTATAGATACTTTGAGAGACAACACACGTCGCAATTTGAAACGCGTTGCAATCGGGCCTTCTTCTTCTATAATTTCAAAAGGGTTTCTTTGCAGTTGCGTATCACCGTGTGTGCTGGGGCCTCCTAGCGGGAAAAGTACATTCAAAATCCAGTTGGGCAGATAATTTATTTAAATAGTTATTTTGATTATTTACAACAACTACTAAAGTAAATTAAAGTAATTATTTATTGTAAAACTGTTAAATGGTAGGTAACTAGGATGATAGGTTTGTTTTTAAAGATGAACAAACAGTTTGCCCTTTTCGGACGTACAATATTATAAGTACTTACAAACTACAACACATACATACATTATTAAAAGTATAAGTAAAGGAAAGGTGAAAAGGTAAGAAGTTAACACCAACGTTGAGTGCCATGCCATCCAGACAAGCTATTGCTTTAAAAGGCTTATTGTATGATGTTTAGCTAAGAAGAGATCTGAAGGTTATCTAAACGCCTGCTGTCAAATTATAAGCTGTTTAAAAAGTCTTCATTGAGCAGTAACTGTCCTTTCGGCTTGCCGATTAGTTCTCCGTCTGCGAACACAAGCTGCCCCCTGAGATACGTCTGCTTCACTCGGCCATTTAGAACGCGGTACATGTAGGGACTAATCTGTAAGAAATTACCACATACGTATGAAAAAGCAAGTACGTACCTACAATAGTTTTTTCGCTAGTTAAGTTAAGTCTATTATCTCCACGGAGTGTCAAACAATAATGTTAGGATACCTAAGTATTTAGGTACCTACCCCTAGGTATATGTGTGTTGTAGGTAGGTAACTAAGTACCTACATGAGCTGCAAACAGTAGGCTATCCTTCTACTAAGTCTTATCGCTCGCAACCTACTAATACCTACTCCAAGTTTAATCAAGGTCTTTTCTATCGTTTAGTCGGGAAAATGTGATTGATAGAAATATCACTTTAGCATTTCTAATATTAATAATGGTAATGCTAAGTGGTAGATACCTATGTGAAATCCGTCCAGAACAATGAATCAAACCTTATTTTTAAAGCGAATAATCTCAGGAGTGACGACGAACGAAGCATTAGGATCAAAGAATATCAAGTCAGCGTCCAACCCTGGCCGGATCGCGCCCTTCTTCTCCTGCAAGCCGCACAGATGCGCCGGCCCCGCCGACAGATAGTGGCTTACGTCACTCAGACTGTACCCACGGGCTTTCGCTTCAGTCCAAAACAAAGAAAGGTCTGAAACAGAAAATTACGTTACCCATTGAAAAATACGACTGTTCGATTACTGGGGCAATATCCCATTTACTCAATTAAATGAGGATTGACTTCAGAGCTTCCACGATTCAACATACTCCTGGTTTTTGAGACTCTGGACATCAGTAAGTACAACAGTTTTCTTTTCGGCGATCGATATGAATTAGATAAGCCCCAGTAAAGTGTTAGATAAAGCAAATGAGTTACCTTATCCTTAGTTACCTTGAAACAAAATGAGGCGCCTTGATTTAATGTTATAAGGGTCCCTACAAAGTTCTTTATTTCACTAGTGGCATACCAAATTGAAGGGATGAGATTCCGCCCCAAGCTTCTAAAAAGTTGTCACCCTTCAGATTTGCTACGCTAGGTGAATGATCTGACGTGATTAGATCCAATCTCTGCTCATCAATGTAGTGCCACAGCTTTTGCTGAAATAATAATGAAGTTCGTCAATTAAAATGTAGAGTCACGTTCAACACAATAATAATCAGTTTTTTGTTTTGGCAGATGTCGACACGAAAACGGCTCGCGTAGTCATTACATTGTATGAGTCACCTTGTTAGCATTATTCCTGATTGGCGGCGAACACTTAAACTCTGTGTGTCCTGGAGGGATATACTCCGAACTGAGGGTAAGATAATGATGGCATGTCTCGGCCGTGACTCCGCCCCTCCAGCCAATATACCCGGATTTGATCCGTTCCTCCCTTGCTTGTTCCAGTATTGGTACCACACCTTCAGCAGATACGTGGACGATGTGGACGTGGACACTGAATAGGTAAGATTTTCTGTACTTATCGTAGCAAATTCGTAGATCCTCTACGCCGTAGCTTAGCACACTTCTTAAATACTAAAATAAGTAGGGCAGAAGTATGGGTTTAGGCCATTGACCCCCTTCTGGCCTTTTGGTACTTTAAATCGTTATAAATAAGTCATAAAGAATTATATTCTTCTACTGTTTACGGTTTTTAAAATACTATTTCATGGCAATTCTGCTACTGTTGACAGCTGTCATGTGTCGCACTTCATTCTCATAAAACCCGCTAATTTCTGTAGCCGGGTGTGAATTTGACTAAAATCTTAGCAAAAACACTAAGACGAGCGGGTTAGTAATCAGTTATAATTTTCGAAATCTTTGTTTATAATCATTAATGTTTTTGTTAATTTTATAGGAAAAATATATTATCTAAGTAGATGTAAAGCTATTTTGTTGCTACACTTTTAAGAAGTAACGTTATGAGTAGGTGGCCACAGGTGACACAACAATTTTGCCATTTCACCACTTCTGGCCATCTATTTTTGTCATGCGCTTTTTAACACGTTGGATGCCCCGGACCGGCGGCAGAGCTGCAGCACGAGCCGGACGGCTTGGGCCTTGAATGGGTTAAACACCAGGCTTGGGTTTAGTTAAAGGTTACAGGCTTTGAGAGATAAAAATTATCAAATCTAGTAGGGTTTTGCTTCCTGATTACAAATCTACCACTTTTATTTCTAAGAGATGATTGGTTTTCGAGAAATTAATAAAAACATTTTTCATTCAATTTCAAAGGAAACGTAAAACAAAACAGGATAAAAATAACTCTACCTGAATTTGACAGCTTATTTGTCGCAGTTTGTTATCTATGGTGTAAAATGGCGCGCAAAAACGATGAAAGGAACGTAAAATTTTCCAATCAAAAAATCTGGTGACCCTAACTTCCATAAGAGTAGGTTAGGTTAGGTTGTTATAAAGGCGAGCGAAGCGAGCCCACTCATAAAACTGAGGTACAGTGGCGTCTCATTAAGAGGTTTTTTACACAGCAAAATTACAACAATAGGGTTTATCATTGAATCTTTAATGATGGAATATTTATAATAATAATAATAATAAATATTCTTGGACATTCTACACAGCGTCATCTAGTCCTAAGATAAGTAACTTAATGCTTGTGTTATGGTAACCAGATGACTGATATAATACATAGATACATTTTTTTTTGTAAATACATACATTATTATAGATAGAAAACACCCAAAGTATATGGCGAAGAGAAGTGGAATGAAAAAAATAAGATCCTTTTGATGAATTGATAAATTATGTAAGTAATCAATTTCGGTTTCATTAAATGAAAAATTTATGAAAAAAAAATTAATCTTTACCTACTTTTTGCCTTACCTAGCGCTAATCTTTAAATAAATAAACTAAACCTTAAAAAATTTACATTCCGTGCATTGTTTTTGCGCGCCATTTTACACCATAGATAACAAACTGCGACAAATAAGCTGTCAAATTCATGTAAAGTTATTTTCATCCTGTTTCGTTTCACGTTTCCTTTGAATTTGAATGAAAAATGTTTTAATTAATTTCTTAAAAACTAAGCATCTCCTAGAAATAAAAGTGGTAGATTGTTAATCAGGAAGCAAAACCCTACTAGATTTGATAATTTTTATCTCTCAAAGCCTGCAACCTTTAACTAAACCCTTACCAAATATAGCCTACTAGTTGCGCCCCGCGGTTTTACCCGCGTAACCCGCGTAATTCCCGTTCCCGCGAGAATATCGGGATAAAAAGTAGCCTATGTGTTAATCCAGGGTATCACCTATCTACATACCAAATTTCAACCAAATCAGTCCAGCCGTTTTTGCGTGTAAGAATAACAAACATACATACATTCTCTCAAACTTTCACATTTATAATATTATATAATATTTAAAAACTACTGGACCGATTTTAAAAATTCTTTCACCATTCGAAAGCTACATTATCCACGAGTAACATAGGCTACTTTTTATCCCGATATTCCCGCGGGAACGGGACTTACGCGGGTGAAACCGCGGGGAGCAGCTAGTAATATTATATAGTAGGAGTAGAAAGTAAGAAATAGGATAGGATAGTAGGAAGTAGGATAGGATAACCTCCAGGACAGTCCATTCTACACACCCATGAAAGAATTTTTTTAAATCGGTTCAGTAGTTTCGGAGATTACCTCCGTCAAACAAACAAACAAACAAATTAAAATACGTTATTATTAGTTCCTTATGTTGAAAAATATATGAATCTAAGATGGTTAAAAGAGCACGGTGTAGGTATGTATCCTATCCTAGTGTCCTACTTCCTTCCTTCCTATACTACTAACATTATAAATGTGAAAGTTTGTTAGAATGTATCAATGTATGTATGTACGGCTGGACCGATTTGATTGAAATTTGGTCTGTAGATAGGTTATACCCTGGATTAACACACAGGCTACTCTTTAGCTCGATATTCCCGCGGGTACGGGATTTACGCGGGTGAAACCGCGGTTCGCAGTTCGTATCATAATCTTAAACAAAATCTCTCTGCAATTTGTTACCAAACAGACTTGAATTAACTTATATTTTAATACTCACTTTAATTTTAGCTTTAATTGTTGTGCAATATGCCAATAAAATGGATTATTTTAATATATTTTGTGTTTTACTTTGGATGGCCAGAACCGGCACATGAGGTATGGCCAGAAGTGGGGTTAAACTGGCCAGAAGGGGCACAAAGGACCCTTTTTTTGCTTTTTCTTATGAATAATTGTCTACGTGTGTTTGATTTCTTTTTTTACTTTTCGTTTATCAAATTAAATATATTTTGAATAACTTTATGCAATAATAACGTACTTGAAAGCATTAATTATTAAATTATAACGCCTCAAAGTGAGCAAAACTCTTAAACTGGCCTAAACCCATACTTCTGCCAATACCTAATAATTTTTTCATTAGGTAGGTAGGTAGGTACTATTTAAAACAATAATAATAAACGCCTCCAAGTCTTATCGCCGCCCCCACCGAATAAAATCGTAATCGTAAAATCCAAATTGTTCAAGAGAATTAAAAAACGGTTTTTGGTCTATAACTTTTCTGTTAGTTTACCTAGGAAGATCGTTTATATGCCAAAACATGGCTTAAAATATAACAAATAATATAATGTTACTAAAACAAATCTACAATTTACCACAACCCAGATATTTAAAGAATAAATATTACCATAAATCAATAATTTTATTTACTATTGTAAACTAACAATACCATATTATTCGTGTAAAAAGTTGACATGATCTGTACAGTAATAGTCAAACGCGATAGTATTGACTGCAAAAATGCGGTATCGACTGTATCTGTCTGCATCTGTATTGTGATGTTACCATAGTATTCGGTGTCATAACAAATAATGTCAAATATAGTAAAACTGGATTACGATGTTTTTGCATGGCAAGTGAATGAAGTTTGATTATTGTAATAACGAATACCGTTTAAAATCCTAATGTATATTTCGTCGCAATTGTATTAAAAAATAAGCTTAATAGCCTGCAGCTAAGACTACGTTATACCTACCTGTATAAAAAGTAGCCTATATGTTATTATAGGTCATAAACTATATTTATTCCAAGTTTCAGCCAAATTCGTTCAGTGGTTTTCACGTGAAAGAGTAACAAACATCCACACATCCACTTTTTCACCCATCTATCTATTTATGCATGTATTTTTTTTAATTGTAGCATTTTTAATATTGTTAATTAGTAAAATAGTACATTATGAAGTAAAGAGTATCTAGATTCATAATTATTTGGTCTAGTATAAAAATAACCATTGTTTTGGAACGAAAATAAAATCGTTTAGTTCAGTACTAACTTACTACAGCAATATATTGCTTAGTTGCCCGCAGCTAAATCTACGTGGTACCTACCTGTATAAAAAGTAGTTTTAATGTTATTCCAGGTCATTAACTAGATATATTCCAAGTTTCTGCCAAATTCTTTAAGTAGTTTTTGCGTGAAAGAGTAACAAACATCCTAATATCTATTTTTCCATCCATCTATCTATTTATTCATGTATTTTCACAAATTGATGCATTTTTGATATTAATGATCAGTAGAAATGTATAATTTACGTAACCATAGCTGGGCATTAACTCGTTAATCAGTTAATCGTTAATTAACGAAGTTAACATTTTGATTAACGGATTAACTTTTAAGTTAACTTTTTAAGTTCACTAACGCAACGATATAAAAATGTAATTTTACACATATTAACGGATTAACGATTAACGTTAACTTGCGTTAATTCTTCCGAAATGTAACGCTTTAACGTTTAACAAAGCTAACTTTTTTGTAGCGGATAAACGATTAACGAAGTTAACTATTTGATTAACGGTGCCCAGCTTTGAAAATCACCTACGATCATAATCATTCGGTCTAGTTTAAAAAAAACATTGTTTTGAAAGGAAAATGCAATCTTCTATTTAAGTATCTACTTACTACATCAATCTATCCATTTCCCTACTATTATTTAATTCTGACCTTCCATATTAAGCTATTATTGTCTACTTGAAGTTTAGGTGGACATTAATATTCCATCGTAGAAATGTTTCAGGTAGGTGAGTAAAGTACCTACTGCAATGACCGGTTGAGCGTGCCTAATGAATGTTGTTTAAAATAAACCATCTAGTGCAAAATGGTTGGTTTTAATATCAAGCCGTTATACAATGTATACGAATGCACACGTTTTAACTTTTAAGGATAGTGGCAAAACTTGAGCTGGAATACTATGTTAATGATCTTTTGAGTTATGAACATCTTTGTACTCTTGATGATGTTTGTGCATAATATGGGAGCATCTCTGAGGAGAGTAGGTACTTGATATGAATGTGGATGAATATAGGTATAGAGGTAGACCCAAGAAAAGATGGATGGATTGTGTGAAGGATGACATGAGTAAGAAAGGTGTGAGTGCTGACTGCTGAGAGATGACGTCTGAAAGAGGGAAGTGGCAGAAGAATACATGTTGTGCCGACCCCACATAGTGGTATAAGGGCAGAAAGATGATGATGGGAGCATCCACTTAAAAACAATTTGAGGATCTGACGAGGATCTTGAAACTTAACTATCACACTGTAGTGTATAACTACCGTATCAGGCGCTTATGTCACGAGTCAGTCATACCCGCGCCGTCATACCGGACGGTTGTGTTACAGTGCGAGTGGTAGAGCGTTGGTGAACCGGGTGTAATATAAGGCGAAAACCAATACGTTACATGTGGCCACGAGTAAAATGTGAATAACTAATTACTAGTTAAACAGAGAAATATTTAAGTGAAAAAAAGAGGTTAAGTGAGTGACACAGTTCCTTTACACCACACACTTTAGGTACTTACTTATTGGGTAAGTACCTACGTATCTATTTATTTGAGTTATTGAGCTAAAATAGTGAAAGTTTTTGTTATTTTAATTACCTACTTACCTAAGTACCTGCACAGTGTTCTAATAAATTATTCGATATTTAATTTTAAAAATAGGTAAAAATCGAGAATTAATAAACCGATTTATTATTATTATTACGAGCCTGTAGCGTTCCACCGCAGGGTAATAATCCGGTCAAAATAAACATTCCAGGTTACATTAATTCGCACCTGGCTGAAATTTAACATGAATGTTGGGAACCCTATTACACACAATTTGTCAATTATCCACATGAATCCAACGTGTGGTTTTTTTTTATTCAAGGTCAAATGTTGCAAAAATCAGTTTTTTGAGTTTTCCAGCTAAATGGTAAGTTTTATCACAAAATTAGGTAAGACAAAATTATTTATCATGCAATTATCTATAAAAATTGTACATACACCTTTTTCCTAAGAATCACCATTTCGGAGATATAGCGATGCAAAATCTTGAAAAAGTTTTGTTACTCATAATATGCACACTATTGCACACGTTTCCGCGTCACCCGCGAGGTAGTGTACATGGCGCGTTTTTAGGGTTTCGAAGTAAACAAGGAACCCTTATAGTTTCGGTCTGTCCGTACGCGCGTCCGTCCGTCCCTCCGCAGCTTTTCTCAGAGACTATTGATACTAGAAAACTATAATTTAGCAGGAACATACATATATATAATGCCGACAAAGTGGTAGCATAAAATCGTAAAAATAGTTTTTTTTAAGGGTGTCTCCCCTACATATAAAGCGAGTGTGAAATTTTTTTTTGGCTTGTACTCTATAGTGTGGGATATCATTAGATAGGTCTTTTAAAAACATTAGGGGGTTTCTAATATCATTTTTCAATGTAAACATTTGTTTGTGAAATATATAGCTTTAAAGTGTAATTTTTTTCAACATATCTATAGCTATATCTCCGAAATGGCGATTCTCAGGAAAAAAGTGTATGAGTAATTTTTTTAGACAATTGCATGATAAATACTTTTGTCTTACCCATTTTTATGATAAAACGTACCGTTTAGCTGGAAAACTCAGAAAACCGATTTTAGCAACATTTGACCTTGAATAACTTTTTTTCCACACGTTGGATTAATATGGATAATTGACAAATTGTGTGTAATAAGGTTCCTAACATTCATGCCAAATTTCAGCCAGGTGCGAATTAATGTAACCTTACCCCTATTTTTGATACTAATTTGACCGGACTATAAAGGCCACGCTTCCTTTTCTCCACTCGTCTCTATTAAGAGCTAGTCCTCTTTCTCTCTCGTCTCCACTCGTCTCTAATAAACCTATTTGTTAAAAAAAATATCTATGTTATTGTCAAACACCAAATATTATATCAGTGTACCTATCGTAACCTGTCATTAATTTTCAAACCATCGCGACCCTATCATCGTTATCTTGATTGCTATTTTTTGTTGTCCAAGAAGGATACAGTATTCAACATTACAATTCAAATTATCTGGTTAGATAAATCGTAAATACTTTTACAATACACAACAACTCATAGTTTTTACCCGAATAATATGGTAATGGATAGTGCCAAAATTAAAATGTTTTTTTACACCCGAATAAGATCGTAATGACAGCTTACTATATAAAGTAAGACAGTTAGGTGTCGGTATTAACCTGTTACGATGTTATTCGGGGGAAAAGGTGTTCATAGTTTCCGGCGAATAATACTTTAATAACCATTACATATTGTCTAAATCCTAAAGTACTCGTACGAATGAGCTGAAAAAAATTGACAAGGTGTAATCGGGCCTCTACAATAATTATTTCGAATAAAAGCACTTCTATCGTAATGGTCGGTTACAATGATATTCGGTGGGGGCGGCGTTATCACATTCATGATTGATCATCTAAGCTACATGGCGGGCAGTAGACACCAGTAAAATTTACAAAAGTAGAAGTCACATTTTAGTATGAGTATAATATAGGTAATGACGTAAACTAGAACCTTATCCACTATCATTTTAGTTTTTTATTGGATCCTGATAAAAGAAAAACACTTAATTTGAATTTTTATTCGATATGTACCTAAAGGAAAAGACAACACAAAAAAGCAATCGAGGGGTAAAAGACCTTTTCATTACTCATACACGGAAAGTACGCACGAAGTTGCCTGATTATAGGGTTCAAAGTAGCATTTTCTGTCCCTAGGGAAAACAAGAACTTTCCTGCCCTAGGGCAGAAAAGTAAAAAACTGTCAAATGTCAACTTCATTTTTGACATTTCTTTTGTGGCATGTCGATGCATGCTAAGTGTTCAAGTTCTTCTAACTCAATCAGATGCTAGATATTATGTCTCTTTTGCACGAATTTGTGCTTCTCTAGCACTAATTATATTATATTTATTTATTTTATTTTATTTATTTAAATTTTTTCATCATCAAAAAAACTACTGGTAGAATGCCTACTACTTTTATAGCCATTCTACCAGTCAGTATTTTTTTTTTAAATCTGGAACGCAGCTATGCCATGCCATCGTAAGCTGCTTTTAGTCAATATTAAACTAGTCGATTTAAAAAAAAAGCAAGACAGCTTATTTTCGTGTGTGAAATTTAAATTTTACATCAATTTTTTTGGTAATTTCCTCATATTCGTAATGAAAAGCAGAGTGCTTACCTCGGGGAAAAGGCTTTTCGATGCACTCGAACTATTATCGCCTCGTGCATAGAAAAAATGCCTTTATCCCCTTGTATAGCAACTATTTCGCAATCGTATCAACAATGTCTCAAACTGCAGTATGAGATATCGGTGATAAGATTTATCAATTGTTTCTTAGCAGCCAGACGTGATAGGCTCAATAGATGTCAGATGACACCAGACTGAGGAACGTCGTGATTTGATGATTGATTGATGTTTAAGGAGAGCAACGAACGAACGTTCTGATAAACCATTTCATCAATATTATAGGTACCTACTTATTAGATAGACTATAATTACTCGTCCGCGTTTTCACTCGCGTAGTAGAAACCTACCTTCGGTAATAATAATAGCCTAAGTGTTATTTTATGTCACAAACCATGTACGTAACCTATATTCCAAGATTTAGGCAAACCTGTCCAGTAGTTTTTACATTACCTATAGAGCCACAAACATGCACACATCTCTAGAAACTTTCAGCTTTACAGAAAATATAATTATGTTTGTGGTGTTTGATTTAGAATATTTCCTTTAATTACAAACTCTTCAATTTTATCATACAGATTTGAGTTAAATACCTACCTATAGGTTCTTAAGATAAAATTATGTTGTTCTTACTCAGTTCTATTTAATAATGATGCTACTAGGGAAACCGCGGCGAATTCCATCTCTTCAGGGTGAGTTGCTAAATACGTATCATATAAAACAGGATCTGTGAAAATAACAATATTTGAAGCAGGTAGAGTAAAGACATTACTTACATCAACTTAGCATAATAGTTAACAATACTTAAGGGGTAAATTCATCAACTTACTAGGACAATAGTATCCATCGCAGGTAGAACTAGTTTCACTAATTTGTAATTCAGCGTGAAACTGTAAAACGAAATATTGTAGAAGATAACGTCTTTGCAATAACAATGATTTATCTATTCACGTTTATAGACAAGGTTACTTGTACGCGGACATGTACCTACTTAGGTACTCTTAACTATAGTTCTTTGTTTCTGAAATAATAAATATTTTGTTGTCTGAGAGTCAACTACAGGTAAAGGTAACTTACTGCTAAAACTGTCCCCGTTCCGTTCAATACTGCAAAAACGCCTTCTAAGTCATCTTTCGATACATATGGGAATTCCGATATTCCACTGTCTATCAAAAAACATTTGAAGCCCACTACTCCAGCATTCACCATGTTTTTTAGTTCCAACTGCAAAACAATTCAAGTTATTGATCTCACAGTTTGCGAGATAATCAAGCAAAAGGTAAGAAGTATTTTGATTCTCTCTCGGAACAAAAGTTTGTGTGATAGAAGGACTAGATTATCAAGGAACGGTAGACCAAACAGTAATATAATAGGTACCTACTGCGGAAACGGTAGACTTAAGAAAGGTTTTGAAAACGACTGTATGTATTACTTGTGTAAATAATCTGTAAATAAATAGGTAGGTAGAGAATGCATAAACTATCTCTTCTGACAGTTCAAACACGGAACTATTTTGTTTTCTAAAGAATGGTGCATCATGCAAAAATTAATACTAACTGATGTACATACTTACAATACTTATTATACTATACCTCGTTGCCGGGAACGACTCCTCCCCAGAATCCAACATCTACGTAAACTTCCTCTTTCGCCATTGCAGCCTTAACCTTCAGATTATTAACAGTTGTCGTAGGTGGAATTGAATTTCTAAAACAAAAATACTACCTAAACAAGGCTACTAGATCCCTATGTATTGTACAATACAAAAAGTTGTGAACTTTTGCAGACTATTGAAAATTACCTCCGTCAAACAAATTTTACCTCCTTATAATATTAGTATAGATAAGACCGATTCCACTTCGATCACTAAGTAACACATTTTTCTAAAGTAGGTAGGTAACACATTTTTCTAGTCCGTACCTATTTCGACGACCGCTTTAGAATAGACGGAAAATAACGAAGACAAAGAACGAAGATAAAAGGAATGGACCATGAACGAATTAGCCATTTGAAACTTAAACTATAGAAAAATTCAGATCAAAGGAATAGCGATGATAGACTGAGAAAAGAATCGAAGTCATCACATACGCGCTTTGTAACCAGTTCATTAAGTGCACAAGTATTTGGCCCTTCGTACTCACAGAGGCATGTCGATGATGGTGGTGATGCCTCCTACCGCAGCAGCCTCGGTTGCCGTCACGTAGCCCTCCCAGGAGGTCCGGCCCGGCTCGTTCACATGCACGTGGGAGTCTACCACTCCGGCCATAAGAGCCAGATCACCCCCATCTATTATCTAACATAAGAAGAACTATTAGTAATCATTTCTTTACCCTGCTTGCACTATTTTGGTTGGTGGTAACATTTTCTTTCTGTAAAAAGTAAAAGTAAGAAAAACTTCTATCTACCAATCCACTTCTCGGTTTTTGTTAGGTATTTATAAGTATTAATTAGTACCTATATCTTTCTGTACATAAATGTTCTACGATTTATGTAAGAAATAGACGCAACATAAAACTTAGGAGTGAGTAGGTATGTACCTACCTATATTATATTACGAGTTCTTTCACTTCTTACCTGAAAACTGTCATAGCTTTCCGCAAGAAGAGCCTTGACAGACTCCTTCTTGAGAACGGCCTCTATAACGCCTCCTTCGTCGACCAGAACTCCACCATCAAACACTTCAGAAAGAGTCACGACATTTCGACTGAGGAACAACTGTTTTTCCGGAAATTGTATAGGTGAGCTTATCAAACGACTTGATATCTCGGCTAGAATTAATTAACAATCAATAAAATATAATACCGGTACTGCATTGGATAATAAACATCTTATAAATGTTTTTACTTAACTAGTAAAATCTTAAGTAAAAACTATTTATCACCTATTTTAATAACGATAGGTAAATGCATATAGAATATGAAAATATAATTGATTGCTACTCACTCAATATGCAATGAGCAGTCTAAAAAAATATGAAAACCTAGGTATAGCCACAGATATTAAAATAATACGTATAGCTAAATAATTATCCTATAAAATAGGCAGGTTGATATAGACCCATTTGTTAATTTTTAAATTGTTTAGAAAATATGAAACGCTTACAACTTATTAAAACAGTGTAAACCAAAACACTTTTCAACAGAGACATTCTGCTTCCAACTGTAGTAATATTAAGTGACTGCTATGAACTGTCCTATGAATGACGAATTATGAACTGAAGAAAATTGTTATAATGTTTCATCTTTTGCTTCAATTCTTATCTTGAATAACAAAAACGATTGCAAGAAAATATCTTCTGAACATAATTATTTGAACTATTTATGTAAGTGTTAAAATCCTAGTGACGTATAGATACTTCATTTCTTGAAGCGAGCTAATAGAACGAAAAATAAACGCACATGATCTCTGAGTGAACACAATTGGGGATGGGTGACCACAAGTGGCAATTACAACTGACGGAGGAAGTTTGATGACCATTAATCTTTAGATGAGACTCCTGAGATTTTATCAAGGAAAAACCTAGTTGAGCACTCGGCTAATCTACATCTACACTAAGCCCGAGTAGCACAAGCCGCGGGGCGGTTCAGCTCGAGCATAGGTAGATAATTTACCATTATTATGCTAGGGCCGACACCATTATTCACACTGGACTGGTATTATACTAGCATCGGAAAGTAATGAAATATACAAATTATTCATTACCAAACCCACCTTAGCCAACATAGCATAGCAGATACGGCCAGCGGTGGATCATTGGCTAGGGCCCGAATACCTTGACTATTTATGGCCAGTCCTACCCTGGATATGCCTATCAAAGACATTACAGTATTGCGAACTTCAAGCAGACAAAAAAAATCTAAATAAATAGGGATATAGCAAAACAAATGAGGAGGGATGAAAGTCATATAACTAAAAAAGTTATGAGCATGAGTGTGGATGGATATACAAGTAGAGGAAGGCCGAGGAAGAAGTGGATGGATTGTGTGAAAGAGGATATGAATGTGAGAGGAGTGAATACGGAATTGACGAATGATAGAGATGAATGGAAGAAGAAGATATGTTGTGCCGACCCCACCTAGTGTGGGACAAGGGCAGGGGAATGATGATAGCAAAACAACTTATTAGAAGAAATGGTGGTGTTCTACGTGAAAGTAGGAATGTCCTTTATAAATTACGCAACAACAATTCTCCTTTAGGTTCATCCACGATTTCTCCGTTGAATATCAGTTGGCCACGAAGATAAGTTTTTTTCACCACACCTTTTAATTTCCGGCCGATGTATGGAGTTAGCTGAAACAAATGCCAAAACTATAATTTAATATTTTTTTTAGTTTGTTAATATTTTCAAATGGCGCTAAATTCAGGAATGATTCCTAAATCAATTTTATAGTTGGCATACCAAAGAGTCAGCAGTTAACACGTTTTATGTACTCAGAGAATATGTACTTATGTAAATAGGTAGGTACTTATAGACGAAAATGTGTGTAAAACAAACCTTGTTTTTGTGCCTTATACTGTCAGCAGTAACAGTGAAGAATGCTTCGGAATCGAAGAAAACTAGATCTGCATCTACTCCTGGCTTGATAGCCCCTTTCCTATCCTGAAGTCCGCACAGGTTAGCCGGGCCGGAAGACAAGTACTTGCTAATAGAACGCAAGTCAAGCCCACGAGCGCTTGCAGACGTCCAAAATAGCGACAAGCCTGTTAATAAAACAATAGCAATTCAAGTATGTGGATTATTGTCTGGAAAATTGAAGCGCCTGAGACTTTAGTATAGTTAAAGATTAAAACGATTTGCTAAGAGCTTAGTGCGTTTGAGATTTGAACATTCAAACCAAAAGATTGCCAAAAAAAACAGTGCAATGCAATAGACGTAAAGTTTGGTTTAGGAAAGAAATCTCTATATTTATAAACCACGAAGCACCTAAACAGCTAAAACGTAAGTACTGTAAAAACTAAAATGAAGATACATCATAGGCACTAGTTAGTTACCAAATTGCACAGAAGAGATGCCGCCCCACGCTTCTAAGTTGTTGCTGCATTTGAGTTCAGGAGTACAAGGCGAATGGTCAGACACCACCAAGTCCAGTTTATCATCCAGTAAGTACTGCCAAAGCTTTTCCTGTTATCAAAATAATACAACATTATACATCCAACATACTGCAAATCTATGGATAGCCAACCATCAGATGATCGATGGCTATCTCGATTTTAAAAGGTATCGTATATCGGGTTACATGTCATTCATATCTTAAGTGCCTATCAATATCTTTATCTTCGGTGTGAAAAATACCTTGTTATCTCGGTCTCTGATTGGCGGAGCGCACTTATATTCGCTTTTTCCTTTAGGTATTTCATCTGCGCTAAGGGTCAAGTAGTGGTGGCAAGTCTCTGCAGTAATACCAGCGTGCCAGGAACTGTGTCCTCTATCAAGTCTAGCTCGTCGAGCGTCCTCCAACAAAGGAACTACCTCAGCCGATGAAACGTGAACAATATGGACGCGAACACTAAAGAAAATAAACAAAAGAAGAACAATTAAAGTACCCTGAGGAACCCCTCAGAACTCTGCTTAGGACATTGACTTTCTACATTGTAGTTTCAAATGACTGTATGTATTATGTTTCATCTTTAGAAGCAAATCGAAATACATTTTAAGAAAATCAATAATTTTCCCTTTGTGGAATGCCAATTCAAAAGCAAGCGATTCAAGAGTCAATAAAAAGAAGCGTATTATGTTTTTAATCTACTCGTAACATAGCTATTCTATTTCAATGTCTATTGTAATTTTATTCATTACATGATTAAATGGTCCAAAGTCAAACTTTGCGATAACATAAGCATCAAAGCCAGATTTTTTTTCCTCTTTTTTTTCAATACTAATATTTGGTAAGTTCATTGACACCGTTTTTATTCAAAATACTCACTCTGTCTTCTCGAGGAAACTGGTAATCAATGAAATAGCATTTAATTCCATCTTAGGAGGTCGTGATTCTAGATAAGTCTTGTACTCTTCTGGATCTAAAAAAACCAGTCGATATAAAGGCAACTCTTACATACAACTTTGAACAGAAAAAAAATTAGGTAATAAGGATCTCTCACCCTGTTTTTTCAATTTTGTTTTACTTCCAGAAGTATTATCTTCTTCCATCTCAGCATGAAACTGAAAAACAAATAAGTAATAATGTTGATCGAAATTAAAAATATGACTTCGATATTTATTAATGTAAGTAGGTAAAGCAATGATTTAAGAAACGTTGACTTGATATAATAATGTACTGTGTACTAGAAATAACTGATTATAAAACAACATAAATTTCGATATTATGGAGCGGGGTAAGAGGGATCAATCAGCAGTTTAAAATATGAGCGCGTTAATGTCTTTTGGTCCGGATGCAATTTTTCCATACGAAAGATTTCAACGCGCAACATTCACACAGAACTTTTCACTTTGTCTTTCACCATTTGTAGGATTGTTTTTCAAACATTGATCACTTTGACTTATCAGTTTTATTACAAAATGAAAATGACCTTTAAATTTTAAAGAATTTAGCTTTAATTTAAACAACATTACATGGTTCAACAACAACAATAATACCGGCGCAACCGTCATTGACACGTCAATATCCTTTGCGTCGCTCCATCTGTAATTAAGAACTTACAGCCAGTAAAGAGCCAGTTCCTTCTAGAGCAGCAAATGCCTTCTCCAAATCATTCCGATCCACATTAGGGAACTCTTCCACACCGCTCGGGCATAGGAAACATTTGAATCCCACCACACCAGCACCAACAAGATCTCTAAGCGAATTCTAAAACAAATTAAAAGATGAATCAATAACAACAGCCTAAAAAAATACTTTATATACAGGAAAATAAGCTAAGGTATAAGAGAACCGATTGCACTAATTACATAAATCTTGGACCTGATTTATAATGTTTTTCTTTATTTAGTTCTGAGCAGGTAGAAGTCTCATTGGGTGCGTGCTCTTTCGAGCTGGGAAGGCTCTGATATTTTGAATTGAAAACATTGTAGAACACGTTCCAAAGGCAGTTTTTTATGAGGTACCGGTAGACTATACTATACATACATAGTACTCTTCTATTAAGTACCTCTCTAGGTTTTCAAGTACCTTGAAAAGTATGGGTATAACTGATTTTGTTTAGTTGGTGTAAATGTTGTTTGCGAAAATGAGCGTAGTTTGCGTGACAAGTGGAAGTAGATGAGAGTTTTTTTATCTAAATATCTGTTTTCAAAAGTGATGTTCTGTTAGTTATAGGTTTTATGCTCTCATATTGTTTGTCAGACAGTTATTGATATGTATAAAACTTGTTCTGCTCGCATATCGATCAGATGATACATTTTATGGCATTGGAAAATACAACACGAAATTGTTAAAATAAGGTTTATTGATATTTCATACCTCAGTAGGTACAAGGGTTGGCTCTGTTATTTGTTTGCAGGTTTTTACTATCAGATAATTTCGAAAGCTTTAGTACTTTTTTTTTAAATCTAGTATAATTTTCTTAGGTTTTAATAAATAATCGACTTACCTGATTGCCCGGAATAACGCCTCCCCAAAAGCCAACGTCGACGAAAACATTTCCTTGGGCCGCTGAAGCTTTGGTCTTAAGATTTTCTATCGTTGTTGTTGGAGGAATTGAGTTCCTGTAAAATAACACCATAGCTTCAAAATTTTTTTTACGTATAAGAAACCAACGGTGATCATGCTCAACGTGAGAGTAATAAAATCACAAATAGTAGGCACATATCTCTTAAATTGTCGAGCTTCGTTCAGCGAAGCTCTGTCACTGGCGAATTTCTTATAGCTAAAGAAAGATAAAAATGTGACGGTTGCAAAAATGATAAAAAAAGAATAATCCAAGAAAATTGTATGTCCAGAAAGAGGTAAAATTCTACGCACTTAAGTCACGAATTCACGATCGCACTTCGCATTCGTAAACAAGGTACTTAATTAGTACTACTACATATTTATTTACTTGTTAACAATAACAAATAGGTATATGGATGAATCAAGTAATTGATCACAGGAATGAAGCTCTAATTATTACACGTGTGCCATACAATAGATATGTTCGTTGGAGATATTCGTTAGAAAAATATGGACAATCTCGATAATTTAGAGACAACGTGGGTCTAAATGGCCTGAAAGCGAGATGTCTAGAGATCAAGGAAGGTCACAATAGGTTTAAGGGGTTGATTTACCATAATTATAAAAACTTAAAATAAATTTCTTAGGGGAGTTAACCATAATTATGAAAATTTTAATAAATTTCGTAGGGGGCATTTCAGCCCACGGGCTAAGTGAGTGCGGGCTGAGTTGACTCCTATAACAGCATATTGATACTAACAGTAGTGGCATATAAACTATAATGGTAGCGTGATTATTTTGTAGCGATTAATGAAGGTTTTTGCCCAGCAGTCTGGTATAATTTATAAGCTTAGTGTACTTAAGAATATTATAGTTACAGTGGCATATCAACTATAGTGGTGATTCCGCCGGCAGCGGCTGCGTTAGTGGCGGTGCGAAAGCCCTCCCATGCTGTCCTTCCTGGCTCGTTCACATGGACGTGCGAGTCGACCACTCCGGCCAGCAGAGCCAAGTGCCCGCCATCCACCACCTATTCATAAAAAAAAATTCATTCTACAGCTACAGAAGACCGAACTTTAACGCTGTTTATTTAAATAAACAAATAATATACAGTGGTCGTCCACTATTAGATACATAAAAACGGGCTTGCAAAGAAATGAGTAGAAATCAAAATGCTCAGGTATGCAAGAAATTTAACAGGTAGGTAAAGAAGCATTTCAGATTGCTGAATTCGGTGCTAAACATAAACCCTTTCAGAAACCCAGAATTTTACAATCTACTTAGGTATATCAAAACAAGACCATAATATTATTATGGCTCCAATTCAATGTCAATGGGATTGCAATAAAATTTAAATCGGAATCGGGTGGCGATGATAAACTAAGTAATTCCACTAAGCAGCCTAAAACATACTTTAAAAATAATAAATGTTTAATTAGGTACCGTAATCTTTCCACCATATTCGGAAATTATCTGGGCAGCTTCTTCTCTCGTTAAAAGTCTCTCTATGACCCCATTTTTATTCACCAATACTCCTCCATCGGATATATTATCTTCTGTAACCAACCGTTTACTTAAAAATAGTTGTTTTGGCGGCACCATGTCAAATCAACTAGCAATAGACACTGTAACTGAAAATATGAAACCGCGACCAGCACTTATGCCTTGTTACTTGGAATTGGTTCATAAATTTATCTGGACCATGATGATATAATAGCTATCATTGGTCGCATAGTGATGAGTATTGTAAGTAAACAAATCACAGCGCTGATAAGAGACCGATAACACAACTACATAGATACAGAGTTTCTTAATGTGGTGGACTGTTGTTTGTAGATAGACTCTAATGAGGGTCAGAACAGAAGACAACTTTTAGTTTCAATAGCCAAATTCTTTATTCTTGACACTAAAAATGTTACATCGTGCCAATTTCCATAGTTCAGCCTACGTAGATAATAAATAGGTACCTACCTACAATGTCTATACTTCATTTCTTGAATCGAGCTTATAGGAACAAAAATAAACGCACGTGATTGGTCGTCGAAAATAATTGTATTTCTCGTGATTGGCTAGATTGTCAAATCAATTGTCAATTGTCAAATCTAGCCAATCCAATGACTTTTGATTCGATTATTTTTGTTCCTATTAGCTCGATTCAACAAATACAATATAGGTAAAAATGTTCAACCACTCTACAAACCGAAATCGATGACAGAATTTAGCGTGACAATCATCGCAGGTTAGCCTACGTTCATTAAATTCAGTTTCCAAAAATATAAAGTGACCTGCGATTATGGAAACGTTGTGTGTAGTTTTCGGTTTGAAAGAAAGAAAGAACAACTAATTTTACAGATAGAAATAGTGGTTCATTAGTATTTTTTTAAATCTTGGGTAGGACTTTAAATGACTATGTAGGTTATAACAGACTCAATCAGTCAGTAAAACTTTATTTTAATAACTCAAACAATGTTGTTGCTAGTTAAATATCACTCATAAATATTAAAATAATTGTTATAAACTTGCGTAATTATAATTTAGTACTATGATAATTTAACCTTCTTTAGTAGGTAGATACCTATGCTTTTTCTGCAAAGTTGGCGCAATTTTGTTTTATTTTTTTTAATTTTTAATTGGTCTGTCTGGTTAAAAAAAAAGTTGCCTCGAAATTTTATTGTAAGTATATTGTTAGGTATGGTGAAGTTTTTTACTATATTTTCTCGCATCCTTTTTGGCTTTTTCGGTTTCATGACTCCCTACAAAAATAAAGCTTAAAAATAGCGGCAAATCATTCCAATTAACGACATACCCAATTGCAAGAACCCAATTACAAGACCCAATAATTGAATAATGACAAATGTTTTCTAAGCGGTAGGTCAATCCCGTTATCTATGACAATAGAATCGCGATGAACCTTTAATTACATTTGACGGCGAGTGGGCGAGCAGAGCGACCGCACCAATGTTGACGAATCGCACAACAAAATGCCAACGCCTCGCCTTGAACTTCGCCTTGAAGAGCACGCGGATCGCATCCCTCCGTGCACTCGGCTACTTACCTACAATACCTACTGGTAAACTGTAAACACTATACCGGTTTCGCTTAGACCTTCGAAAAGGGCATGATCCAGATTCCAAGCGGAATAATCGATGTTAAAGAAGGCACTACCAACTTCGTACAGTAGGATTCTTTCTTTGTGCATAAGTTCTACGCGGCTACATTTTGGGTCACATGGTAATCTCTAATCATATAGAGTTAAAACAACACTCCCCAGATAGTTATAGTCATCGATACGATCCACCAAAGGGTGGGTTTATCTGTACCTTAGACTATACTTCATGTCTTGAATCGAGCTAATAGGAACAAAAATAAACGCATGTGATTGGTCGTCGAAAATAATTGTATTTCTCGTAATTGGCTAGATTGTCAAATCAATTGTCAATTGTCAAATCTAGCCAATCCAATGAATTTCGTCGACCAATCATGTGCGTTTATTTTTGTTCCTATTAGCTCGATTCAAGACATGAAGTATAGATTATACGAAATTATTTAGCAACAGCTGCAAACTTACACTTAAGTAGGTACCAACGTAGATTTTCCCATTTCCTTAGTTCACATAAAAGTAGCAATGTTAGATTATACACAATGTAAGCTAGGTCACAAATCGTTTTTTTTTTTTTTTTCAAATCAAGGGCATTGTCAATTTCAGGGTCCACTTAGTTTACAGTTAGTTGGTGCGGAGCCGACGGATCGGCGGAAAACAATGCGAGTGACATTGGCAGCAAGAAAGGAAGAGACGCAGCGTGCATAGTAATGATGGAGGAGCCCAGCTACTGCATTGAGACACCACGTAGCCGATCGTCACCTGCCAACAATCCAGCGAAGAAGAACATTCTCTGGCCTTCCTTCGGTAGGTATTTTAATCGTACTGAAAAACAACTATATAGGTAAATAAAAATAACACTCTGATATCCTTAAAACAACTAAATATGAAAGAGCTGAGATGCTTACAAAACCCTGAAAAGGTTTTCAGAAGTTTGAATACGAAACATCTCTCGTCAGCAACCTCATCAAAATCGGTTCATTATAATCAGGAGTTATGTTGCCTCAGCGCACTGGGTCTACACCTAACTTATAACAATCAATTTTTTTATCAAATTTCTATTATGTTAAACTCTAACCTAATTGCCAAAGCAGAAGAAAATATTTTGTCAACGACGAGAAGATTTGTCATGTTTGTTGCACATGTTAGGCACGATGATGGCAAGATGGTCGCAAAAACTCTTTCTTACCAAAAGTCTGCAATTCTCAGTTTATTCAGCGGACCAACAAGACGTAAATATATAGATAAGTTAAAACAGGGAATATAAGAGTGACCATAATTTTAACAAGAACCTTCTATTGTATGGAAATTTAAAACATTAATCATCACCGTGGTGTCACTTGGTCACACTGTATTGAGTCAATGGCCTGTTTAATGAACAAGATTTCTATGAAATCTAAACTATTGAATTTTATTATAACGATTTTCTGTCGCTATTTTAGATTCTAAAAACTTCAAGCAGTTGCTTTAGATAAATGTATCAAAGTTCCTCTGTTTAGGGCACATAAAAACAAAGATTTCAAAGAAAGAGAGCCGAACGTTGACGACCTCTGACAAATATAGAGTAGCATACCCGTGCTGCCACCACCACACACCTACTTACTCCCGTGCTTCACTCCATCCATAGCCATTAATATGTGTGTAGTTTCTGTCACTGTATAAACAAAAGTAGTGCTTCGATTTTGAGTTGAAAACTACCTATAAGCAAAAATTAAGTGAGTAATTTGTAGTATCAATAATTAAGGAAAACCATAAACAGGGTCGTATTGTCTTACTTGTTGACTCACAGGAGTTCTAAGAACATAATAAAAACAAAAGATTGTTAAATAAATACTAAATGAAGTAAACATACAAAATTAATAATAATTATGCATACAAAACCAGAAAAAAAATCCCATTAAAAATGAAAAAATACAATATTTTATTGGATTAAATAATAAAGACGTAATTTCTTCTGTGGTAATGATTTGTTTCTGTCTCGATGATTTATAGGCACAATGACACAGAATTAAAATAAAAGCTCATAGGAACCGGTACTTACTTATTTTAATTCTAGGGTGACCATTTTCCCAAATTATATTGGGCTATACTATAGGGGCTATAGGCTGTTGTTCTGATTAGTTATTACAAATGCATAGTTTATACAATAATAGTATTGAGCTTTATTCGATTATATTCGCATCAATCTAGTTTTTGTATGCATCAATGAAAAATACACCGACAAACCAAACAATTTATATGTAAGTACCTACCTGTACACGAAGAAAGCTATTTTTTTCGTATCTAAAGACGTTTCCGGTATTACGGATACCATAAAGACCAGGTCCATCTGACCAGAGACATGTCCCAGTATCAGTCCAGCCAGACTTATTTAACACTAAATTGATAGGTTTAACAATAATCATTGATTCCATAACCTATCAGGCTGGTTTAAAGTCCATCGCTGGTTTAAAGCATTCGTATATTCGCCAACAGCATTTTTTGTCCCAAAAATCTTACAATCCATGTGCACTCTTTTAGGTGCGAGATGCGATTCGAAGCCGAGTATTTAACACTTGGCGTATCGCGCGCCGCCCGCTCAGTCGCACGACACTCGCGACACCGGCGAAGCCTCTCAGATAGAACCTTCTGTACCTACCTCTACCAAAAAAATATCTTTGGTACGTCCCTAAATTTTTGAATCCATAGTTTTAAATCTGCAAGAAGAGGACGATTCCTGAAATTGTGGTGCTAATATATTTTACGTTTCAGATAACATCAGTGGAACCAAAACCTCCCCATTATGGGGCACAACTTCGCACTAGGGGTAAGTGCATTTAAATTTTTTATTATCTACATTGTAACGGTCTACTACTATAAATTATTTTGATCTACTTTGAAATTATTATCATAAGATAAACCAATACAATACAACAACAACCATAATTTTGATAATCCAGTCGTTCGTCGATCGTTTTTAAATAGGTTTCATTTTATTTACCTACAGGTTAATAAAATTTACGTTTCATTAAAACGATTAAAAAATATCTATCTCTATGAATTAATATAAATCACAGTTCTAAAATATGAACCAATTAATCTCTTTTCAAAATACAAATATTACCGGCTACTTTATCAGCACGTTAATTGATTGTGCGATTATACATTTCAACCTGACCAATGCCATTGACCTTTATTTTTATAGCATCATTTTATTTTATGACCCTAAACTAAATTAGGATATAAGGTATTACTAGATCAGAGCGAATCCTTAACTAAAGGTGAAGATAACAATTGATATAGATAGGTAGGTATAGGTACGGTAGGTAGTTATACTTATAACCATATTGTGTAGTCGCCGATTTGTACTGCCCATCGAATTATAATTGTGACAAAGTGAGTCCCAAAATGTCTCTAAGTGAAATGAATGAGCGGTTTGGCTCATTCCATATGCGCGGCATTCGACCCTGATATAAATAAAATAATGGTTGCAAGTACAACGTGTATAGATTTTATTAAACGAGACACTGGGAGTAGGGCAGGATCAAGGCTGTAAGATCGGGATGATTGTTTTGATCGGAATAGAACCCGTTTCTGGATAGTTACTCGAAGGTATTATACCTACTCAGAAGGCAGTTCTAAATGTTGATTATCATTCGTTTACTGCTTTTATAATAAATTTACATCTTCATTAGATACAAGCAAATCAATACCTAATCATGTATATAAACAGTATACAACTTCAAAACAAAAGAAAGAAGATTTCAAAATCATGACTTTATTATTGTAACTTTTTTATTGACACTTGACAAAAAAACATTGTGTTCTAAAAGATCATACAATTTCGTTCGAATAGAAAGAGTAGACCAGGTACTTATCTACGTCTTTTATATGATCATCAAACGTCGCTATAAAATGTGAATCAATTTCTTATTCTATCCTACGGCTTATAAAAATCGATTTCTATTCCGTGCACATCAATGTTACCTACTCGTTTGTCTCCTTTGTCAGGTTTTATACTACCCATCTGATGGGTAGGTATGTAATAAAAATATTGTTAGATCTTTTGTTTCAAGTAAGTTATTTTATCATCTCTTGCGTCCCACCATAAATTTAATTTGGAAGTAAGAACAAGCAGGAATAAAGAAAAAAGTATAAATTAATTTGTGTTAAAATTACCGCCTGTAGAATCATGTACCTACTTACCTACATAGCAATACGCTATGCACGCAGAAGCGTCAATCGTGCGTCGCTCCTTCGGCCTTCAAACACTGCAATGTCATGCAGGACCCTTGAAACAACAAAAAGTAATTGAAACCCAGCCGCCCAGACCATGCAGCCCTTTTATAGTATAGATCATACTTCTACTCAATATAGGTATCTGCCTATAACTCATAAACACAATTTAAAATAATAAGTTCAATCAAAATCTAAATTCGTAACCGTACCCACCTGTTTAAACTTGTTGCAATTTAAATGCCATGAAATTGATATTTCGAATGCCGAGATTAGGGCAATAACATCGTCTTGTCAGGTTTATGGTCCTGAATTGTACCAGGTTTAGTTTGAAAAAAAATAAAGTTCCAGTCCTAATCGTCGTCGAAATGTCGCGCGGAAACACCTAAGACAGGTTGGGATGATGACGATGACCCCGAAGGCAGCTACCTGCTGCTGCTTGCTTTGCTTGTATGTAAATTACGCTGTTTTCTGAACAACCGAGTCAATGGACCTGCAGATAATTTTGCACTAATTTATTAGATCAGCTATCCTGTTATATACACCTATAAATCATTTGAAAAAGTCTTTGCGGAAATCTTTATAAATAGGAGATTTTATAAATAAGTTTTTGTGCCTTGCCAGGATACTTGCCAGGTTTCTAATAATCAGGACACAAGGAATCATATACTGAGGGAACTGTTTACAAGCTGTCTTTGCAAACTTCGTTACCTATACCAAAATCTGAAAAGATTAAAACGAATCGATTGCCTTAACAAATAAATTCTTTATCTTTATTTGTTTTATTTTGTTTTCGGTATTTTTTCGGGACGAAGACAAATCCAACAAATCAGAAACCCAAACATTATGCATATTTAATTAGGAGCTTCATCCAGTCTCTAAAGGCTCTACCTGTTAAATTACCGAGTGGGTAAAGGCAGATGACATCTAAATTTAGTTTCATTTCAAATATCTTTTCCTGTTTTTATAATAATAGGCACCAAAGTGATGTCACTGAAATTAACATGATTTTATTGATATTGTTTTGGTTACGGTACTTTGGTGTCGATATCGCGCTGGTCGTTGACTCTATCAAAATGCAGAGAGAATAAACACAAACTCTAGAAAACCCGTCTTAAGTGTTGATCTTGTCTCTTGTCAAGTTATGTAAATTACGCAAACTTCGTGTGCGATACCTCATCGATGGGTCACCGACCGTTTCTACCTACACTAAATACATTTTCAGAAAGCACATTACATGCGTACCAGTAGATTCAAATAGGCCATCTAATCTTCATTAACGGCTTATTTGGTTCTATTCATTCTATTGTATTGAAAGCACAAAGACCACGGGGTATCAGTTGATACGCTTAACATTTTTTTGCACATCTTACTTAACGGTAATAGATTTTTGATTCAAGTGTCCCTAGATAATTGATTCCTATTCGCACTATCTTGTCGAACAGTAAGATGTTCTACGGACACAAAGGTTTTTTACCCAGGGTCAACAGCCTTAAAATGTTTTGTTCGACAACCTCATGCTAAACAGATCACGATTAGGAATTAATACAAATGGCATTTCCAGTTCACGTATCTGTTTTACTGGTTTTCATGGTGTAATATTGGGTACTGTTTATTTTCAGTGTGCGTTGACCTTTCTGCTGTGTACAAGCACAGTAGCATCACCACGAGTGGGATCGTCTTTTAGTAGAAGTGCAGTTGAAACCGTTCCTCATCATGAGACCATTGCAGTGCCTATTCGAGCGTCAGTCGAAAGTATTCCCCTCAGGTACTTTAATTTAAGCGCGCTAGGCAACGAATCGTCACTTGAATATTACCATGGACGAAATAGTTCTTATTCGTCTGTGATATTACCTATTATCGGAATTTTTAGCACCATACCATGTTATATTGCAGGGCCCTTCGCGAAGAAAGAGAAGGAAGGTTGCCTCTACGTGATGCAGTTGAAAAGCGACCAATTTCAGCGTTCGATAGAGGATCAGCATTCAACTTCAAATACGTAGATATTGAAAATGTATGTACCTACGAATATTTAAGTTTCAATAAAATATCTATTAATATGCAAGAATCAATTGTAAAATTTATTTATAAATCAACAGGATGCTGAGACTCTTGGTCTTGGAGGCTTAAAACACTACTATGGAGCAGCGCTTCACATGAACAAGTAAGTTTAGTCATTTTAACTCCTGGTACTGTTGACTGATAATGTTTTCAAAAATCTAAACAACATTTTCTAATACAGCAGCACTCAGCGCAATGATGAACGGCTTCAGCTTGGAAACGCTAACCTACAAGAAATGCAGCAGACTTCTGGTAGTCTAACAGCAAGAAGGCTGGTGGTATGCTACATGCAGTCCTGGGCTGCGTACCGAGCGCCTCCACTAGCGTTTACCGCTGGTCTAGTACCAAAATCGTGCACACACTTGCACTACGCCTTCGCTGCACTACATCCCCACACTTACGCTGTCTTACCAGCTAACGAGGACTATGATATAGTGAAAGGTATAAATGCATCTTCACCTAAAGTAAACTAGTAGTTCGCCTCGAACGAGATCTCGCTCGCCGGTGGTTGGTGTATATTAATTTTTAGCTGTGTTTGAAAGAATTAACTTCCGAGGTCTACTAAAAAAATTGAGGATCTCATGAGTACCTAAAGTTTTTAAAGCCGATTATTATTCCTTTAGTTAATAGTAAAGCGATTTTCTTTGAATGTACCTACATTATTTATACAATACAGATTTTGATTAAAAACTCTATCAATTTAGTTTAGAGTCAAACCTTAGGCTCAAAACCTATTTTAGGTATACATATTTAGTATGTCATGTTGTTTTGATCCTGTCATGGCACTACTTTCAATGACATTGTGTTGCTCGCGGTTAATTTAAACATTGTCAAACAATATTTTGCATTAATTCACTTATATTTCTAAGTATAAAAAATTGATGGTATCTAGGTATTTGTAAGAGCATAAGTTTTTACGAGGGTGTTTCGACTTCATTTTGGTTTTTGTTCGTTGTGAAGTGGTAGTGACATTGGTTCAAGGAAAATATTTAGTAAGTTGAATCCTTTTTCCATTAAAACGTCGTTAGATTCGTCAAAAAAAATTAGGAGTTAGAAACAACCAACAAAATTATAAAGAAGAAGAAGAACGATTTTCTGAGCTGCGATTTCACCAAAACTTATAGAAATGGGAGCTCAGGTTATAACAGTCATGATTTTTTTACATTTATCGAAGTTATTCATAAACTTTACATCTTAGAATAAAAAGTAAAACCATTTTGGAATGTAAAAACAAAGCCCTTTCATATGACACCCCACTCAATGTATTTGCACAACTTTTATTTTTTTTCATCCCCTTCGGAACCAAATATCTTAACAACCCCTTGACCGATTCAGCTCATTAGGTTACCAGCTAAACCACTTACCATTACCTATATACCTATCAAGTTTCATGAAGATTGGATTAATGGTTCGACAGTTATGCCGGAACATACAAACAAACAAATATACAAAGCAAATTACCCCACTTGCCACTAAGATCTTCGTTCGCTTCGCTCACTCGATCGAATATAGTCTAAACTGAATATTTGAATAATAAATGACATGAACGTGTTTTTTACTAGGTGGTTACCGAATCGCAACAGGCTTGAAGCGAAGAATTCCAGGTCTGAAGGTCATAATAAGTGTCGGAGGCGAAGGAACAGATCGCCTCTTTAGTGAAATGGTCCAAGAACCGAAACGAAGAAATATGTTTATCGAGAGCGCCGTGAGTTTTCTACAGGAACACGACTTTGATGGACTGGATCTCCACTGGGTTTACCCTGGTAATCAAATTTTTCACTCTACAGTTTGAGTTTAATTGTTATTTTTTATTCTTTTCACTAACGTTGTACCTACAAATTTTAGGAGAGAAAGATGACAAAGAACGTGAATCACTGACAGCTCTACTTTACGAACTTCGTGAGAAATTCTCATCCTATGGATACCTTTTATCAACTGTTCTACCTCCGTTCAGGTAAATAAAGACCTACAAAAACACCTTGTGTATCTGTCTAAAATTTCTAAAATTATTTTATTTTGAACAGATATCAAATAGAAGATGGCTATGATCTCAGTGCCGTAAGTGGTGCAACAGATTATACTATTCTGCAAGCTTGGGACATGACACATGGAAAACGCGATGAACCTCCTCCAAGAGCGGTCCAGCACAGCGCCTTGCACAAAGATCCTGGAGCTACGTCTAGAGACCAAAGATACGACAATATCGTAAGGAATCATAAATATGTAGGTAATGGATATTTTAAACTATTTAGCTAACTTATTATGATAACTTAATATTTTTTTAGGAATTTATGGTAAAATATGTTTTACGACATGGAATGGCAGCAGAAAAACTGGTGCTAGGAGTCCCTCTATTTGGAAAAAGCTACACACTGGCACCTTCGACTCTACCATCACCAGGTGCCGCGGTCAGCGGCTGGGGTGACGAAGGTCAATATACTCAGACTAAAGGCATGCTTGCATACTTCGAGATCTGTATGGCGGAAAGAGAAGGAAAGGGAGTCAGTGGTGTTGATGAAGCTGGAAACGCGTATGGAGTCTTTGATTCCCAGTGGGTTACATACGACACTCGAGCAACTGTTTTTGAAAAAGTAAGTTCACTTGTTTCCGTCAGAATAAAAAAAAATATAAATTAACCAAATCACATCCTAATTTTAAAAGTTTTGTTTACTTTTTAGATGAAATTTGTAATAAGTGCTGGATTGGCTGGAGCTGCCGCTTGGTCTGTCGATATGGATGATTTCAGAGGACTTTGTGGTAAACCGTTCCCGCTTTTGAGTGCCATATCAACTACTTTGAACGGTAATAAAATCAAATAGGTAAATTAGTACGTATTGGTATACAATTCCACGTATACTAAGACGATCTACATCGTCCTTGCTAAGACTATGGTATGACCTTTATCTTTTTTTACAGGAGAATCAATTCAATCGGATCAATCTTCCCTCAAGATCGGGTCGTGTGAGGATGGTTACACTTACCTCGCATCTGATGAGGAATCTTGTGCCCATTTCCATTTCTGCTCAGGTGGAATAAGCTACAGAATGAACTGCGAAGAGAGGAGATTGTATGATCCTTCTACTGGGTTCTGCGGGTGAGTTGTTTAAACAAATGAATAGTTAAATATAAAGATTATGTTATTGGACAGGTATATTGATTGGTCTTAATACTCTATGTTTTAGACATTCGGACGTTGGAAAATGTATGCCAGGACAAAGCCTAAGGATAAGCGTTGACGATGCAGCACGTTATTTATCGCAAGTCTATGAAAACGACTTTCAAGTTAGTTTAATAAACAACCTTACATTGGCTTAAAACAACAGCGTTTGTACTTAAACTTTTAAAATGATTATTTATTTATGATACTGATACTACATTACTTTATTTAATATTGTAATAACCATTAATATTGTTTGCTTCTATAGTGGAACGATGCACCAAAAGACATGCCTATGACCATGAGCAGAGAACCAGAAAGACTTATTTCAGAAGCTGAAATGGATAGCAAAAGAAGTAAGTTTTATTTGTATAACAACAATAGGAAGTACCTAATCTATAAAACGTTACTTATGATCGAATTACTTACAGGTAAAGTGAGCGATAAAAAAGTAGTCTGCTACATGACGAGTTGGGCCTTCTACAGGCGCGGCGAGGGAAAGTTCGTTCCAGAACAAATTGATACCAGACTTTGCAGTCACGTGGTATACGCATACGCATCTTTATCTCCTGATGAACTCATCGCTAAGGAGTTCGATCCCTGGACTGACAGTACCAATAGTGAGTTGAAATTCATATTAACATTTCTTGTTTTGATACTTTTGGATCTGTTCAGTTGCTTACCTGTTTTGTAAATTACAGACATGTACGAGCGAGTTACATCCCTTAAAGATGTAAAAGTCCTCCTCGGCTTAGGAGGATGGACAGACTCAGCAGGAGATAAATACTCACGATTGGTTTCCTCATCTTCTGCCCGAGCGAAATTTGTCCAGAAGTTGATCCCCTTTTTGCGTATGAACAACTTCAACGGTCTTCACTTGGACTGGAACTATCCTGTTTGCTGGCAAAGTAACTGCAAAAAAGGAGCTAAATCAGATAAGGCTAATTACGCTCTATTTATCCAGGTTAGATCAAATACAAATTTAAAACATTTAAATGAAGAACAGGCTGGTCTTTAAACATTATTTTTCAAAATCCACATTATTATGCATTTTAGGAAGTTGCCAAAGCCTTACATGCAGCCGATATGGAGCTCGGTGTAGCCATTTCTGGTTACAAGGAAGTTATAGAGTCAGCATACGATTTACCAGTAATTTCTAAAGAAGCGGATTTCTTGAGCGCTATGACTTACGATTATCACGGCGGTTGGGAGAGGGCCACTGCTCACCACACCCCACTAGTTCCTTCACCAAAGGATACGTTGACGTATTATTCTATTGTAAGTATACCTAATGTGTAACCAAAATTTTATTTTATACTATTTATATATTTTATACTACTTTGATTTTCATCTTACATCTTACTTTTCAATTTAATATCAATCATTCAACAATTTCAAGGAAACTCTCATAATTTAATTTCAGGAATATGCAATCAAAGCAATAATTGGAGGTGGAGCGGATCCTAAGAAGTTGCTGCTTGGTCTTTCGTTCTACGGTCAGTCGTACAGGTTGGCTGATGTCGAGGGAAGCAAGGGACCTGGTGCCCCAGCGGCGGGTCCAGGCGAACCCGGAGAGTTCACTAAGCAACCGGGAATGCTGGCTTACTATGAAATCTGTTACCGAGGTTCGTCACTATCAATTTGAAAAAACTTCGTTTGCGGACTTTGCGGTTGTATTAATTTAATAAGTTAATTTGTATTTCAGAAAAGAACCTTCGCTGGGAATCCGGTCGTCAACAAAACGCCGGCCCTTACATATACTCAGACAATCAATGGGTGGGCTACGATGACCCGAAATCAATCACGGAAAAGGTATGTTCTTTACGTATGATTTGACACAAATATGTGTGAATACGATTACCTTAGTCTGACGAATGACAGCTGGATACTACTAGTCGCAATAACTTATCTTTTTTTGAATTGGATTAGTTAGATACTGTTGGTTGATATTTGACATTAATTCCATACCAAAAACCTAGGTATGCCAAATATCAACCGACAGGAAAATCAAAGATCGGTTATTGAGACTGGCGGTTAGTAAAACGCTACGCTGAGTGAAATGTAATTCAACGTAATGAATTTATTTATTTAAGAAAAACTTACAGCTAAATAAACATTATACAAAAAGTAGGTACCTAGATAAGAAATACTCATTTAGAAACAAGGAGCTAATTACAAGTCTTCACTAATATGATGAATGAAACAAAGACAACTTTCACGTTAAATTCTTAGGTGGAGTGGGCCATGAGGCAAGGCTTGGGTGGAGTGACTGCCTGGGCGATAGACCTGGACGACTACAACAACCGATGCTGCGCCGAGCCGTCGCCATTGCTCCGCGCGGCGGGACGAGCGCTAGGACGCCAGGTGCCCTCACCACCCACCACGGCTTGCGAGCGACCACCGCAACCCGTCACCCCAGCACCTCCTACTACTACTACTGTTGAATCTGACGGTACGTTAGCACTGAAGCACTGATAAATGCAAAAACTTCCAGTACCTCTACCATGAGTTTTCGAGTTGTATAGTTAACTATCCTCGCTAACGAGTCAAGTATTTCAAATGTATGAAATTATTAGTTCATGCAAGTTACCGGGGGCGGCGCTGCGCTGGATCCTCATATATTTTGCGATACTTGACTCGGTATCGAGGATAGTATCAATACTACAGTAAACTGATGGTAGGGCCTCAGGTTGCAAGAGTTTTCTCTTATTTTATCAATTATTTTCAATTACCCTGCAGGCTTAACACTGGTCACTTGAAAACTTTCGACTGATGAAGATGATAGGGGGGTGAAAGGAAGATACCTAGGACCGACCTAGTACACGAGAATGATGATGATGGCTTAATAAAAACTTTTGTGACTGAAGGATGTTTTATGGTAAACTTACGTATAGATTCGCGAATATCTTCCTTCATTAACGAGTTCTCTTATTCGTGATAAGTGACGGTAATTAGAGTGGAACTTCACAGCCATTCGCGTTTATGATCATCGCCCATCAATTACCTACAGGCTCTCATGTTTGCATATTACTGACCGGCATCAGTACATAGCAAAAAACTGTCAATGCACAATGGTTCAAATTAAAAAACGAATTTAAATGTTAGGTTCAATGGGTGGTGCAGCACCGGCTGGTGATCACAATCACGGCGGAAGCCACGATCACACGTCGACCACATGGCCGAGCTGGCAGCCTCCGTCCACGGCGCCGAGCACGCAGCACACCTGGTGGCCAGCCGCTACAACCACGCAGGCTACAACAACAACAACAACCACCCAACGTTCGACGACCACCAGAAGAACTACCACCACGCAGAAACCTTCCAATTCCGGTAAGAGAGATGGACAACAGACTAAAATGGAGACTACACGATGATCTCATCTTCTTTTATATCGTGTAAGTTTGTGGAAAATTATGTTAGATAGAGTTTGAAGTTCTTAATCATACAAACTTTTAGAAAAATACACTTTTACATCAGTCAAAATAGTAAACTTTTACATACCAACTCCTATTTTGCAAACCAATATGCAATATGATGCATATAAAATGATTGAAAGACATATCTAAATTTTAAGTCAAACCTTCTTAAGCAGCTTTTTGTTTGACAGGTTCGTTAGAAGGAGCCCCATGCGCGGCAGGGGAACACCACGCAGCGTCAAACGACTGCGAAGGTTACCTCCAATGCGAGGGCGGACACTGGCGCAAACACAACTGCGCACCCGGTTTGCACTGGGCTGCCTCAGTCAACAGATGTGACTGGCCCAGCTTTGCTAAATGCACAGGTAATGATTAAACATGATTTTTCATAGTCACTTATCTTAAAGCAAATCGTATCCTACGCAATTAAAAAAAATACCTTGCAAACATGAAAAAATATGTTCCGAAGTACTTATTTGCAATTTCAATGGTGTCTTTGATTGTGCATCAGACTCTCTCTTTAGGTTCTAAATGAGAAGACGTTATATGAGTTATGTGTCATCTCCTTTCATACTTGGGGTATACTATCGTAAATTTGTATATACTCGTATTATTTAATTATTTACTATAACAGCAACGGCCAGTGGTGAATCAAGTCCGGCTACTAGCACTTTAGCACCGATGACGTCACGCCCTCCACCGACGAGACCTACAAGCACCACCCAAAGAACCACAACCACAACCACGACGACCACGACTACGACCGCTAAGCCAACCACTGCAAGCTCAGGTAACTTTAAACTGCCGATTGCAAATAACAGATCAAATGTAAGAACAGTAGCCGAGTCCGCGTGCTATGCAAACATAAATAAACAGTTACATTTGCACCATCAATGGGGCAAATGTATAGTCTGTCTATAAAGTCGTGGCAATAAATGAGGGCGCTGCTAAAATGTATATAGCAACCCTATAGTGTGACTACTGATTTTGATACTTGCAGTTCGTTCCATGTAAAAGTTCCTACCAGCTTTTTGGCGGGAATTTGAGAAGGCATGTTTTATTTTTTAAATCTTGTGCTTAACTGTGTAATAATGTTGGATTAAAAGGTTAAACTGTTGAGTGTTCATACATACATAGGTGAAGGCAAATGAAACAAAATTGGATTTCATTGTCATTTTTATAAGAATTTTATTTTTTGCCGTAGTGCACAAATATTAAAATTGTCCATTGCTTTCTTGGCCGACCCTACTGTTTCACAGGAGTTTCAAACGTCCCATCATTCTTGAATTCGCCTAACCGTAGGTACTTTCTGATTTACCTGAAAATTAAAAAAAAAATATTACTGAAAGTAATCAAAAGCATTTTAAACATACAGCAATTAGTTAAAATTTTAAATACTTAGGTAGGCAGAAGACGTAGCCAGACTGTGTGCCATTTTAATGTATCAAGATTAGATGGTCTCACTACAACATGACTGACTGTGATGTTCAATCTGACGTAAAAATGTGCAATGTAAACAATGCCTTTTTTGGTCTCCAAATCGTAATTTAGGTCAATTTGTTACTTCAGGCAGATTAGAAACAACCAATAAAACGATTACATACCCGTTATAGATGCTGTTCGCCCATTTAAATCATCCAAATCCCACAAAATATGTCCAACTTGGTATTCCGCTAAACATTGCTTAAAAACTTAAAAATCACTTCCCGCGTGTCACTCTCATTTACTTTACTTATTTGTGATACTTTTGTGCGTAGTTCGGTTTCATTTCATTGCAGTTTAACTAAGAAAACAATAAAAAATAGAGGAAAATATGTTCTTGAACTCACTCGATGACAGCTGACGACAGCTGTTACACCTTTGTTTGGTGCTGCCAGATACACGAATAATTTTAGTTCCTCAAACATTCATGTCAGGACTTTATAGATAGACTATAACTGTCTAGCGGCCTTAATGTGTGATTGTAAGGGCTAGAATAATGTGTGGTTCTGAACTTCTGGGTACGTTAATGCTTAGGCATTAATTTATCGATATCAAAATTATTTTTAAAATAACATTCTGGATTCTACAACGTACTTGAAAGACTTTGTTCTTAGGACTATTTTCTTGGACCATTATGATTACCCAACTTGTTCTTTTCCTTAGACACACACGGCCCATCAAGTGGCAAGCCTTGCAATGGTCAGGATTATCACTCCGTCGCTGGCGACTGCGGTGCGTACTTGCATTGCGATGGCAGCACGTGGAAACAGCAGCATTGCGCGCCAGGACTGCATTGGAGCTCTAAAGAGAAGCATTGTGACTGGCCCAAATACGCTAAATGCGAAGGTGAGAAAATTGTTAACTACCAAACGAAAGTTAACTAAATTCCACGTAAGATATACCAAAGCGATCTTATCTAAGATTTGAAAGAATATGACGTCTACCGCGCCTTGGAAATGAAGCCCTGATGTTTCTACTGTAGCGCCTCCTAATATTGTTGTAACAATCTCCTTTACAAATTGCTTATCCGCATGTTTGATTATGTACGTACAGTCATTTACAAGCTTTCAAATAATCATATTTTTAATGACAACCTAGTATATGTATGAAATAATATTGTGAAAGAAATTTAAAAGTGTAAATAATCACAGATGTAGTACTTGTAACCTTTATACGAGTATTTTAGAACTATTTATGCACAGGTTTTTATCGCGTTGATTACCTTATTTACCTGTGCATAAATAGTTCTAAAATATGAATTGTGATCGCGAAAGTTTAAGAAAAAACTTTATACGAGTACATGAAATGAACTCTTGTTACAGTTCTAGCAGACTCTACTCAGGCTACTACTTCTGCGCCGAAACCAACAAGACCACCGACTACAACCACTAAGGCACCAACCACTCAACGTTAGTACTTTAACTACTGTTTCGAGACATGGATTTAGCTACAACTGAAATAAACAATATGCTTATTATTATTATTTCATAGATTCCTCATCAGACAAGCAAGAGAACAGCGAATGTGGAGGCAATGAGATGCACGCACCGGCTAGCTCTTGTGATTCATACTTAATGTGCGTGGGCGGACGCTGGCGCAAACAACTCTGTCCGCCTGGCTTGCACTGGGACAAACGCAGCAGGAGATGCGACTGGGTCGAATTCGCTATGTGTGATGGTAAGATAACACAATGTCAGACAATTTTATGAGGTTTTAATCTTGTTAATTTTATAAATACTTTTACTTGCTTTGACATTTACTTTGTTCATTGATGATCATGAAAACCTTGAGCTGACCACTTGCTTAAACGAACTTACTTTACTTATACGTTCAATTTACTAATATTATAAACGCGACTTTGCTCTATGAAGATTTAACAAAATCTAAGATTTCCATAACGCTGTACCACCATTATTTATTCTACAGTAGACAAACCGTCTGCAACCAAGTCGCCAATGCCGCGACCTACTAACCCTCCCACCACAACGACAACGACAACTACAAGACGTCCTACTACAACCAGTACTACCAGTAAACCTGTGGAAGATCAAAATTACGTACCAAGCAAGGTAAGGCAAACCTCGAAAAACATTTCTTCTTACAGTGGTAGTCATATTTTTGTTATAAGTATATGGATATTCATTGTGTTTTCTATTGTATGATTTTCATAAAAACATGCCATACATTCAAATAATAATATTTTTAAAATTATACAGGAACTTTGCATTTTACATTAATTAAGTACCTAAAGTAAACATAGCCCAGGGAGTTGCGTTGGAACAGGCAAAAGAATCACCTAGCTTATAAGACAATATCGAACTGATCCTGAATTTCCTACCGAAATAAACGAATTTCTATGCTTCTTTCCTAGTCATGCATATTTTCTAGGACTGCATCACAGGCACATACCATGCTCATCCGAAATGCGAGAAATTCTACGTGTGCGTGAACGGAATGCTGATTGGTCAGAGCTGCGCGCCCGGCCTGGTGTGGCGGCAGGACAGGACGCAGTGCGACTTCCCGAGCTCCAACTCATGCAGCGACCGCCGGCAGGGCGTGTCCGCGCCGCTTATGGACGCTAGCGGTATGGAGCTCATTGATGATCATGAACAACCTAGTAAGTTTATATCTTTATTCTTTACTCGCTGCGACCCGCGGTTTCACCCGCGTCCGCGGGAGCATCGGGATAGAAAGTGACTCTCCATCTTTTCAACTGTTGCCACTTAAATAATCACGTCAATTCGTCGCTCCGTTTTGCCGTGAAAGACGGACAAACAGACAGACAGACACACACACATACACTTTCCTATAAATAGGAGTTCCTATATTAGTATGGATTAAATTTAATGTTCAACTCTTCAACTCTTCAACTCTTAATACTTACTTATCTATATCCTGTGTGATTTATCTTTGTGATGAAAATATTGAAAATCATTTTAGAGTTCTGTAACAATGGAGAATACGCTGCGTTCCCTGCTGACTGCACTCGATACCAACACTGTCTCTTTGGCAAATTTGAAGAATTCGCTTGTAGCGCTGGCTTACATTGGAATCAGGTCCGTAATCATAACATTTTTTGGAAATAGTAAACCAGTCACAAGAAACTGAATCATGTAATTTTGATTTTCTGTTAAAAACAGGACAAATCTATCTGCGATTGGCCGAAGAATGCGAAATGCAAAAAAGGAAGTACAACAACATCCACAACGTCAACCACAACTCCCGTCCCCGTCATAGATCCAATTTATGATACACCAAACGAGCCTGAGGTTTTGCCTCCGGTAGTTAAACCAATCCACACTGTACCCGGTCAAGTGACGCAACCAGACATTTCCACAAGACCACATCTTCTAAACTGTAAGTAAAGTTTACTCAGTTATTCAAAAAACTTGCCTTGTCGTCTCTGAATAAAAGTTTTCTGACGTATTTAATTTTTACAGCACAATACAAACTCGTTTGTTACTACACAAACTGGTCCTGGTACCGTCCCGGTATCGGCAAGTACAGCCCGGAAGATATCGATCCGACTCTATGTACTCACATCATCTACGGCTTCGCAGTTCTCGGAAATGATGGTCTCATTATGGCTCACGATTCATGGTCAGATTATGACAACCGTAAGTAACATTAAGAGCAAGTTTACAGCTAATTATGACAGACGTTAATTTTGAAACATGAAAGTTCTTATACCTATTGTTCTTTCAGGATTCTATGAACGAGTCGTGGAGTACAAAAAATACGGCATCAAAATATCACTTGCTATCGGTGGTTGGAACGATTCTGTTGGTGACAAATACTCAAAATTAGTGAATGATCCAAGCGCTCGCTCTCGATTTGTAGATCACGTAGTCACATTCCTTGAAAAATACGGATTTGATGGGTTAGACCTTGATTGGGAGTATCCTAAGTGCTGGCAAGTAAGTAACTTCCAAATTACCTCCTACTTTAAAATTATAGATTTTTTATTTCGACTCTAAGCATCACTCCTTTTAAAACATCATATGTTTTTAGGTGGATTGTTCAGCAGGACCTGACTCTGATAAACAAGGCTTCGCAGACCTTGTGCGAGAATTATCAGCGGTTTTAAAACCCAAAGGCATGTTGCTGTCCGCTGCTGTATCGCCAAGCAAACAGGTCATAGACGCCGGATACGATGTGCCAGTACTTGCCAGGCACTTGGACTGGATCGCAGTCATGACTTACGATTACCACGGACAGTGGGACAAGAAGACTGGACATGTTGCGCCGCTTTACTACCACCCAGATGATGACAACACTTACTTTAATGCTGTAAGTATTTGTTAAAACCACAGATCAGTGTCAGCAATCACGTTAAAATCGATAATTATTTATTTTACTAAAAAAATTTTTACAGAACTATACAATGCACTACTGGATCAAGAAAGGTGCTTCTCCATCTAAACTTGTGATGGGAATGCCTATGTATGGACAAACTTTCACCGTTGAATCTCGAAGAAACCCTCACTCTAAACAACAAGCTGTGGGACTGAATTCTCCAGCCAGTACTGGTGGAGACGAAGGAGAATATACTAGGGCTAAAGGTTTCTTATCTTACTACGAAGTAAGTATTAGGTTGTGATCAAAATTACATTAGTTTTAACTGAACATGGACAATCATTTTAAACTTAAAACTTTTTAGATTTGTGACCGCATCAGATATAACGGATGGACCGTTGTCAAAGATCCATTGAAACGTATGGGCCCCTATGCTTTCAAAGGAAATCAATGGGTTTCTTTCGACGATACCGATATCATCAAGCAAAAGGTCAATTTGATGAAGTCCATGGGTCTTGCTGGTGGAATGGTTTGGGCCCTTGATCTTGATGACTTTAGAAATAGGTTTGTATTTAAATTAAGGTTATGGTTTCAGAAGCCCCTAATATTTTTATATGAATTCTTTGATTATAATTTAAACATTTCAGATGTGGTGAAGGAAAGCATCCATTAGTGAATGCAATCAAAGATGAGCTATTGAACTCACGAATGGAGCACAAGCCGGTAGCGACTAAACCGATACAAACTCCTATTGATTCAAAGCCTATTCTTGACCCGGGAAATTATTTGGATGATGACTTTGAAGACATTGAAATAAGGCCCTCTGGGCATAAACCCCCTCTTCATAATCCCATTAACGAAAATGAAGTAATTCAGACAACAAATAAACCTTCATCGGAAATCAGTGCTTATGTGAATGAAAGATATAAAGTCGTCTGTTACTACACTAATTGGGCGTGGTACAGGTAGGTAAAGCATTAAGGACGAGGTTACATAGCTTCGAATATAATACTTCTCCCATTTTTGATAATCTAATTCCAACTTTTAAATTTGTTTAGGCCAGGTCCAGGAAAATTCACTCCAAGCGACATCGACCCATCTCTGTGTACACACATTGTGTATGCTTTCGCTGTTTTGGATAGCTCTCGATTAGTGATAAAGCCTCACGATATATGGTTGGATGTCGAAAACAGTAAGTGCATATTCCCGTTTCAGACAGCTTTTGACTTATTTGATTATGATCGTAGATGTTTGTGTGTAAACTAATGATACCCATTTTAATTTTATTTAGAATTCTACGAAAAGGTAGTATCCCTCAAAAGCCCTGGTGTCAAAGTTGTATTGGGTCTAGGAGGATGGGACGATTCAGCGAGTGACAAATATTCAAGACTTGTAAATAGCGTCTCGGCGAGAAGGAAATTCATTGTGCATGCCTTGGACTTCATTGAGCAGTACGAATTCGATGGCCTTGATCTGGATTGGGAATTCCCCAAGTGTTGGCAGGTAATAATTTATTCGTACTATGTTAGTAGTTAGTAGGTTATAATTAAAAAAACGATTTGTTATTGTTAGGTAAGTACTAATAAACCTCTGCTTATCTTATTTTATAGGTAAATTGCGAGAAAGGTCCAAGCACGGACAAGGATGGTTTCGCAAGTCTCGTGAAAGAGCTTCGATCAGCATTTAAACCACGCGGTCTTCTTCTTTCTGCTGCAGTTTCTGCCAGTAAACGAGTTATAGATGTTGGTAAGTGTAATACCAATAACAGTACACCATAGCACTTCATAGTATATTTCGGTAAAGTATAGTTCACTTAATAACTTAATAATGGCTTTCAGCATATGATATACCAACATTATCAAAGAACTTGGACTGGATCTCATTGATGTCATACGACTACCATGGCCAATGGGACAAGAAGACGGGTCATGTTGCCCCTATGTATGCCAGCGATGAGGATATAGATATGACTCTCAATACGGTAATACATCTGTCTCTAATTAATAATATGAATGACGCGATAAAACCGCAATATAAAATTTAAAGATAAGTTATAGCTTTCTATATTATATTGTTGAAGAGAAATAAAACATTTTACTCATTAATGTTTCAATGTTTTAGAACTTCACCGTCCACTACTGGATAGGCAGAGGAGCAGCGAGAGAGAAGTTGATATTGGGAGTTCCGTTTTACGGACAGTCATTCTCACTAATGGACAACGTCGGCTCTGGCCTTGGGGTTCCCACTTACGCAGGCGGGGAAGCCGGGGATGAGACTCGAGCAAGAGGATTCTTGGCATATTATGAGGTATGTTTTGCCAATGTTTTATTACTCAACATAAGAACCAACAGTATTAAAGTCTCAAATGTTTCGTCAAGTCATTTAGATAAGAACAGACATTCGTGATACTTGCATTAATACCTATATCTACCTATGGACTCGTTAATCAGAAACGTGTTTGATATACCTATCTACATGCAATATAGTTTCTTGCTTGTCATTTCCCAACAGATATGCGACAGCATCAGAATGAAAGGATGGGAAATAACTCGAGATGCCGGTGGAAGAATGGGTCCCTATGCCGCTCTGGACGACCAATGGGTTTCATTTGATGATGACTATATGGTGCGGCACAAATCTGAATACGTCCGAGCGATTGGTCTAGGAGGTGCTATGGCTTGGGCTTTAGATCTAGATGATTTCACTGGAAGGTATTGTGGATGCGGAAAGTCACCGTTGCTGGCGACTATTAATCATGTGCTACGAAATAAGGAATCGCCACCATCTTGCCCGCTTGAAGAAAGTAAGTTAATTTTCAGAAGAAAACATAAAACTATGTCACTGTAGTTTGGTTATTAAAAAAAATCTTCTCAGTTCAAGCTCCTGAAACATCGACTTCGGTTGCGTTGCCTGGAACTACAAGGCCTACTAGCATAACTATGACTACCACTACTCCTACTACTACTACTACGGAAGATGACATACACGTACATATTCCTACAAAACCACCTATGCATGGAACTGGAGTAAGCACAGGAGTGAGTTCTATTGCTAGATTTTTACGTTAAAATATCTGTTTTTATTGACATTATATTTATTTTTTTCCTTTTAGGCATCAGGTCTTGAAGAAACAACCTGTTCTGGAACCGTGTTTAGAGCTGACAATAATGACTGCAGCAAATATTACCTTTGCATCAATGGAGAGTTCTCCCAATTGACATGTCCATCACCACTCCATTGGAATAAGAACCACTGCGATTGGCCACAAAAAGCTCAATGTAAGAGTAGAGCACAACTCAGGATATCTGGACAGAGCAATCCAGAGACAGAGCCTGAAAAGCCAATAGTGGCCTGTTACTTTACAAGCTGGGCTTATTACAGGTCAGCTATCTCAAAGTACCAAGCAAAACAATTTTTTTGTAAAACAATTGAAACCATTATTTACACATGTCATTATTTCCTTCCAGACACGGAAATGGCTCCTTCGGGCCTGAACAAGTAGACCCAACTCTCTGTACTCATATCATCTACGCTTGGGCCCACCTCGATGGTAAATCTCACAAATTGGTTCCTGGTATACCCGAACTGGATATTGAAAATGATTTCTATGGCAAACTAACCGAACTAAGGACAACCGGAGTAAAAGTTATCCTCGGAGCTGGGGGCCTGAAAGACTCTGAAGACGACAAATGGATGAGAATGGTGTCAAATAATGAGAACAGAAAGATATTCATTGACTCTGTAATGGATATCTTGAGGAAGTGGAACTTTGATGGAATTCAAATCGCTTGGCAGTATCCAGTATGCAAGCAAGTGGGTATCACCTACCCACTATCTGCTATTAATAACACCAAGTAAAATATCTAAAACAAATTACTATTTTCAGGAACCTTGCAATGATGCATCCCGTTACACATCATCACGAGAAGATTTTAGTGATCTCCTCTTTGAACTAGCGGAATCTCTTCGACCTCATGACCTGGAGTTTTCTGCGATGGTGTCATCATCACCGAGGATAGCGGCATTAGCCTACAAGCCTAATGTACTGATGACGGAACTGGACTGGGTAGCGATTGCTGCTAACGACTACGCTGCATCATTGACGGGAAGGACTGCGTACTTGGTGCCTTTGGAAAGCAATGAAGTTGCTGGAATTAAGAGCTTTGTAAGTGCTTTTAACCTTATATCACTACATAGTATAAAACAAAGTCGCTTTCTCTGTCCCTATAACCCTATGTATGCTTAAATCTTTTAAACTACGCAACGGATTTTGATGCGGTTTTTTTTTAATAGATAGAGTGATTTAAGAGGTAGGTTTATATACGCATAATTATTGGTCCCGTGCGAATCCGGGGCTGGTCGCTAGTAGTCTTATAAATCCATCACAATATCCTCTAGTAAAAATAATATTTTTGTTTCTCAGAATTCGTCTTTAGCGTACTGGGCAAGCATTTTACCGCCAAGAAAACTAGTTCTGACAGTGCCTGGATATGCACGAACCTACACACTCCGTAGCCAGAGCAATGCCGTCCCCGGCGCACCGGTCACCGGCCCGGGGGAACCGGGACACTGCACGAGGGTCGCTGGATTCCTTGCTTATTATGAGGTAAGTTAATAGTGTAAGTACGTTAGAATTTACAATATGTAATAGATAGATAGAAACTGAGAGCGTCCGTAAAGATTACAAAACATACAGTACCTCCTAATGATGAAGTAGACAAAATAGGACAGAAATCTAATCCACATTGATAAAAAAATACTTTTTACGAAATCATTAAATCCTATTTCCGTTAGTGCAAAGGGTAGGTACACCCGATAAAACTCTGTAGGTATTTCAAAGTACCTACCTATATTAACTTGTTATCGTGAATGTTTAGGACACGTTTATGACCCAGTGGTTTTTATATTTAAATCGTTACAGATATGCAAGGGACACCGATCGAAAGAGTGGAAGGAAACCCAAACGATTGACGGAACATTCAGCGTTCGTGGAAGACAATGGTCTTCGTACCTTCGACCTGAAGAGGTTCATAGAGTTGGAGCTGCAGCGGCCTTGGCTGGACTTAGAGGGGCTGGACTCTGGGCTTTAGATCTCGACGATTGGCGCGGGGACTGTGCCTGCGGCCCTCAGCCCCTATTGACGGCGCTACGACAGGGTCTTTTAGACCCCAACATTCCACCATCACTTTGCCTTTAAAATTAAACTACCTCTAAATACTGATATTGAACATAAACCATTTTGGTTGAAAGTTTCGTTAAATTTCACAATAAAATGGGCCTGATAAAAAATGAGACGACGATATCATAAATGAAAATGTGTCTGACTTTTATAGACTTAAATACCTATTTTTATTTTTAAACTGTAATTAAGGCAAAAACGTTAGATTGTTAAGTAATGTGATATTTTTTGTAAGTTCCTTGATTTTTACTCGACCTAGTAGACTTTTCTAGAGTTTTTAGTTTTGATATAATAAAATCAGTTTTGAGTAAAAGTGCGAGGGATATTTTGTAGGGCAAAAACAACAAGATAAGAAAAAATACAAATATAATATTTTTGTTTTGTATAAATAAATTAACGAAATGTAGGTACCTAAATTTAGTTTTTATTTACTTTCATAACACATTCCTTGCCCTGCCTACGTCTTTGTCTTAAAGTAGCAAACAAAATTTATAGACGATAGAGAATGATAGAGAGGCTGCGCATTGTTAAAAGTCACGCAGCTTGAGGCAGTCTTGTTTGCGTCACATTCGTGGCAAGAATATAATCAATATCTACTATCGTGTATTCCCTGGATCTGTAAACTACATACTACGACAAATAAAATCGGGATGAATATTATTTATTTATTTCTAAATATTTTTTTACTAAGTACAAAATTATTGATTGTTAAATATAAAATGAGTTTACATCTGGCTAGGTATGTAACATTATTTTAAAATATCAGTATAATTTCTGATTCTACACCGAAAACTTGTTACATCACTGTACAAAGTGCAAAGATTATTTTGTTTAACAGTCTAGTTGGTGGCAGACATTTACGGCTTGTAGCAAGGCAAGAAGCACATTGAAACTCGCGCCCACGGCCTTGGTCATGTTATTCTAACGCGGTGCGTCATTATGTTAGGACTGTTAGACTATAATATAGCTCTTCTCTTATGAAATAATAAAAAAGTAACCTCGAATATACCTAAATACGTTAAACTTAATATCTGTTAAAGTGTTGTGTTTTAAAAAAGTATTATTAGCTATTACTTTATTAACCTAACAAAACTGTGAAAATCAGAGTTTACGGAAAGTGTATAGTGAAAAAAAATTGTGGTTATTAAATAATCAAATGATATTTATTTAATTGGAAAGTTCTTAAATCGGAATAAATAAATAACAACTATAAATAACCATGGCCAAGCGACTGGTAACACGTTCAATTCTCAACTCTATTGGAGTAGACTTAAAGCCTAGATTAGTCGTGTCTGGTAACATCAACAGCAAAAAACTCCACACAAATGAGGTAAGCACTTTGATCTAGCAGGCAAACGATAAAGTTAATGATCACCATACCTTCATATCCCTTCGTCTGTGGCGCGGACTTCTCGTGTCCGCCATCACATTGTGCACATCTGTTAGCGGACACGAGAAGTCCGCGCACACATGCGTCGTTTATTATTGACCGTTAGACTGCTAAAATTATTCCTTTCCTCCTCTAACTTGCACAATGCGTAGGGGTAATGATAAGGGTGGCACAACGCCACATGCTTCTTCTCTAAACACCATAATCGACACTTGTTTGATTTTACAAAAGTGTCGTTTCATTCTCGTAACCGCGCCGGTATTGCAACATTTAAAATCCTGTGAATACGTTGTTTTGTGTTGTTTTTGTGCTAGTAATTCGCTGTGAACATGAGTGGGTAAGTAATAAACAGTTTTTTGTTCATAGATTGTGTATTTGATTAAGATTTTAGACCTAAATATTTATTTCAACAAACATCGGTCGGAATTTTGTGACGTCATGCCAATACATTTTCGCTTGTTAAAAATACTAAAAACAAAAATGATAACTATCTGTTAGCATCATGGATATTGTTATGTATCTTGTTATTGTTACAAAGCCTAAATTTCATAAATATCACAGGGTATTTGCGCAAAATTGAAATAAAAAAACACGAAGACTTTATGTGTCCTTGCCACAGACAGGGGATTTACGGTCAACCGCCATTTTTTTTGTGTTTTGGTCGGATGAAAGACTAAACATGGATAAGACTAGTAGTCCCGTCAAATTAGACCACAAAATAAGAGTAAAGCTACATTAATTCCCACCAAGCTGAAAATCAGTATGATTGTTTAAAATATGTTTCCTGTTTGGAATTTTTTTTACAAAAAATTTGTTGTTCGCGATTTACAACAAAACGGTAAGTTTTTCATAAAAATACTTCAGACAACAATTGTAGATCATAAAATTATCTACAAAAAAATTTTAAATACTTTTTTTCTACGCGTGTCGTGTATTCAATTTTAATGTTTTTCGTGACGTTAATTTTTATTAGCTAATTTTTATTTAAATTAGCTAATATTAAATAATTTATAATTAGTATTAACTAATCGTAGACTTTGTAATTTATTTTCATTTTATGTTCAACTTCAAATGCGACACTATTGATCTTATCCATACTAAGGTATCATGCTTATTTTGTCCTTGTCTGTTGACATAGCTTTAGAAGTCCGATTTTGTAGCGAAATTCTTCCTTTTGGTTGTTGATTTTAGAAATGTTTTACTAGGGCAACATGTCTTTTTTTTTTCTTATCGATTTCTAAATATCATCTTACTGTAGTATGATACTTTGTATTTCAAATAAATGCAACAGAGTTTATCTTGTGATCCAAACTTTAGGAGGATCTTTTTTGCGCTTACTTTCAAGTGCTTTGTTTATTGTTCGATTTCTCGTAAACTAAATATTTTTAACAGCTGAAACTTCGTCTGTGACAAGTATATGAACCAAACTATGGTGTAAATTAATACCCTAAACCACTTGACCTACAGTATTCTCAGAATCGAAGTATAAACACGACCTATTTTTTGCCCGGCGCCCGGACCGCTCGGAATGACTGGTGTATTTGTAAGCCTAGTTTTACAAAAAAGAAGTATGAGGAGGTGTGCTTTTTTTATTTTTTTGTGTGTATGTATATATTATTGTAAATAAAATAAAAACTTTTTATGCAAATAATTCGTTTTTTAATTAATTATCACGACTTTTGTTCAATAAACTGGAAAAAATTCGCTCAACCTGATTTTAAGTTGGTATTATTAATACATTGCAAGGTAAAACAAAACTAAAACATTTTAAATGTATTAGCTTATTTCATGACAATTTCAACGATATAAGTATTACATAGTAGCTCCCTACAAAACTTTAGAGATAACGTCATTTTAATCACACGCGCCGTTCTCCCGCGCGATTCCTAAAATTGCCGTCACAGATGCGCGATTTCGTGCAAAATCGCCGCCACAGACGAAGGGATAACTATTTACAATAGGACTAGTTTAAACTGTCATTTAAGTACCATTGTACACACATTGTACTTATCAAAGCGTAATATTTAAATTATGTGTACTTATTATGTTTTATTAAAAATAATCATGTTTGAAACATGATGATGTGTGAAACAGTTTCACTGGTAATTTAATCAGCGTTAATAAAAAAACATTACATTATACATCAGACGTTAATACATTCACCTTGAAAATAGCACCTAGCTTATTTTGTTAAATTAAGCGAACCTAGAAGTTTTACTACATATTTTAAAATTTATGTACTACTATTCCAGATACCAACAAAAGAGATCAAAATCCCAGTACCATGGGGTTACATGTCGGCCAAAGTTTGGGGTGACGATACGAATCAACGACCGGTCCTTGCTCTGCACGGATGGCAAGACAACGCGGGCACCTGGGACCCTCTAGCCCCTATGATTATCAAAGACAGAGCCATTATCGCTATTGACTTTCCCGGCCACGGACTATCGTCTTGGATTCCTAAAGGTTATACATACATACATATAATCACGCCTCTTTCCCATGGGGGTAGGCAGAGACCACGGATCTCCACTACTTTATAATGTCTAGCATTAAGTATGATCAGCTCAACATATAGCTCTCCATGATATGGAGGGGAGATTGAGATGGGATGCTTAGCTTTTTCCCCGAAAAAAAGTACCAGTACGTAAAGAGCAGACCTACAGGCAGACAAAATCAAATCTTTAAACATTTAAGACTCTTGGATGATGGTGATTGATAGATGTCGGTAGGTTGTATTTATCTACCTCGCCACTTCTCTAAAGATTTTTCTTGTGGGTTTCAGGTATGCACTACTACAGTTGGGATCTGCCAAGACTTGTTCTGACGCTGAAGGATTACTTTAAATGGGACAAAGTCTCGCTTCTGGGTCACTCCATGGGCTCGATCGCTGCCATGCGTTTCGCCAGCTTATACCCCGATGACGTCGACTTCTACGTCGGAATCGATATACTCGTTCACGATGACTACGATTTAAACTTTGTTGTAGATAAATACCCGATAGTCATCGAAAAATGCTACAAAGCACAATCACGATTAGACGAAGAGCCTCCAAGTTATACAATGGAGGAAATAAAGCAAAAGTGGTATAAAGGTACGAGGAAGTCCGTAGAACTGGATAGCGTACAGTACCTGGCAAATCGTGGACTCAAACCTTCCAAGGCGGACCCGAACAAATATTACTTCTCTCGAGACTCGCGGTTGAAATACTCTATATTTAACCCGGAAGACAAAAAGTTCGTAGCCGCTTTCATCCGAAGATTGAAGTGCCCAACTTTGTTCATAAAAGCCATCGACTCGCCGTACGCAACGGATGAATTTGCTGTAGAAATGCGTGATGTTATAGAGAAGAGTAATCCAAACTTTGAGAGCCAATACATTCCCGGCACTCACCACGTTCATTTAAACAACCCTGATAAAGTTTCACCGGTAATTTTGGATTTTTACAAACAATACAATATACCTCACTAATAGAGAAGGAAGTTCATATCATTGAGACGATACTTAAAAATAATAATTTTATGCATTTAATTGAAAAAAAAAACCTGTATAAAAAAATCATAAGAAAATATGTTACTGTATTTATACAAGTAGGTGTGTAACTTAATGCTGATGACTCCAGAGAGAGAGAGAATCAAAGGTAGTTTATGATATCCACAAAATAAACTTTGCGTCGGTGAAGTTTTTACATTTGAATGCCATTGCGAAGAGTAATGGCGTGCTTTGCTCTAAAGTTGAAATTTTTGATTTCCGCTCTATTAGAACTTCACCGATGATTAGTAACTCGTTTAAATGTTATGTTTGTATTTGCCGTTAGTTTATTATTATATTTAGTGTTTTAAAAAATCCTGCCAAGCAATTACTTTACGTACTTAGAATTAGTGACTTTAGTATTTGTGTTTGTATAAAATACAAAACATTTATTTATTTGCACAAAATACTAGTCATTATTATAAATAATAATTTATAAAAGAGCCTAAACATGTATATTTCTTTTAATCGCAAGCAGTTTTAGGTGGTAATTGTGCCTCGACTTTAATTTGAAAGTCTTGAGTTCGAATTCCGACGAATGGTGAAAGAATACATTAAACATTCTGATATGCAGAAATGGGCTTCAAAACTGTCACAATCATAGTCTAATTCAATTATTATAAGAAATAGACAAATCATCGGTGTTAAGATCTGAACCTTGTGTTTTTAGATATACAATTTATAAAAATCAATAAATACACTGTACAAATAAGTAATAGTATAGATAATTATATTACCAACATACTCTTAAATAACAATGATTATGATACAATATATTATTATCTACAAGATTGTAGTGTAGTTTAATCTGATTGATCATCACTACTGTCTGAATCATTAAAATTAGAATTTGAGTTACTAACATTATCGCATGCCTGGACTCCTTTCCGCATCGGCAAAACCTTCATCAGAACTTCTTGCCAGGGCATTCCTTCTATTATTCTCACAACTATTTCGAAAACTGTGAACAAATAAAAATTAACACATAAAAAGTTTATTTATTCTATCATTTGTTTGTTCGTCGATCGAGGAGGATCGAGGCGAATGGCAATCGCGAAGGGAGGCCTATGCCCAGCAGTGGGTTAAAAATGGCTGATGATGATGATGATGATTGTTTGTTCGTATGAGCAATAGCCAACTCTGGTGATGGGAGTTTTAAGGCCGCCTCTACAATGTACACACAGAAAATACAATTTGAAGTTGGATTTAACTGTTATACAAAACATACTTAGCTAATATTTTTCATACTTCTTTAATATTGATTATGAAATTAATCTGATAGATGAAGATCACACAAATGAATTTTTAGGCCTTTAGGCGGCCTAAAAACTCCGTCACCAGTTGGTCACTTGCTCATACAAACGAACGAACACAAATGAAAGATAAAGACACTCCGATTACTTCTTATTTGATAGTTCCATAAGGGTTAGGTGAGTTTTAGAAACTGGGTTCCCAAGTTCTATATAACCAGACAAGATTTGTTTTTCTGATTATTAATTTTTTTAAATGTGCATTCTGACTTTACGCATTGAAGAAAGCAGAGAGAAAGTAAAAATAGCTTACCATGATCAATGGTCAAAACTTTGCGTGTTTTCATGTTGACATACTTGTCTAATGGCAGCTGTGCATGCCGGATTCCTTGCTCAACTGCTATCTGATGGCAGAGGCCCTGTAAATATAATTATTATGTGAAATTTTTATGTATTTTACAAAGAAAGAAAGAAAGAGAAAGACTTTGGATTAAAAATAAGCCTTTGAACATAAAAGTGTCATGTTATACCACAAATCCATTTTGAAAGAAAAAGTGAAAAATATTATGAAACCGTCTATGTTAAGGTAAATTAGTTTAAACTGGCTCTTGACTACTGAAAAAGTTTAGTCTTAATTTTAGGGGTATCAAAATACAAACCTTGTGCTGGTTATGGTCAACTAGTCCTCCAATTACATAAAAGGTGTCTTCTTCAAACTTTTCTATAACATTTTCTGACTCACTGGTCAAATAAACTATTTTTTCTGGAGGAAATATATCTGTATATTGCTGCTCATGGTATTTTATCTGTGAAATAAAGTAATAATATTTTAAAACTTTTACTTTTACTTTTTTGTGGTGAGGAGTGAATTCGGAGCTGACAAATGATAGAGGTTGAATGGAAGAAGAAACATGTTGGGCCAAACCCACCCAATGTGGTAGGGTATATTATAAGGGCAAAAGAATGATGATGCTGGAAAAATCCATTTCAAAAGTTTTTTAAAGTATGTACTTACATCCCAGTTTTCATATCCATTGTGCCTGGACAAATCACTCTTAGTTGTTTCACCCAAACTAGTAATATGAAACTGTACAGGCTTCGCAGATCGCCTGTTTATTGAATAAGATCGCAGAATTTGCTTTATTACTTTATACCGATCTTTTTCTATCATAAGATCTTCAAAGCTCAGGTCTATAATAATACCGATTGTCGATTTTGGTTTCTCAATCCTCATTTTCTTCAGTGCTCTCCTACTTGGACCCAAATCTCTGTTTTCTTCCCGAGCTTTGCGTCGTCTTTCCTTTGCGTGTGCTTTTTCCTTGCGCCTCTTTTCAGCTTTTCCATTTTCCCATTTCACTTTTCTGAGCCATTTCCTCATCATGTTCTTCGTGTAGGGACGTGGTGCTTCGTTTCCTTCGTCGTCCTTCATACCAGGATCAAACGTTATATCAAATAGTGTGAGTTGTTTAAATCGTGGTTCATCTGATAAAACCTTTTCCTGCGGGCCATCTTTTAGTTTATCTTCTTGAATTTCCATCATTTTCATACAAAACTTGTTCAAATTGCGATGTAGTAAAACTTAAATTGAAAACAATGAATAAAATTATGGTATTTGTGAGTAAAAAATGTAATTCAATTTTAGACAAAGCGTTTAAGCATATACCGGCATTTTTCAGTAAATCAAATTATCATTATACACTTTAGCACAACTTGTTTGTTGAATTATTCTAAAATACAAACATCTCAAACGATTAGTCGAGTGAGTACAGTACAGACAGACAGACAGAAACAGAACACACAAAACACAGAACGTCACTGTCAGAATCAGATTATGCTTTGACGTTTGACGTTTGACATTATTTCAACTATTTAAAAAAAATAGAGACAGCTTTTTTTGGTTTCGCGATTCGCACAACTACGCACGCATAGAGTGAAGGAAGATAATTGCTCTGAGTACGCACGGCTCGGTTTGTGCATATAAAAAATATATGAGATATTCAAAATTATTATTTTTCCAAATAACACGCGAACACGTCGAATCAAATTGAAATGTTCGGTTCGTGTTCCCACCTCTAAAGGTACCTACTTATAACGTTTTCTTTCACACAACAAAATGACATCCAGTGCACAAGTGCGGCTGTCCTCTAGAGTATAATGTTCTGTGGTCTTACTTCCTATACTGTATTCTGTATGCTATGCTAGTGTGCTTTAGATTCTCTGGCTTTAGGGCATAATCCATCATCCAGCACATTATAATAGTAATAGCCCATCGACACGCTCGACGAACAGCAACCACAAACAGCGAACACCGAGGTATGGAATGCTGTTTGTGAAAGTCAACGTTTGTGAATGTGTTTGAAGCTGTTCGGGATAGGTGTCGGTTTTTCTACACCTGTTCTTGGTTCTGTTGGCTGTTTGACAGCCAACGTGTGGAGGCATCATCTATACTTCTATTAGGTCTAAAGAGGTTTGTTTGTTTGTTTGACGGAGGTAATCTCCGAACGAAACTACTCAACCGATATCAAAAATTCTTTCACGGATGTGTCGAATGGACTGTCTGGGTGGTTATAGGCTATATTTTATCCCGGTAGTTTCATTAATACACCCGTGCGAAGCCGGGACATGCTGCTAGTAATAAAATAAACAGGATAGGATGATCATTTCAGAAGAATGGCAACACTTCTCTACCTACTAATTCTGAATACATACACAGATGGGCGCCATCCTATGGATGGCGCCATCTGTGTATGTATTGATGAATTAGGTTTTTTGTAAAACTGAAATAAAATAATAACCTACTTGTAGGTATGTTTCAGAACCGAAGTGTCGGGCGTCCGGTGCGGTGGCGAGGTGGGTCGACGACATAGTTCGCGTCGCGGGGCGACAATGGATGCGACTGGCGCAGGATCGTAGTGGATGGCACAAACTAAGGGAGGCCTATTGCTATGCCCAGCAGTGGGTAAAGTCGGACTGTGGATGATGATGATGTTTCAGAACCAGTAGCTCTAGAGGTCGCTCTCACTACCTCCTACCAAACTTGTACGTTTAGCTCTTGACTGCTTGTGTGGGTTAATAACCTTAGTTAACCCCGTGATAGACTATTAAGAGATAAAAGTTGTTGATTGAGCAGAATGGTAGTCACAGCCACATTTTGTTACCTAGTCTGATACATATTTACATAAGTATCTACTCGTATACCTAACATCATTTAGATAGCTTAGGGGAGGCACCTACTTAGTTTATATTTACCTACTTACTACTACATCTTCTTCAGTCGCAGATTAGGTTTCATACAGTTCAGATCTTGAATTTGTGTTAGATTTTATTTACTACTAAGTAGGTACCTACCTACTTACTTCATGTCAGCGGTAAGTTTACTAAATTAAATTGATAATTAGGTAGGTAGGTACTTACTTATTTTCTTAATCATCTCGCCAGTAGGTAGGTATTATGCTGTACCTCCTACTAGCCGGGATTTCAACCCGCGACTTTAGGATCAAAACAAAAGTCTGGGTAGTACCTACCTACCTATCCCACTCGTTCGTTCGTTCGTATAAGTGATAACTCCGATGACGAAGTTTTAAGGCCGCCTAAAGGCCTCCGTCGTGGTAGGCTAACCTATCCCACTAGTAGAGGTATTATATAAGTATGTATAAGAGACGCGACCGCGAGGAGTGACCATAGTTTGGTAGATTAGATACTCATAGGCATGGACGTATATAAGGGGGGGGGGTCCAGGGGTCTGGCTGGACCACCGTCTGGAACCGAACTAGAACTTTGCTTTTAACTTAAAAAAATATTTGCTCTTGTACTTTTTACCAGAATAAGAACCGGCCCTAAACAAAATAAAGTGACACGTTGCTTTTATCTTAAAACATTTTGCTCGCTACGCTCGCGTCTTTTTTGTAATGATAAGTACCGGTACAAGACAAAATGAGAACCGAATTAATGCGCTGCTTATAAGTATAAAAAAATTCGCTCGCTCCGCTCGCGTTCTTCTTAGTATAATAAATTTACCTTATGTAGCTTTGATGCCTTGATGCCTTTGATTCCAACCTGATTTAATTAAATTTTAAGTAAATAAATTATGTGTTTTGTCAACTCTAATACTATTTTAACATACACGCACAGTGCATACCTACCCTCCCCTTCACACACACACACAATCTAAAATACACACTCACACGCACGCCCACACCAATACACATACACACACACACACACTAGAAACCTTTTCTTTTCTTTTGTTACTATCCTCATTTCGTGGAACACAGTCCATGCTCTGTCCAGGAGGCGGGCGTTGACTCTGCTACACTACACACACAGACTAACTATCTGTGACTACACAGTTTAAACTTTTGCAGGTCCCATTGTTTGTATTACCAATTGTACTTTTGTTCCAAATAAATGATTTTTGATATATCTGTGGTCGGCGAGCAGTTCTAAATGCTCTAAGGTGGTCGGTAACTATTCCAAATTGACATAATATTATTATTTAACGTACTGTACCTATATCTTTGTTGTACTGTGATGTATAAAAAATTAAAAATATATACATTTCACAGGACAGATACCAGTTATGGGGCGGTTGTTTCGAAGAGGAGCCCTCGTCAGTGCTGCGTCGTCTGAACGACTCTTTGCCGGTCGACTCGCGACTCTTTCACGAAGATATCCATGGCAGCAGGGGGTGGGCTCAGGAGCTGCATAGAAGTGGTCACTTAACCAGCGACGATCATCGAGCAATACAGGAAGGACTAGATAAGGTGAGTTGATTGGTGTAGCGTAGCTGTACCTTTTAGCACAGATAAAATATATATCTGTGCTTGTACCTATGTAGGTTAAGTACTCGATATTGTTACTTCGGTAAATAGAACATAGAATCCGTATAATAAGTATCCGTATAGTACAAAGTAGGTACCTACTCTGTGACGACCTTTACCTCTATTATAGAAAATCTACCTGTACCTGATGTTCTATTACTGAACTTCATTTAAATGTACCTACAGGTAGAACAAGAAATCGTAGCAGAGATTTCAAAGAACGGCCGCCTAAGTGATCCTGAGGAAGACATTCATTCCGTGGTAGAGCTCCGTCTATTGAAACACGCCGGAGAAGCAGCCCTCAGGCTGCACACTGCTCGTAGCCGCAATGATCAATCTGCTACCGACACTAGGTTGTGGATGCTTGCTGCACTCCCGAAAATGCAAGCAGCTCTTGCAGAAATTATAAAGGTAACTTATTATGAATCTGAAATATTATTTACGGGAACTTACAGGCATTTACTTTTGACTTTGTCTTTAGGTTTTGGTGGACCGAGCTGACAAAGAAATAGACATTATTGCTCCTGGTTACACCCACCTACAACGAGCGCAGCCGATCAGATGGAGTCATTTCCTTTTAAGGTAGGTATCTAATTAGCTCTTGTAACAACGACAGTATTATTTTATTCTATGATATTACACGTTGAGAAGACGTTGAACTTCCGATTCCGGATAGTGGAAGCTTTAGCCTTTAGGTAGCAATGTACTATGTAGCAACTCCAACCAAGCTCATAACAACATACACTAAAATTTTTCTTTTTTAGAATTTTCACACTAATATTAATTTCAGCCACGCATGGGGCCTCCGTGACGATGTGACACGTTTAGAGGAGCAGAGATCCAGGCTGTCGAGATGTCCGCTCGGTAGCGGTGCTATCGCCGGTTGTGCTTTACCGATTGACCGAAACAGACTTGCAGAGAACCTTGGCTTCAAGGATATTACTCCAAATTCCATGTTCGCTGTATCTTCGAGAGACCATTTTGGTAGGTATCTTACCTTGTAAAATACCATTTACACAACATTAAGAAATCAAACGTCTAATTTTACTGTTTTTTGTCACAGTGGAGTTTTTGAACTGGGCGTCTCTCTGTGGTCTACATCTTAGTAGGCTCGCTGAGGATCTCATCATTTACAGCACTCAAGAGTTCGGCCTGATTCGCTTCTCCGATCAATTTTCAACTGGATCAAGCTTGATGCCTCAAAAGAGAAATCCTGATGGCTTGGAACTTGTCAGAGGAGCTGCTGGCCTACTTCTCGGAGATTCATTCGCGTTCAGTTGTGTTATTAAAGGACTACCAAGCACATATAATAAGGATCTACAATCAGATAAAGAGATTCTATTCCGTAGCTATGATAGATTGCTGGACTGTCTAAAAGTTACCACTGGAACTGTAAAAACAATGGAAGTAAGATAAGATTATTCTGTTCCGTCTTTACTTATCTAACGAGGTTTGTAGCTTAATTGACTATTTCCTGACGTAGGTAAACGCCAAGAGAGCTGTTAGCGGTTTAGATCCAGGGATGCTGGCGACAGACCTGGCCCACGCCTTGGTGCGTAAAGGCGTGCCCTTCCGCCGAGCTCACCACCTCGTCGGCAGCGCCCTTCGCCGCGCCACTGCACTTGATCTAGATCTGAGGCGCTTACCTCTTCAGGAATACATAGCTATTTGGTAAGCAGTAGATTCTTCTAGAGTTAAGATTTTTTTTTAAATTAAGATCTTTACCCTGTCCATCCAAAGGTTACCAGGAAGAGAACGCTTTCAGCGATAAGGTCGCCCATTGTCACACTTGTTTGTATGTGCTGTTAATTCTTTTTTGTTATTTTTCTTTTATGGTGTAGGTACAACTGTACAATAAAGCTATATTCTATTCTAAGATTTTTAACTAACAATTCCGACTTTCGCAGTTCAAATTTCGTCTACTACTTTTCAGCCCCGAGTTCGGTTCAGAAAAAGAGCTGAGCTCCATTTTTTCATGGGAAGCCAGCGTCGAGCAGTACATAAGCGATGGAGGAACAGCGAAGTCTTCCGTTATACACCAGATTTCAACATTGAGATCTTGGCTCCATGATCACTAGACCTGTTACTTAGATATCCAGTCAGTTCTGTAGTAGTTACGGAGTTGGAATTACAATTACATTTATTAATTCAAAAATAGAAGCATATATTTAAGTTTCAGTCTACATCCGTCACTGAACAAGGGTCATCTATCTAGGGGGGCGCATGATGACGTACAATGGATGGGATACAAATAAAATATTTACGTGTCCAATACCTACCTACATTGTGGTATTTATTTGCCGTATTGGCACAGCTTAATTTGTTATAGTGACGTGTAGGTATGGAGATAACAGAATTAGAACACTCACAGAATCTAATATCAGGTAATGTCTTTGCAAATAAAGGATGTTGGGAAGATAATAATAATTGTATTAGTGTTTCATCTAGCTAGAGCCTAAGTTACTGTAAAGGTGCCTTTCCACCAGAGCTAAACTACGCTACGTTGCTTGCTATGGATGCTTCGATATCCACTAATCATGTTCATGGGCGGTTGCTATGCTACGTGGACTAATGAACACGATTGATGGATGGATATCAAACGCATCCATATCAACGTAGCGTAGGTAGCACATCTCTGGTGGAAAAGTACCCATATTAACTTTGGCCAACCAAGTGTTTTTAGGTATTTTAATCCATAAGTTTCAAAAAATAAAAGAATTACGTAAATAATGAGTTGTCAAATAGGTATTATGATGACGTTGAGGTGGGTATCGGTTCGTGATCGTGAAGCTGTCTCGCACAGCATTGTGGGCCGCCTCGCGATTCCGCCTGACCGATCACCCTACAAGGAAAACAAGCGTACTCTCAAAGAAGGGGTATCTACTGCATTTTTTTTTTTAAATTAAGATCGCTTTAAAAATATTATAAATAAATAATAAATATCTTTGGACATTCCACACACCGTCATCTAGTCCCAAGCTAAGCAACTTAATGCTTGTGTTATGGTAACCAGATGACTAATATAATACTTAGATACATTTTTTTTTTTTTTTTTTTTTGTAAATACATACATATTATAGATAGAAAACACCCAGACACGGAACAAATATCTGCAGAACATACAAACATTTGTCCCGTAGCGGGGATCGAACCCGCGACCTCCGCATCTCAGCCGGGCGTTCACCCAACTGCGCCACAGTGGTCGTCGTGTGATTATGAAAGTTATTAATAAATAAAATGCGAGTCTTACACATTAGTCAAGTGATCAGCAGTTACAGTCCTAAAAAAATAACGAATCGTGAAAATTTATTTTAAAATTAAGTAGTAAAAATAAAGTTATTTTTCGGTACTTGGATAAACAACGACATAGGTACTTTCAGTAGTTAACAAAACTTCGAACTGCTAAAAACGTGCCCCCACGATATTTCACCCCCAACAGGTACGCCCACCAGCCACCCACCATGCTTTAGCAAACTCTCTGCAATCGACACACGCATTCTTTCATCGAAATCGAAGGAAGAAGACCGCTTATTTAAAAAAAAACTAAATATTTATCTTTCTAAAATCATAATTGCATGGTGTCAATGCGTCTTAGAAACAATTCTGTTTATGTATCTCTGATAAAAAAGTTTTCTGATTTTATACTTTCTCGGACCAATTCTTCTAATTATAAAAGTACATAAGACATAATTGGTAAGTAGAGTGACAAATATATTCCTTTACAAAATATTCGTATCATATGACATGTAAATCTCTACGGTTTCTGTTTGTGTTTGAATACAGATAAGACATAAGATAAGTTTGTGAAGAATACGAACTAGGTACCTACCTACCTATATATTAGATATTATTTTGAATGATGGCACTCAAGAACTGCATTTAAGCCCAATACATATTTGTAAAGCTTTCTTTTCCTTTGTGCCTGGCACTACACTATTGCATCATTTACAAATTTTGTTAAAAAATACAATTACAAAATATAGGTAACCATTGTAAATACTAACTTTTTTTACTATTCATAAAGCCTTGAATTTTTTTTTATAAGAGCAAACAAAGTTTTATATCAGAAACAAAAAATACCTACAATACTTAAAAACTTATTTAATAAAAATGAACTCTGTATTCTAACCTAGTATTACCTAAAGATAGAATACAGAGTTCAGGTCACAAGGGCTGGTGCTTACCTCCGACAAAGGATAAGTTTAGCCATTCAACGAGGTAACCATTGTAAATTGCTATTATTAATATTTGATTAATTAAAACAGTTAATGTGAAGTATAAACAATAACCTTGCAGATGAAATCTAATAAAAGAATACTGGCAAAAATAACGAAACCATACTGATCACATTTAAATTAATTTACGAAGATCCTAGTTCGACACCTGAGATTAACCGTTCTTTATCCTAAAAGATAATTTTTACTTTCTTGATATGGTTTTAATGTATCCCAAACCCCCTGGGGTTCTCTCATTAGACTTAAATCATCATAATTATTACATGAGAATCATGTTGTAGATATTATGCGTAAACATAGTCCTAATCTAGTCGTTTAAAAAATCGGTTCGTTTGGACAACTTTAGATTAAGCTACCTGTACAAATAATGCTTCAATCTATTTATTTGCAGGTAAAATAAAAAAAATACATTGGGACAAAAGAAATCTGCAAAAATGGGCCGAAGTTTTCTTCTGCTTTTGACTTTAATTGTAGTGTCGGAGAGCAACATTTACGAGGACTCTGAAGATGCTCTACCACGGAATGAGGTCCCACCATCTATACCTTATGAGATCGACGAAGAAGTAAGTGTGCCTTATAGACTACTGAAAATTTGAATTTTTGATCTCACTAATTATCGCATTAGATACCTTCTGTAATGATAATTTAGTTTAATAAAGAATTGAGAATTGAGAAATCTGAAACATGCTTTAACACCGCCCCTGAAACTTTTGTCCTATTCTGTTTCAAAATGAGATTTTAGAGTAGGTATACTTTACGTCATTTTATGAACTGCTTTTGAAGTAAGCTAAGGCGCTGACGTAAAGTTTGGACAATTAGATAGAACCTAAACTGAATTGTTTAATAATGCGTCATGATAAGCCCCCTGTTGTTATTATTTAACCGATTCATTGCGGATGGCACGGGAGCCGTGCCATTTTGAAATCGATAAAGATAAAGATAAAGATATATTTATTTGCAAGAACATATGTTTAACAATTAGGTCTTAATCCCACTAATATTATAAATGTGAAAGTTTGTGAGAATGTATGTCTGTATGTTTGTTATTCTTTCACGCAAAAACGGCTGGACCGATTTGGTTGAAATTTGGTATGTAGGTAGGTGATACTCTGGATTAACACATAGGCTACTTTTTATCCCGGTAAACAATCCCGGTAAAGAATCCCGGTAAACAATGTAGGAAAAAAAAGTTGTCTAGGAGCTTAAAACGAAAACGCTGCCTAAACCCTTTAAGATACACCAAAATAATGTATGGTGGAATTGTGTATCTTATATAGGTCTACAAAAAAGTCAGCGATAGCATATATCTATCTCTTAAGGATAACATACTACATGCATTTTAATACTTAAACAAATGGTCAATTCTATAGCGCTAACTTGGAAAGCTATTTACAAACATACAGTATTAATCCTTATCATTTTAAATAGGTTCGTTAGCAAGAGCATTTCATGTAGGGTGAACATGCCAGTTCACGACCAGTTAGTGGACTTGTCATCTTTGAAGTAACATAACTCTCAAATGTGACATTGTTTTGATACCAATTTTTACCTAGGGTTGAAGAAAAAACATCAAGGAATCGAATGAATGTAAGTTTTAATATAAATTATTATGGTTTCTATTAATTAATTAAAGATATAGCAAAAAGTGCTGTTTTGTTAGTTCCCGGACACTTGCGGCCAGCTTACGTCCGACATTTTCGTCAGTTTGCGACCACTCAAACGTTATTGAAAAAAGAGCCTTATCGTGTAGGCTTTAAGGTTCAAAATAAGAATATAAATGAAAAGTTTACATTGATTTACGAAACTGGCTTGTGGAATCATTAGACGCAAACTAACCTTCTTCAAAAGAATCTAGTTGGTTTACGACCTCGAAATACGAGACATTTTACATGTTTTTATTTGTGAAAATAGGATTGGTCGCTAGGTGACCGATTCCCGACCACCGAAAAAGCGTGATTTAAAGTGTCTGCATTTTAGGTTTAGGATTAAAATTTTGCTGGTCGGAATCTGACGTGAACATAAATAGACCTTTTGGAACAAAACTACAAGGTTCAACATGCCATACTATGGAGTATAAGCTAGAAAACGTAAAAAGAAGATAGGTCGAAAACAGTCATTTGCCGACCATGCGGTCGTAAAACAAAGAAAGTGCCATTTCAAACGCTAGTTTGGCGACCACCCATTATTTTAATTAAAAACATACATTTTTAAATGAATTGTTGCTTACAATATAAAAACATGTTTTTGTCTACACCCCAAGCTACATTTCGATGCGTAAATCTCAATAAAACATATATTTTCTTACGTTTGAAAAAGTGTCCTCTCACTATTTTTTTTGTACTGTTTTCAACCAACCTTCATGTTTTCACTACTGCTCATGTTTGGAGGCTCCCTGATGGGCACCACGTATCCCAGGACACAAATCGAGATGCGGGATGGGTGAAGGCTAGACTGATGTTTCATTTAAAAATAAAACGAACAAGATCATTAGTCAGTTTGACTTATTATAACGATTTTACGAAAAAATGGTCGTGAACCGGTGGTGGTCGGCAAACTGGCATGTTCACCCTACATTATTTTATCCTTTTACATCATGCAAATCAAATAAATACTTTAGGAGATATCGCAAAATCAAAATAACGCGCAACAAAATTAATTTCGTGTTGGGCCCGCGCGGGCGGCGGGGTGGGGGGAGCAAGTCGCTCATCGCTGAGTGCGTTTTCATACCTAACGTGAATTTACAAGGCACTATTTACAAGGTATCTATTAATGTAGGTACCTATTATTGTGATTACTTACCTACCTACGTAGGTTACCTACGTAGATTAGTATTTGATTTTCTTTTTTGTAGGTATCTATTAATAATAATCAAGTTAACCATGCAATGAAACAACGAAAACGTAATTTGTCTGTAATTAGTAGTTAATTACAAGCATTTCTTTGTTTTTGTCTTCATTGAACAGTTATACCTACCTAATCTTTCTGTTTTTGGTAACAATATACTTAGGTACCTACATTTTATGTGACGTCCCGGCTTCGCACGGGTGTAGGTAGGTACGAATGGAGCTACCGTGATAAAATATAGCCTATAACCACCCGGACAGTCTATTCTACACATCCGTGAAAGAATTTTTGAAATCGGTTTAGTAGGTAGTTTCGGAGATTACCTCCGTCAAACATACAAACAAATAACTCTTTATAATATTAGTATCTATAGATGTAGATAGTAAGTATAGATAGATAGGATAACACCAGCAGCGTGATATTGTTGTACCTACAATTAGAATAGAAATAGGAATAGAAAAAGAAAAAAAATTTTTTTTCCAAAAATACACATTAAAGACATAGATAGACATTAACAATGGAGAGGAAAATATGGCAAGGCAAACCCTCAGCATGTGCTTCAGCAGCACAATGGCTGATGAAGATTAGCATATTAAAATTAGGTATTGTATTGCTGTAATTTTAATTGAATAGGAAGGGGCAGATTTACCAATAGGCTGAGTAGGCTGGAGCCTAGGGCGGCAGATATGGTCCCAATTTTTTTTATTTTACAGAGAGAACTAAACAAATTACCTACCTACAGTTTTTTTTTTAAGTATAATCAAAATGTCAATCTTCTAAAGTGAAAATCAGTGTCAATAACCTTCTATGTCTTATTTTGTTTAAAAAATTTCGGCTCGCTGCGCTCGCATGATTACTTCTTCAATTTTATGAAGTGAACACCATTGTCAGCCTTCTATTTCAGCACAATGAGCAAAATCAAACCTTTCATGCCGTATTTGTCCAAAAAATTTCGGCTCGCTTCGCTCGCACGATAGCTTCTTCAACTTTCTGAAGTAAACACCAGTGTTTGCTTTTTTTTTCAGTACAATGAGCAAAATTAAACCTTTTTTGTCTTAAAAATTTCGGCTCGCTCAGCTCGCACGATTACTTCTTCAATTTAATGTAGTAAACACCAGTGTCAGCCTTTTATTTCAGCACAACGAGCAAAATCAAACCTTTTATGCCTAATTTAACTTAAAAATTTCGGCTCGCTTCGCTCGCACCATACCTTCTTCACTTTTCTGTAGTGAACACCAGTGTAAGCCTTTTATTTCAGCACAACGAGCAAAATCAAACATTTCATGCTTTATTTATCTTAAAAATTTCGGCTCGCTTCGCTCGCACAATACCTTTTCATCTTGAAAATTTCGGCTCGCTTCGCTCGCACCATACCTTCTTCACTTTCTAAAGTGAACACCAGTGTCAGCCTGTTATTTCAGCACAATGAGCAAAATCAAACCTTCCATGACTTATTTGTCTTAAAAATTTCGGCTCGCTTCGCTCGCAACATACCTTATTTGTCTTCAAAAGTCAGAAAAATTCGATCGCGATATTCCCGCGGGAACGGGACCTACGCGGGTGAAACCGCGGGGCGCAGCTAGTTTAGTATAATTTCCAATTATGTTCTACCTACTCGGGCATGCAAAATATTAATTAAGTAGTACATTATAATCTTATGTCTCTATAGTTTATAAATTCTTCAAGGGAGTAATAGCACCTATCCGTCAACCATTTTTTTAATTTGATGTTAAATAGATTGCCAGTCAGATTTTTAAGGTCGTCTGGTAAGTTATTGTATATTTTTATAGTCATAAAAAAGGCCTGGTGTCGTGTCATTGTCAAGTTATATTTGGGTGTGTGCAGTCTGCTATCAGATCCCTCTCGCAATCTTCTTGAACGAATTTCTCCCTTTTTTTTAAATAGTTCTGGATGTTGCTTTACAAACTCAGCTGCTAGCTTAATATACAGACAAGGTAGTGGAAGTATATGGTACTTCTTAAATAGGGGTTTGCAAGAATCCAAAAAATGAGCTCCACATAGAGAACGTAAGCATCTTTTTTGAACTCGGAATGCTCTTATAAAGTCAACGCTATTTCCCCATAAGAGCAGACCATATTGTAATGCGGAGCTCACATATCCATGATACGCACTCAGAGCCACTTCTTCTGACGCTGTCTCACGCAACCTTCGTAAAACATAGGCGTATCTTCCTAGTTTCTGACACATTGCATCAATTTGAGTCTTCCAGTTTAAGTTTTCATCGAGATGAACACCCAAAAATTTTGTAGTAGAGACTTCCGCAACTTTTAGGTCTTGAAAGTCAATGTCCAATTTAAGAGGGGTGCGACGATATGTTTGAAACTGCATTATTTTTGTTTTACTGATATTTACCTTAAGATTATTATTTTTAAGCCAATCAATTATATCACACATTGTATTATTAATTTCACTTTTAAATTCATTAGGATTATTGCTTTTAATTATTATTGTAGTATCGTCAGCAAATAAAATAGTTTCATGGTCTGTTGCACTAGGCAAGTCATTAATATATAACAAGAAGAGCACAGGACCAAGGATACTGCCCTGTGGTACACCAAATCTGTTAAACTTTGAAACAGATCTGTACTTTATTTTTCTAGACATTTCATTTATTCTGTTAATTTCTATAAATTGTTGTCTGTTTTGAAGATAACTCTCAAACCAGTCATTGGCTGTACCTCTAACGCCGTATTTTTGTAATTTCGTTAGGAGTTTCTTGTGATGTACAGAATCAAACGCCTTGCTCATGTCAAAAAACAATGAAGCAACTAGGTGATTTGAGTCAATTGATTCAGACACTAATTTAATAAAATTGAAATTCGCTAATATGGTTGATTTATTTTTAGAATTTTAGATGATAATTCCTTCAAATTAAGTTTTAGGGAGATCTATCCCAGAACAAAACTCTTTTATTTTTAACGTTCAACAAGCTTGTAGCATTCGTTTCTGGATATTGTATTGTTTTTTAAAAAACAGGGGTCACCAACCTTATTGAAAAATAATGAGGATTTTAAAATCTTAATCTTTCGAAATCTTAAAAACGTAAGCAAACTGTGGATGACGAAAACGCCCATGTTTACTACGAGTTTATACTATGTTAGTACTATGTTTACTCGTACCTTATAAAAACTCAAACTGATCCTACTTTGTTTTTTAAAATCCAGCAAGATTATGTAAACTTGTTTTTAACTGCTTAGTATGAAGGTTTTGCTGTTTTCACATTGATGTCTTTGTTTTTTTTTCATTGATTTCCATGTTTTTTTAGTATCCTCTTGTATAGATTACAAGTGTTCTGAGTTTTCCCAGTCTTGTGAATATGTTTGCGAATTCTGCTTGAATATATTTTGGTCATCGTCGTCGCATTGAGTTGAGTTTCAATTTCTGTCTCGGGAATATTCTTTTTTTTACGCCGTAATTCTTAAACAACAATAAGACAATAATTTACTTTGAAATACTTTTAATTTATTATCAGGAAAATCAAAACAATATTTTAGAACTAACTTCAGTAGAAAAGGTTTATCACACCTTTATTAACACTAGAGGACTCGCGCGCCAAAATACTCCTAGAGTGCTCGCGCGGGTCACATGTGTCACCCATTATGACATAGGTTTTCTTTCTTACCACTCATGTTTGATAATAAAAAAAAGGTATAATGATACAAATCAACTTTATTTCTTACTAAATACTTTCACAAAAGTCAAAAATTGCTTAATTTATATGAATTATAAAACAAATTGTTAACCTCTCTAAAATTTACCACATTTTGTACTAATTGAGATCAAAAAGTTTTTTATTCTCTGAAACACATTAATTTGATAAAGAAATCATCTTATTACAAAGTTTACGAACACATTGTTCCTATTCAATAGCATTTTCGTCACAGCTAGGGCACACTATGATTTGGTGATCCGGACAAACACGCCTATTACATTTACCGCATTGTTTGCGAGTGCTTCGATCTCTTGCTCTACTGCAGAAGTCACATCGTCCTTTACCACTCCGTATAGGCAAGTTTTGTACTTGCGGGTTTTCCGGCAGCCCCAGAAGAAGCCTGGCTTTTAATTTTATAGCTTTGGGTATATTTTCTTGGGAAATACGTCGCGTAATAAGCGGTTTCACAAGTTCAAATCCGACCTCTTGCAAATATTTTCGGCGGATTGTCTTGATGTGGTGATTGTTCAATTGATAAATCACTAGACCGTTTATACCAGCCATGTTCAGAAAATTATAGAACAATGTTAGAGGCCATCGTCGGCTATTTCGCGTTACATCATATTGACGACACATTTTGTCGAAAACATCAACTCCGTATTTCGTGTGATTGTAATAAGTAATTATTTCGGGCTTTCTAGCTTCTCCACTATCGGGGTCAATTTTATCGTCATTGTGCAGGGTAGACAGTAGTAAAACGACTTTATTTCTTTTTGGTACGTAGCTGACCAGTGTACAATTCGATTGGAAACCAAAGGTGGAGTCTCGTATTTCCCTGTTCTGACTGGATTTGAATTTCTGAGGTATCTCAGGTTTATTCTTTTTTAGTGTTCCAACTACTGTGATGCTTTTTTGCAGTAGCTCTTTGCTCACAGGTACACTCGTGAACCAATTGTCCATTGTCACATTACACCCCGATCCATATAAAGGATTCAAAATTCTATAGATTATGTCTGGAACTTGATTTGATAAGCGATATGGACCTTCTGGCTGCTGACCAGCGTACACTTCAAAATTGCACACAAACGGATACTTGACATCTACCACCATAATTATTTTGATACCAAATTTACAAGGCTTGTTTGGCATGTAAATTATAAATCCACAACGACCTTTGAACGCTACAAGCTGTTCATCAAGAGTCACGGCTTCACTTGGTGTATAGTATTCTTTGCAGTTGCGAAGCATGATTTCAATAATTTGACGTATCGGTGCTAAGCGATCGATTTCTTGACGTGCTGCTCTAGTCCTAACGTCATCAAAGCGCACACATCGTAACAGGAATCGAAATCTACTCTTCGACATTGTGCTATATACTAACTCGATACCAAGGCCCTGGGAGTTGTCCCAAAAGTCTTTGAGGTTCCTTCGTCCAGCTCTACTAACTCCTATCACCAACAACAAGCCGACAAAAGCTTTCATTTCTACCAAATCCGTGGGTGCAGCATCTCTTTCTCTTTGATATCTTTGTTTGACTGTGTCAATATAAATATTTGTGCATTCCACAATAATACTCAAAACACCAGTATCAAAAAATAGCAAAAAAGATTGGAGTGCAGTCGCAGCATCTCTGGCAATACCCTTCGGACCTGGAGGTCTCGTCATAATGTTATGGGCTCTGATTCTAGTTGAAGCTGGTGGAATTTTGCTCCATTTCGTCCCATTACGAGATTCATAAACAGCAAGCTGTGACAAAGGCATATTATCTTCGTCTTCATCAGATACATTGTCACTTTCTTGTTCCGTGTCAGAAATCTGTGGAGAACCAGTTGGAACTGTTTCTTCCTCTGGATCACTATCGCCATCATCGTCCTCTGAGGCGCTGCTTTCTGCTTCCTCTAGCCACCTACTTATAGTCAAATCATTCGATGTCGATGCCATTACAACCTAAAACAATAGGATTAACCCGTAAATTAATAGGTAATAAACATTTTGGTCATGTAAATACAAAACAAATTAGTCAAAAAGAATAAGTTGATCATAAAACATGTAAAACAAGAGGGTATTAAATAACTTACATGAAGATATACTTGATTTTCAATCACGATGGTAAGGTTTCTAAAACTTCCTCGAACGCTCGCGCGGGTGACATGCGTCACCCACGTACTTTATAATTGCACTGCGCACAAGTCGATGCGCTTAGCAAGATGGCGCACTACTGGTGTGTGGGACGGTCCATGCTTGAGGAATACCTGAGAGGGCAGCACTGTAGCGCGATTCGTTCAAAAGTTATTTATCAATCTTTCGCCCTGGGTGGCATATGTCACCCGCGCGAGCCCTCTAGTGTTAAAAAAACCAATTACCATCTATTTCCAAAAATACACTTATTTTTGCACTTATTATAACTTGAAACGATCCTTCCTGACCGTTCCCGTTAGATTTCGATGATAAACTTAAAGTTTTATGCCTGGAACGACGTAAAAATTGTAAAAAACACTGTTTTCTTTTCCGCATGGCTGAAGACACAGGAGCCGCGTCATTTTATCGTATGGCGGGTGGCGCGGCAGCCGTGTCACGGTAGTTTTGTTCATCGCCACAGTTAGAAGTATGCAAAATTAGGCATCGCAACCAATCGGTTAATTATTGACGAATAATAAAATAAAAACAACATTTTATTATTGGTCATCGTTTATCATAGAAATAATTCATTTCTCATATAACTAGTGTTTCAAAAGCCTGCTTAGCGTGGTTTTTGGAAAGGGCTTTAATTCTGCGGTGAGGCTACGCCATCTATAATCCCATTACTGGAAGTGTCCGGAAAATACTCCCTCGCAACGTTCCGCAATGAATACTTCCACTTCACTTACACTCCAAATTGATCCCTACACTCAATTTATCTTTTCATTTCCCAGCGGCATCAAAGTAATGTAATCGCTTATGGATAACAAATTGCTTATTATAATAGCGTTCTGTAGATAAGTAAATATATACAAATTACTCGAATACCTGACTAACATCTATTTCTTTTTTCAGTACATTCGCCATATTTCTTCAATAATGAACGCTTACAGAAGTGATATGGGAGGACGTCTTATTATTGAAACAAACTCTCAAATCGACACCAGATTCAAGACATGGAAAAGGAATGCAGACCTCATAAATTCTCTCTTAGCTCTACCGAAAGGAATGAACGACGCCGGACGCTGAAGTTTCACGACTAAGATCATTTTTACTAAATTAATTTAAAACTTACATACTTTATGAAACATGTCACTGTCGTTCTGACCACCTGACACCAGAGACGAATATATATTTTGTTGCAAATAAAAGTAAAATTGTTGTCAAAAACATTACATTTTATTGTACCTACCATATTTTATTTTAAAGTTATTTTAGTTTCCCCATTGAGGATCTAAGATACATTTATGTAACTAACACATTAAGAGGTATTTACATTTATTTAAAAACAACGATATTTTTTTTACATTTACACACATTTTTGATTTACTTTTCAGTGATTCCAACATACATCGTGTACATACTATGCATAGTTACATAATTCCTAAATATTTTTTGTTTGTTTTTTTTCTTGTGTACTACAATTTATTCCAATGTATTTAGACCCTGTCGAGCTACATTTTTACTTTAAGTTGATAATCTTACCAGTTTTTGCATAAATAAATTGCGTCTCAATAATATATACGGCAATCGACAACAGACTAGCCGTTTTGAATGACATAAAGTATCTTAAACTATTGTTCGTAATATAAAAATAAATTATAACTATCACATTGAATTTTAAGTTTAAGAGAGACCTATGTTACGATACGAAATACATTAGTGATGTTTTAACTAAATGTTTAGATTTACTCATTTCTCGTAAGTACATAAGACACTCTTTAATGTTTGACACGAAGTGGAATACCTAGGTATGGCATAGTTACGTAACATGTTATTTTCAAAAACGGCAGTTTATATCGTCATAAGTGTGTATCGATAATATACATAATGGTTAGAAATTATGTATAAACGTTATCATAATTACTCTACTTTAAGTAGTAAATAGTAAGCTAAAACATATAATTACAATCACAAAGGTTCCGGTTGTAGCTTACGAACAACTGCTGCGGCTAAAGTAGTGTTCACTGACAAAAGTTATGTATCATAAATTTAGACCATTTTAAGAAAGAAAGAAATACGATTAAATTTTTAGCACAGGCGGCTGCTTATCTCTTGCAAAATCGGTATGAAAGAGACCAAAAAACAAGGCGCCACCTCCATGGAGAGAGTATAGCAGCTAAAGTTTTACTGTGTCATCAAATTCAATAGTAACTATAAATCTATCTCCATACAGCGGTAAACATTCGGAATCCTCGCGATATATTCGTCGGTGGAGGTGGCACCAAAGTCCTTGCTAAATTGAGATTAATTGTTGGATGCATATGAATAATGGGTTGACTTTTATTAAACGGGCATTACTGATAATGACGCATCATAACATAATCGTGCCATAACCGTATCAAGAAAATACTAATTCATAGTTTAATTATTTAAGGACCGGTCATATGACGCTTAGGTGTCGGAGTGGGTGTTGTCTGGAATTATTCAATATGAAGAAATTTATTTTGACTGGCATGTCAAATTACGGTCATAGCACGGTAAGGATCTTTATTCCACACTTACGCCCGAATACTGAAACGCTACTAATGTAAGTGGTACCTACTATTATACCTATATTATCTGTGGTCGTACTTAACTGACATTAGATGACGTTTGTCTATGCAAGTCCGACAAAACGTGTCCACTAAACTCCGAAATTTAACTAGAGTTTAAATATCCGGGCGTTCAAGAATCAAAAGTACTTGAGTTACCCTAGAACTTGAGTGAGAAGCCAGGCGCGACGTTGAGTGATCGCTGGTGCAGTTGAAAGCCGAGCGAGTCGTCTGAATCACCGCGCGAGTAGTGCGCATAGGCGGCCCCGCCGGCGGGAGGGCGCGGGCTGTGCGTCGTGCGCCTGTTGCCTTCAGACTTGGCGGGCCAGGTCGGGAACATGGCAGGATCTATCGCTACTGGTTGCTCCTGGAAATCAAAACAGATGTTAGACAGAGGAACAATGTGTATAGAAATATGCGTAATAGTTTTTAGTACAAGTGTGTGTTGTTTTGTAAAATTCTAAACCGAAACATAGTTGCAAATGCTAACAAATAAATAAATAAATATCCTTGGACTGTTGTGTACCTACATATACGCATAGAATCACATGTGATGTCGTAGTCGTAAAAGGACGAATAACAAGTTACAAATAAATGCTAAAAGCTATAAAAAAACATTACACAATAAGGGTGTTTATTGTCTTATTCATAAAAACTTGACAATTTAATACAGGTTTAAAGAACATTTTTTTCTTGTCACCCATATGTCAACGAAAAGAGATAGCAACAGATTTAATATGCGTTTTAGCTAATACAGGTTTAATACAGGTTTTAGGTCGAATATGCATAATGGGGTATGTATATACTTAGCGATAAATATGGCGAGTAAAATCATCACTACAGCCCGAATGTTCCCACTGTAGAATACGACTCTTCCTCTAATAAATCCTTTAGTTTCTGAACTTACCTTAAAATATGCATGTTCTAACGCAGCATCAGCGGTGAACCGTTTAGCAGGATTGTATGTGAGGAAGCCGTTGAGTAGTGTGAGTCCCGTTTCTGAGAGCAAGTCGGCGCCGATGCGCTGCCGCAAGCCGCCGGGAGGGTGCTCCGCGAACGTCATCTTCTGAACGGGAGGCAGCTCGTTGTAGCCCGGCCACACTTCCTCCGACGGAGTACCTAGATCCTGTAAACACATTACAAATTATTTATTGCGTTTTATTTGTTAGTAAAAGATGTTTAAGTGAGCTTCAGTACATCCATAATAATCAGCATCTTTTGCATGTTATACATTTACAAAACCGTTAATTAAGGATTAAATTAAACTGTTAGCTGAAAAGCAACAAGGGTATTTAATTATTGTTCATTATTACGGCGAAAAATGATCTTAGAACAAAACTTAGGGGAAAATTCGACTTAATCAGACTATTACCATGACTGACAATTTTAAGGAGTTTCTTTGAACAGTTCTTGGCTTTGATTTTATGTTCAAAAACTTAAGATATTTTGTAAGTTGTAGGAATCACTTACACTAACTGATTTCTTTACTTCGTCATCGTTTCGGGGTTGATTTCAGTCAATCCACACAAACGTTGCCATAATAGAATAAAAGAATAAGTAGAAAAAACTCTAGAATCTACGACTTTGGTAAGAAACCGAAGCACCATCCCAATAGGCCATTACACCTTTAATCATAGATTAAGTCGAATACAAACCTTAAAAATGCGATTCAACTGGTCAACTTCAGATTTCCCGGGGAATAAGGGGTTCATTGCGATGAATTCCGCGAAAATGCAGCCAACACTCCACATATCAATGTGAGTAGAGTACTCCTTACAACACAGGAGCAGTTCTGGAGCGCGGTACCACAGAGTGACTACGATGGGGGTGTACTGACGTAAAGGCGATCCGTACTCTCGGGCTAAACCAAAATCACCAACCTGTAAAACGAATGGTAATTTTTCATTGGCATAAAGATAACTTCTTATCAGGTATTAGGTACTATCAAATAAAATCAAAGCCAAGAACTGTTCAAAGAAACTCCTTAAAATTGTCTACAAAAGTAGCTAAATAAAAGCTAAATCTAGTCACGTATCACCACGAAAATGACTTGATGAGCATATGTTTTGCTTGGTTAAACTCTCTTTTCTCTTACATGCGTGATGCTATTGTAATCAAATACTAAATTTAAACAAAATTTCAATAAACGTGATCACGCACGACTTTATTCCCAATGTATGGTAGACAAATTCTTTCTGATCTTTGGGCATTTGTAGAACTTCCTCCTCCTCCGAATCCTAAGAAAGATGTCTAAGGGATATTAAAATACAATAAAATAGTAATTGCAATTTAATATATTACCTTCAACACTCCTTTATGTGATAGTAAGAGGTTACTAGTCTTCAAATCTCTGTGCAGTATCCAATTATCGTGGAGATGATGCACGGCTCTCAGCAACTGGGTCATCAAACATTTCACTTCTCCTGTAAATAATTAACAAATAATTAAATAAATATTCTTGGACACAACGTCAGCTATTCGCATGCTAAGCAAATGATAGCTTGTCGACTGACATACTACTTTGAAATTATGAATATTTCATTGTAAATACATACATTTATGATAAGAAAAACTCAAAGCCCTGGAACATATTTCTGCAGAACATACAAACTTTTGTACCGCAGCGGAAAATCTCAGTATATCTATAGCTGAGCAAGATGTTGCGGGTTTGCATTAAATAGCGATTCAAATATTCGGGCTCAAGGCTGTCAAAAATGAACAAGTTATCTTAATAATATACCTATTGAATCCTTAACTATGACGTTTACCTGGAAGGAATACTTGTTTCTTTCCCCGCATTGTCTCCATTAGACTCTTGAGGTCGTGCTCTACATAGTCCATGACGATGAAAATCTTGTCCATATTGGATCCGACGACGATCTCACGGACTGTCACGATATTAGGATGTTGCCCCTGTAACAATCAGAATAGGATGTGCGACTCGTTAGAACATGAAATAAGACGGGCCTTTTTGTATCAAATCCATTTTCCTGCCGACCTCTTACCTATTACTCAAGATGTAAATCATCTGAAAATGTATACTTCACTTCACAGCTATACCGGTAGACAAAATAATATCAATTACTTAGCGTAGGACACGTCCAATTGCATATAGATTTAAGGAAATGAGGTACATTTAACATTAAAATACTTTAGCGAATAGAAGATTGGCCAAATATTATTGTCACATATTTTCCAAAAACAGAATGTAAAACAAACAACCAAAAAATTTTAACGTACTGGTAACGCCAACCTTAGTTCATACGACGAGATGGATCACAAGACGATTTCATCTAAAACTAAATTGTATACATAGACAGAACAATAATTTGACATGCGATACAATGAAAAAAATATATTAAACCTAAACCTATGTAACCAAGCTGAGATTGTTTCCAAAGACAGATTTATCATGTTTTTGGCAAATTTGATTTCATCAGTAATGTCTGCTAGGAATCTCGATTTGAATAGTGGTACACTTCACTGCATCGCCGGAGGCCATATTATTTAAATACAATTTACACCATAAAGTAAATAACAATCTGATCTCTGTTTATCATCTCTTATTCATTTATAAATGAATAATGCAAATGAGATTTTTGTTATTCACTTTTTACATTGGCTTTGTCTTACATAATGTTTTTGGATCGGAGTGTATAGTAAACAAAATAATATACATAAATTCATAGAAGTTGAACAAAACAAGGTCTAGTGTATGCGACTATGTGATAAAATTGGTATGTTTACTATGTGTGGGGAGCAATGGGGAAATTGGTGGTCACAGTGAAGTATTTACGACTCACAATCCAACAATATTGAATTTGATTTAAATGCAATTACCTGATTTCATATGGACCACTTTGGCTGTCAAATTCAAAGGTACGGGCTCGTATTTCAGTCAGAATTGGGTTAAAACTAAACGTAACTACATATTCTTAAATTCATAATAATATGTATTTTAAAAACATGCGCATTGTGCAATGCTAAACACTTATGCTTAACTAAAACTATCACATACGAGTCTATACCTCCAATTCGTAACAGATCTGTTGGAACGATTGTCGCTGAAGTTACTGTGTGTATGTATACTGTGTTTGGATAGAATTAGAAGCAGAATGAAGAATACATTTTCAGATTATTTACACGCTAATTCGTATAAAAACAAGTTATTTCATGATATAGATCCCATGGGTAAACCGAAACGAAAGCACATTCAATTACATTTTACCCTAGATTACGAAAGCCACGGGTATTCTGTGTACTTACCATGTCATTTACCAATCAATCTACACGCGTTAGTCGTGTAGTTATTAGACAGGTTTTGTATGAAAATTTGTCAGCTGTGCAGTGTAAATACTTTATTTTTATTACAGCTCGCTAACGCGCATGCTTATTGGCAGGTGGCAGGGCATGGTAATGACTCTATAAATATATCTGATCTGTATAAAGTAGTTAGTGAATAAATTAAATTTATTTTAACTAACTACTCAAGATCATGTAGAGGATCTTTTTATATAAGGCGAGAACCAAATACACCTACCTTATACGTCAGTAATCCTAAGCCTAATCGACTATTACCAAAATAATGTAGGTAATACATTTTGTACAAGACCATTCGTTTGAAATAATATCATATCATGAAATAAATTGCTTATAAATTACACAAATCAAATCGTATAACAATAGAAGTACATTTCTGAAGCAAGTACAATTAGTAGCAGTAGTCCTCTTCGTACGACAGTGAATTTGTATTTGCCTCGTTCATTTTGTAGGCATTAAGTGGATGTTTTGAAGTCGGTTTGTTTTTATCTAGTAATAGTGTACGAACATCCAAAGAAGATTAACAGAACACATGATAGCAACTTTACTCTCAAATAAAACTGTCGAATTGTTATATTAAAATACGATATAAAATCAACAAAATAATAGCAGGTACTAAAAATTTTACTATTGTATCAGAAAAATTTAAAAATCTTAATAAAAGTTACGACTTCGAGTTCGAATCCTGCCGAAGTCGTAACTTTTATTAAGATTTTTAAATTTTTCTGATGAAATACTTATGTGTGGTTTAACACAGAAATAAAAATATAAAACTATACTATGGCAGACAAAATGTTTTGCTAAGTATATCCATCAACGAATCTACAACGATGTTAATTATTTTTTACTAAAACACCCATAGCAGAGGGATAAAGCTAAGTTGAAAATGAAACAGGTTATCAATGACATTTGTTTGAATTTTAGTTTATATTCCTCTAACATGTATATTTCATATTTTCAAAACATAACGCGCTACGAGGTATTCTTGCTTATTTTGAAAGTCAGCTATCAGCTCAAGAAAAATATAAAAAACTTATGTATACTCACTCACCCTAACATATCATTTTAATGGGGACTTCGTAACGAATTCTATTTTTTGTTTTTGATGAAAAACTTATCCAATCTTTAGATTAAAGTGCTTAATTACCTAGGTGAGTACATAGCATAGGGTAGGTTAGGTACTTACAAACTATTTGGATTCAACTTCCAGTGAGTTTAAATCAAATGAATGATTTACCAAAGAAGTAAGTTATAACTAAATCATGGAAATAACATTCATATTGTAACTGGCTTCAAAAAGGAGGAGGTTCTATGTTCCATCGCTGTGGAAACACAAAAGAAAATTGTATATTGTACGTTGTAAGTGGTCAGATACTTTTTTTCTTACAAAATTTAAAGAGCTTGAAAAACTTGCCACTTGTCATAGTTTGGGCACTTAAAATGCTATTTGTTTTTTGGTAACGTATGTGTTGTCTAAAAGTATATTTTTCGCCAAATAAACAATATCGATTTATAAAATTGATATTTACAAAGAAATAAAATGTAAAATGACCCTATGAATACAAAAAATAAATTGTGTGAAAAACAATTCAAGAAAATCGCATTTTAAAAAACATGCAAGGCAGGTGAGCCGCGAAACGGAGATTTAACATTGCTTTGTAATAGCGAATAAAAGCCATACATTTTTGCTTTAGATATATCTAGGAGCACAAGACGTTTTTCGAAACGAACAATTTTACATAAAAACTGCGTTTTTGTATAGCGTGTGACATGCTAGTTTGCAGCAGTACGTTGAAGCAATGCAAACGCGTAGCAAAAATAGTCGTGTGCATATAAGTACTACTGTAAGTACTAAATACTATTTCCATGCAAGAAGCACTTTATTGTGTTGAGGTCTTCAAAAGGGGTCACCAGAAACCAAAATCGAGGTGCAAAACTATGATTTGAGAGAAACTGAAAACGATGACCTTACCTCTCTTGCGCAGAAACGAGCTTTGTTAACACGGGCGTCTTTTAACGTAGGTTTGCTTGAAAATTGTAAATTAAAAAGTATAATAATTATATTTTCTTGCATAGAAGGTATAAATTAGTTAGGAGCATTACACTCTTTGCATTGGTTGGCACTAATCTCTAGCTGACACTAGGCGAAAGTGAATTTTCGAATTTATTATAATTAACCTACTTATCCCACCATCAAGCAAAGGTCTCCTTATAAAGGTAATTACAATACATTTTTTTTAAGAAATTTAACTTGGAGCGAGGAATACGTTCGTTTTACATTCTAATTCGATGGTAGATTCTTACTAAACTGTGCCAACGGCAATGGAGTAGCCATTAAAACAATTTCCTAGCCAAGTAGGGGACAATTGACAAGTCAAAAGCAAATCTACAAATTATACTCGACTACCTACTAGCCACATACAAAGCACGATGTAAATACAGGCTTATCTCAGCTGCCACGTTGTAAGAAGCCCGTGAAACCAAAACTCGATTCCGCAGGAAGTTTAGCAAGGCCACACGTCGACAACTTGAAGTGAAGATCTGATCAAAGGAATACTAATATAATTTGACTTTTCAGTGTCACCGGGAAAGTATGTAAGAAAAGCCGAAAATGAAGCCCTTTCAATGGAAATTGAGCATGCGTTGTAAAAGTTTTACGCGTCAAAATGTTAATTATTTAATTCATTTCCGTGGACGATATTTTATTCCCTTTCCGGCATTCTTTGAAACTACATACTTCTCCGGAAACACAGGCATTTTCATATTATTAAACAACAAAGTAAGGCATTATGAATGATTACGAATATTTAAATTAACAACATGAAAACATTGTTTAGTTGAAAACAAAGCATGAGTCATATTCAACTCATTTTGTATCAGAATAAATGTTTATTTTCTGATTTCAAGTTTATTGTTAATTACTCACGATATTTTTACATAGATATCTTTTTCTGAAAACCTAACCGACCTGCTAGTAAAATAAAATAGAATTTATGAGGATATTACAGACAATAGTTAAGGAAAACATAAATTAATACAAAATGTAACAAATTGTAAAAATAAAAGTGAACAGAGACATCATACAAAAGCAATTTTCAATAATATAAGTATATATTTAAATGGCTATAGTAATATGGCTTTGACCTATAGGTTATTCTTTTGTATCATGCTTGAGATTACATTTCTTATGTGTTCTTATTCACTAGTTACCTGATACCACTGTCTTGTCTCGTCTTACCTGGTCGTTTAACAAGGTATAGTATAATCGCTATCATAGATGTTCTGTCAATACCAGACCTTCGATGTTCGTACGCTTAGTAGAATTAAGATTGGGAAATTACTTTTTAAGGAACATAACGTTCATATTGTTAAAGATCGTGATGTATTGTCCCCTGCAATAAATTCCTTATAAGATACTTAGGCCCGCCCGTGTATCGAAGTTGTTACCCGTGCAATAGGGTCACACCTCTAGCACTACCCTCTTGCAGGTAAGAGGTCGGGGCCTGTAGGAATAAAATACAAGGCATTAATAAAGTGAATAGAACACATGAGCCATCGAGTGCTTCACAGCTCGCGGCTCAAACAAGCTGCGAGTATTCAACTCTCTAAATATTTAGAAATACCTTCATCGAGAGCAGTGATGCATAATGATGGCTCAGGTGAGCTTACTTTAATATACAAAGAGAATGTGATCCTACCTTCAATAGTGTGTTGATTTCCCTCAATGAGGTGATTGGAAATCCTTCCTTTTCCTTTTCCATTTTGAGTCGTTTCAAAGCGACAATTTCCTCAGTGGTTTTGTCGCGAGCTCTGTAAACAACGCCGTACGTGCCTTCCTCTATTCGATTCAGACATTGAAACTCCTCAACCGATCGACAGCCCTATAAAATGTTACAAATTACACATAAATAAAACATACATACAATGACTTTTTAAACAACATCACAATGATTCATCCATTTCAAAACGGCAACAGGGAACAAACAAGCATGTATGTAATAAATAAATCTGCTAAGAACTTTACCCTGTGAATAAATAAATTATTTATTATTCTAATGACAGTCTACTATACTAATCATTAATGTTATTTCAAAATAAAAGGAAACATAGGTATATGTGAATCTTAATAATAGTTTCGATTCCGGTACGATAGGACACTGGCCGAGTGGTGAAGCACTTAGCGTTTAGGGAGATTGCTTGTATCAACGCTGGTTTGAGTCCTGCCTGTGTCGTAACTTTTATTAAGATTTTGCAATTTTTTGATGATGAATATAGGAAATCAATTACCTGTAGGGCGGGAAAATATGGAGGAAGAGCACTGATGGTTTCTTCCCTTATTTTAGCTTCTTCGTCATCATCAACATGTTTCTCATCTTCAGTAACTTTACCATTTTCACCTTGAGGTGGAGGAGAGAACGAATGTGACCTGCTTCTGCTTTTAGAGCGAGATAGTGATCTGAAACAAGTGGGATTCAATTTTACAATAGAATAAACAAATTGATAAGATTATTTACGCATACAACAAACAAACAGTGGCACGGACGGGAAGTGGAAACTTGTTTAAAGTTGGTTAAAAAAATACAGTCAAAATAACTTTGTATACCTACTTACTTTTAAAAACCTTTCTTAGACTTAAATTAATAAAAAGCAAGATATTCACCTTCTAGAAACGTGAGACAATGGCGATCCTTCATCACTTTTTGGAGAGGGAGATTTCGACTTAGAGATTTGTATAGAACTATCATCCACTTGTTCATTCTCAAAATCGACTGACTTCTCTCTTACTTCTTCTTTGTCTTCCGATTTTGAATCATCACCAGTCTCTGAACCTGTGCTAGTGGTGTCATCGTCAGATTCACTGTTGGTGTGCTCACCTGAAATAACCACTTGCTACACACGCCCCGCCCATTTTTTTGCCGTTGATTCACATCGCCTTTTTATGACCTGCGCGCGTTGCACATGCACATGCACACATGTTGCACTTGAGAGTTTTTATGATGGAATTCATTGGAATTGGACCCTACTTGAGTTAATGTTTTTTGTCGAGGTTGAATAGGCGCTTTGAATGACACCACTTTTTGTATGAGTATGAAGGGTATGAAAGCAATAAAAAAAGGTCAGCACAAAAAACTTCGAAAAAAAATAGACCTTTAGTTAGACAATGACTTTTTATTTAAAAATAAAGGGATGTACTATATTTTGGGCGATTTATTTGTGTTGGTAGATTAAATATGAAGCAAGAAAAAACAAAACAAAGCCTTCCATAGTTCAAAAATAATAATTAGCAGGTCTGCAAAACCCATACAAAAATTTGTTAGCATATACCGCGACGCATTATAGTTATTTTATAAACAAATACAGTTTAATTTGTTAAAATAATAGTATTTTCTGAAACCTTATTTTAAGCCTGATAATAAGTTATGATTGTAATGATCTTAAAATAAACGAATACATCAAAATATGAAAAAGTAAATACCAAGGTACCTTATTCCTAACAAATTATTACTTACCAAATTTCTGATAATTAAATCACTGTCAACACAAAACTATAACTTAAACAGGTACTTATTGAACTTATGAAAGGATATTAATCACAATAAACACAGAATAGCACAAAATTAAACGTTTTCAATCACTAAAACACTCCGACACTTCAACGTAAACAAACAAAATGGCCGCACCCGTGTGGTTCGGATTTCACAATTGTTTACCATAGAGTTTGAAAACATTTCAATTGAATGACAGACATGCCAATCTGGTTCATATTAGTGGGAAAGGGATGGCATTCGTTCCTTACGGCTATTTGTATTAGAAAAAGCAGGACAGAACGATTTCTGTCAAGCGGGCAGGATGTTTACTTTAGTAAACATGGTGCATCGAGCGACCTTCAAAAATGTTTACTATAGTAAACATTGGTGCTATAAGCGGATAATAAAACATTTAACACAGAACTACCGCCGCATATAGGTACGTAAATAGTCTTAATAGACGCAACAAAGTGTAAACTCAACCAGCGCTTCGGCGCAGGTAATACATAAGCATGCCATTTCATTCTATTATAATTATGTCTGTGTCACACTCGTAAACTCCATGTGAGGTACGTAAATAGTCTTAATAGACGCAACAAAGTGTAAACTCAACCAGCGCTTCGGCGCAGGTAATACTTAAGCATGCCATTTCATTCTATTATTATTCTGTCTGTGTCACGCTCGTAAACTCCATGCTATGACATGAGAAAATTAACTCTAAACCAAATCATAAGGCTGCGCCGCGCCGGGGTTTTTCTACCAATACAGCATAGAAAATTTAGAAAAATTTTCTTTACTTACCATCTTCAGGCTCTGACTGAGGAGAAACACTCTTCAATTCTACATCACTAGTATCTGATACAGTGACTACTGAATTGAAGGCTGGGGAATGGCTTATTTTGCTCTTTTTGGTCAATGAATCATCAGGCGATGGAGAGCGCTTCTTGCCACGACGTCTGCGTTCTTCACGCCGTGCCTCAAGTTCGGTGCGCGACTCATACTTTCTTTTCTCCATTTCACGATCTATAAAGAGTAAACACAGAAAACATTGATATGATGCTACTTTTTATTATAATACCACTTCAAATATCAAGTAAAAGTTGTGTAGTAACAAGAATTTAGACATTAATTTATAATTAACAACATACCTGCTTCAAGCAATCTTTTTCTTCTCTCCTGTTGATTTTTATCTAGTGCAGTGTACCGCTCAGCCTTAGTGTCCTTTTCCTCGGTGGTTTTAGTTGTGTCTTGCAGTTCCTTAGAAATTCTTTTACTGAGTAATCTGGACCTCAGATCTTCTAGTTCCTTATCACCAGAGGTTTTGTCTCTATTTTCCTTTTCATTATTTTGATTGGCATGGCTTTCCTCTGACAACAACCTTAACCTGGATTCAATCCTTTCAGTCCCTTGTCTTTTTCTATCCCCCTCAGCATATTTATATTGGCGTTCACGGTTCAAGTAAGCCTCTCTTTGAACATCTTTCTCTTTATAAGTGTCTCGGGTCCGAGGTATATCTCTAAATGATGCATTAGCATTGTCTCTGTTATACATTTCCCTTTCTTTATAATACTCCCGCTCTCCTCTTTCTCTATAGGGATCTTTTTCTCTGTAAGCTTCTTTTTCTTTATGGACTTCTTTTTCTCTCACTTCCCTTTCACGGTACATCTCCTTATCCTTTTCCCTATATGGCTCTTTGTTATCTCTATACAATTCTTTGTCCCTGTAAGCATCTTTTTCTCTGTAAGTTTCCTTATCCCGATAGGCCTCCTTTTCTCTGTAAACTTCCTTTTCTCTAAAGGGATCTTTATAGTGTTCCTTCTCTCTATATATTTCTTTGTCCCGATATGTTTCTTTTTCCCTAAATGCTTCTTTATTATCCCTATAAAACTGTTTTTCTCTATAGTATTCTTTGGGTATTTCTTCACGATCATTCTTAGGCATGTCTCGTGTTTTTTCAGGCTTATCACGGTCCCTAAAAATTTAAAGTTTATGGCTCATCTAAAATAATTTCAATGTAGTTATCAGTTTGAGAGTTTAAATATTTAAATAATAACCAATTCTAAAAGAAAAAGACTAGTACTAACCTGTAAAGATGTTTTTTTTCCTTTCTGGTACTTTCTTTGAATCTATCTTTGACAGATCTTTTGTGGCCTCTTTTATCCCGATGAGAGGGCCTAATGACGGCTTGTGGTGGTTTGATAACCAATGAGTCAGCATTGTCTCGGTCTTCATCTGATAAGCTAAAAATAAATAGTCTTTCTAATTTGAGGCCAACAATAATGTTCTAAATAATGAATTAAATCAAAATTATAGCTGGAAAAGAAATTGGCAGAAAAGAATCTAACAATAGTTTACTTACAAGAGTTACAAGGCAACTATGTCGTTTGAACTCATCATTGACTATAATAGTTACAAAGAACATAAAGATTTGTCACTATTCTTCATCTGCAAACCTAGAGGTACTCAAAATTCCATCTGATACAATCAAGACAAGCTTCGTTTCAATGAATCGAGCACACCACCATGCTCACAAAATTACCTACATCAATGGAGGATCACCAATGAATACAAAGTTTAGAGTAGAAACTCTACATTCGTTTCTTGCAAGCATAGCGTGACTTACCTGAAATCCATTTCGTCTCGTACAGGGCTGCGCGCTAATTCTCCATCCTCACTTTGATCATCTTCGTAATTACTCATAATAAAATTTCACTCCAGGTGGTGAGATAAAACAAAATATAAAAATAAAAGAATCTACTCTAAAATTAACGGACATCTATTAGAATAAACGATAAAAATAATCACTATTCTCTACACAAATGCGAAACAACAAAACTGAGAAGGAAACTGGAAAATCGACATCACGTCGCCATTTTATTTCTGAGTTTTTTGATTGTTCACGTTGTTTGTAAGTTTTATTTTGTTGGCAACGCTTAGCAAGCAAACCAAACACTTCAATTCAATCAATCAAACCTCGGTCCACGAATCAAACAGACAAAGTTGAATGAACGAACGAAATGCGGAACGAACGACTTAAGGCGGAAACACATTATCGCGGACGCGGCTGTCAGCCGGCTGTCAGTTTGCACAGTCTTTTCGGACGTGGCTTGAAGACGCGTTTCTTTGCTTGCCTATTCCACAAAGAACTGTTGACCAAGAAACATGTCGAGTAGTGAAAGTGAGGACGAATTTTCGAATTAGCGGCAGCTGCTTTATGTTGTCCGCCTAGAAAAAAAATAAAAAGAAGCGTTTGGGTCCATCAAATAAATAAAGAAAGGCGCAGGACGCGTCCCGCACCCCGTGCATACCGTCCGCGGACGTTTTCGGCTGACAAAAACATCCAGCGCGCCAGATTTCTCTCGGACGTCCGAAAGCCCAAGGTTACGTCCGCGACTTACGTCCGATAGTTTGAACAGCTATTCATTACCTAGATACCTATAGGTCGCGACTATCAGCCGCGTCCGTCAGCCGCGTCCGATAATATGTTTCCGCCTTTATACCAATGAGGAAGTGATTGCTCTGAGGACAGTCTAAAAATTAAAAAATACTTATTAAGTAAAAAAAATTAAAAAGACAACGATTATTGCAATGCGTGCTTGGATGAAATGATTTTGGAACTGCCAGCCATCATCATCATCATCATCCGCAGCCTGATTTCTCCCACTGCTGGGAATAGGCCTCCCTTTGTTTCTGCCATTTCTCACGGTCCTGCGCTTGCCACGTCCTGATCCACTGCCGGCCCACGACGTTGGCAATATCGTCGACCCATCGTGCTGCTGGTCGTCCGACGCTTCTCTTGCCAGTCCTCGGCCACCATTCTGTCAACGCCTTGCACCACCTGTCATCACCACGTCTCGCCAGGTGTCCTGCCCAACTCCATTTGAGTTCCATTAACCGTATACCGACATCCTTGGCCTTGGTTCGTCTTCGGATCTCGGTATTAGGAACTCGGTCTACAAGCTTAATGCCGAGCATGGCACGCTCCATGGCCCTCTGTGCAACCCTCATTTTGTACACAGCCTCCTGCGTGAGCGTCCATGTCTCGGCACCATAAGTCATGGTGGGTAGGACACACTGGTTAGGTTAAATAAACGGGTCTTCAGACACTGTGGGACGTTGACAGATTTGAGAATGTCGTCAAATTTTCCGAATGCAGCCCACCCAAGCTGTATTCGCCTTTCGATCTCTTTTCTCTGGTGGTCCTTGCCGAAAGACAGAGTATGTCCAAGGTAAACGTATTTTTCCACCATCTCCAATCTCACATTTCCAACTTTGACAGCCGGATCAGCGGTGCCGGAGAGGTTTCCCATTACCTTTGTCTTGGACATATTCATCTTCAGCCCTACCTCTAAGGATGCATCATACAGATGTTGTAGCATGAGCTGGAGATCTTCGAAGCTCTCTGCAAAAAGAACGAGATCATCTGCGAATCGTAAGTGTGACAGAGAGACACCATTGATGTTAACTCCAAGGTTTTCCCATTCAAGCAACTTTAGCACATCTTCTAAAACCGCTGTAAAGAGCTTGGGTGATATGGTATCTCCCTGTCTCACCCCCCGCTGAATCGGTACTGGATTCGTCAGACTATGTACTCGGACTTGCAGAGTAGCTGACGTATACAGCTCCCGGAGCACATCCACGTAGCGCGAATCGATGTGGCAGCGATGGAGAGCGTGGAACACGGCCCAATGTTCGACACTGTCGAAGGCCTTCTCGTAATCGACGAAGGCCATAACAAGGGGCCGGTTATAATAATAATAATAATAATAATAATAATAATAATAATTCTTTAATTCAGATACTTGATCCATAGTGTTTTTCACAGATATAGTTATTCTAAAACATAGTTAAAAAAAATATCAAAATAAAAATAAAACTACTTACATACAAATCTAGGTGGCAATGTCCACCCAACGTCTAAATGTTGTTGTGTGTATAAGTCTTTCTGCCAGGCTTTTGATAATATGATTATCACAGGAGTCAACTCTGGACATAAAAGACGCAATTCTCTTCCGCTGTATAGCGTTAAAAGAATCCACACGTGCCTCCGTGAGCATTCCTGAAGCACTACAATAGCGTTTCAAGCCCATCAGTTGCCTGAAGATATTATTGTAGGCTACGCGAATCCTATCGTGCGTCTTTTTGGTGTAGTCTGTCCAGAGCTGACACGTGTAGAAGCTTTGACAGAAAGACTTAAACAATGACACTTTCACGTCAGACGAGGACCTGTAAAATTTCCGTGCAATCATGTTGCCTACACTATATAGAGACCTACGTTGTCTTTCTACATCAGCATCATCCTTAAGATTTGATGACACGATGTGGCCAAGGTACTTGAACGTTTCAACTATTTGAACAGGCTGCCGGTTCAGAAAGACTGTTGGTATATTCTCTGGACCCTTTCCGGACCTGAAAACTACCATTTCTGTTTTCTTTGAGTTATAAATCAGGTCATGCTCAACGGCGTATCTCTCACAGATCTTAATTAATTTCTTCAAGCCTTTAACCGAGGGGCTGAGCAGCACCATATCATCCGCATAGCTCAGGTTGTTAACATATCTGTTATCCAACCTGAGCCCAACCGGAGTGCTGCTCAGCTCCACGATCAGATCATTTACGTACGTGTTAAACAGGTCCGGAGAAGTGAGACCCCCCTGCCTCACACCGCATGGGAGCTGGTAGCTTTCAGATAGCTCAGAGCCCCACCTGATGCTGTTGGTCTGCTTGCGATACCAGAATGCAAGCAGATCAACAATCTCAGGAGGAACTCTGGTGCCACCATCACGTAACTTCCTCCATAAGAGGTCGTGGTTAAGCGTGTCAAAAGCCCGACTCAGGTCCAGAAAACAAGCGTAAACTGTCGTTTGTCTCTCTTTGTAATATCCGACAACCTGTTTTAGTGAAAAGATAGCCATATCTGTGGAAACCTGAGAACGGAACCCAAACTGTCCATCATCAATATAACTTTGAAAAAGATACGACTGTATGACACGTTCCAGTACCTTGGCCACAATCGTTGCCAGAGAAATAGGCCTATAGTTGGCCATGCTCGAGATATTGCCTGTTTTGTTTTTGATGATAGGGACTACTAGCGTTTTGGTTAATTCCTCGGGTAAGTAACAATGCCTTATACAAAGATTAAAAAGCCGCGACAGTAACTCACAGATGTGCTGGCCCGCATTCAACAAATGTTCTATACTCAGGCCATCATGACCCGGAGACTTACCACGTTTCATTTTTCTCAATATAGTTTCAACCTGTTTCGGTGTGACAGTGACGACGTGTTGGGTCTCCGCGCCCTGCCCTGGCTGAGTTTTTACGGTAGGGTTAGGTTGCGACTCTTTTACTACATTAAACTGGTTTTTGAATAGGTTAGCTATGAGTTTTTTATCTTTCTCTCCTTCAATACTAATAGGTAAGATATTCTTACGACTTAACTTTTTAGTTTCTTTCCAAAAATCTGTAAAATTCTTAGTACTGTGAAGTTGGGCCAACACATCCATTTTAACTTTTTCTTGGTTGTTTTGTACATACTTGAGCGCGGCTTTAAACTCCTTGCGTGAGGATGACATATTTTCGTAGTAACATCCCGAGCATGGCCTACCACTTTGAACCCATATCAGAAAATGTTCTCTGGCTGCTTCATGTAGTCGCCTGACATGAAAGTTCCAACCTATTATTTTTTGATGTCTTCTTTTCTCATAAGAATTACAACTCTGTTCAGCTGCCGATTGCAACGTTTCAGTAATATCACAGTACAGGCTATCTATATACTTATAATGCTCACTATTTTTGCACAATACATTTAAAAGCATACATTCCATATCTAAACATTTTTTATATATATTATATAATCTAGTATCACAAAGCTTACGATATATATCTATCTGTTTTCTATCTCTATTGCCCCAAATATGCTTTTTATTTTTTGTATTATCACAACATATTTCTTTTGGTATTATTAAATTCATATTTAACTTAATGACTAGCGGAAAATGGTCCGACCAATAGGTGTTGTAAAGCACGTGCAGATCAGTCACGAGACTGGCCGCTGCAGCAGTTGTAACACAGTGGTCGAGCCATCTGCAGGTCCCATGTATTTCACTCACATAAGTGTACGTACTTGAATCGAGTCTCTCCAGGTCCAAACATTGCAATGATTGCTCACCACAATAATCCACCAGCTCTTTTCCAAAAAGAGTACCCGGGTGCGCGTTAAAATCTCCTAAAATCACAACATTTTCAGTTTCGGAGCTTTCCACAATAGCACTTATCATCGCAAGACACTGAGCATACTCTGGTAGATTATCTTCGCAATCAGTAGGCATGTACACGTTTAACACTAGGAGGCTACGATCGCCTTGCAATAAACGAACCGCCACTATTCGGTCACTATCACACTTCACTGTTTCGGCACTGTTGAATAGGTTGGAACGCCACATGAGTGCGACTCCACCATATGGCCTACCTCGCAGCGGTCCGGCGGATGTGTCCACAGAAGACTTCATACAGCAACCAAATCCCCTGTCAATTTCGTTTATAAAATCCAGGTCATGTGGCAACAGCCAAGTCTCCTGCAGAGCAATAATGTCTGCATATTTGCATAGGTCCTGTACATCCTTCAGGGACCTTTTAACCGACTTACAGTTAAAAGATAGAAGTTTTACATTTTGAGTAGTTTGTACAATCATACTGGTTGTTGATTTACAGCGGTCATATTCCTTTCTGAGGAACGCGGCTGACGATATTTACGAAAAACTAAGTTTTCAGGCCAGAAATTCTTTTGTAAGAAAACATTTAGTTTCGGTGCCGATACCTTAATCTTGAAGGAGTTGAAATTGGTTTCCCTATTTTGGTTCAGAATTTCAACGTCAAAACATTCTTCATTCATATCTTTTATGTAGTCTATTATATCCTTAGAGTTAATTTCTTTTTTCGTCCGTGATAAATAAACATACGCATATGTCTCGGCCGCTTGTAACTTTGAAGAATTCTGCAGTGTGCCTCTTTCATTTCTATATCTGTAAATAGGCCTTTTCTTAGTTACTAAAATAAAACCATCTTCGTCTTTCTTGTTACGTGACTCCGCAGTGCCTGCAATATCCCTATACGAAGGTGTACATGGCCTGTCGTATAGCGCGCTCAGCTGTTGAGGCTGTTTCTGCGTTATCGTATTCCCGATTTCCGACGAAGTAGGTGCGAGCGCAGGTGTATTCTGTGGCGCAGGCGACGACGCCGGCAGCTGAGCCAGTCGCGTAGCGGGGGCCGATGAGAGCGGGCGCGCGTCAGAGCTCAAACGCGCCACTCCGCCCTCTCCGCGCTTGGCTTGACCCTTTGCGATGTTTTTGCTTGTGCAGGTAATCGAATGATGTAAATTGTCCGAAACCACATTACCCACATTTGTGCTGTTTGAATATTCTATAGCAACGTTTCCGTTGTTCTTATCCTCAGGATAAGACCCAAGAAACAGGTCTTTATTCTGTGTGCATTTATCGTTGCGGTGTTCTCGTAATTCGGAGATCATTCTTTTAACATCATCTATTTCGCCCTTAAGTAAGGTCATGTCCAAGGATTCCTGATTCTGTCCCGAAGGTTTTGCCTTTAAACAAGCTACTTCATTTTTTAATAAAGCCATTTCCTTAAGGAATGTAGTCACGTCAATGTGATCGAATGAAACTGCGGGCAGCTTATTCAAGTTTCTAGCTACGAAAACGGGTAGGCAGTCCGGCTCAAACTCCTTGATGAGTTTAATAATGTCTTGAATAGATTTTGATTCCGAACCTTCTTTTCTCCGCATAAACTTTTTCGTTGGTGCCAGTAGTTTGTACGCGATAGATCTTGAACTTTCGATTTCTTCATTGGAATACGCACTCAGACATATTTGCATTATACTAGTTTCCGGCAGGGTGTCAACTTTATTACTAACGAAGGCTAGCATTTCATTTATAATTATTTTGCATTCTTTGCATCTCGAATCACACAAAACACTTTCGCCACTATTACGAGTAGCTGCGTCAGATTTGGGAGATCGTACCTTATGCATCGTGCTGCGTAACGCGTGCGCGTGCGGTGCGCGCGACAACGAGACTGACTTATACTCGTGACACTTCTCCATCAGCTGCTTTACCGTGTGGATATGGTCGATGGTCGAAAAACCGCTCCGGAAGCCAGCCTGCTCTACGGGTTGAGCTTCATCGAGTTGACGTGTAAGGCGAATGGTGAGAATTTTGGCAAACAGCTTGTATACTTGTGACAGTAAACTAATAGGACGGTAGTTGTCCAAATTAGCAATGTCACCTTTTCTAAGCAAAATATGTAATATACTAGCTGCGCCCCGCGGTTTCACCCGCGTAAGTCCCGTTCCCGTGGGAATACCGGGATAAAACGTAGCCTATGTGTTAATCCAGGGTATCACCTATCTACATACGAAATTTCAACCAAATCGGTCCAGCCGTTTTTGCGTGAAAGAATAACAAACATACAGACATACATTCTCACAAACTTTCACATTTATAATATTAGTAGGAAGGAAGTAGGAAGTAGGAAGGAAGGATTGCGTTTTTCCACTGTTCCGGAGTGCGAGCTTCGTACATAACCTTGTTAAAGACTGCCAGCCAATGTCATGTCAATGTCACTTTTGATGTTTTGTTTGACATCATATTTTATTTAGAGTTCCACTTAGTGCACAGAGTACTTTTGTTGACAGAATGAAATGAAAACCTAACTATACTTCATTTATTGAAACGAGCTAATAGGCAGATAAAATAAACTCACGTGATTGGTCGTTGATAATAATATTCTATCTCGTCATTGGCTAGATTGTCAAATCAATTGTCAATTATCAAATCTAGCCAATAGGAGAATAAAAAATTATTTTCAACGACCAATAACGTGCGTTTATTTACGTTCCTGTTAGCTCGTTTCAAGAAATGAAGTATAAACTACCCAACAAATAAGAATGAAAAAATGAATTACATAGTAAAATTACTGTGGTTTCGTCATCCCACCCTTGAATGAACCAAGAGAGACCATAGATTTTCTAAGTAGAACTACTTTAGTGAGATGTAAGGAACCCATCCGGAAAGAGTCGCCTCACCCCCTTCCTTAACTAGTTTTTCAGCTGTTTGCTTGCAATTTTACGTTTGGTTACCTGTTTCTGATGTCCAAATCCAAAATATTTCATGCATGCTATGGTTGTTCTAATTATTCAGATTCCCATTATGTACCTGTATAGTATTGCTTGTAAATATCAAATTGTTATTATTCTACGAAACGTGCATTGAAACGTGCATTTTCAATAAACCAATAGGATAGGTGGCTTAGTTCTCTATGTTCCAGAGTCGTATTGTTGACTTTTTTAAAAAATATGTGAACAAACTTGCATATAACATCGATAATGGTAAGAATATACAATGAATTTATAACTTTAGTCATTCGCTTATTAGGTTTAGTGTAATTTTATTGTGTAGATGTTATAGATCGAGAGTAGGTAGGTAGTTAGTTCTACACCTATTCTATTATTCCCTCAATCTTCTTAATCATTTGATTGAATCCTACACTTTTGTTTGTGGGTAAGGTAGGTGGGTGTGGATACCTACTGCTGGTTGTATCATAAGTTTGAGCGGCTCCAGAGCTGTTCCAATTTTTACCAACAGCCGCTGCCTAGTTTATTTCTTATTATTTTGAAAAGTAGTCTTTTAATAATTAATTACTTACCTACTTTAAATAAACTAAATATTTAACTCATTCTACCTTTTTGTTTCTAGAATAGCAAAATATTGAACTCCATTGCAAATGCCATAGACAACAAAGAAGAATTAAAGAAACGAATAGAAAATGGCAAATTAGTACTAAAAGATCTTCTCAATTGTGTACAAAACTGCCAAACTCGGTTTGGTTGGAAATCTGAGCTGGCAACTGAAGATGACATACGGTAAGTGACCCAATGTTTTGACTCTTAACTCTTGAAGTTTGATTAGTTTCTTAGGCTCTTATTCAGAGACTTCACTCAAACTTGAGTCTCCATTTAAGCATCGATTTTTGACAGTTCTCTATGAAAACTGAGTTATGAATCACCGCTTGAGACACGATTTACAAGTGAGTATAGTCTCTGAATACGGGCCTTAAACAGTGTAAGCATAGGGTAAAGCTACTTAACTAGTATTTTAAATATTGTTAATGTATGTCTAATTTTAGGATAGCGCAGTTGTGTGAAAAATGGGAAAAAGTTTTAAGTCATGGAATAAGAACAAATCTATCAGGCTCATCAATTCAGAGTTTAGTAACTGCCGGACTTAATTTTACTTTTAATATCATCACTGTTGGTATGTGAAATTTTCACTGGTTTTAAATCCATTAATTATAAATGTTTCAATATTAATAACTAGTTAACCTTCAGGAAATTCACTATGGAGCTACACATGTTTGCATCTAACAAAGCATGAAAAGGAGAGATTTAAAATTCTTTCGAACATCAACACACCAGTTGGCTACTTCAGGGCCTTTCTTAGAGCAGCATTGAATGAAAGATCTTTGGAAAGGTAAATAATAATGTTTTTTCACAAAATAAGGTAGGTACCAGCTTTACAAAATAGTGTTGACTATAAATCCTAGTTGAACATTCTGTGTTTTGGACATTTATTGTGCACTCAATTGAAATACTTAATACTATTTAGTGTTTTTCAATGCATAGGTATCTCCAAAGTTGGATAGCCCATGGTCTTCTCCTCGAGTACTACGACGAAGGAGCATTGGTCAGGGATGCCGAAGCAAGCAACCTTCTACCGAACATGGCGTCAGGTAATATCAGTTACAAACAGACATCATTGTCAATGTTAGGCTTAGTAATGTGAGTATCAACTTATTCCAGGCTTATCGTCAATTTTGTTTGCGTTATCTATCGACAGACCAGAGTTGAATGAACAACAACAGACTACGCAAGTGTACAAAGCTGAACACGTTATACCTCTGCCGATGCCTGTAAAATCATCCGCAAACTTAAAGCGGAAACCTCTACGCCAAGTCATATCTTTTGATAAAAGCGAGCAAAGAAATTCTATGACAAGCAAGCAATCACCGGAACCTCAGATGGATGATTCGATGTGGAACAGCGCTCCGGCCACCTGCCTCAACTCGCCGGATCCAAAGATAACGCCTCAAAACGTTTCAACCAGTGAACCTACCAGTTCAGAGTACAAGGGCTTTAGGCATTTCTTCCCAGACAGTGTGAAGAGCATAGATAGCCCTTCACAAATTCTGACGAAGCTGTCAGAACGAGCCAAAGAAATATTTTCGTCTTCCAATAGCATAGATGTTAGCGTGATCAAGGATGATTCATCGGAACTAAGTATTAATAATTTAAAGATATACGAAAGCGACAGTGAGGATATAGCTGTGAGTATTGATGGAAGCAACTCTTGCCTAGAGTTATGCTTCACTGAAGACGAGAGTGTACCGGACGAGAAGAGTCTCAATTCCGTTCTAGAAATTAAGGAAAAGGAATATATTAATTTACGGTTGAAATGTAGTCAAATAGAAACAGCGAGCAAGGACAAGATACAGAAGTTGGAGAATGTTGTATTGGATTTGAGCAAGTAAGTTGCAACTCACAAAATATAACATAACGCGTTTTGCTGTAATAGTTAAAGTATTTTCTGTTTTCAGAGAAAACGACAGGTTGAAAGAACAGTTACGGCATTACATGTCGGCTGTGGAAATGGGAAAAGCTTTAAGAAATAATAATACAGACACAGAAAATAATGAAGAAGTTAGCCAATATGAAAAGAAATTAGTTCAGGTCAGTAGGTATTAAGTAATCTTAAGATCAATTCTGTAATTCAGGAACCGAGAAACCAGTTTCCTTATACCTGTCACGCATGAAGTGCTAACTTTGCAATTGAGAGTGTACCAAAATTGACGAACTCTCTGGCGCAGTAGGTGGAAACCCACCTGAGACGCAAGGGATTGTAGGTTTGATCCCCGCCGCACGACAAATGTTTGCATGTTCTGCAGTTATTTGTTTCGGGTCTGGGTGTTTTTCTTACTAGAAAAATGTTTGTACCTATTATAAGTAGTTTAACAAAGGTGACTTAAATGTAGATATTCTTCCTCATTTTCACGCCATTCTCTGCAAGGCATCTGCCCATTTTAGCTGGTGCTCTGCAAGGTGACCTGTGACCTTCACGTGGCCACCACTCGGTTACTGCCTTTATCCATCTACCGTCTTCCCGCCTTGCCAAGTGTGCCGCCCATCATTTGGTCATACTTCTGACTATCTCCTATTCATCTTCAAATAATACTAAAACACCTAAAAATCTGAAAAAATAAACTGCACTTTGATGCTAACTATTCTGTTTTCCCTATTCTATCAGACTTATCTCTTACAGGTGGCAGAAATGCATGCAGAGCTAATGGAGTTCAATCAGCATTTGCAGAAGAAATTGCAGGAAATGGAAAGCGCGGCAGCAATGGAGGTACTGGACTACCCAGAATCGAATGTCAAAGCTTATATCCCCTCTGCTTTGCTGGTGGGGAAGAAAACGCGTTCCTATCATGTTTACCAAGTAAGTAAATAGGGAAAGTTAATCTAAAACTTAGCTACGAATTTGTAAGACACAGGTATACCTATTTATGTTATGATGATCGTAAGGTTCTTATTATTATTAGTTGCTTTCTAATCAAGCATCGATGAGCTTGCAAAATGTCATGTAATGTTAACTTCAGAAATATGTGATCATGTACCAAATGTGTATTTGGAATACCTCTGTCTGACTACCTTTTTAGACATTTTCATATGTTCGAAAAATACATAAAGTTTTTGTTTCTTGATTTTAGATATTTCTAAAGATCGGTGCAGAGGAATGGAATGTGTACCACAGATATGCAAAGTTTCACGAGCTTCACACGCAACTCAAGAAGTGTCATCCTGATATAGCTACTTACAAGTTTCCACCTAAGAAAACTTTACGAAAACGAGTAAGTTATTCAATATTTTATGACTGGTGAACTTTTTGGCGCAGTGGGTGAAAGCCCGCCAGAGTCGCAGAGGTTGCAGGTTCAATACCCGCTGCGAGATAAATGATTGCATCATCTGTACATCTGTCTCGAGTCTGGGTGTTTTCTATGTATAAAAATGTAATTATGTATTTTTTTCCAAAAAAATGTATTTCTGTACCTATAATATAAGTGATCTGGTTTGGTTGGTAACTATAACACAAGCCAAGCATTAAGTTGCTTAGCTTGGGAATTGATAACGCTATGTAAAAATGTCCAAAGAGATCTATTTATTTCACTAGCATTTCATTTATATCTAATCTAGTTCCGTTGTTAAAAGGACGCTCATCTCGTGGAACAGCGTCGGCTGGCGCTGCAAGCGTACTTGCGTCACATTCTGCTGGTGCTGCCCGAACTCAGGGAGTGTACCAGTCGAGCGCAACTCATCACACTGCTGCCTTTCTTCGGGTGAGCTTCACTACATTGTATAAAACAAAGTCGCTTTCTCTGTCCCTATACCCCTATGGTATGCTAAAAAAAATTAAAAACATTAAATTCAACATTTTATCTTAAAAACTAAGCAGCGGATTTTGATGCGGTTTTTTTTTAATAGATAGAGTGATTCAAGAAGTAGGTTTATATGTTGGACCCGTGTGAAGCCAGGGCGGGTCGCTAGTACGCTGATAAACGCTAAATGTAGATTCGTTAGTTCGTTCGTATGAGCAAGTGGCCAACTCTGATGACGGAGTTTTTAGGATGCCTAAAGGCTTCCGTCATGGCTTAACAACTTTAAAAGCTGACACCGACAATTTAACGTGTCCTGTGTTACATTTGTGAGACCGTCTTAAATATTTAAGTAGGCAACGTTTCAGTCTTCGAGGGTTAGCTTTAGCTAGCCTTTCTCCAGGGGAGCTTGCTTTACCCTAACAATTATTTGTTTCTTTTTCAGCACTTCATCTACTACTACTGAAAATGGTGTAACGCAGTCTTTGAGCAGACAACAATCGATGGATTCAGTATCCACATACAACGCTCTATAATCATAATGTTAACATACTTCGCTGGTACTCTTTACTACATAGGTATAGGTCGCGCCACGTAAAAAGAACGTTGAGCTGAAAAAGAAGCTGCGTAGTAGGCGATTTTAAAGAATCTTAGGTGGGATTGGTGGAGGCGTGACGCGCCGCACTCCATACCATTAGCGCGTGCTATTGGTGTGTGAGCGAGTGACACATGCGCAAACATACCCCCCCCCCCTTCCCCTCATCGTTCTTTTTCAGTGGCGCGACTTATACTAGTGAATGTTTAGGCATGAGCACGTTAATATGCTTTCCAAAAATCTACAAAAAATGTTTTACGTAAAACACGTTCCAAAATAATACTATATATAGAACTTAAACTTATTTGTTGGGCATTAGTGTCTAGAGATTAGCTGTTGTCTTTCGCCTACAACACAAGACAAGATAGTTTCAAGTAAAGTTTCGTAAGAATTGGCAATCTATAAAGATCATATAAAAAAATATGATTGTTTTATTCATTAATTTAAAGGCAAGTACAGTAGATTCAGTTAACGCGTTTTAAGATTTATTACTTCCCTAGTTCATGATTGCAGCTTTATTAGAGAACGTCCTCTTCAGTTTTCTTTAATATAAATTGTAAACGAAACCTATAATTAGGAAAGTACCTCGTCAGCAATATCAAAATATTAGGTAGTACAAAAACACCTGCACATAGTGAAATTTTATACTAACATGTAGAATGCAGAATATATTGTGTAATAAAAAATCCTATTACATTTGACATACTTTTGATAGAATATAAATGTATCGTTCATAATAGCATATGCTTTAAAGGAACTATCATGTATGAATAATACCGGGTGTCCCAACGCTATGCTACAAGAATGAAAAGTACCTACCATAATAATATAGAACCTTTTGATCGGTATCATTATAGTAAGGGGTACTATAATTAGATATAAGACTATTTGTATTCCAATAGGGCGATGTTGTCGCCCAGCGACAAAGCCCTTTTAATTTAAATAAAAAAAAAAAAAATAGTAAGGGGTGTCTATTTTTACATTTAGTCAGTTCGATTCCCAGACAAAATACGCAATTTTTTTTATCTTTGTCTGCAGTGCAGTAGTAGGTCGCAGTAGCAGCTAATAACAAACCTACTTCTCATCTAAGTGGCGTAGCGTTGGGACACAGGTATAATTATATTTGTTAGATCTACTTTGTTGTTTTGCACTAGTAATGTAGTTCTTTTTATTTAATATTTAAATTTGAATGAAATGAAAAATCTTTGTGATACAATCAGTTTTATGGAAATAAATGTGATATTATATTTTATTTGATGGTTTGTAGCATGATTCCAATGGTAGCAATAAAAAATAGATAATGAATGCATTATTTACATGATTTTTAAGAGCATAATTTTTAATTAACATGCCGGACCCACCATGCCCCTGGCAACCCGTGGGGGTAAGGTAGTACTAGGTATGACATATTTCATAATTATTTAAGGAAGTACATACATATTTTTATTTATTACTTAGTAAAAATATTTATTTATCAAACCAGATTTTTTCTTTATCAGTATTGGTGGATGGAGGACATGTTCCCCTAAATTCGATTAGAACGTCTTGATTCGAATCCCCTGAAAATCAGTTTATTTTCGCTTTAGATAAGATAATGTTAATTAAATCTACCACGTAGTAGCTATTCTACGACCGACGGGAGTGTCCCTAGTTTCTAGTGATTTTATTCGCTTTGGTAAACAATAGCTTAAAAATCAAAATCTTGTCTACTATTAAAAATGGGACTCTATCTATACATTATTTGCTCGAAAATGTACCTATAGGTACAAGTTGATGACATAATTTGGAAGCGTTTGGAGGGTATCTCTTTGTGCAGTCGACTATGTTACCTATGAAGCGGTTGGTAGATTTGTCGTGTCGATTATATTTTAAGTAATAAATAATTCATATGACAGGAAAATAGTTAGGGACGTATTAAATAAAAATACACTCTAGCAAATTAAATTCATAATTTTATTTTTATAATAAATAAAAATCGAGAAAACACTCTTTTTGAGAATTTTCTGTATATTAAATACATCATACAAAAGATGTCAATACAAACTAAATCACTTGGTGCAAAGGCAAGCCTGCCGGTTTGGGGTTCGCCCGAGCACGTCAGGGCACGCGCCCAGAGGCTCGGACCTATCTATGCAACAGGCGAGTGGAAACCGAGGATAGCCTCTTTTTAACACTACCTACACTTTAACAAAACAACTAGACTTAAAGTTAACAAAGATACAATGTGTGCTTTCCTCGTGGAATGCATCTTTGCGGACATCTCTTTAGAACGAAAAATATAATGTATTTGATCATGATTTTAAAACGAAGTATATAGATAGAGGTATGTAAAAAGCGTATTACACTTCAAAAGTGAACAAAAAACGAGATAATTTAGTTACATGAAATACAATAAATAAAAAATAATAAAATCGAAGTGTCTAACTAAAGTGCGAAATAATTTACTAAAAATTTTACATCTAATGATACAGATAAATGTATTGCAACATGTAGAAGGAGCTTTGGAACCATTGAGTAATTCGGGGCTTAAATTAAATTTCAACAGGTAATTAATCTCGAAAAATAAATGTAGAAGTTGTGATTTATCTTTGGTTTTGTGGTCATGTCGTGAAGCAGGTGATAGTTCCATAACTCCTCGCAGGTAGCAGCCGAGGCACGGGCGCGCTACACTCAGTAGACACCTGCCGAGGCCTGCGCTCCGAAGTGATTATTTCATAAGTACTTACCTACATAAGTTACAGATCTACTACGAAGCTGATACATCTTAGAAGCAAATAGAGAACTTGAACCAAAAAACATTTTAAAAGCTCAATTATTTTCAAAGAGTTACTAAACTGGCAATAGGATATTTTCTTATTATGGTGTTAAGTTTTCTATTAGATTTATTTTTAAAGTAAGCCACTGCCGTCGTTAAGAACTATTTAATACTAGCTGCGCCCCGCGGTTTCACCCGCGTAAGTCCCGTTCCCGTGGGAATACCGGGATAAAACGTAGCCTATGTGTTAATCCAGGGTATCACCTATTTACATACGAAATTTCAACCAAATCGGTCCAGCCGTTTTTGCGTGAAAGAATAACAAACATACAGACATACATTCTCACAAACTTTCACATTTATAATATTAGTGGGATTAAATAGAGCCGATATTGTAACTTAATCTATTTAGCTAAAGAACAATCACAGCTCCAAAGCGAACGTGAAGGTGACGCGCAGTAAAAGGGCTAAGCGAAGAGTGTTATGGACGATAAATCTACTGGAAACATGATAAATTGGCAACATTGTTAAGTTCATTGTTTTACGCAATGTAAATATTGTGTGAAAAAATAATGTACCGAGTAACCAGATAAAATCTATTTAAAAATGATTAGTTGAAAGAGATTTTTATATTCCTAAAGTGAATACAAAAATCACCCACTAAATTCGTGTCGTAAATTTGTCTGGCGCAAGCTGTGCCTAGAGACATGGAACTTGCTAGTGACAGCAAGTCGCCCAGGCACACACGCGTAGCAAACCAATCTCAACTTACCGCACTGTGATGGCCGGAGGTCAAATCAACTTTAATTGCTCCACATTTCATGTTACAAGTGTTTCTCTTATCAACCATAACACTACGTGAAGTATACCGATAGTTTAGTCTCGTTATCTAAATAAATGCTCGTATGCCGGCATATCAACGCTTATCACATATAAAAATATATATATTAAAGAAGCTTAAACTACACTACACATTGAAGATGCACACTGCTATGCATTTGCCACCACACGGAAAATATACTATAACGCGGACGACCGTAACATACTTATTTTTTTGTATTTTTGAGGTTTTATTTGTGCGGTAGCATAATGCATGTCTGCAAATAACTCACAGCATATTCTTATAGGTAATGACATATTGCATCTTTGAAAGCCTTTGCTTCTTATCCCATAGGAATGAAATGGAGGCGTAAGAACTTGGTGGCCTCACGCGCGTATTGGTAACTGGCTCGGTATTTCTTTGTACTGAATATCTCCATTATTTACCTAATGTCTCCATATTCATTCCCATGATAATCACAAATCATTAATTAAAAGAACATTTAATTTAGAACCAAATGCATGTGGTAAGAGTTTAATACTTTAGTCATTTCATAAAAATATGTTGAATCTTTTAAAAATAGCGACAACAGTTTAAGTCAGCTCACATAATATAATACTATTTTCACGGGTACGATAAATCAACAACGCAATAACATGATACTTGGCCTATTTAATTAGCGAAAAGCTATATTACTGTTCTAAACTCATGTGCACTTAGTTTTTAAAGTAAGATAGCTCGAAAGATTAAGCCTATATAATCTACGATATTTTCCTTTTTTTGTTGCTGCTTACATTAGGCTTTTCTTAAACACACAGTAATATAATGGGTATATTTTCAAAGAATGATTTCGCCGCCCGTGTTAGGTACATCTATGAAATTTCATTTAATTCTTTATGGAAATCTCTTCAACTTTCATCTGTAAAAAATAATAATATGTTATTACTTATTTAACCCATTTAGCAGTACTTTATAATTTAACAAGCTTTCGCCCGCAGTTTCGCTCGGTACTATAAAAAATGCCGTATGTGTAATTCCAGGTGTCAAACTACAGGATAGTATCGTACGTACCTCGTGCGCCGACAATGATGGATTTCCGCTTGATATCTTGAGCAGGTGCGGGCCGGACCACGCCGGGCGCTCCCGAGCCCACCAAGTGACCGCCGCCAGCTCTGATTGGTTTAGCTGAAATATTAGAAAAATATAAATATGAGAGTGAGTGAGGCGAAAGAGGTATGTCAGGATCGTAGCAAGTGGAGATCCGTGGTCTCTGCCTACCCCCATGGGAAAGAGGCGTGATTATATGTATGTATGTTATGTATGTATGTATTAGAAAAATATTTAGAAAACCTTTCTCTACAAGTGTAGCGGAATTTGATATCATATAAAAGAGACCAATGATGTCCAAAGTATGTGCAAAGGGTTGTTAACATGTCGCGAGACCGAAACGGTCAAATATGATTGTATAACGTGTCCAAAACAGTTAGATTATACAGTACATATTTAAAATATAAGTTTCTCACCAATTTGTGCCTGTGGGCCTCGTCGGGCAAGATTCTTTGCGCGTACTGCCTCCTTGATTCGGTCAACCTCGAACTGATACCTCTTGCGATCGCGCATAGCACCATCCTTCGCTTCCTGTAACAAAAGTATAGGTACAGTTAGTATCAAATCATGAAGGTCCAGAAACTATGCAAAAATACGAAGTATGTATGTAAGTATATGGTATTTTGAACTGACTAATCCTGCTATAATTATATTGAATCTTTACAATATTTTTGATAATAATTTATCAATTTATTTGAACGTGTTAGTTACAGAGGATTATGTCCTCTGTAACTAACACGTTCAAAGATAATTTCTTGAAGATTTCAAGATTCAATTTAATGTCGGAAGAAAGCGGCAGGTACAGTGAAATTTATCCAGTGGATTATCAATACGTTGTTTTTACCTTGAGCGCAGTCTCGAGTGCCTTGACTCGTTCCATGGTGGCTCGCAGACGCTTCTCCAGTTTGGGCACTTCGCAGCGCAGGTCTGCGTTGTCGCGCACAAGCTGTTTGTGCACCTTCGTCAGTTGCTCGAGGTTGTTCTCCAGGAACGAGATCTTCTGTTTCTGCGCGAGAGAACCGCCCTCCTCTTCGGCGCCCTCTTCGGAGTTGTTCGACTTCTTTATCCTTGCCTGTGTAAGTTTATGATTAGAAGAACTATGAAATGTGGTATCAAGATCATATCATCAGGTTTGATCAAATTGCAGGTGGTCTTTTTTAATATTGGCTAAGAAAAGAAAAGCCCTAAATATACGATCTCTCAACTGATGAGTGCCAAGCTTACCTGCAAGTCCTGCACGAAGAGCTTGCGCAAATTGTGCAAAGTCTGAAGCTCTTTGGCGACGGTGTCCTCCAAACCCTTGAGATCGGCGCGAGCCTGCTCACGCCGTTCCACGCTTTGACTGTACAAAAACATACAATTTAGCTCAATGAATCATTTAGGCCAACAAATGAGCAGTGACTTTACAGGATTACCTGGGAACATAGGAGATCTATCTATCGCCCAGCACGCACCCATCCATATACATCGCCGCTCCGTGAATTTAGGCCGAATTTTATCAGGGAATGCCAACCCCCGGCAAAATGAATATGAATGGGATACGTGCGGAATAAAATGACAACTCAAAATAAAAAGCGGAAGGCATTACCTCACACTACAACTACTTTGTACTTACATCCAACATGACAATACGATTACAACATACAAAGTTTTGTCGCTTCGTTTTCGAGCAATTTAATCTAGAGGAGTTAGAAAGAAATTAATGTTAAGGGAAGGTTTTATTTCATATACCAATTTGAAAATAAGGACAGGCCGTTTAGAGACAAAATTCGTGCAAATAATTGTTTTAATTGTAAATGCTAATAGTGAAACTTTTAATTGTACGATGAGTTTACATCATTTCGAGGCGACATCACTCTTCGGCATTCGAGTGCATTTACACTAAAGGAAGTGGCATGGACACTAGGAATAGAGATGGCGAATAAATGCAATTTCAAATGTGTGAATACACGGAATGATAAATGTTAAACAACATGCAAATGCAAGGCTTATAAATATTCATGATGTAAATTTTACTAAATGCAATAATTGGAATAGAAAGTCAAGTTTGATTTGAATTGATCCCTTACAAAACTTCGTTGGATACACTAGTTTGATTACTTAATGGTTCCATTACTCCTATCTTATAAGTACACCCTAAACTTAGCTACAATACTACACTATCACAAAGATATTTAAATTTTTGAAGTTCCACTAACCCAAACAAATAAGTACACTGAGTAGTCAATGTAATTTAGACAAATGAGTTTTAAATCTATTTAGTATAAAAAAATATTTAGATAAAAATATTTCCACGACTCTTTCTCTCTCTACCTAATTACACATCTAAGTTTATTTACAGCCATTATGTACAGAATGGTTTCAACAAGGGTACACACATCAAAGCATTATTTAACTTATGCTTTAACTTTGTGCAAGCTTTAAAAATAGTCAAGTTCCAGTTGTATAAACACAAGAACGTATTTACACTGGAATAGGTCTTTGTAACTAGAACAGTGAACTCGATAAACTAGTTTACTTACGCAATATTAGACTTTACAACTAAATAACAAGGCAGTGTATGGATAAACACAACTTCAAAATGCACCGCAGAATAACATTTCTTAATTTGATAGCGTTGAAGCACGCGAAACGATTGCTATCGATGATCGACTTCAATTGTTACATGATCCGTAACGTATAAATAGTTAGTACCAAATATATCTACTCTTTGGTCAAATTATTATATAACAACATTATCATGCTATAAATAAGTATCCTACTATTTCGTAAAATTAAATGTTATTAGGCAAAAATAACATGGATACTTTTCTAGCAGCAATACATGCTGGATTGACTAGAATAACGATTCAAAAAGCGTAATTAAAGCACACAAAATGCATAAAGTAAATAGGTCAATAAGATGAATAAAATAAACATCAATAGTAGCACCACTGGCTTACATTGCTTTGAAGATGAAATGTTTTGTACTAAATATTATTACTAAATGAAAGCAATATAAACCAGTCGTTAGATGAAGAGAGAAAGCATCAAAGTTTAATTTGAACATGGATATCTCCACACACCCAAGGATAATGGTGAAGAATGATCAATAAATTGAAAAGGCACTGCTAAAGTAATATTGACTTGTGTGCGAGAGATCCATGTCGTATCACAGAACACGGTCTAAGCTAAACCAAAACGACTATTTGCGGGTAACGATGGGTGAGCAGGATCATCGTAACTGATATTAGTAGATGTAGTTGTAGGGGGTGGATATTGCAGGAATGGCGGGGAGCAGAGGATTTTGGGATTGCCGAGAGCGACTTTTCCTCAATGGCCACGGCCTTTTCGAAGCCGAATCCATATCCGAACCCTAATTTACTTTTAGGGGGTATGATGTAATCTTTAAAGTCGGCATCGTCTTTCAGCAGCATTTGCTGATTGGCTGACTCTTTCTCGGCCTTGTCTAGGTTACGGCGGGGCGAGCGAGACACTAACATGAGCTCCTTCAGCTTGGCAGACTTGTCCGCTTCCTCGCGCTTTAATTTCTCGTAGTCGTCTTGGAGCTGCTGGCGCGCCAGCGTCTGCTCCTGGTATGTACTGTAAACAACAATATACTGTTATAAATCCGATATCGAAATACGTTTTCCTAATTACGCCAGTGATAGGTATGTGTCCTCATCAATACTGTTACAAATAATTTGGCACTAGTTATAAGTAGGGCACGTGTATTTTTGTTCATTCAACGTTCAACGAACTCGCGTCTGTTGAACTTGGAAAGTGTTGCGCATTATTTTTCTAAACCCACCGTTTCTGTGAATTGCGCTAGTAACTCCGATGATTCCGTAACGAGAGATTTGATATGTTTGGAGAATTATCTCGTACGAGTTGATAACTCTGTTAACAGAGTTTAAACACAGTCTAAGTCACAATCTTGACGATTTTAAAATCCGGGACCGACAATAGATCGTGGCACGGAAGCGGCTGTATCCGTAGTGAAACGGGAAGCGGCCGCTAGTCGAAAGGCGCGGGCGTGGAACAAGCTTAGCACTGCACCGGCTACCGCGCCATACTCGCGCCACTTGCATTTGTCCTGCGCCTTTCGCCGCGCCCGCCTAGGCCAAACCCGCGTACTAAAGATCGCGAAAGTCTAAATATACTAACTCCTTGAGTTCCTGGTGGTGCCGCTGCAGCGCTGCGAGCTCGTCCCTCAGCGCTGAGAGCTGCGTGGCGTGCGCGGCGCGCAGCTGCTCCAGCTGGGCCTCCAGCGCGCCGCGCACCTGCGTGTCCGCGCGCTGTTCCGCTGCCGCCTGCTGTACGCGCTCCGCAGCCTAAACATTGTGGTGATTAGATGTTTGGCACTGAAGCATATGACATTCCTCAGCGTCATTTAATACGAAATTAAGAAATGAAATGCTTGTGTTTATGGTAACTAAACGACTGATATTCTACATGGTTACATTTTTATATAAATTGTAAATAAATATTACCATATAAAACACACAGAATCTAGACAGATATTCGCAGATCATATAAACATTTGTACTGCAGAATCGAAGCCGCAACCTCTGCGTCTCAGGCGGGCTTTCACACATCGTCAGAGAAAGGAAGAAAAGAAATTGGAAAAGGCGACTACTCTCTACGATATATCGAATAATTATCGGGTCTATGATATATCCATAGAGCGCCTAAAAACATAATCGATCTAGTATGATTTTGGCCCCAGATAGTTTAATAAGATTGGCTCCCAAATATGTAAATGTCAAGTTATAAGACATACCTGCAAACGAGCACACTCCTCTCTGAGTGCATCAGCCGCCTCCTCCAGCTGGCGCTTCTTGTTCTCAGCCTCGCGCATCGACTCCGCGAGCGACGCGCACCGCGCCTCGTGCTGCGAGATCAGCAGGCGGCACTCGCCGAGCGAACGCTCGTACTCTTCAATCTGATACATAAACTCTCATTAGCTTTTAGATTTCAATGAACCTTAGAAAATAGCTGATTACTGTGTTATGGATTTTCGGAGATGTTATAATTGAGATTTGGACGTATTTATCGTTGTTTCATAGATTGCGGCAATGCAAAGCCACTAATTTTTTAATGTGCCTTTTCTATTACTTAATTATTTATCTAACCGCGTGATATTCTTCCTTGACCTCAGTATTATTTGGATTGGTACAGCCGGTTATATAAAGGATCTCACCTTCTGATTGGCGTCAATATTGGCAGACTCGAGTGAGTGGCAACGCTGCACGATATTTTTAACTTCACTCTTCATCTTGCTGATATGCAGGCGCGCTACAGTGAACTCTTCTTCCAGCTTGCCCACAGTGTCCACGTTCAGTTTGAAGTCTAGTTCGGTACCACCGACAGCGGCGCCGATCTCGGCTAGGTCACGTAGCAAGTTGGTCAGAAGTTCAGCGATGCGTTTGCGTTGGTGTGCAGAGAGGTCGCGCAGCTGTTGTAATTCAGCTGTGGCAGTTGCATATGCACTCTGTATGAAGAAAAAAAAAGTGAATTTTACTATTCTGTTTACTGAAGTAAGGCTAATATTAACTCTATAAGAAAGAAAGGAAAAAGAAGAAAAAGTAATAGTTTGTTTGGTAAACAAAGCTAAGGGAAAATGGTCAACCCTGTTCAAGTTATCTATTTTGTATTGAGTAGATGACGCAACAAGCAATAACAGTTTTTGCAGTGTCGTCGTGACAATCCTGTTGTTTACGATTTTTTGCATTGGAAAGTCTAGAATACAACTCTAAACCAAATTACACGTAATAACTTTCATTAACTTCGGCTTTGATAGTAAGTGACAGTAATATTATGTTCGTCCATCCTAATGTTCTAATTTATACACTAGTTTGAAGCCTACTCACTGGGAGTCTCTCGCTCAGAAACGACCTGAGTGGAGGCGCCAAGTACAGTATAAGGTGAGTCAGTTTGAAGAAGAAAGAAGGCGAGAACTAGACGCAAAAAGAGAAGAACTTAAAAATAGACCGCCTTCAAATATCACCTATCATTATGTGAATGGCACCCTAACTTGCGTTCTATGCAATCGGTCCTTTAGCGCAAAAATAGGGTATATCAGCCATATGCGGGCTAAACATCCAAGCCCTTAGACAAAAGTGAACAACTAAGCCAATGTCTCTGTAGCCGAAAACGGCCAGGAAGACTATATGTAACTAGTTTGAATGTGTATCCAAAGATTTTTAATGTCGCTTAAACCTTGAGAGCTAAAAATAAGAAAAGAGTTTATTGCATGTCAATGAAAGCGGCAAAACAGATTAGAAATGTACCGAGGGCCGACAAATAATACGAAAAAACGAATTGGAGATCGCCAAATCTGGGATAATCCCACTTTAGTTAGACGTTGACCACAAAACTATCCTTAACATGACAGAGTGCTGGTACTTTACGGAACATTTTCGGGGGAGCAGCGTCTATAGTTTAACGAAAAAAAGATGATTCGTTGATAGATTTCCAAAGATTAAGTTAGAAGCACATCTAAATAAAATTTCGTTCATTATCATCATCATTTTCAGCCTGTGTCAACCCACTGCATGTATACGTTGTACAGTTTCTTTAGTGAGCGTCCATGTTTCGGCGCCATAAGTTAAGGTGGGCAGGACACATTGGTCGAACAACTTGGTCTTCAGGCGTTGCGATATCTTTCGGGCCTTTAAAAAAGTTCGTTACAAGTCAATATTCGCAACATACCTGCTTAGTCTGCAATTCCTCAGACAGCTGATCACACTCCCGGCTCTTGCTATCGACTTCCTGCGACTTCTGATCGTAGTTTACAGCGAGTTCTTCCAAAGCTTGGAGCACTTCTTTCACCTCCTCCTTGGCGGCTTCGTTCTCTTGCTGGATGCGGTTCATGTCACCCTGCAGGCTTTCGTAGTCGCGCCTATAACAAAAAGCGTTGAAAATACATAAAATTTGATGTTTAAGTAATTTTTTTAGATTACATATATCACATCCCCGTAAATTAATTTAAATTATGCCTAAAGATCGTGAAACTTCAAATTATAACATTTTTCACACATTGCGATTAAAAGGTAATTGAGTTGACATTTATCTAACATCAATGCATACTTTCATTGATGTTACTGCAAGTATTAGCATTATTTCGTTTCTATGTCTAAAACCAAGCCCTGTCAGAGCTGCAGATAAAACTAACTATCTAAACAATTAACTCTCGAACAATATAGTCTCTGGCCTGTGCTTTAACATGAATAAATGAAACTGACTAAAAAGTATTTTAATTAAGTCTAAAATGGATGCACTTTTTTCTGTTTGTTATATGATAATCTAATCTTTTTATAGTATTAAAAAATGTAGGTAAAGAGAACACAAAATAAAAACAAAAAAATTAGACTACTGTGATATTATTAATCTGATAATAAAAATCGATACTTCTGATAACGTTGGTATAATCAAAATTCATTGATACAATCAATTATACTATCAATAATGCGTGAACGCTTATCCTGCTGACTTGGCAAAATTTAACAAATTATTTTAATAAGCTTTAATAAGAGTAAAGCAGATGAGCTACACACACTTGCAAGTTGATACAGTATCAGATACATTTAAAGTAGCGCCACTTAAAAAGAACGATAAGGGGAACGGGAGGGGGTATGTTTGCGAACGGGTCACTCGCTCACGAACCAATAGCACGCGCTAAATCAATGGTATGAAGTGCGCCACGTCACCCCTCCACCAATCCCACCTAAGATTCGTTAAAATCGCCTACTGCGCAGCTTTTCCCCTCAGCGTTCTTTTTCTGTGGTACGACCTAACACACGGCTAGGTGAGTTCCCTGATAACATACCTTGTACAGGCAATGAGTTCCTCCTGCTCCATCATCTGCTCCTTGAGTTTCTCGACGAGCTGCGAGTGTTGGTTGATTTCCTCGTCCTTGTCGTCCAACTGCTGGTAGAGAGCTTCGAGCTTGCCTTGCATGGCGGCATCCTCCACCGCGCTTGATACCGCCACCGGTACCGGAGGCTAGATAACACATATCACATATTTTTTTAATGGTATTCGGGAGTGTAATAACCATTTGAGACGCTCTCATCTGTCAGATTTGTACAGAAAAAAGAAAACAATCAAAAAATGTGATCAGCATCACTTAACATTAAGTAGCGTTTTAGTATTCGGGTGTTGGTCTCTTTAAAAATATGAATGGTTTGTATTAAAGATAATTATGAGTAAAGGGCGAGTGCTTACGAAGACGGCTTATAAAGGGAAAAATAACATAATGTAGCGTCGATCGACATTTTCATTTCAAAATTTTAAACCTTTAAAAGTTGTTACAAGAATGACCGACTGCAAATTTTCTACAGACCGGTAATGAATCGTGTTGCTCGCTAAGTGCATAAGTAAGGTCACGGCAAATTAGAAAACAATTCACAGGCATATTTTAAAAGTATTAAGCAACTCACGCAATTGTAAACTTTATTACAGCATAATTGAGAGCGCAGTCTTTGAAAGTGGGACGATCTCAATTACAAATTAATCTAGTTTAGCACTTACCGCCGCCGGTGGTTTCTCCTCGATGAACGAAGTGATGGGGGTAACTGCTTCGATCTCTTGCAGGTTGACTTGTTCTTCGATGCGAACCGTCTCGCCGGAACGCCAGCGGTTAAGCTCGGCCTCCAGTTTCTCAACCTATTAAAAACATGGAGACGAATAGTGGTAAAGTAAACATGTAAACTATACTGACAGAGTTTATGGTATATTAGGGGATAACATGCTCATTATGCAACTTTGCTAGCTCTCACTTCCGACGATCTATGAAGAACTTTCAAGCAAAAAGCCACGATGTAGATATTTTCCACCATCAGGTAAGACGTAGCAACCTTACATTTAAAAAGTATTTCAAATCCTTTGTCTTAAGATTTATCAACAGGATATTAATAGACCAGTGAATTTTACTGGATAATTCACACTTTATGAATTCTGTTCACGATGATAGATCCACTCCCAGTACATCTCGAACCTAAGTTACTCGTAGATAATTACGATAATTTGATTCTTTTTACAGTTCTACATGAATTCAAGGACTATTTGAAATATCAACCCGTTAGTAGTAAACACGATTTATTTGTTTTTAGTTTCGTAAACAGGTACGAGAAAATAATAAATATAACAACGGACACATAATAACAAAGAACTATTTTTACAGTCGATAAATTAAACTACAAACTTATTTTGAACTTCTAAGAACAATGGCACGCTATGTTTCAGTTGTCTTTTTGCAGTCGCGGTAGAGTTCGCAATTCCCATTTGTCCCGACTATTTTAGTTTGATTACTATTTTGGTACGCCACTTCGCCACAAGGGCCACAACAAAATAGTATGTTTAGAAATACGCAATAACCAATCCATAACTTGAATTTATCTTACGAAAGTGTTGGCAACATCTATAACAAACACAATGATTGCGTGTACGTACATTGTTGTGGAATAGTATATTATCAGGAAGTAGTTCTTCAAGGCTCTTTTGGGTTTAACCACAGTTATGTAATAAAAACATAAACTAATAATTTTACCTTGCCCTTGAGCCTAGCCACCTTCTCCTTTTCTCTCTCATAGCGGCGCTTCCATTCCTCGGCAGTGAGTTCTTCATTGACGCATACGACGTTCTTAACAGTTTTAGCTCTGCAATAAATAAACGCACGTTTAACGGCAGTTCCCTAGCTAGATCGTTAATCAAAAGGAAGGATACTACTAATTGATACTAACAATTAGATCCGTGAAGAAGGTACTAACCTCTTTCCGAAGTCCAATGTACTCTTGGTTTCACTTTCGTTGAAGGACGCAGGAGAACAGCAGATAACAATGGTGGTCCTGGCGTTACCACCGAGCGATTCTTGTAAGATACGAGTCAGTTTAGAGTCTCTGTACGGGATGTGAGATTTGTTTCCATCGGCTAACGCCGAGATGACATTACCCAGAGCGGATAGGGATTTGTTGATGTTTTTCGCTTCATCAAGCACAGTACCTTCAGCACCAGTTTTCGACACCTGTTTGAATAATATTCACAGTTACCTACATTATGTAAACAAAATTACAGTCTGTAAAAGAGGAATAAACACTCTTACCTTTTCAGAACCAGCCAAATCCACAAGATACAGTTTTCCTGATAGTTTCTTTTGGTTCTCTAAGTTTTCCTGCTTTACGTTTATAAGGAAGACTGAGTGAGATCTAGATGAGTGTTCATTCATGTCTGAAATATAAATGGTGGTTTAGAACTGAATTTCTGGACAATCTGTCTAGTATTTAGTCGATAAAACAGGGATATTTACTAGTGACTGCAATGTGTCGATTTGATTTTCCTTCTTCTATCACTTCAAATACTTCCTCTGGACTTGACACGAAACGTTCCGTAGCACCTTTGACAAATGGGACCCTATTCTTGTCCTCGTGTACACTTAGGTTCACTTTCGAGACTAAAAACAAAAGGATTAATGTAACATTGTTTAAATTAACAATTCAAATTCAATCGTGAGAGAAAATAAATAAAATAAATATAAACAATTTTAAATTGAAGACCACATTACCATCTAGTAAATCCCGGATTTTGTCCATGTAAATTTCAAAGTATGACACCTTTATGTGGAATTCAAGGTTTTCTTCCATTGCATAGATGTGGTTGAATATATCATTTACTATTCGTGGTATAATACCCTGTTTTCCTGGTTCTCCTACAATAACAAACATAAGGGTTAGAGCAAATATAGGCCAATACATTACAAAAATTATAGAATCATGAAATTCTAATTACAAACCTATGACACCTTCCATGGTATGAGTCTTTCCTGAGCTTGTCTGTCCATATGCGAATATTGTGCCGTTGTACCCGGCAAGCACATCAGATACAATGCTTTTTGCTGCTTCATTGTACACCTTTTCTTGGGTCGCATTTGGCTTGAATACTTTATCAAACAAGTATACTTTGCCCTGTTATTATATAAATATGTTAGAGAATGTATTTTCTATATTTTCAATCATAATCTAAATCTAGTAATAAGCCAAGTCTTTGAATTATTTCTATTAAGATGCTATGTTCACCACTGGAAATGAATTATCTTCGTCCAATTAGTGACTATGACATAATCAATTCACTCAAAGAATTTATACCCCTTTCACTTCTGCTTTATTAAAGTGTGGATAAACTAGATTGTTACGTGCATTGGGATGTCAGTCCCCTAAGTAAAATTTTTTTTTATTATTTATATAAATGAAAAAGTAGGTAACCTTTTTGAGCAAAGCAATATTAATAATAGGAAGATTCTTTAATCTATACAAAGAATAGGTTTACTATTGAGTATATTGAAATCCTTCACTAGGAACTATTGATGTAAATTGCTTTTTAAACCTACTTTTGACTAATCAAACTAAGTCGGGATTCATTTGCATGAATCAGCCTAGCTTTGAAGTGTGACATCACCTCCCGGCACAGAGTTTAGTGGCAGTTTGACACATTTTAGTATAATAACATTTTGTAATGTAAAGAACATCTAAAATACAATAAGTAGTTGTTACTTTTATAAAATAGTGGTGTTAAAACTTTATAGAGGTACATTGTATTATGGGTAGATGCTATTATGGTACATTTTTCTGATTTTCATTGGACTAACATCCAACTAACAATGAGATAATGAAGTGGTAGAAGAGGTTTAAAACTGTTGACTCAGATAACTAATTTGGATTAGTGTGAATAGTAGCCTGATAGGTATATATTTAATAAAGTACCTAAACTATTTAAAATATTGATGCAATAGAAGTGAAGCTTCATGGCAATACCTCATTAAACATTACTTTTCTTAAATCTTTGTGATTATTACCAAGTGTTGTTAAAAGGCAGATTACAAAGGATTAGTAGTACAAATTATAATGATCTTTATGATATGGTAGTGCATACTTAATCTACAGCAATGTAAATTATTGTCAAATAACACTGAGGGGTTCATTTTAAAAAATAAGGGTAGATAGTTGTAGCCTTAGTGACTTATTATTAGTAAATTATGAAACCTTGTATTGGTCCTAGGTACCAAGTCAAAGTCAGTGATAAATTGCAGAGATTTATTGAAATTTCTAAACATACTACTCAAATTACTGCAGGGTTGTTTAATATTAACATTTCTGATAGGAGATGAAGGAGTGTAAGTACATCATAATTATAAATATGCACAGAAAAATAGGTAGTTCTAATAAATTAACATCATTATCATCATAATGATGACAAAGTGATTTGAAGAAATATGTAAATGAAAGAAACATGTAATTATACCTAAGTTATTGTGTATACCTACATATTGTTTATTTAATGTACCTTAGTGCTTAAACAACAAATACATTTACTTGAGATTACCTTATAAGAAAACCTACACCACCGCCTTGTCTTCAAATTTATTACTTTCATGTCAATCAATAAAATGGTTAGTCTAATGTGTTTACTTTAATTTATATAATATCATGTTTTTATTTACAGTACTACATACCTACAGCCCTAGTAAACATCTACATCATATCATCTCTTGTGCTTGTTTATAAATTCCAGTGGGATCTTAATGAATTTATAAAACACATTTCATAATTTATACCTACATTTTTACTAACTTACTAGTAACAATAAGTAAATAAATTGAGGATAGAGTAAAATTTATTCAAAGGAATCTCAGGTCAAGGTCGAGAAGGTTTTTGTATTGATTTTTGCTAAACAAAGAGGTGTATGATTTACAATATTCTGTAAGATTCATAAAATATACGCGTTCATAATCATAGCCATCGAAGCGGAATAGAAAAGAAAGGCCATTTCGTAGCAGGTGAACAACTTGCGATGTATTAGTCATCATGATCTAATTTAGGGCGATGATAGGGGAAAGCAGTAGGGGGTATTCCAATAATTTCATGCTCACCCCTATAGAAATGCAGTTGTCATCGGGTCCTGATGGGAATTTCACAATAAATTTTGATCCAGCCTTTTCCTCAGAGTCATTCAGTGGCCGAAATCGGCATACCACTCTGATGCTGTCTTCAGCAGCAATCTCACGATCAGCTGCCATGGTTTTCAAAAATAAAATAGCTTACACTAAACACCGTCTAAGCAATTAAAAAACAATACAATTAGGGAACATAAAAACCGTGCATGAAGAACTACAAAGTTAAAATTTTGTCACTGAAAAATCTTCATGACAGTAGTATCAAAATGTCGGCCATGTTCTTTGAGGAAGAAAGGCCCGGAATAGACCTTATTGGTTGAGCAGTCGACGTGTAACCAACATAACAAAAAAATCGATTTTTATTGACGGATGCGTTCTGGAATAATACTTTGCATGATCAGATCAAGAAAGTGGCTGATTTCGAACCTAAACTTTCAACTGTAATTTTATTTCTAACCCTATACTTACACTATTGATTATTGTCTAACAATTATTGTTTTCAGACTTAAATAAAATTAAATCTACGCGTACGTAGTATTGCCAAAATAAAAATGTTCAAACTGTTTTAATTTTATCTGTGGATTTGGAATGAACGAATGAATGATGAGTAACTAAACCATTCTCATACATAAACTCATTCTTTTTTTTTAACTTAATAGGGAGGTGCCTACTTATGTTTCTACTGCCTGCCTACTATCGAAATTCTGGATCTCAATGGATCGTTATGCCTTTCTATTTTGTACAAAAAAAGACGTGTGGCACTCGGGACTGCCGCGGTAAAGCTATAATTGCATGCCACCTAGAGGCGAGTTGCTGAACTAAAGTGACAGCGGTCAGGTGATTTCGTTACGGAATTTCTGGATTCGGTCTCCACGCCAAGGCCCGCGATAGAAGCTATGCAATAGCTTAAAAAAAGACGTACTCGGGGACTGCCGCGGCAAAGCTATTGCATGCCACCTAGAGGCGAGTTGCTGAACTAAATTGACAGCGTTAGGTTTTATCGTTACGGATTTTCTGGATTCGGTCTCCATGCTCAAGGCCCGCGATAGAAGCTATGCAATAGCTTAAAAATACATATTTTAATTCAAGCAGGTACTATCAGAAAACAATATATAAGTACATTTTATATTTTGGAAAACTATCATTGTAAATATTCTGATAATACCTACTTTGAATCCCAGCCGTGCATCAATGGATTTTTCCTTTTGAAAACGTTGAACGAAGACATCGCGAGGAGATCCGCCACCATTGTTTCGATCCACTTTGGAATCGGTTCATTTTGAACAAGGAGAACATCCCTACACACAGTGACCGGCTCGGCTCTATTCTATAATAGAGTAGTTCTGTGCGTGCTGTGCTGACCTGCCTGACAGCTGACCCTCTTGAGTATTTTATGTTCTGTGAGCTGACCTGTCATGCATGTCAAACCAAAAACGAGAGTTTGCGTTTATTTGAGAGAATTTTGTATGTTTTCTGAGTTTAAAGTTCATTTTGTGAATATGTAATGTTAACAAACGAAAAACACTCGCTGTAAAGACTGGTAAGTAATAAATATAGCTAACAAACCATCTATGAGTCACTAAGTATAAACAAAATTGTCTCGACTATAGAGTGATTTGGTCTGTTCAACCCACGGGCGCGACCTAATTTTGTTCTAAAGAAACAAATCGCACTTTACATACATAATAATATAAAGTGCTTTATATCAATCTGGATCATGTATTATAATGTACCTAATTATGTAAAAAAACCTAAGTTCTTGTAAAGGAGAGTATGTTCCTTCACCAGCTCTAGCACAAGTAAACTTCTTTTGGGTTGGGAATATCACATGAACTGAACACTCTGATTCTTTTCTTATTTATAACTGTGTGTGGGTGGAGATATCTAAATAGCCAAGTATTAAGTAGGTAGTGTACCTTACCTACATTGTCTGGTTTACCATATCAAAATGTGTAGCTGTCCGGTGTACATATGCTCTCAGGAATTTTGATAAGAGCTTTAATTTGCTAAAATTGATGCAATTTCTCTATTTTACCATTGTTTTACTATTATTATATTTACTTATGCTAGCAATGTTTATCATATTTGCATAACTTCCTGTTGAACCATCTAAGTGTTGTAAACAATCTATAGGTAGCTCTACTAATCCAGGCCACTGACTGCCACATTATGCCTGTTACCAGGTTGGCTAGTTCATTGGCACTGTCAAGCACTAGCTGGATGATGTTACAAATTCACACTCTTCTCTAGATTCACAGTAAAACAATAATGCTCTCATTAGCTAATGACTGTATGCTCACATCTTGAGGCCCCCCTACCACTGGTTTCTTGAGTGTTAGTACTAGAAACTACTGGACCGATTTCAAAAATTCTTTCACGGAATTTTTCAAATCGGTCCAGTAGTTTCGGAGATTACCTCCGTCAAACAAACAAATAAACAAACAAATTTTACCTCTTTATAATATTAGTGTAGATTAGTGTAGACTAATAAGTATTTCTGAGTTTATCCTAATTCTGCTACTATCTGAATTATTCATTATATTCATATTAATACTTACCAGACCAGAGTTAGCTGCCATTAAATATTAATTTTGGTTCCATAATATAGCTGACTTGTGAGTTCCCATTATTTGCCTTTGTTGTTGCTTTTATTATTATTACTCAGCAAATTAACTTTACAATATGAAAAGTTAATAATACAAGGCAGAATATGACCCTTTCCTTGAAGTGCCAGACTTCAGGATTTTCTGCCTGAAAGGGTTAATATGCCTAAATAAAAGCAAGTCCAGCTGTGTATCAAATATTAAAGTTTAAAATAATAAAAACAATAGTACCTATCTACACTTCTATACATTATAAATAGGTAAAGTTGGTTTGTTTGTTAGCTTTTAGAAGGTAATCTCTGAAACTACTCATTGATTTTTAAAATTCTTTCACCAATGTATCATTCATATTGTATAGACTAACCCAGTAAAATCCCGTTTTTCATTAGTACACCGGGTGTACTAATGAAAAACGGGATTTTACTGGGTTAAAATATAGCTTATATTCATTTGGGAAGTCTATACAATATGAATGATACATTGGTGAAAGAATTTTAAAAATCACACCCGTGCAAAGCCGGGACGGGCTGCTAGTACTAATACCATAAAAAAAACAATAAAGATTGCAACTAGGTACAATTATGATCAAAGCTAGGTACCGACATTATACTACATTAAAGTCCTTTTAAAATGCGTTGAAATTCTACTGTTCTGTTTTTATTTAAGTTAATTGAAAGACAAATGAGCACGTTTATTTTACTCGTATTCCCGGCATTTCGTTAAAAAAAACTTGAATGCAGACAACGCCGCGAACAGGAGCGGTCGTTGACCCGAGCAGTACACCCCCAGCCCGTTATCTTCAATAAATGGTAACCTGGGCGCGACTGCACGTAAAGCCGGATTTATGGTAGTATTCCCCGTTAAGTCTCTAATAGGATCGATTCTCGCTAACAAGCTCTGCACTCCTTATAAAGCCTACGTCGTAGATTTGTGCCATACATGCCGGAGAGAAACAGATTGTCCTTATTTTATAGGAATATATATACTAAAGTCCTGATTTGGTGGTTTTTGACTTTTTGAAATTAAACCAAAGGTGCAACCATTGCAAACTTAGAATTGCAAATAATCGAAACCCCTTACTTTACTGTTTGATTGTGGTACCTAACCTACCTACAGATATGTATTTGTATATAAGAAATTAACATTTGTTCAGAAATACAGTAAAAGCACGTAAAAGAAAAGTTTAGGGAGTGGAGTGACGGCTTCGTGAGACCTGATAGAAATCGTATATATTTTATATGACATTGAATACATCTTTTACATACCTACTATTAAGGTTACTAAAGTAAGGAATGCTAACTTGAACTATTCAAAACATACGCGAGCTTGAATCATCACTCTGTCTGTTGTTGATAGCGGCTGATGACGTAATTTGTGCGACCTACAGACACCGGTTTGTATATTAACACGATTGAGGTCACTCCAACACCTTCGCGGTTCTGTAGGCTAATCAAAATCTGAAACTAGGTATAGGACTGTTAGAGTAAAATCTGCAGCCCAAGAAAGCACAAGTCTTAATGCCATATTAGAAAGTCTTGTCTCTTTAAATACCAAGAATTCCATCCCTATATTTGGCAAAACAAAACCTGACTGACTTGAGAGCTACATTGCTTGAAATTTTGGAACTAATTAACTTTAATTTAAGTACGATAACGTCTGCTCTTTTGAATTGACTAATTTGAAATAGGTCAAGGAAAGAGCTCTCATTGTGCTCCACGCATAGTTTCCATTGACCCAGTTTACGCCCAGGAAAATGCACGCAACTGTTAGAAGTTCATTCACGATTAGCTGGTTCTCTCGAATTATGTTTCAACTTATTGAATTGAGTATTGATTCTGAGAAGGGACGGTGACGGGGCGGCGCGCTGTACGTTGTATCACCGCTGACGAAGTTATTTTCTGTACAATTAGTCACGCGTGTATCCGGCGCAGGCGCAGGTCGTGTTCACAACACATCAACATAAAAATATCGTGTCTTACTCGTAAATAGTCATTACACTATTCAACAGTGGCAAGATGTTATATTTTCTTCGCCTTATCACTTTATGTCAATAAGGCCTTTATCCTTAGCGAGAGAACTCTAAGTTAATGCTCAGACACAGCTGTAAAATATTTCAAACAGTGTAAATATTTTATGATTTTTAAAACGTGTTCTATAATATTAAAAATAGTGAATAAATGAGTGGAATCAATAAATAAAAAGGATGTGATTGTGAACTGTGCGAAATGTGAATCATCTTGTGCTCTGCCATTTCTGATAAGAGACCATTGACTAAGTGTAAAAAATAGAAACCACAGTGGAGTAGGTCGCCTATACGAATATTATAAACATAATCTGTTTTTTTTAAACTTATTAAGGTATGTATTGCATATATTCCTATTACGTTTAGTTAGTAAGAAACGTTACCTACATTGTTAGAAAGAAGTTCTGCTGCCTTAGTTGCGTTTGTTGCATAATTTTCTTACACCTTGATACCTATCGCCTCGATTCGATGCCGGCGCGTAGGTGTCGTCCCTTTTCCATTCACCGCCCACAGACCACCATCTGTCCATAGAAAAAATAATATTTAGCGAATCTAGCCATCAGCAAACTTGTCGATGACACACCACTAGTTTCATTCATAATGGCCTTTCTTAGTATGTAGTAGTTGGATATCGTCAATCATTACTAATATATTATCATACATACATATTTATGTTGCTCGGTAGTATAGTGGCTCGACATGTTTAATTGACTTTATGTTATTTTTATGAACCTCAACGGTTGCACTAAACTAAACACACCATCAATGATCTATTTTTAGGGTAACTATCACTACATCATCATGGCTTTCATGCTCTTTTTTCAGCAAGTAGCACGCATCGAGACATTATAATAATTATAACTATACCGTGAACCGTGTTGGCCGAGTGGGATGTAGGTAATGTCGAAAAATCTAATAAACATGTTTACTCGTTTTTGACAAAAAGTATTCTACCTCTGACCTTGACATCGAAACAATCCGGCTGACCCTATTCGAACCTTTTTGCTTTCACGCGGTGTTTGCATACTTCCGTTTCTTTCTTCAAAGCCATGGGAATGTTTGCGTGTGCTCTATACTAAGTACCTATAGCTTTTTGATTGAATGCCCCATCCGGGCCCTTCATTACGAAACGATAACAAAACAATCCCAAGACTAACGAGGCATAGGTTTATGAACACGGAACGAAGCGATTTGTAGAGGACTAGCAGCACGCCCGGCTTTGCACGGGTGTACTAATAAAACTACCGGGAAATAATATAGCTTATAATAACCCCGACAGTCCATTCTACACATCGGTGAAATAATTTTTGAAATCGGCCTAGTAATTTTGGAGATTACCTCCGTCAAACAAACAAACCAACAACCTCTCTATATTATAATTGAAGATGTCATATGCTTCATTTCTTTGTTATAGAATTAGATCTGAACTCAAAATAAACGCACACCAAAAATGCAGAAATCACGATCGAGTTTACTACGACTATGCGTGTGGGCGGGCCTGATCGCCTACTGCTGGGCGCAGAGGGCCGAGCAACTGCTCGCACAGAACCCTTGCTCTAGCAAGACCACCTGCAGTGACTGCATTAGAACGGCCAGCTGTGCTTGGTGCTTCGCTTCTGACTTCAATGGGCCGCGATGCTACAACCCCGCAATGGAAGGTGGCACCGGGGGGTGCGACGAGGCTTTCATCTTCAATCCGGATAACCAGAAGTCTATCGATTCCATGTACAACATGGAGTTGAGTCGAGGTAAGTTTTAATCTACCTGTTTTAAAGAAATTTATATCACTTTTAATCCTAGATATAATAATAATGTTCGGCTTGAACTTCGTCTAATTTTCGTTTACCTACTTTCTAGCGAAGGGTCGTATGGACATGAGTTCTTCGAGCTCATTCGCCCATGAAGAGTCTGGCAGCTTTTCAAGCAGCTCTTCGGGCAGCTCCAGCTTTGGAGCGTCTGGTGGATCTGCCTCTGGTGGATCAGGGGAAAGCTTAGTACAGATGAAACCGCAGAGAGTCAAGCTTCAATTGAGACAGAGTAAGTTTAAAGTTTGTGATAAATCATTGTAGTGGATGCTTACGTGAGACTGTAATTGTGTCACGGTTTGTGGTTCATCAAATTACTCGATTGTTTCTGATAGCTTAAAGTTAAGAAAAACTTAACTTATTATTTTTAATACAACGATTTTACTTACAGATCAAATGCAAAAGCTTTCTTTCGCTTACTCCCGCGCTCAAGACTATCCGGTTGATCTTTACTATCTTATGGACTTGAGTAGATCTATGAAGAACGACAAAGAGAAGCTGAGTACCCTTGGTAGTTTGTTGTCGGCGACCATGAGAAACATGACTTCTGAATTCAGAATTGGTTTTGGTTCGTTTGTAGACAAGCTTGTTATGCCTTACGTCTCTACAGTTCCCAAGAAGTAAGTTAACCTGTCTACGATACAACGTGGTCTCTATTTTTTAAGAGTCGTTTTCTAATGCTGCTTTATATCTTTCAGTTTGATCTCACCCTGTGATGGTTGTGCAGCACCGTATGGTTTCAAGAATCAAATGTCTTTGAGCAAGGATACCGACTATTTTGATGTAAGTTTAGGCATTTAAAGCATTTAACCTAGCTTATAATTAATTTGAATACCATTGTTTACTACAAGTACTTAGTTACACTGATATTAAATTTAGATTGTTTAAGATAAATATTCACGTATGAAATATTTTACACCTGGTTCTAATTTTGCTACGAATGCAATATCCTATTCTTATTGTTTAGAACGTAAACATCTAGCTAAAATAATCTAAAAACTTTGAATTGTGTTTGAAAATACTGAATAAATTAGTGGCTATTGCCTCTATACTCGTATACATGTAAATACGTAGAGCTTGATTCACCATCTCCAAGTAACAATGTCTTTAATTTGTCTTAATGTTACATAAAGAACAAAACAGCCTTATTATTACTGCATTTGGTAGTCAGTCGTGTATATTCTAGTGACTGCATAATATTTGTGTACAGAAAGCAGTAGCGATGGCCGATGTGTCTGGTAATTTAGACGCGCCGGAAGGTGGCTTTGACGCAATCATGCAAGCTGTCGTTTGCAAGCGGGATATCGGTTGGCGCGATCAGGCGCGACGTCTGCTTGTCTTCTCTACTGATGCTGGCTTCCATTACGCCGGGGATGGCAAGGTTGGTCTATCTTATGGACTTGTAAAACTAGCGTGTATCAATTTTATGCCTGATACGTTCCTATAATGGCAATGCATGGTATGGCACCAGTAGCGGCGTTAAAGTAAGGTGTGATATATAAAAGCACGTCGTTCTAGGAATAGAGGGGTGTCAAACTCAATATTGATTGAGACGCCCCTCCCCTCCACAAATGTCACTTAGAAATTTCCCCCAGGGCGCGGCACTCCGTATGGCATGATTTTACATTTCACTAATTAATCTTGAACAATTATTGTATACAAGGACAATAACATTACAGACTATGATTAGAATAGACTGCTATGAGCTATTATAATGATCAAATAGCCCACTGCAACGTTAAACCCTATTTTTGTTTGTCCATCATTGTAGACTTATAACTTTAATGGGCATTTAATTAATCTTAAAATGTGAAGATCGACAACCTAAATGATGAATCACGTGTAGTCATAGCCCTAGTAAATAAAATAACACTGATTAGTTTACTATTTCTGATTGCCAACTCTAGGCCAATCATTTGTTTGATAGATATAAACTACATTTAGTACAAATGCTCCGTAGATTATATGAGTGTTTCATAACATTGAATTTTTTTTTTTTTTTTTTTAAATTCCGTTTTCTATCTAGCAAGCTGCCGGTCCGGGCATTTAGCCAGAGTTTGGTTTTTGCGTCTGTGCGCAACGACATTTTATGGAAGCAGCCCAGTGGCTGATCCATATAGATTATGTTCCGCTTCATATGTAAGCTAGATGAGGTCCTGGGGGGTTTTCCTCCTCAGTCTACCGACAGACGTTGCCTTCCTCATGAGGCCAACGGCAAGGTTGTTCGGGTGTTGCTCCATGCGCTTGGAGTATGCATGGAGCTTGTTCATTATGTCCTGCTTGACCGTTGGTATCTCCAAGTCCCGGTGCAGCTGGATGTTGGTGACGTACCAGGGTGCGTTTGTTATCATCCGAAGAGTTTTTGATTGAAAGCGTTGAATTATTTCAATATTTGACTTGGCTGCTGTACCCCACAGTTCTGCCCCATATGACCATATTGGTTTCAGGATGCATAACATTGAATGATTTGAATATATTTACAGCTTGGTGGTATTGTCCAACCCAACGATGGTCAATGTCACATGGAAAACAACGCATACACCCACTCTACTCTTCAGGACTACCCCAGTATCTCACAAATCAATTTGAAGGTAATATAATTTAATTAAAACGTGTAGGTCTAATTTCATTTACTCGTTAACTTGAATTGTTTGTAGCAAGTTGTTGTAAACGTCTTAAATAGTTAAAAGTTATACGTTTTGTTTAAGTATAGGATTATATCATAAATAATGATGATTGAATTTTACATATCAACATTTTATCACCATAAGTATTATTCGTAAACTATCCAAGTCAGTGAAAAAATCAAAATAGTCCTGCTATTATCTTTAAAACTTTGAATGGACTCCTATCGTATTTTCTTCTCTATGTAATACTGTTTTTGATATTTAAGTACCGAAAACAATAATTTATAACTACTTACATAAATACTTATTGTAAAATAGATCGGCTTTATGCCTAACTGAAATTTTATAGTCTATGTATGTGTAAATAAATAAATATACATTTATATTGTTAAATCAGGTAAAGAAGCACGCAATCAACGTGATATTCGCCGTGACCGCGGAACAGATCAGCGTGTACGAGCAACTCAGCAAGCATATCGAGGGGTCCAGCAGTGGAGTACTCAGCAACGACTCTGACAACGTCGTCGATCTCGTCAGAGAACAGTATAACGTAAGTCACACAAATTACAAATTATAAGTAAAAATGCATTAATTCAAAACAAAGGACCATATATAGCAAATAGCGGTTCTGACGCATAATGACCAATAAGTGTTTTTTTTTTCGCTATGAGACGAATACGCATATTTTCACGTAATCATTATGACCGCGTACCGTCATGATTTATTTTAAACCAACTTCATATAAGTAGGAGGTTTTGTGTTCCAATGTATGTTTTTATTATTTCTTAAAAAGTGAACAGTTATTTGAAAAAGGTTCCATAAAGAAAAATTGAGAATCTGACGAGGATTATTGGAGTTATGAAAAGAAATGCACCTCGAGACTGTTTTTACTCTTCTTATGATAAAAAGTCTGTTTACAAAAAATATAATACATATCTAACTTTGCTTCTTACTTTTAATATATACATATTTTGAAACTACAAAACGTCATTATTCTGAGACTGTGCTCATAGTCATCTTAGTCATATCTTCAAACTTCAACACTTTTTAAAAATTATGAATTTGCAGAAAATTACGTCAACCGTTGAAATGAAGGACACATCGAGCGACTCTGTGCAGATAGCGTATTACTCATCGTGTCTCGGCGGCAAGGAGCTCGTGCAAACAAACAAATGCGAGGGTCTCAAGGTAAACATAACAAACATAGCATAACCTTTGTCTGCAAAGGTGCAACGTATTTGTATTGTCTGATTTTGGGATATGCATTTTTTAATACGTTAAGTGCTATGACGCACATTAAATTTATCTTTATATGGTGTATTTTGCAAGCACTGACCAAAAAACACCTTTTTCCCGGCGTTTTGAGAAATCACAATGCTTTTGCAGCGATCACAAAGACAAAATTCATAAATATAGCAAAAATTTAAACTGCTTAGTAAATAAGGACTGTTTTCCAATGCGTTTTGATAGGTAGTTAAAAACAAATAAGATGTATTTCAATAAAATAATTATTTTTAGGTGGGAGATGTGGTCGAGTTCACGGCTGAAATAACACTGAAGGAATGTCCTAAAGACCGCAACAAGTGGAAGCAATCCTTCGACATCTCTCCCATCGGTATCTCTGACAGCTTGACCGTCGAAGTGGAGATGATTTGCGACTGTCCTTGCGAACAACCTGGACACCATGTAAGAAACTTTAAATCACAATATGTGAAAGTTTGTATGTAAGTGTGTATGTTCTCCTTCATGCGGACGGATTTTAATAAATTGATTACTTAGAGAGTATATGCTATTTAAGTAATAAATTCAATACTGTGGATTACCACATAGGTTACTTTTGATTCAGGTATTCCCTCGGGAATAGGAACTATTCACCGCGGATAACAGCGCGGGGCGCAGGTAATCCAGTTTATAAGCTATCCTGCCTGGTACCAAATTTCATTCATATCTGTCTAGCCGTTTGAGCGGGAAGGAGAAATAAACTTTCACCTTGCACACAAGGCTCGACTTTAACTGAAGTATAGCTACTATTTCCCAAATTGATTTATCCATTTATCCTTCAGGCCTTCAGCAACAGTCCATTGGTATGCACCGGAGAAGGCGTGTCCGCTTGTGGTGTCTGCGTTTGTAATCCGGGACGCTTCGGCAAGAGTTGCGAGTGTTCGGCGCACGGGGGCGTCTCGGTCGAACAAGAGAGGGGATGTCGGCCGACCAACGCCAGCTCTGGCCCGCTTTGCTCCAACCGAGGGACTTGTATCTGCGGGGTTTGCGAGTGCAACAAGATGGATGACACTAGCAAGGTAACAAATAATCTTTCACGGTGAAGTATGAATTCAAAACAAATGTAAATTGTGCAATCTGTGGAAACTTTTAATTAGCCTTGTCTTCTGGTTTTTTATTATAATATTTATAAATATTAACGGGACTTAATCGCGTATTAAAATCATATTATTTACCTCGACGTTTCGGTGGCGTTACAGTCACCGTGGTCACGAGTAGACTGAAGGCCGGCACCCGCTCGCATCTTCAACTGACGAGGTTTTTGTCTACCCTCAATCAGTCAACACAAAACTACTACTAGGGTTGCGACACACCACACTCACAATGTCCGGCGAAATGTTAGACGACTTTTTTCGATGCGAACACATTCTTATGACTGGATCCCACGTTGATGACAATTTGTAACCACTGTCCCGGTTAAAATTCTTGTGCTTCTTAATTTCAACCGCTTCACGCACAATTCGGCTATAATAGTGGCGATCATTGGACAGGATCATTGGCTTGTGCAGTTCTATCCAGTGGTTTGACCCAAATTCAAGCAAATGCTCCGCTATCGCTGATTTTTCTACCTGGCGGTTTTTGACAGCTGCGATATGTTCTTTGACTCTTTCAGCAATTGTCCGCTTAGTTTGTCCGATGTAAGAACTACCGCAACTGCAATCGACCTTGTACACCCCAGGTGTCTGATAGGGTATGGTGTCTTTGACAGTTCCTACTTGCGCTGCTATCTTGGATAGTGGAGTGAAAACTGACTTTATTGCGTATTTCTTAGGGCCCCCGCAGACGGCCGACTTTTTGTAGGTGGAAAAGTAGGTCGCTTTTTCAACCGATTTTGTCACCTACTTTGTCACCGACTCCAACGCACACGACCGTCACTTTGTAGGTGGCTAGTGAGGGGACAGCACGTCGAAAAATATTATAACGGTGGATTTGCTAAGGAAGATAAGTATAGCTAGCTCTCTTTTCTTATGTAAGTAGGTACCTACCTACCTAACCAAAAACTTTTGCGTGTGATAGTACCTATGTTCAACTACATGGTACCTACCTACAATACAAAGGAAGGAGTAGGTACTTCGGTTATAATCCTTCCTACTAATCCTACGAAAATTCCTACTATAATTTGCTTATCGAAAGTTTGTGAGTATGGATGTATGGTTATTTCTCTTTCACGAAAAAACTACAAAACCGATTGTATACTATGGGATATAGGTAGCTAATGACATGGTATAATACATAGGCTACTTTTATCCTGATATTCCCGCGGAATTCGTTGAAATTACAATAAGTATTTAATAAATTACATGGTTAGGTACGAGGGTGGATTGAAAAGTACTCGGCCTAACACAGATCCATTCAATTCTCAAAATCAAATCTACCAAATTTTTTTAGCTCTGTTCAGACTAGTTAATTGTGTGAAGTTTGAAACATGTGCGATAATTATTTTTGATTTTATAAATTTTTTAATAATGCAATCGGACATAATTTCCGCGAATGGAGCAAATCGAGCAGCGTGCCGTCATTAAGTACCTCCATAAGAAGGGGCTATCATCAAAAGCCATCCATGATGATTTAGTCAGTACATGAGGGGGTTCTGCTCTGTCATATTCACTAGTCAAAAAATGGATAGCAGAATTTAAGCGTGGTAGAGAGAGTGTGAAAGATGAACCCTGTTCTGGAAGGCCTTCGACGTCCACTACTGACGAAAACATTAAAAAAGTACTTGATTTAATAATGGGAGACCGCAGATTAAAAATCAGAGAGATAGCTAAGATTATAAGCATCTCTTATGAACGAACTCAAAACATTATAGTCAACGAGTTGGGTCTCCACAAGGTGTCTGCGAGGTGGGTTCCGCGACTGTTTTCAATTGAACAAAAAAGAACGCGATTGCCTTTTCACGTGACTGTTTGGAGTTATTTGAAGCTGATGTAGAAGATTTTTTCAATCGTTTTGTTACTATGGACGAAACATGGGTACATTACTGTACACCTGAAACAAAAAAACAACAAAACGGTGGAGAAGACCTGGTTCACCATCCCCTAAAAAGGCCAAGACGATTTTGTCGGCAAATAAAGTGATGGCTTCAGTATTCTGGGACTCGAAAGGTGTGATTATGATTGATTATCTTGAAAGGGGTCAAACTATAAACTCTGATTACTACTGCACCTTAATACGTCGTTTACGAGAGGAAATAAAAGAAAAACGTCGAGGAATGATCAGGAGGAAAGTCCTGTTTCATCAAGAAAACGCCCGCGTTCACACGTCTGTTCAGTCAATGGCTGAAATCCACAACTGTGGCTTTGAACTGTTACCGCATCCGCTTTATTCACCTGATCTGGCACCATCAGACTTTTTTCTGTTCCCTAACCTAAAAAAAACATTTAGGAGGTCAAAGATTTTTGAAAAACGACGAAGTCAAAGCAGAAGTAGACGCTTATTTTGACTCTAAGGAAGAATCATTTTTTTCATCGGTATAAATGCTTGGAAGGGAAGGTGGCAAAAGTTTATTGAACTTGATGGTGTTATGTAGAAAAATAAAATAAAACTTATTAAGAATATGTTTTTTTTCTTGGTTAGGCCGAGTACTTTTCAATCCACCCTCGTAAGTAATATTATTATTATTAATCCAATAACAATAAATTATAATTATGAATGATTGAACCTACTTATCTACCAGAAGTGTACCTAGGTACCTAAGCAAATAAAATTCGGAGTAAACAGTCCACTTGCGGAGTAAGCTCTATCTCTTATTCCGAAAAGCGCATCACTAAACGACCTACACGTTCGGAGTCGGTGTCGGGTCGGTCGGAATGCCACCTACTTTTTTCTCACCTACTTTTTGTAGGTCGTGTGCGTTGCGCTATTGTTGTCAGTACGTTCTATTTTTCGACCGATTTTTCCACCTACAAAAAGTCGGCCGTCTGCGGGGGCCCTTAAGCAATGAACCGACTTTGTCTGTCACCCCTCTAATGTACGGCAAGTATGCTCTTTCTCTCGGAACGTCAAACTTCCTTACTCTATTAGTACGTCTAGCACTCATATTCCTCATCCTGTAACCATTCTTCTCCAGTACTCCTTTTACATGTGTTAGTTCTTCTTGTAAAAATTCTGAGTCACACAATGCATAGGCTCTGTCGACTAGTGAAGAAACTACCGATGCTAAATGTGTAGGATGATGATGGGACGCCGAATTTAAATATTTGTCAGTGTGAGTAGGTTTTCTGTAGACAGAGTGTGTTAGAGAACCATCCGATCTCGCCATTACTTTGATGTCCAGAAAAAACCGGGACAGTGGTTACAAATTGTCATCAACGTGGGATCCAGTCATAAGAATGTGTTCGCATCGAAAAAAGTCGTCTAACATTTCGCCGGACATTGTGAGTGTGGTGTGTCGCAACCCTAGTAGTAGTTTTGTGTTGACTGATTGAGGGTAGACAAAAACCTCGTCAGTTGAAGATGCGAGCGGGTGCCGGCCTTCAGTCTACTCGTGGCCACGGTGACTGTAACGCCACCGAAACGTCGAGGTAAATAATATGATTTTAATACGCGATTAAGTCCCGTTAATATTTATAAATATGTTTCCAAGTCGCGATAGTTTAAATAGTATTTTATTATAATCTTTGAATTAGCTGTAAGTTTCCTAAAACTCTTAAAAATAAAATTAAAATAAAGCAATTCTCAAAACTGTATTCTACAGTTGGGCGGTTAATTTTACCGCTGAGTATACTTAAAGATGTATTATACGAGTACATATACCGTCGTACCGTGTTATTATATACTGTAACGTAATTGACACGTCGAGGTAAATAAAATGATTTCAATACGCGAGGTCCCGATAATATTAAATATGTTTCCAAGTCGCTATAGTTTAAAAAGTGTTTTATTATATACCCAAAAACATTCCTGTGGCTCAGTTGGGCGAACGCTCGGCTGTGACGCCGAGGTTGAGGGTTCGATCCTCGCTACGGGACTAATGTTTGTATGTTCTGCAGATATTTGTTCCGTGTCTGGGTGTTTTCTATCTTTAATAATATGCATGTATTTACAAAAAAAATGTATCTATGTATTATATCAGTCATCTGGTTACCATAACACAAGCATTAAGTTGCTTAGCTTAGTTGCTAGATGACGCTGTGTGGAATGTCCAAGGATATTTATTTATTTATTTATTTATTCAGGTGATCTCCGGTCCGTTCTGCGAGTGCGACAACTTCACTTGCGACATGAACAAGGGTCTGCTTTGCTCTGGGCCGGAGCACGGCGAGTGCGTGTGCGGGAAATGTAGCTGTCGGCCCGAGTACACCGGCCCCGCCTGCCAGTGTCTGAAGGACCAGACGCCTTGTCGATCACCAGGTAACATTTTATTAAGGTATTTGAAAATATGACTAAATTACGGCTATTATTACATATTTTATAAATTATATGACCGGGTATTTATCACGTTACCTTTTTATTATTTATCCCGACGTTTCGAGACGGATTGCACCGCCCGTGGTCGCGGGTCGACTGACTACTATTACATAGCCAGGTACCACCAGGTATATAAGAAATCTTAGGTGACGCGGCGCACTTCACACCATTGATTTAGCGTGTGCATTGGTTCGTCCTGTTCCCCCTCATCGTTCTTTTTACGTGGCGCGTGGGTCTTGGGTAGACCTTGGGTCAAAGTTCGGTTTCGGTTTAAAGATCTCTCACAAGAACAAATTACAGTTCACTTATAATGATAATTATGTTTAGTTTAAATTAGAAATATCGTAAAGCTAGTGGCGAAGCATGCGGAACTTATACTTAAACTTAATAATGTTTAGTAGGCTTATGTTAAGTTTAAAGCAGGGAACTCACCTAGACGTGTGTGGACGAGCCGTACTCACTTTATATAGTGCTAGCAGCTCGTCTCGGCTTTGCATCGATGGTACTAATGAAACTAGGGATTTTACCGGAATAAAATATATCCTATGTTCATCCGAGAAGTCCATTCTATATGACTTGGTTATAAATAAAATAACGTGTATCCGTATTTTAATTGCTTAATTATTACAGAAAACGGTGAGATCTGCAGCGGAAACGGAAACTGTGTCTGCGGGCAGTGCGTGTGCAAAGTTGATGATGATAGACACTACTCTGGAAAATACTGCGAGAAGTGTCCCGTACGTAAACACTACCTTTCCAATTCACTAAAAATTCTTAAGGTTTAGTCGTTAAAAAAAATCACAAAGAACGTGTTGCAATATCAACGCCGATATATAAAACAAAGTCGTGTTGTAGAACTCGAGATCGGCTGAGCCGGTTTCGAATGGTTTGATGTCCAGTATGTGTGGGAGTGGAATACGGGGATAAAAAGTAACTTATGTGTTAATTCAGGATATACTCGTAGCTATTCTGTAACCAAATTTAATTCAAATCTGTTCATTGGTTTTCGCGTGAAATAGTAACAAACACATCCATTCATCCATAGTCCCAACTTATGCATTTATAATTTTAGAAGGAAGTAGATTTTTAAGGTATGCGTTGTTTACAGACTTGTCCTGGCCGTTGTGGTGAATTCAAAGACTGTGTATTGTGTGAAGTGCACAAGCGCGGTCCTCTCTACAACCCAGACACTGACAGCTGTGGCGACTGCGCGCTCTTTCCTATTGTCGAAGAAGGCAAAATTGAAGGTAAGTTTTCACGTCTACCATTTCGTAAAAGAAATGAGGATTATTTTTTAACTAATATTTATTTTATGGTAGTGTTCGCCATGATATAACCCCGACTTTCCACTGAAAGAGCCAAAGGTCGTAAGGTTTTTTTTTATTTTTGTTTCGAAAAAATATTATGCGTTTTATACAAGAGCTCTAAAGGCGAAGGAAGAAGAGTTTTAAAGAATCTTCAATGACTAAAAATCTGAAAGTATGCTTTATGCACCTCGAGAGTAAAGTCTTAAACCTTATCATTAAAATAAAATAGGATTATAGCTCAATGGGAAAAATTAGAAAACCTGTCCTTGTTGGTTGGGCTTAAAGATTCAATTTGGATCTTGTTTTGTTACTGTTTATTATTATTTTATTTAATCGTCCGACTAGTAGGCAAAGGTCTACATTATTTACCTAAACATTGTTATTGTTACAGCCAACGAATCTCGTAACGAGCACTTGTGCAGTTTCTACGACGAAGAAGACTGTCTCTACGTGTATGTTTACTCGTACAATGACGCTCAGCATTTAGTTATCAGAGCCCAGAAGGAACGCGAGTGCCCTAAGAAGGTACGTTACATTTCTTAAAGGAAACTTATCCGGGCGTAAGTGTACCTCGGACGGATACGCCCGGATACTCAAACACTAATTAAAGTAAGTGTTGCTTATCAATGTCATGTTTTGACGTTCGTCTGTACAAATCTAACACATAATAAAATAACGATCTTAGTGGTTTTAAATATTTAATTAGCTTTCGAGTATTCGGACATTAGGCTCGTATTCAGAATCGATCCATACTCAAGCGTCGTGTGTTGAATCGATTTTGATATTTTTTTTTGTTGTTGAGTAGATATTTAATAGGGTCCCATAGAAAAGTTTTGAGCATCTGATGAGGATCATCGGAGTTATGAACCAAAATTCTCCTCGAGAGTGCAAGAAATGGCTCTTTTCACGAAATAAAAGTAGTTTTAATGATATTATTTTCCACTTATGTTTTATTAAAAAAAATTAATTTGCCTGTTTGATTTAGGTACCAATTCTGGGAATAGTGTTGGGAGTTATCGCAGCGATTGTCCTCGTTGGGCTGGCTCTGCTGATGCTGTGGAAGATGGCCACCACTATCCACGACAGACGCGAGTTCGCGCGTTTCGAGAAGGAGCGCATGATGGCCAAGTGGGATACGGTGAGTAAACATTCGACGTTCATCATCATCATATACCCAGTGGGTATATGACCTATGGGCTGTTTCATATGGTACCCACTTCTGGGTGTAGGCCTCCCTTGGTAAACGCCACGTAACTCTGTCCCGTGCTATAGAAGAATGGCCCGCAAATTGACTTAAGTCGACCCGCCAATAGACCACGGGTTCTAAGTCGACACATTACATTTACGATTGCTCAGTTTAAATTAAGCTAGGCATACATTGTGGTTTTGCCTAATTCTTTGTTGCGTTGGATCAGGCGATAGAATCACCTAACATGGAGTCAACAGGATCCTCAGTTCCTGTTGAATTAGATGATTTTGAATATTTGTTTAAATTGATAACGCAACTGAATAAAAACCTTATCAAAATTATATCTAAAAAATAAAAACGTGTTAATCAATAGTTGATTCAGCACTTCACGACACTTTATTATTTTCTTTGGATTTGTTTACTACAAACTCATTATGAAAATTTCATTACTTCACGACCCAAAAAGTCCATTCATAAATAATGAGATGTTTGCAAAGTTAGATTTAGCGAGTTGTCTCATTGTGACCTTTCTCGGTAATGACGGTACGGTCGGTTCCTAATGGGAGATGCGGTAAGTATTTGTCCACAGCGGCGCTATACCGTAATTGTTTAACACAAAGATTCGACCCTTTATAATTTGATTTCACTTCGATCAGATTTCAAGGATGTCCTAAGCTTGATAAAGGTTGATTGAATTATCCTAATCCGATTATGTTTGTAGACTTTACGATTAAAATTATTGTTTTGTGATGTTCTTATATACTTATATATAATTTTGATTTATACTTATGTTTTGTCTTTTAGGGCGAGAATCCTATTTACAAGCAAGCAACCTCGACGTTCAAAAACCCCACGTACGCTGGAAAATAAACTTTTACTATAACACTGTAGCGTTGGAATTGTATCGTGAAAGTAGTCATTTAAATATCGCGATAGTCATTTTGTATCGCATTTATAGATCGAGTAGTCAGTATTTGAACAAATCGAATGATTTATAGAATTTTTATGAGTGAGTAAAGCTTTCTTGGTGATAGAAGATGAGAAAGTTGCCTTATAATGTGCCTTTATATCGATTACTCTCGACTACTTCCAATAGACAATTGTATTGTAAACTATATATGTATTTGTAACTTATGACCTAACTTGAAGCACAAAAATGTGAAACTCCGTGCGATGCTATGATTTATTACTCGTGTTTACCTCAATAACGTCTTACTAATAAATCATTCTGTCACGTTCAATTTTCGCCACCAAGTTTACGTTTTGTATTCAAATGTCAACAAAAGTAAACAAGGCAATTCAACAAAAAATATAACGACATTTCATAAAGAAACAGAAGCATAAACATTTTATAGCATCATACGAAATTCTTATCTATGGCTTAATCCCAAGGTTTTGCGTATAAAATCATTAATGATAGTCAAAAGGTCTGTAATAATCTCAAAGTGTACTAGTACGCCTTTGTACTTATGTGTGTTTGTCGTATGTACTTATTGTTGTGAAGTAAAGAAAGAACACTTTGTGATTAGGTGGGGTAAAGTAAAAAGGCTTCGATGTTTTTTCCTCCTAAACAAATAAGAGGACAATCTGAAAATTTGTTGTTGACGTTCTAATTCTAAATTAATAAAATGGCAATTAGCCACATTTAGCAGCTAACTTTTGACGTTTAACAATCTGAGTGCAAATAGTGCCTATATCACACCGTGTTCGTTGTAGTTTTAGATAATTCTAGGGACGTATATATCTATAGTTTTTTTATATTTACTAATGTAATTTATGAACTGAAAATATGTTAATCTCTTAAACTAGATAATTTTATTCGTATTTTTTGTTGCTTATTTATGAGATACTAGCTGCGCCCTGCGGTTTCACCCGCGTAAGTCCCGTTCCCGCGGGAATATCGGGATAAAAAGTAGCCTATGTGTTAATCCAGGGTATCACCTACCTACATACCAAATTTCAACCAAATCGGTCCAGCCGTTTTTGCGTGAAAGAATAACAAACATACAGACATACATTCTCACAAACTTTCACATTTATAATATTAGTGGGATAAGTCGTTTTGGGCCTTAATTATGCTTTACTTACACTGCCAAAGTTATTTTTTCTGTATTTGGGTCACTTTTATAAAAATAAACTAAACAAAACTAACGTACAATATATAATCTACGTCGTAATTAAGATTTTAATAATTTCGATGAAGGAATAGTAAGTCTTTCGCTTCCATCTTTGACTTGTGCCTTGATTAACTATGAGAGTATATAAGTGCCATTAAATAATTTGATAGTATATTTATAATACAAATAAGGGTAATTATTTAATAGAATAAAATCTTTTTTTGTAAAATCAGTTTGGAAAACTCTTAAATGAAGTACCATATAGTCCGTTGAAATGTTACATTTGCTTTGCATTTGTTAGAGGACGCAATTTTATTATTGGGACATGTGTGGGGGGTCAATAGAAGCTTAACCTCAAGTTTGTGGGGTCGCCACCCTTGTTTCCCGGCCGCCATCTTGAAAATAGTGGTGAACACGATATCTCAGAAACTATGCGTCTTACAAAAAAATTGTCAAGCTATCATTTGTAGTAAATTGTTTTGCCTACAAATATGTTTCTATAACTTTTTGCCCTAAATCAAATATTTAAGAAGTTATAAGCAAAAAAGTGAGAAAATCTTTCTATTTTGCTCTATCACTTCACGCAAAAACGGCTGGACCGATTTGGTTGAAATTTGGTATGTAGATAGGTGATATCCTGGATTAACATAAAGGCTACTTTTTATCCCGATTTTCCCGCGGGAACGGGACTTACGCGGATGAAACCGCGGGGCGCATCAACTTAAACCGGATAAAAAGTAGATTATATGTTAATCCAGAATATCACCTATCTACATACCAAATTTCAACTAAATCGGTCCAGCCGTTTTTGCGTGAAGTGATAGAGTAAAATAGAAAGATTTTCTTACTTTTTTGCTTATAACTTCTTAAATATTTGATTTAGGGCAAAAAGTTATAGAAACATATTTGTAGGCAAAACAATTTACTACAAATGATAGCTTGACAATTTTTTTGTAAGACGCATAGTTTCTGAGATATCGTGTTCACCACTATTTTCAAGATGGCGGCCGGGAAACAAGGGTGGCGACCCCACAAACTTGAGGTTAAGCTTCTATTGACCCCCCACACATGTCCCAATAATAAAATTGCGTCCTCTAACAAATGCAATACTCGGCCCTCAAATTGTAACATTTCAATGGACTAATACATTTGTAAGCATATAATCGACTCTGCAAATTATTTTAATTACACATGATTTGAAATAAAATAACGTCCATATTAAAGTTATCCGACATTTTATTATTAAAATATTTTTCAATGAGAAACATTTTTGTCTTTCAGTAAAACTTGATAATTTTACTATTCAACAATTTAAAATTATATTTAATTATTTCCTTGTAAATAATTTTAGTTTTGACTTTTATTTACCAGATTTTATTTAAAGCGTATGTGGCTTTTATTACCTAGTTTTTAATAAAAATTAACAGATAAATATTGTTTTTTATTTGTAGATCGTAATTACCTGTAGGTAGATATTATATTCAGTACTATTTCAACACACATATTTTTCACTATTTCAACAAACATGCTCTTATATAAGAAAATCTAGGTTCACTCATTCATTACTACGTTGAAAGAAATGTTGACCTTTTTCACTTCACATTCTCTGATGAAAAGAATCACATTTGTACATTCACACGATGAAAAGACGTCTTGATTGCTTTAAAAACCAAAACTACATCAACTTCATTGTTGAAAGTTCGTAGTAATCCAAGTAGGCATCAAATACGGCCATAATAGGCCTATTCATTTCCGGAATGAGGCAACAATTACGTCGCGGAGTTTGGCCTCGAGGCGGTCAAATCCGGGCGGTTTGCAAACGATTTGATTATACGCCTATTATCCGCTCAGGTGGAATAACAGACAAGACGAATGGAGCATCGATCGCAGAGCTTCATCGTGCTCTGAGTTGGTGTTGTAGTACTTGCATTGCAGATAATGCGCAAACATAGACTTTAATTAACGGAATATTATGTTGTACAGTTTGCGATGTTAAGTGAGATTACATACGTTGGATATATTGTGTGGTTTACATTATTGTAACAAGGCAAAACAGAATACTTAACTACTATGAGCCTGTTTTGGTCCTCAGCAAAAACAATCTCGCTAAATGATTCACAAGCATTATTCGTCAACTACTTTTAACAGGTACCAACCATCCTTTATCCCACTTTATCCTTTATTGTTTGCCAACCTACGCAATAGAACTTCTGTGTTCAGCATTTGATAACATCATTTTATTGTTACCCCTTATTTGCTTCCACTGTTTTCTAATACAAACAATATTATTTGAGAAAACTCAGATAAATCAAACAATATAAATAGGCACTGTTGAAGATAATATTTTATAAAAAGTATTACCTACACATTATTATATTACAAGAATGCTATCAAAGCAGCCATCTTAATGATTGCTTTTAATATTACTCTTAAATCAAAGGAATCATAAAGGTTATTAGTTTTCTGTGGCTGGCGTAAAAACGTAATATAAAAGGAATACGTGCATATGAACTGAAAGTATAGGTAGGTACTTATAGGCTTATTGCCAGTTACGGTATGGTTACTCGCAGAACATTGTACGTGTAGAACGTTCAAGTAACCGCAGCCTACGGATTCTCGGTCCGCTCGGAATATTAATTTGCTTCGTAGGAAGTGTTACAATATCCCTACACGATGCATATTGCTCGCTTACATTACAATGGAGCATATTCTCAGTACCTACTTGGGTATATTTAAATTATGTCTTTGTAGAATTGAGGCGCGGAATTTGAAGGCGTAGCAGATTTATAATTTATACCTACTGCAAGCGCAAACCAATTAAAATGTACCTACCTATATCAATGATTTTTATCCTATTAGTAGGACCATGATAAAACAGCGTTGTAGTGTTATAGGTGGAGTGTACAGACGAATTAAAAATAACCTAGTCAGCATTAGGTTACGATTGAAATCGATATTCAAATGATTGCCAGCATTCGCTGATTAAACAAAGTAATACGGGACCAGCGTCGGTACATCATATCCCGGAATTTGATGGCTTTTGAACCTGCCATTCCAACTATCTGATAGCAATAAAGCCTTCCATCATCGGCATATCGTGCGCATTTATCTATCATTACTTTACCGCGAAAATATTGGAAAGAAATTCAATTTCCGCACGAGGAGGTCATAAATGTAGATCCACCTTATCACATCGACAGTTTGCAGCTCCTCAGTTTTAGGTATAATATGGTTGGCGCGTGTTTTGTAGACAAATTGTACTTTGAAAGTTGGCGTGATACAAAAATACACAGATAACCTATCTAAAAAGCGTAAAAAGATCGCTTTAGCACTTTGCTAACCTTATACGTAGGCCACACTGAAAGTTTTGCGTAACTTTAAAAAACAACACGCTATAACCTAAATATTATGTTTATAGCTTTTCAAATTATTCTCCTTTACACTTTAAACATTTTTTCATGCGGTCGAACCATTATTTAAAACAGGAGGACCACAGATCTGAAGGCATGTTTTCTACGTGCTGATTGATCGCTGTCAGTTTATGAGGGATCCAACGACAACAAAGATTCCAAAATCTCAATTCTTCGGGTGTTTTTTTTTTAATTTGTCTCATACCAATCCCCGATAGTCCTCGAATTGTCTCATAGGTAATCCGCGGGTTTTCTTTAATTAGCCGCTTAACAGTAGCCACATTATTTTCGTAGACGGCAGTTGAAGGCCGCCTTTCACGAAATTCATCATGCAAAGAAACTCGATCGCTCTCAAATTCAGCAAACCATTGCCTTACGCTGCTCAAAGATGGTGCTTCTCTCCCAAAAGCATTTTGAAGATAAGCAGCACAGTCTTGCGGAGAGAGAGAACTTTGAAAATCATGAAAAATCATCGCTCTAAAATCGTTCCGACTTAAGGTCTCAGCACACTAATGGGAACGGAAAGGGATCGTAACCGTATCGCCTCGAGTCGTTCAGAATGGTTTGTATTAAACTCCCTACTGCAACGCACACTAATCGGAATCGTAACGTGATCGCCTCCCCTCAACACAGTCTCCGAACTTGCAATTCCCGCTCTTACGGCTCATCGTCTCCGCGCCTACGGCTCATCGTCCCCGCGCTTACGTCTCTCCGTCCCGTCCCCTCCCGCGACTTGCGTGCCAAAGAGAAAAGAGCGTAAGCGCGGTGTCGCCTAGCCGTAGCCGAGTTGACGTACAGGCGCTGCTGATACGCTTTCATTACGTGCATACGGTAGGTTGACGCCTGGTTGACAGCGAGGTGAAAGGCGTTACGGTTACGATCCCTTTCCGATCCCATATGTGTGCTGAGACCTTTAATTCCATTTTCGATGCGTACGTAGGACTTTGATGTGTGATAAAAAAAATTTACAAATGATTTCCCGCCAAATCTTTTTTTGTATTATGTAATAGGAAGATTGCAACGTTTCAAAATATATAACATTTAATATTCAAATAGTTCCGATTAGCTAGAAGGAGAATAATTTGAAAAGCAATAAACATAATATTTTGGTTATAACATGTTGTTTTTTAAAGTTACGCAAAACTTATAGTGTGACCTACGTATATCATCATCATCATCATCTCAGCCCATTTCCACCCACTGTTGGGTATAGGTAATTACCTACGTATATAATAAAATAAAATAATCTATGTAGATAAAATTAAAAAGTTTCTCGAACGACGATGCCGAGACGAGACGGTTAAATTAAAATCTACCTAGTAGACACTATTCTCGGGCGCACAACGGCTAATAACAGGTTTATTTATTTCTTCCAATTAAGCTCTACAACACTCTACGTAGAATTTATTTCATCAGGGTGTGCATTGTTGTTGTCCCCGTTTATTGTTGCGTGTCTGGTTATGGAGATAATTCACTAAAGATAAACAATTGCACTATACAATATTTAGGTAAGATTCTAAGAAAATGAGTGAATCAGAGTATATTCTAAATGCCGAATGTTTACTTAACATTAACATATAAAGAACGAGAGTAAAAAATAGGTTATTAGCCACAAAATACATTTCGTGGCTGCTCAAATATCTCTGTAACTACTTACATGTTGTTTGTATAAACATATTAACTCAAAGCTCAGCTTATTAATAATCACATATTACACTCCCTCGACTAGGTACCTACACCGTTGCTACTAATGCCTACGTCATAAACCGAATTCAAAGGGATGGATCATATGTTATGTATGAGATTATGCTGTGCTGAATTTGATAAGCACCTATGACATACTGCGTTGGAGGTAATGTACTTATGTAGGGATCCTACACAAAGCTTTTTACATTCTTCGTCTAATAGACATTATGATATTTTTACACAAAATAATGTGCTTGATGTCATCAAATTTAAAGAAGAATGACCTAACAATGTTTAAGTAGTACTTGGCTAAATACGGTATATACGGTATAAGGTAAAAACCTTACCAAAACAATGTTTTATGTAATATCCTCTAAGTCTTTCATTGTTGTGATAATAATTTCAGCGCTTTACTAAAATTGTTTATAGTAGTCAAAACATTGGCTTACAAAAGGCTCCGCAGGTGGGTCGGCGATTAATCACAGAAAGGAATGGTCGGGAGCGGGCAGCGGCGGCGGCGGTGCTGGGTGCTGGGCGGCGAGCGGCGGGCGCGGTAGTGCCGCCGCGACGCCGCGCCGGCCGCACGCCCCGCCCGCCTCCACAGCCTCCTTGGCCTCCCGCGACCTCCCGAAATCGACAAGGGACAACACTATCACAACAAACAACACTTTTTTCACAAGAAAAGGTACGTACCCTAACCGAATCCAATAATCGCCTTGTCCGTCACGCTGAGTCAGCGGTTACTCAGGACTTCCGCGCAAAAACTTTCGTACGGAACTTTGTAAAAGTTGCTTTGTAGTCAAATAGCCGCAATAATATTTGACATCAACTTGAATATTCGGTTACTTTAGCTGAGTAACAACTTTCGACGAGTTGTATTTCTTGGTGTTTAGGAGAAACTTCAGCTTATCGAGAATTCAACCTGTTGAGTTTTACTTTGTATTTGTATGCTTAAACCACGTTGGACTCAATTTGCTTCAAAACTTTATACAGAAACAATAACCGGCTGTTGATAATTATTTTGCTACGGTGTTATTTTAAAGTACTCAGGCGATTTAATTAAATTGCCAATTTTCAATTAGGTACAAATAATTTGTAAGTACTAACATACTTACGTGCCTTTTTAAAACACGACTTTGAACGTGTTTATTTACTGTTATTCTAATATTAGCATCCTAGATATTATAAAGAGTGGCTTTTTTTATTTATATTTAGATAAATAAAGTAGGCAGGTACTAGCTGTCGATGAACTAAATCCGAAGTAAACATCAGTTAGCGTTGAAACTCGCTTATCTTTAAAACCGTGTTTTCAACGGACCTCCGCGAGTCCACTGAAATCCCGACACAGAAGAAATGATAAGGTCCAGTCGCAGCTCGCGTTGATTACCTTCAAAAAGATAACAAACCAGAAAGAAAGGTCGCTTCTAAGCCTGATATAAGATGCTTTGTTGAATCGAAATAATAGAAAATAAGAAAATAGCGTAAGCCTGAAGGGTCTCTGTTTTTGTTTGTTTGTTTTTCTAATGGATTTATTTCTATTTTGTTAAACATAGTATTTACTAAGCATTATGTGAGCTTATTGCTTTATTTATACGTTTCGGATAAAGTATGTTGTAACAATCCCTCTGACACTGTTATAGCATTCGTTGGGAGGAAACAATCTCATTACCACTGTACCCTTACAAATGATATTGGCCTTATGAAATAGTAATGCGGATGTCAATTTATCAAGCGGTAAAAGGCAAATCTAGAACGGATTGATTGAAAAAGACACGAGACTTTTTTGAACGGATTTGGCTGAAACTTGGTAATACAATAGTTGATGATCCGGAATAATAGTAGAAGCTTGTAAAAAATAGTTTAAATATTGTTGTGGTATCGTCAACTATCTACCTAGGTTTTGTTTGTTTGTTTGTTCTTATGAGCAAGTGACCAACTCTGGTGACGGAGTTTTTACCCTAGGTACTACGGGTACATCCGAAATAAAGCATTGTGTTGTAACAAAATTTGGTTGAATTACACAGGTCGTGGTAAGATAGGCTTAGGCTGCGTAGCTTATTTAATTTAGGTACATTGTTTAGGTATAAAACTGGTTTAGCTTGTTTGTTTCTGATAGTACCTAATAAGAATCAAACAAATTATTTGGTCTTTACTTTGATTTCCTAAATATCTGAGAAAACCTTCGACGATACAAGTATATACCTATGTATTATACTAGTAGCACGTCCCAGCTTCGCACGGGTGCACTAATGGAGCTACCGGGATAAAATATAGCCTATAACCTCACGGACAGTCCATTCTACCCACACGTAAAAGAATTTTTGAAATCGGTCCAGTAGTTTCGGAGATTACCTCCGTCAAACAAACAAACAAACAAATTTTACCTTTTTATAATATTAGTACTTATAGAGTATAGATAGATTGAACTAATCGGTTAGAAAGGTAGAATTCGAGAATGTTCTTGGAAATGGTGTAGGATTTAGTTAAAATAGGTTGAATGTCAGTGATGCATATCGACGAGTAAGCCCCAACCCCCGCAGTCCGTGGCCAGCTCGAGCGATGCAACCCGGATATCTGGGGAATACTACCTATAATAGCTTCTAAACTTGCGAGACAAGTACTATTTATTATCTCACTTACGCGGCTTTTGAAGCGCTGGTGGAGTGGCTTGCTTACTATAATCGTTGATTATAAACACTTGACACGAGATAATTACGAGTACCATGATTTGTGGTTGTTTGAGTTTCCCGATATTTCGGCACAGTAGCATGCGCCATGATATCGGGAAACTCAAACAACCACGGAAAATCATGGTAATTATCTCGTGTCAAGTGTTTATAACGTTCAAAACCATGATAGTTTAAAAAGTTTTATAATCGTTGCAAGCTAAGCGTCGAAGCGGTTACAATTTGGATGTGTGACCGCTAGAGGCAATAACAAAGCGGACACGCCAACACGGACGGTAAGAAATAACGGTCCTTGTTTTTTAAGAATTTCAATTGGCCTAAAATTTCGTCACGAGGGTTAGCTCTACTATATACATACAAACAAAAGCACTTATACAAACTAAACATACTAATATTATACACGCGAAAGTTTTGTTACTCTTTGTAAGCATAAACTACTGAACGAATTTACCTGAAACTTCGAATATACACAGTACCTGGAGTAACACATAGGCTTCTAATTATCCGAGTTGGTACCACTCGAGCGAAAGCGCGGGCTGACGCTTGTTCATTTGGACGAGCCTTTCTTTGTTTTGTAAGTAGAAATGTTGTATATAACAATGATTGTTTGGGTGTATTACTAGTAACTTATTTATCTATTGGTAGATTCTTATTATTTTTTCAGTAGGTACAATACGTTGCAGATGATTCTAAAAGTAGAAAATACAAGTTTCTTTCTCTATGATATCCCAGTTCCCGCGGGAATAGAATCGAGTTACATATTCATGGTAAAAGAATAGCACGAGTGTTTGCCAGCACTCGGTACCTAGTACCTACCCGGTAGCCACCTTCACGATATATGTAATTACGAATTAATTAGTGGTGTTTTATGCAAACTTTTTATTTAAAAAATGGGACGGTAACGAGTTTCCGGTCGCAGTTTATAGGGGGACTTTAAATACCATAATATCGCAAAATATTTTTAAATCGCATTGGATTAAAAATGTTAATGAGAAAAGTACAATACCTAAGAAAATTGGCGCCCTGAATAATTATCTGTAACACAAGACTTTAAAAATCTTTCAGTAATTCAACTACGAGTAAATATGAAGTGCTACGAGATTAGCTACGAGTTTGCTACGAAAAGGGTTACGTACGATGCGAAAAACATTTTTCAATTCAGTTATTTGTTGAATGACAAAAGGAAAACGGGCATGAATCTGGCTAAAAATCCTCTACTGTTAAGCAAGCCGGGCAGCGCACGGACCGAGTGGTTCGCTAACAGCACGCCACAATGCTTGCCTGAGTACTCGTGCGACATACCATCAACAAAGAAAAATGTTTAACACTTTTGAACTCTGCTGTGAGGACATAAGGTTGTAAAGATACGAGCCACTTTCACAGTCGTCTATACCGACTACTGGCTGACGACGCTTTTCATTCACAATAACCATTCCACGCCAGAAACGTTACACAAAAAGTTCAAACGAAAAAGGAAGGAGAGGGCGGTGGTACGATACAAATAGAAATACAGGAGACGCTCAATAATGTATGCATACGATTTTGCATGGCCATTGAAACAACAATTCTAGTGTTTCGCGAGAATAACAATGAAATCATAGTTTGCGCAGATGTAAAATACACATTATCAGTTGATAATATAAACAAACGTTGAACAAAACATCTCTATCGGTTGGTAATAGCACATAAAAATAGATTTGACTGTATTTGTTTGCCTTTGTTAATATCATCTACCTCGACTTGCTCTTGTTCTCGTAACAAAAAAGCGTTCTCTTTAAAAGGGTATTTCAACAGATACTTTTGTGAAAAAGAACTGGAAATGGTGTAGTAACGGAAGATATAAATTTGTTAGTATAAAAAGTGGCTAGAAGTTTCGCTGCATGCAGCTATGCCGAAATGCAACGAGGTCGCAGGAAAGCGGTAGCACCTTATTATCATTAACCCTTGGTTTGCATACACATTGACGGAGACATGACACTTTTAAAAGCTATTATGGACCGTAACGAGTTCATGACGTCGTCGGTCTGTATAATACTTGTGGTCTATACTCTATACTATGCAACTATAGCTAGGTACACAAAACAATTACCTCATACATATATCTATGAAATGATAAAAAACAATAATATCTTACTGACCTTTATTTGCTTTCATGTACACTCACCCTCATAATCTCGAATCAAATATTAATGCACCTACGAGCTTAATAAGCGCCATTCTTGCAGCCTATTCAATTGGACTGTGGAGTGTTGACACAGACACGGTCAGCTTAAGCCTAAGTTATATACCTGTAGGTTCATCCTATTCACGTGAGATAGCTTACAATGTCGCCTTTGAGCTTGAGCTGCAACAGCGGTGTTTAGTCGCGTCCAAATAGCCGTATTTTCGCTTGACCGAGTTAGATACCTTTCATGTTTCAAAAATGCTCTACAATGAAGGCACTAATTAGTTATCTTAGTTTAAATAACATTATTATTTAGTTGTTGAAATTGTTGTTAAAAACCAACTCTATATTCATTCATAATAAATAGGTCGGTAAAAGAGGTATCAACTAAAAGCTTTCTGTGGGTATGCACAAGTTAGTGGATCAGTCCGTTTCTAGTGAAGTAATATCTTTATCTTCAGCTTAAGCAAATGAAGCCCGGGCTTTATAGAAGAAAAGGGTAGAGCAATATTCCCAAGACTTTTTTTTTATCGATGCAGATAAAAAGATTTAATATTTTTATCCGTTATACTCAATCCGCTTCTAAGCTTTGACTTATTAAGTACCCATTAGAAATGAGACGTCTTGTGTTCAACATAGATACGTACCTACACAATTTCTGGTAGGTACAGAATTTACAACTAAATTATATATAAACATTGTAGGCGTAATTTAATAAGCCTCTTCTTAGTATGTATTTACTTCGTCTAAATTCGCCTTCAAGTGATCGTTATCTTTAATAGAAGGTAATATAATATTATAATTTAGCAGAAATTTGACAGCAAGGCACACTTTGTAAAATCAGCGATAAAATCTTAGGAAAAAAAAAACTAAAAATCTGTGTGACGACTGTGTCCACTCATATACCTAGATGACAAACTGAGATCATAATAATAAATAGAGAAGATATATCAAATTGGCAAATTGAAATGGGACTGGGCGGGCCACGTCTGCCGCATGTCGGATGAGTTGTGGGCACGGACCACCCACCACCGAGTGGATCCCACGAGACAGGAAACGACTACGCGGCAGACCGCGGCGGCGGTGGAGAGATGAACTCGACTCATTCTGCCCACATTGGACCGCACTGGCTCTTGGTAGAGACGAGTGGAAGGAAGGAAGGGAGGCCTTTGCCCTGCAGTGGGACGCTACAGGCTCGTAATAATAATAATAATAATAATAATATCAAGCCCAAGTCAGGACCTTCAGTTGAATCTTAAAGCCTAACACGTTATCTAAAGCTTAATCAAGAAGTAGGCTGTCTAGAGTGTCTATAAGCCACTCCCGGTGTCACCGCCTATGCTTTTAGTTGCAACTAATTTATACTCGCACCACCACTTTGTCTAGTGATTTAGATTGTGTAAAGCTTTAGATTAAAAGGTCATACACTGAGGCTCTAATGTAACCTAAATACCTACCTCAGCAAACTAGAATTGACCTTTAGTCCCGGAAAAATATGGAACAAATACCCAACAAGATAGACATTAGACGATGTTTCGCAAAAAAAGTTTTAATTAGGTTCGGCAGCTTCAAGAATTATCTAATTTGTGACAGTTCCCAAATACTCGTAGCAGTGAAGTAACTTAGTACCAAGTTGCGCGAGTTGGTAGTTCAGAGGTTTAGGACAAGAGAGGTCGTGTTGGGTCGCGTTCATTGCAACCTTATCTCTCTGAGTTGTGCATGCCTGCCTTTTGTAAAGCCATACACAAGAGTTTGCTCCAAACTTGCTAGTTGCTTACGCCGTTATCCGATGGAAATACCCTGCATATCCACTGATAGCTACTGAAACTTATTGTATTTGTAGGTATTGTTTGTGAGTTTATGATATAAGTCGTTTCGAGCGCACGATATCAAAAGTAGTTACAGGAAACTTTTACTACTAAATGCTTTAGTTTTCTACGAGGTTGTGATTGCCACTTTCACCCTAAATGTTTTTTAAGTTGATAAACAATCAGGATTTTAAGCTCTAAAGCTCAATCCATAGAACTTTGACACTCAGTTTCCCAACCTTATTTGAAATAACAGGTAAGTATTTTATATAGGTACTAATTAGTAAAAACGACGTTATTAATCCTATCAATTCAAGTAACAAACCATAATAATAATATTGATTGGTATTGCGTATCAAACTATTGGGACCCAACATTGTTACCGTAATTAACCGCAAGCTTAATTCTTGTTCACTTATAGCAAATACGAATCTCTTTGTTTCACAGTAATGGTACAACACTGATTTTCATTATGAGCTGTCAACGGAAATACAAAAGACCTTCAGGGAATGATTTTTCTTACATGTTACCCTTTTTTGAGGTAGTTTTTCAGCCTCGGTTTCGGATTATTTGTTACTATGTTGCGAACAGAACTTGCACAAGAGTCTCAGAAAATGTAATAAAAGAATAGCAAGTGTTCAGAGTTGAGTTCAATCGTGTTTTAAATATTTGACCGACAGGTGGGTGAATAGAATGTCTTTGTAAACCATTCACGGATACTTAACTCAACTTACTTCGTAGCGCACCTGTAACATATTTAACGTAGGCTGACTTTGACTCCTTTTGAATACTAATAACATTCACGAAAGTTAACCTTTACCACAGCCTTCACTAGTTTCATTGTCAGTCTATTTCGCTTCATACCCGAATATTATTTAAAAACAAGATCCTACTTAAGTAAGGACTTTTGATAAGCTCTGGATTTCACTTTCATTATAAGCTCTGGATTTGTTTGTTAACTACCTTACCGGCAATTCGTACAACGATTTCGAAAGTTTAGTCTTTATTATTCGTTCAATATGTTTTTTCTTATTTTGTACAAAGTTCAGTAAATTTGGTGTTTTTTTTAGTTCGTGCAATATGGCTTAAATATGTTTGAACGGTGTTACCTTTACAAGAAATACGTGTATAAAAGTATACACAACAAACCAATTGTAAAGTTTAATATATCTGTGTAGGTTTGTCAGTGTTACTGAATAATAGATCAGATAACGATTCGGTTTCCAGTAAAGCAAAACAAGTAAAGGATTTCCCAAGTATTAAAGACCGATAAGACTCTTGGGGGTTCACTTTACAACTGGTTTCTATTTGATAGCGCGCTTCAGATTCTCCCTGAGTCATTATAACGCTGGTATAACATTAACAAATAATATTGGTATTGTCGTAACTAATCTTCTCATTTTTCCTAATGTTATTGAATGTTTCGCCTTTTTTCGCCTTCACCTTTAGGCGGTCCTATTACGTTGCGATTCCGATTAGTGTGCGTCGCGCATTACTTTTCAGTTTCATGCAAAGAATACTGAACGGCTCGAGTTGATACGGTGATAATCTCTTTTCCAATTGGTGTATGTGCTATGCCTTATGCGTTGTTTTACTTCATTTCCCTACCTTGATTCTTTGGAATTTAAAACGAAAAATGTAAATGTATGCTTCAGATAAACCTACAAAGATCCAGATGTTTGATACGTCTAATTTGCAAAAATTTGCACAGACTGCACAAAAACCCCGCGAAGCAGTCCCGCAGGTGAAGTTAACCACTCACTCGTTCGTCGCCACTTCTTTTGCAAGTTATATTTTTGTTTTCATTACTTATTCATATCCACGGCATTGTACTCAGTACAAACTCTTCTCTGAATTTTATAACAAGGGTACTTTACCTACTCTCGTATATTTTATTAAAAATCTAATTAGATTGACCCAGTTCGCACAACCACGTAGGTAGACTGTTTAGTGCATTTTATTTTTGAACTAGTAAATAATAGTTTTCAACGACACCTTAGAAGCAAAACTTATATTAGTTGGCCGTGCAGTTTATATGAGAACCGCAAATGAAACTTTAGACATTTCTAGTTAGGAATAGGAGTTGGGCATCGAAGAAAGGGCGATCAGTTTCAATGTCCTCACAGCTTAGCCAAAGTCGACGCAAGTTGCACCTGCGCTTCACTCTGATACCGATTCAAATGGTTTGTTGAACTTCTATGTTTTTAATATAATTTGATTTTAAGATGCCACTTATATTGTGTTTTTATTTTTTTCATTTCAAAGTGTTGTTGAAACCGCTTAAACAATATCGCGTCTTTTGTCAAAGGCGTATTTAAAGCCTTTGTCAAAGGCTTTAAATACGCGATATCGTCGTCCTACAGGCTGTGGTTACTCGAATTCAGCTAGAGTCATTAGTGCAATGCTTACAATAGTTTGATTTTTCATTGTTAACGTATGTAGATGGTGAGAACCAAGGCTGGCACCACCACCTTAGCCTTGATACGACGTATAAACGGAACTAGGCGGAACAAAGCATGTAGCGTGCGGAAATGTACGAGTACTTAATAGTTACTCGTGCTTCTGATAACGATTTTAAACGTTTTTGCATTAGCTGAGTAAGGAAACCAAGCTAAGTTTTTTTATCAATTTACGCTATTCTATCAATCGATACAAAATACTTACCAATTGTCTTCTGAAATTGTTAGTAGAAAGACAAGAACGTACTCGTAATACCCGAAGAAAATAAAACCACTAGATATGTTTAGTAAATACCTACCTTACATACGACGCTTCTCATTACATACGTGTTCGTCCGTAAAATGTGGTTACATTTCCTAGATTTTCCCGTCCATCATACTGGAAAATTTAAATAGAACACCGAAGAAATATCCTTAAAAATAAATGTGAACGTGTGTATAAATGCATTATATTCCAAGGAAATAAGCAATTTCAAACAAATTATACTTCGTTTCGCTTAGGGATAAAAACATATTCTATTTAGACATCATCATCATCTTCATCAGCCCTTTTTATCAGCCCACTGCTGGGCATAGGCCTCCCTTCGCGACTGCCAGTCGCCTCGATCCTGCGCCAGCCTTAGCCACGTGCAACCTGCTGCCTTACGGATGTCATCTACCCATCGTGCCGGTGGACGTCCCCTGTTGCGGTGTCCTTGTCTAGGCCACCACTTGGTCAACGTCTTGGACTTCTATTTAGACATTAGGTAACAAAACCTACACATCAATTAAGAATACAAAAAATGTTTTAGCGAAATTCACTTGTTAAAAGAGGGACTGACATCAAACAAATTACAAATCCGCTTTTCTCCGAAGGTACGAAATCCTCAAAGTGAGTCAAAAGCTTACAATATAATAGTTTTGGTTAAATGACCATCGCAGGTAAACCCTTTTTGTGATTAAATATTTTAACAGTTAATATTTATTGAATCGAACCTAACTCATTTGAAGTTTCTGGTTACTTAGCAGTTATTTATTTTGCGAGAATGTTCAAAATTCAGTATCTGGATTTAATAAAAAAAAGTGGTCTTAACGATTTGATAAAAGTCCTAAGCGTATAATTGTATATAAGTGCCTATTATATTAATACACTTACAGTACAGAGTTTTAAAAGAGCCCTCTGGACCTCGATTAACCGTTTTCAGAACATTGGTTGAGCCCCGTAAGAAGTAGGTAGGTATACTTATTTATTTCACTGGACTGAAAAAAGTTTTAAGGCAAAATTGTGAAGATGAAAAACCTTCGTCAACATTCCGAGCCAACAGCCGGCGGAGGCTTATCAATCTTCTAATGACTGCCAATTTCATGAATTTCAACAGTAATTTTTTTATCATTAACGATAACAATGAAAATATAGCTCTTTCTCAAGCACGCGATTGGAGGAAGTCAACATTAAAAGATCTTTATAACTTTTCGCTATTATTTTCGAATACCGTGGAAAGTTTATAAAGGGTGCTTATTGATGGTGAATCAAAGCGGTGCCGGTGGGTGGCGGACGGTGGAACGGCGCTGCGCGATGAGCTATTCATTGTAGGTAGTAGGTACATCGCTCCACTCAATTGAACCGACCATGCTATTAATCATTTTGACACCATTGTAAGCGATTCTGTATAATACACATTTTATATTGAGAAAGAGAAGAAGAAATCCAATAACGATTAAACCTATAGGTACCTACCTTGGCTGTATTTTTTAAACCATTAAAAAATATCAGTTTGAAGGTAGATCTATCCAAGTCAGTAATATCAGTAATATTTATCTTTATAAGTTTTTATTTTAAAATGTATCAAGCGCTGAATGATAGATAACAAGTGGCTGCTTTTTTTACAAAACTGAGGATCTTAACATGCATTTTATTTCATATGAAATGCATTTTACAAGTTTACAACACATACGCTGTGTGGAATGTCCAAAGATATTTATTATTTATTATACAATAAAGAGGCTAAACTCTGAAAAACAATCCTAAAACCCAATATTAATTGAGATAAAAAAACTTTTCACTTACGAGGTCTACTGATCACTGAACTACTGTTTTATTAAAATTTACCGTCGGTCGCTTCGAAAACAAAAAGGAATATCTAATTACCTCGATGGAGTTTCGTAGTACCGCTAATATTCCTTTTGGTGTGGAGCAAATTTGTTTACAAAATGAAAGACTTTAATTAGTTTCTAGATGTTGACGATCAAACATCAATATTTTCATACCGCTAAAGGTTTCGAAATATATCGCTTGATGTTTGTTCCTCAACAAAACGTAACTTTCAGCCCGTTCAGTAGATATTATAGTAAGAGTTGGGCGCCCACGTGATAAGACCATACGATGCTCTAATCACCTAAAAAGAATCGTTTACTTGTAGCGTGTACTCGGATATGCAAAGGTCAACGTGAAGTGCAAAATATACCACCTTATCAGGTAAACTATGTTATTCATGCACTTAATTATAAAGATTTTTCCAAATAGCTATTAGGTCCAACAAATTACTAACATTGGAGTATTTAAATGCATTAAGAGGTCAAGGATAATAATGTACACCGATATTATAGAATGGGTAGTCATGTCTAAGCAAGAGTAAGTAATAGTGCAAAGCACGCAAGCTCTATTTGCTTACAACTGCGAGCTACGAAATACGGCAAGATCGTAGAGCTCGTAGCGCCGCTACGCTTCGTAGCAGGGCTTTTATCTGTAAAATATGGGCACTATAACATACCACTACTATTGCAATGGCTCTTTTATAAAGTTGTAATAAGATTTAAAGTAGGCTTTACTGCACATTTTGCATGATCTCAAACTACTTGGCGCGCTGAGCAGTTTGAATTTTTTTTCATCTAGATATTACCAGATGCAGTTTAGGTGAATACCTTAACGAGGTAACTATGTTTTATGCAATAATCCTTAGGTGAATTCTCAACGCCAATTCGTACACAGAACACGTGCGCTAGGTAGTAGGTACCTATGTAACTAGATTTGATAAAACCTTCAAAACAGAAAATGTTTTATCTAAGTACACAATTCTCTCTATTAGACGCACAAGTCCGAAATAAACTTAAAAGAGGCGAGGAGAGGAGTCAAAGTCAATTCGGACACAATATAATGTCGATTATATTTAGCGCTTAGTTCTACTTTCGGTAGGTCTCCCAGCACTTACATTTACAGAATTCTGGTCGATTTTATCGACAATAAAGTCAAGAGCGTGATAAATGCCAGATGGAACCACTATGCAATAAATAAAAAGGTGGGGACAAATACTATAGAAAATGATTACGACTGAATCCTCAAACCACGATAGATATAATTCATTAAGTTTAGGCTCTATCTATGCTATTGGAAAACTAACATATTTTCTCAGGAACCTTATAGTATTCGAAATAATATAAAGGTTCCTGAGCCTTCCTTACCATTTCCGTCTGTATCTGACATAATTTAATGTCTTTAGCACTCGTCTAGTTTCATGACTATGTCCGATCTTCGTAGAGCATAATGAATTTAATAAAATTATAACCTGTGAAAATAATAGTGAACCGGTGCGCGGTGTAGTGTGCTAATCGTCTAAACTTTAGGCTTTTAATGTCTCGGTTTTGTGATGGCTCTATGGCCTTCAGTCATCAACGTTGCACAAGATCAGGACGAACACTAAATAGTTACTTGTGTTTAGTGTGCCTGTGGTTGTGCATGGGAAATACTTGCTTTTAATTCCAAACTTACATCAAATGAACTCGCCTAAAAGTTTGAAATGGAAGTAAAAGACATCCAAAAGTTCATATATAATATTGTATCAAATCTGAGGATAGAGTCATGACTTGTAACTTTTTATTTGAATGGAGCTTTGAAAACTTCGCATGAATAACTTCACCAGCATCGCTCTGAACCAATCAAAACTGGTCGGCTAGCGACTCAGCCACTCATGTCAGGAACACGGCTGATATGAAGGTGTGCAATATTAAGGCACAGACCGAACCTCAATTTATCTATTGCGGCCTATCCGTTTTTGTGATAGTCTGTATCTTCCCCACAGCTTTGTGTTTTGTGGCTGGATACTGGATAGCACTCATAGCTTGGGAGCTGCTCGAATTTTCATGTATTCAGCTCTATGCCCGGTGAAAAGTCTGGCTAACAAAAACTGTTGTATCACTAGTTCACAATATACAGTGCATTTCCTACAACTCCGATCTCATTAGCCTTTAACATGAGCTTCAGAACTTCGCTGTCATTGTTGTGACACTTTGATAACCTATGTCATATGTTTTGTATTGGTGTTTATAATGTTGGAGATTCAAATAAATAAATGACATTCAATTTGTGTTGTGAAAACGCAATCAGAAAAAAGTATTTACCGATAGATTTTTAGTTGAGATTTTGTAAAGCTTACCTCGATTTGACCAAGATGTGGTAGATACTAAGGTATATTCTTTCAGATCTTTTGTTGAAATGTTTATTACTTTTATTAAATATATTACAGTAATCTACCCGATGAAAAATGCGTGGTCTCTGCCTACCCCCATGGGAAAGAGGCGTGATTATATGTATGTATGTATGTATGTAATCTACCCGAAATAGTTGAGCCATCTCAGGATCAAGATGATGAAAACTTAGGTACATAAGAAAATCTAGAAAAAAAACAATTTTGGCATTTAGCTTTGATGTAACATACTTCTCAGAAGTTATTCTTAAGACCTTTTGAAAGGAGGCAAGCACCAAGACAAGATAAAAGAAAGTTTTTTAATAAATTCAAGAGTGGGCGTTTTATTTAGGAATGAAAGCATACTTTCCATGCCGTGAATGTTTGTGTTAAAATAATATAGCACTAGGTATTTCACCATTTTAAGGGCTTTTATGTTCACCATCGGAAATCCCAATATTTATAGGAATTATGGAACCGACATGTCGAGCCGCCTCTATACGTACGTACGTGCCGACAAACGAAGTTTCTACCAAGCTTCGTCACGAAATTAAATTGTTCGAAGTTTCTACCAAGCTTCGTCACGAAATTAAATTGTTTTTGATTGTAGTAAAAGTAGGTAGTATAGACACGGTGTCGATATTTTGATTTTTAGCCAAAACCCTCTGTCAAGTCAAAGCTCGAACATGTATTAAAATATTAATTGTATAGAATGTTTTATCTCTTTTATAAATCCTCAAAACTCTGCTTACAATTCAGTCTCACATTAATCTGCAAAGTGCTTTGGTAGGCTATCCGTACCCGCGCCGCTATTACTTAACTATTCGTGAGGAAGATGATTTCAAAGGGCCATCTAGGATACTCTTATGGGGATCTTTAATTAAATTATAAAATCGAACGGCCACCGCCGCCGATAACTTCATGTTATCATGAAAGAACACTCATGATATTAAATTATAACATTAAGTATACCTGAAGAAGATACTAAATAGAAACAACCGGAGATAAATAATTATTAGAGTATAATTTTTTGGGACTTAAGTGCTTATAGAAGGAAATAGAATATACAGGATACCATTGTGATGTACCAACACCATGTAACATTTCAAACACGACGACATTACGTTTATATTTTCAAAAAATTATGCAGAAACACCTGCAAATTTCAGTATTAGAGCAACCGTTATTATTGTATCATGTGATGACGTAATTTGCTTATCTCAAATCTAAACGATTCACCCTGCTCACGTTTCCGTTCCACATTAGTAACCCTCGGCTGGTTTCACAGAATGAACTGTAATCGTAATATAAAAGCTCACGGATTATAATTATTCAAAATGTACCCAACTAATAAATATTCATATTCATATTCATTTATTCACTGTCTCAAGTTGGTACATTAGGTCTTAAGCTAGGTTTGGCCGCAACAAGAGCCCCGTTGGGACACCGAATTAACATTAAAATATATCTACTTTTAGCATTATCTTAAAGCTAAATATGTTTAATTAAATTATTTAATATCACAACATGCTTATTCTAATATGGCACTTATTGTAGTTACTTAAGTTTTTTTGACCTACCTACTTATTATTACCTATTAGTCTTCCAAAAATTCAGTTAAAGAGTAAAAGCTGTTTTGGATCAAAAATTGTTTGAGTTTGTTTTTGAATGATGAGTTCTTAACTTCGTTTTTTATTTTATCAGGGATTCTATTATATATCAGTATAGCTCTATAGTATGGTTTTTTTTAAACATTTCTATTCTAGCTGTAGGTACTACCTACACCTAGAATAGAAATGTTCAACCTACTAGGTAGTACTAGTTTATTATTTCTACGGGGGTTTTTATTGTATTCAAAATATGTAATATGTTTTCTAACGAACAGAGCTAAATAAAGTAGGTATGCGTGCATGTTAAAATTCAGCCTACGTATATATGGGTAATTTATAGTGGAAGAAAAGTCCTTACATATGTAACTCTGATTAATTGCTTGCCAAGCATGCGTTGCATTATAACGTGACGTAAATAATAATCAAATCTTTCAAGGACTAGGTCTAGACCCCTAGACCTAGATGCAAACTAAAACTTTCGCATTTATAATTTTAATAGAGATAACCAATGACTTAATTACTAGCATGATATATATTGTCACCTCTCGAGGTAACAATGGAATGTACCTTTTCATTACTCATACACGGAAAGTACGCACGAAGTTGCCTGATTATAGGGTTCAAAGTAGCATTTTCGTCCCTAGGGAAAACAAGTACTTTCCTGCCCTAGGGCAGGAAAGTAAATAACTGTCAAATGTCAACTTCATTTTTGACATTTCTTTTGTGGCATGTCGATGCATGCTAAGTGTTCAAGTTCTTCTAACTCAATCAGATGCTAGATATTATGTCTCTCTTGCACGAATTGGTGCTTCTCTAGCACTAATTAAATTATATTTATTTATTTTATTTTATTTATTTAAATTTTTTCATCATCAAAAAAAACTACTGGTAGAATGCCTACTACTATAGCCATTCTACCAGTCAGTATTTTTTTTTTTAATCTGGAACGCAGCTATGCCATGCCATCGTTAGCTGCTTTTAGTCAATATTAAACTAGTCGATTTAATAAAAAAGCGAGACAGCTACGTTGACGGGGATTTCCAACGGGGATTAGTGGAATAACCCTAATTTTCGTGTGTGAAATTTAAATTTTACATCAAAATTTTTGGTAATTTCCTCATATTCGTAATGAAAAGTAGAGTACATACCTCGGAAGAAAGGCCCTTCGATGCACTCGAACTATTATCGCACTCGCTGACGCTCGCGCGATAAACCATCTCGTGCATCGGAATCTTTGCCTTTCTTCCTCGTGTCTACTATTACTTCATTTCTTGAAACGAGCTAATAGGAAGCAAAATAAACGAACGTGATTGGTCGTCGAAAATAATAGTTTGTTCTCGTATTGGCTAGATTGTCAAATCAATTGTCAATTGTCAAATCTAGCCAATACGAGAACAAACAATTATTTTCGACGACCAATCACGTTCGTTTATTTTGCTTCCTATTAGCTCGTTTCAAGAAATGAAGTACTTATAGTACTTACAACTTACTTACATAATGTACCTAATCAATTAATCACGATTGTGTCATGACATGACTTGTTAGATAAACATAAGAAATTATAAAATAGGTAGGTACTGCGTATGTTTGTAAATAAAAGACCACGCTGAAAATACCTGTACTGTTTAAATTAATATTGGCTTTAGAAGCAATCCGTTTAAATTGAAGTGGATGAAATGAAATATCCAAACTGTTTTTTAATATTTAATCCCTACGAATATGGGACAGTAAAGTGCACTTAGTTTGTATTTACATTGCGTGCTATATCGTGTAATTGCTATTGTCATATATCTGTGAATTGCTTGCACAACCTACCTATAACTTTACATTATTATTGTTTAAAAAGTAGGTAGGTAGGTACTTATTTAAATTATTTTATGTTACACAAATATGGATTGTTTAGGGATAAATCTCAGGAAGTTAAAAATAATAATATTTAAATCTACCGACCTGACCTACCTAATTATCATTTAGAGAAGCCTTACACCAGACACGCACCCTGGCCGGTTAATAAAAAAATGTTTCACTGGGTACTTTTTACCTGTACTTGTTAATTCGTCAGGAGATATACATTTTTAATAATACATTTAATACATTAATAATACATTTTTTTTTGTTTAAATCAGCCAAAACCATTATTTTCCTCATCACCCACGAAACCTTAAAAATATTCTGTGGCTTTCGGAAAAGTAACTCATTGATTTGTTTTTCTTTGATCTTCTCTGTAGCTATAAAACAAAATGAAATAGTGAATATTTGTATTTGCGAATATCCTTACAAGATTTGTTCGATTTTCCTTTGTGGCATCTTCAGTCCCTTTAAAACTCGAAATGAATATGAAAGCTTTTATTTTGTATATATTCATGGGCTATGGCTATATCTATCCCATGGATCTACATAGCATAGCTTAATTGTTGGAACTTCTGGGTAAACAGAAGTTCCAACAAATAAAACATGATCGTACTTGCTAAGGTAACTTTTTGCACAAGGAAAACAACCATCTTTACATTATTAAAAAGGTTGTAAACGGGTTTGTAAGGATGTAAATATAGGCTTAGATAGTTCCCTAGCATGCCCGGATGTGTTAGATATTTGGTGAATATTTTATTTTATGTGTAGACTAGTTGGTTAGATCTAAGTTATTATTCTCATACCTAAATGAGTGCCTTGAGTATATATGTTTTACTTTAATTGAAGTACTGATCAGTATCAAATCTTTGGGCAAGCAATCTTTCAAGGCTTTAGATACTGTAATGTATCACGAAACGTTTCTCTAATGGACACGAGACATCACAAAAAGACACCTACTTACGTACCTACTCTATGTTTGCGGGACATTTGCGATCTTCATTTACTTAGAACCTACTTGATTTGCTCTGTGAAATACCTAGATATTCTCATTTCTTTGATCAAGGTGCGCTGTCCATATCTAAGATGCAGGTACTCGGCACGGCAGTCATTTTTGGTGGCGTTTTTATTAAATCCCTCCTTACTTCCTACTACTCTGTACAAAACTTCATTATTCTTGTATGTTACAAGCGACCCGATTATCGAGGATCGACGATCATCGAAAGCCTCCCGTCCGTCGGTCGGTCGGGTCGTCTCGAGATCGAATAGCAGAAAACAAGAAATAACATCAATAAAAGTATTGAGAAGACATGAAAAAATATTATTTGTTTGCTTTGTTGTAAGTAGGAGTTATCCGAAACACATACAAGTAGGCATAACATATACCTACTTGTGTAATGTCTATACAACGGAGTAAGTAAAGTAATCCACAACATTATTGCGATTTTCAAAGCGAGATGTAAAAGCTAGAGCAGCTGTTGGTTTTCCATAAAACTTGTTAAAAGCCGACATGTTATGTTATGAGTGACACTTTGTCAAGCAGAGCATGATGTGATGTGATGCTAATTACCTAGTAGGGTTGGCAATTTTTTTTATTTTCTACGCGGTTTCGCTCATGTGGTCAATTAAATATCAAAGTTTCGTTCGTTTAAAAAAATACGAAAACTTAAGAATCCCCGGGGTGTGCAAAGGTAGTTCGAGGTAGGTTTTACTTCCAACACTAGGTGTTATTAATCAAACGAATTATACAAACGAATATTTTTGATCCTAAATACCTTGCCATAGAAAATTGAATACCTACTCAAGTTTAAAACAAATCGTTAAAGTTCCTATACAGACTTTAACAGCCCTAACCCTAACTCTCCTTTCTGACTAGTTTTAATAATATTTTATTAGCACATGTAATATTATAGGTGTATATTTATGAAAACTTTTAAGTTTTAAAGTTGAAGGAATACGATTGTTCATTCTAACATTGTTAACCGTTTTCATCCTCTTAAGGATTGAATTTCTAAAATTTAACCCCCTTATGCATAAAAACTTGACAATTTAATACAGGTTTTAAGAACGTTTTTTTCTTGTCACTCATATGTCAACGAAAAGAGATAGCAACAGATTTAATATGTGTTTTAGCTAATACAGGTTTACTGGTCGATTATGCATAAGGGGGTTAGTTTACCTACGTATTATAAAGAATGCACCCCCAAATTTAAAGTCTCTCCTAAAATGGCGGTTTAGGCTCTACGTTGTTTGTCAGGTGTTCTTAAAGCAGGTATTGATTGGTAGCATAAAATAACTTAGGATATACATAGTAACTACCTATGCCAGAAAGTTCACAATAATGAAAGAAGAGCGGAAATAAGTAACCCAATTATCATTGTCATAATTGTGGTAAACAGTTGCTCGATTCTTGACGACATTCAAAACATGACGCGGTAAAACTGGAAAGTTGAGCTCTTCATTTTGTATTTCTACTCGCTCCATTTCAAATATAAATATCAACAAATAAGAACTTGAGTTGGTAAAATTAAATGAATATCTACTGTTATACTTTTATTTTATCAATTTGTAATTTTACAAAATGAGGATGCAAAATATTGGAAAGTTCATGATATCTACAGAAGTAACTTTTAAACTGTGTTGCTGACATCAACGCTCCCCTTCAAAATAAAATACAGAGGAGTCTTTTAAATGAAGGTAATGTACCACTACCTAGATAGGTAGGTACCTACTATTTATTTCTTTTATAATTAAGCCACGAGACGAAGCCATTTTATTGATCAACCGAACTTAGGTACCTACTTCTGTTATTCTTAAACTGCAAAACATTTGTTTTCTGAGCAGCGGCAATCTGTTTACACTAAAAGTTAGATGGTTATGGAAATTTATGAAAATAAACTTTAAGATTACTAAGGATTGTTGTTCGAGCCTCGTCTAACTTTGAAATTGAAGCAACAAACAGCTAGGTAGGTACCTAAAGATGTTACAGAGAAGAAAAACAAAGAAGAGCTTACTTGAAAACACAATTACACAACACAAACGAAAAGCACACGTGAATTCGAACAGATGCCTACGCTACCGGGTGGGAATTAGCCCCACCCGGTAGTTTAGGCATCTGTTCGAATTCAAGCATTCTAGACGATGATGTAAATGTTACAGGCAACTGATAATTTCTGTCCGTATGAATAATGACAATGAGCACCTTATGCCCAAATGGGTTAAGTATGTAGGTACTTAAGTAAAACTGCATGATAAATCACTTATTTATTCCGGTCAGTATAGGCATTAATGTAGAGCGACCGCCGATCATCAACAATTTTTAAAACAATTATTTTGAACTCATTAGTTGAGCTTTGAAATGGAACACAGTGACAGGATGTCGGTCGGGCAATATTTACTGGCCTTACTTACTGAAAACTAATAAAATTGATTTGATGAACGCCCTTAAAGGAATCTAGTCATTTTGATAATAACCGGTCCGTTTTAAATTGCCCGTAACATAAACATAAGTCAGGGTTGTTGGTATTCGACATTCCTACGGTTACGTTATAGTTTGCAGTAACTCGTTGCCACTGTTGGATACCCGCTATTCATCGTTTTCATAGAATACTCGGTCCCATCCTATTGTGACGTGAAAATAAAGTAAGTATCTACATAGACGATGGAGTGACACTGGATTCGGTTTTCGACGGTTCAATAAAGCCAATATGGATTTGATGGTAACAAAGCTTATTTAAGTTTTCTCATCTAAGTGAATTTATAAATTCTTTTGAGAAAAATAAAAAATTCTTAAACCTGACAAAGATCAACAAGCGCCGCCTAATGAGTCTTTGCGCGACAGCGACAGTGACAGTGAACCCTATAAATGAACAAATAATGTAAACTTTGACATCTTACATCTGAACTATCTCTCAGCGGTCTTAGCATCATCAACAGCGTAGGTATCGATATTTTTAAAGGGCATTTTTGAATCACTTAATGCGACTGGGCCAACACTAAAAACAAAAAAAAACATAGCTTAACTCTTTTTCTTTTAGTGTATATTTGAAAGGCTTCAATGCCCGCAGCATATGTGGTCCGGATGCCGCATGCAATGTAATAAATTACAGCTAACCTGCTGTGGTAAATAACCACTCAAATACCTAGGTTCTATAGGTATTTGTTACTACCTTCAAATGCAGGTCCATTTTAAATAAGTTTAAATTTAAATGTAAAATTACCACCGACACGCAAACGCAGGATGCCAAATCACGATTAAATCAGACATTTCCATCATCAGACCCTGGTGTATTAATATCGTGGAAAGCTATATAGCAAGAAAAACTAAACACAAAAATAATTAATTTTAATTGTGTTTAGTTTTTCTTGTTTGAAAGATGACATGATTGTGTGTTTGTCTGAAATTTCCAGCCGTTAATCAACTCTGAAACGAGTTTGAGGGATCTGGCGCTTAATTTCGGCTTTGAACTAAATGTTTGACTCCAAGCTTTCCACGATATTAATACACCAGGGTCTGATGATGGAAATGTCTGATTTAATCGTGATTTCGGTTTTTTCGTTTGGTAGCTATATGGAACGACGATGCCACGAGACATACCTTCTCTTTGGCCCAGGATTAAAAATAATAAAGTATCAGGTCAGGTGTCAGTATAATTTAATAAAGTAATTTCAGACAAACACACAATCATGTCATTACGCTCTAAACGCTTGGCACAGTGCTTGCCCCGCTACCGCTCCCCCAAAAAAATTAAATAATTAAAATAATTAAATCTGGATAGGGTTTACATATTTGAGCCATTTGGGGTGGAGACTCTGGGTCCATGGGGTACCGGGGCCCATCGCGTTTTTAAAATGCTTTCAGGGCGGCTGGTCGAAGCAACGCGTGATCCGAGGGCTGGCTCTTATTTAGGACAACGAATAAGCATTGCAATTCAACGTGGTAATGCGGCCAGTGTCTTGGGCACGCTTCGACTGACAGTGGTTTGGATCAGTTGAGCTACCTATAGACCTTAGGTGGCTCAACTGGTTCTATTTGTATTATGTACAATAATGTAAATAGTTTAGTTTCTGTAAATAAAGTTTTAGATCTATAAAGTAATAAAGTTAATATTGGGTGCACCACCTCCACCTAACATAACAATCATCAGTAGGGAGTAGTGAGTGCAGTACAGTATTGACTTTTATTACTTTGTTGAGTTCATTCAAGTTGAGAACACAGTCCATAAGCAGCCATATCCATTTTATGATCAGTGGTAGTTAACTTAATATAATAAACTGAACTTATTTTATTATCCTCTGTTGAAAGGCTTTGTTGTGCAAAGCACTTTGCGAAACTTTTAGTCAAAGCGCTAGAAGTCCTAAACATGAAAGTTTGTACTAGGTAAGTTACTTTAAATTGTGAAACGATGAATAATCAAAAGTAAAATAGTTTTTTTTAATTATTGTCACGTCTCTGTGAAAATCTAGGAGCTGCCCGCAGCGTCATTCACCTGTCACCTGGATAAAATGTAGACAGATGCACCTACTAAAGTTACAATAAGCAGGTACCTACTTTTTCCTTAAATTTTCACAAACTGATGAACAGTTGCAGTATTTACATTCTCATTATAAGCATAGTAAGTATGTTTGTTTTTCTTTTCAAAAATATTTAAAATGAGATATAGGTATGTACATAGTTACTTACCTACCAACATAAAACGACCTTTTTTGTTCTTTTGCTGCTCCAATACCTACACTTAGGAAAAACGTAGAAGTAAACTTACAGTAGAGCCAACTTAGAAGTTCTTCATACCTCCTTAGTAGGCCTACCTACTACGGTACCTACTTACTTTTAAGTGATGATACCTAGTTAACGGAAAAGTGTGAACGTGATTGATTACCACAGTATAAACAAATACCTAGAAGAAATATCAAAGACACTCTCAAGAAAAAAGCTATCGGGTAGTTTTTTAGATAATTCGACTATCTATCAAGCTGCCCTTTCGCCAGTTCGTAGTTTCAGAGCTCGTCAATCTACTTACACCACGATGGATCGGTACTTCACTTGCCGGACTATCGCTATATTGTTGCGAACGACTCCTAAAAAACAATAAAAAGTTTGAAGAAATCTAGCTGGCCAAAACTGAAATAAGGCTTTCATGTAGAAAAAAGTAGGTAATTGAAAATAAGCAATTTCAATCGTACGAGACAGGGTTATGAAAGTCTCAGGTTTTGCACAGAGACGTAGACCCACTACGAAACTCGTAGCACTTAAAGTAAGATAAGCACAATAAATAAATACTGAACCGCGGGTTGTACCTAGTTAGTTAATGACTTGAAAATAAAATAAAAGTTAGAGTCACTTCATACTGGAGAATTTTAATGACGAGTTAATTTTGAATTTAGAACCTTGTTTTAGTACACGACCAATAGCAGAGTTGAATAACGAATTATTATGCAATCTGTGCTCATTTATGTAGTGCTAACGAAGACGAAAATTAGGTATTTGGTACTTGTGTGTTGAAAATAAAATATCTCTAAAAATCTAAAAATGACAAATATGAGATTAAGTTTGTTATTAGAGTGGTATCAAGACTACGAAGATATAAATACTTGTATTTGGGTAAGTTGAAGTGAATTTATTTTAATTTACATACCTAATACATACGTCATACCGATTTTTTTACTTACCTATTTATTATTTGTAAGTCTATATTTCAGTCTTCTGATTCTCAAATTAAATATTATATTCTTTTATCAATACTCGTATATAAATTGATTGTTCAGCATAATGCTGCTACGTTACAAAAATAATTTTGCAAGAGTTTTCAGAGAAATTTGAAAATAGAACACAAAATCAGTTTTAAGTAAAAAGTAAAGTTTTAATCATAATCATAATCATAATCATTTATTAATTGCTTGTATGTACATTTTGTGTAGCTTAGGTCTAAAGTGAGCTAGGTATAGTGGGTACATACACCCTGTTGGGCGCTGCAATTTGATTTTAAATATTAAAAATAATTGAATTTATTGTAAACATGCATAAAATAATCATAATAATAATTGCTCGGTAAGATTGTCACAGATTAAAATATCGATGAGTTAAATAACAATTTAATATTCATTTGTCATTGTACACACCCTGGCTTTAAACCGAGTTAGTATTAGCCGTTTACCAGATATTGTTAGTTCATCAGCCGTTTACCAGATGTTTCGCAGATATACCTAATATCAGTAAAAGGCTCTTATGAGCATCTATCCTACTTATAAACTTTTTAAACATCAAACAATTCCTAATATTTTTAAAATAAAATATATAAGTATTACGGTCAGATTTTTTATGCAAACGGCGAATTTTTTATTCCACCCGTGACGTTGCCCGCGTTATAATGAATTTAATGGAAATATCCGTATATCCGGTCTATTCCGTAATAAAAAGTTGCCCTTGTATTTTTTTGGGACTCAAACTTTCTTTCTACAATTAGTGCAATTTTAAACATGTAAATTTAACGAACATAACTATTTTCAAATTTACAATATGTATTAGTATCTAGATAGGGATTAGTGTGATTACATGTACTGAACCGAGAACTTAATTTTTTATTTTTATTAAGTAAGCACCAGTGAAATACGATATGAGTGTAATATTTTACCACATTTTTCACCGCAATAAAATTAAATGTCAATAAAAGTAACAAGCGACCAGCAGCCAGCAAGGCATAATTAGACACTTCTACGAGTTTTTAGCTACCAACTCCGTAGCTGCGTAGCACTTTTATTTAACGTAATTAGGTACCTGTACCTAATTACGGTAAAAAATATTAAAATAGTAGTGATTGGAGATTGACCAGACGTAGTAGGTCTACTACGTCTGGTCGATCTCCAATCAATAATCACGTGGGCCGGAGTAAATTAATTGCATTCTCATCCTACTTCCTTCCTACTATCCTACTATCCTACTTATCCTACCTTATTTTTTTTTTTTTTTTTTTTTATTATTATAAATGTGAAAGTTTGTGAGAATGTATGTATGTTTGTTATTCTTTCACACCAAAACGGCTGGACCGATTTGGTTGAAATTTGGTATGTAGATAGGTGATACCCTGGATTAACACATAGGCTATGATTTATCCCGATATTCCCGCGGGATAACAAACATACATACATTCTCACAAACTTTCACATTTATAATACTAGCTGCGCCCCGCGGTTTCACCCGCGTAAATCCCGTTCCCGCGGGAATATCGGGATAAAAAGTAGCCCATGTGTTAATCCAGGGTATCACCTATCTACATACCAAATTTCAACCAAATCGGTACAGCCGTTTTTGCGTGAAAAAAACATACATTCTCACAAACTTTCACATTTATAATATTAGTAGAATTAGTAGGATAGTAGGATTAGTAGGAAGTAGGATGATAATAATGGCATATGCTAGCAATTACATACTTACACAAAACAAATAGGTACCTATCTACCTACTTAACAAAAATTCAAAAAACATTAATGAAATTGTAAGTGACTTAACAATTCTTTTGTTCATTGGTTCATTCATACGATGTGATGTGTGTGATCAGATCAGAACACCTTAGGTGAATAGGATAGGTAAGTATAGGAATATCATTCATTGTGAACTACATATGTTTAGTAGCATGCCTAAATATTATATTTTTTATATCACCTGTGTTTTGAAGTGCAAGAAAGGCAAATATAAAAAAAGGACGAATAATTAATAATAATATTGTTTTGGTTTTTTAACTGAAATCTTGACATCTAGTGTTAAAACTCGGCGACTAGAAATATCCAGGAAACTTACTTGCCGTGCAGTTGAACATAAAATCTAAGTGCAGGACCGCAGGCCGACTTTTAAACTCGTGAGAACTAGCTTCGGTTTGTAACATACAGATGGCGTTACTAATCCAAATCTGGGCAAGTGTTTTCTTAGAACATACAAACAATCCCTGCGTCTTATTCTAGATCATAATGTAGAGATTTCCGTTTTATAGGTAGTTAACATAATTGAACATCCATCTAAACATCCATACATACAAACTTTAGCGTAGGTAGGTACCTAGGTACCTACCCTTCACCATCTTTATTCTGCTGTGCCTTCACCATTCCCTTTCAATTAAACTATTAAGTATTAAAGTAAAGTATTATTTTATCTGTGGTATTAATTATATATGTGTGATGCAACGCACGCAACGCAGGTAGGTAGGTACCTAGGTACTTACAATTACAAATTACAATTTTTTTAATTTTTTTATATGTTCATTATTAATCTTTGCAATGATTTCCCTACGTAGGTAGGTATTTCTAGTTCCCACTGCTCTAATGGGGACAGCTGCGAAATAAAAGGGTCATTTATCAAAGCAGATGAAATGAATGCATCCGAGCCGGCGCGCCCCGGCGGGCGCGCGGGCCGCGGCCTGGGTGGTGGGGGCTTAGGAGTGGTTGTAATTGTAAATGTTGTAGGTAGGTAGGTTCCTACGTAATAGACATTTTTATTATTGCATGTAGGTACCTACCTAGTTTCATATTTACTTACCTACTTATTTAACACAATTTAAACTTTCGCGATCATTAGACATAATTTATATGAATATTACGGGACTTTATCAGTTTTTATCACTTTTCGAGTGCGTTGCAGCGCTCGTGGTCTACCCGTGACCACGAGCGCTGCAACGCACTCGAAACGTCGGGAAATATAAAATAATAAGGTAAATACGTGATAAAGTCCCATAATATTCATATAAATTATTTAACACAATTTACGTACCTAGGTAGGTACTTACTTAGGTAGGTATAATGTGCCAGCCATCTCACAGGGTAGATAAGTAGATAAGTAGGTAAGGTACCTACCTACCTACCTAATGGTTTTAAAATGGATCTTTTTCAACTAAATTCAATAAAAAACCTAAAAATTCATTTAGCTGCTAAAGGACATTACATTACGAATTAGGTAGTAGGTAGGTAGGTACCTACCTAGCATTCTGTGTTAGTTAGTAGGTACCTAGTAAAATAATACAAAATAAGTACCTACCTACTTACCTAGATAGGTAGGTAAATAATTCTTTTTAAACTAGGTATCATGGTTTTGAACATTATATTATTATTATAATAATAAATACCTATATTATTTCGGCACAGTTGCATGCGCCATGATCACCGTTTTAACCGTGATCATGTGCCGAAATATCGGGAAACTCAAGAATCCACAAATCATGGTAAGTAAATATCTCGTAACAAGTGTTTATAAGGTAAATACCTAATTGTAAGTAGATAGGTATTATTTATTTGGAAGAGACTGCGAGCTAAATGACCCGAGCCGAGTTAGTTAGGTAGGTATTTACGATTGGTAGGATTGAAACGAGAAAGAAAGGATCTACGATCTTGGTTTGGTTGGAGATTGGAGATGAGCAGATGAGAAAGCCTCACACATACAAACTACACACACGTACAAGTTACTTAACTTTAAGGTGTCTTAGGGTAAGATCGGACTAGTTTTCAGAAAACCAATCGAGTGTTTGAAAATATTTTTTTGTATCGCCTCTGGTTATTCTTTCCTAACGCAATAGGGTGTCAACAAATGCAAAAATACAGAGGTTTCGTTTCTTATATTTAGTTTTTAGATAACCCCAACGGTCGATGTTTTATGAATGATAGAAAAGAGCATAATTTTTCAAAATGGCCAGGGAAAGATCGGACCGTGTGAGAGTAAGACCGGACTATCTAATAAAACCACCCCTGTAACAGATAGAATAAGCTGTATCACTAGAAAACATTCGGACTTATCCTAGTAAAAACATAGTAAAAAATGGATTGAATCCCTTCACAACTTTGAGTTTTAGCTTGGATTTTGTAAAAAAAATTTGCCTCTATGCCGATCTTACCCCTGCATGTCTGAAACTCTGACTTTTTGACTAGTTAACCAATTAAAATTAGTAAAAAATGGTAAGAAAATGAACAAGTTGATCAACTAACATAGGAATTTGCAAATACATTCAATAATTCACTGGGAAATGAAACCGAAAAAATGACCGGATGATCATAGTCCGAACTTCACCTATTGAAATTTCCGAGGCTAAAGATCGGATCTCTGTTTACAGACGTCTTAGACGTGAATGTATAATATTAATCAATAAATTTAACTACACTCATAGTGTTAAAGCCGCGAAACTTCAAAAATCATGAAAACTACTTACCAAATTGCTTGTTGAAAGTTTGAAGTGAAAGATCGGATCGTCTCCTTTTTCATTTTTTTCCCATCTTTTGCTAGAACGATGATTACTCGCGTTCGGCTGGGCCTAGCGTCAGTCGCAGGATGTAGGGGGGTGCATAACAAAATGGCACAAAAGGCAATGTTGCCATAATTGTAAAATATCGCCAAATTTAGTAGTTATGCGACTTGTACGGACTTACCCCTTGTCCGATCTTACCCTAAGACACCTTATACAAATAGGTACATACAATAGCACAGCACAGCAGTCTGCTGTGACAGCACACTACTAAACCAAGCTCACCCGCCCGGGCACGATTCATTGATCCGAACCCTCGTCGGTATAACGACAGAGACAAAAGTGGGATAGGGGACCGAAAAGAAAATTGCCTGTATTCATCTCTGTCCCTCCATTCAACGAATTTTATTGTTGAACCACAGATTGCAATGTAGTAACACCATTATGGCTGATTCTACTACTTTATGTAGGTAGGTAGGTTAGGTACCTAGTAGTGTGTGTATTGCAAACGCGACAAAATTGCATGGTCACAAAACAATATGGCATAGCATAAGTCAAATTAATTATATTTCTATTAAATGCATAGGTACCTAGTAGGTGCTTACCTACTACATGTTATTTAGGAAGTTATTTATTTTTACTTAAGTAGGTACCTAATAGAAAACTACGAGATGGTTCACAAAAGTAGGTAAGAAAGAAAGAAAGAAAGAAAATACTTTATTGCACACCAAATTGATACACAAAAATAATAATATAAAAAAAGATCAGAACAACAATAGCTATGGTAGGGTGAACATGCCAGTTCACGACCAGTTAGAGGACTTGTCATCTTTGAAGTAACATAACTCTTAAATGTGACATTGTTTTAATTCAAATTTTTAGCTAGGGTTGAAGAAAAAACATCAAGGAATCAAATGATTGCAAGTTTTAATACAAATTATGATTGTTTCTATTAAATAATTAAAGATTTAGCAAAAAGTGCTGTTTTGTTAGTTCCCGGACACTTGCGGCCAGCTTACGTCCGACATTTTCGTCAGTTTGCGACCACTCAAACGTTATTGAAAAAAGAGCCTTAGCGTGTAGGCTTTAAGGTTCAAAATAAGAATACAAATAAAAAGTTTACATTGATTTACAAAACTGGCACGTGTAATCATTAGACGCAAACCAACCTTCTTCAAAAGAATCTAGTTGGTTTACGACCACGAAATTCGAGACATTTTACATGTTTTTATTTGTGAAAATAGGATTGGTCGCTAGGTGACCGATTCCCGACCACCGAAAAAGCGTGATTTAAAGTGTCTGCATTTTAGGTTTAGGATTAAAATTTTGCTGGTCGGAATCTGACGTGAACATAAATAGACCTTTTGGAACAAAACTACAAGGTTCAACATGCCACACTATGGAGTATAAGCTAGAAAACGTAAAAAGAAGATAGGTCGAAAACAGTCATTTGCCGACCATGCGGTCGTAAAACAAAGAAAGTGCCATTTCAAACGCTAGTTTGGCGACCACCCATTATTTTAATTAAAAACATACATTTTTAAATGAATTGTTGCTTACAATATAAATACATGATTTTGTCTACACCCCAAGCTACATTTCGATGCGTAAATCTCAATAAAACATATATTTTCTTACGTTTGAAAAAGTGTCCTCTCACTATTTTTTTTGTACTGTTTTCAACCAACCTTCATGTTTTCACTACTGCTCATGTTTGGAGGCTCCCTGATGGGCACCACGTATCCTAGGACACAAATCGAGATGCGGGATGGGTGAAGGCTAGACTGATGTTTCATTTAAAAATAAAACGAACACGATAACCAGTCAGTTTGACTTATTATAACGATTTTACGGGAAAATGGTCGTGAACTGGTGGTGGTCGGCAAACTGGCATGTTCACCCTATACAATCGGCGGTCTTATCGCTTTAGAGCGATCTCTACCAGACAACCTGCGGATGGATATTGGACAATCTGACAAAAGAATAAGGGGTATGCAATTTTAAACATTAAAAAGAAAACAAAATAAAAAATATCTACCTACCTACCTATATTTTATACCTACCTATGCAAACCTACCCTACCTAAAAATCTGTAGGTAGGTAAGTTAGATACCTAGGTAAGTACCTATCTACCTACCTACTAAACACCACAGCCAGCACAGCACTCAATTAGGAGGTAAGTCGGTAGGTAGGTAGGTAGGTAAGGTAGGTAGGTATATACCTGTCCAGTCTCCGGACCAAAGAGGAGAAGATCAAAGAACAGAGCGGCCCAAGTTCGAATAATTTTTGGATACCTACCTAAGTAGGTAGTACCTACTCAGATTTGATTTCCTACTAGGTACCTACCTACCAGCTGATACTAGCTAGTAAGGCTTACTAGCTAGTAGCTAAGTAGGTAGGTCCCTACCTAGTATTTTTTAGCGACTAGGTGTATCAATAACCTTAAACTTATAGTAGGTATAGGTACCTAGTAGGTAGGTACCTATACAATTTTGGACTTGCTAAACTAGGTAGGTAGGTATAGAGTCTACCTAGGTACCTACTTACCTAGGTACACCTAGTTCGTAAATTATTGTAGCGGTTTCTAGTTTCGGCTCATGCTGGGCCAAATACAATGTAGCCAAACCAAGGGGTCTGAGATGAGTGGAGTCGGAGTGAAATGATGAATCTCTCTCTGCTGTGCTCTCCGCGCCGCCGCGCCCGCCCCGCTACCTACCCTAGCTGCCCTAGCCTGGCTGTGCTGTGTGTGGCTGAGTGAGAGAGTTTATCACAAAGTCGAAAATCGCAAGCTGTGCGTGGAAATTTGTGCAAGAGAGATAGCAATATTTACTATTTCGTTCAAAAAACCGAGGGAGCCATGGCTGTATTTCTGTCGCATACTAAATTCTGTGTTTAGAGCGAGATACAACTGCTATCATGTTGTTGACTGGCCACGCGAGCCATCTTCGTGTCGTTCGTTGTTGCACATCGACATCAACCGTTTTCCAGTGCTACAGCGCGTTCCTTCGCGTCGCGCTATACTCATTTAACCTAAAAAGTTAACAATCTTATTATTTTGAGTACCTACATTCTTTTGATAAATATCAATAAATACTCATGATTACCTCGAATTTATAAGTTAGTGTTGTGAATATTTACGCCTAGTTAAACGGGGCGTACGTGGAGTGTATTTTTGTGCAAACTAAAGTAAATACAAACGTCAAGCTGTGGGGATCAGGGGCCTTTTTTTTGCCGCCGCAGGGGATGTACTATCCTGTGAGTATCCACGCTATTTTATCTCAGACAAGCGGTTTGTAGATCAATAAATAAAATTTATTATTTAGGACAATCTGCCCAGGGTACGTTGACTCGAGGCATTTTTGATCAGGATAGACATGAACATGCAAACATTCCAAATTTACCAACTCTGAATCACGTAACGCTTCTATTAATGGGAGTAGGGCCTTTCTCTCATGGAGCTACTCAAAAATGACTGAACTAATCAGTAATTACGATTACAAACCAGTTAAAAATTGTATCTCGCACACGACGCTACTCAAATTGTAAGGTCCTCCTTCACAAATTGAATATTTAATGTTTGCTCGTTCATTTTTATCACAAAAAACAAAGAAACTTGGGAAACCAGTAGCGTGGAGACCGGCACGACGCGTCGCGCGTGATCGGTTGCTAACGCGTTACCGACCAGTTAGTAACTAGTCGCGTCGTGTGCGAACCTCCATAGAACATGTATGGGCTGTGACGCTCAGGCAACTCGTTAGTAATTTGAGTTTGTGACTAGTTCTTTTTAAGTAGCTCCATGAGAGAATGGCCTAGGAGTACATACCATAGATTCATAGATTTAAATCGTAAATCTATGGTACATACCATACAATTCCCTCATTCAGGACGCCAAAAGGGATGCTGTGTTTACTCCCCTCTAATCAATATACATATCTCTCAATAATTCGTGTCATTACCATAATGCTCGAGTAAACAAATTAGTAATTGGCGTACGTATTTATAATAGTGCACAAACCATTACTAACTCAGAACAATGAACTTTGACTGTGACAATGGAAGATGGTACAAACTCATGTCATCCTTTGTTGTGACATTGAATGTAAATTAATGCTCTATTCACTATCCTTTTCTATCGCTATGCCGTAGTAGGTAAGTGTTAGTGTTATAAAAAATACCAATACCTACATTCTTACCTCTATTTATTTTATGACTAACTCTGACTGAACTAATTAGTGTAATTTTTTTGAAATTTTGTTTTGGTAATTTCACCACCAATCATTATCATCTATGTTATTTGAATTCTACTACTACTACTACTATTAGCCCATCTTGTCCCACTGTTGGGCAAAGGCCTCCCCCCGCTTTCGCCAGTTACGCCGATCCCATGCTTTCCTCTGCCAGTCCCTCTCAAATGCGTCTAGTTTGTCCCGCCATCTCATCCGTGGTCTACCTTGTGACCGGGTATTTGAATTCATCTCATAAAAATTCAAATACCTCTAAGTAAACTAACCTAACCAAATTAAATTAATTATAACCATTTAAGCCATGAAAGAAGTCTTTAGCGTAAAACTATGTTTGTAGTTGGCGACTTGCTCATACAAAATTGCTTGCTTGCTCATTCCTTAAACAAAGTTACCAACAAGCCAGAAAGTAATTTAACAAAGCTCACACAAAAGTACATATTTCAGAAGGAACTCATTTTAAGACATATTGTAGGTACCTTACCTACCTACCATACATAAATGCAATAAACATTTTGATTGAACTTTGAACTCTGTACCTCGAATCGAACCTACCTGCCAGGATTTTGTGAAAACTAACTTACAGCTTATAATAGGTATATTTATTTTATTGATATACTTAATTATAAAAGAATAAGCAGAAATTCATGAAAAAAAGCTTAATCGTTATGTGAACAATGAGGCCATCCCGCTACTCAATTACACAGACCTACGAAGAGTCTTCAAGTAAACCATTACTTTAGTGTAAAATTACTCACTTATGTGTAATTGTTAGTAAATCATTACTGCAACATGAAGAACACAAGAACAAAGTGTTTCATAAATAGAGATTGAGAGCATACTATTATTGGGCACATTATTATAGTTACGTGCCTACCTATTAGGCACATCGTCTGGTGTGACTGTATGTATGACTTGTCTTTAATAGGTTCTTAACTCGAAATTAATTAACACTTTTTTTTTGTGTTTTGCTATTATTAGTATCAGTGCCTAAGATCGAAAACCTGTTTAAAATCCATATGAATTTATTTATTACATCCATTTTTATTTAGGTGAATGTCTAGTAACCCAATTATTATAAACTTTTATTAGTTATAATATTATTAATATATGTTGTCTTTTCAGTATTAGGTAGGTATTATTTAAATTGTTTAGTATTCATTATTCAGCACTGTTCCTTAATGAAAAATCTTTACAGCAAATACAATAACAAAATTACTGATTTATCTTCCTTTATCTGACACAAGCCTTAACCAATTTGAGTTTCATTTCCTTTTTCATCCCTGTGTCTGATTCATCCTAAGCCCTGTCAGTTTTTATCTACCTACTATCCCATTCTGCTGAGCCCTCATCCAATGCATGTGGGCGTATTTTCGCTTATAGTCTCCTGTTCCGACATGGGCGGTCAGGTACCTACTTGCTTACTCTGAAATTTTAATAAAACCCTTTTGAACCCTTACTTTGAATATTATAGACAAAATGACGAGCGATGGAAGGGGAGATTACTGAAACCCGTTCATGGCTCAAGGTGAACGTGAAAGCCAACCAGAGATGGTAATACGGACAAATTATTAGCATTCCGGCCCTTTGTTCACGTCGCGACTTCATGGGTGTTTAGGGCCCCCGCAGACGGCCGACTTTTTGTAGGTGGAAAAATCGGTCGAAAAATAGAACGTACTGACAACAATAGCGCAACGCACACGACCTACAAAAAGTAGGTGAGAAAAAAGTAGGTGGCATTCCGACCGACCCGACACCGACTCCGAACGTGTAGGTCGTTTAGTGATGCGCTTTTCGGAATAAGAGATAGAGCTTACTCCGCAAGTGGACTGTTTACTCCGAATTTTATTTGCTTAGGTACCTAGGTACACTTCTGGTAGATAAGTAGGTTCAATCATTCATAATTATAATTTATTGTTATTGGATTAATAATAATAATATTACTTACCTAACCATGTAATTTATTAAATACTTATTGTAATTTCAAGGAATTCCGCGGGAATATCAGGATAAAAGTAGCCTATGTATTATACCATGTCATTAGCTACCTATATCCCATAGTATACAATCGGTTTTGTAGTTTTTTCGTGAAAGAGAAATAACCATACATCCATACTCACAAACTTTCGATAAGCAAATTATAGTAGGAATTTTCGTAGGATTAGTAGGAAGGATTATAACCGAAGTACCTACTCCTTCCTTTGTATTGTAGGTAGGTACCATGTAGTTGAACATAGGTACTATCACACGCAAAAGTTTTTGGTTAGGTAGGTAGGTACCTACTTACATAAGAAAAGAGAGCTAGCTATACTTATCTTCCTTTGCAAATCCACCGTTATAATATTTTTCGACGTGCTGTCCCCTCACTAGCCACCTACAAAGTGTCGGTCGTGTGCGTTGGAGTCGGTGACAAAGTAGGTGACAAAATCGGTTGAAAAAGCGACCTACTTTTCCACCTACAAAAAGTCGGCCGTCTGCGGGGGCCCTTAACTTCACGACTTCGGTAGGTAGCTCTGGCTAGGGGCCGACCGACTACCTGCCACTGACAAACCCGACATCATGGAGGCAGTAAAGCTTTGTTATTTTTTTTTGTTCATGTTCTGCGAAAAGTTAAACAAATATTTTTTTCACATTACGTACACTTTGATGACGGTATTTTTTTTATTTAAGAGCTTCTTTGAGATTCGTGTGAAATAAGTAAGTAAAGAGCTACATTTGTCTGTCTACATGTGTCTTTTTAGTATTAATAGCATTAGGCATACCTACCCAATCATCGAAATCATCAGCTGTCCGTCATTAATACCTAACATAAAAATCCTTATAAAATTAAACTAATCACGTGTATTAGTTTTTTATAGTACGAGCAGGTAGTACGGAATAAACTCAATATCTCAGCATAAATGAGAGAACTTTGTTCGCAACAGAGATGACGGCAAATAGGTTATCCGCTCGTCTGATGCTTCTACCTGCCTGCATGTTATACGCTTTATGATTACTTCGTTACTTACCGATTTCAAGTCTGGCAAGTATTGAAGTATTTATCTTATTGTAGATAAAGTACTTACCTACAAAAAAATCCTTTTTCAATATCGCATCAAAAAACCTTATAAAATCTACTAACAGAATTAGATTAAAAGACCTAAAGGACTCTCCAAAAATGTAACCCAATCAAAAGGAGTGATGACAATCTATTGCCTTTTAATATTTGGGACCGTCCCTTACCTTTTCCACTTACCTAAAATAAAATTAATTAAGAAAACTGAAAATTCATCTCCTGTAATTTAACTAACTCTCGAGAGAAAACCACAGTACATTGTACCTACCTTGTCGGAAATAAAAGAGCGTTTTTTTGCAATGTCGACTTATTGACGACCTCTGGCGCAGTTGGGTGAACGCCCGGCTGAGACGCGAGGGTTGCGGGTTCGATCCCCGCTACGGGACAAATGTTTGTATGTTCTGCAGATATTTGTTCCGTGTCTGGATGTTTTCTATCTATAATATGTATGTATTTACAAAAAAAAATGTATCTACGTATCATATCAGTCATCTGGTTACCATAACACAAGCATTAAGTTGCTTAGCTTGGGACCAGATGACTGTGTGGAATGTCCAAGGATATTTATTTATTACTTGCTGAAGTAGGTATCTACTCGCAAGTAAAACCCTAAAAAAGAAACTGCTTTAGCTCTTTCTGTAAGGACTTAAACATTCAGTTTGAAAGAAACGGGCGAACTTAGCTTTTAAGATCCTATCATCGCTCCCCTTGCAAAATATCACACACACCATTCTTCACTTAGTTAGGATAGGTTGACTTTTCTATGCCGATTGATAGTTTATTTTATTGTATCTAAGGTACAAAAATCCAGTCGTATTGTTCTTCACCGGTTCAGCCGTTCTAAACAATACTTAAATAAAGAAAATATAAATATGCCTTTGCAAGTTAAAGTAATTTGGTTGAAAAATGAACACGCCCTATTGACATCTATTTCTGTTTTATTGAATGAGAAATAATGGCGTCTATTGTATTTCAGTAACAGCAAACAATGTAATGAAAAATAATGCCACCAATGTTTCAACTCTGTGGCAAAAAAGCCAGCATCAAAATGAATGTGGCATTTCTTTTGTGCGGGGTCGCCTAAGGCTCGCGGGCGCTTATTTGTCTCGCGATGGCGTTGACGGACACTAATCATCATTCAGACATTCTTGTTTGCAAGTGTGCGGAAAATTTCATGTTTTAGTTTTTTGAAACTTCCGATTGACCATCTAACTACTAAAACATTGGTTTTAATTAGGGAAGCTGTTAATTGCTAACAAAAAACATAAAAATTCAATACACAGTAAGTAGTAAATTTCTTTTTCGAATTCGTCATAAGTCCGTGAATTCAGTTACAAAAATTTCTTCTCAAGGTTTTTGTTACAAGACTTTGAAATAATTGTTGGTTAAATAGGTACCTACCTACTTTATCTCGTGTTTGCAACGGCTTGTTGCTACGCTAGGCAAGTTCAATCGTGACCTGTGGCTTCTCAGAATTTCTTGAACCCCCATTAAGTCCTTACTTGACTAGTTCCCAACTCACACCCAATTATCTCGTACTCGGTTGTCCGAGTTGGGAATTTAAAATAAATATTATTTTCGTTCATCGACTCGTACCATGTTCTATGGTGGGAGGCTTAGTACAGTTAAAGACAAATAATACTAGGTCAATTTAAGTGAAAAACATATTAGATTTTTCGTAAATATATTTATTTTACCACAAACATAAAAAAGAGTACTATTTAAATGTTACAAAAATACTTATATCTACTTAATTTGTTTGGGATCACAGGAATCAGTCTTAACTATATTATTAATAATAATCAACAAAGCATACTTTAAACAATACCTAATAACAAGGTTTTACATTACAATTTAAAATGAGTACATTATTGGAATCAGTCTTAACTATATTATTATGTAGGTATGTAGATACTTAGGTACTATTTTAAAATATGTATACATTCGTTATTCAGAACTAGTGCTAATACGAGTAGACATGAACATGAAAGATAAAACATAAAAATCAGCCATTACTTAACAAAGTTTCTAGGAACCATTCATAAATATCATTGCTTTATAAATGTGTACGTGTAAATTCACTAGTTAGTATCTACTATCACTATCACATTTCACTCATTTAAATTGCAATTCAATGATTTTCTTATTATAATTTAGAAAGATAATTTATAATTTAAAAACCCCCAGGAGATTTCATAAATTATTATTTATTTATCTTACTTAAATATTTTAAATTTCATTCAAATTAATAAACTTACCAAAACATCCAATGAAGTATGAAATACTGCAAAGCACAGTCACACACACACACAATAAATAACGTTAGATGTTTGAAAACTAGGTGGAGATAACCCAAAATATCGCGTACCAGTAGACCACCTTACTCAACCGAGGTGTAAGCAAAGTAATCCTTTTTTGTAAAATAATCCTTCCAATTGAAAATTAGACACCAAAGAAGACGACGTCGTCTCATTTTCATTGTTTAGTTAGGCAGGTATTTTAACTAAACACCTGTCTAACTAAACAATAAAAAGAGTTAAAAAGATCGTAAAACGGTTGAAAATGCACTTATCCTTTTAAAATAATCTATTTATTAGAGGTATTGTTATATTTTTGCGCCACCACTGCCATTGTTTAAGTAGCAAACTAAGCTTATCTTTTGAGACAAATTGTAAATCTTACGTTTGACATGCCGCATGTTCAAACCTTTGTTTATTGTTATAATATTTTTACGCCGCCACTGCCATTGTTTTATTGGCAAACTAAGCTTATCTAGTAAGACGAATTATTATAATAAATCTTACGTCTGATATGCCGCATGCCGTATCGAGTCATTTCCAGCTTTACCGAGAAGCAAACTGTTATTAGCAAAGTTCGCATATCAAGCTGAGTGTACCAAGCCAAATTAATTCTATACAAATTTCAAAGTTGTACGAGTCGATGAACGAAAATAATATTTATTTTAAATTCCCAACTCGGACAACCCAGTACGAGTTAATTGGGTGTGAGTTGGGAACTAGTCTTCCAACAGAATAGATATCAATTTAAATGGCGTCGTTCGGTATCACACGAGTGTCGGCGACTTGAGTGCTATTACACATGATTTACATTTCCCACTGTCCGCTTAATGTGCCACCATGGGCAGATACTGTAGACATTTCTATGTCAGTTATACCACAGATAAAATAATACTATGTACAGATGGTCCATCTAGAACATTAATTTCACTCCTGTTTTTCTTCGGGCTATTTTTTTGTGTTTGATTTTGCGGCGCCCCTAGCAGTGTTTAGGTCTTGCCTGCAATCAAAAATAAGTAACTCCATCTAGTGCTAATATTTTTGATTGCAAGCAAGACCTAAACACTGCTAGGGGCGCTGCAAAATCAAACACAAAAAATAGCCCGAAGAAAAACAGGAGTGAAATTAATGTTCTAGATGGACCATCTGTACATAGTATTATTTTATCTGTGGTTATACCTACTTAATCTGATAAATCATTTTTGACATTAATTTTAATGATAAACGTAACCTAAACACTGCTAGGGGCGCTGCAAAATCAAACACAAAAAATAGCCCGAAGAAAAACAGGAGTGAAATTAATGTTCTAGATGGACCATCTGTACATAGTATTATTTTATCTGTGGTTATACCTACTTAATCTGATAAATCATTTTTGACATTAATTTTAATGATAAACGTAAGAGTGTCAGCTTTGTCGGGTCAAGTTATAGTTTTGACATTTCTTTAATCTCTACTCTGTTTTATTTGTAGTAAGCAACATAAACAATCTTTTTACTTAAAATTTGCACAGTCAGACAATACATTACCAGATGGAATGTTTATAAACACTATACACTATACACATTAATTCATTTTCAAATCATTTGAAATCTTACCTTTGAATATCCTCCCCATTATTTTACAATTATCTATTTATTACAGGATGAACTTGGAAACAGTTGCAATAACAATTGATAGACATGCTCGTATTGTTAAAGATTTATTATAAACTTCTTCCTGTTGTATCTTTTGTTCACTGATTGGAAGACATTGCGTGGTATTCTGATAACGGGGTCATGTTATCTGCGGGTCGGTTACTTGCCAGGGTTTCTATGCGTTACATGCCCATTACGGTAATTTAGGGTATCGGTGCCATACCAGTCCCGTACAAACCCTTCTTGTGACACTTCGTTGCCTCTGTGTACGTAGCTTGCGTTTATCTACCACATGTACCCAGACCTCACGGATATAAATATCGTTTAGATAAACTGAGCAGGGTTATCATTATCAAAATACCTATGCAATAGTTGTAATGATAGTACTCATTAGAATTCAAATTGCAACTCTTCTCCCGTTGCGCTTGAATACTCCGAATTCGATTAATAATATTCATTGAAACTAGTACGATCTATCACAAAAATATAATGTAATAATATGTTCTATGAAAGATACAAAGTAACAATTAGTTTTGAACTTGACTGACAAGTTTATCAGATAACTGACGTCTAAACTGTGCATCCTACATTGCACATATTACAGGTATATATGAATTAGGTATCTTTTTCATAAAAACATTTTGTTTTAAGACATTTGAGTATCTATCAAGCCTATTGGAGTACCTATAGAGTTATTTTTTAATAAATATAAACAAAGCCTTCCTTGCCTTGCAAAACGCATTTTTTAAGACAATTAATTTTATCTGGCTCGGCAGCTAATGATCATGTAATTGTACCTAGTTGAGGATGTGTGGATTAGATAATGTACTAATGTATAAGATTAATTAAGCGTGACCAGGCGAGGCGGGGATCCACGAGTGCGTAACCCTCAAACCTATACTTATGAGGCTCCTACTGGGTCCGATTACTGTTTTAAATTTTAAACTGCTCATTTTATTTGAATCTCTACTATGGGCATCCCATCATCAATTTCAATGATAAAAGTTTGATTTTTTATTCCGTGTCTTTTATTCGATTTTTTATCGAGAAAGGTGTCATGAAAACATTGTCTATGTTACTATAAGTTCTCTTTATAAAGTTGTTTATTGAGGCGTATACTGTACAGAAGAGAGAGCCTTGAGTTGGTACTTGTCGAGCTTTGATTGCACCCAGTGAGCCGGCCCAGCCCGCTCAAAAATGCACGGGTGAAAGGAAGCTACTCCAATGTTTCCGTGCCCATGGAGCCTTGAATGAACTTTATTCTCTCGTGTTTATGTTTCCTTTATCATTAGCTTTTATTTATTATATGGATGCTTGACTTTGTGGCTTAAATTATGAACCTATAATGAGATTATTAGTTTAATGCTTTCCTATTAATATCACGTGACGATAATTGTATTGACTTGTTTGTGTCACATTTGTGTTGATAAACGACTGTTATTATTTTGTAATTAAGTAACTTGTTTTTGTTATTGACCGTTTCAAAGGTGGTAACTAAAGTACATTGACATACAAAGTACACTTTCTTATAAAACATAAAGACTCTTGATTGCTTGGCTGAGTTCCTTTTTTAGATCTTCTAGCTAGTAAATCAAATGCGTGCTTTCAATGTTGATGAAATTGACAAATTATTAAAATATGTACCAACAGAATGAACAACTCAGTAACGTGTAATGACTTGTTGAAGGTAAACAAGGTAAACTACTAATAAACGTTCTGTGCCGTGTGTTTGTGGCGTACAAGAAAAACTACCACGCGGCCGACGTTACTTGAAAATTGCGATACTCGAACATTCGCAACTGTTCAATGCTCTCACTTCTCAATCTACCAGAACCAGCGGTTAATCATGTGAGCAAAACAAACGGCCGGCTAATGGAAAGCGGTCTTGTTAAGACAGTCATACATAGTGCCCTCGTCTGGTGGTAATCATAGGTTTAAAGACGAGTTTATAATACACAACACACCTTTTCATCTTAAACCAAATCGATATCGCGACTTTCTTATTTTTAGTAATGCATTTGTGACCTTTATTTAAATGTCATACTTTTGTTTACGATACTGACCTTCTGAAATACCTATTAATATTTGCTAACATCTAAATTAAAATGATGCTTGCTACGTTTTAAATTTAATTATTCATTATGTTTTTGTTCTTTTAATATAAACCTATAAAAATAAGTACCCACTATGTTTAAGTTATGGGATACATACTGCGGAAGTTGTGATTGATGAGCAGTATAGAAAACTTTTCATGAATAACTTCTGTTAAAGTACCTACGAGGGGGCGGAAATTCCTACGCCACGGTACTTGGGTGCTTTTAGAGTTGCTCTTGTTCGATATCCTTGTGGGCTCTCACATGTGATATTATTATCTACTTGAGTTTCCGAGGGTCACGCCTACAAATCGTAGAATCTATCTTTTCCTCTTTGTAAAGATTATTCAAAGTAAAATTATTCGGTAGATAGTCATAATAATTATGAGTTACTATACTCAAAAGAAGAAAGTACACATCACATGATAGTAGTTTAAAAGTAAATTTTTAACATGATCTGGCATGCGTGCGAGTCGAGTTCGAGCTACAACTTTTTATGTCACACCCACAGACATACAATACAACTGACTAGGAACTCGGTCGATTTGTACAATTGAGATGACTAGTCCCCTGACTGGCTCATTATTACATTCATTCTGGTCTAGCGAATGATTTGTGAAGTACTCACTTGTCGCTTATTTATTTTATTATAATTTGCGTCCAATAATCTCAATATGTGTGTATTGAGTAGTTTTATCAACACCAATCTCAGAAAATGACTGCTCTTTGGTCTCATATTAGCGCAACCTAGACTATTAATTACGCTAATTCTCAACAATTATCAGACAAACGCAATTGAGTTATCAAAAGTTCATTCAATCATTATGTAGAATCCACTTTAATATATATTTAGGATTATACATTTTTTAACAAAAGTCCTGATTATTGGTGTTGATTCTATAATGTGGATCCGGCTGCTGAATATTCATGTAGTAGCCAAAATCCTCTAATAACGGCTTGCAAAAACTTATATCAAACTCGGTATGAGTTTTTGCACTTATTAAATGTATTTGTTTACAGTATTATAAATTCAGAGCTGACTTAGCGGACTACGTACTTAAAACCGTTTTTTTATTATTTTCCATTTACTTACCCTAGAAGGACGTCCTCAGAAGATTCTACAAAAGTTAAATTACAATCTGATCCATGGTTTAGGAACGTAAAACGTAAAATGTAGGTAAAAGATAAACATACTTTTCTTGTTGAACTTGCTGATCGTTCGCAATGCGAAGTGAATGTACTGATACACCAATTCAGGTGAATAGGGCAACTTATCCCGATCCAGAGAGGAGAATGAAAAATATTTGGATCTTTGCCAAAGTTGCTCGTTCGCGGCCGCCCGTTTCTGTGGGCAGTGTTCGGCGTCCCGACGCCCCTCGTCGCGAACATTGGACTCGATAACTCGGTAATGCAATACCTGCCTGACGTGACACTCCAGTGCATCATTTGCGTAGCATACTAATGGTTTACGTAAATATACCTTTCGTATGTTCTTTGTTGCGAATACACAAGAACCTTTACCGACTGAGCCAAGAACAACAACTGCGAATCGAGGCAAATGTCCACATGGGTTACGCGGTGTTAAAAGAGTTACGATTATTGTCATAATTTATTGACCTAGGTGTACAATAATAAGATCAGCTTGAAATACATTTTTAACGTTAATGTCACACCGACTTATAGAAACTTCGGATTCGTGTCTGAAGTACAGTCTTTTACTATTGGACCACTATCTTCCAATAAATAGGAGTTAATAATTTGTCGTCTTTGATAATTATGCGAACGGTAAACATAATGATATAACGGTCTAACTTTGTGTATTTCAGGTGAGTAACGGCAATGTCATCGACACAGGGACACCTACCTTACTGGTATTTACAATTTTTTACTAAGCATGTAATTGTCGTGCTACTTTAACTCACTAACAACACATTAGAATAATTACAGTGTTTTCATAAGCGTTCATTATTAACATAATAATTGAAATAACAGTTTGTTAGCTGATCTCATGCGCCTGCAAAATAAATTGAACGTCGAGTGGATCACGTACGCGTTCTATCAAAGCTAGTTCTGGCATGCATTTTGGCGATTCAATCCTGTTTATGTTAAAATGTGTTTATTTTTTAATATGTTTCAATCTTTGCTATAAATGATGTCTATGTATGTATATCGTTTAAATGTTTTTCAATTAGTTTCACTAGATTGCAAGCAACTTTCTCATTTGTAACATTAAGGGGGTTGAATGAATGCACCACTTCTTGCACGGAAGCAATTCCACTTTCTTCCGGAGCTTCTTCCTTTACCGATAAACTCACTTTTCTCATGTACCTAACATACGATGAACTCGTAAGTCATGATTTTTTTCTTTAAATATTACATACAAAATAAATTACAGAAACATTCTCCTGTCGTGAGCTTGTGTTAGAATTACACTAATAAGGTAACATAATGTAACCATGCTGCTAAGATAATTCCACGTCTGTTCAGGAAAATTGAGATCAGAATGGTACTCGCCGATGCGATGGGATTAGATGTTTTGTGAGATTTCGTTTAATCCCCTTTTCATTTGTTAGATCTTTCCCATATTTTTTATTTATAAATTCTTTATTGCACACAAATTACAAAAATAAATTCTTTATTGCACACAAATTACAAAAATAAATGTACAATTGACGAGCATAATGCCGAAGGCATTTTCTACCTGCTAACACAAAACACAAGTAGGAGAAAGTTAAAAGGCGTGCTAACATTGGACTTAGACCATATCTCGAGCTTTAGACAAAATGTTGTTTTCGAACAGTTCCAAATAGACTAAACTTAATTCAATTTATTTCACTAAGATCAAGCACGTGAAAGTTTGTATGGATGTTTGTTACTTTTTCACGTAAAAAGTGGCCTCTGTTATTCCAAAAGCTCAAATCCATATGCAAAGTTTAGTTCAGGTGAAATCCTGGTATAATATTTAGGAAATTTTTTATCTGTAGGTATACCTACCAAGCGAGTGAAGCTGCGGGCATATACTAGTATTTATATATTGTTTGTGATAGCGAGGTAATGATGTTTTTGCAGTCACCAAAACATAAATTAAAATGGGATTACTCAGTAATCCTAAATTATTAAGATTCTTTGTATTACAACGATATCAGTCTGACATTGATGTAAACCAGAAACTGGCACACGACACTCAGGCATGCTTTGATCTAACCCTCACTATAAATTATAGATCTAAAGTTATTGTAAGAACTTGCTCGTAAAAATCTACTTACGTGACTGTTTGTTTTGTAGCTGAATATATTTTGTATACCTAGACCACTTTTCACTCAAAACACTTTGGTTTTTACTATATCAGTGGTAGTCTTTACTATATCAGTGGTAATCTCTTACGAATTACACTAATAAATTAACTAGATATATCTAACAGTGAAATGGAAATACATGCTACGGAAATATTACAACATAAGTAGTAAGTGTACACCATACTCTCGACATACAGACAGACATACCGTACAGGATGTCGACATTTTATATGGAAAGCATGTTTCGTATAATAATATTTCCTTTTACATGGAGCGAGTTATTAGATTCAATATTTAAATATTTTACATGAGATTGGTGTCGTAGTTACTAATATATACGAGTATATAAGTATATGAAGTTTGGTATCCACTATTAAAAGTAATGATAATGTGTATGATTGGGCCTTCTCCTTCTGTTGCACTGATTTCTAGCGTACAGCCTTCTTGTCGTAACAAACGTAGATGGAAGCTAGTGAAAGATAAATAGAATATCATATTCGATGGTCATAACTATTCAAATAATGTTTATGTATGACTATTCAAATAATGTTTATTTTCGACAATAACTGTTACGAACCTACTAGTATACCTATTGTCCTCCGACGTCAAATGTTTTTTATGAGACTACTAGGTGCGCCCGTGTCGCGACAGAGAGCGAGTTCCAATCGAATTCAATCGTATGCCTAGTCACCTTTGAAAATTGTCGTGTATCGAAGTACCCATTAAGTCCTCGCCTGGACCAGTGCCAGAGGAGCGGTATTATTAGCACGTCGACAACTACTGAGTTAATCAGGCTCAAATAAGATCAATAATTCCCGTAGGTGAGTTGATAGTCTCAGGGCCGGGTGCCGTCAGCCAGGATTACCTGGCAGATCGGACAGGGATAGACGATGCCCGATATTCATAAATCAGTACATACAAGATTAGCATGTGGACATTAATAGCACTTAATTTCAAAGAGTAGTAATATACTAGTATTTAAACGTAACGACTGCTTGAAATAAACTTACTTGTTCGTTGTATCTCGTATAGCGCGATTATTAAATAATATTATGTATGTCCTAAAAGCTGTTTTTAACTGTTAGAAAAACTGGTCATAGCGTACTTACTGCTGTTTAAAAGGTAACGAGTTTCAAGAAGTCATAAAGCGGTCAAGTGCGAGTAATACCATTTAAATTTAAAGCAATCATTTTTGATTAACTAAACGAAAAATATATTTGATTTGGTTTGTGTTTTGAATAGTTAAGAGTTTCAGTATTCTTGCAGGATCTACTTTATTGGCAAAATATTGGATTTGGGGATCCTTACTTCAATTTATCCAGTTCATACACACAAATATTATATCTCTTAGCAATACCATAACCATGTATTTCCTGTGAATAAGACATGAAATAAAAACAAGAAATAATTCCTCATTATTATGCTTATGCTTATGCTTATGTACCTACCTATATCGATCAGTATCCAAGGTGCAACAAACACTGTAATTTGCAACTGTACTTTTTTGAGAAATAAAAATTATTATTATTATTATTATTATTTCCGTCATGTAAATGAGTACGAGTCTTCGCACAATTCTTAAGTATGCGTGTTCTTATGCATAATTGATACATTAATTTGCTCTCGTTTTGTAAATTAATGTATTCTTAAAAGCTTACATTATGTACAGACTGTAATTTATTAAAGAACGTTACCTGCTTTCCATGTTGTGATGTGTGGCGTGACCGCTCGCGTGTGATCGTTGCATACCATCTAACTGGAGAAATGCACAATAATAACCTCTTAGATATTCATACAACATACAAGTCAACAGCATTACAGATTATCTCAAATTTCATATTGTATACCAAGGCTATCGATAAAAGTTAATTAAAGATGCCTTGCCTTATTATAATATTGTTTTTATACATCAACTTTATTACGGTTTGAGTAGTACCTATAATTTTGTTGACCAACAAACGAAAAATTGCTGCTATAAACGGATATGACGCAAATCAACTAAAAATAAGTATAGCTATAAAATTCCTGAGAAATTTTGATTCAGATAGTACTTACCTACCGATATTGAACCTTGTTTCCTGTTTAATGTTGAGCTTTTGATGCCTGCTATCTTAATTTTCAAGCGTTATTTTGCAAATATGTTTTAAGTTATTATGACACACCCCAATAGAGCCCTTACGCTGTGTTTGCGTCTACTTATTTTGGCATCAAAATGAGTAAAGGGATAATTATTATCTAGCGAAATCTTTTGAATATAATAAGCTTAAAACTTGATAAATAAGCTAATGTTATAATCCTACGATTTACTACGGCCAGTCCCTTGCTAAAAATCGAATAATCCAACTATCGCATTCAAAATGTTAACTTTTGACAAGTTAAAATTAAACATTTTCTTCTACGTTCATTGTTTTCTTTATATTTTGCTATGAAATATGAACTGAAAATGTTTAATTAACAAGATCAGTGATCCGATAAATAGAGTTTACGTCGTGTGCTGTTTCAAAGAGATTGGCTCGACAAGTCGAACGAGCGCGCAGCTCCCGTGGTGCAATGCCATGCCAACCTGATACGAACCTAGCTCTACCCGTACTTACACCATCAACTTTTAATGAAACGCTCCAATACCTCACTACCAATTTTAAAACGAAACTGAACGGACTGCTGACCACGTGAGAAATATTTTGTACGAAGATGATAGATCCACATAATAATAACGATCAGCCTTTTTTTTTTAATAAATGTTTAAAAGCGCCTTTAGTTACCTCGAAAAATATGACAAAGTTTTAGCTAATGGCGCCGGCAGTTGAAACCTCGACATAATACAGACAGACTATGTATACAGGCTAAATATATATCGGAAATGGCGGCCATATCTGTTGAGAGCGGTTCTCTGGCATGGGAAGTCATGTTGGAAATTGAACCTTGCAAAGTACATTCCTAAAACTTGACCGAAAATGTAACTGGTTAAGCGTTTGTTATAAAATATGTAGAGTTGCAAAGTTTTGCCCAAGTTGTTCTGGATACCAGTGTCCAGTGACTTAATAATCTAATCATGTAATTTTGTAACTTAAAATAACATAGGTTCTATGAATGGCGAGTAGTCTCTATACGCGTATTTGATTTGCATACAAAACTTAGCAAGACGCGTGCGGTGTACTAAGTTGATTTAAAACGATAGATTTTTATTTTATTCAGATAAAAACTTATCAATGCACTAGCAAACAAATATATTAGAAATTCCATAATGCTATTTGCAAAAACCAGTACAGTATGTACGATAAAAGAATCATTCTACTCAAGACGGTTTTTTAAATTACTTCAAATCTGAAAGCTTAAGCTGATAATCGGAATGTTCCTGGCCCGGCCTAAGTAAATTTCCAAAGGCTTTCTTCTTATTTAATATCTTTAGGAATGACACATTTGACGCGTTATTCTTTCTCCATAAAGCGTCGATCAGACGTAATCAAATATTTATTGATTCCGGTAATTCGCTGAGCGGCACAACGCGGGCGCGGCGGAGTCGCGGGCGGTGCGAGTGTTTTTGGGGTGAGAGCAGCCACGAATTATTGATGGCTGACTTTGAGCAAATTCCTGCATAAAAATCTGTTTTCTGTGATTACAACGTTTCACATTTCCAAGAATGGTGTGTTTACCTAGTAAAAATAATAATTTTAATCAAACAACTTATGATTTAATTGTTAGAATTCATACTTCTCTAGGCAAAGGAAAACAAATTCTACGCTCTTCTATGTCACAATTAACATTATAGCTTGAAAAACTGCCCTTGATTTTCATTGTATCGCTTTCCGTGCTCCATGTGTATGTAAATAAACATATCGATTGTGTTGACTGGCGAAAGGTTTGTAGCTCTGTAGACTGAACTGCGGATGTTCGCAGTAAGCACTCATTCAGCGGAGGATAATAAATAATGTAGCAGTGAGCTACGCGGATATTGGCGTGGCAGACATGTACGCCGTGTACTGTACGTACGGACCGCGCAGCGTGCGCGCCCGGATGCGAACCATTCCGGCCGTTTACGAGCGAACTCTAAATCCCTATCTCCATTGTCGCAAGTAGATGCTGACGGATAATGCTCTTCGGCCTTGCTTCTATTCGTCGTTTAAATTCTCCATTATTAGTTCAAATACTAAGGAAGCTCCGTTCCTTATGCCTGTTTAGAAAGCAGTTTTAAGGCTCAATTTCTAGTACATACTTTTTATATAAGTACTTAAATACATCTATACTAGATGATTTATACAGGTCAGGAGGCAATCTTTGCCTACACTTAACGGGACACTGTAGTATGAGTGTAGAGATGGAAGGATGGAGGCTTATAGGTACACTTACCATGTTAAAAAATCTTGCATTTCAAAAAGCTCATTTTTATCATTTATATGGATTTATCTGAATTCCAGAGGGCTATTTGCTATAAAAATATGATTAGGCGTTTATGGACATTAAAAAAAACTCAGGCCTTATCTATATATATAAAGGAGTGGTCAAAACGTAAGAGACACGGTTTCTCTGAAACTACAAGTGCTATTAAAGTGAAATTTTGCATGTAGGTTTCTGTGATGACGTAGATGAGCGTTAAGAACGGATTTTTCGATCAGAGGTTAATTCAAGGTCAGAGGTCACTTTTATTATAACTTTTGCATGGTGACAGCTAGATTGTTAAAATTTTGAGAATAGATTCTTGACTTAAAATAAACGAACACCTATTTCAGGATTTTTCAAAATTTTTACCCAAAGTGTAAATTTGGTTGGGTCAAAGTTGGGTATTTTTTGACCTTTTGCGATATCTCTGTAACCAAAAGAGCTATAATAATGAAACTTTGCATGTAGGTTCCTTTTAATATGCGGGCACCCGCTATGGACAAATTTCAAGGTCAAAAGTCAAGGGTAAGGTCAAAAATCATATTTTTTGTAGCTGCAAAATGGTGAAAGCTAGAGCCTCAAAATTTCAAGTATAGATTTTTAGTTTAAAATAAAGGTAAACCTGTTTCAGGTTTTTTCAAAATTTTAACCCTGAAGGTCAATAAGGCAGAGTCAAAGTTGGGTAAAATTTTAACCTTTCATGATATCTCTGGTGTTGGAAGAGTTTCAAAGTTCAAATTTGGCATGTAGGTTTCTTTTCAGACGTAAGCACCTATTATGAATGAATTTTTAAATCAAAGGTCAAATTCGAGTAATAAATGCAAATTAAAAAAAAAACATGATTTACCTTTCAACGCATCTCTGAACCCACAAGTGCTACGAATCTGAAATTTTGCATGTAGGTTTTTAATAGTACGGAGACTCTTGCTTAAAGAGGATTTTTCGATCAAAGGTCAATTAGAGGTCAGAGGTCAACTTTTTTATAACTTCTGTATGGTGACAGCTGGAACGTCAAAATTTAGAATGTTGATTTTTAACCTAAAATGAACGAGCACCTGTTTCAGGATTTTTAAAAATTTTAACCCTAAAGGTCAATTTGGCCGGGTCAAAGTTGGGAATTTTTTGATCTTTTGCTATATCTTTGTTGCTAGAAGAGCTATTATGGTGAAACTTTGCATGTAGGTTCCTTTTAATACTAGGGCACCCGTTATTGACAAATTTTAAGGTCAAAGGTCAAGGGAAAGGTTAAAAGTCATATTTTTCATAGCTTCAAAATGGTGATAGTTGGAGCGTCAAAATTTCAAGTATAGATTCTTAGCTGAAAATAAAGGTAAACCTGTTTCAGGGTTTTTCAAAATTTTAACCCTAAAGGTCAATTTGGCGGAGTCAAAATTGGTTAAAATGTTGACCTTCACGATATCTTTGAAACTGCAAGAGTTGGTTCCTTGAGGAACATAAGCGTCGCTTTCTTACAAATTGTACCTAGCCGTTGTTTCTAAAGTCATCGCGAATGAAATCGCGCGCGGGACGGCTAGTAGTATCTATAGTAGATGATTTATACAGCGTCAGGAGGCAATCTTTGCCTACACTTAACGGGACATTGTTGAGATGGAATAGGCTTGCCCAGCACCTAAACCCTCTCAGCTTAGCCAGCCATATCCACAGGAAAGACAATGGTCAATACGTGTGAGGCTGACTAGCCGCGGGTTTCCTCACATTATTTTCCTTCACCGTTTAAAGCTCGTGTTAAAGCGCATATAAACTTTTTTTGACGCGAAAAGTCCATTTATGCACGGCTGAATTCGATCCCACGACCTCCGGAACTAAAGTCGAAGTACCAATCCACATAGCCAACACGGCTTTTATGTAGGTACATTAATGGCAGTAGAAATTATCCATACATGCATAACGAGGGTAGGTGGTAACCGGCGTCGGCATAAGGGAGCCGGGCTGAGGCCGCGCGCTTCGCTAAGCACTGTAAATACTCCCCCGGTCACGTAGCGCCGCTGCAAACTGTTGAATATTAATACGAAATAATATTCACCATAAGAAATCCCGCTGAAACTAAAACTCGTGCCTGAGTGGGCGAATCTCGGCGGCAGCAACGTAAATTCCTACCTTCAGGTATAATATAGTGGGATGGGAAAATAGAGACGTAGAGTATGTGTACCATACGTGGGATGTATAACAAAATTGTTTCTATTTTGCTCGATTAACCTATACCATATTGCATGTGATGAGTGCCGTGTTAGTAAAACATTTTTAACCCAAATGTTGTATGATGATTCTACATAATAGAACTTTGGTCAGCACTGTAAAAGCATGTGTTCAGTAATATAGAAAAGTATTACCAGTCTCCATTTATGAAAAAAAGGGATGACTTCGTTTGTAACAGTTCATCTGAGCTACGTTTTAATAATCCATGTCTTTGTGAACACAGCCCATTGGAATAATGTGATGAACCGCGAGCTTAATAACGCGCGCCTGTCATCTGAACCTTATTATGTTAGATGTGATTTAATTAAGCCAGAATAAGGACCAATATAGATTCTGTCAAAAAATCCGTTGTCGAACTTTGTAGCAAAAGAAATTATCAATAGGATAAAAGATGTCTCAGGACAAACAAGACTGCTTGAACTTGAGCTAACAAAACAATGTTTATCAGAGCAATCCGACGCATAGTAAACTTTGCTTTACTTCACTATTATCACCTACCTACCCAGCAGTGATAAACTAATAAAACTGAACTTGGGATTAGGCACTTATTATACTTGGCTGTTTCTTTACGTTTATAACGGAAAATTCACAGATTTAGTTAGGCTTGCCTATGAAATTTTGATGTAAAATTTGCGAAAGTTATGTTGATATTGGCAACTTTACAAGCACAATATTATTACGAGTATAATGTCAGATTAGTCTTTATGAAAGTTTTTCTGGTGAGCGTATGTTGTTGATACCTACCAAGCGTTTTATTTTTGTTTTTATAGTCCTCTAGATAACTGCAGGACAAAGTTCTTGATTACATTTCACGAAAATAAAAAGTAGTTTTGTTTCTTATACCAAAATTTGAATGAGTACCTTCCTGTTGACTGAAAAGTAATCGTAGTAAAGCTGGTAGGTTAGCTGTGCAACTTTTCTCATTACTCACTGAGCGTCGGCTCTCGACTATACTGGCTTTTTGAGCAGAAGCATAAAGTACCAACAAAACAAGTCCTTGTTATCTGATTTGTTTCGCATCACGAAATTTGTGTATGTATGACCTCTGTATGTTGCAATTTGTAATGTAGTTGCCCTATACGAAGCAGGAATATTTTTGTCACCTTGTGTACGTAATATAGGTAAATCAAATATTTTTATAATAGTAGTATTAATTGAAGCATAAATATAATAATAAGCATAAATAGGTATATACGATCACTTTCCAGATGTCCATTGTGATTATTATTCAGATGACACATCACGACGCTCTACAGAGAGTACGAAGCCTGCTTTTGTGTCGCGTTCAATTACATTTAATCGGTCTTGATATAATTACCTAATTGTGAACTGAGTAGAGCACATGACTATTGACTACCCGCACACATAGACACTTTATCTTCCAGCTAATGTACATCATTCTTATTTCAAAGGTTAACGTTGTTTTCATTTAAGAAATCTTAAATGTCGTCAATAAATAAGTACATTATGCTCTTGCGATAAACTAGTATTTATCCTCGATTACTAAATGTATTTTCGTTTTTCCTTAATTTGTATTATTTCATAAGCAAACAGATTTATTTGCTATAATCTAAGATATAAATAAACTATATCCTGTAATAAGCTGTAGGTACGAGTATATCACTATACGAGTATACTAACATGTTTTTTCTATTGCTCATGAAGTAGTCTTGGAGGGGCTTGGTTCTAAGAGACTTTGTTAAATTACAAATTAAAATGTTGTTCACGTATTTAGAATAGCGTCATCAAGCAAGATTATCCTATCCTCTATCATAGTTTTTAGGGGTGCATGTTACGAGCCAGCTCATGCATAAAAACATTGACTTTTTAGTCTAGCTTTCAACAAAAGCTTCGTAGAGGGAAGTACGGTAATGTATAGGTAGATTCAAAGTTCTATTTTGAGATTTCACTAAACCATTTAAAACAGTGCAGGCATTCCTGACTTTCCGTAGAGTATACATTATTACAGTTTCGTTTACATTACTACAGTTTTAGGAATGAACGGGACTTAGCAGAGAAACGCTTGTTGGAGATGAATCGCAGACTTGCTCTATAAAAAGTCAGTTTGTTTACGCGACAGCCGGATACGGCTGGGAGGTGGCTCACCACATGTATTAACGTAATGATCATCCTTACGGTCTACTTGGAAGCTACGAGTATAAACTACTTTGTTATCATTGTATTGCTCATGTAAAATGTTACTAAATTGCCATGCCGGGGGCCGTGATGTGCTTTTTTGTAAGCCATCGTCCGTACAAGTAGTTTCGTAGCGTAAAATCCCGCTAAATTCCTAGTATTTTGTTAAGTAAGTCCTGGACTTATGCAGTATATGCACATAAATAAAGATACAGGAGCTTTTTAGTTACAAAACAGTAAGGCAAAGACAAACTCGCCATAATAAAGAATATTATTTGGCAGGAAACTCGTAGTGTTTGGAATTAATTACGTAAGTTATTTCTGATCGGAATACTTATGTTATCGTTTATTTATTTGATTATTGTTAACACGTCTCATGAACGCAGGGTATGAGTCACGAGCAAGCATTGTGTCGTCGTTGAGTTGCCATAAATAGCACCAGTGACTAGAGGGTGCTAAGCCCGACACATGTTCTCAAGTCATCGCCCGCCGCGGACCAGTAGTGCAGCGGTTGGTTGGACAATTAGAATTAGAACTCCAAAGCGAAGTGCCCTTCGTTCTAGCATAAGAGGGCCGAGACGCTCCACTCGTATCTTGCGTGTTTCGCCTCGAGCTGTCTTGATGACATTCTGCCGCGAATTTCATATCATTTATATATTAACAATTCTTAGAGCAAAATAAATACGGGAGAGAAAACTCGTGGGAGTTTAATAATATTGAAGAAGCTTCAACCCGCTGTATTGTGAAATGTCTTTTAATTAAAGAAGCTACTGTTGCTCAGCTCTAGTAGCTACCATTAGCTACTACCTAGATATTCAGAACTAATTTATATACCACGGCTAAGAAATGTATACTGACAATTCTATTCTCTTTTGATAATGGTTATTAAAGTAAAGTACCAAACATTGTTGATCGACTTAATATTAATGTAAGTATTTGTTGCAAAATAGAGTCCATTAGGGTTCTTTTCATGCAATGCCCATTGTATAATACACACAAAAGTAAAAGCTCCTCTATTCACCTTAATATTCCTCTAAGAAAAAAGCTCCAGCGAACTAAACTTACGTATTGTAAGAGTGAAAAAAGAAGAACAAGAAGTCCACTCGTATATTTGTTTTTATATTTTAACTAGTAGCACGTCCCGGCTTCGCACGGGTGTACTAATGAAGCTACCGGGATAAAATATAGCCTATAACCTCCCGGACAGTCCATTCTACACACCCGTGTAAGAATTTTTGAAATCGGTCCAGTAGTTTCGGAGATTACCTCCGTCAAACAAATAAACAAACAAACAAATTTTACCTCTTTATAATAATTAGTATAGATTATAGGCCAGTCAATCTAAGCTTTTGAAATAACAATAATTCCCGGAAAGCTGAATTTTGGTGGAGAGCTTGGTATTACCATTACAAATAAAGTGTTAAAAGTCCCCATCGATCCCATGTGTGCGTCACGAGTTATTCGGGGTCAAAGGTCCAAATTTAAGGTTTCTTAGTTTTTTTTCGAAAACGGTAAGTTTTATCAAAACAAGTTTCAGCCCAAAGTTGTAGATCTTAAAATTGTCTACAAAAAAGGTCTCGATAATATTTTTCCTAAGAGTTACCATTCGTGAGTTATCACGGTGGAGGCGAGCGCTCCACGCGGCTTACTAGGATGGAGAAAGACCGCGATTTGCTTGCAGCGAGTGCACCACGCTTTTTTTCACACTGAATTAGGGGCTCGTACGGAATCTCGTACTGCACAAGGGGCTCTGAAACGTTTTCATAATACATTAAGACTCATATCATGGATTTTCAAAATGAATAAAGATCGGATTTTCCAACTCTTTTATGGTTAAATGGATTCTCTAGAATAATTTTAGGAGAGAGAGAATTAGAGAGAGAAACCATAAAACCTAGAGAATCCATTGGAAGCCATAAAAGAGTTGGAAAATCCGATCTTTATTCATTTTGAAAATAACTCGAATAACTCGTGACGCACACATGGGATCGATGGGGACTTTTAACACTTTATTTGTAATGGTAATACCAAGCTCTCCACCAAAATTCAGCTTTCCGGGAATTATTGTTATTTGACCACTATTTTTCTGTTTAACTTGACCGGTGTATTAGTATAGATAGTAGTATAGAATATACTTTTTGGTATTTTTTTAAATTCCTGTACCATTAACTATGACGTTGTAGATAACGTAACTAATATTAAGTCGCAATTCTGAGAAAAGGACCCTTGTGTTACTGTTAAATGTACACTAGGTTCAATTCAGCTCGGCAAGTCCTTTAACTATTATTATTTTAAACCTGGGAGTATGACTAACAGCATGCGGCCGTACCAATAGGCTACTTGACTCATATCAAATTTGACCCAATAAATTAGTATTTCCTGAAGTACTTTCCTTGCAAAACCAAAATATAATAATTTCAGTTAATCAAAGTCCATGATGCTTGCATAATTTCAATTTAAAAAACGGTTTCTTTTTTTTTAAATTGGAACGCTGAAAACGCTACGGCCATTATGGTGACGTCATTATTATCGGAAATAAACAAATTTCACATAACTAAAACCAATTTACAGTAATGCCAACTTTTCAAAATGTGCATGTTCCCTAGACGTAAATCACGAAAATTATTGTTTTGGTTAGGAATGACGTCACAGCATAGACAATTCCATAGACCAATATGGCGGTAGCGTTTTCACCTGTTTTTGAAAAGTAGAACTTTTAAAATAAAATTTTGCGGTTTCTTAGGTCCAAAAAAATATGGTAGTATTTTTTTTGGTCTAAAAGAACAATTATTTATCATATAAGAGCTACATAAAAATAGAGTCAACTAGCCTATTGCCTCTATTAGCCACATCCTAATTCTCTCTTTTCCTGTGTTCAATTCACTATCTGATAGTAAACTGTTAAAGAGAAATAAGTATAGTTTATGCATTATTTTTGTGTTCATTACTAAGTTTATTTAATTATATTATTTTAAGGTAAGTATTATATGTATTAAGTACGTATCTGCACAGCGTTCTTACACGCCAATGCAGATTAATAAAGTAAACTGAGAGCTATTTTTGTAAAGAATGAAAATTATTTTTAAATTGAACGGTGACGGTCATCACATTTTTAAGGGCAACGCGTTTCAGGGCCGGGATGAGGTTTGTGTTAGATTCCACTCGTAATTTAATTTTGTTCCCGGAGGGCATTTCGGACAAAATAAAACTGGGAACGGGTGCGTTACGAACAAGCTGCTTTAATGTGAATGGTATGCTGGAAATTGGAACTCCCTCCATAAAAGTAATAGGGACACTAATAACCTTTCGGTTTTGTTGCTTTACAAATTTTAAAAATTTACAAATTCTTCTTTCGTGTTTTAGTAACATTAATAACTTACTAGTGCCATTCGTTCTTATGTTTTGTACTGTAAACATACAATACTTCAAATTATATTGGAATTGACATGTGAATGACATGGAGAAAATTTTATTAGACAATACTATAACAAAGATCGTCCTTTTCTACGAGATGTTCGTTGCAAATCTGGAACGTAGTGAATTCTGTACTTTACCTACGCAGTTTTGGTGAAGAGCGGTGCAACTCGAATTTTGGCACGTGCTCTCTACGTCAATAATTCGAATGGCAGCCTAGAAACGTCAACTATACGGGGTTTATTTATTACGTACGACAGAATTAGTACATAACCCACCTAGACTGTCCCTGAGACGAAATTCTTGATACACAGTAGGTAGTTTTATCGACTTGGGTTCGGGATAGAAACGATATTAATGTCCAGCGTTATACGTTCGTGTCTCCACGCAGAGTACAGTTGTGTTTTGTTTAATGACCGGAGACGTTAAAGAGTATCATAAAGAGTTGCACTAATTCGTGATTATCTCAATTTCAGCACATGGTGGGAACCGGAATGAGTCCGTTCCCCGCCGCGGCGGCGGCGGCGGCAGCGGCGGCCCAGTACGCCGCCAACGGAGATGCGCTCTCTGTGAAAGGCGAGAGCGGCCAGCCGCAGCCGGCGCCTCAGCCGCCCCTGGTGAAGAGCGAGGGCCCGCCGCCGCCGGGCCCCCTGCCGCCCGCCAACTTCTCGCCCCAGCCACCTCCTCAACCGCATTTGCCAAATTCAATAGACAACCAGAACACATCAGTAAGTTTAACAATTACATTACAACATAATTTAATATCTTTCGTGTTGCATTAAGCTTCTGTCGATAAGAATTAAAATGTGTACTTTAAAAATATCAGGTGAGCGACGGTGACAATAGCGAAGACAACACACCAGTGAGCGCTGCGTCTGCGGCGGTGGCGGCGCAGCAAGCGGCCGCGGTGGCGGTGGCGCAGCACGCGGCGGCGCAGCAGGTGGCGGCCGCACACGCGGCGGCTGCGGCCGTCTCCGCGGCCGTCGCCAACGCCGTCAACCAGCCGCCCACCACGCCGGAGAAGACCCTGGTGCCCGTCTCGCAAGCCTCGCAGCCCAAGCGGTTACACGTCTCCAACATACCCTTCCGGTTTAGAGACCCCGATCTCAGAAATATGTTTGGCGTACGTATTCTTTATGATATCCGAAGCTTACACCTCACTGCATGCTGCCTTACCTACCGATCGTTATGAGCTGATGAAATATAACTTTAATGTTTTGCTTTTCAGCAATATGGCACAATTCTTGATGTAGAAATTATCTTCAACGAACGCGGTTCAAAGGTAAGATCTATTTCTATTAGATTTTTTACAAAAGTGGCCCGCTGAAACCCTTCCTCGTAAGGGTTCCAGTGGGCCACATCTAAGAGATCTTTACTTGTTCGTTTCTAGCGCATAGACTGCAATATTTTTTTTATCCCATCGGATACAATTATTGATAAAAACACAGGGTGTGTTATTCAAAATAAATATTCATCACTGAAGAAAAAATACTGTGTAATAATATAATAACCGGTTGCAGTCTATATGTTACAAACTAAAATTGTGTGTAATTGGCATAAAGCTATAAAGAGAGCATTAAGAATGTTTTTTTTCTTTTTATAAATGATACACTGTTACAACTGTATGGAAGCATAAAATATTTCTCCAAGAAAATTATACACCTATCTAGTGTTTTAAATACTAGTCTCTCTAGCGAAATCTTAATTGTTTTTATGCTGGTTATTTGAATTTGCGGGATAACAAACAATGCATAATGAAAGTTAACAAACAATAAAAAAAAACATGTTTTGTTATTGTTTATTATTCCGAGAGTTCACTGATATACAAATCTTCTTAGCTATTGATGTTGTTTTTAAAATTTTGCATTTCCATTATTCTTTTACAAAACTTCCTAGATAAAGTGGTCAGTAGCTAAAAAGAATCTGTGTAAACATATTTTTTATGATATAAGACATTTGCTGCCCAAACCTAAATTAAATGTCTCGAAACCTTTCATTTATTTTTACAATGATTGTCTTGATCAATTCATAATGACTTTTAAGCTAACATATTTCTGAAGGCAATGGGCTTAGTTAAATTAAACAATTGTGTTTGAAACGAACTATTCTTCTCATAGCATATTCTTGGTTTTAATGTTTGGTGCAGTATCTCTAATTGCATTGTATATTATCATTTAATGTAATGTCTACCAATAATTTTCAACAATTTGAACTTTATTTGTTGCACTCTTGACCTACTTTCATAGTTTCAATTTATATTTTTTGTGTAACATCAGAAAATACTTAATCAAAATAAATGTAATTTATTAGTTTTGGAACGTAAGTCAATGGTGCAGCTGTAACTTAGAAAATAACAATGAACTTAAACATTTTAATGATACTCAAAAAACAACTACTGTAATTTTAAATATTAAGGCAGATGACTTTATTAAAATAATTTTTATAATAATAATTGATTGGATTGAACGCTTTTTTCGTGTTTTCTGCTTTTCTTGTGTCCGTTTGGTGACCGCCCCCTAAGTAGTCCATGCTCGCTCATATGTACCATGGGAGTCATTTTTCTCTTTTCAAATAATAGTTCCCAGTTATTCTTTCTTTAAAGCCTCACATTGGGATTTGCAGTATTGGAGAATGTTGCATCGTCACTATAACAGAACAGCTGATTTCCTAAATCATAGTATCAGGACAGCTCTATTATCCATCACTAATAAAATAATGTCTTTCATCCAAACTCTTTATATTTATACTCCGCAAACAATTTATAAATAATTTCATAATAATGTCATACTCAACATAAGTAATAGTATTTTTTTTTAATTTATTTGAATCCCCTATTAGTAATATGTTTTATCTTGTTTACTTGTGAACTTGACTACTTTGCTTGTATTTATAAATAACAGGGTTTCTTCTATTTGCAAGTCGGCGTGTAGTTTGGATGACATTATCATTCTTGAGTAATAAAATTAACCGATCCTAATAATTCAATAATAATGTCCCTAATGTTTTTGATTTGAATTGTAATGATAAAGTTCGTCTAGTCATAGCTTTATTAACCAGGGAAACACCAAATAATTCTCATTAGTTTTGGGCATGAAGTAAATACCGCTGATCCTCAATTCGCCAAACGTATTGAAAAGTTAGAGCATTTTGATCTAGATATGGTGCATTTTAGTTTAGAATTTCTCGAATGTCTTCTGTCTTGTTCTCGATTGAAGTCCGTTTACGATTGTCAGAGAGCTTGCTGCACTCCGTGCGTTGTATGTTTAGATGACGAAGGATGGTCTCTTTCTGTAGGTCTTTCTGCCCACATCTTTTTGTATTTATTTCTCATTCTCTCTGCCCAAATCATCGTTTTCCTATATTTGCACTCAGAATGGTAATAATAGAGCTGTCATTGCTTTGTAAGTGTAAGCGTTTCGTACAATCAGCAACTCGATTGCCACTTTCACGACTCGTTTCTTCCACTGTATTGTGTGCTGTGCTAGCTGCTTTTTGTACCTATGGGTTATATCACCATGTTTTAACAGTTTGTAGTAATGTATGAGCACGACATTCTGATTATAACGATTTAATTCTACGACCCATACCCAGAAAAATCTCAAAATACGGGTCAACTAGTCTATAGCCTTTACTTGACAAAATATAAGTCGTGCTAACAGCACGGTGCTGTAGAATCAATTACGTGATTAAATTAAATATAATTGTATAAATGCTTATAATTTGAATATGCTTAGTATGGCACTGTTATATAATCGCACTATGGTTAATGCATACATATATTTATAAAATTTATTAGTTATTTCATGGAACTGTTTAGAAAAAAAATGAAGTAAGTAGAGATTATCTATATAGATAAATTAATAACTTAATTTAAATATTGGTAGTAATCACACAGTGTGTCTATTGCCTTCTTTAATTAGACATTTGTACAGTTAAATTGTATACATATTTTTAATTGTCGCTATAATGTTCTTAGCAATTTAGTTTTTGCATGAACGGTGATTTTTCTGTATAGAACAAATTGCAGCTAACATTACACACAACGATTTATCATTTTGGTAGTGTCTGTGAAATAGTAACAGACAGTTCTGAATACCTTCTTGTGGACACACCATGATATAATATCTCCTACCTTATAGTACAGACTACTAGATCGAGCGACGATACATTGATTTATTTACTTACTGTAATCCAAACGCTTATGTGTACCCAATCAGCTAGAAAACGCTCAAAGTATCAACGTTATCAATAATATTATCCTCTCGATATTTCACTAGAATTATTTAAATAAAGAATATGCAATGCATAAATGTTAATTTTTGTTGCACGTTGTTTTTTGAGCGACGCTGTTTTTAATGCATGTTTTGTCTGTCTTGCATGCAGGGATTCGGTTTTGTAACATTCGCAAATAGTGGTGATGCGGAGCGAGCACGAGAGCGTCTTCACGGCACCGTGGTTGAGGGCAGAAAGATAGAGGTGTGCATGACTCAATGAATACCATCCGTAGCACTATGTAACTTATAACAACCCGCTCCAAGCCCACCGCCCACCGCAACCTGCGCTCGTCTGCTCTGTAGTTACTGTCATGCTAGCGTGCCGCGCCGGCGCCACGCCAAGCGCCCTAAAGCATATTAGCACTAAGTATACCACACTCTAATCTAATCCACAAACAAACCTTATTTATTTTGTCCCTTTACTCTCTAGACGGTCATTTAAAATGCCGATCGAAAGAGAGAGTGTCTCACAGAGAAATGTAGACAGAACCGTATCGTCACATTGCCGGAGAGGTAAGATACAACACACAAATATTATCTACAGTTCTATACATTATACCTAAAATCCCTTCAGTTCTTTATGCACAAATTATATAAATGTCGTCTGAAAAAGCTCAACATTTGTTTGAGCTTATCAGGATTTCCTAAAATTTTCTTCAAGAGCAGTTCCCGAGTGACCTACCTAACCCAAAACACACACACAAACACACTATTTTTTTCATGTAAAATGATGTATTTTCCTATAAAACACCAAATTATTGGCCATTAAATCTGTTTCCGATATTTAAGGTGAGGTGGCCCACCGCACACAAGTCCCTAGAATGCTCTTATAAAACAACATTGATAAAAATACAAAATTTGAGCCTTCTATAAAGATTTTTCCTGTAGCACTTGTTACATAATATTTTAACATACCTCAGATATTTGAATCACACTGATGGGTTCGATTCCCACTACTACTTTCATGAATTTATAATGAATATTTAATTAGGACCCTGAGAATATAAATTCTGATATATTTTACTTCAATATCAGGTTAATAATGCTACGGCGAGAGTCCAGACAAAGAAACCTCCGACGGTCCCTAACGGTAAGCATAAATCTGCTGATTATTACAACGAAAAGTCCATCATCAATACCAAACTCTTTTCTGTCGTCATAACACGTTTCGATGATTAACTGTTCACAAATCCTCCCAATACTTACACTCTAACCGCCAAAGTTAAAAATATTAATGTCACCTGATACATAACACTTGTTTTGACTTTAATGCATCTTGAGTTTTTCTTTTTTAATCCATCAGTTATTCTGGCTAGAAATGGATCAGTTCCCACTGTGGGTGAGAGAGCTGAATTTGTAAAAATCAGTGTTGTCCATGCCATGTCAATGTACCTACCTATTCTATACAATGTTGGCTAGATCTGTGTCTGAATGCAATTAGGTGAATGCTATTTAGAGGATGAGTCCACTGTCAGCGGCCGGAGACAGTCTGCGCCTGACAATCGCACACAGTCATTGTGGTAATAAAGTTAAAGTAACTTGCTCAAACATGTTATACATTCAACAACCTACAAATGATACACTTCAATTAAAATAAAACAAAACAGTTGGCTGTCTCCGGTGTCACTGTTGCCTGATAAACTTTACACTGTCCCAAGTTCCACCGAAATGGCTTCTTAGATGACAATCATCACACTTTGTGTTATGATTGATATGAAATATTCTTGTTGCATATATATTTTCTGAATGACTGTATGTGCCTTCAATCTTGCACTTAATATTTCATTTCTGTAGTGGGAATGTCTTCTACTCTTGCCTTAATTGTCCTAGACATAGAAACTGTGGGTAATGCACAACATCTTGTATAAAATATTTTATTTTGTTTCAGTGTGTGTACAATGGCCAGAAGGTAAGATACCGACGAAAATTTGTACGAAATTCTTTGTTAAAGACACTAAAGCTTTCGCGTTACATTTATTATAACATTCATTCGAGCATGAACTTTTTTATGTGGTGGGACTATGCGGTTGATTAGAACTAAAAGTACTGCTCGAATACGTCTTGAATGTAAAGATTGAAGCATTTGTATTTATAAACCCAGAGGCCAAGCTTCCTTAGAGCAGAAAGTCAGCGGCCACTAGTGATGTCCTGAGGCCGGCCGAGAATGTTGTGATAGTGGCATTGAGTAGGCGCGCCCGCGTTTACTGTCATGTGGCATGGCCCGTTCCCGTCTCGATGTGAATCATGTTTTACATTTTATAGCCGTCTCGTTATTAAACCGCATTCTAGTGCACAATGTAATATTAGTAACATAGTTAGAATTGTGAATAATGAATTGACTCTTCTCTTACTGGCTTTTTTCTAAATTTTACTAAATTGTATTCCCAAGTTGCGTCGTCCGCATATTTCCTAGTCTACTGCACCCAGCCGTTTGTTCAAAAGTGTCATCAATACAAAAAGGTCTGTCGATAATGGGGCAAAGTTAGATCACTTCCATATTCTCTGCCTGCGTTGCCACCTACATTCAGTATTATGATAACAGCGAGCTAACCCTAAAATGTAATCTGGAGCTCTTCAATTAGCCCTTGAGAAAATAGTCAGAATAGCCCACGTGCGTTATGGGCAGTGAACGCGATAGTGTATCAGGTTGATATTTGAAATCCTTGTTCGCCAATACATACATATTTCAATATCAACTTGCAGAACGAATTGTAATCTGATTATCTGATATGCTGATTGTCATCAAAAGATCATGATGTGATACCGTGTATTTTCCTTGTGATTATAATTTTTAAACTGACGATAAAAATTAAATTTCCTGTAGTGCATTTCTGCTCATAAACTCCGAAAATCCTCAAACAGTTATATACCTATAGCAAGATATAATATGTGGACTTTCATAAAAAAACATTTAATGTTAAGTATTCCTTGCCAAATTGAGAACTACATAAGTACTAAACTGTCGCTAACTAGCAAGTTTCATTAAACTAAGCCTATAGTTATACACAGAACTCAAATTACATATTTATATTGAAAATAATACAAATGAAAGGTATTAACGGTCTCTGCAATAGGGCGAGCCTGTAAATAATAAGGTTAGGATATATAATACATACTTTGTTTTTCTAGCTTTTAGCACCCTATAACTAACATTGTAAATGGCTAATGCAAAGTCAATAAACTAAGGTTAGGTTAGAGATAGATATACCCCACATTTACACTACCCTCAGCATAGTATGATAGTCTGGTAGATTATCTAACACGTACCAAAAAAAAGGTTAGAGATAAAGCCTAGTTGGACAGTCTGGTAGCAGAACTTCCAACACATACCAAAAAAAGGATTAGAGATAACGGTTAGAGTATGGTGGCAACTGTGAGTGAGTGTGTGAGGCGCGATGTGTGCGCAGGGCTGCGGGTGTCCGGCGTGACGTGGCCGTGGCTCGGCACGGCGCCGGCCGCCGCCGCCGCGCCTCCGCTCGTGCTCGCGCCGCGCGCCGCACAGCGACGCAGGTAACTGGTAACCTGCATGTTAGCCGTGTGTTGCATGTAGCCCCCGCCGCCCCCCCCTGCCCCGCCGCCGCTCCAGCCCAGCAGCGGCACCGCTCCCCGCGCCCCGCTCTCCATCCGCACCAGCACCTGCATCTACTGCCAAGACATCCCGCCGCCGCGCACGCCGCACACGCCTATGCATCACAGATGCACGCGTACGCACCGTGAGTACCAACAACACACCATCTATGCAGATTACTAAAAAAGAAAGTTTTTTTACATAAGTATTTTATTAAGTACCTACTTTTCAATAATTAGGTTACATTACATTTCAAAAATATAGTGAAGGCGAATTTTTGCTTATTTATATCGTTCAAGGGTAATTCTGTGAACTATTGGTACTTAGCTTTTTAGATATGTACTAAATAGAAATTTATATTTTTTTTGTTTTTAAAATGTTAAAGCAGATTATGAAACAAACTAGTCATGGAATTTTTAAGCTTGCTTGAACATTGAATGTGATAAACTGAAGTAAATTATAAACTAACATTTTGTTTATAAACTGTTTAGTAGGGTGAAGTTTCCGGCACCATTTTTGTTAGGAAAAAATATGGTAACGAACAATTAATTATCATTTTATTGCTGCTATTTATTTACTAATGCCATGTACACACACATAGTCCGTTGTTCATATTTACCAGTGTGGCTTTTGCTAAATTCTCATAATTTAAAACTAAGCAATAAAATTGTAGTTGCAGGTACAATAATTTGAGCTTTAGGCATAAACATTGTGTTAGGAAAAGACGTTGCTGCATAGATCGTGTCTGCACCGCACCGCACCGCACTTCCATTAACATACCTGAACCTTTCCTGTAAATATTTCCGGCTATTCCGAGAGAATGGTTTAGGGGCTGGGCTGGGCATATTCCATCTCAACAACGCCCCAGGCTAATAAGTGGAGGCAAAGCCTGCCTCCTGACACTTTGTAAATCATCTAGTAAAGATGTAATGGTTTAAGTTTTTTAACTCTTCACACGTTACTTCCTTAAAAAATACATTTTAAATATAATTTTATTGACTCTTTAAATTTTTTGATATCAAACAAAAGAACAAAAAATGCCATAAAATATATCTATAGTGTGTAAACACAAAACATGTGTTGCAGAATCACACATTGGTTTGAAGAGCTTAAATGGTCTTTAAAAACTTTTCAGGAGTCAAGATCTGTCCTATTTGTACCGTCCAAATTGCAACCCATAATCCAAGCACAATACCTATCCTGCATCCCTTCTCTCCCACCGGTATGAACTAATATTTTATCTAACAGCACCTAGTAACTTAGATAACTTAGTTTAGCGACCATCGAATTAATCACTTATTGTTGACTAACTCATTAATAAATGTATGCAACTGGTTGCCTCAGCCCAATAGTACTAGTGCTTTTACTATCTCTTTCTGTACAATTTTAAAGAAAATTTTAGACTAGTTTTTGGTAAACTTTCTATCTGCATTATTATACTATTTTACTCTTTATGCATCTTTAGATCTATATTACTGTAATGAACGTGCAAACTGTAAATTGCATTCGATTTTACTGTGGTAGCTCTTTATTATTTTATATTTTAGAGCTTACATAATCTATAAACATAAAATAATAATTAGGATGATAATTCTTTTTTTTATTTAAATAACTTCATCATAATGTTTTATCGGTTCGCAGTGTGTATTACGACCCATTCTTAGCAGCGGCTGCCACGGCTGACTCCAACTACAGACTGCAGGTGAATATCTCACAGTAGCTACAGTATAATGTTAATTTTGCTATAGCTATATGAGTTGTAGGTCGCAGAAAGCGCGCGTGATATCGCGTTGTCTGTGTGCCTAATGCGTTGCGTAGGAGGGTGATGTGCGTGTGTGTTGTTACAGGCAGCAAAGCCGGCAGCCGAGGTAACGCCGATCGCTCGATCTTGGTCGATAAGCAACTTGTCTGTATCTCTATCGCTTACCGATTCATGTCCACCACGCTAGCATAAGTTTGTTATTCATCGTGGAGTGAGTGCTGGGATTTTGTTTGCTCCTTATTATATTCGTATAATCCTATTGGTTGGTATCCACCGTAATGCGGGGTGCACTTGTGTTTGTGGTAACCAGAGCGACCGTGCACGCGCTGCCGACGCCGGCCGCGCCCATTGCTTTCTCTTGCGTTTTCCTTGTTCGTTGTTGGTATTTGTGGTGGGTGATTAGTTTAGGTCTTTGCTCAAGCTGTGAGTTGACTCGACCAGATGCTAATCTTGTTATCATGCTCCAAGTAGAACATTGAGCCCACAAATTAATTGCAACCCTCGAAGTATGTACCTACACTAACAATCACAGACTATGTAGATAGTTATGACTATGATCATGGTTACATCAAATTTTATACTAGTTTGTCACTTTAAAATTGTCACATTCGTAATGCATGCTCATTATCATTATGATCACCGTAACATAATTTTCTGTAACATTGCCCAGTCGGAACACCTACCAGCATCGATCTCGATTCGGAGCTCGATAATTGTGTCGTGTTGCAGAAAATAATCCATAACCATTTTCGTAGGCAAGATTGAGGAAAGCTGCATGATATTTTGTAAATAAATAGTCAAACTTCCAACACGCTATGTTTTTATTTAAAGTAACTTATTGAATGCATCGATCTGGCTTTAGTCTTTGGCTGTTTTAATATTCGCGACCAACGTTACGGATCGCTACATTTCGGTGGATGAAGGAAGTTCGAAAACATGGATCCCAAGTATGGTAAGATTTTTGTGTTCGGGAATTAACTGTAGAGTCTAGTCGAGACCATTGGGGATCAGTTACCGCGTGTTTGTGGGCTCACTGTTCACACAAATTCACGCGCGACCAAAGTTTATACTGGTTTCTTTATTCGCTCCCTACGATGTCACCAGAACACTACATAATAACCAGCCTATAAGTTTAATATACCTCAAAAATTACAATCATAACCATCATAGTACCTACCTATTGAAAGTTGAAAGCAGTCGATCATTAAACATTTAGGAAGTTTCATCTTCTAAATTATTTTAGTCAAAAGTTTGTTATTCAGATCAAATCGGTAATCAAAAAAAAAAAAACTTTCAAGGAGTTACAATGCAACATGTTAACAAGGGTTATAGAATGCTAATATACGAGTATGTAGAGAATTGACTCGCTTATCATGTCTTAAGACATTAAAAGTCCGCCGTTATGATAACATTTTTATGATCATCATTTGATGTTTCTGACAGGAAACTACTACGTTGACGAATTTCGATAATTTAGAATGCTAGACGTTTTCTATATTGGTGTTAGCGAGTCCGTATTACAAGGGTAAAAGACGTGTGGCTCACACGGGCTGGTGCCGAAATGGCGCTGATCAATGTTGACTGACGCGCCTTATCGAGCCGGTGTTACAAGGGTAGATGATGATTTATACAGCGTCAGGAGGCACTCTTTGCCTACACTTAACCTTTTTTTTTTTTTTTTTTTTATCGTCCAGAAATGCATCCATGCATACCCTTCCGCCGCGGGGGCAGCGAAAGGGTTATGTGGGACTTTAACCCACTAAAACTGGACGGGGTCCTCCTCAACGCCATTTGCCGGGGCTACGGGCACGCTTATGCACTCATCCGCGGCCCCGGCGACGTCGGCCCTGAAAAGGGCTCCACCTCTGGTGGGGCTTAAATGCCCCCCACCTCTTTCTCTCGGAGAGAGAGGCGCGCGGAACACCCACGCGCGCCACCTCCAGGCCGCCTTTGAGGGGCGGTAGCATCCCCCGGTGCTACCGTCACGGCCTGTGCTATGGGGGCCGGAGATGTTGGAGTAATTTCCTCCTCCGGCGCCCCGCTCTCCGCGGCGGATCGTTCCTTGGCTCCGCCGCAAAACCACGAAACGGCCGCAGAGGACAGGGAGAGCGGCAACGACACACCGACACTCCTCTTCCCCTGCGGCCCCACCGCCAACGCATCACACGGTACGCCCCCGTTGTGTCGCGGAAGATAGGGCGAGCGGCAACGACACACCGGCACGCCTCTCCTTCCGCGACCCCTCCCGGCTGCGGGGAACAGAAAACTCAGTCCCCCGCACCCTCCCTGGACGCATCCAGAGCAGGCCCACCTCGCTTGGGCCCGCTCGGAGCGTCCCCTCCTTGGATTCCTTTTGGCTTCACCGTGCCCTCATCACGGTTACTGAGCCCCCCCATCGCGACAAGATTGGAATCCAGCGGGGGGGCCTACACTTAACCCTGCCTTAACCTAAACCCGCTCAGCATAGCCGGCCATATCCACAGGAAAGACATGGTCAATACATTATGGTGCTGACTAGCCGCGAGTGCAAGGGTAGTGTTAAAGTATATAATTGTACAGGCGGCAGCAGCAGCGGCGGCGGCAGCCGGTCCCCTGCTAAAGAGCCCGCTGAGTTCAGCGCAGCACGCGGCAGCGGCGGCCGCGGCGGCCAACTACGGCGCCGCCGCGCGAGCCGCCGCCGCCGCCGTCAGCGCCGCGCCACAGCCCACAGCGCTCGCACCACTAGCCACGTGAGTACTCAGCATTAACCTAGTATAGTTCCCGTGGCCGTCCGTAGAGGATGGCTGACGAAGAAGTGGATGGATTGTGTGAAAGAGGATATGAATGTGAGAGTAGTTAACCTTGTATAGTTCCCGAGGCCGTCCATAGAGAAAGAAGTAGATGGATTGTGGGAAAGAGGAGTGAATTCGGAGTTGACGAATGATAAAGATGAATGGAAGAAAAAGACGTGTTGTGCCGACTCCACCTAGATAAGGGCAGGAGAATGATGATGAGTACCCAAGGCCGTTACCGTAGGATCGAATACTATCCTCGATACCGACTCAAGTATTACAAATGTATGAATGTTCATGCAAGTTGTCTAAATATGGCAGGAAAATCTGTTGACTGGTTTATTGAAATGGAATTTCTGTTATTTTAGGTACGGCAGAGAATATGCGGACCCTTATTTGGGACACAGCATCGGTCCAGTAACAGGATACGGGGTAAGATCTTGCTCTTTAAAAACAAATATATTTCATATGATTAAGTGTGTGTATAAAACTAATTGTTGGTTTCATATCTTTACAGACCGCAGTGTACAGAAGTGGTTACAACAGATTCGCGCCATATTAAGCCAATGGAACCATTTAAGATTTTACTCGAATATGAAAGAACTACCTTCATCACCTTTACCCTGAACATGACAATGGACTCTCTTGAACGTACAAATGTAATTCTTAATATAAGGATAAAAAGTAATGTTGCTAGCCAAATTTTGTATAGTGAAGCTTGGGTAGCGAATTAACACACTACTAACAATAATTCGGTAAGTCGAGTGTAAGGAGTCTTGCGCTCGAATCGTGAGAAAACAAGATACCAAAGTCGAACAATTTTGTAACAGAAAAAGTTTATTGCCATAAACTACTAATATAAATTTGTGTGCAACGGGTCAAGCCATTCCATGCGAGGCAGCTTTGTACGGGATATCGTCGAATGCAACCGCTGACTGGTGCTGAGACTATCCATACAAAACACGCTAGTGCGCTCTATTTTTTGCAGAATACGATGGTGTACAGCTTGACCCTAATGTTATACAAGTGCGAGCAGCTAAAATGCTTTCATTCGTCACGGATTACTTGTTGCGAAAAGTATAATTGTAGAGTTAGATTAACGAAAACGTACGCAACACGCGGGTTAGTAAGAGCCTACGTTTGAAACACGATACAGTATTGTCCTAGTGTTTACAATAATGACAATAGAGAAAATATTTAATTTCCTTGTAAGTATTGTACGGAGATATTTAGTGAGCTTTGCACTTGCATATCATAAATAAAATTTGTAAATAAATAAATCCCAATGACATGATTACTCGCGAATTGTAGGAGTTTAAATAGCATGTTTGCTAGATGTCGTTACGGTACCGTTGTTTGTTATCGAGGCCCGCTCGGGGCTTGAATCTGTTCTCTCGGTTCACTTACATCGTTAATCTCCTGTTACTCATTATTTATAGTTATTGCCACTAGTATCTCATTAGTTACATGAATTTAAATATCTCTTATACGTAGTGCTTCTGAAATAGCTCGCTAAGTGCATAGAGTAGGTACGGATCTTCCACAGTGAATCTGTTTCCAATTAACCAACTACTTTTGTGGTGCGATATTTTATTCGGTGCCATGTGTTCGGTTGTTGTTTTACAAATGCCTTTATTTTCCAAAAAGTTACCTTATATTCTTTATTCAAGGTAAATAGCAGTAGTAACTACATAAATAGTTAAAATAATTTTAGATGACATTTACCAGTTATATCGTTGGGTAAAATAAATCCAAATGGAGGATGTGAGCGACTTTTGTCCAGTTCTTTGTTTTTCATTGTTGTTGCCGCGTGTATTCGCTTGCAGCGCCGTGTCTGCTCATGGAATAGTCACAAATATTTTTCCAACCCAAATGTACGTATAATATTTAACCAGTACCTACTATAGTGTACAGTTCGCCTCTCTGTTATTCTAATATTGAATCGCAAATATTCAGTCCCTATTTAGTCATAAAAGAAATAAGTAAGTAATCGGTTGCTAGTTATTATAAAGTTTACTGAATGTAGGTAACGCTTTAGCCGTAGTGTCTAAGGAAAGAAGGGAACTCCATGGAGTTCTTACATATCATTGAGATTTTCTCCTTGTAATTTGGTTTTATGTAGATGATGATTAACTATCTTGTACGGTGTCTAATTTTTTACAGTGCTATTTTAACGTTTTATCTGAGTGTACCTACTACATTTTAATTTTATTGAACAAACACGCATACGGGTCCAACCCTTTAGACGTCGTAAATTTTAGATCTAACATTTTCATTAGGAATGTAAAATAATTGTTACTTACATTATCGAATTCGCTCAAAGTTTATACCAAAGCACAAAAACCCATCGATTCGTACTTGTTCGGTGAATTCGCATGTCATTACATTACACACATACATTACCCCCTCAATAGATTTCATAGTCTTTCATCGGAAAAACTTAACAAATCTTAAGAGTTACTAGATTACTTACTCTTGAATAGTATTTTAATATCTTTATTTAATTGTGATTAATAAATCCAAGATAATAAAATAGAGTGATAGTTTACAACAAAATATCTGGAGTCTGATATGATAACTCATAGATCTGAAATGCTTAAATAGTACTCCAATTGCGTCTACCGGAGTTGCCATAATTAATTCTGGCTATTTAACTATGCTGACCCTGGTATTCGCAATTCTAACTTACGGTACGTTTTTGGCCGATCATGTTGTGTTCGATACTTTTGTGGATAATTATCATAATAATTATAATCCCAACGAGCATTCGTTAAACTCTTCGGTTAAACGTTTTTAACTTACCATTAGTTCGAACAATAGCACATTAAGTTTCATCTTGTCCCTAACCTCAAGCCCATGACATTTTTTCTTAATTCAACAGATTTCTAGTCTTTTTGCGCACAATTGAATGTAGGGAAAGGTGCTTTTCGTAAAGGTTTCATGTGATAGATTTGCTGAGTTTAGTTCTCGTAAGTGTCTACAAACATCTAATTTTATTCATTGTATGATTTGATTAAGTTATTTTTAAGCTTTGTGTCATATTTTCTGATTGATTGATCATACACTCACCTAATAGTGCCACTGGCTTAATATTTTAGGTTTTTTTAGTGAATACGTTTATATTACGTAACTGTCTTGTTGCAGCTTCGAACAAATATTGTGCTTTACTTTTGAATACTCATGTGTGGATGCATTAATTAAGGAATCTTTAGTTTTAGGGATAAGTAACCTAATGCAACTTTTCGAATCGTTAGTACAGAAAAAAGTACATGTGATTTATTTGATCATTTTAGTTATTTTGGGCAAGTTTGCGAATACTTATGTGTTTTATGGTAATTCGTGAGTATGCGGGGCGTGCCCGCGCAACGTTGATGGACATTCAATCAAACCTCGTCACGTTTACTTGTTTCTGATCAAAACATCATTTTTGATTATGATATTTTTATAGCTTTTTTTTAATATGATTAATGATCACAAGGAAATAATTTGATTCTTAGTATAAGTACATTTCATGATCTAAGCCAAATTGTTATAATTAATGGGAGAAAAATCGGAATTTAAATTACATATCTGACAAAATGGTTAGTGTGCTACAGGAATAAGATTTGAAAAATAAACATCAAGGACAATGTATGTATTATAAAGTATATTAATCATTAAATTAAGGATAATGTATTTTTTAAAGCCATTTGTTTCTCCGTTTTTATATAATGTTAAATTTTCATACTATTCTTGTTTCTTCATGCTGTGCACAAATTATACAATCGACGGCTTCGTTAATTATGAATAAATATAGATCTTATAAAATGTGTTGTTGAGTAAGCGCATGGAGTGATATGACGGTGTTGTTAGCGGGTGTCGATGATCGCTAACAACACTCTTGTTGCCGATGCCTGCTGTTGTGGCAGAGTGTTGTCCCTCACTGGCGACACCGCCTCAACTGCCCCAGTCGTCACATTATATTATGTAAACTTTGTAATTAAACAATCAAATGATAAAGTTTGACGAGATCGCCATGCGACGGCTGGGTCGGTGTGAGTGGCCATTAGTGTTACTGGCCTCCGCGCCGGGTGTTGTGCGTATACTTTGTACCCTCGGGTTCATGTTGTTAAAGTAGCCAGTTATAAGTATCACTTGTTCGTCAATTGCACTCGTCGGCGATGTTCCGTTTGTTTAGTAGTCTCGAATAGATATAATTACTATCACGTTTTTACCTAAATCAAGAACTTTAACATTTAAATCGAAGTACCTAACATGATTGGCAGTTTGCATTTCTGATGAGACCACTACAATGTTTGGTGAAGAACTATAGATCGTTCTTACGATGTCTTCGATTTGAATGATAATGTTACAATACTGGCAGACGTAGCTCGTACATACCGACTAATGCCGAATGGGGAAGTTTGATGCCGCTTTTGATGATTTTATGTACAAGTACTTACCAGAAGCGCTATTCGATATCAGCACCACTACTAGATAATTTTTGTACAATATTGTCATCAATAGTATCATTAATTAGTATATACAGTTTTAAAATTATTTCTTCACTTGTATAAAAGTAGATAGTCGGCGCGGTGTATGGGTGGTATGGGCCACGTCTGCGTTTTGCGTATCTAGTAGGTAGAAGTAAATCTGCGTATGCAGGTACGCGGATATGCGTACATATTCAACCAGTATTTAAACTACAAACAATACCGTGCTCAATTCCCGTGTCTGTATATTGTAAGAATAAAGTTAAAATTAAATGTTTTTAAAATTTAAATTACAATAGATTTGTTACATAAATGTCTTCCGTTGGGCACATTTTATAGACTATTAGCACATTTTATTGTTGCACGAAATTAATAAGTAAATAATTGTGCAGTTAATTTTGTAACTCGAATTGTACGAGCCAAGTGCACAGCGAGACCACTAGGACGTTCATTTGTGATAAGGTAATCAAATATCATTGAATTCATCAGTTATTTTCTTTTCCTGATGCAATTTCAAATGAATTGCAAAGCTGATTTATTGTAAATATATATTTTTTTCAATGAATATTGAATGAAGTAAATCATTTGAAGCCTTCCTTGTGTACTCATTTACGTTATCAATAAATTATAGTATGAACATAATTCTTTTATTTTCTATCACCTTATAGATTAGTCCTAATAAGTTACAGAAGGTAGGTACTAGTTTTTTAGTAAAATGTTAAAATGCTAACAAGTGACCATCTCTGTGAAGAAGTTCCGACTTAAATGCCGGTAGCGACAATCTGATGTATCCTTCAAAGCATGGAATAGCTCAACTGCTAATGATATACTTGCCTTTTGTCTTGTCATCTATCCAATTTGGAACCACTCAGAAAGTTGATTATCGTAGACGATCTACCACGAAAGTCTTAGGAAGCTTCGCTAGTAGAGCGCGTTAGATTCGTTAGGCTCGTATTCAGAGTCTGCACTCAGGCTTGATTCTTAAGTAGTACTGGTAGTACCTATAGATTTTTTGATCTCTATGGGATCTGACGACCTAAGCTAACTACTTACAAGTCTAAGAGGATAACTTAAGTGGACCCTGGACGCTAGCCAAGAAGCACGAGGGATCGGAGAGAATGGTGTAAAAAGATTGGATGAACATTGGATGGAAATGGGCAGCAATGATGATGATGAATAAAACAGCACTAAACAAATAAAACTACACAATAAACCAAGTAAGAATTACTTTGTGATAAGGAAATAGGATTACAACTACATACTTACTCGTATACCTCAACCTTCGGTGGACATTCTGTCAAATCCTTATGTCCCTGTAATTGGACTGACTACCCCCTAGGACATTTTCAAAACATCGAAAAACGCTTATTATGACCTAAAAGAAAATATCGACTGCATTTTGGGAATACAGTTATGATCTACCTACCTAGTCAGAGGTATCTCACGACACGAGTCGTACAGTTTCCCACAGTTGGTAGGTAGGTACAATGGTTTTGATTATTAGTAGCATTAGTTGAGGCTTATTGGATACGCCTGAAAATAAACATTGTCGCCTGAAAACAAACGCGTTTTGCTGCATTCAATACAACTCGCTGTGATTGGCCGTCAGTGATAATAATTATTTTATGCCGATAAGATTGCAGGTCTATTTGATAATGAATTGAAGGCAATCATTCCTTAGTATGAAATAATTAAAACAATCGGAATGGAGAGATTATCTGGTAGGAGCGATAAGGGCTGCCTTTGCGCTGTTCGTGCAGTCTAGCTAGCCACTGCGCGGACACTTGTCACCGCTCCACTCAGTCAGTGCGCACAATATTAACATCATTATTCATGTGACGCTTTACAAAACAATAAAGGAATTAAAATGGTGCTCTGCCCACCGTTCAAGTGGTCAACAAAAGGTGGATTTAATTTATCTAGTAATCCAGCTCAACCTACACGACCTGCGCGACGTGAAACCATTGTCGTAAGTTGTCAACCATTGTTGTTTCAGGTTGCGAATGGTTTTCGCACATAAATGAAAACAGTCATGCTATAGATTGCCGACAGGTAGGTAGGTACTTTCGTCAACGACTTGGTAGTCGTCGGTAGGTAAATAGCTAACAATAATTGTGTTAAACGTGGCAAAAACCACAGAATTACCTACTGCTATTAATAAAACATCTCGGGATTGTTGCTTTGTACAAATCGTAATGTTTGACAATGCGTAGACGAAATGATATAGGTGTATACTTATTACCTAAGCATATTTTTTTCATAATAAGCGCGTATATTCGCGATGTGGGACAATGCTTCTGCGTTAAAGGTGCTTATCCCATTCCTGGCCCAGCGCCCACGGTGCAGCTCGTATGGCTTGCGAGGCTGAGGTACCTACCTACTCGCTTATACTCCACCGTGCGTCTTGGGCCGGTGAACGCTATAGTTCCTTACTTACTCATAACGCAGTTTTTTAGATTTATTATCTATACTATCTATATCTATACTAATATTATAAAGAGGTAAAATTTGTTTGTTTGTTTGACGGAGGTAATCTCCGAAACTACAGCGCCGATTTCAAAACTTCTTTCACGGGTGTGTAGAATGGACTGTCCGGGAGGTTATAGGCTATATTTTATCCCGGTAGCTCCATTAGTACACCCGTGCGAAGCCGGGACGTGCTACTAGTAATATAATATAATCTAAAATAACTGAATAACAAGTAAACTATACCTTAATAGATCAATAATTTGTGATCTGGATTCCAAGGGTGAATGGTGTAACCTAACTCATAAAATAATTAATTTATTACACTTATTTGAACGTGTTAGAAAAGATACGATTATTTAGAAACATTAAAATCAATCTTAATACCTTCCCGATGATAAAATTAATTGTGATAAGTGCCAATCACTGCAAAGATAAAAGGGAATGTCCACAAAAATATAATCAGTTGTAACATAATTAATTTTTCATTAATAAGTATATCTCTTCAGTTTTTATTAAATGGCAAACTGCTATATATGCTACGAAAATTCATCTTGACCTAGGTCAATTTCTCAGCGTAGTCTGACAAATCCACAGGAAAGATAAGGTCAACAATACCTACATGTGGGGCTGACTAAGGCGCGGGTTTCACGATGCCTCACGATGTTTGCCTTCACCGCTTAGAGAACGCGTTATATTTTTTTTCTTTTTTAAAAATCCAGTGGTTCCAGGCCGGAAGGTACTGTACCAATTTATAAAATTGTGGGTACCTACCTCTAACTTATACTTATAGGTTAACTTATAACTTATTTCAGATATATCCCGAAAATGATTTACCAGCTCAGAATAAAGTCGGGACTTCACAAACCAACGGATATGCTCCCACCGGTAAATTACGAGAGAGCTTGCCAGTGCCAATGGAAGAGAAGAAGCCTAGCTTTAATGGAAGCGGTAACAGCAAAGAATCAGACGACCCTACCTCCTCAGCTAGAACAAGCGATGATGGTTTGATTGATGAGCGCAAGAGCAGCGCTTTGGGAAGAAAGACAATACCGGAGATAGTAAGTAGTAATGCCGGCGTCGAACCTGTCAAGCGAACGAGAAGGAACCGAGGCATCATTGCACCTCATGCCCCGTTCGACACTATTCGCTCGCCTGTGGATCTAAATTACGAAAAATTTGAAAAGGATGACCAGTAAGTAAAGTATCTATCTATATATCTATAGTCTTTATAAAAAGGCTGAATTATTATGTAGAGACCAATGTTTTGTGATGGGTGAGATATATTTAAAATGTAGTTCTCATTAAAGGTCAGCAGAACAAATAAAAAAGGCAGTAATGGCAAACGATTTTCTAAGAAATCTAATGGACGATGATAGATTGAAAGCCGTCGTGGAAGCGATAAGTCCGCAAGATTATGAAGCAGGAAGTCTTATCATACGCGAAGGAGAAAGTGGCAGTCACCTATTCGTATCTGCTCATGGACAGTTTGAGGTGCTAAAGGGAGGACAGGTGGTGAAGACTTTTGGTCCAGGAGAAGCATTCGGAGAACTTGCTATTTTGTACAAAGCCAAACGTTTTGCCTCAATTCGATGTAAGTTGGACGATCACCGACAAGATACAAATAATTTTATATAGGGAAATTACCTAGAAACTACTATCAAATCAATAATCAGTTTGTGTGTTTTCGTTATCTTGAAATACTACTAGAGTAATTTATAAATCTCTTTGCACAGGTATAACAGAAGCCCGAGTATGGACCTTAGAGCGTCGTGTTTTCCAAAAGATAATGGTGAGAAGTGGCCGGCAAGAACAGGAGGACAACATTCGTTTCTTGGAGTCAGTACCGCTGCTCCAGGGCATTGATAAAATAGAGCTAGCTCATATCTCAGACTTCTTAAAACGGGTAAGTTAGATATATTTTAATTTAAAACACAATGTCTTTAATCTTACCACTTGTTAGATGAGTTTAGCATAAAAATACGATGTCTGAATCATACAAACAAAACAATAAAACTCTACAACACAAACAAAACTTTTGTTATTCCGTAAATACATTTATCAGAAGTTGTTAGGTACTTCTTTTAAAAACATCGCTTTTTTCAGGCAATAAAACCTTTTGATCGAAGCTTTCTTAATACAATCTTCATTCCGATTATAAGTCAAAGTTCAGTGGTCGAGCTCTAAACTAATAATTAACTTCTTATTATTTTTTTAAAGGAATTCTTCTCAGCGGGCACACCAGTAGTGCGTCAAGGAGACAAAGGCGACAAGTTCTACATAATCCGCGGAGGAACAGTGTTGGTGACAAAACGCGAAGGAGACGGGATCGAAAGGAGAGTGGGGCTGCTGAAACGAGGGGATTTCTTTGGTGAACAGGCTCTTCTACATGAGGATAGAAGACTAGCCACTGTCACGGCGCAGCCCCCAGGGGTGGAATGTCTCACTCTAGAGCGCGGGTAAGAGATCCTTGATAAGATAAAATGAATCATTTTCGTTTGTATGATGTTTTCAGAACATTTCACTTCAAAGCCTGTTAATCAAGTGTGAGATTACTATGCATCGAGTAGGTAGTCAGATTTATTACTTTACAAAGTAGAATATCGCAAACACATAAGTGGAAATTTTCGGAGCAACTCAGTAAAGCTTTCAGTGACCAATTCATTAAATTACATCATCAGAGTGCAAGTGTTTGACTTTTTGCTTAAAATGCATAAATCACTTAATTACTCAAAGATTCATCAAGAAAGAACAACATTTATTATTAGAAAATCTTCAAAAGTTCTGTTCGTTATTATAAGAGATCTATCAAGCTCTCCTTTTTAAATCGACTCAACCGATCAAACGAGAAACGACTGAAAGTGCTCTAAACAATATTTATTACACAGACCATTCACGGATCTAATTGGAAATATAGAAGAATTAAGAAAAATCGTTCATCGAGCTCCGAGACCATCACAACCGAAGAAAACATCACAAGTTAAGAGTGGTAAGTTTATAATTAAAACAAAACCTGTTCTTCATAAGTTCATAACAGACATAAAAATAGCTATTTAGCATGAATATTTTCTCATCGTAATGATGAGAGTGGTCATACCAAACATTTTCTAAACGCTTGCTTAACGCGATAAAAACCAGTGTTTACATATTTCAAAAGTATGTATAGGTATTGTCATTACCTAGGATGTCGGTAATTCATAGTACCTAGATAGAAAACACGGAATGTTGAGGCAAAACACCTGCAAATATAACGAACAAATGAAAGCCTAGAAAAAATGAATCTATAATTTAATGGTGTGAGACACGCTTCATTGGGTTCTTGAATTAGGCAAACACCAGGCAGGTAGATCGTACTTAATTAAAGGAAACAGTTCTAGCTAGCCATTAGTGCTACAAAATAACTAAATGTCATTAACCATAGCATTACATGCCCCTTGACGCTTAGTACTTAGGTACCCGGATAATAAGTATGTGTTATTCCAAGTTTCAGTCAAATCTTTTCAGTAGTTTTTCCGTGATAGTGTAACAATCATTCATACATCCATAGAAACATTAGCCTTGTTAATATTATTTGAATTTCGCACAAGATGTTTAATACCGTCTAAGAAATATAATGAGATTGAGGAACCCAATATCTAATCTACCAAAGTAGGTATACAAGAGAAGAAACAGCAACTCTCTTTAGGTACTAAGTTACTCATTTGAGTTAAGTGCAATTCAAGGAGACATTTAGCGTCTGAATATAAGGTGTAATATTTTTTTCAGAATTCCAATACGTGCAACTGAAAGACCTGGAGATTGTAGGCACAATGGGAGTGGGCGGGTTTGGTCGCGTAGAGTTGGTTCAGTTTAAGCCAAACCCGTCGCTAACATTCGCGTTGAAATGCCTGAAGAAGGTCGACATGGTGCAGCAACAGCAACAGGAACACGCTTACAATGAGAAACACATTATGATGGTGTGCGACAGTCCGTTTATATGCAAGTAAGTTTACGAAACTGCGGATTCAAGACCATTCTGTTGTGATGCTTAAACCGAGAAAACAATCTAATGAATTGAATGAAGTGGAATGTACGCCCAAGCTCCTATTGTCCTAATTCGTTTTCAGATTGTACCAAACATTCAAAGACAACAAATACATCTACTTTCTCATGGAGCCAGTGCTCGGTGGAGACGTGTGGACAATCTTACAGAAGCAGCGGTTCTTCCCCGAGAATATCGCGAAGTTCATGGCCGCTTGTGTAGTGGAAGCGTTCGAGTTCTTGCATTCCAAAAACATAATTTACAGAGACTTGAAACCTGAGAACCTGATGCTTGACAAATCAGGCTACATCAAATTGGTAATCATTAAACTAATATTTATACAATCTGAACTCAATAATGGCACAAAATTGTGTAAATTACGCACAAAATTTTCTTCTAGGTTGATTTTGGCTTTGCAAAGAAAATATCTCCAAACAGTAAAACGTGGACTTTTGCCGGCACGCCCGAATATGTAGCTCCAGAGATTGTGCTAAACAAGGTTAGTTGATGAGGATAATTCATTTTAAATTCGCTATATTGCTGAACACAATTTCATTGAACCAATTGTGACAATTTAACAGGGCCATGATCGGGCTGTCGACTGCTGGGCTCTTGGCGTGTTTATCCATGAGCTAATTGTTGGAAAGCCCCCGTTCCGAGCAACCGGCGGCGATCACATGAAGACGTATACTCTTATTCTTCGTGGAATAGACGCCATAGCTTTCCATCCCAGAGTGCCAAAGTCCGCGCAAATGCTCATACGCAAACTATGCAGAGCAGTTCCTGCAGAGCGTCTAGGATATCTCAAGAACGGCATTCTAGACGTCAAAATTCATAAGTAAGTTGAAGGTTATGAAACAATCGATTTTAACTGCGACCACAGAATTAATTATAGATCAAGACTTAGTAACAGCAGGCATATTGTGTGATACGTGACTAGTACTCGTATTATTGTTCATATTCTTGGACTAAACAAGAATATTTAACGTTTTCAATTTTTTACGTTAGCTTTTATAGATTTTGCTTAATTTAATAAAGTGATTGGCTACTATTTATATTTGTTATCTAGACAAGGTATAAGTAACTAGTAGCTTTAAAATAGTTGAACTGTCTTTTATTAGTTATCAGTTTGATCGAAGATTTGTAGGCAGATTGCGCCCTGCAGTGCCTGGCCTGATGTATTGATTGATATGGTAGGTATATTATCTGAAGCCAATTAAAAAGTTATGTAAAGTAACTCTGGTTTATTATTGTTCACAGATGGTTCTTGGGCTTTGATTGGGATGGATTGCGACATAAAAGGCTGAAAGCTCCGCTGATACAACCGGTCGCTAACGACTTGGATCTGTCAAACTTCGAGAAATATCCCAAAGACAAGCTACCGCCTGATGAAACCTCTGGTTGGGATTTGGACTTTTGAAGTGTGGATTTTCACATCCATTGGAGTACCCACAGAACAGGAGTTCAAGAGATGAAATGAGATACCTATTTATTGTCTGATACATAACTCCGTGATACTATTATTTGTTATACCAATAATACGTTGGTTTAATTATTGATAAAAACAATTTTTGTATATAGAACCTACTAATGTTTTTAGTACTTATTTCAAATAAAACATTGAAATTCAAGAAAGTTTTTGCACACACATACCTAAGACATGACCAATTAGGCATACATGTTTAGAAAAAACCCAATCATTGGTGAATGATTCATGTGCGTTACGAACTAAATTCCGCGTTAATGAAGGTTAGTGGGGAGAAGAACCGGCGCACAACAAGTGACGCCCTTCACTGTGGTTAGCAAAACACGCCAAGCGTTCTAGCTTCCAGGCCACAGGTCACTTTCACTATAGCATCCTTATCCGAGATGACTGATACACGGAATGGTCGGAATGTATACGTTGACAAAAATGTACCCACAATTGTAAAACCGGACCCGTTCATAACGATCTATAAAGATCTTTAAAGAAAATTGTATAGCCAAGAACTCAAATCATCCATGTTTAGACAATCCATCAGTCATCCACAAAACACAGTAGCGTGGATAGCGATTGGTATCTTTCGAAAAGTTAACCCGAGTTTTGAGATAGTGTAATCTCCTAAAAGCGTTTCGGTAACAACAAAGCTATTTTTATACTTACTACATGCCAATTACTATTTCTATTATTGACTTATCGGTACTGAATTTATCTATGAAGATATAAACAGATAGGAGATGTGACCTTGCTAAAACCAGATTTCGCACATGATAGCCTACATGCTTATTGTGACTAGACCATACCGGCTGAAAAGTTTTTGCAAATTGTGTGACCTTAAACGTGTGTTATGGTGAAGTTCTTAAGTTGCTTCGCCTATAATTTGCTCTTCATGCGTAAATGCAGTGTAAAACTACTTGGAACTGCGGAAATTATGCATGAAAGCGCACTAGAAAACAACCTGTTTTGTACTTTCATTGAACTAAATTAAAATGCGACCGGCGCAGGTCGGTCACTGCGGTGTATGTGTGTACTAACTAGGTAAGTGCCTATCGTTGTGGAAGTACCATAGGCAGTCGGTGACGCAGTAAACACTATGTTATACGACGATGCAGCAGAGCGATGCGACTGACGACGCACCGGGGCGACTACTGACTACCGACAGTAGGTACTTACCGACATGCAATGTTATTCCACCCGATACAGTTCAACTTCGAGCCAGCGCCAGCGTTCTCCGGCAAAGCGGAGCGAGCTAGCCGGTATAGCCAGTGTCGGACGAACTCGTCACCGCGTCGCACGTCGCGTCACTCATGTACCGCAATGCTCATAAAATCACGATTTATAAATAAAATCGCCATTTCAATACCATAAACTACACCTAATAAATATGCACGCTGCTGGACTAAGTGAAAAATAATGTGAACGAGCAAAACCATTCTTAAGTGAATTTATGGGAACGTAAATTTTTTGTAGTTTAATTTGAGAAGGTGAGTTTGTTTGTTGTTGGAAGGATGAAGTGGAATGATGCCAATGCAAACCCAAGTTTATTTTCAAAATAATAGCCGCAACTCTGAGATTATTAAAAACACACAGTTAAAACTGAAGGGCTTAGAGTTCACCGGAAATGTGTTTATATAATAAAAAATATAAATATCCTTGGAAATTCCATTTACGAGTAGCGTCATCTAAGTATTAACAATCACTTAAAATTGCTAAAAATATTTTTTTTTAGGTAGGTCATCCTACCTTCATACTTCAGTATAAGTATTTCCCTTCTGCGATATTTAATTCAACAATATTGTGTACTTTTGTCAGTAAGAAACATCAACTGTAAAAAATTCACGAAGCAATTAGAACAACAGTTATTTAGCTTGGTGATATTTTTACAGCTGATATTGATTAACAAAAGTCGTTCAAAAATGAATTTATTTTCCATATCAGTCTCAAGGTCTAACAACACTGGTCTAAAATACTTAAAACACATGTAAATTACGTCATTAATTTTAGCCGTTCTGTATCGAATATGGGAATGTGGGGAGTTTGGTGATCAATCAAGTGAAACGGATGGTGTCAGAGAGCGGCGACCGTGACGCATCATGGAGGCAGTCTGCCCTCGCGGAGATGCTGAGTGTCATATGCAGGCCCTGGCTGCGGCCCTCCACTCCTTGCATCTCTACTGCGCCACCATCACGGCTGCACTTATGTGCTGCTGTACTCTGAAGAAGGGACATAGGTAGGTTTTGCAACCAGTCTGCTGCCTGGCGTAGGTTTTACATCTACTAGGTGCCAAAGACATGTATACTTACTTCTAACAAATATTGTCTAGCACGGGGCTACAACGAATTGCGGAACAAATTAATTCATACATGGATGTTGCATATTTTTCGTTTATTTGTTACATAGAATTAACTCATAAGTTTCCATGAAGCCTTGTGATTCTAAATTTAAAAACTGACTTGCTCTTCATTTCACAGAAGAATAGGTATAGACAATTTATAAATTGTAATTATTGACACTATTTTACTACCTAGTTGCGGAATTAATCAAAAATATTCAGTAGGTAAGATATCCCTACATTTCCAAATGTCTGAGTATATTTATTATGTTGGTTATGTTTGTTGTATAAAATATGTTTTATGTTATAAGTTCTTCTATTACGTGAAATAAATGAGATTCTACTCTTCCTCGGCCAACCATGATTAATATAATTGGCACTATGTTGTTTCAATTAATTTATTGTTCCGACCAGTTGAATCTGCCTGGTAAATAAAACTACCGCAACATTCCAAAACCAGCAAAACGAAATTAGTTAGCAGTTACCAAAAGTACCTATGATAGGTGCTATCATTTTCTGAATGCATGTAGATTCCGCGAAAATCTGGCAGTGCTATGCTAATTTATGGAATGGGGTTTCTATACAGACGGGTAAAACGATGGCGCGGACAAAATATTCGAGGAATCGCCAGCTTGTTGCTCGTGTGTGTGTGGAGCTGTGGGGCCGCAATGGCACTGCTTCGGCCCGCTGACACGGTGCGGCTGGTGGCATCTCTGATGGCCCCGCTAGCCTGGCTCGCAGCGGCCGTCTTCCACGTGGCCCTGTGGACTCGCCACACGACAGCACCACTCCTATACCTAGCCATATACTGGCTACTGTCCGCTTCCGCCTCTGCTGCCATACTCTACCAACACATCGCGACCGTATCCGGCGTCACGTCGAATCACATGCAAATTTACATTCAAGGACTTTCCATGTTGCTGTCAGCATTGTTATCTACGGTGGACTGCATTTGTTTTTATGATGAGGTATGGTCTACGATATTCTTATGTATTTATTTATATACTATCATTTTATTTCATGCCTTGTACTTCCCTATACACTCTGTATGTACTTATATTAATAGACTTATGCCCGGTTTCTGAGTTCGTCAGTTAAACTCTCAATATTGTTGTTGTTTCTGTTTTGATGTGTGATAGGTAAATGTTATTTGGAAATTAATAAGATAATGGAAGCTGGAAAACTGATGTACTGACTGAATCGTGATTTCCACGGAAATCACGGAAAAACCTCAAAATGAAACGTCATATTATAGTTATTGAACCGATCATCGGCCAAAAATGGGCAGTTAAGTTAAACTAAGTTTCAACGGAGTTTATCTTGTATTGAAACGCATTTTTGACAGTTATCGAACCAATAGCGCTATCGAATAGATAAATTGCCGATAATAAGACTCAGAAACCAGGCGGTAAAACAACGGTGTTCCTGTAGCAATTAAAATGTTAATAATCATGAGACTATTGTACCGGTAGCACCATATAACATTGTGTGCTTGAAATTTATTGCCAATGCAGGTCTGTAGGTACCTGTTCCCCTTTAGTAAAGTTGCAAGAACAGCAGGGACGTTAAGCTGATAAGCGCTTTAGTCTCATTATTTGTTGCACAATCCTCTTGATGATTAAGAAACGCTTACGTCTAGTAAGTGAAGTTTACTAATGCAAAGAACTTGTATGTTTATTACATTATTAAACTATATAACAGGAATGTAAACGTAACAAATAGGTTTACACAAGAGTTCTAAGTGATATTTGTAGTTAACAGAGAAAAAGTCCTTGAGTTTATTAAAACAAGGATATTGGGATATAGGTATATTTTTATAGTGTTAAACTACACTTAGGCATTTCATTTATAAATGAAAAATCTTACTAAAAGTTAGGTGAGGCAGTCCAGCTTGAGGACGATCGCTTGTATCTCGCGGGTTCGAATCCCGTCGTAGCCCAAAACTTTTAGTAAGATTTATCTACACTAATATTATAAAGAGGTACAATTTGTTTGTTTGTTTGTTTGTTTGGCGGAGGTAATCTCCGAAACTTCTGAACCGACTTCAAAAATTCTTTCACGGGTGGGTAGAATGGACTGTCCGGGAGGTTATAGGCTATATTTTATCCCGGTAGCTCCATTAGTACACCCGTGCGAAGCCGGGACGTGCTACTAGTGATTTATAAAGGATATTGGTTTAACTAAATCCGCTTTTAGGTCGTTATTCGATTGTAAGGCAGACGAAAAGTACTAAATTAGAATGTACCCACTTTAAGACATGTTTAGTAGGTAAACATGTTTATTATTATCGAGTTTCATAATAATCTATGAGCTGTGAAAGCTCATTTTAAACAGACATACAACCATCGACGTCAAAAACTTTCACTCTTAGATGCATTAAATTATTGGTAGTGAGTAGGTCCTCAATTGAATACGGAATTAATTCATGCTACTTCTGATGGATGTCTCTCATGAAACAACTACATAATAAAAGGTAGCACAGATAAAAACTAAACATGCATGTGATAAAATCCGATCGGCATGCATAGTTAATATTACTCTCCGAGAAGACGCTATGCGAGTTCCACTTTCTAAGATAATTTACATAAGTACGACAGGTTGAAATCAGTTTATATGGACGTTTTAAATGTTTCACGCATAACAATAATATTATCGTAGCGCCAGTTATGGGAATTGTTAAGGATTTTAACGCAATGTGCATGAGTCACACAGACTCGCGACGCCACAAGACGCCCGAATCGTCTCAGAGTTCAAAGTACCTAACCTACTCTCGTCTGGCGCCGCTCTATGGTATTTCCCATAAATTAAACATAGCACAATAGTTTTCTAGCACTACTTCAATACTATATTTAAAGGAGTATTGTTTGATACATTTATACACTTTAAGTGTTAAATTATGCATTACAACATTGATGTATATTAGTGTGAGTAAGGCTGACGAAGGTAATAATTATTTACAGATCAGCAAACGATATGAGAACAATCGGAAATCAACAGTTGAATCTAAAAATATTGCGTACAAACACAACGATGTTCACTTCTATTCCAAAATTACTTATTTTTGGTTGAATCCATTGCTGTACAAAGGTTACGAAGAGCCGTTAGAAGAAAATGACTTTGGGGAAATACCTGAAAATGAACAATCTCGAAAAGACTACGACAAATTTTCCAGAATATATTCGAAGCAGGTATACTTCAAACCATAGTTCTCCATATAAAAAGTATTTAGAATAAAGTTTTTAATTTCCTGAAATGTATGGTTTTCAGGATAGGAAAACAAACATAGAAGAACCCAATATATGGAAATGTTACTTCAGAAAAGTTTGGCCAAATTTTTACATCGCTGGCATACTGAAACTGTGTGGCGATTTGATTGGTATGGTGCCAGCACTAGGCTTGGCCGTGATTATTCAGTACATAGAAGGCCCCATTGCTATTTACGACACTAGCAAACATGTCACCATTGAAGAATTTTTGAACAATGGTTACGTCATGTTGCTTATTGTTACACTGGCATTGATCAGTCAAGCTTTTCTATCACAGAATTCGACTCATCTGGTCACGGTTGAGGGCATGAGGTTAAAGACAGCGTTACAAGTGAGTATCATGTTTGCTTCGTTTCGATTCGTTTTAATTAAATAAAATGTTTTTATATGTGTATTTATTTGTTGACAGGCGGTAGTTTATAACAAATGTATGCGACTGGCGCCGTGGTCCTCAACAGATGCAAGCGCAGAAGAAGATAAACCTCTATTGCACAGCCATGAAGATTCTGCCACAACGCGCTCCGGCCTTTTAACTAATTTAGTATCACAGGATACTTATAACATCATGTCATGTGTTTGGATTTGCCACTATATTTGGGCTATACCATTAAAGGTACGAAATTCTATATGACAGAACCGTTATAAATACGATTCGAAATTCGAAATTTGATAGTTGATCTCGATATATTTACCTAACTCAAAATTACTAAGATTGATTGTTTTTAGGTGGCTGTATTACTGTACTTGTTGTACAAGAAGTTGGGTATAAGCGCAATCATAGGAACTGCAGTGAGCGTCTTTATCATAACACCATTACAATTTTACATCGGAAAGAAATTATCAGATAATTCAAAGGAAGTCTCCAAATGCACTGATCATAGAATATCGAAAATGACTGAAATATTGCAAGGCATAAATGTTATCAAATTATATGTGTGGGAGGACTTGTTTAAGGAGAAAATATTAAACCTCAGAGAAGTAGAACTGAAACTTTTAAACAAAGATTCCTTTTACTGGAGTTTTCTTAGTATGTTTAGTTTCCAATATTATTTTTTATGTATCACTTAGTATTGAATGTATTTAATATAAACAGCTTAATGATGTTTCAGCATTCACGACACAGGTATCAACACTACTGATTACGGTGATTACATTTTCCGCGTATTATTTGTTAGAGAACAAGGGTGGTTTGACTGCAGTCAAGATTTTTGCTGGATTGGCATTTTTCAACCAGTTGACCGTTCCGTTGCTCATTCTGCCGGTGACTGTGCTTATGGTGATCCAAGCCGTGGTAAGAAGAATCTGATAACGGAGAATATTTTTGCATTCACGAATGTTTCGACATAACACTACCAGAAAATAAAAGTAATTATTACATTCTTTAGGTCAGCACGAGAAGGATCAGAGATTTTATAGAACTTCCTGAAGCTAATAATTTGACTGCTGAAGTGAATGATGATGGCTATAGAAAACAGGACAAGTTTAACGACGCATTCGTTGAGAGTTCACCTGCGGAAGATGTGGCATTTTGCGATAAAGATGAGGATAAGGAAATTGAAGATACAGACGATAATTTTTCAGATGAAGAATCATCTGATGCAGTTGCGAAATCGGATATTGTAGTAAGATTCAGGAATGCAGCGTTCACATGGGGAATGAAAGACGATATTTTATTAGAAATAGACGATTTAGAAATTCCGGCAGGTATCTATCTTTTTTTTTTCACCATCTTTTTAACAGGTAATTATTTCATACGAAAAAAAATTATTGTTTTTTTTGTTATTTTAGGCAAGCTTATAATGGTCGTCGGTGGAACTGGTTCAGGAAAATCGTCATTCTTATCTGCAATTTTAGGAGAAATGTTTTTGGATCGAGGGGATATAAGTTTTGATGGGTGAGTCGAGTGAGTTTCATGTACAAATGTGGCATTAGAGGGCGGTGATGTAAACAAATATGTACTTTTGTTGTAGTCCTAGTTCAAATTGGTACGCGGGCCAACCCCCATGGCTATTAGAAGGTACTGTACGAGACAACATAGTGATGGATAGTCCATGGTGTCAACGAAGGTATACCCGTGTCCTGAGAGCTACGGGACTTAGACCAGACTTGCAAATATTACCTGGTAAGGTTAGCTCAACTTAATAACTTTAAGTAATTTTAAATAATCTTCACTGAGGTTAATTTAATTATAGAAGGTGATGCCACGAAACTGGGAAGTCACGGAACACCATTATCAGGAGGTCAACGTATACGCGTTTGCGTCGCGAGAGCACTATACTCTTCGGCTAGACTCTTGGCTCTGGACGAGCCACTAGGAGCATTGGATTCAGCCCTGGCCAGACACGTCGTGGCGAGAGGACTGGTGCCGGCAGCGAGATCAGGACGAACTGTTCTCCTAGCGACAAACCGACTCGAACTCATGCATTATGCTGATTTGGTAAGCACGAATGAGCTTAGTATTTAAAAATAATCAATGTTTACTATAACCAATACATGCACACACAAACAATTTTAATGAACAAGCACAGAGTAATTAAAGCCTCAAGAACAGCTAACACTATGATTGTATACACCTTGAGAAATACATACATTTTATGGTCAATTAGTGTTTAATGCGTTGTTTGAAGTAAGTGAAAGCTATGAAAGTTTTCTACTCCTATTTAGTATGAGTGAAATTCATTCGGCCCGGCTGCTAAGTGCCCAAACTATTTCCAGATTTTGGTGATGGAGGATGGTAGAGTGTCTGGTTTCGGACGAGCTGGTAGTGACGGGGGCGTGCTGGCGAGATGGGCGCAGATGGCGGGGGAGGCGCGAGCGGCGGCGGCGCGGGCGGGGGGCGCGGGCCCGCCGGGGGGGACCGCGAGAGAGCGGTCCAGGCTGGTGCGAGCTCTGAGCAGGGCTAGGTTTAGCAGATGCGCCTCTGATGATGCTATGGTCAGTATTGCAACCGACATTTAGTTAGATATATATACGTATACACGCTTACAACCGTAGTTTTTGAGTTGAAGTGCTTTTTATTTAAGCAGGGTGGTTTTACCATTGGTAATAGAAACCTATCTGAACATTCAGATATTCAGTCAGTTTCAAAAGTTCAGTCTCGCAAAAGTCGCACATAAAAAAAACCAGTTCTATGATACCAAATATTGGTAGACATTTGCTTGAGAATGAACAGAGTGAGGGAAGGGAAGGGATGGGATGCTTATGCCTAGCAGAGAGACACAGACTGATGATATCAATGCATGGATTAATATTATGAAATAAATGTGTATTTAATTTATAATTTAGTTGGGCATCAATGAAGCTGCGGGTGCGCACTTACTAGCGGAAGTACCGACCTGCGTGGGAGGCAGCTGGAGACGAGCTACAGTACATCCGAGACCCTTGCTGTCCAGGCAGTTTTCATCACCACCATCCACGATATACAATTCAAAGTAAGAACAAAGTATCTAAAGTTAGCTCAGGGAATGTGACTATTTTTTCTTTAGCAATGGAGATAAGTTCACGTAAATTTTATTTCAAAGTTTAGACGCTTAAGATCTGTTGAATATAGGTACCTTAATCAAAAGGTATATTATCTAAATATAAATTTGGTGGGAATATTAGGCGACAAATGTTCCTGGAAAAAAGACACAAATTCAGTATAAACCAAACTTACCACATGGCATGAATGATTTCAGATGGAGAAGGGACGTGAGGCGCGCGGTGAGCGCTGACGAGTCCGACGTCGCGCTGCAGCGGCAAGCCAGCCACATGCGGCGCTGGTTCGGACCTCGCACCCAAAGGACCCTCACGAGGTCTGTACAAACAAATGTCACATTTTTACAAAGTCAAATACTAGTAGTAGTTTTGACTCTACTACTACTACTACTACTTTAGCTAAACTACGAACTGTGAGAACTTCTAAGCGTTCATAGTTTGGCTAGGTAAGCGCCGCGCCAGTGGCATTTCCGCACGCACTTCCGTTGTTTGGTGTTCCGTGCATTCAAAGGTTTTAACCTATGGCGGCGGTTTTTAGGTGGCCAGAAATCTCTGTCTCTGAAGTTTGCCAACAAAGATAATAATGTTAATAAGGAATTAGAGGGGAACATTTTTGTGTGAATAGATAAGATAATGGAAGGGCATTGTGCAATATTCCAAGAACTAGAGTAAGTATTTCTTTAGGTAAAGCCCAGCACAATTAATTGATAACACAATAATGAGTTTGTGCTTTATCTATCAAATTATAATAACAGCAACGGAAAACCCTCATTGTATTACTATTTAATAGTACTTAGATTTCCTTTCAGGTGGACACCAAGAACTTTACGACGTTTAATTAGTTCTGAATCCGAATCGCAAGCTGAGGACGTTTCTGTAGCAAATGGTAAAGATATTTTAATTTCCTATTTAATTTAGTATATTTCTCTTCATAATATTTTAAATAAATAACTTCAAAATAAAACGATTACAGGCATAACAGACGAAAACGCAGCTGAATCAGTATTAAATTCCTTAACTTCTAATGGCAAAGAAACAAATACCGGTATTGTACAAGAAGGAGCAAATGTGAAGCAAGACGCCGAAGAAGCAATCAGTGAGGTAAAGTACAGTATTTTTAAAGATTACATAATTTACTTCCTTGAAAAAAATACTGTTAATTGTAGGATTTAACCCAGTTATTTTAGCCAGGGAGTATGATCTGACGTAACTTCGAAAGTGCGCTTCGAGTGTCTCGTTGAAAGAGACGTAAGAAGTACCTGTACCTACCTACCTCCTACTTCAAATCGATCAAAGAGCCAAGTGCTTACATGATCCACAAAAAACTTTTTTTTTAATTAACAAGATGATGTAATCAGATGTAACTCTGCTTTAACGTTACGTTAAATAATGAATTATAATGTTAGTGAAAGTGTTAGCCGTTCCGTTACGCAACCCTGCATACAAATAAAGTCCAAGTTGACATAATTTTAAAATTGTAAACTAAACTGCAAGTACTATTATTATGTTACCTATTACCTACTACCTACTATTTATAAATGCCGAAAGTTTTGATTATGGATGGATGGATGTACGAGTACCTTTGTTACTCTTTCACGCTAAAACCACTGGACGGATTTGAATGAAATTTTAATACCAGGATAGTTTAACTTTAATCTGGATTAACACTAGCTTTGATCCCAATAATCCCACGGGAACGGGAATTATTTACTGCGGGTAACAGCGCGGGGCGTAGCTAGTTTGTAATAAATAAGTATGAACTAATAGAAGTGTATGTGACAGTATACAATATGGCGCGAGTACACGCGGGCTTGTGGTTGGTGGGTCGCGGCGTACTGGGCCGCGGCGGCCGGCGCACAGGCGCTCGCGGTCGCCGCTGACTGTTGGCTCTCTTATGCTATCGCCGGCGCTGGGGCTTCACAAGAACAGGTATTATAAATGCAGTTTAAGCGCTATTCGATTATAGAGATGGTTGGAGGAGTATGTGGGAGACTTTTGCCCAGCAGTGGGATAAAATAGGTTAAAAAAGCGCTATTCAAATTACATTTTTCAAGCTATAATCAAGAATCGCGAAGAATCATAGGGATGGAATATGAGGTCTTGGCCTTCATTTAGGCTAAAATATTAATAAATGTTACAACATGTACTGCCTGTACCTAGCAGTGGTACCCAACATTCTACCATGAAGATATACGTATTGTAGGTAAAACTAGTTACCTGTCACAGCCATGGAGCAGCGTGCGTACATACGCGGCGCTATGCGTGTGCTGCGCGGGCGCAATGTGCGGCGCGCAGGCCGCGGGCGCGGCGGCGGGCGCGCGGGCGAGGCGTGCATTACACGAGCGACTGCTTCATGCAGCATTGCACGCGCCACACGCGCACTACCACACCACGCCGGCTGGGTACACGCTGCATCGCTTCTCCGCTGACATACTCATCGTTGACAAGGTAAACTTGTCCATGTACAACTTGTACATGTTAATTTCTATAATCTATGCAGTTTTGCTTACTGTCGGTAGATATTGGACATTTATCGTAAAGAAGTAATCTCAAATATCTACCGACGGCAGGCGGAACCAGGTATGAAGGAGGGTCATAGAAACTAGCCGTAATACTGGACATTACTTTGCTTTTATAGAAGCTCGTTGATGTCTACATCAACAAACTTCTATAAACGCAATGTCACGCTGAATGAACATTCTTTTAAGAATCACGGTGTTTGAAAAAACTACGTAGCAATTAAATTCCGTAGCAAAGATATCAACGCGTTTCTAAAACTTCGTGGCATGTAAATTCCATAGCAAAGACATCAACGCGCTTCTAAAACTTCGTAGTAATCATGTAGATTTCATAGTAAAGACATCAAAGCGCTTCTAAGATTTCGTAGCAATCATGTAGATTCCGTAGCAAAGACATCAACGCGCTTCTAAAACTTCGTAGCAATCATGTAGATTTTGTTGCAAAGATATCAACGCGCTTTAAAAACTTCGTAGCAATCATGTAGATTTCGAAGCAAAGACATCAACGCGCTTCTAAAACTTCGTAGCAACGATGTAGATTTCGTAGTAAAGACATCAACGCGCTTCTAAAACTACGTATCATTTAGATTCCGTAGCAAAAACCACAACGCGCTCCTAAAACTTGGTATAAATAGATTAGAAAGTAAATATACTAAAGTGCTTATAAAAACTCGTAGCGCGTAAGTTGCGTAACAAACAATTCAATGTGTTTTTTGCTGTTGGTATTAATATTAATAATATTAATAATAACTTTTATTTTTCTCGGAACATATAAACAAGGTACAATTTTAGCGAGATAACGATGATACCTGCAGTAGTTTGTAAGAACTGTGGCGCAGATATCCTTAAATTTAAATATACAGTTAGTTCCTTACAAAAGATGAGACACGTATATATAAAAGAAACACATAAAATGAAAAGTACAAAAAAAAAATTAAAAAAAAAATATGTTTCAGAAACTGCCAACGGCAATAAGCCGATGGGCGCAGCTAATGCTGGTCTGCGCGGCTGCGATGCTGGTGAACGCGGTGTCATCTCCGTGGAGTGTATTGGCACTGCTGCCGGCTGTATTATGCTATTTTATGCTGCAATCAGTCTACTTAAGAAATGCAAGGTAGGATATGAATGGTTAAAATCCTACAATCAATTTGTTGTTGCTAGTTAATTGATTTTGTATTAGTGTGAATGCAATTATTTGTTATTTTAACGAATGTATAAACTTTTGTTTTAGAGAGCTCCAACGTTCAGAAGCTCGTAGCGCAGCGGGTGTGGTGTCACTGTGCGCGGAGACATTCGCGGGTGGGGCCACAGTGCGCGCGGGTCGACTTCAGTCTCGGATGCGCACATCATTCTTGCGCCGTTTAGACACGAATCACAACGTACTGTTGTTGCTAAACTCTGCTAATCGCTGGCTCGGACTCAGTTTGGTAACTACACTACTTCTAAGTTAATGATAATTTGCTCTTTATGTTTTGATGAATGACTTTAATGGAAAACAGTAACATTGTAACACAATTGATCGCTTGGAGGAAAATATGAATACACACTTTCTGCCACTTTGTTGAAAAACTTGCTACCGGGCGATATGTGCATCACGAACACTGAACATGTTACAAAAACTTATAGAGAACTAATAGGAGTTTCTATACAGGACATAGTAGGCGCAGCCAGTGTATGCGTCTCACTTGGAGTTGCGCTTTGCGGAAGAAACGCCGCGAGAGCAGGGCTAGCGGGCGCATACTCGCTGCTACTGCCGGCATACCTCGCCCACCTAGCCAAGTGCCGCGCAGACTTAGATCAACAACTAGCCGCGCTTGAAAGAGTACATGTAGACACTAATGTGCCGCAAGAGGATTATAGGGAGGAGTGTAAGCTTTTCTATCTTGTTAGAATCATATTTTTAAGGAAAGGTTTAAAATACTGCTGCTCAAAGTGCTGTTATTTATTGCATAATCCCGAGCTTTCCCCAATAGTGAGGATTATGAATCTATGGTCAAAAGAACAAGAAGACCAAAGAAATACTCAAATTCAATAAATTTTATTTATTACGAAATTACGATTACACGTACTTAGGGGCACAAAAAAGGACCCTTCATTCAAGGATAGATCCTTTTTTGTACAACGCGACCGAAGTCGCAGGCAAAATAATCTCTAATGTTCTAACTTCAAGTTAATTTCAAAATAGCTATCATTATAATATCCTGAAACATATTTCAGGTGAGATACCTCCTGGCTGGCAGAGAAACGGCAAAATACAATTTGAAAATATAAGTGTAAGACACGAGCCCGGATCTCCACCCATATTAAAAAACGTAAACCTCACAGTTGGTCCTGGGGAAAAGGTAATACAAACTATTATTCATTTGTTTAACATATTTTGTTCTTTCGTAACCTGCCTCTTTTTACTTTTCAGCTAGCGATTTGTGGAAGAAGCGGCAGCGGGAAATCGACCTTATTGCTGTCATGCGTAGGTGCTACTACACTTACTAGTGGTCGTATTTTGCTCGATGGAGAAGATATCGCGCAGGTGCCTCTCAGGACGCTACGTCATAGAATCGTGGTGCTGCCTCAGGATCCTGCCATGTTTTCGGGAACTCTAAGGGAGAACCTCGATCCTCTTGGTGTTCATACTGACGAGGAAATATGGGACTGTTTGAGAGCTGTAGCATTATTCGATTTCGTCACCGCTCAACCAGCGGGGCTTGGTAAGACCTTATTACCCGAGTTTGCCTGTTTCGTTGTTTTATAGTTTTACCTAGTTTCTGATGAGTTTAAATGTAACTTTTTTTTTAGGAGACATCCATCTAGCTAGATATTAGGCCAGTGATGATTATGTGTAAAAAAACTGACCAATGTGGAATAAATAAATGGTCTGCCGAATGTGGAATCTAGCGGATGTGTCCTAAATCGTGTGACTAGCTGCCCCGCGGTGCATAATTCCTGCTTTATAATAAGTGTAATATGTAATTTATGTATCTTGTCCAGAATGCAGTATAGAGCGGTCTCGTCGCGGATGGAGCGTAGGTCGCGTGGCGCGAGCGTGCGCCGCGCGTGCTGCGTTACATGCGCGTCCAGCCAGCGCGTTGCTATTGGACGAGCCAGCAGCCGCGCTCGACGCGCCGGCCGAACGCGCTTTACTCGCAGCAATGGCCGCTGTTGCGCCGCATACTACGATCATCACCGTTGCGGTAAGTAAAACTGGACTTCTTGCGTTTCAATGGTTAAAACATAAACAATATTTGAGTACAACATCGCCATGTTCACTCCATTGGATGTGGCGATTGATAAGTCCTCCCTTGGGCAGATAGTAGGACACAAAGGGCAGACAAAGAGGTGGATAGGGACTCCGCAGTCATAGTGGCTAGGTGTAGGGTCGTAATAGCCCCATTTCCACATGAAACTTCTGGGTAATGTGGAATATTTAGGCCTTCAAACAGAAGGTCCCGCGACAAGCCAGCACGCCTATACGAGCTACCGTGTTATATTGTGACTGAAATGATTTTAAATCCTAACAGCAGAAGAGTCTCGACTTGAAGTGCTGAAGTATTTGCAAAAATTTATCTCAGAACTCTGTGTTATAAATAAATGTCCAAGGATATTTATTTATTATTTATTTATTTATTTATTGTAGTGATTTAAAGATAGTAATAAAAAGAGCTGTTCCAGCACCGCGTATCATCAGTACGTGGCTACGACCGCGCCGTGGTGTTGGAAGACGGGCGCGCGGCGGAACAAGGCACGGTCGGCTCGCTGCTCTCACAGCCAAGCTCGAGACTGGCTCGAATGCTCGCCACCGCACAACGACTCAACTAGACTATATTTATAGCATAATAGATCTGAAACTTTTTTGTTTTATGAAAGTTTTGTAGTGACATAAGTGGTACTAATAAACTCTATTTATTATCACTAATAAGGTATTCAAGGATTCTTGTTGCGTTAAGTAGGATGAGAGGGAAACGCATTTTACAGATTTTAATAAACTTAATGTCTTAGTTAATCCAAAGAAAGTGATTATAGTTTTGATTATACGTAGTTTAAACTGGAAAAATTTAATACAGTAGAATTGTTTTCAAAAGAAGAGACTGAAATAATGATATTATTCCAATAAATCGTATAGGCATTCCTATCGATTAATTATTAAGTAATTCATAATATTAACTTTAATTGACCACTAACAGCTTAATGTATGTAATAAATAAATAAAAATACCAATACTTGTTTCCATTTTGTATTTCCAATAGAACAACAATTGCACATAACTCATTTAAAGCTCACATCGATAGTTGCGCAGGCGCGCTCGCACGCGTGCTACCAGAGACAACGATATTAATAAAATTATATCACTACATAACAAATTACAACAATATTACGTTGGCACCAATTTATATAGTAATATAAAAACATTTTGTGTCACCACACAATATAAAAATATTTTACTTACAGTATGTACTTACGTGAATATAATTACATTTTATTATTCTAAATTAAATCTCGAAACGTTCCATAAATTCTTTTTTTTTTACTTACAAACTATATTGGTATTCACGCTTAGTCGGACAGGACGGGTAGACAAGTTTACAATCCGAAGTATTTTAATCTGAGTACTAATATCCCAAAGCTGAGTGACTGCTGTACAAATCTTTGGTAACAACTTAACATTCATCCTAAAAAGTATCATTTGTGAAATATATACAAGGCACATTTGGTATGAGGCCGTTGGTGGTATTATTTTGAAGGCACGTGGTCAACGGACGAAATCGATTTTTTTATTTATTTTATACTAATGCGAAATTGCAAGTGTATAATAAATACATTTTTATTTTGTTAACAATGAACACCAACGATAAACAATCCATTAAGTATAATTTAACATGTTAAATACAAAACAACATGATGCAAATAGCTCAACACATGAAATAGTAGCTGCTTTTTAACTAGACCGATATGACGTCACCGCCCCACTCAAAATTCGAATCATGTTAATTCGTCGATGAGCCATTACCAACTCGTAATCAAAGATATTTGAGGTATTCGTTCTACCGTTAGGAAACGGACAATAAGCCGGTTAGGCAGATAGGCGGTTATAAATGAGCAATCAGATTGATTACGTTTATGATATGATTTTTAGTTATTCCTGTCATCAATTATGGTACTTTTTAAACCTTTAAAAACTCAACAACTCTATGCAAATATATTATTTACACACGAAACCCTTCACTTCAAACGAACCTTAAATAGTGGCTTCCCACTAACTAGATCACCAATTCCATTTTGGAGATTACCTATTGGGAAGTTGGACCCAAGCAAGAGCATTTAGTTTCCGGTTGTCTGGAAGAAATCGCCGTGTGCGATAAGACCGCCGATTGTTGGATGCTGTACTTACTGTAAACCCATTTATATTTGTGTCGCAAACTGTGTCCACAATAAAGATATTTTGAATTGAATTGAATCGATTTAATTGCCTGTAGCTATATCGTAAACACAAAACTGTAACGCCCGCCACTACAAAAGAAAGCCATCAAAACATCAACCTTAGTTGTACAAAAGTATGAACACAAAATATGGATCATCATAAGAAAGAATGCATGATTTTTTTTCCTGCACGATCAGGTAAGTATTATGGTTATATCTAGTTTAATATAAACGAATGCCACTGTCGAATGAATTGTTAAACGAAGACGAAATTTAAAAAAGCCTCCATTGTGATGGCACGAATAATAACTCGAAAATAAAAAAATTATGTGATTAATACCCGTATCGTGGGTACTTCTTTACACAAATAGCGCAGCTTAAACCATTAGATATTCGAAAGATTCCGAAGACGCAAACTAAACAAAGTAAAATTATAATTTCTTCTTTTTTAAATATAATTTTGGTTGGTTTAATCTACAGTTTCAGGTATTTTCTATACAGATCCTCTTCATAATTTTGAATGTTCGTCCACTAGACCAGATGAAGGTACTTTTATGAAAGCTGAAGTTATCCACAGCTTTCATAAATCGTCTAATAAAAAGCTTAAGTCGGTGATTATCTAGTTAACTTAGTTTCACCGCTATAAATAGAGTTCACCCTAGATATTTAAAACTGTAGACCCAGCATGACTCTTGCTATTACTTATTGATCTTCCGGGTAATCGAAGTAATAGAAATAATATGAGAGTACATATCAACTTCCGTCGCTTGTATCAATATATATATTCATCTGCGTCTCTGTGTACGAACATCCCAAGAAAAAGACTAGAGAGGATTTCAACTAAGTACAGAAGTTGGATAAATACCTGGCCGTTTGCGTTAGTAATTAATGGCTTGAGAATGGTATTATACTAGGCTGGGTGTTATGTGGGCTCGCTCTTGATGCTGGCGCTAGCGGCGACGGCCGCGCGCGCTTCTTCGGGCAATCGCTCGGCGTTTGTGAGGATATCCGTAGTGGTGCACAGCACTCGGAGGGAATTCAGCACAGCTAGAAAAAAAATATGACAAAGATAAGTAAAACCAGTCTCTGGTTATAACTAAAGCAGGCTAGCACATTTTGCTTTGGGTGGTTTTGGTAAAAATATCCTGGATACCAGTGGGCACTAACTACGCTGAACTGTACAAGCTAAGGAGAGATGATGTACAGACCTGGTCTGAGCTCGACCAGCGAGCAGTGTTGCTCGGCCCAGAGCAGCGTGGTGCGCACGAGGTCGGCGCCGCTGCCGCACGACACGCAAGCGCTGAACGACTCCACCAGCGCAGCGCTCACTACGCTGAACTGTACAATACAAGCTAAGGAATATCATTTATTTTTTGTGACAATTCAATGTCATATTCTCAGTTTTCTGACGTTTTCACTGAATGAAAACACAGATAAAACAACATTTTCTAAAAAAATAATCCTATACTTCATTTCTTGAAACGAGCTAATAGGAAGAAAAATAAGGGCACGTGATTGGTCTTCGCAAAATAATTGTGTTCTCGTCATTGGCTAGATTGTCAAATCAATTGTCAGTTGTCAAATCTAGCCAATCACGAGAACACAATTATTTTGCGAAGATCAATCACGTGCCTTTATTTTTCTTCCTATTAGCTCGTTTCAAGAAATGAAGTATAGTTAGATCGATTTATCGTCACCACTCCCTGCATACAAAATTTCATGAAATTTGTCCTTTTCCGAGATTCAGATGAATACAATGATATACACAATAATTGCACGTTTTGAAAGAGGTATAAAATTCGAGTGAACTCAATGCGATTATGCAAGTCACGAAAACACGATTAGCAATAAACTTTGTTTTGTTCAAAAAACCAAGTGCTAATCCAATAATCATTCTTAATAGTGTCGTTATTTTCTATTTCATTTCACTTTAAATGGACAATCTTATCATAAGAAAACGCCTATGGCTTTCATAAATGGATAAGGAAAATAATCATAAATAGAGCTTAAATAAAATCATCGATAGCTTATCTCGATGATAACCTTTTCTATCGATGAAGTAAAATAGTCCGAATAATTACAATAGTTTTTATTCTAATGTTGCCAGTAAACATAAAAGATAGTAAAACTAGGTCAAGCAAGTAGGAAACGAACTTTATCTATTAAATGTACTAAACATGATAAAAAAATTACATCACTGAATCATAGCTAATTTACCGGACTTAGGGTTACCGTGATTTATAAGAGAAATAATGGTATAGAAGATTTTGCTAGACTCGGCTTCTTGGTAGGAATTTGAGAAGTTATGTTTTAATGTGTAGTGTAATAATGTTGGATTGTTAACTGTTTAGTGTTCGTGAACGTACTAGAGTATAGGAACAAAACTGGATATCATTACATTTTGAGTTCTTACAAAAAGTCCGTGTAAACACCCATCTTTACTGAAGCACAAGGGAGTGTGTGTGATATTATTTGTTGTGTTATATTATTTATTACTATTTTGTTGTGTATACTTGTGTACATCTGTTAACTTGAATTATTTACATTTCTTGATATTAACTAAATGCACAAGCTGCTAGTAAGGAAGAAAACAAAAATGTCTTTGTTATGTTTGTTGTAAAAGGATACGAGCCAATACTTCCAATTATGCACGGTGCGGTTGGCGACGTGTCTTGCGAACATTTCCCGCAATCTGCCGGCGCGAGCGCGCGAAACGGGCGCGCCAGTCGCGGGCAATAGCGAGTGACAATTGCTAAAATACAATATAGGTACATTATTTATACTACTCCGAACCTTCACGGTAGTATTCAAGAGTTCTATGGTTGGATATTCCACACTGCATCGTCTAGTCCCAAGCTAAATATAATGATTGTTTTATGGAGATAACTAATACTCAACTTTTTTGTCTCGTAGCGGGATCGAACCCGCAACCTATGCGTCTCAGACGGGCTTTCACAACTGCGCCGCTATGATTATGTTAAACAACAATCAAACATGATAACGTCAAGTGTGAAGTGCGCCGCGTCACCCCTCCACCAATCGGACCTAAGATTCCTTAATATCGCTTACTGCGCAGCTTTTCCCACCAGCGTTCTTTTAAGTGGCGCGACCTATACTTGGTGATAAGTTACTTACGATATAGAGTTGTTGAGACATTCTATTTGCTGGCGCAAACTTTCCATTTCCTCTTTGATTTGATCCCGCTCTGCTTTCAGCTGCTTTATGTACTCGGCGCCTTTCTGTAGCATCGCCGCTTTACTTATCTGAAGTGGAAAACAATATTATATGATCGTACGAGTATACATCACTTTGATATCTCTAACTTCATAAATAAGTACCAACTGTCGTAAGGATAGCAGCACTTGAGAAGAGTTCGAGTTGCTTGTAATCGATTATCATCTCATCTCTCCTTAGCGTAATTTTTCGTGGCGGGATCTATACCCTGCTAAAAGTAGAGAGAGGTAGGGTAGAGTACATACCTTGGCAGCTGGATTAGCGTTGAGATGCGGTATGAGCGCCTGCAGCGTGTCGAAGCCGTACTTGATGTTGTAGCGTCGCTTCTGTTCCGCGTGCAGGTGAGTGCGCCGCGGCTCGCGGGGGGAGCCCGCGCGGGGGGAGCCGGGGGAAGTCGGCGGGGAGAGGGACTGGAATAAATCATGAAGAATGTTTACTCATTTCAATTATTAGCACTCCATAATCAAAAATTTATGAAAATAATGCCGATGAGTGGCAAAACGCCGGTGAATGGCAAAGCAATGAATTGTCCTTACTTGGTGCGGTGACATGATATCGCTGCCGATGGGCGAAGGCTGGCCCTTGCGTATCGGCGACTTGGTGGGATCACTACTACCACCCTCCTCATTGTTACTCAGCTTGTATAAGCTTTGGGCTGAAATGACAAATGTTTATTAACATTTTCAAAATGTATCTTATGCATTTAAGAGATATGAATTTCAGTACTTATGTGTTATATTTAGACTTTTGGATATATAATTTCCTTCCACAAAAAGTAGTAGAAACAAACTCTTCAGCTTAGTTATATTTAAATAGACGAATACAGTGCGACAAGCTTATCTGGCGCGCTGAGAGCGCAGTTGCAGCCACTAATTAATATTTTTTGCAACTACATTTGTAAAATTCCAGATTCATGCGCACTGCAAGCGCAGCGCCTAGCGATAACATTGTAAATAATATAAGTACAGCATTTAAAATCGCGTCGTCAATTTAACTTTCGAAGGACTAGATTCACGCACTCAAAGGTCAGGGCGGCATCGAGGCGCGGGCACTGATCTATTTTCACTGATTGGAAGGAACAATGGAAAACATTGAATATCAATTTTTTCTACCAATCAGTGACCATAGATCAGCGCACGCGCCTCGACTCCGCCCGAACCCATGATCGTATCAGCGAGGCATCTTAATTTCATTCACAGCGGACTAGATAAAGTTTGTCGCAGTATAAATAAGTAAATGACTGACAGTGTTGCGCCGACAGCAGTTGTGCCAGCATCACGCTGGCTTGAGGCAGCGTGGGCTCGCTGGCCACACTCGTGAGGGGGGGAGGTCGACGACCTTCCCCCGCGCCCCCACTTCCCCCCGCGCTGCCCGCGCCGCCTGAAGTCGAGCGGGATCGCACGCGGATCGCGCCCGGCGTCGGCTCGCGACTCTGAAACAACTTACACCTCAATACCTCTATCTGACTACATATTGAAGATCGAGGGAAGAACATGAATTATCTATTGTAAGGAAAGTCGCTGGCGCGATTAAGAATCAAGGCGGAATCAAGCGTTGGTCCATGTTCACTGATTGGAAAAAATAAAAGTCAATGTTTTCTATTTTTCCCAATCAGTGAACATAGACCAGCAGCCGTGCTTAGATGCCGCCTCGACTCTAGCCCGTATGAGCGAGGCGCCTAATATGACGAGTCCATATTTGACAGATATCGTCAGCACTAGCGCAACGACAGTTTCACTGTCAAAACATTATAATTAAGCTGAAATGTTTTGATAATAAAACTGCTGATCGCTGTCATTTCGGTGCGAATGAACACTATGACGCTGAGCAAATGTAGACACTTTTACTTACCGACTCAGATCATTATTCGCTGTAACTATGGTTTTATATAAACACGTTCAATGCAACTCTGAGCTCTCCGAAAGATGTGCGTTGGAACCAAGGAAATGTTCAAGAATCCGCGTCGGTAACAAAAAGGGTCTAGGTACGTTTGCACAGCTTTTTTCTTCAAATTGCTTTCAATTATTTTCGATGGCTTTCATTTTACTATAGATGGCATCGACAGCCGATTGGTGTAGTCGTGGACCCTATAATCGTAAGCTCACATATACTTATGAATCAGCCTACACTTACCGCAGACGTTAGCAATCGGCCCTGACCGCTCGTCGGCCACGTGCCGTCGAGATAACCGTACCAACTATTCAGGAAAACGTGCGGCTATCGCACTAACCTCTCGCCTTAGCCTGATTTATTTGGTTTTTGTTAATTATATCTATTAGATTTTAAAGTCCACATTTGAATTTAGGTGTCGTGTAAGTGAGCACTATCTATATATATCCAGTCGGATCCATTTTGTACCTGTTGTACCGCCTAGACCTACATGTTAGACGACCTTTATACCAGCTTACCTCATAATTGACGATTCTGCGCGCGCAATTCTAATCGCTTTCACATCTGTTGATCAATAAAATATGTGCTCCTGTAGTCATGCCCAGTTTATGTGATAGATAACAGTCAATTCAGCGAAAATATTTTATAAGATAAGTCGCAGCCCGCCAAAGTGGAGCGATAAAAAATATGCTATCAAAAGTCTAGACTATTCCGATTAAATTTCAATTTAAATGTAATCAAAGCAATTATAACAAAAAGCGTCAAACATCACCACACCGTACTATATCTAAACAAAACAAATCAAGCTGTTTGGCATGACTACACAAGGGGCGAACAGTTTTCGTTCAAGCTACAACTTTAAAGCAATTTTATATCTCTGTCTGTAATTCCAGTTCACCTATCAACAGTCAGCTTATAGATAAAAGTTTGTATTAACATCCGTACGTTAGCTAATTCTAACTCACTGTAGTTATCAGTAGCTGATAAAGGCCTAATCCATTTCACGAGAACTAGTTTCTATGCAAGTACTATCAGCTTACGCCCGAATATTGAAACTTTACTTATGAACCCACTTCCTCAGATTTTTGTCTTCGTCAGTCGGCGCATCGGTTAATATGTCTGTCCTGCTTGCGCGCAATTGAGCATTTCAGAATTCGGACGTTAGCATGTTAGATGCAAAGATATTATGCATTGTTTACCGTTGTTGTAAAAGTCAATAGTCTTTGTAAAGGTTTTCAAAGATGACTCTTTACATTAGAAGTCTGAGCTATTTCAGTTTCAGAGACAGATAAGAGATAGGTTGCTCTGTTATGGTGCTCCCACACTGCTGTTATATAATGTTAAGTAACGTTAGTAAACATTTGTTAGCTAACATTTAATCACCAAAGTCAAAAAATGTTTTCATGTTAGTAAATGTTAATTAACATTTTTGAACAAAATTTTGTTTGTAAACATTTTATACAGGTGACGGCGGGGTATGCGGTGAGTCGTAACACTTTCCATCAGTGTAGGAGCACTTATAACATATAACAGTTCCTAACAAAATGTAACAATTGACAACATTTGTTAGTAAATGTTTTAGTGTTCAAAAATGTTTATAAACATTTTGTAACAGCAGTGTGGGAGCACCATTACCGCCGGTTCTTGATATGGCACCTGAAATTCTAATTTTAGCTCAATATTCTATTTCGCTGGCCTATTGCTAAATTGTACTTTATGTATCTATGTCGAAACGCCTAAAACTATGATCATGATATTATTGCCCGACGCTATAGTATAACACCTACGTCTATAGAAAATATAGAAGTGATACCTATCGAGGTAAATCTTTACAGAGACAAAATATACTGCACGCACAGACCCTATGATGAACAAAGCTAAACTATAAGATTGAAAAGGCTTCGTAGGAAGGTGTAGAGAATCAGTATACCCAACTGCAAATCGAAAAACTAAATTTCGGCGTTAAATCGCAGGTCAGCTTATACTGGTGAAACTGAATTCGGAAGACCAACATGACCTGCAATGATCTTTACGAAGCATTGTTTTCTGTTTGTAGAGAGGGGCTAATCCATCGTATAACGCAAACCGACTGTACAGACGAAATATTGGCTATATCAGCAAAAAGCATGCACTCACCCTGGCGGTGTGTTTATTCGGCTCGTGAAGGGGAAGCGGCGGCGGCGGCGGCGCGGGAGCGGGCGTCGACACCGACCAGTCTGCGTTGAGCTGCGAGCCCAGCGGCAGGCTGTGGGACCGGTACTGATCCTTGCTGCGCGAGGGGCCAGGACTGCTGGCGCTCGCTACTACTGACACCTGAACACATTCATACTTTATTACACTGTATTCGATTTGATCTAAGAATGGTTTGGGATGTATTGCGTAGGAAAATTTGGATTTTTCAATTATAATTAGTATCTGCCTGCAGCTTCGCTCTTGTGGTAATCTATCTTATAAACTAATACGGGTTATAAAATTTTTACAAATTTTCAGTGCAGCATAGCTTAGCTTTCAACGTCTCGGAAACGCGATTTAGAAATGGTTGAACTATTGTTGAGGGTTACACGAAAAAAAAGTACCGTATTTTTTTCAAACCATACTTGTTTCATTTACTTAAATGTTCCCGCACCGATTTCAATAGGAAGATGGAATTCATGGAATAGAGTTTCTTAAAATTCAAGCTTGGATAGCAGTCGCATTCGTAGTTTAATTTCAATATGAAGTAGGGGACAACCTACTTCATATTGAAATTAAACTACGACGATACTAATATGAATTCAATTCAATTCTTTATTTCAAAAAATTAACTATACAGTAGGTTGTCCCACCTCCAACAAGTTAGTTACAAATATACCATGCGTATATTTGCAAATCAAATAGGCGCGAATGTATTTATCATGTTGTACAAAGAACCTCAATCTGCGATTTCCTCATGATAATTAAATTAACATAGATCGGTTCTCTGGTTCAATGTGTCAATAGAAAATATCTTCGTGACATAACACGTTTGATGCGTACGTCATCAACATTGAAAATGTTGTTTTCTTCAGGTTATTTTTCAAGTTTTTTAGTACGTTTTCAAGCATTTAACTAATTAAAAATGTATCTAAGTATTATATCAGTCATCAGTAGGCCTAACATGTGCAACGTTTCGACACGACAAATGAAATATCTCGAGCGGGAGAGAATGTTTTGTCGACGACGAGATGATTTCTCGCGCTGCACATGTTAGGCCTACTGGTTACCATAACACAACCACACACAAGCATTAAGTTGCTTAGTTTGGGCCTAGATGATGCTGTGTGGCATGTCCAAAGATTTTATTTAATTGACCTGTGAGTGAAATACAATCTTTTTTTTTTTTCATTCCATTTCATTTGAGTTTGATCGTGAGGTGTGGAAGGAGACGGGGGGGAGGCCTTTGCCCTTGGGATCATCACGGCTAGTAATAATAAAACAATTACCTGTGGAGTAACGGGCGGGGAAGGCATCTTAAAGGCCCTGGCATTGGTCGGCGTGGCCGGTTTCGCCTTGTACTCTGCACTCGGCTGCAGATATTGCATCTGCGGCGACGTCTGACGCACCGGCGCCTGCGCACGCGTCTCGTAGCTCGGAGCTGGCTGGTTCATACCCTGATTATTAACAACTATTTACTATAAACTAATATGTATAAATATCCTCAGATTGTTGACAGACAGATGTAAAGATGGCTTAGGTAGAGGATGAATGAAAGTCGTTTAACAAAACAGGTGTATGAGGTGTATGGGACAGCCTGGAAGGGGCAGACCTAGACGAACATAATTGGGACCAAATTGGTAACGTGTTGGACTGTTGGAGGACATGTACTAAGAATGTGATGAGAGTTAATTAGGCGTTCGCCTCATTAAAGATAGTAACAGTGGAAATCCGCGGTCTAAACCGCGGATTCCACTGTTTCTTTCAACGTTATTTTACAATGCCCATCTACCTATCTAAAAAAAATCCATATTACTGCTGTATTGGCTTTTTCTGGTTGGGATAATATGCAAATCTAGTTCGTGTTTTCTCCTTGTACCCAGCTGAGCCTTGGATGACATGCTATATACTTTGTATTCTGAACTAACTAAGGCAGGATCCACCAATGTTTATACATTCAACCCACCTGTCCATAGTACTGTGTATTGTTCATCTGCGTCTGGGTGGGATAATGCGCGAGTCTAGGGCGCGGTTTCTCCCTGTACCCAGCTCTTCCTTGGATGACGATGGTGGACGTATACTTAGTATTCTGAACCGGCTGCTGAAGTAGCGATACTGTCTCAGGCGCGGTCTGCGACGGAGGAACCGCTGTGAACAACACATCTGCATACGTTAAAGCTAGGTGATATCACAGATATAGCCTGACGAAAAGGAATCCTTTCAATGTTCGAGATGAGGTATCTGTACTTATGTAATCTGTGGTGATATAAACCCTTTTATTATGCTTGCTCGTGGTTTTGTCGCCGTGGTACCTACCTAATAATAGCTTATATGTTATTCCAGGTCTTAAAGTATGAATTCCAAGTTTCAGCTAACTCTAATAGAAGCTTTTAAAAAATGGAATTGGAAGATCAGGTATCAGATAATGAACGAAACTTAAATCATTTAACTCAATAATGTTGTAAGCTAAAATGAAAGTTTAAAAGATTTGAAATGATTATAATATGGTGTTTAATATAAATAGTGCGTGGCGGGAACGAACCACGCCCCCACATCAGGTCACCTCAGTAGAGGAGGCGTGGCTCCACTTGGCAACATTCCACGATTAGGGGGAGGTTCGACTTGGATAACACTTATCCATAATCTATCAGCCGCAAAACGCGTGCGAGCCTTAATTGTGTTCATATCATTCTGACGTAGCCTTGTACTATATATTTCCAGAAATCTATATGTGTAATATATATATCTAGTGTCCCGCCCCGGCTTCGCACGGGTCCAATAACTATACATTTAAACCTACCTCTTGAATCACTCTATATATAAAAAACTGCATCAAAATCCGTTGCGTAGTTTTAAAGATTTAAGCATACAAAGGGATATAAGGACAGAGAAAGCGACTTTGTTTTATACTATGTGTTGTATCTGTGAGCGCACGCGTATTATTTAGCACTATGTAGTGATGTAATAGCTTGTAAGGGAGCTGAACGATCGAGATGTATTACCTGCATTGTATTTGTTGAAGCAGGTTTCGGGCTGCGCTGCTATTTTGGGTGGGTTGGTGTATAACCTAGGTTTGCCGTACACATTCTGTATATCAGCGGGCTGGGCTTGCTCGTAGCTTATCGGTTGGAAGGGCATCATCTCCTGGTTAGAGATCATGTTGTTTTGTAGTTCCGACTGCGTGAACATCCGACCGCTATCGTACATTCGCATTTGCTCATTCTTGATTGTTTGCTCGGTCATTGGCATCATTTGTTGAGTATTCGTGGTCGTGCCTTGAAAGAAATAGTTAAGCTACAAGATCTTCATTCTTCAATTTCTTAATGTTTTCAGTCGTATTACATTCTTATCTACCTGACTTGGGTCATGGTCACAGAATCGGGTAATGTTTATAAACATTTCGTCGACCCGTACATTTTGATCAATATCTAAGGAAACCATTTTAAGCCAGATGTTTATATTTATAATAAAGTGATGCAATAGATTAAAAATTTTATGCAATGGGTTAGTAAAAACTTACAGCACGTCCCGGCTTTGAACAGGTGTACTAGTGAAACTGCCAGGATAAATAGCCTAACCATCCCGACAGTCCATTCTACACATAGATGAAATAATTTTTAAAATCAGCTGAGAAGTTTCGGAGATTATCTCCGTCAAACAAACTAATATAATATAAGTATAGATAGTGTCTATAGACTGTATATTTACCGTGCATATTGACCGACATCTGTGAGGTGGGCATAGTGGAGTTGGCTGTGGAAGTCTGATTGTACCCCTGTGGATAAGACTCCAATGACATATTGGTGCGGTACAAGCTGTCTTCAGAAGGAAGCGCGCTTTCTTCTGGCACGGGGGCTAAGCGCGGCGTCGACAGAAGATCTGCGAACCGATATGAGAAATCTACGACAATTAATACGAAAGATTTTGAGTTAGTCAAGAAAAAACATCATGTTCTAGCTAGTTCAAATAGCAAGAAGGATAAACGAAGTAACTGATTACAAAACAGTGAACAAAAATCTTTTTACGTAGCTGGTTACGAATCATTTAGTTACCAAAGTGGCTGAAGAGGAATAGAGTTGGTGCTTACCTTGCAAAGGTTCCAAGGTATCCATAAAATCATCCAGGTTAGGTTGGAGTGGGCCTAAGCTGGGCTGTATAAAATCTGCTAAACTAGCCCCCCTTGCTGAAAAATTAATTTCAAAATGATTTCAAACCGTCTGTAAAAATACTGAAGTTACTTACAGAATGTAAACTAGATAAGCATTTGATAACAACTTTGTATTGAAAATTAAACTACGTTTTAAACTCTTAATTATACGCCAGAGACGTAAAACATACTGTACTTCGATGTAAATACATTCCAATAATCAAATTATTGTTTTGATGGATTTAAACTATCAAAAAATCCAAAGCCCTCAACCGCTCACAAACATATTTAGTACTAATTTAATCAAACTGGTTCTAATTGTATTTAGTACAGTTAAAATATGTATTAGTTTAGTATCTGTAAATAAATGTGTCTATTTAAGTAATTGTTTTACCGATTTCCCTGCAGTCTGGGAAGGCGAAAGGCTGGTGACTGGTGATAGTTGAGAATAGTGTGTCCGTCATGAAGTTGAGGTAATCCTCATCAGCCAGCATGTTCCCCGCGAGGTCGCTGCATTGCGAGAACGACTCCACCGTGTCCATGTCCGATACCTACGAATTTAAGCATCTTACACTACTTCTTCTGAGGCTTACTATGTCCGTTAAAAGCGATTCAGTTTAGGTCCTCTTATGAACTGCTTGTGACGTACGCTAAGGTGGTGAGTGTGGTGACGTAAAGTCAGAACGAAAACTGAATTGTTTAATAATACGTCATGGTAAGCCTCCTGTTTAGTATTTTTTCACTATTTTCAGTTTACAAACACTTAAACGGGCTTATGATAATGTTCTTAACCATGATAGTTTAAAAAGTTTTACGATGAATGTTTACATTCAATCAAATTACTTAGTTTTAAGCAGGCCGTCTGGAAGAAATCGCATAGTCGATAAGACGGCCTTTTGCAACAACTCTTATACTCTTGTACACTAACATAGTTTTAAGTTACTCTGTGTACCTAATTATAAGTGTTGCAATAAATTTCTTATTATTATTAAAAAAAAAAAAAAAAAAAAAAAAAAATTAATTTTGTATTCCCGTGAAAATTACGTACCGTGTCCTGAACTGAAGTGTCTCCCTTCCCAAGGAGTCGCATTATATGAAATTTGCGCCATTTTTTATATTCTGCAATGACAGCCTCCGCTCGTCTCTTCCAATACTTCCCTTCCAATATCTGTGTCTGAAGATAAACATTCAGTTTATACAAAAAACAATTATGTACCTACCTACATTATTTAAAGAAAATCAAAAACTAAGCCTAATTATTACCAACCTATAGTTACAATTGGTTATGTAAAATGTTTGAAATAATAAAAAACAAAGTAACAAGCCTAAACCATAAAATTACCTCTGGTTTTACGTGTGTATCAACATCTAGCGGTGAAGCGAATTGGCATACCAATGTATTTTGTTTCTTTATGACTGAAAAACAAATAAAATCATTAGGACCACACTTATGGTGGACATATACGCTACGAGAAATCCTTACGATCAGACTGTACAGTTCGAACGGTACCGATAAATCGCTACATGAATGTACGGCAAACTGTACGTTTTATAACATTCATGTAGCGATTTATCGGTACTTACCGTTCGAACTGTACAGTCTGATCGTAACGATTTCTCGTAGCGTATATATATATATCCACCATTACCTACACGATAACATTAGGTAATTATTTGTAACTTTCGTGGCTACTTGTTCCTATTATTAAGTTGATGTAAATCATACACAAAATACATTACAAAGAGTACTTTTTAGCAACAACCGAGTTGCACGGCAGCGGAAAAATGTTATCGATTGTTACCATAATGTTGACTGTTTTAAGGGCCCCTAAGCGATCTTGACCAACTCAAACATTAGATCGTGCTGCGCAGAGTTGTCATTTTTGACGCACACTTCAATAACACTATAATTTTTGTAAAAGTGTGCGTGAGCTCGTGTCTAGAACGAACGGTATGAATGGTTTTGATACTTTATAAGTAATATATAATTATGTAAGATCTGTGCTTAGAGAATTTAGCCAACGATCCGTGTTAGCCAAGTGGTTTAGTACTTATCTCTATTTTTGATCAGGCATCAATAAGACCCTCGAGATCCTGCCGAAACAAATGTTTTTTTTAATTTCTTTCATGAGACTCTGTTAAGCATGTAATGTTAACATCTGCACAATGTGAACGAACATAAGTAATAAATATGTATTTGGAGTCCAAATACTCCAAATTTTGGACATACCTAAGTAGGGTAGTTTTGACTACCCCTTAGACATTTGTTAAAAGTTCTGATAAAATTTAGCCATACAGTCGCTCATATTAAATTTCGTTTTGTTATATTTTGATTTTTTTGTATTTTTACACTTATACGTTTAAGTTGTTTGTTTCATCATCTTTCTTCTGCTCTTATCCCACACTAGGTGGGGTGGGCCCAACATGCTTAATCTTCCATTCATCTCTATCATTCGTAGTTGGCGAAGTTCACTCCTCTCACATTCATATCCTCTTTCACACAATCCATCCAGTTTTCCCTCGGGCTTCTTCTACTTGTATACCCATTATTGTCCATCCACATTTCACACTCACCTCACACTCATAACTTTCTTAGTGATATGACTTTCATCCGTCCTGAGGTCACGTAGACCATACCATACTAATCTGGCATTCCTCACCTTTTCAGTCACAGGTGCCACTTTCAAGCTTCCCCTTACATTTTAATTCCTTATTTTATCCATTCGCGTTACTCCATCAACACATCCATCTAACCCTAGAAAAATAACGTTATTTTTTTGAACTGAAAAGATAAACTTGCGCCGCAGAGGCGCCGCACAATAAAATAACATTTTTATTTAAAAACTGTAGATGAATTCTTATTATTATTATTTAATTGAGTTTTTAGATAAATAAGAAGTTAGTTAAAAACAATTTTTATTTTATTTTTTTATTATAAAGAAAAATATGTGCGCTTTTATAAACCCTTAACAATATAAATAGAAATAGAAAATATTTATTTGCTCACAAAGTAGTACAGTTACAGAAAGTTACAATATTTTAAAAAGACAAAAAATTAATAACAAAAAGCTATAGGCTAAAATTAGTAGTTTAGGCATGCAAAATGGTCCTATCTCAGCATAATGCTGTTTATTGCGGGGGCAATACGCCGCGCTGGTGTTCCGATAGAACCGTTTTTGGAAATGCGGACATTGAAATCTTAGTTACAATCCTAAAATCCAACAACAAACACTTATATAAAAGGCAACCTCAATAAAAAGAAAAATACTTTGTTTATGTGTAAATAAAGAAAAAGTAACAGAAACGTAATCACACAAATACATAAAAGTTTCACAGAAGATAAACATGCGCCTCTCGGGCGCAACGTATGGTCATAGCAACCAAACTACGGTACTTACCGAATAGCAGCAGTCGTCCTTCGGCGGTGTTGACTGAGACGACTGAGTTGGCTTGAAAGCACACGCGTGTACACGCGTTGGATGAAACAAAACAGCGCTATATTCGTTTCGCAGGTGCCTCTGGGGCGCACGTTATCTTTCTAGGGTCATACACATTTCAGTAGCATACACTCTCCTATCATCAGTCTACTTCATTGCCCAACATTCTGATCCATAGAACGCGACAGGTTATGGTCTTATAAATTTTCCCTTTAGATTTAAGGGGCATTCGGAGGTCACACGTCCCTGAGGTCTGTCGCCACTTTACCTATCCCACATTCAAAAGTTATGAAATTTCATACAATATGTATGGAGAAAAAAAAGTCAAAATTAAGTAAAAAATAGAACCTCAATTCATTAACATTATTATGCCCTACATGAATCTGAAAACTAAATTTTTCCAAGTCTTATAGTTTCTGAGATACAGTGGTGGGCAAAACGAGGGGGCAGATGGGGGCAAAACTAAAAACTTTTTTTTACTAATGCAAGCCTCCTCAATACAAATCCGTTTGAAAATATTACAAATTCTTTCAAATTTTTTATTTTGCCCTTAAAAAGTTTCGAAATTTCATACAAAATGTATGGAGAATAAAAAAAGTCAACATTAAAAAAAAAAAAGTACCACGTTTTATCAACTTTGTAATGCCTTACCTGAATCTGAAAACTAAAATTTTCCAAGTCTCCTAGTTTCCGAGATACGCGTGGCGGCAAAATGAGGGAGGCAAATGGGGGCAAATCTGAAAACTTTTTTTTTCATCCCAAAATCTCCTCTATACAAATCCGTTTAAAGCAATCAAAAATGTTACGTAGTTTCCGAGATCCATCAATGGGGCAAAAAAGGGGCAAAACAGGGGCAAAACACAAATATGATTTTTACTCCCCAGGACCTCCTCTATACGAATCTGTAAAAAAATATTTGCAGGTCTTGTAGTTTTTGAGATACACCAGGGGTGGGCAAAAAGGGGGCAAAAAATGGATAAAGTCGGATTTTTCCTTAACTCGCCAAACTACCCTCTATACGAATCTGTTAAAAAAATATTTGCAGGTCTTGTAGTTTTTGAGATATACCAGGGGTGGGCAAAAAGGGGGCAAAAAATGGGTAAAGTCGGATTTTTCCTTAACTCGCCAAACTACCCTCTATACGAATCTGTTAAAAAAATAAACCTTCCCATCCACCATCATAGAAAACAATTTATTACGCCAATGAGTGAGTGAGTGAGTGAGTGGTAATGCAGCATTGCAGTACGTCCCGGCTTCACTAATGAAACTACCGGAATAAAATATAGCCTACTAGCTACGCCCCGCGGTTTCACCCGCGTAAGTCCCGTTCCCGCGGGAATATCGGGATAAAAATGTCCCTGTCACTCTCCATCCCTTCAACTACCACCACACAAAAAATCACGTCAATTCGTCGCCCCGTCTTGCCGTGAAAGACGGACAAACAAACAGACACACAGACAGACACACACACTTTTCCTTTTATTATATTAGTAGGGATAAACATCCCGACAGTCCATTCTACACATCGGTGAAAGAATTTTTCAAATCGGATGACTAGTTAGTCGTAGATTACCTCCGTCAAACAAAAAAACAAACAAACAAATTTTACCTCTTTATAATATATATATATGGTACAAGTATCAATACTAGTGTATCGCGCTTTGAGTTTTCTACGCTATCGATTTTGTTTGACAAGGCGGCGGAAAAAAGTGATACGTCCTCTCGCTGGGAGGACCCGGGATCGACTAATCGGAAGACGATCGCGCGGCCGGATATATAGTGGTTATAAAATAATCCTGTAAATTACTGGGTGCTCGAAATTGATTGAAAAAAAAACTGTACGTTTAGAAATACCTATATTTTCATCAAATGAATAAAACTCTTGTGTTTTTCTTCAAATACTAGTAAAAAATATGTGTTAAAGTGAAACGATTTTGTACTTTTTAAATATTGTTTTCATTACCTTTAGAGGCTATTTTTTTATTGTTTTGAGCTGTAGTGTATTATGAGAATATATTTTCAGGTCCACAAACGCTTAAAATAAAACATTTTCTCACATTACAATAGTGATATCCCTTCTGATAGACAGCTCTGACGCTCATTTTCGTAAAACGCTATGACGGGATTGACTTCTCCTTCAAAAACTATAATCAAATATTATGTTTTCTCTTTGCAGTGTATTATAATAAAGATTAATCTTTCTAAAACCGTAAAATTCTTTAAATAATCTGATCACATTATTGAGTTAGGGCTCTCGAAATACTGCTCAAATAAGCTAATGACGACTACTCCCTCTTAACAATTACGTAGGTACTTTACTCATAACATAATACAACTTACAAACTGCGGTGTGGCTGTGGATGCACTATTAGCAAAAATTAATTTAAGTTCATAAATATATTTAATAAACTCAAACGAGGTTAATGACATAAACAGGTAAATAAAAATACAATTTTAAGATCGAACCATAGGACCAGTTTCGAGATCCATCAGGAAATTAATACAAGCTTTAAGACGCCAAAACAACGACTACATTTTTGGTTATAACCTGTTTTGGTTATCTTTTCACTCGAGGCCTAATTGTTGACCTCTGCAAATGTAGGAGCGCAAGATCAAAAAAAAAATATTGATTTCAACACGGAATACAAGCACACTCAATATGTAAATAGGACTATTGTTTATTATATCGATCTTTATCTACCCGGGAAAACGCATGTGTGATTTGATAAAAAGGTACCTAAAAGCCATTTTCTGAAGAAGTACAAACAAAATTGTTCATAGGTATAATCCGGAACAGTCAATCAAATCAATTCTGCACAAGCTCGCCTTTAATAAATATTTATAAGAATTTAATGCTGTTTTATATCGCCGAGGGCCTATTATTAGTTTTATTACGTCAACAACTAGCGCCGCACACTCGTGGGCTATTACGAATACGAAAGTCCCTCAGACCACGTTGACATAAAACAACATTATAAATCGCTATACATTTCATTTGAATTGATAATAAAATCGAATTTATCATTTTGGAATAATAGGTACCTTACCTTACCTAACCTAAATAAAATATAAATGTTTATTTAACGTTTGTAAACATCGAGAAATGATTATACTTACACTGCATGTGCCAGCATCTCCATATAACGTTGTTTAATCTGATCTTGTCCTTCCAACGTAACTTTATACCTTTGAAACGATTCCATTTTGGGGAGGTTAGTTTTTGTCTGAAGTTAAAAAATAAGTAAAAAGTTAAAAAAAACGACCAACTTACCAGTATTTTATCCTTATTCTTCTAGTCACAAAATATTATTAGTAAGAAGCATTTTATCAACTAAGTTAACTATAAAAGTCCTTGAGCTCGTGAGAAGCATTTTGACATGAAAAGTATTACACAAATTCATAATTAAAAGTATAAACAAAATATTGTTATTAGGGGAAGTCGACAGTCTAAAAGGTAGATCTGTACTATACTGGTAAAACGGACGAGTCGCCAGACAATCAACAGTTAGCTCAGTTATCAGCGCCACTATCAATAGGTGATCTTAAGCTTTGTGCAAATAGCACCTTGATAAGGAACGTAGGCTCTATCTTATCTGCCGTTTCTACCTGTTTAAATATTGCGAGTAAGAAAACTAAAAAAATACGTATAATAGAATGTTAAAATATATTTTCGTTACTTGCTAATTAAACAAATGTAAGGCTACCGTGATTACTGATTTACGTACAGTACGAACGAGAAACTTAGACTAATCTAACTACTCAACTCACATGTGTAGAAGAAATTATTATAGGTAAGGTAAAAGCACCAATGGCCGACACTTTAAGGACAAATATTACTTTATTCTTTAAAAAAATAATGTATTTTTCAAAATTAAACAATTACAACTATTTCTGCTGTTAGAGTAACTATTACATTTTAACTTTTTAATGTTAAAACTTTATTAACTATCATATAAATTATTTAAAAATGTTTTTTGTCAACCTTGTCAGAGGCACCAATGGATGACAGCACAAAAATCCACATTACCCAAAGGTAGACACAGGTTGGAACCAATAGTAGACACTCTAAAATATGTGATACATACAATAAAGCGTTTTTTTCTCGATGTATAAAATGTATGAGATATGAAATGTATGAAATGTTTGAGATGTATGAGATGTATGAGATGTATGAAATGTATGAAATGTATGAGATGTATGAAATGTTTAAAATGTATGAAATGTTTGAGATGTATGAGATGTATGAGATGTATGAAATGTATGAGATGTATGAGACGTTTGAAATGAATGAAATGAATGAAAAGTTTGAAATGTATGAAATGTTTGAGATGTATGAGATGTATGAGATGTATGAAAAGTTTGAAATGTATGAAATGTATGAGATGTATGAGATGTATGAAATGTATGAAATGTATGAAATGTTTGAAATGTATGAGATGTATGAAAAGTTTGAAATGTATGAAATGTATGAGATGTTTGAAATGTATGAAATGTATGAAATGAAATGTTTGAAATGTATGAGATGTATGAAATGTATGAAATGTTTGTAATGTATGAGATGTATGAGATGTATGAAATGAATGAAATGTATGAAAAGTTTGAAATGTATGAAATGTTTGAGATGTATGAGATGTTTGAGATGTATGAGATGTATGAGATGTATGAAATGTATGAGATGTTTGAAATGTATGAGATGAGATGTATGAGATGTTTGAAATGTATGAAATGAAATGTTTGAAATGTATGAGATGTATGAAATGTATGAAATGTATGAAATGTTTGAAATAAATAAATAAATAAATAAATAAATATCCTTGGACATTCCACACAGCGTCATCTAGTCCCAAGCTAAGCAACTTAATGCTTGTGTTATGGTAACCAGATGACTGATATAATACTTAGATACATTTTTTTTTTTTTTTTTTTGTAAATACATACATATTATAGATAGAAAACACCCAGACACGGAACAAATATCTGCAGAACATACAAACATTTGTCCCGTAGCGGGGATCGAACCCGCGACCTCGGCGTCTCAGCCGAGCGTTCGCCCAACTGCGCCACTGAGGTCGTCAAAATGTATGAGATGTATGAAATGTTTGAAATGTATGAAATGTTTGAGATGTATGAGATGTATGAAATGTATGAAATGTTTGAAATGTATGAAATATATTAAATACACAACGAACCCTTATAGTTTTGGTTTGTACGTCCGTCCGTCCATTCGACCGTCTGTCAGTCAATTCGTCCGAGGCTTTTTTCTTGATTGACTAGCTGCGCCTCGCGGTTTCACCCGCGTAAGTCCCGTTCCCGCGGGAATATCGGGATAAAAAGCCCCCATGTCACTCGTCAAGCAAGTCGTCATTCCTTCAACTATCACCACACGAAAAATCACGTCAGTTATTCGCCCCGTTTTGCCGTGATAGACGGACAAACAGACAGAAAGACAAACAGACACACTTTCCCCTTTATAATATTAGTATGGACGGATGGATATGGATGGATCCATCCATACGGATTATTACGGATTGAGCTAAAAAACTTAAGCTGAAAAAATATATTTGAGAAAACCCGAATAGAAAACACATGTGTCATCTTTTGGGTTTTCCTCAGTTTTTGGGACCAATGATAGACACCCCTTGAAATTGATATAAAAACTAGCCAAAATAATAAGGAAATGACCATAAGACGTCGATAATATCATACATGTATCAGATAAACACCAACAGTAACAATAATCAGTAATTTATAAAACAAAATCATAATCGTAAAAAAACAATGCCCTTAAGAAAATCATTAAGAATTTCCGCGCTCATCACAATCTGCACACATTGATTTTTGTTTATTTAAGCCATTTTTAAATTTTCTTCTGAAAGTGTGTCTAAGTTTTTATCAACGCATTATTAATAGACTAATGTGTCTTTTAATATAATAATAATAGGAAATAAATGTTTATTTTTCCTAATAGAAAGCTTTTTCTTCGAAAGTGTCATCCTTTGGTCCACTGTCGGAGATTGGTGCTTTTACCTTATTTATTTACCAAATATTTTTTCATAACATACATAATAAAACATAGAACCTCCTCTTCACTTAAAATCGTTAAAAAATCTATTGGTAAGGCGATCGGATTGTACGTCGTTTTTATTAAAACACGCAGACACGCTGCTTTCGACAGTTACTTAATTAAAATTTCATTTCATTCTATAAATTATAGACTGGCGCTATAAATATTATAGATAACATTTATTGATTGAAAAGTCGTTTCCAAAATCTTTACTTTTGCAATGAATATAGCATCAACCAACTTAGTTGATCTAGGGGCTCATTGTAGTACATTACATTAATTGAGCCAATGATCATTTAATTTGTCGAAGAATGAGGTTTCTCAGATTTGATAAAACTTAAATAACCGTAATGAAAATCGTAGGCGGCTTTTTTCTGTAGGTATTTATTAATTGGTTTCAGTAATCACTGAGTGATAAACTACAGTTTACTGACTGCTAACATTAATAGTTTTAAATAACTCAATGTAGGTATCCTTGATCGTGTTATCAATAGGGCAAGTTATAATTGCATTTTTATCTGTGCAATATGAACAAAATAGCAAAGACCTCAAGATGGTAGGTAACGCGAGGCAAAACTAAATATTGAATTGCGTAAGATATTTCACGCGAATCTTGCGCGTGTTCATTGAACCACCTTAGGGCCAAATGGCATCATTGCAGGCACATTGAAACGCCTTTTGGCAACTTAGATAAATTGTAGCCTATCCCCCTTATGCATATTGGACCAGAAAACCTCTTTTATCTAATACGGATATTAAATCTGTTGCTATCTCTTTTCGTTTCAGAATGACATGAGAAAAACATTCTTTAAACCTATATTAAATTGTCAAATCTAAATGAATAAGAAGAACACTAAGAACCTATGTGTTTTTCTCTATTCCGAAATCAAAATGCAACAGAAAATTGAAAAAAAAGTTGTTTCGATAGCCATTAGCCACGCACGGCCTCCTTAATTTTCGGATATATTATTACTTACTTAAATAAATAAATTAAGAAGATAAGAAAAATGTTTAAAAAAGAGAGATTGGCAAAGAAATCGCGTGAACAATAAAATCAATTTGCCTTAAATCAAAACTTGCAGTTAATCCAATTTAGTAATAGAGCTAAGTATCCAACGCCTATTCTTCCCTATTCACAAGATATGTTACTTAGGAATGCTGCTGTTGATTTATGTAACTAATTAACAGTTACATTATGTTTAAATGTTGTTGACAAGGCTAATGACGTTTTCCGCAACGAAACGGGTCACCACATCGTGACGTAAATAAACATTGCGATGATCAAGCGCCATCTCTGCTTATTAGATTATTGACAACCAATTGAGAGTTCTGATTCAACTTTTGTGTACCCTAAAAATATTATTACTGTTTATTTCTAGCCCATATTGTCCCACTGCATGGCAAAGGCCTCAGGCACTAGTTTTTGTACTGAATAAAACTTTTAAACTTTAAACTTTAAACTTTTGGTGTAGCCAAAACGTTGTTGTTAATTGGAGTTACAAAAACATTGTTTTAAAAACAGATACATTTTAAATCATTTGAATACAGATGTAATACATCTATATATTCAAGGGTTTTAAGGGTGTAAGTAGGTACATTTAAAAGAGGTTTTTATTATAATACATATTCAGTTCATGCCTGCATTTTGCTATTAACTTATAATTAGCAACATTATGGCCCACTGTTAGGCTAAGGATTCGCCTAAATTTCATTTAGCTTTACAAATCATTTTACACAAAAATAATTTATTTTTTAATGTCAAAAACCCAGGCCTTTAACTTCTGTCAGGAGGCAATCTTTGCCCACACTTAATGGGATACTATAGTGCCTGGGACATTGTAGAGTTTTAGACTTTTAATCTCATGAAAATTATTAAATACTTAAATAATTGATAATGATGCTACTTCTGTTTACTTACACTAGTAGCACGTCCCGGCTTCGCACGGGTGTACTAATGGAGCTACCGGGATAAAATATAGCCTATAACCTCCCGGACAGTCCATTCTACACACCCGTGAAAGAATTTTTAAAATCGGTCCAGTAGTTTCGGAGATTACCTCCGTCAAACAAACAAACAAACTTTTACCTCTTTATAATATAAAGTATAGAAAAAATATGTTGGTGCCTATTTACTTAACATAGGTAGGCTTACTTATCAATTAATCATATTGTGTTTAGATCACATTTTATAACCAGCAACATTACTTTCAATTTATATGAGGTGTTAAGGTATGATTGGACTATGACCTTTCCCTGATTTTTATAAACACAAAAGGTTTATTTAATTTTTAAAATACTTACATTCATAAATTAAATATCAAAAAACAAATATGCAACATTATATTGCAGATGTAAAGTTAACATATTTATCTTATTATGAGTAGATCTGACAACAATGGAATATTTATTCTACAAAACAAACATAATAAGGTACCTATTTATTAGAGCCAAAGTGTGGTAAAGGGCAACAAATATCTGCTAACATTACATAAGACAACTGATAACATAAAATTATGTAGGTACTCCAAATAAATCTTAACAGAAATGTATCATTTGGGAACCAGTTTTGCTTTCCCAATGTGTGTTAATAGGAAAAAGAGAAATGTATAATCTGTAGCAAGTTTGATTGAATCCTATGCAACATAAAGTACCTAGCATAGAGCAAGTTATCTCAGCAAGTGACCTGCGTCTTTTACACAGGCTGTGATGACCCCCCTTATCTTTGCACACAAAATCCAATGGAAACATACAGTTTCCTTATATTTTTAAGCAAATCACATAATTACATTATGTCTATACTACATAATATTTAGATATTGAATAAGCAATGTGAAGCTTGCAAATTGCACAAGGAAATTAGATTAAACATGAGAGCCACATCCTGCTGTTTGAAAATATGTATGTACTGTATTTATGTCAACAAACATCTAAGTCACATTGCATTTTCATCATTATATTTAATTACATCAAAACTTAAGAGGAATAGTGCAATTCAAATTTTATTGACTTGTACTGTTTTCCATAGTGCATTTCTCAATCACAAATGAAAATGGAATGAAAATTAAGAGTTTACTAAAGTTTCTCTCTGTAATAATAATTTTTTAGTAATATTTATATGATTTTCTTGGCACTCACCTGTATGCTAAAGTCATACATTTAAACAACTTTGTAAGGGATATCTCAATGGAAAGTTGTTGGTGTTGTTTACTTTCTTCTTTGTCAGTTGGCAGAAAGGGCTTTGGTACTCCAGGCACGGTATAAGTGGCAACAACAGATACTTTTTGGACATTCTGTTCTTCATCAGGGACAGTCACTAAATCATCAAAATCGTCCTGAGCTTCAGCCTCAAAATGTGATACCATGAAGTGCCCCGAATGTATAGTTTCCTTTTCAGGGCGAGCTTGTCGTTTACCAACGCGGTTCATTATGAATTATTGAATTGCACTGTCTGTCCTAAAATCATTTCCTTTGTTGAAAAACAAGCTTGGATTGGATCGACTTTAGAACATTATTTTACAATATCACTCACACGCACAAAATGCACCACACATTTGTTTTTTTCAACTGACTGACACGACACGACTGACATGTAAATTGACTGATGTGTTGACATGCTTGACAGCAGAACAAAAAAAAAATTACAAGTTAAGATAAACTCAGGTTTCTATCGCCAGATCATCACTAGAATTTTTTTATTATGATAACGGGGATATAACCACAATCCCTTTAATTCTACCATCAATCTAATCCTTGATTTGGAGACAGATAAGTAGGTATCACTGAATTGTTATTGTCATTTCAGACTGTACGATTGACTTGACATTGACATTCATTTTGTAAAGCTAGCCAGTGACACGACAGACGTTGACATTGACAATAAAGTAAGTGATACCAACTCAATATAATTATCACTGAAACTGGTAAATTAAACCACAATCAAGCTCTCTAAAAAGATTATTTATTGTTTAGCTTGTAAAACAAACCAGATAATCATGTTGATTATCATTAGTGATCACAGTCTCAACGACACGATGACATTGGATTTAAATAAATTTACTTAAATCCAATGTCATCCAACAAATTCAATTTGGGAAAAACTACATTTATAGTTAGTAGCAATAAATTAAATGCTAGACACTGACAATGACAATACTGACAGTAACATTGATTACACAGACTGACTGACATGCATGCATGACAGAATTGACAGATAACTGCCTGCACTGCGATCCAACCAAAGAGATTATAATACTACCGGCCGGCGGCGGGAAACAAATAAATAAATTTAATTTTTGTGTCTGGCTTACGAATTACCGATACCTAGGAACCAATTTTTTGAAATACATACTTAATTAAAATCAGTGCTTTGTTTGGAAGTAAAATGAATTCTCCTAGCTCTAGAAACTCGCCTCAGTATAAAAACTTGAATAACAAACAGAAGCAATCCCCGAAGGAAATAAAGGATAAAATGAGAAAGGTATATTTCCAGTTTTCCACTGTCCTAGCTTATTTTTCTTACACATTTATATATTTAAAAAAATATATTACTCATTATGTCATTGTATGTCCTTCTTACTTTCGCTTTTGTTTACCTTATCTTATTTCATTTCAGAATTATAAAAGCAAGATACAAAACTGTCGTGAAATGTTAATGGACAGATTTCGTGGACCAGTTCCAGAACGAGATCTATGCAAAACACTTACAAATATTTATAAAAGCATGTTTGATATGACTGAAGTTGTTGAAACTGATGAAGTTGAAATTCTGGAGGAGTTGAAAAATGAGCTGGTGCAGGAGGAACTTGATTGGTATGTTTACACGGCTTTATACTAGGAGAGCAATCTATTGTATTAAATCAAGTATGACAACAATGTAGAATAAGAGTATGTACGTCTCTACGTGTATTTTCAACATGGGATGTAACATTGGGTTTTCTGTATATATTTTACTATGCTCAATACATTTAAAATGTTTAGCCCTTGGTACAGCACCTGTTCAATTAATATGACTAAAATGTCCAAGGGTATAAATTTAATTTTTTTATTTATTTGAAATAAGTACTTACTTGATTGGAAGGAAGGAAGGGAGGCCTTTGCCCTGCAGTGGGACGCTACAGGCGTCGTAATAATAATAATAATAATAATAAGTACTTACTTGATCAGGTAGACTGCGAGAGTTAACTATACTTGCCACCACCACTACTTAAAATGAACAAGTGTAAATCCATGGTACCTATTCATTGGAATGAGGGTAGGTAGTGGAGTCCCACCAGTTATGTTGAGTAGTTCTGTCAACAGAACTACCGGAATTTATTTAATATTTAGTTCTGTTCACATAACAAATGGGAATGGAATACCAAGTAGTTTGAGAAGACAGTCTTTTACTTACAAATTCAATATCTTTACAGGTGGCTAAAGGAGTATGAAAGATCACAGCTGGAGCATGTTGATTGGTCATCAATAGAACAAGATCATGAAGTCATTTGCCCCGTTTGCCAAAAAAACAATTTATCACTTGAAACTGGTACTATATTTTGTTCTAATTGCAAGATAAAATGCAATACAACAAAATCTTTAACAGAAATTAAGAGCAGTTTAGAATCATCTTTGGAAAAGCATGCTTCTATGTGCACCCATGAACCTCAATTTTCAGTGATACCTGATTTAAATGAGCCTCACATATATCTTATTTGTGAATATTGTTCAGAAATGAATATTGTGCTATGATTGTTTTGTATTTCATATTTATATAAAACTGCCTCAAGAACCATGCAGCCAATATGATTGGCAAGAGCCAGAGAAAAATTATAAAAAGGTATTTAGATTTGCCATATTAGGTGTAGTAAGTAGTACATTGTGCATTGCTTACATTAGTTCCCCCTACTTTATTTTCTTATATTTATCTTACAAGGATAAGTTTTGAGTTACTGGGCAAGACCATGTGATAAACTTGTTAAAGTTTATAATTTTCTAACTCTCTTTAACTTTCCATGTGATTTATATTGTTGTTTGAAGTATAATTTTTAGTTTACCTATTGTTTTTTCAATAAATTGCTTAAACTTTATATTTCCTGTTTTATTATTTACTCAAGGCAACTTCCTCTCTTACAGGGTGGGTATAATTAATAAACTATTAGGTGTAAGTAATAAATAAAACACTGGTTTACAAAATAAAAAATGACCTTTTAATTCAATTCATGAAGCATGGTAACAAGGTATATATTGTATATTATTATTTCTTTGTCATTAAATCGTCGGAATCAGAACATTTTGTTATACATGATTAAGTTCTACCAAAAGATTAGACTAACGGTAACTTGTATAAAATGTACATTAATTACATAATATGTAGTATAAAACAGTACCATTATTTACTGATATAATTAGGGCATTTAAATAGTGGAATTAATTTAGTATGTATGTAAAAATGGTCTATTTGCTATGCAATTATTCTAGGCCTGAAAAAAAAACGTTATTTAATTTTCAGTCAATCACATAGATTATTACTTAGTTTGTATTAAAATAGTGAACAAATATTGCATAGTTAAATGCTTTTGGTTACTATAAGGCAGTTTAGCACTTATCCAGTACCTATGTATACTTATATTCATTTTTTTGATTTAAAATATTTGTGAGTAAAGTGTGTACTGGACTAGCAAAACATATTGAGTTGTACTAACTTTTATGCATCCATGTGAAATGGTTTCAATAAATATTCTTCATACCTACATCAGTTTCTAGTCATTAATTAGTTTCAAATCATTTAAAATTAAATATAAACTACTTTGATAATCAGTTTTATTAACATGTTTTGATTTATACTTAACTAGCTATCCTTCACAACGTAATAAGTAATTAAATAACACCAGAGAATTATCATTATTAAATGTTAGACGAAAACTGGGAGATAACAAATAAGTGCTGTTGGGGAATCGAATTGTAAAGGCACATTGCATTGCACATAAAATATTTTTTCGAGGTACCTATAAAATAGCATTATGTATGACAGATATTAAGGACATTTAGAACGATGGATGTCCAAGAAACAATTTATGACATGCAATATGGTGTACAATTTTATTCCCGAGATACATAATCCAATAAATTAACTTCGAAAAATCTTCCTACCTGAACTTCTAGGTTATCGAAAAACTATACACACTTAAAATTCAATCTTATCACAAAATTTGCTACTGAATGGAAGGCAACAAAAGTTTGTATGTGATACAGTTTTCGTTGGTACTGAATACATGGGTTATATTTATAGTCATGCTAAGTAAAGATAGAACAAACACTAATATAGAAAGGTTTCAATTTCAGTTATTACAAACTAAACGCAATAAATTCTCCTAAATAATGTTAGTTTATAATGTTATTTCAAGGTACGATTATAGGTAGAGCAAGGGTCAAACTACAATATCGTATGCGTCAGTAACTCGCTCGCCATAACATCCAGATAAGTATAGGAATATTTTATGTACTAAAAGCGGCTTTTTTTAGAAGTACCTACTACTGGTATTAAGCACATCGTTTCTAGAATATGGCAAAATTAACTTCATCAATAGTGAGTTTGAATTACCTATGACACGCAATGCCGCACTCGCTACGTGTAACAAACTACGATTTTAACAGGTAGACATAAATGATAATTCATGAAAGAAAGTATAGGCTCGAGATAATAAGTACTTATTAGTAAGTACACACCGGAGATCCAGGCAAGCTTTGATAGGGAATGATTGAAATTGAAACCAATCGAATTTACAGTTTTTGTCATTGGTGTTATAGTTTGAAAATGTTGTAAGGGAAAATGTTTCTGCTTTTATTCTATTTTTTTGGACAAAGACAAATTCAACAATGAAATTCGGTCCAGCCGTTTTATATACTTAATTAAAAAGAATTTGTGGTAGAGACATTCAGGGTTGCATACATAAATGAAAAATAAAAATACACAATAATACACAACCTTTGAATTGCCAATAATTATATAGGTTTGTTGTTGATAGCGAGTGCGTCAAACTGGCAATATTAGTTGATGCTCAACAAGATTATTATTTTATTTAAAAACCTGGCCTAGTTTCTGCTACTTTTTTTAAATGACATACATATTATTTTTGTTTAACTTAATAATTTAGAATTTTAGATTGTTAAATCTTGAACTTCTTTGTATCAAGAAATGGGTGCACGTGCAGTTTGTTCATTGGCAAGGGATTATGTTACAAATTTATAAAGTACGATAAATAACACTACAACTTATATAATATTGTTTTCTTGCAAGCAGTAAGTGGTTCAATAAAATGCACGCATCAACTTTTTCTTTCGAAATACGTACATGAATTTGCTCATGGGGCTTCACTTCACCCAAGTTTGAACAAAGATATTTTATGTTAAGAAACATACCCAATTGCCTCCCCATTGTAATGTACTGATTAAAAACACTTAATAATTATGTATCGTATGGCATCGCCTAGTAAATATACAAAAATATAGTGTTGATAACTCAACTTATTGCAATTCCGTCGGAAGCCGATATTGTAGACGCACCCTAAATCATTACAAAACGATACAAACGATTACAAAAGCATGTTTGTTACATTAAAGTTCAGAAATAAATGACAACAACAAAACAATTTATCTAACATAATTCAAAATTCCTACAGCATAATATCATTACCATTTGCTATTATACTCGTACTTTCGTATTCACTTCAGAAAAATATTTTCATTATGTCCGCACACGGTTTTAGGGTCGCTACTTACTCACGTCTCTTGGCGTAAGAATAGATCCCATAGAGTGGACGGTATTGCATTTATTTTATACTCTAAAGCTAACTTAGAAGTTACGATGATTGCTTTTGACGACTTAGACTAATAGCGAATCATTAAAGGCTCACTCGGGCGATTGAATATCATAATTCAACGCGCCATCTATTCGATATTGACGTCATAACTACTTGAAGCATCTCTGACGTCAAATAAAGGCAATATCAATAACCCATGTAGGAGCGCTTTCACACACAAACAGTCGAATGGCCGATTAATGTGCTGTTATGATAAATACTAACTCTCTCCATAAATGCAAATCCATGCCATACCGCAGGCGTATTTTTACAAACAGACATTGATAATTAATCAGTGCCTCACTTAGTTAAAGTCTAAACTCTTTCATACACTTTCATTACAAATTATACATAGTGCATTTGAATTTTTTGTGAGTGCTCAGGCATCACCTTATGAGAGACAAAAATAACTTGATTGCATCAGGAATATTTTTTATAGTATTCCAACAATCTCAATATTATTTTTCTCGTGAACCTAATTAGTACGAATCTCTAGTTCAAACATTATAAAACAAATGCAAATGGGTATTTTATCGCGAAATATTTACGGATGGTGCAATCCGGTTGAAACGTCCAGATAATTGTTGAAACGTAGGTAAATATTTCGCGATAAATACCAGTTTGAATGTGCTATAATGTGTACTGATTGCGAAAGTTTTCCATTTTGAATTTGAATTGCAGAATATCAGTAGTACAAAACACTTATTCCACGAACATTCTATAGAACTCCTGGAGTCAAATCCAGACCAGAAATCACACGCTGCGGTTCTAAATCACCCTTACGCCGTGCAAATAAGTAGCGCCCTCAGCGCACCGACAATCTAATCTACAATTATTCCTATTGGAGGTACTTACTATATAGGTAGACCCTGGACGTCCATATGGTCTTCTTGAGCGTGCGTGTGGGCAGTGGAGGCGGGCACGGCGAAGTAGTTGTGGTTGTGAGGCAGCCGCGGGCGGCGCGGCGAGCGCGCGGTGATCACGCGAGGCTTGTGGATCTCGTCCAGCACAGATGGCGCCACATACGTGAAACCCTGCTCAGATATTACAATTGATATCCGTTTTTGGCTTGCATTAAGGCGTCCTTGCGACCGAGGCGATGCGGCGACGCTACGGAGTTGATGTAGTAAGCGCATACCCATACAAGTTCATAAAAAAATTCTAACCGCACGGGGCGAGGCGGTGCGGAGTAGGTGACGGGTGGCTCTAATGAGCTTTGACCTTTATACAGCAAATACACCCGTATTTCTATCAAAATGTATGTTAAGAAAACTGAGCCGCGGTGGGCGGAGTTTCTCAACTGAACTGAAGAATGGATAAAGATATTATTTAAGTTGGTCTTATAAAGATGAGAAGATCTGATGACGATTTTCGGCGTGGACGGTTCATCGATACGCAGTAAATTCCTCACTTTAGATTTCTACTACTATATGACTACTAGGTTGGAGAATTTGGGATAATTTCTTAAGCCTCCCTGCAATGTTTGTCTTCATGATAAGCTACTGTTCGCATAGCTCCTAGTTTTTATTTTATTTTTATAAGAATTGCTGAAAGAGCCACATATGTTGTCTTCATCTATTAGGTATTAATTATATTTTGCTTAGATAAGAGCAGGAAATAGCATAAGGTAAATAAAGCAGATCGACAATTATTTTAACAAAAGTAAAAATGCTTCCATCCCTTTTGTTCTCTCTATGGTCCAAACGCTAAATTATATTTTATGAAGTGATAAAATCAGGAACAATAGCAATATGTTAGATAAAATACTAGATTATATCAGTTATCTATCAATATTCTATAAAAACAGTACATTACCGGCAACACAATCATTGTTTACCTTGGTGACTTGAAGTATGCCAATCAGGAAAAATAGCAACATAATGAATATTAAAGCTTCATTAGAGTAGCTCAATGAGTCACTCTTTTGTACATATCGTAAAGTACTTGTACTAATCGTTTGTATTGTAGGAATTAATTAACTGAATAGTATAAGTAGTAGTATAAGTTAGATAAACATAACAAAATAGGCATCATTAAATATTTTAACTGTCTAACAAACTTAGTGGGGGGAGTTATGAGGCCGCCTGAAGATCGCCGTCATGGCTTAAAACCAGTAAAATCGATGGTCACCGGCCAGCTAAACTAAGTTAGTTAAGCTCGCATAGTTGAGACAGTTTTTCATATATGTGCGTAAGCCGCAAAACTATGCCAACTAAGCTCACTTGTTAATAGCATAGCTTAGTACTGAATTAATTTAGTTGGTGGTGGACTTTTCGATTATTTATAGTGACATTTGAAGCACGGAAGCGCTGTTATTTTATCTAGCGGACTACCATCTCTTGTGAATCAAGCACATGAGTATTGAGGTTGTAAAGTAAATAGGTTATATGCACACTTACCTGAAACATTAGGTTGGCACTTTCACTAAGGGTTGACTCGTCCGGTGAATCTATTGGAGTCTGTAGTGTAAACCTAGTATCAAACTGTGATACGTCATCCTCACTTGCCTGGAAAATGATAAAACATCACTTAGCAATAAATATTTCAAACTTGATAAAATTAGGTAAATTAATTGTGGCGAATCAGATGTCGCCAAAATTGAAACCATCATGATGATAATTTCAGTAATGAAGTCCCAACTATAATGTTAAGTTAGTAGCAAATAATGTTTGAAAGTCGTCTATTGTTGACAATGAGGATCTGAAGGAAGATGATTGCTCTGAGATTGTTGACATCCAGATTTAATTATATTTTTTGTAAACGGTCCACTGACTCCACTGTCAACTAATTATCAAAATGATGTATGCTTATCAGAAGCTTCAATCACCATAACAAACTTACTAATTTTGGTTTAATAGGTGGTTCCAGTCTTCTGGCAAACACATCCTCCCAACGGATATGTTTGAAGAAGGCGTGACCTCGAACTGCGGCGGCCCCGGCGGCGCCGAGACGCTGCGTCTCCGAACGCTTCATCAGACGCTTTATCAAATCACGAGCGTCTGATGTGAGGTAGGCAGGCAGCATCAGTTTAGCCTTCAGAATTTTCTCTATAGTCTTTGTACGATTGTCTCCTGTGAAAGGCGGCTGGAAATAATAAGATATTGCGTTAAAGTCATAAACTCAGGCCTTCACTTTTTTACTAGGTGATTTAAAAACGCCAGGAGGCAATCTTTCAAAAACAAAGACACAAGGATACTGTAGTGCCTCGGACATTGTTGAGATGGAATACACGTCTCTGCTTAAAAATCATTAAGCGTTAGGTAATAATATGCTACGATGTCTGATTACAAACTAGATAATTGGAGTATTGGGACAAATGGGATGTGAAGTTTTGCACCACAATTTGTTAAGTACTCCTTGAATAAGAATGTATGACCTGTTGCTTATCTCTTTTTAAATTTTTGTTATTTACTTACACCAACTAATAAGTACTTTTTTAATCTTAGATATACCATTGACTATATAACATCAGAGCTGGCCACCAACACAAACACAAACTAGTAGTAAAAAGTATCATAATAATGATACCCACTACTTGTGATTAACAATAGATTGTATTATACAATACAAGAGATGCGGAAATAGCACTGCGTTACTTTTCTATTAACACATTTACCATAATTTAAAGTACAATTCAAATTGTCTGATATAAATCGCGACACATAAAAGAACGATGAGGGGAACGGGAGAGGGTATGTTTGCGCATGGGTCACTCGCTCACGCGCTAAATCAATGGTGTGAAGTGCGCCGCGTCACCCCTCCACCAATCGAACCTAAGATTCCTTATATCGTCTACAGCGCAGGTTTTCCCCTCAACGTTCTTCTTACGCGGCGCGACCTATACAAAATTATGATGTCTACCTGACCGATCAGCATGTCAAACATCAAGGCACCAAGGCTCCACCAGTCGACTGCTTTACCATGACCACTTCTGGTAAGGATTTCTGGAGCCCTATTCAATGAAAGATAGTTTACACAAGATTTCTTTAAAGAACAAAACCAAATACACAGATTTTAGGTAATCCAAGATATCCACAAAAGATAAGAGAGCAAGAAGTCGTAGGCATTTAAATACTTTTTTAGCTTGTCTATAATATAATAAAGAATATAAAAATAAAAGTACTTACATATACTCAATAGTACCACAAAATGTGTGTGTGACTATTCCCTCCTGAATATGTTCCTTACACAGTCCAAAATCTGTGAGTTTAACATGTCCCTGTGCATCTAGTAGCACATTCTCCGGCTTCAAGTCACGGTATATTATACCTAGACTGTGTAAATGTTCCAATGCTAGTATTATCTCCGATAAATAAAAGCTGTAACAATAAGTATGACATTCATTAATTGTATTCCAATTAAACCTATCTACTTAGTGCTTATCTAAAGCAAGTTATGACATAATAGTAATGAACATTATGAAGATATGTTAATGTAGATGTTTTTGTTTTAATTTTGTATGGTTTATGTACTTATATGGGCTTAAAATTAAATCTAGTATTCTAATTTTACAGAGATTTAGGATATCTTATAAATTCCATCCTAAGTTTATTTATGATAATTATTTTGTACATTAACATTGGAACTTTATTTCTTCTTTTTGAGCCTACAAGCTGTTTAGGAAAAGAGTGAGGAGCTTATATTGGTTTAATTAACATCATGTTCAACTCAGCTTAAACATTCCAGAGTCAAAGTCAGAAAAATGGAAAAAAACATATTTTTATTAGCACTAACCTGGCAGTATCTTCCAGAAATATACCTTCTCGTTCAAGGTGCATAAAAAGCTCACCACCACTCAGGTATTCTAATATTAAATATAATTTACCACCAGTTTGAAAGGCATACACTAATTCCACTATAAATGGGTGCTGAAACAAATGTTATATTTATTTTACTAAATATCAAATGAATTAAATGTTAACCTACATGGATGAATGATGTAGAGTTGCATTGTTAAATAAATATAGGTATCTTTATTTTAAAGTAAGTAATGATATGGCTATGTTATGTATTCATGGGATTAAGAACTTATTCTGATGTTCATTATTTGTTTTTTTTGCAATTTTGGCAAACAAAAACATAATAATAGCATAGCATACCTTCACAGCTTCCAAAATGTTTCTCTCAGCTTTAGTGTGAGCTGTATCCTTTTGATTGCGCACTATGGAAGCTTTTTTGAGTACTTTCATGGCAAAATGTGCCCCGGCATCAGCACCTGTGATTTTACGTACTTGGAATACTTTGCCATATCCACCTTTGCCAAGTACTTTACGAAGTTCAAAGTCTTGAGGTCCGAGACGCTTGCACTGCCCTGGGTTCACATTGTCTTCACACAGCTGGATTGTCTCAGAACCTTCAGCGCTAAAAATTCATAAAGATAAGCAATCCTTCTACCTTCAATGACAAGTATAAGTTGTTGTTCACATGCATTTTCATTTACTTACTTAACAATAGTGTTAACATGAAGTTCAGGATCATAGTCTACCTGCAAGTTGCAATTAAAATGTTATCAGAAGATATATTTGAACTATCCTGCAATGTTACCTAATTGTAGTAAATCTAGGGAGTTAATTTACTTAGGAATTGTAATGCTAAAGCATCTGATTGAGTAACATGAGAGTTTATGACGCTAGTATTTATAAAATACCACAACTGCGACGAAATGTATCCTTGACCATCATGAGAAATAGAACAAGGTTTTAGGTTAGGTTGTAGGTAGAACAAAGTGGTAAAAATGAATAATGTGTACCTCATCAACATCTATAATGTCGTCTTCGTCCGAGTCTCCAACAGTTACAGTATCTACATCTAAATCCAAATCAAAAACACCAGCCATATAGGATGACATTTCAAGAAATATCACATCAGCAAGCACTGTTATTGTGGGATTGCAAGGATACTTTACAAAAGGAACTGTCCTACTTGCTAATAAAATTGCTTCACTGCTGCTCCGTGTGTTCTGGATTGTTTCTAAAATAAACTGAACTCCAATGAAGCTCCTAATTACTTTTAACTTGACCAGAAAATAAGAAAATTCTATAAATTGTAGACGACGAACACTGCGTTGCGAAAGTCAAAATTCATTCACTTCACAGGTTCACACTTCACAGAATGAATGACAAGACAAGCTCAACCGGAGCGGAGATGCGAACGAATGAATAGCATAGATAATCTATATATATGAATAATAGGGAACAAAGAACGACCAATTGTCAAAAATAAAATACAGATTACATATCAAGTTAGGGTGGTTTCACACGTATCCAGTAGGTCTTTTGTGAACATTTCCATCAAAATGGAACTATCTATTGAGAATGTGGTGTTATTTTTTATGTTGCAAGAAAGAAAGACCAAAGGTATACTTTGAGTAAAGCACAAAATAAGATTAGATAGAATCGTAAATATCAAGTGACCTAATGACAGATGTGATGACATAATGTCATTGACATTGAAAAAGTGTCCATTCGTAAGGGATAAAATAAAATATGGCTTAAAGATTAAATAAAATAAACTCATGCTAGGTTAGCTGATTCGAAATAAAAGAGTGAGTGGGACGGAATTAGGTAAGAAGGAAGGAGAGCTAAGATAGTATTCTGTCTGACTGAAGTGAGGGGTGTAAACATTTATAAATTTTGTATTTTTGCAGTAAAACAGATTTCAACAATCTTTGCATTTGTGTTAACTATTATAACCGCACAAATGAAATCAAACAATGGTATTAGAATCACTGGGATAACTTTTACGTAGTGAAGAAACCTTTCAATGGCTAGTGACAGCGACAAAAGTTCGAATAATCAAAACTTGGATGGATCTCTGAAATTATCAAAGAAGCACGGCAACGGTGATAATATTGGTAAGTTTCATAAACTAAATTCGTATTTAGCCGTGATTTAATAAATTTATTAGAGTTTCTGACTCAATATCATACATAACCCTCTAGCAAGGTAAAACCAGTAAAGGCAATGCCAACAACATTATGTATTCAGCAATAAAGTAGACTAAATTCAATACAGTAGGTACATATTCAAGCAACAAAAATAATCTAATTGCTCTCTTCTCTAATAGGAAAAACAATACCTACTGTCTGTTATTAAATTAATCTACTCACAATGATGATCCTTATGCTTATACATGTTTTGTAGCCCTGCCTGTTAAAACCTCTTGTAAATGGTATTTAATATTTTTTGCTTTGGTCTTTAATTTAAACATAAAGAGCAATTTATATTATGAAAGAAACTCTAATCTTCTAGCAAGTTCATTGAAAGCCGTCAGCTTAGTTTATCGGAGTTGTTCGTTACCTTTTATCACACCTACTTTAACTATGAATTAATTATGATTCATACAAATGTTCAAGTTGTATGATCATGTTTGAGTTGTGTGGGAGAATTGGCTAAAAAATATTTTCTTACTAACAATTTTTTGTATCGCTTTGAAGAAACTTTGACAATCATTACGTGCTCCCACACAAATCCGCGATGCGACGCGATGCGAGCTCGCATCGCAGAAATTCGCATCGCAAGTTTCTGCGATGCGACGCGATGCGACGTCGCGCGAATTTGTGCGACAAGCCGTTTAGTAGGGCGATGTAGGAATGTGCGATGCGAAGCAGATCGCAAATTCTTGCGATGCCATCGTGCGAATTCGCGCGATATCGCAGATTTTGACAATGCGACGCGACGTCGCGGTTTTGTGTGGGAGCCCTAAACAGTTATTGTACTTTTATTTTTATTTGATTGCATTATCAAAATTAAATTATTTTTTATGGTATTCTCTAAAATAAGTAATGTAGTTTTATTGTACAACAACATTAGGTTGCTATTCTTCAAAATCTAAAATGTTAAAGGTATTACAAAACAAAATTAAAATTGCATTATTGTACTATTCCTAACATCATACTGCTATTTACTAAAATGGTGCAGATTTTAATGGCATAGACAGAAACACATTTTCTAACATAAAACAAGGATAGAAGCATTGAAGTATAGCAAGTGTGACAGAGACAAGTGCTAATGTGGCAACATCAAAATATATTTCTGGTAAGTGACTGTCATAGCATTGCTGTCAGTGATCAAGCAAATTTTTCCAAGTTTGTGTTGTTTAGTGTTATTGAATCCAAAGTACTCTGTGAATGAATCTCACTACATTTAAATGGAAGCAGGAGTTCTTCTAGCCATGGCCACAACATTAGAAGACAGCTCAACAGAAAGGATACCACAGATGCTAGAAGATATCCTCAAAAGAATAGCACCACAAACTAAAACAGATACAATTCAGAAAGATTACTTATTTATAGTTGTTATTGTCTCAATGATTGAGAATGGATTTTTGCTTGTTGATAAAGAGTACCAAATAACGGAGCACACTACAATAAATGCTAAACAATTAGCCAAATGGAAGAAACAATCAGGAATTTATGAGGCATTATTTGTTTTGGGTGGTTTTAAAAATATTTCAACAAAACTTATTATGATTCCTTTAGGTGCAATGGTGCTTGTGAATGTAGTCATAGATGAGTTTGATTCTGAAACATACTCTGTTTGTTTGCCTGTAAGCAGATATGTCGTCTCACCGCAAGCTACTACTATTCCCATGATATTCCGAGACCTCAAGCAATTCTCGCAAACATTTAAAAATAAAGTATTGACTGCTGTGAAAAGCAGAATTTTAACCCACCATGGCTTTGCTAGTGCAAGCCTTATAGGATTACCTGAAGAATTGCTTTTTAAAATAATGCTAAACCTTCAAGTCAAGGATATTTTGAATGTATCAAAGAGTTGCATGTCTTTAAATATGGTGTTACAGTCAGATATTCTCTGGCATGATATGGTGCGAAGAGATTTTGAAGAATATGACAATGAGTCACAGCCACAAGACGTAGATTGGAAGGAAATTTACAAAAAAACATATATTTCAAAGTTTGATCAACCTCAAAGAATGGTGCGGGAGGCAGCAGGAACCCTTCATGACTTTATGGATTATTCAGATTATGTATCTTATATTGACAATCCCATGTGGAATGTTATTATTTAGTTATCAACAAATATAAACTTTTACACAGAAATTATTGTGTTTTAAATCACCTGTAGGTACCACATCTACAAGATTGTTATAATACATATAGGCTTTGGTTACCATGGTACATACCTCAGGTGTGTATATCCTAAGTTTCAGCCAAACCTATTCAGTAGTTTTATGTGAAAGAGGAACAAACTTCCTTTACATCCTTATAAACTTATGCAAAGAATAAAAAGATAATACAAAGAAATGTGAATGTGATTCAAAAGCTATTACTTAATACTATCTATGTGGGTGTTGTCTGTGCTCTGTTTTTATTATATATTTGTATTCCTTGCTTCAAATTATATTAAAAATTGATGCCGAATGTTAATACTCTGTACATTAATCTTACCCCGCTTAAGTAAATTCTTTGTATCATAATCATCATTTTGACTTGGTGTTATCAAGTATTATTCAATAAGGCTTAACAGTTTTTTGCTATTACCATCGGTACCGTGGGTCTTGTAAGTCTTTTATTCATGTTAAGGTCGCGACCTAATCCCCTGTCGACCTGGATTTAACTAGAACTAGCAGATCACCAGTTAACCACATTTGTATGCAATGTTTACTTGTCCAAAATGTAAGGGTGTTTTTTTCTGAGTCATTATACAAAATTCATTCTCTGACTGCAGCCTTACTCTACAAATCAACTATGTATTGATACTAATGTCGTGCAATTTTTAAGGTTCTACTTATAATGGTGTGAATATTTCACCAATCTAAACAAAATTATTGAAATTGCCAATTAGATTGTTGTATAATAATCATCATATTTCGCTTTTAATTTAAGAGTACACCTCTGATTCTATAGGTAGGTATAGGTACTTACCTAAGCTTATAAGGGCTTTAGGTAATTTACCCTAAAGCATAAGTGCGTCCATGTCAATTTACAGAAACCTTTGTTTATAGGTCAGCACGGGGAAAAAAACAATTTGGATGTTGTACCAGTGGGAAAAGGTGGACGCAATTTATCAATACCGTTCGACTCAGCAACTGTTAATGGGGAGATAAGTAAGTAAGCTTAGTCCTATGAGTATAACAGTTATTACGTAACGGCTAACTATTATTTTAGGTTCAGAATAAGTAGGTAACTACGTATGAATGAACGAAAATACTAATAATTGTACAATGGGCGTTCTTATTGCTAAGAAGCTCCGTAGAGCGAATAAATGTAAATGTAGTTCAAACGTAAATGGGGTATTAAAAATGAAAGTCTCGTAAGTAAGTGAACCACATTTTTATTCTAGCCTCTTAAACACACAGTAAACCTAAATAAGTAGATACAAAGGTACATACATAATTAGGGATTGCTACGATGGCAAACTGACTAGTATAATAAAGTAGTACATATACATGAATTATCTAGTCGTTAATCACAAGGACACGGCTATAAAAGTCGGACAATTTTTATTCAATCAGTAGCGTTTTATACTCTCGGTAAGTTAGAGAAATAGTATTCGTTACCTACATGTATTGATTCTGTCTGCACTGTACTGAACAAGGCTTCCGCAAATCGCATTAGTTGCATACAACGCTGGTTATGACTGAGGATTACATAGCTTGTTTGGTATTTAGTATCTGCCTGCCTATAGAAATCACGGCTTAAAATTAAATCGTCCGTCCAAATCAAGTTGAGCATTCGCTGGCGATCTACGTGTGTGACTATTATTTCATATGTTGAGTTTTCTAGGTGTGTACATTGTACAGTATCCTCATTTCCCTGCGCCATATATAACTTTACTGACTATAACTTGTTGAACTAAACAAACATTGAATTTATTTTAGAACCTCGCTAAATTTTAAGGGCCCTGTGCTGGTAATATTGAAAAAATGGTTTTGAATTATAATCAATGACATTACTGACTTTTTACGTAGTCCTACTCACTGATCATCAAGTCCTACAAAGTTTCGTTAAAATGTAATATGAGGCTCTCGGCGCGCAAGATAAATCACTCTAAGTTATTTCGACAGCTTGGAACGAAGAGCCTTATAAAATCTTCAAAGCTCTGAGTGATAAAAAGTGATTCGCAATCTGCGACACGATAATTGCCAACCCCTGTGTCGTCGGGCCTGCGATCCGGGAGAAAATCGGAAGGGTGAGAGATGCGCGCGTGGGATGCGCCGCGCAGCGTCCATTGGCTCGCTGTCGCTTCTGTGGCCCCGCCATCATCGCCGAGTTGACGCGTGTCGTGAGCTCAGTGCCAAGATTCAGCCGCCGCCGGGAGTACTCCGTTGATGTAGGGCCTCGTGCCGTGCTTGTTGCTGATGGGCTGGCGTAGGTGAACGGTGGAGGGCCGTCGGTCGCGGCGCGACAGGCCGCCGCCGCCGTGGCGGTGCTACGGACCCATGCTCACCCACAGTCGCTCCGACGGAGATTTCCCTGTGTACACTAGAGGTGAGCGTGACCACTTGTCCTGCTATTGTCTTTGCCGTTTGTGGTTATTTTATCGCAAATTTATTTCTCATTCACAAATCATTAGAGGAGCTTCAATTAGGTGTCCGTGTAGATTCGATAGCAAAATTCGCACATTGCCCCATCGCATTGTTTTTGGACTTTACGTACATGCAAAATGGATGTTGAATGCTTAAAAATGTTATAATTATATTGAATACATATACTGGTTATTTTTCAATTCATAAATACATTGTAGGCACGACAATGTGGCCGATGTGTAACTAATAGTGGCGTCGGAATGTCAGATTGCCCAAGCAAGAGATTTGTAAATCAATATCCTTGGACGCCTGTGTTTACAGCTATGGAATGTTGTTACAGTCATCCTTATCTTTCTTAGCTTACCGAAGATTTGACTTTTATGTACTTCCCTACATGTTTTTAGTATGTGTGTGAATGTAAACAATTTGCCTCTTTGAATAATCCATGTTTTACTATTGTTACTCCTTCATTTGTCTTGATTTTTGCAAGTTTCGAATAGTATTGGGTCTCTACAATATATTTTTAGAAAATATGCTTTCATATCGTACTTTTTGTTTAGGCTTCACTGCATGCATTATACGCTACGCAGGTCGCTAGCATGAAAACATGGTTCGCTTATTTTCTAGGGCAATATATACCTATTAATAAATAAAGGCTACACGCCTAATCTCACAGTGCCCTCTACATCCATTAAGCCAATGGAGTGCACTGTGACTATTCGAGCAGATACTTTTTTAGCATCACTCGCTCGACATTGAAACAATCTAGACCAGACTTTTGTTTTAGATGATATTTAGAAACATATTTTTAATTTTTCTCAAGGGACGTTATTAAATTAAAAACAGTACATAATTTAACGGATTTTCCATTATAATATAATTGACCTTGTAGCAAGCGAAGAAATAAACGAGAACAGGTAGGCCAATAGAAATATCATGATAAGTAGTCTACGTACTATCATTCCATTACTATCTAATCTTTGTGACTGTAATATCTCAGTTTTAATTCGCTTTCCGATCTACTTACACACTTAAAAGTATATTTATTTTTATAATGATGGGAACCTGAAAAGTGCATGTGTTGTGAAAGTTTACTTGCGATTGTTCCATCATGGATAATCAAGCAAATACAAGACATAGGCCGATAGATGATGATACGAGGAGTGATTCTGGAGTTATAGAAATCGAGCAGTTTGATCGTAAGTGTCAAGTATGTATACTTACATATTATTACCGCTCTTTTATTGTTTTATGGTTTTAGTGAACACGTTAGATGTATCTAAATGTGGTCAAGACCCTTACTTAATGAGAATGAGTAGAAACAAAAAGGTAAACAAAACAAACCCCTAAAAATATTTCTGAAATAAAAACAAGTTAGGTTCGTATACAATATACATACATACATACAGAAAAACAATTTTTTAAAAGGTTAATTTTAGAACGTTGTATCTAATCTAAATCCACATGTCATTTTATAGTCTGTTGAGTAGAAATAGAAATAAAATCGGCCAAATATTATAGCAGGTACTCTAGGTACTAAGTACGTACGAAGTTTATTAAACACATGATTGATTATTGGGTTTTCTATGATGTGTTTTTAATAAATAAAACACTCTTTCCTTTTTCCCTATTATTTGTGAATAACATTTAATGTATGCGATATTATTTTGCATCTAGTAGATTTAGTCCCTTAGATGATATTTTTTACAGTGTCAGGAGGTATATAGGGGTAATGCTTAGTTTTACTGTTAAACTATAAAACTAGTGAGCCTAAACGGTAAAGGGGTTGTAAAGATATTGGGCTTCCAAGGGGTATTAAACAAATTTATGCAAATACATTGAGCGGTGTATCAATAGGGCTCTGTTTGAACATTCCAAAAACTTTCATTTTTATTCTACGAGTAAGTGGTATGCTTGCAGAGCAAACCACAAAAAAAAACTACAAGTTATCTGACGACCTCTGTGGCCAGTGGCCGGCTTAAACGCACGAGGTTGCGGGTTCGACCCGCTGCGGGGATTGCATCATAATTATGTCTGCATATATATATTACGGATCTATACTTCATTTATTGAAACGAGCTAATAGGAAGAGATATAAACACACGTGATTGGTCGTCGAAAGTAATTGGATTGGCTAGATTTGACAATAGGCTACTTGACTCATATCAAATTTGACCCAATAAATTAGTATTTCCTGAAGTACTTTCCTTGCAAAACCAAAATATAATAATTTCAGTTAATCAAAGTCCATGATGCTTGCATAATTTCAATTTAAAAAACGGTTTCTTTTTTTTTTAATTGGAACGCTGAAAACGCTACGGCCATTATGGTGACGTCATTATTATCGGAAATAAACAAATGTCACGTATAACTAAAACCAATTTACAGTAATGCCAACTTTTCAAAATGTGCATGTTCCCTAGACGTAAATCACGAAAATTATTGTTTTGGTTAGGAACACAGGTTAGGAATGACGTCACAGCACAGACAATTCCATAGACCAATATGGCGGTAGCGTTTTCACCTGTTTTTGAAAAGTAGAACTTTTAAAATAAAATTTTGCGGTTTCTTAGGTCCAAAAAAATATGGTAGTATTTTTTTTGGTCTAAAAGAACAATTATTTATCATATAAGAGCTACATAAAATTAGAGTCAACTAGCCTATTGACAATTGATTTGACAATCTAGCCAATTACAAGAAAGATAATTATTTTCGACGACCAATCCCTTGTGTTTATTTCTCTTCCTATTAGCTCGTTTCAATAAATGAAGTATAGGTGTATTACTCTCTATACTATGTTTTGGATTTACAAAAACAAAAGTACTTTCAATAAAATTAGCATTATAATAGTCATATGGTTACCATTATCACAAGCATTAAGTTGCTTAGCTTGGGACTAGATGACGCTATGTGAAATGTCCAAGAGTATTTATCTAATTTGCTAAAGGCATGCAAATCGACAATTCGTTTTTGACCATCCAGTCCAGTACATTTGCAAAAGTTAAAAATGCACTCCTATAAAATCATTTGTATTTTAAAGCAGCAATAACTTATAGTTGCTCGGTTTCATAGGTATAACTTTTCTGGTCGCGCCGGTTTCCCTCAGGGGCGGTAAATAGTCGAAATACGGCGCACTATGCACACACCTGCTTTATTCAGTGCGCTGGGATGCGGCCGCTTCGCTTATAAGGGCCCCCGCAGACGGCCGACTTTTTGTAGGTGGAAAAATCGGTCGAAAAATAGAACGTACTGACAACAATAGTGCAACGCACACGACCTACAAAAAGTAGGTGAGAAAAAAGTAGGTGGCATTCCGACCGACCCGACACCGACTCCGAATGTGTAGGTCGTTTAGTGATGCGCTTTTCGGAATAAGTGATAGAGCTTACTCCGCAAGTGGACTATTTACTCCGAATTTTATTTGCGTGTACCTAGGTACACTTCTGGTAGATAAGTAGGTTCAATCATTCATAATTATAATTTATTGTTATTGGATTAATAATAATAATATTACAAGTAGGTACTTACCTAACCATGTAATTTATTAAGTACTTATTGTAATTTAAAGTAATTTCAACGAATTCCGCGGGAATATCAGGATAAAAGTAGCCTATGTATAATACCATGTCATTAGCTACCTACCTATATCCCAAAGTAGGTATACAATAGGTTTTGTAGTTTTTTCGTGAAAGAGAAATAACCATACATCCATACTTACAAACTTTCGATAAGTAAATTATAGTAGGAATTTTCGTAGGATTAGTAGAAAGAATTATAACCGAAGTACCTATATTTCGGCTGCATTATAAGAAAAGAAAGCTAGGTAGTCTTATCTTCTACTATATTATCTACTTAATTATCTTCCTTTGCAAATCCACCGTTCTAGTATTTTTCGATGTTGTCCCCTCACTAGCCACCTACAAAGTGACGGTCGTGTGCGTTGGAGTCGGTGACAAAGTAGGTGACAAAATCGGTCGAAAAAGCGACCTACTTTTCCACCTACAAAAAGTCGGCCGTCTGCGGGGGCCCTAAGCCATTTGATGTAATGTTTGCCTACTCCGTTATTGTTCCTAGTTCATACTCGTATTATGTAGAACTATGCTTGGCAACTTTAAGAAAAAGAAAGAAGAAAGAAAAACATTTATATACATCATTCACAAACATACAAATCAGATTCATGTACAAATTAATATATTAAACGTTTTATGTCAATTTAGCCATAATAAGCAAAAATCAATAATGTCTCAAATATGAGCGAACACTGACAATCGCGAATTCGAGATAGGAGAAACCTTTTAAACCTTTTGAATGCAGAGGGCCTTAAAAGTTAAGACCTTAAGGCCTTAAATAAAGACAAGTTTCAGAACATGACTCTAGATCCAAGGCAAGCCAGTTGGCCAAGTCAATTATGAAACATTGAACTGAAGTTGGACTCATCAGTTTTTTTTAACCGTATTGTGCTGTTATCTTAAACTTAAACCACCATATGTTTCATTATAATTAAGTAACCACCCCGTTTCTAGATGTGTAGTTATTGTCCTTGTAGTCTCTAATTGACAATAATCATTGAATGCTGCAGTGACTCACTGTTTCTTCATTCATCAATTGGACATTCTTAAATCATATCTTGACCTGAATGAAAGACGATAATTTAAAATTATGTTTTAAGATATGTAGTGAATTGTCTTGGACAACTTATTTAGTTCTATCCAAAATCTCGTTTTTGCTTGCAATAATTATGCATCATTTTAATTAGTAAGTAATTAAAGTTCATCAGTCCAATAAAAAATAACAAACAAAACCATCTGTTTTGGTATAATTTTAAAGTGTCAGTGTGATACTGATGACTGCACTCAAAAAAAAATCAAAACAAAAGCTCGGTGTGGTGGGAAATGCTCCGATCCTGTACCAAGCCATATCGGTTCGGTAGGATCATTAGTTGTTTCGGCGTTGATGAGAGCACTCAGATTCGCCAAGTCGCCAGTCGTCTCGCCACGGCTCGCCAAGGCGAGTCGGGTGCATTGCAACATGCAGGGACCGAGGCAGGCAGGCGAGCCCCCACCCTGCCCCGCGTCAAAGTCTCTGCCCGCGCGCCAGTTTGCCGTTGAGCGTCCCTCGCGGCGCAGGCACTTCGCTATGGAAACGTGAGTGAATTCTGTTGATGCCGGTTTCACGCGCGTGCCTTTACTTTGTGTTGTTGACAGTGTGACAAGTGTTGTTTTGGTACCAAAAATGTGTAGTGTACGACATGGCGACGCGTAGTTGACATGTCGCTGCACGCGCCCGTCCAGGCGGTGCGCGGGACGAGAACCAATAGCCTCGACGCACTTGATTTCCAGGAGCGCAGGCAGTTGATCGCCAGCTCGCTGTCTCTCACCGACTTCCTGCACGTCGGGGCGAAGGAAGTGGCGGCAGTAGCCGGTCAGTTTGCCTTTCCTTTTGTCTCATATAACAAACTCCACTCGCTTTCCTAACAATAGCTTTGCGATTTGCGAAATCTCAGGTTCGTGCAGCCACTGTACATGGTTTAAGTTTGCACTGCACGTTTCGAATTCCACGCATTGAGCGTCCGCTGAAAATTAATTGAAAGTTTGTTTACTGTTGAAATTTTAATTGACCAATAAGAGGTTCAATAATTGACACTTAATGTGATCTTATTATTTGGAAAACATTTATATTTTGATGTCTTGTGATCTAGATTTGTCATTTCATTGAAAACTTGTCCATAAATTCGAGTCAATAGAGAACCATTAACTTCGCACCTTCGTACTTTCTATCCTTGTGGAATAACACGCAACTAACAGGAGTGGTTTGAAACGGTTACGATATTTTTATGGTAGTAATCTGGTCTATTTCGTTCGTTCTGTCATAAACTCGTCTGCCTCTTGCTGGTTTTTTATTGCAAGTAATTTTATACTAAAAATATATGAAATACCTATTATTACAAAAACTGTTCAAGGTTTTAGTTTCAGTGTCGGACTCATCATCGACAATGTTGCCAATTTTAAATATCAATAGCAAGTTACCGAGAATGGTTGTAGGTACGGATCACGGAACTAACCTTAGCTGGAAATCTTGCTGACAGCCTTCTTGGGGTCATTCATTAGTAAGGTTAAATGTAAGCGGCCGTAACCAGATCGTAACTCTGTTAAACCGATATTTATTTATTTAAATTGTCTACTACAAAACTTTAAATATACGCGCCTGTACAAAATGTAACGTGAAAGTTACTTATTTATTACAAAGACAAAAAGTTTTTTAGATAAATACACTGAATTTACAAATTTTAGTAGAAGTAAAAATCTTATACGTTTTTGGTAATATCCTGCTGAACTCAACTAACTAATATAATAAATATCCTTGGACAGTCCACACAAAAAAAAATGACAATTAGAAACAGTGTACATACAGCTAATTTGTTAGTTTGGTGGAAACTACGCAACTATAGAAAGTTTTATTTGTCTACACTTAATATTATAAAGAGGAAAACTTTGTTTGTTTGTTTGTTTGTTTGTTTGTTTGGTTGTAATGAATAGGCTCAAAAACTACTGAACCGATTTTAAAAATTCTTTCACCATTCGAAAGCTACATTATCCACGAGTGACATAGGCTACTTTTTATCCCAATATTCCCGCGGGAACGGGACTTACGCGGGTGAAACCGCGGGGAGCAGCTAGTTTATAATATAGCAAAGAGATCAAATCACTGATATTTATCTCCGGAGCATTATTCACGGTTTGGTGATGTCACATTGCTGTTTTCACCGTCATAGCCATTTATAAATGTAGCGGTATTGCTTTCATTCATTGCGTTGTAGTTTTGTATGAACAAAAACATCGTGTTTTCACTAAATTATTGCTTGAAGTTGGACAGGAAAGTTTACTGCGAATGAAAATTCAATTTGCTTAAAGCACTGCGATTGATAAGGATCGATTAAATCAATGCGGTTTCCAATGTCGTCGAAATGGAATATTTTGATAGGGGTTTTCGTTTGCTATGAAATGAAAAACTACACAAAACTAGAGTTTTCTATGTTGTTTGTTAATTATTTATGCTAAACAGTAGCATTAACAAACAACATAGTCACAGTCACAATTCACATTACACCGAGAAGCGCATATTCATAAAATTTTATCAGTATTTCATTTTATCTATTCTTTCTTCCACAATTTTGGTCTACATACCACAATTATTTGATAGTAGACAGTAGACCAAAAAAACGACAGATAGATTGTGTGAGACATGATATGAGTAAGAAAGGAGTGATGGCTGGTATTTCTTACAGTCGAGTAAACCTCATCGTTTAGTTAGATACTAAACATTTTGAAACCAAATAGCTTTTTGCTGCAATTAATTTAACATAGTGTCTGTGTAATAAATCTTCATGTAAACATTTTTCAAAAAAATTAAGATATGTGAGATATGAGAGATCTTAAGAAATCCAGACAAACTAATGAAAATAATCAAAGTTTACTTTAATTTAACACATCAAATCAAATCATAAAAAAAAAGTTGTAAATACATGAGTTGGGTGGGAGCCCTTCTTTTAAGTTTAAATAAACCTGTGTTACAAGAGTCCCCTCTTACTCCACACATCAACCCTAGACGGGTTGAAGTCAGCTTTAAGTCTATTTTGGTGGCGCCTTTTCTAATCAAAAGGTCGGTGTCGGCGGCCGGCGGGCGTCGTATCTTGTGCTTGATACCACTCAATAATAAGTACAACTTGCTAGAGCTTGTGATATTATAACAGTCATAAATTTATCAAGTAACTTGTATTGTTAGTGTACTTACTAACTAATGTTTCTTTGTTAGCGCATGGACACCCGATGAGCATAATAATTACATTGGTTACGCAGAGGTTCTATAGGAACTTCGCATGCGATCATGCATTTATAATTTTCGCTATGCCATTCATAAACAACTCTTCGAAGTATTCAATGACTACATTATTACGCCTTACAGCATCAAACCCGGCGCTTAACTTTCGGCTGATTTATCATTAGCTAATACAAGTATGTATATATATACATATACATAAGTATGTATAGGTCGCTTAACACAATTAAAGGTCACGGTTTTTGTAAGTAAAAGGACCTTAAATCATAGAACAAGGTGAGGTGTAACTGAGGCGAGGACGGTCGTGTGTCGCCCGTAGGTGGGCGCAACCGACGCAACATGGCAAAACTATGACTCACGCCACTACTAATCAGTCATTTACTCATCGTACCTGCAGAAATAGTAATATTCAAACACAGCATCAATAAACTCGCCGTTTAAACTAAGGTTTCAATTACATATTTCGGAACCAATTAACATTGATATTTTTATAAACGCAATACTTTGCATCATGAAACTGTTGTGACACATCACGAGCTGAGAATTACAGGGATATTTTTGACATTTGATCCTATTACTCAGGGGACGACCATTGCAATATTATATTTCAATTTGCTGTAGGTATAATTTATTAATATTGTGGTGGAAATGGTAAATTACATAGAACTTTGTGTAGTTCGGTGGTGTAGTTTGTTGTGCGTAAAGCGATTTTTCTTTAATCTAACAACCTATACTTACAATATGTAGAGGAACATTGAAGTAAGTACATATTAGTCCTTACAGCTCGAGTGGTCCTTTATGGACTATGGCCTCATAATCATGTCTCATTAGTGGTGAGGTGCGTAAAAGCGTAAATACTTACCTCATCATTACGTACACAAATGACGTTTCTTATCAGCTTCATTACGAGTGTACGAACATATTCGTCTGATATAGGTACTTCCGATGAGTAATTTTAGCGAAGCGCCCAACACGTATGTTTACATACGAGTAGTTTCTTGAGAACTATTTCTGTAACTGCTAGGCTTTATAGAACCGGATATTGTTATCTCGTCACCCACGTGACTGTAGTAGCAAACTACTCCAGTAATATTTATTTGCTTAAAAATAACTAACAAGTCTTGTAGAAATAGGGCTCTAACGAGATATATTATAAGCGTAGGTACGTGGGAATTGAAAAAAAAAAATCATAATTTATATTTAAACAGTCTTCCGTTTCCTAATCTTAAGATCAATTTGGCTTTACACTCGTAAAAGTTTTTACCCAACTCTTAGAAATCTGAAGTTATTTCGACTTGAAGTGAGCATCAGCCAACAGTGACGTCGCATGCATATCAATTTGTGTAGTACCTACACCGTTTGTTATGCATGCCTTGTGTGTCCTCCTTTTCTTTATCATTCTATCCTTTTTCTTAACCGATTCATACATATTCGTGTTCGTGGTACCAAAAGCTTGTTTAATCTCCTTAAAGTGTGTTTGCCTGATTCCAATATCAAGGAAAATCGAAATATGAACAGTGATGTGGAAGCAACTTTTGTAAGGTCACTGGTAGGTATGTATTACTATATCATCGGTAGAACATACAAAAACATAATTGCTAATTTGGTAATCTCCTAAATCTCAAAAATAAAATGACCGAAATGACCTCGACATAACATTTTCGATGCATTTCGGAAGTCAGGCATCATCTTACATTTAATATGAAGTATAAAGAATACTGGCAGGGGCGAGAGAATTTCTCTTTTGTATGTGTATGTAGACTATGTAGTTCCCGTTGGCATTGTATTGAGATAGGTACGGACAGTTCTTAACAATAGATTCTCGACATAATGGGGCCATTGATTATGTGGATGTATCTATCATGTGTTCGTGTGACTACAACGAGTATCTGTACCGATCGTGATGGCAATACCTACTTACTACTATTTTTATTCTGACGTGAGAATCTCTTTTCAGATGACATTCTTTGTTCCACGTAGATGTTTTGTACAATGCTTTGTTAAAAGACTGCAGAAAACAAGTGTTCACACTCATTTATGGCTTAAATACTCATAATTTCAGCGAAACAATTGTTCGTATTTTGATTTGTAAAATTTTTTATGTACTTAAGTGTTTATTTTTTGGTTGCAGCAAAGAAACAAAATGGCACAGCAGTGCGCACGAATAGCCTGGGATCAGGCGCGCGCACGCCGCCGGCTGAGAGAACCAAATCAAAGTTTTCTGCTTTCGGCAGATTATTCAAACCTTGGAAGTGGAAACGGAAAAAGAAGTCAGAAAAGTTTGAGGCTGCTTCTAGAAGTGAGTAACAAATTATTTATGATTTTTTTTGCAATAATAGTTTACCAATTTGATTCTATAGCTGTGGGAAATTAATTTTTAATTATTTAAGATGAAAACAGAGAAATGATGACAGATGTACTTACAGAAGTAACATTTCAAAGTATATTTGAAACGTATAAAGTTTACTAACAATTGACTAGTGACCCTTTTCTTCTGGCCGACCACATTCAATGTAAGCAAAAAACCAGGTAGTTATCCCAAAAAGAAGCCACAATAATCTACCTGTATAAATGTTTGTAACAAATAATAACCTTTATATCTAAATTTGTCCACAGCATTAGAGAGGAAGATATCCGTCCGAGCGAATAGAGATGAATTGGTGCAAAAAGGCATACTTCTTCCTGAAAGCCCCGTCACTCCGGTACCCGAAGGCAGTAAGTACAAATGCTATCAGAAGGGTATAGGGTCCTTTTGTTATCAAAGGGATTGACAATATCATTATATTATCACAATAGCTGGAAGATATGCCTTACCTACTAACATTTCATGGCATGTGTAGATAATTCGAAAGTTCGATTACGTGAAGGCTAAAAAGCTAGAAATAAAAAAATATTTGAAGCGTGAATACGGCACATTTGCTTAAGCTTGGATCCCGTGGTGCGTTTACTCATGCTAATCGATTAAATAGCGTAAATACTGCAATTAAACATTATATGAGGAGTAAAAACGTTGTCCGCTAAGTGCATTAAAGTTGCAAAATGCTTTTAAGCTGCAGCTATCGCAGCTTATCCTTTCTCTATGAGTATCAGCATAACTCTTGCGTTTCATGAAAGTCATGTAGATGGGTTATAAACTAAGATCACGTAATGACTGTGAATAAGCCATAACATTATGCTCGTACAATACCACCATCTAATACGTAACTTTTATGTAGGTATGTATATTTATATTCATAGTTCGCAGTTATGCATACTTCATGTAAATTCTCTGCTGCGTTTGTAATAGATAAAGAGCGGGGAAATGGGTGAACTCTGAAGTAATCGAGTTAGTGTTGAAATATTGTAGTTTGATTTGTAATGCACTTTTTAAACGCATGAGAGCTGTAGAAGCTTATTAGTTAAAAAGTATGTATTAGCATTCTAACCACGCACGATGCGTTTTGTAAGGTCAGAGGGAAGACCCTTATTATTAAAAACAATTGTTTTTTTCCTCGTACAATCTGTACATTAGTCATTGCATCTTTTCCTCGTTCACCCGACCTTTAAACTAGAAAATTGAGAGGAATACAGAATAGGCGGGCGGACGGAACCCATTTGTGCATTCAATCATTCTAGATTAGCCGTTATTATTCTTGGCGTCATTATGAAACGGCTGGTTGTTCGCAGTGCTCGTTGGATTGGCATAGTATTTAGATTTGTGTTTGCTCTTGCTTTGATGGCATCTGTGGCTAACTCATGCATGACACGTATTGTGTAGATAAGTGCAGGTGGGCATGTCGTTGTTGAAATTCTCCAATCGCTATATTATAGCTATAGGCCAGTCATCTTAGCTTAAATTAGGTAAGAATCTCGGAATGCGAGATACCCAGCTGGAAAGTCAGTAAATAGTTGCTTAATGACACCCTAAAAGTTGTCTCAAAACCTACATATGGTAGCGTGTGCGCAACTATTAAATTTCAAGGTCAAAAAGTCACAAAAATCGGTTTTTAGTAGATATCTCATTTCCTATTGGTTTTTTGATATTTGTATGTTTTCCAATATTGTAGAATACACAATTCTCTACAAATTTTGTATAATATTTTTTTTTATACTGTGAACCGTTTTCGAGATACAGGGCGGAGAGCGCGCGGCACAAACAGCATCATTTCAGGTCAACCGGTGCCTCCGGTCGAGAGGCCGCGGGCGGATAGTGCTATAGTATAATCCTATCATACTTCCTACAATGCTTCTTGCTACTAATTATTGTAAATGTAAAAGTTTGTAAGAATGGATGTATGTATGTTATTCTTTCACGCAAAAACGGCTGGACCGAATTGGTTCAAATTTGGTATGTATATAGGTGATACCCTGTATTAACACATAAGATACTTTTTATCCCGATATTCCTGCGGAAACGGGACTTACGCGTGTGAAACCGCGGGGCGCAGTTAGAAGTTAATAAAAATTGACAAATATTTATAATCATTGATTTATCGATAGTTCATCAACTAGATTATAGCCTATACCTATACCTATATGGCGTATTTTCGACCGGAGACACCAAGTGATGCTGCGACCGACCGCGCGCTCTCCGCCCTCTGTCTCGAAAACGGTTCACCGTATAAAAAAAATTGTTATACAAAATTTGTAGAGAATTGTGTATTCTACAATATTGAAAAACATACAAATATCAAAAAACCCATAGGAAATGAGATATCTACCAAAAACCGTTTTTCGTGACCTTCTGACCTTGAAATTTAATAGTTGCGCACACGCTACCATATGTAGGTTTTGAGACAACTTTTAGGGTGTCAATATGCAACTATTTACTGACTTTCCAGCTGGGTATCTCGGATTCCGAGGTGAATTGCTAAAATGACTGGCCTACTACTCTTACTGATAGGTCTAATACTCGAATAAGAATACGCTAAATAAATATTTAAGTCCGTAAGGACGTTCTTTCTTGTCGTGCATGGTTTGACGTTTGCTTTTCCCATACAAATAGGTAAACGTCAAAAATTTCATAGATAATGCACCACTTACTTAATTAGCGTTTCAGTATTGGGGCGTAAGACTTCATTTGACAAACGATATACGAACAGTAAATTATTAAAGTATAAGTTTAGTACTTTAAATCAATTATTAAATTCTGTTTAATTTTCTGATTTCCGATGACGAAAGATGGTCAAGGATAATCAGTTTACGTGTAATGAAACTCAAACAGAGACGCGGTGATGATAGATAATACAAATCGTTATTAGAATAGTAACGGAGAACTGACAAATGAATCGTCGAACGTCAACGTATAATATATCGTTGACGTTCGACGTGTCGTGTCGTCACATCATATTATGTGTCGACGATATATTGACAACGTCGAGAAAAAAATGTCAAGAACAAAGGTATACGAGTATATACCCAGCACTGGGAGAAATCTTGCCGCGGATGATAATGATGACGTTGACATAATTTTGTATGATGTATGATTTTTTAGTTTTTAACAAGAGAGATCGACAGAATATCTGTGGTAACGAGTGTGAAATTGGGTTTTGCATCGCGTTCGCGAAACAATGTATCGGCCGTATATGGGAGGATGTGCGAACGCAAAAAATCGATTACTGTCGTTTTTCTTGATGAGAGTCGAGCGATGGCGTCACGTTATGATAGTTATGATGAGTAATTGAGTATGGCAATGTGTTGGCAACAATGCATGAGTATGAGGACTTCTTTTATGTTAGCTGTACTGTGGCTGTACTTAGTATTCATACTATACCTATTTTACTACTAACTTACTACTTTTTGAATTAAGTTACAAAACTCCCAAAGTGTTTAACAAAAACTCTGAACCTTTCGAATAATAAAAGTAACATTAAAATATGCGAAGACTTGACTGATTCGAAGACCCTTTTGTAAGTCGGATGCACAAACGTCGCTAGGTGGCGCCGCAAAAATCAAACACCAAAAATAGCCCGACGATAAAAGAAGTCATTTCAATGTTAGAGATGAGGCATCTGCCGGCTTACCATGACCGTTTATAGCGATTCAGTTTAGGTCCAACCACTTTTGACGTAAACTAAGGCGCTGACGTAAAGTTTTGACAGTCAGAACCTAAACTGAATTGCTAAATAAGACGTCATGGTACGGCTCCTGTGCTAAAAGAGTCGTTGTTGTGTAGACGAGGAGTTGTCTCCGTCGTACGAGGAGGCGCGGGGCGAGATGCGCGACGCCCAGCAGGAGCGTCACGCCGGCCTGGTGACGATGCACGCCGCGCTGCAGGCTCAGCTGGCGCAGCAGCTGGCGCAGCAGCAGGCGGCGCTCGCGACCGCCATAGCGGCCGCCGCGGCGCATCATCACCACCAGAACAATAACGTCATTGGTGAGTTGTACTTTAAGGGGCTTATTTATAGATTTAATGGAAAACCAACTTAAATAACAATTAAACATCCATACTTAATATTATAAAATGTGATAGTGTGTGTGTCTGTCGGTTTGTCCGTCTTTCACGGCAAAACTTAGCGATGAATTGACGTGATTTTTATAGTGGTCGTCAATCAAACTTCGTTAAACAAAGCTGGCAACTGAACATGAATTAAAACCAATGGGTACCTAACACAACTTTATTGAAAAATTGAATCGCAAACTAACAGACAGTGTTGCCAATTCCGTTAAATGTCTTGCTAAGAACGTCATTTATTTTGCTCTCCACTTCAATAATATTCAGTGTTAAGCACATTGAGAAGTATCTATGGAAATCTAGTTTGAGGTCATAAGTCATTTTTATCAATAAGTAGGACTATTATTACAAGTATTTAATCTATGGACTTAAGCAGACTGCGTAACAATATTTACCTACTACAATTGAGTAGTTATTTGGTTTAGAAGCGTTTAGACTGTGATCCGACTTACGGTATTGTTCGTAGAATTAGGGCTCAGTCACCATACCGATCTTATGATAGAGTCCAATAGAATAGAATCGAGTGACAGTAGCTCTAATTTGAATAAGCTTCCGTCCAAGGATATTTATTCTCTCATACAAATATAACTTAACAAAATGTACAAAACAAGAACTTGACCATTTCTGTGTTGTAGCGGACGAATATCTGATGCTATTTAACTATACACTTTCGTCTGTACCCCCTGCCAGTTTACCAAAGGACAAGTTTTGAATGTGTTTTCGGTCCGAACTCGAAGTATTATTCTGTTCGGGTTTTATTTCCATAACTTTTTGTGTAGTAACATCGTACTTCAGACACTGTAACTTGTGGTGACTGTTGTAGTTTTGGTGTTATATTGATACAAGTTGGTGGGACAAGGCAGACCGTGCAAAGCTGGGACGGGCTGGTAGTAATTAAATAACACGAGCTCGAACAGTTACGTCACTAATGATGAACAGTCGATTCTACCCTTTTAAATTTTGCGCGATCATGTAGAGAACATCGTATGAACAAGCACATCGCTTTACTAACAACTGAACATTTTCCCATGAGTTTGCTTTATTGGCTTGCTAATATACTGCATAATCATTATAAAACAGAATAGATACATTAGTTGTTGGTACTGCGTTAACTTTTTATTAGCAAAGTAACATCTGAAGCGCAAAACCTAGAGCCGCTAAAGAATATCCAACTCGAAAATCAAATACCAATTGTCAATCAATAGACCTCTGTGTCCACTTTTCTGACAAGTTTATTTAACTTTCATAAAAGCTTTAGGTAACACCAATTTATATTTACCATTATTAAATTAAACTGAATAAGTATGTAAAAATAATCTACAAATATTTAATATTATTTCGTAATGTCTTAGTAACAAGACAAATACAAGTAAAAGGCAAGTTTCTTACTCATCCAACATACATAATATCTCATAATTATGCATGCTGATAAGAATAACGAAGTGTTAATGCGTACGAGCATAATACAACGAATATATTATATACTATCTTCTTAATTGTACAAAGTGAAATTGTAAGTAATTATAAGTTTGAAAGTAGTGAACTTCGAAGCATAACATATTTAAGTACAAAGCCAACAACGAATTATTAAGCTTAATAACAGTTATTTTGTATACGGTAGTGCACAGTAATTATATTTAATTAATTGCTGGTTAGAAAACAGTCTAAAGTAGAGATCTAAAGCTAAACTGTACTACATAATTATAGTATAACTACTCAGGAATTGTACTCTACTAGCACCCTGAACCGGCTTTGCACGGGTATACTAATGAAACCCGGGATTTTGCCAGGACAAAATATAGCCTATGTTCATCCGGAAAGTCTATTCTATACATAGGTGAAAGGGTTTTTGAAGTAGGATGAGTAGTTTCTGAGATTAGACCCCTCTAAACAAACAAACCAACATTACCTCTTGAGATTATTAGTACGTATAGAAGTTTGTTTCTGTTTTAATTATAGATATATTTATAATTGGGTATTAATTCGACATCTATCTATATATATAACATTTTGTACTTATCTACCTTTATAGGTGAATGCGTGCTGCGTAGAAAATAATGAAATATAGTAGGAGAATCCAGACGATTTTTTTTTTAAGATTTATCTTAGTGAAATCACGGTTTCATTCGAGCTGACTATAATAATGATGTTGATTTCACTAAGGACAACGAGCGCTCGCATTTACTTTACACAGTTCTATAAGATATAAATATTTTTCTATGTCTGTCTCTTATCTTATCAGTTATGTTTATCAATCTCCAAGAAATCTTTAATTGCACTGTTACATAAATTAAGTACATGTGAATACTGTCTACCGCTAAGTTTACTTTCCTATCCACTCTATTATAATTGAGTTTTAAAACAAAAATCCTCAAACCAAGTACATAGTTAGTTAAATGCTTTAAACAATTATAAATTGAATAGATTTACTAGATTCACTCTTTATCTCTCTACCATTCGTATTTAGGTCAAAATCTTCGTAAAGACTGTAAAGCTTATAAAAAAGTAAAGTTCATAAAAGCTAGGTAATTTAAACTATTTAAAAAATCTGGAGCGCTCGTTGGAAGTGGGAATCACATTAATTATTTTAATCGTATTTATACATTTTATGTATAAGTATGAGTCTTTCCATCTTTTCTTTATTTCCACTTTCAATTAAATTACCTAAAAATATATTCTTTATTAAAATGAAATTACAACCACAAACGAAACCGTGACAAGTCCACTAGTATCTCATTATATTCCCTTCAGTGTCCTATTCCGTGTAATTACGCGCGAGTGTTGTATTCCCATGGCCAATTAGAAGCGTGGTATACATTTTGCATTTAATTTAACTTTATACTAAAGTGCGGGTAAGGCGTGACGCGTGGCAGGAATAGGCTATTTGACTCATATCAAATTTGACCCAATAAATTAGTATTTCCTGAAGTACTTTCCTTGCAAAACCAAAATATAATAATTTCAGTTAATAAAAGTCCATGATGCTTGCATAATTTCAATTTAAAAAACGGTTTCTTTTTTTTTTTAATTGGAACGCTGAAAACGCTACGGCCATTATGATGACGTCATTAGTATCGGAAAACAACAAATGTCACATAACTAAAACCAATTTACAGTAATGCCAACTTTTCAAAATGTGCATGTTCCCTAGACGTAAATCACGAAAATTATTGTTTTGAATACGAATGACGTCACAGCACAGATAAATCCATAGACCAATATGGCGGTAGCGTTTTCACCTGTTTTTGAAAAGTAGAACTTTTAAAATCAAATTTTGCGGTTTCTTAGGTCCAAAAAAATATGGTAGTATTTTTTTTGGTCTAAAAGAACAATTATTTATCATATAAGAGCTACATAAAAATAGAGTCAACTAGCCTATTAGTGGCATCCTGGCAGGACGGCGCCGATCGTTGACCCAGCTAACGTTCTAGACAAGTGCTTTCTGAAGTCACTTACGATGCTAACGAAAATTTTATAGATAAATAAACTTTTATTTTGTGTCACAAAAATAACATTAGGTACACAGCACAAAAATAACATTACATTAAAAAGTGGTAAAATGAAGTTAAGTATAAAATAAATGAAAAGGTCTTAATAATAGGCTACTTGACTCATATCAAATTTGACCCAATAAATTAGTATTTCCTGAAGTACTTTCCTTGCAAAACCAAAATATAATAATTTCAGTTAATCAAAGTCCATGATGCTTGCATAATTTCAATTTAAAAAACAGTTTCTTTTTTTTTTAATTGGAACGCTGAAAACGCTACGGCCATTATGGTGACGTCATTATTATCGGAAATAAACAAATGTCACATAACTAAAACCAATTTACAGTAATGCCAACTTTTCAAAATGTGCATGTTCCCTAGACGTAAATCACGAAAATTATTGTTTTGGTTAAGAATGACGTCACAGCACAGACAATTCCATAGACCAATATGGCGGTAGCGTTTTCACCTGTTTTTGAAAAGTAGAACTTTTAAAATAAAATTTTGCGGTTTCTTAGGTCCAAAAAAATATGGTAGTATTTTTTTTGGTCTAAAAGAACAATTATTTATCATTTAAGAGCTACATAAAATTAGAGTCAACTAGCCTATTGTAATCGAGCCATCAAAATAGATAGTCATTAGTAAAATTATCTTTTCATCATGTCAACATAATTTTAACTAAATTTTCTTTTTAATTTATGCTTGCTGTTAAGCTAACGATAGCGTGCTTAATGTACGACTATCAATCTTTTGTCACCTGTAATTAATGTTATTTATCCATTTCGCTAAAAGTAAAATTATGATAATCGATCACTCTCGTCGCAATTTTACCACTTTATAATCATGACTTTGACACTTTATGTTCCATTTATGTTCAAAAACCTACAGGTACCTATATTATAACTAGTTTTTTTATTAATATAAAATGCCCAATGGCACTGGATCCCAATTATAGGTAAAGGCCTTCCTTTTCCCATTCGCCTCGGTATGGGGCTTCTGTCGGAGTAGTCGTCAAGTTCTTTCTGCCCCATCTCCACTTATGACGACCACGGTTAAAACAGTCTTAAAAAGTAAAACTGACAACACAACTGACAAGCTTGAACACAATCAAGTAATTTGTATTGCGTTACCTAGCATTTGTCGATAGCCACTTATCTGCTTTTGTGCAGGCGACAGACAGCCATTGCTTTGGTTCACCAGCTCTTGACGTCATCAAGACGTGTCGTGTCAAGCCGTACACGGGGATCCCTGCACTTTTAACTTTTGTCATTGTGTAGACGACTGTGTAGCTTTTACAAATTAGCTTTGTGAAATGACAAATCATGATTTATTCATTTTCAATTACCATCAAAATAATCTTACAATCTATCCCACTAATTTATAAACGCGAAGGTTTGAATGATCTGGGCTTGTAACTCTTTCGCGTAAAAACTATTGAACGAATTTAGCTGAAACTTGGAATCGCATAGTTTATAATGACCTATAATAACACATAGGCATCTTCTTATCTGGATTAGTACACGCGAACGAGCTTGTATTTGCTAATAACATATTTCTACTCTGGTTCAAAACAATTAATGTAGAAAACAGCTGATTTTGGTTACTTATTTGTAAATGAGTGTTCATAACAATAATGTCACCTTCATCAATCTTCGTCTGATATCAACGTAAAGTTCGCCAAGTCATTTATTTTCTCTATACTTTATTCGTGCTACGCTACACTAAAAGGCTCGTTCAGCGTTATCGAGCACGCAACGAACATACTTCACATCTCACTAGTAAGCTCCATTGAGAGTGTACTTACGACTAGCTAGATCGTCTTCAGCCTATGTAAGGTTTTCTCGGCTTTCCCTTTGTTGCTCGTCAGCATTCGTCTGGGAACTGGGAAATGATGCTTTTTACTCTTTATCTCTTAGTTTTGCGGCGTTTAGCTATGTCGTGGTCACGTTCGCCGTTTTCCCCGACATTTTCTCCGATAAATAAGGCTTGACTGTAGCGAAAGTTTTTCTTGCTTAGGCTTTACTTTTTCTCGCGAGTTGATTCATATTAAACGAACCGCAAAGGGGAGCAATTCAGAGCTTCTTAGTTAAAGGAACGTATGGGGTTATGATTTCACTGCGCTCTTACAGTGGCTTTAATGTGAGAGCTGAATGTAATGCGTGTTAGGTTTGAGAAGGGTCTACCGGCTAGGGGGTCTCGGAGTCTAGGTGATGTTGCCGGCGGGTGAAGGGTGCGGGGCGCGGGAGGATGGGGAGGGGAGGGGGGAGGTATTGCGGCGCGCGCCTCAGTGTCGGTCCGCTCGCGCCCGCGCCCGCTGGCCCGCGACCTGCCTCTACCTAAAGCTACCCTTGCCTTATCCTAACCTCAATCTTACCTGCCCAGTTTACCACCTGTCACATCTCACAATAATCCGACGTACATTCCATTTTTCTCCCTGACATCACCTAATCGGTGCACAAGAATGTTATTGACTAGAAACGGTTGTGATTATTAATGTTGTTTATCGTCTTTATCATGCTAAAGTAATGTATTTGTTGTATTCATAAAGATAGATGTTAGGTAAACTAATGCAAATAGGAAAAGAAGTTTTATTTGTTCTTATTACGTGAGGCGATTGAAGTTTCCTTCAACAAATACAAGTGGTTAAAGTAAACTGACACCATTTGAGGTTTACACAAAGTAATCAATTAGAAGCATAGATTATTCTAGAAACGAATTTCCAAATACTTATTAACTCTGCATCAAAGAGTGTAAATAGTATTATGTAAATTTTGTTGCAAATGTATTATCAACATTTATTTGCATTTTAAAGTTTCAAAATAATTAAACGAACCGTGTAATTTTAAAAATATCTTCCAAAGTCGACAATGTAGTTGAAATTTATTTATTTTATTTGTATGAGTGTCGCACGGTAGAGTTCGCGTGCGGTATCGATCGGTCGGCCGCCTGGCACGCGATCGCGGCCGGTGCACCGGCGGCGTCCCACGGCACCCTTTCATATACCAATGATATGATATTCAATTACCACCTACAAATTGCACTCCAATATTACAAACTTTGAAGCGAGCTAAGGCTAGACGGCGTGAGCAACCAGAACATAATTGATTCATCAAAACATTTCTAGAACACACCAATAAGTTAATTCAAAGACTGCAAGTAGCTCAAATGAATAAGTTTAAATTAAAATGTACGTATGTTGAGCGGATGCGGTAGTGGGTTCGTGTGGTGCGTAATGTTAGAGTCGGATGAGTTATGAGGAATGAGGTGATGAGTGTTGTGCGGGCGCGGGGTTGAGCGCGGCGGGTGAAGGCAGGCGCGGTGTCGCGAGCGCCGCAGCGCGGCAGGCGCGTGCCGCCGCCGCCGCCGCCGCCGCGCGCGCCGCCGCCTTCTCAGCGGCTGTCTATGATGGGCTACATCATGGGATGCGCTTGCTTGAGAGGTGCGTATGCTTTATAAAGCATGATTCACCCTACACCGTGCCGTGGACGGGCCGTGCCTTGGGTCCCGTGCCACAGGCAGGCATGAATCACTACATACAAAAAGTATACCATAATGTTTGATCGTGGCCCAGACAGGGCACCGACGGGGTACGGCCCGTCCATGTCACGGTGACGTGAATCTTGCTTAGTAATAATAAAAATCTTTATAAGGAACAGAAACAGGTGGTACAGTTACGAGTAGGTACATGAAAGTCGATGACATTTGCAGAAGTTTAAACCTGCGTCGCAGCGCAGAGAACAACGCCCTCCTCCGATTTTAAAAACAGAGTTTCACAAAGTAGGTGTAAATGCAAAAAGTAGAAGATTAAACTTATGAAAAAAAATCACTTACACGTCACGTAAAAATAACGTTGAGGGGAAATGACGGGGGTATGTTTGCACCTATGTACACTAGCTGACGAACTAATAGCACGCGCTAAATAAATGGTATGAAGTGCACCACGTTTTTCTCAACCAATCCGACTGTGTGATATATTGAGACTGGTCGTTGTCCCGATCTTTTGCCTCGGGATTGATTTCACACACTCAGACTCAAACCCAAAATTTCAAAATTTCTTTCAATAACATCTTATTATACGAGTAGAACACTTTGAAACATCACCTCCCTACAACTAGGGTATTTATTGCCTGTCCAAACTACATTGCATTCCCTTCCTTCAAGTATTCGCAAAACTTTACCACCAGAGTTGGCACGTCTACGTTGACGGTCAGTTACGAGCTTTCGGTAGTAACATAAGTAAACACTAAACTTGTTACATTGTTAGCTATAAAACATCAATATAAGAGTGAAATAAGTCCGAGTAGGCGAACATCTCTTGGATGGATTGAATGACCTACCTACCTACAACCCACCAACAGCTCTGCTTGTTCAATCTGAACTTCAATCAATCTAAAACGTCCCGAGCTACGAGATGCAACATGACGGGAGGGGTGCTTTCTGATTGATAGATGCATTCTGTATAATTTGATACCTTGCAATATTGACTATTTTGCTATTTAATGAAGACTAAGCTTTTGTTTATTATGTACTAGCTGCGCCCCGCGGTTTCACCCGCGTAAGTCCCGTTCCCGCGGGAATATCGGGATAAAAAGTAGCCTATGTGTTAATCCAGGGTATCACCTATCTACATACCAAATCTTAACGAAATCGGTCCAGCCGTTTTTGCGAGAAAGAATAACAAATATTCTCACAAACTTTCACATTTATAATATTAGTAGGATAACAGATACTTTAATTAGACTGGTATAAAAACCAGAATATTGAATTTACCAAGATGAAACAATTTTTTCCATTGAAAAATGACGTACATTTCTTGACTACGCTGCCGCCGGACCCAGTTCTTATCTTGCGGGTGCTTGCGGTAGAGTCGTAAAACCGAAATGAGGGTATTTCTCATACTGCGCGGGTTTTTCAAGAATAGCCAATATCGATAGTGCACAGTACACTACATTCACTATAATAATGGTATTATGGGCGTCGTATCTGAAACATATCAGACCCTCTCGTTACAAATGGCCTGCGTTGTTATGGTCACGTTACAGTAATGAAAAAACATAGTATTTTATTCTTACAACACATTGAAGTAAAATAAGTTCGGATAAGCAAGTCGGCAACTCTGGTGACGGAGTTTTAATGCCGCCTATTATAGGCCTCCGTCATGACTTTTCTACTTTACAGGCACAGAAGCGCTCAGCTGTTACTGCCACTAGCGGTCACCCGTCCAAGTTGTTCCCTCCCAAGGTTTAGGTCAGGTTAGGCCCTACTTTTGGTAAAGTGAAGTCTAATAATAGCACGATATTATTTATTATATAATCTTTTACTTTACCCAAAACCACTCATTTTGGTTGCGTTCTTCGGGTTTTAAATCAGCAATACCATAGATACTATTGCCATAAGACACAGTGAAATTCAGTTTAAACTATTATTTTAAGTTTTTCATTGAATATGTACTTCCCTGATTTCATGGTATGATCGGCTCACTTTCATTGTAAATTCAATTTCAGTTTAATCGGAACGGATGCTTTTAAATAGAGTTACATGATTTCAGACGTGGTAACAAAGTTAAATTATAATTTACGCTCACCTTTTTTAGTATTTTACCTCACCTTTTACGCTCATTTCGGTTTCTTAAATAATTATTTAAGAAACCGAAATGAGCGTAAAAGGTGAGGTCATCAGGGTGTCTTATCAAAAATGCCTGTCGTCATGCTTAACCACATCGAAAAGGCGACGATATTACAGTTTGAATAAATTGTCTAAGTACGAAAGAGGCATTTTAACAGATTTTTCCGAGTTGACTACTTTATTACTGTAATAGTTAAAGATATTTTTGTTTTGTGTCAAACACCGTATTTGAGTTGTCTTAAACATGATAAACAGAACATTTGTTTAGTCACGTAAAGGAGATATACCCATAATCGGGCGCGATGGTAAACGAGTAGTATAAAGATAAAGGCAGGAGTTTTCAGCCATTGCATTTACTAAAATTCGTGTTAGTAAGAAGTACTAAATTATTCCACGCTTCCTACAATGTGACATGCTGTTACATTGCTCCGGCCAATTGTTCGCCCGTCGTATTTCTCCTGCCAAGTCAGCATTATCATATCCAAAAACGGGCCGAATCTTAATCATACCGGCTTGTCAGGAGACAATGCCCATTGGCTGCGCAAATAAGAACCAGTTTTTACGACTGTGTCTGAACATCGCCACGTTAAACGAAAACGAGATGTGTTATTTGGAAAATGTATTCGTAGGTATTCTGCCCATAAATAATACTTATGGAACACACCCTGAAGCAATAAATTCGTATACAAATGATATCATTTGGAAGGCTTGGCTATAAATGACCCTAATTTCTAATCGATTGAAACGTTTTATTTTAACATACCTATGCACACCGTAAAAGCATCGTATCGCATCATATGCACGTAGATCTACCATGCCTTGGTAATGACGATGGGGTCTTGTTTCGTTTCAAAATATAAATGACTCGTTAATGGGCGTTTTTCCATTAGCCGGCCCGGCACCGGCACGGCACCGGCATGTCCGTGCACCGGCACCGGCGCCGGGGTTTCGTTTTTCCACTGCGCCGGTGTCGATGCCGGTGCCGGTGCCGGTGAGTGGTACAGTACTGACACGGACTTACACACTCACACAGCTACAATTCATCTATATATGCAATACACATGCAAATTGCCGGCCGGCACCGGGTGGGAAGCTTGCTACCCCGGCGACGGCGACGGCGCCGGCAGTACTCAATGCCGGGCCGGCGCCGGTGCCGGTAAGTGAAAAAGCGAGCCATACATTTTCATACATTTTTGCTTCCCCGGCCCGGCACCGGCACCGGCGCCGATGCCGGTGCCGGTGCCGTGCCGGCTAATGGAAAAACGCCCAATACCAATAGATTCCATGTTCAGCCGTTTTCAAATTTCATCCTAAAATTTCAAACATTTTGATATATAAATGCAAATATGTATGATATTGTGCTCTCGTGTAGGTACGCCACGTAATCGAGCTTTTTACTAAAATACAATATGCGATGCAAGCTGGAATAAAACATACTCTCAATTTATCCAGTAGCTGTCTTTTCGTACACAATGAATAATAAAATGTACCCATGAGCACGAGCGGTGTCAGCGACCTACGAGTATGTTTCAGAGTCAGAAATGTATAAAGTTAGTGTGGCGTTCAGCAGGTGCTGGATGGTCAGTCAAACTCATTTTAATTTAACTTTCATTTTATTTGATGCTTAAAACTGACAAATTTTATTTGAAACATCCATTGTTTTCATTAAAAGTTTGAGTATAAATTGAATACGTTCAAACTTTTTATAACTACAAACAAAATGCAATGTATTCCAGGGATTTAGTAATTAAACATTTTTACAGTCATACTGAAGTCATGGAACCTTTTTAAAAATTGTTTTCTATGAATATAACTTAATTTCCAAATAAAGTAATTCCTAAAACTATCTTTTTCTTGTTCTATTCATATTTAAGCTTATTTGCTCAAATTGGGAAACAAACTGTGTCCCGATGTTATACCGACCTACGATAAAGAGTCATGATGTGTCGCATAAACGTTAAAATCATTTTGCTGGCAGCGTTTGAAGAAAGAGCCAATAAAATGATGATGCATTTATAAAAATGCAGAATTACGGTTCATTGCACTCTCAAAATATTAGCGCTTTTAATGTTCATGTGGTGCGAGTGCTAGATGAATGGCGATAAATTAAAAATTCAAAACAAAGCTCGGCGGATCGTGGGCGGATGAGCGGAGAAGCGGCGCTAGGCAGAGGGCGGCAGGGCGGGCGGAGTGGCGATCGAAGAGCGCGCGCGGTACCCGGGCCGGGGGGACGGCACTCGGCAGTCGGCAGTAACGATCGCGGCCGGCCGCAGTCTTCCAGCTGGCAGCGCGCCGCGAGCATGAGCGACGTCGGCACGCTCGCCGCCATGGACGCGTTCGCGGGCGGCGCCCGGCGCAGGCCCGCGCGCCTGCCGCCGCCGCCGCCCTTCGTGCCACCGCCGCCGCCGCAGCGACACGACCACTACTACGTGCGCCGCAAGTCCCCCGTGCCCAAACATGGAGGAAACCTCACCCTCTTCACGCGCACTAATGGTACCACCGGCACCGTCCGTACATTGCACCGGCACTCTCATGCATCGAACCGGTCGAACGCATGCTCCTGTTTGTAATCAACTCATCTCTCGCCGGTCCACCGCTTCCGACGGGTCACTTCTGAAACTCCTTGCACGTGTATTTCTTGTCTGTTAGTAACATTCTTCCATTTTCGTAATTATATCACCGGCATGGTCTTTCTGTTTTATTAGTAGTTTCATACATCAAAAGTGCATAACATGCTTCTCTATAATCCAGTGCTTGGAACATGCATTTACAATGTCAATGTCACTACTCTTTTACACGTGCATTTCGTACTTCCGACGACTTCCGAAGAGATAAATGATTGCGTTACACGTCTCTATCTTCGCCATATACTATAAGATTTATATTTTTGAAACCGTTACGGTTATAGAGTTTCCTTTCGTTGAATAGCATCCACTTTTTACGTTATTTTTATAAGGCTAATCGGCTAATTAAAAGAAACGACCGGGATCCTTTTGGAAAAATGAAAATCAGCTTATTTCCAATTACGGCGAGGCAATTTCTGTCAAATAACACTAAATATTCATTGTTAGCGTACCCAAAGCTACGAAGGATAAAACGCCCACACGCCCGACCGCCTTTCATAACTTTAGAGTAATAATCTTGTGTGAACAACCTAAAGTACATGCTTGAAAAGGTTGGAAAATTAAATATTTATGTAAGTTACCCGACATTATTTATTTAAATCTTAATTGCAACCATACCTCGTACAAAAATTGTATTAAAAATGTACCCTGAACCATTTATTGGGCTCGTAAATTTCAAAACCTATAAAAAATTCTGAAACGAATGTTTCTAAATCTATGTTCTACTAATATTAAATGTAGAGCAACTATTTGATCAGAGCATTAGAGCTGATCTCTTGATTGATGGTTGATCTTAGAGATAGGCGGATGTTTATGTGGAAGCTGATCCATGTGGCTCCAACGATAGAGATGTCAATAAATAACATAGTGGTGTGCCGTGGCCTCGTGCAACTGTTTGCGACGTGTGCGCCTGAGTCGCACACGCCGCTATTTTAATTGACCAGTGAATGTCAATCACCGCATTCCACTGGATAACAACGTCTGACTTCCTGAAAACAGGCATCTCAAGTTCAAAACTCGTACACCTTAACTATTTTAGTTGGATTTATAAATAGCACCGGCAAAATTTGTCTTCGTCTTGCATTTCTGAAATTGTTTACGAACATTTATGACATCATCTAACATTTTTTTGCTAATGTTTTGTTAAATAGGAATTTGTTTGCAGGTTTATATGTATTGAGTTTACCCAAAAACTTGTAAATAATTCGCTTAGTTTCATATTATGAAAAAATCGTGAGAATCATTCGTGTTTTAGTAGCGCAATACAGTATTTTTGGCTGCAATGTATTAAATATCCAGCTCACATTCGTTTGAGTTGTCCGAATTATGAAATAATGCCGTTAACTTATTACACATTCTTGCGCTGAATAGATTTCGGAATGTGGGAAGCTGAAACAAAACAATCTCTTCAGATGTAATTATGTGGGAATTGGTATAAAGGCAAAGCAATAATTCAGAGAATGCGAAAATGCTAGAGGGTTGCGGGCGCTTGCCAACCTCGGGCCGCCCTTGATCCGCGCTCCGGACTTACCGCCCGATAACAAATGCCTGAATATACGATCCCTGTTTTCCTCTTACTGAGACTTTATTGTCGTACCATAAGAAAGGTAATCCATGTATAATCAAAGGTCACACATTCTTATTTAGGTTTGTCTTGTTGGAAAAAAATAGTTTAACACGGTTGATATAAATAACTTCGGTAACAAAGTTCAATAAACTATTATTACAACTGGGTAATGTATGATGGCCATACTGTTTCCACAAGGCTGATTGACATGCGTTTTAAACAATTACCAATTCTCGCACCCCTGACATGTTTACTTTTTATTCTCTGAGGAAATATTGAAGTACCTACCATACTTAGTTAATTATAATAGCCACTCCTTGGGCATAATATAAACCAATCATTTATGAGAATAAAAGATGAGTACATTCAGTTTTATTCAGTAAAGTGTAAACATGCTCGTTTTAGTGAAGAGTTATAAGGTCTCAGCACACATATGGGATCGGAAAGGGATCGTAACCGTAACGCCTTTCACCTCGCTGTCAACCAGGCGTCAACCTACCGTATGCACGTAATGAAAGCGTAACAGCAGCGCCTGTACGTCAACTCGGCTACGGCTAGGCAACACCGCGCTTACGCCTAAAACATCAAGTAAACAACAAGGCGCGGGGACGATGAGCCGTAGGCGCGGAGACGATGAGCCGTAAGAGCGGGAATTGCAAGTTCGGAGACTGTTCTGAGGGGAGGCGATCACGTTACGATTCCGATTAGTGTGCGTTGCAGTAGGGAGTTTAATACAAACCATTCTGAACGACTCGAGGCGATACGGTTACGATCCCTTTCCGTTCCCATTAGTGTGCTGAGACCTTAAAGTTAACGTCGCCGGCGCCGCCCGCCTACGTGGCACTCGTCAATGTCACAACTGTTTCTCATCTTGGTCTCCCGAATTCCTTTAGCCAATATTGTGCGACCCAAATGTCGTATCGTGTTGACTTCGCTGCTAACTATATTGCCCTCGTTACAAATTCATGAATATTCGTAACTGCGAACTGCGATACAACAATGATTAACCATTAAGATTCTTAATAAGAAACGAATTATGAAGGTAATAATAACATTATATTTTTATATTCTTTTATATAAAAATATAATATATAATAATATTATAAAGAGGAAAACTTTGTTTGTTTGTTTGTTTGTTTGTTTGTTTGGTTGTAATGAATAGGCTCAAAAACTACTGGACCGATTTTAAAAATTCTTTCACCATTCGAAAGCTACATTATCCACGAGTGACATAGGCTACTTTTTATCCCGATATTCCCGCGGGAACGGGACTTACGTGGGTGAAACCGCGTGGCGCAGCTAGTATAAAAATATAATGTTTTATCTCCTCAAATAGTAATTGATCTAATCTTTTTCTAATAACATTTAAACCGTGGGCGCTGATCGTTTCCATTTTGGTGAAATGTCTGAGCAAACAAGCGGAATTACAAGGTAACTCTGAATGAACCACTTGTTTTTTAATTTTTCTAGTATTTTATCAAACATTTTACATGTGGGCCGAAAATCACGTCAATTTACGCTACAATTCGTACTCATGAGTAGAATACGATGCTGTGTCGCGTCGCGTCGGTCTCGGCTCGTACACATACTCTTGACATTGTGCGTTGCTATTCTGGTATAGCCCTGCTCCTTTAGAGAGCAAACGTAATGCAAAAATGTTTGTAATGTGCTAAGGGAATTGTGTTTACTTGGTCGTGTCAGTTGCTTCTGTTTCTTATGTACCTATACATTTAGCAATTTCATATTATACAATGTCTGTGGCATTGGACTTTTGACTACATAACGTGGGAATGTTTCGCTATCGGCATAACTTCCTAATTATCTCATCACATTTTCGCACTAACACTACGCAATACAGCGCGCTACAATAGTTACAGTTGTGTTATCGCCGTAAATAGCTGTATTGACGTGAATAGCTCGTTAAACATACCGTTTTACGTCTTGAACTTGTTGAAATTCTTGATGGTGTTTACAATAAATTAAATACTCTACCGCTCGTTAGGTAAATCATTTTTACAATAAGTGCAAAACGCTTGTAATCACATACCTTAACTTTTTAGATTATAAATAGAAATACTCCATTAGCTTTGAAATAGAACTGAAATAACGTACCAAAAATTCAATGCTATCACACAACAAATCGTATTTTAATAACCTAATTATGGTTTGCATGATCGTTGTTAATTTCCTCCCACGGAAAATTAAAGGACGGTAAGTAGAGGTGAGTGCGAAGTGCGAACACGTGTAAGGTGTTACGTAACGCTGCAGCGGGAGGATGTCCTCGGGTTGGGCGGCAAGCGGCAAGCGGCTAGGCCAAGGGCGGACGCATTGATCGGCTCTCCCGGCGACCTTCCAGATGACAGATGACGCAGACAACGCTCTAGCGCACACCTTCAACTTATTCAATGTCGTACCTGAGCCCCCCACCCAAGCAAATGTTACTCCGCCAACGCTTTTGTTATTCCTTAACAGAGCGACCACCAAAGCTGTTCACAAATGCAACTGTTCAACGCTGTGATGTTTTTGTAATTTTACTTAAACATTATCGGCAATGCCGGGCACCTTATCACCCTATCGGGTAACAAATTCTAAGGAGAGAAAGGACCAAGGACTAACGCACCCATACCTGTGAATAATTATTCACAGGTATGGGTGCGTTAGGATCTGAACCGACCTTGGATTATAATCCAAGGTCGGTTCAGATCGACTCGTTTTGTTTATATATTGATAAGGGTCACTTTGCATAAAGCAGTCCTATTTCGTTCTGCAATATATATCGGTTATTTGCTCACATTACTGTGGATACTAACTAAAGTTTATTATATCCAAGATGGATAATTCTGTTCTGGCAAGAACTCGATTATTAATAATATATTATACAAGTACGTAGATTTTAACTCCAACTCAGTCAGTATTGTTGAACGTTTTCAACTAACTTCGAACAAATCGAATCTGCTTAGTAGATTAAACTTTATGCCTCTGCTCGGATGGAGTTCTGTTGCCTACATAAACTTTTCCCAGGTTGACACTTCAGATAAACAAATAACCCAGTGAATTTCAATAATTAAATTGTGAGTCGTTATTGAAATTCGCACATAGGCGATCATGTCGCAATACATTTGAGTAACTTTGCCGTAGCGGGTCACGAAATTCCGAGGCTGGCGCTGCCAGCCTCGGAGCTAACTCTTATTGCTTCATACAGGCAGGGTCTAACGGCTTCTAACTGGATTGAAACGTTTGTTTTGTATTACGGGTTGTTTCGTGACACGTTAAGATTCGTACTTTTGTGTCATTTGGCTGCCTGAAATAAACTCTTTTTCTCACTGTACAAAAGCATACGTTTCTATTGTTATTTGTACTAAAGTAAATAAGCCTAAAGTTACAAAACATCAATAAATTTACTATCAAATCAACACCTAACTACCTATTCGTTAGTCGTACAAGTCTATGTTTGTTTTCTTTCTATGTTTTAGGTAAATCACGTCTATAATCCCCAAAAATTATTTTGAGGAGTATCTTCTATTAAAAATACTTTTCGTACAGTGACTTAAAAAATCGAATTCAATACAAATTACTGCTATATTAAATTATTTCATGAGTACAGGAAACTCGTCAACGAAATCATAAATGAAAAGAGCTAAACTGGAACACGAAAAAACATAAAAATAACATTTACGAGTATCAATTCAGCGCTGTGTAGGCGTGTTTTCATGTACGTTTATTAGTTATTATATCTCGCCGCGTTACGGAGATGCGTCAATAATACAATTCCATGGGGCCAAGGCCGACACCGACGCCAGCCGGGACGGTGAATGGAACAGCGTATCTACTCGCCTATCGCCTATTATTAGAATCATCGCCATACCCACCCATACTATAACGAGGAGTACGACATTCTACTCGCAATACAACTTCAGAATGTACATTACTAATAAGCTTTCTTAGAAAAAAACATCTCGCTTGAAAACAAATTTATATATCTACGCAGCATCCCGATAACATTTTACCAAAATAATATTAAAGTGGAATGCTTTGGAAAGTAATATAAAGCTAAAGCAATATTAATCAAACAAACTATTTCAACAATGAACATTCCGCAGCGCACGCTCTGAGTGCGGTCGATATTAATCTGTAGTCGTCGGTCAAATATCTAGTCAGTATGGACCTCGGTTATTTCGTGATGCTGAACTCTGTATTTTTTATTTTCAGAACCAAAGAAAGACAAATTGGAAAATGGTGGCGGCGAGATGATGAGGCCCGAGCGGCCAAACTCCTTAACAGCGGGCAAACATCCACGACGGATATGCTATCAAGGAGATGTTGGTAAGTTTCTTGTTCCGTAAATGTTATTTGTCAATAGCGTTTTTTCCTCATTGAATCGAGTCCAACGAAGTTTTTAATATTTTTTCCATCTAAGTGCTTCAGGAAAAGTCGCAGTTAACTTTGCAAGAAACTTTCTTTATGAAAAATAAACATCCGATACGGTCCAATAGCTTTAACATCTTTAGCAAAAACCTCTGAGTACTGTACCGAATTGGTACATGCGCAATGTCGGCTGCATTCTTGCGAAGTTCCATTATCTCGCTTTGCTTTCGGATGGTTTTGGTAAAATAACTTGGTTGGTTGTGGAATGTGACCTTACCCTCACACAAACAGATATGAAAGCTCTTTGACTAGCATTATGTGTGGGCGAATACTGTCCGAGACTTAGCTGTATGTGCGTTTGATTATCACGTTAGCTTCAAATATTACCTGATATGGTTCATGTGTACCATAAAAGTTAGTTTCATACCCATGACATAGTGCCTACTCCTTTTAAGGGTTGATAGTAGGTAGAACCCTAATAATGGATCATAATAATAATAGTTATAGAAAATTGGATAATAATGGAACCAAATATAACGACGCTCCGGCCTCGGCCCGGCGTGGACAAGGACCGGTCTAATATAAATCTTCCCTAACTAATTGACTACTTAGATCTTTTACTTCAGAGAGTGAAGCAAGCCTCTAGCATAATTTCATGTATTATAGTGGGCGGCTACGGCACAGTTGGCAGCGACGGCGTCGGCGTGAGCGACGAGCAACTGATGCTGTCCGAACTGCCGGAGCCGCCGATAGCATTGTCCGACATTGGGCCCATCCCGCCGCCGCCCATGTTCAGCTCGCCGAGCCCCACGCGTCACCACCACACCAACACGCCGCATCACTCGCACCAACATGCGCTACTGCAACATCCTCTCTCTGACTGTAAGTGAATCGTTTTAAAGTCGTCGAGCCATGACGGAGCCTAAAAACTCCGTCACCAGAGTTGGCCACTTGCTCATACGAACGAACGAACGAAGTGAATCGTTTTCATCAGTGCTAAGGGTCGTGACTCCTCCAAGGACCACATTGTCGTGCGTATTAAAGTTTTCCAACCAATACGATCTCTAGTGCTTTCTATGGCGTCGTGGATCTAAATTTTGATTTAATTGAAACCTCGTCTCGCCATCGCATTAGGCTGCGGCCTCTTCCCCGCTTCCCTTCTACAGAGTAAGTGAGAATATTAAGTGCTACACAGTGTTAGAAAGAGTAACCCCAGTCTTCATAAGAAATATCAACCTTACAAGGCTGAAAAGAGAGATGGCAACAGTGTTAACCGCTTGAGCTCTAGCAGTTCATCATTACAGAAGTAAAATTTGGATGAAGTAGGAAATATCAGATGGAATCCGAAATCTAATATAATATCCGTCTGTGATGAGGAAATTGGTAATTTAGTTGCTCTCTCTAAACAATCGAACAAAACATGAATTGTTTTATTCGCGCTCGATCTAATGGGGAGTTTCCAAGTTTTTATTTGTCCTCTTTACAATCGGGTGAATTTGATTAATTCCGTTACAAATCTGTGAGTAATCTGCGTGAATGAACAAACAAACCGATTATACCTATTTTCGTTGGCCATGCCGCCTCATGCTATTATGAGAAGAGCTGTGCCAAATCAACAAAATAATGAGTGTGACTCTCGAAATAACTCTTTTATAAGGAAATGCAGCACGCCAGTAGATTTTCTAATGAATGTATGACATTTATTTAAAAACTAGCTGCGCCCCGCGGTTTCACCCGAGTAAGTCCCGTTCCCGCGGGAATATCGGGATAAAAAGTAGCCTTTGTGTTAATCCAGGGTATCATATCTACCAAATTTCAACCAAATCGGTCCAGCCGATTTTGCGTGAAAGAATAACAAACATACATACATTCTCACAAATATTCATTGACGTACGAGTTAAAACCTATATTTAATTGAGAAATCTGTATCACTAAAGGGGATCTTTAAATCTATGTCCATCTACAGCTGAAGACGAGGACGACCAAGATGACGATGAAGAGCAATTGACAGACACGAACCGAGTAGAGGAGATTCCTCCAAAAGAGCCCATCTTCAACGCGGTGCCTCTCAAGTCTGCGCTGAAGAAACGGCCCGCGCCCGCCGCCTCGCCCTCCGGGACTCCGATGACGACGCCGCTCACGCAACGGCAGGATCATCACCATGCCAGCTTCAAGTCAGTATCACCTTCGATATCATAATAAGAGGATTGGAAGGATTCCATTTTATAAAACCAGCCGCCTTATTCTCCAAATAACCATGTCTTAACGCGGCAAGCGGATTTCAGGAAACAAAAGCTATATAGATAACGTGCAATCTCTTGCCGCGTCATGATTTGAATGCCGTCAAGAATTGAGCAGCTGAAAGTTCATTAATTGGGGGTCCACAATTTGGATAGGTGACAAGTGACATTAACAGCTGAGCGCAATACAGACGTGTTCCGGCGACCTAAAAACTACTGACCACTAGGTCGTATATGCATACTACCTCTACATGCTATATAACCGTGACAGACTGATAGACTATGAAAAACTGACCAATGAGAATAGACTACGATTGCAATTCATCCAATCATTTTGTGTTTTACGGGATTAGTGCTGTACTTTTAGTTGCTTGGAATCTTTAAGCAGAACGTTATGAGTAGGACAATATAATATACTAGCACTGAAACAATGGGTGATGTTACAGCTGCACATAACTCATGTGTTAACTGAGACTGGCTGTTAAAGGTTATAGATGCGTCATCGAGAGTTGAATTTCTTAGCTCTTATGACGTTCCCCTTAATTAATGTATGTCGAGGTTTAATTTCTTTAAGTGGGTTATGAAAATGGAATCTGTTACAATCCTTTTCTCATTTGAGAATAATTAAAACGCTCTCCACACTGACACACGGCAATATTTCCTTTAACCAGCAGTTTCGTTTACTATGAACACTGTGTTAAACACTTAGGTGACTATAGTTTCTGTACAAAAACATTCAAGAGGCAACTTTGTCATAAAGTGAGGCTTCGGAAGGCCTTTGAGTAATTAGTCGCCTGTTGCTGCGGTCTTTTGTTACGAAGTTGTAAGCGTCGTGAAACAATGCTTTGCCGATGTTGGTGTGGCGAGCTTTTCAAACTACGTTATAGCTTTACATTACATGTTCTATATTCTGAAAATTTCGTGAAAACACCTTCATGATTTTATTATTAGAATACTTATATCGAACATGTTAAACAATGAATAAACTCATCCTTATTCGTACATGTTGTTACTGTGTACTTTTACGTCACATAAATCCAAAGCTCGTAAAGTCTCGAAATTGCTTACATCATTCACCATGTATTGGTTTTTGGGCGTTATGAAAAATGTGATTGTTTATTTCCATCCGCGGCGTCAGCAGGCGGCCGCCGCCTAAACCGAGGATCCGAATATGGTAACTGAATATTGTACTGTCGACAGGCCCGCAGACGGCCGGCTTCGCAAAGCATCGTGCATTGCACGCTTCCTATCATCTCTCCTGTTACCTCTAACTGTCTCTCGCATCATATCGCATTACTAAACTGCCATGATTGTGACGCTTCACCGATACCACAATATCAAACGTTTGTCGATGTGCATCACTTATAGAATGTTACCGCCGATATGGTTTTATTGTTTCTATGTTTTATGTTGCATGTAAGTGTACCAAATAGTGTTACAGTTTCAAATTCATAGATCGTTGTAGATGTATTTTCAAAATCTATATGTTGTACGGCTTATTGTTCTCGACGTTTTAGATGTTTATCAACGTGTAAAATGTAATGACATAACATAGTTTTAGTTGAATGTTGCAAAACGCAAACGAGCAATGTTTGCATCTTCAAGCAATAACGTGCAACTAACATTTGCACGATACACTTACACTAGAACCATCTCACATTAAACACACAATATCCCACAAAGTATGACTCAAAATATTTGTAACTAAAAAACAATAACAAAGGCATGTAGATATAGCCTATCCTGACTCCTAAGCCGTGAGCAACCCGCGACACAAAAGCGTGGATATAATTAGCGTATTGTTCACGGCTACGCGCGCGTTCCGCGGCTTATTCCCGTTGGTTATAGGAACGCGACGCAAACAATATTGTCAATTTCTGTGAGTGTGGATAGGCTATTTTTTACAGAAGAAACATGAACATGTTTTTTTTATTTGATAAAAAAGTTTACTAAGCCTGTCCGAACTATAAACGTGTCGCTCGTTTATATGACACGCGAGCCTCGTATTAGCCGAATGCTATGGCAAATAGAGTTTCAATTATTTATGAAAGATCATGTTATTTGGAAAACCCGTTAAATTGCCAGTTTCGTCTACAAAGCTGTTAAGCCTTGAAGCTAATAACTTTGTCACCAGAGTTGACCACTAACTCATACGAACTTTTATATGTACTCTGTTCCTAGATCAGATGGGCGTGTATTTCACTAGGCATTTTGCTCAATACATTGTTGCATCTTTTGCGACCATAGACACGATGAATCTTGCAAAAAGAGATCCAAGTCGCTCAGCATTACAAAGCAACATATTACGCAATTGTTACATAAAGTACATGGCTTTACCGGGAACACTCACATCACATGCAAACCTTAATTTGTACGAACGTTTCCATCTTGCATGGAGTATTTGCGGCATATCGATGTACTCTAATCACTTATTTGTGCTAATCTAATCTCTTAAAATAATAAAATAAAATAATAAGAGTTATAATATGATGAAGACAGAGAATACAATTGCTGGACAATTTATTCTTCAATAATTGAAAACAAAAAGCGTACAATACTCGTATAAACCTTCTTAAAACTTTATCTCGCGTGCCGTTTTGTTATTTAGCACAATAATGTGCTTTTTATCAGTTTTTATTATCTAGCAGTATAGGTTTCTCTGTCTGCATATCATACGCTACAAAGATCTAATGTTAAATTGTAATACAGTCCTCGGCCTGTGCGGATGGGCAACGCGCATGAAAACAAGGAGAACGCTCGACCCTGGGAAGAACATCGTGATGACTACGCCAACGAGTCGGCGGCGGCTAAACTCGCGAGGAAGGAGAGCCTTAACATCAAGCTTGCGCTGCGCCCCGATAGACAGGAGCTTATCAACAGGTATTGTGGAGCACTTTACAGTAATTTTTACAGAGTGTTGAAGTGGTGAGTAGGTAATTATTAAAGAATGAGTCATAGGGCGCAGAACCTGACGGTTTATAACATTCTAAATAAACGTGGAAAGATTGATCCAATAACTGACTTAACTTATTCTTTTGTTTCAACTCCACTTTTCTATAAAAAAAGTATATTTATTACAATAAAAAAAACTAGAATATTGAGATTACTATGTGATTATGAGTGTGCTTTTGAGAATAAACCCTTTAGACTCTGTAAATTCCAAGAAAGCTCATGCTACAAATAGTTTGCGTAACCTCATTTTCAATTCACTTACAAAATAATAAGAAACTTCATGATTCCAATGCTCCCAAGTGAAAGTTCATGTCGTTATCCCGCATACTATAACAGCCAAGAGACCTTTCGGTCCGCGCTGACATCATAGAGATACGATGTCAATGTCATGACCTACGCTCACCTGAGCACGTAATGAGGGTTGTCACTCGCCACTAATCTTTCGCGAAAACACGATGGTGAAGAGCTATTTTTGTACGAGAGCAGAACAGGAACTTTATTCGTTGATTCATGCCAATGTGTTGGTGATGTTTTGGCAAGTTCTATTGTACATTTGTTATTATACAACGGAACATGAAATATTGTTGAGTTGTACTACTCGAATCAATGTAAACGTGGATGTTTGTTGTATATCCATACTTATATCGGTTTTCATACTATCATTCGATGGTCGGCTTTCATCATTTTCGCGTACATGATTTCAATTTATCATTGTCAACATTGTCAAAAAGTGTTTGGTAGTCCTTTGGTCAGACATAAGAAACAGAGTAATAATAATACTGAAAAATTACAAAGATAGACAATTACATGGAGACGGAATTTCATCACATGTTTTACTTATTTATATCCGGACGTTTCCGTCGCATGTATTTCTAAAATATGAATTGTGATCGCGATCTAAAAGAGGAAAGTGGCAACCCTATTTTTTATAAGCTTTCGTCTAAGAGCTGAATGGATAGCTAAGGTTCTTAACACAAATATGAAAACATCCTCTCAGATCTTCAGGCATTCAAATCTATCAAATAAAAGTACCCATTGGCACCGACACATCACCAAGACTCAAGGAGATTCAGGGATAATCTTAACTCACATAATAATTGCGTCTCTTGAATATTAGGCAGTAACTCGGAGTGACACAGGTCTAACAATGGACAGAAATAGATTTATAGTAGTACCTGTTACGTATTCTGTGGCGGTAGTAACGTTCAGTCGTTTTACAAGTATCGCCTGGCGACAATGCATGCCTGGGAGTCTTATTTTAGTCAGCATCGACAGGCAAAGTCATTGTTATCAACGTTTTGCTCCTTCCTGCTTCTGTGAACTTGCTCTTGGCAGTGGCATTGTTTTAACAATCGGGTGCACTGCTGTCGTTATCAGCCATGTTGTGCTGGTATAATTTTTATACTTTTTATTTTCGAGGAATTTTATAACTTTTTCTAATTTATTATCGGAAGTACAAAACATATTGGTGTTAGAACTTCTAAGCCGGATAAATTAAGGGGTTTATTCATAAAAACTTGACAATTTAATACAGGTTTTAGGAACGTTTTAGAACGTTTTTTTCTTGTCACTCATATGTCAACGAAAAGAGATAGCAACAGATTTAATATACGTTTTAGCTAATACAGGTTTTAGGTCGAATATGCATAATGGGGTTAAAGTTTAAGTAGTTATTCAAATTCAACCAATGAGGATTAACTGCTTACAAATTAATATTCTTTGCTATCAATAATAAAAAAATTATCTAAACCAGCCAAAGTTTCCCTCAAATCCCTAATTTATTAATTAAAATCGTCCTAGATTACGATATTTGGAAATCAGCCAACAACACTGTATTGTTGATCGAATAATGAAATCATTTTCGGCTCGTAAGCTTTGGCAAATTTTATAATGCTGTCGGTTGGCACCGTTATCATTTTATTGTTAGTGTTCTGTACAACTTCGCAGTGAAAGTAACGTCTGTGAATTACACGCACAATTAGACAATACTGTAATAACAGAGGTGTGTCTGTAACAAAAAGTAAAACATTGACATTCAATCTTCAGGTAAATAGACTGAAAGCATTGTTGTGTAAGTGTGTGTAATGTTTTGTGTGTAGGAATATCCTGGTGGTGCAAAGTGAGTGTGAGCGGCAGGAGTCGTGGGAGGCGATAGGCGCGCGTCTCATCCGCCGTCTGTCCATGCGGCCCACAGCCGAGGAGCTTGTCGAGAGAAATATTCTCAAAAGTAAGTGCTAAAAGTATCTCATAAGTGTCAATGTGCTTTGCTTATACATATACATTCTTATTAGATCGTTGAAGTAAGGAACGTTGTACAAAATAAGCATACTGTTAAAGACCGCTTGCGTACTTCTTCGGACATATTAAAATGTTGATTAAGGCTATAGTTACTATGGAGGTCTTAAAAACGGCCTAAATTCTGACAGCAAAGTTAACACTTCATTAGGATTTACTCCACTATAGTTATTGGTGTTTACGATTACACAAGTATTCGTGAATGCAAGATAAAGATTTTCAATTTGTTAGAAATCGTAATAATGTTACTACGTACGATAAGCAAATGTGGGAGCGACATTAGAAAAGTATATCCCATTGTTAAGACTGTTTCCCACTGCGAGTCTCATCTAGTCTCTCATCTATAGTACATACTGACAAAAGAATCTGAATACACTGATTTTAACAACTCAATAAAACATCCGACCTTGGAAGCTATCTCTTCAATAACGTTACGTTTTCGCAAGCAATTTCTAATTTGAACGGAAGAAGTAATATGCCAAGGGTACGGAATTCTAAACATCTAGCATTCCAATTTATTTTAGGTCTGTGGTTCCGAACTGAGTTAACTGTAACCCGTTTCTAGGTCAATCGCCGGCTGAAGAGAAAAAGCAAAAGGAAGAGAAAAAACGATATCTTCTGCGCAAACTCAGCTTCCGACCCACTGTCGACGAGCTAAAAGAGAAAAAAATCATCCGTTTCAGTGATTACATTGAAGTAACTCAGGTAATATTGAAAGAAATATATTGACACAAATACGTTGTGCTGTTTATAATAGATATTTAAATTGGCTTTCTGAAATGTAATATTTACACATCAATACTGTCATGATAGGTATTCTACACAATACTTACGGACATTTTAGAATGTAAGGAGTTGATTGCCAATAATTGCATCTTTGTTTATTATATCGTTGCTATTCCCTAGTGTAGGTGGTATTGACAACTTCTTTACACTAACCTGAGCTGCAGCTCTTGTTGCCAAAACATCCAATCTAATATCTTGCACGAGCCATTCAGTGCAGTTTAAAATAGTAATACTTAGTACTATTTTTATAAATTGTTATCTGTAATCGGTATAATCTCAAGTCAGGCAGGATGATAAAGATAAGTTTAGTTTTTTTAATGAAAGCATTTCACTTTTGATTATTCTTTAAATTGCATACATGAACTATGAATGAGCTTTTTCATACATATATGTTCTATATAGAGATGTAAAATAATTACTTATCAGAAATGAACTTTCTATACGTGACAGGTTGCAAGCCTATCGACGCTGTTAGAATTTCCTTCACCGTTTAGAGATCGTGTTATCGCATATAATACATATTTCAAAACTCATTGAATCACGGCCGGATTTGAACCAAACAACCCTTGCAATTGGTCCGAAACTCGAGGTACTCGACTTGGCCAACGCGGCTAAATATAATACTAGCAGCACGTCCCGTCTTCGCACGGGTGTACCAATGAAACTACCGGGATAAAATATAACCATCCCGACAGTCCATTCTACACATCGGTGAAAGAATTTTTGAAATCTGCCGAGTAGTTTCGGAGATGTGTGTGAGGGATGACATGAGTACGAAAGGTGTGAGTGCTAAGATGACGTCTGATAGAGGGAAATGGAAGAGGAACGCATGTGCCGACCCCACATAGTGGGATAAGGGCAGGAAGATGATGAGTTTCGAAGATTACCTCCGTCAAAAAACAAACAAATTTTACCTCTTTATAATATTAGTATAGAAGATATAGACTAGTATAGACAAATTAGGTTGTAAATAACTATTGATAATGCATTGTTATAGGCACACGACTATGACAGACGCGCCGACAAGCCGTGGACGCGGCTGACCCCGCGCGACAAGGCCGCCATCAGACGCGAGCTCAACGAGTTCAAGAGCTCGGAGATGGCTGTGCATGAGGACAGCAAACATCTCACCAGGTAAATACTACATTTTATTATCTCTAATTATATAGGACTAGCTGCGCCCCGCGGTTTGCCCGCGTATGTACCGTTTCCGCGGTAATATCGGGATCAAATGCCTATGTCACTCTCCATCCCTTCAACTATAACTACTTAAAAAATCACGTAAGAAAGACTGTATATTTAACTAGAACAATATTTATGTATATATGAGTTATCATTATCAATCAATGTTTTGTCTATAATAAGACATAACCTGCTGCACATGAGTTATTACTGTGGTTATTACAGTTAATAGGCTGGACCCCGTTGAAACTGAGCGAAGCAAACAAAACAGCCTCCAAACGGTTTAGGATATAAAACAACACCGTTATTTTAACAGTGCTGTGGTCGGCTAGAGATTGTGTAGTGTCATGCTCGACTTCTATAACCAACGTACGGATATCTGTAGGTAAACTTTTTGACAGATAACAACGTTGCTATAGCGAAAGTCCTACGGACAATCGTAAGTTCGTTATAGGAACCGGGGGTTATCTGATGTGTGTAATGTGTGGTTTGTTGACAGATTCCATAGACCATGACGGCTGTGCTCAGTGTCGAGAGGCGCAGACGCAGGCAGACGGCGGCGGCGGCGGCGGTCTACACTCACGGTCGGCGGCGGCGGCGGCGGCGGCAAGCTACACTCACCGCCGACGGCGGCAAGCTACACTCACGGCAGACGCACTGTGATCAATGGGTACTCCACTACTCACCGACCACCTCCGCTCGACGAGCCAACGCAATAACCTACAGACGCATCGGTAAAGTGTTGAATATTCTAAAGTTGCGTTACGACTGTTTTGATGTTACATTTTGTAAGCGAGTGCAATCTTGTTTTAATATTATTGTATCGTAGTTATTGCCGAGTACAATTAATATTATTATGGTATCGTTTTAAGTTGACGTATTCTAAGCGTACCTATACATTCTTTGAATTGACCTTCGAGAAAGGTTAGTGATACTGATTATTGTGGAGACGAAGCGCTTCAGACGTGAGTCGTTACAAGTGTATCATTTTGATATGTGAGACGTATCCATCTTATTCATTTTTGTGATTTTTCTTATATTACTAGCTTTTAGCTCGGTAGTCATTAAGCTAGATTTGATTATACTTTTATTTATTTCACACATTTGTATTGCATTTTATATCGTATTACGTATAATGGTCACAAGTTTAATTTGTAACAAATTAAAAAATGTTTGTGTAATTTTACTTTTTAATAATTGGTATGTTATATTGACGTTCAAAAGTGTTTGGAATGGGAACACTATTAGCAGTATTATTGAGTATTTTTGCTTTGATGTTAAATTGAATCTGTTTCAATTAATTCTTCTTCAATCGAATTTGAATTCTAAAGAACAAAACGTAGGCTTATTACTCAAACCGTAATGTGTAATAATTACTGTATTTTATTAAATTTTCAAGAAAAATAATTATTAATATAAGCTAAGTGAGATCATAAATCGAAGAAAATAGGTGTTATATTGGATTGTTTGCAGAATGGTTGAGAACACAGTTGTTATTTGAAATCTTGTTGTATAAGTGCTTCCAAATGCTGTGCAACAAAACAATAAATTATAATAGTTGAACATGAAATAGAGCAATGGATTGTCTCCTCCGATAATTGGCCACACGTACTATCCTTCCAAAATGTATTGTTAGCATTTGAAGTCCACTTAGTTTGCTCAACTCACCAGCACGCACTAATATATCACCTATTTAAAGATACGATGAAATTGTTAATTTGTTTATTGTTATCTTTGTAGCTTGGCATCCGAATTGGATCCGACGGTTTATTATTTTATCGTAGTGTGATTTTATGAATATTCCATTATCAATTATGTCCTAAAATTAACTGATTTAATAATAACCCAAATAGTGATAATTTACGTTTGTGATGAATAAAGACAACTGGTCCAGTAAAGAGATTCCTAAGTACAGGGAAAGACTCGGTGATTATAAACGCACTAATAGAACGCTGTTGTTATTACATTAGCACAGAGAATACTATAATATGAAGCTCAATGTAAAATGAGTTGATAAAATAGGTATTCCATCCTGTACGAAAAGAAAAACCTGGCGGGATCAAAGTGTTTTTCATTGTCGCTCTAGACTAGACTAGGCGTAGCGTAAGATAATTCAACTTGATCGAACTATCCACTAAAGGACTATGTTATGATTATGAAGCTGTTGAAAGCTGTAGTTGTTACATCCTGAGATTACATTGGTGGGTTCATGTGACGTTGTAATTGTACGTCGATTACATTTTCTATACGATAGTAAGTATGGACGAGCAATAATACTGCTGTCTGCTTCAAGAGCTGAATTGTAAAATTGTTTCAACTTAGATTATAAGAGCATTTTTTACATTAATGTATAGATAACTTCTTCTTAGTGTAAACTCATAGATAGGATCAGTTATAAATATTTTTTTATAAACGCGATGTAACATTCAGTAGAGGTGCCATTTTGTGAAATTTATGTATAATTGGAGGGCGAGTGATTCCTCTCCGGGTTCGAAAGAGTTATTACTACTACACTGTTATTAATAAATAATGATATTTAAACTAACCAAGCTAAATTACAAAAGAGACGCTAATCAAATAATCAGGAAATAATTGAATTTAGTATCACGAACTTATAATAACATACTCGTAATATTATATTATACAATAGAAATATGAGATCTGTTGACGCGTGGAATATCGTAAAACACATACAATACTACTATAATGAGTTTCAGATGGTAAAACATGAGACCATTCCATTACAGAATAAAGAGGAAAGCCAAATTAACGACTTATTTTTCTAAACAATTTTGTTAGATTTGCAATTATTAAATATAAGGTTAAAAAGTAGATGTTTATCGATATATTTGTAAGACGTTCAGATTTCCAAAGATCTAAAGGCTCAAGTAAATTGTTTTAGCAAGCTTACTATTGCTGCCGGTATGTTTGCGCATAGACTTACCGCGTCTCATCGTTGACGACTTGCACTTGTCGAGTAGGTAAATGATTATTATATAGATATTGTATTCAAAACCAGACATCACAAATAGATTTGTAAATGCATTGTTATTTTATCAATAAAATTGTGATACCATTCGTATTTAGTCTTTTGTATTATTTACTTGTGATTGCGTTGTGTGAATAATCGAATTATCTAATTATAAACGGAGCTACTGTGCGCATTGTAGCATCACCTTGTTTAGTCTTGCTAAATTCTACAATTTTCAATTATAGGTTTAAAAACAAAAAAAAAATCGGTTTATCTTTTTGTTGTATTATAATAAGTATCAAAATCTTCACCACAGGGTTAAATAATATAAATAACTTAAAACGGCCGTGCTGTTTCTATTACAAACTAAATAAGAATTTGCAGAAATCTTTGCAATCGTAAAAGTGAAAATAGTTTAATTGGAAATTAAAATGGTGTAATTCATTGCAACGTTTATCTATTGTTATTAGAGTATTGAATTTTTTGTATATCGATAAACATTATTAAAAATTAAACCTATATTGTATGTATATAATTTCTTGTCGTGTAAATTACGGAATCTCTTAATTTTCCATCATAATATCGCGCGCATCTTTTGTGCTATTTCAGTACTGTATACTGTTGCTTTTTAAATATTGTGTAAATTAATGACATGTTGTATAAGTATATATTGATAGCCATAAAATTACTTGTTTTATATAAAGTAAGTTTGTAAATATCATGATTATACATTAAGTTTTATACTCTATTGTTTTTGTTTCGACTCCAATTTTCACAAATGCTTGCTATTTTTGCAACCCCACTGGTACTTAGAGCGCTAATAATTACACGTGCCTGTAATGCATGCGCTCAATTATAGATGCACTTAGTGATCACAGACAACCAAGTCAATTCAAAGAAAAATAACCTTTGAATGACCGTTCTATAGTTCAAATGAAAAAATCTGGTTTCTAGGTAATATAAATGAAGGCTTTGACCCGTGAGGCAGTACCGGCGCGGCTGCGACTTTCGATGGTGCTTTGGTCGTGCGACTGGGTTGAGACTTGAGAGAAAGTTAACTGTAGTGCGTGCCCGTTACCGCGAGACGCGGCGCTCAGTCCGCCGCCGATGATCGAGCCGGAATGACCGCGCGCGACATCTGACTCGCAACGTCTTCACAATGTTTACCTTACATCCAACGATCCGGCAAAAAGATAACAGAAAGCGACAGTGCTGAACAAAACCTTTGCGTGCTTTGCATCTGTGGATAGTGAGTGCTGCATTAGTGTGTAAGGTCAGAGTGCATAAGTGTAACGGTCGAAACAAAGGATCGTTTTGTTCTCTGGAAAATGAAGAAGAGTAAATCACGGACCGTGAAAGACTCCTGGGAGTCGGAGGTAAGACCATTTTTAATTAAAGTACTTAATCTGTTTTCGACCTATGTAATGTGTTGTATTCTTGCTAGCGGCATTTAAATGCCATACAAGACATTAACTGCCTACATAAGCAACTCATTAGTTTCGTGCGACAGATCTTAATCGCCACTTTCTCCTCATTACTACGTCTCCATTATGACTTTTTACTTAACACCTATTGTGAGAAGATGGGAACAAGCTTTGTGGCCAGGATGCATACGCCTACTGTGATGTCGTTAAAGTAGGTATTCATTTGCATAGATGAATACCGCGCTATTAATTAGGTGGGTACTTTGTTGTAATTGAAGACAAATGAGTGATTCTTCGAGAAAGGCATTATTTGGTGATTTTCGTGGCCATTTTCAAATTCAATATATTTTATAAATTGATACCTGAGTCTTAAAATATACGTAAAACTATATATTTTTATAAAAGAGGCACCTCTGAGAGCGATATCCTTATGGAGATAATCGGGTTTAAAAAAATAGAGGCCACGCAAATCAAAAAACAACATTCTAATTTGATTTTTTTACTTCATATTGAAAAAAAAAAAGAAATAATGTTTAAAATATAGTACGGTTACCAATATAGAAATAGTTTTAAAGTATAATCAGTCCCAGGTTTTTTATTATTTGTCAAAAAAATTACAAAAAAGAGAAAATAATATTTTTCATAGTTTTTGGGTCATCAGTTCATCGTATTCTTTGGTCAAGCCTAGAACCCAGGAAATTTACATTTATCTAAAGTAATAAAATATATTTTCATACAAAACTCAAAGTTATTTCATTTGCATGGCCAAAAATTGATTTGTGTGGGTCAAAACTGCCACGTAAACCACGAAAATCACGACCACGAAAATCAAAATAAAACCTTTGTTCTAAAACTATACAAAAACCTTTAAAGCTAATTAACTGTGTTTTGAGTATAAGTTACTATACCGTATACTTGTTTACTACAATATATTATAGAATAAATAAATTCACAGACACTGGAGATAATTGTACCACGCAAATCAAAGTTTTGTGAAACCAAATCCACGCAACGACTTTCAAACTTCTATTTTTCGAAAAATCTAGGGACCAGCACATCACCACTCTGCCCAGCTGTCGGGAGGTGGCTAGTTGTACCTTAAATTAGGATGAAACAGAATCCAGCCGCGAAATAAGAGTTGTGCCGTTGAATTCAAAATAAACCACGCAAATCAGCAACAACCTCGGGACAGTTACTTTTTATTTTTTTCTAGGAAATGTAGTTCTTATAGAACTATGGTATTATTTTTTATGGCATTGTAAACTTCTTAGGTCATAGTGTTATTTTTTTGGTAAACATGTAGCGCTTAGTTTAAAAGATATAATTGATTAAGTGACCAAATCGGGGTTGGGGACACGCCACGAAAATCAAAGAACGAGGGTATTTAACCTTTTTAATCATATTATTTATTAAAATAATTGTATAAAAATCAGTTTCCCAGTTAGAAGAGGCTTTAAGGATTACGCGAAAAAAAAAATGAGCCCGTTAACTATTCAATTTCTATTTTTTTCAAGCAGAGCCGCTTGAAAAACCTGTCCCAAATAATCACCCAAATATACCTTATGTTATGGTAATCTACTATAGAATTCATTGTTACTCGTAATGTGAAATACCTACTTCACTACGTTATTTATAACAAATTAGTTGGACTAAGCCTGATGTCTTTTTGATTACTTCGATTACGTACAGTAAACGCGTAGGGTCTCATGGTTTCTCTTACATTTTCATAATGGGGTAATAGGTACCTGGTGAGGTACCTTATCGTGACCAGGAAATTAGTTTTCGTTCTTGATGATTGATAGCAATCAACCCAGACATGGTCGATAGGTTATCGATAGCGAAAACTTGACGTGTCCTAGACCCGTTTTAACAGGAAGTATCAACATACATAGCTCACTGCAATATATGTATGAATGTACAAATTACCTACTTGTATTTTAAAATATTTCACTAGTTTCCTAGTAGGATTGAAAGTTTTTAAACTTACAACGTAGCATCATGAAAATACGATTTATCGTTTTCCTAGTTTCTTTTATTTTTCTTTTGGCACTAAAATTGCATCAAATCACGTGTAAAAGGGTTAATTGTGAGGCAGTGTGTCAGCTGTTTGCGGTATCATCTGTGATCCGGGTCGCAGCCGGCGTCCACGTAGAGTACAGTTAGTTACCTACTCAACACAGATTAAACTTACCTACTTTCCGTATAAAATTGGTATTCGCGAATTCTATACCGCCGCCGTTACGGTGGTCCTTAGAATCTTTGTTATTGGTAGTATGTTCCTGCAGAAATAGATGATCAACGTGTAAATGGCAGAGACTCGTAAAAAAGCAGGTCGCCATAAAAAACATACCTACACCGCCAAAGGCAAGAAGGCGAAGCAAAAGTTAACGACCTTCTAAAATATCGGCCTAGTCACGAAGTCATCTCCGTGCTATGCAATCGTATTTATTTACTTTGCTTTCAAATATTCAACGAAATATGACTCTGGTCTTACGAAATATAATTGAAACCCGAGCAAAGTGCACTGTAAAAGTAGTACCTACCTACTGTATCCGACTGAGAACTAGGTGAACTTTGAATAAATGCAGCTGTTTGTTGAGGTAAAGTATACATTTCAAAACACTCAAGAACCACGGGTCTGCTATTTGATTACAGTCGTCATGTGATACTCCCTACTACCCTCGGTAGGCACAAACTAGTCATATAGGTAGGTTGGTTACCTACCTTCTTTCCCTGGTGTAGGGAGTTGCGTTGGAACAGGCAATATAGCCACCTAGCTAGACAATTTCGAAAAAATCCTTGAGGTCCTACCGAAATAAATATATTTGTCATTCTTCTTTCCTACTGTTTTGTTTAGTTTTAGATTCTTCTACAGTCTGAAAAACCTAGGAACTACGACAATTGCACTTAAGTCTTACCCACCCACGGGTCTCACTCGGCAGTATTAGATAATATGTTAAAAAACTGAACAAATGCGGTAATATTGATAGGTCACAGAGTCAAAGAGCAATAAATGAGTAACGTAGATAAATAAAGCTGAGAACAAATCTATGGTTTCTATTTTTGTGTTTTCCTGTCACAAAAAACATAACTCGTAGTAACAAAATTAAACAATTTTATTGTTTTCTAATATCGTGGACTCGGTACCTATAGATTGGTAAGTTAGGTACTCCTTTCAACAAGGATTTTCAAAAGGTTTGACATAGAATAGGTACCTTTTGGAAATCTCTTTCGTAGATTACCTACATGTTAGGTACGTAAGTATAAACAAATGTGGAATATTGTAATTCTACGTGAAATTGGTGAAATTAATGCTACGGGTGACGAGTGCTACGAAAAACCTGCGTAGCCCATAGTAAAGAGTTAAACGCGCTCGCAGATTGTAGGCAATTTTACTTTTTAAACGCGACATACTTACTAGCATTATGTAATTAGTGCGTAACACTTGGATAATTCACTTTATTATCTCAATTCATTAGTGCTCAACAGTTATGCAACTACATTGCAGATCCTAACATGTTGACAACTCATTCAACTTTCACATAAACCCTACGTTTCCGTGAAACTTTCCTTACCGGAAAGTATTGACTTAGCATTGACTTCAATTACCCGCGGATGGGGCGTGAATTATGCGATTTTATTGCTTAATGAGATTTTTCTTCGCCAATATGTCACGCACGATCGATATATCGCACCTAATTTCAGGAATAAGTATAACAGTTGACAACACAAATATTTGTTAGCAATGTGCATTCCAGATAAATGTTTAACTATAGAAAATTAGCGGTTGCGGTTACCATTATCTGTAAATGAGCACGAACCCAACGAAAGTGAGGGCGTCCGCATTGTTAGGAGCTAGAGATCTTAATAGAAAACAGCGAAACTGCGTGCTTTGTTGCCGCGGGCAAAAACGTGCGCCTGGGGATGTAGGTCGCGGCGACAAGTGTACTGGCGATGATTGCATGCATCTTACCTAAGTGAAGAGAAATACTAGGAACACTGCGAAAGTTTTCGAAATAACTATCTAACCATATAATATACTTATAGGCTACTTACCTATCATCCCCTAAACATCTACAAAAACAAATCTTTCGTTGCATATACATATAAGTGTTGGAGATTTTTGCTTCTTTTAAACAATTTTCTAAACAGGCGTTATTTTATATGTAGGTCATCTCATCTATTCATTTAAGTGAAGGTGTGTTTATGTATTTATTTAAAATTAAAAGCATATCCAACCAGGCATGCCTCATCGATTACAAAGGTACGTTGCGACACCAAAAGTTTTTACAGTATAACTTGACCTTGTTCGTACGAGTGAAGGAACTATTCACTTGAAAATGCTTCAAAATATACTTTGCCAAGCATGTTTGTAAATGCTATTTGTGTCAACGTTGTCACGTTTTTGTAAACCCTAGGCAGCTTTGTAAGAAATGCTTTGAAATTATAATGTGTTTCCAAAAAAATATGTGCAAGACTAGGTAAATCACACCTAAATCACTTAAAAACACTGTGTAATGTAGGCAGCAACCTATGGGAGATAATAATTGAACACAGGTAGGGAAGAATCTCAGAATTTAAGTAAGAGACAATATCCAAACTCGATAAATAAATAGCTGTTGAGGATCTGTGCCCTAGGATAAGTTTTTATACCTACCAAGCACCAACCCAATATTTAGTTGGAACAATTTCATAATGTCAATGCATTCAAAGTGCTCTATTGGATTGAAATTTTACTGGCGCAACTATAATTGTTTTGCCATTCTGTTATCTAATATTGCTATCTAACTCGTTTCAACATTTTGGTAAAATGGTAAAAGTAACGGTTTACTACTTCCTAAACCAATTTAGTCAATAGTTTTTACACATTTCACTTTTGAAAGCGGACATTGGATATTCCAAATGTGCTATTTTAGTGGCCGATAATAAAATATCCTAGTATAAAGTTTGCCCAGCAGTGGGACATAACAGGTTCCTAAAAAAAAAGTGTTTGAATTTCGCGACATCTAATAACGTTGGACTACTAGAGTTAAATAGCACTGTTCGAGCATGGTTCAAGCTAACACAAATCATCAGATTCGCTGTTACCACAAGGGGCAATCTACCGCACGCATGTCTGTCTGCCATGTCATTATAAAGATTTTATTACCCAGTAAAGACATCGAAGATGCTAACAATATAGCAATTAATTTAACCATAAAAATACCTTGACGCAAATGCCGTAAAAAGTGTTATAATTGTTTGAGACTTTCTATCAAGAACCTTTCAAGGTTACTTCCAACGATGGGTCATTGGCCATTATGTCAATTAGTTTAATGTGGGCCATACACAGGTTGTTTTTGTTACAAACTTCTTTGGTAGCTGCTCTACTTATACGAGTAGGTACTTTAAATCACAAAATTATTATAAATGATTCGTATCTATTCATTGATTGCGAATCTCAAACAATAAATGAAGCAACACAAACAACTGAATTATAACTTACCTACACTTAACACATTGATAAATATAATGTTTACCTACATAGCTACAGAATTTCCTAACATCAATGGTACTAAAAAACATCGCTGCGAGCCTTTAAATTGAGAAAGTAACCACCTTCCTAGCCTCAATAATTGTTAGGAAATGGAGACCAGTCAAGCTTGAGCAGCGATCTGGAGATGCCACCGCGGTGTCTGTTTGCAAGGAAATATTGCCTAGATTCCAAATAGATACATATAGGTAAATTTCAATACAGTCTTCTATCATACTCTACATACGGAATAACAAGAGCGTTTTTAACCACCTAGTGCTACTAATTACAGATCTGTTTAATTACTGTTATTACCCATCTGCATTTAGTCGATATCATGCAGCTAATGAGTTCATTCATTTGCGTAATAAGTCTGAAAAGAAACATTTTATAACATGCTGAAAATTGTGTTGGGTACATTACAAAAGAGATGGAGCGTGTCAATCTCGGTTACTCTGCACTAAACGTCTAGAGCACGAACAGATTAACGAAACCAGCCCAAAAGCGGTATTTCGCCTCTGGACTGAACCCGAAACCTTTCGTTGTGCATGCACCTGACGCAACCGTGCTTATTGTGTAGGTACCTACTCTACATTCTTGCACCTGCCCTTTTCTGTTTTTGCGCAAACAGTTTTGATCATAAACATATTTAGTTTTTTTCACCTAAGTAGAATGTCCTCCTTGGACTCATTTATTTATTGGCTAGTTAAATTTTTTTATCAAAAGACCGGTAAAATTTTCCGTTCTTTTCTTTCCTATTACACCACTCTATGCTGACCTAAATGTGTAATTAAACTACATAAAGGTAAAAACTCGATCCTTACCTTCATCTTATTATCATCTTGTCCTGTGGGATTCATTGATTGAGCAACATGTTTATTTTTCTAGCTTGGGTACGGATGGACGCGGCACAGCACCCAGGCATGTCCGAGGCACAGGGTTCCGGAGTCCACGATGTCGGTGAGCAGCGACATCAGGTTCACGCGGCGGAAGATGAGCCGCGGCTGCAGAGGATGCTGCGCGGCTACCGCTGCTCTGCTCATCCTTCTACTTCTTGCTGCTGTTGCAGTCTACTTTGGCCGTAGGTATCATATTTTTAAGCTACACCACCTTCAGAAACCTACCTACCTATTGAAACCATATTTTATGATTTTTGATTGAATTACTGTAACGTTTGATTTATTTTACGCCGCACAATGTTAACCAAACCTCGATTATTATATATTTATTATATATTATATGTATAAATAAATTGCATTTGCTCTCTGACGACCTAGCTATAAAGCTTGTTTGGTCGTAGCTACATTCACTTCCTAAAATAACTACCGGTTCACCCTTTTAATTCCGTAAACGACCAACATGTTTCATAATCGCGTTCAAATTTGTGAGCTATTCGCCTAGAACCTAAATTGCTGTTGCAAAACTAGGTAAGAACTAAAGTGTGTGTTTTAAAACTACGAACTACCTTGGTGTTAGCGACTCACACACAAAAGTCTACGTGAGTAGGTAGGTACCTACTACTAGCACTGGAAAATAATAATGATATCCAACAGCCAATTATGTTTACGTAAATCTAAAAACAATGTGGCACGAACAATCAAAGCGATGGAGTATCAGAAAGTGCTTTTGTATGTGCCTTTCTAATAGGTATATTTAGATGGTTGATATTCAAGTAAGTCACGCCAGCTTTAAAGTGGTTGTTTGTGATTGTGAATGTTTCGTTTTAAAATAACAATCGAGGATTAATGTTTCGTATAAACTCAGAGTTTGAAAAGAGAGGTCTCGAAAGACAATCCTCTTGTTGTTCTTTTACAATTCTAATACGTTATTCCTATTGATAAATAATCAACACGTAACTGTGTTATTTGTGTAGGTAAATATCAGGGTTCTTCGTGCTAGGAGGCTAGGTAGGACAGACATTTCGCCCGTCACTAAGCAAAGGCCAGTGGGCGAGCGGCCTTGCGGAGAGCGTGGTACAGCGACAAGTGTACGATGCCTTTGTTATCAACAACGATCTCAGTTTTGATCTAAATAACTGCCGGTTATTAGGCGATAATTTGGTGCAAGATTGTATCATGTGGTAAGCTCTGACATGTTGTAAAAGGCCAAGGTTGAGCCTAAACGAAGTTATTTTAGAAGGGAGACTTGTTTGTAGTAATTGAAAAATAATGAGTAACATAAGCTGCTTATTTTTGTAAATATTTCAATATATTATATAATTATAATTTTAAAATAATATAATTTTCAACCGAAGGTTGAAAAACGATACCTACACGAATTGATGTTTTTTTTTCAGATATGTACCTGTTCGGTGATCCATTAAATCGGCAGACGTTCCGAGGCTCGTTCATAGTGTCCAGTTGGCAGGAGGAGGGGGCGCAGGGCAAGGAACTCGAACCGAAGGGCAATCGCACGAGGGAGAGCCGGTTGCAGCAAACACTATACAGCCTATACGAGCACTCGGAACTCAAATCTTGTTTTATATCATCAGATATATTGGCGTTAGATAGGTAAGATATTTGCGACATAGATATTTCTATCGCAATGAACAGTTATAACGTTTTAAAATTCTTAAGCAGGCTTAAATTAATCATAACTGGACATAAAGATGACTGGAGTGAAATAAGGACACGTAATAAACTAAATACCTATGTAAGTACCTACGTACGTAGGTATATTATTTACACAAATATTAATTAAATCACTATCACATACCTACTATAAATCAATCATAAAAGCAAAGACCTACCGACACACTTAATAGAAATGCTTTGAAAATTACTGATCATTAAAATAAATGTGCAAGTTACCTACCTAAATAATGTTAGAAGATTTAATAACTCACACACTCACAGTACCTAGTAGGTTCAAATTACTTGACTCACATAACATAAGTACCAATATGATACAAAAACTAACTTACGATACGAGTACCTACATACTGCTACTGCAATACAACAACAACCGATTGCTGATATTATCGGAGAAAGTGAACTTTCTCGCATCGCGAGCTTGATAGCTGATTGAACCATACCAGCGCAAGCTACGTTTAGTAACTTTAACAACGCAACTTTAACCTGCATTTATCACGAAGATCGGCATTGAAGCAAATTGATAGATTCGTTGCGCAATAAAAATTATTAATTTGAAGTGATGCACCGGCCCGTCCAGAAATTCTGGTTTTCGACTTAGGTTGAGGTCAAGTTCTTCAAAGCGTAAAGCGACCTCGATGGTTATTTACGTTCATTTGTAAATGGCTTCCTTTATACGCAAAATTTTCCTAAAACAGAACGTGATATGACGCATAGAGAAATTCTTGTAAGTAGGTAGCTTTTTAGTATACCGGTTTTTAAATTCAGCTGGCCGACTTCCAAATCTAGTAATTCCTTGGCCAAACCGGAACTACAACTAAAACTGTCAAACAATGCCCTATATCCATACTACTGTGTACGTACGTACATATAGCATGAGAAAGCTCCTTCTAAATACGTGATCTGATTGATATCGTTTAAATTTTATGCCGTGCACGTTTATAGGTAATTATAGGTAATCCACAATGAAGGTTGTTCTCGATGTTTATATGTAACGGCCCTTTCCTTTTGTGTTCTGAATCTCAATGATTAGGAGGCCAATCCAAGCAGTAAAATGGCACTTAGCCACAAGCTTTGTATGCAATGTTCTCTAGGTACATCACTTTGCTGAATCAATGTAATACTTTCTTAAAGCCTTAATGATAGGTTAGGTTTAAGTTCAATAATGATTGGGTTAAGAGCTATTAAATTGAAGGAAAGTACTTTTTGTAATTTTATAATAATTTTAGCATTTATAATTCAACAGTAACGGAAGAGAACAAATAAGAATTTGATTACCTTTTATGTGTTAAATGTCCCACATTTTTATTGTAGGCTTACGTGATAGACTACTTGCCTAGTTTGGGAATCACTTCCTATTGGCCTACGTAATATATTTTTTATTATATTTATTTTACTTTGCCAGTTAACTAGCTTTGACAAATCTTAGAAATTAATTGTAAGTCTATCCCGTATTCCCGTCCCATAGTCCAATGGACTTGAGTATTTGTCAAAACAACTGTGAGCCCATAATGTAACACAATTCATCTTCGACAGTTTTTCATTTTTATCTGATTTTCAGTGTGGAAGAAGGTACAAGAGTTCATTTCGAGGTGGTATTTGAGCCAATCTTCACAGCGGTGACGACCAATGAGGTGAGCAGCGTGCTGGCCCGAGAACTTCTCGAGCCAACCGTCTTCTTCAGTGACGTCACTACGCTGCCGGAGACGCTTCATATCGAGGTAATTATGATCGCAAAATCATCATTATCTACCCTTATCCCTAAGGGATAAAAGACAACTACCTAGTTTCTTTTCTCACTTTTCTTGTTATTTGAGTAGGTAGGTATATTTACTCATTTCACGCACATAACCATATTTACATAATCAGTAAGGGTGATTGGGATTACATAATATTCATAATTCGGCTATGAATTTTCTTAACTTATTATCATATTGCGGCATCTAATGGTCATAAAAATTGGTGCCAGTCACGGCACCAATTTTTATGACCATTGGGTAAAAGGGTTATGGAAATGTTGGGCATATAAGGTGGTCTGCTAAAGTCAGTTATAAAGTAATAATAAAACATACTCTACAAAATGTTTTAACCTACTCTTCGGGCGAGACACATCTTTGTGAGGCAGTAGGTACATTTTGATTAGGTAGTTATTTAATTTTTAATAATGAAAGTATCGAAATTTCGTCAATGGAACTCTTAGAATCTCAATAATTTTCAGGAAAGCTCCATTATTTCATCGATGGAGTTGAAAGAAGACGATACGCCACCCGAACCGCCGACCACGGAAGCCATCGTGTCTGAACTAGTTGAGGAGATAAGGCAGTGCTCCCATGTGTCCCTACCGCTTTGTTCCCATCTACCGTATAACTCCACGGCGTATCCGAACCTTGTGGGACACGCTTCTAAGGACGCTCTTTTGAGGGATCTGGTCGCTTTCAGGGAACTTTTGGATGCAGAATGCTCACATCTTGCACAGGTATGTTCTCATGGAATTACCCTGAAAACTTTAAATATACCTACGAAGTTTTAAACTGCCACATCCGTTATTTCGAATAATTTACTTAAATGAGTATGATAAAGGAAGGTAAAATAATTCCAGAAATTTTGCATGTGAGGTAAATTTTCAAAAGACTTTTAAAAGGGCTATTGATTGTGCATTTGACACTGACTTTGTTCTCTTGCAGGATTTCGTTTGCCAAATGCTGCAGCCGCGATGCCACTCGGACCGCCTGGTGCGTCCTTGCCGCGCCTACTGCCGCGCCTTCCACGCCGGCTGCGGCGCGCGCCTGCCTGACCGTCTGAAGCCACACTTCGACTGCGCACGGTTCCCTGAATACTTCGGTCCTGGATCTTGCACTTTGGAACCAGGTTATTATGAGACTTGTAATGAAATCCCATGCAAGAGCCAACCTTTTTGCGCCAGGGCGAGTTTAAAATGCTTTATTTTTATCCACGTGAAGATGTCGGTCCCAGCTAAAAATAGTTGGAAGTTAAAAGTCGTAAAAGCTTTGGCGGCATCATTATCTTCTCCATCACAGATAAAAAGAAATGAACAGTACCTATCACTACTGAATTATGCGTTACCTAACAGATATTTTCAAAAAATTGTGCGCTGTCATCGCACATAGTAATTCCAATTAATTCTTTTTGAATTACAGTAAAATGAATTCATTCCATTTCATGCTATGTAACTTGTACCTAGATTGTACCGGAAATCTACAACGGTTGGCGCTGTCACGGCGCTCATGCGACGGCGTGCCGGACTGCGCGGACGCACGCGACGAGCGCGAGTGCTCGCACTGCGCAAGCGCGGGCGGCGGCTTGCGCTGCGCACTGCACGCGAGGTGTTTGCCCGCGCACTTGAGATGCGACGGCACACCTGACTGCCCTGATGGAAGCGATGAAGCTGGCTGCTGTGAGTTTTTTTATTTACGAGGAGCGTTTTCCAAGCCTCACTAGTCGGGTCCAGTCACGACATTGTACGTTGCGGGCACTGGAACGTGTTAAAGCCGGAGCAACTTGAGTAACTTAAGCAGCAATGTGTTTCGATGGCAAGTGCAAGAGGCATTGAAAATTGTCGAGGCCAGCTTTAAAGAAACCCAACGTAACGTTAAAGCCTATTTTATTTTCAGTGTGGGTTTCTCGATCCTTGGCTTCGTGGCGCCGAGAAACCAGCGAGACAACTCTGGGAGCTATCAGAAGTCGGGCCGGGTACGCGGTGTGGGCGGAACGGGGCAGGGACGGGAAGATCTGCGCCGCGCCCTATGAGAACGATAAACGAGCGCTGACGAGCGTAGCCACATCGCTCTGCAGGGCTCTAACGTTCAAGTAAGACATACATTTATTTTCAGTTATGCGCATGCCAGTTTCCAAATACATTTCCAAATCCTTGTTGGTCAGAAACAAAGAGCGCGTTGAAGTCTTTTCTATGCTACGAATAGCTACGCTTAACTCTACGTCGTAGACCAAGCTACGTCGGTTTTTACATATGTATTTAATTACTAGCTGGCTCGGCGTTATCATCGTATAGGTACCGTGAATATAACTTTCCTTAAGAATTAAGCTATGAAATGCAGAAGACGCTTTTAAATCTTACTTCAACGACGCTCCAGAGATTATTGCGTACCTAGTTGGTAATAAACAAAAAGTGGAGCTTTCTAATTCGTCAGAATCTTATATTATATATTTGTAGGTACTTTTTTTTTAATATACGCAAGTAGCTACATAATTTACCAGAATAAACAAATGTATCTATTCATTTTAGGTCTGCACTAACCGCAGAAGTAGTACCAGATGCGGAAGAAACTGATGGGGATGACCAAAACAACGAAGCTTCACAATATGTGGAAATAGTAGATCCATTCGCTTCGGAAATATCATTCCTGAAAAGCAAATGTCCTGAGAGAAAAGTTATCAAAGTTGTGTGTGATAATTTAGGTAAGTCGTAACTTTTGTATCGATTTATTTCGATACAGAGGAAAGTATACTGATAAAATTTGTGAGTCATGTCATTACAAAGTCACATAATGAGATTTGATGACTCAGAAAAGTGTCGCGAACGCGTGAAAAGTCATAGTCCTACCACTACCACATTAGGAAGAGAAAGTAATGTTACAATCGACGTCGACGTGGGAGAAAACGGAACAATGTTGTGTTGTTGACAAAATCCAAAAAACAATGACACGGATTTTAGGCATCAGTGCGATCTATGATTTTCCGTTATTATTATATGTTCCTACTTTGCTATTAATAAAACAAACTCGAAAGTTTGTATGGATGTATAGAGATGTTTGTAACTCTTTCTTGGAAACTTGAAATATACAGTTTATGACCTGGAATAACACCGGGTAGGTAAGTACTGGTGTACTTACCTACTTTACCCGGTGTTATTAGTAAAGACGCGGGTGGAAACTTGTATGACTCCAAATTGTGACGACTCAGATCATCGTATGAACAAAAAATCAAGAACATTAAAGGAAAAGTAACTGCATTAGTGTAAATCTTTCATTACAGAATGTGGAGTACCGTCAGCGAGGGTAGCCAGTTCGTCCAGGGGAGTGGAAGGATTGCCCCGCTCGGCGCTTCCCGGCGACTGGCCGTGGCACGCCGCGCTGCTGAGGACTCACGTGCATGCTTGCGACGCGGCGCTCATACATCCCTCATGGCTCGTCACCACCGCTTCTTGCTTCCAGGTTCAAAACAACTTACTACCTGTGCTCGCACAGGACCGGAAAGAATGGCGTGAAAATAAGGCCTATATTTGAAGCGAACTTGAGCGTTTCTCAATTGACAACATTCAAATCGTTTAAATTGAATAGGCGTTAATTCGATCGTTTTCTAAAGACCTACATAGTTTATTCTTGAAATACGAACGATGTAGGTACTACACTGCTACTGTACTGTACCTACCTACCCCACCCCAAGGATGGTAAGACATCCACTCGGAATTTCAGAGATCCTTCAAAGAAGTCTCGCTTCTCATGTTGAATACCAAAGATATCTTCATTAAAATTGATTGTTATTTTCAGGGTCAACCAAAAGCAGAGTGGACAGCAAGGTTCGGAACAGTACGCATCCAAAGCACAACTCCCTGGCAACAGGAGCGGCGGATCGTCGGCATGGTGCGCTCGCCCGTCGAAGGCAGTATGCTGGCGCTCGTACGACTAGAAGAACCAGTCGAGATGACAGACTTCGTCAGACCCATCTGCTTGCCCGAAGACAGCAGTGACTCGGAAAAGAACATATGCAACACACTTGGATGGACGAGGAACAGGGACCAACTGCAAAGGGTCCATGTTGTCTCCAGTCCGATGAACACTTGTGAAAATGTCAGCATAGCTGCAATAAACGGAATTTGTGCGGAACCCTTGTACGATCAAGATGATTGTGATGTAAGTTGTACTCTCATAACAGAACCAGAATCACGGCTGTTTAGCCAAAGCGACCGCGGATAAAATAATGCTAAATTGACTTTTATACATGTCTCTTGAAATAATATAGAAAGTAGTAAAATTGTTATTCTCTCCACAGGAAGAAGAGTATGCGGGAAGTTCAATGATGTGTTTCGATGATAAAACAAAACGATGGTCTCTAAAGGGCGTCAGTGGTTGGAGGATTGCATGCTCAAAGATTGGATTAGGCCGGCCAAGAATCTATGACTCTATCAGTTCACATGTTGATTGGATAAAACGAACCATCGCCGACTCTGCAAGATGACACACATGAAGTGTAATGAGAAAGACTGTATTTGATCGTATGATAGACAAATAAGTTTAAACTGTATAAATTTTAGTATTTGATTTAATAAGTTAGACTACAGTTTACCATAATAGTCAGTAGAACAAAGATATACATACCAGAAAACTATACCTACTGACACAATACTTTAAGAACTAAATAATGTAGTATCTTACTCACTAGACTTATTGTTATTACTGATTGTTGAATTTTATAATTTTATACAAGTAAAGTACTTTGCTATTTTTAGATAACTTATTTTGAATTATAATTTCTTACTCCTTCAAATGTAAAACATTTTGTAAATATTGTGTATAAGTTAAGAACCAAATTGACTACTGTGACATAATAAATAAAAATAGTTACATACCTATAAACTGCTTTTAAAATACATCATGAAACGAGGAGCAACTCAAATCACTGTGATAGACATTTTATCAGTTGGCGTCAAATAATATCGAGATGGAAGCGAATTTTCAATGTCACATGATTTTAAACTTTATGAATCTTACTATAATACTTACATAGAATTTAAGCTTTAAAAAGTGCTCTCGGCGCTGCTTAAGGGCGCTTGTAGTCGTCCAAGTTTAAATTTCTCAAGCATTACTATGTACTTATATGAACATTAAGTTTAGTTTACTTCCCTTCTATCTTGGTGTGAGTTGAGCCTTAGGCATTACCTACCCTATAGGATTAGGATCATTATTTTAATAGATATCTAAGAGGCTTTAGAGGTACTTACATCCTAATACATTTAACTACTTAACCTACATTTTTTTTGTAAATACATATATATACCTATCTAAAAATAGAAAACACCCAGACACGGAACTTTCTGCAGAACATAATGTTGGTAATGCAAATTAAATTGCAAGAATAAAACAGATATTTTTTTGACAATCTACATTTTATTACATAAACATAACCACTTACTTTAATATACCCTCGTCTTTCAATTCTTTTCTTATCTGAGCCTGAACATGATCTGGTAGATTCTTGAGCTCCCTATTTATATATTCCTGCAAATTTTTTAATGGTTGGTAATGCTGGTGTACGAGTTGAGAGCCGGCCAGCATCGCGAGCGTTGCCGCAGAAGTAAATGCTAGGTATTGACCCCACGTAACTCCTGCGGGCATTATGAAGCAGCGTATTTCTTTATCTTTTCTTCAACAATCTCGTGAGCTTGTCGTTTTTTGAATGTGTTATAAAAGTTTACTTCACCAACTTTCCAGTTTATCATCGAGAACTCCAGGCTAGCACCAAGAACGAAAAATATTGGAAGGAATCTATACATTCCAAACGTCTTTTTGCCGGGCCATTTTTCAACCAATTTATGAACCCAGCCTATTCTCATTGAAAATTTGAAAAATTATTTTAGTATTGAATAATTCTCGCACAAGAGTCAAAAACTCATTCACTTTTGCCGAACGCACGCGGCACGAAAGAAAAAGAAAAATTCTTGATTTCATCTCACATCAACAATCCATTCATTTCTTTCAACCAACTCCAACAATCATCATCAAAGACATCAAAGTCATCAAACAGCTGATTTGATTGCAGTTTGGTCAAAATGCCAATGTTATTTCACTTCACTTCTTTGTAGTGGATGCCAATGTCATACGTCACTGACCTAACGTCAAATAGGTACGTCAATGTCAATGTCATGGAACTTGTTCTGTCTGTCTGTTCGGTACGTAGGTACCTCAGAAAAAGGAACCATACATAACCCTTGTTGGTCAGAGGTAGGTACGTACTACGCTACGTACGCTATAGAAAGTCGCTAAACAATCAACTCAACTCACCCACCCAAGTTACAATAAAATCTTGGTAAAATAAATAGCAAATAATTCAATGAATTTCAGCAACCTTGTAATCCTTGTATTGCTTGCCTACGGCCGAACCAAATAGAGAGTACTTATAACGCGGTCACATTAACTAGACGCTTGGCGTTGATGACGTCATTTTGGGGCTCTCTCTCTCTCTTTGACACTTGCCGGGCGAGCTAAGGGCATGCGGGGGGAAGCGGGCCCCCGCCCGCATTCCAGAGATGCGTCGAGTTAATGTGACCGACTTATACATATCCTTGAAAGTAGACTAAGGTAGGTTTTTGTACCTATCCACTAAAATTCAGAACCGGCCGGAAGAACCAAAGTTATTACTTATTTTCAATTTTGGGTCATTATCTTGCTCCGATCGAACAGAGTTGTGTCCAAACTAAGAACTTACTTGAAGTCTATGAAGAAGCAAAGCCGATACACATTTTACGAAAATGTGGCACCTATAAAGTTAACTGAAGCTCGGCGAATCAAGCTTCATGCAAGAGGATGGGGCATACTCACTGACTACTACCTTGAATCTGTTAAAATTAACCATAGAAAGGGCATTTTGTTTTCAACTGCTACCTTGAGAATAGTTGATACATCTGGACAGACAACATGCATTTTGAAAGGATCTCTGGTGGGACTATTATTTGCTCTATCGACTGAAGAGTGGACTGATATAGAAAACTTGTGCTTCCCAGGACAACAATTATTTTATAGAAAATTTAACGATGGACTTAGTAAAAACTTTAATTATGAACAAAAACTATTCTATACATTTTGTGCTTCAAACCAGAGCAATGAACCACTTGTTGCTACTTTTAAAAGATGTCCCAATACTAGAAACAGTTTTAAGGAAGATGCATGCATCGAGATAGTTGACCTACAAAAATGTGATGATCACTTTTTCAATCTGTATAAATGTCATCTCAGAGATTAATCAAATCAATGTATTAATTACATAGTAATTTTAAAACTATGCAGGATTGACAGGATTCCGGTCTCCGTTCAATCCTGTACAAGTTAATAGACAAGTAATGTATATAACTACCTAATTGCTTCACATTTAAAGCTTACACAGTGCTGTATTTATTTCCAAATTAAGTCCTGTTGTAATTACTATTATTAACTTATTATTAATCTGTATTATTACAAGTTAAGCCGGAATTAAATTTGTCTGATGTGTTGTGACGTGTGGCATCGGTTTCATACATTTAATACGCTGCGTCACGTCAGATTGCAACAGAATAGTATAAATCTCAGCGACACGTCACAACATGTCAGACAAATATAATTCCGGCTTTACTAATAGGTACCTCAGTTATTTATACAAATGAATTTTATTAATACACATTAATAGAATTCAGAAATAAATGCCTTTAATGTTTAAAAAATAAATATAGGTATCATCAGTAATATTTAAAGCAACATGTAAAAATTCTGTCAGACAAGATAATAATAATGTTTGTATAATATACTTAGGAACTTCCCATTATTTTTTAATTAGCACCCTATCTTGTGCAAATGTTTACTACCTATTTTAATAAAATACTCTATGCATCCAGAAATATTGTATTTATTTACCTAATTATATTATGTTTACCTCTCTTGTCCCACAGCTGGGCAAAGGGTGGCAAAGGTTTGGGGGAGACCTTCCAACCGATCTTGATTGGCAGTAAAGTAACATAGGTACCTACTTCCTATCTGCCTACAAAGACATCATGGCATGTCATTTAATTTTGTATGTTTCGGAATTGAGGGTTTTCGGTCATGTTCTTTGCCATGCTATCATAACAGATGAAGTGGTAAACATAAAATAAAATCATAAACACTAAGTAGGTAATGTAGGTACACCATTTGGCTTTTCGCAGCTTGCAGTTGTGTTTACCTTAAAACAAGAGGCGCGTGGGTTTCGACCTACGTCTGGTTAGCAGGCTCCACTAGATACCTTCAATCTGGAGTGGGCGTTGACATCAAGTAGGTAGGTATCAATGGTTTTTACCATCGGAAGGCTATGACGAATTCACGATATTCAAATTTATTTTGTGGGCTGAAGCTGTATGGTATCACGTAAGCGAAGCTGACGGATACTGGTGATTGGTTTACTGCCTTGGCAGTAGGCTTCGAGCCGGCGCGCAAGCCGAACGTGTGTGCGCGCTTTACCGAACGACACCTAGTGCTTCCGAGTGTTGCTGAATCGACTCAAACTAAAAGACAACAGAGATGGAAGTAGCAGACCAATGGCGCCGAGAGTGGGCAGGAACTGCCGAGTACGGGAAGGTGAGCTATACTAATTCTTATCTGCTGTACTTTGACTGAAAAGCCTTTTGTTTCGCAAAGATAAGCTCGAGATTATGTAGATATGTTACACTGAGCTTATTAAAAACGTAGGTATTGAGGAAGCAATAACTTACTTTAACAACATAGGTACCTAACTAAGAAAGTACTAATTACGAGTAGGTATCTTGCATCTGCTGAAAATGCTAGTGTGTACCTAAGCTCGTTAAAACTTTGTGGCATTTCGATCAGGCGGTCATTGCCAAAAGGCTAAAGTAGTCATATCCTAATACGGACATAAAACCCAGAGTTGCAAGACAGGTCAGGCATTTAAAAATTTTCATTCACTTTTAAACTGAGACTTGCGTGTCGTTAGCATAAGGTTTAGTATTACCGGTGAAAATATTTTAACCAAACCCGTCTGACTGAACCAGTTTTGTATCCTTTTTTTTTACATCCTAGGTATTCTTTTACTTCGTAACAGAAAGTTTAAAACCAGGTGTGCAATACCTACTTGCACCTATTCAGTCAACATTGCAACTTATCTTTAGTCTTACGAGTAAAACGTAGGTACTTACTTACCTACTTACGCCCACCATAAGATATTAAATTGAGTATTTTTTGTAGCTTTCGGTTTTCTAACTTAGGTACAGACTCATACCTACAACTGCTGTTCGTGTATATTAGAAACTAGGAAAACAGTAAAAACCTACCATTAAAGTTAAAAATAACAACCATTGATCATAGTCCAGCCCGCGCGTCGCGCCCCGCCCGCCTCGTGAATCGAACCCTAGTCGCAGCCAGGAACGCGTTGATTAGGTACCTATGTCTCACCGAGGTGTTTTAGATAACAAATATATGAGTAAGTACACCATGAGAACAAGCTTTTTATTGGGGTAACTAGGCAGGTAGGTACCTACATTTTTCAAACTCCATTGGCAGTCTGGCAGGATGAGAAAACGAGTCGACTCGGTTCTGCTTATTTCATTCTCGATTACCCAATGGTGAAAGTGATAAGACGTGAGGAAGCTGCTAAATAACCTATTCTGTACAACCATTTCCTATCATTTTAATTTAACAGGCCTTTGCCGTGTTATTCGCTGTTATGTTTTCAGAAAAAAAAACATGTTATTAGTGTCGCTAACTAAATAGAAGTTCGGTCGTAATGTTTTCCTTCACCGATTTAAATGAGACACAGATTGCCTCATAGGACGAATTTATTATTGACAGTACAATTGAGGTTAAATCTCGTGAAATCAATTTTGCTACCGCGTCTAAATATTGGGGTACAATTGCACAAAACAAATCAACCATACAGAAGATTTAAACGCGCTCTTTTTCGCACTACGTGTCGACCATACCATACAAATCGCAGTTTCTTCTCATGTTTAGTTGTATTTTCTGATAATTCCTTATTTTGGACATCGTCAACAAGCCCACAAGGCTTCAAATATAAATAAGCGAAACGTTGTTTATTCGGGTTCGTGTGCATACTGCCGGAAATCCTGCGCAAAGGCCGTGGTCCGCGAGGCTGCGCCTGCGCCATCCGCTCGGCCGGCACCATGTTATTTGTGTAAGCAAATCATCAATTACCTGATGTCGTGTTGTGACAAGCAATTTGTATACAAAGGGCTCTGAATCAAACGACAAGGTTCGAAACAGAGTTTTAAAATTTGATATTAAGTAGGTACAATAGGTAATGTAAATGAGTATTGTAATTTGAGAAGACATCGAGTGAGTGTCTAGTTGTCCAGATACACATTTTCAAGAACCTGTTGACATTTGCATACTTTTCCGCGTGTACACTCATCGAGCGTAAGTTAATAGGTAGATGCGATGAAGGCATTTAGACCGGTTTATCGAATGCTTTGAGGTGATTCATAAAAAAATCATATCATCTTTATTCGAGGGTTTTCCTTTGGAGTTTCTTGTGCAACACTTTAATGACGCCCGCGCTAGTCGATGACCCCGCACGTCAGCCTCCCCTCTAACAGCAGGTACCTACTGTCTACTACTCGTCTCACGGAACAGACATCTTCCGTGAACCGAACATCTCTTCGATGTTCACACATTTTTAATTGGCACTAACAATGTTTAAGTACCTAAGCTGTTATGTAGCATTGTAACAGCAAAGTAACGTAAGATAACTGACTTCCATGTTTTTCTGTCTTAATCGGTACCTTCCTATGGTTGTAGACTGGGTGGCGTTTAATATGAACAAAGAAAATTGGTCTCTTGCGACCTCAAACGGCAAATTCAAGGCGGCCAAGATACATCGGCCATGTTGTAAGAAAGTTCAAGGGGAAATTCAACGATGCGTTTAGGTACCTACTACGGAATTGTTGGATGATGGGCCGGAAAAAGGAACTACTTACATAATACATAGTAATAAGGTTCTAATTTTGAACCAGCTTAACTTGAGTTGTGTTCTCGTAAACATTGTTCTGACTTTTCTGAAAAAAGTTCAATGTAAATAATGAAAAAATCCCTATTTATATCCAAACTCCAAAACAAATTATAGGTAGGTAGTTAGGTTGAATAAATAAAACCACATTAATTTAACAGGGATTTAAAATAACATAATAATGTTAGTGCTCAAGTGTAACTAAAGAGTAGTTAGATGCATACCATGGAATACTTATATTCCTAGTATGTATTCTCTGATTCGTGCTCTATGCCTTTTGATTTGAGAAGTAGGGAGCTATAATAGAGAAAGTAGATCAATTTTCCCATAGTGAAACGTATGCAGGTAGCTACATAGATGTTTTATGGTGATGCTACAATGAGAAAATACTCCCAAGACATATTATTCGTAAACTTAATCGGCCAGTCTCAACCTAAGTATCTTTCGTTTTTTTTTATTTACAAAAAAAAATAGTTTGACATGTTGTTGCGCGCATATAATTATTACTACGATTTATAATATATACTATACGAATGCCAGACGTAAGATATAGACAACATCCAAATCAAATATCATGTTTTGCCTACTTACTATAGCAAACATTAAAGTGTCTTAAATTATTGGTGTCACTAGTTTAAGAGGTATAACTGTGCTCTTTACAAAAGGAAGCAGCAACTAAGCAGGTTAAATCTACTGACATCATTCGTTGGTTGTTGTTTTTATTTGCTTAATTCTATACAAAATTTTAAAGTTGTTGTGGTTTCTTCTTCCTGTAACTTCGGGCAAATTATAAAAAGATTGTCAATGAGTAAGTCATGCTCAACACAACAGTAGCTCAAAAAGCTTTTTGTATTGCCTGTCACATATAAAGCTTATCTCGTGGGCTGCGTATGCGACCTTACTTTTGATTTTACTTTGTGTTCGATTTACTGGTGACGTCAGATTATCTTCAGAATAAACTTCGCCTTGATCCAATCCAATAATCCAATAATAAGGTAGTAAAAGGCTGGCACAGCGAACTACTAATGGGGAATTAGCATATAAACTTTTTTACACAGATACAAATCGAACGAATCTTAACTATTATTTTCTATAAATGGAAACTTATAATTGGTCATGATTACAAATTGCACAAACCGTTTCGGTTTTGTAGGAAGCTGATGTCATAGAATGGTTTCCTATTCTTCGCTTTATGGTAACGTTAAGCTCTACCGAAGCAAACGACGACGCACGAATTTATTTAAATTCTATTGCCTTACTAATAATACTTTGTAGAATATAGGGGCAAGTATGTCTAGTATTGTTACTCTTTTCTTTTGACAAGGATGATATAACATGTTTGATAAAGCTTAAACGCTTTTATCATGTGTAGTAATAAATAACTAATCCCAGTCCCAGTGTTCAGTAAATACTGATTCAGTAAATAAAAGTAGGTACCTACCTAACTAGTACTAAACAGTTACATGGCCTATGTTGTTTGTTAGTGATCAACTATGTTTTATTAGAATCTACTTAGTAGAGCTCCTGCTCTTTGCGAAAGTTCCGTTATGATGCCAATGCCGTCTCGCAGCATACATATACATATTCAAAGATTTGTGAATGATCGATCCGACAGATGAAATCTGTCTACACCTACACGAGCAAATGCGAGTTCAATGAAAAGATTGCAATCTCGAGGCTTCACCATTTCGTTTCGCCCCCGCATTTGCGACCATGTCACATAAATCTTGTGTCTATTTGTGTAAGTTATAAAAATCAATGCCCAAGTAGACCTTAGAACACATACCTATAAATCATAGCTAATGTTGTTTGTTTAAACTAGGTTCTACAAAGCCCCATAATCATCATAATAGCGTTGAAATTGTTCACGACGTAGCAACGAAAATCGATGGAAGAACCATTAAATTTGAACAAAATACCTAGCATTCAGTTTAACAACCGAGCAATATGGGGGTACTGAATATTGAGATAAGCCACAAACAGGTATCGCAACACGAAAGTTGTTGTACAACATTAGATTATGTCAGCTTACCGCGAATTCTGACGGTCGGCATTGCTTGCATTTTAACAACGTTCTCGAGTGCTATATCGTTAGAAAACCTGGCCACTAGACACAGTTATACTAACAGTTGAGGTCACACTTATGCTCATGAATATTTCATTTCATGTTCATAATAAATCAGACTTGTATGCTCAGTAAGATTGCAGCTTTTAGGCGCAATTATTTGCAATCTACTTATTCTACGCAGTGACTTTACAAATTACACAATTAACCGCTATAAAAGTCACAAAAATTACAGTCACGTGTCAGAATTATTAGAAAACAGTGATTTAGCATTGAGGAATAAACAACCTCTAGTTTTCGTTTGTTTATACTAACGTAAACGTTATTTTCATTTCTTTAATTTGAACAAAAACCGATTTAATAGATTCCAACAACATCAAACTAAACGAACGGATGTGACATTGAACGCCCACTAATAATTTACTTACCTTGAAAAGTCTTGCTCAGTTTTGACAGAACTTTCATTCCTGGTAAAGTAGCCTCGGGCAAAATTTCTAATGTTTTTTTATTGAGACATCGAGAATACCTGAAGTTGGTTTCTTTAAGTAGGCGGGTACGGCATAATTTTTTTATGATCAGACCATAAAACGATTTGAGCGTGTTTTGTTTGATAAGTATTTATAAAAACTGCAGACTAGCAAACTTCCAAATTGTTGTGAAATGTAACGGTCTGGGATGAATCACGTTCCGCTACTGTCATTGTCCGTGATTTGTGAGAATTAAGGAGTTCTTGAACTCGGATTCAAGAATAATTATGTGTACACAATAATAAGAGCTGTGATTACAATTAAGATTTCAATCTTATAAATAAATCAATCAATTGAACTGTAGGAAACGAGAACGTGCACAAAATATAAAAGTCTAGGCTACGATTTCTGTTGAATTGCGTTTTTGTATGGTCTGCTATAAATTGCCATACAAATACGTAGATAACTATTAACATTGTTCATTACAAGTTCAGAACGTAGGTAGGTACCTTTTGTTAATGCTTTGTGCTTTGAAGATAAAAGTCGTGGGTCGACACGACAGACAGACCTACGACTCTCATGTCCAAAGCATGATAGGCAAGACATCCCATGGATTTTAAGTAGGTCAAACAACCATTAAATACAGGGTTAACACATAACAGTTGTTAGCAATTAAGTTCAACAACACGTAAACATTGATTCCCAAAATATTTTTAGACCGATGCAGTTTTTCCGGGCTATTTCTTAATAATACTCGATCGGATACCTGACCGGAGTTTTAAAATTACTTTAGTAAATACTATGTTGTGTTCCCAGGTAGTGGAAGGCGGCGTTACAAGGCGAATCGCCCGCGCCATGGAGGTGGTCCACGCTAGTGCGCCCGGCGCTCGCGTGAAGGTCATGAGGGCCGCTTACCACACCACCGCCGGCCCGGGAGTCCCAGCCTCATCTTATATGGTCCACGCATCCAGAAGGGTAAGGCATAACTCAACCAATATCAACTATTCCAGAGCATGCTACTGACCGTTTGTTACTCTTTCAGAAAAAAGTACAAAACCCATTGCGATGAAATTTGGAATATAGGTAGCTAAACTACTTTTTATCCCGATATTCCCGCGGAAATGGGACATTTACGGGTGAAACCGCGGGGCGCAGCTAGTATAAATAATAATAATAAAATAAGTTCGTGGATGTTTGTGACTCTTTTACGCATAAACTTCTGAATGGATTTAAGCATAGTTACTTTATCAAAGCTTTTAGCTAATTGACGCGTCTTATTTTCAGGTATATTCATCCGGCTTCAATTCTGGTTTCCTAGAGCCACCGTCACTACCAACAGAACCCTTAGAAATATCCTCAACACCACTAGCACTGTTACAAGATCCACATGCTGATACGGAAAATTACAAAGTAACTGAGCCGGATGACTTGGACATTTCAGAACCCTCTAAATGGAGAAGTTCAACGAGAGGGTCGCTGAGAATGCCCAGTGAAGAGTCATCTTCCACAGACAATGCGAGTATAATCGACGTATCGCGAAATCACAAGGGCGTGTTTAGAAAATACTCCTGCGATTCAGAAAACAGTGATATTCCAGTCAGTGGAAGAAGCAGTCGATTATCTCCGCTATTGGACGCCCCTGCACTAAGCACTCTTAAATTTAAATCACTTCTAAACGGTAACAACGATTGGAACAACAGACGGAAAAGCTATAGCTTCGAAGACGCCTCACCATTATCAGAAACAATAGTACACAGCAATGACACTTTAGCGATGGAATCTTCAACAGACAGCGGCATTTGCAAGTCGACAGAGATCGTCAATGATCAGGCAGATGAAAATCCACATATAAGGTACTTAGGATCCAAGGAAAGAATTGATCATTCGCAAAACAATACCTTTGAAAGTTGGCTTTCAAAAAATAAACAAAATAATTATAACAAAGGAACCAAATACAAGAACTACCGAGATCATGATGTTGTGAATGAAGATCCTAAAGAAGACAATATAAAATTACAGCCCACAGGAAAAGTTACTATAACTCTGCCAATAACACTCGAAACAGAACAAGAATATGAAACTAGAAAAAACTACGAAGAGCATCAAAGAAAGTTAAAAAAAGTGGAGTTCTGTAAAACTGAGCTACATTTTGCTGCAGAAACAGGCAAAGTAAATATAATTGCGACAGATGAAAAACCTCCTCCATCAAACGATTTCAGAAAAAGAAGAAGTGCATTTGTTCCTATGCGTGACGTGCCCGAAAAGCCGATAACTCTTTTCGGAGAGAAAACTAACGAATTATCGAACGAAAGCAACTCGCTGAGTTATACAATAAGCGAGTTTAACGAAATCGATGAGAATACGGCAGCTACAAAAAGTATTCTCAAAAATAAAATTCCGAAGCCCAAACCATATCTCTTGGGAGAGAACATGGCATTTGGGGTTCTCAGTGAACGGAACATTGATGGTGGAAATGAGAGGCCGTTCGTTTCGACGGCAGTGTCGCTTATAAATAAGCAACTACAAGCTGAAAAGCGAGGTGTAGGCGAAATAGCGGCTAGCTTTTCCCGCCAGCAAACAGTCTCGACAATAACCAATGCTATTCGGACTACGAATCAAAGTAAGTATAGTCTGTCCGAGCATTATGCATAACTAGCTGCGCCCCGCGGTTTCAGCCGCGTAAGTCCCGTTCCCGTGGAAACATCGGGATAAAAATTAGCCTATGTGTTAATCCAGGGTAGGATCTACATACCAAATTTCAATCAACTCGGTCCAGCCGTTTTTGCGTGAAAGAATAACAAACATTCTCGCAAACTTTCACATTTATAATATTAAGTAGGAAGTAGGACTAATGCATTCTTCTTTTTAATTTATAAATACTTTATTATTATTATTATTATTATAAGCCGTTGTGATCCCACTGCTGGGCAAAGGCCTCCCCCCTCTCCTTCCACACCTCGCGATCCTCGGCAATAAATACTTATCATGCAAATTTCATTTTGTTATAGGTCCACCTGAAAACGTAACTTCAAGAAAAGAGACTAATGACTTTGCAAGCGGAAGAGCACAAAAGGTTGTTCGGATTCATGATGAAAGAAATAAATTCGATTCGGCAAAAAGGAGTCCCGCTATAACAAGATCGCCGACTCCTGCACGGCTTAAAACGAGAGAGCTGAGAGAAAGTGATCTTACATACTTTGGAGTTGAAAATGCACAAAAAAATGCCGTGGATAAGCCTAGAAACAACAAACCTCAAGATCTTTATGACGAACCGGCTCTTCATGATTTATTCCAATCGGTCAAATTGATACAGCAAGTTTCTAACAGTGTATGTAATAGCGAGTCGGAAGATGCACCGGATTATCAAAATATTCCTATAAATTCAACTTATGTTCCTAAGCCTACCCCACGAATACGTTCAAAGTACGATGATAAGCCTAATCATATAGATGAAATATTACTTAACCCTATAATTGAACAAGAGATTAGTTCACAAGATGATATTGCGGCTTTCCGACGAACAAAATCAAGAAAACAAGAAGAATTTAACTCTATGAAAAATCGAAGTCGATCGGAACCTCGCAAATCTTTTAAATTCAATTCCATAGAAAAACCTCTAAGAGAGCTCGATCATTCACCAAGGTACGCGAATATTAATGACATTAACAATATAAATTAGGTACTTATTAAAGCATGCACCTCATTAATAAAAAAATTTCTGTTCTAGAAGTACGAAGCGTCAGTCGACTAATGAAAATCAAATGCGGCATCAAGCAATTACTACAAAAACACCAGCTCACAAAACAAAAGTAACATCTGATGACGGCAGTCCTATTTACGCTAATCTCAAAATCGAACAAAGTACAAAGGAAACAAACCTTATATCTGAAATCAAAACTCATAATAATAGTAATCAGAGAGTTCCTAAAAATCATGATTCTAGCATTACAAAACCACATCGTAAATTAGATTCCACAAAGTCTAACACCAGTCAGGAAGCAGACAGTAAAGTCTCACGGAAAAAGCATCAAAGTGATGAAGAAAAAAATAAAACAACACTGGAAAGAAAAAGACAAAGCCTTAAACGTAATACTGATAAGCAACAAACTGAGAAAAATAATTCACATTCAAGGCAAAAAACTCATTCCGAAGCGTCAAATGATACTAACACAAACAAATCATCTGAAAGCAAAAGTTCATACAAACAAATCAATACAAATCAAGATAAAAAGGAACACAAGAGTAGATCATTGCACAGACACTCAAAAGCAACTCCGGAAGAAACTCCGCTGGAGCGTGTCGCTGCAAATAACACAAAAGCTTCATTTGATAAGATAACTGAAAGTGATGCTAAAGCTCATAAACGACAGTCATCAAAAGACAAGACAAGCCTCAGAAGTGATGTAGTGACGATCATTCCAAAAGTTGGCAAAGATGTCAGCAATAAGAACATGCACATTAAGGATTCTGCACCGAGACATGGCAGCAGGCAGAGTCGACGAGAATACGTCATCAATTACGACGACAAAAACGGAACCGTTTCCTCAATATGCAAGATAAGATCCGGATCTGCTTCTCCAAGAAGGAAGAGGACAACAAAAGAAGTGGTTAAAGAAAAGTATAAAGAAAACTTGAAACACAAGTCGTCAGACAAAGCTGCTCTTCGTAAGTAGACGTGTGCATGCTCTAATAATTCTAACAAAACCAAGCCAACACTTCTATATAAATGAAAATATTTCAGTGCAGTTGGAAGATCATCAAAGGAATTCAAACCCTGTGTATGGACATAGAACTAGGAAGAGAGCACTCAATCAGAGAACTTGCCAAGTGTTATAGTCTGTACCTATAATTACTAGTCGCAAGAACATTTCAATGGAATTGGATGATTTGCAATGCGTGAAGCATTAAAAAGTATAACTTTAATGATGATCTCACAATACCTACTACAATCTAATGTTAAAGTAATTAATAAATAACTGCTTAATTTAAATGTTGTTTTATTGGAGTACCTTATACTGTAACAAGGGGATCTCTATCTTCCTTGCTTACTATAACTTCGACTTGGTTGTCTAGTCTCTTTTGGAGTTCAGATGTGAATTGTTTCAAAAATCCTCTTTCAGAGTCAGAGTGGTTTGTAAGAATTACACTAACTCCTTTTTGAGCCGCATCAAGGACGTCATGATGAAGCATTTCGCCTAAAAACAAACAAATTTTGTATCAATCATAAAGGGTAGTTAACAACTATTTGAAAGGGATACCAAATACGACAATAACTAAAAAAAAGCAAGGCCATTCAAGGTCAAAGTGGTTTGCTATCTTTGTTGTCTTATCCTCTAGTTCTTGTCCAAGTAGTTGTCTGTAAAACAATGAATGGAGTAAATAGAGCTTACCTGTCAAAAAGAGATCAGCCTGCACTCCTTTTAGAACAGATGCCCCTGATCCAGCACAAAGTGCAACAACTTTTACTGAACTCTCCATGGACTTTCCTTTTCCCATAGCAAGCCTAACATGGTGCAATCCAGTTAGTTTCTTCACCTTTTCAACAGCATCAGATATAGATACATTATCAGGTTCGATGGTCAAAACCCTACAATTTTAACAAATAATTCAATTACCATTGAATATAATATGCAATAATAACTTTATAAATATAAATCATCATCAGTGGCGTGGCGATTCAAATGTCGGCAAAACTAAAATCAAACTTTGAAGTCCCTTTCATGATAATCGAAATAAAAAGGATGGCAACATTTTTAGTGCTGTCAAATTAGTTAAGTTTTGACCACATCTGAATTGTCACTATTTTCAAACTTGAAAGCTTACCTTCCAGCACCGAAGTCGGGATTATCACCAGGTGTAATAGGTACCGATTTCTCAAAAGGAAAGGCTGACGCCAGCCAGTCATTCACCCCGCCTCGTACACAATCCCAGCTAGTGTGTGGAGAGTACAGAGAAATGCGATTCTCCAGTAGAAATGCGACAATACGTTCCTTCCAAGCTCTGAAATAAAATAGTGGCTATGACTTATAAGTTGTGCTAGATCTCGCTAGATAGCGTTTGTATTTATAAACTAGGTGGCGCCACTAGTATAGACACCAAACTTACCTCTTCACAATTGATTTCATTGGAGCAAATATGGGAGGATGGTATGACACAATCATTTCACAGTTATGATTGTTAGCTTCCAGAGCCACGTCTTCTGTTAGGTCATTTGTGAGCAAGATCTTAGTGATATTCCTGAAACAGAGGATGGATATTTTTTATATTATAACTATACAAAACAAATTCAATTAATTTTTGCTTTCATTAGAAATTTCAGTGTGGGATACAACTACGAATTTTCCTATAACTATACTAAGTTAATTAGGCATATCTAAGTTTGATAATAATTAAGAAATACATGTTTACCTCGGGGAGTAAGGTTCCACAAGAAGTCCGGTATTGTCCCAGCTTTCAGCAAGTGCTTTAGGAGCAAAGTTTTCAAGTGCAACCACCACATTCTCCAAAGGAACACCAAGTTTTTCTCCGGTAGACATTTTCAGTGAGTTAGAGGAATAAAGTCTTGCAATGCTTGCTTTGTTTGACTGAATGAATCTTCCCAATTTAAAAATCATTACATGAAAACTGAAAAAAATATTATAAGTAGTTGTTATTTACAAGAAAATTATTGTGTTTTAAATTATAAGGCTTCTTTTATCCTTACCTTTTATTAAAAATAGTTTATACAGCCATAGTTATTTAAAAGAACTAAAAATCAGTAAAATTACTCATGTTAATATTATGTCCCATATATTTCAATATTACTTATCACTAACCCATAACTTTAGTAACTAATATAATACAAAACAATAAGATAACATATACAATTAAATTGATAATAGTTACTATTGATCAAACACTTGATTTATCTTTGTTCAAAAAATTCACTCTTCAACAAACTTCCATAATCTAATTTCTCCATCATCACTACATGAGAGTAACTCCTGATTCCCTGAAGGATTCCATGTTACACAGTTTACATCCTGTGTGTGCGCATTCAATTTTGTACAAATCAGATCAAATGTTGGTGCATTTGGGTCAGAATCTTCAGCTTCCTTGAATATCCTAATAATATCGTCTCCACATGCAGTAGCTATTAGACCAGTCTTGTGGCACCATGCTATATCATAGATGCACCGAGAGTGGTAACCAGATAATGTACAAACACATTTCCACACAGACTCATTATCTGTTACTATCACACCTTCCTGGTTATTGGGTTTGTATTCCTTCCAAATCTTAACAGTTCTGTCATCGCTAGTTGTGGCCAGTCTTTCTCCAGTTTTATCAAATGCAAGACTCCACACGGTAGACTCGTGGGATTGGAGAGTGGCAACACACGTCCAGTCATTGTCAGCAGGATCCTCCTTGTACATTTTAACTGTATTGTCATAAGATGCTGAAGCAAGGATGTCTAATGAAGGATGCCACGCAACCTACAAACAGAATAATTCATTCAGTTGATCTCATAAATTGTTTGGTTGAGTAATAAAATGATAAAATTTTCATACTTTCTTCACATCTTGATTGTGGGCATTGAGCACTGCTTCACATTCATATTCATCATCTCCGGCTACCTCCCACACCCAGACAGATTTATCTCGGCCGCAGGTTGCCAGCAGCTGTCCAGAAGGAGACCAGGCAACACCTTTGACTTCATTCTCATGACCTTCTAGTGTCGCATTGCATTCAAACTGACCTAACAAAAGTTATATCTATGAGACAGTTGCTTTTAAATTCATTTTAAGTAGGTAGGTGTTTAAAAATACTGACCACTTTTCTTGTCCCATATTGCTGTGGTAGCATCAAAGCTAGCTGATGCTAGAAAGTTGCCACATGGAGACCAAGCTACTTCTCGGATGGTGCGCTGATGGCCGTCCACAAGTACTGTCTTTATCGTCCAATCGTTGCCTTCTTTGCTCCATAGTTTAATAGTTTTATCTTCGCCACAAGATGCAAACACTGATCCTAGAGGATGCCAGGACACATTCCAAACTATGCCTCTGTGCCCGGTTAAGGTTTGTGATAGTTCTAATTTCGCCATGTGTGCTGAAGGATTTTACTATTAAATTAACAACTTACTACCCTTGTAAAATCTTTTGTTACACAAAAGCTTAGCAATAAGTTTGTAAGTTATTGGTTAGTTTTTAAAATTATAGACACATTGCCGTCTCCCAATATGAACTAGTTTTTAGTATTACAATTTAGTATAATTATAATTATTCAGTCAGATCAAGAACTTACCTGAGCGACAAAACCTTCTATTTTCCAACCGAATAGAAGAAAAATCACAAGTTGTAAACTTTTTTGCAATGTTGTTCTTGAAATGAATGAACAAAATAAATTATTGGTGAATGAAATGAAATGAACAAGTGAACGAACGAACTCATTGAAACCATCTGATTTTGACACATTGATAGCATTTGATTGGCTAACACCTTTTTTAATATTCTTGGATAACACTTAGAAAAAAGTAAAATTTAAAAATTGTAGTTGTCAATGTCACTTCATTACACTCACACTTAGTGTTGCCAATTTAGTGACTTCGTCGTTAGATCTAGCGACATTTCGTATCCTTTAGCGGCCAAAATTTTGCATCTAGCGGCCAAAAAAATCTAGCGACTATTCTAACGACTTCAGGACTTCAGGAATTACTGTCAGTTTCAGAGCGGATACATCAAGCATTTCAGATTTTCATTACATTAGCATTAGTTCTGATGATGAATTAATCGTGATTTTGATTCGAACTAGCGCTAATAATCTGAACTTTTTCATCTTAAACTGTTTTTATTGTTTAAGTTTTTGGGTTTTTATTATTATTATTTATTTTATTTTAGTTGATTTTTATTAAACTTTAGGTTGGAAAATCAGGGCAACACTGGTCAGCTCAACTCAGCTCAATCAATCAAAGCCGACAAAACAAGTTTGGTTGGTTTGTTTTGTTTGACTGACTATGACTAATCCATAGATATTTAAATATTATATCTATTACACCGGTCAAGTTAAACAGAAAAACAGTGGTCAAATAACAATAATTCCCGGAAAGCTGAATTTTGGTGGAGAGCTTGGTATTACCATTACAAATAAAGTGTTAAAAGTCCCCATCGATCCCATGTGTGCGTCACGAGTTATTCGGGGTCATAGTACCAAATTTAAGGTTTCTTAGTTTTTTTTCGAAAACGGTAAGTTTTATCAAAACAAGTTTCAGCCCAAAGATGTAGATCTTAAAATTCTCTACAATAATGGTCCTGGTAATATTTTTCCTAAGAGTTACCATTCGTGAGTTATCGCGGTGAAAGCGAGCGCGCCACGCGGCCTACTAGGATGGAGAAAGACCGCGATTTCCTTGCAGAGAGTGCACCACGCTTTTTTTTTCATACTGAATTAGGGGCTCGTACGGAATCTCGTACTGCACAAGGGGTTTTGAAACGTTTTCATAATACATTAAGACTTATATCATGGATTTTCAAAATGAATAAAGATTGGATTTTCCAACTCTTTTATGATTTCCAATGGATTCTCTAGGTTTTATGGTTTCTCTCGCTAATTCTCTCTCTCCTAAAATTATCCTAAAAAATCCATTAAACCATAAAAGAGTTGGAAAATCCGATCTTAATTCATTTTGAAAATCCATGATTATGAGTCTTAATGTATTATGAAAACGTTTCAAAACTCCTTGTGCAGTACGAGATTCCGTACGAGCCCCTAATTCAGTATGAAAAAAAAAGCGTGGTGCACTCTCTGCAAGGAAATCGCGGTCTTTCTCCATCCTAGTAGGCCGCGTGGCGCGCTCGCTTTCACCGCGATAACTCACGAATGGTAACTCATAGGAAAAATATTATCAGGACTATTTTTGTAGACAATTTTAAGATCTACAACTTTGGGCTGAAACTTGTTTTGATAAAACTTACCATTTTCGAAAAAAAACTAAGAAACCTTAAATTTGGACCTTTGACTCCGAATAACTCGTGACGCACACATGGGATTTATGGGGACTTTTAACAATTTGTTTGTAATGGTAATACCAGGCTCTCCACCAAAATTCAGCTTTCCGGGAATTATTGTTATTTCAAAAGCTTAGATTGACTGGCCTATATGGACTAATCTGACTAAGGGCCGGCGCCCATTATCGGCATCGGCAAGGAAAAGGATTTTAGGTGGCAAATAACAATATACTTTATCAAAATGGCAATAAAGTAGAAATGCAGCCTCAAGCATACCGAAGCGGTATTTTTGTTAAATATTACGACCACATATCACGGAAATTTCTACTTTATTGCCATTCTGTTAAAGTATATTGCTATTTGCCACTTAAAATCCTTTTCCTTGCCGATGCCGATAATGGGCGCGCCGGCCACAGAACATAACTCAAGAGGCGCCGGCGGCCCATATACATAGTTGATTTGATTTGATTACATTTTAAGGTTAGATTATAATGTTGTTCTTACTTGCCTGATGTGGGATACGTAGACAAATTAATTTAAATAAGTACACTACACATTCTGACTACTCTTCTTTCTGTCTTGTTACTTACTTGTGCAAGTACCGTTTGCTTGATAGAACTGCGACATGGACAATATTAATGATTACATGATTGTTCCACCACATCTTAATGCAGAAGCTTACAGAAATGATACTTCGGGGAATGGCATAGTATCATATCTCGATTATATCAAGATTCACTCAGGTAATTATTTTGTATACCTTCGCAACAACAGAATAACTTTACTGTAAGTTGTTTCATTTAAAAATGTTCATGGTTTAGATGGAACCGCGCTGGTGGGAAGTTCAGAACTAACCGGGCGGTATTGGGATGGAGGCGCCAATGTATTCAACAAAGTTGCTGAGGGTAAAACCATTCAAGCTTATGAAAAGCGAAGCATTAATCTCAACAGTGGCACAGCTGATGGTTGCTTTGTACAAAATTCTAAAAAGGTACACATACATTGATTTTAAAGGTATTATAGTGTGTAAACAGTGTTTTTATGTTAGTATAGGACTACTAAAAACGAATAAAATAGATAAATAATGTCCAGTACTCCTAGATTTAATTATTATGTATAAATGTATTATGTAATTTATTGAAATATAATAATTAGTAGCTACCTAATAGTAATTCAAGTTAGATGGTTAGTAATTATGTTTGTCGAAGAATCAAAAACTTTTTTGTTCTCTACATAATATTGTTTTAGGTGTTAATATGTGAAGACAGTGGTGCATTAAGTATTTGGAGCAAGACGGATGATAATCCATGGCAAGAATGGATGGAGGACAAGTCTGTGGCTGAGCATGATGACGGAGCCCTAGCTGTGGACTGCCTCAGGCCTGGCAAGGAGTATGTCACTGTTGGAGCTGATGGTAATGCTAAGGTTTGTGTTATTGTTAAAAAGTTTTAAGGAAACATCTCTTTATCTTACAGTAACTTATGACCTAAATAAGTCTTTACATAGTACAATTATGAAATTTATAGTGCAATTCTGTAAGAAGCAACGTAATGCTTGTAACTTAATTTAAATATCAGTCTTTGATATACTACATAATGCTTATTTTTTGTAATATGTACATAAAATTGTATTTTGAATTAATTTTAACAAATATCTGCAGAACATGAAAACATTTGTACAGTGGAATCAAACCCTTAGATCTATTAAACTACACAACAGAATTGCATGTATAAAGGAGGGATTCTAGTTTCATGTAGGTTCCTATTTCCAGATATGGGACTTGGAAGATATGATCTGTATAAGGACCCATGAAGCTCACACAAGACCCATCCATGCTGTGGCTGTGAGGCCGGATAACTCTGCAATGTTTGCTACAGCTTCATTTGACACACATGTCACTCTTTGGGACACACATGTGGACATACCGGCAGCTAGTAAGTCTTGCCTAATTCAGACCATAGACAACTACTTATTATTCCTAACATTTAAAAACAAAATGTTAAGCTTGTTAGAGAACTAATAAAATTAATGTAAGCTAAAAAATGGATTTATGAACGCTACTACAAATACATTTGTGTGATGAGAATCCTAATAATATTATAAATGTGAAAGTTTGTGAGAATGTATGTATGCTTGTTATTATTTCACGCAAAAACGGTGTGAGTTAGACTCGAAGAGATATCTGATTTGCTTGCAGATTTAATAAAGAATGACTGTGGCGTCCGAGCGTTACAGTGGCTGGATGAGTTCAGTTTGATCTGCGGCGACGACGCGGGCGTTCTACGATTGTTGGACATTAGAATGGCTCTTCTGCAAAAACCTTCATCTGTCAAACTGGCAGAGTTCCCAGCTGGTATCCACAAACTCCTATTCAATGCTGCGTAAGTGTATTTTTTTACTAAACTAACTATACTAGATGTAACTGGGGAATTTTTTAGTTGTTGTTATTATAGGTTCGCGTTATAATACTGTCTGTAATTTCAAACTATACACTATCTTCGTGGTGTGGCGACATGCGACAGCTGCCATGGATGCGCTTTGTGCTATCTTCTGTGACCTTTAAATAATGTTCTTTCTTACCAGTTCTATAAGTAAACTGAAAAAATAACTGAAATATTGTTCTAAGTAGTCTTTTCTCCACCCTTTCAAAGTATGCATACTCTTTTGGGCATATCTAGCACCGTTCTTGTTTCCGCACATCCTATTATTTGTTCACAATCCCTACATATTTCGTGGATTCTACAGGAGATTTTGTTACAGCGGCAACAAAGTGGCAGTTTGCTGTGACAACAACATAGTATCTGTGTGCAATATGAATACATCCACATGTAGAGTGTCTTACCATGACAGACATATGCACAATAACTTTGTGCGAGGAATGGCTTGGGATGTTGAGAAACCAGATGTCCTACACACTGTTGGATGGGACAGTGTCATACAATCACACACCATTGAATAGTAGGTAATTAGGTACATTGATTTATTAGCTAGATTCAATATCGTTTGTATGATTTTGCTTACTGTGATAAAGTAATTGAAATTTGTAAAGTAATGTCAAATATAAATGAATAAAGTTTCAAAGAGTAAACTAATAAGCAAAAACATAGATAGATATTAAAAGTAGCTTTAAGTGAAACATGACATGGACAGATGGGTTCCTTGACCAACGATGTTCTTGTATGAGAAATTGATCTATACATTTTTTGATCAAAACAGTTTTATGGCCAAGTTATGTTATCTTAGAGTGTAGTGGCGTGTAAGTTTTTAAGTTTGATATGGATACCTGATAGGGTACCTGTACAATACTGTACATATCTACATACACTGAAAGTAGGTTTTTACTATAACCATACATAAAACGACTTAATCTGAGTAGCATCTTATTTTTAGTACACTCAATTCTTAATGAATAAGTAGATAGAGATACTTCATTGTAAAATACACAAATATAGAGATAAATTACATAAAAACTGTTTTCTGTAGATTATCCTGCGTTTCCTGCCAACATACTTATTAATTACCCGAATACCGAAATGCCACTTAAATGTTTGGGAGCGTCATAATATTTCTTTGTAACGTATTGATCCAAGAGAGTATTTGCTTAATATTATAAATCTTTAACTAATAGAAAACTTCATTTATTAAGAATCTAATAGTTATTAACCGCTTAGAACGTCGCTTAACTTAAACTATCAATTAACAATCTATTCGTTATAAGCGCTCAAAACGTCGCTTAACTTCGTCTAGTCTATATCTACAAATACAAACAAATACAAATAAATTTATTAATAACGCCAAGTTATAGGTCTAGTACAGAGTACAAAAAGTAGTATAGAATAACTATACTATATTATACTATACTATCTAATAAGTACTTAATTCATTTTATTTTATTTTTTATTAATTAATTAATTAATAAGTAAATTATTTATTAAATATAATATAAACATGTCATGTATTTAAATTAATGTATAAACAATATTTTTTAGGTAATTGGCAGTTGGTAAAACTCGTTAATCGAGTAGAATGCATATCCCAAAAGCCATTTACGCAGTCTTGCTTTAAATACCGTTATGGAGGTTGCATCTCCGCGGATTGTGTCCGGCAGCCTGTTATATATAGAAGGACCCATAACATATACGGACTTCTCTGATTTGCTCAATTTATGTGCTGGAACGATTAGGATATGTGCTAACTTATTGCTCCGTAGAGATCGGTTAGTGTTCACGCCTCTACGTTTAAAGACGTCAATGTTTTTGTAGGTAAACGTTGCCACCTGGTAGATCAGTTCGCAGGCGAGCGTCATTATGCCTAGTTCTTTAAAATATTCGCGGCACGATACGTCGTCTGGCACCCCTACGATGGCGCGCACTGCGCGCTTCTGCATGACAAAGACTCTGTCAACATCGGCCGCACGCGCCCAAAGCTCCGCGCCATACGTGATGGTGCTGTGCACCGTCGCGTGGTAGCATGCCATCACCACGCTTCGCGTGGCTGTCGCGGCGAGGCGGCGCAGTGCGAAGCAAGTTCGGCCTAGTTTGGAGCAGAGCTCCTCTATGTGATGTTCCCACGTAAGACCACTATCGATTTGGAAACCTAGCAGTTTTGTGGATTCCACCATCTGTAGGGTGGTGTTTCCAGCGGTCACTGTGAACAATGGCCTGGGTGTGCCGTTCAGACGGAACGTCATGTAACAGGTCTTTTCCCTATTCAGTGCCAGACCATTTGATCGGAACCACCGCTCGAGAGTCTGGACCACGTTGTTCAGCTTTTCTTCCAGTTTGAGCGTGTTCGGCGCGGCCACGATGAGGGCTACGTCATCGGCGTACATATATGCCTGCGCCCCTTCGACGGCTTTAGGAAGGTCGTTCAGTAGAAGACTGAACAACGTGTTCGAGAGACAAGAGCCCTGTGGTACCCCTATGGTATTTGTCAACTCCGCTGACTTCAATCGACCATGATCACCGACTACGGTCTGCGTGCGATCCGACATGAAGGATATATCTATATCCATACTACTCGTTATATTATAAAGAGATAATGTTGGATGGTTTGTTTGTTTGACGGGGGTAATCTCCGAAACTAATTAGCCGATATTAAAAATTCCTTCACCGATCGATGTGTAGAAAGACTGTCGGGATGGTTATAGGCTATATTTTGTCCCGGTTGTTTAATTAGTATACCCGTGGAAAGCCGGGACGTGCTGCTAGTCGTAAATAAAACAACATTGTAAATGCTGAATAATGTAATGTTTTGCAGTAAATAATGTGACTATGGTAGCTATTCAGATGTGGCCAAAATTAAAACTAAACTAAATATATTACCTACCTACCCTTTCATAACGATCGAAATAAAAAGGATGTGTGTGTGGATCTTCCGTTAGTTTCGTTTTAAAATTGCTCGACATCTGAATCACCAAAAATAATGTATAACTGGTATAAAAATGTAAGTGCACATTGCAAAAACTAGTACTTATAGTAAGCAAGTCATTAGGGGCGGGGGGCGAAGCTTTCGGCAACAAGCCACGTTGTTCGGAGTTACTGAGGCTCTTCTGGTAGACCATCGTCTTCTGACGGCATCTTCATGTTGTCGTGGAATCTGGAAGGGATAATATATTGCGTTGCGGTTAAGAGCAACGAATTATAAAAAGAAATAGAATTAAAGATATGTATAGCACCTGCCGTGCAAAAGATAATACTCATTTGAGAAAAAAATAAAATTGTCTGTTCTTTGGTTAAGTCGAAGAAGGAATTTGATTTGTTAATATTGGTCCTTTGAGTTGGAGGAATCAGTTTCTGTCCTTTTGAAAGCTTTTAAATCCATCCCGTACCTTTCGTTTTCAAAAATGTATATAAAACTCCATGTTATACCTCTTTGGCAAACCGTTATCGTCATGGTCGCTCTGGAAGTAGAACCCAAGAGGCCAGCTTATCCACGATTGATCCCTTCAAAAAATAAAATTCAGTTAGCAATAGCACTTAGACCATAATAGTGGTAGTCAGATGTGAAGCCACCAACCTATGGTGCGCGAGATCTCGTTCGAGGTGAACTACTCATAAGTGGGTAAAATCATAGGCGGCTGCATATTTAAATTTTAAAGCGGCCGCCCGTTGCCACCCCCGCGGTTAAACGCCAGTGCGTTTAAGGGCAAATGGTGAATTTTGGGTTAATTGGATTAGGTAGTTTGATACATACGATGTCGAAGGCTGCGTATCCTGGCCAGGTATGGTAGCGCCCGGCGGGAAACTCGTGTTGATGAGCGGGTTGTAGGTCTTAGTGTCGCTGACCATGCGTACGAAGTGCGATTCTCTGTTTTTGAGTTCGGTGCAGTTGCGATGTGAACGGTCGTCCTTCAGCAACTGAAATTTATTACATTTATTCTTTAGTACTTTGTGTTAGTGATCTTTGCACAGTATACAATACGTCAACGGAAAAACAGAAAAAAACATCATACCAAATATTTCTAAAAAAATAGTAAAATACTAAAAACAACAATCTAGACTTTTGTAGGTTTTTTAAAGGTTTGTTTAAAGAAAACAAAAGCACTGTCGAATAAATTGTGTGGCCTGGTATAAAAAGTAGAGGAATCCGGCCCTTCTTTCCCACTAGGCACTCTGGTCACTTACCCAGGGGCTCGACGGGCACCCAAACTTCCTATGAAACTAGAGACTAAAAATGCCGTAGTCACAATGCGTGCCGTATATGGTTTTCCAGCTGCACCCTATTATTCTGATATATGCCCAGGGCCAATATGTTATAAACGACCCTGAGGAATAAGTAGAAAAAAAACGGGTAACATACTTTTTGGGGTCCTGCAAGGATCTCATCGGCGTACTCTTGTATGATTTTCCATGCAATCTCTGGAATAAACACCGCAATAAATGAACATAATATACACCAACTCAATTTATATTAAGTAATTTATTGTGAATAGATCACGAAAAAAAGGTTGACCGTTGACCTACACTGTTGTGTTGCTTCTCGGAGTAACAAGAAAATGCATTCTTTAGATCTATATTGACAAATCTTTATGAATAAAATCCATCGGTTTATCAAACGCAGATCATCTCCAAAATTGACTAATACGTCCATAGATCTCTTACCAATGTCTTCGCGCGTAGCAAATTGGTACACCACGCAAAATCTTATGATGTAGTAGTCTCGCACCATTGCTGGCACCATGTGCAGCTTGTGCGACGCATTGATGTTAATCAGAAGCTGCTTGTTCAACTCATTTATTTCCTTCCTCGTCGCGCCTTTATGTCCACAAAGGCGGAAACAAACCAATCCCAGCTAAAAACGCATTTTGCTATAATGAGCTAGTAAGAATATCAAGTCGCTTAAAGACAAACTGAAGCTACTTGGCTAGGTTATCCGAAAATCTTAGAAGAAACTGTAGTTCTACTATAGAAGGCAGAAAATGCTCGATTTTCTATTAATATTAATAATATCACCTTGTATACCAGCAGCAAATGCTTACCGTAACGTCATTGGAGATTGTGAACCTTTTATCTTTCTTAACAAGCTGCTCAAAGTACTTCGCCAGCTCGCAATGTCTCCGCACGTATTTCTGCAAGCCGCTAATGCCGTAGCTCCTTAGCATGAACCACAGTTTGAACGAGCGGAATCTTCGGCTCAACGCCACGCTCCAATTCCTGTAATCTGTAACCTTATGGTCATAGATATAGAGTGGGTCGACCAAAAGCGCGGCAATTAGGAGATATTTGTTGGTGACCCAGAGCATGGAACAGTCGAAGCTGGTTAGCATCAGTTTGTTTGGATTGACGTTTATGGAGTCCGCGAACTCCACGCCAGCGAGCCTGTGCTTGTGCTCTGGACAGAGGAAGGAACTGCCGGCGTAGGCCGCGTCCACATGCAACCAAACGCACGGAAACTCCCGCACCACCTGCCCTATCTCCGGCAAGTTGTCGTATGAGCAGCAAGATGTGGTCCCCAGCGTCGCGGCCACATAGAAAGGCACGAGGCCTGCTGCTTGGTCTTCCTTCATTGCCTGAAAAAAGTAAAAGATTCAATGATATGGAACCAATAGTTTACAGTATTATCATGAACAATATAACCAGAAATAGAAATCGCTTTTTGCCAAAACGCGGTACAAAAACAAATCAGTATTTTTTTTTACCGACAGCTCGATTTGCCAAATTAATATAATGATTAGTAATTAAAATTATTTAACTAAAACGATGTCAGATACACCTTTTAAATGATAAGATGATAAATTTTTGAGAATTATTTATTCTACTGATTTGAGATACGCGCCGTTTTGATGGGTAGCGATTGTAGCGAACTTACTTACCTGCTTTAAAGTTTCACCCCTCAGCGAAGAATGCTCGTCGGATTGTAGAATACGCAACTTGACAAAACTGATCATGCCCGCCTTCTCCACGCAGGAATGCGCCTCTTTCGAGGTGTAACCCACCAGCTTCGAAAGGAGTACGTTTTCGTCCATGTCCGGGCATATTTTCTTCAGCCGTTTAATAGCAGTGGCTCTTGCGGCCAGCATTGAAACTAGCACGTTTTCGCTCGCTGAACCCTAAAATATTTAACACTAGCTTAGTTTAATTTTAATTGACTATACTTATATTTATTATGGAGTGTGTAGTTTGTTTCATAAATTAAAATCAGCTAAGTGAGAGTCGGACTTGTTCACGAAGGTTGGTCACAACTTAGGTACACAACACACCTGACCAACTAAATTCGATCTAGGTGAATAAGTTAATTTACTCATAATATTTAGTACTTCATCCTCGTGGTCGTCGTGATAGGTGTATATGTAAAATATTTTTTTTTGATTTATCGCAAAGTAAACAAGAAATTGAATGCTTACGTTAATACAACCGCCACCCTTGCTATCTTCTCCACTCGCTATAAAAGCTGGTGGGAGACCAATTGCTTGACCTGCAAAATTTTTAAATGCGCTTTTAGTTTCGCCGTATTTGGTTGCTGTTGTTTTTTTACGTGATAACGTTTTAAAAATTAAAAAACACAGGATACACACACGAAAAAGAATGAACCACGCGTACAAAGAACAAGCGATAGATCCTCAAAGATAGAAGCACGATCAGCCTAAGCCAAATGTTTCCTTATGATGTCATCATCACGTAAAATTATCGTCCGTAAACCGACATTACTAACAAAAATTTATTTAAAGAGACTCACCCATCCAATCAAGCATGATAATTTCCAATTCCGTGCAAGCTGGGCTAGAAGCCTGAAAAAAAAAATGGCTTCACTTTACTTACCTATTTTGTTTTTTCATTAAATAATGAATTAGAATTAGATACGTTAGATAGAGATGTAATTAGGGCACGTAAGTAAGTCATTATTATGACTTTTCGATAACTCTTACGGTTACAGACCTTTGAGAAGATAGCCATTACAGACTTAGCCTCAGTAGTGCTCTTGTATATTAAGTAGGATAGATAGATTTATTACGTACATCATTATGGTTAAAAAGATTATTTCTACTTACCCATGAGAATCCAACACACCCTATTCCAGACGATAGCATGTCTGCCAATATACAAGGATAAGCGTTCCCCGCGGGGAAGTAGGCGTGGAACCGCGGGTGCTGCCAGTGCGTCACACCAGGCATGATCTTCTGCTCCACATCCTTCATAACATCATCCCAGCTCTCCGGGTACTGTGGCGCGTCGGTCGGCAACAGGGCGCGAAGGTACCCTGGCTCCACAGAGGGCGTCACTTGCCGGCAGTTCAGCGTGTTCATATACGTGCAGATGTAGTCCACCATCTCCTTGCCGCGGACGCGGAACTCTTCGACATCCATGATTGAGTTTTTATGATTTATTTTTGGAACATAGACGAGGAAGGTGGTGCGCTGTCAGCGGCGGAATGGTCTCTGGTTGACTCGACGGCCGCACCAGCACTCCTGCGGTAGAGCGGTGGGGGGATGCGAATGCTACATGTGTCATAAAATAAAGTTAATTTATCGATAGGTATATTGAAACAGTTACCTATTCAATTTTATACGAATACTAGCTGCACGTCCCGGATTTGCACGGGTTTACTAATCAAACTACCGGGATAAAATAGCATACAATCATCCTGACATTCTACACATCGGTGCAAGAACTTTTGAAATCGTCTGAGTAGTTTCGGAGATTACCTCCATCAAACAAACAAACCAACATTACCTCTTAATAATATTAGTATAGATTGTCCTCACGTCTAAGCCTCATTTTTTTTATTATTTATCAAATGGCTTAGTTTAGAAATGCCTTGCGAAAATCCCCTTTGATTGAGCATCATTCATAGAAAATAACATAACAGTAAAGTTACGGGTGAAGACCGTTTCCCGAATCATTAAGTAGTGTACATGTTGGTCATTAAAATAAGGTAGGTACCTATCTAATGAATGATTTCCCAATATATAATGAGACCTAACCACGTCTATTAGGGCCTGAATATGTTGTTTAGCATGAAAATTCAGTTCTGATTGATTGATGGTATCAGTGATGAAAGAAGGTTTTTTAGAGAACAAAAAGCCTAAATGGTGGACGGTTGTTAAAAAAATTGGCATACCCAGGTGATCTCAATCTCTCTTAAGTTATGTAATTTCTTGTGACACTTTTGATATACCTATAGTCGTAAAGATTTATCAAAATCCATCAGAAGTCGATCATCATAAATCCGTTTAAGAGTCGGTTAGTGTGTAAAATATCATTAGGTTATCGTTTGTTCTTGAATTATAAATGTCTACCTTATTCAATGAAATCGATAAACTTTTAATTTAATTACTTTTTAGGGATCCTTTAAACTCAAAGAAAAAACTGTCTTTAACTTTTACAAACTATACCAGCCAAAGCCTGTGGGATAATGCAAGAAGAGTTGTTCAGAAGGCTACCTATCAGAAGATTTAGTTGTAACACTACAATGAACCGTTTGAAAATAAGGTTGCAACTTACCAATCTTGAACCAGATTTTTCTAGGTTGGTAGAAAGTCACCACGTATGTAATTAGTATTAAAAATTACAAAAAAATACATTTTATGTTTATATATCTTGATAAATTTTGATGAGAAATGATTTCAAGTAGGGCATGCAATATTGAAACAATTTTTATTCTGAATTTCCTTCAAATTTCAATACCTACTGGATACCAATATCGGCATTCCGGAATGGGTTGGGGCAATTTTATTTCATCATCATCATCATCATCCACAGCCCGATTTTACCCACTGCTGGGCATAGGCCTCCCTTAGTTTGTGCCATCCACTTTTTTTAAAATTAATCAATTTTATTTAAAGAAATAAAATTAATACTTATTAGTTCCAGAAACTTTCAGGCAAATTGTTACGTTAAGTTTTCCCTTCCTTCCACTCGACACCACCAAAACGACACCATCGGTGGTGTCGTATGGAATCACTAGTCCATACGACACCACCGACTAATAGTGAGGTTACCTACATACAAAGTTGTTGATATGAAAACTCCAATTATGTTCAAGCAGTTTCATTAATGAGGTATGTCATTTGATAAAGTTTAACAAACAATGGTCGGATCAATGTATGTGATGTTGTCTGATATTTATTTATTGATTTTAATGAACTGGGAGCTGTTAGTCAAAAACACGCGTTTCTGAACATCACTAGGGTGGTGTCGTATGGACTAGTGATTCCATACGACACCACGGATGGTGTCGTTTTGGTGGTGTCGAGTGGAAGGAAGGAAGTTTTCTAGCAATCATTTATTTAAAAAATATTTTTTTCATGAAATTTCTTTTTCTCTCGATGTAGGTACATTACCTACAGTCCGGATCCTTATCAGATCCTCAAAATTTACCACCTCTTTCAATTTAAAAAAAAAACAAAGAGTATGCGGTAATCTCATAAATAAAACAACATGAAATGCTGAGTAATGTATTGCAGTGAACAATGAATACAGTGCTAACTAGTAAGCGAGTCAGTTTGGTGAGGGCGCGCGGCGCTCGGGCGAGGCGCACGGCGACGAGCCGCGTCGCCCGGAGTTGCCGGGGCTCTTCAGCCGGACCATTGTGTCCAGGTGCCGGAATCTGTCAATCAATATACACAGCTTTGTTGACAAAATAGAATGCATGTTCAAATTTCCAGGCACAGCACTTAAATGAGCTACCAATAATTCACCGAATTACCCTATAACAGTTACCTAACAGAAATCAATTGCATCACAGTAGTGTGCCTGTTATTCGTCATTTAATTTATGCAGTGTACTGGCGTTCCGCGGAGGATTCGTGACCGATTTCGTCTCGTGGGTTAGAATTAGAAGCCTGTCCCGGTAATGTTAAAAAATACATAGAATAAAAAGTAGAGGTAGCACATGACTTTTGTCTCTTAAATCTGGGAGCTTTGGAATGTATAACAATTATAAAATATAAGTACACACATCAACAAAGTCTAGGGATATTGTACATTTCATCAAATATCTAAAAATCGGTAAAGAATTTTTAAAAACAGTAAATGGCAAAATGGTAGGTAATTTTAAGGTCTATAATAATAAAATAAAACATTATGTAATTCTTTTGTTTTTAATATTAATAATATTATTTTTTTAACTCCATAGAAAATTTGTATGATAAAAATAATAATATCTTACTGTTTTTTTTATTAAATTTAAAATCTAATTTTAAGTTATTAGTGTTGTTACCTCTTACATTAATTACACATCGATATTTTTGGTTGATACTTTAAATTAAATTGCCTATTTCTTGTTGCGGAGTTGTCGGTGAGCGGCCGCGCGGTATGGACATTAGCATTATCGTGTTTGAGTAAAAGTTCTTAGCTCATTTGGATTCCGTGAGGGACAACGACAGATTCTAGTACCTCCTCATGGTATTTTTATGCAGTCATGTTGCCTTGGATCCAAACGAGCTGGGTTTGTGCGCCAAGACGAATTTCTGCTTAAAGCGTGATTGTTCCGCCTTGGTATGGGGGGACCTCTTGAGGGTGCTGCAGGCGACTAACTCTTCCTAGAGTTTGGCAAACGCGTGTTCTTCTTGAATCCGGATGAAAATTAAACCGGAACTCATCGATGAACAGTACCAAAGACCAATGTTCGTCACTCGATGTTAAATGCTCCCGAGCTCGCAAAAGCAGCCGACCGCGATTGCCACGTCGCAACGCTGTAACATGCAACGGTCTTCGAACATGAAGACCAACTTCATGCGACCTCATTTGCACGGTTTGGACGCTTATCAGTAGCTGGGGGTCCCCCTAGAGCCTTTTTACTAGTTACATCGCTGTAAAATTCAGTGGTCTTCTAGCGGTCATTTGGAAAAATCAATCCTGTCTCTGCGTAGTAACACCGAATCTAACCTTAAGCAGTTTTACTACATCCCTATTACTAAGATAACGTGATCACAATCCTGTTATCACGTCTTGGCTGGCGTGTATGGCCTCAGCAACAACGCGTTAAATAGCACCATTTTCTAACGTGCCCACGGCTCACGGGTTTCATCTCGACTCAAATGACGATGTAAAATTGCTCTTTAAACTCATACGGCCCAACAAATTATAAAATAAAAACAATACAATCCCCTTTTCAATAATTAATTTCAATAAAACAATTTAATTTTTTCTCGTCGAAACACACCTCTAACAATTTTGCCTCCGTACTATTAATAATTCATTTTTTTTTAATTTCCATTTAAAAAAATTGAAAAAAGAATAAAAGAGGTTTCAATCGGTATATAAACTTTTAATGAAAACAAACAAGATTTTAAAATATCAAAGCGAAAATAATGTGGTACTAAGATATCCCTAGACTTTGTTGATGTGTGTAAATCAATGGTGTATATAGATACATAGTTACCTCAGTGGCAAATCGTTAGCGTCATGGTCAACGCTCTGGAAGAAGAACCCGAGAGGCCAGCTTATCCAAGACGATTGTTTCCTAAAAAAAATATTCAGTTAATATCAAATCTCAGATAAAATAGATTACTTAGTTAAATAGTCGAAGAAATAATTTTGCCGGTTTACTGCACAAGGTATCCTTTTCATGATGGTATTTAAATTGTCAGCAAAATAAAAAGTCGGTCTCAATTTTATTACTCTATGGCTTTGGGCTTTAGGTCCTAGCTTCAGAAATTAGCTTTTTTTGGCGCCCGATGTGTAAGTAAGATAGTTCATAAAAGCAGCGTAGTAGTACCAACTCTGGAAACTAAGTTTTTAAGCCGTTTAAAAACAGGTCGCAGAATGATCTTATCATTCAGCTAACAGCACGTCCCGGCTTTGCACGGGTGGTGTACTAATGAAGCTACCGAAAAAAAATATAGCCTACGAGTATAACCATCCCTACAGAAAATTCCACACATCGTGTAAGAATTTTTGAAATCGGTTGAATAGTTTCGAAGATTACCTCCATCAAACAAACATACCAACATTACCGCTTTATATTATTAGTATAGCTGTTACATACGGAGTTGGAGGCAACAGCTGCATATCCTGTCCAGGTGTGTCCGGGGTAGTGACGACAGCGGGCTGCGGGGAGGTTGGGGAAGTGGCGACCGGCGGGGGAGTCTTGTTGATGGCCGGGTTGTAGATCTTAGGGTCGCTGACCATGCGGACGAAGAACGAACGCTTGTGCGCGAGAGCGGCGCGGTTGCGACGGGCGCGCTCCTCGTTCAGATCCTGGAATTAGGTTAAATTATCCTTCAGTAGGTATAGGTATTTTTTGTTTTAAATTGTCATTCTATAAACACTTTCAATAAAAACCTTCCCGATGCTTATATGCAAAAAACTATTAAACTCATCTTATTTATTTATGCTCACTATCTCTAGTTTAAGCTATCGGTTCATAATTAAGTTCTATAAATATAAATCTTTCAACTTTCAGCTTTCTGTGCACACAAAAGTTTGTTCTTACTGAATGGAAAAGCAATACCTAAGAGTAGTGTATAAAAAGAGTAGCTATACCTTAGAAGGTAGAGCTACTCATTTAGGTACCGGTAAAGCAGTGTGGTATCATATCAAATTGTACATAAAGTTATAATAGGTATAATACAAGTGGGTAACGTACTCTTTCCTTGTCAGGTCCTTCAATGAGCTCAGTGGCAAAGTCCGTTATGATATCCCATGCTATCTCTGCAATAAAACAACATAATTATGTTTACGCCTTCTCAATCATCGAACCAGGTATCGAATCAGTTCTTAACTCTTGTTAAGAATAAGACTAACATTGTAGCACTAACATTCTTTGAGAAGGTAGCCAAAACCTTCTCAAAGCTAACATTAACACGTTGGGTGCCCAGGACGCACTCGCTCTAGTACCTACCTGGTGCGCGAAGGTAATATCATAGACAAAAATACAAATAAAATCTCTGTTGTCTGTGTTAATATTATTGACTTCAATTAACTGTAATTTTATGAGAGTTCTCACCAATATCTTCGCGCGTAGCATGTTGGTGCACCACGCAAAATCTGATGACGAAGTACTCGCGCACCGATGCTGGCACCATGTGCAGCTTGCCCGAAGCATTGATGTTAGTTAGAAGCTTCTTGTTCATGTCATCTATTTGCTCCTTCGTCTCGTCTGGACCTCCGCGAAGGCGGAAACAAACTAACCCCAACTGAAAAATGTTGTTTCATATCATAAATCAAGTTAGGTAGGTTAGTATTTTTAGTAAATTAACAACAATAATAACCTACCTAACTATTCAGAATAGACGTTCGTTTATTTAAGATAGAACTTTACCAATTTTCGTTTAATCCTCAATATGTAGTTACTTGTTGCTATGTAATTTCTAAGCGAAGTCATTACTTGATAATAACTATACATTTTCAAGAATTTCACTATAAATATGTACATACGCATCAAAGTGATCTTACCGTAACCTCATTGCAGACTTCGAACCTATCATCCTTCATAACAAGTTTCTCAAAGTACTTCGCAAGCTCGCAATGTCTCCGTACATATTTCTGCAGGCCGCTTATACCGTAGCTTCGGAGCATGAACCACACCTTGAGCGAGCGGAACCTTCGGCTTAAAGGCACTCCCCAATGCCTGTAATCTATAGCCGTGTGGTCATAGCAATGTTGGAGATAGAGTGGGTCGACTACGAGCGCGGAGGTTAGGAGATATCTATTAGTGACCCAGAGTAGGGAGCAGTCAAAGCTGGTTAGCATAAGTTTGTTTGGATTGGTGTTAAAGGAGTCCGCGTGCTCCACGCCAGCGAGCCTGTGTTTGTGCTCTGGACAGAGGAAGGAACTGCCGGCGTAGGCCGCGTCCACATGCAACCAGACGCACGGAAACTTCCGCACCACCTGCCCTATCTCCGGCAAGTTGTCGTACGAGCAGCAAGATGTGGTCCCCAGCGTGGTCGCGACGAAGAAAGGCACACGACCTGCTTCTTCGTCTTCTTCCATGGCCTGAAAAGCAGTTGAATTCGTAAATATGTACTTAGTTTTAATTCCATTTAAGTAGAGATGCGCTGTTGTCTTTACGAGATGCCTTCTTATGATTCTAAAAAATGTATTGAAATAATAGCTATGTATTGATTTTGTTAAATACCGATAAACATAATATTTATGCAAACTGAATCTAGAATTCAAGTTTATCGGCAAAGTGCACTATACCTACACTTGAATAATAAGTGCAAAAAACCAACCCACAGCCTTTAAAATTTAATAAAAGCAGAACTCAATTAGGAGGTCACTCATAAGAGGGTCGTATCGCGAAATTTCAATATTCGCGGCATAGAAAATGGCACACAATGCGGCTCCATTACCGGCGGCGCGCTACGTATTTCCGGCATCCATGGAGCTCCACTCATTAAACTCGGCACTGCCTGCCTGTCCCCACTCCCAGCCTCTTCAATTACCGCCCGATTATCTGCACCCTTTCGGAACCACTCCGGCTCATCGCAACCCGATAACGTTTCTAAATTAAAATTTATAATTCGATATCGGACATCATTACCCTGCTCATTTTAAAGTTTGGTTCCCACAGTGTTCCTCGATCGCAATTTATTTATACTTACCTATCTCATTTACTCCTAGCCTTGAGTATTCGGCCAAAAAATATATTTAATTAAATTAGGCAATGTGTGTGGCTATGTGTCTTCAGGACACGCTGATGAAGAAACAGCTTCAGCTGTGATGCATGTGAACTAGATTAGTGAACTAGATTAAGTAGTATAATGAACCTGTAAAAATCAGTAATAAAGGCTTTTTGATTTTGATTTGATTTGATTTGAAATTAGGCAATAAACATTAAAGTTAAAAGTTGTTCATTTACTGAATTATTTTAATTTATTAGACAAAATAATTGCACTTTGTATTGTTATTACGAACGTAGGTAATGCATAATTCAAATATTTTACAAAGTTGTTATGTAGGTACTAAGGTTTGTTATTAAGATTTTGTCTTTGTTTCGCTTCCCTCATCGTTTCACTAAACAAGGCATGTTCGCATATTTTACGAAATGTTTCAAAGGCAAAAAGGTATTCGCAATATTCGCATTCAAAATTATTAAAAGAGACTTGCCTCCTTCAAAGTTTCACCCCTCAGTGAAGCATTCTCGTCCGGCTGCAGAATACGAAGCTTCACAAAGCAGATCATGGCCGCCTTCTCCACGCAGGAATGCGCCTCTTTGGAGCAGTAAGCAATCAGCTTCGAGAGGAGTAGGCCTTCGTCTACGTTCGGAAACTGGTGCTTCAGCCGTTTGATGCCATTGGCTCTTGCGGCCAGCATTGAAACTAACACGCATTCGCTCGCTGAACCCTAAAATATTTTAACCCAAAATACATCATTCACACAAAATAAAAATAAGCTACCTGCAATAAATAAAAGTCGGTACACATTTGCTTTTGCATGCCTTTAGTTATAAAGTCTCATGTTTTTTTTTAAATCACACATCACAGTGACGAGATAATTGGAATTGAAAGCTTTCGTTTTTTAAGTCAGTAGAAGAATTACTTTCATTTTCAGTGCAAAATTTAAAAAAATGCCATGCTTACATTAATAACACCACCACCCTTGCTGCCTTCTTCAAACGCTAAAAAAGCTGGAGGGAGACCAATTGCTTTACCTGCAAAATTTCATATGCGCATTTAGTTAGAGTCGATTTCCTATTATTTTTTCTTAACTATACATATTAGCTTGATACTCACCCATCCAATCAAGCATGATAATTTCCAATTCCGTGCAAGCTGGGCTAGCAGCCTGAAAAAATAAATGACGTCAGTTTATTTAACCTTTTAAGCAATTTCTAGCTTAGGTAAGCTAACAGTATTGGATAGTCGTTTTAATTTTTGTTTCATGAATCCGAAAGCTATTAAAATAAAGTTCGAACTGTTATATTTTTCTAGCTGATTATAATTATTCACTTAGACCTATCAATTCGGTACGGTATTTTATACAGTACGGTATTTTTCAAGGGTTTAGTAATAACTTCAATATTCAAACTACTGGATTTGATTGTAGTTACTTTTTTTGTATTTCATAAAACTTGAGTTTCAAATTGTTTTATAGTTTTAGAATTGCAACCGCAGCATGTCAAAAACACACAATACATCTCAAACCCATTCACTCAAACTAGCGATATAACATACCGATTTTTCCAAAGCATTGTGTAGCGCTTACGAATCCGCTACGAAGTCTACGAGTGCTACGAAAACACGAGTCTTGCGTTATTGGCACTCTGAACTTCTGAAGTTACTGTTTGTGGTTGACGTGGTTGACGCTGAGTTCTAAACTTAAATTTACTTTATTCTTTTTATTCTATTTATCTTTAAAAAAATGTTTCGTACCGAAAATTCATACAAAATATACCATAGAAGTTTGAAACGTAATCTTTTGTTTCGATTTATTTGGAGCGTCTTCCACAAAAAAATCATAATGTAGGTACTTTTCCATTTATTCTGAAAACTCAGATCTCGAATTAAAACTTACATTTTAAAGTTAAAGAATTACATCTACGAAATATACCAAACAGGCCTCGGAACATGCATAATTAAGTGGTAATTACAGGCAGAATCAATACGGCTGCAATCGATTGCCTATGTCTTTCTCCATTAAAAGCTCTCTCCTTTACCTGTTTCTTGAACAAAAGTTCAACGACCAGGTAAATGTGGTCATTTTAATTTAAAACTTTACATTGTAGTGACAGATGTTTGCCCGTATTTTAGTTAAATATTGAAATGGTTAGGTATTAGCTATGTCTAGGAAACTCAAATCACATTCACTGCAAGATGGGTATCGAGTGGGAATCAGTGAAACATTATTTTGTTTTTCAGAAATGAGAGGAACAGTGTGATGATCTATTTGCTGCTTAGACCTTTTATCAAAACTCGTACACCTCGAATAAAACGAAAAATAGCTTTGTGATACAAATTCATCAATTAACTTATGAAAAATAGAAACGAGGAAAGTCAAGAAATATTTTTAGACAAACATAAAATTCTACCCGAAATTTTTTAAGTAATCTAAAACTGATACTTTTCTAAAAAAAAAAATATTGATATTGTATTTCCATGAAAGTTAAATGTTTCTTGTAACGTTAAAGTTAATTATTATATTACTGAAACAAGCAAGAAAATTAATCAACCTCTAAGACCAATTTTTTTATTTTGCTACCCTAACCTACCTTCATTACAGCCACGTATTACATTAGGATTATTATTATTAACAGAGTTCTGTAGACGTTGAAACCATATTCCCATTATTTGTGTTTCATATGAGATATCAGTCTCTGTAATATGTGCTAAGATATACGAAACTTTGGGATAGTAGCGGTAGTAAATTTTAAATATTAGGTACTCGAGTTATTTGGGATTCATGAATAGCAACTGAATAATGCATTAGAAATGCGTTTCAACAGAAAATTAATGACTTTATAACATGAATTTTAAATTTTACTTAGAATAATAAAATTATATCTGAAAAAGTAGAAAAAAAGAAATATGTTCACGAGACTGTATTCCCAACATGCAATGCCTACGCATTAGGCATATTCTTGCGGATCTCTGGGCATTTTGAAATCCTTTGTCTAAAAAGCAGACATTATTTGCAGATTCTTAGACATTTTTAGAAAAAGGATCTTTACATAATTTTCTGTGCCTACAAAATTAACTGCAACTAACACCATTTTAACAAAATGCGAATATGGACGCGGTATTTTGACGAGCACACTTAGTTTTGTAATTAGTTTCCGATCAATCATATTAGGCCAGTCAAGATACACTTTTGAAATAACAAAAATTCCCGGAAAGCCAAATTTTGGTGGAGAGCTTGGTATTACCATTACAAATAATGTGTTAAAAGTCCCCATCGATCCCATGTGTGCGTCACGAGTTATTCGGGGTCAAAGGTCAAAATTTAAGGTTTCCTAGTTTTTTTTCGAAAACGGTAAGTTTTATCAAAACAAGTTTCAGCCCAAAGTTGTAGATCTTAAAATTGTCTACAAAAATGGTCCCGATAATATTTTTCCTAAGAGTTACCATTCGTGAGTTATCGCGGTGATAACGAGCGCACCACGCGGCCTACTAGGATGGAGAAAGACCGCGATTTGCATGCAGCGAGTGCACCACGCTTTTTTTCCATACTGAATTAGGGGCTCGTACGGAATCTCGCACTGCACAAGGGGCTCTGAAACGTTTTCATAATACATTAAGACTCATATCATGGATTTTCAAAATGAATAAAGATCGGATTTTCCAACTCTTTTATGGTTAACTGGATTCTAGCATAATTTTAGGAGAGAGAGAATTAGAGAGAGAAACCATAAAACCTAGAGAATCCATTGGAAAAGAGTTGGAAAATTCAATCTTTATTCATTTTGAAAATCCATGATATGAGTCTTAATGTATTATGAAAACGTTTCAGAGCCCCTTGTGCAGTGCGAGATTCCGTACGAGCTCCTAATTCAGTATGGAAAAAATACGTGGTGCACTCGCTGCAAGCAAATCGCGGTCTTTCTCCATCCTAGTAGGCCGCGTGGTGCGCTCGCTTCCACCGCAATAACTCACGAATGGTAACTCTTAGGAAAAATATTATCGGGACCATTATTGTAGACAATTTTAAGATCTACAACTTTGGGCTGAAACTTGTTTTGATAAAACTTACCGTTTTCGAAAAAAAACTAAGAAACCTTAAATTTGGTCCTTTGACCCCGAATAACTCGTGACGCACACATGGGATCGATGGGGACTTTTAACACTTTATTTGTAATGGTAATACCAAGCTCTCCACCAAAATTCAGCTTTCCGGGAATTATTGTTATTTGACTACTATTTTTCTGTTTAACTTGACCGGTGTATATTCTTGACATGCGGAAATCTGATGCAAAGGAAAGCTTTTATGGCAGTTTATTTTGTCACAGTTTTTTTTCATAAGTGTTGCATTTTATATTTGAATTAGGCAGTCCATTATGTGTTTTTAAGGTAGTACTTCTCTGACTCTTACGTTTACATCATTTCCAATGAATTACAAAAGTGCACTTTGTTAAAATAGTTCCATAAGTTTGTTGTTTCGAAGTAAATGATCTGTCAAAATTGGTCAAAAATTAGAACTTTCAGAAGAGTTTCTTGTTTCTTCTACGACATACCTACCAGAGCAAGAAAGATATCATTCTCAGACAAATTATGAATAAAAAGGTTCTTTTAAGTGTTTTCTTTTAAATAAGACCGATACTTGATTGCGTTGCCTACAACGATGGACCTTGGCCTTCCTCACTACATAGGATACACTACTACATTGTCCCGTGTTACGGTTTGTCAACCATTGCGATCCTTTGCGGCTTCTATCTATCTGGTGGATGGACCATCGCGTTGGGCTGCGGCCTGATCCCTATTTTTGGTAGCCTACGCTGCTGTCCACATCACTCACAGCCTCAAAGAAGAAAAACATACATAATAATAATAATGTAAAGATGAGTATTCTAAGTACTCTTTATTTTGCTAAGAACTGTTTGTTTGCTAATATTTGATTTAGTTTAAATTCTATCAAAAGTAGTGACATGCTCACCAGGACCATTTCGGAAATATGGATATGAGGTTAAGCAAGTAAACTTTGAGGTTGTAAAATCCAAAAAATAAAAAAATATTGTTATATATCATACGGTACCTAATAAAAACAAAACTTCCTAAACGCACTCCAATTAAAACTGCATTAGGTATTGCAAATATCAACACTAAAAATTTCAAGGAACTTGGGGCTTAGCTCGACCAACCAACATTTTGTAGTTCCACTAGACTATAAAATGGTTACAGTTAATTGAAAAAATCAGACTAGTAATTTATTTTTTATGCGACTATTTTCCCTTCTTGGAACCGCTGTAAACTTCCTTCTAATGACTCTAGTAGCAGGTTATATAACGTTAGAACTAATTCAAGAGTACACACAAGAAATTGCTTTATGCATAGTTTTAAATTATAAACATAATTAATTACAAAAGTATTATAAATAAACGCAAAATTTGTATAAATTTAAAAATGAATGTTTGTGACTCTTTCACGTGAAGACCAACCATTAAACAAGTTTGGCTGAATCTTGGGTTATTATATTTATAGTTTGATCTGGAATAGCACATAGGATTTTTGATTTTTAGTCGGGTTTTTTTTGTACCGCACAAGTGAGGCAGCGTGGGCGGAAGCTTATCTATCTACAATTTAAAGTCAATCGCATCGTATCCTTTAACAATTAACTTTTTAGTAAACATTATTTCCACTTACCCAAGAGAATCCAATACAGCCAATTCCAGCTGACAGCATATCCCCCAATATAGAAGGATAAGCATTTCCCGCGGGGAAGTAGGCGTGGAACCTCGGATGCTGCCAGTGCGTCACACCAGGCATGATCTTCTTCTCCACATCGGTCATGACGTCATCCCAGGCCTCAGGGTAATGGGGTGCTTCGGCTGGCAGCGCAGCGCGAAGGTACCCTGGCTCCACGGAGGGTACCACTCGCCGGGAGTTCAGCGTGTTCATATACGTGCAGATGTAGTCCACCATCTCCTTGCCGCGAACGCGGAACTCCTCGACATCCATGACTGAGTTTTGTTGGTTTATTTTTTATACATAGACTAGGATGTTGGTGCGATGTCAGCGGCGCAACGGTCTCCGGCTGACTCGACGGCCGCACCAGCACTCCTGCGGTCGAGCGGCGGGGGGATGCGAGCGTGGAGGCGCTCGGTAGAACTCATGCTGCTTGTGACACAAGGCATAAGCGGAAGTATGTTTACAAATTGTTCAAAACATTAACGTATAAAAAATTTAAGGACTATAGGTATTTGTCCTCTCGTGTATTGTTGTTTATTTATTTTTCATTTAGAAAAATTTTGATACGCTTTATCACGACTTAAAAATGGTGAAGACATCGTGAGGAAACCAGATAGGTTTCCAGCTACCTGTCACGTATTTTAACCTACCGAAAAATATTTGTAAGTACATACCTCTGACTACTCCTATAGACATCTCCAAAAAGACCTAAAATGCCCAAACATCTGAAACGAAAAAAAAATACAAGAAAATGTTTACCGCACCTTGAGAATAGGTAAAGTTGTGATCATATTTTTATTTTATTTTATCCAAACGCCATTATACCTAATGTTCTGTACACGTAAACTTATTTTAATTTGTTGTGAAATATGTAAGCTACTGTGTTCTATCTATGTAGTCCCGCGTCCGCTCCGCTCATGCCCGTTTGCCCGCGAAGCGCGGCCGGCCAATGAAACGCGGCGCCCGCCCGCCCTCGATGCCACTTCATTGTGTCAGCTGAATGCTTCCTAAGTTGAAGACTTTTCACATGACTCTATTTACTACGATCTGTCGCTAAAAATAAAGATTTTCAGACTTGTGTTGACCGACTTAATCAACAATTTAATTGAGAATTTGATTTGGTTAGAGTCGGCAAGTTATCTGAAGAAATCATCGAAGTTTTGATAACATTACTCTAAAACAAAAAACCTTGAATTAGTTTTAAAAGTTATATAAGACAAACTATCAAAACGATTTCGGTAAAAAACATGTCTCACATAGTTTGATCCCAGATTTTACATAAAATTTACAGAAAACAAAATTCAACAGTTCGTTCGTTCGTTTGAGCAAGTGACGACTCTGGTGACGGAGTTTTTAGGCCGCCGAAGACCTCCGCCATGGCTTAACGGATTCAAGAGTTTGAATCCCTTTTTCGTTTCAGAATTAAATTTAAACAGTAAAAGAAATCCACAACACTGCTTTTCCTGTGGGTTCGGGCGGTTAAGCTCAGAAGATCGTTTAACAATGAAGTCATCTCTACCAACCAGGTACCTCTTTGTTGGTCTCCTAAATGAAACAAACAGAAACCATTATCAGCTAAATGAAAATAAAACCTTGTTCTAGAAAGTGAATAATCCGCAAAAACACTGAAGATAGAGAGTTATAAATAATTTAAATCTCGTTAAATTGGTGAAAGGGATCTACTTGTCGCTGGAGTATCTTTGAGTGCGGCTGCATGAATATTCAGAGCTCATCCCTTCATCGGATACTTCCAACTGGGCTCAGATTGCAATGTGTAACCTCTAAATTATACAAAAGACTTCACGTAATGAGATCTTTGTGCCTCAACCACAGGTGCTCTCGTTTAAAATGAAGTTCGAAAAAGATTTCTGAACTGGTAATAAAAGGAGAAAAAATTATGTAATTACTTATATTAAAAAATAATTCAAAAGTAGGTACCTAATCAATCATACAAATAGTGTCGTAGTAGGCTACGCCGTAGCATGGCGTAGCTGTAGGGTTACGAGTATAATGATATAGCACAAAGATGATTTTGAAACTGATTTTATGGTTTTTATTTCGGCTTATCAGAAATTGCTTACTTCAAACGTAAAGATAATATAAATATGTGAGTAATGAATACTAGATATGAAACAAGGTATTAGGTAAGAAGTACCTACTGTTAATTTATTTTCTTTATTTTAATTCGATGTAATTTATGTTTTCGTTTCCTAATGTTAATTTTGAATATCCAATCACAAGTTTTTATATCAAGTATGTACCTAAGTACTAATATCACCATCATCACTGAATAAACTGAGGTCATCATATAAAATTGTAGGGTAGGTGCGTCAAATATGGGCCGGCGGGTAATAAGGGCCACTTCTATTTTAACATACTTCCAATATTATTATTAGACTCAAACCAAGCCTACATTATAGAGGACCATTAGGAAGGCTAATATCCGCGGTGGTATCGCCTTCCTATTCGCCTTCATGTCAGTAGACACATTTATTTAAACGATGTTTGTAAAAATCGCTCTACTAGAAAAAAATCTCCACGAAAACTGATTAATTGTGAGTACCATAGACTTTTTTTTTTTAATCTGCTGTTATTAATATAACATAAATTTATCATGTTTCCTGATTATGTTAAGTTTAAATATAAATATAAATTTTTCATGATTTTACAGTGAATTTTGTCGAACTTGACGCAGGCGGCTAATAAGGGCCACCCCCAAGGCGGGTAGTAAGGGCCGTCAATTACAAGGCTTTCAGGTCTTCTTTCGAAGTCGTGTTCTATTATATCTGTTTTTATTGTGTATACGTGTTCTGAGGTTAAAATATGAATGTATTTTCTTTCTTTTATTTGCTATTTCAGTTAGAAGCGATTGATAATAATGAAGGACAAAGACTGGTTATTAGCAATACTGGTACACAAAAACAGATGCAAAGGGCAAGGTGACTGGTGACTAACGACTGACGACTAACGACTGACGACTAACGACTGACGACTGACGACTGACGACTGACGACTGACGACTGACGACTGACGACTGAAGAACAAGAAGAACAAGAAGAACAAGAAGAACAAGAAGAACAAGAAGAACAAAAAGAACAAAAAGAACAAAAAGAACAAAAAGAACAAAAAGAACAAAAAGAACAAAAAGAACAAAAAGAACAAAAAGAACAAAAAGAACAAAAAGAACAAAAAGAACAAAAAGAACAAAAAGAACAAAAAAACAAAAAGAACAAAAAGAACAAAAAGAACAAAAAGAACAAAAAAAAAACAAAAAGAACAATAAGAACGAAAAGAATTTTTTTTTTGTTACTTTGACTTTAGTTCTGAAGCTTGTGGGATCGAAACCGGCCTTCACACATACTTCACACATTCACACACACACATGCGTTTGAGTGAGTATGCCCAATATAAGTACATAATACTTCACAGGACTCCTAGAAACTAGGAGGAAACATAATAGAGCAAAGTTCCAAAACGTAAAATTTCATAAGTTTAATAAGAGCCACCAATTCAAGAAAATTTTCAAGAAAATATTATGCTATTTTTGATTTTTTTTTGAGTTTTATGTAGTGAAACTAATAACTTTTTCAAGAATATGATAATTTTGAACAAATTTAGTCAATTAATGCTTTTTTTTCAAACTTTTCGTTTCATTAGTTTAATAAGGGCCATCACTGTTTTTTTCCGTGATTTAAATAAATCGTCAAGCGTAACTCACTAGAAAATCAATCTAAAAGTCTGCGAGAGATAGTATAGCTAGAGTTTACAATGATAAAAGACAAAATGAATGTTTTTGTTAAGTGGCCCATATTAAACTACCGTCGGCTAATAAGGACCAAAGGAAGGGTTTTGAAAAACCTCAATATTGATGATAAATTTCAATTAAAACCAAATAAATCATACTTTTTCAGACTGCTTATGAAGTAAACATTCTTAAAATGTCCTGTTTTTCATTCATATCCGTCTGATTTTGAAAATATTTTGAATTGAAATTAAGTGGCCCTTATTTGCCGCAGGTACCTTATACAATGAAATTTAAGTTTTACTACTTCAATATTTCCATCTCAAGAAACGAACTGTATGAAAACACCGATTAGGGGCCTTTCCACACGACGTATTTTAAACCAACAGATCCGTGCGTTGGACGAGAAACAAGCAAACACTACCTTTCCACACGATCCTCGCGTTTAAGACGCGGAGACGTCAATACGGACACGCTGTATGTAAGCATTTCACACCTCATTCTCTACTGCCTCAGCTGTTTAAAAAGCGACCCACAAATGTTTGTGTTGTGTTGTAAATTCAAATGCCTACGATCTCGTAAAACACGGTAACTTCATGCAGAGGACGCGTTTATAAACCGCTCGTTGTTCTTGAGGTAGTTCTCTAGCGTCCTTTGCAAAAGCCCTAAGATCAGAGCCGGTTCAATAGAGCACCGATGGCCGAGGCACGCGGAGTCGCCGGCGCGGCGCTCCCGTTGGAATGCACATTCTTCCTCACTCCGGAATACCAATGCCGTATTATGTGTGATCCCTTGGATGTGGGAACAAATCCGACCAGATTCATGGATCGGGTATAACGCTAAGTTGACTTTTTTTATTTATAATTTACTGCAGAATGCAGTTCCTTCGACTAGACTAATTCAATGATAGAATGTGTTTGCTTACTAATCAATCATCCCAATTTTAGATTTTAATATTATGATTTCTGAGTCGCACTTAAGAAACTTCATGTTGTCTCTATTTGGTAGTTTTGAATACATTACCCAACCCAAGCACCACCACCACCCAGCTCATATGCATGTACAGCTGACCTGCTCAGCTGAAATGTCTTCACTGCCTACCACCTCCTTCGGAAAGCAGGTACCTAACGCGGCAAACTGCACGCTAACTACCACATGTGTCATTTTCATTGAAAGCGTTTAGATCTTGAACAAGCGCATCTACTTATTTTGTTTGCTCTATGTCAATTTCAGATCCTTTATTGTGCCCTACATCTATAATAACGCCTCCGTAGACATCTTATTCACCGTTTATAGACGCAGGTCACGTATTTATTCGAATTATACTACCACTGCTAACTTAATTTGGAAGCGAGTGTGTCTTTGAATTTTTGTCTATACCTAACTTTAGAGGGGTGAATTTGAGCAAGTACCTTTAATTTCTATAATGACCTCGAGGTTCACTCAGGAAAACGTTTTACATGCTAGGTGATGTTCTATTGCCAGTTGGTACTGCCTCTGTTCCAATCGTATAAAGCTATGCTCACTCACTCGCGTCACGACTTTACCCTACCTGCATAGGTATGGCTTGCTTGCTTTGCTTATCCAATGTCAATATTAGACCATCTGTGCTTCTAGGATATTTTTTTAAAACAAATTTATGCTCTTCTCGTAATAGGAAGCTTGACAAGACTGATCGACGGCGGTAAAACAATTTGGCGGCATCTCCCAGTAATCGAATGAGCAGCGAGCAGGCCGTGAGCCTCCGCATTCCAACCAAATTATTGAACGTAAACTCGATAAAGTCTTTCGTTTTATTTTATCTTCAACTAAGATATTCATCGGTAAAATATGTTTTTAAGTAGGTCTAGAAAATTATTTACAGTTAATTAGCAAATTATTTAAGTTCATTTCGGTAAGACATTCCAAAGACAATCGGAACTATAATGTTACTCTTTCACCGCTGAGAATAGGCATTTATTTACAGCAACTAAACTAATACATATTTACATAACTGTACAAAATACAAATAGAACCAGTTGAGCCACCTAAGGACCGTTGCAAACGGTCTATAGGTAGCTCAACTGATCCAAACCACTGCCAGACGGAAGCGTGCCCAAGACACTATTTTATAAAATATACCCACACAGTTAAGTTCCTCCAATTTAAAAAGTACCTAATGGAAAAACAGAAATATGTATTATAAATAAAGAAGAATATTCCCTTCTATAATTTTCATCAGCGCCTGCGAACACCACAAACGACCGGCGTAACATCCCCAACAGATTTTTATGACATCTCGAAGCAGACGCTCAATAAATATCGAGGAAATAAAAGGTGAAGTCGTAGTGGGAGACTCGTTGAAATCTAATTTCGCGTAACCATAACGGGCACTCGAGACCGATGAGCCATCGTCAGCAGACGCCCGGCTCATATCAATTCCTAATTGAGGCGCGGTTTCTTCGCTCGAGCGCTCCTTCTGAAAACCTCCGCCATTCTTTCTTACGACTCACTGTTCCCGCTGCGGTCTTTATTAAAATTAATAAGAAAAGTTCACGGATCACTTTTGTTGACAATTTTATTTTAACAATAGAAACTTGGTATACAATTTTAAGCTTACGACTAAGTCTTGCTATAGCCTATCTGTATCTGTGCTATAGCCAAATACCTAATTCTACCAGTTCTTAAACATTATTAGGACTTTATTGATCACTTGGATTCAGTATTTGCAACAGCATTATCAATTTCATCATCGCCAAGGACGACCGGCTGACTCAAGGAGTAAGGACCCTCGGTACACTTGGGGCCATCACACGAGAAGTTATCAAATTCGCAATATTCGCCCATCACAGTCTGGAAAAGAAAATACAATAAGAAACAGACTTTTTGAAAGTAACACGGTAGGTGCCTATATCAGTCATTTAAGTCCTCTGAGCTGATCTTAACAGGGTTATGGTAACTTAGGGACTTTAACTACGTTATGTAGGTCTCTCGTCATGTTACATTTTTTTAAATATACCAGCCTACATTTTTTGTAAAGGAATATAAAAACGCTTATGTACCGCGATAGAAACACCACCAGACCCGAATCAAATATCTACAGAACATGAGATACCTTACTAACATTGACAAAATGGGGGACCTCGGAGATCGAACCCGCACCGCACCGGGCTTTTACCTGTGCTCTCACCAACTGCGCCACAGAGGTTGTCAAAGTATATGTTGGTGTAGGTACTTACCTACCTATAAATTGTGAAACATAGTTCCTCAGTATATATACAGGGTGGGGGCGTAATTAATAGGAATTTCGAAAATTGACAATAACTTGAAAACGAAGAAAATAAAAAAAAGTAAAAGTACACGGTACTTTTACTAAACACTTTTTTTATTTCTGATCAGTCATGATACCCAACACCACACAAAATGAGTCTACTCATTACATCACACCCTGTACTGTCTACCAGTATACCTTAGTAGGATAGTCAAGATCTGGGGTAGAGTCGCACACGCAATGTCCGCAGACGCAGACGCCCCGGCCCGAACACTCCGGCCCCTCAGTGACGCCCGGCGCGTAGCATTGCAGGTCCATCTTGCCATTGGCACAGGAACACTCAGCATTTTCCACGAAGCTTACTAAAAAAAAAAGAGTCCATACTTTATTAACATAAAAAGTAAAGTGTGAGTGTGTGTGTGCCTGCCTGTCTGTCAGTTTGTCCTTTGTCCATCTTTCACGGCAAAACGGAGCGACAAATTGAGTTGAAGGAATGGAGACATAGGCTACTTTTTTATGCGGGTGAAATCGTGCTCAGCTATTAAGATAATATATATAGACAATAGCACGGCTTTGCACGGGCGTGCTAATAAAACTACCTTGATAAAATATAGCCTGTATAAAACTTACATCCGTAGTCCACGTGATCAATTGTTTCGTTCTTGCAGCTGACATCCGTGAGTTGCTTAGAGAAGCATTTATTCTCGGTTCCGCACCACGAACATTGAGGCAGCTGAAGACATTCAAGACAAGACTGCTTCACACCACAAACCCAGTGCTCATTCAAAGCGAACTGACCACGCCCATTAACTGTAACCACCAGAACACATAAAACTAATGACGGAAAATACATATTTTCTGAACAGATAACTCGTTCCAACACCGCTTGTTCTAAATAACAGCAGATAACTGTTTAGCCATGACTTATAATTATTGTGTACGCATTTATATCGTGAAAGATAACCTTTAGATCTTCGCTGTGGCGCAAATAATTTACGATCTTCATGTCTTTGATTAATCAACCTTTTTATGCATGATATAATTAGCGAATGCGCGAACACATACCTATAATAAGTACGGTACCTAGGAACTAGCAGAGTACCTAAGATACCTATATAGTTTAGTTAGTACGTAGTAGAGTAGGTATTATCACAGTATTAGTAAGTAGGTACTTATCTGTAGGTATGTCACACAGTAGTATGTTAGTAGAATAATAATAAACCAATAATAATAATAATAATAACTCAGTCCTTTACATCTTTACTAAATGATTTATCTATACAGCGCGTCAGGAGGTATAAGTCGGTCACATTAACTCGACGCATCTCTGGAATGCGGGTCCCCGCCCGCTTCCCCCCGCATGCCCTTAGCTCGCCCGGCAAGTGTCAGTACGGTCAGCACCTTTGTTACCGATACGCGCGCCGATAATTTGACTAGTTGTTTTTGTTAGATTATTTTTTTGTTGTGTTTGGACATTACTGTTACGTTTTTTTATTGTTTTGTTAAGTTTAGACTTAAATTTTAAATTTTTATATTATATTAAATTTTATATTATTATATTAAATTTTAATTAAATGGTTTCGGCTTTCAACATAAAATAGTTTTTTTATTACCTGTTATTTATGTGAATATTTATTTAAATTATACTTTAAATTGACGCTTTTTTCCTTTAAGTAAATTAACTGAGCAAAATAAGAGTAAAACCGCGTAAAACCGCGGGGAACAGCTAGTACGTAAATGTAATTCAAGATTGGCTTGTAAAATCCATGTCCCAAAAATAAAATCGGCAGTTTTATTGTTGATATTTTTTTGCACACCGTACTTGAGCCCCAAAATGACGTCATCAACGCCAAGCGTCTAGTTAATGTGACCGGGTAGTAATCTTTGCTACCTTACTTAAAGTGCCGTGTGACATTGTTGAAACGGAATAGACTTGCCCAACCTAAGCCATATCTACAGGAAACTCTGACAATGGTCAATAACTACGGGGCACAATCAAGTCTTGCCTGCAATCACAGATAAAATAATACTATGTACAGATACACCATCTAGAACATCAATTTCACTCCGGTTTTTCTTCGGGCTATTTTTTTGTGTGTGTCTAAACACTGCTACGGGCGCCGCAAAATCAAACACAAATAGGGTGGGTGTACCAGTCTCAAACCATTTAAGGTGAGATTTTGACTTTGAAAGTCTCTAAACTGGTAATTAATAGCTTTAGCGGAGAAAAGTAACTGTATATGTGCATAGTGTTCATTAATAATGCAGTATTAATACAAAAAATCAACATAAATATGTGAGTTTATTAGTTATTTTAAGAAAAATACCAAAAACGGGAATGTACCTAAGTTTGACCAGCGCGCTCCCATAAATAACCACATTTTGTCCTAGTAGTTGACCACTTTTTGTATGAAAATAAAACAATTTTATTTTAGAATACTTTCATTTATTATACTCCGTTAATTAGTAATCTTATTGTGATGTCAAGATGGTTTGTGATCTCATTTTCCTTTGTACCGGACGCCAAATTTTTAGTTTGTTTATTCTAGTCGAGTGAGTGACACTATTATTTCTACTTGTTTCCCTTATCTTCGCTTCTTTACTAATTTCATCTAGACACTTAAAGACCTTTTTGGGGGAGCATTTTGAACCTAAAACAATGAGACAGAACGATAAAACTCTAATCTGGTCATCCTTAGGAACACTTTTTTATAACTAGGAACCAATAACAAACCAGTGGTCAATTACTGGCGCACACTGCAAAATACCACTTGAATAACATTTAAAACGCACTGTATTGTCAAACAAAAGCATCACCATGAAAAAAATAGTGAAAGCAAGAAATTATTGCTGATCACCAGTAGCAAACCACTTGGTCAACAATCGGAACCCAGTACAAAGCGTGTTCCAGTAGTTAACCACTCCTAAAATTACCTTATTTTGACATTATCTATAAAAAATAATAGCTTCCAGCTCATCGGTTAACATTCAATTATCGAAATAATATAACTTTATGATAATGACTTTGAAATAATAGGTGATTTTTAAAGATTATACTTACCATATCCACATGCACTTCTAACTGTGATGGCGGCCGGAAAGCAAGTGAACGAGACACTAGTCTGTTTAAAAGAGTATGGTAGCGATATCGTTGATGCAATCACTCAAACGTTATTATCGGGTGGTTGGTAACAGTCTGGCCAAGATTACAAAACGGATTATTTATTTAAAAATGCCCGCATTTTCTTATTTTATTCAATTGAATATGTAAGTGGTCAACCACTGGTACGTGGTTTGGGACTGGTACACCCACCCTAAATAGCCCGAAGAAAAACCGGAGTGAAATTGATGTTCTAGATGGTGTATCTTATATGATACTATGTATAGTCGACAAAGAAATTGGTTTACCACTTTTGATGACATCTCCCAGTAACATAATTATTCGCTAAGGATTACTGTATTACATTAACGTAATTGGTTAACTGTGAGCCAATCACAGAGCAATGGTTAAAAGAACATGCAACTTGAACTGTGATGTCAACGCAATAGAGAATATTTTTTGTAAACACAAACCAACTTGTCCTTATAAATCAAGGAGGTTTATGCTAGATACCTACCATACTTACAAAAAACTAATTCATTTTCGAATCGCTTTTGACTTATGATCTGTCAAGTGTCAGTTATTGATCAACTCGAGTCACTTATTGTCAAGAAAATGTCGCGTAATTTAAACTTACAGGAAAGAGCCGAAATTATATCATTACATCGGTTAGGATACAACATAAGTGATATTTCTAGAGAACTATCGCGATATACGGCACGTTTTTGGATAAGACGTGAAGGGGAAGAAGGTAATCTTCAAGATCATAGGCGAAGTGGTCGGCCGCCTGCACTGTCCAGCGAGCAAAGAGAAACAATGAGACGTCCGTACGAAGACCAGATCTTAACCCGATCGAAAACCTTTGGGGACTTATGGTGCAGCGATGGCATTACCGCAATGAGAGAACTCGAGATGCCATCGATAGTCATTGCCATGAAGTTTGGGAGGCTTTGCGCGGGACAGACATTTGTTCCCGCCTCGTTGGCTCTATGAGAAGTCGCTTGTTAGCAGTCATCGAAGCTAATGGTGGAAATGATACTGTTACGTTTTATGAAGGACAATAAAGTTATTTTTAAATGATACTTAAATCATTGTTTATTATGAATCCCAAAACCCTTTACGCTACTAGCAGGAAATGGGACGTTTTTAAATCTATTAAAAACATATATAATAAAGTTCAATTCCCTGGATTCAAAATTCAATTATTTTACGTCGAAGCTAAACAAGACGTTTTATTGCACGTAGCAGGAGGTTAAATTGCAAGCCAACAGTTCTGAGTTTAAATAAACAGGAATGACAGATTCTGACGTAGCAGTTATTATTCTGTCAAGCGAAAATAGACCTTGATGTTTTGTACGTGCAAATGATATCAGCCTTAGAGTGGTAAACCAATTTCTTTGTCGACTATACTTAAGATACATAATTACATAATAGTAGATTACTACACGAGGAAGAAAGGCAAAGATTCCGATGCACGAGATGGTTTATCGCGCGAGCGTTAGCGAGTGCGATAATAGTTCGAGTGCATCGAAGGGCCTTTCTTCCGAGGTATGTAGGTACTCTACTTTTCATTACGAATATGAGGAAATTACCAAAAAAATTGATGTAAAATTTAAATTTCACACACGAAAATTAGCTGTCTCGCTTTTTTTTTTAAATCGACTATACTTCATGTCTTGGATCGAGCTAACAGGAACAAAAATAAAAAGTTTCAAGAAATGAAGTATAGTTTAATATTGACTAAAAGCAGCTAACGATGGCATGGCATGGCATAGCTGCGCTCCAGATTTAAAAAAAAAACTGACTAGTAGAATGGCTATAAAAGTAGTAGGCATTCTACCAGTAGTTTTTTTTTTGATGATGAAAAAATTTAAATAAATAAAATAAAATAAATAAATATAATATAATTAGTGCTAGAGAAGCACAAATTCGTGCAAGAGAGACATAATATCTAGCATCTGATTGAGTTAGAAGAACTTGAACACGTATCATGCATCGACATGCCACAAAAGAAATGTCAAAAATGAAGTTGACATTTGACAGTTATTTACTTTCCTGCCCTAGGGCAGGAAAGAAAAGTACTTGTTTTCCCTAGGGACAGAAGATGCTACTTTGAACCCTATAATCAGGCAACTTCGTGCGTACTTTCCGTGTATGAGTAATGAAAACTTAATATCCCCCCATTCCCCTTGCCTCAGTAAAGATGTGGGACTCTGAAGCTTAGCATGGACTTTTTAAGAGAACTCGAAATGCAATTATATCCAGTTTTGTTTCATTTTCACCTATATAATGTACGTTCACGAACACTTGACAGTTAATAATCCACCATTTTACACATTCGTTATAACACAAGGTTTAGAAAATTAAACAAAAGGAAAACATGACTTCTCAAAATCCCGCCAAAAAGACCTAAATTTTTTTAGATCATAAAATTAGTTTTTTTTTTTTTTTTTTTTTTTTTTTTTTTTTATGGCTTCGCACTATAAAATTAGTTCAAATTGCCAATAATCAAAGTCAACTGTCAGCCGTTGACGACAGTGACAGTTTGTAGACTAGACATGGCATGGCATGGCAGGCCGAGTAGCAGCAGGCACGAAACGGACACTGGCAGAGTTGTGGCATCACTCACTAGTCACAAGCCTTAAGGGCGCTCCACATTCACGTTTCTCGCATGCTTCTCGCGTTCTCGCGAGATTCTCGCGAGAATGTGGAGCGCCCTTTAGAGAAGTGAAGTGAAGTGAGTAGCAGCAGTCAGTCAGTCCACAAAACTTAATACTCAAGAGCAGTGTTGCCAATTTAGCGACTTAGTCGTTAGATCTAGCGACATTTCGTATCCTACAGCGGGAGTGGCTTAAATTTTGCATCTAGCTACAAAAAAAAAAATCCATCGACTATTCTAACGACTTCAGGACTTCAGGAATTACTGTCAGTTTCAGAGCGGATAGATCAACCATTTCAGATTTTCATTACATTAGCGATAGTTCTGATGATGAAAAGATCGTGATTTTGATTCGAACTATCGCTAACTATCTGAACTTTTTCATCTTAAACTGTTTTTAGTGTTAAGTTTTTGAGTTTTTGTTTGTGAAATGATAATATTTAAGTTGATTTTTATAATTTTCAATTGTTTATGAAATTTAGGTTGGAAAATCAATTATTTTTTTTATTTTATTCCAACAGACCCAAAAATTGCATTCTAGCGACTTCTAGCGACATTGGATCTTTGTCCGTAGCTAACGACATCTAGCGACTTTTCAAGCGTAAGTTGACGACTTTTTGTCAGATAGAGTTGGCAACACTCACTGCTCAGCCAGTCGCCCAGTCCAGCCCTCTGATTGGGAACCGTTTTTTTGACGGAAACTGAAAGCAGGCATTGTCAAAGAAACGGTTCACAATCAGCCCTCAGTCCTCCGCATAATTGCTAGTGTTCTGTGTTCCAGTCAGTCAGGGTATTAGTGTTCTGTGGTCAGTCCAGTCAGTTGCAGTCAGTAGAGCAGCGGCCAGGCCACAGAGTACATTTGTTTAAACTGAGCAGCGGCAGAGCGGGGCGGTCCAAATCAAAAAATCTGAAAGGTTTATTTTTGAAAAGCTAAATCTATTCAAAACAGAAATGGAAAATTATTCAAAAGGAAAAAATGTGGAGGAAATGTTAGAGCGGGACCATTTACCATTCAAAGATTTACCTCAAAACTTTCTTTGGATGCAGGTGAATAGAATAAATTAAATATTTTCATACATTTAACCCATCAAGAAATTGCAGACTTAAATTTCACAATATTTATAGGTGAAGGGTGGTAGCAAATTGCCCAATCTACTATCACATGCTGCGGGTTGCCTGGAGAACAAAGATACTGCAATAGTGATATGGACTGGAGCCGGTGTGGGCATTGGAAAAGCCATTACTTGCGCTGAACGTACAAAACGAGATTTCAAAATACAACATCAAGTTACTAGACTTACATATAAAACGTAAGTAACTCATTATTGTCTAATTATAGTGACTTACAAAAAAAAGGTGTATGACATGCCAAAATTCAGCCAAAATCAGCATGCCATGTTTCTAAACCAACTAGGTACTAACCAACTTTCTTCTGCTGATTTTCCAGACCCCCTTTAATATAAATTACTATCAACTTAGTCAAAACGCCAACCCGGCCATTTAATTTTATGCATGATAGTTTGTTCACCAACATGGCACAACAATAAGGTCTATAGCTGTAAGAAACATTATACCTAGTCAAACTCTTTGTTGCACAATCAGAGCTGTTCATTGCTTTCTTGCATAGGTAGCATCTAAATAAAAGAAAATTACACTTTCAGTACCTACCTACCCCTGATCCACATGGCTTTGGCTCTTCCACAAGCACAAAATTCCATATTGCTCTTCCTTTATTAGTGAGCTTTTTTATCTGTTATGTTTTTTATTCTAGAAAGGAAAGTGATTTATTGTTTGATACCTATTACCAATTTCAGAGATGAAGAGTACTGGGACCCAAAATTAGAAGGCTTAGAAAAAATAGTAGTCAAACGACAAATACCAGTAATTCATATACTACAATCAGTTCAGGATGAATTTAACACTAATGAACTAGGGTAAGTAAATAAATAACGGTGTTAGCTATTAAAAAAAAAAACAACTAATAAAGCTTTTTGTTGCAGATATCAGTCTCTAAATGGACAAAAGTTTTGGCAAAGTAAAGTTACAAACACTGAATCCAGAAGTAGTCAGAAAAGCAAAGGAAAGGGCAAAAAATATAATCAGTCTAAAGGGAATAGTGGTAATAAGAACTGATTGAACATATTGGTAATTTTAAGTTAAGACTAAATTAATTGTCTACACAATAGAATACAAAATGTACATCTTCGTACGTCTTTTATGTAAGTAATAACTTGAATAAAATGTTTCTTAATTTTTTTATTGGTTATTTTATAATCGTAGGTAATGGAGTACCTGAAGGCAATTCAGATTATAAGTTTGGTTCAAGAACCAGTAGTTATACCTGTGGTTATTGTTTGGCCTATGCATTTGCAACGTCTAAGATATTTTTTTTGTATTATCATTAAAAAAAAGAGAATATATAATAGTTGCAGTTACACAATTAAGCTGTTGTGGTGTCTAATACACCTAAAACTCTGTCACCAGAGTTGGCCACTGGCTTAGACACTAGGAATAGAAAACTTAAGTTTTTAGTGTTTATGAGTGAGACAAATAAAACTTCTATTTAACTTAATCATAATTTAATAAGAAGTTTATAGTTTATCCTATATAGTTAATTAAAAGCAGACTACAGAATCAGCCTGCTTTGTCTGTAAATATACATAATAAATAAGGGGCATACTTATTTGTATTGACTTTTCTATGATGGATTTTCTGCTAAATATTTATGCTTTGTAAGTAAATGCCTTTATTAACATAAAAGAAATACTACTGATGTAAAATCCAAGATATAAGACAGTAATTATAAGCACTAAACATTTGAATGAGATTCAAAAGACACACCTAATAGAAAAGGAATTCTATTTATTACTCATTATTTTTGTATTCTTTATTGAAAGAGGTAGGTAAGACCCAAAAAAATTTTTCATTAATAGTTTTACTAAACATTTTAGGTCAAACAAGGAAGAAATCTCTAAATTAAAGATTTACACAAGTTCTGGGCCTTATTTACAATAATTTTAATGTTAAATTGACCTTACAAGACCTAGTTTGAAGTTAAGTTTGTAAATAATACAATTACTACCATAAAATATTAAAAACATGATAATATATATTCATTCACAAACACTAGATTTTAGATGTTTTACAATTTACATAGAAGAATAACTACAAAAAGTAAAGTAAATGACTACATTTCATCAGAGTAGGCATATTTTTTTAACAGACCTCAATATAGGAGGATGTTTTATGCACCACTGTATGTACTTTTTTATGTATGTTCCACCAATGTGGTAGTATGACTGGTATTACCAACTAGAAAGTCCTTCAATACATAATATGAACATAAATATCTAAATACTTTGAGCTCACTGTCACTGACTACTTAATTTTTGATGTTAATAAAATATTAATAGGAATAAATGCATTCTTGATTATTTAAATCAGCCATATAATGATATTGAAAGAAATACCGTTGAGTCTCATAAATTTCCAAATAGTCACATTTACTGAATTATCTGATAATTTAAATGTTTAAAACAGATACAGTTAAATATATAGTGCAATAACTCTTAAACATTGAACTTCCACTATACCGAATCTAAGACAGTATTTGAGTCAAGAAGAATCATTGAGTTCATTACTGATGAAACACAAAGTTTAACAGGAAACCACACTGTTCTGAAGTTAACCTCATGCCTCTGATTCACCCACTGGTGGGGCAATTGGTGTTTCATCGTCCAGTTTTGGCAGAATCAGTATTTCTTTTGAAATGATGGAGTACTTTGTTACAAAGTATGTAAAGCGTTTACACAAATGTGTCTCCTTCTCAAAAGCATCAAATATTGACCGATGATGGAAGTAAGCATGGGAGAATATTCTGTAAACCCTCCGGCAAACAGATCCTAGTTTGGCCACTGAAGACTCTTTGATGCTTACTCTGAAAAAATAACACAACACAGTTCAGGAATATAAGAAACCATTGAAGTAATACTGTAATAATAAAATAGATTAAAACATATGATATAAAGAATGTTCAGAACAAATAATCAATTTAGAAAATGGAACATATTTTTTTAATATGGAATATAATTTACCTGCTGGGAAAGTATTTGTTACTATTGAGCAGGCAAGCTGCACCATCTAAGGTGTGTCTTGTATAATCAATAGCGGGACACTCCTTGGGAGTCTTATGGGCTGCACACAGGAATATCCACTGTTCAGTAGCAGTCATTTGAGTGCAAGTTTCTGGCTTACATTCAGCTTGCAGTCGTACAGCCAATCCATTTAGTTCCATACAGAATTGACTGAAATAAAAAAATAAATAGATATCCTTGCAACAGTACAGAGTCTAAAGCCTAGGTTACACGGTGCGAGCTAGCATGCGAGCTGACCGTGTCAGTTACTGAGGTGCAATAGCTCGCACTGTGTGACCGCATCATACGAGTAACTGTTATGTGCGAGTGGGACAGTTGCTCGCAAGCGAGTTACTTCAACATTTTTTGTTTTTACTCGCAACTGGCCTTCCCCCACCACGCCACTCGCACGTCGCTCGGTCGTCAACTCGCATGATTTCGCGAAATGACAGTAGCTCGTACGCTCGGGCCCATGATACAGACGAACTATGCGAGTACACTGGTGCAGTAGCTGTCTTCCTGCGACGCCAGCAGTTCGCATAGTGTGACCGAGCGAGGCGAGTCGAGCTACTGTCATACGAGTACACATGCACAGTAGCTGTCTACTGTCATATCAGCTGCTCGCACTGTGTAACCTATCCTTAAGATAGGATTGAGGTTCAATATATAACCAATTAGTGGAGAATGAAGTAACTTCAACAGGGTTATAGTGCCAATAGATACCGTAAATGTTCATATTTCCAAACTCCTTCGTCCTGGGCGTCAGGCATTTTCAGTATTGCTACTAGATTTGAAGGGTCCCTCCTTATAGTTTGTTGGATAAACTGTTGCACTGCCAGAGTGCTGTCCATGTCCTCGAAAGGTTCATCTGTCCAGTTACAGAAATCCTGCACAAGTAAATAATAATTATCACCGTACATGTTCTGCGAGGAAATTAATGAAGCTCATTGTGATTCTGTAGTGTACATACCTTCGCCTTAGAACCGGGGCGGTTGCGCCTCAAAATGTCGCAATGAGCCATGATTTAGGAGCTCAAGTGATTTGGTAGGTAGCAAATAATGTCTTGCTCTGTTTTAAATTTGTCTGTCTGATAGGATAGAAATGGTAACAAACTTTTGTATTGTAATCGCCAGTAATCACTCAACAATTTCAACAAATCGCTGTCGTTGCCGACGCCATTTTCCTCCACAGAGAATATTGAAAATGAATGAAAATAGGTAATTAATACTCAGACAGACCGAATAAAAAATATTTTTTTATTCGGTCTGAGAGGTAACACTAGAAAGAAAAGAAAAATGATTTTCTCGGTTTCCTTATCATGAGTTTGATTAGATTTAATTTACAAAGTAGTTTATTGTGGGTGTGTACGTCTTTGAGAAGTTAGCCAATTAGACAATTTTATTGTCCAGCTAGCTTGTTCTAAGTGGCACATAGTGCAGCGTCATCTAATCCCAAGCTTGCAACGCAACTTAATGCTTGTGTTAAGGTAACCAGATGACTGATATAATACATAGATACTTTTTTTTTTGTAAATACATACATAGATAGAAAACACCCAGACACGGAACAAATATCTGCAGAACATACAAACATTTGTCCCGTAGCGGGGATCGAACCCGCGACCCCCGCGTCTCAGCCGGGCGTTCACCCAACTGCGCCACAGACAGAGGTCGTCAGATATTTATTTATAATATAGAATAACATTACAGAACTTCACATAATGTAATGCGTTAACCTACGGAGATAAATTTGACAGTAGCGAATTATTATATTTACAACTGACAACATTTGACCAAAAATTAAAATAAAATAATTTAATCCAAATTCTCAAAGGTATGTGTCTCAGAGCAAGTATGTGTAGTGTCTCAACTCTCAACTTGAGAGTCTCAAGTGAAGTAGGTTCTGCTGTAGGTTAAAGGTTTATTAAATCTGAGGATAATTTAATTAGTGAAAACTTAGCAAACTGGCTGTTTCTCATTAATTTGTCTTGTCTGTCATGTTGTCACACAGTCAAATCAATCAGCTGTCACTTAATTTTTTCATTCATTCATTCATCATTGTTTTGCCCAATGAAATGAATGAAAGTAGGTAGGTAGTTTGTTTATTATTATCTAGACACAACTGCGAAACGAAAACCATGCCTTCCAAATTTCCATTATGTGTTGTTTATGTTTGTGCAATAGTAGTAACTCAATGTGTAGCATTAACTGATATGACTGAAAGTTCGTTTGGAAAACATACTGAAGGTGTTCTCGCTGCTTTTGGTGATTTCAACTCTGATGAACTAACAGATGCCTTTGTTATCAAGAACTTTTCTAATGTGGAAGTATATTTGGCTTACGATAAAGAACCATTTCTTAGACCTTCATTGTTCGCGTGTAACTTTAGTTACGGTATTATCACAAGCATAGTACCTGGTGATTACGATGGAGATGCTTACATGGATATTATGTTCACAACGCAAATCCAGAACGATACATCCAATTTGCAGCAGGTTAGGATCCTTTGGGGAGGTGCTGACAGCCTAAATTGTTCAGATGCACTTCTAATTAAAGCTATTTCAATAGGACAGCCTTTAACTTTGGATTACAACCGAGATATGACCTTGGATTTGTTTGGTGTAAATAAACAAAACGAAAGAGTATTCTGGATATTTGACAATTCAAGAACCAAGCCTACTGAAACAAAAATGAGTGAAGAAATGACTAAGCAATTAAAACTGCCACATTCACATTCATTTCTTGATGTAAATGATGATAATGCTGCTGATTTGCTGGTAACAACTACATCTAATGTGGAAGTGTGGTTGAGTGATGAAATTGAGGGCTTCAGATTCAATAATACTATTGAATTGCTTATCGGGCACTCTGCTATTTATGGACAAGCCCTTTTCATAGATGTTGCTCTTTCAGGAGAGTTCTTTTTAGTTGTACCAGTTTGCTATGACACAGAGTGCATCAACAGCACAATACTGATCAATGACAACCATCAGTGGCATGACTTGGAAGTAGACTTTAATGATGGCAAGGGAACAATGTGGAAGTTTGTACCTCCTCGAAATGAGCTGTATCTAGATACTATAACAATGCGCAGTGGTGATTATAACATGGATGGATACCCTGACATTTTGATGACTCTAAGTCCTGTCAATGGTAATGGAACAAAAGCATTTCTTCTTCATAACACACCTTGTGATTTTCCCGGATGCAAGTTCCACAGAACATTTCAAGTGCAATGGGATAGATTTGACTCATTTGATAAAGATGTGGTTATGGCCACTTTCTATGATTTTTACATGGATGGTGTTCTTGACATCATTTATGTTAAAAAGAATGCAACTACACAACAATACACAATGCATTCATTTAGAAATGAATTGGAGTATGACACTAACTTTATTAAAGTTATTGTTGTTACTGGCCTTATCAATGAGAAGATGCCTTTTATCAACCGAACTTTGTACAACAGGAAGGGAACATTTGGTAAGAATAATAAATATAGAATATTTATTCATTATTTTTCGAACATGTTTCATACGAGTTCTCTTTTCAGGAACAAACTTACCAGGACCTAAAATCGGGTACAATACTTGGTCACAAGAAGGTACCTACAGAACTGGAGTGTGTGCACAATTATCACAGTCTGCATACTTTGCCCTCCAATTACCATACTCAATATTTGGTCTAGACCGCACTCCTAACTTTGTGGACACTCTGAATGTTGGTTTATCAGGGTACTCTAAAAGCTGGACTCAAATAATACCCAACTCTCAAATAGTTGTGGTTCCTGCACCTCCAAATGATCCTTCACAGTGGAAGGCCCAGCTTTTTGTCACACCTAGCAAAGTAATTTTGAAAAGTGTATTTGTGCTGACTGCCATTATTGTGATAATTACTGGCTGTGTACTATATCTTCATTGGAAAGAAAGAAATGACAGGCAGGATATTATAGAAATAGATGAAAATACTTATGTTAAAATATAATGTACCTGATTGTAGTTTTGTTTATATTATAGTATAATGTGATAAGTTATTTAGGCTGGTTTTATAGTCAGCGACATGCACCAGCGCGGTAGATACGCATCGCGAGTCACTAGCTTCCCTGTATCATATTGACAGTCGGTAAATGATTTTCACTCAGTTCAGATTCATTATGAAACAATACTTGGATGGAACTATACTTCATTTCTTGAAACGAGCTAATAGGAAGAAAAATAAACGCGCGTGATTGGTCATCGAACGAAAATAATTGGATTGGCTAGATTTGAAAATTGACAATTGATTTGACAATCTAGCCAATCTCGAGATACACAATTATTTTTGACAACCAATCACGTGAGTTTATTTTATCTTCTTATTAGCTCGCTTCAAGAAATGAAGTATCTAGACGCTTGTGACTCGGGGATGCATACCTACCATGCTGATGGTATGTGAACGTAATAATTTTTGCAGAGTTTATGGATTAAGAGTTAAATATTTATTAAGAATTTATTATAAGCCAATTCTCACCCAGGTCTGAAGCTTGCTTGACTGCCAATTGTAGTTATTTGTTTTAAAACATGTATAGGGGTTCAAATTTTGTTAATAAATAATATTAATAGTTGATTGTATATATAATATTTATTAAGATAAGATACATAATATTTTGCAATTTCTGTGATATATATATTACTTTTAAATGAACAAGCTCTACCTATATATGACTAAATAGATGTAACAAACGATTATTATCACTAACTTGATATGCAGACCACAATATCGGTGCAATTGTAAAAAACGTAACATAGTTCTCTCTCAATAACTATAATTCTTAGCTAGTAACAATTCATTATAATAATTATCATCACATTTAAATCAGGGCAGTGTTATTGAAAAGGACTGTTTTGTACTATTGATTGACATATTCACAAGGCAAGCAAATAGTTAATATTTATATTCTAAGTCTTATTTTAAATAGGTTAGATTAAAAGATCTTACCCGAAAGCTATATTAAAGTCATTTAAAATAAGTAACAAATGTGTTTTAATGCTTCTTATGTTTGTGTTTCTTGTCTTTCTTATCCTTTTTGTCCTTCTTTTCCATCTTTTCAAGTTTCCTGTAACAAAGATAATATCATTAGGTTTTGAATGGGTTTATGCCACTTGGAATTGGTTGAGTAGCTCAGAACAAACTTGAACACAGTCAGGTACAGTAAGATAGAATGTCCTGCTGAGGGAAATTACAAACTATGTATATCTGTGCTAAATTACAGTTTTCTAGTATTAATAGTCTCTGAGCAATGTTGCAAACAGACAGATGGAAATGGCAAAACTCTATTGGCTACCCTAAAAAGGACTAAAATGAATTATAGCCTACTTCAGTAACTTTTTCTTCTGTTTCTTAGTCAGCTGACTGATGAGATCCATTTCAGACAAGTTAGTGGGGTCATTGTCTTCAAAGTTGGGGGCAGAGAGGGGCAGGGCTCCAGGTTTCATGACCAAGCCAGTGTCGCGCATGTGCTGCATCAGTGTTGGGATGTCGGGCTTTTCTTCTTCTTCCTCAGGAGCTGTTGCTGTAGTGGCTTGGAGAGCTCGGGCTTCGCTCATAGATAATGAGTACATAGCACATTCCTTGTCTAGAAAAAGAATACCAACCATAGTGTTAACACAGAAAATAATTAAATGATTGTGTTTTAATTTACTTTAAACCAAAGTGCCAACAATTTATATTATTATGACATTGGACAGCAATAAATAGCTTATCAGCAATTTGATGTTGCACCAGAAGTCACATTAAATTGCTTTATGAATGTACCAACAAACTACATAGTCCCTAGGTTCATATTACAAGAAAAAAATGACAGACATACCTGTGTTGATATGACCCCATTTGTGGCACTTGATGCATCTTACATTTCTTACCAATATGCCAAAAGGTTGGTCTCTAATCTCATTATCCCCCTTACAATAGCTCTCTCTGGGAGCATTATATTTCCGCTGCCACTCAAATTTATACTCAGGCTCGTTGTCTTCCCTCTCCCTTTCTTTTTTGACACCTGGCGGAGGTTCATACATGAAATTCAAGCTCTGTTTGTCTTTACTTTCCTTGCTTAGCATTGCCCTGCACAAAATAATATAATGAATGATTGTTATACTTAGATAACTTAATTATAACAATTAGCTATAAATGTTTAGCTTTTTCCTTACTTGTTTTCATGTAGTTCTTGTTCTTTTTCATACTGGATCCGCAATTCCTCTTGCTTTTTTTTATATGCGTCAGTTTTCTGTTCTGCCATCCATACCTAAAAAATGGCGTAATTAGGAGGTACCTATATCATCATATTAGCATCTTTATTCTGTGATATTAGCAAATCATCTATAGACCTTTATTATTCGAAGCAAATTATGAATGACTAGCTGCGCCCCGCGTAAACCCGTTCCCGCGGGCATATCGGGATAAAACGTAGCCTATGTGTTAATCCAGGGTATGACCTATCTACATACCAAATTTCAACCTAATCGGTTCAGCCGTTTTTACGTGAAAGAATAACAAACATTCTCACAAACCTTTACATTTATAATATTATATTATAAGTAGGAAGTAGGATAGTAGGATGGAATACGTTACATACCCGTTTCAAGTTGTCTCTTGAAGCAGGATGAAAGAACTTTTTACACATGTAATTATTGAATCCTTTCCCCATTGTGACGACCTTCGCACTACAAGTAAACAGTAAATTGTAAAACAGGAGGCTGTGGTTAGTTTTGCAGTTGAAAGTAATACAACCTTAGTTAACACAAATACCTCAGGAGTTTGATAATAACAATGAAACCAAATTCTCAATGCAACTCAAACGAAAACAAAACGTAGATTTTCTTTCATGACTTTTTGTATGTAGGCTGATTGATGTAGGCAGGCACGCACACAGAACAATAATACCCTAGTCGGGGGCACGCACACGCACAGACAGAACTTGACCATAGATAATCTATATATCTGTAATTGACAGAAGGGTCAGCCAGCACTCAGCAGTACAATACAACAAAGTAATATACTCTGTGGGTGTGTGTGGATTCTGCTACAAATTTTCTAGACACTTGTCATTGTCACATAAGTACACACACGTTTCTAAAGTCAATCCGAACGAACGGAACGCGAACGTAGACTAGATAGTTTATCTGTGGAAGTCGAATCGAACCATCGCCTCTAGAGTATTAAGTTCTGTGACCATCGCGATAGAAGCTATGCATGCATGCAATGCAAAATGCAAATTGCATGCATAGCTTCTATCGCGGGCCTTGGCGTGGAGACCGAATCCAGAAATTCCGTAACGAAATCACCTAACGCTGTCACTGTAGTTCAGCAACTCGCCTCTAGGTGGCATGCAATAGCTTTACCGGCTCACCGCGGCAGTCCCCGAGTGCCACACGTCTTTTTTTAGATAATTATTATTCTCTCTAGCAATCGTTTCAAGCCGAATGTCATTCGCCATTACGCTATACTTATGAGAAATATTTTATCGATACGATAGATATAAATTAACAATAAAAAAACTTCAAGACTTTCTTCACTATCTTAGTGTATAGGAATCCTAATAATTAGACAGTTCTAGTGAAGAGTAAAAATCGAACGAAACTATCCGTCTTTTTCTGGCCGGTCTGTGCAGAGAGAGCGGCCGATTTTCAAAAACTTTCTGTTATTGAAATATTATTGAAGACTAATGAATAAAAGGAATTAAGGAATTCCTATATTATACGATGAATTTATAAATACCTCTTGTATTTGATCTTGACTTTAACCGGCCAAAGACGACTCGCTGACAGATTTCCCATTATTACCTATTCCTTTCTTAAAACTTAGTAACTACTTTTTACTGCCTCGAGTTCGACGAGTTCTCGGTCTCGACTCGACATAACTCAACTCGTCTCTAGGTTGTGTTGGTTCGCCAGGCAGGGTGTGTGACGTGAAGAGTATTTCCACTTCTACGATTTTTATTTTTGTAAGCAAAAAGCCAAAGCAGTTTGCAGAGTTCATTTCATTCAAGTAATTTTCCTCCTTCTGAACTTGTCTACATCTAGACTAGAAGAGCACTCACTTTGCCAGCAGCAGCTGCCTGCCTCTTTGCTTGTCAAGTGAAGATGAATCGAAATTGGATTTGTAGTGAAAAGTGCTGTTGTTTTGCGTAGTGATTTTAGTGACTATTGCAGTTGTGCTACTTATTTTACGCTTTGTAAGTTTTTAGTTGATACAATTTTACAAAATTCAGGCAATTTTGTCTAAACTTATGACTTTCTAAAGTCTAGTGCTAGTGTGTTACATCTAAAACAAGGTATATCTACTCATATTAGCACTCTGTTTTGTTGATCCTGTCTTGTTTATGATTGCAAAAAAACATTATTTTGCATGTAGTAAATCATAATCAAATGTTTATTCTTGTTTGCCTCTAAAATAAACTTGCTTTTGTCAAAATTGAAATAACATTGAGGTTCCATTGTTGATCTTGTTTTGGTACAAAGTACTTCAACAATGTAAAATCCTATAAAAAGTGAAGATTACCTAAGATCTTGTGGTTAATCCGGCCAGATTCACAATCCTTACTTGTCATCATTGTGTTACTTGTGCTACACATTCATACCGTTTTATCATGTTGATGTATTTTTAGAACCCAACTTACAAGTAGTACCTACCTATATCTACACACTGCAGTGAACATTGTTTGATTTCTTTGTAAACATTTTGAGAAGTGTATCAAAAAGTGTTGGTTAAAAATAGAACAGTGATGAAAATAAGTGAATGAAGTGTATCACAGAGACAATCTACCGTGGTTAACTTGGGATTAATGGTAAGTAGAATAACTGTTATTACCAACATTATCACTCATTAAAATCATTGTGCTATTATTTTTAAAAGTACTGTCTCGGAGTGAGTGTTGCTGGCTGTCTTCGAGCAGGGTACTATTGTTAGTTGGTTACTATTGTTACCTGGATTCCTTGAGATTACTTGAGATGAAATATATTTCGCAATATCCTAAAAATATTATAAATTAAGTAATGTTGTTAATTATTTTCAATAAGCAAAGCTAATAAGTGTACTTATGTGAAACTGTAAAAGTAAACTAAGGTTATTATTATAATCTATCAAGTAGTTATACTAGTTATATTGTACTTATTTTCAGTTACCTATTACAAATTTTTCAGAATCCAAGAAATACATTTGTAAGCCTCATGTTTCTTTTTCTTAAATTTCTTAACATTGGAAATGCCTAAGATTAAAACATCATTATGATAATGGATTGTTTAAAAGTTAAATTATTAATTAAAAAAGTAAACCAGTATTAACACTGTGTAACTGTTGTCCTGACACTATTCAGAATCAATGTGACCTGCATTAAAATAACTTACCTTAACATTTGCTATTTTATGTAAGAGGTACATAGGTAATAGTTTTAAGGCTCCATACCCAAATGGGTAAAAACCGTTTTCACCCCTATATAACTACATCTCTATATTAAAAACGGCAAATTAAAGTAAGACACTTGGATATTCACAGAATATTTACTTTTTTTTTTGTTATTCACTTCCAAAATACTAAATTTCTAAATCGTAAATTCCAAAATTCTAAATAGGTAAGTAAAAATAAAATAAATTTTATATTTAAAGGAGTCTCCCATTGCAGATTTTTTTATTCCAATTATGAGTTTACCATCATTCCTCTCCACACATTAAATTGTTCTATTATTTTTATTTATGTTTAATGTTTTACTGAGTAAGTATTTAGGTATTTTTATCAACAAGTCAGAATTTAACATAATATTTTTATTACATTTAGACAAGACCAATTTTATTAAAGGTCATTTTGTTCACTGAGATTTGAGGAGACAATTTTAAAGATAGCCAGTTATGTAGTTAGTAACTATTAGCTACCAGTTACTAGTCTCCAATAGTTACTATACTTCATTTCTTAAATCGAGCTAATAGGAACAAAAATAAACGCACGTGATTGGTCGTCGAAAATAATTGTATTTCTCGTGATTGGCTAGATTGTCAAATCAATTGTCAATTGTCAAATCTAGCCAACCCAATGAATTTCGACGACCAATCACGTGCGATTATTTTTCTTCCTATTAGCTCGATTCAAGAAATGAAGTATAGTTAGTAACAATGGTGTGTCTAAAGTCAAATATTTTTTGTTATATCTTCACTGAGTTGCTACTATATATATTATTTTTATTTACTATCTCATCTGTACATATCTATAGAGGTTGGATTTCTAAAATCATTCAAAATAGATACTTATAGTAAACTCATATTATCTCAAATAATAGGTACCTTTCTTAGAATAACTAGAATCAAACAGAGTGATTTGCAGAGAAATGTTGAGATACCTATAATGACGCAATGAGTATATTATATTCTTTACCCCAAGACATAAACATAGGAAAAACCAGAATACAATAGGTGTGTAAAAGTAACAATCAAGAAGTAGAATTCACAAAATAATTAGTTAATTTATTTATCCAAAAGAACACATTGTAAAATAAACATTCAAAACAAAACACTATGATACACGTAACAGGGATACAGGGATTACACAGCATTGTTTGAAAAAATCATTATTGTAAAAAAATATTATTATGAACCTGCATTTATAATTACCTACATAAAATACCTTATTTTTAAGTATGTACCTACTTAATATGCATGCATTTATTAAAATGTTGATGTAATTCTCTTCTAAAACATGAACCTATGGGAAGAGCCATAAAATAATTTAGAGTGCCATGTCCCCATGTCTTTGAATGAGAAGTTTAGAACCAGCTTGACAACCTCTGTGGCGCAGTGGGTGACACAGAGGCGCATGTGAGGCGCAGAGATTGCAGGTTGGAACCCAGCCATGGGACAAATATTTGTATCATTGATCTACAATATTAGTAAGTCATTTGACAATTACAAAAATAATAGTAGGTATATCAGTCATCTTGTTACTATAACGCAGACATTAAATTGCTTAGCTTGTTACCACATAACACTGTGTGAAATGTCCAAGGATTATTATTTATTGACTTACCTACATAAAAAGTGTAGGTACACCTTTTTAACTCACACCTGAACAGCTGAATTGAAAAGTCAGACACCTAATCAAGATTAAAGTAGGTAATTGTTTGTTAATGTATCTTACATATTTTTTTATTTAAGTACTAACTGCCTCATTACCTCATAGTTCAACCCCTCATTGTAGGTAGGTACTAATAGGTATTAAAAAAAAGTTGTTTGTTTTTTTAAAGATGCATATGTGAACAATGTAAACCCAATTGTGAATGTATCAGTTTCACATTTTGATAATTGTGTGAGATAGTGAAACAGTAGGTAAACTTCACCCATTAAGGGGAGCAGGATTTCCTCCTCTTTGAAGTGTTTTAAAAGTAAACTTTCATTACATTGTCTTATCTATCCATTAACCTTAGGGAACCTGCTCTAGTAATCTCCTTATCTTGTGAGCTTCGAAAGTCAAAATCTTTAATCTTGCCTATCTACTACGAAAAAAAGTTAATCTACTTCAAAATACACCTTAATTTGGTATTTTTTCATTATCAATTTATTTTATGCGCAGTTTAAATACCAGGAATTGTTATTGTTATTCATTTCATACATTAGTCATTTTATCACCATAGGTTTTAGCAAAAGTTTCAAAAAGAATACCTAGAGTGCGTATGGAAAGTATTCGAGGTACAAAACTTGTTTGAGATTAGATAAATTTGGAGTACACAATCAACGGTTGTGTGCCAATGGGAACGTGGTGTGGTCGATTTTTATTATCTTAGGGGTAGGTGCGGTCGGGAGTGGCAGACCAAACATTGCTGGCGAGATCGATAGCCTTACGGACTATTCCGTTTGCGGCACTTGCTGAACCTACCTACTTCACGTGCCTGTACAGTAGGTACATAATGTGGCTATACCTATAACTTAGCATTTGTACCTAGATCCACCAACATAGATGATTTGTGTTGTGTCCATGAATACTCAATTGGTAGAATGTTTTGTATTGTTTACTTCGATATTCAGGTAGCTACCTTGTATTGCAGGACCATTCAGAGAAGCAGATGGTTTTTTCACACTTACAGTCAATTGCGTAGAATGTAAGGTCTACAACTCTAGACTCTAGCTTAGATACTTAGGTATTGTATTAATTAGTGTAATACCTACACCTATTGCTAATAATCCTTAAGGCTTATGCCTAAATTTTTTATTATGCGCATGAAATTATCACGACCAGTAGGTTAGTCCTACTAGGTAATTAAAATTTTTCGCGATCTCACTCGATCATACAATTCCGACTTGAATGTTAAAATGATGAGATGAGAACGCAACTTACAATCATTCTCTGATTAGGATTTTTATAAGCCTGATGTTTCCCAGTGCAGGGCAAAGGCCTCCCTTCCCTCTTTCAACTGATTAGGATTAATTTTTTAATTACCTAAGTACATAATATATTTATTAATTGTGGATGCTGGACATATTTTTGATTTTGCCAAATACCTGCATGCATGATGCATATTACTATATCAACTTTCTGATGTCCAGTATGCCTAGCTACTGATTTACTATTGTATCCTACGATAGCTTTACACGTTTTTATTCAGTGATCTTCGAAACGAAAGACTGACTGACATGTAGGTACCTACCAGTTCAAGGCGTTTTGCGTAAATCTTTCCATCGCATCGCATCGTAGAGGTATGAATATTTTACTGCGAAATGTCCTCTAGTCCAACGAACGTTTGGTAAATACTGCTTGCAAAATTCCTATGCAAATCAGGTTGAAGTCACATTGCAACTCAAATAGAATAAGAAAATACGAAATTCCTAGAAAAAAAGAATAAGACTGCTCTACAGTTCTACGACATCTGTAGAAGGCACATCAAAACATTAAGTGATATTAGTAACACCTTTTGGGAAAATGCAAAGTCAAACTAGACCTAGCTAACAGCATTATCATTGTTTAACTATTACAAAAGGGACCGTAAAGAAAAGTGTCAACAAGTCTTCTTCTTGACGGTACTTAGTAGTCCTACAGTATAATGTTAGATAGAAGTCAATGGTTGAAAAACAAATATTATTCTTTGCATAACATTGCAAACAAGTCGATACGGTACGTGTGCCACACAACGCAGAACAGTCCAACGCAAGCGCTTCGACGCCGCTTCATTTCAACTGTTCATGGCGTTTCTTTGTAAAGCGCGAGATGTAATCACTACCTTTTTATTAAATTCTATTTATAGCTACAGAGAGCGTTATCGCTGACGTTATCTCAAGGCTCGATCATACCGCGTTTCGCCTCTGACACAGCAGTGCACGCATGGCCCGAGCCTGCATTGCAACTGGCCTGCCCAGTCTGCGAGGTGTCGGCGTGGTGCCCAGTCCCACTGTCGATCCCACAGGGCCATCTGCGGTTATTGACTCTAGGGGCAGATACCAATGCGTATTTGCAATCGCGCTATACCCTTTATAAATAAAATCTGCGATACTGATGCAGCCGCATACTAAAGTAGACTTTATCCAATCCAGTAAAGTATTGATAAACTTCCAGTTCATGCTAAAAACAGAAAACTGAGTGGCTTTTGCTCCATCGTCGCCGTTCAGTACGCAGGCACTGAGAGTAAAGTGTAAAGTGTTATACTTAGATTCGTTTCCCTTATTTTCTTTTTTCGTGCAGCAAAGTAGAAAAGGTGCATGTTGTCAAAACAGTGGCAGGTCAATTGGTCTAATCAGTCGCCGGCTGCGAGCCAATTATTTACTTGACAGCATGGAAGCAATTCCTACATTTGAGGGCGGAAAACGCTGCAGGAAGACTTCCCTTTATTGAGTTACAGAAATAGACGCGCTTATTGTCGCCATCGCTGCGCCTCTTACTCCCCTTTGATTGGAGATACTTTAAAGGTTGACCAGACCACTGTTCATTACAATGACGAAATACTCTTAGTATGCCGTTTTTAATTAAAATTAAAAATTATTTTTGCAACCTAGTTATTACAGTAAAAATCACTTACATTAAGTTTGAAACAATCATTATTAGGTATTATAAAAAACGTCGTTTTCTTTCCAGTCGTTGCTGTTCAATGCAGCACTGTAGACAAGACATACAGCGGATTTATCAATCGATCATTTTAATATCATAACAGGACAATGACTTCTGGAGTTTCATGAAAGCTTATCAATCATATATTGTGTGTCTTGCTATCTACACTAATATTATAAAGAGGAAAACTTTGTTTGTTTGTTTGTTTGGTTGTAATGAATAGGCTCAAAAACTACTGGACCGATTTTAAAAATTCTTTCACCATTCGAAAGCTACATTATCCACGAGTAACATAGGCTACTTTTTATCCCGATATTCCCGCGGGAACGGGACTTACGCGGGTGAAACCGCGGGGAGCAGCTAGTATCCTACATAGGGATTACTCAGTTCATGCAACAATATGAACAATGATGTGACTAATCCTACCCAATCGTTCCTGAATTTTTTTCTGTTTCTGTATCAAGAACGTAGTAATTAGTGTTTAAGATAATTTTAATTTAGGGTTGTTTGCGTTTTTACAGGTGATCGTACCGCGGTGAAGGCGTCGGCATGTGGGTCGGCGCGCGGGTGTTTTTGCTCGTGGCGCTGGGCCTACTGGCCGGGCCTTCCGTCGCCAAGAAGAAGTTTAACATCACCGTCGGCTACCTGCCCTCGCTGACCGGCGAGCTGCGGGACAGGCAGGGCCTCACCATCTCCGGGGCACTGTCTATAGCCCTCGAGGAGGTAAGCCTTTGCAAACTCTGATACATACTTATTTTCTCAAAATATATGTCTTGACTCCGATCAGATAAAGATCTAAAGGTTCGGTTATGACTATCATAATGCATTTAATTTTGAAGAAGCATCTGAGCTGAATACGATAGCTGATCCACGTAAAATCCTACTTCATTCCCATCCCACTATCCCACTTCCCACTATCCTACTATCCTGCTTCCTACTAATATTATAAATGTGAAAGTTTATGAGAATGTTTGTTATTCTTTCACGCAAAAACGGCTGGACCGATTTGATTGAAATTTAGTATGTAGATAGGTGATACCCTGGATTAACACATAGGCTACTTTTTATCCCGATATTCCCGCGGGAACGGGACTCATGCGGGTGAAACCGCGGGGCGCAGCTAGTCGTTAATATAAAAAAGATGTCTTACGGTCACTCCGGAATATGTCATAGTCCTCTGAACCCGTCTTAGCTCCGGGCCCTGCTGAGTAATGAACTGTGATTTAGTTTGGCCCCAACATATATCTGGGGCAGTAATTTATAGGGCATTAGCTTCTACCGGCCCAGGCAAATACTTTGCAATGATTTGATGAAATACGTTATGGAGAAATTGCCTCACGCTACTATTGGTTATACTCAGCATCAAGTGCTCAAGAATGAGCTGTAATCTCCTGTAAATGCACACTAAAAAGAAGCGAGATATTGAAATTAAATGAAGATCAAAGAATAATAGTTTGTTGTATCTTCTAGATCCTAACTTGAATCGGGATATTTGTCATTTATTCAGTTTCTGAATTTTGTCACTAGTCAAGGTACTGAGCAGAGGATATCCGTTTCAACAACTTCATTTACCGTAATTTGCGCGTCCGCTTGGTCCGAGCGACTTATTGCATACAGGGTATGTTCGCTGGCCAAATTCACATGCGTTGTGAATATGGCTAATTCCAATGATTTGTACAACCTATTAAAATATTTTATACCCCTGATAATATTCCATTAGCCGCTTCAAACATTTAAATAAACAATGTCGGGATTATTTATAGGCGCATGGGAGCGTAACCAAGCGATCCCAGCCCGGCTCAGAGTGGCCTTCCACTATCATCATTTAAGTAGGTGATTTCGAGCGGTAAATGAAACTGGAAACAGATTTGGGAACATTAAAACGATAACTCGGACACATACGAGTACATTGAAAATATTGTTTGATCAGCATAAAATGATAATGTACACTTCCGTACTCAGCTATTTTTAGCTCGAGGACGCACAAAACGACTTAACTTTTAGAAGATATTGTGTGCACAAATAGTAACCTATCAAAAGAATCCTTCGTTCAAGGTAAGAGATTTGGAAGCGGGTCATACAAATATAATTTGCTTTTAACTCAACTGTTGGAACCATGTAGGCGATCGCGTGGTTCCTATTTTTAGTATTTTTACCGGTTACTTTGTAGACGCATCCTCTTGTTATCTGTATTTATCCGATTTATGAATAATAAACATAGTGAATGGAATATAATACATAACTCGTTATTCATGTGTGTATTTATAAAAATAACTACTGTGCCTTATTTTTTACGGCGCTACGGAAGACCAGCGCTGCTACAGATTCTCTGGTTTCTGTCGCAGCAATACGCTGAGTAGTTGCCAATTTTGTCAATGTGCAACTTATTTTAATGTGTCTTATGTGTAACGTGTTTTTGACAAAATAAATATTTTTCTTTCTTTCTTTATTTTATATTTATTTGGCTACCATCACTTTATAGTTACACAACAATTTATGAAATAGTTATTTTGTCTATAACAAGGAACTAACTACTAACCATTAAGCTGATTTTACCACATGATTTCACAAAATTATTTATAACAGGATCACAACCGTATGAGTCTCTCAAAGTCATTCTAAATTGCATTTAATAGACTGGATACAAACAGCGTTATAATTTTAATGATAAATACTGTAGATACCTTACCTACTCGGTATGAGTAGTAATGCTGGTAATACCATTAACTTACTCAGTAAAGACATGATTGAGTTTACCATGACACAATCACATATCATCATTCATTAGTTAGGTATCAAATTAACACGAGATAGGGGTCAAAACTCGGCTCAATGAGTATGAGTTGACTCAAACATGTACGTAGAATATTATTGTGTCTAATATACATTGGATCTTCTAAGGAGCTTGAGTGCTTAAAGATCTCAGATAACCTATAAATAAATAAATAAATATCCTTGGACATTCCACACAGCGTCATCTAGTCCCAAGCTAAGCAACTTAATGCTTGTGTTATGGTAACCAGATGACTGATATAATACTTAGATACATTTTTTTTTTTTGTAAATACATACATATTATAGATAGAAAACACCCAGACACGAAACAAATATCTGCAGAACATACAAACATTTGTCCCGTATATTTGTCCTATACGAGGATGTAATCTAAATAAGGGATGAAACTATAGACATAGATAAATTACCTACGATTTTTTAAAAAGTTGCAAGTATAAGTTTATTTTTCAGTAGCGGAAAAGGGCACATTGAAGTTCTATTTATTCATTTCAGTTGAACAACAACAGTGCGAACAATACCAAAAACCTACTTCCCGACGTAGAAATCCTGTTAGAATGGCACGACACGAAGTTCGACACGATGGTGGCGACAAGGTTGCTCACCAACATGAGTTGTTCCGGCGTCGTCGCCTTCTTCGGACCTGAGGGACGTTGTCAAACTGAGGCCATCATCGCGCAATCCAACAATCTACCTATGATCTCTTATGTAAGCAATAATAAACTACTGGTACTTGTATCTCTGAAGATTTTTTCACCAGTGGACTGGACCTAGCATGCGCAATACGACGAATAAGTATACGATAAACCTCGTCGGCGTCGTCGGCTATATTTTCTCTCCCGCTCTAACATAATACATTCGAACAGTTTGTCGTCTCAACACGTTGCGCATGATAGGCCTAGTATACTATTGTATGATATTCTATCAAAGGAATTATTAATATCAAATGTTTTTTCAGAGATGTGCCGATTATCAAACATCGGTATTATCGACTTTTGCAAGATTAGAGCCACCAGGCGCCCAGGTAATTTTTAAACAATGTTTTATATTGGTTGTAGGTATCAGAGATAAGTTTGAGTAATATTATGTTCTCATACATTGCAATCATTATTTTATTTTATTGATCTTTTCGATTCGAATTATATCTCTTGTGATCTGTGACAATCTAAATCTGAATCATATTTCAGGCCACGAAATCTGTGATATCTCTGCTCCGCTACTACCGATGGAACAAATTCTCCATTCTTTACGAGGAGTCTTGGGTGACAGTTGCCCTGACCCTCGAGAACCACGCCAAGAAGAACAATATGACGGTGAACCATCAGAGGCCCGTCATCGACGGCTTCAAGTGCTGCGAAGAGAAGCTCACATGCTGCGCGCCTGGATTCTGGTACCAGTTCATCCAGGACACTAAGAATAAAACTAGAAGTGAGTTAGTAGTTTTGTCGGTATCTAAATCGATAATATTTTTGCGTGTGTAATTTCCCGTGTACTATTAGTTTAACTCATGATAGTTTTGAAATTGAAATAGAAGTAAGTTTACGGAATATAATCTCTCTGGAATCCGTGTTGTAAAGGTATATTGTATTTTTTTTAGAATATTCAGTATTCCCCCTACATACATTTTATAATAGTGCATAATTTATAAGCTAAATTTCAGCAGACACCCGTGTGCAAAGCGTCTGTCAACAGTTAGTCTAACATTGTATTTGTAATTGCATTAATCAGATCTACGAAGTTTTCAATGTACTGTATTTCAATTACAAAGCTGATTTATTTATAAGTTTCTTCTATTCCAAAGACGTCATTGTGGGTCACTCCATTGGTAGAACTTACAGACGTCACAGTACTGAAGAAACGGTGTTACGTCATCATACCCTGCGCCTTGTTATGACAGATTAGGCTCAACTCACACCGAGTTGAAATGGAAGCGGCGCGCAGTTTTATTGTCATATTATTTTAAACGTTATCTTCATCACCCAAAGGCAGGCTACCACGAGCGACCGTAAGCGGCGCCAAGAGCACTTTTTAAAGCGCTTGAATACTAAACATTATAGTAATATTCATAATGTTTAAAATCACATGACACTGAAACTTCGCTTCCATGTCGGTGTGAATTGACGCCTATTGTTACCGAATCGAAATGGAATAGGAAGAGCACATCGGCTTATGATGATTATATTATGGGTTCACAATAAAATTATTGATTACTAACTGCTCCCCGCGGTGTTACCTAGTGAATAGTTTTAGTTGCCGTGGGAATGCCGTTATCAAAGGTGGCCTATGTGTTAATCCGATATAAGCTATTTTGGAATCTGAGTAACACAGTTATACATCCATCCATGCATCGGCACAAACTTTCGCATTTATATTAGTAGGATTAGAGCGGAAGTTTGAAACTGTGATAGTCATCGTAAAGTCACATTGTTAGTCACAATGCAGAACTTATCAGTATGGTTTAGTTTAGATTTTTGTTAATATTTAATAGCGATGGAAATTTGGAGATGTCGATTAAAATTTGTATTTTTTTTATTTATTGTATTAAGTTGTTTGTCCTCAGTATACGTATTCCTCGGCTCGACGGCCGGCCTGATAGATATGATGACGGCAATGGAGTCACTGCAGTTGTTTGCAAAGGGAGAATACATGGTTATTTTCGTCGACATGATGACATACGTACCTAAAGAATCATTGAAGTATTTGATAAGTAAGTTTGTTTTGTTTAATTTAAATTGTCAAATATAATTTGTTTCGCCTTGTGCGTTTCGTCAGTTAAATATTCCAGTTTAGTTGGTTTGAATATGGCTTTAATCGTGTGCATTTTAAATCTTAAATTAAGTTAATGGATACCATCGTTATTGTGAGGTGTGGCCAGGTATGACATAATTACATTAGAAACATATATAACATTTTCAGTAATTTGTCTAGCCTGTATGGCCCCACTGCGAAGCAAATCATCTTATAATACCACCAATCATCCATGAATATAGCTTTTTTGAGAAGTCTTTTCTCCACTTCCATATGTTTTATTATTGGAACACCTAGAAACCAAAATAATATATCACTTGCTTCTTGCTTCGAAAGGCACGGTAATTTCTCTTAAAATGATTTTAAAGTCGTTAAGCCATGACGAAGTATTTTAGTCAGTCTAAAAACTCCGCCAATAGGGAGCAACTTGTTCATCCGAACTTACTTTATTTTCATTTCAGAAACGGAAGATCGTGGAATAAAGCCGGTTTGCCCAGAAACGGCGGAGTTTAGGAAGCGCGCCCAGTCTTTACTGGTTGTGGTGTCTTCTGAACCGTCTGCTGATTACGAAGAGTTCACTAACAGAGTGCGGAAGTACAACACGATGCCACCATTCAAGTTCTCGGATGTCTTTACTAATTTTAACAAGGTTAGTGCCCATTTTGTAATATCTTTTGCTAGTCATTTTTTTAGTTAAAAAAAAAATAAGTCAGAAAAATGGATCTCGAAAATGGAGAAGTACATACCTCTGAAATATTTTCTCATAATATTTTATATAATTATATGCATTATTGCAAACACATTTTGTCTACTAAATGATAAGTATTGTTGAATTTAACCACTAAAATAAAAACCCATTCTACCTACACTACCATCATGAGTAAAGTATCCTTAAAACTAGTATTATTTCAGTTCGTTTCAATATACGCGGCTTACCTCTACGACTCAGTGATACTATACGCGACAGCTTTGGACGAAATCATCCGCGAAGAAAAGGCTGAGCTGACGCAGGTGAAACTCATCAATATCGCCACCAACGGGTCCAAGATCATCGAGCGGATGATCAAAAGCTCACCTTACAGGAGTAAGTTATTACTGTTATAACAGTAATATCCTTATTTCAGACAACTATAGATAAGTGACGAGATGTAAAATTCTTAACCTATAGAATGTATACCTACCTTACAGACATATCTTATTCATATAGATGTGTCAGTCTAATATCGGTTTCAAATATGTTTTCATTACTCATACACGGAAAGTACGCACGAAGTTGCCTGATTATAGGGTTCAAAGTAGCATGTTCTGTCCCTAGGGAAAACAAGTACTTTCCTGCCCTAGGGCAGGAAAGTAAATAACTGTCAAATGTCAACTTCATTTTTGACATTTCTTTTGTGGCATGTCGATGCATGCTAAGTGTTCAAATTCTTCTAACTCAATCAGATGCTAGATATTATGTCTCTCTTGCACGAATTTGTGCTTCTCTACACTTAATTATATTATATTTATTTATTTTATTTCATTTATTTAAATTTTTTCATCATCAAAAAAAACTACTGGTAGAATGCCTACTACTTTTATAGCCATTCTACCAATCAGTATTTTTTTTTAAATCTGGAACGCAGCTATGCCATGCCATCGTTAGCTGCTTTTAGTCAATACTACACTAGTCGATTTAAAAAAAAAGCGAGACAGCTAATTTTCGTGTGTGAAATTTAAATTTTACATCAATTTTTTTGGTAATTTCCTTATATTCGTAATGAAAAGCAGAGTGCTTACCTCGGGGAAAAGGCTTTTCTATGCACTCGAACTATTATCGCACTCGCTGACGCTCGCGCGATAAACCATCTCGTGCATAGAAAAAATGCCTTTATCCCCTTGTATAGCAATCTACTATTTTTTCTTGGTACTCCTATGATAACGAAAAGCAATAGAAAGATTTAATATCGGTTTTAGCAAATACAGGTTTACTGGTCCAATATCCATAGGTGGATGGGATACATTATATTACATTTGACATTCTGTAAATGAGTGTGGTAAGGAAGCTTATTCCATCTCAAATATCTCTGCACTACATCTTCCCAACTTGTTAAATGTAGGCATAAACGTGACGTTGTATAAATTAACTTAAAATGTAAAACAAGCTGCTAAGAGCAGTTTCTTTCGCCTCCCTCCCTATTCCAAATCCACGCGGTAACTTAAATTCTCTAGTTTATTCAATTCACTTCTAGTTCGTCTCGCCATCTCGAGCTGGCAAAAGCACTTACTAACTTAGTTTACACTTTATATTTATAACTTTATAGTTATTTTAGTACACAAGTCATCCCGTGAACGGTATATTTTACAGTAACTATCGCAATTTATTCTAATTTTGTTATGAATAATTTTAAAAGTTATTTATATCCTTTTAATGGCGATGCTCAAGGATGGCAGCATTTTATTTATAGGCTATTTTCGGTATTGGGGCGTTACGCAACTTCGTGTTTAACGGTTTAAAATCTAGACTTTTATCTTAAACGATCCCAATGTCATGTAAGTTGCGTTATTTTAATAGATTAGCTAATACATCTCTTAACACCTAATGTTATGGACGTAACTTAGTAAATAAAAAAAATACATCATTACTAGGAGTACCTAGTAATGATTTATTTTTTTAATTTCTAAAACCATTTTCAAAAGGATCTAAAAATAACAAAAATCTTAAAGAAGTGTACCGTTCCCTGGGTTGTCGTGATCTTATTTCTTTTTTTAAGTCATTTAATTTGAGTCGTTTCATTCAACAATTTTTCTCGTCTACAGCGGGAACATAAAATGGACCTTTGTTTGATGTTATTGCAATTGATCAGATTGGTGCTCATTTCGTAATACTAAAGGTCTCAGCACACATATGGGATCGGAAAGGGATCGTAACCGTCACGCCTTTCACCTCGCTGCGTTCTGAGGGGAGGCGATCACGTTACGATTCCGATTAGTGTGCGTTGCAGTAGGGAGTTTAATACAAACCATTCTGAACGACTCGAGGCGATACGGTTACGATCCCTTTCCGTTCCCATTAGTGTGCTGAGACCTTTAGAAGAGAACTGTACTTTTTCTTAAAATTGTAAATCTCACACCCAAATATACAAACGCTTCAAAGTTATTACTTATCTTTGACATTGACATTTGTGTATATAAATATAAAATGTAAGAATTCAAATAGTTATATTAAGGAAGTTAGTCATCATAGATTTTTATTGCGAGCTGCTGTGCTTTTACACTCAAACGACTGGTCGGTTTTGGATGAAATCTGGTACCAGGATATGAGGATAGTATCCTGATTAACACAGGTCACTTTTGATTATATTCCCACGGGAATGAGAACTATTCACCGCGCGTAACCAAGCGTTCGAGTCTTATCAAATAGCCAACTCTGGTAACGTATTTTTAAGCTATTGCATAGCTTCTATCACGGGCCTTGAGCGTGGAGACCGAATCCAGAAATTCCGTAACGAAAAAACCTAACGCTGTCACTGTAGTTCAGCAACTCGCCTCTAGGTGGCATGCAATAGCTTTACCGCGGCAGTCCCCGAGTGCCACACGTCTTTTGAACTCCGTCACCAGAGTTGGCCACTTGCTCATACGAAGGAAGGAAGGACACGTCTTTTTTAGCTAATGAATATAATATAAACATTTGTATTGCAGGTATATCAGGAATGTCGATCCGATTGGACGATCGTGCTGATTCTGAGGGTAACTTCTCAGTGCTGGCCTTCAAGCCCAGCAACATACTGGCCGGTCTCGACGGAGAGATCAACTGCAACTACAGTATGATACCAGTCGGGCACTTTCAGCAGAGCTTGAAGGAGTTTCCGGTTAGTTTTGTATAGTCTTGCCTTGTCTTCTATACTAATATTATAAAGAGGTACAATTTGTTTCTTTGTTTGATTGATTGTTTGTTTGTTTGTTTGACGGAGGTATCTCCGAAACTACTCAACCAATTTCAAAAATTCTTTCACGGGTGTGTAGAATGGACTGTCCGGGTGGTTATAGGCTATATTTTATCCCGGTAGCTTCATAAGTACACCCGTGCGAAGCCGGGACGTGCTGCTAGTTATTTATACATTCGTCAATTAAGCAAGATTTTTGATACAAATACAATTTACTTTCTTTTCTCTTTTTTATGAATTACTAGCAGCACGTCCCGGCTTTCCACGGGTGGAATAATGAAACTACCGAGATAAAATATAAGCTATAACTGTCCATAGTGTCCATTCTACATAATATCAGTGAAAGAATTATTGAAATCGGCTGAGTAGTTTCGGAAATTACTTTCGTCAAACAAACAAACAACATTACCTCTTTAAATATTTGAATAGATTATTTTCTTTGTTTTGAAACTCTGATTCAGTGAGTATCGTTAATCGTTATTGAAATTTTTCAACTATAAGTTATAACTACATAGATGTGATATCGATGTGATCAGTGCCAGTGTAAAGATAGCTGCGTTGCTGTCATAATTTTCATCATAAAAGGAGAGTAAAGAGAAAATATTTGTAAAATATTGCTAAAAAAATCCGCATTTGAATCTGTGCCTGGAAATTGATAATTATGAAATGATATTCGCATATCTGATGCATCTTTGAAATCTATGTTAGTTGATTACGCCATACCTACTTGATCAAACATAATAAAGAAATAAGGCAATTACTGCGAGTAAAAAGCTAGCTTTTACACGACAATGGTTTGGAGATAAGAAGCTTAAATTTATTGCACGAAGCAAAACGTACTGAGTTTCTGAGGAATTTTGATCAGAGTCAGAATTTGATCTTTTTAAGCATTAAAAATATTTATAGCACTCAAACCACAGAACGAAATAAATGTAATCACAACTGTGTTCTAAATGAATGTAATCCCACGGCGTGATTGACAAATTTTTTCAGATCTTTTTCAATCATTTTATATCCTTAGAAAATATCAAGGAATAGTCAGAAATTATGTCAAAATACATATTTACATACCCATATAAAAATAATAATAATAATAATAATAATAAGAAATTTATTGCAACACTTATAATTAAATAAATTATAAGTGATAATAAATAAATAAATATTAATTTATTGATAATATAAATATTATAATTACATTACAAAACGAATTCGCAATATCGTTATCATTCAAACATCTTGTATCATTCGAATGTGGCTGATACAGATAATATCTTGTAAATAATATATTAGAATTGATATATTCAAACGACCTGGTAAACAAGTATTCCTACATATGTTCACATTTTATTATTAGAATTTTCTAAATCTGAACAACTTATTTTTAGATTGTGCATAATAATCGTAACCAATAAAGATTCGCATGCATAATTAAGAGTTTTTTTCAATTTCTATCTTAAAATATTGTGTCTTTAATGCTAATTAAATTTTGCTTTGAAAATCATTAGAAATACAACATTCAAGACGGGTTTCTTGTGTTAACTTATTACTTATTATTATATCACAAATGGCTCAAACCCAAGAAACATAGCAAGCAGGTAAGTCAAAGGAGACGCCATAGTTATTTATAGAAGCGATAAGTAATGAGGAAGGATTGTCCCTGTTTCCGAGCTAAAAATAAAACAGTATTGTTTATGTTTTTGGTGGAACTTGGTAAACAAAGTCATACATTACGCTAAATTATGTGCGGCATGGTAATCATTATTATTATTACATTTCGTATATGCTTATAATTAAAATACGTACTTTATAATTATTTCTATGATCGACATTCGTTTGTCTTCAACAAAAGTACTTACTTACTCAATAGTAGAATCAAAACTTATATTATATACCAAAACGACTAAAAGTTCTGACTACTAAGTTATTTCGTAAGGCAATTTTGTTATTAAATGGCAAATTAAGGGCAACACACCAACGTAAATAGATCAAAGGAAATATATGCTTACAATAACTCAAATATAAATTGATCTAGTGCACTAACACTAGATAGTGGTTACTATGACTTCTTAAGTTTATATAACTCTCCTATTTAACTACTTTAGGCCTTCGTTCGGCTTAAAAACCAGAGCACTTGCTCATACAAACTCACTGACCTAACTAAATATTGTAAATTTCAGGAGTACAAACTAAATCCCCGCCTGCCAATCGACTGGCCCGACAGTGTGAAGCCAGAAGACGAACCTTCCTGTGGTTTCCTCAACGAGAAGTGCCCTAAGGACGACTCGCAGATCACATCACTAGTAGTAGCTGGTACACTTGCCGTCACTTTGTTCTGTGCACTGGTCGTCACTGTTAGTATCTATCGGAAGTGGAAGATAGAACAGGAGATCGAGGGATTGCTTTGGAAGATAGACCCTTGCGAGATCGCTGGGTATCTTGGCAGTGGGCTTATCTGCTCGCCTAGTAAGGTAAGGTTATACGATTATGATTCTTAATATTATGAAAGCTGTATATTTCATTTTTGTAACGGTAGAGTACAGTATTACTAGTAAGTACATTAATAACTTGTTTGGAAACTTATGCTAACTTAATTTAAGCCGGAATCTTCGCAGTATATGTTGCAAAAGAACACGAGTAGAATCATCAGCTTTTAAGACATTTCAGAAGTAAGTTGAGAATAGAATGAATGTCCTTTGCATAAATACTTTTTGATCTTCAAATTTTGATATTGAAAATTAGATTGTTATTTACAAAATTCATTATCTAAATAATAAGCTTTGAAATACACAACTCATTTTTCAAATAATTTTATTTCAGTTAAGTTTAGCAAGTGGCATATCCTGTGAGAGTAAATGCTGCACACAAATATTCACCACCACAGCGCAATACAAAGGAAACGTTGTCAGAATAAAGGAACTGAAGTTCTCTAAGAAGAAAGTAAGTATATGTAATTGTATAACAATAAACTTTTTTACGAATTTGGGAACAGATTTTGTCTTTTGCAAGACGCCCGTATTCATAGATGTTCTTAAGCTTAATTCCAATTGTTACATTAATAATAATGTTGATTTATTCAGGATATATCGCGAGATGTGATGAAAGAGATGCGACTTCTTCGAGAATTGCGTCACGACAACCTCAACTCATTCATCGGCGCTGTGATAGAGCCCATGAGAGTACTGCTTATAACAGACTACTGTGCCAAAGGGAGTTTGTATGTAAGTTCATATAACACAGATTTTTACATGTAAAGTTTATGTCATGTCGGTTTACTAGCGAATCCATGGTTAGATGTTTCGTAGTAATTATAATATTTTGGTAACGTGTACACATTGTGACATTGGTATCAGATGTTTTTGCTCAAATAGATTACGAAATTTTTAATAAACCTAATTAATTTTTAATTTTGATATTTTCTTAAGATAAACTTCCACAAAGACACACCTAATGACTAATCATTTATTTATTTATCTTTGTTGAGCGTAATGAGAACAAGAGAATAGAGATGTCAGTTGTTGATGCTCTAAAAATGTTATTTGTTTTCAGGATATAATTGAAAATGAAGATATAAAACTGGATAAAATGTTCATATCTTCGCTGATAAACGATCTTTTGAAGGTAAAGTACTATTTATTTGGTTTATTATAATTCGTCAACAATTACTGATGAATATTTTTGTTTCAGGCTATGATGTTTATTCACACCTCGCCGCTAATATTCCACGGAAATCTGAAATCGTCCAATTGTGTAGTTACGTCTAGATGGATGCTCCAGGTCAGTATTAAAACTTTATGATTTTTTTTTTTATTATTGTGTTAAACCAGACATCGATATTTCATCTTAAAAATTAAAATTTTTACTAAAAGTTACGACTTCGGCAGGATTCGAAACTGCGATGATAAAAGCGATCGTCCTTACCGCAGACTTGCTTTACCAACTCAGCCACGAACCCTTAATTTTATAATTTCTAAACAGTTTTTTTTATTTCATTCCAGGTTACCGACTTCGGCCTTCACGAACTGCGTTATTGTGCAGAAAACGATTTTATAGGAGAGCATCAATATTTTAGAGGTAATGTTTCTAATGATTTACTTGTAAAACCTGTTCTGCCGAATTTACAAAGAGGACCAACCCGTCTCAATAACTAAATAATCTAAATATCTACCGCTCCCTGTGATATAGTTGTTATCATTATAAGTGTTCATGGTTTTTAACATTATAAGTGTTTATAATGTTAAAAACCATGATAGTTTAAAAAGTTTTAGTTATCATATTTCATTTCATAAAAAAGCTTTCAAGTAATATAGATAATGTCTTATTTCAAGGCTTGTTATGGAAATCGCCGGAGTTGCTCCGTGAGTTGGACAATCCCAACGGAACGGTCGGCGGCACGCAGAAGGGAGATGTATACGCATTTGGAATAATACTGTACGAGATTATTGCGAGGCGAGGCCCGTTCGGGGTCACAGCTATGGAACCCAAAGGTAGGCTTTCATTTTATATTGTAGCTGGCATAAAGTCCGGTGAAGTTATAAATATCCCAAAGACCAATTAATAAAAAAATATTAGATGTAGTTTAGAGGCGATATCTATACTTCTATACTAATATTATAAAGAGGTGGTTGGTTTGTTTGTTTGACGGAGGTAATCTCCGAAACTACTCTGCCGATTTCAAAATTTCTTTCGCCGATGTGTATGGACTGTTAGGCTACATTTTATCCGTGCAAAGCCGGGACGTGTTGCTAATAGACTATAAAGTCGACCTCATACGTTATATCATATATACGTATACGTTATATCATACGTTATCTTGTAAAAATTTCAAGTTTTATGAAAATTCCATAAAAAAAATACTTTTCATTCATGAGGCTTCGCCATTTTAATTGTAAGTGAATAAAACTGATCCAATCGCGGTTTTTTTTTATTTTACCATGTTCTTTTATTGAACTTCAGATATAATAGACCGGTTGAAGCGTCCGAAGTCTGAAGGCGAGGATTACTTCCGTCCGGACACGAGCTCACTAGACTCTGTGGAGGAGTCGTTCATAGTGTCGTGCATGCGAGACTGTTGGGCCGAGGAGCCCGCTGCCAGGCCTGACTTCCCGACAATACGCAGCCGGCTGAAGCGACTCAAGTCGGGCAAGTAAGTTGCGTCGTCACACTATCCAATCAGAGTGATTGACTACGCCCAGTTCTCTAAAAGTCGTTCGACGACCTTTGGCGCAATGGGCGACAGCCCGCCTGAGACGCTGAGGTTGCGAGCATTATGCATTAAGCTGCTTAGCTTGGAACTGGATGACGCTGTATGGAAGTCCTAGGGATTTATATTAATTATTATTAACTGTGTCGGTGTCTAAAACGGGATGGTCTTCGCATTGTTATGACCACAGACTATAAATAAACGTATGTGTAATTTTATAGTATAACGTCTATTACAAGCATATAAGATGACCTGTTACTATCGGTTAAAAAGATTATGAAAAAATGTGTAAAATGCTAACAGCTAATGGATTCTTGTTACATGGTTAGTGGTGCAACATGATGTTAAAACTGTCTTGAAATGATGAGTTTTATGATCATTGTTCATTGTTGGATTAGCTTAGCTTATATCAACCGTTTTATAAAAAAGTAACTTTAAAGTGAAGTAAAAGTGTTTTTGATATTTTTATGGGCCAATATTGAACGAGAAAAGTTTTTTTGTTAAGCTAACATGTGCACAGCTGGACAAAGGTCTCATATTACCACTGAAATGTAAGTAAGTTAGTATGAGCAAGTGGCCAACTCTTGTGACGGGAGTTTTTAGAGTGCCCAAAGACCTCCGTCACGGCTACACCCAAGAGTGAAGAATGGAATGAAATCTAGGAATTTAAAAAACTCAGGTTTTACATATTTAACGTTCTCGCAGCTTGAAAGCGCTCGGTTGACCCATGTAGTGTCGATATAGTTGGAAGAAAGTTGTGTAACTTAAATATTTGTTAACTCCAGGTCACGCAACATTATGGATCAAATGATGGACATGATGGAGAAGTACGCCAACAATTTGGAGGAACTAGTCAACGAGAGAACGAGGCTGCTCATCGAGGAGAAACAGAAAACCGAAGACTTGCTACATAGGATGCTACCAAAGTATGTATTCACTTTATATTCTAACTGTTTGGATTCAAATTTCAGTGACGCAATGACCACACTTCAAAACGTATAAATTATTCTTTCTAAATTACATTTTCAACTTAAATTTTCTATATGATACTCTTACTATTTTACCCTACCGGCCTTAGCGCTAAATAAAATTTTGCATTATAACATGTAAAAATAATATTACAAATTATAAAAGTTTATTTAATACAAGTTGGTCCGTTTTGTAAAAAATCCTTCAGACTATTATTTTGATTTTGTGAATAAAAAAGTAGGCGTTTCACATTCGTATATACCGTCGGCACAGGCAAGTCAAGCTTTGGTGGTCTAGTTATTTGCATGTACATGTTATAAATAACCTGTGTACATTTAATTGTTAGTTTTAAGCGAATCGCTTAATTCTTTAACTTATTTTGTACTAATTCAAGGTTTTCTGTATTGGTGTTTAAGTGAGCACAAAGACGCAAATACAACAAGCTAAATGACATACCTGGACGACGCAGTTATGTGCGCACTGCTTTACATTCGGTCCAAGTCTGCCTTACCCTTAGAATAAGTGGATGCATCCCTTTACTTCGAGCATCCAACAATTTACAGAATTATCCTTGACGCTGGTCACCACGGAATGTTGGAGCAATCGTCCTAAAATAACTCAAATTGTATTTTTTAACGAATCCAGAAAAGTCAAACACAATTGCTTTTTCATAGATACATGACAAACTGTCAGAGTGATGAAAAAAAATAGTAATTATTTTGGTAGCGCAATATTAGTAACCAGTACCGTTGGCACATAGTGGGTTAATATGGTATCATGAAATTTCGCTAGACTTGGCTTTATGGCTGAAAAAGTCAACGCATCGTCGCTGACAAGGCGGAAATGCGGGTTCGAATCCCGTACTGTAGGATATCTGGTCATTTCAAACTAATAAGGCTAAAGGTCGTAGCCGACTTATACAATTCCGTTCCCCCCAGACAAATAAAGTATCATTCAAATACAGGCTCCAGGTCCTTCCTTTGACATATAATAATGCAGCACAAATTAGCAGAGCTGTCAGCGAGTCTTTTCGCCATCTTGACAATCAAGACTGCTTGGTAGTTGACTACTCGGTACTCGTTAGTTTAGGGCGGTGTTGGGTGGGAGCGGTGTTGGAGCATTGACGTGTAAGTGTGCTATGACCTTTAAAATTCAATGTGATTAATAAAATGTGTCATGAATAAAACATGTCATTGCGTTTTATTTACTAAACCCCTAAGTGCATCGACGTGGACTTGGTGTAAAACAGTCGTGCGTTCTCTAAAACTCAATGTATTCACTTTGTTGTACTTGTGTTCTTTTCCAGATTTGGAGGTTGAATCCATTATAGAATCGTGAAAAATGTATTGAGGTAATTAACTCCCTATTGGTGATTGTAGTTACTGATTTGCATTTCACTGCAGGTGCGGGCGCCACACGGTGGCTAGTGTGGCTCACTCATTAACAGCGTTTGAGTAGAATAGAGCTTGCTTGGGATTCTGTGGTGATCGCGTTTCGCCGTCGACGGTGATGGATTTTTTCTCTAGTTTATTACTTCTTGCACGACAGTAACCCAGACTCAATTGTTCTGAAGAATTTTATTGGTCGAAATCTGACCAATATAATTTTTCTGGTGATCCTCTCTTGGCTATTGCAATCGTGTAAATAGGTAGACTACAAACATGTCTGTGAGCTTTTACATAGGTCATCATTTAGACTGCTTTTCTATATTTAGATTCTAAACTTAAAATACCTTACTTATTTTAAAGATTTATGCGTGTTTATCAACTTCTGAGTTAAGATAATAGCGATAGTGTTTTGTTTGTTACACACACTTTTTGCTATACCGGTGAGGTTTTAATGAATTTTTTTCCAAAACAGCGTGTCTAAAGGCGGCCTATGGAATTAGCTTCGTAAGTAAGTAGATTGTGAACTCTTCATTATTGGGGTTTCAACGGAATTCCACGGAGCGGGATTGCACTATCGATAAACGCTCATTTTATAATCATCTAAGCAATTTGCGCTTTGGTGATGGCAAAGTGAACTTTTGTTGGTTTTTCACACTTATTTAATTCACAGGTAATGTACTGAATGAGCATGTACGTAGACCTTTCGTAGATCAATTTTTAGATGTAGTTATTTATTTTTCTTTTAGATCTCTTTCTGTCAACTGTTCCGTGATAATTTTGGACACATGACCAAAATTATCACGGATGCATTTAACATGTCGTAGTTAAATGCATCCAAAGTATTTAGTGATTGAGTAATGGTAGCATGTTTTTGTAGAATATCATATTGTAGCTAGTAAATGCAAACACACCTAATTTTTTTTAATTGTCTTAAGATAATTTATTTGTAAATACAATAATTGATTTACCGCATTAAAAACACCAACAATAACTTTTCTTCATTAAAATTTAGGAAGTACGTTTTAATTTTACATGGATTTTACTTTCATATTTAATACTAGGTATTCAGTTATTAACAACGGCGTGGTAAGTGCATAGTGGTGTAGCAATACATAAGAGTCAACAGTTACTCAGAATTACAATCAGCAGAGGCTTTTCGGCACATCATGACCTTACCAAGTAGTAAATGAACTTATCGAAACTAGTTACTAACTCTAACCTAGATGGACCGTTTATATTCTATCTATCATTTTAGGAACATCCTATGTCTAATAGAAATTATAATAATACACGGGAAACTCAATCGTCGATTTAGGTACCGACAATGTTTCGACTCATCCGAATAATCTTCGTCTGGGTATGGCCACTTCTCGCGAGCGCGTTGCACACACACTTCTTCCTTGTATTTGTATAATAACTCACGATAGTTTTCACGTGAATTAGTAAGATAGAATATTGAATACAACAAAAGTGTTAGTAATCGCTCAACGAGTTACCATGGATTGTTGCAGGTCAGTCGCCCGTCGGCTCACCACCGGCGAAGGTGTCGAACCGGAGTCATTCGACTCCGTCACTATTTACTTCAGCGATATCGTCGGCTTCACCGCCATGTCGGCTGAGAGCACACCGCTGCAAGTCGTCAACTTCCTGAATGATTTGTACACGGTCTTCGACAGAATCATAAGAGGCTACGATGTTTATAAGGTGGAGACTATTGGAGACGCATACATGGTGGTAAGTAAGCTAGAGAATACTTAAGGTTCTTAAGTCTAAGCAAGATGACCAATAGTGGTGATTCAGATAATTTTTTGGCTTTTCATAAATGATTTGCATAATGGCTATGTGAAAAATGAAGTAAGAGTTGACTGCTGATCGAGAAATATGAGTGAGAAACTTGACTCGATACCGAATGTAGACCTATACTTTAAAAACTATGTTTTGTTCAGGTTTCAGGACTTCCAATAAGAAATAATGACAGGCACGTCGGGGAAATTGCATCGATGGCGCTCGAGTTACTCAATGCAGTGAAGAGTCACAAAATATCTCACAGACCGAACGAAACTCTCAAACTCAGGATAGGCATACACACTGGTGAGTCGAAACACTCTCTACATTTAATTCTGTATTGTCTGTACCAATATAAAATAATTGATAATACTATAAGAGAACTGTGTACGTTTACAATATTTCATTAAATAACGCATGATTAAAAAAAAACAACATATAATTTGTATCTTCTGACCGTTATTAAAATACATCTTCAACAGTGGACCTATGAATTGGCTTTAAATAAAAATTTAGTACTGGACGAGGATCTTCGGAGTTATGAAGAGAAATGCACCTCATAGTGCATAAAGTTTAAATAGTACTGTCTTTTTGAAGTCGTTTTTAGAAAACTCTTAATTTTTAAACAGTTATTTTCACGTGTTTTGTACAAACTCTAATCAAGTATGTTTCCAGGCGCGGTTGTCGCAGGCGTGGTCGGTCTAACAATGCCTCGCTACTGTTTGTTCGGCGACACAGTAAACACCGCGTCCCGCATGGAATCAAACGGCGAACCGCTGCGTATTCACATCTCACCGAGTTGCAAGCAAGCCTTGGAGAAGCTAGGCGGGTACATTGTGGAGCCTAGAGGCATGATACCCATTAAGGGGAAAGGACAGGTAAGTCACAAGGAAATTAATTGTAGTCCAGAAAATCAGCGCTACTTCCCACTTGTGTCTGCAAGTAGAATAAGAGGCAGTCTCAATACTTGACATTACTTCCATACAAAATGTGTCAAATATCTACCGACAGTAAGCAAAACCGGAATCTTGACCCTTAAGCCGGGCTGCTTACCACTCGGCCACAGAACCACTAATGCCAAGGTCGAAACTGCCGAAAGCGATCGCTTGTTTCAATGCATGTTTGAATTCTGCCGGAGCCGTTTTTATTGATTTTTCATTGACAGTACAATACCGTATTGTGGTTTAACGCTATAACAAATATGATGTATGTTTCTATGTTGTTCAGGTGCAAACATTCTGGTTGATCAGCGCCACAGAAAAGGCCATCCAGAAGAGGCCGGTTGAAGGCGAAGAGAGGCCTCTATTCCGTCGGCCGCGGCGGAGCCCCCGCCTTGCTGACTCTAGGCACCCCTCACTATCCGGTGAGTTTACAATACTAATGGACCAATATATTGTTTAACGTTTGGAAGAGGTACTCTGTAAATGGATGAAAGACCGTCTTATCTTAGAAGGTTCGATCCCCGCGTAGTAAATGGTTTTATATTTTTCAAATTTTATATCAAGTGAGTGTTTTTCATTAAGGTATAAAATGTGTACATTATAGTAACAAAAAATACTTGTTGAGTAATTTGACTAGATAATACAGAAAGGTTATTTAACCTCTCTACATTATTCATCACACAGCTGCCATTTGCCATACTTATCATATGTTAGAGCTAAGGTTTGTTTGTAAAGAAAAATAAATAAATATATTATTATGTTATCAGGCGGGGTGCGACAGCGTATAGCCAGCACGGAGGCTGGTATGCGAGGCTCTCGTTGTTCTCTGCCCGCGCCCGCGCTGCCCGCCGCCACGCCGCCTTCACAGCGCAGGTCGCGAACTGACACCACGAGACCGAGGTAAACTGCAGTTTCGGACACCCATACTTACAGTGTTTTTAGGGTTCCGAAGTAAACAAGGAACCCTTAGCTTGGCCAGTTATTTTTGTAGTAGGTTTACCCACCATCTAAAGTTTAGATACGGCCGGTTATGCTAAACCAGGGTTGATCCAATCTTACATTCACCCACGGATAACTGAATATCCAGATTTACCGGATCCACATGTTTTTTTTAATAAAGACGAAAAAATTAAGACGTCTTAATAAAAACGCTACATATAATCGCTATCGGTGTCTAACAAGTGTAGGGTTTGGGTATGTGAATTGTACATTTACTTATCGACATGTTACTTCCAGGCATGCTCTGAGCTCCATCGCTTCATCGACCGCTTGCGAAGGCGAATGTGAATCTCTAGGCTCAGTCGCTGGTGCGGCCGGGCTGGCATTACGCGGTGCTCGCTCTTTGGACGGGCTGGCGACACCGCGGCTTCGACGACACCACACATCCCGCTCCCTCGACACCGAGCGACCCGTCGCGACCGTCTGCGGCGACCCGGTCTTCAACGGAACCATCATCGGTATAGTCACCGACGACCAGCCTCGCCGCCAGGAAACCAGCCCGCTTCTTCGCAAAAGCAGCCTCTACAACAAACTGGATCGACCCCAGCGCAAGGTTCACGACGCATCGTATATAGAGTTCTATAAACGCTGGCGCTCGTTGGAGAACGTGGCGGATAATAAGGGAGAGAGGAAGTTGCCGCGTTTCGCGATTCGTTCGTGGCTGCTCGGGTTTTTCGGCGGGCCGCGTGGCTCGAGCGCCTCGCTTCACCGCGCACCGCCGTTGCTCGACCGCGAGTCTGCTGTCTGATTCACTCGCACCACATCAAGCAGCTTGACCCGCACGCGGTCGCGGTATTTAGTTGATGTTAGATCGGAAATCTTGTTAGCAGCTATGTTACGGTTGCCACTAAGGAAACCGAAGCTTCAGTCGTGGACGCCCTAACGTTTAACCGCATCGTTGCTTGCACTTGTGAAGGCTGTGAATGTTAGATTTTGTAAGGCCAGTGAGTGGCAGGGTGGCTAGAGGCGCTAGCTTTAGTCTAGTTCGAGTTTGCAAGTCGACGAGTGTGAGCAAGGATGAGACTAAACTGATGGCGCCGGGTGATAATCGTTCGAATAATGCCCAGCTGTATGGCTGTGGGAAAGCCTTTATGTTTAAAAACGATTTTGGAGTTGCATTTTTGGCTGTTACTTTTACATCGAGTATATAAGTTCAGCCAGCAATGTTGCTGCAAAAATGTTAACCTAGTAGGAAGTAGATGCAACACTGTATATTGATTACCCTATTATATGTATGTATATGAACCGCTGCTGTAAATAATATGTGTAAGTAAAACGATGTTACCGTCAATTGTGAAATAAGAGTTTAATGTTATTAAATAATTTCTATTGAACAATTGTCTCTTAGTAATACTGACATAGATCACATTACGGCTACTTACAGGAGCAGGATGGGCTATTATCCTATAGTCCCTGCTTTTAACGAATTATTATCTAGCGGTATTTAAATTACCTGTCTATGCAGTCTATGCTTACTAAGTAGTAAGCGAATAGGGTAGGGCAATCTAAAACATTAACAGGGTTAACTGCAATTGAACTAGCATATAGGTAAGTAATACAACTGAGTAATGAAAATCACTGACTCATGGTTTTTATTACATTTTAAGACTGCCACTTAAATGTGCCTAATAGTAGAGCAAACCTGTAGCTATGTGACAAAAGCGTCTTTTTCTTTCTATCGACGCTATTCCTTTTACATTTCGGATTGCGTTAACATCATCGAATTATTTTTTTTTACATTCTTTCCTGTTTATATTCTTGAGGTAAGGGTATATACCTTGAAGTTAAGCAACGTCGTGGGCGCTCACAACTTGGAAAGGTGACCGCAAGCTTCCGTGCTTTGGAAGGCACGTAAAATTGTCTCTGACAAATATGAAAGTAATTAATAGTCAATACTGCCTTCAATATTTAATTAACGTTGGAGTATCCGTCACCAAGTTGGCCGCTTGCTCACACGAACTTTGTTACTATTCTTAATTGTAAAGATTTAATATGTCTAGGGGCAGTTGACTAGGGGACGTTACGCATCAGCGAGCAGTGGAATCCCAGCGTCACCTTCAGCGCATCCATTGATAACTAGCTTTATATCACAAGCTGGTGGCGTTTCCTTCAGTAGCGCGCAAGACGCGGCGGCCGGCGGTGGTAACTGACACTCTGTGTGTTCTATTATGGGACAGGATACGCTCGTGTATTCGTGCCTAAGACTCGGAGCTTCTAGTAGGTCGCCGCGTTGGACTGGCGCTAATCTGCCTTCGCCTACCACCTGAAATGAAGGCATCTTGTAATAGTCTATTTCCATCTGTTTTATTGAGTAATTTTGACAGCAGAACTGGGAAATGAGTAAGAAATGTTAGTAAGAAATATAACAACGCAAAGAGGTTTTTGCCCTGTAGTGGAAGAATTGAAGCTAAAATTATTTTTACATTACTGGACTATAAACGTTACCATTATTGATGGTAGGTACAACTTATAGAGATGTATAAAAATAAGGTACTGGTACTGACCTCCATTAGATATTCATCACTCCGATGGTGCAGTACGCTGTCTGTATGAGATTCTAAGTGGTTTCCTGATGCGAAACGTAGCTTCTTAGGAGATTCTAAACTGCAGCACCTGTTAAAAACAAGTAGATAAAAGTAAACATCAACATAAGAATATTAACATAATAATGAATCACAGCCTCATATCAACCTCAACGAATGAGGCATATCGAGTTGGTCCAGTGCCTAAAACAATTTCACAATTGAGTAAGTACCTACCTACTTGAAAATTCAAATGTACCTTACACGAGTAAACATCAAATAGACCTATGCATTTGGATTACATGTGCGTCATGATCACTGAATGTGTTATGACCCTTCTGTAACATACCTATGCAGTCCGCCGACGTGGTTCTTCCAGTTCTTAGTCTTGAGAGAGCTCCTCTGGCCTCGCTTCTCAGCGGGCTGGTCATCAAGCTGCGCCCGACGACGCGCCCGCGCCGCCGCCGCCGTAGGCTCCTCGCCGCGAAGCCAGTATGTTATCTGTTTACATATATTATATGAATTGACAACTGACACAGTGGCGTTTGTAACAACGCCAATGATTTAATTTCTTATGTAGGTGGGTAGTTACACTGGTACACCCGTTTCCTGAACTCTCGATGTGCATTACCGTTCTAACAGATGAGGATCCTATAACCGGTCAGATTTTTATGTGGTCGCTGCATCATTACCTACAGTTACATGCTCTGAACTTTTTAACAATAAGTAGCGTAAGTTAGCGAAACAACCATCAGAATCAGGCAAGCTGTAGGTTACCTAGTGAACAAATTCGGCACGGCATGCGACACCTAACATAAATATAGTGTAGAAATAAAAGCTGGAGATTATTTAACTGAAAAAAAAACCAAATTATAAAATGGAACCATAATTACCTGATCGCGTTTGCCTTTCATAGATACGATCCCTCGCTCTTCCAGTAAGTATCCTCCTAACTTGTCTAGCAGTAGTTTACACGTTGAACTGCAGTGAATTTTCAAAGCTGAAAAACAAAAGGTTTGACAACTTAATCGGGAATCGGGATAAAAAGTAGCCTATGTCACTCTTCATCCCTTCAACTATCACCACTTAAAAACGATGTCAGTTCGTCTCTCCGTTTTAGCGTGAAAGACGGACAAACAAACAAACACACACTTTCCGTATGGATATTTTATATTATAATTATCCTAATGACTAATGATACATACGTGCTCCTGTGGACTCGAATCGACTAGCAGTGTTGACTGTATCACCGAATAAGCAGTACCGAGGCATCTTTAGTCCAACAACTCCAGCGCAGACCGGACCTGCAACATACAACAGGTCCTATTACAAGTCAAAAACTTTTTATTCAGTAAGATCATAGTTAAATTAATTTTGCGTGTCGAAAATTTTATATGCGATTTAAAACGAGCTTTAAACAGTGAGGAAACCCGCGGCTATGGTCCGCTATACTGAGAGAGGCAGAGCTTTAGGTGCTGGGCAAATTCCCTCTCAACAATGTCCCAGGCTGTACTATTAAGATAAAATAATGAAGATTAAGATACATACTACAAGTGATTGGAGAAGTACCTGAGTGAATTCCAACTCGCAGCAATAGTCGTTGTTCCGGGCGATGTCTGACTCTGAACGCGCGAGTTGCTGAGAGTAACGCGAGCGCCATTGACGCCACTTCACCAGCGTGAACTATGCCGTTGCGAATTGGTAAGCCTGATACCTGTAAACGTAATGATTAAGCAAAAAAACAAACATACCTACACCACGGATATACCAGAATACGAACTATAAGGAATAATGTCAGATGCCGGCCTAACATAACCAAATCATAAATTATTTTTATGAGTTTAATTTATTTAGTCAAATAGTCGATTTTACAATAACTATCAAGCATTTCTTGTGAGCCTATATCTGATTTGACGGCATGATTTAAAAAAATATTAGGTATATTCACATTTGCTTAGAAGACCCACATTATGCTTTCTGTTATAAAGAAATCAAGTCTTAACTCACCACCATGTAAGCGTCGCCGATGGTTTCCACTTTGTAAACGTCGAAACTTTCCAATATCGAGTCGAAGCATGTGTATAAGTCATTTAAAAAGTCTACCACCTGGAACAAACAAATTAAAGTTCTCAATCTCAATCTATGCAGATGGTGAGTGAACTTAATAGCGCAATACAATAAAATAGTTTGAGAAATTTGTAAATTAAAACATTTTCATTAAGTACCAGCTAGTTTCACTCACAATAAACCAAGTGTAAAGGCACATTTAATTGTAGGTTCCGGCTTTTAAAAGCCGTTTGAGTTTTTAACCCTTCATTTATTATTAAACGCCAGGGGGTTTATGCGGCTTAAAAACTCCGTCATCGGAGTTGGACACTTCCTCATACAAACATACTTTTTTAACCTTTTTGTCTTACTAGCTGTAGGGCAAAGGTCTCTTATACAAATTATGTAGATACCTTTGTTGAATGAATTTATATATTAGTCGTACCTGCAATGGCGTGCTCTCAGCCGACATGGCGGTGAAGCCTACAATATCACTGAAGTAAATAGTGACAGAGTCGTAGCTCTCTGGAAGCACGCGTCGGCCGCGCTTCAGCTGATCAGCCACCGGCACCGGCAGCATCTCCTCAAGCAAAGCCTCTGTAACAATAAACTAATTAGCAAACTTATTAAAGGGCCAGGCTTCGTGTCATCCCTCAGAGCATTAAGATGCTCTAAGGCTCGTTCAGAGACTTCACTCAAACTTGAGTCTACGTTTAAGCATCGATTTTTGACAGTTCTCTATGAAAATTGAGTTATGAATCACCGCTTGATACACGATTTACTCTTGAGTATAGTCTTAGAATACGGGCCTTTGAGTCATCCTATCAAAAAATTGCTATCAAGTGATAAAGGAAGATCAGGTTTCGAATATGGCGATGATAAAAGAAAATAAAACTGTGGCGTCTTCTTCACGGGAAATTATGATGACTTATGAATATTCTCTGTTAAAACTGGTTAAAACTATCATATTTTAGGAACTCAACTTTAAAAATAAAAGCTTTTTAAACCAATAGCTTTAACGAAAAGCAATACCGACTGCAGAATTGAATTCTAATGAAACGTGGGTACCAGTCTTTTTCTTCTCTTCCTGTAGTTGATCTGTCCGCTCGTCTACCAAAGCTTCCAGATTGTTCGCGTACTTCTCCATCATTGCTATCATGTTGTCAAAGATGTTTGGCTTCCTAAAATAAAATTAATAATAAATAAGTGCATAAAGAAGCAAAAAACAAAATTTAATGATTACTTTATCTTCATGGTAAGTACCTACTATCTCTATTGTCATTTATGATATTTTCTATGGCTTCTAAGTCGCGCCACGTAAGAAGAACGCTGAGGGAAAAAGCTGCACACTAGGCGATTTAAAGGAATCTTAGGTGGGGTTGGTGGAGGGGTGACGCGACGCACCATTGACTTAGCGCGTGCTATTGGTTCGTGAGAGAGAGACCCGTGCGCAAACATACCCCCTCCCGTTCCCCTCATCACTCTTTTTTACGTGGCGTAACCCGTAGCACAGGTTCTTTACCTATTTCAGGCACCAGTCTCTCACAACATTTTTTTTGTATTAAGCTAGAAACCAACAAACACTTTGGATTAAGTATTATTAATTGTATTTATTATTACTATTATTATTATTATTTTAAAATTCTTTTTTATGTACTTATTTATGTTTATTAATATTATGTTAAGAAGTTTGTGAGAGAAAATAAATAAAATGAATGATTGAAAATGATTGAAAGTGATTGTATACTTACATGCCTTTCCTCAAAGGTCGTAATCGCGTCCTAATCGCCTTGAAGTCGGGCCGAGTGATTTCATCTTCCGTCCAACATTCGCAGCAACATTCACGCACGCAGTCGAATCTACCCACTAGAGAGTCTAATGGCGGTCTGTGAACAATCATAATGCCTTTACTTTTTGTTTCTTTTTATTTATATGATTTATACAGTGTCAGGAGGCAATTTTGCCTACACGGGACACTTATGCCTGAGATATTGTTGAGATGGTATACCCTTGCCCAGCATTTAAAACATCCTCTTAGCTTAGCCGGTCATATCCACAGAAATAACAATGGTCAATAGGCACGTGTGGGGCTGACTAGCCAGGGGTTTCCACACGATGTTTTTTTTTCACCGATAAGAGTTCGTATTAAAATAATATAAAATAGGTAATCAATATATGGGTATTATGATTATTCATTTTCATCCCATGATTTCAGGCACAAAATACCTTTAAGCAAAGCTTGGAATCCTGAAAATACAAGACGGGTTATACAGAGGTGCAAATGCGTTTGTTAGGAGTTTTTTTATACGTTTTTACGCATGATGTTCAGAAAACTTGAACTCCGATACAATGTAACTGACACCTGTGTAAAAAGTTCTCACGAAGCTCAGAAAACTTCTATTACAAATTGACACATACCTACCTGTAAGGCGCGGGGTCGGGATTGGCCAGTCTCCTCAGCAACGCCGGTACTGGCGGCGAATCAGCGCCGAACGGTCCGCGTCTAGTGTGAAGTTCGTACAAGACGAGTGCGAATGCGTACACGTCTGACGCGGGTGAACCGCGGCGCCATTCGATGGTGGACGATATGCCCTCTTTCCCCCAACCGCTGGAGCGGAGGAGCTCGGGGGAAAGGTAGACGAGGTCTGGGAAATAAGAAATGACTAGGTTGAGAAAAAAAAATATGAATTTTCGGTGTTTTAACCGATAATTCTTCATAATGTTAGTTTCGATCGCGGCATCATAATGTTCTGTAGCACGCAGGTTCGAATCTAGCCGGAGCCGTAACTTTTATTAGGATTTTTCATTAAAAATAAAAATAAAAATATTTATGTTATGTGAAATTGTAGTAGTTTTGCTAAAGCGCTTTTACGTCGAGTTTAAACGCGACTGTTAAATAGTTAAACTTTTAAAATCAGGATTTACATACTTAGATTTTAAAGTTTATTTACTAACTACACAGAACCTAAAGAAAGACTATTCCAGATTATCCGTATTCGTCAGATTACCAAAATCTTCAAATACTAAAAGATAAATTAAACTTTACACACCAAAAGTTCAACAAACAAACTCACTTTCAACATGTGTCCGGAAAGTTTAAACTTTACACACCAAAAGTTCAAAAAACAAACTCACTTTCAACATGTGTCCGGAAAGAAGTAGCTTCTGAAGGCGGCAATTCTCCCCGTCTAAACTCCTTCAGTCCAAAATCGGCTAACTTAACGACCCACCGCGCGTCGACCAAACAGTTTGACGGACGCAGCGAGCCGTGGAACTGAAGCGGCGATTCGTGGATGAAAATCATACCCTGGAAACATTCAATCAACCATTAATAAGACTATTCCAACACTGTGTGATATAGACATACCAGCAGTAGCTGCTCGTCTATCATCGTTAAATAAATAAATAAATAAAATTACCACAAATTTCACAAGTACCTACTTGTACTAATAACTCTCTTAATACAAACATCGATAAAACTTCTAGACTCTGCAAATGCATGCTTCAAGTTTTCGACACTTATTTCGAAATAAAAGAAACATCAGAGAGTAACTTTTCACGTTTTTGTAGCTAATTGTTTACCCTAAATATTAGCCAGACGCGTCAGGTCGAAACGTCGCGACGTTTCAACCATATTCCACCGTGGCCGCGGGAAGACTTTAATCCTCGCAATTCTTCTTCCCGTTTGAATTTTGTTTTACAATGTGGTCTGATCGCGAAAGCCTTCCCGATGTATTTAAAAATACTTAAACATAATTCTTATTTTACCATTGGTTCTAGATTCTTCTTAAATTAAATTAGATAGTACCTAACTCTCATACTGATATTCTGCGAATAAAATTAATTGCAAATTGTTTCGAAAACTTTTAGTCCCGTCACGAAAGTTCTGGAGCGCTGTGCTCGTTCTAAATGGGTTTTCAATTACTTTTATGTAAATTCTTTTATTTTTAAGCTACAGAAGTTTGTTTTAACCCGAATATTTCAAGTGCTTTTGAATTCAAAGCTTCTATTTTTAATTATTTTCAAGTACTAATGTAATACCTAATGTAGCTTTTCTTCTGCAATACATTTAGTTTGCATTTTAATCTAACAACAATTCAATACAAGTGGCGCAGTGGGTTAAACTAAAGCCCGCCTGAGACGCAGGTCGTTGTGAGTTTGATAGTATCAACATTTGTCCCGCTGCGGGTATCAAATTGATACCCGCCGCGGGACAAATGTTTGTATGTTCTGCAGACATTTTTTTTTTTTTTTATTATGTTTAGATGTTATAGGAAGTTTAGCAGTCACCTGGATATCAAATATCATATCATTTCATAAACGCGAACATTAAGTTGCTTAGCTTGGTACTAGTTGAAGATGCGTGGAAAGTATACTATTTATTTATTATTAAATTTAGTTTGTTAAAGGTACCTAACCGAATGTCCGAACGAATCACTTACCCGAATGATATCTCCAACCAGCGATGCAATGAACATGTTATCCAATTTGATGTCTTCGTTCTCCAAAATATCCTGTAACAACATTGTGCTTCAATACTGCTTTACGGCTTTAGTTGATGGGGTGTTGGATGTATTCCAATCCAATGTTTGTTTACCTTGAGGCTGCCTCTGGTGCAATACTCGGACAGAGCGCAAACATTCGGCGGTTCGATGCAAGCGCCCACAAATCCATTTATGTTGTCATGTTGCAAATCACGCATCTAAGATAAATAAAGCTTACATTAATGAGTTTATCCTCTGCATATAGAACACACATGTACTAAACGATTATCGATGCAGACTTGAGTTTATCTATACTTACCTACGAATTGCTTATACTTATATATATAGAGGTAAAGTTTGTTTGTTTGTTTGTCATAAAGAGACGCTCCGTTAAAGAGCATATACAACGAGGGGGTATTCCTCAATCCAGGTAGCTTGAGATAGTTTACGATTTTTTTCTGAATATAGCCAACTCGACTATCAAAGACTAAAAAACTTGATTAGGTTGAGTTATTAATTCAGAATATGAAATCACTCCATATCGCGATCATTATCTCGCCTCTGCGCTGCTGCTCTTTGAAGGGAAGAAACAAGAAAACATGACAATGAGTTTACGAGAACATGCTTAGTGGCACTGAATGCGTTTACAAAATATTGCCGTTTATTATTTTCAAACGGGAGTCAATAAACTTAACGTCGATTGGCGTAGTTCGTGGCGCATATAAAATCCCTGCTTTTAGCGTGCACATAAACATAGTATTCCCAAGCTCTCTCAAATAAATTATCTAAAGCACACGTAGAGGTAGCGTTAAGACGCTTCGCATAAAACTAATTGGAAAATTCTTTCACTGGATGATCTGGATACCAACACACCTACGTACATCTTGCCATATCTACGGAGCTACAACATTAGTTAGTCAACATTGAAAGTTTCGTGAACTTGATAGAAAGTTTGAATTAGAAAATCAAAGCAGGATCCGAAGTTTGTACTTTGTAGGAGTTTGATATTCGTAGAGGTTTGACGTAGAGGCTCTACGCTCGTAGGTGCTTTAAACTTTAAATTGTGTACAGTGTACCGTTAAGTGTAGGAATTCTCTGAGACTGCATAAATCATATAAGATGTAAAGACATACAGAAAAGACGTTGTGAATGTGAAGAAAAACGACAAGAATTATATTATCAGAAATTCTATATTAAGTTTCTTGTTAATAACCGAGACTTGATCTGCTACCTATTACAAGGGTATAATTCAGAGTATCTAAATTTCAAAATTAAGAAGCTCTCAAACAAATATTGCAACGAGTGTATAGAACAAGCAAGAAGTTATTCTGCAGTCCAAGTTGCACTGCAAGCCGCAGTAAGTTAGCACTTATCCACACCTGAGTAAACTACTGTATTTACTTTTGTTCTCGAGAACGTTTGCTTTGCACCGCTCCAGGGACTTCATTCAGAGATTTCATACGTTGTTTGTTACACAATATTTTGACGACCATATAAAGTTATTTTAAGACTTGTTTTAAAATCTTGTAAGTGAAAATATTTCGGTTGATTAAACTTTGCTCGATTGAAGTAAAAACAAATAGAATTGAAGATGAGAAGAAGCGTATCTCTCAGATCATAAGGCGTTTAGGACCCTTTGAAGATTTGGACCCTTTGAAAATTTCATCAGAGGTAATCAGAGGTACCTAAATGTCTAAATATAGATATTTTTAGTACATTTTATTTGAAGCTGTGATTGAAGGAACAATGTCAAGTTGTTTTAAATGAACATAAGCTCTGCTTTCTTTCCGAATATTTATGAAAAAGATTGCTTAGATACTTTTATGCTCTCCGTAAATAAATAAATATTAGGTAGGCTTAACGGATATGTTTATCCAAAGTTGGTAAATATTTTTGTTTCAGTAATGAAGATTGATATAAAACATTTCCTGCACATCACATCATCATATTACACAGGTGAACAAACACAGCTATTTATTCACACGCCTACTTACATCACAGCAAAGTAGAAAAGGCGAATAAATTGTGCGATTTGTCTCAGTCAGTCATTTTTGCAAAGCTCTACCTGCTACGCAAAAGTAGTGAGAATGTCTTCCTGTTTGTCTGTATTTGATTAATACATACTTAATGCAGTTTGTCATTGTGTGACATTTGTCTATACAAATACGACAAGTAAGATTAGGTCTTAAATATTGAAATAGCTTAGCTTTTTAGAGACGGCCTAAAAGATCTGTCACGTGAGTGGGCTACTAACTCTTATAAATGAATATTTCTTGAAAATAAAAGCCATGTTTGCATCATATCGCAAATAAAAGTGAAGCCACACGAACAGCCAGTATTGTGTTTGTTCTGCGGTGAAGCTTTGAGCTGCCTTCGGGCTGGCTTATGAGATATCCGAGAAAATACGTTCCATTATTACGACATCTGCAAACACGGATGGAATTGATGTACAGATTGTGTGGTGGATTTCAGCTCAAAGATTTACTCGTTACGAGAATAAAAACATCAATTTCGGGGACAAATACTTGTTGGTGAAACCAATAGGACATCGTAATGTGTGTTATTAGAAGATTCAGTATAAATAGAAAAGATTTAAGAAACGGATAGCAGTAATTCGCATGCAGTAATAACCCACTTAGTTTGCCCTGAAAACTCTTAACCATATTAATGATATCCATAGATGTATATTTTACGTTTTATTATTGAAAATGTTTAGTTACAAGGGTAATTATTTTACTAAGCTTGGCTTGCCTACAATCCTTTCAAATATCTGCAGAAAAAGTTTCACATTGAACACAGCCAACTTACAATTTTAAGCTCCTTCTTAATTTCCCGATTGATGTCGATATGGTGCCGCCTCACTCGTTTCACAGCAAGCAGCCTTCCTCTATAGAAGGCGACCTCCGTGAAGATGGCTGAATATCTAAAGTCCAGGTCTGGGTTGGAGCTGAGGGAGACCTGACTGGATCTAACTCCGCCTGTGCTGCCGTTCTTCTCTGTGACATTGTTCGCAGGATTGACGACCACCGCGCTGCTATCTTGCTGGAAAAAATTAGCTCTGACCAATTTGCGGGGAATTTGTTCAACTGTTCACATAGACAAGAAATTAAAATGTAGAATGCAATAAAACATAGCTATACTAGACGATTTTAGTGTCCGGAAGCAATCTTTGAATAAAATTAACGGAACATTAATGCCATGGTGGAATGTCTAAAAACAATGGTATACAGAACCTCCTTACTTTTTCAAGTCGGTTAAAAATGATTAAAAAGAAAAACATTTGAAGTTGCTTAATTTATAGAGTCTTAACATTATTTTGTTCCACGTAGTTTTTTCTTGTCTAATAAAATAGGATCACTTACAAAGCTAAGAAATAAAACACAGCGGTACAAGCATTCATGAATATTGCATTGCTTTGCGCCGCTGACAAGCGCAATGAAAAAGGAAAGTAAAGTTTGTTACTCAACACCATTTTATTGTTTCTGGATAACCTACCCTTACAAATAACCTACTTGGGAGGGTGTAAAAAGTTACATACCTTTTGTACTCTTTTTTAAAGCAAAAAGGAGGGTTATTTTGCAAATGAGTTTGACGCCCTCGCTCTCAGAGCAATCATCTTCTAGGCCCTCGCTCTAACCAATTGCTCTACCAGACAATGACGTCTTGTTGGATGTAGAAATATGTTGTTCACTTTTTTGTGTGTTTAACACAATGTTCTAAAATTAAACGTTCAGATCTTTTGTTTACAGGTGAAAAAGCGAGAAAAGCTATTAGCAAATGTATTATACTTACCAGTTAGTAAAAGGCGCGCCACGTAAAACGAACGATGAGGGGAACGGGAGGGGGTATGTTTGCACACGAGTCACTCGCTCACGAACCAATAGCACGCGCTAAATCAATGGTGTAAAGTGCGCCGCGTCACCCCTCCATCGGACTTAAGATTCCTTAAAATCACAAACTGCGCAAGTTTTCCTCTCAGCGTTCTTTTGACGTGGCGAGACTTAATACGAGTAAAAAAGCGATCATGCAAACAACAACATAAATCGTTTACCTACTCAGTTTGTTGGCTTGCTGCTCTTCATCAGGCAGGTGTAGGTCCCTGAAGTCAATCTTCCACAGCAACGAGTCTAGCTCTTGCTCGTACCGCCATCCTCGGTAAAGTGCTAACGCTGCGAGAACTAGCAATACAAGGGTACCGCCCGAGGCGCCTAGAGCCCAAGCTCCGATGTGACCTACACAAAAATAAGAATTGAGGATCAAACGTTTGATATATATAACGAACACGAGAGGTGAGATATGTAGCATAAAATAATGCGTGAAAAATCTTCTGTCTTAATACTTTTGATAAAAAGACTTTTTTATAGAGAAAATCTTTTTTATAATTGTTTTACAAAACTGTATAAAATCGAACCAATAGCTGATGTGAATATTTGATGATCGTAGCTTTGGAACTAAAGAAGCATAAAATAATAAAATTTTGCCGTTTTCACATATCACGTTATCATACTCTGTTCTCATACGCATCTCAATATTAATTCTGAACACGTTGAAAACGGAAAGTTTTATTTATGTTTGCGTACGTGCACTGACGTAGTTCGTAAACTTTATTTCACTCCGAGCTGTGATTAAATAAGAGCAAAGTTAAAAGTTCCAGTTAGCTAAATAAAAGGTGCTTCATTAGGTTCGTGTCGGGATTTAGCTCCAAACTTCTTGATCCTAACTCTAAAGCCAGATTATGGGAATAAGTACCTACGACTAAGAGTCTCTACTTTTTAACAAGAACTACTAACCACGGCTTTTGTTCTATAGAACTAAGTAAGCATTATGAGTGTTTGAGTTTCAGTTGTTCTTCAGTACCTAATCGTACCTTATGTACAAAGAACACCTTTCTCGTAATTTGAAGATAGTTTTACGTAATTTGTATACGAGCAGAACTTGCTACAAAATTAACGAGGCAACTATTGTAAAATTGAAATTCTTGGCAATGCAAATTAAAAAACTTTAGATAAAGTCGTTCTGCAATCTGTTTCCATTATCTGCACGACTTCATATTTTAACAAGATCCGCCTTTGCCTTTGACGGGAACGTAAATGCTTTAATAAATGTTTGCATTCAATTTGTCGGATGCCAGATTCCAGTCTTTCTGAGCTCTGGCGATGTTACTATGTCAATAGAGAAATGTGAAATGCATTTCAAATTGTAAAGATTACAAAATAGGATGAAAATAGGGAGACATGGGTTGTTTAATGAAACGAATAGTAGGTACTCGTTCTTACGGTAAAGCAGTTTACGTCTCTGTTAAAAGCTTTTTAGGTAGTGTAGGCGTTGTCAGGTAAGATAAAATAACAAGGTACTTAAGTAATTTTTTCAGTATTTTAAATTTATGAAATGTTATATTTTAAATAAGTTCAGTCCGGAGAAGACTTTAAATATTAACGCGGTTTCCATGTCCGGACAGAGCTTTCAAGACGCCTTTTTGTTTTTAACTAATCCATTGCGCTCTACCAACTTACAAAAACCCTTATCTTGTTTTTATTTTAACTAACTTTTTCAGATCCGAGTGTTTAAACGTGTTCTACAAGCAAAAGCATTCATTATCACGCGAAACCCCAAGGCACTTGGCTTAATCTTGTCGCCTAGCATTTAGGTAGTAGTCTAAACCCTTTTTCGTGTTGGGAGTTGGGAGTTGGGAGTACAGCTAAGTATGGTTCTGTGTGGGCAGTTAATGCGCCCAGCAGGTCGCGTGCCAGCGATGGCGATCCGCATGACTTGTCAGACTCGTTACTACCAAGCTTTTACGACCAACCCTACTTAGTTGTACAAACCCTGCACTTAACTGCCTACTAGCTTAGTTTTTTTAGATTACTACTAAACATGGCAACAGTAGGGTATTTTATAGCCAGTAAACAAGCGTTACTAAGGTCCGCTGTTGGAGCCCACTTGTTGGAACATATGTTACGCATTAGAGTAAAACCTTTCACGGTCGTATTGATCGTTTTGACGCCAGAATTTATGCGTGCCCAGCCCAAAATGATTGATGAACAGGAGATAATTTTATTTCGTAGCTTATTCGTAGCACGTGCTACGGAATCCTTGTTTATTACGGGTTTTGAAAATCAGGGTCTATAAAATCCAATTACACGAACATAATCACTTTATTCAAGTTCAAGCAGATTTAATTGTAATTTAAAAAACGAAATAAACTTCTATAAATTATTTTAGCTTACCTGAAGATAGTTTTTTTCTAAAAATAAAAATGTAATTGGGGACTCTAAGATCAAAATTTTCTATCTACAAAGGAAAGGTATCAGCTACTACCCGTAACATCCCAATATTTTTCCCCATCCTGTATATAAGTAGGTAAGTTGAACAGTAAGGGTACTTACTGACACATTTTTCTCCTCGGAAGCCGCAAGGCGGCTCCGACAGCGGCGGCTGCCCGCCCGGCCACTTCAGCTCGCGGAGGAATCTCACTTCCTGCAGATAAGGAATGTCTATTATACACGTCAACCATTGTGTTCTATACGCATTCATGAAATGTTTAGTCTGAACTGTGAATAAATAAGATTTTCATAATTTTAATGTAAACGAAAAAGCTTATTGGTGAGCGCATCAGTTGAAAGTATAGTTGGACTTAGCTCTTTTGTTTTATTAGTCTAAACATTTCAAATTGTTTCTCTTTTAGATGATCATGATAATTTGAACAGGATTCAGTCTTTTGTGACAGCTAGTTCTGAATCTATTAAAGTTAAATACCTACATACTCGTACTAAACTCAAAATAACCTAAAAAACCTTATTTCATCAACACGACACCAAGTAGAGTCTTGATTATTTGATTCCTAAATTACATTAATCGACTTGTAAACCCTTAAAAAAATACAAGGATATACACACAACCACATTTTCTAAATAAAATGTCTTCCTTTACTATCTGATTTCGTGACGAAGAATATAAAAACCCTACTAGAAAAGTTAAAACATCAACGACCACCGACATCATCATTAAGGTAATGTAGACAAGATTTTGCTACACAACATAGTAAACTCGAAGCATTAGTTGCACGAACTTTGGCATGGCATGTATACTGCAATTTATCACTTAAAAGAATTTGCGCACCGCTGCAGGCTACAAGCAATAATTCACATGAGGTTGGGACAAGCTATTTTCTTGGTACTCTATCGAACTTGAACGATTATTAAGCTATTATTATTATTATTAGCTAAATATTTTGTGAAAAGCCATTACAGTCAAGGTACTTAAATAATGTTGCAACAGTAGACTAGACACATATTGTGACGTGTTTTAAATATCTAAAATATTATGTTAATATGAACTTTGTTTTAGTCCTTAAATCAAAAGAGACCTAATGGAAATCCCGAGATAAAAGTTAGTTCATGCATTACAAATCCAAAACAGACAAAAACTTTATCCTACCCCATTCTCATTCAAATAGTCTATTAGAATTTCAAATTGCACTTTATTTAGGTAATTATTCGTTCCAGTTTCAGGACCTTACGTTAAAGTACCAAGCAGTTGGCAGCGACGCGCATCTTTCTAGCCAAATGTGACGTAAACACTCTGTACACAGTAACAGTTAAAACACCGCCATGAATTCACAGCACGTCTATATTCGTAAACGTGCATGAGCAATGTGATTCGCGGCTATAAACTTGAAGAATCAAGTAAACAGATGTCTTTATGTCCGAGAATGGTGCCTATGGAAAGTATATCGCAGTGGTATTTGATTATAATTTTGTACATACATGAGATGTATGCAGAATCGTGATTTTTTGAGTAGCGATATAAATTCCAACTCAAAACTATATTCAGAATTCAGAATTGAATTAAACTGTGATATACCTGTGGGTACGTTTTATTACAAACTCGATTTACACAAAAAAATAATTTTAATACTAAACCACTATTTTATTTTAAAACCTTGTTTGGCAATTACATAGAACTTTGATATGCAAAACAATGTTAATTCATCATAAAAAGTGGTTGTTAAATTTTATTTAAAAGTTCAAAGCTTTATAAAAGTAAAATAAATGTCATAGTGCCAGAGCTAATTTAGTAAACTTTTCAATTATGATAAAGGTCTCAAACAAGCATATTCATCATCCAATTAAAACGTATGATGCTGTGTAGAGAATTTAATTTAGATAGCTGATTGAACTATTGAACCGGGCTCCTTGGATGAGGGATTAATTTAATATAATATCATCGGTTCAGTGGATTTGCAATTTCTAAGTTTTGGATTTGCAAATTTGATAGTTGGTTTGTATAAGTTTTTTTCTGTCTGAGTCTGAGAAAAAAACTCAGACAGAAAAATGGGCCAAAGATATAACGGAATGGTACCCTATATATAAAAAACGGAAAAAAGGTAGACAATATCGTAGATGGGAAGATGATCTAATGAAAATAGCAGGAACAACTTGGAAGAGGAAAGCAAGAAACAGATATTTGTGGAGAACACTTGGGGAGGCCTATGCAGGAAAGCAAGACAGTCAATCAACCGGTGTCTAAATAAAGTAGAATTAAGAAAAATGTACTTAAACGATTGTTAATAAAGGCTAATATTATTATTATTATTATTATTGTATAAGTTAGTAGATAACTTGTATTAGGTGGCGAGTTTTTAGGCCGCATAAAGCCGTACGTCATAAGGCGCTTAACCCCCTTACAAGCCGAGAGCGAGAATTTCACGTGGCTTCCAATGCACGGAACTGTCATTTTTTATTACTAAAGTTGAGATAAGCCATTTTTAAATCCTAGTTTTTAAATGACTAGGTTTTGTAAGTATAAGATTGATGGATTTTTTCGACGAATAATACGGATTGCGGAATAACTTCTACGTCTTATACCACTTATACTCCGTTCGTCGAAATGATACAATCTTAGTCATAAAGGCATCTGGCATTCACTTAATTAACTTCCGATGTAACTATTTTTATGTCCTGACTTATTAAACGTAGCAAAAGCCAATTATCTACGTGGTTGGTTTTACCCAATTTGTTTTATGGGTAGGCGGCACTTATTTAACACAAAGAGTAGCGAGAATTTTAATTTTACGAAGAATAAACGCAATTTTTCGGTTTGCCGAACTGATTTAAAGCTTAATCTTTTTATTTTAGAACTTCGGGCAAAATGAATTTCCTGCGACGGGCGGCTGCTGTTTATTACTTCAAATTGAATTAACCAGATTTATATGAGAGTGTTTTATTCATTTAATGAATTTATTGAATCTTTCAGGTGCTTTATTAACTGAGTTAAGTACTCAGTAATTATTTTCATACATGGGAAAGTGCGTGTGTGTGTGTCTGTCTGTTTGTCCGTCTTTCACGGCAAAATGGAGCGATGAGTTCACGTGGTGATAGTTGAAGGGATGGAGTGACATAGGCTACTTTTTATCCCGATATTCTCACGGGAACGGGACTTAGGCGGATGAAACCGCGGGGCTCAGCTAGTAGGTTGTAATTAGTAGTAACTTACCGGTGATAGTTTGTGTAATACAGCAAGTGGGTAAAGACCAGGCGGTTTGGTTGGATCCATGGAGAGCAGTGTGTAGTTCCCTTCAGCGTCGCCATTGTCGTCCATATGTACCCAATACCTTCCCAAACATCAATATCGTCAATATATAAAATTATATGAAATATGTGTTGTTGGTATCTCATTCACACACACGCGTCTTTTAGATTTGAACTTGTAGATAGTTAAAATCTAAAATAATGGCAGAGATACAAGAAGGGAATGATAATAACGAAAAATCAGTAACTTATTGTAACGGATTTCACGGTATAGGTACGAGTATTTATGGTATTGCCTACGGAGAGAGTTTACAATTATACATGATTATAATATTCATTCTATTATGACATCCACTACAATTTATATTAAACAAAAGTTCACTTTTTGCAAGTGGTAAGTTTCAGAGTTATATACTTAGGTATTTATGTAGTTACAATAAATCATATCAAAAGTTTTAACTTCCAAAGTTTACAATTATCGTGTAATTTGAGTTGACACGTCACACGTTAGACAAGTGAAATGTTGCTATTAGCATAGTTGTCTAAACTTTACGCATCGCAATTTTGACATGAATAGGTACTGGGTTGTGGGTTACCAATATAACTAAAAGCTATCTTAGAGCTTTATCCACACATTTTAGGACCGCTTCGTAGCCACCATGTACCTAGGTATGACCAGACCAAGCATGACGGTATGTTCGTATGGGCTCAGTAGCGAGCGAACTTTGATTTTAGGCTCATAATATGCCTAGGGCACTTTAAAGTAGAGTAGGTATAGGTCGCGCTACGTAAAAAGAACGCCGAGGGGAAAAGCTGCGTAGTAGAGGAAGGAAACTTAAGTCTGATTGGTGGTCTGATTGGGGTGACGCGGCGCACTTCACACCATTGATTAAGTGCGCGCTATTGGTTCGTGAGCGAGTGACCCGTTCCCCTCATTGTTCTTTTTACGTGGCGCGACTTATTCCCACGAAATCACGGAAGGCGCTCAGTTCAAAGTTTATAAAAATCCTTTCCCAGCCACTACGATCATCAGAGTCCAAATAGTCGATTAGCTCTATCAAGAAGTTGATGACCATCAAGTAATTCAGTACCTCAGTACTTACCCCATAACACTCCGGTAAGTGGTGTTTCTAATGTGTTGTACGATGGCCCTTCCATCTCGCGGGTCTTCTCCTGTAGTGAGTGCAGCGATAAGCGCTCGCGCATACACCCACACGGAGTCGTGGAGCCACGCCGCTTCTACTGGGATCTAAGTAACAAGAGCTTACAGATAATTTCAATATTACTTAGTAATATTATTCAAAAGGTCGAACTTTGGACGGATGTGTCCCTGATAAATTTACGCTCAAACGGCTAAAAAAAAATTGTCTGAAATTTGGTGCCAGCCTAGGTTAGCTTACATCTGTATTAAAACACAGGCTTCAGATATCGGTATGCACACGAAAACGGTAACTATTCACAGCGGGTAACACTGCAGGGCGCGGCTTGTTTTATATCTCTGATGTTATTGTGGTTATAAATTAATTAGTAATGTCAAACAGCAATCACAGAAAAAATATTGAATTGGGGTTTAGTCGATCAAGATGACGATGAAGTAGGTAGGTACGACATTTTTTATGGAAACAAATAAAATAAGTTATTTTCAGAAAGGCCTTTTTGGTGATAGTTTTGCGTAACAAATCAGTCACAAAGCATTACACTAAGTTTAATTCACAAACTTTAGAAACCCTAAACTATAATTTGTGATGTCAATCGTTACGATATGTGTATATTTAGCAAGTTGCGACATTTATACGCATTTTACCTAAAACATCTCATTTCGTATTAATGCTATTCTTCGCTGGAAATCCAGGACATGAGCTATCCCATAAAATGTGTCACAGAGATTCGTTCTATGGCCGAGAGCAGCAAAGAAGCCACAAGTTATATAATATGACGGTATCTTTAAAGTCAGGCTCCACTACGTGACTAGGATATGAGTTAAGCTCTAATATTTTCCAAGTTTGTCTTGAAATACGCGAGCTAATAAAAGCATCACATAAAATGTTTAATTTATTTGAACTAGAAAACGCGTGTTTACTCAAACCTATAGAAGTAACGACCGTGGGATACAAAGGTGCTTAAACTTTTAAATCTTCAAGTGAATTTTAATATGAAATAGCAAGATAAAGAGGGAAAATCTCAAACATGAATACGAGTAGGTACCTATGTATAACAAACACTCTGTATATTCAATATTCCTCTATTCTTATTGAAAATATTGAATAACAAATAGGAAACGAAATGATTTGTTTATTCTTCCATTTGATTAAAACGGCGAGCAAAGTTTAATTATTTTTCGTCACGACACAATGCACGTTGCGTAGGTACTGCTCCGTAAATAAATCGCGCCCGCTCTGACATAATAATGTACCTGCATCGCTGAGAGAATGGACTTCATTACTAAATTAATTTGTATACGGAGTGGCGCCAAACTCCTGCTGTGAACTTATTACTAGTACTTCTTTGAGAAGTTATTAGAACTAAATTCTTCTATATTTTAAACAGATTGTAGGTAACTAAGTTACTTTCTTGAGGTATAATCTAGTTAAATACATTATTAAGCATTGTAATGTACACATGCGATCTGATAAATATCATCTCAATAAATTAGAAATGAAAGAAAGTTTTGTATGAATGTAGCGTAGTCAACATTTTTTTCTATTAAATTTTACTTTTGAGTAAACTACTCTCTGATGACTCTTGAAACTATGACTATATACCTATTGGGGTTATCTAGTGCGGACTACCACTAGTAAAAGTCAAATAATTTTAGGGAATGCGTCATGGGGATAACAATCCATTTCAAAAGTGTCCTGTATGTAGCAATTCATCCTGGTCGGATAATTGGATTTACGTCATCAGATTACCGCACCCTTACTTCCCGCGGCTTTACGAGATCCATTTCTTGCAAATGTTGAAATGAATTACAATCAGGGTTCTACAGACATTATTCTCTTATTATTCTCTACTTAAGAATGCCACCAAATAACACATTAGAGTAAGTTATATGAGTGCACAATTTTGCAGCTGCTATATCTGTTTGCAGATCCATGCGGGTGTCAGCGGTGTGGTTTTAATTAGAGCTGTAATTAATTTGTACGCGCGTATTTACTTTTGGCGTATACTGAAAACTACTTCTTAAAGTTTACAGTGAATTTAGAACACACTAACGGTTATATAACAAGAAAGAGGCGTGATTATATGTATGTATTATATGCATGTATGTATGTATGTTAGATAGTTTTCAATTTATGATTGGTTGAACCACTTAGGTTTACTGACAATTACTATTCAATTAAGTATACTAAAATCATGCTAATGGATTGTCATTTGTTTTAACACTTTTAATGTCCTCAAATGTGTGAATATTATCACCTTTTAAAAGGTTTTAGCTCATTATCAGAAGTAAGCTGCAATTGAAAACTATTAAGAGGCCATCTCATAACTGGCCAATTCAATTCACCTTCATTGGGTAATTGACCGACATTTTGGCAAAACAATTAAGTAAATATTCCACTGCTGATAGTGGTAACCCGATAAATACTTAAATGCGCGTTTGTTTAAATACTCAACTAGCTTTTTTACATGTTATTTAGAAAGTAACCTGGCAACTTTCATTAACTGGTAGGTTATCTAAAAACATAGTTGATATAATCTCAATGTGTTAATAGGTACTAAGTAAAAATGTGTATGACTTTACAGTAGGTACTGCTAGCTAACCACCAATAAATTATAATGACCTGCTTGTTAAGTCGGGTAATTTTAAAACAAGTTTAATGAAAAAAAAAAAGAATGAAATGAAGAACAAGGGGTATAAAGCGACCACTTTTAGTATTTCATACTACATATGAACACAATTTCTTTTTTTTAGCTATTTTTATTTAGATCCTAGAGCGCGCTAGATGCGTTATAAAAAGAAAAAAGTAATAAGAGAGGCCATGGGCAGGGTCCCGTATTTTGCACTTCATTCGTCGACGAACAATCAATATCAACTTACCACTTTCCCTCCTCCTAATGTAAGTAGCGGATTGGTGAAATTAAAAGGCGGCATCTGCAGTCTTCTGTTCACTTCCAGAGCAAAAGCAGGGTATGACGGGGATGGTGATGGAGCCACTGCTAAGTAGGAACGGAAGGCTCTGAGAGTTCTTGCAGAAGGCTCCTTCCGTAATGGTCCAACCAGGTATCGAACTGCGTCTTTTGAGTCGTACATCTCAACATCAACCCCAATGGCAGCATATTCACCTGCCGATCAAACTTTACTTCAATTTACGTAGACTAATTTCACTTTCAAAACTATCGCGAGTTGTACTAGATTACAGTAACAGTGTGGGAAATTACTTATCTAAAAGTTATGTAGATTTAGATACCGTCAATATTTCGATTCTTCTGGAGAATCTTCATCTCTATGTTCTCGCGGTAGCGTCTTACACCAAACAATTTTTTTTCCGGAAGGATCAAAACATTGTCAGCATCTAAATCGACATTTTTATTTACGTGAGTAATTTCCCGTTGTGATAATACCATGTTAGAAATAAACTAACTAAATGATTATCATGTTTGTTGGCTTAACAGAATGTTCCACATAAATAATGATCGATCCCATATCTCCGCTGATCCGACTAATTGGCGATAGTTTGATTTGAGCTTTACTTCCATTTAGTTCGGGTACGAACGTGCTTCACGTGCCTAAACTCTAACAAGTACTATATAAGCCCGAAAACTTCGATATTGCTGAGCGCTTCATAATCCATAGTCGTGATTTTAGCAATGGAATTTCAGCCTCGCTCACATAATGAACATATAATCGTTTTCTACGAAAATAGACTTATATATTTTATCCGACCTACATAAAAACTTGTTTAAAACTATGAAGTACTTCAATAAGAGAGTTGCGAATGAATGACGTGGATAAACAAGATTATGAATTTGCATGTTCCTTTCAAGTTTTATTTACAGAGTTAATTCAGAACTGATTCTATTTTAGATTCGTTCTGTAAGTAAAAACACTGGTTCTGAAAGCTCTGAACAAAATATGTAAGAAGTGTTGAGAAAATATTGATCTTAGCTAAAGAAAAAATCAAATAATATCCGACTATCTCCTAAATCATAGTCGCAAGGAGCGATAATGTCACGAGCGTAATTTATCAAGTGCCAGTAGGCTTTATTTACACTATCTACTCTACATTATGATTGATCGGTTCCCATTACAACGAACACGGTTTCAATGGAGCTCTAGAATCACAATATCTCTTTGGAATAGTTTTCTATAGATCCGACAGCAGGAAAGCTCATTCCAACATTCACGTTACAGACCTAAGCTACGTTCTTTTCTGAGATAGTTCATTTAGATTGCGAGGGGTCGGTGAATCCTTTTTTGTATTAATTAGGAAAGGAATCAATTGGGAAGTTCTGATAGGAAAATTATAATACCAAATTATATTTCAAGGATATTAATATTATTACAAGTCGGTGAACAAAGTATAAGTTAGTAGGTATCCAATAAAGTAGGTGATCAGTTGTTTTTAAAACTTATTTCGTTCCACTGCTTTACAAGTTTACTGCTTTTTGTTTTATTTGAACATTGGTTTCTAATTCTGAATAACGCCACAAGTGGTTTTATCAAACAACACGCCAGTTTATATGTTCAAGGTATAAAATCCTATTTCCGACACAGCAATAAATAAACCTTATCGTAGTTGTCTGCTTGCGCTTTATTTAACTTCTGAATCACGTAACTACCGCTAACATTCATTCATAACTATTAATCTGAAATGGTGTGATAGCATTTGCTATTTTACCGGGACGCTGTCGAGCCAACAAAGAAAAGATGTAGACTAATATATCAGCAGCTTATGGTAATCATACACGTTGCTCCTTCCAGTCCGAAAAGCTTATAGATAACTTAAAATCTACAAATCATCATAGACATAAAAGAACATCCAAATCTGGACATCAATATATCAATTATAGATAAGTATATCTTGTGGTATCAATAATTTAGTGTCAAAAGCATAAAATTGTAATTTCTAAATTTCTTTTTTTTTGGAGGCCTTTATACGGCCTTCTCGTCTCCGTCTTTGTCGCCAGACTGATTTACTACTTCTCTATCAAAACAAACTTACTTACTATGTAGGTTTTGTAAGCAATTTCTTAAGAAATCCCCATTTCCAGTATTTGATGCAAGATGGCACGAATGTCGTGTGAATTTAAAAGGTGAGTGGAACGCTCTGGGAACTAGTAATCAATATGCAAAACGACATTCGGTGCAAAAGTCTTTTTCCTCTATACGGTATATACGGCTATATACGGTTAGAATAAAATCTGTTGGGAGAATATTACTGAATATTTTTTTCATTCGTTTCTCCGCTAAGAAGCTTTTAAGTGACCTGAAAGCTTACCAGAATCTAGCAGTTGCATTGCATCCAGTGCAGACATCAAGCCAATGTGATCATGGTAGTAGCCGATAGTTACGTAAACTGAAAAAAAAAACTAATATAACTATCGTCATAAATTATGATGACAAAAAATAAATGATATTATATCCGTGTTCATTTTCCACGTGTTATTGTTGTTTTAAATTCTGTTCTTACAACGAATTTTCATTCATTCACATATTGAAATTATATTGAAATTTGTTTAAGTAATAATATTAACATGGCAATCACTTACTTCTAGTGTCTTTGTAAGTATCCCTCACGATGTCCAAGAATGGGTTCCGCGTTATATTTTCCTTCCCGTTCTCGTAGTAATAAGGTTGCCTGTACACTTGCACAGTGCGTATCGATATCATCTTTTCTCTAGCGGCCGCCATAATGGCAAGAGCTAGCCGCGTGAAATCGTGATTTGGTGCTTTGAGGTAGATAAAACTCACCTGTAAACGTCACTTTATTTTAACACACAGTACGGATACAGCGAAACAATGTAAATAACAATAATGGCATTTTGTTTTTAAGTTCAATTTCGTAAGAAGTGAGCAATCTCCTACACTAACACGATCGAGGTGCATAACTCCGAAGATCCTCGTGAAATCATTATCATAATTTTAGTGGACCAACATCGGTAAATTTCTTGCGAATAAAGAGTTTTAAATTGGGTCCACTATTTTCGGAATAATCGGTGAACACACAAAAAAACATTAAAAAAGTGGCAGAGAACCTCCTTTATGAAGTTATTTAAAAAAAAATAGATTTTACATAGAAAAAGCTTTAGCTTAGTGTGAAAGATAAAGTTTTTTGTTTGCCCTCATTAAAATACGCTCACTTGTTTTGAACTAGGTTCACGCCCACGCCTCAACTATGGTTGAAAACCAACTAAAAGTAAAGTTTTGTCGGAAGTGCAATAAATATGCAAATATGTATTGTTTACATGCATGAAATTGAAATTCTTGAGCACGGCGACGACGGAGCGAGAGATATCGATGTCCGAAGGGCGCGTGCGGGCAAATGTCGCGTATACACGCTTGTTGGAGCTGGCTACATCGCGGCAATACTGTGGAAAAACGATTTTAAACATCACTTACAAATTATAAACTACTAGCAGCACGTCCCGGCTTTGGACTGTACGATGAAATTACCGGGATAAAATGTGTGTTCGGAGCTTTTTGGCCACCTAACGGGACTTAAAGTTATTTCTTCAAATGATTGATATAAATCCATTAGAAGTGACATCAGATGGATCAATCATCGAGTAGGACCTCTGGAATCACTTAAAATAGTTGTAGGAACCTGTTTTTTCACAACCGCGAAGAAAATAAATAAAAACATAAAAATATTTGGGTTATATCGATAATTCACTATGCTGGATAATAATGTCGTTAAATTTAGTGAAAACTGCGATAAATTCAATTTAAATTAAGCTAAACCACAAACTTGGCACAATGCGATATATCGTTAGTACGAGTCAGTAAACTAACGGATTGATACTTGAAAATAAGATAAAAGTCAAAGATAAGATGTCAAACTAGTTAAAACGGAATTAAATTGACTTTAAACGACGTTTAGTCGATTTCTATAAACATTTATTTGTCTGCATGTCTAGTAATATGTTTCAACAGAGAATGAATTAAGTAATTGCAGTCGCTATCGGATTCTCCGTACGATTCACAAATCAATGTCTTAATAAATCTCAACATAAAGGAAAATAGATACACTTAGAAGCATGAAAACATCTTCCGGAAACAAGCTATATAAAAATCTGATAAAGTTGAGTCAGAAGTGCAGAACTTTGGCAAAATATGGGCATCGATAACCGTAATGTTTAGCGTCGACGGTAATAGATCACTCGTCCGAAGCGCTATTAATATAATAGCTATTTCCATAACATTCACAATAGCAAATACCATGTAACGCATTAGGCATGAATCTCAATGACAATATCTACACAGAATTAATGGTCCGTTCAACGTATAAATTTACACTTTTCGGCCATTTTTATGACGCATAGGGAGAAAAACAAAAAGGTTTGTTAACACACTTACTATGCTGTATAACATTATTTTTCCGATGATAACAAAATAAATCTACATTTCAATCTATCTCTGCAAATATAATAAAGCAAAATAGATTGTTTGTTTAAACGCGGTAATCTCTTAAAAATAGGGTATTCAAGACTTAATAAGGTTGGACTAAATGACTGGTGATATTTATACGCACAGCTAGTTCGAGTATGTAATGAGAGGTGCAACAGCCGCCTACTGTACATTATGCGTGATGATTCATGTTTTTCGGGAAGAGTGTTAAGTTTCACATTCAACCGTACATAAACACATAAACGCAAAATAAATTGGACGTCAGCCCACAGGAAAGTACAATCAACAAAAATAATTATTTACATTATCATGGAAAACAGCTTGCGATGTAAATATTTACCCGAAGCTTTCAGATGAAAATGAATTTCAATTTAGCTGAAACATTTGTGATAATTCGCATCAATAATAGAGACATTTTGGTTTCGTAAAAATATCTTTATAATAATATCTATCAAACTCAGAGGACAATACAATCATTGAGTCGTGGGTATGGCATGGCATATATTTATAGCAAGTGCATGGCATGTGCATAAATACTCTATTGTTGTCTCAACAATAGCTGCACATGACCTATTGCATAGATACGTTTATTGTATACAAAATACAATAAACGTATCTAAAATACTTTCAAAGTTTATAAAAACTCTACATTAAGTATCATACCTACGTGTTGACATAAGAACCGGAACTTTAGATTTCTTTTTAAAGTTCTCGTAGACATAGACATAATTTTACAAATAAACAAAAACATAATAGGTGGTCTGTCTGTCTTATAGCTAAAAACTTTGTTCCAAGCAATCTTTTATGGACTGAATTAGGTAACATGTCCCAAAAAATAGTGGGCTAAAATACTATAGATTGACAAGATATATCTCCAGTCGCAGAACTATTCATTTGCTAACATTGGAATTGACTTACATAGCTGATCATAGGAAGATTGAAGGCTGCGGCCATGCGGCCCTCGTGGACACACGTCTCTTGCGGTCCAATGAATGCGGACACATTGGCAGCCCACAGTGAGGCTACCTGTGGAGAAAAACACATTACTGGTAAGTGGTAACATTAACCATGACATTCAAATAAAATACTGGGTTCAAATAACCTCGTTAGAGAATAAAGATGAAATTATGCTGGCAGAGTGAAAAAGTGCTAAATGTCGATTAAAGTTGTGCATCAATGAAATAGCGGCTATGGGCTTACAACTTGTCACGTAGGTATGCTTATTATTTTGAATCAACCTAAATTGTTTGTTTAGTCACAGCACAGTGCAGTAGAGATTCTTATTGACGCTCAAAAACGAAGAGTCAGGAAATACCTAGTAGACAAATCGATTATATAAAAGGGAATATGTTAAGCAATTTGTATGAAATTAAAGGCAAATATCCGTTAGAGTTTTAAGTGCCTGTTAAGTATCCTTTAAAACGTTAAAGGTACCCATCGGAAATAGCAAACAAAAAAAACAAGCTCTCCAACCGTTAGGTTCGATTTTACTTCGGACAACCACTACAAAGCGACAGTAATTTAGTGCAAACTGGTTAAAACATAACCCAATTCTGCTTGACAACAAGTTGTAATAGTTTTGTTGAACCATAAACGTTAACTTTCCAGCCAGCGTCTAACTAAGAGCGGTCAACATTTTATATCCTTCAACTTTACGAGGCTGCAGCGAAAAACTGCGACAGAGATTTAATATGAAACAAAGATTTTACAAAAGATTCTCTATCTAACCATTTTGACGATAGTCTTTTTTCGTATCGTAAAACTAAGGAATATTAAGGCCCATTTCGCTACAGTGAGTGGTAAAAACATAACGACGCAATTTGCACTAGGGGATGGTGCGGTCATCAAATATAGAATTGATATTATCATTTCCATCAAAGAAACAGTAGGTAATTTATATAATGCGAATCGTCTGACGCAAAGTACATGATAATGTGATTTTTATGGTTTAAGCTGCCAGCGAGCTTTTGTGTTATATGATCTCTAATTATAGCTATTGTTGTTGCCCCTTTTTGGGTAACATTTACAAATTTGTCTTCTGTCATTCCATTACCCTTTGTTTGAAGGAGATAAGACGTTGACACTTCGTTTATTTCGCGTTTACACCGGCTAATATTGCGTTGAGTTTAGTTTACTGTCTGTAATAAAACTACTTCCGATACCTGAAACAGGGCATGGTAAATGTAAACGGAAATTGCTCACACTGTGTTTTTATAACGCAAAATGATCATCATCTATAGTTAAATCGTTAATTATTTTAGTAATTTATTACCGCAAGTGTAATAACAAATTTGCTGGGTGAAAAATCAGAGTTCTGGCATTCTGACGATGATCACACAATCAATGCCAACGGCATAATCAACGCCTTTGGAATATATAGTCATGATGATTTATCGTTTCGTTTTTTATTGGACATTTCTCTGACTACCCCATCTTCAAAGGATCTTAAAACTGCCTCAATCAGGAGAATTCCTACGTCTACCGCATCTTGGGAATACAAACGAGATCATATTTTTTCCCTCTTGGTTCATTAAAATTTTACAGAGTCAAGTTTTAAAATCTATCCGTAAGTCAATTCTAATGAGCTGTTTGCAGTGCTGAATACCTATTAGTATAATTCATATCATTGAGGGCGGTCGACGACGATGAAAGCAATTAGGCAAGCGACTTAGCTCTTTGGAATAATAAAGATGGGAGTTTCAATTTCACTAAGCCTGCTCTATAGAGACAGCCACTTACTATAGTGTCTTTATGTCACAACTAGGTGTAGGTAAGTAGTTATAAGTGTAGATTCCTAAGTATTTCATTTTGAAAGGTTTTTTACTATTAAGTAAGTATACGGGGAATTAAACTTACTTGCACGCATCTTCGCTCGCATGGTGCTGTATATTACAAGTTACAGCCAAATCTGTTCAGTAGATTTCGCGTGAAAGAGTAACAAACATAATTCTTTAAATACACCTAAATTTTCGGGTTTGCAATATAAATAGGATGTTCCGAAACAATCTTATATTATAATTCCAAAAAAATATTTAGCAATTCTACTAAACAGGCCTCCATTAGGATTAAGTACCTATCTATATACCCATACGATTTTCGGCCGTTACGATAGCTATTAAAAAAATAGGATTGGAATCACGTTTTTACATACTATTTACAGGTTGTTTTTAATATAATTTAACAAGCAACATTTTGTATTGTTAACATAACCGAAAGTTAATATTCATGATATTTAAGTTATAGACTCTACTTTGGTACTAAAATTTAAAAATAAAAGAATTACATAAGTACATTAATTTATCGATGTTCCGAAGGAGAACCAATTTCTACTAATACATAATGCCCGCTCAAGTGCATAGAGCGTGAGAAGATACTCTAGGTACTTAATAAAAGTATACCATACATGCCAGAACAATAGCCGAAGACTACGGTCTTTGTTTCAATGGAAAGTGGGCCTTAGCCATCTTAAGACGCACGTTCTTAGCAATGCTGATCCAGATTTACCTACTTCAAAAGCTTTCATTGAATCTTTTAAGGAAGATGGGTAATAAAGGTTTCATAAAATGGTAATGTAATGTCGGTAGGTGTAACGTTTCTCAGCGATAACATTTTACTGGCTGAGCGAATATCAAACCTTGCAATATGAGACTTGGTCTCAGTTACTTTGTCGGTTATCGGCCAGGTCCTGACAGGTTAATAAGTACTCATACGTAAGAGGGAACTTCAAAATTGCAGGTTGTCGTATCTATATTTTCAGGCAATGTTCGTGGATTATCTATTCATGTCTGGGAGGATACTTTTTCAGCTTTGCTAAAGAGGAGAGATAAGAAACATTTTTGAACTGCTGTGATCAGACAGCTTATAAGTTATGGTTCAAGTTCTACTCACCATCCCGCTCCCAGCATAAGCCTCTTTACGAGCTTAAGCTAGACATCAATCGTTTGTATGGATGTTTGTTACCCTTTTACGAAAAAACTACTGATCGGATTTGAATGAAACTTTGAATATACATGGTTGACGAACTGCAATAACACCTGGGTTGCTTTACCGGGTAAATACCACGCTAGCGAAGCTGCGGACAGAAGCTTGTCTCATATAATGCGATTAATAGATACGCGTAGGCCTGCAATGACTTTCCTGACCTATTTTTGATGTACTATGAGGAAAAGTAAACTGTAAAATTTCAATAACATTTGTCATAAATATTGTAGGAAATCATAAAAATAATATTACATTTTAAATGATAAATTTAGGTGATATTGGACTTTTATCTTTATTTATTTTTACAGCATGTTAACCAATGTTTACCAATATTGTAAATATTTAATGTTTCACTTCCTGGAAAGCGACAACAATGGTCATTGCAATAAGTGATTGTAAATATAAACCAAGTACTGAAATGGCTCAATAAAATAAATAAATGTATCTCTCTATCAATGACATGGCACAGAGTGAATCAACAATATGGAGGACATAGCACGGAGTAGGGTAGTTGTTTAGGCAGATTCAAATATTTCTTTTGAAATGCTAGCAAAATATTTCAAGTGGATGTGGGTGCCATCTGGAATTCGCAAAGTAGACTTGGGTCCCGCGATTTCCATTCCTTGCATTAACAAGGATAATACGTCAAGCTACGCACAGAGGGTGGTCACGTTATTGCCGACCTAAATCTGCCTTCCACTTTTACATAGAAATGTTCTTAGTTTCTACTTAAACGTAATGTTACTCACAACTGCTAGCACTACACTAATGGACTGTATATAGTTTGAAAGAGCATGTGGAGGTTACATAAAGTCTTCATTGTTTTAAACAACAAACTTCCGATGGCTGTTTTGTGTGCTACCTATGATGCGTAACGTGAAAAATTTTTTCGCGTCGAGTACTTAGGTCGTGATGTCAACTTTTTTTGAGATTTTTTCTCGACTCTAGTTTTATGACATTAGGCAAGATAGACAAAAAATAGAAGGAATAAATCACAGTTGCGTTTTGTATACTTATTTGTTCCAAGCACTCGACTAAGTTTAGTTTTCGGAGTATAGTTGAGTGATGATAAACATCAACACTTTTGCATTTACAAGTTTTTAAATTAGTGTGACACATCCGGAAAACTCATTATATTTTTGAAGAAAGCATGAGTTTCACTACCAACAAACAAAATATAGACACAGTTAGGTAGGGTATGTTTTCGGAGCAGTGACCGAGAATAAAAGTTGATGTAACGCAATTTGCTGTACAACAGTAAATTCTTCTACAAGATGCACCAGTTATCATGCTATGTTGTTCATTATGTGAACGCGAGCCAAGTCGATTGAAGCAAAGTAAATTAAGCTAATAAGATGCTCGGAGGAACAAGGCACGCGCTCCGGTTGTTATGGCGGTCATTGCGATGCATTCGAGCTTCAAGCTGTTTATCTGGAGTACATCCACTGAATCTTGGCAAGAACAAGTTCAAGCTTTTTAGTCAAATTCTAGTAAGCTATCTCAAAGAGTCCTGTACGACTCTTTGAGATATTACATTTAACTAAAGTTAATGACAAGTTAAGACGAGGTGTGTGCCTTACGGAAAATATTGCAGAAGAATGAACTAGAAAATACTATTGTTTGTCACTACATTCTTCTCTTTCATAAAAGAAAGCAATTAATTACTAGCCCCAGATAATGATCGTTCATTGAAATTGAATTCAGTCTTCTTAAGCTGCAATGTAAATTCCAGATGTCTGTGTTGATTGCTGTAGCTTCCGTTATAAATTGTCTCTTGTTTATTTGGCAGATAGTTTGTAAATACTTTATGCATGAGTTTTTCGTTCGAATGCAAAACTATAGCTAATTAATATTTCAGACGCATAGATCTGTCGGTTTAGTAGAGTTGGAACGATCACGACTGAGGATTTATGACCGGGCTTAGTGTCCGCATCCTCGATTCGATTACTCTTTAATTTATTCACAGGAAACAATCGTAAATTAGAGTCGGGCCAAAATTTTCAATTTATGCAATCGACCTGTCACATTAACCCATAAGTTTTAGGGTAGAAATACCGTACCTACACAAATCCCAATCAATAAGGTTGCTTATTGAATTGCTGAACCTATCTTCAATCACTTTTACTTTTCCTTAACAGTGTCATATAAGTTATTTCCTATCTTCTGTTATATACTTCTATGGATTCAATCTGTGCTCGGAACCTGTGAAAAAATAATGGGCAATGGGCACCCAGTGGCATCAACACCCAAGTAATTTTGCAACCGATTGGAAAAGGTGCCCCGATACCAAATTGGAATGCTTTTAAGATATTTATATTTTTATACTTTCTTATTTTAAGGTCGGAGCAAATGGCAAAAGCTAATTAATTAATGTTAATAGCACGCACCTGTCGAATGGAAACTTCTTCTTGGCCGTACGTCTCAGCGACTACGAAGTCTAGAGAATGGCCCATTGGTCCCAGTAGTTTTTCATTCACTTCATCAACCGCCATGGATATTGCTCCTGTTGAAATATTAAATGTTTATGAATATGATTTGTTTGCATCGTTTCTAGGACGACTGGTGAATGAATCGCTCATCTTGTTACAGTTCTTACTTTTACACTACATAGACAATCGTAAATTTTACTTTCGTTGATATATGAAGTGTAAATATGACTGTTTCATTTCTAGGTAAATCATTTAAAATTTATTTTCCAAAATATAACCGCTATGAAGCGATTTAATAAAGTGCGTGTACGCGTGCCAAGTGCTGGCATGTATTAATCTTTGTGGGTCAAATCTCGGCTTCGATCGATCTGGCAGTAAAATAAACAGAAATATCTTTGATCGACAACATAAGCAGATAATGTTATAGTTTGGTCTAGAAAATGATTATCAACAAAAGCCAGAAAACAAACCATCAGATCGCGCAAACTATATCAACACTATTAGCAAATAGCTGTGATCTAGGCCAATACGTAATTTTAGTGATAATGGATGTCCACTCGGTAGTGATAAGCCTGTCATTACAATTTTATTCAAGTATGGTTAGCAAAAACTCGCAAAAACATCTTTAGACAGTGAATTTACCTAGTATTGTATATACCTACCTAATAAGACTGTGTTACTGAAGTATTGATCTGCATGAGAAAAAAATGTAGGTAATGTGTAAAAGTTTTAAGTATAAGTTGATTTTTTGCTAGAATGGACTGTCGGTGGTTGTAAGCTATATCTTATCGCGGTAGTTTCATTAGTACACCCTGCAAGTTACCTGATAAAACAAGGCCTGGTCTAAGGTAGCTGTAGTCCCCAGGGCGTCTCTGTGAACCCGTTAGGTATCCAAGGGTGAATCTCTCTCCGTATGTGATATTTACTGTCGCTATGAGAAAGCAACAACTCCATAAACACTGTGAACAAATTAAACTCTGCATTATTTGACAATATTCTTCAAATCCAGCTTTAAAACTGTCTCGTGTTCTTTCCACCACATTTCCACGCTCATAATTTCAAACAAAACATCACAGCAACAAAATATTTTGGAACTAATAAAAGCAGCAAAAAATTTAGCGTGGAAGATAAACGAATACAAAAGTTAAGCCTTAATTTTAAATTTTCACAGTAGCAAATCGTTTGGAGAGCACGTGCGGCCAACATTTTTCCAATATTGTCCGGTCGTAAAGCCCCTCCAGTGTGGAAGTAGAAGCTTTTAAACGAACGCCTCCAAGCCTCGATGGCCTGAGTATTTTTATTATACAACTCATATTGCAGTTTCCATAAACATCCAATATGCTATTAAGCTGGGCTTGGCTTAATATCGTGGAAACAAACTTTATAATTAGAACAATCTCAAGTAGAAAGTAAAAAATATAGGACAATATAATTTTAATCCGTATTGTGTGTGTATTTAGCATTTACCTTAAAACATTATTCGTTTAAATTAATTTAGGTATGAGGATTTCGATTTAAGTATTTAAAGAAACCTTTGTAAAGGCAAATTAAATTTTAAGGAAACACATTGGATAGAGGACAGAATAACGTCTGTCAGATTAGTTAGTCTATTCTAAGAACATTAAAAGTTATATTGTGTTAGCATCCTTATGTGTGAATCCAAGTTGCTTGTCTAGTCGTTTTGTATAAACATTTCTTCGTGTAAACGTGTGAACTAAAGGTGTGTATTTCATTAGCCGAATATTACGCAATTGTATCAGTTGCATGGCGGGCACGAAAACTTGTTTGGCGAGCCGACAGGTTTACAAGTGCAAAGAAGATTACCTACCTATGTACCTACGTACACAAATTGTTTTACACGTGAAAGTACCTCTTTGTCACTGGCACTGCATTCGTTAAAGAATATAAAATTAAGTTTGGATTTTAGGCATTTAAATTTATGTTCAAATAAAATCCTTGTTTGTCCTCGGATCCAGCAGCTGTTACATTTTACAGTAAGTCGTTAAAAGTATTTTTTTACGTGTGTCACAAGCGAATCTGGGAACAGCTTTAGTAGTTCAGGGAAACACATAGTGTTGCAATTTCTGTGATTTAGTGAATAGGTACTCATTCAAATCATTCAGTTGAAAGTAAATGTCGCATTTGCTGACATTTTGCACACACTCTGGCGCTAGACGGGAGGGCTCATCCTGTACAATGTCTTTAAATATAGCACCCGTGGGAGATATTTATGTAACTATGACCGGGTTAAGTCAGTGGGAATCATAAATAGGATTATATGCTCATTTTATGCATTTAAACCGAATATTAAAATGAAACAAATAAACAGAGCTAGCTAAGAATATTTTAAGGTAGAGTCAGCAACAAACATCTATTAGCTAAACGGCAAGGCATCGAGTTTAACAAAGTGATTGTTTGTTTCTTCCAATAGAGCGTTTAATAAATACCGACCTATGGACAGGTAAGTATTGGTTTGGTACTAGATAAATTTCCTCGCTTGTCATTGATCAATGTTCGATAGTTTATCTTGTTGCAGCTGGAGAGTAGGTACTAGTGCTTCGAACACTCTATAGATCAAGTAAGTAAAGCATTCTAGAAGAACAAACATTGAACCTAGAGCACAACTTTACTTTAAAGTTTTTTTTTTATATTTAGGAACCGATAACATAGTGCCTAGCATTTATAAAAACGTAGATATTAGACCTTGTTAACCTGAAAATGCAAATTCTTCAAAGGTAATGTTTTCCTCAATCAACTACTCTACCACTAATTACGAAAATGAGCATGAACACAATTTTCCAATACACCGAAGAGGTCGATAAGAGTGCGATAGTGCAGCGCGGCATTGACATAGTTGCTGGTTGTCGCGTCACGTCACGTCGTCATAGCGTCAACGGCCCGAGCGACCGCGTGCGCAAGATACCTTTCCAACCAGCTGATTCCAAGAACATTTTTTAAATTTAAACATAAGCCTTTCAAACAAAAAACGTGTACTGCATCACAGCACAGACATAGTTTTTGTCATAGTAGTCTGTGTTCTTGTACTCATCACGTAATAGCGTCAATGGTCCGAAGGCATTCAAGCACAATCCTAAATCCTCTAAACTGCGCGGTTAAACTTTGTGTAAGGGTTAATTTGGGTAATTATTGGTCTTAAACGATAGTTTTAAACTTGAATTATTGCGGCGGTACTAGGTAGAACCAAGTTGATACAAATTAACTTCATCTTTAATTACCTATAGGTACCTATGCTTATATATAAGTAACACAATTAACAAATCATTGGACCAAAGCTATCTTTTCTAATGAAAATAACAATTAACTACAGGAATTATGTACTAGCAAACTAGGAAATTTAGCCCTACAATACTCCCTACTACTCTAATCATTAGGCGCAGTACTAGGGGGTCATGGGAGAACCTAAGACGAGATGGACATGTACCTAGTGTTAAAGGATATGGTGAGAGTTTCTGAAAACGACTCGAGGACAGCGAAGTGGAGAAAAGTTTCAGAAAACGGACTCCACTACCATATGGACCACATAGCTTGAAAGAAAGAGAGTAGGTATATTGTAACGTTCCAAGAACTTTTAGTTCTGTTCTGATTGTAGTTTTCAAGCTCTACATTATCCAATTAGATGGTAAGATCAAAGAAGCTTTATTAGCTTCTCGAGTCAGTAATTATCCGTATTCTAATAAGCTCGTGGCTAAATTCTATTCTATGCTAATTTTTGAATAGTAAATTAGTATTTTCCATGTATTTCACAAGAAAAAGTTAATTTGCATGCGCGTTACGAGACTGCCCGTTACCGATTGTGCCCTCATGATCGAAAAACAATGTCTGATCGCTGATCTCTTCATATGCGGGCGCGCCCGCGCAGCCTTCTTGTATTTGCGCGCTCGATACATATTAATGTCATGTTTAACATCGTTTTAGGGTTCCAAATGATAGTAGCTTTACGCCTTAATGCTGTACCACATAGAATGTTAATGAACAATTTTATTGACGAGTAGTTTTCTAGTGGTGCATTTTTGTAAGAATCGAAGTTGTCAAATACCATTTTTATTCCGTAACCTAGAAGTCCTCGCTAGGGGTTTAGATATAGGTAATCTTTCGCGACCAAGTTTTATTTTAGGCCATAGTTAAGCTCCAGGCGCGTCAGTGTAATCAAAAGTAATTGTGAAGTTAAGGTAAATTAGTAAAATACACAGAGTATATTAGCTATACAAGTGGCTACTTACTATTAGGTGCTTGTACTATCATATCTAGCCTTATGGGTCTTTGTTTGTATGGAACATGCATACCTCACCTCAATTTTGCATTTTTGCGTATGTTTGGGTGGCGATTGAATACTCATTTCCATGATCGTCACGTTGGCTCTGTCAATGCGGAGCCAATAGTGATAGATTTAGTTATTTCACTTTTAGTGCCATTCTAGTGATGTGCGAACATGTATCTAATCTAAGTACTTAGGTATTTAATAAAATTAGTCGAGTGCATCTAAACTTTAAAATGCGAATGAAAATAATATAAAATACCTATCTAAGTACTTACATACGAATGTTATTTAATAAATTTTAATGTTTAACAAGGAAGTTTAGACCAGTAATACAGTATCTAAATGTAATTAAATCAATGAGGCGATAGTCTTAATATAAATAATCAGTAGGTATTTTATTAATGTTTTAGAAAATAAGTCATACTTAAGTCGATTGGCAAAATAACCTAATCCACCTAACACTTTTTAATCTGTCATGGTTTTGAACATTTTAACACTTAAAATCCACCTAACCGTTTTCAACTACAGTGACTTGATTTTTGTGAAGTGAATTTTACGTTTTGAATTTAAATTAATAATTATGTTGAATAATATTGTAAGTACCATAAAATAATAATAATACTCAAATTCTAAATATACTAATTACTCAATAACAAAACATTTTATATTTAGGTATTTTAAAAGAAACTCACCAAAACTGACGCAGACATTTTCATTTTATATTTCACTTCACTAGAAAACCACTAATTACTTTAAGAAAGGCTGAATTCGCCATTTAATAACAACAAAACTATTTTGAACTCAAGGTTTGACTAATATATTATTTTCCCGCCATGTCGAAAAGTTTTCCCGCGATCGCAGTTGCTAAAAGCTCCGAAGCATGCGCGTCTTACGTGGTCCACAGACGGTTGCAAACTGACGACTCAACTCTCGCCAAATCGCACCATGTCACTTCAATGGTAAAGCTGAAATGTTATGTATGATGACAGAATGCGTCTGGTTCGTCACTCAAGCACTGCTTTCTCATGAGTCATCTGAATGCTTGAGGCTGCCGATACCGACAGGTCTCGAATATTGGGGTTTATACAGATTGGAGGACAAAGATTTACATCTTTTTTTAAAGAAACTACCTAGCACAGTTTTAGAGCCTTTGAGGCGCATTTAACACTTTCATTGTACCTATGTGCTTGGAAGTTTATTCTGACTGAGTGAACAAGTTAAGAACATTTTGAGGAACAGAAAATAGAGCAGCTACATTAATATTTGACCTAGATAATATGGAAGTTAATATATTTAATACACACAAATCAATTAGGAATATTATTCACTTCATCCTCGTTTCAAAATTTCGCTAAATTGTGAAGTTGACCATGGTGAGAGCTGTTTATCATAGGTAGGTACCTACCTATGCGTATGATTTATTATCTATAAGTAATTAATTTAAACTATTTGCGAAATTAACATATCAAGCAAGCCGTCAGTGTTCAGAACCAAACATGTATGAATGGGTAACAAACAGAATCGGAGTGCGGTCAAGGAGAACAGGCTCCTTACATTAAGTATAGGTATAGAAGTTGACGTAGGTATCTACATGCTCGATAAATATTATGCAAGTATCGTATGTGATAATTAGAGAACATACACGCTCTGCCAAAGCCAAATCCGAATCACATGAGATTTGATGACCTCCTTTTTCGCAATTTGCTAAGATACAGAGTTCATCGTAATCTCAAATTATAAAACTACTTTGCATTCGACTTTCAGCTCAAGGGCAATGGATAAGAGTATAAGACTCACTAAAATTGACCCTAAAATGAGCGAAATAGGGTCAATAGGTATACATCCGATAGGTCAGGTTTAACCGGTAAGTAGGTACTTATAGTAGTCTGTCGTTATTGTTTTTGCTTAAGGCTATGGCCATAATGATAAGTAATCTACTGCTTTGAATGATTAAGTGCTTTTTTTAATAGGGAAGGTATAAATATGAACCTTTATCAAGACACATCTAAATTAGCATCACGACTGTTTTGATTGGACTTTTAAACAATGTCAGCGAAATGTTTGAAGATAAAATAGAAAAATAACTGGCGTTGGATAGATACTCATTAATCACGCCGTTATCGTAAATGCTCTGAAATGTTGGGAGCTAAACCATCAATAAAAAGTTCAGGAAACGATCTAAGTTTCGTCATTATTTAAACAACATCTGGTAACAATTGGCGGTTAATTAACGCGCCTGTAGTCCTTTAAAAAGCCGTGTTGGCTAAGTGGATTGGTACTTCGACTTTCGTTCCGGAGCGGAGGTCGTGGGATCGAATCCAGCCGTGTATCAATGGACTTTTCGTGTCGAAAAGTTTATATGCGCTTTAACACGAACTTTAAACGGTGAAGGAAAACATCGTGAGGAAAACCGCGGCTAGTCAGTCCCACACGTATTGACCATTGTCTTTCCTGTGGATATGGCCGGCTATGCTGAGAGGGTGGTTTAGGTGCTGGGCAAGCCTATTTCATCTCAACAATGTCCCAGGCACTACAGTGTCCCGAGTGTAGGCAAAGATTGCCTCCTGACGCTGTATAAATCATCTACTATAGATGCAAAGGCCTGAGTTTGTGGTCCTTTACAGTTAGGGTATCAATTTGGGTACTTACAATAAGGCAACATGCATGTTCTTCTGTTTTCTTTTATTGTTTTTAAAACAATACATTTCGTATTACATACTCTTAACTTAATAGTATAACTTTATCACTTCACCAATGAAACACTATAACGGTGTTTATTGCACTTTCTGTAACAAAAATCAATCATTAGATAGGTAAAAAAAAATAAGAGGTAACCTACAACTGCTCCCGTAACATGAAATTACGTGTACAAGAGCTAAATTTGGCATCTTTTCACGAAGACTACGAGTACCTATTACATTAACTTGCTACATTTTTAATTTATAAGCATTTTGCTTTATTCTCTAGTATGGTAATCTTAGTCATGCTACGCGGCAGCAACTTTAGGTATACAAAAAGCTCACCATAGTGATTTCAGGAAATATTGTGCTGAGATTGAAGTTTGCTCGCGACGTTATTGGAATACTGGCTATCGACCTGTCAACGTTGGGACCCACAGTCTGCATATTGGAAGGCATCAAATGACTGTTGAAGAAATCTGGTTGATACTGCGAATGCATCTGGTTACTGACGTAATTCGGGAATGGCAACTCCTCTGTCATGAAATTCGGGTGTCTTTTATTAGGAGGTTTGTTTTGCCACAGAGGATGAGAGGGTTCGCTCCATTCTTCAACGTCGTTATTAAGTTTTGTCCTTTTACTTTGATACTTTTTACTCGATTCTTTTTTAGAACATTCGAGCTTGTGTTTTGCTGCAGACTCTCGACGAGAACTCTTGTAATTTGAAGACATTTTATCGGTGTGGAGTAAAGGTGGATTGTTCCTCATTTTGAGCTCTTCGTACTTATGGTTCGCAAAGTTACACTCAGATGATTGATTGTAATCAATAAATTCACCAGGAAAAGGACCACTTGAGTAATTACTTGTCATTAAATTGCTACTTCCTGGCATAAAGTTTGAATAGAAGGAATTGGACAAAGTGTTTGTAGTGGCGTTGTATAAGGACGTCCCTGAAAACTGCTGCCCCGTGTAACTATTATCTGAGTAATCTATTATGGGAGGGAAATGTGATACTTGGGCAACGCTGCTATCTTGCGTTGTATGGAAGTCGTTATATTTCTGAGGAGGCATCAGAAACTTGTTGTTTTCTTGTATTTTTTGAGTACAACTTCCGCCGCGTAACAATGCCTCTGCGGAGTAGTTATTTTTGTGAGTATTCTTCTGTGTATTCTTATCAGGTTTGTTTGTGCTTTTGGGTTTGTTTTGCGAAAACTGAGCCATATTATCGTAGGAATGTGACAATTTTGAATTATTGAAAATATAAGGCTGAGATGCTTGATTTTCAATGCGTGGCGGCATCGGTTTTCTGTTATTTTCATTTGAATAATGCGAAATGTTATGTTTAGTAACAATTGGTTTCGAAGATTCTACTTGAGTTGGTTGATACCGAGCTGTAGCATTATCGCTTGAGCGATTCATAAGTTGAGTAACTGAAAAGAAATTGCTACAGTTTTGTAAATCTTGTTGGGGAATAGTTCGAGCAGTCGGATCTAAGGTTTTCTTTTTATCGTGTGGTCCAAGCGCTAAATCTCCGACTAAAGTAGGCAAATTGATTGGAGGCGGGTCGATACTGATTTCAGTAGTTCCTAATGGCCTCGTTGATGGCCACACTTGGAATTCTTCTTGTGCTGGCTGTGTAGAGAAGTTGTGCATTGATATCGGGAAAAAGTTATTTGTCTCGTTATTGTCATTTCTTTTTGATGTATGGTCTAAATGATTATAAGCAATTTTGTGCGACTCTTTCATTTCGGGATGCATAGGATTGTACGCAGGTTGCATAGGTCTGATTTCTGATGTCATCCAGTTGATATGCATTTTACTTGGTGACTTTTTCGTATACTTTTCATTTGTTTGATGAGTCATGACGTTATTGGTGGGTTTAATTCTATTGTCAACACTGGTCTCCGAATTGCTTTTTAAGTCGTAATTTTTAGTATTATTGGTTTTCACATTAGAAATACCTTGAACATTTTCTGTAGGTAATAGATAGTTTTGATGTTTAGTTGGCAGAGTTTTAGACATATTTGAGTTGTTGTAAAACGGTTCTTCCGACCACAAGTTATGCTGTGAATAAAAGCTTGTAAGTGTGTCAACGAATGATGAGTTTGTCTTATTTGGGACGCTATCTTTTTTGTTTGATGTTGACACCAAAGGCACGTGGAATTCTGGATTGAAGGGGTTGTAAGATGAGGTAGAAAACGGTGTTGAAGACGTTACAGTCGTGATGTTGTCTTTACCAAAAGTGGTATTAGCAGTACAACTGACGAAATCAAAACTTTTGTGCGACCAGCCAAGGTCTATGTCGTATGTTAATCTCGAAGATCCAATTTTCATTACATTGTTGTCATCTATATTTGAAAAATCTGGTTTATTTTTGGAAGCATATTTTTCCATGGCACAAGGGTAGAGGCCGATTCCGTTGAAATCATGATTCGAAGATATACTGCTAGTGCTGTATATTGTGTTTTTGACTGTGTTGAATGGATCATTTTTATAAAAGATATTACTATTAGCTGTGTAGGTTACTGGTTGCGATGTCGTAGGCTTGGGAAGAGTACTTTCAAAATCCAACCCAAATGTATTATCTGACAACGTGCAAGTAGGTAAGGGCAAAGAAGGCATAGGTAGATTCAAAAATGGATTTTCAACTGAAACACTACATGTGGTTACTGAGGTTGAAATTTTTGGTTCTATTACTTTAGATACACTGCTAGTATATTTGGGCTGTTCGTTTTGTTTGCTCGCGGCAGAAGATACAACTGTTTTATTGGCTTTCATTTTGATATGATCGTTATTAGTTTTGTCAAAGAACATGGTAGATGTAGCAGGTTGTTGGGGTAATATTTCACTTTTTTTCTGCGCAATGTCTTTTGGATTGGACAAGACTGAGGTTTGGGGTTCCTCTGCAGGGCTATCGGCTCTATTGCCGCTGACTAAGGGGAATGACATGAGGAATGCAGCAGTAGGCGATGCAGCCAAAAACTCTTCGGCTAATTCAAGCCGCGCATTTCCACCATCCACAACATTATCTAACGTTGTATCAAGCATATTTGTTATTTTGTTTTCTTTTTCCTTCTCTTGTGGACCACTTTCTTTCTCTAATACTATTTTATCGCTCGTTTTATCGACTTCTACGGTTTTAAAAAAGTCTTTGTCATCTGGTTTAGCTGTGGTTTTTGTTGACAAAACTATTTTGATGGATGTTTTATTAATGTTTATTTTAGAGGCGTCAGTTGTTTCAAGTGGTTCAGTTTCCTTGGGTAATGAGATAGACTTATTATCCTCTGTATTTATTTTAGTGTTTAGTGCATCACTCGGTATCTCTTTTTCAGCCGGTGCCACTAAAGGCGATTTACGAGCTTCAGCTATTGTAACAGGAGCTGTTTCCATCACCTTCCTATTGACATTGTCCTCATTAACTAGTTTTGCTGTTTTCTTATCCTTTATTTGCGGTTCATCTGATTTGGATTTGAGTGTTGCATTATTTCGAACTAGCTGTTTTTTCTTTAGTGGTGGCCTAGATTCCTTATTTGATTTTTTACCCTCAGATTTTAACCTAACATTATTCTTCTTTGGTCTATTTACCGATAGTGGACGGGAGTACGCCGATAAGGGCAAAATATTGACCATAGTAGTTTTAGTGATATCACCACCATTTCTACTGGCAAAAGGAACTACTTTGTTTACTGCTTGTAAATTGTGATCCACTACAACAATAGTTGGGGGCATGGATGGTATTAGAAATGGTCTTTGTGGGAAAATGTAAGGTGTTGCTGGTAAAACGACAAATGTGTTTTCTGGTACTGAAAAGAAAAAATAAATTATTTACAAAAATGTTCAAAAACTGCGAAACAAGCAAATTTAGCATGATAAGATCTAAGAATAAAAAGTGAATGGATAGTTTTCCTGTAATGCATATTATAATGGCTTAACGAATTTCTATATTTTAACTAATAAACTTCTTGCTTTTTATTTTCATTGACAAGAAAACATTACTAACCTTTCTTATCAAAGACATTGCATCTAGGTAATAATGTTGGCAATTTAGGTGCTGGTGCTTTTGGCTTATCTTTACCAATTACTTCTGGTTTACTTCCATTGTCAGCTGTGTCTGGTATATTTGGAAAAACTTTGGCTTTTAGGCGGGCTTGTTGAAGTTTTTTCTTCTTATTAAATTTTGCTTTACTACCTGCTGAAAGAAGAATTTTATTCTGTTAACAGCTGCACAAAACTGTACTTTAAAGAAAGTACTGTACTTTAAAGAAAGTACAGGATTTTCATCAGTTGACTCTTTTTTAGTCATGTGGATTCCGCATTAGACATTATTGTCAAGTCTAGTACAGGTAAGTTCTATTTGGGAAATATGAACATACTTACTTTTCTTATTTATTCCAATATACACTTGTGTTGATGCATCTTTTCTTTCTTTTAAGTTATCCAGTTTTACTTGAAGGGCCAAAATCTCAGCCTCTGTGAAAAAAAAAGTATTTGGAAACATCATCATCATCATCATCCACAGCCTGACTTAACCCACTGCTGGGCCTAGGCCTCCCTTAGTTTGTGCCATCCACTACGATCCTGCGCCAGTCGCATCCATTGTCGCCCCGCGACGTGAACTATGTCGTCGACCCACCTCGCCACCGACAATTTGGAAACAATTGTGGAAATTCAAAAAGGTGTTGTACCTATTGCAATAGACTATGCCATTTTAAAGTCATACATTGATTTTATTTTGGATCTTACAATCATACACATTATTGAGGTAAAAGTATATGAATCTCTAGCTAGGATGAACCATTCTTGTTTCTGTGGGAATACCTGGGTCAAAAGTAGCCCATGTTTATTTCAAATTTTAGCCAAACCTTTCCAGTAGCTTTTGCGTGAAAGAGCAACAAATATACCTACCAACGTCCTCACAAATTTTTGTGTTTATAATTTGTGGATGAAAAAAAGCAAGAAGCTTTTACTCAAAATAGCACTTACTGAGTTGTGTTTTCTCTATGACGCTGTTTGTAAGGCATACAATAGCTTTCTGCACAATTTCAACCTTAGGATACTTTACATTTTCACTCTTTTCTCTATCAGATTCTTTGCCCGTTACATCATTCGTTTTACTCAGGGCCTTCACAATTTCTCCAAGTTTACTAATCGCATCATTGAATTTATTTCTTCTTTGACGCTCCCATTCTCGACACTGACTGGAAATGCATGAAAAATTACGCTAGAATTAATGAGTTAGAACTGAAATGTGTGTGTTTTATAGGATAGATTCTCGACGTAGTTTGTAGACACTTTCTAAATGATTATAAATCGTCCGGAAAAGCAGGAACGAAAACAGTGATCATACCTTTGATTACGTTGTTTGTTTGTTATTTCCATTTTTACTGTTATGTACCTATCTGTACATTTCTCTAATCACATTATTATGCTAAGAAATTTATAGAATATTATCCTAAAGAGAAATATATATCAAATTAATGAAAAATTTGGTTAAAGTCAGATCTTCACAAACTTTAATCGCTTTTTTTTTTATCAAAACAGCAGGCTGCTGTGCTGGTGGTTGGTGCTGGTGCAAGCAAGGTTATTTCACATCACAACACATTATTAGTACGTTAAGCCGGCTGTACACATGGGGCCAAGGTGTTGGGCCAACGTTTGAGGCAAAAATGATGTAAACCAAGATTCCTGTTTACACATTGGCTTACTGATCATTCTGCATTGGCGCTTCAAAGAAGATGGACGTAGAAGTTCTTGCAGCCGCGGCAATTTATTTATACAGTGCGTTTAATTATTATTAAATTAAAATATTTGAAAAAAATAATAACAAAATAATAAAAAATAAATAATAAAAAAAATAAACTAAAATGTTGCTATGGGGTAATTATCACTGTATAATTATATGCAACTAATTAATACTATGTCCATACTAACTTTATGTTAATATTTCTTTGTTTTTAGAGACTATGAATCAAATATATAATTAATATATATATAATGAATAATAATATAATGACTATGAACTGAACAAGACACCAACGTGTGAACGCTGTTTGCGGAGCGCGCCAAGATCCTTTGATGTGTGCACTAAAAACCGACACTATTCGGATGGCCTGCCAATGTTGGCGCCAACTAGACCAATTAAGCCAACACACCGCCAAGTAGCTCTCTACACGTTGGCCCAACACGTTGGCCCAACACCTTGGCCCAATGTGTACAGCCGCCATTACGTTCTGTGATCACAAGCTGCAAAGATGATCGAAATCTGTCAATGAATGGAGTGGTTGACATTGACAGTGACATAAAAAAGAAGAATTTAAGTTTCAAATTCATAGGATAGAAAAAATTCATTCATAGGATATAAAAAAAGGGAATGCGGATAATTCGAATTATTTCGATGGATAATAAAATTAAAATAACAAATTAAGAAAGATAAAGCATATGTGTCAATGTCAATGTCACTCACATCACAACTGTCAATTCTGTCAGTGCCAAATAGGTGAATCATTCAATCATTTGCGGATTTCCATTTTTTTAGTTTCCGTTCCATCCATTCCATTGCTTTGCTTGCTGCCTCAGTTAATGCTGCGAAGTTTTTTCAATTTGTTTTAGTTTTCTTGTAATTTAGTGTACAAAATATAATAGAATCAACCCAAAATGTCGCTCTACCCTTCATTGGAGGATATGAAAGTAGATACCATGGCTAGGGCTCAGATGGCCCAATACCAGGCTAACGCAGCGCCGCCACCCATGTACGGTGCTCCAACGGCGCCACCGAGCGCTCCAAGCGCTCCAGGTGCTCACATGTACCCTGCTCTCGGGAATTATATGGGACTTGAACTGTCTGACGATGTTATTGCCCAGAATATGCCCGAATATCGAGTACAAACGGTAAGCTTTAAAATTTCACAATTTATTATGATTCATGCCCAATAGTAGATCCACAAATAGCTTTAACATTTTCCTGTAAATATTGAGCAATAAATGAATGATTTGGGTACATGCTAAATCTACTGCATCTATGAGTTAATTATTGTCCTAATTATTAATTACTAACAACCAACAAAGGATTGCCCTACTTTCGTTGATGAGTCAGACTATGTATAACTCTTCCTAGATATAATAGATATTGAAATTGGCTAATTCCAGGCCATATTAACATTTCTAAGGTTTACATATAAACTAAACTTGAATAGCCTTGTCATAAAACTGTAAATAAACTACTTTGTCATGTTCCATTCCCATCCCCAGTCCCATGTTGAATAAAAATTTGAAAACACAATCTATTTCAGGTGCAATCAACTGGAGCTGTCACTAATTTAGTGGCTCCATTGTCATCTCAATCTCTGACTTTGCAAAAGGCTACTGTCACTCAAGCTATTAGACAAGTAGTCCTTTGCAAAGACAAAGATGGCAAGTGTGGCCTCCGCCTTCACTCCATCAACAGTGGACTGTTTGTTTGCTATGTTGCCGCCAATAGCCCGGCTGCTTTGGGAGGACTTCGTTTTGGTGATCAGATACTTGAGATCAACAATCGAGCATGTGCCGGCATGACAATGGACCAGGCACATGGTTTGTTGAAGAATCTTCCTGTCAACGGAATTACTCTTGCTGTACGAGACAGGTATGAATTTATCTGTTTGGTTATTGACTTGACCTCTCAATGACACTGCACAGTTTATCTATCAATGTAGGCTATATTATGACATATTTATTTGTCACTTGTGCATGTTTGCACTCATTTAATAGATTTTGCAGGAAAGTGCCATGTTATCAGTATAATGAACTTGTTTATTGCAACTATGTCTCATTATTCCAATTACTTTCCAGGCCTTTTGAGAGGACAATCACCCTTCACAAGGATTCTCTGGGTCATGTTGGCTTTCAGTTCAAGGAAGGCAAGATTGTTGGCCTTGTGAAGGACTCTTCTGCGGCCCGGAACGGAGTCCTTACAGACCATCAGCTATTGGAAGTAAACACTATCAATGTTGTTGGGATGTCGGACAAAGACATATGCCATGTTATTGAGAAGAGCCCGCCTATTGTAAACATTACTATTATTCCGAGCTACATTTATCAACACATGATACATAAGTGAGTATTTGATACTTGTTTTGTCTGATAAACAAACTTTATTATATTACATTTTATTTGTGTTGCAGTCATTCTTTAAGATCTAATGTTACCTTAATAATGGTTTGAATAATAAGTGAGAAATATGTTGGCATGAGTTATTCTTTTGATATTTAATAAATTATCAAATATAAGATGTTTTTTTTTTTAATAACATATTGTTAGATATATTTTTTCCATCACATGATTATCTAAATGTGATTTTTAATTTTCAGGATGTCCACAAGCTTGTTCAAAGGATTGGACCGCACTCCAGCTGTTTAATGTATGTCTGTCTGCACATTTACTTTCACAAATCACGAATTTATTATATCCAACACACAATTTTTAAACACCTTTATTCAAACAGATTGTTATTAATATTAATTCAATGAGATTTTAATTAGTCGAAAATTGTAACTTGTTAAAGTAGAAAAATATTGATGTTGTGCATTATCCCATTATTAATTCTGTGTATTTTTCATTCAATTTGATTGTATTGTTACCAAATATTTGTAAAATTATCATTCAAAATTATATAAGCTAAAACCTGCGTGATATCTGCACCCATCCAAGTAAGTGATAAGTTTGCCATATAAGTATGTTATTTTTATATTTTAGATTTATTTTAGTCAGTTAAGGGCTGTGAGATATCCTGAATGACATGAGGGTGAGGATGAGTTCACTGGAAACAATTTAAATTTATTATTACAAAATTTCAATATGTTTTATCTACATTGAGACGTGACTTGAGTTTAGTACCTAATTATCTATGATAAATTTAATTAGATTCGATAAAAGAACAACTGGATATTTTGATTGGGTTTTCCTGTTTTAAATAAAATGTGAATCATTTTATTTAAACAGGAAAACCCAATTATCATCATCATACCGACCTACTCTTTCGATATTTTTTCCTATTTTGTGCTTTATATTCTAGCTTTATATTTATCGCACGTATTCCATCATTGTGTAAAATTTCATGTGTGTATTCAAACGCATTGCGATAATAATGCACTTTATTAGCACTAGTAAAGGCTGAAAACAAACAAATGTATTGTTTCCTTGTGTAATGGTACCTAAGATGGTGTGTGCCGTGCCGTGTGACGTTTTGTACTGCAGAAAAGTGGTTATCTTCTACACGGTGCCAAAGTATTTGACTTATTAATCATAGGATAAAAAATGATTATTTTAGAGTTAGTCACAAATAATGAAACAATAGTTACTCTGATATTACGTTCACATTCCTACATTTTTAATACCTGCCTTTTTTATATTCAATAGTTTGTAATTAAATGTTAACTTTTTAAACATTGACATGTTTTTTTAGAGCTAGCTGTATGTAGGTACGATATTTGGAAATTACCACAAATGTTTTTTTATCCATGTTACAATATTAATGTAGAAAGTATAGAATGTATTATAATTGTAATTCATTATAATATACGCCCCATATTTATTAGATAATAAGATCTGAATAAAGCCAAAACGTTCTAAGTTTTCCATTTTATTTAGGTACCTAAATATACCCAACCTGTTTCACTGTTCGTAATAAACTACAGAAATACTTAGATACTTATCCACAAAATATTTTAAATGTTACAACATCTATCTATTGAGTTTGCTAGTTCGTAGTAGTAGGTAAATAGACTTACCTTTTAATAAATAACATAAAATAAAACAACAGTTTAAGTAATATGGTGTTAAAAATATTTTTTCATCAGAATTTAAGTTTTTATTTGCCTAGAAATTATCTTATTTTAATCAAGTCATAACTATAATTATAAAGTCATGTGGATTTTTAAGGCTAATAAGATAAATATATCTTGGCCTAATAGTTACATATCTTAATTACATTCTTTTTCATTCATTCATAAAAAATAACTAATTGCTACACAAAATTGTAGTAATAATGATTTTAACTTTTTGCGTCTGATTTGAACCTTAGTCAGCTATCAGTGAGATAGGTTTACATTGGTTCATAATCAAAAAGGGCTTTTGAAGCTCCAATCCGGCTTAAGGATCAGTTTAGGGCACGACCATGATTTCGGTATGAAGAAGCTGTCGTCTTCCGATGGAGGACAGTTTTTCCGAGCGAAGTATTCCATCGGGTATAAACTCCAGAGCATGCCTGTAATAAAAACACTCAGAATATCCATATTATCTATACTAATATTATAAAGAGGTAAAATTTGTTTGTTTGACGGAGGTAATCTCCGTAACTACTCAACCGATTTCAAAAATTCTTTCGCCTATGTGGAAGAATGGACTGTCGGCACAGAATAAAGACGGGTCGGGATGGTTATAGGCTATATTTTATCCCGGTAGTTCAATCAGTGTATGGACGATTCCCATGCATACTGTCAGGACACGGTCGTTGTCCGTCGTGTAAAGTTTTAAAGGTATGGGACGGGCGATACGCAGTCACGGCACTAAGGCCAGTACCTTGTGACCTTTGTAGCTCATTCATTTAATTTTCTACTTTACCTACGGCTCGGCAACTGTGCCGTGACGGTGTGCATATCAAAAGAGACTAAGATACTTACCATTTCCCAAAAAGAATGAGAACCACATAAATACATTCAATGCATTAGGGAATCGCTTTCCAGTGGTTGAGGTCAATGGCATCATCATGAGTCCAAATACTCCGAACTGCATCAGCAGAACTGGATAGAAGAAGCCGAAAGACAGCGCTAGCACAACCTCGTGGGCAATGGCTGACACCTAGAACAAACAATATAGGTAGGTAGTAGGTACTCGATATTTCTTGAGGAAAATAAAATTATCTATGTAATAATAATCTAAAACTTAACAACTATATTTTATAGATAAAAATTACGCCTTAAAAATACAAAAACCCAACCTTTACCCATAGATTAACCTCTACACTACGAATTGTGTTTCGGTAGGTAGGTACACCAGGAAAAGTATTCACGAAGTCGGTAGGTAGGTACATATCTACTTCTAGTCACGCATGAAGTAAAATGAAAAAGTTGGAATTACCTTACTGTCGTAGGTAGTCGTATAGTTACTTACATAAACTTATATACCTAATCATTTACTACAGTAAAAACGATGTTACAAATAGATATCAATTTTTTTTCTCGTTTATAGGTATCTCTACCTATTTGGCTATAGTTGAAGAGAGGCTTTTTTTTTTTGGACTTACAGCGAAAACCACGAAAGTAGAGACTGCTCGGCCGGCCCGCGGCGCAAGCGGCATGTAGATGTGGTCCCTCAGCCAAAAGTACACCACGCGGTTCCACAGCCTGAAGAACCGAGAGAATCTGGAGACGGTCCACCAATCCTGTATGGAAAATGCTTATTTAAGTAAGTATATTAAAATTATAATTAAATTCGTTTATTAATTCAGATAACAAATAGATATTACTCGTAATCCTGTGTCAGTCCACTGTGACAGAGGCCTTCTATTTTTCAACACCGGTCTGAGCCAAACCGCAGTCTGACTTGGTACCTAGTAAAGCAATGATCGTTTTGAAACTTTCATTGTCAAGCTCTTTTCTCCGGGGTTTGCCATGAAGAACACACAGGGTAACCTTTTCTATACGAGATGGTAGGTGAATGCCTCTGATACTACATTTTTGAAATAACTCGTTTTATATCCAAGTCAGACACTTACCCAATGTGAGCTGTGATTTTAGCGAGCGAGGCTTTGGAGTGTTTCTCTTATCATTCACATTTTATCGAAACTAGATGCCAACAAATAAGCAGCTTCCCCTTGAGCCCATAAACTTATAAGTTCATTATTGAACAATAGGATAAGATTAAAATACCTAGTAAGTTTAGAAACTTGATTTTAAATCCAATAAAATCTTCTAAAGAGACTCTACGAACTGCTACGAGCTGCTACGAAAGGCTACGAGTTTTCACATTTAGCATCACGTCATGTTTTATAATTTTTTTATTGTTAGTTTTTTATTAGGTACGCCTACCAAGTATTTGGGTTCTAAAATAAATAGTGATAGTAGATTAACAAACCTCATAAAATAGTCTGTCTCCGAATCTCAACATCTCAGCGAAGGCGTTGCACCACGCATGTAGTAAGCAGTAGAATCCGCACAGGAAGGAAAGCACTCCTGGGAGGACACAAGCGAACATTCCTCTTAAAACTGTTCCCACTTCGACCTAAAACACAGAAATCCATGAAGATCCCTACTAAAAGAACTATCCTATTGTCCCATTCCTGCTATGCTACTAAGAATTTAACGGGACAGTGGTGATACAACACTCGTAAATTTATTGTTTTTCTGTCCGCTTTATAAATTATCAACTTTTCTATCGTATAACAGACTCGTCGAAGACTTTGCAAAGCGGAATTTTAGACCCATTAGCGAAGTTAGAAAGCTGACAGTAATTTGGCCAGATGACTCTGTCCTGGCTCCTGATCGTCCTCTTTGAAATACATAAACAAGAAATTGAAAACATTCTAACAAATATTTACTTTTCAGCGGGTTTAAAATGTATAATTGTATATGAGTACCTGAGTACCTACCTATATTAAAAGCTCTGTTGGAGGCAACGGGCTACAAAATGAGAAATCGTTCAAGTGATTGGTGCCGGCGCGAAAACATTGTTTCAGAGCTCACAGTGATTAAATATACCTACAAATATACTATACTATATGTGATAATGTGATAAATACATTGAATTTGTTGTTAGTGAATTGTGTCGGCCGCACCTTGATTTTTCCGCGTAAAGTATCAATCTTGGCTTGAAGCAGGTGTGGCTTCCTAAACCAAATATCCTATGATGTAACAGGTCATATAGCAGACACGAATAATGGTGTATGTTTGTATTGCTTCACCTCACGCGAAACTGTCGTAACGCCTAGAGGAAGATTGTACAGAAATAAATTAACCTTCCCATTTTAGTCTATGGACCTACTTACATTGTAACGCTTTTTGATTTGTATCAAAAGTGTAGCCTTGATATTATAATGAGGTATAAAAAATTACGTAGGTATGTTACAATGTAAATAGTGGCTTTAAATGCCTACTTACGCTTTCTTGCTTCCCGAAGTCCGACCAGTTGGGCAAAATAAAGCGCTCCCACAGAAAAGAGTTATAGAAAATAATCGCAGCCACTTCCACGAAATGTAACAGTACCACTCCCCACCTGATGCATTTTGTCCTGGAAATAAAGTGGAAAACGTGAATCGTAATGGCTCCACACTATGCAAACAGATCAACGGCTAGTGTGTGGCAGCTAATTTATGAGCCAGCCTCACGCGACTTCCAATTTATTATTTGAGCGGAAGAGATGTACGACTATCTCCTCCCCTATAATACATAGATTTCCTATTTCAACATTTTCCTCAACAGTAATTAGATATGCACAAAACAAATGGAATCGAGATAACATCTATGTAGGTTTATTTATGGGCTCGTTTTTGGCTTTCAGCCTCACAAATCACGACTTTCTGGGTCGAAAGTTTCGGTAGTAAAAACACTGTAGGTACAGCTGTTGATAGGTATTTCAATGGGAATAAAGAATACCTACTTATTAGGTATACTTGGTGACTAGGCGAACTTCGTTTCACCATGGTTATTATTATCATTGTAATAGTTTCTGAGAAAAGCCTCGGACGAACGGACGGACGGATAGACAGACCGAAACAATTGTTTACTTCTGAACCCTAAAAAATGGGTTAAGCTCAGCAATTAATTACTGCGAATTCATTTGTGAATTCAAGAATACCTACGTACCTGGGATATTGATCTCTGAACAGCAATGTTGGGGCAAACAGAAAGTACATGTAATGCTTGAAGGTGGGAAGAGGCAGACTGTTCGTGTCGAAACAGCGGGGTCCACACGACATCGCTGCTGCGTGGATTTTCATCGCATAACGAAACTGAAATAAGTAAAATTACAGTTAAGTTCTCATCTTAATTAAGTACTCGTACATAAAAAATATAAGCTAAGTATACATATTCAGTAAAATCAGAATTATTGCAATATCACAATAGCCACAATAATCCATTAAGATTAGTTAAAATCACAAAATTTGTGATAGAAAAAAATATGACACTTTTACCACTATGCCTATACTCGTATAATATTGTCTTTAAAAACAATTCATCTGTCGCATGAAACATTGTAAAGTTATTATCCTAATATCATAATACAAGTACCTAATAAGTTTATTTACAGGTGAGCTCAAAACTTAATTAAATTCTTTGACTAAACTTTGTTTAATAGCGGCTTTCAAAGTCTAATTAAAACAAAGTTAGAGGTCGTTCATTTACCTATCAACTCGTTTAATATTTCAATCGCGTTGAACAATTTTTAGGTGGGTAGGTATTTTTAGAAGAATGCAGAAGAATGTGAGTTTTCTCATGTACTACTAAGTGGTCGTAGACGGTAGGTACCTAATAAACAACTTAGTTTGAAGCCACTTTAAAATGTTGTAGATACCTACGGTGTCTTCTGATGATTCCTCTTCGTGCCACTGTTAGCACAAGCTGGTAGAACGACGTGGAGCAATTCGTAATACCTACCTTGCAAACTAAATAAACAATACTTCATTGTAGATATTTATCTGATTCAGTGTGTTAGTTTTAAAAGTTGTTAACCCTGATTAACAACATCATAAAATTGGGTTTGATTTCCCAGATGTACCTAGACAAATTTAGAACGCAACAATTGGTTTCTGTAAAAAAATCCTGAATTTATAACCATTACGATACACACCAACACGAATGTTTGCTTGTACCAAAATTTAGAAACACACTTCATAACTTTACTGTTCTACTAAAACCATCAAAAAAAAAAAAACAACCGAATTAAAAAAAAAAACTTTTGAACTATCGAGACTTGGAAACATTTTAAATATTGTAATCATTTTATTTACCTCGAAGTTACAGTCACCGTGGTCACGAGTAGACTGTTGAAAAAAAACGAGTGACTAAGAATATTTGTAATAAAAAGCTGAAATGAGAACAGAGGCAATTCCAAGTACAATAAATACAATCTATGGAGTGGTAAACATTAACCCCGCGTGAACCTGAAAGTAACGGTGCTAATTGGAATGAATGTGTCCTGAAACACGAGAGGTCTCTTCAGAGCCGTGCCTCGTCAGCAGCAGCCGTCAGTTATTTACTGGCGGTCTGACAAGGGTACTCAGGTGATTTATGTAACATTTCACTTTGAACGCTATTTCATGACCGAAGTTTTTACGTCACCATCATTCTCTGCATTTAAGTATATTTATATACGGATCAAAGTGACTCGTGGCACTGACTATGTAGGTAGGTAACCAAGAGTTACTAAAAATACAGCTAGGTATATTAATACTACTTATCTCCTTATTTGATCACAATACTGTACTTAAGCACAAGTAGGTACTAGGTAAGTACATAATCAAGAAATCCTTATGGAGACCCTTCCATATTGTACCTAAGGATACGGCAGTGAGCCTCTTTACGCTTAGGTACGTTTAAAAAAACTCCTGCATATTCATCCAAGCTCATAAATTACCATGAAGGTAGGAAGCTGATAAGTTTCGCCAAGTTTAACTCTAGCCAGGCACGAAACTGGGAAGTTACTGGAAGTTATGCCTACCACACATTGTTCTATTTTTACTCGACTTTGCCATACTAATGAACACAAGGATGTTTGAAATAAAGTAAATAATACTTTATTATAATACCTACCTACACATCTGAAAATCACGTAAAAGTCGTGTCTTGAAACAGCAATTTATGCCATTAGTTTACCATCTTTCAAAGAAATGGTAGTTATAATCTTTTTTTTTTACCAAAAATAGATTAATGGACCTAGTTAAAGACGATTTAAGTTATAAAATACGAACCATTAATATTGGCAGTGGATGAATTAATAATGATATGCTCCCAAACAGTATCTACCAATTAACAAGTCTCTGTAGGTATTCACTGTTTAATTCATTACTAGAATAGAAATAGCGAGTCGCTCTGAAATGAACAGAACATTTAGAGACGGGGCATGTGCTGCATGCTAGCTATTAACATTTAACAAGGCAAAGAGACACCTGTCTCTCCGTTGACAAGTTTAAGTTAGTACCTAGGTACCTACAGTCTGATGAGTTCTATTGCACTCGACAGCTTGATTGCTTAGTTCATATGGATGGGAGGCAAAAGCATAGAATAGAGATACAAACTTGATTTACTGTGCCATTGTACTAAAATTTAAAGGGGTTAGGTAAGTACCTACTTAGAGCTAAAACTGAAACCAGTGTCATGCTCATGCATACATAGTATAGATTGAAGTACTTACGTAGGTACCTTATGTGTAAGTAAGGACAATTTGATTATTTCATCATTTCACCTATCCGCGGGAGACACTAAATTTTCATTACCTATTATTATAATCCACACGCTAGTGCATGTAAATTGGCAAATGCCATGGTAACGACATGTTAAATTATATATTATGGCTAACCACTAGATACTTATTTGTGGCTCATAGCCACCTTGTTGATAGTAAATAATTAATAATTATTTTCCAATATTTACTCATTACTTCGTTTTGTACCTTGTAAATAAGAGCTGTTTACTTTGAAGCTTCAATTAACTTCACAAAGTGGTTTAGTATGGACTTGGTAGTAATTGATGTAGGATTTGAGCCTTTCAGATCTGTAACAAGAAGATCCTATAGTGATAGTTATTGTAGAGGTATTGTTCTAATAAAATAAGTAGGTATATATTCGCAATGAAAACTTATTTGGACAGAATATTAAAAATTTAACAAAAGTACAGAGTATCTAGGTAAAAATAAGCATGTTTTCGGTTGCCGTATAAACTGATACCAATCTAAATATTACCATTTGTTGCATTTTATGGCTTTAATTAGGGTATTGGTTTCCTATTCTGGCTATAAAATAACAATTAAACTAGTTATATAAATGTTAAATGTAATACTCACCTCATCACCTTCGCATTCGTATTTTGGCTTTCAGAATTGTATGTACATCAGCAATTGTTTGCTTTTCCATCTGTTCTGGTAAACTTGGTTGAGGGGTCGGCTTACTCAGGTAGAGAAAACTTAATTTAGACCCGACACTAAACCTTGTTTTAAATATGAAACCGATGGAAGCTATTGTGTTGGTAAAACTCAATCAATTTCAGAGGGATGGTATTTATCAGATTATAAGGGTTCAATTAGATCCCAAGGTGAGCTCGTACATATGGTAATTTTAATGGAAGCGTAGACGTATTTGATAACGTACTGGTACATTAGACACATCAAAATACTGATAACTTGCTAAGATACAACTTCAAGGATAGACGTGAGAAACATAATTGATTTAGGTTTAACCAAAATAAGTTAGTTCGTATGAGCTAGTGGTGAACTCCGTTAATAAAGAGCTACGCCACGAGCGCATCATTACCATAAATAGTACGTAAATTTTTATCGAAAGCGGATTCTAAAAACTACTCTATTTTTAGAACTGTGAACTTTTTTAGTACCGGACTCAAATCTACCAGGATTTCAATTCAGTTCGTAAATCTGCCGTTATTTTATATAGCAAAAGTTTTACTTTTACTCGTAGCGCAGTTCGTAGCAATCGTAGCACAGTCGTAGCAGCGCTATTTATGAAGGCATTCAAATTCTGTCATCCCACGAAATATGCAGATCGATGGAATCCAATAAGATGAACGTTTTGAACCACAGTGAACCCGAATAGTCTGAGTTTGAAATTGAAAGTAACCACGATGACTTATTTAAAATTTCACGTTTGAGTATCTTGTGCTGTGCTTCGGAATGTTGTAAATTATTTGGTCAATGGTAGCATAGTTTATTAGCAAAATTAAAAAACAGTTGGTTACATGGGACGTCAAAATGCCTACTGAAATATTGGTTGTAATCTTAGGAGACTAATAACACTATACGCCTGTTTTTGTCAATTTTTAACTACGTACACGCTAAATAATTGGTCTCAGCTTTTAGATCGTAGCTATGATGGAGAATTTTGTATAAATCATCTACGATGCAAAAGGCCAGAGTATTATTATTTAAGTTATTCTCACCATTTCACACGTGACTGCGACGGATGATCCCAAAGCCAAGTGTCGCCTGCCGAGGTCCCACATTGGCACAGAAAAAAGTGTACTCTGTATAGCCACCAGCCCAAGCACACCCACTCCCTTCCAAAACTGCCTGGATTCTGTTAAAAATAAAAATAATTAAAACCTCATCAAAATTTAAAAATATAAAAACTGTATAAATTCCTGGAACCCAATTTGGTCCGAATTGTATCAAGTTTGTTGTTTATAGTTAAATTGAACCTTAATAGCACTTAAAAATAAAAACTTGTATCAAATGATACCCCAGTGCTAAATTCAAAACAATCACTCTGGAGATTAAGATCTGATAAAAAGTTTTAATTAGAAATTATTTAAGATCATTCCAAAACAGTATGTACACAACAGCAGACTCGGCTCGTAATTAAAAGTTTTTAAATTATTTTAGAATTTAATTATAAAAAAATCTCCAAATACCTAATAATAATTTGGTCATGTTATCACTCTATAACATTTCTTCTACTTTAATTTCAGGTAGGTAAAAAGTAAAATTGTGAACTTTAAAATTTGGAAGTGTATGGATTCTGCCTATAATGTTTTTTTCTAAAACTCGTACCAAATTGGACAATGTAACTGATGGCCGATATTGAAAGATATTAAATTATTTGCATGAGGAATTTAATATTCGTTCATAAAACCTCCTGTTCATGTTGAATTAGGTATAGCAATAAGAATGTTATGAAAACCGGTGAGGCAGCAAATTGGCAGGCACAATATGGAAACTACCAAACTTATACTACAAGTTTGGCTATAAACCAAATCACTAGAAAAACTTGTTTCATTATATTCGTACTGAAACAAAATATATTTATAAATAATTAGATTTTTTATGTGTATTAGCTTCGGAATACAAATGCTGAAACTTTATGAACGACTCCTTACCCTATATTTTTCTATCTTGTTACGACAATAAGGTTTACATTTTCAAATTGAGTATTATATACGTTGTTGCATTTATAATATTTACAATCTTAATGAATTCTTTATCCATTGAATTGAAAAGTGAAATTGAGTGAATACAAAATAATTAATTGGATGGCGAGACACTTGCGGCCGCAACATAAAACCCTCAGGCCCTCAGGCATCTCGAGAGCTGTGCCACTTAGCATGACGGCCATGGGCTTTAAAGAGACTAGTTTCTCAGCATTGAAATGGCTTTCTTACAAACAGCCTAATACGAAATAAACAATTAAGTTGGTAGTTCAAGAGCTCTCGAGCACGTACAAGTGCAATGGAAGCAAGCTTCCCTCTTCATGTCTTTTTTCCTTTTCCTCAAAGCTGTTTGATAAGTATTCGAGTAAATAACTTAGAGAGGGCAGACCAGCTATTTGCAAAGGAGATCTCGTGGATTTTTTTGCAGTAATTGAAAGGTTTTCCTTGAACCTTTTCTGAATATTTTAATGTTGGGATGAAATTATATGCATCATTATAAAGTGAAGAAGCTATGCTAACCGAACATGTAATAAAGTGCCTCATTTGTGAAAGCTGACTATGATATTTAAATTTACATAGGGTATTTATATTTAAATATAGCTGTTCATATCTAAATTATTATCCCCACTGAATTTTTCTCCTAATATTCCACGTCGGCCATGCAACTCTGTCTACCATTTCACTCAACGCGTTTTTGTTGGCTAGACAACTGCAGTGTTTGTTGTTCGTAGATAAATTTTGGCTCGCTTCCCATTAAGTTAGTAGCATTAGGCCAGGCGTGCACTAGGCAGCCAGGCTGCGGCAGCCAGGCTGCGGCAGCCAGTAAAACCTATGACGTTGTATAGGAGCCCGCGCACTAGGCAGCCACGAAATCTCGGCTGCAGCAGCCAATAAATCTCGGCTGCAGCAGCCACGTCATATGTTTTACTGGCTGCCGCAGCCTGGCTGCCGCAGCCTGGCTGCCGCAGCCTGGCTGCCTAGTGCGCGCCTGGGCTTACTTTGATATATCGCTACTGTTTAACCGCAGTTGAAATCTGCACTCAGAGATTAATGAACGAGAGCGTTGAAGACAAACAACGTCTTTGTGTTTTTGTGGAGTTTTTTTACGCTTCGTTTTATTAATTTAAAATTTTATTTCGACTAGCAGACTTTAGATAAGAAATAGTTATAAATAAATCTGGCTAAAGGATTAAGATTAGATATATGGATTTATGTAAGAAGTCTACGATTATCATATTGACCGATAGGGAGGTACTGGATGTTTGATATTAATTGTAAAGTTGCAAATTTTAAAATATTAAATGTAAACTAAAACAGGAATTCCAAGTAGAAAATGCGTTTTTTAATATGCTTTTATTGCGTTAATGGTAGGTAGGCTATACCTACAGTTCCTGATATTTGGGATTGCTCTGAGTTTTATTTTAGCAAAAATTAGTTTCAGAAACATAAACGATTAAATGCTAACAAATATTTAGTTTTCACAAGTAAGTACCAGCTTCTTATTTATTTTGATATTGAGTCTTATTTAATTTTGATTTTTTTTCTGTATCTAGTTTCTACTGCTACAAAAGTGCTACGATAGGGCTACGAAAGTAACTGAATACATACCAGTGTTTCTTCCAAAACGTTTCCCTAAAGCTCCATAAAGAAGCAGGAGCGGGTGGAATGCCATCGATACTAAAAGCAGGTATGTCCACAGTTTCAGCCCACGAGCTACGTCTCCAAAGCCATAAACCACAGAATGCAGACCAACATTTATTCTGGAACACAATTCAAGATTTATAAGTACCTAATTAGATTTTTGAAAAATAACACAAAATGTACTTGAGAGACACTAGTTTTAATTATTATAACATACAAACATAATTATCCTTTGGTTTAGGTTATTAGACTGACAAGATTTGAGACCAAAAGTATCAGTTTCTAATAGACTACTCAGGGTGGCCAATCAAATCGAACGGTCTCATCTTAAAATACATTATATTGATCATCAATAAAAATAGCTTAGTAAACCAAGGAGTTATATGTCTAAAGCAATTGACCCCACTGCTTATGGTTAGACTCATTTGCACAGCTTGCGTGTCTAGACGAAGTTATCGCTATAGTTTACGGTCGGGTAATAGCGCATCGACCACTTCAATGAAATTAAGAACGGAGTGACAGTCTTTGTAAATAAATGGCTACAAATTTGCTGCTTATTTGAGTGCGAGCTTAACTGGTAGTAAAGATCTAGTTGAATAATGGTCTAGCAGACCATGATTCAACTAGATCTTTACTACCAATGATGCAATTTACTATATATACATACCTACTTCTTTCCAATGCGATTGCTCTTTTACTTTTTGAAATCGTGACAGAGACCGTCACAGTTTTGTACGACGCAGTATGTTCTAGTATATCTATAAATAGCGCATTGGCTGCCTATTATTTTTTTGGTGGTGGGGGGGTCAAGATGGAGAGGTTAATCACTTAGACACTAAAGCATGAAAAGAGTCAAAATAATACAATAGATAAATAAAATTTTTATGTTGTTATAGTGTTGTTGAAATTTAAATAAATAAGTGTTCCAATGGGCTGGTCATTTCAGTTTGAAGTGTATAATTATCCACTCCAAACTGAAGTGAATTGAAGCGTTCAGTACAAACCCGTAATTGCTGTGAGAGCGCTTACTAGCATTGATTCAGTGAATAGCAGCAAAAAAGTTGGAAATTGAAAAACTTCATGGAGCAAATTAAAACGGACACTGCTGCTTTTGCGCCTGCTTCAGAAGCAACGGTTTCAATATTTACAAATCCTTCTAACAGCATTCACACAGAAACCCCTGTAAATTCACGCATTTTCAATTCACATCGGGAGGGTAAATTTGGCTTCAAAATGTGCTCATTTTCGTTGTTTTGAGTTGAATTTAAGATGCTCTTTTGTCTTATTTTATTTTATTAGTTGTTCTTTTGTTGCTTATGAATTTGGTACTAAGAATATTGTGTTTAAAGTAGATAGTCGTTATGAAACCAACGAAACCTCACAAAAGGCATTGTTGATTGTCTCAGCCGTACAAAAATGTTGCCATCTTTGGAGAAGGTTTTAATTAAAACAAAACACTTTGCCGCAAAAGCTCAGCGAAGTTAATTGTTGACTTAGGAAATTACCTTTGCATTTTATGATTAGGTGTAGCATGTGAGAACATACAATTGTAGATTTTAACATTCTAATATGATTATAAAGACCATGTTTTTAAGTACCTAATATGAGTGGGCTTGTTGTTTGATGCCGATAGATTGCAAGGTTCCAAATTACGTTCTAAAATCCTACTCATCTGTTACTTATTTTAATTCAGCCAAATAATCAAAGTAATTCAATTTTAAATGTTCCCTTTACGTATTGAACGAATAATGTGGTTTACCTAGTATCTTACGTACAGTGAAACTGTTAAGTTAAGAGTTAATGGATTAATTACCTTCCTGTTTCGAACAAGTCATAAACCGCCGAGTCAAGGAGTAGCATCACCAGAATCACTATGAATATGTGATAGATGGCTCGTATATGAGCTGATTCATTCATGAGAACTGTGAGTGGCGATTCCCGTACCACAAATTCAGAGTCCGTGTATTTCTCCTTATCTTTCGTTGCAATTCCATTCTGAGGTTTAGCCGGCTTCGAACGTTTTCTAGTGCTTTCACCCATTTTGGAAGCTAATCTGGGAACCTGAAATGTTAAATGTTTTTCTACAGTTGATCTTTCTTGCTATAAATAATAATAACAAAATAAATAAAATCGTTCATAATAATATTTTATTAAACGAACCTCTATGTATTATTATAAAACGAGAAGGTTTGTCAGATATTTTGTAGTTTTTCGATAAGAAAATGACCTCGCTTGTTTACATTCTGTGTTAGATTATAGAATAGAATACATAGAATATAGATTAAAATAAAAGTCTTAATTTACCTAATGAGATCGCTGCTGGTCCAAAAAACTATTTGAAATTCACTTATCATTACTATCACCACAGCTCAAAACCAATTCGGTCGATTAGATACTGTTATATTAAACCACACACAAAACACTCTTCTATCGCATGTTTATTGACAAACTGGGATATGGAGGTCTGGTGACGGTAGATTTCGACAAACAACTAGGTTTATCTATTCAAAAGTACAAGTACCCTCGTAAGGACAGAAGCACTTATTAACCAAGCAAGTAGGTACCAGATAGCACGATCACAACTAGATAATAAGGTTAACTTACTAACCTTTCACATTAGATAACCAATCAAACTTAGAACATCCTTTCTATTTGCAATTGGATTATTAGAATTTCATTAATATTAACACTATCCTGATAAACACATGACACTATCCAGTGGTCTGATTCAATGAGAAGTTGTTTATACTTTTCAGTGATGTAATTAATAATATCGCTACTTTTATTATATTTTGAACGTATTTGTTGATTTACTACAAAGTAGCGAGATTATTCCATTGGTCACGCGTATCGACAGCACTGGTATATTAGCAACTGAAAGATTAGTCTGTAGGTATCTGCTTATTAGAACTGTAGTAGACTATTCAATTATTATATCAGTTAAACCGTTGATTATTTTATTTATCAGTCTTTGTAGATACCTAAAGATTTGGCCAGACAGAATAATTAACATAAACCAATTCTAGTATCAAAGTAATATTAGTAGGTACATACTTACACAACAACTACTTAAATAATTATTCTTTTATTTTTTTATGTTTAACAATAACGTTCTGAAAATCAAATATTATCACGACTATATCCCAGGAGCGGTAGACATTTTCTTTCAGATCTACTTTAGATCCTGTGAAGATGTCTGATGGGGTAGTCAGAGGTATGTCCAAATACTCAAAAGTGGGTTTGTACAAATAGTACAAAACCACGGTTCATCGAATAGAACCACTAAATATTTAAGTAGGTACTTACTTCTATCAAACATGCTATATCTACATATAAGTCGGTCACATTAACTCGACGCATCTCTGGAATGCGGGTCCCCGCCCGCTTCCCCCCGCATGCCCTTAGCTCGCCCGGCAAGTGTCAAAGAGAGAGAGAGAGCCCCAAAATGACGTCATCAACGCCAAGCGTCTAGTTAATGTGACCGCGTTATACACAAAATATGCATGTTTGACATGTTACTTGACAATAAAATTTGCGGATTATTTTTGCCGATACAGTTTTACGGTTTTTTTATGCTTGTTTAGAGCCATAAATTCTGGCACCTTATCTCGTTCACACAATGGCAATCTAGGACAATAATAAAATGATATTCCTGTCAGTACTTTAAAAGCAAACCTGCCTTCTCTACCCTGTAGAAGGTTTTATTTATCAACACCTGCTAGTATAATAGTAATAAGGCCGCAAATGGAGCGAACGGCTGCCAAGCCGTAAAGAATGAAATCGTATAAAAAGTTTATGAGAGTTCATTGTTCTAAACTTTAGCCAAATTCAACGTGTCAAGTTTTTAAACAACTTTCACTCATAAAGTTGCTTACTACGGCTTGGTTATTTGACCGTCTTGATTGTAATTACATTAAAGGAAGTGGTCACAAATACCTAATCATTGAAAAATATAAAGTTAGGTATGTAATTAACAGAAGGAGGTTATGTTTAGGTTAAATATAGACAGTTTTTTTACAAACATGTATGTCAAATTTGGCTGAACTATATTGGTTCTATTTAGATTCGCCTCGACTCCATTGTACCTACTTTTTATACTACTTTAAGATCCTATATAGTATTTGCTATTCCACGCCCAACGCCTGCACGTTTTATATTTTGGCGTTTTGGCTCTCGACTGCGACATCACTGCAATGTAGATAGAATTCAATATGGTATCGGTCGTAACTTTACTTCGAAATGACCTACATAATGTTGCATTAAACTATTATTTACGAGAACCCCTATACAGCGAAATAATAAAAATATAACATAATCTACAATAAATACTTTATTTTAAAGAAATGAAAAGATGTATACAATGTATCAGATTCAGGGCAGATCCTGACTAGTAAGTATTTTAGTACAAAAATAAATGGTTTAGTGTTTAAGTAACACGGTCAATTGGATGTTTTACCAATACACGCCACAAGTTAATTTATCTGGCGTGTTAAAATCCATGTAGATTATAATTTTCTTCTGGAACTAAAATGAATTTGGCTTAAAACATGTTTAACCTTTTACGCACCGTGTAAGCGTAGGCAGTCCTGTGTTTAATTATATTTTCATCCCATCCAGTGGCATTATTATGTCATGTCCTATAGCCATATATCTAACATCTACATAACCATATAAATTAATATTTATTGCTAAGTGAGTTCGTTCACAGGTTCGTTGTACGGAAGGTAAATGTATTTTATGTCTTCACGTGTCAGTATCATCATTACTTTGGAAAGTACTTAGTTTTAAAATCATAAGCGCTTAAATGTTTTTAATTTATACCTATATAATAGATCAATTAATAAATTGATAAACTATACCAGCCAGTATTATAAAGAGGTTTTTTTGTTTGTTTGACGGATGTAATCTCCGAAACTACTCAGCCAATTTTAAAAATCTTTGACCGATGCCGTGCAAAGCCGGGACGTGTTTCTAGTACTTATATAAGGAGTTATTTAAATAAAATACCTAACTGTGTTTGTTTGACCTCAACGAATTGCAATTATACGATATCTAGGTACCACCCACATTCAGATAGATACAATACAAGAGTAAAAACTAAATTGAAATGTTCAGAGTACGCTCGGGAGTAGGTACCTCTACATCAAACGGTTTTGACCGAATTTCTATAGACGGTTTCATCTATTGTACGTTTTTAACGAACTATTTTAAATATTTAGATCGAATAATTTAAAATTGTCTTATTCCTCTAAACGAATTAGTATTTGGAACAACTCTATTACATTGTTTACAACTAATCAAAGGAAACTAAAATAAATAGATCATTACTAATTCAATAATTAAACAAGATTTAACAAAGAAACTGTTGGTTTAACCTCTAACCGCGTTCAGATCTGAGACGCATATCCGAATCTTACATGCTGACACTACGCTCTAACTTGTAGAAAAACCTTGGGGCTGAGCAGGCATTTTTATTATCATCTCCCTGCCCTTATCCCACTAAGTGGGGTTGGCACAACACGTTTCTTTCTTCCATTTTCCTCTATCGCTCGTCACCTCAGTAGGTACTTACTCCTTTCACACACATTATCTGCACACACACAGTCCATTCAACTTTTCTTAGGCCTACCTCTCCCAGTGCCTAATAAATTGCCTTGATAAAGAATATAATTGAAAAAGGGGTCCAAATAGCAATATTATTTTATTTGTCTTATGTATACGAATAGTCTATTTCCTAGGAGTGATCTTAGTGCAGACACCGCGGAGACACCGGAGCGGCTCGCGACACACGGATGAGGGAGTCGCACCATGTTCTTTGTCGTAAGTCTTGCAAGCAGCGCCTTCAGCTGAAAACAAAAAATAACATTTTAATAAACAAATATAATATTATAGACTAGCAGCACGTCCCGGCTTTGCACGGATGTACTAAACTACCGGGATAAAATATAACAAAAAAAATTTTGAAATCGGCTGAATAGTTTCGAAGATTACCTCCGTCAAACAAACAAACAAAAAACCAGCATTAACTCTTTGTAATACTTGTAACAAATTTGTTTAAGGTCGCGCTTTGATGAATTGCAATACTTCTGCTTCAAACTGTGGGTAAACTAGGTGGTATTATAGGTACACATGGATTCACAACATTATACTTTTGAAGAGTATAGTTGTGCTGAATCCGACGTAGCACGACGCGACGTCGGCGTCGTCGTGGTTTTGTGTAAAAGTCCACAGTTCAACATTAGATCTGATTTTGAAAACTTGATTAATGTGTAAGCATTTTGAATGGACCATTTAGGACCATTCTATGATCATTTATATTTATTATTCATATTTATTATTTATTTATTTACCAAGAAGAGTGACGCAAGCGGGGCAGCATCCACACATGCCGGCATGATTGGCACGGTATTCAGACGGAGAGCGGCAACTGGAGCTGGACACAGAGGTCACGCAGGGGTTCTTCTTGCAGAAGCTGCGACCGCAGATCAGGTCGCTGCTGACCACAGCCATGGCGCACGCCAAAACGAAGAGAACGAACACAGCCTTCATACTGAAAAAAAATATGTTCAATATAAAACCTTAAGTAGTTCCCGAGAAGTATAGCTTTGACTGGGTCAAGATGTTTTGCTTGAAATTTAGGTAGTAAGCATTATTTTTGATAGGTATTGAAAATTTATAATTAAATCCACGTTACATTTTTCCAATGAGCCAGTTGATGTTTTAAAACTTTCTTCTCCACCGACTCAATAAACTAACTTCAAAAGTTGAAGGTTCCTATTCAATTATGCAAAACAGTAGGTTAACACCTACAGTGAGTTTAAATGAAACTTCTGTATCTTATAATGAATCGTCAATGAGGTATTTTGAAGCATTCTTTGCATTCATTGAAGTGCATTTAAAATTTATGTAGGTACTCAGGTAAGATTATTTATGAATACATTCTTAATTTTAGTAATATTTTTATAGGGACAAAAATATTTTTTAAGTTATTATACCGTACTTTAGTTTAAAGATAAAAGAGTAAGAGAAAGTTGATTATAGATTGATTATAGAGTTGTTGAACAATGAAATAATGATTATAATGTAGTTTTTACTGAAGTATTAATGATGTGGGACTTTTTTTGATGTAGCATAGATTTAAATTAAAGTACTTACTTGATTGACGGAGGTTTAGTGCAAACTGAACGTCGGGACCGAATGTCGTGGAAAGTAACGAGTAGATATTAAGAATACTGAGATAACCCTGTGTTTACCCTCTGTGCTCTCTTGATTGCAACTATCTTTTGTTTTTGCAGTCGTTCGTAGAATTTTATTATTGACAAAATGTCTAGGCAAAATTAACAATTATTCACCGAATGCTTTACAAGTTTTTAGAGTAGGGTTAAAAGTGTCTGGAAAATAATTAATTTAGTAGTATAGTAACTAGGTTTTGTTGGAGGTTTTTCAACTTTCCACTTTATTTTGACCTTAGTATAATTAACTTACTATGAGTAGGTAGAGTTTTCGTAAAGGTTTTTTTTGTATTATTGTAAAACAGATTTTTAGTAAGACTACAAATTTTCTTCTAAGTACATAGTTGTGATAAAAGGGCCTTAAAATAATTTATTATGCTATACTCTTACTGATACAATTAAATAAAAACAAACGGAAGCATGTATTTAAGAATTAAATAATGCTCTTTATAGAGTACCGAATTTATTTTTTGTAAGTAGTATCATTACACCCAGTAATAAAGTGAACTTGTTGTTTTCCTTGTTTTATCAATCAGTGTATAAAATTTACTGATTATGTTAAAATAATTACGCTTATCGATTATAATTATGTAAAACTGCTGCTAATGTCTTTACTTTAAGATAAAATTGCAGCATAGCTTAGCGAGCCTAATCTATACTTCATCATCATCATCATCCACAGCCCGATTTTACCCACTGCTGGGCATAGGCCTAATCTATACTTGTAGTACTTGTATCTATAGTAATCTATAGTTGTAAATCCTACAGGGGGATCACCGATATCCCAAATACAGGGTAACCTAGTTGGGAGTCTGAGATCAGCCATGTACACCTTTAAGCATAATCGTACCTATGTATAAAACACCATATTGTATCTACCTGTTGTATAAGCCAAGTTTTTCACCACCTATTATACGTACCTAAATGTAAGAACATTGTACCTAGTGTGACATGGAATTGTAAGGACTACTTTTAAGGTTTCTAAATAAAGTTATTATTAAGTTAAGTTAAGTAAGTTAAGTATACTTAGCAAAACAAAAAGCTTTTTATTTATCGATTTTTTTCTTATTAAACTTATAAACTGCATTATACTCTTATAATAACTAAAGTGTTAAATCTATGTACAAATCATAATAAAACAAATTTACTATACAGGGTGTCCGAACGCTACGCCACAGGAAAAATGGCAGTAGATTAGATCTATCCTAACCCACGTTGTTAGTTTATTTGCAAACACATAAGTAGGTACAATCTCTTGGAATGTCACTTCAAATTTATATTGCAATTTGCACTAGCAACACGGCTTTGCAAGATTAACTAATGAAACTACCGGATTAAACATAGGTATCCTAAAACCATCCCGAGTAATCCCGACAGTTCATTCTACACATCGGTGAAAGAATTTTTGAAATTGGCTGAGTAATTTCGGAAATTATCTCCATCAAACAAATAAACAAACTTTACCTCTTTATAATATTAGTATGTACTTACAGATTTATATAAAGCTGTTCCACATATTAGCTAAATTCTCCTAAGCTTCGTATAAGTAGTACCTATATCCCTAGGTAAATATTATCTGCCAGACAAAGTCCCTAGAGTCTAGACAGTCCTAAAGGGCCAGGTCCGACGTAATGCGTCTCGCGATTACCATTAGCCCGATGCAGGCTGGTGACTAATTACACTAACGAGATTTGAATCCGTGGTGGAGAAGCTTAGGTATTACGCGCTTCGTAGAACACGGTACAGGCAACTCCGGATAGCACAGAGTAAAAATATTTATAGTTTTTTTTAGTTTTTGGTTGCAGAATTGGGCGTAGAAATAAAACCTAAAGCTGTGCTACAGATTGAAGGCAAAGCTATATATTATAAGAAACCTTTTTCTATATCATTCTAATGCCAATCGGAAGCTGGCCCATCGCGCTGGCAGCAACACCATGTAGGAAATTGCAATAAATCTAGATAATACCTACAAAGAAATTATAAATGGCTAGTTGGTTCTTATTTATATTAAGAAGAAACTCTATGAAGTTGCTATTCTCCCGTGTTTAACATATGGCTGTCAAAGCTGGTCCTTGAAAAAAGACGATGAAGATAAGCTAGCCATATGTCAAAGGAAAATGGAGAGAAGCATGTTAGGGATAAAACAAAAAGAAAGAATTAAAAATAGTGTAATAAGAAATATAACTAAACTTACTGATGTCACTAAAACTATAAGAACACTAGCCGTCCCGCGCGCGATTTCATTCGCGATGACTTTAGAAACAACGGCTAGGTACAATTTGTAAGAAAGCGACGCTTATGTTCCTCAAGGAACCAACTCTTGCAGTTTCAAAGATATCGTGAAGGTCAACATTTTAACCAATTTTGACTCCGCCAAATTGACCTTTAGGGTTAAAATTTTGAAAAACCCTGAAACAGGTTTACCTTTATTTTCAGCTAAGAATCTATACTTGAAATTTTGACGCTCCAACTATCACCATTTTGAAGCTATGAAAAATATGACTTTTAACCTTTCCCTTGACATTTGACCTTAAAATTTGTCAATAACGGGTGCCCTAGTGTTAAAAGGAACCTACATGCAAAGTTTCACCATAATATCTCTTCTAGCAACAAAGATATAGCAAAAGATCAAAAAATTCCCAACTTTGACCCGGCCAAATTGACCTTTAGGGTTAAAATTTTGAAAAATCCTGAAATAGGTGTTCGTTTATTTTAGGTTAAAAATCTACTTTCAAAATTTTGACGCTCTACCTGTCACCATACAGAAGATATAAAAAAGTTGACCTCTGACCTCGAATTGACCTTTGATCGAAAAATCCTTTTCAAGCAAAATTTGCATGTAGGTTCCTAATAGAACGGAGACTCCGTTCTATTAGGAACCTACATGCAAATTTTCAGCTTCGTAGCACTTGTGGTTTCAGAGATGCGTAGAAAGGTAAATCATGTTTTTTTTTAATTTGCATCTAGACCTCGAATTTGACCTTTGATTTAAAAATTCATTCATAATAGGTGCCTACGTCTGAAAACAAACCTACATGGCAAATTTGAACTTTGAAACTCTTCCAACACCAGAGATATCATGAAAAGTCAAAATTTTACCCAACTTTGACTCTGCCTTATTGACCTTTAGGGTTAAAATTTTGAAAAACCCTGAAACAGGTTTACCTTTATTTTTAACTGAGAATCTATACTTGAAATTTTGACGCTCCAGCTGTCACCATTTTGTAGCTATTAAAAATATGACTTTTGACCTCTCCCTTGACCTTTGACCTTGAAATTTGTCCATAGCGGGTGCTAAAATATTAAAAGAAACCTACATGCAAAGTTTCATCATCATAACTCTTCTGGCCACAAAGATATCGCAAAAGGTCAAAAAATGCCCAACTTTGACCCAACCAAATTGACTCTTAGGGTAAAAATTTTGAAAAATCCTGAAACAGGTGTTCGTTTATTTCAAGTCAAGAATCTACAATCAAAATTTCAACAATCTAGCTATCACCATACAAAAGTTATAAAAAAAGTAACCTCTGACCTCGAATTGACCTCTGATCGAAAAATCCGTTCTTAACGCTCATCTACGTCATCACAGAAACCTACATGCAAAATTTCACTTTAATAGCACTTGTAGTTTCAGAGAAACCGTGTCTCTTACGTTTTGACCACTCCTTTATATATATAGATTAAAATGGAAATGGGCTGGACACGTCTGTAGGATGGAAAGCAACCGATGGGCAAAGAGAGCAACAGAATGGATACCAAGAGGTGATATAAGGAGCAGAGGTCGACCGAGGAAACGATGGGAAGATATATTCCTAGAAAAAGTGGGTCCACACTGGATGACCATAGCCCGAGATAGGGCAACTTGGAAAGCGATGGGGGAGGCCTACGCCAAGGAGGCGACTACTACTTAAAGCGATTAGTCAATAATAATATCTTTAATACTACCTAAAAATTGGTTAAGAACTTTATTTTAAGTATAGATCATAGATGCATGCATAGTTTAGATAGTAAGAAAAAATTGTAAACAAGCAGTAGAATAAAGGCTTTTTTATTTTATTTTATTTATTTTATTAGTTGGTTCTTATGTAGGTACCTATGTATTTGTGGTCAGTCAGTTTAACAGTATCGTTGCATGTATACTTTCTATAACACAGTAGCACAGAATAGACAGTAGGTCTTTTCATAGATATTTTAAAAGTTGACTGTACTTAGGGTTCATAAAAGGTGACTCTGATTAGAATAGAGACAAAGAACGTTTTCCTATTCTGTTGATGAACTAATTGTGGTCTAAGAATACCAAGTATTGTTACATTTTCTTTTATCAGAGGAAAAATAGTATTGTAATTATTCTAGAAGATTTTCACTTTGCTACGAGTACTATGCAGCTATGTATATCTATAAAGATTTGTTGTCTTTATGCAGTAGGAAATTTGTTTTTTCCTTCACGAATTCAGTATCTATGACAGACATTGCAGTCCAATGAATTGAAAGTCGAGGTAGCAGTCGAGGACATCAGAATTAAAAAGTAACAAACATTTAATGCCAGGTAATGAACCAGCATTCGCTGTGGGAATAGAAGATGCGAGGATTCCTGAGGTCGACCTTTGGCATTCACTCACCGATGCTGGGGCCTAATGGACTTTTATTGGACGTCCTAATGAAATTTTGTGTACCAATCGGCATATCATTCTGAGAATATGAACGTTGCCGCTGAAAATGTCAACCACTTTACCTGAGCTATTTATATTCGAAAGAGATCTCTGAAAATAGCGATTTCGATCCGTCCTTTTCAAGTACCTACCTAATGTAATTGAGTATTACTGATCAGTCTCGATATTTGAGAGAGCTTCTTTTTACTTTTATTTGGCAAATTCATGGAATCGTTTAACAATAATAGATACAAAATGTTTATCTTACTTACTTCTCACAGATACTTATGTAATCTGTGATATTACTTATATTTTCGTCTTATATCTCTTACATAACCACATTTCGTATAATAATTACTTGAAACAGGTATCAAATAGATGCTTATTAATAGCATAACAGCCTAACAATAGAATGAATAATGCTTACAAGTTCTAAGAGAAAAATATTAATTGCACACCTTTTATCGCTAAATAATGGTGTGTTAAAAAGCGCGTTTTTCTCTTGTCAGTGAGTAAGTGCTGCAGTCAGGCATGATCCTATCTGTCCACACGCCACATGCAAGGTGCAACTTGGAGTTAGCCAGGACAGTACCTACTGTTGAAAGAGAATACATAAGCATCCGACACATTGTGTGTCCATAAGCTCACATTTAATTACAGAAATAATAGAAACGTATTTGTTTTCCTAGATTTGGTATTAGATAATTTTACCTAACATTGGTCTAACTAAAATTGTTTATAAAGTACGCATACTTTACTTTGTAGAGCAATGACACGTGTTACTAAATACTGGTTTTGAAAGGAAAAACCAGAATATTACAGTGCCTAGGTAGTTGGAATAACCTGTCTAGATTCAGGTGAGCTAGATCTGAGAACATAGCTACTAGGATTTATAGCTCAGAAATAGCTACGAAATATGTAGATAAAGCCATAACGACGGAAACCAAATACACACAGCACCCAACGTTCTTTATTTAATTAAACACACAAACAATGCTCGGTACAAAAGTGAATAATGCCACTTGTTTAGAGTTTTCGAGATTCCGTTTAGTATTTGATTTACGGCATTTTTCGAGTGTAAATGTAAACAGTGACCGGTGAATGCGGCGGGTGAGCAATGTGTGCAATTAATTAAAAGCCGCAATCTCTGCGAGTGTTGACCAAACTTCTAGCAGTTAGGTGGAACAGTGCGCGGCACATAAAAGAGCACCCCGGCACTTTTCTGCATTTAAGATAAACTCTAATGAGTAGCTAGGTGAATCGACGCTAGAATTTACCATTTTCGTGAATTTATAAAAATCACTTTTGGAGGTGAAATGAGCGTAGTTATGTGAGTGTAGTTGAGCTAGTGCTCAAGATGTGACTGGGCTCCTGTTGGTCCCTTGATTTAATGACCGAAGTGTGGAATAGTTTCCACACTTCGGTCATGTCACGAATGTTATAACATCTGAAACTTTAGGATATAAATAAAGTAACATAAATCACGTGATAAATTTTATTGAAGTAGGTACATTTCTAACTACTTATGGCTTTTAGAGTCTGATTATAAGGAATTAAAGGAATGTGAATGTCTTAAAGCTGATAAATTGTAGATACTGAGACTACTGATGTTGTTCCTATTGGGCTAGTTGTTTTCATAGATAATCAAATAACCGGCAAATCAACTTCAATCATTAGCATAAACACGTCATAGCAATTACACTCAAATGTTGATAACCTTTGAGCAGTGCCTATGTGATTAACCTATCAAAGATATTAAATTTTATTTAAGTATATCTTTTTTTACGAAAAAAATATGTAGGTATAAATAAACATCTTATGTATCTTACCTACATTACTCGTATATCTATCTATTGCTACTTAATTAACCTTTCTCTTTAAACCAAGGTTTGCTGTAAGAAAACTCTTTCAGGTTTAGGTAGATACCCATTCGTGTCTTATTTTGTTTTGATGTTTCATAATCTCTATTGTACAAAATTTATCATAAAAGATAACAGTTTTGAGTATATAAGAAAATATTATTAATAAATGAACACGGTAACTTTTTTCGATGATATTGTGGCATATGTCGATCGTGGTTCTCTGTCACTTGTTCCGCGCTTTCTTGCACGCTCAATTCTGTCAAATCGACAATTTTTGTCGACCGGTGTACGACCGACGACGTTAAAAATAAACCACAATAAATAAAGCTCTGTATAAATGTTTTGGCCCTTTACCAGGACGTGCACTGTAGGTGTTTGTACAGTCGCCCTTGTGCTCTGACCTGATACTGCTTTACGAAACGTGAAAGGTGCTTGTCTCGTTTTTCTTATCGCAACTTTTATACTGAAAATTGTTTTAACAATTGCCTAGCCTTATAACCAATACGAAGTTTTAGTTTTATGAAAACGGGTATTTTTATGAAACTTTTAAATCGCAGTTATTTATACTAATATTACTTATTATAAATGATTATAAAGAGGTAGTGTTCGTTTGTTTGTTTGTTTGACGGAGGTCATCTCCGAAACCACTCAGCCATTTTCAAAAATTCTTTCACCGATGTGTAGAATATGGACTGTCGGAATGGTATTTTATTCTGGTAGTTTCATTAGTACACCCGTGCAAAGCCGGGGCGTGCTGCTAGTTTAAATATTTTATAAGAAATTCAGACTAAGTATTTATTTAAATAACAAAATTAAAGCAGTATTTTAATGAACACCCACATCAGTTGAAAGATTTGCAGAGAGTTTACGATTCAATAAAATCGAATTGCCAGTGAAATAATTGAAATAATAATGAAAAGCCATTCGTTCAATTTATGAATTAATGAAAAACAAATTACCACTTCACTGTTTAATTTGTTAAAGCGCTCATACTGAAGTTATTTCATTATAATACTTGCCTAGATCTTCAGTCAGTTTTAATAGAATTGAACAGGTTTCATAATTGATGGTTTTCTAGGTAGGTAGTCGACGGATGATCACGACTAATGGTTTTTAATAAGGCATATCTACGTTTGTCCTTTAATATAATTCAGAAAACCAAATTGGGTAAAACATTGGTATTAAACCGACTTTATTTTGATAGAACAGAGCAATATCGATGTTCAGTGCATTCCAGTTCATAGCTCCGAAGATCCTCATCAGATCCTTTCATATAGGACCGCTTCTTTAAAACAAGAAATAATTTAAAAATCGGTCCACTATTTCCGGAATAATCGATGCAAACATTAAAAAGCGCATAGTGGAACATTTAATCTCCTCATATTTTGAAGTCGGTTAAAATGGAATTACTGATAATGATGATAACGATTGAATGAAACGGAGGTAACAACACACTGTGTCGAGGACATTGATTGGAAATTAATTGATTCTTATCAGGTTCGACTGATCGAATTTTAATACGATTGGTTATGTTATCATCACGAGATAATCGATAGAACAGGAAAACAATGCTAGTTGTAAAAGCTCGCAGTATTCTAGAAAATGTTTTATTCGGTGTTCGTCCCGTTATTTATTCCAAATAAAAGACTTATGACATGGAATCTACTACATAACATTTACGGTGTTATTATGAAACCAAGAATTCATAGTCAGTTTCTTCGTTTCTTTCAGTAAAGATATTTATATCCTAATAGTTAGCAAAGTATGCATTCTCACCGAAGAAATTACGGTTGGCCAATAAAAGAAGGGTCTCCTCTATAAAGTTGTGAAAATGTTTTCTGGGTATCGTATGAGAAAAGCTTAGCCGATGAAGGCAACCCCTGTCAAATCTGTCGCCTTGTCCTCTTTTTTTTCTTATACAGAATGTTAAAAAAACAGCAAATTCTAAAAGTCAAGCTTTTTTATATTCCCTACATTAGTTGGTCTAAATATTAACTTCATGACTTTTAAAGTCTTATTGAATTTTACGTAAAATTTGATGCCTTTTAGATTGTTTGAACTTAGAGCATCCTGTATACCAAGTATTACAAAGAATGAGTTTTAACATTCCAAAGAAATGTCTCATTACTTCCGTTTAGTTCCTATTTCAGTAGAGAGGAAATTATTTAGCAAGCGACACTGGTGTTGTAGGTAAATAAGCTCTTAGGCTCGTTTCGTTAAATCAGGGTCGTCTAATATGTATTCGCGGTGTCTTTTCATACTAACGAAGGTAGTATAAGAATGACTTTTTTAGTAAAATAATAAGAATGAAAGAAATCAATAAAAATCGTTTATTTCAGTAGAACTTCTAGAAGTACTATGTCGATGCGACCCTAGGGTCGCATCGACATAGTCTTGTAAGCTGGGTGATATTATTGCCTGTTCTAAAGCAACTCCTTACACCAAGCGGAAATCATTTCCAAACAGTAAAGAGCTTGCATCTTGATGTTCTTACCAGATTATTCCATTTCCCTAATGGTGCTCCGAAATATTATTGTACTTTGACTGAAAATAAAACTATCGTAAAGCTTCCCACACCGTCTTCGCATTTATTTCTCAGACGCAAGCTTGCTTCGGCGTAAATGCGATCGTAAACTTCATTCGACGTAGTTCAAACATACATACCACGCTGAGACGACAAAAGCTTCTAAGCTATAGTAGGTACTTGCGCCCGCTAGACAAGTGCCTACCAAAAGTATTATGAAGAGAAACCACGAAATTTAAACACAAACAATTGACACAAGTTGGTATTTAATACAACAAAGAAAGAGTGGTATTACAAGAAAAACACATACCTATTTAAACCAAAGATTCCAAAAGATGAAAAAGTCTAGAGATCAATATATTAGGTGGGTGGAAGTAGTAACCTCGTTATCTTCCAAGAGAAGGTTCCTTATAGATTGAATCAGTCGTCCTCTATCACAACTAATGAATTCCTTCCACCACTATCAACCGATTGAAGTGTTTACACGGCACATTGACAGACCCTAAATCAATCTGGATTCCGGAGAGTACACAACTCTTGATTAAATAGCCGATAGTAGTTTCCACTGTTCAGTTGTGCTGTTGCTACCAACACCAATTTACACTATAGTTTTGGTACTTGAGCGGTCACATACATAGGTTTGTTAATCACGCCCGTTTCCTATAGTTATAATATGCGTCAGCAGCGATCACGGTATCCATAATAGGTATCTTCAACATTCTAAAATTGCTAAAAAATCTAAAAAGAATTTTTTAGGATTACAGTCGTGATCATTATTGCAAATTTATTAGGGTGAAATAATACGTTAGAAAATAATAACAAAGATCGCATTCCCATAACAATCAAGCTTCAGCATAGTGGTTCTACCGGTAAACAACGTTCAAAAGTCTTGATAAAAGAACACATTTCTAATAATTCCTCAAAGAGGCTCACGGATGACAACCATCGGCCTGACCCTCGTCACTTTGCCAATACAAGATGGTCGGCTTTGCAGCAGACTAAAATAAATGTTAACAAAATGGAAGGACCACCGTAATAAAAGGTTTTAGCTATAGCAACCTAAAAGCACATTTTTGTGTTCTCATTTTTGTCTTAATATAGTAGTTGTATAGGAAAACAACTACTCATATGACAAATAAATAAATAACTACTAAGTATCGTCATTTAAAAGTTTTCTCAAGTGCGGCCACAGTTTTAATTTATTGGATTTGTATCCAAGTTGCCACCGAAGTAACAACTTTTGTGTAGTTCCTAAGTCGTTAAATTAATTTCCAGACACGTCTTCTCAAGTTAAATGATTTTTGTTATAAACTGAGCTTCAAAACTCGATAAAAATGCTAAACAGTGAAGAAAATATTACTTGTGTTCCATAAAACGCTTTTAAAACACGTCTATTTTGACCGCCGAAGAGCTGAATCCGAAGTGAAATTTTATTTTGAATTCTATAATGGACTTAAACTCTATAACGACTGTGGGTGGGGATCGTGCAAGTGAGATGAACATTAAAATAGTAGTAATTCCCAAATTCATCTCTGAAAGCTCGGTCACTTGAGTGAATTCGACTTCGTTTTTACCGAAAGACTCCGTTATTGAAGTGGATATCTTTGGATCGAGAAAATCTACAGATTTTTGCAGTTTTTTTTATAAAATAGAGCTGCAGTCGGTGCGACGCCAGTCGACGAGTTGTAGATTACCCTGTCGATTGGTTCAAAACATTCAGTTTGAGGTGTCAAGAGACCAATTAAAATTGCTTGGATAGTGTAAATTGCGCGCTACTGACTGGCTCTGCTGGTGCCAATTCAACTTTCAAGTAAATGATTTGTCTGTTTTCGATTGGCTAACTAAACTAACATTGAGATTGACTTTATCTTTTTTTTTTTAATAAAACTGTTGTACCTACAAGTACCTAACCAGCTACCCGCTCAATATTTCAATAAGCGATTCAAGTTATGCAAATTTTGGTTGGTGGCTATCATTTCTACTTGCGGCTGGCTACCACTATGGTCTAAGTGCAATAATACCTGGTCTATGTCTACTACGCCACCATAAACACATACGTTACATAAAATAAAATGTCACACTTACATTTAAAAAAGTCCCCTCATAATTTTACTTGTAGTAACTTCTAAAACCCCAGTGGCACAAAAGTTGGGAAAATACTTGCAAAATGTTGGCACAATGTTATTTTTCTAGCTACTCAGAATTATTTGGTAACAGCTAAGTAATGTTTTTTTAAAAATGAAGAGTTATTTTCAACAAAAAAAAACAAGTAAAGGTGCACTTAGGTACAGTATTTTCGTGTCATACATAATAAAATCGTAATTATACGTTTTTATTATGTATGACACGAAAATACTGTACCTAAGTGCACCTTTTAACACGCCTCTTTACTATAGGGGTAGGCGGATACTTACCACAGATCTCCGGTTACTACAATGTTGACATACTTTATCTCTTATGCATAAGCACAATTTTTCCGGTGACCTGCATTTCTCTAAAAAGTAATAAAAGTAAGTATATAGATAGGTAATTAAATTTATTAACAGTTATTTCTCAATGATGGTACAATTTACAAAATGAACTTTACTAACTTTACGGTATGTAATAAAGTTATAACTAAGCTCTAAATATAAATTTTCTTTTATTAATTTGAAAGGAAGTAAATGAAAAATTATAATTGTCTCTAACGAGAATTTTTACTTTCCATACAAAAGAGAGATAGCCACGTACGGCACGTGTAAGTTAAGTGCTGCTGCACTTTAGGGAGCTTTTATTTATTTTCACATTTAAAATGAACAACGCCACAAGGAAATAATGTAACGGGCTGAACTTTATTAGATTAAATTTGGGTCACGAATTTATTTTAAAAACAGCTAAAAAAGATTTCAGACTAACAATTATTTCATTGGAGCTCTAGCTTTATCGGGTTTGGCTTAAAAACTTCGTCGTTTCGAGCATTCTTCAAGCTCCGATCGCAGACGGATACGCCTCAGGGAAAATCTTAAAACTAACTTACGGATTAATGGGAATCTTGAAAGCCAAACTACTGGCTCCGATACCATTCCCAACTTCATATGGCCGTTGTGTTAGCTTAAGGATTTGTTCGAACTCTATTCAAGTTCGAGAGAGGTACGATAGTATTGTTACATTCCACCCCCCACCTCGCAATTTCATCAGCTTCCCAAGTGATTGCAAAATAGGGATTACTTTTCGTTTATTTGTAACCATAATTAAACAATTTGGTCACAGAACGCTTTCCTTTTTAAATAAAAACGTTTCCTTGAGAAATAATGATCAGAGTGTAAAGGTTGCAGAATTTAATAAAACTACTAACATACCAGTTACATGAGAAAGTTAGTAGGGTAAATAGAATGTATAGGTAGGGTTATTATGTTTCAATCAGCCATCTTCATAATGACAATGTTATGACATTGTGCGGTTAAATTTCCTGAGAGACCGCAAATCCTGATCAATGGTCTGGCTAATTGGTTCATAATTAATTTATAGTCTTCGTTTTACGTCAGGAAATAAAACATAAAGTACCATTTACATGATGCCATTATCTTGCCTGTTACGTACAATTAAATGGACTGTCATTATGATTTGCAAATATTATTTAAATTTCGAGCCTCTTTAAAATATTGTTTATACCTGTCACTCAAAGGCACACACTCTCTACAGCGTGCGTGCATAATGTAACTCAGTTTTACTTTGTTTGTTATAGCAAATAGGCACTAAATAACAAAGCAGTTTCTTTAATAACCCATTAGGTTATAACCTGATGGGTTATTAAAGAAACTTTAAATTGCTTCGATTTCATTGATTTGAACTGTCAAGCAAATATTATAATGTAAATGCTACTTGAATAAGTAAATATTAAAGATTAAACTCAGTTCAGTAATATTTTTATTCCCACACAGAGAAAAAAATATATCCTGCTTACAAAATTAATATACCGTAAAATGATGAAAACATTACTCATATTCCAAGTATGCTTTATTACCATCCGAATGTATTTAACATGCCGTTAAGAAAAGGTACCACTTTGGGAGAATACAGGGTGAATATTTTTATCCATGAAAGGAGAGCGCAATTCAGACAATTTGTGAAGAATTTTCACGAAAACGTTGATACCTTGCGAATTTCATGGGTCCTCTTAGAAACTTGTATTATAAATATTACAAAGAGTAAGGTCAGAATTATTCAATCAAAAGAGTAAGTAAAATTGAAGAACCTGATTTCCGCTGTATCTTTTAGATTAAAAATAAACATGAAATACATTTTGTGAAAAAGTAGAAATGATCTTTGGCCCGTAGATTAGGTACCTACAAAAGTTTTTGGAAGTGCTGGCAATTGTTGATCTAGTCGAAGTTTATATTCGAAGAACTTTTTCATTGGTTCGATTAACATGTAGGTAGGTGTCCACAATTATTCTTAATTACACATAACACGGGAAAACGGAGCCAAAACGCATAAAACTCCAGCAAAGCTTACCAAATATTATGTTCTCTAGAAAATTTTGTCAGTTATTAATCGTTATTATAAATCACTTTTAAATAAGGATTGGACTATATGCCACCGTTTTTCATTATGATACGAGTTACGAGTTACGAGTACGAGTTACGAGTTCGTGAGAATAGCCTCTAGATTATCATATCGAAGAATAGAAATGTATTTTACTAACACACGTTTGTACTGTATTCTACTAACAAATAACCGTAGATAAATCTACATAACAACTTTGTTTGTATAAACAACAAAAAATGACACTGTTTGACAGGTAACAACGATGCTATGGCCATAGATCTACGGCTATTCGTAAGTTTAATTTCGGAACCGGGCGTAAAACTATAGGTGCCACTAGATATGATATAAGTAGGTATATTGTAAAGAGGCCATTAGTAAAATTTATGACCAATTTACACTGTACATTTCATAATACATCCCCGTCGAAGCTTAGAGTGCTTCGAACTTTTGGTAAACGGATGCTTATAACCCATACATAACGTTTACCTACGTACTTTGGACATTAGCCGAGCGGCGATGTAGGCCATTAGAAACAGCTGCTCCGGCAATAATACCTTCTCTAATGACATGCATTCCTAGTAATTCATACCTGGCTGGAGGAACGGTTTGTGTACGCTCTACCGCTTGGAAGCGTTTCAGTTTGACATGTGTATGTATGCGCAGCATCTGGTGTAATGTGTCTTAAACGATCCATTTTCTCATTAGTACTGAGAAATATACCTACTGGGTGTTGGAAGAACACTTTCAAAAACTAAATGATTGTTTGGCCCGCACCGGGACATCGTATTGTTACCGAAGATTATGGTTTTGTCTGCTGACGGTACTTTTAACTAAACCATTATATTTGTATAATACCACCTCTGTCAACATTTTATTTTTTGTGGTATTGTAATGAAGGTACTATGAAACCTGTTTGGTCACATAAAATTCAAATTTTTGGAAATATCATCTAATCTTTTTGCACCCTGTACAAGTACCATAAAGTACAATAGAATGGTGAGTAACTTTGAATGAGCTTGTAACATTAGCACCATCAAAGAGAATTCTGTAACAAAAATAAAACATAAGAACAAAACAAAACTCCTGTGAACGACGGTAAATTAATTACATTTTTAACGGACTTAAGAAATTAGGAGAATAAATGTTACACTGTGCGATTATTTTAATGGTCACTAATTTGAGTCAATTATTATGGGTCGATTTTGTTTGGAAAAACTCAAATGTACTCCGGGTCCCATAAAAATATGGCGAGGGTTTTTGGTAAATTGGTTTCATTACATTAGTCATTACTACTGAAAAGCAAGAAGTTGATTTGTTTATCATGTTCACAGAAGCGTGCAGGAAACTTGACACCTAGCATTTATATGAAACGTGCAATACGTTGTACTGGACGTAACCTCGACATCCTGGCGAAGACCAGACAGAGAGTGATTTCAGACTTTTACGGAAATGCAAGGATTGTGAACAAATTCATTTTACGAGCAAATTTCTCATGTCGCAAGAAGGACTCGGCTGTCATGTTGTCTGCTGTGTGCACAGGTTTGCATTTTGTTGTGTTCTGTTTAAAAATTATATTAAGTTTTTACGGTGCTTTGAGGTCAGTATATTTTTTTAAACAACTACTAGATAGGAGATAAATTGTTGACAATGTTTTATTTAACAATTTTATTGGATCATTACTTTTAAGTAAAACATAATCATTTAAAACTGAAATTGTAACGCACCTAAGTACTATTAAATACCTAGCTTTGTCAAAAGACAAACCAGACATTAACAACATGCGTATTTAAGAGTGAATTAGATTTAGGTAATATTTTCTCAATAAAAAACTTTAATTTTTTATTACAATTGTTATTATTATAAAGATTCGTTACCTTATGTTTTTTTATTGTAATAGTCTTTCATTTGCCTATATATACTTCGCGTAAATGCGTGCGTAGTCAGTCAACCTGCTCACAAAGGGGGTTATTTTATCTGTGGTAGGTAGAACATTTCTGTAAAAATTCGCTCTCGCTGTACCTACTGATCGAATTTACCCAAATCTCGTTGCTTGTATGCATCCCTGGCTGAAGCGTAGGTAAAGTGTTTGCAGGTGTAGAATTACTTTGGCTCGAAGTAGATTGATTTCCTTGTAATATGAAACTACCGTATCGGATCTATTTTTATCAGACTACAACTATCTGTTGAGAAACCTAACGTAACGTCCCTATTAAGTTTGGTTTTCAAACTTGTTAGTGAGTTTTTTAGGTTCAGGATTAGAAAATAAGAGATTGATGATTATGATTAGATGATTATTATTACGGAAGACATTTTATAGTTTCGTAGTTGTAGTGGTTTAAGTTCTGGTGACGGATTATTTAGGCTACTGAAGGCCTTATTTATTTATTTATTTATTTGAGAAAAACTTACAGCTAAACAAACATTTTAAATAGAGTAGATAGAAAATATTCATTTAGAAGGAGCCAATTACAAGTCTTCACTAATATGAGACAGAATAGCAACCGACAAAATACCGTTGGAAAACATTAACCAATCTTTCATTGTTTTTCTATATCTATTAGTATTTGAGATCAAATTTGAACACCATTCACCTATATTACCTACATATTACCTAGTAGGTATAAGAAAAATCTGAAATAAAACTGTTTTTGTTTGTAATTAGGTATACATAGTTGTTTAATATTTACCTACAACAGCTATGTTTGCATTCGAATTAGACTCTGCAACATTCCCTTACAAACTCTATTTATTAGAAGTTCATGGACAGCTCCTGGGGGATATAGTTTCGAGGCCATATATTGTGTTATACGAGAAGTAATGACAAAACTCTTCCTGGATTTACGATCTGATCAGAGAAAGTCTAACAGCTGGTTTCTGGAGCACAAATCATCAATAGGATTAACTTATCTAAGTCAAACTAGGAACAAATTAGACATACTGTCACGTTCGATCATTGATTAGGCAATTTTAGAATATACTAAATAATAAATAAATAAATATCCTTGGGCATTCCACACAGCGTCATCTAGCTAGTCCCAAGCTACGAAATTTAATGCTTCTGTTATGGTAACCATAATAATATGACTGATATACTACTTAAATCCTTTTTTTTTGTTAATTCTACATTATTATAGATAGAAAACACCCAGACACGGAACAAATATCTGCAGAACATACAAACATAATAGAATTAAAAAAAGTGATTCTGGAGATTGATGTACAATACTACCTATCCTTAATATTTAAGGTATATCCGCTTCATATCGCATAACTCTGGGAAATCTGTACCTTGAAATACATAATTCCAAGGTAAAATGATGTAATTAAGTTCTACTACGTTTCAAGGTAAGAATCATCATTTCCCTGCCCTTATCCCACACTAGGTGGGGTCGGCCCAACATGTTTTCTTCTTCCATTCATCTCTATCACTCGCCAACTCCGAATTCACTCCTCTCACACTCATGTCCTCTTTCACACAATCCATCCACTTCTTCCTCGGCCTTCCTCTACTTGTATGTCCATCCACACTCATACTCATAACTTTCTTAGTTATATGACTTTCATCCCTCCTCATTACATGACCATACCATGCTAATCTGGCACTCCTCACCTTTTCAGTCACAGGTGCCACTTTCAAACTTCCCCTTACATACTCATTCCTTATTTTATCCATTCGCGTCACTCCACACATCCAAGGTAAAAATAAAAAGTTTCAAGGTAAGAATATCACTAGAATAACAAGCCAGGGTCTCCTAAGTATTCGGCGGTTATAGGCGTCCGTCGCTCGAACCAAATTAATCAATGTAATTTATCTACGCACGGTCGCTATCTGAACAATTCGATACTTTCGCATAGCAACAAACTCGTGTGTCATGTTCTAAATTCTATTAACTTTTTCATAGAAGTATGCAAGCCCCATAAAATTTGTTTCACTTAAATAAGCACTGTACAATTATTGGTAGCCCATCACCATTTAACTAAATGGCTACTTCAAATTGATCTTATTGTTGAAACAATGAAAGGGAGAAACGATGACTTTTCAATTCAGGTTTCGCCCTTTCATTAATGTTGGGTTACCCATGATCGTCGGGGTACATACCTTTACTGACCCTTACTACCCCGATCCGAATTTGAATTTAATTCAAAAGTTGAATTAGAAAAATTGAAATAACTATTCCCTCGATTTTTTGTTTAAAATTGACCCTTGAATTATCTTTCCTGCTTAATGTGCCTGCGAGAGACTACACGAGACTTCTCAGTTTTTCTTTAGTTATGTCAACACTTAAAATCTGTAGACAGACTGTCGGTATTTCAAACCTAAACCTTAGGTTAGAGAGTCTAAGTACCTACCTACTTACATCAAACAAAGAAGCTCATTGACAAAAAAGTAAATTACAATTTCACAAATAACGCAAAGAAAAGCGCTACGAGAAAACAAATGTTGCGGTAGGACTGCGCCGTACTTAATGATACAAAAACACGATAAATAATTTGAATGTGCGTGTGTTTAAATTATTCAGGCGGTAGGCCTAAGGCGGGTTTTACATTGCTTCGTGCGTGCCACGCGGCAGGGCGCAGAACCGCATTTTCTAAGTTTGTATTGAAACACACACAACACCCTGATAATTCGTTCTTTCTTTCGTATGAGGAAGTCGACAACTCTGGTGATAGTGTTTTTAGGCCGCCTACAGTCTTCTGTTATCAGTATCACTGATAGTGGTAGGAAATCTCTTTTTGGTCAGCGTTGCGCGCTCACCACCACGTGGTGCGGAAGTGGATAAAAACCGCACCTAGAGTAGGAGTCTGTAGAAAATTGACCAAGACACGATTTATGAATGATTGGAACATGGAACCTTATACTTTTGAAGTCTGCTAAAACCACGCGCGAACAGACCAGTTGCTAGCTAGGTAGGTATTAATGTTTGGTGTGCAATTTCGTCTTTGTAAAACCCTTGTCGAAAATTTGATTAAGATTTTTGATGCCTAGTTTAAATAGTTATTTATAATTAAACCAAGCTTGACGATGCTATGTATTATCTGGGTATGGTATCCCTCGAGCGACTGAACTCTGAACTACAGGCATTGTACAGACTCGCGGATCACAGCCAAATGCCAAAGGTTGTGCCCCTGCAGTATAAGATTCAGTAAAAACTTTTGACAGTTTCTAAACTTCATTTCACGGTCTAAGGATAGATCTCCACTTTTGTATAAATAACAACTTGCAATCCTCCAAAATGAGTACCTAATGCAACTCAAATATAAATTTTATAAATGGGGAAAATTCATGTTTCCTAATATTGAAAGCCACGGAATTTATTTTACAATCTAGATAAGTTTTATCGATGAGCGTTCGAATAGAGAGCAAAATTGAATTTGCCGATATGGGTATAATCCTCGGCGTGTACATACGAGCGAAGAAAATCCTGGTGGTGCGGTGTGCACCGACGCGATAATACCGGATTCGATATAAATGCCACAGTTAACGGCATCGACCAGCCTTCCAATCCTGCAGCTGTATTGTGAAACGAATGAATGAATGAAAAATCTTTATTGCACAACTTGATCGTTATAAGATTCCTGAGGTGGCTCAAATGATTTTAATTGTATTTTGTAGAATTAGTATTATTGTAGGTACTTAACATAATAAAAAAAATACAGTAACAAAAAGGTTCTAATGTGCAATGGGTGGCATTAACGCGAAAAACCCTCTCTTCCAGCTAACCTTTGGAGAAGAGTTACAACAAATGGAAATTTGAACTGTTAGATATTGTAGTAAAACCTACAATAATAGTACCTTAAAAGAAAACCTGTACCGACTTTCTAGCATAAGCCGTATGAGAACCTCGAAAGTGCTGACGTCACAAGTTTGCGCTCCAATGAACACTAAAATATTTCGTCTAGCAGCACGACTATAACCATTAATTTCTAGGTATAAATATTTGTCAGAGTTGTTTGTCGTTAGCGATAGAAGTATTAGTTTCAAGGAACACATACTTGCGCGGTACGGATTGCTGACGCCTTGCTTTGCGCACACGCTGACCGGCTGAAACAAATTACCTACTCAGAATAGGTAGAGGAAATTAAGAGGAGTGAATTTTCAAAGAAACATAAATCGAACTTAAGATTAAATTTGTAAACCGGCAATCAGATGCGCATACATAATGCTTAGGTCGGTATATAAAATATGTATTTATAAAAATGTTTATCTCTACTAATGAGAGATAATTGACAACTTTATTTAAAAATATTTATTACCTTTATTTTGTAGGTAATTGTTGCAATCGTTTTAGTAAGTGGCAAGCTCATATTACACATTGTGTAATAGTAGCGATCTCATGTACGTACATTACTTCCTCCAGTAAAACAAGCAAGTCCCTACGGAGCCGTCCTTTCTAATACTTGAAAATGACACAAATTCAGTTAGATTATGCTCTCTACTAAATAACACGAAATGGCAACTTGCAGAACCAGGGATTTGTTGTCCGGGTAAACAAACGTGTCCCTAGGCAGAAACTTGCGAAGGTGAACACCAAGTAGTTACTGGACTTTATAGGAAATCAAAATACAATACAAGCAACTTCATGTTTGCTTATAAAGTTACGAGCCAAGTAATTAAAAATAACCAATCAAAGGTTCGTAATTAAATTGCTGACTAAAAGCTGTAATTGATGTAGGTACCTATTAAAACAAGTCACGCAAAAGGCGTAGTTCAATTTGTTAATATGCGTTATCTTTTAGGTTAAATGCTCAATTTTTATTCACGCGGAATCATAATGAAACTCATCAATTATTTTGAAAAACAAAACCTTTACACGCCTGGCAATCGTGAGAGCGGCCCTCCATCTGACACACAATGAGGACACAAATCAAATATTCATGCCACATCTCACTGAAAATCAATGTGGGTTATCCATTTTCTAGGATTAGTTGCGCTAGTCTGAACAGGAACAAAAGGTCGTACTCGTATATAGAAAATAGGTAACAACATGTTTGATTGTACCGTTGACCTGACAAGGTCCTTGTCGTGTGAAGGAATAAAGACAGATGGACTGTAATAGCAGTGATTACGGTATACTCGCTGAGACAGTCACGACCATCGGAAGTAATAATTTCGGCGACAATAGGCGAGAGTACGCATCTCGGAGGGCTACAAACTGTTAAGTGGATTAAATGTCTCACAATGGCAGTTTATTACTCGCAGCCTTCCGTCACGAACACACGTTCATTGTCAACACTTCTGCCATTGTTTGCTCCTCTTTGCATGAATTCACCTATTGGCACGAGTATATTTAGACCCCAGACGAAGAAATTGCTAGATTCGCGCACCAGACGGTTTTTGTTAGAGCAGCGAGCTTAAATTAGATCACGTCGCTGACTTTGTTCCCTCAGTAAACAAGAACTAATTAAGTGCTCATTATGAGAACGAGTTTGTCGCACACATTATTGGTTGCGCTTAATATTGAGCTAAATTAGTTGCTTTCTTGCAGCATATACTTAGACAAAACCTTCTTAATTTATCCAAAATGCATGCCTTCTAAACATCAGAACACACAGACAACATCAGAATCTGATCAACATTTATTACGACAGCCGAAGCCAAAGTTTTATAGAAGAACATTGTTCCAAGACGCTAAGGACAAATCCCCGCGTTATTCCTTGCATATAAACATAATCCGAAACAATATCGGGCGGCCACAAACGTACCGTTGAACCCGAATAAGATGAGTTTGGAAAACTGTAGCGGGTAGCGGCCACAAGACGAGGAGCAAGCTAGCGAGGATTTTCGGAGGTTTCGTGATGACGTCAGAGGGGTCTCCGGGCGGCGCGGGGCTCCGTGGGCTCCGAGGGTTGAGGGGGGGAGAGGGAGGCGGTGCGAGTGGCGCGCGCCGTGCCCCGGCCGCGGCGGCGCCCGCTGCGGCCGCCAGAGCCGACCCGCTACGTACTATCTGTTGCGCGCCGAGCGCGGTGGACGCGCACCGCGAAGTGCCGCCCTACACTCGTAAACAAATTCTTCGCGCTCAAATCAACATTTCCTCTATGAAAACTGACCTTAAAAATATTCTTCTCAGTGATTTAAGAGTTATAGTGATTGACTGTAAATAACTGTGAAAGTGCCGACCAAGGGTAAACGGCCAGACAGCCGCCCACGGACTGTAGTACTGCTGTAGTAACCTTCGCAAGGCTTCATGCTCATTGGGTGATGCACCGAGAATAAGCTGAATTTAGGTACTGACCAACCACAACATAAATTGTATATTTAGTTTACATAATGCTTTTAGTACACCTATCTACTTCTGCTTTTTAAAAAAATAGGGTAGGTACTTTTTTAATCTAGAGTCCTTAGAGTAATCCTTAAATCATTAGGTATGTGTACTTATAAGTGATTTTAAATAGGTTTACAAGCTGTTAATTGATATAGAGGCGTCAAAATGTTAATGAGATCGGAGAGTTTGTTCCTCCTTAATCTATTTCATAAATGAATGCTATTTACGTGCTTCATCATTATATTTTTATAATTCTAAATTTTAACCGAGATTTCTTCAATATAAACAGTCAGCTGATACAATCAGTCAACAGTAGATTGGTGAATACATTTTACCTATCATCAATCACTTTACCATAAGTCAAGGCGATATTTGTTTAGAAAAATAATAAAACTGAAGTCCAGTCAATTAGAATAGAAGTGGTAAATTAAAAAAAATTAAAACGAACTTGCTAAACGTACTATTTCGTTTAAAGGATGTAATTTCCTTCAGGATGCTCTTAAGGTGCATGTCTGTTCATAATTCAGAAGATCCTCATTTTCTTTATTGGTACCACCTCAGCAGTAAGAGTACTTATTTACTAAAGTACCTATTCTTTGAAATGAAAAATGTAGATTTTATTTAAATCGGTCCACCAAAAAATCCTTATGTACAGCGGTGGTACATTGAAGCATTTTTGAAATAGTTTTAAACAAAATTTATTTATTTGTATTACCTATGTGTGATCCGTTTTATAGTTTTTGTGTGGAAGGGTAACAAACATCCATACATAGGTACATACAAACATTAGGGTTTATAATATAAGTGGGATGAAAACTATGGGTATCACCTACCTAAACAGGATTTCGACTGTTTACATATCAAAATCATTGAAGATAATATCTAAGGGAGTAATTGGAGGCAAGTCTAAAACAAATTCGGCTTAGTTTTTTAATTTGCAAAGCAATCCATTTCTAGAGATCACACACAAGCTGTTTTTACATTTTTCATAACAAGGAATTCATTGATTTATAATTGTGATTCAAACCCAATGTCCTCATGGCCAATATGGCTGATGATATAGTACTTTCAGGTAGTTATTAATAATAAACAATTAACACGATCATAATTCACACTGATCAAAAGATATCAACATAGTTTATTAATATTATCAATGATTCATAAACTTCGCAAGCACCATTCAGTTAGATCTTTATAAATGTTTTATCACTCGGAAAATCAAAACAAATTAATAAATTATAAAGCTTCCCAAATATTTAAGAATCACTAATTTGTTTGAACCGTGAACGTCTTTATTTTGCTGAGCCAAAGTGCAAAAGAATATTATTTCTCAGTAGGTATGACATTAATATTAACTGTTGGAATTAGAATTTATTATGAAGACACATTTCATGTCCATTAACCCAGGCCATTAGCCTATTTGAAAATTTATTTTAATGGTTATGTATTTGACTTATTTGTTTTGAGATTATACATTCATCTACATCGTTACGGCCTACGCTACTTCTAAAACAGGCTCACGGTTTCATTTATTATTGTAAAGTTAAATGTTTTATAATCTGTAAAGCTACACCGGAAATCGATAACTTTTAATTTGCATATTTTAATAACAACTTGCCATCTTAATTTTGTAATTTGCAATTTCCTTAATTTGTTAACTCGTTTTAATTGGTACTACCTTCTTGCGTTGATTTTTGTAACAATTATGTTAAAGAAACACGAAACAATTACATAAAAGTATAGTAGTCCTAGGTAAATTAAAAGGGTGCAATAAAACAAGTTGAAAACATTCCGTATTCTTGCATTAAAATTCTACTTTATTGCCACTATAGCGCGCTGGCTCCGCTGAACCTCGTAAATTCATATCCATCACGGTTTTCATTAAAACTAAATTAGGCGTTAGAATAGTCCTCGCCGCAGGCCGCACACCTGTCGACGTCCTCGGCCTACCTCCTCAACTTACCTGTCGCTAAACACCATTACTAGTTCCAACTTCCAACTAACGAACTACAATACGAATTCATCTCCGCTGCGATGAAACTTGTATTGCAAAAATAGATCTTTAGGTACCTACATAACATACCTAACGAGTTATAAAGATTGGCACTAGCTTGGATATGCGGGCGTAAACCTAATTATCTGTATCTGCAATTCATACCTGTGATCCATGATCCATGAAGGTGTTAGGCTCGATTTATATCATCAATTTTAATATAAAGTGAGATGGATATTCATTTAATGTAAGTCAGAATAAAGTTTCTTAAACCGTAATTTTTAATACTTTTATTCTTAATTTCCCTTTTTTTTGTGACACGATATCGACCCTGCAATTTTGACGAGTTCGAAATTGGAATGTTGGTAGCCTTACTTCGGTTAAAGATTGAATACCTATCACGTGTGCAAGCGGCAAAATGGAATATCGTGACACCTAGCGCCGTTTATTACAAAACGTTCGTGTTTCATAAATAAGTAACTTAGTTCGATCATTTGGAATTATTTAGAAGCCATGTACCTACCTACGTATAATTATGTCGAGTGAGACTTTGCCTGGTACAATCATAATGACTCTTTAAAACCATTTCGTAAACAGAATTATTTTGTAATTCGGTTTACTAAATGGTTTTAAAGATTCAACTTTTTAAAAAGAATTAGTTTTAAATATCTGACTCTCTTTTCTGATCTAGTAATTGCATGATCTTGTTTTCTTCTTAATATCATTGTTCATACCTACATCTGAAACCTGTCTGAAAGCATTATGGAATTGTGAACATCTGATAAACAAAGCCGCACAACAAAGAAAAACAAAGGTAGAAATAAAACCAAACCGAATTTTCTAGGCCAGCGAACAAGAGGATTTGCTGGGGTTACCTTTACATTGAGGTTGATACTTTTACGTTTTAAGTGTTACAGTTGTGACTTTTGATGCCATTTTATTTTGTTCTTTTAAGTTCAACTTAAATTGATTTCAGCGCATAGTCTTGTATCCGAATCGTAATTAATAATGGAATGAGTACATGCCTAACTCAAATGCATCCACAAATTAATGAATTAACAGTTCTGTGGGAAACGTCATAATAAAAGGATTGTGCGATAAACGGACCAATTGCTTCTAGGAAATAATAAATCAAAATCGAGAACTTGAATCGAGACTTTGATCATAAAAATAAATCTTTAGTATTAACTGAGATTGGTGAGTGATCAATAGCTATTTTAAAAATAAATTTCATTCTTGGAAAATATAAAATGAATATCAGGATCAATTCAATACAGGTGTTTTATATTATAAAATAGGTACCAAAAGAATTTTTATAAAGCAGTACTTACGTAGTCAAAGTGTTAAATATGTTTTTCTAAGAATGTCCAAAGATATAAACAATAAAAATTATTGGTAAGGAAGACTTTAAAAGTAAAGATTACTTTGATTGAAAAACAAGACAAGTTCATCGGGAGCATTTAGTTCAATTAATTCTTTGCTCGGAAGTCTCCGACGCGACCTATTTCCTTCGACTTGATGGCTTTCTTTAATTACCCTCATCGCTTTGTAACGCAAGTCTACGAATAATCTTGAACGAAAAGAATTTTCAAAGAAAAGATACAGATGGACATTTTCTTAACATTTTATATATTAATTATAACACTCTGAAGATACGAGTAAGTTAAATTCCTTTGTACTCGCTAATATCACTAATGTTGCTATACATAAAACTTTTGTAAATTCAATAATCCATCTATCCATATTTCTTTGGTACTAACAGGCAATTCTTGAATAATTTATTAATCTAAATCTTGCAAACAACTTCAACAATTTTTATTACTTAAATTTAGTTTTTTGTTTATTTCGGTAGCGATAAAACGAACATTCATTTTATTTTTAGAAAATGTCATTTTATTTGAACCGTGTTTTAAAACAATTAAAAAAATACCAAGTTATCCAAATACTTAATTATCTTCCTAAATAAAGACATTCTACTCATCTATGAGACACAATTTTGGTATCAAAAGTGAAACTGGAGCGGTGTGAATCAAGCTAAGATGATTGCTCCGAGGAATCAAGGACCGAGAAAAGGTAGAGTTAAGAAATACAATTATTATTCTACATACATACCATTTCATTCCGTTTCTAATAGAAACTCACTCCTACTGCCTACAGTTTCCAAATCCATAAATCACGCCCTGTTCATCCATCAGGACACAATATTCATAAGCTTACGTGACATATTTAAGTAGGTACTTACATAAGGTGTTAAAATTACTTTATGCGAAAGTTGAGGCTCAAAAAGGCTGAAAGCGCCATGAATCTCGTAGGAAGGTTAATTTGTTAGTTACACAAACACAATTCGAACTTCCATCAATATCCAAATTGAAACAAACACAGACATGACGCTGTTGTTACACAATTTTATTTGTTCATCTTTGGTGAATGACCCTTATAACATTTCAGAAAACCCCAGATTCCTTTCAAGCGGGTGAACTTTAGTGGATAAAATTACACATGAACAAACGACATAACAACAACTGTAAAATTAATAAGCTTGTGTTGGTAAACCTATACAGTTTGTTTCAGAGCGGTTTGTCTAAAGGGAAAGCGAATAAATATTGGATTTAGGAACTACATTTAATTTCTATTGCACTAAAAACTTTTTATTTCTTTTAGAGGGTTCAGAAGTTTTTGTAACAGTAAAAAGGTACGAATGAGATAGGTTCCTTTAAAATACGAAAATGGAAAGAGCTTACGTAGTTAGTACTAATTTTAGCCATGTCTGATGCTACTTACTGTGATAAAGGTTCGATAGGAGACTGGAATGTAAAATAACAAAACAACTGCAGCTCGGCTTGCATGTAAACACAAGTTTGAATCAAATGATGATTTATTTATCAGAGAACCAAAAATCTATTCTTGAGCTTACTCTGAGCGCAGTCTCTGAGTAGATAGATAAACCTTATATTTTATCGAAGTAAAAAGCACTATTTTCCAAGCGCTGGATTTTTGTATTCGCAAGGAAATAGAAACATCGATATCCGACATTTGAAATGCATAACTAAAGCGTCGTCGCCGTTTTAAGTCAACGACTAGGGCAGTCCGCAATGTTATCTAAGTTCCTCGGCACCATTGTGGACCGATGTCTCCGCAGCTTTATACTAGAATCCAACTGAATTTAAATTCAAATATGTATTCGATGAATAACCTATTCAAACCTCGTCGATGTTTAATTGTGAATTAAACTTCAGTGAATTGAATCGAATAGAAGTGTAATGGAATGTAAACTTCGAGCTGTTAGTTTCAAGGTTCCACGTAATTCCATGTTCGCACTTGGAAATAATAAGGTAAGTTTAAATTGAAAGCATTAATGTGTAGGTATGCCCTTTTTCAATATAGTTAAGTATTATTACTACTCGTCTAAAAATATTTCAAAAGCTTAGAATTTCAGTCTCATGAACTTTCGTTGTTTTGATGTACCTACCTACGTAAGTAGACCTGAAAGCTTACAATGACCTGTGCTTTATATTCTTACCACAGTTCATCAACCCAAGGTCTAATGGAATGTCTCAGTGAAGAGCTGCTTGCAATTTTCCTTCGTATAATAAATTGATAAATCATATAATCGGTGTTTGAAGCTTTTTGTATTCACTGAATGCTCAGTGTAGTGTATTCAGTGAATACCTGAAATAAACGCTCGATTTGTTCAGTTGTTTCAAAATATTTTACAAGGTATTAATGTCTAAATACATTGAAGATATAGGCGTTTAACTTCTCATGCGTCGTTGGATTATTGTAGGTACGTTTATCGATCCTACTTAAAAGAAATTTTGCTGCCAAATATTTCGGGTATATATAATATATAAGTATAATAGTGCTGCAAAAACGAACCCTACAAGTATGATACGGTATGGAAGTTTCAAAATATAGTGCAGAATGCATTTCTAAAATTTAGCGGTGCCGATACATGTAGCGTCCATAGCGGTAGTACCAACCCGCTGTTCGATACTCATGCATAAACCATGCACGATGCGCGCCGTGAGAGGATGTCCTCTTCAATGAATAATAGATTCAGATACCGCACCAAACATTAACTACGACGCTTTTTATCTACCTATATGTAGGCACATACGGTATCGGATAGAATATGGAAAGCTCTACGGATTTAGCTCAGATTTTACCGATGATTGATCGCGGTAAATTACTGTTTATGGCCTGTATGTTGCTACGCTAGTTTCCATTTGGATTGTGAAAATCTTTTGCGATGCGATGTTTAGCAAGTGCCACTAATAACGAAGCATTGTATTATTGCAAGTCTTAAAAAATAAACTTCACAATATTATGTGAAATTCATCAACTATAATGAAATCTTAGTTAAGTACGAGGACGAAGTGGTATTTATGGAACCGTAATCGATACGTGTCAAATTAATGATCGTGTCACATAATGTTTGCGCGCGTTGCAGGTTTGTTTCACAAACACTATCAGCCCCCGATGTGATCATAGAATTAGCTATTTTGAGCTATACGCAATATTCACTCATTAGATCTACACTTATATATATATATATATATATAAAGAGGAAAACTTTGTTTGTTTGTTTGGTTGTAATGAATAGGCTCAAAAACTACTGGACCGATTTTAAAAATTCTTTCACCATTCGAAAGCTACATTATCCACGAGTAACATAGGCTACTTTTTATCCCGATATTCCCGCGGGAACGGGACTTACGCGGGTGAAACCGCGGGGAGCAGCTAGTTTGATATAAAGAAGTGTTATTGAAACCAGCTTGATGAATACTATCCCCCGGTTCCTATAACAAACTAACGGATGTCCGTAGGACTTTCGTCATAGCAACGTTGTTATCTGTCAAAAAGTTTCATACATTATAAGTTGAAATAACAACGTCGCTATGGTGATGGACCTACGAACATCCGTTAGTTTGTTATAGGAACCAGGGGTATGTCATCGAAAACTTGACAATCTTCTATTTCCTCTCAAAGTAATTTTCTTCGCTTTTTATTATTTTTATCCAGAACCCAATTTAGATAAAGTAGAGATACAAAAAGTTTAAATTTAATTACAGCCACAAAAGTTTCGCGAGGACGTTTTTATTTGAGTTTCAAGAAATTGATTGTCCAATGCCTTGGAATATTTATAAAAAGGGTTTCTTTGAAAACTTTACTTTGGAAGCTATGCTGAATTTAAAACAATGATTTTGCGGTTAAAAACGTGGGCGGTTAACTGGGTAGTGACTTATTTTATACTATCTTTGCGAAAATTTGATGCCTAAATCGCATTTCTAGTTCGAAGCCGAGTTTTGCTTCCATTTACCTTACTAGGTATTAGGTATATTATTTTCAGCCGTTTGTCTCCCACCGGTGGGCCAAAGCCTTCCCCCAATTGGCTGTAATTAATCACTTCATTGTAATAACTAGGCAAATTTCAAAGTTGTTCGTTGTTTTCAGAAATACAAAGTGAACAACTTAGTTTCAAGCAATTACCAATGGTATTTAGGTACTTATAAATACTTATAAATAATAAGTATCCAATAGCTAAGAAGCCATTGCATTTTTTCCTGGAATAAAGTATTATCGTAGACATAGGGTATATGGCTTATTATGGTTAACAAAGGAAGGGAAAGGATGACGGAATAGTAAACATTAAAAGGTGGGTAAACGAGACTACACCTAGCCTCACGCTTTCACTATTTTGTCAAAGTAGAGCTTGGTTACACGTGATGTGACTAGAAGTTTTAGTAAAATCAGTAAAACAACTGCCGGTTCATAAAATGTTGAAATAGGTGGCAAATTATTTAATTGCGAGAGGTGCCTGAAAAAACTTTTAGTTTTCGACTTGAAAACACCTACTAATCAAACAATGAAAACATATGATGTGACAGTATAAGTGGCCTGTTTAATCCCATAACCTTGACCGATGGATTTCCAATTAGAATGTTGAGTTTTGGTAGAGCCAATACTGTAAGCGATTAGGTACCGAATGGGGCCGTGTGGGTTAGTGGTGTGGCTGCATTAACATATAAAGCCGGTACAGAGCCGGTTTCAATGCTTTCCGGTAAATATTACCTAGTTATTATGTAACAGTCAACAAAATAGCAAATGGCAAATAGTGTCGTTCTAATTCTTTAAAACGCTCTAAATCTCTCTAGAAATGTTGGTTATCCACAGTAGCTTTTGCTAAAGAAGAATTGGCATTTATTGATGATAAAGGTCGTCGGATGTATCATCATAATCACAAAGAATAAGCGACCCTCAAAATATATTTGAAAGTATTGGCGATGACTACGCTCTAAGGCGACGTTGACAACATTTAGGTTGTGAATAACCACAGAATAATAGTGATGAATCAATTTTTTTATAAATTATCTTTATTACCAAATTGTCTTTATCTACGAAATAGTTTTAGTACAGGCAATCTGCTTTCTACGGAAGCGTGGCCTTAGTGCGGTTTCAAGTTTCAGTCTGCGGTCGAGTAGTCGGGGCGCCGACTTGCAATCAACCCGTTTCTACTCCAGTAAGTAAGGCGGCAAGTTGGTAGTCAGCTTACGGCCAGTCTTTATATCCTATCTATCTCTAGTTTTGCTTGCTGTCAGTATATATTTAACACATTTTAAATGAAAGTAATGTCAAATATGTAGCAGAAGCAAAATCAAGGGTAGATAGATTATTGAGACTGGCGGTTAGTGAATATGTGACGCGTGCCCTCACGATAAGCTCGAATGGAGCTATGAACGCACCTGTGACCGTGAATTTCACAGGTGACTTTCTCACGGTCGATACTAAGGAAACAGACTGCTCTCCGAATTGCTACATTTTCTTCGATGATGTAGACACTGAGGTACCTACAATATTATGTATAAGGAGGAAACTTATCTGTGAATTTGAATGAAATGATTGAATTCAATAATCTGAGTCTATTTAACAAAAACGTGTATCTTTACGAGTGAAAACAGAAGTTTGGTTAGGTAATTCGTTCATGGTACCTACCTATCATACTAGAAAAATTAAAAGTGGAAGACCTACCATACTATTTTCATAACAAAACTTCTTTAATTGAACAGTCGATGATCGCAAAAAACTGAATTCAAACGAAAATCTTGTCTTGGCAACCTTAATACATTACGTATAATATAATAAAGAAGTATATATATAAATAAACAATTTGCATGTATTAAGAGACCAGCTGAAATAATTAATTTCAGTTCTTTGATCGTAATTGCCTTATGTACAAAATATTTAATTACGATCAAAGCAAATTAATGATTGTTTAGCGAACCGCAACGCACAAAATTGAATTTTGTTATATTTCTGAAGCGAATGATGTCTACTAAAATGTAAAAAAATTATAGGTATTATAGTTTTAATATTTTTTTTATAAGACGCGGTACATCTTTTTTGATAAAGGTCACAAAAAAAACAAAAATTCACATGACGGCATGACGGAGGTTTTTCACCGAGCTGAAAGTGTCATTAGGTACACATAGTTTATGTATGTGAACTAATTTACCTGCTTTAGCATTTTCAGTATAACATAGACATAGTTCATACGAACTTACTTATCTACTTTAGCATTTTTGTGGAGTTTTTACAATAGATCTGAAGTGTCTGTCTACAAAGCTCCAAGTGCTACGAAAATGTACAAAACATGAGTAGTGTACCTTTGACAAACATAACCCATCCTAGCCTACCCGAGAAATATTGACGAAGATGATCCGAGTGATAGATAACTGTTTGGGAGCGTGTTTACATTCTCTTGCTGGAGCATACTCTATCCATATTACTGAAATATCTTCACCACATAGCGTTGGGTACACAATTTTACATAAAGTATTTCTTCAGTTGACTTAATATTTCAGTTTATTTTATATAACTCAGAATAAGGTCCCAAGTCCGTGAAACTCGCAAGGGCACTGCCGCTGTGGCCCCAGATGATATTGGCTGGCTAACTAGCCAGCCATCGTTTTTGGTAACTCTTATTTGCTTTTATAACGTTAACGCATGAAGATAAAGATGCAGAGCATGAAGGCAGTAAGTAATTAATCAAATCTTCCTTCACATTCAGATTGAAGAAACAAACCCACCAAAGTTTGTTGAGATAAATTATGTGGAAGTTAGCGTATTGTCCAATTTTTCATTTCAAAATGGCACATATGTTTTACGGCTAGCTTGATGTGAATCGTGTAGGTACTGTAGCCCTATGATTTTTTCAATTTTTCCAGGGAACGGACTGGACCTAAAATACCTGTACCTACAAAAAACCGAGTGTGGAAGTAACACAGATTTGTAATACCCCCTCTACCTCGTGATTGTTTATTATTAAGATACGCCGGGAGAAAGAAACATTTCCTTTCCACGCGAATTTTCGTACCTGCAATCACAGGCACTTTGTACACACAACATATTGCGGAAGTGTGTATCAACGGATTTCTACCACTAGCAGTAATAAATCTGACACTTCTTTTCCCTATATCACACTCTGGGAAGCTAGAGAAATCTTTCGTGCACATCGTATTTTGTTTATCCTATTTTGTTGGCTACTTGTCGTAAAAATGTCGATAGATTTTGGAATATTCCCATATTATATACTTACCTATACTAGCCGTCCCGCGCGCGATTTCATTCGCGATGGCTTTAGAAACAGGCAATAGTTTTAAAAATGCGACGCTTTTGTTTCTCAAGGACCTGCAAAGAGCCCCAAGCTAAGCAACTTAATGCTTGTGTTATGGTAACCAGATGACTGATATAATACTTAGATACATTTTTTTTTTGTAAAAACATACCTACATACATATTATAGATAGAAAACACCCAGACAACAAAGTTCAACAATGAGATAGTAATAACATAAAACGTATGCGTATACATATATTAAATTATATCAAAATAAAACATCATAAAAATTTTGGTATAAATACTCTTACTTTTATGATAGGTAATTAACGTAAAACGAAACTTTGTACTTGTGTCAAGGTTTGAGAATTCCAAGGTATGTACCTAATATCTTTACAAATTGTATGAAATGAATCAATTTAAAAAATAATTATAACTTAAGTGTCGCAATACGAAGACGTCTAATGGACGCCTAACCTTTTTACATTTTAACAACAACGCTGTAAAAAGGTAATCTAATAAATTTGAACTTAATTGACTTTCTAAATTACTTAAATAGAAGAAAATAAGATTTATTTAAATTTTAGATAGAAGCTTAATTAATTAAGAAGACTTGCATACCTATATTTCGCTTGGCGCTTGAAAAGTTCTTTCGCCTGAGTATCTTTTTCAATATTAATTAAGTATAAAATACTTAGATACCTACCTTGTGAGGTTGTGTGAGTACTAACCTTGTAAGGAGGGTGTGCTGTATTTATGTTATCGATTTATGTCTACTGTTTTTTTATAACAACAAAGAAAAAAGTTAAACTACAATAATCATGTTTGCATGATTAGCCAACGACTCCACTTACGCGGTTCTGGCTCTCAGGATAGTAAGGTAGGTATAAACCACCCACTACAAATTTTCAATCAAAAATATATTTTGAGATCGGAAAAGCGTTTTTGAAAATTACTAATTCATACCCCAAAACAAAAAATTATAAACGTTCCCGCTCTATAAGATTATTATTATTACCATAACAATATTTTAAGAAAAAAAAAGCAAAGTCCCCATTCATAACCTACATATTTTTAAGCACCTATTCAGTTATGAACCTTGCTATAAAGGGGAATTTATGTGCTACGTATCCGCGACAGAGCTTATTTCTATAATTTCTCGACGCGCTCACGGAAACGCGTTCCCTTCCGCCGCACCCGGCGCGCCACGACACCGGATGGATCCGGCTTGCTCGGATCCTCCTACATAAATTGTAGATCTCTGTTATTCTACTTACCACACGTTAAAGGCGCGGTTCGACAGCTGCGCACGAGAGGTACGTGCGACAAGCTTCACTTTGCAAGAAAGTGTGATTGTGTCCACTGCAAATCGTACATTACCTTACCCACATTTTGTGGTCTCATGTCCGTTTTACGTTAGTAAAAGATTAAAACCTCATTTACGTCTTCATTTAGTTCTTAAATAGCCAAGCACGTTGCATGGTTTTCTTTACTAACTTTTATTGAAAATCTAACACGTTACAAGATATATTTTGTAAAATAACTAAGTTAATTATGTCCTTCTCTAGTTCCTGTAATCCTGCCAGTCAGGCCTACGAGGATTTAAAAGATATTAAAGTCATATTACCATGTTGTAAACCAAGGTTACAACATGGTTTTATGGTTTAAATTAATCAAAAGGTAACCAAAATGTAGGCATATGTATGAAATAGGTTTTTGGACGTTCCAAAAGGAAGGACGTTTCATAAGGATCAAAAAAATGTCTAAAACATCTGAAAGAATAATTATGTCTTCCACGTCTTGGGAATAGGTAGAGTCGTGATCATTATTTTAAGTTTCATTTCTTGTATTGTATTATATTATTCGAAATTTATGCCTCAAATACAACCCAACCCAGCCCAGTATTAACAGTAGCAAGTATATTCTCCGTTGATACAAATCATATCTTGTATGTCATCCCCTCCTCTAATTTTATTTTGTTTCATGCATGCGGGTAAATAATCTTTTCTCTGGGGAGTCGAGTCGTTCCACACGTTGTGATAAACTTTACGTCTGCAGGCCGTGTGTTTAGGTTGTTTGTCTCAGTAAGTCGTTTGTTTCGCAAATCTTCTATATCCAAATCTGTTTGTATTGTAAATAGAACCCGACCGCATTAAAGAACGCAAAAGTTTTTATCACAGTATTGAGGGATGTTATGAGGATATTTTCTATAGAAAAAAAAACATGTTTCAGACATTTCACATATTGTAGTTGATTAGACATAGAATGAGATGAATACTCGCTACAATAATTGGGACAAAAGCTTTTAAATTAAACAAAGGTATTCAATCTCTTAAATCGTGCTACATTATAAACCACCTGTGTTTTCTAATATGGCTTACATAACTCACTTTAAGTGCAATTTGGGTTTCATCTATTAAATGCACTCCACAGAATAACTAATTACGCGATGCATGCGACACCTGAAGACGACCGAACTCTAATAAGGTTTCGTTCAAGCATGCTCAAGCCCAAAGGTTCTCGACGACAAAATTGCTTAAACTAGGCTAATATTGGAAAACACAAGAACATAATGACGCTATAACTTTGTTTGGCTAAGAATTTGTTGCCCGAATTTTCTAGCATATTGTTTAATTTTGCGAAAACATTTACGTTTAAATTGTGGAATAGGTGCTTCGTTATACTATACTGACGACCTTTGTGGCGCAGTTGGGCGAACACCCGGCTGAGACGGCCGAGGTTGCAGGTTCGATCCCCGCTACGGGACAAATGTTTGTATATTCTGCAGATATTTGTTCCGTGTCTGGGTGTTTTCTATCTATAATATGTAAGTATTTACGAAAAAAAAATGGATCTATGTATTATATCAGTCATCTGGTTACCATAACACAAGCATTAAGTTGCTTAGCTTGGGACTAGATGACGCTGTGTGGAATGTCCAAGGATATTTATTTATTTATACTGGCAATTATGTATCATCGCATTACATACACTAAGGGGATATTGTGTGGGTGTGCGCTAACAAAGGATCTCTAAAATCAATTTATAAGAGGAGTTACGTAAGCATCATACGAAAATATGGAAATTCTAGTTGTGACAATAACCGGAGGCAGCTGTAAAAACTACGCCCAAAGTTCGCCGGATAGGTATACCTACTTACTCCTTTATTAAGTTTTCAGAATTTATTACCTGTGCTAACCAACTCGTTTGGTTTTGCAAAGCAACAAAATTTTGTAAGTCTTTTTGTTCATGAATAACTCCGAATGTCCTTGTCTGATTCTCATAGAACCCTCATAAGTAGTAGGTTAATAAAATATACCTAAGCCTATGCAGGTACAACGGAAAGCAAAAATTAAGAACAGTCCCGCGGTGATTACCTCGGCGTGTCTTATCTGCTATTCGAGTGTTCAATCGATTACATTTTGTACCTACTTAGTCAAAAACCTATCTGCAAACAGTATTACATCCATTAGGTATTATCCATTATGATAATGGCTATTAGACTAGTTTCTAAAAACCATCTCAAAAACTATTACACTGTGCGAACTATTCAGCCAATCAAAACCATATGATATGGATGACCATACCATACCATTCCAACCCTAAATAATATTAGTTTAGGTTTTTTGATGAATTAAAAAAATATTTCTTGGGTTTTAAAGCAAGTTGCTTTTAAAAATCATTTCTACGCGGATGGCAATAAAAATTTAATTATTTTTCTTACTGTAAAATAGCCTCTTACCAGAGTAAACTATGTAGGTAATATATTCGGCATAAAAATGTTACTCGAGCTTGTTACTTCACAACGATAATGGTGGTGATTCTGTGTGGCACTGACTAATAAAAAAAATCCTAAATTTAAGCTCATAATTCGTTCTCAGTTCTGAACGGAACCCAAACTTCATTACAGAAATGACTGAGATAGCAAAAGTTGATCGGTGGTAGACAGTGTGTTATTTGCGTTCTTGTTAGCGAAGATATTGAGTTCCGTTTTCCGATAAGACGAAACCATTAACATATAGAGTCGAATTTTTAGAATATTTTTGCAAACCTATAGATGACGGAGATAGCTCAAGAATATTGAACGTCGCCGTCGTCGGTTCAAAAGCCTGTTTAAAATTCAAATTTGAACGTGATTCTTTTCTCTCTCGCATCAAAGATAATGCGAAGTGAACGACACATTGGAAAATTCTTGCATATTTCTCTCTGAAGTTTCGCTTTTGAGCTTTTCATATTATATTTAAACGGCTATAAAATCTTTAGTCTGCACCAGTGTTAATTTAAGGAACACGCACTTACATTCAAAAAGTGAAAATTGTAAAAAATCTAACTTTATTATTCTATTTTTTAATTTATTTATATGACTATATTCCCGGGAAACAATAATGTTTTTTTCACATAGGTACTTAGATACATACTTTTATACTTCTGCAAAGTGTGAGCATTTACCAATAGGTAGGTATATTATATTGGTGGATGCTAACATTTTGCATTTACACAATTAACAGTTTACATAATTATGTATATAGTATATCTAAATACATAATTATGTATTTAGATATACTTTTGCAAAATGTTAGCGTCCATCAAGCAAGACTACAAGTACCTCTCTAAACATTGAAAAAATCGAAAAATTGCAGATTTAAAAAGAAAAATCTTCCACCACCTGGGAATACAGTCTTGACCAATAAAATTTATGTCTAAAATCTGGCTCTTAAAAAGACTGAAATTTCCCAAATCTGTATCTACCCCGATCCTATGCATATTTTCGATCATAATCATTTGCATCTCAAATTAGCGATGCAAAGCCGCCAGCACGTTAGCATGCACCGTCACACCTCCTAGCGGGAGTCCACGCCAACCTGCTGCTCGCGCTAATTGCGATAAACGCTCGAAAGAGCCCACTGCCACATTACACCCACAACAGACTTGAAACTTTCAAATTTCAACCAGCGCGGATAATTACGTGGGCCTTCCATTATCGTTGGTAAGGTCTAAGCTTGATGATTTAACTTTACAACCGTGTAATAACAAGCCGTTTTCAGCCGATTATTTTGTCGGGTTGCACAAAATAATCGGCCGATAAAAGTCTGGGGTCTACATGGCGTGTAATGCATTAAATACATTTTCTGTTTATATAAAAATAACAGTTTCTATAGTATTAAAATCATCGCTTTGTAAATGCGAGCTCAGTCACAAACCGATGCGTAAGTAATCTGATTTCTTTGCACGCCTAAGTCTGAAAATTCGGGAAAAACATGCAGAGTAAAAGGCGATAAATTCGTTTTCTCGGTGTTGAGTTGCTAAGTGAATTTTTGCGTTCTGCTCTTTGTTCTGACAAAACATGCAAAAAAATCCATTGGATATTTCTTTCATAAAGAAAAGTTGCATCGTTTGTTGACGATAATTATAATACATTGTTATTCCTTTTTTCAGAACAAGGTATAATAAAAGTAGTACAAATTTATACGCACCTAAGTACTTCCTTTCATGGTACCGTTTCTTGCTCCTGATTATTAAGGTTTAAAAGTTTTAGCATCTAGAGTCAATAAAAGCGAAATGCTAGACTTTTAACCATTTTAGTCAGTTTCCAACATCTAAAGATAGCAATCTCAATCGACAGACAGTCGACCGTCGGTACGGTCGATCATTACAGCTTTTCCAGGTTTATTTATTGCGTGTTTCGGTAATAAAAACATAATATCAATAACAATATTTCAAGTGATTGGATAATATAGTCCGTCCCGCTGGGAACGAATGGAGTAGAGTGGTTTTCACGAGAAGTGGTTCATTGCCTGCCGAAAATGTTATGGTGGTTTTATCAATATTTTATTATGAGCTCACCACAGTTAGCTTGTGGTTGTTTCGATGATTTACCTACTGATAGGACAACTACCTAAGGGAAATAAATCTGGATAACTTATGTGTTTTACGTTGTAGCAGAAATACTTAGATATTTTTAGATTTGCGGAATTATGTCTTTTGATATTTTTACATTTTTATTTTTATGTGATTTATTTATGCAGTACTTACTTACCTACTCGAATAAAAACATTGTTTTTTAAACTTTATTGGTTTTACGTATAACGTTTTCAGTCACTGCAACCTTTCCTTTAAATTTATAATCCGGACTTGAGTTTCGAACAAGCGTACAAAAGAAACCCAAGCTAGAATAAACAATCTCTCGTATTCATTTATGCAGATAATTGCCGTTTGAAATACACTTCCTTCAATAATAACTAAGCATAAATAATAACAACATCAAACGATTTTACGTAGGAAGCAGTAGCCGCCTGTCGGTTTAATTTCAAGCAAACAGCAAATTTAGAATACTTTCAATACAAGTTTCATTGATTTACTCATCAGATACTTAGCTTTATTTTATGAAGTTAATTCGAAACACTCCTTCAATTTAGTCACCTCATTTACAAAATTTCTTGACTTTTCTTTATTTAAAATGTTAACAACATTTCGATCATCCGTATCTACCAAAGACGTTACAAACCTCTCTAATACGATATAATGTGTAGAAAGTAATAATGTATTAATACGTTCATAGTCATCTGGATACTTTAACACAAGCCATAAGTTGCTTAGCTTGGGACTAGATGACGCTGTGTCGAATGTCCTAGGAAATATATTTTTTTTTGTTACTTTTTATCCAAATTAATTAACACATTATTATGGATCTCTCGATTTTAGTTTTCATAATCATCACAGAAAGCCACTGTTCTATAAGGAATGTGAAGTGAATAGAAGCGACTTGAATAGCTCACGTCAAAACTAATTCCTTTAGACATTTTCCAAATATATCAGATCATGGTCTAAACTAAATTATAATATAGTGTTATTGCTGTCTGGGTATTAGTTTGATATCCATTTGACACAACACTCTAGTCCATTAGCAGTTTAAAAAGTTTAAGTCCTTGTGAAGCGTCAAACGATTTGATTTAAGAACTTGTCAACCTTTCTTTCTGTGAGTGTACCTACTCGAAATTGGACTCATCTTACTAATAAAATAAATAGACAATCCTCTCGTTTTATAAACACCATAAATAAATCACTATATATATAATAATAAATCAATGTTAACACATCGACTTAATTAGGTACTCAAATAACTACGAGTAGTTGCATGTAAAAACACATTCTAAAATTAAAATAAAAAATAATCTTCTATTACTTACCAAAAAGAAAACTTATCAAAACACCCTTGTTATGATACAGTACTTTTAATTCTAGTTTGATTCATTGATTCGTTCATTCGTATGAGCAAGTTTCCAAGTCTGATTATTTACTTTACTTCCGTAATTTAGGGTAAATATTTTAGTTCTCTTAAATTCCTACTCTATAAATTCCACATGAGGTACTCTTTTCTCTGACATGACAATGCTTTCAACCTAGCCACTGCTCGCTCTTGAGATGGTTTCACTCGCCCTGATTTTCTGATAACCGTATGATGAACTAGCTGTACCAAGACTTAATGTTTTTATATACAACCCGCGATACTTTTGATTGAAAAGTATGTTAAAGTATAAAATAAGGCTTCAATATTTTGAAATATGTTAAGATACCGACGATGTGTTCTCATTTTAAAATTTTGATAAAATAGTTGTTGTAAAGACACTTGGCTAGCTGGTTTTCATAGAAACTCTACCAAAAACATTCTCTGAAATGCACAAAAACAAATAAATAACATTCTATTCAGCGCAGGCACGCAACGTGATAACAAGCCGCGCGTGCTGAAGTCCCCGAGGAGAACTAAATTCTGAACTGACCGGCTGGAATTTAATCAAAAAAGGTGAACCGTTTTATTGGTTTTTCAATATATAATGAACATCATTACAACTTGATTAACTAGTTACCAAAATATACATTAAGAAACCACCTTACCTAATTTATTCTTTTAGTCGGTTTATTTTTCGAATAGGATACTTTTCACAAAAGTTCTTCTTTTCACTATTGTAAATTTTTCTTTGAGCCTTATCCAAAGCTCAAAATATATTTCAAGTTCAGTCTTTGTGCTGAGAGTCTAATAGGTATCAAACAAACAGCCGTTGAATCGCATCTGTATGGAAATGATGACCGCATTAAAACCATAATTGTACATGAGTAATCCGTTTGTTTATCCAATCAGAATCAATGAGGTTTGTTCATGATTGAATTGGATACATAATCATTAAGCGAGTCGGTTTTAAAGCTATTCACAAAAGACTACGGATCAAAACCTACATAATATTCCTTTGACCCAGTTTGTTATGTGGTTTGTTTGAAATTAAAATTCCTAGGTATTAATTATTCAGTGTTTGCAGTCAATCTCACTCAATATCTTAAGGATGATTGTGAAAATACAGAAGCTGAAGTTTAGACTTAAAACTCTGTACAGCGTAGCTGTACTCTGTAGACTTTATCGTGTTATTAGCACTTTTTATTATTTCTTTTGGATTGGTAAAAATAACACTGTTTGTAGTTTCTAATATCGCGAAAATCACTATTTGCCTACCGACTCGTATACAATACACACAACACTCGTATACAATACACACAAATTTTATATATAAACCATCAAATGATCGTAATACGGCGACGTTCCATCCCTAGTGATAAAAATCCATTCCACTGGGAAAACTAACTACAAATGATCAGGCAATTTATCTTGAAAGTAATAAAAAGCTTTCCTTTTCGTATTAGTCGATTTTCTCTCGAGAACAACGTAACTATTGATAGAATGCGAGCGTGTGTGCACATAATATATTATTGTTGGATACTAGTACGCCTGCATCGAGCTGTTTGTACTAAATGTGTGCTTTGGCTATTATGCTGGTACTTACGCTAATAATGTTCTGTTTTCGCAGATGGATGGCTTCCTCCAAATAGTGACCCCATTTGTATGCTTGTTTGGTTACACTGCTCATTTGTAAGACACTCTTAAAGACACACCAATATAGGCGTGACGTGGTCGAATTAATTTTGAAGGTAATGGTACCATTATCATTAACTCTCGACTCGTATTCTGCTATAACGACCTAACGACAGTGAGTCGTTAAGTCATAGATCTTTTCTTGATAGGGGATGGGTTAGCTCTCCTGAGGGAACCATGTTCCTTAACAACTAATTAAAATTAAACTTGTGCTTTTGAAAGCTCTCATTTCATCGAGAGTGGTTTAATAGGATAATGATTTATGTTTCAAAAAGTAGATCGTGCAAATTAACAAAATGTTTAATTAAAATTGAAAGCCACGGGTAGCTTGCGGTTATTAATAAAATCGATAGAAGGTGGTAATAGTAGAAGGGATGGAGAGTGACATAGGCTTCTTTTTATCTCGGTATTCAAGCGGGAACGGGACTTATGCGGGTGAAACTTATTTATGCCTTTAAACGAGCAATTTTCAATGAAAGCAACGAGTCTCGGAAACGGCTCCAAACGATTATCATGAAATTTATTTAGTATGCAGTGAGTTTCAGGGGCCATAAATCTATCTAGCTATGATCCATTTTTAGAAAATGTCGTTTTATCGGTTTATATGACCGACATTATCGACATATCGGATATCCAGATGTTATAAAATAAAAAATAAATAATGTTTCATGTTTAATTTTCCTTAGTTTAAAAATAGCTGATTCAATGAAATCTGTGAGCAATTCATCTTTTTATCGACGCAAAGCTTTATTTCGTCCTAAGTCAAAACCCTCATCACAGTTCATTGATTTTCTGAAATGTATTTGTAGAACTTGTAGATCTAGTTAATGCAGTTCCAATGTCCGTGGAATTGATTATACGTTTTGCTAATCTTTCTAAGTTTCTACCAGCTTTTATGTAACTTGTGAAGTTCTAATGTAAGTTGGCCTTTTTTTCTTTGCTAATACATAGTATTATTTTATCTGTGCTAATACCTACTTTCTTTCAATTACTAGCTTTCAGAAACTGAAATTTTACGAGTTTGCTGACAATGCAATATTATGCTAATTTAATAATGGACTTCATTATTGGGCTCTAATATAGGAACTGTTTGGCGGAACTTTTTAGAAAATAGCTTGCTGTTGCCATCATTGCTAATTTGTCATACAATGTAATAGTATGATTTATATATTGATATTGATATAACCAATCAAAACAATCTCAATGCAAACTGTGTATCTTTTAAAATAAACTGAATGCTATTTTCAGAATAAGTTCTCCATTTTTAAACAGCATTTACTCCGAGTTTCTTATCTAATCGTACATGTCTATCTCCACATGTTTCGCGTAACAGGGCTCTACTGAAAAGTATTTTACGTTACTTGTTACAATCTAGGTTCAGTTAAAAAGAAGTAGACATTATATATTTTTAGATATTATTTATTTTATGTCTTATTTATAAGAATTGTCCCAAAATAGGAATTCCTTCAGTTTTTGAATGAGGGGCTCGTTCTTTTTACTTAAGTATTATAGCTGGATTCGATATAGTTGGATCAAATGATTAAGGATTCATTATCTCGTATTAATTAGCTCTAAGGAAATATCTTAGATATTACCATACCTTTTGGTAAGATGAATTACAGTATGGTCTGTTAAAATTTGAACATAAACGAATTAACGACATTTAACGTAGCCTTTAATGCATACTACACTTTTTATAGATTCTGCTTCTGTAGATATTTAACATAGACAAAATAAGAACTGATTTTTTTTTACTGATTAAACTCGCGTTTTTGTTATCTAAAAACCGACATAAGAATCTAAAGTGCATTTAAGAAAGATTTGCTTACCTTATAATAAACTAAAAATATCATATACCTAAGTTGAACTAATAAATCCCGAACCGATCTAACTTTAAAAACTGATAATTTGTCAAAACAACACTAAATAAGTATTTATTCTATTTCAATATCACTAAGTCGAATCATTTATTGAATCGAAATACCTGCTCTACTGATAGGCATTTATGAAATCTGGTAATATTACTCAAATATAATAATTACATTCTCCATTGAAGGGACGTTGATTGAAGTTTTCTGGGCGCAATGCCCAAGGGTGTTACAGTAAACACGGCGATAGATTAGAAGGGTAACATTTAATTACTGCGAGTCCGCTTAACAGAAATGTTTCAGCAGAAATGTGATTTAATTAAAATGGCGGGTAATTAGGTATTACGGTGGAAAAAGCTTCTAAAAACAAATATAAACACTTAACTTTTCGCTCGACAAAATAAGATTTTTAAACGACTTTCAAGAATTAAGCAGAATATTTTTGTATTTTTAATTTTATTAAGTTTAGCAGCATAAAAATAGTTTTAAATGTGATAATGCTAAGTTTTCACTTATAAATCTGATCAACGTAGGTAACATTTGCTGTACGTTTATAGTCTTCCTGGCCGTTTTCGGCTACAGAGACAGAGACAGACAGAGGCTTTGTTGTTCACTTTTGTCTAAGGGCTTGGATGGCACGTACGTTTAACATATTTACATTACACATTGAATTTTTCAATATGTATTTTAATGGCAAGATTTACCTCTCAATGCACATTTATTGATAAAGACAAATCTCGGAATAAAAGTTGTAAAACCACATTCACTTCAATTGATTCGCAATCGCCATTATGGGCTGGAACGAGCTCGATCGATGACGGTCATAAAATTGTTTATTCCATTTCAATTGATTGCCCTTAGATGATACGAGTGCTTCAGACAAAGTTCATAGCTTTTATTGAACTAGCTAGAGCCTTATCTGAAAGTATAAACACCTGCGCAGTTAGACTAAAGTTAGTGTAGTATATTGAGTGGCTATTCCGCAGTTAATCTATGAAGATAAAATCTTATCTATTTACTAAAATTATAAGAAACATAATGAAAGAACATTGTTTATTAATATTTGTATTTTTTGTTAATTTGATTTAATTTTGATTATTTTAGCCGCCTAGCGTTTAATTAATTACAAAGAGATTTAAAGTTATCGAAGTGTTCTAACTGATTAACAAATACACATCTATATTGCTACTATTTTTCCAACCCTATCGCTTAGCTTCAGCCTGCGGCTAAGAAAAATATACCTATAAGTAACAACCATGGCCCAACGATGGCAATAAAAGTCATATTCGACACATTATGGTTATCATATTTGATTGAAGTTAATATTATAGAGCAGTGTTGGAGTTAGTACGACTTTCGTTCCCAAAGAACGTCGTGGGTTAGAAACCGTTCGTGCATCAATGGATTGTACGTGTCGAAAAAATTATACGATCTTATATACCTACGAGCTCTAAACGGTGACGGAAAACGTGAGGAAATCGTAACTTTTCTAACAGCGTCGATGGGCTGGATAATTAAAATAGAAATATTTTGATTATAAACCACAGTCCATGTAAGTAATCCGTGGACACTACAAGCTCATCGGGCCGCGACTCTCGGCCACGACACAGCCTTGGACTTGACAGTCAATGCATAACCTCAGAATAGCTAAAGGCTTGCATGATGTCAGGATCACTCAACAATCATACTTATGTATCATTTTTCAAGAATATCAAATGAATACTTCTGAGTTGCACCAATACTTGCGATTTGGTTCACTCTTTATATTAACAAAATCCTTATTCTGTCAGTTATATTTTTGTTTTTTGTTGATATTTTTCTACATGTTGCGTTATAAAGGCTCGAGCAGACCGGATGCGTATGCGTTGCGTATGCGTAGACGTAAGCGTAGACGTGCACGTACCACTGAGTTGTAATGTATGGAAATGTATGAGACAGGCCACACCGCTTGCGTACGTACGCGTAACGTAGACGGCGTCTACGTTACGCAAGCGGTGTGGCCTGTCAGATACATTTCCATACATTACAACTCAGTGGTACGTGCACGTCTACGCTTACGTCTACGCATACGCAACGCATACGCATTCGGTCTGCTCGAGCCTTAAACCAATCAGTCTAATTACACCTAAATATTCCTATAGGTTTGTTTCAGTTTGTTTATAGATCATTCTTTATTGCTCTCAGATTTATTTTATTAAACAAAGATAAATATGATTTACTAGCTGCGCCCCGCGGTTTCACCCGCGTAACCCGCGTAAATCCCGTTCCCGCGGGAATATCGGGATAAAAAGTGTGCCTATGTGTTAATCCAGGGTATCACCAATCTACATACCAAATTTCAACCAAATCGGTCCAGCCGTTTTTGCGTGAAAGAATAACAAACATACATTCTCACAAACTTTCACATTTATAATATTAGTAGGAAGTAGGATAGGAAGGAAGTAGGATAGGATATGCAATGATAGAACTATTATTTTCTGAATATTACGGGTTCAGACGTAAAACGGTAATGAGGAAATTAATATGCAACATCTTACAGTTTTTACATAATGGCCTCTACATTCCTAAGCCAGAGATAGTGGAACCCAGCTGTGGAAACAACGCTGGAAAAATATTTAATTTATTTTTATCATTGTTTCAGATCGGAGCGCTAGCAATAAATAAACCAAAAGATGGTGGACCGGACTCTGAACTATATCTACCGAATATACAGCACAAGTAGTAAGTAATTATAACAAACTTATTTTTGCTTGAACTGAATTTGAATTTACATTTTTTTTACTTAAACTGAAGTTACTTAAACCGAATTGGCCGAGATGGGAATGTCCTGGCGTGTTTTGCGGTGTATTAACGGACTCAGTTCTTGTGACGACAGACGAAACACCGTGAAGAAACCCGCGGCTTAGTCAGCCCGTATTGACCATATCTTTTCTATAAATAATTCGGGGTTACCGGTTGTGAAGATGGCTTAGGTGCTAGGCGAGCCTCTAGATCTGTTTCAACAATGTCTGAGCCACTATAGTTATCAGTTGCATGTAAGTAAATTACTGTCTCCTAACACTGTCAAAGTAAATCATATGAAGGTCTAAGTTAGTTAGATAAGTACTTGCTATGTAATTATCTACCTGTTCGTTCCAACCCTAGAAGGGAAGTTATATTCAAATGAGCTCATAAACTCAGAAACAGGCAGCTCATTTGTTAGTTGTCATACAACTTAATTGCATAACTTTATATTGTCTGTGAAAGGCGCGTATTCTGAATCTAATTATGTAGTCGTAATTTTTTTACTTAACAATTTCTATACCTGTTTAAGAATATCGCTTATCTCAAAAGGGTTGTTATTCAAAAGGGTCACATGCTTGACCTAACTATCTAGTCAAAGGAAATAAATGCAATTAAATAATACTTGGTAGGTACTTCTGATAACTATGACTATGCTCGTAGCTTCGATACTAAATCCCAAAATTTAGAAAGAAAAAATAGATAGAGCAAAACATAAATCGATTTATATATTTTTTTAAATGCACAAAGACATCATTTCATAATTCTTTCACATTGATGAACCAATATTCATAAGTCCGAGGCTCTATCACCAGTTTACCGTAGCATTGAATTCTAACCTCGATACCGAGTCAAGAACCTATTACAAATGTATGAGAATCCACTGCAGCGCCGCCCCTGTACCTTATAGGTACTTACATAAACTAAAAGTTCCATACATATTAAAATACCTACTTGACTCGTGAGCGAGGATAGATTACTATACTACAAAAAAACCAATGCTAGCCCTACTGTTTTATTGATATGTTTACACGTGATTGTAATTGGATCTGTTTGGCCAGTAAGTGGTGTGGAGTCCCGGTGAGAGGGGATGGCGGGCGCGGACGACGACGAGCCGGTGGACTGGGAGGCGCTATACTTGCGTCTGCCGCAGAACCTCACCTCGCCCTGGGCCAATGTCTCCGACTTGGACCCTGGCCTGTGGAATGTGACCGGCGGCAAGAACGCCACCTGGTGGGACTCGGTGGCGCCCTTCGACTCGCCGGCCGCGCTCGTCCGCGCCGCTGTCAAGGCTATCTTTTTAGGCCTTCTTATTCTCGCTACTGTAGTTGGTAAGTACGCACATGGTCTATTAAATCTATCGCGTTTACAGTGTTTACCCACCTTTACCTACAGCATAAAAGAAAGATCCAAAAAAGTTGAATAACGTATACTTCAGTCTGTAAACTATATCAAGAGAAATCCTAGTCTGCACTACTTACGCTGTGTTTGTCCTACTTTTCCTCCCCAAGTTTTTCCAATAGCGCGTTAACGAATTTGATCCCAATAGCATCGAATGTCAGTTTCTGCACTGCTTCTCGCATTGCGGCAAATGAATGGTGCTATTCAGAGAACTCGGTCCTGCATGACACTGATTCATGCAACTTTGTTCCGACCTAACTTACTCTATAAAATTTCCATTATATCCGCGAAGCGAGTCGATATTGCAACTTCGGCTATCGGGTCCATCTATCACGTAGAGTCTCATAATAGCATACGTTTTATCCGTTCTATCGGTCAACTACTTACGTGCTAGCTAACGTTCAACTGAAGCGCACCATATTTCAAACAACTCGCAGCGTAGCAGTTTCTTCACACTTTCCCGATCATTTTATCGATAGACACGTTACGGTCAACATCAGTCAAAGTAATGGTGTGATTACGCTAGCAACATCCAACAGTTTGAGCGATGACGTGCTATTTTGGAAATTGAAATTGTAGAACTCGACTATTAAACCTCACTTTAAATTTGTAGAGCAATATTTTATTTTCGATTTATCTCTTCCCAGGTAATGTTTTCGTGATAGCTGCAATCTTATTAGAGAGGCACCTGCGGAGTGCCGCGAACCACTTGATCCTGTCTCTGGCAGTGGCGGACCTGCTGGTGGCGTGCCTGGTGATGCCGCTGGGCGCCGTGTACGAGGTGGCGCAGCGCTGGACGCTCGGCCCGCAGCTCTGCGACATGTGGACGTCGGGCGACGTGCTCTGCTGCACCGCCTCTATTCTGCATCTAGTTGCTATTGCATTGGATAGGTAACATTCCAACTTTTATGACTTTTTATATTGCCCTAATTATATTCGAAAATTTCAACAAAAGGTTTTCTTTGTCCATAGGTATCGGGCTGTGACAAACATTGATTACATCCACGCGCGAACCCCGCGGAGGTCCGCGTTGATGATCGTGTGTGTGTGGACAGTGAGCATCGGTGTGTGCATAGCACCGCAGTTGGGCTGGAAGGATCCCGACTGGAACCGCCGCGTTTCCGAGGACTTGCGTTGTGTCGTGAGCCAGGACGTAGGCTATCAAATATTTGCGACAGCGTCGTCATTTTATGTGCCAGTATTAATTATATTAATTCTGTACTGGCGGATCTATCAGACTGCTAGGAAAAGAATACGTCGGCGGAGGGGAGCGACGGCGCGGGGCGGGCCCCCGCCTGTCCCGGCGGGGGGGGCGCTGGTCGCGGCCGGCGGTAGCGGCGGCATCGCGGCCGCCGTCGTCGCCGTCATCGGCCGACCGCTGCCGACCATTTCCGAAACTACAACCACGGGCTTCACGAACGTATCCTCCAACAACACCAGCCCCGAGAAGCAATCCTGCGCTAACGGGCTCGAGGCTGATCCCCCGACGACAGGTTACGGAGCTGTCGCCGCCGCCTACTATCCGACTCTAGTGAGACGGAAACCCAAAGAGGCCGCCGACTCGAAACGAGAGAGAAAAGCTGCTAAAACGTTGGCAATAATAACCGGAGCATTCGTCGCCTGCTGGCTCCCTTTCTTCGTGCTGGCAATCCTGGTGCCGTCTTGCGACTGCGAGGTGAGCCCCGCGCTGATGTCGCTGTCGCTGTGGTTGGGCTACTTCAACTCGACGCTGAACCCGATCATCTACACGGTGTTCAGCCCGGAGTTCCGGCACGCCTTCCAGCGCCTGCTGTGCGGCCGCCGCCGCCGCCGCCGCGCCCCGCCCCCGTAGTGCCCCCTCCCCGACTGACCTCGTCTAGTTCATCATTACCTTATGTTACCTTGTTACATTTTCAGAGATATATTTACACCCTATTATTTTTTGTACGTGATAAATGTTAATAACGGAACCTATCTAGTTAATAAATCACAAATTCTCTTTATTTATTCGAATTTTACTTTGTATCCAGAAACATAACCAATCTACACGTTTACTCGTGCCCTTTGCACAGTATTAGGAGAATATAGACTTAGGTATATTAATAATACTCGTATCTGCAAACTCAATTATTCTGACCCCTTGTTAACCCCTAATACGAGTGCCACCAACGCGCCGGTATTTAGGGCTATATTCATATCGCATTATCTGTCTGAAATTGCTGAACAATCAATCTATCTTAGAGGCCTGGCTCTGCTAGCAGTCCCTCGTGATTAAAGTTTTAAAAGGTTATAGAAAATGGTATAAGCTGAAACATAATTCCCGAGAGCAGAGGAGAACTTCAGGCGACTACAATGACATAAAAATGAAAATAGGATACAGCCGAACCATTTAAAATGCTTTAAAATAAATACTTTGTAAGTGGTAAGTACGTACTTGAACTTTAAACTATCTAATGAAAGGATTTTAGGTAGAATTTACAGAGTAGGTAAGCATAATACTTGGTCTCAATCAAATGGGAGGTGAGTGGGTGGATACCTAAGCTTTACTAAAGCTTGTACTTAAAAATCCTTACCTGAAAGTTGTCGAGACTATTATCAAATCATCTAATCAAAATTTCACTACAAAAATGGCGTTACATTGAACGTAAACCTCAAAGTGTCATTTAACGATGGAAATGCCCGTATTTTTAATGTGCCATAAGAATCCCTACTTGTCTTTCAGCGTTGTGGACGAACAATAACGTTTTTATTATTATTGCCACAGATAAAATAATATTATTTTATCTGTGTTATTGCTAAGGAGATAAGTCGAGTCGTTTAACCTTATCTTTGTGAAATAAACGGTACATTTCATTAGGACTCTATTACAGTTTGATTCAATCAAATATCACATTAACAGGAGAGTCCCGTGGGTAAATGGGAACTGAAGAATGAACGTGAAAAATAATAGCCATTTTCTTTGGCTTACCTACAGTCTTTCACCTAATTAGGAAGGCAACTAAAATGTCTATAGAATTGACTAAAACACTGTACTGACAAGATCAGCTTTAGACATTGCAACTTATGCAAAGTTTTTTTGAGTACTTGTCCACTACCACGTACATACATATCTACCATGACAATACCATGTCAAGGCCATAGGTATAAGATACGTAAACATACAAGATCCAGGATTGTTTCTGAGAGGAGGGGCAATCGGGCCCTGAAGATGCTATCTTCAGGGCCCGATTGCCCCTCCCAGAAAGTTTTTTCCCTTTGTAAGTACGTTCCTGTTATGATCATGGTCTGACACGGTAAAGTCGGTAACGACCTTTATAATGTTGTCACTAACTCTCTTCAAACGATTGACTGCATAAAACAAGCGTTGATCAATCACAATAACAAATATGGCGCTCCAAACTCTACTTCTCGTATTTTATAGCCGAGAATAAATCAATTCAATGTTAAACCAATTTGTTTTTCGAATAAAACGAAACACGTTCCGTCATAGACATGATAAAACTGTCTATGAATATAAATGTATGCAATTTTTGGTATAATTTATTCCACATATTTCGTACGAGAAATTCATTTTAGTAGGAGTTTAAAAAAATACATCTAAGTACCTACTTAAAACTACGTACTACTTCCCTATGAAAATAATAATGATTAGAAATAGAAGCGGAAAATTTAATTAACAAATTCAAATCATGTAAATAATTACCTACGTCGATCGGTTAATCCGATAGGAAAACACCAGTGTTTTTGCTATCTAAAAGCTACGTTCTGTTGATTTTCGTTCGGAAAATGTAACAGAATTAAGAGTCATTAATTCGTTAAGCCTGGTTCACAATAAAAGCTTCCATTGTGTCACACTTAATCCGCTTCGACGCATCTCCCGGTAAGTTAGGAGCCTTGTGGTTGACAGTTACAAAGAAAGGCACGTGTCGCTTTCTATACTAGTGCTCCTGAGACATGAAAGTAAAGTACTTCTCAAGAACAGTAGCCTCTTTCTTCGCTGTCGTATCTTTCTCCTACACCGCCGTAGTGATAAAAAATTGCTCTTCGCCCCAAATCCTAGCTTTATCTCCATTTTCTTTTAAGGAAAATTGAAATAGCTCGTGAAATTGTGATAAAAAGATTACGAAATAGAGCCACTGTAGACAATGAAAGTATTTTTACTGAGTCAGAAATACTTACACGGTGTCCCACGCTATGCGACATAAATAAAGGAGAAGTACCTAACTTATAATATTGTTATAATACTATATTTTGTTGAAAGGAAACATTAATTAAGTAGTACAAAAGTAATTCATAGATTTTCCGAAAACTGCGTGCTGTGTCTGTAATTGAATTGTCTAAAATGTGTATTAATAAAGAACCCGTAGATGGCATGGCCATACAGATTCATCCCTGTTTCCACCAGCAAAACTAAGGATAATATAATAATTAAGGATACCCTTAATCTACAAAATTTAAAACAACTATTACTCTTCTTGTCGCAAAGCTTTAGGACACCCTGTATATTTAAATTCAGCTTCTGCGTACTGAAAAATAAGATGTCTTGAAGAGTGTTTCAAGAGTTCTCAGTTCACTATAACAAACTCCGGTCTCAATTTACCGAGCGGAAATGTCTGATCAACATAAATCTTGAGGGAGCTTCATCCCACAACTTAATCCATAAACAAGAGCCGCTGACTTCGCTTGGCTTAACTATGTGCTGCTCTAGTAGTCAGAGCTATTTACTTGGTAATTGTTACCAGCCGGTTGGCCGCGTAAGTACCTTGACTTTCGTTCAGAAGTTGGAAGGTTCGAATCCTTTCATAGATGGATTTATTTGTTTCGCAAAATTAAATGTACTTTAATAAGAGATCTAAACAGATAAGGAAAACATCGTGTGGAAGCCCGCGACTAGTCAGCTCTACACATATTGACCATTGTTAAGCCTTTCCATCTCAACCATGTCCAAGGCAATACAGTGTCCCGTTAAGTGTAGGCTAAATTGCCTCTTGACACTAAGATGTAAAGTGCTATATATTTTGTTACTCCACGTTTAGCTGCTGACTCTGCTGATGCCTCACTTAATTACTAAATTAGATTAGAATACCTCTCAGCACCCTACACGAAATTATCATTTCTTTTCGTTTAAAGTAGAGCAGAATGATATTTACCTAGAGTTTAAGAGTGGTTATCAAAATAACATAAGCAAAATTAATCTTCTAATATCTTTACTCACAATATCCGAAAAATATTGAAAAACGGTGTCACCGACTTTGTTTAGTAAATATATTTAAGAAACTGCCTGCGTCCATCAAACTATTATAAAGTCGAGAGTTATTTCTCTCTCATCGTGCCAACACCTTTTTTACTATCGTTTTCAATTAGATACTTGGCTATAAATGTTTTTAATCCGTCAAGGGTTTTGAAAGAGATAATGTTTTTTTGTGTATACTATTTAAAAAATTGAGGGTTTATACGAATAGTTGTGAACAGAAATGTACCTCGAGAGTATTAGCGATTTTACCTCTTTTTCCAAAATTAAAGTCTGTTAAAAAAAAACACTTGTGCTGTCTAATTTAAATGTTCTAAAGTTTTGACAGTTAACCCAAGTTAATCTTCAATTACATTACAATACGCAGGGCACACACAGTATAATTTATGACTGCCAGCCAACGTGCGAAGCATTCCCATTTGAGTTGTAAAAAGTGTTTTCCAACATGTTTCGTGACCCAATATTTTAAGTTCTGTTCTGGTAAAAGTTATGCCAAGTCTCAAAGGCTTCACTTTTTTCTTATTTTATTGATAAAGAGTCTGTAATTTATTGAGGAGAAAAGACTTTTATCTTGTTTAAGTTTCGAAACATTTTTAGAAGATCAGGTATCTATATTGTGAAAAATTTTGGTAAAGCCAAAGGAAAGTATTTGAAATCATTCTACCATTTTTGTTATATTTATTTTTATAAATACGTAACAAAAATAAGCATGGTACAAATAAAATTTAAAGCCTTACAGAAAGAAGATTATAATTCAGTCTAAAGAAACTTATAATCGACAGTTGAAATAATAAAAATGTAAAATGTAAAGGGCATGAAGAAACTAACAATAATGGGTTGAGTGTAGTTTGAAAGTTGTTTCAAAATGAGAGTTTATGTGATCAAAAATTAAACTATACCAGGGTGTCAATCAGTATCAATCACAGAACATACAATTTCTGTTCTGTGGTGTCAATCGTAATGAATTTCCCTATATTTTCGAAACGCAACCGATTTTCATTATGTAGGTAAATGTTAATAGGTTGTAAGCACCTAACAAGACTAAAGCCATTACCGAGTCGAACGATCAATCACTTGCATTTCGACATCTGCGTAGTAACCATGTGAAAGGGTTACTAAGTTAGTAAGGTAAAAGCTTTTGTATTGAAAACAAATGCCATTTATTACTATTATCCGTGTTGGCGAGGATAAACTTGTTTCTCGAAGTTTTAATATCAATACAAATAAAGACATTGGTTCTTAAAGTAGGTACAAAGAACATGGTGAAGAACTTTCTAATAGACGCTGATAAGTGGTGAAATCCAACATCAATGGACAGATTGATCAAATCACATAACAAGTGTCAAGTTAGCAACCCATTTGACCCACTCTTGTCACTTTTTGTGAGTGTGAAACAGATATTAATTTATAACACTAACTACACAAAGATTTATTAATTACCTACATCATGAAGTGAAACCATAATGTATTTTTCTAAAATATGAACTTAAGTAATATATAAAAGCTATAAGAAGGATTTGTTATCAACTTGATCAAAGCATTTCTAGTAAGTAGGGCACAAGCAAAACTTTCCACGGCATTTGTAAAGGGAAAAACGGTGTCACCGTCCTTGTTTGGTAAAAATGAGAAACTGCCTGCGTACATCAAACTATGACGTGATGCTATCATTATTTATCGACGGAAATGAGAGGGGTATGTTTTGGTATGTTTTTCTCCTCGAGATTGAAAAAATATGTGACGGAGATGTGTCGCGCTGATACGGAAGCTTTTCGGTTGATACTTATATAGGTATAGCCTATACCTATATAAGTATCAACCGAAAACTTATTATAATTTGATCAGAATGTTGAGTTTGAATCCTGGTTCGAATCCTGGTTTGAATTTTAACCCTTAGATTTATTTGTCTTTGCGGAAAACTTATACTAATTGATGACAGTAGAAAAAATAAGGTAATTTATGTTTAAGAGTGATAGACAGATAATTCTGTAAAAATCTTCACTCAGATTAACTAATTTTGATCTGGCCAAACAAAATATAACCTCACTATTGAGAAGTGTGCTACAACATCCTAACAGCATCCTAATTACTTATAATTTATGCGCGATACGAAATCTGTTTTTATTAACTTATAACCCATATAAATATTTCAAAAATATGTTAGAAACTAAGACATTGTCTTCACTTCAGTGTGAATGTGCCTTTAGGCTTTCGTAATCAGCATTTCAAAGTCTGATCCTCATAAATAATGAATTCGTTAACAAAACACTCGTCATGCATGCGCATGCGCATGCAACTGACTCTAAGTTATATTTACCTACGTCTCGCAAATCGAACAGAGCTTAGCATTTCTCGGTTCTTGATATGATACAATCTTACTCAGATATAACATACCTACCTATACCGTATAGGTAGGTATGTTATATCTGAGTAAGATTGGTTTGATATTGAGCAGTGTTAGCCTAGTGGAATGTACCTTGACTTTCAATCCGAGTATGTATTTGCTTATTGCCACGAGCTTTTATCATCGCGAGGAAACACGCGGCTTAGTCAGCCCTATATGTCTTTTCTGTGGTGATAGCCGGCTAAGCTGAGAGGATGGTTTAGTTGCTGGGCAAGTTTGTTCTATCTCAACAATGTCTCAGCCACCACTAGAGTGTCCATGTTGGTAAATATTACCTCCTAAAGCTGTACAAAAAATATAGTAGCTAGGTATGGTATGGATGATTACCAGGCACAAAAAGGCATATTGGCCAGTACTGAAACGGGCTTGTGGATGTCGTCTTATTTTAGTCAATACAAAAAATATTGTTTCATAATTACAAAATAAAATTTAATGAACATAGGTAAAAATGTATAAGAGCGTGATTTTACTTCTGCTTAATTTAATTGGCTAATTTTAGAACTTGTAGTTACGCCATGAACCCAAAAGTAAGCAACCCAAATACTTGCATGAAACAATATAACACGCTTTAGATGTTAATCTTCAACGCTATTGCAAAACCAAGCCAAGTAAATTTATTTCTCAAATATTTTAAAGCTTAAGTCAAGGTAGATTACCTCCTAATGCACATAATGGTACAGAATTCCTTGTAAGAGTTTACCCCAACCTATTTACCTACCCTCGATCTCTTGTAGCTAATGCTACCCTAAACTGGCTTATTCTTGAGCGCATAATCTAGTTTGCTTTCAACGGAATGAAGGTAAAGTCGCTACGAAAATAAATAAGGAGCTATTATTCTGTCACAAAAATGGACCATTTTAGATACACTTCTGCTCTGAAATTACTTGTTATGAAGTATTGTTGTACTAAGTCACCCGCTGATCTCCAGGGACTGAGTCAAGTAGGTTATGTAGGTATCCAACGAATTACAAATAGAGTAAAAAGGTTTGAGAAACCTGCGAATAAAGCATTATTAGGTACAAGACGATAGTTATTTTTAGCAGGTTAAACATATAAAAATCATATTAGATAATTATTTGATTGCCGAAAAAACTGCTAATTCTGATTCCCTTTTTATTGTTTCTCTACTGCTTAAAACATAAACAATCAAAATCTAAACAGAAATAGTGTTAGTTTTCTTTTTCATAACGCCTAGGTTAAAGTTTTTTTAAATATAGAATGCAATATTTCTTTAACAAAAATCGATGTCTGGTTCCTAAGAAAAGATCTCGAGTCTTATCTCGATCGCAAGTCTAACTTCAGATTTTTCCGTACTGGCTGATCTAAATGAGCTACCCTGTATTATTCTTATTTTCTTAATAATAAAACAAAGTTTGTATTAAATATTCAAGGACACATAGTCGATTGCTTCTAACATGACAGAAAAACTACAGTTGATTACTGTCGTTTTATGGCTTAACGAAGTTTACCGGAACATCTTGTACAGTCACGGAATGAAAAGCTTGACCACCTTAAGATCTGTTATTGCTTGCTAGGTTTGATAACCATTTGACACAACACTCTTGTCTAATTGGCACGCATTTTAAAAACTTAACATGTGCTTGCAACACATGTCAAACGATTCAATTTCAAAACTGTTCAACCTTTCCGTTCTGCGACTGTACATGATGTTGTGACTTTGTATTATTACAAGCAGAAAACTATTATTTATTGACTAGTAAAATCTTACTTAATACGTAGCTACTTCCATTTTCATTCGATTAATAAGTTTTTTGCTTACATTTGCTCCTCATGTGTATTAATAGCTTATCTAATTTGTCTTGAACAGATATCTATATGTAATCTACTTTACATTTATGTATAATGTGTGTTGATAACCAATTAGCATCTGAGATTATCTATTCCATTAGTGAGGAACACGGAACGACCATCTCATTTGTATGGGCAGACCCTTGTTTCACCTATAGTACTTAGCTAGGGTATGTAAAGTATGATCTAGCAACAACTGAGTATGGAGTTATTTGTAGCACAGGCCACAATTAGGTATTGTATAGGTACCTAGAGAAGACCCAATAAAAACTTAAAATTAATAATATTTTGGTAGGTACGTCTAGATCTAGAATATTGTACTTTATGTAACTAAATACCTACCAGTCTCAAATATTTTAAGGTTTATTATAGACAATAGATTGTCCGCACGCTGTACCGAAGGAGCTTCAACTTTATGCTCAAGAAAACTATGGATGTCCAACTGCACTAAAGTTTGGAGAACTGCCAATAGTTTTGAAACTATTTTACAACAGTTAGATAAAAGTTCCAGCGCACTGATGTGATAACAATGATTTAGAGTCAAACTACTCGCCATTCGATCCAATAGACCAATAAAAAGAAAAGCACTCCAATATTTATTGCGTGTATGGATGAGTAGGCAAGTGCTCTGGCTTCCGATCGTAGTGGGCATAGAGTAACTTATTATATAAACGGAAAATGGTGCGTGAGAAAACCTTCCGTGCATCAATGAGTTTTCACTTCGGTAAAAATATCAAACTTTTATTGACAGTAGATTGGATTTGTTTAGATTGGACCATGAGTCTGCAGTGAGTTTTTAGTGGCCTCAAAATATGTCCTTAGATAAACCTCATATTATGACCGAAGCACTTTACAAGATAAACTCAGTACCGTTTCTCACATTATAGAGATTAAAAACCCATTCAGTGGTCCCTTAATACATGAGATAAACCTTAATGGCCTAATTAATCACGCGAGCAGGCATTACCTGCACGTTATACGGGTAATTAAATTACTACAAAACATAAAATAGTCCTTATTGATAATGATTACCTTGTGTAAACAGAACTGTTTAAATTATTAAGCCATTATATTGATTGACTTATTTTAAAGAGGAAGGCTTAGTTATTTTTAGACGATCAGTGAGGTACTAAGAAATAGTCACTATGCATATTATCAGTACCATTTTATAAACAGAAAATGGTTATATATATTTTCTTAATTTAATAGGCAAGGTTAAATTACGCTGTAAAGTGATGGAAATAATCTACAATTTACAAGTAGGTATGTTTTTTCTGCATGGACATAGTCATAGAAATAAACATAACAAACCAATGTCTAAACTCAAATTGGACTTTCAGTGCATGAGAAACCCTAAAAAAGCAAAGTTCACATTTTGTTTTGAAATCAGATCGAAAGGGCTCTCTAGCCACTTCACTTAAAACGGACTCCCAAACACATCCCGACTAAGAGTCGCTTGTTGAAAACCGCTGTGGAGCCAAACTTTACAGATGGGAGCACAACTTGTAATTATTCCGCCAAAAGCTCTATTTGTAGTTCGGTTCGTTAGGACTATTGTGACAGTGATTTCACATTCACTAGAGTTTCATTCGTGTTAATGTGTTAAGAGCAAAATACTACCTTAACTAATATCCCGTCTATTCTATAAACATCCTTTCAACTAGAAGTAATTGAACGGTAATAACTTTATACTGTGATCCGATGATATTTATTTTGTTCACTTGGTACTTGGAGCTTGGTTATTTATATTTATATTAAACAGATGATGCTTTCGGCCTCTATAGTTTAGTAACAACATACAAATAGAGCCATCAACCTTCACAACATAAAACTCCGTTTAAATAATAGAGACTTTCTAGACTTGGTTGTAGTGTAGGATCACGGTAATTTGGCATGATACGTTGTAGATACTATAAAGTATTTTGTGATGATACTATGAATTTCCATAGCACTGAGACCCTGTTCACACGGCATTGTCCTGCACGTTTTTTTCGTATTCGTTTTTTAACGTCCAATCACCCAGGTCTTCACACGGTAAATTATCATTCGTGTAAAAAACGAATAGCCGCAGAAAAGTGAAGGAAACAAACCTATACCGTGCCACTGCGAACCGAATACGTCAAAGTTCATTCGATTTGCTTGACGTATGCGTTTAAACGTATAAGCGGTACACGTTTTTTTGCAGTACAATCGCCGTGTGAATGGATATATGTACGTTGTATGGCCACTATATTATATACGTTAAGACGTATAATGCAAAAAAACGTGCAGGACAATGCCGTGTGAACAGGGTCTGATGTCACATGACTCCTGCATTTCCAAACGCAAACCGCACCTATCTGGCGGTCACTAGACGAATTTCTGCTCGTCTAAAATTTGTGACACCTTTTTAAAACCTTTAACTAAATGTCAAAGAAAAAATCTAGTGGTTTTCTATCAGCAACAGGTGAGTTGTTTGATCACAGCAGTGTAAATAACTATGAGCGTTCATTAATCACACGCCGACGGACACGGCCGACTGACCGACACTCTTGTCTGCAAGGGCGAGGTCATCACAACCATATCATATCAATCATCTCTATGTCATTCTATCTCTTGATTTTATAAATTAAATAAACATCATAGATATTATTTATGATTTTTTCATTTCATGTTTAGGGATGTCTCTCTAAACATGAAATGAAATATAACTAATGAAATCACGCCTCGATGAAATTTGAAATATGGCAGGAGTGAACAAGCCAGGCACAGGGTAGTATTTATAAGTATTAGAATAAAATAAAATAATAAATTAAAATTATTTCTTTGCATGAGAGGATTTGTGAATATGTTATTAACAAATAACAAAAGGATAAAGGTCATTAAGCCGGCGATAGATCTCCGAAGTGACTAGTAGAGACAATTTTACCCTCTGAAGCAAGGAAGCGCTGAGTTGTTAAATGCGGTCGGTTAACTTCGACATCTATCAAGAACGACTAGGCAAGCCAAGATCACGGCCGCAAGGGTGATGTTTCATTACATAGAACCGTTACCTTCGCCACTAGAACGGAATGAACAAAGGTTGCACGAAGATAGATTAAAGGAACCGCAAGTAAGGGAATAAATAATGTAATTGTCTTTTAAAACTTCTAGTCAAGTTCAACTTGTAAGACCGAGCTTTGCTCGGTTTTCACTGTCTGAAAACATTATAAGATAATTTTGATAATGCTGTAAAACAAGAATTTATGATAATAGAGAATAAACTGTAACTATTGGTTAAAGACACACAGGTTTTGCTTGAATTTGCTGACGTCATCCTGCTAATAATTTCAACTATGCAAAACTCACGTCAAAAAACACATGTAAGTGAATGAAAAACCTACAGCGAATGTGCACTACATTAGGCTGCCGATCCTGTTCAAAAGTAAGACTCTTTTTACCTCAGAACTGGGGCATTTCAAGTAGTCCTCGGCTCGGAGGGAACTGAGCCAAAGCGACTATTTAAGGTATAACATGTATGAAAGCGATAGCGTTTATTCACTTTGGTACGATGCCAAACAACTTTTATTTAATTGAGAACTGAGTCTTACTCTTCGATAAAATTATACATTGTAATTTTCTTAATATGAATAAATATTCGAAAATTTTGTATTAAAACCCACGAACAAGCGATCGTTCTCGAAACGAACTGCCTTACCAACTCGGCCACAGAATCCCTGAACGGCAGAATTATTTATAAAATGATTTTAGTTAATCACCGATTAGCATTGTCTGAAGTTACAGTATAGAAGAAATGTCATTGACATAATATTATCGCCACAGATTATCGCTAAGCTAACTCACAAAATGTCTTCCGCTCAAGTCGACGCATCGCCGCCGCCCCGGGGGGCGAAGGAACTTCTCGTCAACAATTCATATCCAGCGCAGCGGCCGCTGAAAAGATTTAATTGCGAAATAGGTGGAGTTGTACTTTTGCTTACATTTCAATTGCCTTTGTTTGTGAAATCTAGGGAATATTGCATCTAGCCATTTGTGAAGATTGTCTACCTACGACGCCGACGGTGTAATCAGACTCTTTCTAAACACATTTATGCCGAAAACTCAAACGCTAATTAAATATCTAAGGCCGTATTAATCACTAAGGAAGATATTTTTTTACTGATTTAGATCGACATACTTATGTCAAATTATGTCATAGATAAGTACCACTTATGTAATTACTCCAATTTGCGTTTCGGTTCAGGCGTTAGAAGTTCTATACGTGGCAAGGGCATTGTCAATGAAAACTAACAGGACCTTTAATAAATTAAATTCAAATTACGAAACTGCGCATAAATTAATTTTGAAAATGTAAAGAACTGGATGCTCTCAAGTTTTGTTTGTTTAAAATGTCTGAATAAATACTATTCACTCATAAGTTCAAAAGATTTGAATCAAATATACAAATACTTGTTTACGAGCTAAAACAGTATCAGAATAATGTTTATATGATAAGTACCAGCATCGTCAGATGTTATTTTATAGAGATATTTATCAGATCATAACTATTTTAAACATAGGAAATTAGAATACACACGTAGTTATCTACCTATAAATTTTGTTTATGGATTAGCTGCTCTCCGCGGTTTCCCATGCGTAGGCAAACAAAATGTAGTCTAGGTATGACCTTTCCCAAGGCCTAGTCTATATCTCTACAAAATTTCATGAAAATCGATTCAGTGGTTAACGCTTGAAAGCATCAGACAGATAGAGTTACTTTCACATTTATAATATTAAAGAAGGGATTGACCTTTATCATGCTACTTATACCAACTTCAGTGGATAACTATTCATATATTTTATGGCTGGCTTCTTTCTATAATCCAAGCACCTGAAAGCCTAAAAACAGTAAAGATGACTTTTCCCTTCAAAAGAATCCATTATCTATCCAAGAGCCCACTCTCGGTGCCGTAGTGATCAATAACGTAAGTAAATACTTACTTTTTATAAAGAGAAAATGTCCCTAAGGATCTGTACTTACGCAGAAAATATAAAAATAGAGACTTGAAACACAAAATTTCGGTCCCTTAGCTTTAATGTTTTTATTAATGTTTTTTGTATCTCATCAATTACATGTAAATTGAACGCATGTAAGGTTATTTAATAAACTACGAGTAATGTTCTATTACTGTTTTATTGGAAAAAATATTCTTCCAAGTATTATTATAATTTTGATTCAGACATAAAAAGTAGGTAATGTTAATGTTCATACTAACAAATAATTTTGTTTATATTTTAATAGAAAAATATTATAAAATTTTCTCCTTAAGTACTTCACTCTTTCAATTAAACTTGCAATATAACTTGTCTATTAAAATACAGTAACACTCAGGGCCTAATAAAGTCTCTTTTTAACACAATGTTAATAGCAAGACCGATCTATCAACCATTCACAGCCGTGCAGTGAGCTGTGTACAACGATATAAGAAAATATAAACAAGCTACACCTTCAATATTTTACTTTAAAAAGTATACAGAAAATGTAATTTGAGAGCTGAACTAAAATGCTAAGTTAAGCTAAGCCTAAGGTGTTTGCACAGTGCCATTAAGCAACGCCCATTAGTTAATGGACGCAGGTTAATGGTGGCAGAGGGCACTTTGTATGGCAGCTCACACTTCACGGACGAGACACCTTGCAAGAAAACTATCACTAAGTACATAATATAAAAGTCGAATGAAGTCGCTATCGCTGTCTGCGTCCCTACGTATGCTAAAATATTAGTATAGATAGTACTTAACAGATATTTTAATTTGACACTATTTATTTTTAACAAAATCCTTTTGAACTCTATTTTTGTTGAAAGTTCTATTTGGCTTTAGGAAAATAAACAGCTCTATTAATTTCCGAGGAAGTCACACAAACCTTGGCAAAAGCGTCACAGAACAAACAATCCTATGTGTAATTAAATTCAAAGCCAGAAACGCATGAAACGCTTTGAAACTATTCAAATGAACCCTTAAGTGATTCCGTCCGCGCATAATATAAATAATTTATGAGTCGAGTACAATTTCTAAACTTAATGTTACGGTACTTGCAAAATGTGGGCATTTGACATACACGACCACGTGCTTTAAATCTAGGTTCTACTTTTATCTCCAACAACAAGTAAAGTAAAGTGTAAAAGTTTCTCTTTTAAATAAGGCTGCAGTGTATTAAATTTCAAATAAAAAAAAAAAAAACTAATACACATAAATTAATACACACATTAGTGGCGATAGATAATAATGTTTCTTATACTTTTTGAGATCTTAGACCTTTTTTATAGCGTTTTTGTTAGTGTAGGTACAATTTACTATTGATGATAATGATAACTTTACTTTCTGAAGTATATTACATTTCTAAGAATGTTGAGTACCTCCATAAGGATGATGGATTATCCTCTATATATTAAGGATCAATTTAAAAACCAATCTGGAGCCGTTTACTCCCGGCAAGGTAATCAGAAGGTGATAACAAAACAAAAGTGATTATTATGGAACAAGGTAAGAATAAATAGGATTTTGTTGAAATGATATTTTTCAGAACAAGCTTAAGCAACTGTTAGCTATCTCTAATAAGCCTTAGCACGAGAACACATATTTTATTTTTATATATACACCGGAAGTTTTGTAAATTAAACTTCACCATCGGATCTAAAACATTGTAACTTTGTAGATTTACCTTGTCTTCAGAACCTGACCGGAATACTTTACCAGACCCCAGATTTTGTTTTAAATTTGAAATCAATGCACCAATTCGATACAGTTCGATTATTGATTAATGAAAGATGAATTTAATTTTCCTTAAAAGAAAACATTAAAATCTAGCTAGAAAACTTTGGTGAACTCCTAATTTGCGTCTATGAAAAAACCAACTTGCATTTATCATTTCAACAAGGTTTAACGTAGTAATTCAAAGTTAAACCTTGTTTTATCAAATTATCAGGCCCACATCACGCACCCTGATTAAGACGGACGTACGAGTGCCTATTTTAATTAAATAACCGCGCTGCCCTAAACATTGCGAGTTATGTAAATTTATGCAAAGCATGACGTACGTAATTCAGTTCTAAACATTATAAAACGTTGAATTGTAAACTATTACAGCGACCACGACTTTGTTCGTAAATCGTAATAATTTACAAACTTAAATTACATGCCACAACACTTTTTTGAAAAGTAAAGTACTTTGTAGGTAAGTATACACGCCAACACAATATGAAGTAACCAACAAAATCAACTAATCTAATGCAAGCTTACTGAAGGTACTCGTATTATTAGAGGTACATTTTATATTATCTTGTACTCAATCACATGGATAAGTTTATTATCAAAAAACGAAGGTAAAGATCTTACGAGCTTTACGAGGATGATATCAAGAGGCTAGAGTCGAAAAGTAGCAAACAAAGCAGTATAAATCAATCCATATCGGATATAGCAAAAAAGCTGAATGAACAAAATTGATAATCTGACTTATCCATGTCCATAAGAGTTTATGTTGTCTACGACTTACGATGATGATAATGTTATGAATGAATAATACCCTCAAGACAGTTAAACAGTTTGCATTGAAAAATGTGGGAATGTGCCAATTGGCCGTGCCATTTAACTTCCAAACAAATATGTATTCAGGATTAAAAACAAATTAAGAGCGTCTATAATCCTAAACTTACTATTCCATTTTCAAAACTCTCATAGAATACATACTTATAAGAAATATTGAAAAATAGCCACTTTAAAATATAATTTGAGCATCCGCAGAACTCTTTGAAGTAATAAAAGTATAACATACTAGCAGCACATCCCGGCTTCGCACGGGTGTACTAATGATGTTATCGGGATAAAATAAAGCCTATAACCACCCGGACAGTCCATTCAACATACCCGTGAAAGAACTTTTGAAATCGGTTGAGTAGTTTCGGAGATTACCTCCGTCAAACAAACAAACAAACAACAAATTTTACCTCTTTATAATATAAGTATAGATAGTATCTATAGATAAATAACAATCATAACACAAAAAAGTGAGTTATATAGAAAATTCGAAATAAAATCCGGTTCTTCTGAGCAATAATGGAGGCGTGCCCAGTGCCCTGCCCCATCACTTACCATCTGTAAGATTACTTCAAATGTAAGCTTGTTTTTTTAATAAAAGAAAAGTCCAATAAAACAGAAAATATCACTCTAATTTACTCGTTTATTACTTTACAAGAATGAAACTCTTCGTCTCAGTGTTTTTCCTTGTACGCTTTCCTCGAATTGAAACCGCGCAATTATCTCGTGAGTAAAAGTAACATAAAAAACTAAATTACTTTCGCGTTGGTCATTTCAAATCTAAAGTTTTTAAATTCTACATCTATTCTAAAGTAAATTGAAAGTTAAATAAATTTACTGCTTTGTTAATATAAGAATCAAATTACAAGATACAAAACATGGGTCACACAAAAGGGAAATTAAACCATTTTGGATAAACGAGACGATCAAGTGATATCGTCCATCATCGTTATTACTCAGCGTACAACGGTGCCGATCTATTTAGATACAGCCAGCAGCATCACTTGAAAAATATACTGCAGTTATCAGTATATAAGGAAGATGACCCTCTTCGAATCTTTTCCAATTATAGTGGCTACTTATTCTTAGTCGCCGGGATTTAAAATATATTTAAAAAATATATTATGTAAAAAAAATTTAACTTGCGTTTACATTTTTGTATACGTGTTACGTACATGTTCATATAAAATATCGTATGTTCCATCACATAAATATACACTTTAATTAGTTTATTTTGAGTACAATATTTAAAGACAACCCCATAGAATCGTTTTATGTTTCGTTAACTTTTCAATTAAACTACAAATATAAGCAATAGTAGTAGTCTCCACCCGCAGCTTTAGTACTAGTAGCATAAAATATTAGTAAGTATTTTATTGTTTTGATTGCATGATTTATTCTAAGTTTAGACTTCAAGTAATAAACATTCAAACAAGTCTTCTTTGTACATTTCTAATAAGAAGAAAGTAGAATAAAGCAACAATAACGTTGTTTCATTGCTCTCCAAAGGCATAGTCATAAAAAACTTCCATAATAGTTTAATTTACTTTCGGTGCTGGCTTTACCCAGAGTGCTGTACGCTCTACTCGCTGCTAAAACAATACGAACTTGACATTCATTGGCATTGATTTTCTCGGATCTGCAATTGGTGGTTGAACCTACGATTGACTCTGTTCTTATTTCAAGATAAAAATGTGATAATATTGATAAGTCTGATTGGCCCGGTGATCCATATTTGCAGAGACTGTCTGCAAATATTTATGAATCCCAATCTGTTCTCTAATTTGTTCTACGACTATAAGATAATATGACATGTCGTAAGAACGTTTGATTTCATCACGCCGTTTGCACTGATTTGTATGAATCTTTGAGATGATACATTTGATGCTCTCACTAACCAAGCTTTAATACGAGAGAATCCGTAAAACCAAGATTGTTTGTTCAAATTATAATAAATAACGCAAACAAAGAATAAATTACACAAAAATAAAAATATATGACGAAAACAAATCTCTGGCTTTGTGAGTAAAGGCAGGCTGAAGATAGATGAGTGTATTGTTAGGATTTATTACTTGATAGACAGGCATAAAATATCCACGCAATATAATTGTTTAATATTTACTTAATGTGTATGACCCGAATGATTAGGTTGAATGAACGTTTGTATGTTCTAGAAATACTCTTAGGGCTAGACAGGCCAATGTTTTATTATTTCATGGGACTCTACTCCAATTTCTGGTAGGTATTTACGGCACATCTTCGGGAGGTCAGGGTGAATTGGTTGAATTTATACGTAAAAAAATATTTAACACCACTTAAATTAACCTAATAAAAGTAATAAACCTAACAAAATGAGCGGCTTTACTGCTTATAGCATTTCAACATGGGGTCATTCAATTGATTCCCACTGTTTGATTAAAAAGTCAGCTGTATTTCACATAAGTACATTGGAATTCTTAGTAACTGTTTGAGGTAGACTGTGTGATAAAAAAAAGAATAAAATCCACTGTGCCGGGGCCTCATAAACACTGCAGTAATACTTCTACTTTGTAAGCTATGTTTCCTGTTTACCATTATATTACAAAAAAAACAAGCCCTTATATACATATATATATATATAGTTAATTCCCCCGCTACTATACGCTGACGCAGTAAGTAAGGAAACAGATTCACACGATACCATCGTGCGACAAACAAAACAATTCTCAGCACATTTCTGCTAGGTATTCATATTAGGGTTTCCGAGATTTTATGGCTTTTTGCGTTTATTAATACCGAGGGTGGACTTTAACGACCTTATTATACCAGACTAATCCCGGCGTAAGCCAAGTTAAAACTAGAGATTAAGCAAAATGCGAAATCAAAAATGAGTTTTGTGCTAAACTAGGCCATGGCGTTTATTATGGCTTGGTTTACCTAATCCACCTAAGTTAACTCACCTAGGTTTTTGAAATCGGCTAAGTAAGTTTCTGATCTTACCTCCGTCGAACAAACAAACAAACATTACTTCTTCATAATATTAGTATAGACACCAACACCAAGCAGTGAAGTTCAGCTGCGATAATTATAACAATGTGTCATTCAGTATGAGCAATAAATAACCACTATTAAAAGTGCTTTCTACATTTCTAATGATAATGGGTCTACAGCTTACCTATATCTATACTTTTACCTAACATTATATAAGCACCTATTATCGCAATGATAAAGTATGTTTATCAATTTATTACAGATAGGGAGATAATCGGTTAATCTTGATATATTGCACAGTTTGCATTCATCGCCCATCGACGATTAATTGTTATGTAAAATGTACTTGGATATTCGTAAATTGTAATAGAATAGGAGGTTACTTTTCTAAACTTCATGTTCTATTAAAATATTAAAGGTTACACCTACATTCGTAGGCTCTACGAGCTGCTACGAAGTTCTACGTAATGCTGCTAAAAGACATTCCTTTGAATAAGTAAGCTCCGCCGACGTAAATACCCACTAACTAATGCTTGAATACAAATATAACAGATTATTTTTATTAGACCGGATCATGCTCGGGGCGTGCCTTGTATTGTACGTGGTGCGGCCGGGGCTCGGATTTGAAACGTAACAAAAACCAACTTTTCCAGAATGTATGCCCATTTACTGTTTCTGAATAGAACAGTGTTTCCAGGAATACGTTGAAAGTTACTTGTCTATTTCGGAGAAAAACGTCTGATCGAACAAACTGGCTCAAAAAAATCGATGCCGATGTTTGTACTCTTGTACCCAGGTCGTGTAACCGAATCTCTCCTGAACCTCGTTAGGGATGATGGATGGCTCATGGCGAAATGGCGAAAATCATGCTCGATGTCATGGAACAAATTGGGCAATATCTCTAACTAGATCTCGTATCGTGTACCGACCTTTATCTCTAGAATAACGTACCTAATTTACGACTCACCACAATATATTTTCACCAAAAAATCAAAAAATATCACGTTGAAAATATTTGCATGTTTAAAAGTTGACAAGGTTCGTTATAATAAAATAAAGGAATTGCTTTTACTCTGAAAGAAAAGCAACACGAAAAAAATAAAATTCATCGCTGGAAACCGTTATTCAAGCTCTTATACAAACCCTATACTGAGCATAATACTTCCGCAGGGAGCGACGCCGAGTGTAAATGACAAAGGAGAGCGAATTAGCGATTATTAGCTTAAGAAGTGGCATGCGTGCCTTATCCCACCCACTTTAATTAGGTTGGATTATTTTGTACGTGCGAAGTAGGTAATCCATGTCACACAGATAAAACATCGTGTATCATAATATAAACATGTATTAATTAATAACATGATTTTATCACGTTTGCCTTATTTAGGTGTGTAATAAATTCTGTTATAAAACCATCTTGCTGAAAACTCAAGTCTTTACATTCATAAAGTACGGCCTAAATGCTATGCATAACATAAATAAATTGACATAGCTATAAAACGTAATTACGAGTTTTGGCAAAGCTTATTATGTTTTTAAATGTTTATTATAGAGCTCTTTACTTTGAATATATTTTGTTATACAATATTTTCTTAAACTACATAACATTAAAGACTAAATAGTACTAAACATATCCTTGATAAGAAAGGTTAGGTTAGGTTAGGTTAGAAAAGCTTAATTGACCAATTTTTTTCTTGGTTTACAAATAGATAAAGTTAAGGCTCTTTCAATCGTAGAAATTATTATTATGACCTCATAGTTAGAAACAATAACAATCCCGGCCTGTGCTATCATAGTACCCTAACGTTTCAGGTTCAACAAAACTTCCATTTAGAAATTAAAAACGCTCTCCCGCTCATCTCATTGAATGCAACCAGCATTGGATTAAAGCGTTTCATTTTCCAGAGATCTCTCTCATCAAAAGGATTATGTTACTTGTGTGAGTATAATTGTATTTATAAAAGTAATTGGTAGAGTTTTCATAGAAATGTAATAAGTTTATTTAAAATGTATCCAAGTCAGCGTTCGGCGTTAAAAGCTGCATTTATAAATTCTTCATGTTTTTAAAGCAGTGATGGCTAAACGGGTTAATACAACGACTTTTGAGCCGAAGACCGTTGGTTCAAATCCTTCTTCTTTAAAGATCTGAAAGAATGTCCACCGCATCTTGGAGATACAGTCGTGATCATACATCATAATGTTTTTAACCTACTATGTATAAAATACGAGTATAAATAGACTTATTCCACACAAATAAATACTAGAATTGTAATTTTTCGTCTCATTTCCTGTACATGTGTGATGTTTAATTTGGTATTTTTTCATCTCAATTTAAAACGCAGCCTATCGCGACGTTATTATATCGAGAGATGTCAGCTTATTACATTAGAATCCCAAAGAAGAAAAGATAAAAGGTAAAATTATTTCAATTTACGAGTGAACATCCTTCATACCTACGTGTAATTTGAATTTTGGTTGACACATTCTACCATTTTAAAGATCAATGTTGAGAATGGTGGTATAATGGTATGGTATTGCATAAGAGGATGTTTCTTTTCGTGACTTCAACTTCGATGGAAGACATGTTTCATAGTCTATGAAACTGACCAGCGGTACGGAAATTCCATGAATCATAAAATAAAAAAGAAAACAAAATAAGTAGATGAATATACTTAGGTTAAACTATTCCTATATTCCTATTGATTTTAGTAAAAAATCAGGAGTTCAATCAGGATTGAGGTGTCAAACTGTTTAGCAAAGCAATTTACCTAATTCACCATTAATTGCATTGTGTAGCTACCTACAGTATAAATACTCGAACACGTGTATTTCAAAAAAGTATTTTATTCTTAAATAACATTAAAAAAATCATAATTTCTATCAATATATTAAACCAAATAGCATCGCTAACAAGATACCTTAACAATTTAATAACAAGATTTCATAGTCGTTTAGCAAAGAATAGGCACGGAGCGCGGCAAATGGTGCGTCATCCGTTAATTGCAGTTAATTGACGGCAAATGAGCCTCCGCCGAGCACAATGAGCTGGTGAGTTGTGACGCGCCCATGGCTTTTTGCCCAGTTGAAACTGGAAACTAAGAAATAAGGTGCGGAAAATATAAAAAGGAAAGACTAACGACTCAAATTTCGTATAACAGAAAATACAGACGTTTTACACTGTACCATGGAAAACGTTTCATAAAGTTATTAACCTGTAACGTTATAAACTTAAATATAATTATAATTGTATTAACATAAAGTTTATAACAAAACAGTTGTAAACTTAAAGTCGAAACAAATTAACTTAAAGTTTATAACATTACAGTGTTAATACAACTATAAAATTATAAGTAGATACTACTTATAATCAAGGACGAACTATAATGTTGTGCTATATAAATTACCTTTTGAGTATGTCATGACTAACTGGGTAACACTTTATCTTTAGGTATATTTATTAATTGCAAACACAGCAAAGCTTCCGTGTGATCCACGATCAGCACCAATATCTACTGGTTTCAGTTTCACAAATATTTAAATGTCAACAACTTTATATATTCATTGAGTTCGTTCGATATTGTTTCGGTAAAAGTAATTAATTTTAGATCCGATTAAAAGACCATCCGATTCAGAGTGGAATATCGGCTCTTGTCAGGCCCGTGATGGATGATGGCATTCCAACGTCGCACAGAGTGTAATTTTCCTGTTCTAGCTGGACAAAAAGGGTTACCTCATTTCTTCCTTTTCACTACCTAATATCATAGCAAAAACCCGTGAGGACATGAAACCATAAATAGATTTTTACAAATATCGGCGGTGTAAAAGTTATAACTCTCACAATATCAAAATGAGGGTAAGAAAACGTAAAATCATTAGCAATTTTGCACTTCAGTTGTTAGCTTATAAATTCGAGGTTTTTTTAAATAGTGAAAAAAATTTTAATGGATCGTGAAGTGGTTGGTATGTAGTACATTTTCATGATATAACTTTTGATTAATTGTGTTTTCCATAGAAATTACACCCGGTTGAACACAAAAGATACCAACATTTTTACACATATTTTATCTTTATCAGTGTAGAAACTACTTGCCCCCACTTGTCCCCAGGCTGGAATTAGCATAAAAACATACAGTCATCTATCTACTATTAGAAAATGTTAGTTTCAGACTGCACACGATTGCACATCTATTTTTTTTTTTCATTTTTACAGAACACGTGTTGTTGATTTCTTGAACTGAGTTTGTAGAAGAATGGATAAATAATGAACGAATTCACAATTAAATGAATTTCTTGTGACCAAAATTGACTTGAATGATGCCACAGATGAGTTTATAAGAAATTTAATTAAAAAAATACAATAATTTATAATTATAACTGAAAAATAGGCTAGGAGCGGATTTTATATATTGTTTTGTAAAATATGCCATGATAAAATGAAAATGAGTCATATAAAATAAAATAAATAATATTATTACCATCACCATCACTGGCAGATCGAATAATATGAAATTTCCTATACATTTGAGGCATATTTCTCTTCATATTTCCGAAGATCCTCATTAGAACCGCGACATTTTTATAATATAGGCCCAACTCAAGGGTGTTATCTTGCAACCATAAAGTAAATGATTCTTTTCTTCATTTAATTTAATTTTTTTGACGAAAAAAAATTTTTTTTTTAATTTTTTTTTTTTAATTTTTTTTTTAATATTTCGATAAATTATGGTCAAATGACATGTTTTAAGTGCTTTAGAGTAGATTTAAAGCCAAAAATAATATTGTCCAGCTAGCTTGTTCTAAGTGACACATAGTGCGTCGGTCGGTCTTCCGGCTCCGCGGCGGAGTCTCGACATAATGAAAACTTCAAAAAGCGACTTTTCGATATTTTTTGATACAAACTTATCTTAATGGCATCAGAATGATAATCTAAAAAAATATGCTAATAGGTAAGTGAGCGAATCGGTACGAAGTTTGTTTAGTAGGAACGAGAGTTTATTGATTTAACAGACAGAAATACTTTGAACATTTCTTACTTAAGAAATTGTATAAAAGGAAGCATATCTAACATTTTCTGTGTTTTTATAGAAGATGATTTAATTGTATAAAAGCGTCATCACACCTTTATCTCACATGTTGGAATACTGATACAGAATTTAGAATATTTTTGTTAAAATATAGGAGGTAAACCTCATACTCTTTAACAGCTTAAATCCCCATATGAATAAACCCTAGCAGTACCACAGAATAGCAGTGCCTACTAATTTCTTGCTTAGGAGCACTACTTTGCAAACATGGCGTGTCTCAGTTCTATTCAGGCAGGAAGCATTAACTCCTACCTAACTGCTATCGTGAGCTCAAATCGATGCATTTACGGCCTGCATCACTAATTCAGACGGTCTACTCGCGAACACATGGAAACCTATACTCTACTACTTAGAAGATAAGGTCATGGCTAGTGATGTAACTACCAAACAAGGAACAATCAGTTATCACCTGTCTAATCGATTTAATAGAAATAAATCTGCTTTAAAGATTAAGTTAGTATTTTATTAATTTAGTTGAGACAAGCTTTTATTTTGTAAACGTCATGTACCTACTCGCGTATCAATTCAACAGCGCTGCACTAAAGTCGTTCAAGCCGAAATTCCATTTCATCAGTGTCTCTTTATCTCTTTTTTTGTCTGTAGTGTCAGAGCACTACAACAGAGTCCCGTTAAGCGTAGGTAAAGATTGCTTCCTCAGTCCTCACGCTGTAAATAATATCATCTACTTAGTAAACATGTAAGGTACATTTTAATTGATATAGCTTTGCTCGACCGACGTAAATCAGCTTTGAGTAAGATTATTGCTCTGAGTAAATCAGCCTTGACAAATAAATTAAATAAAATCTTGTTTGTGATGAAATTCTCAAAGATGCCGCATCTCATCGTTTGTAAAGTTTTAGCTCCAAATACTCGTATATTCAAAAAGTCCTAACTAAGTCCATGGTCACGGCCTTAAAATTATTCGCAATTTATATCGAATCTGTTGCGAGCAAGGTGAAGCACCTCGAACTCAGAACTCCGAAGTAAGTACCTGCCTAATAGCAAAATACACGCAACCTCTACATTGAGGTATTACGCTTATCTAAAATAAGGAAATTGTTATGGACAGATTTTTGGCTTTAACGATATCATTTGACGTACTATTATATTTTAAAGAAATTAAAATGCACAAAAATATTTTTCTAAGCAACCCGTACAAAGGTGTGAAATAGTTTTATATTTGTATTGTGTGTGACTGTTATATAGGTCTGAGAGAATGGACCTATATGACTTATACAGATGTTAGTATTATAAACAGAGGTTATAAATTTTAAGTTTATGTCTCTAGTTCTCGTTTGTTACATCTGCTACATTTAAGTTTAACAACAGTCAGCCCAAGAATAATCAAAATTTGTACCATGCAAACAAAATCTCCGAAACTCAAAACTTTCCTGCTTGCTATTCCAGAACAGTTTTCAATTAAAGTTTTCCTATTGACTCTGTACCTTCTACAATTCATAATATAAGATGAAACGTATTCCATTCCGAATTTACGAGCAGCTGCTTGTGGTTCAGATGCAACAAATCTTTTGTCATGCTTCCTCGAATAACAAGGACTCCACGTATTGTACTTGCAGTGGAATTTCAAAGTCGTTTATTTTAAAAATATTGCTGGAATAAATTGATGTATTTTCTTTCTGCAAAGGATAGTTTATATAAATATATTTGCTTCCATTGCTTTAGATCTAGCATTTCTCAAAAGAAAGTAAAATGAGACCATTGTGAATTTATAAATACATACATAGTTACGAGTATGTATACATTTACAACAAGAATTTTTAGACTTTTTTTACAACAATAACCGCCGGTTTTTAGAATCATCATTGACTAATTTGATTTGGATACGATCTTAGTTCGAAAAACCAGTTGTTAGTAGGTTTATCAAATTGATTATGTAGTTTAGTCAAAGACCGTTATGTTTTTACGCAGTTCATTGGTCAATTGCTGGGCAAGGAAACACATATCTAAAGTCTTAAGTCTTAAAAGCTAGGTAATGCTACTCCAGTTTTTGGTGACTAAGCAACGCCAGTAGACCAGGCGACATGTCCTGGTCTTTTTATGCTTATTACAAACATGGTCTTTCAGCCATAGCTATAGAGGTCACTGATCTGCAAACGAGAAAGCGTGGTACAGCCGAGCTCAAGCTATAAAAGGCATTGTGACGCCGACTTTGTCTAAATTCCTCGTGTAATTATCTCTCATTGTTCCTTCCCAAACAATGCGGTTTGTGATATTCTCATCCTGAAAACGCAAACTAGAATAATAAATTTATAAGTTTTCTCCGTAATAAATTAGACAGAGACACTAAATTATTTTTTTAATGTTTGTTTAAGTACGAGTATGTCTTTTTATGATAATTAAATATCCAAAATCAGAGCTGTTTCCACTTTATGAAGCATTTAATCATTTCATTAAATTTTAATTAAGTAAATTGATGAAAGTACTGGACAATTCTGAGAACAGTTTGATACTAGCGACAAGCCCCAACTTCACTCGCAAATTATGGTAGCCCGTAATAATGGGCCCTTTCAAATGTAAAAATATATAAACGCTGAGTTTCCGTAGACAACCACTAATGATTTTGTCACACAAAACATACATAAGTAGTATAGGTTTAACAGTGAAGCTCAGGGAAGTTGTTGCAAAGTATTGAACTCTTGAATGATAGAATGCTACGGCGTAGCGCTACGCCTCAAGTTTTCGTAGCACGAGCCATCGAACGAACTTTGGCTTGACTGTCAGTCATTACACCAACTTTTAGACCTGAGTTCAAGTTTAACCGAGACAGCTGACAGCTGGGTAATGAGTTTGCGTGCCAAAACAAAAACTTCTAAACAATTGCTAAGTATTTATTTATTCGATAAAAACAAAGTCGCCTAGTCTCAAGAAATAATCGTTCTAACAAATCTTGCAGTAATTGAAAGGGTACTTCGAAAATAGTATGCGACTTAGTTATCCATTTACTTGAGCTTGTTACAGTGAAACTCATAACAGCTGAAGAAAATTATAGAGCAGTATGTGTATTATGGTTGAACTTTCAGGGCTAGCGTAAAATTATGAACTATGAATAGAAATCATTACATTTTGTCGTTGTTATATTCAGATTGTTGTTGTTTTTAGTTGTTTAGTAATATTTCGTCAAATAAATAAACGTAGGTCTGAATTGAACAAAAAAAACACCACATTCTCGCATTTTTGCTACCCAAACTCTGGTTTGTATTCGAATAAGGCTTTAGGGGTAGAGCGTAGCTCACGCAGCATTATAGTCTATTAGATAGCTTGCTCAGTTATATCCGACTTCAAAAAATGAGGAGATTTTATGTTCCACTAAATGTAGTTTTTGTGTCTTATCAATAGTGGACTAATTTTGGTAATTCTTTTACTACTCTCCCGAAGTACGATTTCATTTTCAGAATCCAAAGAGTATCCTCTGAACAGAAATGCATCTCATTTTTTCTTGCTTTTCTTTCAAAAATAATTAGTTTATTTATAAAAAAAGTATTTTATAAAGAAACATACAGTTCGTATTATGTACCAAAGTAACACAAAAGTGGTCACAATCACGAACTAGGCGAAAATATTTTCAGCTCACGGTGTGGAATGAACTTTACTTATATACTTTTCATGTAAACAAATTATTTTAGCAAGCCTCAATATTTCATATCTATCAAAATAAATTGATACGATGAACAAGAAATTTGTTTGCGCACCCAAATTGACTCAAACCGCGATACCAATAAAATCAATCACGAGACAAGAACCTTCATACTTCTCAGTAGATATGTTTACTTAGTTAGGTACACCAATACGGCATGTCAGAATATTATTAACGTAGGTATAGGCAAAATTCAATTTATTTTTGTTTATGTGGTTTCAACAAAGGTCTAAACAAAGCATCTGCTGCTGTCAGGAATAATACTAATGAAATTTTAATGACAACACTACATTAAAAGCTTACCAACAGATCGCAAAGCTGCGAGACGTCATCAGTTTGGTAACTGCGAACAAATTTGCGGAAAAACTGTCGAACTTGTCGTAGCTGGGACCCCCCACCGCAAGGCCGCGTTCACAGCTACACCATTTCAATCTGCATTCAATATTCCATAGCTTTCTAACTTCTGAAACTTTAATGTAATCCCAAAGAGTCACCACAGATCGGTCACAGCGTGACCGAAACGTGACCGTGTTAAACTTGAGCGACTTTACATTATTTTAAATACTAGCTTACTCGACCGAGGTTTCACTCCCGTAATACCTACTTGGATAAAAAGTAGCCTATGTATTATTTCAGGTCATAATCTATGTAGGTATATTCTAAGTTTCTTATTTCCAGAAACAAGTAAGTACAAACATCAATTTAAATTTCATTATAGTGGACATCTTATGGCAGATATTTTGAGGCGCACACAAAGCCACGGCAACGATCTCGTTAAATTGCGTGCCGAGGAATAAAGAGTCTATTTTAATTAACCACTTCACCTCAACTTAAACAGAAGCCTATACGTAGAACTTCTTCTGAACCATTTGAATGAATTTAAAGGAAATCATTAGTCACCAAGTGTGCATACACAGGAACAAACCTATTTAGATTGCGGCTATATTGTATCGTGGTGCTAAAAGCGTATTTAAATTATATACCTACTAAAATCGTACATACATTATTTAAACTACCAGTCTACGCACGCGTATCTTCAGAAATCATGGTAATGATACAGAAATAAAGTAATTTTTTGCATTAGGACCTACTCCTACTCTTGAAATATGTAGGTAGTTCAGCTTATGTTGGTAAAATGTTCAGAGTTGAGCTTACACCAACATAAACAGTGCCACGATAATCGCCCAAAATACCAATTTAAAGTTCAAAACCAGGACCCAAAACACCCCACCTAACGTTATTGTGCCTATAAAAATGCGCCAATAACGTGTATTTTAACTGCATTTGATTGTATTTATTTATTTAATTGTAATTGAACTTTCTTTATTCTTTAAGTACACGAAAAAATACACATAAAATACAGATACAAGATAGGCATGTACAGAGGCGAGCTTAACCCTATAAGAGTTTTCTTCCAGCAAACCTTTGAGGATAGGAAAAGCTTATTGAGTTTGTGGGTATGTTTGGTACAAAAAGAACAATATTGAAAAATAATAATAATAATAATAAACACATAAGTAGGTAATGGTAGGTAATAAACACTACATAAATAAAAAATAAGAAGAAATACATAAATATATTTAAATATAAAAATAATAATAATAATAAAAATACATATACCTGTACATATAATAAACGATAACAAATGGGATTACAAGGATAGATAATGCTCTTTAACTTTCTTTTTAAAAGTGCTAATAGTCTGACTTTCACGAATGGAGTGTGGGAGACTATTCCACAGCTTCACCGCTCCAACCGTAAAGGAGTCACCGTAACGGGAAGTAGAGTGAGAAGGAGTTTTAAGGAGAAGTGAGGTGGCAGACCTACATGGCACTCCCCGCGGAACAAGAAATTCGAAACGCTCACGAAGGTAAGAAGGAGAAAGAGGATTATGAAGAATGTTAAATAGAAAAGAAACGACATGAAGAACTTCAACTTTTTATACTTAGTAGGTACTAAAATAATAGGTACTTATAAACGCTATAAAAACAATTTTACAGCACTATTACAGTTCTTTAAGTATGTGTGTTACGGTAGAGAACATAACTCTAAAGCCGGGTATCCACTATGTTCGCGAACATCTTGCGCTCCGCGCTCCTGCAACTGCTCCACATAGTGGATACGTCCGCGCTCCCACGCTCACGCTCCGCGCTCCGCGCTCCGCGCGCTGTCGGTTTTTGAGCGAACACATGTGGAGATGCGCGTACCGTCTCCATCAGAGCGGTTGCAGGAGCGCGGAGCGCAAGATGTTCACGAACATAGTGGATACCCAGCTTAATACTGCAGTGTGAAAACAATAGTCATTTCAGTCACCATAAACATAAAAACTATCATCATCTATTAGAAACTTTACGGGTCTTTCACAGTCGTATAGACGATGCTGTCGACTGTAGGCACATAACCTTTCGGTAATAAGAAAAAAACACATTTGGCATTTGAGTTGATTCATATCTAACGTACCACGTACATATAATTTCTCCGACAAAAAGGAATCGGATAAAATTGAATTATAATCCTACACGGCATAATCGGTTTAATAAAACCTGTGCAACACATTGTACTCGTGGGCGCATGTGGAACCTATTTCCATGCTATTCATTTAGAACGAGTTCATCAGAAATGCAAATCAAGCTCTGTTTGCCAGTGCGACACTAGCTCGGAAACTTATTTAAAGCTTTAACACTGTAAAGTATACTGAAAATGTTAAATTAAGCTTTTGTTATTAAATGACGATGTTTTCTTTCGACCGCTGGAGTAGGAATAGTAGATTGGTAAGTAGGGTGGAAAGAGACTTGTAAAGCTCGATATGTTTCGATGCGCAAGCGAGGCGCGCTAGCGAGGGCTTTATTAGTTCGAATGCATTATTAGATCTTTCGCCCGAGGGACTAGTGCTTTCCATTCCGTATATAAGGAAAGTAAACCTAAATTAATACTCGATTGATGCTAAAAATACATTACTTAATCGCTACTCGCTAGTTAAATATCTTATGACAAATTTTATAACATGACATAGGTATGTGTATTTTGAATTAGTAGTTATAATGTAAGATAAATTTGAGTTAAGCACAACATAATAGATTCATGATTTTCTTGTTACTGGCATTTTAAATTACTTTTTCATTACTCATACACGGAAAGTACGCACGAAGTTGCCTGATTATAGGGTTCAAAGTAGCATGTTCTGTCCCTAGGGAAAACAAGTACTTTCCTGCCCTAGGGCAGGAAAGTAAATAACTGTCAAATGTCAACTTCATTTTTGACATTTCTTTTGTGGCATGTCGATGCATGCTAAGTGTTCAAGTTCTTCTAACTCAATCAGATGCTAGATATTATGTCTCTCTGGCACGAATTTGTGCTTCTCTAGCACTAATTATATTATATTTATTTATTTTATTTTATTTATTTAAATTTTTTCATCATCAAAAAAAAACTACTGGTAGAATGCCTACTACTTTTATAGCCATTCTACTACCAGTCAGTATTTTTTTTAAATCTGGAACGCAGCTATGCCATGCCATCGTTAGCTGCTTTTAGTCAATATTAAACTAGATTTTTAAAAAAAAAGCGAGACAGCTAATTTTTGTGTGTGAAATTTAAATTTTACATCAATATTTTTGGTAATTTCCTCATATTCGTAATGAAAAGTAGAGTACATACCTCGGAAGAAAGGCCCTTCGATGCACTCGAACTATTATCGCACTCGCTGACGCTCGCGCGATAAACCATCTCGTGCATCGGAATCTGTGCCTTTCTTCCTCGTGTAGTAATCTACTATATTACTACGCAGTCTTTCCTATGCAAATAAAATATCTTACCGCACCTAATTACCAGGTTACATTTAGAGGCTTGTCGAAAAAGGTTTTCCAGAGTAAAAATATGAATAAAGAAACACAAAAGTACACCGCAAACATTCAAATTGGCTGAAGTTTAATGGCAGATACAAGAAAAACGTTTTACAATAAGCATCAAAATAAAAAGGGATGGATTTCTAGGGTGCGGCTGTCGCCGATAGTGGAAATACTCGTAGCTCGTAGTGGGATGAAATGTTACGCTGTAAAGTTGAAACGTTTATAGGCTGTCTATCTTTACAACGAAAATCGAATAAGATTGTCTTTACGGAATACTTCTTTCACTTAAAGGCTTAGGCGGCCTAAAAACTCCGTCACCAGAGTTGGCCACTTGCTCATACGAAAGAAGAAGAACTTAAAGGCTTTTGTTAGTTGGACAGACTCATTGTGTTTGCACATTGGAATTCACATAATTATCTAAATAAAACGTGAAAGTGTGTGAAAAGTTATGAAAAAAAATGAAATATGATCACTACTGTATCCCAAGGAGCGGTAGACATTTCTTTCAGATCTTTATAGAATTCTTAAGATCCTTTGAAGATGTCTAATGTCTGACCATATTTTGATGTGAATAAGAATAAGAATATCTTTATTTTAGAGAACACACAGCACAGACGAAAACAATAACAGAAGATAGGTACACAAATAATGCAATGGTAGAAAAAAAAAAGAAAACTAAAACTAGAATTATAAAAGACAAAAGTAAAACAGAACAAAAGAAAAAACATACATTTTTGGACGGGCAGCGTCTGCACAGGTGTGGCCCCCAAAAAAGGACCGGTCTCAGCTTTTCTTGTTTCTTTACAATTTTCTATGCTAAGTATTTACTGCACTTTTGTGATCTTCTATTTTCTGTTTAAGTGTTACTATTTTCTATGTAAGTGTAAGCATTTGAGAGTGTTGTGTTATATGCATCCGTCCTTGTCTAGCGGCAGGCTCGGTGCGCGCTCGCATCTTGCAACGGAGGAGTTCCAGAGTGTTCTCCCAAAGGCGAGTCTGCTCCTCGACTACCCCCTGACGCGAACTGATAGCTCTTTGTTCCTGAAATTACAAATTTAATACCATAACACGTTCACTGTGTAGCTAAAAACAACGATACGTATTACAACGCTTTTACTTGTACAAATAAAATAACTAGAAACTTGCTTGGACAAAGACAAACGCACGATATGCGGCTCAAAATAACTACGTCATCGTAAATTTTACAGAAAATGACGTATTTTGGGGTTTCTGGGCATTAAATTATACTAAAATCAACATGATGTAGGTACTCGTTAGTCTTCAAAAAGTCACGTAATAAAAAAGAATGAATAGGTACCCAGCAGTGGATGCAACCGCGCTGAAAACGACTAGGAACATACGTAGATAGAGACTGACTTTTTCAAACTGAAATTGCTTTTCTACTTTTTCCATAATACTTTTTACTCAGACTTGAAAAATTAACTTCAGTTGAACTATTTAATAAAAAGTTGACCATTTTTGCATTTTCTGAATCGTATCTAAATATTATGTAAGTACCTACTTATCTAGATTTCGCTGTTAGTAGGTACATATTGTTACCTACCTTCCTAGTTTACATACTTTGTAACAAGCTGGTAAAATTAAAATGAAACTTGAAATACTTTTAAAACAAATACCTACGGGCGAGTTTGCGTAGGATACTCGGCATGAGGCTTCCGCGCCATTTTGACGTAACTTGTTACTAAGTCGAATTTTAGCATTACCTACATTACACTTCATTTACATAAAAAAATATCAAGCAACCAGTCCCACGTAAATTCCAACTGTACAATTTTACTGCGATTAGCGTTTTCTCGCAGAATCAAAATCACACAGAAACGATAAAATTATCAGTAAAACATGGCTTGTCATCTAAAAATAGTGTAGATTCTACTACAAATATGATATCACAGGCCTAAGAGGTTTCATCATCAACCCGGTTGCACCCATTTCTAGGTATAGGTACCCCTCCTTTGTATTACGCCACTCAGTCCGGTCCTGTGCAATATCTACCACGCTTTCCAGGCCACAGGCAGTGGTCTAGGTAGTGGTAAACATGAAGACTCACCTCTTCTAAATTTTTTACTATTTGTTCAATATCAAAAACATTTTTCTTCAGAGCCTCCATTTTGGACGGCTTCCTTGGCGACTGCATTGAATTTTTCATTTCAAACATGACCACTTCTTGCAAACTTTCGGCTTTTGTTATTTTTTGTCGCAAACTTTTCCATTCATCTTCTTTACTATTCAATTGGTCAGTCAACTCTTTCACTTGATTTTTGAGGGGTTCCATTTGTGAGGTTATATTTATAGAGGTTGCTTCGTAAACCCTCTTCTTTTGTTCGTATTGTTGCTGAACCGCTTGGAAGTCCTCCCTTACGGGTTTGATTTTGTCGGCGAGAGGTTGAATCTCTTGACGGACTTGGGATAACTTTTGAGCGGTCTGCGCGACCAACTGTGAATAACAACTTCATTTAAATAACCCTTCATTTTGGATTATACTTTAAACTTTTTAGTTTCAGAAGCTTAACATAAATATTATGTTCAACAGCAACGAAGATTTCACGTTTAATTAATTAATCGGCGAATAAGGCTAAAAAGTATCAAGATGATAGCTTTGGCTTGAATTTAGGTAAATTTAATCGTAAAAATCTAGAAAACTATTGAAGCGATTTTTTACCATTTAGGTCAGCATGATAGTGCTAATAGTTTTCCAATATATCGGAAAGCAGTTAAACTGTCAAATAACTTTTCTGTGGTAAAAAGATACTTAGGTACCTGAGATAGATCGTGCAGTGATTTCTTTGCCAAATCCGATGTTTTGTCGGCTTCTTTCTCCACTGTGTCCTCATCCTCAATCTTCATTTTCTTATGATTGACCAGGGCCATTTCCACTGTAGGGTCTAAAGTACTGATGATTTGAATTGTTCGAGCTAAAATTCCTGCTTCAACCTATAATAAACTTCAGCTGATAACTTTGACACCATACAATTTTTCGTTACTTTCATTACACTAATAAAAACATTCTGGATCAGAGAACTCATCAAGTAGGTATTGTAGGTAACCTTTAGTTGAAAATACGAGTATAAAAACGTTATTGCATTATAATCATAGTAAAAGCAATTTATGAATTTGCAAGAGCTTGTATGACACGACGAGTTGGTCGTATTTTTTTTTAAATTGAAAAATTTAAAGAAAAATACTTTAAATTGCAAATGAAAGCTCACCTTGAATGTTGAGAGATTAGCTCTTTGCCTTTTGTACACGGTGCTCTTTGTCCGTAACGAATTAACGTACTTTTTCAATTCTTCACCTCTCAGAACCGTGTCTCCGAGGAGCTGTCTAACCTGATAAGTAAACAATACCATCATGAAAATGAAAATAATGCGCAGGACGTACCTACCTATTCCACTTTAGCATAACGAAACCACAATAACCTTATCTCAATTCTCCGAACATAAATTCATTTTTCCACATTTAAATGTCCAAACTATCAAACTCCATTCATTAATCTTGGAGCGCTGGAGAGACAACGCAATTTAATGAAAGTGTACCAAAATATTCGTTACAATAAATCAGATGAAAGCATTTCTCTGGACATAAATCTCAGAGGGTACAGCGCATTATCTGAGTTCAATCTGGCGCCCCCGACATAATGACCGATTTATTTGAAACGAGAAAAATGTTTTATCTGATCTTCATGACGCTGATGTGCCGACAACATCGGCGGCGGACATCGATTACGATTCCGTTAACGTTGACCATCAGTGCCTTTTCAGATCAGATAGAATGGGTTCCCATTTTAACGAAGGAAATAATGGCTACTTTTTGGGTTGAAATAAAGATCTGGAATCTTCATTAAGGATCCATTAATTTTTTATGAAATCCGATCAGTGCCAGTTGTGAAGGATTTAGACTATTTTTTCTGATATTTTGCATTCTTGTTGTAGTCTTAAAATAAACTAAGGCTGAACTACGTCTATCCGTAAGTCACAGTAATCTAACTAACAAACAGAAATATATCCTTATTACTGTATAACTGTGTGTATAGTGAACAATTGCCTTTTGTAAATTATAACCATTAATGTATAGATACTTAAAGCATTTAACCATTTAATTTAAATGTAGGTACTTATATAAAGTGTAACAAAGCCACGTTATCTTAAGACTGTCCATTGTCAGCTTTCATCGAACTGCAAACATAGCAAATGTTGGGTCCACCTAATGCTTTTCTAGCACACTTTTAAATGGCGTCGAGTGACTCAATAAAACCTTTGCCAAGTCAGCTTCCACTTTGCTAGAAAAGCCGGGCGCTCTAAGTGCTTATACATACACATTCGCATATCCAAGTTTCTGGCGTACACTGTTGGCACTGATAGCACAATGTAAACAAACAGGGGAATACTTAAACACATATCCAGAAAATGTAGAGCAAAGATAAAAGCTTGATACGTTCTTTTCATAACGGTTTATCTACGTACTATCATCAGAATCTACTTTGTACAGTAGCTCGAAAAACACACCAGCTGAAATGCAAAAAGGATTTGGCGTTACAGTATGAATCGTACTAAATAAGTTTTAAAAATAGTGGTATTTATTATTATCTACTAAAACCAGTGACTGTTTACTTTTATGCAGCAATGCCTTCAATCGAATGTAATGAGTGTATTATTTTTGAAAATAACCTATACTTGACCCTTAAAAAGTTTAGACTGTTTAAAGTTTAATATAATTAACAAGCTAATAATATTCTTGAAACATAAATCGTTGAAGTACTTACTAAATTTAGAATCTACAAAAAAAGAGTTCATGTTCATCAAACGTCTGATCATCTTTTAAGATCCACATCTAATACTTTCGATTCATTTATCTCTCAAATAAAATCGAAATCGGTTAGCAGTTGTGGAGCCAGTTCATGACCTAAGCTACAACTAACCTGAGATTGCAAATCTGCCAGCGCAGCTTCATGTTCCTTCAAAGTAGCGGCTAGTTCATGCACTCGGGCCGCGCTGGACTCCTTGTTCCGCCTGATGACGGTCGCTTGCTGGCGGAATGGAGCCAACTTGTCCTCTTGAGGACCGGCCATAGCCAGCTTGCGTTGGACCAACTGCTCCATTTCTCCGTTAGCCACTGCTATCTATGAAACGAATGGGATATGGTAGGGTGATTGTATGATGATATTTCCTCAATGCATACCTGTTATAAGTACCTAGTTTTTTTATTGGTTCCTTCCATTCAGTAATGAAGTCTAGGCTTCATAAAAACACCCTGTTTTCCCGGCAGTTATCTTTGGATTGGGAATACTTATTAGATGACTATCAAGCAAGAAACGTTACGACCTATGGTGATGTTATTTAAGTATCTAAAAACGACCTTTTAAATAAACTAAAAGTAAATTTAAAACCTGTTCTGAATTAATTTGATAGAATTCTAAAAGCAATTTTTAAGAACCATTTGCAGAAAACAGACTTTTAAATTGCCTATAGTCTCGAAGTTTTACCTTATCTTGTACAGTAAGTAGGTCGGCACGAGTAGGATGCTGCTCCGTTGCGATCATCTGCATAATGTTCAATTCTTTTTGCAGATGTAAACTTTCCTGCGGCAGTTTCTCTTTTACAAGGTAACTGTTCAACTAAAACGAAGAGTCCGGTAAGTGGGTGCTTTAAAAGACAATGTAACAAGTTCACTTCAAAGTTAAATTGTTCTCAACCTGAATTTCTTCTTGCAAGTGTTTTATGACGTCGACCGCGTTTTTAGGTGCTGCACTTTGTCCGTGAATCACGTTCAGGTACCTTTTCAATTGGTCCGACGCAAGTTTCAATTGCGATTGCTGAGTTTCATACTAAAATAAAAACAATATAAAGTCCAATTACAATAGCGAGTTAGGCAATGAGTCAGTCGTAACTATTGATCGGTTCAGTTCGAAAACTCCTTACCTGATTTTCTAGTTCCTTGGCCTTTTCCTGCTGAAGCCTCAACGATTTACTGACACTTAAAAGTTCTTCTTTGTTACTTACGTCTACGAGATTAACTTGAACGTTTTCTAATCTTTTGATCACTGAAACACAAGTCACGTCGGACGAATAATTACCCTTATCGAGGAAGAGCGCATTCAAAGTCGCTTCAAGGTTGAACATTTTATGTGAGTGCTTAAATTCAGATGTCAAAACTCCGTAATAATTACTGAAGTTCGGAAGAATTTACCATAGACAAACGCTTTGTTAATGAGTGTTGTTTGGAGAGTTGTTATGCCTAAATACTTACCGATGTCTCTCTCGACCGCCATCTCCTTTATGTCATTTATAATTTCGGAGGCGTTTTCCTTTTGAAGTAATCGCGTTCGTTTGTGTACATCTTTGAACTCATCAATCAGGTTTTGATATGAGTCAAGGAGATCCTGGATAGTGTTGTTCCTTGCTACGTCGGTTGGTATATCAGGTAATTTCAAATACCTGGGAAAATATTAAAAAAAGTTTAGTCTACACTTGAGGAATTTGAGCAACTGGGGGTTTAGCTAGTTAGAAGTCAACAACGCGCTGTGAATGTGGCACTGGTGTCTTATCTAAGCCACGTTTGATACAGTCTGCCCATTGTGCCCTTACACAACTCTTAGTAATATCGAGAAGCTAATAAGCGTGGCTAAGTATTGGGAACGCAAGCAACAAACATTTGTATCATCGCATCAACACGACGAAGAAAACATAGTGAGGAAATTTCTAAAATAGTTTTCTGTTTTAGAATATCCTTTACAACGTTCATATATATTCCAAGCCAAGGGTTCACTAAAGCGGAAACATGTGTTACAAAATGAAATAAACATAACGGCAAAGAACTTGAGCGAGCGAGCGAGCAAGTCGTAAAATGTTGGTCTCGCGTTGTTAGTAGGTAATGGACTTTATTTTCCCAAAGCATTTTCTTTTATTTCATAATAAACAGGTACCTAACCGTATGGTCCAAAATTAATCTTTGATAAGGTTAGTGCTGCAGCAACATTTTTGGATCAGAATTACCTATTAATGAGAATTAAGAAAACAAGCAGTTTACAGTATCTACCTAGATCAAAATTATTACGTGTTATGTTTTAAGTGTTACCTTACTTAACCTTAAGCGATAGCAAATTAGTGTTAATGTTCAGATTTTTTGACAAAAATCAAAAATGTGCTACGACGCCGCGTAGCAGGGTCTACGAAATTCATATCATCTACAATAAACCTTGATTGCTTAAGGATACGAGAAAATATCTATCGTACAATACCAGAGAAGTCTGGATCAATTTTGTTTCGTTTAGGTACAAAAATATTCGTAAAAACGTAAACAAATAAATTACATTGTTTACGTTAACAATCCAGACCTTCGGTCACTTTTGTAGCCTTTAATCTGCCGATAACGAAAACCGAGCTAAGGCATAGAGATATAGGATCCCGTTACCCCTTGTCAAAGGGATTAAGGATATCTTCGGACCCCTATCATGGTTTACCTTCCCATTACCAGTAACTTAGCGAAATATCTACGTAATTTTGTTTTTGATTTGTGCCGCGGGTGCGTGAGAGATTTGACTTAGAGCGAGTTAGTAAGCCTCGGAAATCCGGCGTAAGTATGTTTTATGAAGCTACTATGTTACGCATAGCCCGTATTAGAATTAGGTACCTACTTTTCGCGTAACAGTTCAATAGACTAATTAATTTGGCAATTTTAAACCGACCATTGCCAAGGAAACTTACTTCGCAAGATACGCCGTATTTTTGACCTGTTCCTTATTTGTCAGAAGCCAGTGCAAGACGTGGTGGATGGTCCTAGAATCTCCGGCTAGAAGCTGAGCTCGGAAGCGCGTAGGCTCGACTCCTGCCGGCGGGCGGTATTTGACACTTCCTAGCATCTCTAGAAGGCGTAGGGATACAGTCTCCGTGTCATCTTCGTTTATATCTAACTGAAAAGTGTAAATAAATATAAAAGGGTTTCTTTAGTTTAAATATTACCTTAATTACCAAAATATTTTATTCATTATTAAATAATTACACCTACAAAGCCTTATACCTACTTAAATGAGGTGAGTAGGGCCGACACCCTTATCGTAAACTTAAGTACTATAAGCAGATAAGTACCAACTTAACTAGTAACAGTAGGTAGGTGAATACTTTGTTCAACAAATACTTAACAAGTCAGGCATAGGTAATCTATCGCAATAAGTAATATGGAACCATCGATGTAGGTGCCTAACTTTGTTAAAAGTTTATTTCTTCAAAGCTTCTTCAAAATTTAATATTAATAATTCTACGTAGGTAGGTAGAAATCCAAGAAACTCACCTTTTCACCAGCTTCGAAGTTAGCGAGCAAGTCTACGAGTAACTGCAGCAGCTGCTTCTCGTTGAGAGAATCAAACTTTATCAGGTCATAATTCTTTCCTAGCGCAGCGTTCAGTTCCTTTATTATAAACTTCATTTGCTCAGTCATTTTGGAAAATAAATAATATTTCTTTACACGACAATGTTTTCACAATATTTGTTGACAGTGTTGTGGTTTCGTTGTCATAGTGACAGAAGCCGCAGAGGGAGGCCAAGGGTTGTCAACATTATGTCGGTACACTTCACTTCACCTAAAGGGGCGTCTAAACGGGCTATATTTTACGACAATTTGTGGCTGCAATACTGTGGCCGGTAACATTGCTAGCAATACCAGCCACACTATGCAATATTTTAAGGATGGCAATTTGCAACATGTTGCCTGCAATTGATTGCTCAGCCATAAAATGCACTAAAATGTTTTTTTGATGGCTGGGCAATGTTTGCCAATAATTGCCGCCACAAACTGTCGTAAAATATAGCCCGTTTAGACGCCCCTTAACAATCCAACAAGAAAAACATTTTCATAAACATTAAACATTATATTATTGTAGGTAAGGTGAAATAAGGCGAAATACTCCATAGGTACGTTAACTTAACACGTTTTCTCATTAATATTTTTCATAGCTATTTAAAACTTGTGTAGGTATTTATTATTTCAAAACGACCACACCCTTTTGATCTTAAATCGAGAGAATCTCTTCTAACACGTGTCCTAGTTTTTTCTCTTAAACTCCCCTAGTTGTGCGTAAGTAACACAGCAGTCTAGAAGCCTAATTCAAAATATATCCACACGCGACCAAAAACACTCGGTAATCGTTTTTCATTTCGGGTCGAGCCTCCCTGTATTGTTCTGGGGTCGGGCTTTCCGATGGCAAACACTTAGGTAAGTACATTTATAGTATGAGCCCGATTGAACAATAAAGTGTGCTTGAACGAACTTTTCTCGTTTGAGAAAATTTGGTAGAAAAACTCAAGAACTACAAGGATGAAAAGAAAATTAGTTTAGGTGTTGGTAATCAATCTTATTCACATGGTTGGATATTATTTTAGTAATAAAATAAACACAAACTGTTTTTGTGAATAAATTATATTTCTGATATTATTCAATATACAATCATTATCGCTTTGTTGTAATCGTCAAAATCTCAACAAGTTGCCTTAGACTAAACGTTTTGTGCCTACCTCACTGCATATAAGTATACTAAAATGCGGAGACACATTTGCTGCCAATCACTCTTCACCTCACAGTCTTCGCCATATGCTACAGACATATTATCAATCTACGGGGAATATTCGAGGGTGACATTTAAATTACCTCACGACAAACAGATGAATAAAACAAACTTTTGACGAATCTTGATATTGCGGCTGTGCGATCTTCAAGTTATGATTTATCTTTCTCACACACACACCGTAAAAATACTTTTTGTCACAAACAATAGTGTCACGGACATAATTATTATTATAGCAACACAAGTAAATTACAAATAATTAAGTGTGCTTACACAGTATCAACAGAATCACTGGTGTAATATTAACTATCTAGCACCAATTTCAATAACCTATATTAGTAAATTAAACTGTTATACTGTTTGTTACAAGGCATACAGTAATGACACCGGGACACTTTTCTATTGTCTGCAGTTTAGTACGCAGTTACATTAATTCAATTCTACCTATCCTATGCCATGCACCATTATTTTATTCAGACCTTATGTCAGTACCAACTAGTCTTTTAACAAATTCCAAGCAGAAAGGATGGTTTAGAGACAAACGTCGGCAAATATCAAACTAAATAAATGTAGTACTCTATAGCAGTGAAAATTTGGCAAACTTGAATTATCAAACAGAATCATAGAACCTTGATTGATTTAATTATAATATTACTCAGATTTATTAAACATAATAATTTGTACTCTGCTAAATTAATGGAAATTCAATTATTTACAATGACACAATACACAAGTATATTCATTAAGCAAGACAGTTCGTAATGATGAGATTAAATCCAAAGTGGCTTTACTTTCCTTAGAAGCACCTACAAAACTAAAATTAAGTCTCACTATTTTACCTACAAACTATTCTATTATAAATATTACAACCTTATAAAATAATACTACAGACTTTTAATGATCGGATGATTTGTTCCGTAAATTCACTATAAAGAAACAACTACAAATAAAAAATCAATTAACAACCACAATAAGTATCCGAAGTAATAAAAATAAATAATCATAATAATTCGTGTGATGTATCGACTCGTTTCGTTTATCTTTTCGAATATCGAATTTCTAACAATCATATTGATTTCCTACTTTACAAAGTGCATAGTAGCACGCTTTGGTTCCATGATTTTTTTTACGAGCGTAAAGCATTAAAGAAACGAGCTCCTAGTTGTAAGGAATGTCGTAGACAGAGATAGAGATACAATTTTCTGCGAATCGGGTGGTCATCTTTAAAGCTAAAGTTTTTATAATGAAATAGTGACGCGACCGCACCGACCGCAGGCTCGACTCGTCCGCCCCAGCGAGGCACATAAATGCAAACAAATAACAAACATTACAAAATAAATGACGTCAAAATATATAAAATCAAACAATCATAATTCAAACAAAGAGAATCAATATATAAAATCACGGGCTAACACCGCTGCCATGAGCATTTACAAATCCTTCTGCTTAACTACAAGTAGCCGCCTTTCCTACCGAATAGAAGGCTGAGGGTGCCTAAAGGGGAGGTGTGCGTCGGTGTGTTCGTAGCTTTAGGTTCCACCGTGCCGAGGTCTGTTCTCGGCCGCGGGCCTCTAGCTCTAGCTCTTCGAGAGCATCCTGCATTCTCTGGACTACCGTCTAACGCTCCACATCCTAACGGCGCCGGAACGCCTAAAGGGGGCTCGCTGCTTTCCGACGGTAATCTATCAGGAGGCGGCGCAGCTGGAGAACGTAACGTTCTTTTTAAGCACGTCAGCTGTTCCATCGGACTTCGGTGAACCAATCCCGTGTAGAGAGAGCCGGGGGTTTGTAACGCAAGCGGCGCGGGGGAGCCTTCCCCTGCTGGAGAACCAGCTCCCAAATGCCGTCTGCGGAGTATCGATGTACCTGATGCTATTAGAGCGTGTAATGAAGGGGGGGCGTCACCAGGGCGGGGGGTAGCGGGAGGGGAAGAATCAGGAGAGCCCAGTAGAGGACTATTGGCGGGCGTTGCGGTCGGCGACCAATGGGGTCTCGACGGCGGAGTTACTAAGGACTCTCTTCTCGATCGTTCAGGTGATACAGCCGCTGATGATCTGCGTGACGTCATCCTCGAGCTCCAGGCTGATCCGAGCACGGAACTGGCGAGGGAGCTGACGCCGCTGTTGCAGACGCTGCTGACGCTGCTGCCGGCGAGACTGCCGTCGTTCGGATGCAACACCGTACTGTTGATGTATTCCAGGCTTTAGAAACAAACAGTTGTTGCATGCTTTGTTGGATACCATGCGATAGGCTCTTGCGGATACCAGGTTACTTTTATGTACATGTCTTGCTATTGCCTAGCATGTCGCGAAACGAAATAAACTGCCAAAGTGACAGTAAACCGTGAAGAAAACTGTCAGATTTGACAGTAAACCCAGTTAAACAAAGTTAAATCTAACAGTTTTACTGTCATTTTTGGCAGTTTTGTCGTGCGGCATTTTAATTCGCAATAAGTTAGGCAATTAACCTAGCAGGCTATGTGTCCTGGTAAACGCAAGGATAGAAGGATAGGAATTATCTTGTTAATATACAATACTCATTCACATACATTAATAATGATAAAAAGCTACTTTTCTAATTGCTACTGCTGTTATTACTCCAAAAGCATACCAACTATGTATAACCAGACAGTATGAGAGACATGTACGAAGCGAGAAGAATATCATTGTAACGCATTTTATTTTTACAATTAATTTGCTAAGAGTACATAAATCTAAAGGCTCTTATGAAAAACGCTAGGTATAGCTAAAAGCTGACTGGTTAAGGCTTTGACCGCATTATAATGATTTGTCAAGGCTTTAATCAAATAATGTTTTTTTCTTGTTGCTCTACATCTTTGGAAAGAGATAGCAACGGATGTAAGTATTGCAACAGATAGTTCTACTATGTATCTACAATTTCAATTTCTAATTTCAAATTACTATTTATATACAGTGGACACAAATAACAATTAAATATTAAATTAGGGTCTTCCACCATCATAGGGCTTATCTGCATGCAAGATAACAATTAATTAAAATAAAAGCCTATAGCTATAGATCGATTGCAACGGTTCTTAGGTGGCTCAAATGTTTTTAATTGTATTTGTACAGTTAAGTTATGTTTAATTTCTTTAAATAAAAGAACCAAAGATGTATTTACCTATTGGTGAATGTGTAGATGAGGCTAGACTGCGGCAAGCGCAGCATATCATCGTCTTCTTCAACGTCCGACAGACGGTATGTTCGCATGCCGAGCGCTTGAGCGGTGCGCGCGCCCCTCACGCCAACGCCTTCTTGATCGTCTAGTAAACCTGTTGAATAATAATACGTTTGTATTGCTTTATGATGTAAAGATAAGGAGCATTGATTTTTTTACAGATATTTTTCATTTTGAAATTTTGTAAAGTTAAAAAAAATCTATAAAACAGACTTGAATTACGAAAGAGAATCCTTCGCTCTAGAAGTGCATTTCTGTTTAAAGCTCCAAATATCCCTCAAAATTTAAGGAAAACCTCGGAAAAAATAACTTTTATTAAAAAATTACTCAAAACCGGTTCACTATTGATGGAATAATCGTTGAACATACATTTTAAAAAATAAACATACAGTGAGGTTGCACTGTATGTATTTTAATATTTTTTCCGTATGGTACACAATACAACAACTGGGTACTTAACACAAACGTGCTGTAAACTGGATACTTGGATAGGCTACATTCATTTTATCCAATCTCCAAGATTGCATTTTTCAGTAAATGTAATATAAATCTGTACAAACCTGACATATTCGGCTTGGCGAGTTGCGCCCACGTGTGTAACGTGAGCGATCCCTCCATAGGTTTAACGATCTGCAGTTTGTGCGGCGCTCGGAAGCGAGCGAAGCCGCCGGCTGCACCAGCGCCCCATACTGCGCTCTCTTCGCTCACGTCTCGCTCTGGAAATAAATATTGCTATAAATATATCATTTCACATTTCATTTTTTGTCCCAAAGCAAGAATTTTTATTTAATTAGTAACCGCTCTACGATAAATACTTCAATTTCCCGTGAGAATACCGGGATCAAAATTAGTCTTATGTGTTAATTCGGCCGCCCATTGTACATTTTTAACTTGGTTTTATATATATTTTATTTGTTATTTTAATTTAGGTGTGCAATAAAGTATTTTCATTTCATTTTCATTTTCATTTCATTTCATTTCATTTCAATTCGGGACTTAAGCCTGGTATAAGACGCACCACGTAAAAAGAACGATGAGGAGAACGGGAGGAGGTATGTTTGCTTACGGGTCACTCGCTCACGAACCAATAGCACGCGCTAAATCAATAGTGTGAAGTGCGCCGCGTCACCCCTCCACCAATCACACCTTAGATTCCTTAAAATCGACTACTGCACAGCTTTTCCCCTCAGCATTTTTTGTGCGTGTCGCGATACCACATTTATCTCCATGCAGACGTTTGAGCGTGAAGGAGTAAGAAACATTCACACTTGCACATAAACTGTCACGTTTACCCGAATGATATTGATACGTGTAAGGAGAAAGGGTTACCTGTATGCCGCCTTTGCCTTATAACGTGCGAGGCGGCTAGCGAGGCGCGTCGTGAGTTGATCTCCTGTGGTGTCAGTCGTCTCAATGCCGCCGCTAATTCCGCCGCGCCGGGCGCTCCTGGCACGCCTACTCCGCACCCACCACTGCAAATAACAAATGGGACATTTTTATTTAAACAGACACTGAAGAGAGAATTTTTCTGGACTTTTGAGATGCATTTTTGTTATTAGATAAAATGGTCTTCATTAGATCCTTCTTTTATTGAACCACACATGAACATCGGCTCTCAAATAAAAAAAATCATAAAATCGGTTTACCCAGGCGAAAAAAAATATTTTTTCAAGCCGAAAAATTATAACTCAAAATTAATAAATATTAATATTTCAATATCATTAAATAATTAAGATTCTAATGATAAAAACGCAACATTTTGCTACGCAGACACCACAGCATTCTATATTTACATTTGGCTTGAACATAACCTGTACTTACGGGTAAAGGTCATCAGACTCAGCATCCGATATGTCGTCTAAGAAGGAATCGTGTGACGGTGGCTTCGGTTGGAAGTACACAGGGGGCGCTGGGGGTCCATCAGCTATATCCGACCCGGGGATTGAAGGACAAGAATTCTTTGTATTCAACGTTTTGGATTGATAAATCTCCTGTACTTACGGGTAAAGGTCATCAGACTCAACATCCGATATGTCGTCTAAGAATGAATCGTGAGAAGGTGGCTTCGGTTGGTAGTACACAGGGGGCGCTGGGGGTCCATCTGCGATGTCTGAGCCGGGGATTGAAGGCGCAGAACCGTTCGACCATCGCGTCGCGCATTGCACTGTTTCAAACACTTTTTGCATGCTTGAGCTGTGGACAAAGTATAGTATTATGATCTGACTGATTTGATTGTGTGAGTGATGTAAATAATTTGTAAATGCTAACACTCCAACATAAATGTTTTTCATTCTTTCAATCTGTCTTTCCTTCTTTTATTATGAGTGACATAAGTGAAAAATTTATTCGATATACACTGTAAATTGCATCACCGACAATATTTCTGTTTCCACTAATATTTGTATGGCCGTATTAAATGTAATAATTTTAATAATATGTTTGTTGATCTATCACGTGAAAATTACAAGACTTGAAATATAGTTTATGACCTACTTTTATTCACCTAGCAACCACGTAAGCGAAGCCGCGGCCGTATGTTTGTTTATTATAATTATACTATATCAGCATTACTTTGATTACAGTATCAGATCAGTAATGATGATACTTATTAAAATTCTGTATCGTCATAACCATGATACCGACTAAACGTTAAAAATAAAAAATAAATATCCTTGGACATTCCAAACAGCGTCATCAAGCTAATTAACTTCATGCTTGTTGATGGTAACCAAATCAGTGATTTAATAATGTATTTAAATACGTAATTATGGATTAGAAAATACCCAGACTCGAGACAAATATTTGCAGATCTTACACAAATCAACGAATTCTGCCCACATTGGATCACACTAACAGGCAATAGAATCCCCTAGTTTTAAGAAAGTGACGTTTCAAAGTGGTCTAGTCTGTAATAAGATTTTACTGAATAAACTTATATTGATTTTGATCTCAATAGACCTTTGCTCTGCAGTGGGACGCTACAGGCTCGTAATAATAATAATACACAAGTCGTTTAAAAAGGGTTTGTGCCTAGCTTTTATAGTGATCCTTTCAAAGCTTAAGGATATCAGTTCAGTTCATTTATTCATAACATTCATTTTACAAAACGTGTTTGAAATTCTATCTAGGCTAAATGTAATTCTAAAATAATTGTAACACCAAATAATAAATAATAATAACTATGCATGCATGTACAAATTTTCACAAACATTAATTTCAATAGCAAGACATGTCAATTTAAAAAGAAAAAAGTAATCATAACATCATAATAATAGAAAAATAAAATAAAAAATGAGCAATTAACATTAATACAATACTACATATAACAATAATTTACATTAAAATTTACTAAAATAATCATCTAAAGAATAAAAACATTCCTCCAGCAGAATCTTTACTAGCTTCGTCTTAAATATATTAGGATTGTCAATAATTTTCATGTCAACTGGTAAGGAGTTAAATATTGTTACTGCTTGGTACCGACACGCGTGCTCGGCAATTTTAAGCTTTGGACACACTGGGGGTTTCAGGTTTTTTTTTCTCTTGGTCAGTCTTAGCAGTCTTTCCGCCGGCGTCTCATACTTAGCAGGATGGTTGACAACATCCATGAGAACCACCAGAATATACAGACTAGGAGCAGTGAGGATCTTAAGGGACTTAAAATGTTCTCTACATGATTCCCAAGGTGGAATCCTTACAATTGTTCGGAGTGCGCGTTTTTGTATGACAAATGCTCTGTTAATATTATAGTCATAACTGTTTCCCCAGAACTGTATACTGTATCGAAGTTTAGACTCTACCAGAGCGTAATAAACGATTTTAAGTTGAGCAATATCTAATTCATCTCTTAAACTTCTTAGGGCATAACAGGCTGAACTAATAGAATTTTCTATTGACTCTAATTCTGATTTCCAGTTTAGGAATTGGTCAATATGCACTCCTAAGAATTTTACACTACTATGAAACTCTATTCTTTCGCCATTACTTACTATTTCAATACATTCTTGATTTTGGGCAGTCGTTTTAAAAAGTATTGCACTAGTTTTTTTGATGTTTAACTTCAGATTATTAACATCAAACCATCTGTTGAAAGCCACTAGCGCTTTAGTAGTTTTATATTTAAGTTCCTGTAAGTCAGAGGCTGGAATGATTGCATTTGTGTCATCTGCATATACTACTAACTTAATATCTGGAACAGTGTTACTAACAAAGTTTATGAGGTCATTTAAAAAAATAACGAAAAATATTGGTCCCAGTATTGAACCCTGAGGAACACCACGTTTTATGTTGACTGCTCTTGACTTAGTTACCTTTTCCCATTTGTTATCTATACTTTTTATTTCAACAAACTGTTTTCTATTGCTCAAATACGATTTCATAAGGTCTAGTGATTTGGCTCTTATACCGTAATATTCTAGCTTACTCAGTAGAATTTCGTGGTCAACCATGTCAAATGCAGAGGATAGGTCCAAAAATAAACCTGCAACCCTTTTTTTACTGTTTAAATTAACCACAACTTCATTGATTAAAAGATCGATTGCATCAACAGTTCCTCGACGTGCCTGATAGCCAAATTGTCTTTCATTTAAAATTTTATTTAAATTTAAATGTGATACTAGCCTATCTTTTATCAACTTTTCATATATTTTCGAGAAGATAGGTAAAAGCGATATCGGTCTATAATTTTTAGGATCAGTTCTTTTGTCTTTTTTATAAACTGGCAGCACACGTGCAATTTTAAATTGATCAGGAAAAATGGCAAGATGGAAGCAATTATTAAAGAAATTGGATAGTGGTTCAGCTAGTATATCAATATTATCTTTAATGATTGTAATGGGTATTTCGTCATATCCACAAGATCGTTTTACTTCCATATGTTTTATAATAAACGTTATCTCATTTCGATTTGTATTTGTCAGTACAAAGTCATTATTTACCTGACATGTATGTTCCTTCATTATATTTAGAGCTCTAATTCTTTTCTCTTTAATGTCAATATCGTCAGTGCTATACTCAAATTGCCTAGAGAAAATGTCAACTATATCTTGTGTATTATCTATTATTACATCATTCAAATTAAGTTTATAATTATCTATAGTCCGCGTATTATTAGACTTATTTCTATGTTTATTTACGATGTTCCAAATTAGTTTTGACTTGTTCTTAGCATTAAATACATCTCTTTTAACTGATAATCTTTTCGATGTAGCAATAATCTTTTTAAACCATTTTATATATTTTATTCGATATGCGATTATAGATTCATGACAATCGTTTTTGGTCATTGTATTTAGGAATCTTTTCATTTTACTGGACGTTCTTATTCCTTTGGAAATCCAACCTATTTTATTATGTTTTTTTACATCTATCTTAATATTCTTCTTTTTAAAACATTTTTTAAATAGGCTTTGAAACTTACTTATAAAACTGTTAACGTTACAATTCAGCAAATCACAGCCCTGAAGTTCTTGTCTAAAGGAAAACTTATTACTAGCTGAGAAAAGTCTTCGCTCTACATTGTAAAATTCTGCTTCATTCCCACTATTTGAGTGTTTTAGCTTCAGACAACAGAACAGGCCTGCATGACCATCCCCAAGATAGTTATGGTCGATCTCGGAATGGATAACATTTTTTTCCGGTAGGTTTGTCAAGATATTGTCAATGCAAGACTCATGGCCATTACGAATAAAAGTAGTAGACTTCAATAGATTTCTGAAATTATAGCTTTTTAGAAGAGCCATAAAATCTGACTTTTGCTTACTCTCTATTAGGAGATTAACATTAAAATCTCCAAGAATAATACAATTTTTGCTGACAAAATGATCGAATAGAGTTTCCAGCCTTGTAATGAAATCAATGAAATTCTTATCATCTGGAATCCTATAAATACAACAAATATTCAAGTTAAAGTGAGTATCTCTGGCTCCGCAAATCTCAAAACTGTCCAACTTGTACAACTTTTTGCATATCTTCAATTCCTCTGTTTTTTTATTTCGTGATAGAATTAAAGACCCCCCCCTTACCTTATTAACTCTAACATTAAATGAAGCTAAATCGTAATTTTCAAAGTTGAAAACCGAAATACTCTGTTTATTTAAGAAGTGCTCTGAAATACAAATATAGTCTATATTTACTCCAATTTCTTGTAGGTATATTTTTAAACTATCTTTTTTATTAGTTACTCCACATAAATTTTGATAGTAGAAATTGAGACAGTCGACATTAAGATGTGGTACATGTGAATTATTGGTCACGAAAAAATTTTTCATCATCATTGTTATCTAGTGTAGAGACGGAGTAGTTGCTCATGTTTTGTAGGTCAACTTTCTCTGCCTGAGGGGCGTCTGATGTGAGATGTGAATCGGCTATTTTATTTTCACATTCTGTTTGCGAGGCTTTTTCTGCAGTTATGGGTTTTGTATTGGTATTTATTCTCTTGTTTCTAAAGTCGATAGAATTATTTCGATACGTAACTCGCAAAATTTCCCTATACAGTAGTTTACATGCCATGTCCTTATTTAAGTTAAACGTATCTTGGTCACCTAATATAACATATTGCGAGTTCCTTGAGTATTGACATGCATGTTTTATCATGTTATTAAATAATTTTACATTGAGATATTTATTTTTATAGACGTTACCTACTAGCACATTCGTTGATTTTAGCTGTCCTATTGTGTAATAAAGATATGACTGAGCATGCAGGGGATTATTGTCATTTGTTCCAGCTAATATTATTACAAAGTCATTTTTATCTAAACCCTCGCAAAACATCGTATTCGAGCTAACTACACTATCCAACCTAGCGTTCGGTTTCACGATCGACGTGACGAGATATTTTTCTCCTAAGATCTTCTGAAGACGTTTTCCTATCCCTCGTCCTGTTTCGTCCGCAACGATGACAATTCTATGCCGGTTGTCCTTAAGTGTTTCCTCGGGTGTTGATCGTCTTTGCTTGGTGGTACTAAGATTTGGCTCTACATCAGCGCATGCTTGGTTTTGGGTAGAGCTTAAAAGTATGGTTCGGTTGGTAATCCCATTTTCTTCAGCTAGAGATGCGGATAGAAGTTCGTGGTTGATGCATTGATTTCCTTTGTCTGTAGATTTTACTTGCCGATAGCTTGGTGTTAGTGAAGGAAAATCTTTTTTTATTGGCGAGATCCTTAGTGAGCTATTAACAGGCGAGTGTCGTATTATTCTGCTCTTAATATTTGTGATCTGCTCTGTAATAGGACTACCAAGAGCGCTTAGTTTCTGAGGGGTGCTTTTTGGAGATAGAATTACCTTTTCATTTGAGATTTTTTTCAGAACATTTATTAGATTTATTTTATTAGCAAGTTCTGATTTTAGGGTTGTACACTCTGAATTCAATGTCGCGATTTCTTCATGTGCTCCAGCCAGCTCTTCCTGTAGAACAACTATTTCATGTTTCAGACTGGTTACTTGTGTGGTTTCTAATTCAGATTGCGTAGGAGCACTTTTCGAGGACATATCCATCAATGTTCCGTCGGCCAGTGTAGAATTAAACTTAGATATTTCACTTGTTATGTCTGAAATTTCTAGTGCGAGTAATTTCTGTTTTCTTGTTTGAACTTTTGAAATTCCCTCCATTTTTCAGACTACTAGCGCCTCTATCGGTGTTTTAAGGGCAATCTGTGCTGTTTCAGGCTACTCAATACTAGATGGCGTTACTGTGTTCCGCTTTTATCGATAAATCAGATAAATGCGGGATCGAGAATGACACTTTTGTCTATGGCAATTATTACTTTACTTGGCAAATGTCAGAGCCTTGTGTCAGATAATGTCAGTCAAGAACAGCTGATTTTGGATTCTAGGCTTTGCAGTCACTAAATTTCAGCGGATTGTGATAATAGTGGTACTCACAGTTTTTTGGAATAAGAGTGATTCATCCATGTGTTTCAAAATTTTACAGTTGAGAATCGGCAATCCCGTATGTTTTCAGCTGATTTTCCAAGGTAATTATTGTGAGAATTCTTCAGTGAAGTGTTTCCAGATGTTCCTTGGAGGTTAGGGTGTTTTTTCGTCCACTTTTTGGGTCTGCTTAGCCAATTATTCGTATGATTTCTAATTAAATTCGCAAGAGTAACAGTTGGACTTTGTTTACGTCTGGAGAAACCAGAGAGAATGTACTCACTGTGCAAGCGGATCACCGATGCCCGAGTCCAAACTAAACTCTGAATACACCGAGGAATGCATCTCCCTGTGCAAGCTGGCTGGTAACAAGCCCGCGGCGGCGGCCACGCTGGGCATAAGGCCACGCGTGGGCTCCCCGCGCTTGCGCAACTGACGCAACTGCTCCTGAGCCTCGGATAGATGGGCTGCGATCTCGGCATATCGCTCCTGGGAACACGAATTACATTGATTTACATAATAACACTTATAGCATAAAAATGTAAGTTTGTATCCAGTTTGTGATTCCCTTAAAAATCTATACTAATATTATAAAGATGTAATGGTTTGTTCGTTTGACGGAGGTAATCACCGAAACTACTCGGCCGATTTTAAAAATTAAATAAATGAATAATAATTAAATTAAATTTAAATTCTGGTTGACTAACCGCCAGTCTCAATAACCTATGTATCTATCTTTGATTTAGCTCACTGCTGGTAGATATTTGACATTACTTTTATAAAATACCTATAAAAAAAAACAGACTTAGATAAGTAAGTTAAAAATTTCTTCGGCTAGGATAAACAAGTTCGGTTATGCCTTATGCCTCTCCCAAGATCACTGATCAAATGTGTGAAAAACAAATAAAAGTACTAGTAAAAATTCTGTAAAATCCTATTTACAAAAGATTTGTTACAAAATATAAAGCCTAGTTATTGTGGGTCAAAAGTAACCAGATGACTAATTCTGTAACAGACTATAAACGGTGAAAGTAAAAGTGACCGATCTATGAAGCTCGCCTGGCACGCCTCATACAAAAACTCGTCGTAAAAAATATAACTCACACATTAAATATAATTGATTACATGTACTCATGGACTAACAACGTTCCGAAGAAGATTTGATAATATTTTGGTAGCTTTTATTTAAGACTGAGATAATTATAGTTCATGTCCACTTGTGTAGGTAGTCATGCAGGTTATACAGGTGAGGCAAAATTTCTCAGTCCTTTTAACTAGATCCCTTCTTGTTTTCTTATAGTCAGAAAGTTTTGATGTTAGATAACCGTTATTTTATTGTGAAAAAAAATATTAAGAATTTTCAGATTTTCAAAATAGTACATTGATGAAAATAGTGGTTGATTTTTGTTATCTAACCTAATAATAAAACATTTCCCCATACAGTCTCTATGAAAAAATATAATTGAAAAACCCTTTTACAACCCGTATAATGCAGCCATCATGTTCGAAGTAAATTAAACTCTACATTACCCCGCCAATTTGCAAATCACGTAGATTTAGATAGCATGCAGATAAACGATTACATGCAAAACTAATTTAGCTAGAAACGTAATCTAGCTAAAAGGTCTTAACTTTTATCATCGATGCGCCTATTTTGAGTCATTATCGGTGCAACAAAATATTTATTCAAGAGTATTATACAAGTTTCAAGAGCATAGTCTGACCTAGCAGTTTCTAGGTCAAGGCCGAACAATGACGTAAACAAGATGTCTGACGTGAAATGAGGTAAATGAAAATCCTATTTCCCCCCCGTGATAGCTATCTAGTCTGTGAAGTGATCTAGTTTCAGTGCTATTCAATTTTGCATCGCGCCGTAATTCATATAAAGTTAATTTATGAACAAATAAACAAACTTAATAGATTTTATTGAGAACTTTTAAAACTCGTTTTAGCCTTAGGTTTTCATTGTCATTGTAGTTTGTTTCATCTGCAACAGATGTATATAAGGCCAATGAGGAGGTAGTTTGTACGTGTCTGACGCAACATAGGTAAACGTATAACTTAATATGATGCAGTTTTAATTTGATGAATGAATATAATTAAATTGTACATAAATTACCTTGTAATCTGCCAGTTCTGAGGCGAGTGCATTTTGGTTATCTCTCGTTATTTCCAATATCCGCAGCGTGTGGTCATGCTCCGCAGTTAGCTGTAACAAACATTTATATTGTTTTTGGTTTTATACAACTCTGAACAATTTACGATCTTGTAAGGATCATAAATCTTGGCACAAACAGAAAACATTTATGTTTTTTCTAGTTCTATTTTGTTGATAGTAATACTCTTTCTTTCACGAGACTTATGTCAGAGCCCAAAATATCTCAAAAGTGTATCCGATTATAGATAAGAATCCTATTAGTATTATCAACGCGAAAGTTTGTATAGATGGCATAGATCTTTGTTATTCACGCAAAAACTACTGAACATATTTGGAATTTACACTATACTAGATGATTTATAAAGTGTGAGGAGGCAATCTTTACAATTACAATACTTCAATCTTGACTCACAATTTTATGACATGGAATAAGACACGCTTTTAGCCCTAAAAGTATATCCAGAGCCTACGTTCGTGCAAACGGTAATCCTATTGGCACAATAATTTTATTGCGTGATCCGCTTTTGTTTCAAGGTCGATTTCTAGACAGACGACCTACGATTACGTAGACATTTCTTATCGATGAATGGACGATAGGTTAGTCCTATTAATATAATTTTTTATCGGACCTACTTTTTTTACATTGTTTAAAAGGTGGTAAAAAACCCCCTGTATTAAGCTTTATGATCTGTTTACAATGAAGGATTTGGAATGTTCTAGAAAGATTTTTATAATTAAGATAGCGGCGACATTCTAAATGATATGAATTTAGGGCAGATTGTATTGTATTTTCTTTTATACAATAATAATAAATATTTATCAGTTACTAGCTACGCCCCGCGGCGTTTCCCTCGGTGAATATTTCTCGTGGGAATACCTGATCAAAATTAGCCTATGTGGTAATCCAAGATATAAGCAAACTTGGGAGCAAATTTTATTGAAATCCATTCAGCCGTTTCAGCGTGAAAGAGTAACAACCATTTAAAGTCATACACAAACTTTCACTTTTATAATATTAGTGTGATAAGGATACATCATAAAGCGGTAATGTCTATGAAGTTTAAAATGTTAATCATTTAGGGATTTATACGAGTATATGTAGTACAAGGATAGTAACGAGGCGGGCGAAATGGACAACAAATTAATTGGATCCAAAGATCATAAATCGCCTTATCGATTTATAACATACTAGCTGCGCCCCGCGGTTTCACCCGCGTAAGTCCAGTTCCCGCGGGAATATCGGGATAAAAAGTGTAGGTTGAAATTTGGTATGTAGATAGGTGATACCCTGGATTAACATATAGGCTACTTTATATCCCGTTTTAAGCGATTATATACATATACATAAGCGATTATAATTTTAATTTTTAATTTTAATTTTAAATAATAATTTTTACGACCGTTTTAAGCGATTATAATTTTGAAAACCAAGATAGCTAAAAAAACATCAAATTAGTAAGAAATAAATAATATAAATATTACCTGTTGGTAGTTCCGCTCGCTAGCCGTAAGCCTCGCATTAGCCGAATCGAGTTGAGACTGCAGCTCGTTCGCTCGACTTCTCTCCTCATACAACTCTGTACTGAGCACAGTTGCCTCGGAATTTGCACTAGCTGTAAAACAATACAATGTATAAAGCAATGACAATGACGAGACAGCGCACTGTTTAAAGACATTTGGAGAATGTGTCAGGAACACTTCCAACATTGTTATGCTGAATCGCTAATTCGTTACGCTAGTGCGGTGATTTTAACTTTACCGACTCTAAAGTTAAAAACTAATCAATCTGGAACCTTTTAAATAGTGTAGTGTGTGTAGTGTTCTGTTGTACCTTTTAAATAGTGAAAGCAATGTTAAATTAGGACTTTAAAATTACATGTTCTAATTCCACACACAGGTTAACATTATGTAAACATAGTAAATATAGACCTATAATAAACTACGAGGTCTGTATATTTGTTGTGCCATGGTATGGCACAACAAAAACAAATATCTCCAATTCATGGAACCATTTGTCCCGCAGAAAGAATCAAATTACTGGATATTGCGTTTCTGTCAAGCTAGATACCGAGTTTGTCATAACATTAATAACAAAAATAGTATCTTTCAGGAAATAATATCCGTCAGCCATGAAAAAGCATGGGCTTGGCTAAGTAGGGCAAGGTATTAATTAACATCGTAAAATGTTATTACGTGCAGACTGATTTGAATAAACCATTACGTGCCCAACATTCACCTTAGGACACTTTCTGAAAATATCATATCGTTAAAAATAGCGATATCATTAGTCATAAGTATTATTTATTATTAAACAAGCTATAAAAAGAAAATAGTGGATACCAATGTGTTTTATTTAGCAAATAACATTTAAACAGGGTGTTTATGACTACTGCCAAAAACTCTATTATATTATAAGCCATCTGTTTGCTAATCAATTACCAGAAGACGGTAAAAGCAAAATTAGTCAAGCTCGAATGAAAGTGACGATTTTTGGTCAATGACATGCTCCTAGGCAAAAAGATCCAAGTATAAATACAGTCTAATCATACTTGCAGTTGATAAAATGCATTCATCAATGTCAGTTTTTAGGAGTTGTCTTAGTTACACACAGCAAATATAGAGGTAAACCTATTGGCATATAAATATTATTTATTATAATTATTGTTTGTTAATTGTCATATTATTCCATAAAGCAAATTGTTTTAAGTTTCTCTCGCCCCGTAGAATTCGACAAGTTGGAACAAGTATGGTCTGACAGGGTGTGAATTTGTTTAGCAACACACTGCTAGACCACCTTGTACCACCAAGCCGATGTCTTGCTTTCTTCCAATCGCCGTAATCACAACCTATTGTAAAAAAACTTAGATAAACAGTACATTATGGCTCATTAGCTCAACACATTGTCGATACGATATATTTTATCAGAAACAGTTGAGATAAAGGTGCAAGTGAAGTATTTAGTAAATAAATACTAGTTTTATCATAATCATGTCTCGTGCTATTGTTTAGGCGTGCGCGTGATGCCCAAAGTGTGAACGTTTGATTAATTTTAATTAGTGACATGTAATTTAAAGAATGCAATGTAAACAGATAAAGATATTATAGGTATACATATACATGTTAAGGATCTTGGGTCACGAAAGAATTAAAAAACAGGTTTCATAATACACACTATTCCACCTGTTATATGAATGTACCGTAATTAAAAACTTGCTAGTACTGTTAATAATAGGATATCTAGGCCAGCTAGCCTTTTGTTTCCTTGTGTATTATCAATGTACATTCATATATTGACAGTTCGTTCGTTGATATCAAGATAGATTAAGATTACTCTACATATTAATCAAGATGTTTTGGTGATTGAAAACTCTGAACTAGATTGCCGTGGAACCTTTTTATAAGATCACTTGCTTGTGACCTGATAATGGCATAATTTCATTTGTAAATACAATAAATACATTCGTAATGGTAACTATTGGAAAGGGAACCTTCAAACGGATTGACTGGACACGACTCATTTGACCTTTTACAAACTGACCATAAAATGACAATAAATCAATATGATAAAATCCAAAACCGATGTCTCTGTCCCGGTAATCACGCTGAGTTCGTATGTCCCTGTGAAAATCACTCCCTTTGCGAGATCACTCCCTTTCCCTTTCCCTTTTCCGTTTTTTTTTATTTTTTTCAATACTCCATATTGGTGAAGTGACTCAGCTAATCAAAATGCAATGTTCGACAGAGCTGTACCACAGCGGCATTTGCTGTACCTGCTGAAATAAGTTTCTTCATTACATAGTTCTATTGTCATGTAAAGAAGCTTTTTTCGTTGGCAGCAGCGACATCATACAGAACAGTTCTTATTTGTGAGCGGTGACGTGATAGAGCAGTTGTCTAGCTCCTGCTACGTCATGGAGCAAGTTCCTATTGGTGAAAGACGTCGTGACTTACAAAGCTGAAACACAATGCCCGCAGGAGCGTGGCTTCTTCCCGCAAGGACCTGTTCTCCCGCTAAAAGTAGGTCCCTGGGAAGTGACTCAAAAAGCTGATTCGAAATCTTCCGCAGCAACTGCTGCTTAGCAAGGTCGGCAGAGCCGCGTGGCCTCCTCCCGCAGGGACCTGTTCTCCAGCTAGCTCACTGGTGGAGTGACTCACCGAGTTGATGCGCAATGTCTCGCAGCAGCTGTTGCTCTGCCAGCTCGGCGGAGTCGGCGCCGGCGGCGAGCCGCGTGGCCTCCTCCCGCAGGGACCTGTTCTCCAGCTAGCTCACTGGTGGAGTGACTCACCGAGTTGATGCGCAATGTCTCGCAGCAGCTGTTGCTCTGCCAGCTCGGCGGAGTCGGCGCCGGCGGCGAGCCGCGTGGCCTCCTCCCGCAGGGACCTGTTCTCTCGCTCCAGTGCGCCGGTGCGGCGCCGGAGCGCGGCCGCGCACGCCTCCTCCTGCTCCGTCGGGGAGAGCGGCTCTTCTGTGTCATTTGTTAACACCTAACAACAAGTACTAGAGTGAAAATCCTGCGCTGGTTTGAATAAGGTTTAGATTAAATTATAAAATCAGTAAATGATAACGTTGATTGCATCTCTTCATGAATTAGAAAGAGGGGCAGCGTAATATTTCTTGAAACTAAGCTAAAGAAAACACTATTCAATTCAAACAAAGAAAGACTAAATCGATTTTTAAATGCTGTGTCAGAAATAAAACTAGTCTGGGAATTTGTCTGATTAAATTAAAAAGTGTATGTTACCTGCAGCAGATCAGTCTTTACGGTGAGGTCGTGCCTGAGCTGTGTGATAGTATCAGTAGCAGTTCTCAGGTCGCCTTCAAGTGAGTTGACTCGCGCCTCCAGAATCCCCTGAGTAGTCAGGAGCTCTTTGCCTATTCGCGCCGTCAACTCCAAGTCTTTCTCTTTCTGCGCAAAAGATATACATCTCAATCTCGTACAAAACGCTTGTGTCGTCAATAAAGATATTATTCAAAGTTTATGCAATTAAACAAAACTTACTTCTTCTAAGAGCCGTGTAACCGCTTCGATATCATTGTAGGTTTTTGTCATTTGGCTCACCCTGTTGCTGCATAGAACTGCAAAATAATAATAGTGCTTGAAAAAAGTTCTTATGTTCACGCTTTATCGTAAAATCACTCAAGTTTGTATACAATGCGAACAATTAAATAGATAGTCGTACACTTTACAATAGATAAATAATTTGTAAACTGAAGTACGAGTAATACATACATTCATGAAAGGACCATAGCTTTTCATGTATGTACCTACTTATTACATAGATTCTTAGATAATGTTATTATTTACAACATGTTTATTTGTCACAATTTCTAGCTTGATACGTATTAAGAAATATCTTCCGAACTTAATCTCCTTCATAAAAATGATTATGATTTGTTAACTGATATATTACTAATAAACGAGAATACCTTTCATGTAATAAGCTTTGCATAATAAGTATTGTGCTTATTAGAGATACTTAGATATTGTCAGTATTTACAACATGTATATTTGTCGCAACGTAATATCTAGGCTTCAGCTTAGATATTACGGAATAAGAAATATCTTCTCAACTTTATCTTCTTCAGTAAGCATTTACTTGGTCAATCAAAGAAATGTATTTTAATAAGCTGTACTGTACAGTTGGTTTTTAGTATGTATTATTTCCTCAGTAAGTAACATAATATTAGACAATGTATTTCAATTGTGATTCACTTGATACAATTAAAATGTATCAATTATTGAACTCAATTGTTAGAATCAACTATCTCGTACCTTACATAGAAAATTCTTTTTATCCTAGTAGGTATTACGGAATAAAGCCGCGGGTGGATACTAGTAAAACATAACTTTTAATAAAAAAAAAATTTAAATCCACACCTTTCTGACAAGTTTACTTCTCCAAATAATAAATCATCATATTTATTTGTTTGTAGGTGTATTTATAATATTTTTTTTTTTTTTATATTTATGTTATGTATTAATAAGTAGGTATTTTTAGTGTATATTAGTTTATGTAAGTACTTAGGTAATAATGTATACAAATCGTTCTTCTCTTTTAATATATTTTATGTACGCCACCGTCTTCACCTATTAATTTATATCCTGTCCATCCAAAGGTTACCTGGAAGAGATCGCTTTCAGCGATAAGGTCGCCCATTGTCCCACTTGTTTGTATGTACTGTTTTTTTCTTTTTTGTTTGTTATTTTTCTGTTGTGGTGTGCAATAAAGCTATTTTGTATTTGTATTGTATTGTATCATGTGTGTGAGTGACAGGAAAATGATGTGAAAATGCAGTGTTGAAAGAAACAATTAATCTGATAGAACATAGGTACTAGAAAAACATTTAGATCAAAATTATACCCGACCCTCTTACCCAATTGTGTTTTATTATATTGTATTTACTGACCGCTGTAATAACGCGAATCCAATTTTGGTCGATTTTTAATCCTAGAAACGTGCATTTTAAATTTTAAGGTATCAATTCACACGAATTGAATCCTTTCCGTTTCACACTTAAATTTCACATGATTGAATCGAATTGAATTAAATAATAAAAAAATATTCAATACACAATCACAAATCACAATATCATCCAACGATGATTAATGGACGAGTACTCTAGCTATAAACAGTTCGAAGCTAGCTCGACTTGAGCACTGATAAGATACCGCAGGTAGGTTGGCGATGAAATTATTCACCAATCACGATATATTAATACAAGAGATTGTAGTACTACGAAGTACTGGCCAGGAAGACTGTCATCTGAACGCAGCCTCGACGCGTTCACCGAACACTATTTTAAAATCATTCTTGTATTCTCACAGACAGAACCATCGACTATTTTCCAGGAAAGAATCGGATGTTGGGATCCAATGTTGTATCAATAAAGGTGTCAAAGGTAACGTTGGCGACGATCGACAAATACGGGCGCGAAGTAACCGATCCAGTTAGCGACTGGTGTACACAGCACGCATCGCCCAAGCCCCGGGCACACCGCTTTGCAGATCACAGGCAAAACAAACGATTCTATTGTACATGTTTGTGGGAAAACTCAATCACAAAAGACAACAAACGCATCGACTATTTGTATAGGCACGTTATTACCCTTTTTGTGGTTACAGGAGTACATTGTTGCAAAAGTTTCATTTCGAAGCCCTATGCACTGCTCATAGTGTTAATAAGCGTATCATTCTGATTTAAATTATGGTTAACAGGTAGTTTAGAACTTTTTATGGCTCATCAAATTTTAGTTGTAAACACTCCACACCCACAAATTACACACCCACGACACGCCTTGGAATTAAACACAAATCTAAAAGTATGAACAATAAACAATGTATAGAATTAAGCTCACTTTTATGGCTTTATATAAGTCATACTCAATACGTAACGTATAATAGAACCATTGCTTTCCAGAACAAAAAGCTATGGGAACACACAGCTAGGTATAATAGCTGCACTGAATGCGGTAGATATGTCAGATTTCCCATTCTTACCTCATATTACTATTACAACGGATATTGATTGTTCGCGGTTACGTCTCACGCGAAGACGAAAGACTTTCACAGTTTTTGTGAAACACATTTCCCGCACTAATCATTGCTCTTCGATCCCGATGAGAATGTTCTCAAACATATTATGGCATCAGAAATTAACAAAATAACATTCTATTAACATGATATAACGATTAGGTACGAAATGGTACGAATAGCACCTGTTATTTCAAGGCATTAAACGAACATAATATTCTAGGTCATGGTTAGTCAATTAGATTTTGTGTATACAGGCAGCACGTGGGTTATTAGTGTTACAGTGGAAATATGAAGCAAGCGTGGCTAGGAAAATGCAATTTAGTCTGAAAACTATTCCAATTAGGTCTGAGGAAGAAGCGCTAATGTTCAAAAGCTCCAGATGTTGCTTAAAGCGATGAATCTGACGAAGACGGTTAACGCTGCATGGACCATTTACCTCTATCTAGGAGCAAAGTCCGGATGACACGGAAGTAGAGCCTTCCGAATCTGTCTCGTGCGACGTGATAGATAAAGTCCGGGTACTCGCCGAGGCACTCTCGAAGCTCAGCTTCGGGAAGGGTGCTCAACTCGTGGAAGAGCTCGGGATCGAAGCCAAGCGGCGGCGAGGCGCGCGAGCCGCCCGCGCACCCCGCGCCCGCGCCCTCTGAGCCCTCCGCCGTGACGCGCCTGAGCCTCGAACATCGGCTCCGTCCGCGTCGGGCCGGTCGGCGATCACTCTCCCCACTCACTCAACTATAGTCTCAACGATACTATTCACAACGTATCCATACAAAAGTACTAGACAGACTATATAAGCCAGCAGAACATTTTACACTTCGCTAACACCAATATTTGTAATATCCATGACGTAAACTCTGTAAATCGTGCAGAACACTTATTTGAAGACGAAATGGAAAAACTTCAATACGTGTACGATATAGATTTTGCTAACATCTAGTTCGCAAGCAGCAAACCGCAACACGCTCGGGTGGCCAAGCGAGATGTTTAAATTAACTCTCTTATGAAATCCGCAATAATATGTGAAACACGAGCCAGACGCCCAGACACGACATTGCTAAAATAAGTATAGTAGAAATAGACATTAACTTGTCCCTACTAACTCATCATCATAACTTAATTTCGAACCACTATCAATGAAGTACTAACTAGGTTTTCCAAAGCGATTTGCAATAATGTGTATCAATGCCATAACAATATTATATATTTATATTTAGGTTCCGAGTTGAAAATTCTACAAATGTGTCTCAAGTAATATTGCAATAACGAACACAGATAATAAAAGTAAGAGTCCGTGATTATGTTATTGGCGGTATTCATTTACCTGAGATATTATTCGAAAGAACGCGCAAGACAATCCCCAGTTAATCATGAAATCAATAAATAACACCTAACAATGGATTGTTTAAATTACGACTAGAATAATTGAATACGTTATGAGCTCACCTCAAACAGTTTGTCACCAGGTTTTAAATAAAATAATATTCACGGTCAGAACAGATATAAAAAACAATTTGCTATAATTGCTACTACAGCCTCCATTCAAATCTCGAAGGCATGAATTCAGATGCCTATTAGTAGGAGGTAAAGTAGTTTAGATTTAATTTGTAGGGAAAACGTTATGTTGTTAGAAGAAAGAAAGAAAGAAAGAAAAAGCATTTATTTATGACACAAGTCAAACCACAAAAAAAAAACATCTTAATAAATAGTAGGTACATGCTGTGTCACAAATAGGCGTCCAACTCAGCAAGTGTTGGTTTGCGCAAGACAAGACAACGCTGATCTTCCGTTAAAGAGAAGGAAAGAAAAAAAAAGGCCAAGGATTTTCATTTACTAAAGTAGATGATAGCTATCTATAAAGCAGAGAATTTCCTACTTATGCAAAGTGGGTGTGAGTTCACGCTAGGCCGGGGACCGAAGGTCACACAAGCACGTGATTCATCATCTGACGTCGATTTGACCACAGCAAATGTATAGCCAGCATAAAAAGTATGACAATTTCCTCACGCCTTCCTATTCGTAAGTATGTAGCAATTTACCAGACCAACAATTTACATATTCGTTTATTCGTGTTTCTCACAAATGGTCCATCACTTTAAGATTAATCTGTGAGCTTTAACACAATTAAACTGTTTAGATAATGATTCGCATCTGGTAATTGAAATTTAATGGACGTTCAAGTTCAAGAGAATATTACTACAAAGTAGTGCTACTTCCTCACCGTTCTATTTAGGAATAGTATCTCGCTGAGATACGACTTTTTATACAATTCAATATTTCATGGGAAGATCGTATTCACATAGATATGCTTCAGCTTTCTACCATCTATTTAATAACATTATAGTTTTTCTTTTCTATATTTTATCTTTGTTTATCAGAAATTTTCACTCTTATGAAAAATTTCTTATTTTTGTATACAATAAAACTGGACCACAAAATAGGCTTTTTTTAAATATTATTTTATTGTGTATTAACAAGGCTTATTTTAAATAAAAGTAGCTTGTTAAGATTATTTCTATAAAAGGAAATCATAACCGTGAATGTTTTCCTCATACAAATATTCAGGTTTTCCTTCAGGTAAAAAGTTAACAACACTTCGACCTCTGCAAGCGAAATTAAAAAGAAACGATGACACAACCTTGAAAGATACTGAATAATAATGTTCAAGTCACTTACTAAATGTACCTACTTTTCGTAATGAACTCAAATCATAAGACAAATCAAAACTTGCGCATGCACAATGAAGTAAAACGACTGCTTTTAGTAGTAGAATTACTAGACCGGAGAGCAATTACTATAAGAATGAAATTCACGAAACATGAATCTGAGCATTACAAACTAACTGCCAATTGTAAAGTGAGCTAAGGATCATTATGGCACGAAATCAGTGAAGCATTAAACGTTGAATGAACCAAGACGAGAATCATATATTCAAGGAAAGGATTAAAAATTTACCAGTAAAAGATTAACAAGTCTTAATATTGTTTGTAATTATTTACTTTATCCGCCATTACATTATTTTGCGAGTTTACATTAAACAAAAGTAGGTTACTCGAAACATATGACGAAATACCGACCCTGTTCGTACTCAACATGCACTACGAAAATAGTTTAGAGATCTAAGATAGAAAGGTAGACAGAAACACCGTACGTAAATAGATTCTGATTGAATTGCGGTTTATACATAACTGAAACTACGCCATAAGTTTACATTTTCTAATGGGATATCGCTTTACGTAAACTGCTGAAACGTAAAAAGTAACCTTTATCTTAGAACAAGGCGATTTCTTTTAGTAACGGTTCCCGTGTTTGAGGCCAGTGGTAATAAACTTTCACGATCAAGTGCAGGCAAAGTCTGTTTGGAGTTATCACGCGAATTGTAAGGCACGGAGTGTGACTCGCGACACATGAGACTCGGAACGAATCAGCAAAGCGCGGACAACGGGCGAGACGTCCACTTCCGCCGATGCCGTACCGATAACTAAATAATATAGTACAAGTTTACTGTACGATACCACTTGATCTTGATATACTGAATTGCACCGTGAGCAGTTCCGATTGTTTTTCAATACATTATGTGCATGTGTGCAGTGCATGCATACTAATGAGGTTGCAAGATTGTTTTACCTTTAACTAGTTTCAACCTTTCACTATTCAAACACAAGATTCTTAAGAGCCATGTGTTGTACAACAACCAAGTGAAAATATTTTAAGTAGGTACCTAACACGTTTTCCTTTGAAAGAGTATGGGTAATAAATATCCAAGTCACGGGCAGGGCAGATGAACATTCTCATGAAGCCAGTCGTACGGTCACTAAAGTACAAAATGAAACTATAAATGTCATTTTTCTCATGGACTTACAGCACGCGGAAAGAAAGGTTAAGTTGAGTAGAAACGTAATTTATAGAATTCATGCAAATGTTGCAATAAATGAGATAAAATTATTATTTAAATTCCTCTCATAGTTTCTAATTGCAATTTAATGCCTAAATGAATTATTTTTTAAATGAAGAGATAGTGTCAATATTTAATTTTATGCAAGTGAATTTCACTTCACTCTGTGCTGAAGAATAAAACGAATCAACGAAAGAATAATTAATAACATAATCATAATGTGTTTTTATCAGTCCGTGCAATAAAGTGAATTGCTTGAAAGCAGTTTTTAGATTCAATACGAGTGTGACTAGCTGATTAACCGTCGGATCAAGTAGAACCCACGAAAGAAATTCAGTTCGTTCCGCATTATGATTCTGTTGCGGTTCTATACTCCTCAGGCCTACGTTTCGTAGATTTGTGCGAATAACAATTTGGCAAACAATGTCCACATCTCATAATTCATTGCAGACTAACATCAGATATTGCAAGTCAAATGGCAATTTGAAGTGGAACTGGGCTGGACACGTTTGTCGGATGTCGAACGAGTTGTGGGCGAAGAGAACCACAGAGTGGACCCCACTCAACGCGACACGACGACGTGGACGACCCATGATGAGATGGCGCGACGAACTTGACTCCTACCTTAGCACATGGCCTGTGGTCGCGCTGACTCGCGAAGAGTGGAAGAAGGGAAGGGAGGCCTTTGCCCTGCAGTGGGACGATTATGGCTGAATAATAATAAAATAAAAAATGGCAATAGAAGCGAAGGGAGTCCAAGGACGCTGATAGGATCTGACATTTGCTGAGAAAATGAAAGTACAAAACAATAATGAGACATTTGGAGCAGATCAAGGCAAAGACGAATATTTCGCCATGTAAGGGAATGTTCCCAAAAATTGCACCACTATTAACTGTATTAAACGACCGTAAGGACTTCCTGAGGTCGGATTTCACTTCGATCATGCGCAGTCCTTAACCCAAACAACACGGTGTGCGTATTCCAAGGTCCCAATGCCAATATATATTGCAATATAAAGCAGCTTGCTTGTCTACCGGAAAGCGTCTAGAATAAAGCGCAATTATATTATGTATATCAAATACAATACATTTAAGTCCATAGTAATAAGAGTATATATTCTAAATTCTTTAGAGGCAATTTACTCATTACAAATCTATACCTACATACCTAAAAAAATTTGAGTATAACGATAACATCCAATATAGTTCTACAAACAGATAGTGAATTTATGGTCTCACGGTCAAGATAAGAGATCTGGCTCACAGCTGTTGCGCGCTGCGACGCTCACGCTGCATGAGCCGTGACTTCACAACCGACGCGTCTCCGAAACCACCCCGATCGATGACGCAGAGGGTGCGAATTTGCACTAAATTTACCTTCTCGAACAAAACGAAGAAACAATTGAGTTACATCAAAATCAGATCACGATTTAAGACACAAACGATTTTCACAAAAATATAGAAAGGTCAAGACAGAGTTTGCCTTGGCACGTGTGTTCGCGAATGGTATTTGGGTGCAGCGGTGCACCTTTTCTATGTTTAGCGTTCGTTTTGGGGCGTTTGGATGCGCAGCGTGGTCGGCGCAAGGGACGCGTTCGAAAGCTATCGATCGGGCGAGGGCCAGCGAGTAACACGCGTGCCTCGTGGCTACCGGCGCGACCGGCACTGCTGGACTCGCTAGCAACGCGCCTGCGCGAACACCTACCACTACACCATGCCGATACCGACACTTTAGGACGGCGTCGTTGCCGTCAAAACTAAACACATTTATCTCACCGACCGCAATTCTCAACATAATTTAATCAACGTAGAAATGTATTATTACTTTAACGAGCAAATAAATTACGATATGACGAGCGAGATGGGAACATTGTTAGATAAGAAACAAGTACGTTAAGATATGGTTATTGTTTGCATGTTCCTAATTAGAATTTTCTTTTAGATTCGAGGTTAAATTGATTGACCAAGTAAATATACATTAAAACACATTCATATTCATATTTCATATTTATCGATAACTATACAAGTTTTGGAATACAATTTTTTATTATTCACAGCTCTCGTTATCTGTAAGCGAATAGATGTTGACTTCCAGAACCTTGAACTATGTTTAACCAGTCATGAAAATCTATTATATATCTAAAGCGTTTCAATAATAGCAAGTTGTAATTGAAATAACTTTTCCCACACACATACGTAAATGTTTTTTTTCCCACACGTCTTAATTTACGAAGGAATGGCAATTATTTTCGCTGTATTTTAAATCTGCTTTGTATAACTTTAAAATAAAAGGAACAAACAAGTGACTGATGATGTTGAGGAGGCACGGAGGCACTGATTTGAAATACAAAATAAATACCAGTGACTATCGATTTCCTATAATCATTACATTCGTATTTTCTGCTATTCACAACACCATAGCACGATGTTCCGTTCCAGGTTCAATGCCTTGAAAAGCTACATAAAATATAAATATTTCAGAGATGATTATTACGGACAGAAGTGTCAACAAACAAAGGCTCAATGTTCCAAAAATGTAAACTTATCAGGATAGGACATGACGTTTGTTGGTTCGTGGAACTATTTCGATTGCAATGTGTATGTGATAGCAAGATAACCTATGAAATTGTAGTGGCAACATAATTTGTTTTGCTCTGTAATAACATCAGGCGAAACATTTACTGATTCTTCAAAGATGCCTAACGTCGTTCATATTTTTTGAAATTAGTGCTTTCAAGAGTTATTTAAACTGAATACTCACGGAAGTAATTAAGAGTCTCCCTGATCTGGTCAGGTGTTAGTGCGAGGTCTTCTGGCTTGACTGGAAGCGCTGGCGATGGTATAAACCAGTCTTGATTCTCGTAACCTGAAATTAACATAAATTAATGTAGCATCATTTGCATGAAAACGCTAAGCTAAACGCGAAAGAAAACACGAGAAAACCGCAACATGCAAGAAACAGAAATTCCGCAAAACCCGTACTGCGGAGTACATTCTCATGGGAATACAAGAGCCTTGCGACCAGACAGTTATGAACAGTATCTACACTTATTATGCGACTACACGCTCGCTCATTTCCAAGATATGCGATCTTGTTAACAAATTCAATTTACAGGCTGGGGCGGGCTGCGGCGTCACGGGACCGCTGATTCATTCCCCGACGACTTTGTAATCCAGTTCGATGCCATTCGAGCCGCACCTTGGACTTACACAACAGTCAGGACTTGTTCTACAACATTCAACATCGAATCGAGATTATTCACTTTCATTTTCATTTTTCACTTTGCATTTTATTTTTACGCTCATCAGCAATGACGTTATACAATGACGATATTAGCTCAGAAGTTACAGCTTAGAAGCCTTTTAAATTTTCTTCATTGCGCAAGAACGTCTCATTTCCATTGCTCGTAAAAGCATTCGCGTGTTTCTTATTTCCGCGTAATCCGGTATAGTTAAGGTCTACTACTGTGCCGGCATTCCAATAAACCATAAATAACAATAGTAATTCTCAGGTTGTGAGATGGATCTGTCCCTTAAGTGTCAAGATTATGAGATCAATGTTGGGCATATGGCCCATTTATCGCAATAAAGAGATTTACAGTGACACAGGTTTGCATATGCATGCATAGTGGCAGCAATGGCGCGGACGATGACTCGAGCGATGAGACACCATTATTTATAGCGTATACGGACGGCGCCTGCGCGTGCGCCGGAAACCGTGCCTCAAACACTTACTAGGACGGAACAACCAATATAGACTTCTCTGGTGTTAACTGAACACCAAATAATTTACTGCATATTGGAAAGACGACTGGAAACAATGCGATGGATTTCAGAAAACAAAAGCTATCTCTTACCGCGTCATGTTTTGAAAGTCGTCGAGGATCGACCTGCATATATCTACTCTTGTTACTTAAAACAAGTCCTGACTCTTACAGTTATTATAGGTTTTTCCGGTGGCTTAATGTGACCTCCGTTATTTTACCAACACTACTTTATATTGTCTTGCTGCTTTGACCTTAGTTTTTAAAGAAAGAAAGAAAGATTGCTGATTCACGACTACTGTCACGATAAATCATATCGTTATAAAGAACAGACCTACTAAAACGATAGTTAGTTAGTTCATTATCATGAGAAAGTGGCCAACTAAAACGATGGTTCGCTCCTGATATTTACTACCCGAATTCGTGAGAAATCCAGACTTAATGTGGTTGTGTGAAACCCATATATTTTAAATTATCTATTTGGAGCAGCAGTGCTCAAGAAGTTTAATAAAAGCTACGAAATGTATTGAAGCTCTTACACCAACAGGTAACGGATTTCCTATTCTGGTTATTGTTCCCCGTCTACATCACACAATTACACTTCAATCCACAGTGACCATTGCAGCCAGAGATGGGCGCTTACCCGGTAAAAACCCGAACATTGGGTTTTTACCCATTTATACCCATTTATACCTACCCATTTAGAATTAATACCGGGTAAAAATTCAATACATCTTTTTTTGAGATTCATCAAACTATTTTTAGCTTTTACTTGTTCGTTTTTATTCTACACACTTGAAAAAAGTCTTAGCTACATAAATTCTTATAAAGAAGCTATTTATAGGCCAGTCATCTTAGCTTAAACTAGGTAAGAATCTCGGAATGCGAGATACCCAGCTGGAAAGTCAGTAAATAGTTGCTTAATGACACCCTAAAAGTTGTCTCAAAACCTACATATAGTAGCGTGTGCGCAACTATTAAATTTCAAGGTCAAAAAGTCACAAAAATCGGCTTTTAGTAGATATCTCATTTCCTATTGGTTTTTTGATATTTGTATGTTTTCCAATATTGTAGAATATACAATTCTCTACAAATTTTGTATAACAATTTTTTTTATATGGTGAACCGTTTTCGAGATAGAGGGCGGAGAGCGCGCGGCACAAACAGCATCATTTCAGGTCAACCGGTGCCTCCGGTCGAGAGGCCGCGGGCGGAGAGTGCTATAGTATAATCCTATCATACTTCCTACAATGCTTCTTGCTACTAATTATTGTAAATGTGAAAGTTTGTAAGAATGGATGTATGTTTTTTATTCTTTCACGCAAAAACGGCTGGACCGAATTGGTTGAAATTTGGTATGTAGATAGGTGACACCCTGTATTAACACATAAGATTTTTATTCCGATATTCCCGCGGAAACGGGACTTACGCGTGTGAAACCGTGGGGCGCAGCTAGTAGTTAATAAAAATTGACAAATATTTATAATTATTGATTTATCGATAGTTCATCAACTAGATTATAGCCTATACCTATACCTATATGGCGTATTTTCGACCGGAGGCACCAAGTGATGCTGCGACCGACCGCGCGCTCTCCGCCCTCTGTCTCGAAAACGGTTCACCGTATAAAAAAATTTATTAAACTAAACTTGTAGAGAATTGTGTATTCTACAATATTGAAAAACATATAAATATCAAAAAACCCATAGGAAATGAGATATCTACCAAAAACCGTTTTTCGTGACCTTTTGACCTTGAAATTTAATAGTTGCGCACACGCTACCATATGTAGGTTTTGAGACAACTTTTAGGGTGTCAATATGCAACTATTTACTGACTTTCCAGCTGGGTATCTCGGATTCCGAGGTGAATTACTAAAATGACTGGCCTATTATACCTTCCCATTTAGAATTAATACCTGGTAAAAATTCAATACATATTTTTTTGAGATATATCGAACTATTTTAAGCTTTTACTTGTTAGTTTTAGTTTAGATAGGTACTTGAAAAAGTTTTATTTAAAAAAAAATCAAATTATTAATATTTTTTTTTAATATTTTTTTTTATTCTTATTCAGGTTTAAGTTATTACAAAGGCACCTACACGAATCACAATTAAGTGGACTTTTGAAAGAAATTTTTGTCGATTTTAATTATCTAATGAAATCATATTTTAGACCAAAAATTAAGGGTTTTCCTGTGTAATATCAATGACACTCTACTTACTACTTATTTTCATAATAATTTATAATATTTCATAATATTTTTAACATTAAATAATTCAAAAATACATGTCGAATTTTTACCCGGTATAAATAAAAAATACCCGGTATAAATGGGTATTTATTCATTTTTACCTATTTTACCAATTCCTTCCTATTTAACCCACCCGAATTTTTACCCACCCGCCCATCTCTAATTGCAGCAGATTAAAATTCCTGCGGTGAAGAAATAGAAAATGTGAACGGAAAAAATGCAGCTTGATAAGATTAAGTTTGCTTAAATAGCTTAAGAAAATGAATATAAAATGTTTTACATGTGCGTTCAATAAGATAATAAAATTTTATAAAAAAAAATAAAAAAAAAATAAAATTAAATTCAAGAAGAATTGAATATAAGTTATAATAACGTGTCGATTCATGATTGCACTCTAGGATGACCGACTGTGGAAAGAGGACGCTTCTATGAGAGCAAACGGTGAACACAATCAAGCCGCCAGGTTGTGAATCAGATAACTGTACATCAGATTGGAAAGATCACTGATCGTCCAATAATCAGGCAATCCCGATTAAGGTGACAGTGCACATTAAGTGCAACGACATTCGTTCTTCATTGCATATTGAGCTGAAAAAGCCATTAATCAATATTTTTAAAGAAATGGATCGTGGTCTACTTTTAAAGCGTGCGTTTGCGAACGCCTGAAACAAAACTAGAGCAATCTGAAATAAAGTATTTATTTTTAAGAATTATCAGGCATTCTAACAGTTTTTAGTGTTACTATAATTTAGTACCTCAAGGACGTATGCCGGTGAAATTAAGGCCGCGAAGATGTAGCTGTCGGCTTTCTTTACATTTTCATAATGTTTGGTACTTATCTTACTTTATATTCGCAATATACCAAACAACATAAGTGTTCAATACTTGTATTATAGTGTTTTGTTGCTTATTGGAAATGCCTTGTCGTGCCTTTCTCTTTGATAACGCAGTCTAATTAGCAAAAGGTCGATGGTGTCAGTACTTGATATTTACACAGTTATATTCTTGTGTAAATCTTGAAATGTTACATAACATTGTCATTGCACTCTCCATTGTGATAAATATATTTAGATCCACCCACTGATTTCAGATCTATGACCTATAACGCGCATGTCAGATAAGTTTATACGGTTTACTTTAAAAACTAAAACTTAACTAGACTTGAAGTCTTGTTTGTTTACAAGACATAAAATCTACTCTTAAAGTTAAATAACACCGTCAGTGTATTTACCCTACGTTTATTTATGTTATTTAGTTATCTTGCCTTATTTCAGTTATCTTGCCAATAAAATAAACAAAAATACGGTTTGTTTTTCACATAAACATGTTAAAGTTGCTCCTTAGCCCAAATTTAATTAATTACGGTTTCCCTTCAAATAAACATTTAAACAATGCGATGCCATTTTGTCATCCAATTTATATGAGTCGCTGCACGCAGCTGAGAACCATCCCGACGGCAAATAAACGAACACATTCAAACAAAGAGACATCCTACATCAACAAACGCTTTGTTGTATACACTGTGGACTCAGATGGTTTACTGAAATAAAGGATATTACTTGCCTCCAAATTGCGTGATGCTGTCGGCTCTCAAGCGGTACTTCGGTATGTGCTCTTGAAGGAGGCTCACGATCTCTACCTCGGGCACTTCCTCGCTATTGCACACCTCTGCGGACAAAACAAATAACACTGAATTTTTCTTTATACTACACAATACAAAGCTTCAAACAAAAGACTGATTTGGCATAACATTCGTTCTAACATTCGTAGAAAAATTCGTACATTACACATTATGTTTACATTTTATATTAGAACTACTTTGCAAAGCATTCCACTTCATCATATAACTGCTAGTTGACATATTTTTGCGGATGTGTGTAAGGAATAAGGAACTGGGTTTACTGCTGTATTCAAAATTGTGAAATTAAGATTTCAGTTTCGGATTAAAATTGCAAAATGAAATACGATCACGATTCTATCTAGTATTCTCATAGATCTTCATTGTAAATTACTAATAAATTATATTTTTTTTATTACTAATTGGTTTAAAATTCTAATCTACTTGGATCATATTAGTCGGTAATTTAATGATAAGCACGGGTCTAAGCCAAGCGCCTATCATAATACTATTGTACTCGTAAATAACCTAATATTTATTCAATGTTACACTTACACATTTAATTAGAAATGCATACAACCAATACATTGATATATACATATAACAACTTGAACGCAGACTCAGTAGGTCAAAGGTCAAGCCCAGCAATGATTATGGTGGCTGGTGCACTTGATATTTAATACCTTAAGTAAAATCAGCTAATACACGAAGCAAGCTCAAAACGGAATGCCATGATCAGAGTAGTGAACTTTGCAATGCGGTGCAGGCTTATAAGTACATAGTACAGCTTCAGAAGCCGTCTACATTCCGTATTTAGTATGGAAACTGCAGACAGAATCGATAGTTCCACGCCCCGGCGCGACTGCGGCGGATGACCGAGCCACAGAAGGCGAAGTACAGTCAGCTACAGAAGTTTATGAACAACTAGGCTACGCCGACGTTATGACTTTTGAGCCGTCAGAACACGGATCACCGATCCATATATCCATATTGGTCCTATTATTCAAAGGACACGTTAACTTGTCGGTCTGCTTCAAAGTCGTTAAGTCATAACGGAGTACCGAACATACCATACAAAAAAAGTCTCATCATTTCTCTTTACGTTGTGAAATTGGTAACTTTTGTTAAAAGTATCTATTATGTTAATAGAGCAGGACAAAGTACTTATTTAATAATACTACATTTTGATTATTACTAAACAATTCAGGTAGATATATCATAATCACAGGTTATGTCGATGATAACATTTTAAAACATCAAAAGATCATGTAAGTATTCTGTCGCTGACAGTACCCCGCCACCGAACCCCTAGAGATTGCACTCAGGGAATGCTGCACCATCAGTCTACAGCCAGTTTGAATAGAAGAACACGTAGAATAGTCAACGTATTACGACGCAGCAGAGCTCTAATTTGAATGAAAGTTCTTATAACTGTATAATGTAGTTATAGAGTTATAGCTATAGGCTCTGAGATATAATCTTTGAATAATTTACATTCACTGCAGGGCGCAGGGAGGCGTTTTGTGAACGATCGATTCGCTCAGAAACACCGTCATTTAGTTTAAGATAACAAATGCCAGTTATTTTTTAAATAAGCTATAGCCAATCTGTGGATGATGTTGTGGGTCATATGTTTACTTATGTCTATATTTACTCAACACCTTGTACCTATAAGATAATGTGTGACTGTTTATCTTCCCAGATAAATAAAATAAAATAACCATTTGGATATGTATGTGGTATCAAAAAAAATGAAATTACAAATAAGATAAGTACTTTCATTTCAGTGGCTAAAAAATTCGTCGACCCTACATGAGTTTGTGTCATTGCAGGTAAAGTGTAAAGTGTTCAGATGCATACGCCTACAAGCTTTAAAATATTTTTTTACAATATGAATGAAGAACTTTAAATAATAGTAAAAAAATTGGTAAGACGATGCCTAATACAAGTAAATTTTCTAAATAATTCCAGTAAATATTTATTTTTGTATTTCCGTTGGAAACCATCCAAATACTGTTAGTTATGTAAATATGTTTAAGAAGAAAAGTATGCCTTCAAAAACATAATATAGGTGTTGGCAATTGGCATCATTTATTTCACACAAAGAAAGTTACATCGTACTATTATATTACCTATAGTAAGTAGATATCTATTCACAAACTCTTCTATCCTATCCTACTAATATCATAAATGCGAAGATTTGTGAGGATAAGCGAATTGATGTTGTATGTCTTTCACGTAACGTAAAAACTACTTGGTTGAAACTTATATAAGTACCTACATAGCCAGAACCTGGATAGCACATATGCTACTTTTTGGTATGGTAAGTACCACAGCACACTGCGAGCGGATACTTTTACTTAAACACAAAACATATAACGAAACAGAATTACCTAAGTACCTAATTTATTAGTTGTTCTCGAGTAGTTTTAGTAAAAATCAGCTTTAAAAAATGGTTTTTACGACACTGGTTCAAATATATTTCCAAATTATTTATAAACCCAATCGAGACTTCCATAAATGGTAAGTAGCCAATTGCGCTGTGTTATCTTATCTTGACAATACATTAAAGGAAAAGTGGTGGAAATGCATTAAAATAATTCTAAGCATTCTAGCAAGCAAACGCGATGACGTCTTTGTTGATTTCGGTAACAAAATCATCACGACTATTTACTGGTCTTATAGCATATTCTGTGTGTTTACAGTAACATAAGTGTAATTAAATAACGATTACCAAGGCTATGGACGCTGTGGTAACTGGTAACCCTCATTACAAGACCGAGGTTGCAAGTACACAGTACCTAATTAACGATCGAGTGGTAATTCGTAAACATCGCCGACATTTCCATTAAACTAACGACCACCATGCAGAGGATTAACATGAGTAGAAAGCTATGGAGTTAATTAAGCAGCGTTTGGCTGCACCCCAGCATACTTAGTAAGGTCTAATACTGACAAGATCAAACGAAAGTTTACTATGAAAATGCATGTTTACGTTCACCTTTACGGGTCACTGCATATTATCTGCAATCAAAATACGTTGCTGTGATACCGCTTTATCTATTTTAGAAACTGTTAATGCTAACATCAAATCGATATACTCACCATTGCTCCAATCTAGGAGTATATCCTGACGCTTATCGTGCATTTCATCCTTGCGGCGAGGCCGCGGCCGCTTTATTCTCGCCGACATTTTTCACACTCCAAAGTCCAAAACACTTAAACACCCGTATCTTAGTCACATCACAACAAACAATGCTATAAAACCACCAATTGCACTATAATGATCTGCGGACGTGCACTGTGTAACGAACGCGCTCATAATCAACCGATATAATTTGCCTACAGATAGTAGATAAAGAAAACGTCACCAAACTCGATAACAGCTCGCTAAATCGATCAGTTGCAAATGACGACAATGATTGTAGTAACTTAAAAGTCGTTAGTGCTTTGTCGACTGTTATGAGTCTGAGAGACAGTGTCTATGGCGGGGACAATGAGCCAAGTAATACAACAGTTACATTGTTCTTAGGTCACGATTTAAAATCTGAACTCAGTAAGTAGATGATAGATGCAATACTTTCCATTTTATCAGTCTAAGATATCTGTTGTCAAAAGACAAGGACAGAGAGATCTAGGATATTTGGAAAAATAAGGTATGTGGTTTGATGCGCGAAATTTTGAGACGTATTTCAGTGATAAAAAATATTGAATCGAGAATGACTTGCGAGACAACATTACTTTAACCATTGTTATTAAAGCATCATCTACCAGATTTGACGATGTAATAAAAAACATGTGAAGACTCAGTGTAAAATATCGCAAAAATTACTGTATGCAAAACATAAGGGAATTTCTCAATTAGTTATTGTTGACCCTGAAAATGAATACAGATGAAGCTGATTAACACGTTGGGTGACAATAGTATACTTAATTTAAATTTTAGAATTAACTAGCTCTCAAATTTACCGATTTTACGGTAACTTGATGTAGCTTGAAACACAAAAAAAAATTAAATTAATTACTCTTTGTTCTACTCGTAGTCTAGACGAGAGTCGTCGGCGAATTAAAATTAAACGCAGCACACAGAACTTGATATTATTTCGTACTACCTACTACAATCTCTGCAATAAGTAATTAAAATATTTGTTGACAGGAATACATAGGTAACGGAACAATGTATAGCGAACAATAGACTTCCTATACAAAGTCATATACATACTGCTCCATTGGCTACCGAACTAAAGTTAGTAAAGAATATTACGAAGTTAAGCTGCCATAAATATACAAACCATGAAAATATTGCTAAACCTACTGAAAGTGGTAAAAAGTTGTACGTCAGATAAAAGAACTCTAAATAGACACGGTGCGAGGCCACACGCACAGTTCGCCTGTGGAGGCGGTACGGTCGACGCACTCATTCGAATAACCAATAAAAATAAGGATGTCGTCAATGAGTTGGCATCGCTACCATAGCGGGGTCACCTCGGCTGGGCTGTCCCGCTACTGACGGCTGACGTAATCGACCGACCTTGTACTATCAAGGGCCAAATAGACCATAATTAGCAACTGGAAATATCGTAACCAGCCAACCACGTTATTTTCAGAACGAATAATCTTTTGTTGTGAAGTTTCAACAACATTTAACATTTGAATGTGCAAAAGGTCGTCTCTTCATATGATGATTTACACTACACAATTGGGTCATCGACTCCCACGATCATATGCATGGCTTGTGTTAAGAAATGCACGCTTAAATGCCTGAAATTGATTATGTAAGGTGTTTGTTCGTAACAATGTGCATCGTCAAACACGTGACACAACCGATAGATGAAAGATTAATTGGCGCTTTTTCTGGGCGTTGTAAATTCACTTTTGTTTTAATCTACTTTCGTTTTCTATCTTGTTATCAATGACATTCAGACAAAGAACTTATTATAGATTGATTGCTAAGATAATGATTGCATTAAGAACCTATTTATTTTTATTCGAAGGAGTTGCATGTCTTTTATTATTGTGATTGAGTTTGCCAAACAAACTAATAATAATATTAACTTTCTTGACCACATTTCTTGTTGACTTAACAGTTATCAATATCACAATTACTTTCTGTTAGTACAAAACATGATTGGATACAAAACCCAGCTTGAACCACCCATAGGCAGAGGCAATAACATTTCAATACATCTTATGAATATAGAACATTCATTCTTAGCTCACACGTTCCTAAATTTGTGTTCTCAATGGTAAGTTCAACTTTCATAATATTAATATCTTTGGACATATCTTTGGACATTCCACACTGTGTTATTTTGAACTCGTTAATCTTGTTGATAATCACGAGCAGTACCCAAACTCGAAATTCAGTGGATTAGTATTAAGTTACCTACATTGCGTTCTTTGCAATAGGCTTACATAAAATGTTATTCGAGTAGGTGGTCATAATAGTTTAATGTTTAGCTTGTAAATTATTATGGCGAATAGCGATGCATACAGTTTGTAGGAACGTTTTAGAAATCATTCATTCTTGTTAATCGATAGGAGACAAACTGCACTCTTGAGCATGCTACTCGTATGTAATCCCGAACATGTACCTTTCATAGCTTATTGCTTGTTGAAAGTTGGAGATTCAGGACGAGCTTCGTTTGCTGAACAACAAACAAAAGATATCACTGTAATTAAGCATATTACGAGTACATCATAGAATTTATTGTTTATTTCGCTAAATTCAAACCTATTTTCTCTAATCAAATATTTTTTTCTATTATAAATGAAAAACAAAAGATTCCGACCGCAAACTTTAGGGATAATGCCAGAGATGGATGAATGAGATGGTCTGATAGAGGTGATACCACAATATAATTATAACAACGATTTTTCTTTTAGTTACATCATTCCGCCAAAGCGTGTACCATGAACGGGGCTCACGCCAGCGATAGCGGTTGGAGGAAAGCGCGACGGTACACTGAAATGCTCGCGCGCTGCCCGACTGACTCAGAATAGCTCTGCCTGGCAAACAGCCAATCACAGATAGTTCACCCCATTCATAAACCCCATGCTTTAAGTTTAAACCCCAACGTTCTGAAAAGTTCAAATTGTAACCCAGATTTAAGTAGTAGGTATCCACTTGGCTACGTATTTCGTCCGCACAAGTATTAACCCCATAGATAAATATAGCCTAGCAACGAGATGCATTGCGTACTCTATTTGTATAGCACGAATTTGGAATCTAGGTTGCCTAGAAATTTAAGCTGGGCTTTGTTTGTTCTGAGAGATTGCACTTTATCTCACGATGGGACGGTTTCTGCATATGTGGGTTATTAAATTACAATACAACTTTAATAATTAGGAATCAGAAAGATGAGAAAGATGGAGGAAATACTCGTAGATGAAACACAAGAATAACGATCATTCAAACTTTTCTTGTTGTGGTGAAATTTGGAGAATGCCAGGTGACTCACCCGTGATGGTAGAAACGGTGAGTGGAACAAGGATGCAAGCTACAGGATTCTCACCATCAGAATGGGTCCGTAAGCGAAGTGGTGTTAATAAGTTGAAAAGGATGAGGCCCACAGGTACCTACTCACCAGGATTGGAAGAATGCCTACAGGTACTTACCAGTGATGGTAGAAACGGTGCGTGTGCGCGGTCCTAGCGAGGGCGCGCAAACAACATCCTGGAGGGCCGCCAGCTTGACGGACTGATCTACAAACACATCAAGCATTAAAGGCCACGCTAAATCTAATGACATACATATCGAAATAGTCACTGCCTAAAGATAAACAGGATATTGTTGAATACATTGACACGGGGATTTATCGCGGTATTCAACATTGGCCGTGGCGGGTGACCACTGTTGCAACACACTCGATAAGGTTGGGACGTAAAAGGCAAATAACGCGATAAATTGATATGTCAATGTATTTCAACTTAAATAATAGCGAATGTTTAACAAATAAACTTAAAAGTTACTTGTGTTTTTATGAGAATAAACCTGAGAGCAACAGCATATTCCATAGGGAAGTATACTTTTAAAATAATAATTGTATAGATGTTCAGTTTAATGACATTGACAAGACAATAACTAGGTAACTACATTTCTCGAAGAAAATATGCATACCTACTTAATGGCAATTTATACACACAATTTCTTTAATTAACTTCCCTCGGCAAACTGTCAAACAATCAATAGTGTAACTAACAAATCCAATAAAAGATGTAGGTAATCCCAGGAATTAGGAATGACACAAATTATGTAGAATCTGATAGGCATGAGTCTATGAGTAATTTAAAACAAGCAGGTACAATTACTATAGTAGGTATGTACCTACATAGTAACTAAATAACACAGTGAATAAAGTGGTCAAGTATGTTTACGTCATAACCACGAATTTGTCGCTAAAAATGGTTTATTAACAACAATGACATCATAGTTTAACGTCTTGATGACATTAATTTTACGATTGAATTCAAAAATATTAAATTAAGTATTTATTTACATTTAATTTTGAAGATATTTTGTAGAAACATGCAATTTTTTTTAATAAATATAAAAGACAGCTCAATCAAGGAAGGTACCAAAGTTATACCTAGAAAGTTTTTATCATTAGCACTAAAATACTTTTAAGTAGGTAAGTATTATTATTTATTATTATTTAAAGCCTGTGGTGTCCCACTGCAGGGCAAAGGCCTCCCTCTTCTCCTTCCACTCCTTTCTGTCTTCAGCGATAATGGACCATTCCTTGTCAAAGTCGTCAAGCTCGTCTCGCCATCTCCGCCTGGGCCTTCCACGTGGCCGTCGTCTGTCCGGGACCCAGTCTGTGGCAGTTTTCGCCCACATCTGGTCTGACATACGGCTCACGTGTCCAGCCCAGTCCCACTTGAGTTTGGCGGCTTTTTGAGCAACGTCGGCTATTTGTGTTATGGAGCGCAGTATGGTGTTCTTAACGTGGTCAGTAAATTTGATTCCCAGAATACTGCGCTCCATCGCCCTCTGACACACCCCGAGGCTGAACTTTTGGCTCTGAGTGAGTGACCAGGTCTGTGCACCGTAAGTGAGGATGGGGAGAATGCACATGTCCATCAGTTTCCGTTTTAAGGTAAGTGGTAAGGACCCTTTCATAAGATGTTTCATGGACCAATAGCTTTTCCAGGCGTTTTCTGTGCGTCGTGCAACCTCTTTATCTTGTCTCGCCTGGAAAGAGACTATTTGGCCCAGATACAGATACTCATGGACATGCTCAATCTCTACACCCTCGACCTCAATTTTCCTCTTCGTGCTATTGGTCATCACTTTAGTTTTCGCCTTTAGGTAAGTATAATAATTTGATTTATTATAGGTATGATTATTATGAATTTTAACTAAATATGTTTTAAGGTAGTAGTACCCAACCATACAAAATGCCAAACCAAATGCTATCATTGATGATGAAGTTGGTAATTTAAATATTAACAGGTGTAGGTTGATTCATATATCCTTAAGAAATTGCAAGATGTTACCTACATTACTCATTGAAAGGAAATAACTTACATAAAAATCAACATAAGGAAATAATATTGTGAAGACAAGATTATCTTCTAACATGCAACCTTTTAAAGTTGTTAAGCCATCACGGAGGCCTTTAGGCGGCCTAAAAAACTCCACCACCGGAGTTGGCCACTTGCTAATACAAACTAGTTGACAAGATTGTCTAATTTTAAAACTAGTATTCTTAGAATACTACATATTTAAACCACAGAAACGTCGATGTAAATAATATGATTTCAATACGCGATTAAGTCTCGTTAATATTTATAAATTAGTATTCTTAGGTTTGAAAGACAAATTTATATTAAGTACCTTTTAGTTTAAGTTTAACTGAAGTGTATTTAGCATGTAATCTAGGCTACTTGATAAGATCAGAGATAGAGACATAATAAGGAGAGAGAGATGTAAGGCTAAACCTTAGCTTTTTAAGTCCATTATTTGACTCATCTTAATCTTGGTCTAGTTAATGAACTGTAGGGCTACCACGGATTTTGGCATACTATCCTCGCTCACAAGTAGAGAGTAGGCTAAATGTATGAAAACCACAGCAGCTCCATTCTCGGTAACTTGACTGAACTAAAATTGCCACCATGATCTATGTGAGTACTGGTATCAATCTAACTAGAGTCAAATACCTTAATTGTAAAGTACTCAGTTGCGCTCGGTGAAATATCCCATTCATGTTATCCTTGGTTCTGTTATGCAATTCTAGATAGATCCGTACTTGGTTTTTATGTTTATTATTGATAACTATTGATATGCACTGACCAGATAATTTGCTAATCAACAAAAGCTCTTAAAATACATATTTGTTACCAAAAACAAAATATTATTTTTTTGTAAGTAAGTAACTAAGTAGGTACCTAATAAATAATGTAGGTAATATTTGATTGGTTTATAAATACGTATCAGTGGAAGCGCAATGTGATTATAAACTTACTCATAAAGACACTTGATAAGGTATCTGGTAATCTTGAAAAATAATCAGTTCAAGAGAGTAAAAAGAAATTGCTAGTAAAAGTGAATCAAGTAGATTCCTAGATAACAAAGTACCAGGTTGTATAGACAGGAGGTACTTACTTTACATCATAGCTGTAATGACCTTGCCGTAAACAGTTCAAAATCCAAAAAACTCTGGCACAACCACGTTCAACGTAAGAAACTTGAATCAAAAATTGCAAATCCCAAACACCAGTCTCACCACATTGACTAAACACATGAACACACGAATACACAATCCCAAATAGCACCCTGAACTCGAAATACACTACATTACTCACACATTTTTTGTGACTTTTTACATTCACACATTTCGCATCGCATTTGCCTTGCACTCACATCTCACTCCCACCCTCGCAAATAGTGATGTGCGTAGTTTGTGTACGCAACCGTTCCGTAAGGTCCGATTGGGTGCGTGATGTAACAAAGGAAGATTTATGGTACCTACCTAGTATTTCTAATGTACGAAAAAAAGTTCTACAAACTTATTGACATACCTACCTAGTACGTAATAAATCTGATGATTAGATTGGTAAGTACTACTTATTAAACTATTGCATAGCTTCTATCGCGGGCCTTGAGCGTGGAGACCAAATCCAGAAATTCCGTAACGAAAAAACCTAACGCTGTCACTTTAGTTCAGCAACTCGCCTCTAGGTGGCATGCAATAGCTTTACCGCGACAGTCCCCGAGTGCCACACGTTTTTTTGTTCTTTATCATTTTATGCCAACTAGCTGCGCCCTGCGGCTTCACCCGCGTACGTTCCGTTCCCGCGGGAATATCGGGATAAAAAGTAGCCTATGTGTTGCAGTTTCAGTAGGTACAGGGTAAGACCTGGATGCAAAAGGCCCAAAGCAGAAGTGTTTGGCGTTCATAGAAGGAGGCTTATGCCCAGTAGTGGGTTTTAACGAGCTGAGAATGATGATGATGATGATGATGATGATGATGTGTTAATCCAGGGTATCACCTATCTACCATACCAAATTTCAACTAAATCGGTCCAGCCTTTTTCAAATGAAAGAATATTAGCAGGTAGGTACCTACATATACTCGTATAATTAAGAATAGTATAAGCATACTCACAAACTTTCACTTAATATAATATTAGTAGGAAGTAGGATATAAAATCTTCAATGAAGGACATGCACATCACTATTAGTACATCTCATTCAGAGTTTTGACCATGGATACTGGATAGTGCTTTTTTATGACTGACTGTGACTGTGACTTTTCACAAGAAAACAAATGTCTCAGGTTCAGTAAAGTCAATGTCAAGCTGCCATTCAGAGTTAGAAGTTAGGTAGGGTAAACGGTACTATTGTTGGCACCCCCCCAATGATTGGCAGCCTAGCACTTTTTCTTGAATAATAAGAAAGTTTTCATCTTTTCAACAGTGGAAACATAAATAATTGTTTAATCAAACGTCATTAACAAAAAAATTATGGTCATTTAAATAATATGTCTGGAAAGTTGCTGAATTTTAGTGATTTTGTTAAGTCTAGTGGATAGCGTTCAATTGCAAAAATAGGTGTTTTTTGGGAAGTTTGCAAAATATTTTCTATTTATTCAATACATAAAACTATCTATAGCGTGCTAAGAGTTGTTTTAGTGTTGTAAAATTTATACACCGGCTTTTTCATGGGTGCCAATGACTATACCATAATTTGTTCGACTACTTAATGATTGGCACGTATGCAACCCACTGAAAGAACCAATATAACCACTACAAACCCTTGACCGCTTAAGCTCATTAGCTTAGCCGGGATACTTCTTATCACTATCTATATATTATGCCTTCCAAGCTTCATGAAGATTGGATTAACAGTTTTACAGTTGTACCGGAATATACAAACAGCCCAAAATCACCCAAGTTGCTACTAAGATCTTTTTTTGCTTCGCTCACTCGATGAATTATAAAAAAAACGAATAGAAAACTATACACGGACGTAGATAATATGCTATGCTAGTCTATTTCAGCTACTAATAAAGAAATTTTGAGGTTGAGTTTGAGTTTCTATCAATTTTTAGTACTGTCAATAGTGCCAATGACTATACTAAATCATAGTGCCAATCACTATACTCAGGTGTCAATGATTGTACTTTTCCGTACATTGAAGTTCAATTACATTTTAAAGTTACTAAAAAATATTTTTTTTATTTTAATTAGTTTTTGTATTCATTCCTAGACATACTAATACACGAAAAATCGGTCATACAAATAATCTATTTGTTTATTTATGAGAATCGACGATTTGTAAGAAAAAATCGGCTTAGGGTGCCAATCATTATACGGTTTACCCTACTTAAAAAAAATAAAAAAGGAAAGGTAAGACAATACTTTAAATAGATAATATAATAATTATTGCCAACGTCGTGGGCCGGCGGCAGTGGATCAGGCAAGCGCAGGACCGTGAGAAATGGCAGAAACAAAGGGAGGCCTATTCCCAGCTGTGGGAGAGATCAGGCTGCGGATGATGATGAAGACAATACTGCTCTCAATCATTGAACTGTTTTTCGAAAGAAATCAAATAAAATGCAAGACCGTAGATAGTAATTATCCATTTATTGCAATTTTTATCTAAATAATATGAAATAAAAAAACAACAAAGATTCAAACATAAACAATGTTCAGAATAGGTACAAAAAATACCACAGAAAATACTCAGGTATGGAGGTAGGTACTTTTAATAGATAAATCAAGAACCTCGTAAATTTATTTAGGTACCAGAAGCATAGTTCGTAGAAGTTTTTTTTATGATACTTAGCTATTTTAAATCATTTTTGATGAAGTAAAATGAAAATAACCCAACCGTGATTATCGCGACCAAAAAAATCGATGCGGTGATAGTTGCAGTCAAAGCAATTACCACACCCATTACAAAACCTGAAAATTAAAAAAAAAATTAATAGGTTGGTAAACAAAATCATCTTCGTTTGATGACTTTATAAAATGAGGAATAAAATTTACGGTAGGTGCCCCGCAGAATCGCCACCAATATAAGTAGGTAAGTAGGTAAGTTAACCTACCCACAGGCTTTACCCAATGGAAAAATACTACATGTAGGTAAAGTAAACCTAAACACTTATTATTCTCGGATTGGCTAGATTTGACAATTGACAATTATTTTCGACAACCAATCACGTGCGTTTATTATTCTTCCTAGTAGCTCGCTTCAAGAAATGAAGTTTAGGTAGCTACTTGCTGAATGATGATGATGAAGTATTCATGGTGTACCTATTTGAAGTTAGGTACCTACCTACTTACCTAAATAAAAATAGATAACGTTGATCCTCTTACCTTCCACTAATAATATTATAGATACAATGCCTAGCACACCAGCTAGTACCAATATTGGTATTGTAGTCAACAACATTATGATTATAAGAAACCATGAAATTAATAAAGTTGAGCTTATAGGTCTTTCCAAAATATTTTGCGCCTGTTGGAACATAAACTTCTCAATTTTGTTTGCCACAACATCCAAACTAGATTGAAATGGACCTAAAACATAAAATTAATTATGTAGGTACCTACATGGTATGAAATAATTAAGATAGGGAGGTACCTACTGCTAGGTACCTAGGTAGGTACTAGGTTTTGGAACTAAATCCATAGTTAAGGGAACTTTGTTCGTATGAGCAAGTGGATAAACCTTACTCAAGGAGTGCTTTACAGCTAAGATAAAAGCATTTTCCATGTTGATTTCCATTTTTAAGAAAAACTTGGCGAAACGAATACGCAGGACAGGAACACAACAGAACACAACAGAAGAAACTGATGGATTTGGTACCCTGAATCAATGTTCAGTTCACTTCACATCATACCCTACCCACCCCCCCCCCCCCCCCAAATTTTATTGTAAGTGCACAGACCGGGTATGAAATGATTTAATTTCCGGTAGGTAGGACTAGGACTTTAAGAGTGCAATTTTAGTTTCTGCTGTGTCGTATTATTATTATTTATGCACGCAGAACCCTGGACGACGACATTGATCGTTGTCGACTTGTCGATATGTAAAATAATATTATACTGATTTATCTAAACCAAACTTATTCCAACTTTATCCAAGTACTTACTTGGATAAAGTTGGAACAACAGGATGGTCAGGCCGTACAGTATGGTATATACCTACAGCTCAATCCATAAATATTTTATTGATGTCAATCAATGTATTTTATCAATCGGGGATTTGGTTTTTTGGCGGGAATTTGAGAATAAGTCATGTTGTCCTTTTGTTTTATTTTCTAAATCTTGTGTTTTAAATGTGTAATAATGGTGGATTATTCACTGTTGAGTGTTCGTGAACGTACATAAGTGAAGGCAAATGAAACAAAACTGGATATCATTGCATTTCGAGTTCTCTCACAAAGTCCATGGATACTAAGTTTCAGTAAAGTCCCACATATTTACTGAGGCAAGGGAAATGGGGGGGATATTATGTTTGTAATTATGTTTACATGTATCATAGAACATATTTGTATTTGTGTATATTTGTAAACTTTATACAAACATGAGAGTGGCATCGCACAAGATAAAAAAAAACGGGGATTTAAAATTTGACGCATGAGACTATTGACACTGACTGACTGACATTACATTACTTTACTTACATTTATTTTTTGGCGGCAAAGCCGGCACAGGACGACGCGACCGAAAAATCAAACGGATTACATAGAGGGGAAAAGCTACATAAAATACAAACAATTTGTAAATAAGCATATTTCTTCGAAATAACTATACACATTCCCAGTCAGTACATTTCTTGTAAAGAAGAAGAAACTGATAATATTGGAAAAGTACAAACTAATAATAAAATGGTAAGTGCTTTTATTTACATAAATTTTCTAAGTAGTTAGTGCTTTAATCTAATTCTTGTTATTTTGTTAACATTTCCAGGGTGGTAACTACGACGACAACTTACTTTCTGACATGCTACCAATATACTATACGAGGCTATTTCCTCAAAATATTTTTTGCCGGTGGCTTGCATGTGGAAGTGCCCCTCAGCCTCTTTCCAACAGAGAGCTATCTTTCACGCTAGCTGATGACGTATACCTGCGATATTTGTCCATCTGCAACCAAAAAGATTTACAGACTCTTCTTCAAAAGAAATGCCCTTACAAACTTGATATAGGTGCAGTTTACAATACCAAGTAAGTACTATAAATATAACAGTAGATTGTTGTATGCTGTCTTTATAGGTATATTTATTTAAGAATCATTTCTGTTATAAAAGATTCTCAAATCTTGCTATTACTTTGTAATGATGACAGTCAACAATATAATTTGATTTAAACAAAACCTGTGGTGTCCCACCCAGTGCTTAGCAAAGGCCTCCCTTCCTTCTGTCCAGTAACAAGTTGGGTATTATTTTAATATTTTATCACTATAAGTCTCGCTGCCGGCCTGTTGTGGAATAGTTAAATTGTATTTACTTACAGACCTTCCATTGGACGTCATGATGCAATAGTCTTATCTAGAGAGCTGGTCTTCGATATTGATTTGACAGATTATGATGAAGTAAGAACCTGCTGCCAAGAAGCTAAAGTGTGTGAAAAATGCTGGAAGTTCATGGTTGTAGCATGTGAAATCATTGACAAGGCTTTAAGAGGTACATTTTGATAATATTTTAACCCTTGTTCAAAGAGTAAATATTTAAAATAATAAGTAGGTAGTTTTATTCCAACCTGTCTGAAATGAAAATGAAATAAATAATGTAAAGCTTATTTATTTTATGTATTTACTTAACCTTCAGTTCTTGTCTAATATACTTAGTTGAAACTTACTAAAGCTGACTTACTCACCAATGTAAATATGGATCAACAAAGTTAACCAATCTTTTTATATTGCAGAGGACTTTGGTTTTCAAAGCATACTATGGGTGTTCTCGGGAAGAAGAGGAGTGCATTGTTGGGTGTCGGATTACGAGGCTCGAACTCTTGACAGTCCAGGACGAGGGGCTGTTGCAGACTACCTCTGCTTGATAACAGGTGGTGATGCACAAAGCAAGAAGGTTCATTTAGGGGGAGATAATTTACATTCCAGTGTCAGGTACACATCATTCCTTTCTTCAATAGTTGCATTTTAAAAACGAAATTGTTAAAGTAGAGTTATATATACTAGCTGACTTGGCCACAGATTTGTCCACTCAGTACCCACCTATATACGCTTTGATTAAAATATTTCCAAATTTGTTACAAATTAATTTTCTTTTTTAAAATATTATTGAGATAACAGTTACTTTACACATTTATTGAGTCTACTAGTAAACAGAGAGGCCACTTCATAGAAGTATGATAAATATTTAGTGAATAATATAAGTTGGGACATCATTTACCTTATATAGTCTGACATTTTAGCTGTGATAAATAATTGGACATAAAGAAAATTCAACATTTTATAGGAACATCTGCATTTACCTACTTAATGTAAGTTACTAATTACTGTCTTGCTTTACTTACAGGAGAGCCATTGATGTAATTGACAAACATTTTGAAGAAATATTACAAGATCAAGAATTCCTGTCAACCCCTGACAGACTGGATAAATTCTTAAAAATGATCCCAATAGAAAATCTCAGATTACAAGTTCAAAATGTTCTGGAAAAAATGCATGAGTCCTCTTTAGATAGATGGAATGCTTTTCAGAGAGAATATGATATGTTCTGCAGAGAAGTAAGTAGCATTTTATTTTAAAAGTAATCAACCCCCAAACTTTTGACTAATTTGCTGTGCCATTTTTGTTGGGTTGCTTTTTTAACTTGGTTAATGTAGCAATTTATATTTAACAACTCCACCATAGTTAAGAAATCCTATCCTACTAATATTATAAATTTTAATCAAACGAGACACTACATTCAGCCAACACAGCTCTATTTTTAAAATTTACTACGTTTTTTTTACAGAATAATAATGCAGTTCGTAAAATAAAGTACCTGGTAGAAGAAATCAAGATTCAGTACACCTACCCAAGGCTGGATGTAAATGTAACAAAAGGATTCAACCACTTACTAAAATCACCCTTCAGCATACACCCAAAGACTGGCAAAGTATCTATAGTCTTCAAACCTAGCAATGCTAAGAATATGAAGTTAGATGATGTGCCAACTATCAACACATTACTGGATGATAGCGCACCAAATAATGCCCAAAATCAAGCAGATATGAAAACGGCGGTTAAAAATTTCCAGGAAGTTGTGTTCTCCCTTGAAAAAACGGAAGCGTTGCGAAGGAAAACTGATGCTAGTAAGTATCTCAGTTTTCTCAAAATATTTTTGGCAATTTCCTATATGCCAGTATTATAATTTTGCTTGTAGCAATGACAATTAAAACATTTTATAACTCTTTTAACCACATTATTTTGTTTGTTTCCAGGTTTATCAATGGAGTTCTAAGATAGGTATCTATTCTTAAGATTAGATACATATACACAAACTTATAACATAAGTAATAGATAGTAGCGGTAAAAAAAACAAATAAATATTTGAAAAATATTTTATTTGTAACTTTATTGCATCATAAAATACCTACAACTCTGGCTTGAACACATACAGACCAATTAGAAAAGAAAAATACTACTATTCTATTGTCACATAGAAAAACAAGAGAAGGTAATTTGAGTTAAATAATCTACTTATAATATTGTCTAGAGACTGTAAAGCCAAGCCAAAATTGAAAGTTAATCTGCCCTCTGTGGCCCTCGGTTAATGCGAGTTGTTATGAATAAAAAAAAAAATACTAAATACATATATCCATTTAGTAAATATAGAATATCGAATATAAAACTAGCTCAATAACCAAATTAAATAGAAAAATAAAGATTAGGTACATCATTTAATTATTTCAAAATATTGATGAGGTAGTAAATAGGCTTGCATTGCATTGATTTTGCAAAACCGCGAAGGCAACTCTTCGAGATTCATTGTCAGATTTCGTTAGTGGATGGATGGCGGTGGTATGTGCTAGGCATTATCATTATAGGTATTCGAGATAAAAATCCAAGTAACCATTCAAGGTTCTAAATAGCCAGCAGAAGGCAAGAAGCTGTACCTATCTGGTACGGAATGCTTAGCTTATCAAAATAACTAAAACATCATATGGAACAGCTTAGGGCTACATTAAGAAAATCTTCGAAGCCAATCGTTACAGTTCCGTTTTGCTGCGTGTCTCGAGCTCTGAACGCTTCAGTAAAGCGCTGCATTTGCACGCACAAAACTATGAAGCTGTCCACTGAGATTTTACCGTCTTTTGGGTCGCATCTGTTCGTTAAGAATTTAATGAACTCTGGAGTGAACCGGAAACCCATCTGATTCAATGCTGAAAAGAAAAGTTAAAATCAGTATCTCAAATTCTCAATCTTTGGGAAAAGAGTATTACATTACACTACACATACATTGTAGGTATTCTTTGGCGATTTCCTACCAAGATGGATCGATACCTATCAATCTAAACTAATATTATAAATAGGCAATGTTGGTTTGATTGTATGGGGAGGTCGTTCCGCGCCGCGCGTTTTCGTCAGCGCGATCTAGAATCGGGTCATTTTTACTAACGCCATCTAGTAGGCTATGTTTTGTCTCAGTAGCATTATTAGTACACCCGTGCAAAGCCGGGACGTACTGCTAGGATAAATATAAAAAAAACAATTACCTTTAGTGAGCTCCTCTTCATCAATGCAACCTGACTGATCCAAGTCGTAGGTTTTAAATACCGCCAACCATTGGTTTATGTAAGTGTAGAGCTTATCAAACTCTTCAATATTGATATGACCCGAACGATCTTTATCGAACATTCCTGCAATTACAAACATGTATTGCTGTTATTCTTTTTCTGCAAAGATCAAATATCTAAAGTTTGATTATGGGATAGGGTAATTACTTAAATTAATTAAAAAATTAATTAGGTAAGTTAGGTTACCTACATAGGATCTTTTTTAGATCCTTCGAAGATGTCGAAGGGGGTAGTCAAAGGTAGATATGTATTTCCAAATATTTTTTTGTACCTACCTTTATTTGGTCTGAGGTACCTACCTACTACATAGGTACTTTCCAAGATTGATTTTGTGATTGTGATAACTTACCAATCATCAAATTGCAAGCAGTTTCTGAAAATGTCTGCCCTTGTGCGTTAACCAGCGCAGCTTTCAGCTCTGGAGCAGTTATGAAGCCAGACTGATCTTTGTCGACTGCACGGAACCATTGTTGCACTTGTGGTGAGATTCCTCCACCGGCTCCGATGGACGGGTACGGTCCATGGCCGATCTCCAGCTGTCCACCAGGCGGTCCTCCAGGTTGTCCTCCATAGTTTGGTTGCTGTGGATGACCTCCGTAGCCCGGCTGTCCATATCCAGGCTACAAAAAATAAAAACACTTATAATCTGTAACTTATGTGTACTTGTAATCTGTGGTAATGTATAAAAACTTTAGATATATTTTGTGCCTACCTAAGTATCATTACTAAAACAAAAGCGGCACTGTTTCCCTAGGTATGAGACATGGCAGAGGCATATCTACCTACTCTGATAAAACAAGCATTGACGATGCTTTGAATAAGCATAATTTTAAAATAGTATTATTATTTAAACTAGCAACTCGGCAGAAGGAAGTCGAAAACCTAGTTCTTGCTTTATATTCTAGTATGGAAAAGTAGGTAGGTACCTACTTAGATCGTTCATTATGTCATGAATCTCAAATGTATGATTTGCCCAAAATAGTTTTGTTGTTATTGCCGTAACGTTACAAACACCCACGTAAACTTTCACAACTTTATGAATAGAGTGTATATACCTATATAGTCTTCCTGGCCGTTTTCGGCTACAGAGACATTGGCTTTGTTGTTCACTTTTGTCTAAGGGCTTGGATGTTTAGCCCGCATATGGCTGATATACCCTATTTTTGCGCTAAATGACCGATTGCATAGAACGCAAGTTAGGGTGCCATTCACATAATAATATGAATAGAGTGTATTACGGTTATAAAGTGGGAAGGCTTGTGGGTGGTGGGCGTGCGTGCGAGCTTCTGCGTACATCATCTCAGTTTTAGGTTTAGGACATAAGATAAGCCTCCCTCATAGATCTCCAGCAGGCTTAACATGTGCAGCGTGAGATATCTCACGAATGAGATGACAAAATTTTATCGATGCCAACGATTTAGTCGAATCGTAATTTTTGAATTGTAATATCTATTGAATGGAAAGTCGGATTTTAAAAATTCCAAAAGTAATATTTAATTATTAAAATAGTTTTGAATATGAATTGATTTATTTGGCTATGGACTTTTATATCCAAAAATATTATTTTTAGTTGGACATTTTGTCTACATAGGCTTACATGCGCAAGACAAATTTGACACAACACGACGAGAAACATGAGTATTTTCTCGTCGAACTTTTTGAGGACGAGATAGAAACCGTAGGGAATTTTTTTGTTATATGAAAGGGTTTTGTTTGTACATTTCAAAATGGTATTACTTTTTATTCTAAGATGTATAGTTATTGAAAAATATTGATAAATGTAAAATTTATTAGTCTGTCAGTGCTTCCAACTAACTCCCACAACTCTTCTCGACGAATCTAGGGAATTCTTAATGAAAAAGAGATTGTTTTGAATTTGAAAAATTATCAATGTGATTTCACTATAAACAACTTCGCCATTTCGGTACAGTCATCTGCCAAACACAACGAACAAATACATAATTAGATTTTTTTCGGCCGAATTAAAAAGCAGCCAAAAAATTTCAAATCCAAACACCACCTATATTTTTTGCAAAAAACATACGGTAAATATTTAAAATAAATTTTTAATTAATACAATTTTTTTTTGGGTAATATGTGAAACATCTGCGGGCAACACTATTGTGGGCATTGAGAGAGGTCACAGAAACAATGTCAATTCATCAGTAATAATAAGTTCCATAAAAAGAGGTTTATACTTAGCATCGAGTTTTTAGCATGTTTTATGAAAATTGTATTTTAGCATCGTTGAGACGAACGAAAATACAATATTATAAAGATACAATATGTAATATAATATTTTAGATAAAGAAACACTTCTCAAATTAAATCTTTTACAATCAAACTATTCAAACTTGTTATAGGTAACCATTTAAAACCTTCTTTCTACATCTACGATACTCTTTTGCCTTCTCGAGTTTCTCGATCCGACGTGACATACAATCGACAACAACCATCTTCTCTACCGTGACGCGCATGTTAGCGTATATCGAGATAACGAAAGACATAATCTTAATATTGTCAATCTGCTCTAACGTTCAATGCTAGAGCAAGAAAGAGTTTCGCTCTCGACGACGACAAGGTATCTCACGCTGCACATGTTAAGCCTGCAGTTGTTTCGGATGGAAGCGGCCTGCATACACCGTGAATCTACATTACGACTTCTATCAAATCTTCCGCCCATCTCGTTAATGGTAATACCATTACCAAGTAGTCACCACAAATCAGTTTGACTTAGTTCAGCAAGGAAAAAAAAATAGAAGTATTTCGACAAATTTATTCTATATATAAATAGTTACCATATTTATTTACATAGTAGTTTAGGTAAGTTTATAAACGATACAAAACTGCATAACTTCTATTCTTACATTCTATATTTACACTGGATTAAAATCTAAGTAGGTTATTTAAAGCTAATGAAGGCATCATTTACCCTATTCAGCATCATCTAAAGGTCAACTGGTTTTTTATTCGGAAAAAAATATACAGAACCAGAGGAAGAAAGAGTTATTGTATTTAGCTACCAAATGTAAGCTCTTATTTCATTTAAAAATATCTTCTGGAACATAGATTTGTGTGAAGAACTGTTTACAGCTTATTTTTACATTTACATAAACTTATTAGGTAAATAATTTTATTCATTGCTAAGTCTTTGATTTTTAGGAGTTAAACAAAACCCACATTATTTCCTTCCTACTATCCTTCCTTCCTATCCTACTAATAGGTATTATAAATGTGAAAGTTTCTGAGAATGTATGTATGTTTGTTATTCTTTCACGCAAAAACGGCTGGACCGATTTGGTTGAAATTTGGTATGTAGATAAGTGATACCCTGGAATAACACATAGGCTACTTTTTATTCCGATATTCCCGCGGGAACGGGACTTACGCGGGTGAAACCGCGGGGCGCAGCTAGTACAATATAAAAGATAAAGACAAAAATAAGTTTAACAAACACATGACAAAAATGTGATAGATAAAAATATTTATAACTATGATTGGTGAAAACAATTTAAGTTATTAACAAATTAATGTAAGTACTACTTTTAAAACAGAGGCTCTCAATTGAAGAACAATTCTATTCAATTCTGAAACAAGACCAATTATTTTAATTTATAGGTATTTCATGGCCTGGTTGTTATTTTTAACAGTTGTCTTTGTTGAATATTAGTGACTTAAATGCAGTATTTAAATTTGGATTGACTGAGGTAGTTTATTAACTTAAGCGGTGGTTCAACAAATGGCAAAAAATCAATAAGATATGATATTGAATCAAACATTTTCAAAGCAACAGGTAAACAAATTTTCAATGTAACCTATTTCTATGATATTTTATGGGGGTTGGTTTGGTGGTATTTATTTACAGAAAATAACTAATATTTTGTAACACTGTTTCAAGCTGCTACATAAAACAGTAAGCTACTTTACAAAATACTTAAAGTTAGGTATAAAATAAAAGCTACCACTTAAATCACATGGTAAACTTAATTCATACATTTTTGAGAAACTTTAATAAAGGTATTTTGTAAACAGTAATTAATTTAGGCATTTTAAATGAGAAATAACAATTAACTTTACTAACTTACACTATGACATTCAGTCTTTAAATAAAAACCAATACTGGCAAGTTTGTTACATTTTGTACTAAGCAAGGTTGATCATTGCTTCTTCACTAACTACAATATAATGCATTATGAAAATGTATTGTCTCTTAATTCAAGTCCCATAAGATCTATAACAATTTGTATTTCATTATTTCTACCACTAATTAGCATGTAGGTATCTACTTCACATTAGTATGATACATAATATATACTTCACATTAGAATGATACACATACACCAAGTTTCAGAAATGTCACATTAGTGATCAGAAGATAGAAGTCACCTTTAAACATTTAAAGATTGTTTTGCAACTGGATGCCAAACAAGAAATTGTTTAAAGCACACACTTTCTATAAAGTTTTCTACAATTCATTGTAGCCATAAATTCCATTAGTATGTAATACATCATTTTGTATGTAATGAGATGAGACTTTGCAAAGTGTAATTAGTGAAACTGCAGTGGAACTAGTACTTAAATAGAATTAAGCTTTTAACAATACTAAACATTACTACTGTGACTAGAAAAACTGTAAGTAGCTGGTGTTACAGATGTATTTACACACACTTGAATAGATGGCTTAAATGATGATGGTAGAAGCTTGTGTGCTTCAGGCACTGGGGAATAACTTCTACACACTGCAGTCTCAAAGTGCACTTGTTCACTCCTATCTGTAGGCACACCGTCAAAGCTCGTTTGTTTGGCTGAATCACCAGTCCCACTATCTTTGCATGATGAATGCTCCGATAAATTGTCTGAGAACATTTGGGGCGATTCACTTTCACTATGCACCACATGTGTCATTTTTAAACTTTCAGCAGGAAAAGTAGGCACTGCGCGCGCCATTCGTCTCCTTGTGTGGTATATTATAACCACCCATATTATTGAGGTCCCTACAGCGCAACACACAACTGTTATTATTATAATTCCAGTCATGTCTTTCTCATTTACCATTATGGCTACAGGTGGTAGCACACGGAGCTCTGTCATATCTTTCTTAGTACCAAGCTCATTGGTAATCTCACATTCATATCTACCTGCATCATTTGCCTCTGCACCAAGTATTATCAGTAATTGATCTTCAGCAGTCAAAAAGTAGCGCTCAGAAGGTGCAATGGGTGTACCATCTTTTAACCATTTTAATACAGGTTTTGGTGATCCTGAATTCATACATTGTAATACAACAGAGTCTCCACTTGTTACTTCCTTGTTTTCCATTACTCTAACAAAGGATGGTTCTTGTAATACAGTTAATGTAGAGTTTGCTATGATAGTTCCAGCAGGATTCTTGGCAGCACAGCTGTAGATGCCAATATCTGTGGTCTTTGCATTAACTATGAAAAAGAGATGATCAGTAGGCATTACATTCATTCTCCTCTCTCGAGCAGCAGGGAAATCATTGCCACCATCCTTTTTCCATGAAATTTCTGGTGGTGGATCTCCAGAAGCTGCACAATTCAGAGTTACTGTTTCACCAGTCTTCACAGTGACATTAGTAGGTGTCTGGATAAATCGTGGAAAAGTGACAATATTCACTTTTGCTTTAGAAGAATAAGTTGTCCCAAAGTTGTTACTGACAACACATTGATATTTACCAGAATCAGCATGAGTGACATTCGGTATAATAAGAACTGAAGTTGCACGGGGATGCCCATTGTCAGATATGGTGATATTTTCATACACCAGTGGATTACTTATATTTCCATTATTCTTTTTCCACAAGAATGTCATGTTGTTAAATGGATTTGATGTTGCTGAACAGACAATGTTGGCTGGTCTGCCTTTTATTGCTAAATGTGTTTTGGGATGCTCCACCACTTTTGGCTTAGGGGAATCCCCACAGTTGTCCTCTTTCAAATTTGTGATGCTTGTTCCCCTGACTTCTGCAGGATATGCACAGTTTGCATTTATGTACTTATGCTCCGCTTTTTCCTTCATCCACTTCACTATCCATAGTATATTGCAATCACACAGAAGAGATGATGAATTCAAATGAAGCCTTTTCAGTTTCGTCATTGATTCAAAGGCATGCTGCTGTATTGATGTAATGTTGTTACCATTCAGATCTAACTCATGTACATTGGTCAATCCTTCAAATGCTCGCGGGTTTATAGATTTAATATGATTAGCAGCCAAACTAAAGGTATTCAGGTTGTGCAATTTAGAGAATGGTCCAGACATGTCTTCTACAGTCCATGAGATTTTGTTATTGTTCAAATGCAAGGTATGAAGTTGAACTACGTAGCTGAAAGCTTCTTGTGATATGGAAGATATTTTATTGTAGCCCAAGTAAAGAGTTCTGAGATTTGTCAAATATTGGAAAGTTCGACCTTCTATTTGGGTCAAATAGTTATGAGACAAGTCCAATGTTTCTAGACTTGTGCATAGTTCCCAGCTGCCAAAGTCAATTTCTGATATAAAATTATTTGAAAGTAATAGTGTTACCACAGATTCCAGACCATAAGTCCATCCCTTTGAAATACTCTTTATTCTATTGTGATCTAATTGCAATGAATTCAATGATTTGAAGCCAAAGAAGGCACCATCAGTCAAATTCTCAATATTGTTAAATCTCAGCTTTAAAGTTGTCAAGTTGGATAAGCCTTGAAACAACAGTCCAGTTATATTAGTTAGTTTATTGTGGTTTAGCTCCAACGTTTTTAGATTACTTTGATAATTAAATAGATGAGCAGGGAGGGATTTTATTTCATTTCTATTCAATTTCAAGATTTCTAAGTTGGTCAAATTATTGAGTGCACCTTCCTTTATGAATTGTATGAGATTGCTGTTCAGGTTCAATATTCTGATGGAGCTATTGCTCGGAAATTTGCCCACATCTATAGATTCAATACTATTTTTATTCAAACTCAGTTCCTGTAATTGTTCATGTTTCAGGAGGTTAGGTATGTTATGTAAGATGTTTTTATCCAGTTTCAACTCTTCCATGTTCGTTAAAGTGTCGAAAGCATCCGTTACATTTTCATTCAGTCTATTGTGGCTAAGATCTAATTGTTCCACCCACTTGGGAATTTTTGGCACGGACACGAAATTCTTTTTGGAACAATCAACGTACAGTTTCAGGCAATCACATTTTTGAGGGCATTCAAAGCTTTCTGCCGCTATCACATAGCCTGCTTTTGCTATTATCGTTATAAACAATAACAAATAGAAGTCTCCCATTTTCATGCATTTGTGTCGCTAGCCGTTTGGTACATTGAACGAGCTATCCAAGTCTCTCCTTACATAATTTTGTAATCAATCACGACACAAGTAAAGTTTATAGTAAAAGCACAGCACTTGTATTCAATAAAGAGACAATTTGCATTTTGGTGAATACGACAACAGACTCGTAAAACAACGCAACATAGCTAAGGCAATACACATGACCGCCATTTTACTTTTGGGTAGCGTTAATTTTATTTTCCACAGATGAAATAAATACTCTATTGCGTTTCGTTTTACGCACGCGGTGGTCATCAGTCGGTCGTTGCGTCTCGGTCGATCAAAAACAGAACAGCCTTCCCCAAAAATAGAAATATGAAAGGTACCTATTTTAATAAGATTGTAAATAAAGCAAATAACCGACATTTTTACTAAGTTGCGGTAATACGTAGGGTACTTAAGAAATAATACGAGTTCTTGCTTAGCAGTAATATACAAAATGTATCCTACTGCTAAGCAAGAACTTTTAAAGTTGTTCTTAAGCTAAAATAAAATAATTAAGTAATAAAATAACTAAGTAATTTTTATACCTAGAAGACAGTCGACTATTTTGTTGCCCTGTTATTCCTATAGATTTGTCAATATGGGTTGAATTTAACTAAATAATGTTTTTTTCTTGTTATTCTTATGTACTTAGTTTTTACTACTTTAGTTAGAGTATATTTATTGAGTACCTAACTAAAGTAGTAAAAACTAAGTACATAAGAATAACAAGAAAAAAACATTATTTAGTTAAATTCAACCCATATTGACAAATCTATAGGAATAACAGACAATCTATATGAATTATCAGACACATATCTTCACATACCAACCATTATTTTGATTGAATACTTACATTATAAGCCATCGTTGTCGCTTTGTTTTACTGCAATAAGCTGTAAACAAACACACGCTGATATTGTAGGTAAAAATAAAAGCATAACTTTGTTTATGTAAAGCAAACAGACAACAGTGAGACAGGAAGTTTGAAAGTTTTTTGTGTGACTGTAATGTAAGGCTCAGCGTTAAAAAGTAGTTTACTTATTTATAAGTGATGTGAGGTAATAGTGAATTACAGTCTCAGAGAAATAAATTATTTTTATCAAAACATCTTCCTTGCCAACCTAGGTGTATTATGGTGTGTTGGTAAAAGTATAAATTTTAGTTTGTTTTGGCAATATTGTAAAATGCATAAAAAGGATCATTCAAGTAGTATGTACACTAGGAACATTATTTTTATCTTTTTAATGTACTTCTGTACATAGACTTAAAAACTTAGAATATTTATGTAACTAACTGTGGATAATAATAAATGTTAGGTATTTTGTTTAGTAGGTATTTCTCAGGTTAATTTAGTAAGTAATGGGAGAAGGTACTTACACTACACAACTAGATTCGTTAATAATATTATTTGTAAAACACGAAGACAATCACAACACAAAACTAAACAAATTAGTTACAATCGCAGTCGCACGAATGGAATTGTTCCCATTGTTCCCAACCCAAAGCAAAGTTCCCAAACTAATTTACTGACATTGACATTGTCAGATTGTTTGTTTTCTTCTTCTTTTTTATTTTTGGCATCTGTCAGTCAGTGTCAATGTCAATGAATATTGTTTATTTGTCAATGTCATTTGTCAAATTATTTTGGTGACGTCATCAGAATTGAAACGTCAGTCACGCTCAGTGTTGCCAGATACACTGTAATTACAGCAGATCTACTGTATTTTCACATGATCTACTGTACACTGTAATACTAAAATTACAGTGTATGGAGAACACTGTAATTTTTCTACAAGCAAAAATACCTAATTTACTTTAAGTTTAATGTAAACTGAACGCAGCTTTTGTGAAAAGAAAAGATATGAACTTGTCGAAATGCATGCAGGGTGCTACTAGAGCCCACGCCGCCTCTCTGCCTATGTCACAACCCTTGTTCCTATTACAATAAGAACGAAAATGTCTTATTTTAAACGGGTATGAATAGCGGCGCGGTGGATACTATGCGGGAATTTCCCGACATAGAATAAGAATCACTTCATAGTATTAACCGTGTGTTAAGTATTTTTTCAAGCCTGTTGCGACTATTTTTTTTTAAGAACCTATCATGTCCCACTGCTGGGCAAAGGTCTCCCCCAAAATCTTCCACTGATCCCTATCCTTGGCGATCTCCCACCACTCTTTCATACGTATTTGAGAAAGAGTGGGACTAATTAATATTAGTTTAATTGTAAATTGGTTTAGTATGCAATGCAACGCACTTGGAATTTATTTGGCTCGTTCAAGACGTTCTGTGAAACAGGTGAAAGTGATTATGTTTCTGCAATAAAAGTTTCTTGAGATCTACTGTAAAATTCACTGTATTTTTTTTTTACTTTCACTGTAATTTTGTACCTATCAAATACTGTAATTTTGAGCGCCAAACACTGTAATGTCAGTTGTCTCATCTGGTAACACTGGTCACGCTCACGTTCGCTATTCGTTCGTTTCGTAAAAAAAATTGTAAATCTTGCAAATCGAGTGGATCTATGAAGTTTTCGCTTTCCCTTTTTTTCTCAAATACAAAACCGTAATTATGGATACCTACGAGAGTGTAATACTTGTGAAAAATGAGGTTTTCGTATTTAAAATACCACCCAGGACTACTAACAGAGGATACAGGTATGCAAGGAAACTCATGAACTGCAGTAGGTACTTAGCTATTGTTTTCGTTGGAATATTTTTTATAAATGTGGGCGTTTTAGGGCAGCTGATTGGAATCTACAAGAACCACAATGGACGGGACGTATGAGACTAGTCGCAAAAGCAGAGGAATTAATAATGAAGCTAGAAGACAAGGCTTCTGGAGAGCTGTTTGCTAAATGCCCTATCGATAAATATCCTGGAGTAGCACTGGAATCTGTTACTGATAGCTCTAGATACTTCGTCGTGAAAATTCAGGATGACAATGGTATGAAATCATGTATTTACTTGGTAACAATCTGTTAGTACCTAGTTACCTAATTACTTTACTACTTTGTCTAACTTTCCCTTAGTAACATTCATTTGACAAATCACAGCAGTAATAAAATCAGCAAAAATCAGGTACTGTTTACAATCTAGGCCATTTAAAGTGGAAGAGTGGGGGCGGAAGGAATGGATTGTTTTGCTGTTCCTTATAAATACTGCTATACAGCTACCTAAATAATTTATTTATTTATTATTCAAACCATTATAACATTACTCGAAGCTACTGAAATGAAATAACATTACTCTCCATGGCCATTATAACTAGTAAACTCATAAATCTATGTATTATGGTAAATATCTCGTTTTTTTTATAATGTTCAAAACCATGTCAGTTTAAATAGTATACACCTTTCCTAAATATTTATTAAATGTTTCCAGGTCGTGCCGCGTACATTGGGCTAGGATTCGGAGACAGATCAGATTCCTTTGATCTCAACGTTGCATTACAAGATCATTTCAAATGGCTCAGAAAAGAGCAGGAAGGTGAAACGGCTGGACCCGCACAGCAGCTCGATCTTGGATTTAAAGAAGGGGAAACAATTAAAATCAATATGAAAATCACAGTAAGTCACGTTGTGAAAGAGTTACCAACAGCCACCAATACTACTTTACAAATATTCGCATTCATTGTATTAGTAGGATTATAGGATTTATCTTTTTAATTTACCATGCTTGCTTTTAAATGAGCTCTTATGCATTGGGTTTTGAACATCAGTTTTGAAATGCCCAGAGTAGATAGAGTAGATCCTCCTTGAGTCACTTCTCAATGCTAAGAGTTGTGACCTTCTGGTAAAAGGATAAAAGACAACTGTAAATATTAAATCACATTAATATTATAAAGGCGAAAGTTTGTGTTAGTGTGAATGTTTGTTACTTCTTAGTGCTCAAATGGCTAGAAGATATGAATGATATTTGGCATCAGGATACTTATATCCGGTATTAACAAAGTGTAGGCTTCTTTTGTTCCCATGGAAACGGAAATTAAATAAATAAATAATTATTCACTTCAGGTAACACCGCAGGGCGCAGCTATTTATTATATAATGTGTGAATAAAAACAAATATAAAAGGCCAGCCAGACACAACGTAAACCTTTGTTGAGTCTCAATAATGTAGCCTCAACAGATGACCTTGTGTTGGATAATGAAAGGTTTCAGGTCATGTCATAGTCTATTTTAGGAAACTTCACAACACCCTTCAATTTGTTATTCTGGTACTAAAATTAATGAATTGTCATCTACAAAACTGATCAGTTTAGTAAACAAAAAAAAGTATAATTTAAAGCCTTGTTTTACAAGGCTTTAAATTATGCTTTTTTTTTTGTCAATTGAAAAATCAGATTATAATCAATGGAGTAAAAATCTTAGGGATAATCTATCTTTTGGTAATATGTATAGTCGACAAAGAAATTGGTTTACCAATCTAAGGGTGACAAATCAACATCGAGCTGTGCTGCGCTGTACTGCGCTGGGCTGTGCTGTGTTTCTTATGCTACGTTTTTTTAACAATCAACATTAAGCTGCGCTGTGCTTTGTTTGGCTTAGTATTAAAACTAATCGGCAAACAAAAACAAAGCACAGATCGGCTCAGCACGGCGGGTAGCGCGAATCGCTCGAGACGACTGACGTTTTAAACAGAGCGTAGCCTCGCACAGCGCAGCACAGCATGGTTTGTTTGTATCCTCATTGAAATATAAGACGAGCGAGTTGACAAAACATAGCACAGCGCAGTACAGCGCAGCACAGCTCGATGTTGATTTGTCACCCTTAGGCTGAATATCATTTGCACGTACAAAACATCAAGGGCTATTTTCGCTTGAAAGATTGACCTGCTACGTCAGAATCTGTCATTCAATAATCCTTAGCAATTAATTATGTTACTGGGAGATGTCATCAAAAGTGGTAAACCAATTTCTTTGTCGACTATACCTACGCTAAGTCACAGGTCAATAATGTTTAAATATGTACTTAGTTTTTATATTTTTATTACTGTGGTAAATCTCACTAGGTATTTCATCAGAAAAAATTAAAAATCTTAATTATAGTTTCGACCTCGGCAAGTAAGGCTTCGTTGGTAACTAGAAGTCCGTGATCGCTTGTACCATCGCAGGTTCGAAACCGGCCGAAGTCATTTTTCTGTTTAAATACAAATTGGTACTTACATGCTTACTGATTACTGAAGCTAGCACTCCGCCTATCCATCCTTATGTGAGAAATCTTTCTATAAAGAAAGAAATACTTACTAATTGTAATCGCAAATTAGTTCGACCGATTTCTGACCTTCTCTAATCTGTCAAAAAGTCATGAAATACTCTATGGATGGCCCTAACGTTGTGGATAAAAGTAGATCTCTTTGTAGAAGAAAGACGGTAGTGAAGGAAGCAAGCCTCGGCGCGGCGTCGGCGGCGGCGCAGTGGGCAGCCTCCTGCCCCCGCCGCCCGGCGCCGGCTCGCGGCTGCCCCCCCCGCCCTCCCCGCAGCACGCCCCCGCACCTGCCCCCGCAGCCAACGAGTGGGGAGACTTCAACTCAGCCAGGTGAGTGTCAGAGAAGAAGGAAGCAATGCTTAGCGTTAAATCAAACTGGGAATGTTCCTTTTCAACACCAAGAAAGCATTGGTCGGTGCTACCTGAGTGAACCAGTTCAGACCAGGGGGGGTCAGCTTACTAGAGAACCAATGCAAGCACTGGCATAATATACCAAAAGAGGACAACGCTCTACAAAAGAAAAGGATAGCAGGATCAGGCAAGACTCAAAACGTAGCTACCATTTTGGTAGGTTTTATTATTGAAAGACAACCGAAAATAGCATTTTACTACCTAAAAATAGAGTAAAAATTGTTTAAACACTGATTTCACATTGATTTCGATTATTTGTAGACTAAAACTACAAATTTTAATGAAATAAGCAATTGTTTTATAATTTATTAAGATAAGATTTGTTAGAATATGGTTCTATGAAATGGCAACACTGGCTGGTTTATGGTGGTAGCAAAGTACTCTGTCTGTGGTTGTTTGTTTTGTTTACTTTACTTGACTTGGTGCCGGTAAATTCGTTAATTTCTCTAATTTTCTGTCTGATAGTTTTCATAGGACTCAATTAGTGTGAAACTAACATTTTAGTTTTCGGTGTGCTTCCAGTGCCCTCAAAAATTTGTGAGATAGAGACTTCAATGCGAAATTTACGCTATTTGTGATTTTCGGCTAGTGACTCTTCCTGTGCGAAAATGACTTTTGAAATGAAATGAAATCTTTGAAGAACAAAATAAATCGATGTGATAGAACGTTTAAAATTCTGTTTTATTTACTATCCGTTTTTAAGTACCTATTTTAAATTTAAGGCATAAGAATTTTCGTTAACTGTTTTAACTTTGAACTTTACCCGATTGCCAAAGGAGGTTATGTTTATAGGTAGGTAGGCTAGGATTATAACCTGGAGGTTCTAAACAGCCAAACTTACTTTTATAAAAACATTATAAGGCATAGAAATATAGAATTTTCGTTTACTGTTGTTTTAAACGAAAATTCTATATTTCTATGCCTTATAATGAAAAGTCAATTCGATTCTATTAATTGAATCTGCCGCGCTACAGAATTTGAATCTGCCGCGCTACAGAATAGTACATTTGGCATTAAGTGGAGCGCTAGTGTGCTCCGTGTATGCATTTCAAATGTATGAAGTTGTCGTTCTTCTCTTGAGTATTATGTTCTGTGGTTCAGACGTTCGACGATCTTACTCCTTGTCGATCCGTGTCTCATCATCATACTCTTCAGTCATCACTCTACTTAATAGATTCAGTTATTTTAGGAGTTTAGTTGGGGAAAGTTTGTACACACAAACTTTCACTTTCCTTCACGCAAATTTGGTACCTGGATTGCTTATATCCAAGATCAAAAGCCTATGTGTTAATCTTTACACTAACTTTGATGGCGGTATTCCAACTTGAACTGTTCAACGCAGATAATACCGCGGGGCGCAGCTAGTGTTAAATTATTTTAATAATCATAAATTAATAATACTTTATTTTCTCTAGTGCTGAGCCCAGTCAGAAGCCGACGACGCCAGCCAACCCGAACTGGGTTCAGTTCTAAGGCAGCGGGTTCGAGGTTTGCATACGAAGCACGTTAATATATGCCAGGGAGCACAATACTTAAGGCTGCGGTTTTGTAAGAGGAAGCGGAAGCGATTAAAACAAATATAAAAATTATTTTAATAAAGTAACTTGTAAAATATAAATGTCATAGAAATTGTAGATTATTACATAGTTTACTTACCTGCATAATCACGCCTCATTCTCATAGACTGACTAACGATTTCCACTTGCTGCGATCCTGAAAATTTTGCTACCTATAGAAAATGTAATTGTAGATTCCATCTGTTAAACTGTTCAAAACCTTAAAATTAATTTAACTTTTGTTTATCAATACTCAGTATTTTCAAGCTGACTGAACTCTAATATAAAGTTAACTTAAATTACTTTAGTTAGCTGTTTTAGTCGATCAAAAACATTATTTTCTGCGTCACCAATATTAAACAACATCGATATTTTTAATGGCACAGACAACGGAGAAGTAATGGTAGCTAATACAAAATAAACAAAATGCCCATTTCACTGGAGAAATGGTTTATAAATGCGAAAGTAACTCTATATGTTACGCTTTCACGCCTAAACTTCTAAACCGATTTTGATGAAATTTGGTAAAGAGAAACAAGACCTAGGTAAAAGAGGCTACGTTCAGTACGGATCCCACAAGTGGCAAGCGGCGCGCAGCTGGTAATATACAAGCCAACAAAACAAATATCTTTGAATTTAAACTTGCCGCTCTCGCTTCCGCTTTTGCTGAAGCCGCAGCCCAAATACTTAATGAATTATGAATGACGTATTAGTGTGTTGCTCTCATTCATAGTTAAGTATAGATGTGAAGTGAATTTTCGATTGCGAGTCATTGTCGATGCAATCATTATGAGTCGTGTTGTTACGTAGAAATTGTAGGAAAAACTCAGCTACTCTATACATAATCAGTAACATACTTGATACTCTATGTAGAGTAGTAATAGGCTACTTGACTCATATCAAATTTGACCCAATAAATTAGTATTTCCTGAAGTACTTTCCTTGCAAAACCAAAATATAATAATTTCAGTTAATCAAAGTCCATGATGCTTGCATATTTTCAATTTAAAAAACGGTTTCTTTTTTTTTTTCATTGGAACGCTGAAAACGCTACGGCCATTTTGGTGACGTCATTATTATCGGAATTATACAAATGTCACATAACTAAAACCAATTTACAGTAATGCCAACTTTTCAAAATGTGCATGTTCCCTAGACGTAAATCACGAAAATTATTGTTTTGAATACGAATGACGTCACAGCACAGATAAATCCATAGACCAATATGGCGGTAGCGTTTTCACCTGTTTTTGAAAAGTAGAACTTTTAAAATAAAATTTTGCGGTTTCTTAGGTCCAAAAAAATATGGTAGTATTTTTTTTGGTCTAAAAGAACAATTATTTATCATATAAGAGCTACATAAAAATAGAGTCAACTAGCCTATTGTGCACATATCTTTGCACAGTACTGGCATTGTATGAAGTAATTTGACAGAGTTTTTCTAAATGTAAATGTGTGCGGTTTATTGTTTTTTCGGCTACATAACATCTCAGCTGCCAATGAATTTGAACCATGTCTTGTAATTTATAACAGATTTTTAAAAAAGAGTAGGGTCTTTGTTTTACTGTATGTATTTTTTATGTATTTGACTAAATTATTCTGTCATTAGTGGATCGAACACGAAGTGATCGCATTAAATGAAGAGAATGCACAGTATACACATATTATACCTATGTATGTATGTAGATGCAGGAAATTGTTCTCTTCTAATGAAATTGAAGTCAGTTTTCATAAAACACAGAATTTTACTATAATTTATTTTCAACTACAATAGGTTTCTTGTTGCTTCATCTGTCAAAAATGCTATTATGATGCCAGTATTATGGAATTCGTATTTAGGTACGTGTGTAGAATTGTTATGAAATTAGACCAACCGATAATAATCGCCAATTTGTATTCTATGCGTTTGAGTTTTCCGTTCAACTATGTAACCGTTTACCATTCCATGATCACAAAACCGACGAGAGTATATTATTTTTATTTTTAAGATATGTACTGAAGCTGGTGTTTTGTTTTTTCAAAATTATCACAATGACAACGAAGATTTGATGATCTTGCCAAAAGCAAAAGTTTTGTAGCGTTGTACTAGGGCTCCTACTCTTGAAACTAAAAACGATATCGTGCTAATCGTAAGTAAACGCAGTTAAATGTTCCGAGTTCGTCCAGCTTACATCTATAGAAAAGCGCAAAATTTGCCCGATGTATTGATTATCGATTTGAAGAGTAAAGCTACTAGATTCTACTCTTACGTTCTGAAATTTACAAACAGATTAGAAGATTTCACCATGACCATGAGTGTCACGGAAATAGACTCAATATATCGTTTCTTATTTCAAGAGTTGGGCTAGAAAAGGAGCGTTGCTTAGTATACTCTATAATCTAATAATTTCCATTGTGAATATAGTACATTACAGTTTATTAGGCAACACTCGTTAAATTATTGCATCGTGGTTATTGCGATTCACAATAAATCCATATTTCAAGACAATAATTTGCCTTTTAATATTTTTCAGTAATTTCAACTTACTGTTGTCAAAATATTAATGTTTGAGCGAAGCTTCAAAATTTTACACTGTCACAAGAATTATGAACAATTGTTTGTGTATTTTCATTCGCATAAATCCCAAAACTTTGCAATAATCATGTTGTTAAAAGCCTGAACAACATACACGCAATAATTAAATACAATAATAATATGTATGTAATATTAGGTATGTAATTATGTATTAGTTCTATTTTATTATCTGTATATGTTGCAACACTTGTATAATCAATTGTTTCGAGTATAGATATCGGATTTACATTATAGCGGGCACGTAATTGACTAAACTATACAAAATGCTTACCTTGTCACTAACAAGAGTTAAAATGTACTTATTATTTTGTATACATCAATTGAATAGTAGATTGCTATACAAGGGGATAAAGGCATTTTTCCTGTGCACGAGATGGTTTATCGCGCGAGCGTCAGCGAGTGCGATAATAGTTCGAGTGCATCGAAAAGCCTTTTCCCCGAGGTAAGCACTCTACTTTTCATTACGAATATGAGGAAATTACCAAAATTGATGTAAAATTTAAATTTCACACACGAAAATTAGCTGTCTCGCTTTTTTTTTAAAATCGACTAGTTTAATATTGACTAAAAGCAGCTAACGATGGCATGCCATAGCTGCGTTCCAGATTTAAAAAAAAATACTGACCGGTAGAATGGCTATAAAAGTAGTAGGCATTCTACCAGTAGTTTTTTTTGATGATGAAAAAATTTAAATAAATAAAATAAAATAAATAAATATAATATAATTAGTGCTAGAGAAGCACAAATTCGTGCAAGAGAGACATAATATCTAGCATCTGATTGAGTTAGAAGAACTTGAACACTTAGCATGCATCGACATGCCACAAAAGAAATGTCAAAAATGAAGTTGACATTTGACAGTTATTTACTTTCCTGCCCTAGGGAAGGAAAGTACTTGTTTTCCCTAGGGACAGAAAATGCTACTTTGAACCCTATAATCAGGCAACTTCGTGCGTACTTTCCGTGTATGAGTAATGAAATAGTAGATTGCTATACAAGGGGGCAAAGGCACTTTTTCTATGCACGAGATGGTTTATCGCGCGAGCGTCAGCGAGTGCGATAATAGTTCGAGTGCATAGAAAAGCCTTTTCCCCGAGGTAAGCACTCTACTTTTCATTACGAATATAAGGAAATTACCAAAAAAATAGATGAAAATTTAAATTTCACACACGAAAATTAGCTATCTCGCTTTTTTTTTAAATCGACTAGTTTAATATTGACTAAAAGCAGCTAACGATGGCATGGCATAGCTGCGTTCCAGATTTAAAAAAAAATACTGACTGGTAGAATGGCTATAACAGTAGTAGGCATTCTGCCAGTAGTTTTTTTTTGATGATGAAAAAATTTAAATAAATAAAATAAAATAAATAAATATAATATAATTAGTGCTAGAGAAGCACAAATTCGTGCAAGAGAGACATAATATCTAGCATCTGATTGAGTTAGAAGAACTTGAACACTTAGCATGCATCGACATGCCACAAAAGAAATGTCAAAAATGAAGTTGACATTTGACAGTTATTTACTTTCCTGCCCTAGGGCAGGAAAGTACTTGTTTTCCCTAGGGACAGAAAATGCTACTTTGAACCCTATAATCAGGCAACTTCGTGCGTACTTTCCGTGTATGAGTAATGAAAACAAATTTCTTCACCTATAAAGGCTTTAAAGAATGACTATAACACGCTAGGTACGTGCTTCCACAATCCGGCACAAAGGACCAAATAACCTATAGACTGTCGTGTCACTGAGCATAGTGCTTTTTCCAGTGATCGTGTAGCATTGTGTCATAAAAAAAGTGATTTAAAAACGTCATCTTCCTATTGGTGTAACTGATTGTTTGTAACTAATGGATGCATACTTTGAAAATGTTGTCAAACTTAACCCAGTTCTGGTTGAAATGGAAAATAACTCCTTGTCTGGTTGTTTGTATTGTACCCATCCAGAGAGTGCATTTTCAACGCTGGCACTGTCTTACTAACGGCATTGTTAGTGCAGCTTATCAAACAGGCGAATTGTGCCACCCTCTTATTCAATTTACCGGGTTGTGCCACAGTGATAGTGAAGTGTGTAGAAGCAATAAGTAGGTAACCTACCTACTAAAATCTGATCTGCCATTACGTGCCCGAACTTAGACTATTTCTATTTTGGTTCTACATATTGTTGATAATATAATATTGTTGAAAATATGCATGTCATAGTTCTATGTAAATAGTTAAGTGTGTTGTAGCTGTTAAAGTACCTAGTACCTATGTATAAATATTCACGTTTTCGGCTTATCATAATTATCGATGATTTGATCTGTACTTTGGCGTTCTTGAGAAGTGTACAAAATAAAGGAATAAGCATTAAGTACACTACTTTCTTTTGTTATTATCTTATCCTGTCTGCCATCTGATACTCTAACCAAATAAATGCCATTTTGATAGGCACGTAGGCACACAATTGACTTGGTTATAGGTATTTGAAAAAGTGATCTATTCTCAGTTTGTTTACTTGCGTAGACAATGTTTGTTGTAGAAAAAAAACCTAATGATACTCGTAAAACCTAGCTAAACACTTATGTAGGTAATCTGTGCTCTAACTTAGCTTGTATGAATCTACTAGGAATTATTCAATAAAGGTGCCGCCTATCGGCAGGTAGTTATTTTAGATCGTCCTACACAAACGATGCCATGTTTTTCGTGGCGTGAAATTGAAGTTGCGCCGGGTACTCCGGGCGGATTTGCGATTTATCAATGCTAGAGTAGATATTCGAAGGAAAGCTTTTTTCATTTCTGTTATCCAGTGGATTTAGTCTAAATGATCTTCTAATCTGTCTGCTTACTTTTATAAGAAATACAATTAGTTTTTGATTTCGTAATTTTGTAATATTGAACCAGTTGATTTTCCAAGAGAGTGCCTTTTGGAAAACGTCAGCGAAATGGAGCAAAACCAGCTTTTGAAACACAAGGACTGGACGGCGACTGGATCTCTAGCATGGTAGATGATATTAAGGACGATGTAGTCCTTGATGTAGGTAATCTTTGATGATATTTAGGTCATACATAAATACGTATCTAACAGAATTAGTATTCAGAGAAGACGAGAGAACGAAGAGAGAAGAATTAGTAGTCAGAGACACACCACGTTTTGCAATACTTAGGTACTACATGATATAAGCTTCTATAATTATGTAGGCTACATCTATAATAAATATTGGCAATACAAGAGAAGATACTATTCCAATATTTATGAATAGGTTAAAATCGATTGCTACCTAGTACATTGTGACACAGAACTTCCATTACGGAGGGCTTACGCAAGGGACGAGATAAGAAGGCTTCACAGTTGACAGCGCGTTTCTATGTACCTATACAATTTTATCAAACTGGGTCTTGATTTATCAAACCTTGACCTGTCATAAATATAAAAAAACCTCAGATTATTCTTTCACTAATAAAAATTTACGAGTTTGTTAATTAACAAAGTTACCCTAGCCTTAATAATGTTGTTTATTTAGAGCATAAAATTAATGAGCAGATGTGAAACACGATGCTCTGATAGTGGATTATGTAATATGTACCTATACATACATGTATACCTACATATGTATAACACAATCCTACGTGTCTGGGATATGACAATAGAACAATATGATTGCTTGTTGGTTATTAGTAATAGTTCGGGATAATGGTCTGTAAGTACTAGGTAGTTCTATTCACTTAGGAACCTATCTAGCTTATTATTATATATTATATATATATATATATATTATTATATACTTATTACCTTTCAAATGAAATGTAATACTTACCTACAGTACCTACACACACAACAAGAACTTATTGATAAGTAGGTACTTAATTGATAAAAAATAGAGAACGATAAAATTACTGCTATATAGGTGAGTATGTAGCTATGGATATAAGATACTTTATAAATAAGTACTTACCGGAGTCAGTTACCAACGTTGTAGGTAGGTTAAGCCTTTAATGAAGTCCTCAGGAAGGGTAACTTTAGTTTATGGGGCTCTGGTATAACACTTACCTATGCGAAAAATGTGTCCTACACCACTTACTTTTGCGTGTACGTTTCCGCATACCTATAACTATTTTAGCAAGATCGTACTAAACGAAACGACTAAATCTAACTTGTTCGTGCTAAATCCCATTCGAGCGAAGTTCCATTTACGCGGTTTTTTTTCAGAATAGACGTCCTTCATAGATATGCTGTTTTCAGCATCATGATTGTCATGTGAGGTGATTGTCTGTTTCATTTTATATTTGCAGTTTACAATAGGTAAGGTACCCTACCCCATTGCCATCCGACTAACAATCAATATTTCATTTTTCGTAGAATTCAGCGTAGAGGGTGCTACGGTGCTCTCGTAGCAAATAAAAAAGTTCAACGCGCACTATTTCTGAAATGCTTATAACGCATTTTCTGACAATCGATTAATTTTTTACCGCATACCAACTTAGTTACAAATAAGTATGATCAGTATATACAATACAGTAGGTATAAAGGATTTAAGGTCCCCTTAAGTATGTATTATTATATTGCTTAACACGTTTGGTGCCCCGGACGCACTGGCGTCTTCTTACGAAGAGGGGGACACCGCGGGACTAGGGCCTTGAATGTGTTAAGGGGATATAGGGAATGTTTTACCTATATTAGAACAGTCCGTGTCCGGGTCGACCTTCTCTTCGTTTCGTTATAATCAACCGAGGTGTAGAAGGGCTCGGGCGGGATACGAATCAAGCACTGTGTAAAAATCAGCTTCATACAAAATGTATGTAATGTTTCAAATCCTTGCTTGTTCGCACCACGTACACAGTACGTCCCAAATATAGGCTGATTTATGATTTACTAGCTGCGCCCCGCGGTTTCAACCGCGTAAGTCCCGTTCCCGCGGGAATATCGGGATAAAAAGTAGCCTATGTCACTCTCTATCTCACTCACTATCACCATACAAAAAATCACGTCATTCCGTCGCCCCGTGTTGCCGTGAAAGACGGACAAACAAACAGACAGACACACACACTTTGCCTTTTATTACATTATATATAAGTATATAAGTATAATGGATAGGTATTAAAAAAGTACCTCTAAAAGATAAATTACATTTTTTCTTAATCAAATGCACGGTTCAGTTGATTTCCTTGCAGGCTTTTGCCAATCACTCTCTCCATATCTCATAGTCACTAGTGTGAGGCTGTGTTTGAGGAGCCATCAATCTTGTGAGGTGAGGTGAGCTTAGGAGTAGGTATAGTCGTTAATGCCTGCTCTAGTTATCGACATGACATGACACAATATTTTGGAAGCACTTTTACGGGGCTGTTAAATATAGGTTCTTACATTTACCTACCTTTGGTAAAGGTGGTTTTTATAATTTCTCAGATAATTTAATGCTTACGACGCAGTTTTTTCTTCGGGTCAAACAACCTACAGGATAAAATATTTTAGAATTTTATTACTTAAATTCCTAGGTGCCGATAGGTGACGCCGCAAAAATCAAACACCTAAAAATAGTCAGAAGAAAAATAGGAGTGATTTCAATGTTCGAAATGAGGTATGTATGTGTAATCTGTGTACTTTAATTTAACTAAAACAAAAATAATACAAATACAAATACAAATTTTATTTATTACCAAAAACACAGGTTTGTACAGAGATTTGCCGGTGAATTTTTTTTTAAATAAAATATATTTTTTTACGTTGCTTATCTTCGACGATCTAAAGCTTCGTCACGAGCGCTTCGTAAAAAGTGATATAAAAAAAGGCCGTAGAGCCTGTAGTTTCATCAAAAATACAATACGTACATTTTCATACTTGAAACGTAGCGTGTAATACTGTTACGTAGGCTATGGAGGTGTTAACATCATTTCCCGAGCTTGGCAAAAACTGTGGGTGGTCAGCTTCAGCCTAATGTAATTTAAAAAACTTTTGCTACTTTTTTGTGTTGTTTCTGTTTTACTCGGAAGTACAAAGTACTTAGATACCTACCTACTTTGTTGTCGTTGTGCTCTGCTATTTTGTTATAATCGACTTTTAACTTTTTAACTTTTATTTTTTACAGCTAGGTTACCTGCTTATTTTAAGTGAAGCCTAGGCGAATATAAAGTAAGTCTAAAGCTTCTTTTCGACCTAGTTACAAGAGTTTTTACATAATTGTCATATAAAAATCTCTACCATTAAAATCTTTTAAATATAAAATACTACTAATGTAGATACGTACTATAAAATAAAAATAAAAAATTTACATTACAACTAGAACATTCCATTTAAATTCTAGCTATATTTTCTATTGCCTATAAATCCCTATTTGAATTTCCAATTCCTTGTAGCTTTGTCTGCAAATAGAGAATGATAAAGGATGGAATCTAAATATGCATTTCAGAAATATCTACATAAAAGATATGAGAATACTTCGTGTCTGTCTGTAAGCTATTGTGAGCGTAGTCACACATTTCTACCAATTCGAAAACATTTTTTTTTAGGTAGGTATAAGTAGGTAGGGTATAACAGTAGTTACGTATTCAATGGAAAATACCTACGTTATTGTAAGTTAAAATAAAATTGACAGAACAATAACATATTTTTCAAGTAATACGAAAACTTATTTCAATGTTTTTGAAGCTGTATAATTACTCGACGAGCAAAATACAAAAGAAAGTTTTAAGTTACCACGAGAAAAACAAGAACCTACCTACCATACTCAATAAACTTTCTTGTAAAAATCTCGAAGCGAAGAAGCAATACAAAAAAAGTTTATTAAAGTCGTTTTACTAAACAAGGACAAGTCCAATCCTCTTAGCAAGAGAACGTTTTCTTCGCTAACATGTACTGGTTGTATTTTCTTTCTACTTGCAGGTACTTTCGATAAACTTTTCTTAACAGTGTCATAGACGACTCGGTACGAGATAATTTTAAAATAGAAAACTTTTACAACGTCTGAGATTTTATTTCGTTGAATTGTATCTACAAAAATATGAATAAAAGATCTAGTCTGTGCCAATAACTACTCTTTCATCTAAATAGTCATTTCTCTTTGTTATAAATATTTATAAAAAATTGTTGCTTAGATGTGTTCATTTTTAATCAGAACAAATGCAATAAAAAGGCCTCTGGACATGACATGGAGAGTGACAATACACGCAAGAGTCACTTCCTCATGCCACGCTCGCTATCAATCACGCTCCGTCCAGCCCAGTGCTAATAGCTACAAATACTTGTACAATCACTGACAACAGTAGTTTGTTTTGTTATTAGATCAGGATTTTAGTCAAAATTAGTACTAATACCACAAATTACCTACAAAAGTCTCTCAATTAGGTACTCAGTAATTTTGATGATAACAATATCTAATATATTTATTTAAAGAAACTAAACTACTACATAATATTTCCGAAATTTCATTTAGAACCAATTAAGATACCCTACGTTCGAGAAGCCATACCTCTTTTTAAATATAACAACAAAAAATACCCCTCATTTTCTACACCTACCTATAAAACTCACTTCACTCTAAACATTTTGATTCATAAGCTGTTAATTATATTTCTGCATTTCACACTCAATCCACTAATCTACTTTTGATAACCCCGAGCGTACGCTCTAACAATAACAAGCCGGCCGCTTGTGATTCCACAGAACAAAACATGACACCTGGGATAACAACCACTAAATCACGACAATGTTTTGGCGTACTGCAAACAATACGTGTTGTACACAGAATCTATGCAGCTGGTTGAGATGTAGCTAGTTCAATCTAAAACTATACTCAGCGGCATAATTAACTGCCTATGCATAACGCCTAAATATGCATAACTGTAACTGTTTCATAATCTATCCACTCTTCAGGTTATAATCTAGTAGTGCTTCGTGCGTTCTTATCTTACATGATACCTCCGTGATCTAGCCATTACGTTCTAACCTGTGCTACATTTTTATATACGAACAACGTTGTTTTAACCTCATAACGTTTATGACTAACTTTAAAATATGATTTACCACGAAAATATACGAACAAAATACAGATTACAAAAAACCTTTATGTAACTCTCGCCTTGGGCTATATTTATGTAAGTACATGGATGTCGACACTTTATTGGAAATAGCTATGAAAATCAACTTGGCACTATACTAGTTTTGAAAAGGAAAGTACCATTCTTTGATAGAGTATTTTGATGGATCACTGAAAGGAAGAAAAACTTCAAAACTTTTCTGTTGCTCTGGTCCTTCACATTATTATAACATTAACAACAGTATTAAAGATGCTATGTGTGCTATGCTAGTGATCAGTGTTTTTATTCTTATTATTTACGTTTCGATGCTTTGACTATGTTAAATGTTATGACGATGTAAAATTATTATTGCTTACATATCTATTGAGTATTAAGAATAAGTTCAAAATTTTAAATTCAAAAATACAAATATTTTCTGTAATAAATATCAATTATAAATATAAATAAAATATAATATAATAAATATAAATTCCTTTCTACAATGAATTAAGATACCAAACAAATGCAAAATTTATTTAGCTTATATTTTTATTTAAAGAGTGAATAACCGAAACTAACCCATTTCTAGTAGAGGCCTAAACAAGATTCCTTTTCAAGTTAAAATATAGCTGCTACGCCGTAGCAACGGTTCGTAGCTCGTAGCGATGGAAAATTGCATTTCACGGCTCGTATGCTTACAGCGCACTTTATGTTGTTTGCCACGCTTTCATTTACCCTGTAACGACGATGCAAAACGATATTTAAAAAAAATATATTATGCATTAAATTAAATGTACAGCAAGAAGAAGATCTGTTGGTTTTTAAATAATAATTGTTAAAAACTCGCGATTTTACTGTTCACACAACATTTTATAGTTACACTGTCTAGTAAGGGTAACTATCTTTATGGGCACTTTAGGTACGATATAGATTAAATACTACTTGACGAAATAAGAAAAGACTGTATCCCAGGGAACCGTAGACATTTCTTTCAGATCTTTATCTAATTTCTTAGATCCTTTGAAGACTACTTGATAAGTTTTCATAAATCCATACACATTCATAGAATAATAATTATGCAAAAAGGTTCATTTGCATATTAAAACTCTGCGTTTGTATTTAAAACTGCACAGTTACAGGTACACATTATTAACTTGCTACGCCGTAGCTCGTAGGCATTTCATAGCCAGTTCGTAGAAAGAATTCGATTTAGTGAAATTGTAAAAATGCCGATTTTATTTTGTACTTTTGTTTACTGCAATTTTTTGCTGTTGGCCAGTTTTATAAATTCTGTACAAAAATGCCAGCAAACTAGATGTGCTGGCTATAGTTTTATTTCACCCGTCGGTCGACTTAAAGGATGAGCTATGAAACGCAGAAATCGTTTTTCAAATACAACAGATAGTTCTAGAGGTTAGAGTGTTACATGTGCGAGCTCAAGTAACGCACAAAACGTAAGAAAATTTGAATTACGTGCGCTACCTGTGCTATTACTCCTTCAAGCAGACTCTACCGTTGTTTTACCTAAGTATATATATGAAGTATAGTAGTTTTCTAGATCAAGCGCTCTAAATCATAATTACCCGCTGAGTTATTTAAGTCACGAAACTCATTTAGCTGTAATCTTCTCGGAAACTCATTCACTTACATTTCGCATCGGATAATCTCATCCCATGTCATTATGCCTAAAATTTCTCTGCTGAATCATTTCAAGAGGAATTACTCTAAGCTATATTGTTTTAATGTGTAATTATATTTAAGTAGCAGAAAGTTTGTGGTACAACTTCTTTCAAAATTCAGTAAAACAGTGATCAACATACATACATGAAAGACACTTATAACGTTATGATAACTTTAACTTTATGAGGATTTAGGACGTTTTACAATGAGCACAAAATCCTCGTCTTTTTAACAAAGCAACACTGCATGCAGAAAATGATTAAAACTAGATCAGAAGAATCAATAAATAAAAATGCTTCTAACCCACTGGTATCTTTCGTCCTCCCAATAACTTTCGTCTGCTTTTGTTAATTACATCATGATCTATTGACCAAATGCCAATATTTATTAACATTCTTTGTAATTCCACACTTCCCGTATATTTATTGCCGTCATTTGTGACACGGAAACGGAAATCCACAAATGTAATAACATCAGATAAATCGGATATAAAGAAAACACTAACGATGTCTCGTGACGTTTGGATTCGAGGTATTTTGGCACGATTTTACGAGTCACTTATTTTGTGTTTCTTTATAGGTATATCTTTACAACCTTTATGTTATAAATCTAAGATGTTTACTGATCGTCATCAAGATCCCAAGTTATGTTTAATTTTTTTTTTTACTCCAAAAATAAAACCGCAAAAATCCCAAAGAACTCAGAAGTAAATCGTCTAAGAGTGCATCAAACGTGCTTTTCATGATGCCATAAGTACTTACCTATCACTCTGTTTAATTTTAGGTTTTTATGTAAAAGTCCTGTTGGCCTAATGATTATTAGATTTTCAAGTGGCTGAATCTATGACTATCTCTGAATGGTGACGTACATTTTCATCAAAAATATTGACTTTGCCGATTACCACGTATCATATACTACAACCATGCCATAACCGTATGAGGCACTAGTATTGAGCAGCCCACGGTCTTGGTCAGTGATTAAGGTTGTGATCTCATTATCAAATACTTAAATAATTTTCAATTTAATAAAACTCATTAATAAATAAATAAATAAATAAATTATCGATACAAATGATAGTTTTCATGCCAGGCACGTTCTTATTGCGTGTAACGGTCATTAGTCAGTTGTTTAGTTTTTACTGTAACAAATATTGTTTTGGGCAGGGATACAATGCGTTTGATTCATGTTTGCGGTCTGCTGTCAGACCAAACGCTCGACGAAGCGATAACCAGACCCAATATTGATTAATCGGTTGCTTCATGCTGAAATCCGTCCTTTCATATCGCGCACAAAGAGCTTTTCAATAGGATTTCAGTGGGTACATTGCACAGATTCTAAACATGAGAGGAATTTGTTGAACCATTAAAGGTGTTGGCTTTTACTCAGTAGGTACTATATAGGTACTACGTTATGTTATGTCATTTGCTAATGTAATTTTAATAAGCACAGCGATACAGTTACCCTACTTATTACTATTGAATACTTCAAATAGCAATGCTGGACTAGTTTCCTCATGACGCTAGGGGCGCCGCAAAATATCAACACAAAAGTGGCCCGAAGAAAAAAGAAGGAGTGATTTCAATGTTCGGGATAAGGTATCTGTACATAAGTAATCTGTGCTTCTATTCAAAAGCTGAATCACGTAAAACAATAAATTTTCGTTAAAAAACATGCTTACATAACAACTTTGAACTACTTAATGATGAAAACATTGTGAAGAAGCGGGCAAGCTTTTAATAATGGCGAAGGCCTAAAAAGAAAATACCAGCATAATCAGACAATAAACTCTGTTCCACCATTGTTCTCTTAAGGACATTGTTAAACTTCTGTAAAGTAAAGGATGATGGCTGGATACATTATTATGAAAATTACGAGTCTACCGTGTTAATAACACTCTTATTCCCAAAATGGAAGACTTGTTGACTAACTTAATAATTGCACGCCGTATCCGGGTGGGCTAAGAGCTATATTTCCCCTCGCTTAGCCGGGCGTCGTCGGCAAATTACAGGCCCGGTGCGACCTACATTTGCATCATTACTTACTTTATTACAGTGGGTAAAGACCGTTATTTGCTGCACTTTACATGTTGGGAATTGCATATGTGGGAAATCTAAGTATATTTGTTACGGAGGAAGAGGTGGGAAGTCTTATTTTGTGTAACTAGAACAGGTTAATAATGATTTATGTGTAAAGAGAATGAATTGACAAAGTTTGCTTGATGTGGCGTCCAGTAAACTTGACGGTGTATGGCTCAGGATATACATGACACGCCTACTAAGATGCCCATACACTCATCAAGCCAGCTGCAAACCTGATAGTAAACTTGATTGTGGGTGGCTAGCATTAGCAGCAGAATCGCGGGCGAATTCGCTCGTAAAATTCCGTTCAGCAGTTTTCGCGTGAAAGGGTAACAAAGATATATCTTTACATCCATAAAACGTTTATGATATTAGTAGGATAAGATAGGATAGTATGGTAGGATATCGGTGAACTGTCGTGGATACTGTCAAATTGAAAAAGTCTTAAGCTAAGGCCAAACCTGCGCGTCAGTAAAGCGGGACGCGGGACGCGATGCGGGAGCGTCTGCAAAGCGAAACTAACGTGCAAACCTGCGCGACTGCGGCGCGAATCGCCAACTTCATTAATTGATGAACAATCACTGAAGACGCGCGACTTTATCTGGAAAATATACTATAAAAATAGTATTTAAATGTGTTTTATTTACTTACCATCCATTTCAAACACCGGACCGATCAAATCCCATATTTTATCCTTTTTTCGTAAATTCTTATAGTGTGGATTTTTCAAATCATATAAAATAGGATATTCTCTTACTTTTTCTATAAACAACTCTGTAGTATCTCCTGTTGTAGTCATTGTGGAATTAAATAACAAACAAACTCGCTCACAACACACGTCTGACCACTGGACGCGTGCGTCCCGCTCTGCCGACGCGGCCGTCCCGCGATGCGGTCGCGTAGGTATGCAAAGCGCCATAGATGTATATGGGTAGCGTCCGCCGCGCGGTAGACGCTCCCGCTTCGCAGTCGCTTTGGTCGCGCAGGTTTGGCCTTAGCTTTACGGCATTCGGCATACGGCAATTTATTTATGAAAACCACTCTCTTTAAAAACAAAAACTCCTAAATATTACAAGACATTTTAAGTAACTTAATTAATGTATGACACTTAATCGATATCAGTGTGATTGATCACAAAGGTTGATCGGAGATGAAAGGGTCGGGCTCAACCCGGTTCTGTTAAAACTTCAGCGTGTAAATTGAGAACCGATCATTATTGAGAATCGCCGGAACGAAATCAATTCTTGCTTCCGCTTTCAGCCCTTTTTAAAAGACGAGTACTTACCTCCTTAATTCAAATAGAATTTGTAACGATGATTTAATTTCATGAATAGGTTTTAATAAAACTTTGTTTAAATGTCTTTGTCATTTCTCGGCGTCATGGAAAAAAGTAGCCTATGGCATAAGTTACACGTGTTCTAAATTTCGTCTAAATCTGTGCAACCATTTTGATGTAAGGAGGTACCTAGGAAACATGCAAACTTATCCATTATTAATATTAATAGGTAGTTGTGTGATTTTCGATTAAAACAACCATTCAACATCAATCTGTCTTTATTAAACTTGAGAACTAAATTTGTACTAGAAGAAAGTTCTATTATGTACAAAATAATATTCACTAGAACACGCGTTAACAACGCGCGATAGTTTAGATTTCAGTTAAAGGATTAAGAAATAAAGAGAATTTAGGCACTCCACGTGTTCATATCACATACTTGGCCTATACATACAAGGTACACCACGATTAACCTACACCACCACTGCATCGGAATCGAGGCATAGATTCCGCATCAGCACGGAGCGAAATAATTATTTAGTTGTTTTGTATTGATTTCTAAAGTACAGTTTTAAGAGCTCGTACCGAAGCTTTTGAGACGTTCTTGATAGATCGTTAAAGTTAAGCAGCGTTCTGAGCACTGGTCATAATTTGGTTATGTGTGACCGCAACTGACATTGACAGCTGAGCGCTTCCGTGCTTTGGAGACTGTGGCCTAAACTCCGTCACGTCCTGAGTTGGCCACTTGCAAACTTATTTCCTTATTAGTACAGCGTACGCTGGATTACCAGATATGTCGTAAGAGCCCGTTATTCGTTCGTTGAGTGCTTACACTCCGATTCCGACTCAGTGGACACGTAGCTTTAGGATCCATTAATCTAGTAAGCGTCACCGTTTTTATAACAATTTTACAACTATGTATTAATCAAAATTAATATAATTGGGTCTATTACTAATATCCACTAGGAAAATACTTTTTGATCTGTTACAGAAATTGATACTTTTCACAACAATTAATAAGTATCGATAGAAGATTCTTTGTATATACCTCTACATCGTCTTATTGTAGAGACGTCAAATATATTCATATATATTTGACGTCTCTACAATAAGATCATTGATACTCTGAAAATGTAAATGGGAAGATATCTATAGATATAATATGATCATGATTTTGTGATAATTTCATTTTGTTGTGTTACATTTTATGTTATATCTCTATGTTTAATTAACAAAAATTATGTACATTTTTCAATTTAATTCACTGTTAAAATTATTCGTATGTCAAGATTTCTCATGAATTTAAACTTATTTACTAATTGCAATAAAAAAATAATAGTTGATGATGTAGGTAGGTAACAGGTTAAAACATATATGGAATTTACGAAGCAACTCACGCCTCAAAAATATACTTAAATAATTTATATTTTACAAGTTAATGATTGTCTTTAAAAACTATTAATAATATCAGTTCATAACTAAATATATTTTATGTAAGATGTTTTAACACAGAATTAAACTACCCCTGTAATTCACAATAAAATTAGCTGGCACTCTTCTTCTTGCACATAAGAGGACAATCGATTTAGCTTGTGCTTTTGTAAGCTCATAAGTTTATTATGAATAACAGGTTAAGGGTTTAAGATACGTCAAAGTTCTCTACAAATACCCAGAAATATAAAACAATGATATTGCTTATAGTAAAATATTTAACAAATACAAACACTACACTTAAATCTATAATTGCGCAATAGTTGGCACTATTTATTGGAGAAATATGTACTATCATTTCTGAAATATACTCGTATATTTTGACATCTTTATCTCATAAATTCCATTCTATTTGTATACTTGATCAGTAATATTGATACGGAAACAACATTATTACAAATACTATTACCCCCTTATGCATAATCGACCAGTAAACCTGTATTAGCTAAAACACATATTAAATCTGTTGCTATCTCTTTTCGTTGACATATGGGTGACAAGAAAAAAACGTTCTTAAAACCTGTATTAAATTGTCAAGTTTTTATGCATAAGGGGGTAAGACTTTAATATTTATACTCACACATACTCGTAATTAGGTTCATGTATTCCCAAAGGTCCACACAAACTTCTTGTAAATGTTATCTCAGTGTCAGCTATGACGTTTTATCGTATTAGCGTCGATACTCAATCTTGTCGATAACACACTCGTTATGAAATTACCGGTCAGAGAAAATAAGTAGATATCAGTAGTTTCTGAGATCCATATACGCAATATGATATATACTTATATCTTATGGTATATTCTTTGGAAGCAAGTTGTATTTTTTACCATAGCAGTAGGTATTGTCTTAATAAATACTTTCATCCTTATTTGCAGAATGGTAATAAATATTTACATAATAAAAATAGACTTTTCTAAACTTTTATTCAAATGTAAATGATTCACTTTTTTGACTACCTTTAATATCTACATTTATTTTTATCTTTAAATGTAAAATACTGAGAAACTTTTACTATCTTTTAATGATAACTTTTAGTTGATATTTATGCCTATAATGCAAAGACTTGCTTGCTCATAACCTTCACTGCTCGCTAAATTGACTAGATATTTTAATTTTCACTAAAATTGGATACAAAATTTAGAAATTTGATATGTACAAAACTTCATTGTAATGAGTTATCTCAGAATATGATAAAAGCTTCGATTATAAAAATAATAACAATCTCAAACAAACAACACAATAGCCTAATTAACTAAAACCTATAACTAATGAGCATGTGTTTCTGGAAACTACTAATGATGAAATGGAATTACTTAGCTGTTAATGTTGAATTTAAGGCTTCTCGAACTGGGGTGCGATGACCTGTTTGCCAAAAGTCGTTCTGAAGCCTCGCTTAAGTCGCTCGCAGAATACCTGTTTCGCTTCATAATAGTAATTTTCGTTTCCTTATCGAGTAAGTTCTGTGTTTCAGGTTGTGTGTCGAGTTCTTTGGCGCTTCCACTCAGACTTCTAGTGGGCTCGTATCTGTCACTGCCCGTGCTTGAAGGCGTTTGACTGCCGTTTTCAGATTCCGCGATTTGTTCTAGCACGCTTTGTCTACGTCCTCTAGCTTCGTAGAAGTCTACAGTGGGCGGGATCACTGGGGCTAAGTTCGCCATAGGATCGATGCCTAGGAGAAGCATCACGGTGGCTGGATGTTCCATGATGTACTGTGTAACGCAGTGTAGGAATGGTTCGGTTTGTGTACATCGATGTACTTTGGGCCGCTCAGGAGTCAACGGCCTCTCTTGCTGTTGGAGAAAAGGTTTGTGAGCCTACTCAGTATGCATAGAATCCTAGAAATAAGGTGGCCTATAAAATGTACTAGTATTATGCATGCTAGCTGTATTATTTGGGCGGAAATATTCAGAATCAGATATTTCATTATCTAAGAAAAGTCTTTGTAGGGATTTGGACAAAGAAGCCCCTTCTAGCGCTCACTCAGATTAACCCTTTGAATTCAGTTTTTAATAGCCCTATTCAGCGATGTCATAATTTTTGAATAAACAGTTTCATCTTTAGACTTTTTTTACTGCTAATTCACATTGTAACTACCTACCTACTCATTCCGCGATGATGGGAGCTATTGAAATTTAATTTCAAACGTCAAAACATAATGGAAATTAACGATGATAAAACAAATTATTATTATAATTTAATTTAAAAAAAAATTGTAGTGTAAAACTATAAACTTTTTATGACTTTTCATCATCATCACACATTATGTCAGACCCCATTATTTATAATGGACTTGCCTACAAGCTTCCTAGAGCTCTGATGGTTGATGGATTGACATAAGTGTCAGGAGCAAGTGGATATCTGTGGTCTCTGTCTACCCTTATAGGAAAAAGGCGGGTATTTATGTTTGAATTTATACATTTATATACTTTTTAAACCTGTGTTAAATTATTATTATGCATCAGGGAGTGTTTATTGCGAATTAAAAGATTTTCAAACATTTTTCTATTTAATGAAATTCAAATGTGAATTCTTGAGTGTTTTCTCACAAAATACATGAATTTTTACCTGATCCCAGCAGAAGACATCTGGTGGATGGCTGCAGCTCCTGGCCAGTTGTTGGTTGTGGGGCGTGTTCCACTGCAAGTTGGGGTTGGAATGTGCCGACTGCCAGCCGGGAGGGCCTGTCATCTCTTGTAATGCTTGGATTGCGTTGCGGACCTTATGGAAAAGGATAGGTAGCTTACGTCAGTAGTACTTTTTTGCCACATCATGTTGTAAGAAAATATTTTTTCATAAAAAAAAACTAACAAGGCATTACAAATAACTCAAATGTGGTGTTTTCAGTTTATTTTTCAAAAAGCAAATTACAATTAATTAGTAGTAGAAACAACAATAAAGTGATTCCATATGGATATTTAACTTTTCCCCACTGTAATACCTACGGAATCCTAAAACAGAAAGTAATGAAACCAATAGCGGCATGTATGAGCCAGTTTCAAGAACTTTGGCTGCAAACTGCATGCAATTCCAAAGTTAGCTCGTTATACTTTTTAATTTTCGGACTACGGCTATTGGTTTTACAAATGACCATTTGTCCTTTAAAAAAACTGAGCTTTTTGCACCAGAACTGGTCATTCATTTGGTTAGATAAAAACAAAGCATGTTTCCGCATAAACAAGTACTTGGCTAAACCACATTTTATCAGCAATCAGTCGGGTAAAAGGCTGATCGTGCATAAATGGAGCATCTGTTACGAAATTAAAAAAAAAACAACCTTTATAATTTTATTAGGTACATGATAAATAAAACCCATTCATTAAATTTACATTTTAAATTGCATACCCCTTACCATGATCTACAATCCAACATCCTACTAATATTTTAAAGGAAGTATGGATGTATGTCACTCTTTTACGCAAAAATTAATTCAGTACTTTCGCGCAAAAGAGTCACATAGGAGTAGGACATATATGTATATGTCAGGTTACTGGGTGATAAATTTATGTGAGTATGCTTAATAATATAGGCTACTTTATCCAGTTACCACGAGAGCAAAGCCGCGGGCGAGTATGCTATGCTAAACATTTATGTAGCTATCACATCAAATGTAGCCATAAAAGCCCGTACAAACAAAGTGTAGGGTATTTTGTCTGCTTATCAGTGATATCTTATCATAGTGACGAATCTTCTGGCAAATGGACTAACACTTACATCATTGTTTGACTTTGGATCGTAATATGGAATCCGTTTTGATTGCAATGAACTTAACAGTAATACTCTAAAAGAATTTTTATGGCAATTTTCTAGCTGTTAAGAATACCATTTATTGTTCTTGATTTTAGTAGATTTTGTTACTTAATGAACATTGGTTTGAGGGCACGCTCAGGTCAGACTGAAGATTTTAGAGGGCTTTGTTCGTAAAGGCAATTTTTGTTACTGAGCAGCTTAAACAATAGACTTCTTTAGGTACACGAAGTCTGATGATACAAAAGTCAACTTTTCTTGTAGGTACCTAAATATGTATAACATAATAGCCATTTGTCTCAACTCCGACTGTGACTATTTTTGTTAATTAGGTGTAGCTCCTAATTAACAAAAATATTACCTACAGTGGTTCTGGATAGCACCATAAAATACACACAAAACTTTGATTCCAACTTTATGATTGACAGAAAAGCTTTCCATATTTTGATAAAAATCCACGAGCACAAAAATCAATAATATTATAAGTCGCACCACGTAAAAAGAACGATGAAGGGAACGGGAGGGGGTATGTTTGCGAATGGGTCACTCGCTCATGAACCAATAGCACGCGCTAAATCAATGGTGTGAAGTGCGTCGCGTTACCCCTCCGTGCGCAGCTTTTCCCCTCAGCGCGTTCTTCTCACGTGGTGTGACCTATACCTACTTACCTTCTTTGGATTATATATCCAAAGAAGGTCCTTTATAGGTAGTTACTTCACTTATCAAAAACCTCTTACCTCATGACTCAGTGCCGCCACGTCATGATGCAAACTAGATACTTGTGTATCTAATCTTTCCACAGATGATCTTGTATTATGCATTTCCAGGTTCAATCCCTCCAAGGAGTCTGCTCTCGTGATCTTTGGAGTGGCCACTGACCGCTGTCTCTCTATCCTCTCACGAAGCTCTCTATGCGACAATCTTGGTTGACCGTCCGTTCTAGAGATACACAATAACTCGTGAGGATAACACAAAATAACTTGTAAAATAACATTATAATTGACTAACGTAGGTATAAGGCGCAATCTACGTTTCTTGTGGATTGTGTGATAGAATAGAAGTGAATGTGTAATTTTCAAATAATTTAAAAAAAGGTGAATAATCGAACTGACTGTTTTCTTACGACTCAGGCTCAGACTCAGACTCTACTTGGATGTAACGAAAACGACTTTCGTATCATTTTTCGGAGGCATGTTAGATCTCGAATGTTGTCACGAAACTTCGTTTTTGTTTGATGTAGGGCTGGTTTGAAGCTTACAAAGCTGAATTGCAGTAACATACAAAGTTAGTTATTCAAAGGCAGTACTGGCATAGTGTACATCTAAAAGCTTCTAGCGTTCTGAATGACGTAGTTCATGTACCTAAATTACATTTTTTACCCTTGACTTTACCTTTTCCTGGCATTACTGAGCATCACATGGGAGGAAATAAACACTAAAATTACAAATTGAAACACATAGAAACATAATATTGGAACAAGTACAAGTGTGGAACGGGATGTTGATGCATACCTGAATTTAGCATGACGGGGACTATTAGTGTTAGAAGTTGGGAGCTTTTTCGGTGATGGAGCATGTTCGTCTCCATTCTCATCATCTTCTGATATCGAAGGCAGCGTCAGCGATGGATGACCATTCCCATCAGATTCCGCTTCCGCTTCGTAACCCTCCCTCAAGTTATACGTCAAATCGTGGTGAATATCATGAATAAACTCCTGCTGGTACTCTGGATATAGACGCAACACTTCAGCCAATCCTCCCATGTGGACGGATTTCAAGTCACAGTACGTCAACGCCTGTACAAATTATGCAAATGAAAATCTATCGACGTACTCAAATACTAGTTAAGGTTAAGTGTGTCTGCACTGCGAATACTGTGTCAATTCGTTGGAGTTGGGTTCTCCCGGGGGAAATATCAAGTTTTTTAATCTTTAAAAACGCTGGGATTAAAGTGACAGCGACAGGTTCATTCGGATAAAAATATTTTCATTATAAACATGGATGTGAATGCTAAAGCAAAAGCTTTCGGGATTATAATTTATGTATCTAAGTATAAATTGTTCAGTGAAATTTTCGAGTCGGTATAATTAAACACGTTGTCGTCTTCGATTTTTTAAAGTAATAAAATAAAGTCCTGTTTTTTCGCTTAAATGTTGACTACAGATTGCGCATGGTTTAAAATGTACTATCTCTTTCGCAGTGCGTACATAACTTAAAGAAGAATGAATATATAATAGGTACCTTAACATCGCTGCTAGATTTGACGACGACGTCGGGATTATTGCCCTGGGACGTACCGGTGCCATTGTATGCTTGCAAATGGGTGTTCATATCACACCCCACCAAATCCCCTTTGCCTATGATAAACGGTGCTTAGTTAATTTGGATACAATTAAGTGGTTGAGTCAAGATTAAATTGACATTTAGAATTAAATCTGAATTGTTTTGAGATAGTTAGGTTAAACATATTAAACAATATTCATAACGATCTGGTTTTACAAAATATAACTCTTTCGATAAATAAGCGTTTTTACGTCACAACGTTACAATTCCATTAAATTATTACGTTCCAATATATCATTCAATTTGCTGAAAATCAGAGCTTGTGTAATCTATTAAGCCGAATACACATCTGTCACCTAACCCTCTCAGCCAAATGGACTAGACTAATCAATACAAATTGAGTGGGCGCTCGTTATACCGATTTGCTGAGGCCATGTGTCCGCACTAGGGCGTGTAAAAACCGAGTTGTTTTAAAAAACCGGTTTTTCGGTTATTTTGTTTGAATAACCGGTTAAAACCGGGTTTTCGGTTTTTTTCCATTTTTACATAAACCCATACATTATTAACCAAAAAAAATTTTATTTTAACAAATAAGCACCAAATAAATCAACTTGTAACGTCTAAATGAAAAAAAAAAACAAAAAGACAAACAAAGACCTTCACGTGGCCATCAACTTAAGCTGATCCGTGACTCCAGTACTCCACCCACCAACTTGCTGCATATCACTTCTTCAGCAACAGGGTGGTCCACACTTGGAATGCACTACCAGACAACGTTGTGACAGCTCCTTCTACCAATGCGTTCAAAAATAGGCTCGACAACTGGCTACGATCTAACAAATCAGTGCTAAAAAAGATTAACGATATATAAACTAAAAAGACTATTCCAACACTGTGTGATATAGACATACCAGCAGTAGCTGCTCCTATATCATCCTTTAAAAATACCCAAATAAATACATTAAGTTGTACATAATTTTAACGTGGTAATCATTTTAATTCCGCGAGTATACATATCTCACTTTGACTTTATAATAAGTAACATGGTGTTGGAACAGATATAGCCACTGCTGGTGTAACTTTTAAATCGATCGTGTGCGCAAATGACTCCATAAGCTCGAAGTAGGTACTGCTGCCTTTAGTATTTTGCTACATTTCTTAGATTTGTAAATAATAATACCATTAAATAAATAAATAAATAAATCTTTATTATTATCTGGACACTGAACTTTTGCACAAACCTCAACTTATTAAGTTATTCAACTGCGGTCTCTATAAACAATTGCGAAACTATAATTTTATAGTAACGCTACGCGAGATAAAAGCGCGGGACATATACAAGGGGCGCGGATGCGGCGTGCTTTTTCGAACTGACAGCGCGCCGCACCCACACCGCGCCCGCGCCACAACCAAACATTCCAGAATAATTTTGACCAAAAAAAGGTGCCAATAATTGGTGCTCGTCACTCGCATGCTATCTCACTTTACTTTGACACGCCGCGGTAAACATAAACACCTCTATCTTGCTTGCTCCTAGCTTATTTTGCACGGCACATTTTAATGTGGTCGAAAGATAGATGTGTTCGTATGTATGTATTTCTATAATTTAACTCATTATTATGGATCATAAGTAATTAGGTGCATTATTTATTATAATTTAATCATTATTTTTTATATTATTTAGGTCTACAACGAATAGATTGAATAAATATGTCATTTATTATTACATAGTAAAAAAACCGAAAACCCGGTTATTTTGAAGAAAAAAAACCGGTTAAAAACCGACGTAATATCGGTCGGTTAATCGGTTTTTCGGTTAATCGGTTAATCGGTTTACATGCCCTAGTCCGCACCGCGCCGCTCGCCCGCGTAATTGCTTACCCAGGATCGCCACGACCATATCATTCTGCATCACTTCCATAGAGCCGTTGCATATGTAGTAAATGTATGTTAGTGCGTCCCCTTTGTGCACAAGGTACTCTCCCGGCGCACAGAAGTTGTTCCGGATATGGAGAGATAGCAACTTCAGGCAGCCTTGCGACGCAGCCTCGAATATAGGCAGAGACAAGATCTCGCGGTGCAGATGTAGCGACACGTCCCCTCTCAACTCCTCGGGAAACTCTTTGAGCGTCTAAAATACACAATGCTATAATAGTTTCGTAAACACAGGTGGAATATGCTCTACCGATAATTTATTTTCTCAGTCAAATATGAGCAAAACAGCACAGCTGTAGCAATTTAAGAATAAAATCCTATGAATTCAGAGTAACAAAAAGATAAGCGAAAGATTATCCCTATAAAAAGTGGTCAGTCTGGAGATTCAATTTATCGCGTTAATACTTCGTTTTTCGTTTCCAGACCATTTAACTGAGCTGTATTTTTGGAATTAATTCAAAATGGGGTTTATCGTGCTCCCCAATCTGTCGTCAGAGGGTTCATGCTGGCCTAATGATGCATATTTTAAAGCTACACTATTTTAAACCGTTGATAAAAGCGGTTCGTGATAAGTGAATTTAGGCTGAGTGAGGGCAAATTTTGGCTATCTTACGGGCATCTATTATGGCAGCCGATGTAAAGAAAACAATTCTGATAAGCAAACATGACAAAGCGCGACAATATTTCACAATACGTTGATGCGTGTTTTCAAATATTTTGTTAGAAGTATACCTCGTGAATATCAATCCCATGGTTGAGAGACCACATCGTTTGAAAGTAGTCCTGCATCCGTTGTTTCAGTTCCTTTGGTACTTGATTCAAAGAGAGGAAATCCTTCAGATCTCGCCATTTGCTCTGGTACATAGACCGGCGGGAGTACATCCTCTGAATAATAGCTGTCACGTTACCGAATACGACGGCGTGCATTAGCGCTGAAATAAATTATGAGTTTCAAAGTCGCATTCAATTCTGCAGGTAACCTAAATAGGGCAAATTGAATAAAGCTTGAGTTTAGTTGGTGTTTCGAAGCCAAATAGTGAAATGTTCATGCGAAACTCGCAAGGTAAAAGCGATCCAAGAAAAAAATAGTCAAACCTCGTACAATTTTTTTAATTTTTTCATGGATCGTAATCCATCCAAGAAAAAAAATCTAGCTCTCTTCGAAGTAGATGTACCTAATTGTAATAATGTTTCTGAACTATAAGCGATAATATAGAAGTTACTCCGCAAGCTACAAAGCCCCAATTTATTGATAAGTTAAGGTAAACTGAATGATGAATACCTCTGTTTATCGAGCTCATCAAAGGATGGTAAGTAATAGGGTCGGTTAAGTTTGGCGTTTATCTGTCAAACATCTAAGCGGTAATTTAGCGGAAGCCTATCATTAATTCTTGTTCAACTTGTTTGGATGGTGATTAAACTAGACAATTTATTAAAACAGTTATTATTATCATCGAAGTTAATGTGTTTATTTCACGACCGACTAACCTCGTCACTGACACACTGGTGAAATGGTGAGGAAGGAAATTTCTTCTAAGTAACACTAACGTTAAATATAGAAATTAACAGCTTTCTGCTTGCGTGGAATTAACATGATATGCCAAAATACTACTAAAGACTACTATGTCAACTTTTTAAGGCGTGATTAAAAAAAATATTAAATATCAGAAATCAAATTGGACAATGTAAATGGTTTACAAACATACCTCCAATAAGCATAGTAATAATGCTGAATATCTTTTCAGGCAGGGTATTGGCTGACACGTTACCAAAGCCCACACTGGTTAATGAAGAGCAAGTGAAGTAGAGTGCTGTGACGTAGCTCTCACTGTGCGATATGTTGATTATCGGGACCTTCAATCGTTCTGCTAGATTGTTTATCCACCCTGAAATAGATACCTATTCAGTACTGCCTTGGATACATTTTATGGTAAGTGTTTATAAGGCTTATGATCTTTTCAGAATTGAGTATTGTACCGACGTAGTTTCTGTACCTTATTAACATTTTTCTAATATTGTAGACCTTTCATGACAAAATCTTTGTAACTTGTTGCCAGGGCCTAGCTTTTATTTCAATATTGACCTCAATATAAACAATAAACCGTCTGTCGTTTTCACAAAACCTCAAGTCCACTTTAATTTCAAAAACAAGGACACTTTAATTTCAACACAATAAATCAAGTAATTTATCGATTATAAAACACGTTGTTTTTTAATAAATCTAGCAAGTTTGTAAACTAATAGATGATTGTGAACAAACAATAAGAATTACTATTTGACAAGCTATCTTAAATAATTATGGAAGGTATCTTAATTAGAAGCCCACACAAAGGAGGTGAAACGCCTCTACATTTCCCGTAGCCCGGCCCTAACCTGATTCAGCGAAATAATTAAATGGAGACTGTGGCCAGCACTGACGACAGAACTGCCATCTTATTCTCCAAATAACCATGTCTTAACGCGGCACGTCTCGGCGTTCTTATTTTGAAAAATTATATGGATTTCAGAAAACAAAAGCTAGATAACGTGCAATCTCTTACCGCGTCATGTTTTAAATGTGTTCAAGAATCGATCTCCTGGTCGAAAGTGGAAGGCATTTGCATCATTGTCAACAGCAAGTTAGGAGCCAGAGTAAACTTGATGTAAACTGGAGAGTTTGAATTATTTAGCTATTATTGTTTAACTTCCAACCCGATGGTTCTGCCTTATTTGCTAAAGTTTCGTGCTAAGGTATTATTCAGCTTATTAGGTAAATAAGTTATTCGTACATTATTTTTTTTACTTAAGTTTACTTATATATTAAACTTTCTATAATTACTTTTGTTAGAAGACGTAGAATATTGATTTATTGTTTGACTACGTGACTTATAATCGTATTATTTGTTCGTTGTTGGAAGCTTCCGGTTTGAACGAAAACTCGCTTCCCCTTAAACTTCCAAAAATTCTTCAAGCACAGCATTCCATTTAGACCTTTTTTGTTTTTTTTGCTCCCTTTGTACTCAATTGAAATATCTTTTTGGGGTGTTCTGGCGCCATATTGCATAAGGATACTTTACCGTTTTCGATACTCAGAAGATAAACTCAAAACACACTAAGGTCTATGAGTGTCACATCTACCACGTATTATTTTGTAATATCTTGTATAAACAGTTTAACATTGTGATTTTTAGAAGATGATTATTACATATATTCTTATATCTTACAATGTGAAAGGATAGAAAACATGTCAAGAATAGAATTAGGCATGAAACCTTATAGGTACTATGAGTAGGTATCTATTGTTTGACTGGGCATGTAATGCATGTAATAATCGATATGGAAACGTCTTTTATATGGCTATAGACTGGCTCTAATAAACCTCTACACAACCCACTATGTCATAGGAAGTCGGAAAAAACGTTCGCCGTATATTTTATTTTTCAATATCTAGCCTTGATATTTGAACACGGAATTTCTATTTGTTTGGAGGCTGTATATTCATGGTATCTATATCATGGCTCAATTCAGACATTGCAGATATTTGTTTTTAACCGTGTCTGTATGTAACTTGTAAATACTGTTGTTTAACTAATCTATGCAAATATTGTTATTCAATTTGTGAGGTTGTGTTTGGGCCGAGTAAACCATCAAACAAAACTGTCTCTGGAGTAAACCTGGCCTATCTAACATAGTTTTTATATCTATACCTACCTTTTAATTCTCGTATTTTTTGTGCTTATCTTGTTATTACAAAACAAATAGCACTTACGATTCTGTAAATAAACTCACCTAAATCCCAATTTTCATTCCTGTGAACTTCAATTTCCTTATCGGCTATAATGAACCAAATACAAGCAAGCCAGTGCGCCAGCAGAGTGAACGACAGCATCAATAGAGTGAGTATGAGCGCCGAGTACTGTGCGTATCGATCCATTTTTTGCATAAGCCTCGCCAAACGCAACAGCCTCGTCAGTTTCACGAGGTGAACGTTCCCATGCGTCGACTCCTGAACAATAAAAAACATTACAAAACACCCTTCAACACTAACTCTCTCCTAGAAAAGCTACTCGTAACTTTCAAAATAGAAACCACTAAGAAAAAATCTAGGAAAGATGCAACTACTAATAAAAGAGTGTATTTAAAGTGATTACCTACTTTGAGCTGAATTCTGGGCTCTTGTCATGATATCTGACCGTTGGGTAGGCATGGAAAGATTTTTTTAGAATTTAAAATTTGAAAACCCAGGTATTCAAATAAACATGAAGTAGCTAACTAAAATCCCTAGGTAAAACGTTAACACAATTATTGTTCAAGTTCTCATCGTTATAACCAGGTAAGCATAAAACAGAACTAAACAAACACTAAGTATTATTTGTTCTATGAAGTGCGGCCAAACAGTACACAACGAACTGCTGTATTCATCCATTTGACTACTTGTTTAAACCGCATAATTAAAATTAAAACGTTACAACCTTGCTGTGGTAAAATTTGCAACGTTGTAAATTTATTAGTGCGCAACCACATCACACGTTGTACATGGATACTAAGTGTTATAAATGATGTTAAGCTCGCATTTGCTAAACAATATTACATTCAATATACCTATCTTATAAAACCTTTAAAATGATGATATCTAGGCACCTGTATAGTTTAATTAGGATGTAAGTGTAGTAAGACACTTGATTGATTCTTACCAAAAACACCGAAAACAAAAAGCATGTGTTTGTTGTGATGATACTTAAATATATTAGCATGGATATAAACTGGAAGTCACTATTTTATTTTTACAGATTTTACTAAATATTCTTCTTGTTTCATATTTTGCCAGTTCAAATGCAACCAAATAATGTGTAATCGATAACATAAAATTGTAGCTCAATTTTCAGACCTAACTAATTGGCGAACTCATTCAGACTTCAATTTTCCGATCTAATTGAAATTGAACCCATTCGTCAAAGAAACGAGTAAGTTATATTATTAAGTGAAGTCAAAGTATTACAGTTATACATTTCAACCCATTTGTTTTCATTAATAAGGTAGCTTCTGTAAAACAGCTGTTGTCTTAAATTAAATAAAGCAAGTATTCTTGGACAGAACTTTGCAAGATGGGGCACTCATAATTTGTCCATTTCTCCCAGTTTCATCATTCCATTTATCTAAGATTTTGTTTGCTATGGTTAGAAATTTTACATTTTATTTTGTATACTAAAAAGTCCCACTTACCACAGTAAGTTAAACCTCAGATAGGTAAGCTATTGAAACTGGTCTTTGCACTTAACACTGATCTTTGGTTTTAAATTGGGTGGTCAGTTTTTTTTCAAAAGTCTAGCTTCAATGAATTGATGTTATTTTAATTACTACTAGCTGCTCCCCGCGGTTTCACCCGCGTAAGTCCCGTTCCCGCGGGAATATCGGGATAAAAAGTAGCCTATGTTACTCGTGGATAATGTAGCTTTCGAATGGTGAAAGAATTTTTAAAATCGGTCCAGTAGTTTTTGAGCCTATTCATTACAACCAAACAAACAAACAAAGTTTTCCTCTTTATAATATTAGTGTAGAAGTGTAGATAAAGTTCATTGAAGTTGTTGTAAGCTTGTAACTCACCGCTCCACTGTATACGTCCGAAGCATAAAGTAGGTCAAACGGCAACGCGGCCAGGAGATCCACCACGAACCAGGAGCGGATGTAATTAAGAGCTATCGACTTCGAATCCGATACCACCTCGCCCTTCTTGCTCACAAACGTGGTACGGAAATTGAGGACTATATCTGGAAGTGACGGACATGTTAAGCACTGAAAAAGACATGCTTATTGATACAAACAGTAGCTGGTCGAATAAAACCCCGTCGATAAAAAGAACACAAAGAAAAACAGCCGGGTCCAACAATCTACTCTATACGATGGTATCGGTGGAAAAAGAGGTTAGAGTGGAGATTAGCAGTAGTAAAATATAATATTCTATCTCTAGTTGGTAAGACTATACTTTAAGATTAAATCCGTTGTAAAAATTGAGGCTTTTGAAAAAAATACTAACAGTTAGTTAACAACAAACAGTTCATGACGCTTTTAGTTTATTACTTAAGCTAAAAAAGAGTTTAGAGATAACAGGGAAAATAAAGGTAGAAAATGCGAAACGGGAAATTTCACTGAAGTTTTTTTACAGATATTTCTATTTTGTGATTGCACAATTTGTTATCAGAGACTGTAATATAAAAATAATAAATATTTTTTAAACTAAGACCAATCAGAAATCTATTGATAAGTAATTGAGACGCAACCTAAACATTTCGGTAAAATAATAGCCTTCCCTGATATTGATTTAATTGAAAATGTTTCAACATTGATATCAATCTATCCAAATAAAACCTTTAAAATAACAATTTTACGCGTTTCAGTTTAGCTTTTTATCTACTTGTGGAATGTTGATCTAAGCTTGGGTTTATTTGGATATGATTACCATATTGTTATTCTAAAGCAAACTGCTTAAAATATTTGAAATCAAATTTAAATAGCTTTAACAGTGCCTAATCAAAAGCTTCATTGCCACTGAATAACAAACCCGTGCGAAGTCGAGACACGCAGCTAGATTGTAATAAAAATAAACAAATACATAACCAAAATAGTCAGTCAGGGTATAAAACGATTATTGATACATTGACTTTGATTTTGACATGATTCAATAATAAAATAATCATACCAATAATGAAGAGAGCCTCCACAATGACATCGCTCGTGACGCTGATTCTCGGATGACCCTCGTCAACGAAACTGGCATTATAAGGAACTACGACCGCCACATAGAAAGTCGCGATGAGAATCAACCAGTCCCAAAATGTTTTGAACACACCATAATGTGATATTATAAGTCTGGACTTTTTTATGGCTGACGTTTTGTATTCCGGCAGCGGAGGGTCCGATGAATGGAGGAGATTCTGAAATCATAGCCATAATGTAGCGAACATTCATTAGTTTAATTTATTTACACGTATGATGAAAATGATAATAGTAAATAAGTGATTTGGTAAAACTTTGTCGTCTGTCTAGCGCGAAAATAACCCTCATTACATTAGCAACATGTGCAGTACATGTACAACAACAGTATGAACGAAACTATGAATGGTGAGATCGATTCTACAAGAACTTTGCATGTTCATCTTACATTGTTGAGTTTTAATTTAGTCTTCATTTTATCCGGTTTATAGTGTCCTGAAAGCTGGTACAAAACCGCCCGGGAGCGCCGCCTGCCCATGTTGGCGGGCGAGGGCGCTTCGGGGTCAAGATTGCCATTCGGGTCTGGAAGTAGGCAACTAGATTCAGCTCGAAACCGGGCGCCCAATAGTGCCGCTGCGGGTACAAATGGGGATAACGCTAGAGTGACCACGCCAGCCGAAGGCCGCACCGCGGCTCCTGAAGCACAAACCACCCTGTTACCAACGAGCACAACAAGCTTAACATTAATCTAGCTTCCTAAAGCACACAGGATCTTCCAAAAACATATCTCTCAAATATAACATCGGTACGTCAAGGGTCCTTTTGTGATTTTCATATAATATTGGAATATTTCTTCAAGAAAGTAATGAGCGTGTAGGTAGTGAGGCACTCCTCGGAAAAGGTCTATACAACGTGACCATTGTTGGAACTTTGAATTTAAGAGATACATTTCTACAATAGCTGGAAAATCTTGTGAAGGTGTACGAATAATTTGATACCAAAAGTGATTGCTTTGACTATTTTGAAACTATATAAACTCACGTAGGTACATTCCTACTTTTTAAATTAAAAATACAATCAGCCTGGGTATCAATTAAGTACGTTAATGTCGCCAGTCATATTTGAAGCAAACATGAAGTGACAAAATATTTTTAAATTAAACATTTAAAAAATACATTGGATAGAAAATAATTAGAATGTCCTAAGTAATTATGCATAGCTGCAACTTTTATAAATAAAGCTTATAATATGCTGAAAAGTAATCTACGTTTTAACTACCGTGATTTAAAATGTGTTAGAATTAAATAAAATGAGTGACGTTTTTGATGATAAAATATTATAAAAATATGAGAAATTATTTTAAGGAAAAACGCGGTTTGATAACATAATTGCTAGTCATGCTCGGAACAGTGAAAATGTAGATATGTGGGTTTCATGCCTTACATACATGCATTCAAGGAATGTGTGTCCGGTATATCCCATAGAAAGTGCAAGGGACAACCTGACATTAAAGTTAGAATAGAAAATTAATTGTGCAAAAAGATAAAAAGTTTTCCTGGCAATGAAACATCGCAACTGGCGACATATATTATTTAAAACTGATCTATTGTAGTACCTAAACAGAAATAGAAAAACAGGGTGGTTTAGGCTCTCACAGAAATATGTACAGCTACACCAATGTTATAACACGTACCAAAGAAAGTACCTACAACTAGAACCTTTGTTACATCAAAACCTAGTAGATGAATACTTTTACATATTCTAAATACCTACTTGAAGCAGAAAAGAGGTTATCTAGATACCTTATACCTACTTTTGCTTACAATACTATCTATAATTTACTACCTACAAACATTTATGTATCAGCTAAGCATGTAAAATGTATTTGAATTGTGTAGCTATATTTTTGAAGAATTTTCTTTATAATTTTTTAAAAGCGACACAACTATCCTACTAATATTATAAATGTGAAAGTTTGTGAGAATGTATGTATGTTTGTTATTCTTTCACGCAAAAACGGCTGGACCGATTTGGTTGAAATTTGGTATGTAGATAGGTGATACCCTGGATTAACACATAGGTTACTTTTTATCTCCATATTCCCGCGGGAACGGGGCTTACGCGGGTGAAACCGCGGGGCGCAGCTAGTAAATAATAATTCTAATAAAATATACTGACTAAAGGTACAATAATTTAAATAAATTGGGTTAATGTAGAATATAATTAGAGCTGTTTCTAATCCATTCTGAAAAAATTAAAAACTCTGTGTTTTAATTAATTATACGCCCGCTATAAACGAGCTCAGATTAAGTTTAACGTAGCAACATAAAATTTAGCTTAAACTTTTGTCGTCTAGTTCCACGTATACGGGTCCTTCGCAAACAAATCCTTCATAACTTTAATCTGTGTTTGTGTTAGTACGCTTGCCCATAGAATTAACGAGGAACGTTTGTAGTACTGTGTTTAGTAGTGCATGTAATTAGAAGTAAGTGCTTAAGGCAGAGTGGGGTGTGAAATTAAAGATAAGGAAAGAAAGGTAATTCTCGAAAACGATTGTAAGGCAAAATAAAAAAAACGTCCATCTGAGGTTGTAAAGCATTGCAAAATAATATTGAATTCGCATAGAAAAATAAGATTTAAAATCACACCTTTTTTTGTTTTTCCCCACTCTTAGATCTCTTGCACGCTGCTAACTTTTATATCGGTCGATAGTTAAATCGAGTTGTTAATCAGTATGAAGATGTATGCAAGTGCGCAGACTAGATCGATTCAGTACCTATCGATCATGTTTGTACTCGGAGATCAAGACTATACGAGTAGAAGTCTGAAGTGTGCAAGGAGTCTTACCGTAAACCAGATCCTCTCGCAGTATCTATTCTACTCACACTAATGGCCTGCACTATTTTCTACTCTATTCGTTCTAGACAACGGATATTACCAATACAAAACAGTCGTTAAGGAACTTTACCGTGCGGTGATTGTCGCAACCAACCGGAGCTAAGGAGCTAGCTCACTAATGCTATCAGTGTACCTATGACTAGAACAACGTGCTCAGTTAAGAACTTCAGTTTATATCGGATGGGGTCATCTTAAGTCACTGCCAACTAAAGCATCGATGCATATGTTTACATTCTTAAATCTTCCAGAAAGATTCACTAACGGCTTCCGTTTCAAGCGTAAACTTTCAATGTTTTACACGAAAACACGTATCAAAAAGTATTGGTTCGTCGGTGAAAAAATTGGTAACAAAAGTCTTAAAATTGACATTATTTGTGCAAACTCGTCTATGCAGCGATGCTTTGGTGCCAAGTGGAAGATATTTATATATTTTCATTTCTTTGTTATTTTAAAGGTACAAAGAAAAATGCTTACCGCTATCGAATTCCTCATTAGTGTTCATCGCAGCCATCTTTGTGTTAGTGATGTCCTTGAACGAGGCAAGGAATAAAACCACTTCTCGTTTCTCATTTTTAATTGGGACGATGTCGAGTAAGCACCAAAATGGAGTGCCTGAAAATATGAAGGCTGTAAGTTAAATTGCAACTGTCGACGTGGAACACAAAAGTCTCAGTATTCAGCCATTTTAATTATTATCTAATAGTTTTATACAAGTTCACTTTCTATTTATTAATACAGAGTTACAAATCATTCAATAAACGTTATGGAAAAGCGGTTCGATCGGATATCTATCATCTCTAGCGATAGAGTCATGAGTTCTTTTTAATACTTAAACCTTGTTTTACTTTGATCTGTGAAATCCTGTGTAATATTTATGAAGAAAACGGGTTGGATCAAAACGGATATCAATAAAGAATCGTATTTAGCCGAGCCGTCAACACCCAAATGAGTTGAAATGTTATACGGCTATTATTTTGAAGTGGTGCTTACTTAGTGCTCGATGGCTAGGAGTTCTTAGAGGCAATAAACGGCCGGTGACGAACATCTGCTTGTAAAAGTTTAATTTTGTCGAATGGAATCGTAAAGTTCTTATTGGTTTTTGTTTACGATTGCGGCGCGGACGTTGTTTTGCAAAACTTGTACTCTTGCTTAGGATCATTGATCAATTTCGAGGACCGCTGGTTTGATCGCTCCCAATTTATTTCAATCGCTGTGCGAAACAACCAAGAGCGCTTCAGGGTATTCGATTCGTATGTTTTCGAAAAGTTGGTTTCGTCTTGGAATAGAATCGGAATAAAATAATCTAAACTAAGGTGAGCTGTTTGTTTTGATCAGAGATTTGTTTTTATTTCAGTTTGAGAAAGATCCAATTTTCATGTTGTTTTCATATTGATTTTATTGGTAAAATATTTTTAACTCGCGAATGTTTCTTTTTGTCGTGAAATAGCATTTGCAACTAAAAAAAATTTGAAATATTTAATATCAATTTGTTGCTCATTCGGGAAGAAACAAATTAATTATACACAAACATAAAAGTAACCATTAATAAGTATTTTCTAACTTTTCAATCCCTTTGTCGTAGTTATTTATACAAAATACAAGATACAACAAAAGGTAGTCCTTCATCATAGTCTCAGTCTGAAGTAATATTATCAACCTCATAATAAAGAGACAGCTAATCAAAGGAAACTCCCAACGGACACTCAAGAGCACAATAAACTCGACGTTTCTCTTTACCTACCTCTACCTCGTACTTACTCGACTTGAGATAATCGAATACAGGTCAAACGTAAACCGAGCATCGGATGAACGATCGATTTTACCACACTAATTTTAGCGCTTAACGCATGCAAGATTAGCTCTTAAGACGCGCTCCAATAAACAACGTGGTTATAATCTTTCCTTCAATGAAATTGTGCAAGCGTCGAGGGTCAAACGTAAAATATCGATTCTAAAAAACCTACCTTTTGATTTTTAAAAGGAGCGCTCGACAGGAATGTACCTAAATAATTACCTACGACGTTCTTTCGTAAGAAGTGCTCCCATAATCTTGAGGTTAGCTACCTAAAGCTCTTTGTGCCACTGTAAATGTGCGAGAGTCAACTCGCGAAGACAAAGCCGTGAATAAGCTCGAGAGCATTTGGACAGGATAACTGAATAGGGTACTTTGTTGTCGCACTCGTTTGCGGCACCGCCCGGGAAAATATATTTACTTTTAAGAAACGAACGAGTTTTACCTTTCTAGCTTTGTCAGATCTCAAACTCGGCGGTTGGCTGATATTTTAAGAACCGACATGCAATTTTATTGTTCCAGTGCATTGAAAAGACCTTTCTATTCACTGGAACTTGGAGGTAAGCACTCTGCTTTACACTAGGAATATTATGAGTAAATTTTCACGAAAACTTGCTGCAAAGGTTTTTTTTTTTAATTTTCTGGCATAAACTTGACTAAACAACTGACGATGGAATAGCTCCATTCCCGCCTAAAAAAAACAAATGATAAACAAAATCTGATCTGAATTTTTATTTGACTTCGCACTATTTCTATGAAAAAATAGTTTTTTTTTTCGATTTTTAAATCAAGATACGTGCCATAACACAAATGCTGCAAATCAGTGCGTTGTTATCATGCGGTTTCATATATTAATCAATGTGCGGCCTACCGCAACGGCACGCCGCATCACGGTCAGCCGCTAAGTGCGTTCTAGGCCTTACGGTCTTGTAATTTATATGATTTTGTTAATGGGAGTTTATTACTCACCATTCTTTTTATAAAATATCAGTTCAAGTTTCAGTTCGCTTTTGGTGTCGAGTGCTGAGTCGATTTCCTTCCGATGTTCATCCTTCGTGTCTACTCCATGCAGGAACTTGCAAGCGCATCCTTTCTGCATGATGTGCGCGCGCGCCCAGCCCGTCAGCTCGCAGAAGCCATCCGAGCAGTACACGATGGGGTAGGCAGGGACTTGAGCATTGCCGAGCACGAAGTTGCTGTCTGTGGACAACATTTAAGTAATTATGCTAAGTAAAACGAAGGTGATTAGTAAAATGTCATGATAATTGTTTGCTCGGATTGTCGTTCCGGCTTTTAAAAGTCGTTAAGACCTGACAAAAAAACTCCGTTACCGGCGTTGGCCACTTGCTCATAATACGAAAGAGAACGAAATGAAGAGTTGAAGTAAAGGTATGGTAAATGCTCTGGTTGGTTCATATTTGTAAGATGAATCTAGAGCTGTACCTAATACAAAACACTTCAAAAACAAATACAATATTTGTTTAAAATACAGTGGCATGCAAGCATTAATTGTACAAGTGAATCTTAGCATCCACATTTTGCTTCACGGTTCACATCGTGATAAGTGAGCGAAACCGTGAAGATTATGCGAATGCGATCTAAACTCCTGTTGCGAGGGTTATTCATCGCTACGGGCGAGTGAAGAAAAGCTTTTAAAAGCTAATCCTTTTCACCCCTATACTACTTAAAGAGGTACCTAGTAAACGTCTATACAACATCTGTGTCATCCACATTAAAAATGACTGTCACTGTAAATATTAGGCCAACTCTTTTTAGCTCAGTGAGTCGCAAGGAGACGATTACGTGACTATATTCACACCAGCCAATATGCGTGGTAGCTCTCAATAACGATTGTATAGGTTCGATAGAGTCAATCTCGTAAGTGTTTACCGGGCTCTGTTTGCTAGCCTAACAGTAGCTTAAACGCCTTTCCATTTAAACACGGTCAAAGCTAACTTCATTGTCTTGCTGAATGAAGCCTTCTTTAAATTTAAAACTATGGCGTATGCTAAATAATACATCATTATTATTATATTTATTCCAATAATTACTTACTATACTTCCGCACAATTATCTCTGACTATCCCTAAAGCCTTCTTCAAAGAATCTAAAAGTTTATAAACACTTAAAACGGGATATTTACTATGATTCGTAGATTTATAAGTTTCCCGATATTTCGGCACAGTTCCATGCGCCATGATTACGGTTAAACCGATTAGTATCCAGTTTTAAGTGTCTATAATGTTAAAAACCATGATTGTTAAAAAAACATATTAAAAGTTTTTTAAATAACTGAACTGCACAATGAGAATACAGGCATGAAAATAAATATAATTAATTTTTGCGGCCGACATGCTGACATTAACGTCAGCTCGTTGTGAAATACGGTTAAATATGCAGCTTCACATTTCACATTTCAATATTGACTATTTGCTTCAGGTTTCTCGTTTCGTATGATATCAAATATTTCCATCACATTTGTAAAGCTGCTCGACGGTAAAAGTTCTATTTACACGATGCAAGCTTTTTTGCCTGTTCTGTTGCGTATAAGTCCTGTTCTAAGCATTGTTTAATTAAACCATAGAAGACAAATATTACTTCCATTTAATTGTATAATATTGTAAAAATCTTGCTTAAATGGGACTTCATTCATCCTAATGTTATAAAATCAAAAGTTTGGAGGGACATTTGTAGCTTATTAGCTCGTACTATTGTACGAGTGAAGGGATTTGTACTCCAATATAAATAATAAGTGTTTATTTAAATCCAAACTAATATTATTCAGAAGTGGTAGAATTTGCTTGTGAATTTTAATGAAGGATGTAATCTCCATAATTACTGAACTGAGTAAAATAATTCAATGCAAAAATGAATTATCCTTGAGTGTCAAGGCCTATATTTAGTACTAATCGATATCTAAATTATCCTTGTTCATACCACTACGCAAGTGAATCCGTGGGCGGAAACTACTTATTTCATATCTGACGATCTACAAAATCACTACTTGAATCAAAGTCTGATATCAAATTCGTTCGCTATATTTAGTTTAGCTATTGAATTAATTCAAAGCAAAGGAGTTTGATAACACAAAGGGTTGTGGTTTAATAGTTTCGAATCAGTCAACAGCAGATTATTAAGAGAATTAGCATATATGGAGTTACTCTAGCGCAAACTGGTATGTTTCAGTTTCACTAGTTACTTTCAGGCACATGTTTTGTTCATCAAAGTAAACACACTGACAGCTTCATTCTGAATGACTAGTCGACTATGCTATATTTCAACTATTAAACTTGCATTAATTAAGTTAATCAGTTTTAAATGGATAAAAATATCAAAAAAACTAGGTAAAAAATATTTAGTCAGTAAAACAGTACGTCGGATCAGCTAGAAGTCAAATTCATTTGTATTTTAAAATCAGTCCATAACTTCTCACACCTCACACTTATAATATAAATATCTTACTTCATGATAATTAGTAGGCAAGGCGAGATCTTTGAGTGAAAATTATGAATTTCTCGTCTTTCTTTAGTGCTGCGAATACGAACCCACAAGCTACAAACACTTTGCTCGCAGAAATGTTAATCATGCCAATTTCCCTCATTTCGTTTCAAATGTATGAATCCATATAGCTTCGTAACTGAGGGAACATTTTATGATCCACCTACTTAGGTACTACCTCATTATGGTACGTAGATATTCGTCATTAGGGTTGGTTATTTAGATTAATATACATTACTAGATGGGTCATGAAGCGTAAAGTTCGGTTTGTGATAGGTTTACGAGTACCTAACTTTACAAATATGTACTACATAAGGTGATCAGAGATATCCAGTACAATCATAAAGTTGATTTAGGTATTTGTGGCCACGGTTACTAAAATCCGCCACGTCACTTTTCTAAATACAATATTAGTTTATGATTCTGACGTGAGAGTTCACTCTACATTTCGTCGTTGCGCAAAAGCTAGTGATATCTATCTAATAATGTATATCAATGAGTACGTATCTGAACCAGTCTTGTTATGTGTTGGGTTGCTAGGTTTCGTATGTCAAATATTAGATATGTGATTGGTACGCGTAATTCGATTTCAGCACGGGGAATTTCTGTACTTGACTTTCTTCGTGGGCAATTAGTCATTTTACATACGGCACATATTAAACACGAACGGAATGAGGATTAGGGCTTGAGTCTTCTCTGTAAATCCGTACAAAGTCTTTGTTACATAGGATCTACGTTGGTTTCTGCTTTAAGTCAAGGGCTTTGGGTTGATGAAGGATCAGTATAATTCTCAGAGAGGTTTTATAAAGAGAGTGGCAAACTCCTACTTTGAAATCTTAAACTTCACATTTATGTTTATTTTATTTTACAATCTTCTCACACTGTAGAAAGTCAGTTCCTTTGAAGTATTTTTCTGACCATAATTTTCTGATTTCTTACCTAAATTATCATGAAGAAAATAGCGATACAAAGCTTTTTAAAGAAAGTGGGTACTCGGCGTTCATCCTCAATTTTTTCAACCCTTCACAAGAGCAAGGTCGTGTCCAAAACCCCGCTCTACATTTAAGTGCAATCTATAAGCAGCTTAGCATAGTACCTGCCTTTGAGAAGAGGATCGTTCTAAATTATTTCGTTTGTTCTCAATGTCCATTAGATCTTTTTAGATATTTTTGAACGAAAGGTTTTCATTGTTGACCTTTTATCCAACCGGATAACCGTAAAGGTATGGCTATCTTCTGATAAGGGTTTCCACACATTAAAAGAATTTATAATTTAATTTTGGGAAGGTAACAGACTTTTCACGGCTAAAATATTGTGCTCAAATTAAAACATAGCTTTCTCTTAAAGCTTTCGTTAGCAATTTCGTTAGGAAAACCCGAGAAATACTTGCTTTTAGTAAGTTTCACAGACATTCTTGATAGATTGACGAAATAAATCGACGTTCCGAGCAGTCGCCAAATAGATGAGTGACCGCTTGGGGCATTAACAACGAAGTATTTTCGTATATCGAAGCATAAGTTGACGGCCCGGGCCATAAAGTTGATATACTGAAAAGACCTCCATTAATACTTACTTTTATACTTCTGGAAAAGGTTTTCTGTATGTATCCAGTAATTATAACAAAACAGACTTAGTAGCTACAAAAATATATAAATTGGTTTACCATTAACTTAGTATTGTTATTTTAGCTGACTCTATAAAACGATTTTTAATTTTATTTTTAATTTATTAAAAATTTTTAACGATTTTATTAACGATTTTTAATTTTATTTTAATTTTATTTTATGAAATCCGATTTGAAAACCAGGTAAAAACACCTACTAAATTCTGGCCAAATCGGAGAGATTTTGTTTTTTCAGCGAACAATAACATGGCACGGTATACGGGATTTCTAAACAAATATTCCGAAAAAGCCACCTCTATTCGGAGAAAAGCCACTTTGCATTTGTAAGTGATTTTATCCGTTGAAATTGTCCGGTGAATATGCCTCACTAGCTCTAAACGGTAATACGACAATAGAAACGGTACTCGGTAGTAAGCACAGGCTAAAGTTTTGATTGCTGTGCCCCCTCCCCTTTCTCCCCACAGCCCTCCCCCTACTGACCCCGGCTAGACTTTGAGCATTTAATCTCGGAACTTTGTTCATACCCGACCTCATACTAACGCATTCTTTATCAGTTTTATAGCTAATTTGTCTGTTTAAAACGATTGCTTTTAAAAAAATGTTGCAAGACATATATGCAAGTTATTTTAATTTAACTAAAAAAGCTCTTACTTTTTATTTACTTTTGACGATACAGTTAGTACAGTAGAATTCATTTGATATTACTATGTTGGCAAGCTCATAATAATGTTTATTACCACAATATATTTTCTATAAGTAACAAATATTCAATTGTAGGTAAACGGTAGTGGGTTAAGGTTTAGGTCTTTCTCCTTTTAAAAACAAGATAATACCTTACGGTATGTTTTTAAAAATAAAGTATACCTTATACACAACAACTGCAGAGTTAATTAAATAACTTTAAATTAAAGCTACGATAAAATAACAGGGAACATAAAATGTAGCAACCGAAGTTTCATCTCCTACAAAGTTCGTAATCCCAGCAAAAACGGGTCTATCTATAGACCTTAGTAACAAAAAAGAACTTCATTCCTTCTTGCAAATTGCATTTAGAAGAAGAAAACTTTAAGAAAATGTACAACAAAAGCTACGTTCCTTTTCAAATACAAGAAAGGAAAAAATAACAATGATGAATCAAATCGATGGTGAGTAATATTTCAAACTAGTATTACCATCAAGCGGACTTTTGTGTCGATTTCAGGTGATATATTATGAACATTAATATCGGCCGTTCTGATTCAGTTTAGGCGCTGTGGAACTTGATACATCGGCAAAAAAGCCAAGATTGATGAGGGGCTTACGGGTGTCGGATTTGAACCCTTCTGTTCATATTTACCGAACCACGAAGTATTGAAAGTCTTTGCTTGAACGAAGTAAATACTCCTACTTTATTCTGAGTCACGAAACTCAGTACTTGAGTTTCCTTCGAGAATTCACTGGAAAGTAATTGGATGGGTACATGCTCTTTTGGAACTCGAATGTAGAGAAACTAATTAAATGAGAGCTGATTGAGCCGAGAGTTGTTCAGGTAGAGCTTTCTATAAAGCAGAGCTTAATAAGCAGTGAATGTGTGTACTAGAATATTATATCCATTCCTTATTAGACTGAGATCAATTATTTAACCACGGGGACATCATCTCAGACATTGAATTCACTCCGTTTTACTTCGGGCTATTTTTTGGTGTTTGATTTATGCGGCGTCACCTATCGGCGTTTATGCATTCGACTGCATGCTACTTAGCACTAGATGGAGTTACTTATTTTTGAATGCAGGCAAGACCTAAACGCCGCTCGGGGCGCCGCAAAAATCAAACACAAAAATAGCCCGAAGAAAAAAGAAAAATGTTCGAGATGAGGTATCTGACTTATGTAGGTAATCTGTGGTTTAACAAAGTTTTATGATGTTCATTCACAATTTACATTCAAACCGTAAATCCATTTAGTTAAAACATTAACTGTAGTTTAGTACCTGATGCAGTTGAAAAGTTTTTTTAAGAAAAGCCTGAGTTGAAGCTAATATTTAAATAGGTAAGTGTTTCTTAAACTTTTGAACACGATACGTACTGTTTGCTTTTTCTTTAACGCCTATAACATTTATTTGGCAAGTTCCGGAGGCGGGCGCTGACACTGCTACACTCTTTAAACTTTTGCTGCTGTCAAGGTTACATTTCTTATTGTATAGGTACCTCTTTTATTGTTCCAAATAAACAATTTTCGAATTTTGAATTTTGAATTTACGCACTGAATGTTTGACGACAAAGGGCCTAGTAATAGGTAATGTAATACAAGTTAATTAAGCTCTTTTATGTTCAAAATTATACACAAACAGGTTTTACTGGTGTTATTTTAAAAAGCGCAAGGTGGTGTGTGGTTTTCTTTTCATCTAGTTTGTATAGATACAAACTAGATAAAAACACCTACTTGCGCTTAGGGAACGACGCGGAGGACGGTAGGAAATAATTTCTTTGAATTTTTCGGAAAGAAATAACGAAGTGTTGACACCACAACATACCAAATTCAATTTAGAAGTAACACAAAAGTTTTCAAGTGTAAATTGTTTATCGGTGATAGATTGTTGTGAAAGCCCACGTCAAACTCGAAATAAACTTTCGCCTTTCAACATAGTTTTTTAATTAAATTATGTACCTGAAATGCCTGTTAGCTTAAACAGTTGGCAATTAATTACAAATCTGCCAATCAAGTTATAAAATGGGATGTCCAGACTTTGAACAGTACGAGATGGTACGACTATATTTCCACACATTTAAATAATATTTGGAGTTACGCAAATTAATTACGGGGAGTTGTAAAATTTATAAAATGGCACATTTGGATGGATTTAGGATTAGGGTTGTATTCTAGTAATACAAACGTGAAAGTTTTTATGGATGTATAGATGTTTTCATCTCACGGAAAATCTACGGACTTGGCTGAAACTTAGAATTTACATAGTTTATAACCTGGAGTAACAAATAGCTACTTTTTAGAGTTTTATTTAGATAAGTAGGTATGAGTACGCAAGCGAAGCCGCGGCTCTAGTCGGCAAGTCCAAACATCTCAGGCAAAATCAAAACAGCATCATATCTTTAAGATCTTCATAGGTTTCCTTTGAAGTTGTCTAAACATCTCAGTATATTTGGCATATGCCCATTTGTAGTACCTAATCTAGTTAGCAATTATACGAGACATGTTGAAATACCATTAACATTTTCATAAGACGTCACACCATAGCGGCATGACTGCCGGTCGGTCTCAATTCGGTTACTCGGCTTGACCGACATAGTTTTGCATATCAGTAGAATTTTGGTATTTAGAAATCAATAATACTCGTCAGTCTTAGTATTTTCACAATGTTTAGGTAACAACTTTTGAACTAATTAATCATTAAACTAATGAGTCGAATTAATTTAGGCTGTTATCTCCTCATTTTTGTAAATTTTTAACGAGCTCGATTGGTAAAAAAATATTATTAGTCTTTCAGCTTCGAAAGAAAAAACACGATTCGAAATTCACACGGTCAAAGTAGCGAGCGGTCGCTAACTTTAATATAAATATATTCTAAATGCATTTATTTTCTATCTATATTATATCTTTTAATAAGTTATGTTTACGTAAACATGGAAAAATCAAGACTGGGAACAAAAATATTTGTGAAACTAAAAAACATTAGTCGTCGGGGATCAAACCCAACCTTTGCGTCTCAGCGCCTTCACCCACTGCGCCAAAAAGGTTGTTATTTATTATTATTTTAAGAGATTAGCGATTTGACGCTCTTTATTTACTGGATAGACTTCTTTAGAGTTGAACAGGTCTTGGAAGTTTTACCCTAGATTAATGTTAAACAGCTTGCGCTATGAATAAATCACCCTATTCTCGATTGTCTTGGTTTATGTTAATTTCTCCTGAAAGTTTCAGCCTAAGCCACCAATTACAAGAACGGGATATTACTCACGTAAAAAATTGTATTGTCCGGAGAATCTGTGTCTGAATCTTCATCTGGGTATGAAATTCTGTGGTATGAGTATGGTTACTGCTCGCGGGCGAGTCCCACATATGTTTACGTGAGTAATTTCCCGTTATATTAATTATAATGTCTTGTTAATGTCTTGTTTAAAGCTCTTGTTTTTAAACTTGACTCCAGATTAGATTTTATTTTTAATATTTGTTTTAAGTATAGATATTATATACGAACGAGTATATACTAATTGGTACTACAAACAAATCCTTTGAACTCACACTTAGTAGATCAGATCAGAGGCAAATTAAGGACAAAGTTGTTTCTTACTTTACTATGTCGTTCCAAAGTAATTCTAGGTACCTCTATACGTACCTACTTTACATTATAGTTATTAATATTTTTAAAATGTATATAGATAGGTAAGTGGTATACGAGTATTAGTAATTTGGTTACGATAACAAGCGTTAAATTATTTAGATTTGGTTTGGGTAATACCTAGATGGCGGTGTGTGGAATTTGTTTATTTATTTATTAAGTACTACTATATCAATGATTTTTTAACAATTAGCAACTTAAATACCTTTAACTTCAAGTAAAACTTGAATTAAGTAGATACACAAATCTAATAAGTTTATAATTACGTATTCTATGCTAATTTACCCATTCTCTTATTAGCTTTCTGAAACGTGATTGATTAGAATGTTAAATTCAATGAATTCTATTATGTAACTCATTTTCTAAAGTTTGAGAACAAAGTTGTTTCTTTGATGTGTTTCATTCACTACTAAATACATTATTACAAGGTTGATAAGTTTGTTAATCGAGTCAGTTTTATATTTTGTCGGTAACTACAAGATCTAATAAATACTTACATGAATCAGTTTTAACGTTTAAAATTAGGTAGCTGTTATTTATTATATTTACTTACTAAGAACGAAAAACTTACAGCTAGACAAAGAACATACAAAAATAGATACTTTTAAAACAAAAACTATATTATAATATATTTTATATAAAAATTATCTTATACGGGATTAAAGAAGTTTTAACACGCCTGTCTCTTCAAATGTTTCTATTCTGTAAAACGCGTTGGTTTCTCGGTAAAACGTAGTTTTTCAACTGTATCTATTTGCCTTTGTTAGTTGTATGAAGAAAATAAGTCCGGATACTTGTTGACCAGAACTCTCCGGGGTAATAAGCAAAGGTCACACTGTCCTTCACAACTCTTACTTAACACAATAACGCTACTTGGAGGACCAATACTACTTTACTTTCTCTGCCATTAGGTTGCTCTTTATGAGCTTGTATTTATTTATATTATTTACTTCATCATGTTAGATGATTAGATCTAAATGCTGCCTTTTAGTTTTATACATGTATCTATAAAATCACATCCAAATGATTAGCATAAAGCTATAAATATCTATTTTTTTACAGAAATATTACCTCAGTCGACACCTGGTGTACAAAACTAAAAATGGTTTCACTTCCAACGTTCTATTTTAAGTCTAGACACTATACAAAGTTTCTTTTCACTCCAGTCATGTAAACATTCTTTCTAAGCGGTTCCCACACGAGTTGTTTCACGAGAGATGGTTGAAAGAACTTTTTAAAAGATTTTCATTAGCTTCCGTTGATAGCAACACCCGGGGGAGGCTTGATATTTATCAAGGTTTTATGATATTATATCTGTAAGAATATTATATTGAGCCTTATTCTGTTATGTAAAACAAGTAGGTACTTAGCGAAGTTAATTTAAGAACTTAGTGCATTTCTGTTCGTTACTACGTAGAACCTCTTCATATCATCAAATATATTTTATGGGACATTTTTTTCACAATTGAATAAATATTCGGTGATCATTAAGAACATGAAAATAATAAAACATACAGTAGAACATAGAAACTCCTCCTTTTTTTAGTCGGTTAAAGAATATATATTCTGATTATTATTAGAGTGAAAATCATAGCTCGCGGCAAATCCCGCACCGTCTACGGTAATCAACCTTTTCATTACTCATACACGGAAAGTACGCACGAAGTTGCCTGATTATAGGGTTCAAAGTAGCATTTTCTGTCCCTAGGGAAAACAAGTACTTTCCTGCCCTAGGGCAGGAAAGTAAATAACTGTCAAATGTCAACTTCATTTTTGACATTTCTTTTGTGGCATGTCGATGCATGCTAAGTGTTCAAGTTCTTCTAACTCAATCAGATGCTAGATATTATGTCTCTCTTGCACGAATTTGTGCTTCTCTAGCACTAATTATATTATATTTATTTATTTTATTTTATTTATTTAAATTTTTTCATCATCAAAAAAAAAACTACTGGTAGAATGCCTACTACTTTTATAGCCATTCTACAAATCAGTATTTTTTTTTAAATCTGGAACGCAGCTATGCCATACCATCGTTAGCTGCTTTTAGTCAATATTAAACTAGTCGATTTAAAAAAAAAGCAAGACAGCTAATTTTCGTGTGTGAAATTTAAATTTTACATCAATTTTTTGGTAATTTCCTTATATTCGTAATGAAAAGCAGAGTGCTTACCTCGGGGAAAAGGCTTTTCGATGCACTCGAACTATTATCGCACTCGCTGACGCTCGCGCGATAAACCATCTCGTGCATAGAAAAAATGCCTTTATCCCCTTGTATAGCAATCTACTATTTTGTACTTTGCTAGATTTGAATGGATTTGCCATAATCTGAGTTTAGTGCGCCTTCGAGCTTTTAGTGCTCATAATTTAGTTAAAATACTTTTAGTTTTCTATGAGCTCAAATTCGATAAACTAAATTGAAATTCAGTATTTTACGTAGGTAAAGAGCTTTGTGATATTTAGATGAACTGTTTTCTCAAGTATTTCGTTTGTGGAGCAAATAGTTTTCCTCTGAGTAGACAGTGCAGTTATTATTTTGCTAGCCTATTATTGTTATTAGTTGCCGTGTAAACTAGAAATAACTTTATTGCGGTCATGACTGCAGTGTGCACTCGCGAATCCTGGCATTCTGTGGCTAATTTTACTGATCCGCGGTTTAGGGCTAACAAACGTACTATTTTGCACGAACATTTACCTATTTGTCGAACTAAAAAGCCATAAACTTCTGACGTAAGAAGTATTAGATTGGAAATGTATATTTTATTTGTTATTAAATTAAGACCACAAAGAAACCTTAAAGTTTTTCATAATACTTTTACATTTTCCTACTTATAATTCCTTTCATTTATACGAATTTACGTAAAGACATGCTTTGTATCTAATGGTTAAAATTGTATTATAGAAAACAATTCAATTTCCTGCTGTATTTTTAAATATTTCATCTGAAAACCCTACATGCGGTCATTGGCGCCGTTCTGAGCTAAACCAGAAATAACAGTTAATTGAAACTGACGCCAATTTTATCCGATGCACTAATGCTCAGATTTAGCCACATTTAGCCACATTCAGGAGTCTTTATTTTGGGAAGCATATACATAATTCTTGTCCCAATTTTCCAGTCTCGTGTCATAATGCCGCCTTGAATGGGAAGGTGGACCCACACGTTCTATTTTTGGCACATCGCATCCAGTCTTATTTTCATCGTGTAGGTTAAGGGATCGAACAATCAACCCGATGCACTTTGGTTTCAGACTTTTAAAAACCGTTTAAAAGACATGTCCTTTTGACAGTAGTCGTAACTAAAACCATGTTACGACTACTGTCAGGCCCCGGTCTCGAATTCTGCGGGCAGCGGGGCGGGAGCGGGCGACGAGCGGGCAATGAGCGGGCAATGAGCGGGCGACGAGCGGGCGACAAGCGGGCGACGAGCGGGCACTGACAGTCCGCGCGTCATTATTGTGTAGTGTTGTGCGGATAGTTATACCAAATCTCATTTTCTATTCCTGGTTCGATATTTTTGATAAAGTACCTAAGTACTTAGAAATGTAACTATTATTACTATTATTACTATTAAAAAGAGATAAATTAGAAAGAGATCGAAACTAAAACCATTTTAATTACAACAATTTTGATTTACGTTTTTCATTTGTATGTTTTTCGTGTGAACAATTTGTTTGGTTCATTAAGTATTCACGTACAGATGAACAATAACTCTCACATTTAAACAAAAATAATTTTATGGATTCAATTCAGTCTCGCTCGATCCCCTGAATCATGAATAGGTACAACACTACACCGCGTAATCTGTCCGTCTTGCCAACTGTGCCATCATCATAGTAGCTATATCTTTTGCAAAAAGTTTCCAGATAACCATATCAATCATCATCATCATCATCATCATCTTTTGTCTAGATTTGTTGCATAAGTACTTGTGGTCGGTTATATATTAGGTACTTATGTAAAAAGTGTTTATTTGTTTTTGCTTAATAGTTGACTTTAATTATATGTATTTTTTTGTGATTGTTTTGAAATTTTTTGACATGAATGTTTTTAATAATAAATTAGGTAGCTAATAGATACGTAGCTAAATTGATATAAAGTATTTTAACAATATATTATTTGCATGTTATGAAATTATGACAAATACCTGAATATGTATTATGAACTACATATTTAATGAAATTTTAACACCTGTATGTAAATTACCATATTCAAAGCAATGAATGATTTAGATTGAGAAATATGTAGGTAGTTTAAATCAAAATATAAAAAATCATTGACGTCTTTTTTCAAAATAATTTGCTGGAATGGTTGATTTAGTGAAAAGTTGCTAGAAAAATTGATCAATCGTCTAGCTACAATTTATTGAAATAGTTGCTGATGGGGGTATAAAAATTGCTAGAACTAGCTATGAAGTTTCATAGTTGGCAATGGTGACTGTCAGTGCCCGCTCCTTGCCCGCTCATTACCCGCTCGTTACCCGCGCCGCCGCCGCCCCGCTGCCCGCAGAATTCGAGACCGGGCACTCAGAGACAGCGACCGGGACCAAAGGCTTTTTTGTGCCATCTAAAGAACCAGTAGAAAAAAGGATTTAGAATCTATCTTATTGCCTAGAGCTGTTAGCTTATTAGCATTCAGTCACACGAGGTAGGTTACTTAGTTACCCGTGTGATGACCTTGCTAAGGTTAGGTTAATTGTAGATAGCTTCTTTGTAGTTTGTGGTGTGCTAATATGGATTTTTCTTAGTAACCGATTTTTTTTTGACTGTTAGTAGCTTTTTTATGTATTTTCACTCTATCTCTCTATCTAGAAGCTATGAACAGAAATGAACCTCGATAGAACTCTCTCTCCTTACGAACTCGTAGTCGGTTTAGTAAAAATAATTTCGCTACTTGTCAGTTTATTGTATCTATGTTTTATGCAATGTTCCGTCATACCAGCTGCGTATGGAAATAAATATTTAAATACATAGTTATTTCTCATGTACGAGTAGATAAGTTACAGTTTACGGTATTTACCATAATATGTCTGCTTATTATGTTTCAGCTTTAGAATTTACTTTGACATCACAATGTTGTCGGTATTCCCAAGTTTTGATGGAAACATCACAAGTTTGTGTGCTCAAGTATACCTTCGAATTCATCTCATTCATGCAAATGTAAGTAAATACAAGCACAGAATACTTATTGGACACAAGGAAGAGTAACAATACACCAGAAAGAGCTGTCTGTGTGAAATTACATTGCATTCATCACGCTGAATGGAACATTCAAATGTTTGTGTTTTCTTTTCATCGTTCATTTGTTTGTCTCTTGTTTTTTATTGTCAGCCGTTTGTATAGAGATAATAATCTACGGTACGGTACGGATTACGGCGATTATATTGTGGAGGACATAACATTTATTTTTTAAGCAGTTAACGAGAAGCTTGAAAAGTTTCATTCCTTCCTTTTGTAACAAAATAACTATTTTTGTTAATTATATTAATTTAGTTTATTAATTACAATCTTATTACACCGGTCAAGTTAAACAGAAAAATAGTGGTCAAATAACAATAATTCCCGGAAAGCTGAATTTTGGTGGAGAGCTTGGTATTACCATTACAAATAAAGTGTTAAAAGTCCCCATCGATCCCATGTGTGCGTCACGAGTTATTCGGGGTCATAGTACCAAATTTAAGGTTTCTTAGTTTTTTTTCGAAAACGGTAAGTTTTATCAAAACAAGTTTCAGCCCAAAGATGTAGATCTTAAAATTCTCTACAATAATGGTCCTGATAATATTTTTCCTAAGAGTTACCATTCGTGAGTTATCGCGGTGAAAGCGAGCGCGCCACGCGGCCTACTAGGATGGAGAAAGACCGCGATTTCCTTGCAGAGAGTGCACCACGCTTTTTTTTTCATACTGAATTAGGGGCTCGTACAGAATCTCGTACTGCACAAGGGGTTTTGAAACGTTTTCATAATACATTAAGACTTATATCATGGATTTTCAAAATGAATAAAGATTGGATTTTCCAACTCTTTTATGATTTCCAATGGATTCTCTAGGTTTTATGGTTTCTCTCGCTAATTCTCTCTCTCCTAAAATTATCCTAAAAAATCCATTAAACCATAAAAGAGTTGGAAAATCCGATCTTAATTCATTTTGAAAATCCATGATTATGCGTCTTAATGTATTATGAAAACGTTTCAAAACCCCTTGTGCAGTACGAGATTCCGTACGAGCCCCTAATTCAGTATGAAAAAAAAAGCGTGGTGCACTCTCTGCAAGGAAATCGCGGTCTTTCTCCATCCTAGTAGGCCGCGTGGCGCGCTCGCTTTCACCGCGATAACTCACGAATGGTAACTCATAGGAAAAATATTATCAGGACTATTTTTGTAGACAATTTTAAGATCTACAACTTTGGGCTGAAACTTGTTTTGATAAAACTTACCATTTTCGAAAAAAAACTAAGAAACCTTAAATTTGGACCTTTGACTCCGAATAACTCGTGACGCACACATGGGATTTATGGGGACTTTTAACAATTTGTTTGTAATGGTAATACCAAGCTCTCCACCAAAATTCAGCTTTCCGGGAATTATTGTTATTTCAAAAGCTTAGATTGACTGGCCTATATACCTAAATCCAGTAAACATAAAATTCTGTAGTTGTTTATAAGTAAAAACCGCACTAAATATGCTTGTAGTTTGCTTAGACGTTCTTGATAGGTCGTTAAAATAAACTTTAATTCTTATGGGCTCAAAATAAAAACTTTATTGTTTTTTAACATCCCGAAAGAATGTCGTTCTTTGTACAGAAATTCTTTATTAACTCTTCGGTATAGAGAATAAGACTGCTTTTTGTATGCCAAAAGTCTCAACGATCTTTCAATTAAATCAGATTTTCCCTGAAACTAAGTAATTCATATCTCAGAAGAACTAAATGGAGGGAAAAATATAATCAAGGAGTGGTGAAACTCAAAAAAGTTATATCAATGTACTTAAATAGTTAACTATATCAAAAATAATGTATACTTATTAGATATGTATCTAATAGTAATTCCTGTAAAATATCACCTGGTTCAGAGTTTATACAATTACACTAAATTATGTCGTCCTAATTTATATAAATTAGAAGGGTTCTAAAAATTAATTATAGGGGTACTCCCTTTACGTTTAATTTTGAACGTTATAACGTTTTATTAAGGTACAGAAACGATCTTATTTGGCTAAATTTATAAACAACTGTAGATATTACGAAAGCTGTTTGTACTTCAACCGCAAATGTATTTGAAATTCAAATAATTGTCACCTGGTTTTACAGAATATCGTATACTTACAACAGAAACGTTTCATTTCATTTTGTTTTTACAAGCATAAATTAAATTAAGTCATGGTCAGTTATGAATGATTTAGCATAACTGATAGTTAACATGACGTTGTTTAGTCAGTTTTAAAATTGGTTACTAAACTTTTTTATCTTAAATGGAAACAATTTAAGATAACACAAATAGTTTTCCATTTCACATAAAATAATATTTAAAATAAATTGTCGCACCCTATTTATGCCATGACGGTGGCCTTTAGAAGACCTAAAAACTCCACCAAGAGAGTTGGACACTTGCTCATGATTACACAGAACAACTCATTATACTAAGAGTCTGTTGTTTATGTTGTGAATGAGGTTTTCAAACTTAAGGCAAAGACACTCACACACCTGACGCCGCATCGGAAAACTAAAGTTTACCCTACTATTAAAGTAGGGTTTGTCTGAACTCCATTTCGAAGTTTGTGTGACCTTCAAGTCTGATTCAGAACAATGCTTAACATATTGAGAGAGTTTCATTTATGCTTAAGAAATAAATGGCATCATACACATTTATTGCTTACCTTGGCTTGGCCCTGAGTAACAATTTAGTATTCCATTTCTGTGGCATACTCCGTTACATAATACAAAGAAACGCGTGTTTCTTGCAATAGCACTAAGAACGTTTTTGCAATGAAATCTACTGAATTTTTGACGACTATCGTCCTAGTTCTTACCACGCTATATCATGAAAATTTTACGAAAAGGTATGACAGTTACATATTACCTGGCACTTGAATTTATATTAAAAATTATCATGTATTTTGTTTGATATCCTACCAGAACAGAAAGCCATCTGGTTTTCTCAGGATGCTTTCCATATCCGTTGAAAGCTCATGTTAAATAACATATTAATTGTTAAAACTAACCCTATACCTATAACGCGAAAGTTTGGGTGGACGAAGAGATGGATGAATGGATGGGTGGATGTGCGAGCGCTGCTGTAGGCATATAAAGACTCATAGCACTACCCGTGGTTTCGTTATAATATTTTTCTGGACACGTCATTTCCTTTGAAATAAGACTGTGAGGATCTGAAAACTCTCACTGGTCACGTTTTAAATACAATCATTAGAACGTCCAGAAAGGAGCGGCATCCTTAAGTTACAGTCTCTAAGATATACGCAACATATTGATAAATGTGATAATAAACATATTGATAAATGTGATAAACAAATGTGATAATAAAATGAAATACGAGTACTTACAATTATAGTAAAGGTCCCTCGGTCAAGTAACAGCCAGTTTCGCCGATCATCTCCGAAATTAATGAATCAATGGTCAAATGACGTTATAACTAATGAACATGAACTGAAATCCGGAAGGATAGATGAATTACATCCTTTTTTTACAAATACCATTTTTTCTGTATGACGGTGTTCATCTTTAGGAAACCCTAACTAAATGTTGGGTCAGAGCAATTTTTATTCGTCACGCTTCGTCTAAACTGTAATTTACACCTGAGGCTGTCCTGCCTTCCCTGAGATTTTATAGCAACATTTTAATTTAAGTGACATTATACGGGTACGAAATATGAGAGCAATTTATGGTGGACATTTTTCTGATTCTGTAATTTAGGAATGCCTGTTATCTGTTAAAAATTCTTATGCTATGTAAGTATACTTTAATACAATTTAGTTTCGTAATGTGAAATGCTTAAATTAATGAACGGGTGCTTAATTAATTACTTGCTGCTTTGCTAAGCTTAAATCAAATAACTACAAAATGTATGAGGTTAATTAAGAATAGAATAGAATTACTATTAATCTAACAAATTGTCAGCAAATTGTTTAAAATCACAGTTACCATCATCCAACGATAACTCTATAGTATTAGTTACAATTATTTATGCAATCTGATCCGAAATCTATTGTAAACTGATTTGCTATCAACACATAAAACAACTTTTAATCGCATATATCGTGTCATGATAAAATGAAAACTGTATACTAAACATTCTTAGTAGGTATATTCTGGTATCTTTTTAAATGTGGATTTCCTCTAGAGGATAATAAGTTTAAGGCTTGGTCTATGTTGCGTTACCTATTACCGGAGCGTTTTAGTGGTGCCTAGGGGAGTCCACATGGCGCTCAAATTAAACTAAGTACGCGCTTTGTTTAAGCGCTAGTCTCTATGGACTCTTCGTTATCAAGTCGACAAGTATCCGTTTTAATAAAAGAACTTTGTTAAGGATTTTTGTTTGATCTCTCTTACAAATCTCTGACTAATAATGAATTCATTTCTGCTAAATGTAAAAAAAATATTAGTTCAAAAGATAGGATGAAATAGCTGGTAACTTGAAGTAGATCGATCATGGAGTTATGAAATTCCAAGAAGAGGACGAAAATATGAAAGTTAATTTTATCATAGAGTTTGTTGTTGAGTTTGTTGAACTTGTTCTAAGTATCTTATGAGAAGGTATTGGTACGTGTACGTATTCTATTTGTATCCAGGCACCGTAGTTATATAAAATCAGCCAAGTGCGTGTTGGACTTGGGGAAGGATTCCGTACCATTCTATGAATGAATATTTTAGGTAATCGTCTACCTGTTGTCGTTATTTATATCGAGCAAAAATCGGCGAAAAAATCACGTCTGTTGTATGGGATGCTGTTGTCCCTTCAATGTTTTTTTATAATGTATTTAGTACTTGTTTATTCCAGTGGTAACAGAAAATATACATGAGACGTACGCGTTTCATGAGATACAGCCTGATGGTGATGACAGACAGATAGACGGACAGCGAAGTCTTAGCTATGGTCTTAGTAAGAGAGAGGAGCCCTAAAAAGTCACATTACCTTTTCAATAATTCACGTGAAATTAACCTTTCCTTAAATAGATCGACAAAAGCTACGTTATTTCTAGCTGTTTCCTTAATAAATAAAGCGAATACTTTATCGAATTCCATTGAGATCGGGAAATTACAGCTTCATGGGGATATTTACTTTCGAGGTGTTATTTATTGAGCAGCACTTTACATTCATTTAGTTCGAATGCCTACTATTTTATTGATATATTCCGATGAATAAGAAATAAATCGATAATACCTAAATATAATACAAAAACATTTAAACGAGTAATTATTGTAAATAATTATATTTCTGAATTCCTTAAACGGCTACAACGATTTTGATGAAATTAGTATTTAGGGGGCGATAAATCGTATCGTATCTAGGCTCTAGATTTCAGTTGTTCAGTGAAAATCGAGCAACGCTGGGACATTCAGATAAGTATAGGTCGCGCCACGTAAAAAGAACGCTGAGGGGATAAGCTGCGCAGTTGGCAGTAGGCGATTTTAAGGAATCTTCTTCGGTGGGATTGGTGGAGGGGTGACGCGGCGCACTTCACACCATTGATTTAGCGAGTGCTATTGGTTCGTGAGAGAGTGACCCATGCACAACATACCCCCTCCCGTTCCCTTCATCGTTATTTTTACGTGGCGCGACTTATAGTATATATTAAATACTCACGTGTGCCATCGAAGCGTGTTGCGATGGTGTCCAGGAAGGTGTTCTGGGGCGCGAGTAGCCCCTTGCGCACGGGCATAGCCCCGCGACGCGAGGCCCGCGCTTCCCTCCCGCCTGAAACAATAATACAATCTATATTGAAACTTATTGCAATCAAACCAATCTTTGAAAAATATAATAAAGTAATATATCGAAATCTATGGAACGGATTTACCTGAAACTTGAAACAAACATGTTTATGTAACACATGGTTTATGACCTGGAAAAACACATAGCTTCTTATCCTTTTTACCGCTAGCATGCTAGCAAAGCTGCGTGAGCTTGTAAAAATTTAATTTTTCTGACAATACATGACGTCCAAGATAAAGAAACAGTAATAAAATCACATGATGTCACAGAAAACAATATTGTTTCAGCAAATGACTATTTAAAAAGGATAAAGAGGTGAATTTGATCCCTTCCAATTTCTTGTGTGGGTGTGTATCTAGTATGTCTTGATTGGGTAATAGTAAATCTTTCGAATTGTTTTCCGTCGTGTTTTCCGGACACTGAAAGACGCCAGCTGCCTTTATTCTGTGGGTCGTAAAAATCTACTAATACGGGAAATGGTTTTCTTACGGTCCTCATAAAATACCTATCGCTAGCTGCCAATAATAAAATCACTCTTTGAATGATAAAAAGGTTCTGTCTTATTTAAACGAAGTGTTACGCCAACCAAAGTATAATATAATCTTATTTAAAGTCAGAAGACATCCTCTTACATTTACAGGCCATTTCAAAATACCTACTCTAAAATCACGCTTAAATGTTTAGTCAAAATGGAATGAAAGTAAAACTTATAAAAAAAACAATTTGAAAAAAAAAAAATTGTAGGAAACTGTGACGAAAGTCTTATTTTATGAGTGACGCTTTACGTTCTTTAATGTACCAACAGCAAGTTGATGATAAACGATTTTTAGTAGGTAAGTGTACTTCGGAAGGTCAAGTTGACATCTCATCGTAATTGTCCGCGGACACTTCACTTCACGAAATAATTCATTTCCATAAACGTTTCACAAGTAGGTCAACCATTACAAATTGTTTAAGTGGAAGGGGCAGGTTTGAGCGACACTTTTTGACAGATATATTTGTGAACGCAAAACACCCGCATTTGAGTGACTTGTAAATTCAAAGTTTGTGGATGAATTCTTGTTTAAGTATTTAAAGCTCTGGGGGGTTAAAAAGGCCGTTCGAGCATTTCTGCTCGCAACTCATAAAGTGCATTTATTTCATGAATTGGTTAGCATTTTCACCAAAATATGATAGAATGGCTCAAATTGATCCGTTTTACCAATGCTGAACAATCCATGAATTTAATGCACTTTATGAATTGCTAGCAGAATTGCTCGAAGCAGCCTTTTTAAACCCCCAGGGGGGTTAAAATTTAGGAAAATAAAATATAGGATCTGTATTATTCGTTTATTACGCCCAACATGCAACACCGCCATGTTTTTGATTGCTTTCTTATCAAAAGCTTTAAACTTTGTTTTATTTTATAGCAAAATGTGCTATCTAGGATCTATTTCACAACATTGCTCGTAGTTAACCAAATTGAACTATTTCCTCGTAACTACACGAGTTATGAGAGTGGGCGAACTTCTAACCATTTACAAAGTTGGTGTGGAACTGAGTTCACCATTTAAACTTCCACATGTAATTTATTCACTCGGATTTTAGAGTGTTAATGATGTTATATTATTTAAACACAGATGAAAGATTAGAGATTAACCTCCCTCATGCATATTTGACCACTTTGACCAGTAATCTTAAATTAGCTAAAACGCATATTAAATCTGTTGCTTTCTCATTTCCTTGCCATATGTGTAAGTAACAAGAAAAAAAATATTTAAATCTAATTATATTAAATTTTCAAGTTTTTATGAATAAGACGTATTATATATATATTTACGTATAAATTAAATATTTAATTTTTTTGAAAAAAGTTAAAACCAAACAGTTGTTATTGATGTGACACTTGTTATTTTTGAAACTTATTGTTTTCTAGTTTTTATTAAACACAGAAAAAAATATAGACACATTCATATTATTTGTATTCGCTGCTAAAGGATCAAAGTCAGTATTAAGTTCACTAGTTGCTCAAGAACAACATGACTTGAATTAATAAGTTCATTAATTTAAGTCAACCAAATAACACGAAATCTTACACCAATACATCAATACCAATACAATATCACCATATCTTGATTTCGAACTATGGAATCTTCGGTACAAAGTTAACGAGAACTTATCAATTTAATCATAATTTAGGCAACATTGAATTGTTATACCTACAACATAAAAAATACAGAACCAAATCGCCATAAACACTTTACTAATGTATAATTAGCTAATTTTGAAATTCATTTTACAATCATTTTAATCCTTCATTTGGATGTTTGCGTTCGTGAATGTAGGTTTGTTTATTCTGTGGTTTATTCAGCCTCTCATTTGAATACGTAATAATACAATACAAATTATAAATGAGAACAAGTTTACAGCAGATTGTCTGTTTTGCACACAACAACCAGAGCCTGCTATCAAATAACGCAGCGAGGGAAGTACTTTAGAACTTCGCTTGCTTTAAATTCAGTGATATCACAGTAATCCCATTCATTCGAAAGCTGGTTGCCGGCCTTCAGTCTTTTTTACAGAATCTGCATCTAGCACACACCATTCCAGTCAGCTAGCATACTAGCAAAATTCAGAGAGCTCTATTGTTGAACTTCCGATCAAAACGAGGGGAGGTATAATTTTTACTGTGTATATTTTTTGTATTATAAGTACTTGTTTGTTTTGGGAGAAGTAGGCAAATATTTTTTTGTAAAGATGCCTTTATAATTAGTATTGTAAAATATGTTTCAAGAAAATTTGTTAATTTTCCGTAATATCTTTATAAAGTGATTTTTCTATAAAAGGTGAGTTAGAAAAATATTCAATGTTTGTGTGTAACAATTCATTGTTTAAAGCATCTTTCTAAACGTTACTGAGACTGGTATTTAGCTCAGTTTTTATCACATTGTAAATCATTAAGTTGACACCAATTTTTATTTTATTATCTACTAATCTTTGCTCACATACGAGTAAAAAATGACAGTCATGTAATTTGATCGTGGTTACGATAAAGAAATAATTCTGTTTTATGTCCAAAGTGTATGAGTGTTGCTCTTGTATGTTATATAATTACTGACATAACAATAAAAGTAAATGTAATTGTTATGGTGAATTTCTCTCAAAGAAAAAACCATGAAGCCTACTCTAATGTTTCTCTTGTTCACTGCCTATGACACATACGCTTTACATGCATCTGGGTGGTTATTCGCGATGAACCAACAAAATATAATGCAGCAATATTGTTGCACCGCGCGCGCATAAGTATAACATAGGTAACATACGTGAGTACAAAAGTATTTCGTGTATGGTACTTGAAAAATCTAGTATTTTCATTAAAACCCCATTGTGTTGATTTTCATAAAAAAACAATAACTTGAATACGGAAACATTCCAATACCCATTCCTTACTTATTTTATTCATACGTCTATGCATTGATAGCATATTACTGAATGGATTTTTTTAGATTTTGTTGTACAGGTTTCAGTGATCACCGACAATTACAGTTCGTTTGTTCATTCGATATAATATTTACTTTCATGCCTTCAGTCATATTTTACATTTTAACTACAGAATCGTTGAATCGTAAGTAAGCGTTTCTAAAATTTAAATTTACTATCTGAAACTTTAGATCCCTAATAAGCCAAGATTTAATTAACCTCCGGTAAATCTTACAAAATAATAAGAGCTATATTTAAGGTGACCCATAAACTCAGAATTCGCCTGCTTTTCTACCTAGTCGTAAACTTTTTATGTTTCAATAATAAATAATATACCTATAGGTATGTACTATAACTACTTTTTATAGGTATTGTAGTACACGTCAATGTGCACACTACATAGAACTGCACTTTACCTCATCGTTGTAGGTATTTAATGGCATATCAAAGTTACGTAGGTACGTATGGTAAGTATAAATACAATTGCAATTAGTATCTCACACAACACGTCCCGGCTTTGCACGGGTGTACTGAAACTATGCTTTATCTTACGTTGTGTAGAGTGCTGTGAACTTTATTCCTATATAGCTAATGGAGGCAACCCATACCTAAACTTTTCATGGACGCTGTATTAGCCGGAATAATTTCCCAGGTCTTAACTAAACTATAGTTCAGTTTAATCCCCCTGTCTTATTAATATGCGAGGAGTTAACTATAACGTTTTCCTCACGATGTTTTTCTTCATCAGTTAAGTATAATCATATTCGGAAAATCCTATTGTTTTCAGTTTGATTGTTTGAATTATTGCTGCATTTCATAAAAATGAAGTTTATGGGCTATTTCTTATAAACTAACAGAAATAGCTAGTAGTAGAATGTGTTTCAAATATGTAACAAAAACAGATCTTATTTATTTTTAAACCTATCAAAACTATCTTGAGTTGTACTAGACATGTTAACACACGCGCACTATATTATGTGTAGGTATAATTGAAACCATTAAAATGTATAAAATTATAATAATATCTACGTTTATAGGTATCGAAGATAATTATCGATTCGTATATATTTATGAAGTTATTAATAACCACGTGCACCTTGACATTAACCAAGACGTGTTGATTTTGCAGGTTCGCCAAAGCAATAATTCTGTACATAAATCCGTTATTATGGTTTCAGTAATTTATTGCGCGGTAAATGTTACTTTGTTATTCTTTTACCTACGTTTCGGCGGTTGATTTCTGTATTAAGCTTATTTTAATAACCAGCCGTGCTGTAATTAATAATTATTTTATGGAGGCAACATTTAATTAACAAATATTCTTAGTATTGGCCTACCTCTACGAGAATGAGATTTCATTTCGTTCTTGAACTTTATGAAAGAACTGAGAAATTAGATTAAATTTTAGAAAATAAAGCCCTATCACATTATAAAATCACAACCGACATTTTTGTTACTTTGTACAAACAAACAATATAGGTTCCTCGATACAAATTAATATAGTTCTCCTATCATGATTTAATTGTACGAACGGCATGGTGTTTACATAAACAATACGTGAAATGTTTTGTTTATGTTATCTGTTTTTACGTCTCCTTGACGCTCACTTATTCCTGCTGAGATAGGTACAAGATTTCGGTCTTTCTGTACATTTACTTCTTAAATTTATCATGTCTTTAAAATCTCTATCTATAAATGTAAGTCAACAATTTCGAGAAAAGATAGTGAGAAAGAGGCACTTAACGAGCTGTATACATCCGATTCAGTTTATATGCGGTTAGAACTATTTTAAACGAATTTTATAGTTTAAGGGTATTTTATCAATAAACATAAACAATCTGCATCTGGGTACTGATAGTTACCAGAGCACATAACCTTATTAAAAGTTCAGTTGAGTTTTACCCGAGCCTTAACCTAAATCTATCACTATTGCTTCAACTTCAAAACACGCTACTCTACATATTAAATTGTTTGAGTGCGCATACCTATAGAACAGAGTCAACTAAACTTCCCTTTATGATAGTTTGAAAGTTGTTTCTGAACATTCCTCTCTCAGGCCTTTTCAAGTCATGTTGATACTATTCCAGTTGCTAGGAGATCATTCAATGTCTTAATAAAATAGAATCTGGCAATATAATTACTTAAACAATCAATTTGAATGCAGGAGCATGCATATGGACGCGTTTAACTTAATAGCCTCAAGTGAATTCAATTAATTGAATTTATTGGACCACGAATTCCAATCAAATGAAGCGAGTAGGAAGCTCCGATGCCAATTAAACAATCAAATGAATACATTTTACTATTTCTATTTGTGTTTACGACTAAAACCAGATCTTTTTAATTTGTGTGTAAATGTCTTTTTTGTTTATGTTCCTATACTTCATTTCTTGAATCGAGCTAATAGGAACAAAAATAAACGCACGTGATTGGTCGTCGAAAATAATTGTATTTCTCGTAATTGGCTAGATTGTCAAATCAATTGTCAATTGTCAAATCTAGCCAATCTAATGAATTTCGACGACCAATCCTGTGAGATAATTTTTCTTCCTATTAGTTCGCTACAAGAAATGAAGTATATAGTAGTATAGTAGATAAGGTAGTTTTACTGTTGCAGTGTTCTACGTTGGCTTAAGAGCTAGTTTTAGTGGTTCTGAAGGTTTTATTTTCCAACTGAAAATATGGACAGGACAAGTTCTTTTGGGTCTGCTAGTTTGTAAAATAAACTCACATTCGCTTCATTAACATTTCATGCGTCGCCCCGCCCATCGCCCATTGCCCATCGACGCTTTTAGCAAGCTTACTGGTATGCCTATTCTAACTTACGTGACGCTACAGAAAACCAGTGCAGCCTTTATACTACTGTAGCTACGCCGAGTTTATTAGTGACCTATTTTATTTTAATATTTAGTTACATTTATTGTATTAGGTAGTATTTTTTAATCTAAGTCATAAAAAATGATTTTCTATTCTATTCTAATGCATATTCGACCAGTAAACATAGCTAAAATGCATCTTAAATCTGTTGCTATCTCTCTTCGTTGCCATATGAGTAACAAGAAAAAAAACATTCTTTAAACCTTTATTAAATTGTCAAATCTTTATGAAACCCCTAAAGATAAAGGGGTTTATTCATAAAAACTTGACAATTTAATACAGGTTTTAAGAACGTTTTTTTCTTGTCACCCATATGTCAACGAAAAGAGATAGCAACAGATTTAATATGCGTTTTAGCTAATACAGGTTTAATACAGGTTTTAGGTCGAATATGCATAATGGGGTAAGAGTGTTATATAATGGATGATGATGTTTTCCTCTGTTAAACCTACGCCATTAACGGAAACATATCCCCCACATTATGGTGCTAAACTACAAATTTATAGCAACATCCTTTTGTTGGCTTTGTTCGTGTAATATCGTAGGATAGAATATGAAATACGCAAGTCACATTACGAGGACCTTTTCAATTCTCGATAGGATTAGGAAGCTAATGTGATATCTCCGTAATTCCATACAAGGATTCGGCCTAATACCTCCTGTAGCTTTGTAAGCTTTTGTTCGGCACCTTTTCTTTATTTACCTGGAACATCTCTTAATTAACTACCTGAATTATTACTTTGTGAATAAAGTGTAGTGTGTATATGGGAGTGGATAGGTGTTGAATTACTTACTGGATTAAGACTGTACGTTTGATCTAAGATACTTGATACTAGAAACTAGAAAATGACTTCAAAGCTCTATTGCACTGATGGCCATTTGTGCTTTTCCTCATCAATGATGAAATAACTTATCTTTGCATCGACTCACTGAGTGCACGGCTACCTAAAAAACGTAACTGATATAACTCACTTATCTTCACTCGTCAATAATTATCACAAAAGAACCCGCTGAAATAATTTAGTAACACACAATTTTATCATCATGTGTACACCGTAAGATGCGTTGAGAATAAATTATTGTTTATACCTTACCTTATCTCTATGCTATGCAATATTGCCAAGAATAATGCTTTTAGAATTTAATATCGCGCTTACGATGACTGCTTTGCAAAGCGATCATTTTCTATAGAAATATATCCATTAATTTTGATTTGCGTGCTTTCAAAAGGATGTTGTTTATTTTTGCTATTGGGTACCCTAGTTTATTTAGATCTAGATTTATGAACTTAGTATCTCAGCTCAGTTATGGTTATAAATGATCACATTAATCACTAGGTATTATTAAACATTATTGCAGTATTTGCTTTTTTTTTTACTTATACTGTTTTACAGACATGAGCATGGGTCCCGTGCATGAGCCATTTGTTAATTATGTGAAACTTAGAGATAGTTAACAGCAAGTATCTACTAATTCCAATGACCTGAAAATGACCAAACCAATTTATAACATTTTGACAACTAAAACTAATAATAAGCTTACGTTTATCCAGGCTTTAGAAAGTGAGGCTTATTCTCAACTAAAGCGGAACTATTAACTTAATCATAATTCACACCATCCGCTAAGTGTTTATGTGGGTAGGAAAGTTAAAACTTCCAAACTTTTGTTATTTATTCATCAGTCAAGGGTGCTTGGGTATTAAGGGCCCTAAATGTTTAGTGTAGCATGTACATTACATGTAATATATCACCTATAGGCGAACCGTGCTGTTCTAATATACTTATTTCAGGATTACCTCTTTACATTATTCTCATTTGCGTAATTAATCACAAAAGCCAATTAGACTTAACCGGTAGCAAGTAAGCTTTTGATTTAAATGTTCGTTAGAGTAATTGTACTAAGAGTAATAGGTTGTACTGATGATAGCTAAGCTAAAATTTAGGATTCAACTTGTAGCGTTTGTTACAGACAAACAGGCCACAAAACGTAATAATAGGTTGCAGTAACGAAATCATTTGTTGATATTTACTATGATTTTATTGACAATAGTAAATGTTACAGATTACCATGATTTGATAAGTAATTCAATAATAATTTTGAAACTATTTCGCCAGGAGTCGGTATCTCGACCTGCCTTAGGCCAGATGGTTTGATAAAATAGCTTCAGAATAGCTCAGTACAATGCACGCGGACGGGTAAAAATAAACTCATTTCATAACACGATTGTTGGGTTTTGTGTTCGTATTGTATGTAAACAAACATGCAAGTGCTTGTTATCCCGTCAAAAGTGCCCTACTCCCTATGATTGATGGATAGTTAAAAATGAGCTTTTTGTCTTGAATTTCCTCTCATATTATGTAGCTCTACTGTTATAAATTGAGTAGGTATTCACTTTTTGCACAATTTGTAACAAAATAAAATGACGAATGCAGATGTAGGTAAACAAAAACAAGGGAAAATGGTAGATGTACGAGTATATACTTTTTATAGGTATCTACCGTTTCGACTGATTTTTTTTTATTTATTTTACCTACCTATAGGTATGTATGTACAACTGAAATGCATTATTTGACTAATAAACATTATTGTTTGAATTGTTTGTAAACGATTCCCATTTTATGACATGTACTTATTTGCCAGTCAAAGTGGTTTAAGGCCCGATTAAACACGATAATACCTACTTGCAAATCTTTTTTAGTAAAACATTCCCTTATATAATGTATTCAGACAAGTAAATATAAACCTGTTTGAATGATCCATTTAATATTTGTGAGCCCTATGTATATTTACCTAGTTTAATTTAAGTCTACGCAACTACAATAATACTCTTCGCTTCTAAATAAAGATGATATACGTTGTAAAGCAATTTCATTACTCTTTTGCAGGAAGACATATTTCATCAAATTAAAGAGAGTTTATTTGCTGTCTGTAGTGCTTCGTGCACGAAGGCTTTGTGGAGATAATGTTGAGACCCGACTCGTGTTTCTTGTGTTATTTCAGCTACATTATTCCCACCCGTGTATCGCTTTTGCAATGAAGCTTTTTCAGTCAAGAAAAAAACTATAGAAGTAAGATGTAGCAAATTAGATTAAGTATCTCATGTTTGAGTGCATACAGATGTAGAACAATAAAGTTGATGGATGTAATGATGTGATGATACACAATATTTAAAAAAAAAAACAGACCATCCTACATCTCTTTTGAAGTCGGTTGAAAACTAAAGAACATTTTAGATGATGCCCCTGGGTCATTTCAAACAACTTCAACCTGTTCAAGCTAAATAATTTAATGTTTGTGTTATGGTAACCATATGATTGACAGGACATGCAAACACTTGTCCCTTGGCGAAGATCAAAACCTCTTGCGTCTCAGGCTAGCCTTCACGCATTGAGCCACACTTAACACGAACTTCACCTAAGTATATCAAAAATATTTATCCTCTAATCCATCGATTTTGGATTATAAATTTGCGAGGCAGCTCAAGTCTAACCACGTTTACATTGACTATGCGTTTTGTATTTCTTGGCTGTTGTCATTCCTTTGATCTTAGATTAAAGTCTCGACTCTCGCCAGCTACTGATCTACAAAGTAAATGAGGCAACTCATATCGACACTGTGACCGCTTCCATTTCACGAGAGATCGATCTGTGAAAACGTTATTTTTAAATGCAAGGAAGCTTGTCTCTTAAGTATCCATCTCGCATGTTTGTTGTTGTATGTCTTGTTCCGTTACATTTGACTCAGTGGGCAGTGGCAAAAGTTACTTTTTCAGCCACATTTTACGATAAAATGTGAAAAAACATATTGTGTACACAATTGGTTCTTCGTTTACTTTGCTTTTATTTTACGCATAAAATTAATCGTACGTTTTGCAAAGTTATGTCACTTATAATAGGTTCCTTGAGATATTATTTAATGGGACAGACGTTAAATATTGGAACTTCGAGTGCCTATACATTTCATAGTACGTACTAGTACTTTCTTTGTGAGGAACATAGTAACCCTTATCCCACAAAAGGTCTACTATCAACAAGTTGGTTTGAAGAACGATAGGCTGACCCCGATCGATTTGGGTCGCTGATTTCAATATCCAAAGATTTGTGGTATCTGTATTATTGCAGCGGAAAGATTGGGTTTGGGGTAGCCATAAGTAATATTTAATATTGAAAAAATATAATAGAGGAAAGGTATACAGCGAGTTTCTTTTGCTCTACCTTTAATTAAGATATCGGCAAAATTAAACTTGAACTGAGTATTTAGTTCAAAAAAGTAATGTTAAATTTAACATTGTATTTTAAGCGGTATCTCCTCATTTCCATACGTTTACTTAGACTGCACTGGAAAAAAACCTGTTTCAGTCCTACCTACATTTTCCAAAATTCTTTTATTGCTTTGCACAATAAATGTGCTAGAATTGTTTTCCATCCCATTTTTTATTCCCACAGTAATGAAAACCATTACAACAAGTGCAAATGAATTGAATGTAACGTAAAGTCAGGATGCGTTATGTTTACAAGACTAGGTTTTGCTCGCATCTCCTCCTTATTAAAGCTAATCACACAATAGTAGGTACGTACTTTTGCTGGTTGAAAACTAATATCATATTTAGTACCCCTGACATTGTTTAAACATAGGAAAGATATGAAAACCCTACAAACAAATAACAAATGAACTAACAAAACTACAACATTCGCATACGCATTTAGACAAACAAGATTGACAGAATATAACAAGACAAAGTAAGTTTAGGTATAGGTATGAGTTAAAGCCTGTGCTGGTGATAACCACGTTTTTAGTTTTTATTGATACAAACGCGACTGCGAACTAGCAGGTGAAGCCCACACAAAATAGCGCTGTAACAGTTCGTTCATAAAATTTAGTTTGCCTAGGCTCAACGTTAGCGAGTAGTAGTTTCTACTGCTGCAGTACCTAAACATTTCTAGATTATGTTTTGATGTCTCCATCATAGTAAATACTGATCGTCTATAAAGAAAGGACTATTATCCAAAACGTTTAAAGCTTGAGATAATAAAAAAGCTCTCAAAGCTGACACATAAATTTTCTTTAGGTTGGAATTTCCTCTGAACTTTTTTAGGTCAAATTTTATTTGGACACTATCCTGGGAATCGCCAATGTGTGCAAACAAAATAACTGTCCTTAAACTAAATCTCTGTAGATTAGACTAAGAAAAAGCGAGCTCTTCAATGCCAAAAGAAAACCTATTATATAGTCTGGATTTTTGATAAGGAAAAATAAATTTATTTGTGTCGAAAAAAATATCATCACCATTCTCACTCACCTATAGGTACCATTCATCAACTCTTCCATTGATATTCAGAAATACATTTTTCATATTCAATTTTACACAATAATAAACAAAAATAATGTTTGTATGTGACATAAGCATCGTTTGTAGCGCGAGTTGAATAAACAGAACTTTACCTCAGTGAGGGAAACATACTTTCACTGCAACTTCAATTCCACAAACTATTATTATTATTTTTAATACTACGTAACACCTCACTTTCAATGCTTGGCTGTAAATTATTTTGTAACAAATTCAGAGGACACTGAATCGCCTAACGAGTCAAGTGAATCTGCTCTTCTATTCTGCGACCGTGAGAAATTACGTCAACAGACGTGGTTTGAAGTTGAATTTTCCGTAAGTAATCCATCTAAATCTGTACAGCTATGCTTCAGTGGTGTATCGTATGGGTAAGTATCGAACAAAGCTTCATCATGGAAGACTGAAATCTATTCCAATTAAATCGAATTAGGGAAGCGAGAATTTAAATTTGGCAGCAGATTTAACTATTTTGCATTATCAGAAAGGCTCTTTAGTAAGTGGTTTTGGCACAAGATATTGGATGAGAAGATAATAATTTGAATATAACTTTCTTATTTTTCCCGAAAACACCCTAACTTCGTGCACAAATCTTGTTACAAACCTAAATAAAGCGCGGATTGCGTCATTTGCTAACTCCCGCTAGAGATATTGTTTCGTCTCTGCAGACACTAAACAAGAAAGTTTTGGACCGAGTTATTTATGCATGTTCCTATGACATCTCATGAGATACGCAACTAAAGTTTATACTTTATAGTGCTTAAGTTACCAAGTTTCAGCTGTGACAAGCGATAATAATAAACAGGTGAACAGTAACTTAAGTTTAAACAAATATGTTCCGACGAGAAAGGGTTGTCAGGCTATGATCCAAGTTATTTATGTTCTATATCTAATGTCTATTGCCGACATAAATATCTACCTATTATTCCCCAGTATAGCAGGAGTTAGGTACTCTGAATGTATTACCAATAATCATTAACATAATAAAAAACATTTTTTTCTAAACGAAAAGTATAACATACTAACTTAAGTGTTATTTAAATCAACGCGCAGAAGGTATATTTATTTTTTTGATATAATATTTTCAACCAAACGTATCTTTTACTTGTACTGCTTGTACCTACACTGAAGTTAATTTACTTGATAAATCTTACTTAAATTTCACAAGCAATAATACAGAACCTTAGTTTCTTTTTACGGCTGTTTGACGTAGATAAGAGGAGTTTTAGACAGCGCAGGTATACCTATATATACCTACTCAATAGTTACAAAGTCCCTTTGAAACTCGGATCAATACTCTCAGCCAAATCAGTAGATATATATAATTACAGGAGATTGGCCGCAGCCGGCCTTGGCAAGTGATTGCCTAATTATGAGGCTCATTGATAAGCCTATCAAGATTGTGAGCTTGAAGACTCAACCAAATCGGATAAACTTTGCTCCAAAAAAGTTAAGTACCTAATGGCTTCGATTGAATAAAAAAAAAACAATTGGTAAATTCATAACAAGCGCGATTGCTTCACAATTTTGTTTGTTATAAAATGAAAATGTCATGTCAGTTTCATATTGTATTGAAATTCGGGACAGCTTTGAAGTATCGAAGTTAGAATTTGAGAAACTTTTTCCATAACCGTCAGTAGGTACTCTCGTTTGTTTGAGTTTCCAGTGGACTTTACAAGTCGTTATGAATATTGGTAAGAAACTCACTGAATTCTTCAGCCATTTTGATTGCGCGCCCTATTTACCAATATCTGAAATGGCCTTCGATAAGTACCACAATAAGTCCGGCCAATGAGTAATCTTGAAAGTGATGGGAAAAACGAAAGATATTTTAAAGATGAGATAAGAAATGGAATAATTGTGGTTCCTAATGTTGGAATCAGAGAGCTGTTACAGAAATTGAGTGACAGCACCTCAACCTCCTCATAACTCCTATCTCCCGACGACCGAATTTACTTGTAAAATATTTATGTCCATTTAGACGCCAGTTCCAGGCATCTCAGATAAATCAGTAGAGGAAATGATGAATTTGAGTAGGTATAAATCACAGCCCGCTTTTTATTTGGGGCTACTTTCTTTTATCTCAACATCTGAGTTCACTGAGGCTATTTTTCTTTTTTAATTTGGGCCTTTATAAATACGGTCACCGAGCAAATTAGCATTTGTGTTGGTATGAAGAGTAAAAAATTCAAAATTGCCTTTTGAAAAGGTTTTAATTTATATTGCGATTGCGGTTGTAAGATGCTTGTAAATATAGATAGTTATGTTTTCTGGATTTGGTCATGGTCACACAGACTTAAACTAATTCCAGCTTTTGAATCGGGCCTACCTAAAAATATGAGGTCCACCAATTAAAATCAAAAGATATTATGCCTTTTTCTAAAAGAGACATAATGACGCGTAAGGTTTATCTGGAAGCTATCTCAGCACTTAAACTCACACGTAAGTGCTGCCTATATATTTTACTTGATCCACAAAGAATGGTTAGTACGTGTAAACCGCCCACGCAGCGGGTCGATGGTAATTTTATCCAAGCCACCACAAGGCGGTCCACCATAAGATTATTGTTATTGTTACATAAAAGTCCTTTAATGTAAGAACCCAAAACCTTTTCCAACATCCGTATTACTGAGCAAAACTCTGTAAATCTCAAGTGATTTCCGTAATCCCGTATTGCTCCTTTGTTGCGCGGCTCTGTAATGAAATCATTCACTATCCACTTTATTCTGCCTGGGGGTCTACTCTGCACAGCAAAAAAGGAAATTTCAGCATTAAATCGCAGGTCAGCTTAAGTTCCAACTTATGCTATCCTGCGATGATTGTCACGATGCATTGTTTTCGATTTGTAGAGTAGAGGGACTGTGTATTATCACAGATTACATAAGTACAGATGCCTCATCTCGAACATTAATTTCACTCTTATTTTTCTTCGGGCAATTTTTTGGTGTTTGATTTTTGATATACGAAACGAAAAAAAAATTATCGTACACTCGTAGAACGAAAACGTTGACCAGTTTCGAAATCAATTCGTTTGACGTGTTGCATACTTTTTAAGCTGCTCCTAGAGTGTTGTGTCAAATGGTTATCAACGAATATAAGCCGCGCAGATAGAGAATAGATCTGTAAATGGCGGCGAGTACTCATGGTACGGTTGGCAAAACAAGTTCTCAAACATCGATTTTTATTGACTTTTTTTGTTGTTGCTGGTTTTTGAACAAGACAGGCGGTACCTGCCTAGCTAAATGATTATTAGTTCTCTACAAGACACAAGAAAAGGATTTAGCTTAAAAATTTACGAATCAGACAGAGAATTTGAAGTAAATTTTCAAACAAACGTTCGTAATAAAAACTTAACGAAAATAAATAACAATCAAACGTAACGCAAACAAATAACAATCAAACTCAACAAAAACAACAATGAATATCAACGAAAACAACAAAATAACGGAACGAATTTAACGATAACTCGGAGTAGTCCATTGAAATGTTACAATTTGAGGGCCAAGTATTGCATTTGTTAGAGGACGCAATTTTATTATTGGGACATGTGTGGGGGGTCAATAGAAGCTTAACTTCAAGTTTGTGGGGTCGCCACCCTTGTTTCCCGGCCGCCATCTTGAAAATAGTGGTAAACACGATATCTCAGAAAGTATGCGTCTTACAAAAAAATTGTCAAGCTATCATTTGTAGTAAATTGTTTTGCCTACAAATGTTTCTACAACTTTTTGCCCTAAATCAAATATTTAAGAAGTTATAAGCAAAAAAGTGAGAAAATCTTTCTATTTTGCTCTATCACTTCACGCAAAAACGGCTGGACCGATTTGGTTGAAATTTGGTATGTAGATAGGTGATACCTTGGATTAACATATAGGCTACTTTTTATCCGGTTTAAGTTATTGCGCCTCGCGGTTTCACCCGCGTAAGTCCCGTTCCCGCAGGAAAATCGGGATAAAAAGTAGCCTTTATGTTAATCCAGGATATCACCTATCTACATACCAAATTTCAACCAAATCGGTCAAGCCGTTTTTGCGTGAAGTGATAGAGCAAAATAGAAAGATGTTCTCACTTTTTTGCTTATAACTTCTTAAATATTTGATTTAGGGCAAAAAGTTATAGAAACATATTTGTAGGCAAAACAATTTACTACAAATGATAGCTTGACAATTTTTTTGTAAGACGCATAGTTTCTGAGATATCGTGTTCACCACTATTTTCAAGATGGCGGCCGGGAAACAAGGGTGTCAACCCCACAAACTTGAGGTTAAGCTTCTATTGACCCCCCACACATGTCCCAATAATAAAATTGCGTCCTCTAATAAATGCAAAGCAAATGTAACATTTCAACGGACTAGAGTGCGTCAAGTAGCGTGGAAAGCGAATCCTGACTGACAATTTTTTTGTAGCGCGTACTTCACTGTGTGAGTATAGACAGTGATAGAGAGTGAGCGAGAACGCATGCGAGCGGACACCATTTTCAGATCTATTCTCTATCTGCGCGGGTTATACTTACTAATAAGCAATAACATAATAAGCAATCTTAGGATGGTCTACCTTTTCATACCGCGACTGTACCTACCTATAAACATGCAGTAGAAGTGATCAGTGTGCTAAGGGTTCACTTAATTATTGGAACGGTAACGATACCTATAAACCTGATTAAAGGTAATAAGCTAACGATAAATATTGAATCAAAGAGGAGTTCAATAGCTGACTCGACTTATTAGATACAGTCGGCAAATAAGCGAGGGTAAACAAATATCTTCTGATGAAATACTCCTATACCTAAGTGCTCGCAAGCTCTACCCTTTTTAGAGTTCCGTACCCAAAAGGTAAAAACGGGACCCTATTCCTAAGACTCCGCGGTCTGTATATCTGTCATAAATAAACCGTGATAGCTGGACTGTTGTAATTGTCAATATAACACTTTAATATACCTATCACTTTAAATACTAAAACAGTGACCCAAACGTGATTTTTTATGGTGATTTGCCTTAGCAAATAACCATAAAAATATTAATAACGACAACAACAGACGTTTGAAATATATACCGAATATTACGGAACCTTTCTTGCGCGAGTCCGACGCGCACTTGTTTTTACTTCGTGTATTTACTTAGTGAAAAGTGAGTACTTTTTGTAGAATGGGTAAGGGTTGGGTTTATAAAAAATATTTCAGCACTGCTCGTCACAACATCAAATATAATATTTTTCTGGGTAGTGTTAAGTTTACCTTACTTTCGTCGTAATACAAAACCTGAAAATAAGTAAGCTTTTAAGCTTACTTTAGTATACCTAGTACTTATGTATGTCATAGTAGTGGTACCTATACGAGTATATGTACCTATATACAAAAAAATAACAGATAATGAAATCGCCAGACATTCTACAATCAATTGAAAATACGAAAGCGGACACAATTACAAAATGAACAAGTTGATGCAAAAAATTTAAAGCTTTCTGCCGGATACTATTTCCGAACCAATATTGATACGATGTCTATCTACCATTATTTTCTATTGAAAAATGTTTTCTTATTTATCAAAACGCGCTTGACAGAAACGCTTTCAAGATTTCATCGTATCGTTCGTTGTTTTTAGAAGTAGGTAAATAACGTTTATTGCATTTGAAAAGGAGTATTGAATCCTTCTTAATAAATAGATTTTATGAACCTGAGAAAAGGCAAATTACATGTATCTGTGTTGTTTTAATCTTGTTGATCTCTAATTGATATGAGTTAGCTTGATCTATTTGAGCCAAAAAGCTGCGTATTTTTATAATAAACAAGGCAAAAAAAATGACGCAAGCGGGTTAATAAGGCCGTTTTGACTGAATGATAATTATATCATTACTGAAATTGTTAATTAGTCATTAGTAACAATTCGAAATTGTCGTCCGTCATTCATCTGTCCCACAGTTTTTCACAGAAAATATTAAAATAGCGAAAAAAAGAATAAATAGTTTTAGTTATATTTAACTAAAACTATTTATATATTTCATTCACAAGAAGTTACTCGGAGAGGAAGATTTTTCAATTAATTTAGCCGGTTTCATCAAAACAGCCTTTTAGCCTCTCTCGGTACGGTTAGTAATCAATACATCGTTATTAAGTTGTCATCTATCATTTTATTTTATCAAGTGTAGGTAAATATACCTACAGAGAAAAAGAGCGCTAAAACTGCGACCCTCATTAACAAATGGACTGCTTTTCATTATGAAATTAAATGATACTTACCAAATTTCAATATTAATATAGCCCTCGAATATCTTTATCATTCAGCCTTTTCTGAATTTAATATTTTCATCACCAGGACACCCCTTTTCCACATTTAATATTCTGAAGTACAAAAAGCCATTAATTCCATACTATAAAAAAGGTATAATGGTTCATTTCACGTTGGAAATTTTTGAATAGAATGTTTAAATCGGTATACAGATGGAAATATAAATCTTTGAGCCATGATTTGGTATGAGATTAAATTAGGTTACCTACTTTCAGTTTCGCTATCAGCAGGTAACTTTCAACCTTCTTTGAAGAGTAATAATATTTCACTATGTGCTTAATGAAAACGGAGGAAATACTAAAAGGGAAGTGAAAATTTTCCCACTAGAACGCGACAAACATAACGGTTAAAAGCGATATAGTCGTTTGTAATGGCTGACATAAAACCCGTCGCGCTTAGATGGAAAGTCTATGTTAATATTTATTACAGAGGTTATTTTTCTTCTGTTCTTTACTCAATATCGAAATAGGCTCTAACGACCCCATCAGCCTTGATTTTAACGTTGCATTGTTTTGGTTTTTCACTTGAATCACTGCGGGGATATTATACGTATGTGGGTACCTAATACATCAACGACACTGCTAAGGAATAAGTAGGTAGGTATGCAACTAAGAAGAAACATTTAGGGGGAAAATTAGACGCGTAGATACATAATCTGACAGTCAACATTTTTGCCACTTTAGGAATTTGGATTACTCACTCACTTTTTTGGCTACGAGTAGGTTTGTGTTTTGTTTGATTTTCTGTAGATAAGTAGATACTGCGCCTTTGGTTTTGATAATGCTTATCCTACTTTTAGTAAAACTTTACAATGAATCATGAGAATTACTAATCTTAGATCCGCTTTGTAAAATTAATGTCTTCTTATGTGTAGCGGTCATATTTTTTTGAAGCTAAAGCTCTCAATCTCGAATTGTTTACGTTATGAATTTGTTTTTAAGTTGACAGAGAGATCAAACTCCGATCTTGCTACACTTTTCCAATTACCAACTTTGGTAGTTAAACTTCAGCTGGATATTTTTAAAACTTCTGGAACAAGTCAAAAGTAGCGTAGACGTGTTAATGTCTTGCCAGATTGAAAAAAACACATTTACTGCGATCGGAAATCACTCAGTTTACTTTCAAATAGACAGCTGAGGTTAGTCTAGATCTTGTTTTATAAAATATGTTAGCTATTGACTAGAATGTCTTTTGAAGATATTTTTAAATGATAGGTGAATAAACTAGTAAATTCGTAACGATGAAAGAATTTTGGCAACGCTCCCATTTCCCTACATAGCATTTCTTGTGAATTATTTGAAATTAATAATAAACTATGCAATAGGCAGTATATCAGTCAGGTGAATGGACGATATCGATCGACGGTAGGATGGATGAGAAGGATAGAGGGCAGACTAGTGTGGCGTTTGATGGAGGAAGCTTATACTCAGCATGAGGCAGTTGTCTCATCGCTCCGGCGAGGAAGTGATTGAAGTACTACTACAAGACTGGAATATTTTGTTGAGATAAAGTTATCTCATAATAATCATGTAGGTGGATATTTTAGGCAATCGCAGCGTAACCGGTAATAATAATTTATGCCATGCAGACAAATTAGGGATGTAACCTATAAATATATAGCTGCAGACCATACATACCTACATACATACATACATATTACAATCAAAACATGGGGGCATAATTGGTTGCACTCTACGTAAATATTTTTTTGTATTTATTTTTTTTGTATTTATGTATTTATTTCAGTAACCTTATATTCTAACATAACATCAGTGTAAAGACCCTCTTTTAAGTATATAATACTTGTGTTAGAGAATCTTGCTCTTGCATATCTTTAAACATTTTAAAATGTAAGTTTACTACTAAGTAAGAAGTGAAGCTAAGTAACAAAAAAAAAAAAGTTTTTATAGGTATAATATTATTCTAATTAATGAACTGAGTAGTTGGTTTAATATATACGTCTATAAATATAATATAAAGTCTGCCATGAATTTGCTTGTGTGAAGGGTGCGATTGTGTTTTATGCCTGTGTGTATGTATGCGTGTGTGTGTGTTTGCGTGTGTGTGTACGCGTGTGTGTGTGTATGCGTGTGTGTGAGTGTGTGTGAGTGTGTATGTGTAGTATATCTGAGTGTGTAGCATGTATGTGCGTTAGTGTTTGTGTATTGGGGTGTGTGTGCAAGTGTGTGTGCGAGAGTTTATTTTACTTTTAGTTTAATTTAATAGTTAATTTCTAAGAGACCTTCTGTCTCCTCATAACCTTTTGTTAAAAGCCAGTTTGTAATGGTCATTTTGCAACTACGGTATCGAGTAGGGTAAATGTCTAAGGTTTTGTTTATTGTGTTATATAAACGTTCTGATTGCTTTAAGTATTGGTTGCTAGCATATGTAGTTTTAACAGTTAGTACTTTTACTGCCTTTTCTTTTCTTCTCTTCTGTTTGGTGTCCAGTACAAAATTAAGGTTCTTATGCACTCGTAATACGGTTTGTAAGATATATATTTTTCTTACTGATAGTAATCCACAAGTGGAATATAATAAATCCGTAGAGAATCTGTATGGTTTAAAGTACATAACTTTAATCAATAACCGCTGGGCTCTTTCTAGCTCTACAAATCTGTACTTAGAGGCTCCACCCCAAGCCGGGATGCAATATCTCAGAATGGATTCAACCAATGCCTTATAAATGTTAATAAGTAGGGTCTTAGGGGCAACGTGCCTTAGCGTTTTAAAAATCCAGGTTAACTTCCTAATTCTGTTGGAGAGGGCTTCGATTTGAGCATACCACGTCAACTTTTGGTCTATTACTACTCCTAGATACCTAGTAGATGTTACTTTTTGGATGATAGGACAGTTACAAGTAGTGTGATTACATAAGTCGGTTTTAAAGTTGTGTATTACTAGTTTAAATTCAGTGTCAGGTTGAGTTGTATTGTAGATAGTGTAGCACATATAGTTAGTTTTTGAGGCGTTTAGGGTAAGTAAGTTTGATTTCAACCATTGATAGATCTTGGCTAGGCCCAGCAAAGCTCCCTCACGAACTTTGCTCCAAGACTTATTGGTAAAGACAACTGCTGTATCATCAGCATAGGAGAAAATTCTCGCATTTTCTATTTTCAAGTTGCATAAGTTATTTATGTAAATGAGAAATAAAGTTGGACCTAAGACACTGCCTTGGGGAACGCCGTAAGTAATATTAGCATCTTCACTAGTGAAGTTTCCAATTTTTACTTTTTGTTTTCTACCATTTAAATAATCGCTAAATAAGGCAAGTGATGTATCACGGATGCCAATGTTCTCCAACTTTTTAATAAGAATAGGGACATGGACAGTATCAAAAGCTTTTTTCAGGTCTAGATATACCGCTAGGCATTTTTTCCTACTATCAACTTGGTCTACAATGAATGAGGTGAGTTCTGTTACTGCATCTTCAGTTGACTTACATGCTCTAAATCCATACTGTGAATCTGATAAGATATGGTATTTATCTAAGTATTTAAGTAAGCGGGAATTTAGTAATTTCTCTAATAATTTTGATATAGCCGGTAGGACAGAGATAGGCCTATAATTATTGACATCATCCATGTCCCCACTCTTATAAACTGGTGTGATTATAGATTGCTTAAGAAGGACAGGAAATATACCATTTGAAAAGCAAAGATTAGCCATATGGCTAATAATAGGAACCAAATGATTATTGGCCGCTTTTAGGAAGCTTGTAGGAATGTTGTCCCAGCCGGGGGCACTATCTGATTTAAGACTCATTAGTATATTATATACTTCTGTATGGTCAGTCTTCAAGAGCACGAAGGAATTCGATTGAGGCATAGCGTCATTGTGCAGCTGGGTTGGAGTAGACTTATCAAACAGTATTTCTTCAGCTAAGTTTTTACCTACGTTCGCGAAAAAGGTATTTATGTGATTGGCAGATTCAGTAGGAGAAGATTTTAGGTTTAACAATTTAATGTTATCTTGCTTAGAGTTGTTCATGTGAGTAATTGATTTAATATTTTTCCATAGCAATTTTGAGTTTTTCATTGACCCTGCTAACTTTTCTCTTTCATATTTTCGCTTTAGTTTTTTTATTAAGTTATTGCAATGATTACGATATCTTTTGTAAGTTATTTTTAGTATTTCATTGTAAGGGTCTAATCTGGTTTTTTTGTAAAGTTTATTTCTATTCCTAATGCATCTTAGTATACCGGTACTTATCCATGGTCTTATAATACGTTTACTGCTAGGAACATGCACTGTCCTTGTATTTTCCTCTATTGACAGTTTTATTTTATTTATTAGAAGCTCTATTACAATGTTTGGATCCTCACAGAAAAGCAGCTCAGACAGGTTTTTATCAGCCAAACTTAATACAGCCTTATCAAAATCTACAATAGTTTTAATTTTAGCACTAGTGTTAGTGCAGTCTTGGCTCGACAGATTTAGAAATATTAGGGAGTGGTCGGTAATGGTGGTATTCAAAACTGCAATTCTTGCGGAATAAATACTTTTATCGGTCTTAAGTATAAAATGATCCAAACAGGTGCTTTCTCTTGTCGGTAAATCATGTCCTGGAATCATACTATGCAAACATAGCATGTTGAGATAATCATGCCTATTATTTCTTTCATACATTGACTCATTATCTTTAGGTAAGATATTGATATTGATGTCCCCTGTTAGTATTATGTTTTTATGTAGTTTTATAACATCTAAATGTGAGTTGAGAGAGTTTGTGAAACGATCGCAATTACTATTGGATGGGGAGCGGTAGATACCGAGAATTGTAAAATTTGCTGTCTCAATTTGTAAGCACGAAGCTTGGTCTAGAAACACTTCTTTGACGTTTTTTAAAAGGAGCCCATTTCTGACGTATACGACCACTCCATCATTTTGGTTTAGTTGTCGAGTTGTTGCATATGATGTATAATTTGGTATTAATGGAATTGGTTTGTTCGAATCTAACCAGCATTCTGTCAGGATAATGATGTCAGGGTCAAAACTTAGCAAACTAAGATGAACATTAAACCCATCTAGATTCGCGTATATACTTCTAATATTCTGTGAAAAAATCGTAAAATCATCTTTTTTAACTGCTATGTTTTTTGAAAGTTCTTCAAGTTCACATTGGACAGCTTGGGCGGTTACAATACGATCTATCTCATTCAAAGTGGAAAGAGAGCTATCCATTATAAGGTCCAAAAGAAAGTCTGCAGGCGTTATTAAGATCGGGCTTTATGTTAATATTTTTTATTTTTTTACTCAGGTTTAATTTAATTGTATTTTTTCGTTCGATAAAAAAGTGTGAGTGAAAATAGTTGTGTGCACTTGTGACTTGCGTGTGAAAGAGTGTGTGTGTGAAAGTGTGTATTTCGCAAATTTGCGGTAAGACTTGAACATGCAAAAACATAGAAAAAAGAAAATATAGTTTACCTATAACTAACTCAACTAAAAAGGAATAGATCCTGATTTCATATAGTCATTTCTCCTGGAGAAGTTGTTGCACCTGGGCTTCGGTTCTGATGGTTATAATTGGCGTATTTTCATCTTTTCGGACATATACTTTTCCATACGCTGTCCAGCAAAACTTATACTGCTTTGACTTGGCAAGATCGCGTGCCAAGAAATGTAGGCGAGAGCCTTTAGGTGTCAGTTGCTCTGCGACGTAGATCGGCGTGTCCTCCGATGTACGGAAGCCAAGGTGCAGGGCTCGCAGTTTTGTTTTGTGTTTTATGTTAAAAGTTTTGCTCAACTTCAAGAAATCAGTCTTTAAGATGGTAGATGAGGTTTCTACTATTATCGGGGTATTTTGTGACCCGTCTTTTTTTCCTCTTACACGATAAATATCCTTAATATCATCCTTTCGCATGTCGCCGCCGATATTTTTTGATAGGCTCATTACCATTCCAATTAAGTCTTCTTTCGTTTCAGAAGTTTTTTTCGGGACATTTTTGATTTCAAAATTTGTTTTCCGACTTCCTATCTGCAGGTCCTCAATTCTATTCTCCAGGGTTACGATATATTTTTTATCCTCCTGAATCTTGCCTTCAAGCTGCTCAATTTTCTTTTTGTACTCTTCATTTTGAGTAGTAAGTAGTGCAACAGATGACTGAATGCTAACGTTGCTCTGCTGAATTTCCGTAAGCATTTTTCGGAGTTCTTGATCTTGATTACGTATCATGGATTTTATTTCATCTTTGAAAGTACTTAATTCCGAGTTATATTCCGTTGTTTTCTTTCTCTTGTAGCGGAGAAACGCTTTTTGTGGCGTTTTTTCAAGATCTATTTCCGGATCGGATACTGATCTATCAGCGTCAGTCATTTTGCTACTTATTTATACAATAAGCAGTGTAATTACAGGCAAGATAGTTGTGTAGCAGTTAAAGTCAATCAAAGTGATACAGATCGTAGCACTCAGCCAATGCAGTCCACGCGTAGACGCTGCTTACCGCTCGTAGCCAATTCGTAGCACAGTAGATAAGCGTAGCACGTTTATATGCGCCCGGTAATTTCGTCGCCTCCGCTCATGTACTGTTGGCGCAGTCAGATCACCGACGGACCGCAGTGCCAGCGACACCCAGTTCAAAACCAGGTAAGATGCAAAAAGTGCGGTCAAGCGCGCACTCACCCGCTCTGTATGGGGCCCTCCGGAGACCGAGGGCGAAGCTCCAAGTAGATCCAACAGCAACGAAGGTTAGGGCGAAGCACCACAAGTCGAATTAATTACAGAGAGCGCGTCGGCGACACGTCCGTATACCTTGAAAGCCGGGAGGCAAGAGAGAGAAATATAAAATCATAGACAATATTTGTAACTCTAAATGCACAGGTTTTCAATTAATTGGGTTTTATATCAATTAGTAGTAGAGACTATGGTCGCCTGGCTCGAAGCCAGCTAACAGAACAACGCTCGCCTTGACTCATTCGCCGTTAATTGGCTTACTTTTTTGGAGGCAATAAAAATTGGTGTAAAAGTGCACAGCTTTGTTTACAAGCATATGGATTACGAAACGTGTTAAAATAGACGGGTATTTTCATGCTGGGAAAAGAAATCTGTGATCTTTTCGGGTCGATGAAATGCGTTTCTTGTATCCAAGACGCGAAATTCAGGCGATGGTTGTCCAAATCATGGTTCAAATGTTCTTGAAATACCTACCTACTGATCATTTGTGGTGACAAATCTTAACAAACATATATGCCACTTACTTTTAATAAGGTAAGTTCCACGCGAGCGAAGCCGCAGGCGAATAAGATTGTGAACGAATAATTTATAACCTAATTCTGATAAGAAGCGATTTGATTTCAGTAATAGAGTTAGGCAAGAATATTTTTATTCGCAAATGTTGAATGGAGCTAATGAACTATGAATTCAGGTTAAAGTTTTCCGATCAATGGTCTTGGATAATTTTAGGTCTAATGCAAAATACTATTTTTTCTATCAAAGACATTGTGTATTTTTAAATGAATATTTTAAATATATTCATTTATTTTAAATAATAAATATTCTTATAACATGAATATTTGCGTTAAAACGTTATAATTTGTTAGAGACTTCTAAATAAATTCCAGATGAAATTGGCAATGGAATATGCCAGCATATTAATGAGCCACCTACTTAGTAATGGGTTAATTTATTTCATACGATTTATTAACCCTTATCTCAATCTTACGCCACATTTAAACCGGTACGATAGTTTAGCTTTTAGTTGTCACTGTCATTAAAGTATGAATCAGGAAATCAAAGAAATTTGTAAACAGTTCCGTAAATGAAAGTGTTATTTTAATGAAGGTAAGTAGATTATAATAATCAATGCTAAACAATGGCGCGTGCTTGAATTTGTGACTCTTACTAGGTATTCGTACATTTTAGACATTGTTAAATTTTCAGATCTTAGGTAAGTATTTTTAAAAACTATGTAAGTATGAAAATGTCGTTGGATTAGTTTGAGTAATTATAAGGCAACCCAACCATTTTAAAAATGAAAAAAATGCGAACTTATTACCCACTCTCATAAAATGTTTTAGTAGGTTTTTAATAATGTTTTATATTAGGGTCTTGTTAAAGCAGTTTTACTTATAAGACGCCAGATTTAAGGACTTCACACACAGCAGCTATAATATATATTACGGTATATTACATCCCGGGATATATAGCTGTATATTATCGTAAGCTATCACACACAGAACAGATATCTGCTGTAATATATCTTTTGCACGGACGTAGCTATAGCTTTCCTAAGGGGGGGGGTCCGAGGCATCAAAGTCCCCCCCCCCTCTCGCCTCTTTTTTCTTCTATTACTTGTAGAAATGGCGCGAGCGGAGCGAACAAAATATTTTTAGTTAAAAGCAGCGTATTTATTCGGTTCTTATTCTGCAAAAAAAGACGCGAGCAGAGCGAGCAAATTTTCTTTTGACTTATAAACATAATTTTTGGAAGATAAAAGCATTGTGTCACTTTGTTTTATTGAGGGCCGGTTTTTATTCTGGTAAAAACGACAAGAGCAAAGCGAGCAAATGTTTTTTAGTTAAAAGTAGAAGTTCGGTCCCCCTGGACCCCCCCCCCCCCCTCCCTAGATACGTCCAGTTCATTTCATTGACATACGCCATTTGATTGGGTATATTTCTGTTTTTACCCACATGTTCTACCCACTCACCTTTTTTTTTGTTTCTCCCCAAATTATGTCGGTTTTTCAACCAACTTCAAAAATATGATTTTTTTTTGTCGTTTATACCCAAAATGTGTTTTATTTTCTACCCGCAATCAAAATAATTGATTTTATACAGTCAGACAAACAATTTGTAGATAAAATTACAAAACTTTGACAGTTAACTGTTTAAAATTACTTACTTACCTGCCTACGGCTACCAGTTTTGAACAACATACCTACCTAAGAAATTATTATTATGGCTAAGATACAAGCTTTTCCTAGTATGTTTTAACTATAATTAATACAAAATTATAATATTTATATACACATTTTTATAAAACATCTATAATATTTTTCTTTAGTTTTTGTGATATATATATGTATATAATATTTAGGTGTATATTTTACTGTATAATTATTTATGTTGTTATTTGATTAAAACATTTTAAAATGCCATTATTTTTTATTTCAACTGAACATTTTTGCCGTATTTTGTTACTTAAGTCATTTTTGTTCTGAGTGAAAATGAACGAAAATGAAAAATAGCAGTGGGTATAAACGGCAAAAATTATTATAACTTTGTGCTTTTGGGAAGAAACTGTGGGTAAAAACAGAAATGCACCCACGATTGACGCGCTCTCCAGCTAAAGTGTTATAAAAGGTGTTCTTATTTATTCATACTCATACACGGAAAGTACGCACGAAGTTGCCGGATCATGGGTTCAAAGCAACATTATCCGTCCCTAGGGAAAATAAATAATACTTTCCTGCCCTAGGAATAGTAGAATACTATCATCATCATCTCATCATATCACCCTTATCCCACTACGTGGATAGTTACGGAGAAAGTTACGCAACCTTCGAAGTGAACTAAAAGAAGCAAACAACCTTCGGCTCACTGAACCAAGCTGCGGCTTCCAGGACATACAGCTGTCCATAACCACTCCTAAGTTTCTAACATTGTTAGAAAAAGGAACAACAACATTATCAAATTCTATTTTAGGTAATGATAGCCAGTTAATTTTAGATATTGTACGGGAACTGCCCAGAACTATAGCTTGAGTCTTAAGAGGATTAACTTTCTATGTGCAAGTATTAATTACTTATATTAATTATCCATGATTTCACGACACGTCCGCTCTTCGGAGGCTCTGGATGGGGACAGCAGTGTAAGCAATAATTCCCACATGTTCTTCCGAAGAACGACTTGCTTTGTGCTTTAGGTAAGAATGAAATAAAAGTATAAAATAATCATCAAATTTTTGAACATCCTGTACGAAGTGAAATATACTGAAATATATTGAGATATACTGAGATATATATTTTCGTATAGCTCAGTATCTTAAGATACGAAGATATGAAAATATATATTATAGCTGCTGTGTGTGGTCTCCTGACGATTTCTATAGAAAGATGTATTGAGATATATCGTGCTATAAGATATATCTTCATATTATAGCTGCTGTGTGTGGTGTCCTTTAGAGTTGTCTATTGAGAAGAACCGTCTACCTAATCCCTAATGACATGTCACTGTGCGGTTTGCGAGCGTTGACCGGAAGATTCGACGACTGACGTGATAAATGAACGGCGCTTCACATGTTTATTTTAGAAACCAAATTAATTTATAAACAAACTATGTTTTTATTGGAAATATATTTTTAGAAACCGAAGATTGTTGAATTGTATAAATCATAAAAAGCTGTGTATTTTATAGCACTGAAGGTTACATTAAGATACACACATTATGTTGAGTAATTATAAGTAAGTTTAATTTATAGCCATCATGGGTAACCAATTTCATAGCAAAAAATTTGAATAGAAAGAAGAAAAAAAGTAAGTTAAAAAGTAGCGTCTTAAAAATACTTACTTGAGAAGACGACGGCTTAAAATACTGTAGGTAGGTACTTAATTGAAGGATAACCTATGTACTTACTAAGAAACATTAAAAGGGAATGATACCGTAAATCGAGCAACGGGAGGTATTTTGGACACATTTTACAAACCTGTGAAAGCTCTCTGAAAATTCTCATCAGTCACAATCAATGTTTTAGAAAATATGCTTCATCGTGATGATGGTTGCGCCGATGGTGAATTGAAGAAATGAATAATTTGTTTAAAACATCGTTTGAAGGATTCGTTATATCACGTTGAGAAAAACGGAGATTTAATGAGACTCCGATATCGGCAGGAAACAAGAAATGATTTATTGAATTTGTTATTTAGGTTACATTTTGACGTTATTTAATATATAATAAGGCTGATACACAAAGTCTAAGGTCTGCTTTGGAAGGAAATTTTACAATTGTAAAATTTCTTGGTTCAATAAAATTGATTTAAATCATCTTTCCGTAATGAAAATGGTTAATGAGACAGAGGTTCATTGTGAATCGCTGACATTATCAGGACATTTTATAATTGCAAATACGCTGACGTTGCCTAACGAGACTCATTCAGGGCATCGATCGCCCAAATGAGAGCTCGTTGATGAATGTAGTACCTCACTAAGTGCCCGGTCTCGAATTCTGCGGGCAGCGGGGCGGCGGCGGCGCGGGTAACGAGCGGGTAACGAGCGGGCAAGGAGCGGGCACTGACAGTCACCATTGCCAACTATGAAACTTCATAGCTAGTTCTAGCACTTTTTATACCCCCATCAGCAACTATTTCAATAAAATTGTAGCTAGACGATTGATCAATTTTTCTAGCAACTTTCCACTAAATCAACCATTCAAGCAAATTATTTAAAAAAAAGACGTCAATGATTTTTTTATATTTTGATTTAAACTATTTCTAAATCAAAATCTAAATCTAAATCATTTATTTGCTTTGAATATGGTAATTTACATACAGGTGTTAAAATTTCATTAGGTATATAGTTCATAATATTCAGGTATTTGTCATAATTTTATAACATGCAAATATTATATTGTTAAAATAGTTTATATCAATTTAGTTACGTATTTATGTATTAGGTACCTAATTTATTATTAAAACATTCATGTCAAAAAATTTCAAAACAATCATAAAAAAACATATTTTGAACTGCAAAAACAAATAAACACTTTTTACATAAGTACCTAATATATAACCGACCACAAGTACTTATACAACAAATCTAGACGTGATGATGATGATGATGATTGATATGGTTATCTGGAAACTTTTTGCAAAAGATATAGCTACTAAGATGATGGTACAGTTGGCAAGACGGACAGATTACGCGGCGTAGTGTTGTACCTATTCATGGTTCAGGGGATCGAGCGAGACTGAATTGAATCCATACAATTTATTTTTTTATTTTTGCTTAAATGAGAGAGTTATTGTTCATCTGTACGTGAATACTTAATGAACCAAACAAATTGTTCACACGAAAAACATACAAATGAAAAACGTAAATCAAAATTGTTGTAATTAAAATGGTTTTAGTTTCGATCTCTTTTTAATTTATCTCTTTTTAATAGTTATAATAGTAATAATAGTTACATTTCTAAGTACTTAGGTACTTTATCAAAAATATCGAACCAGGAATAGAAAATGAGATTTGGTATAACTATCCGCACAACACTACACAATGATGACGCGCGGACTGTCAGTGCCCGCTCGTCTCCCGCTGGTCGCCCGCTCGTCGCCCGCTCGTCGCCCGCTCATTGCCCGCTCATTGCCCGCTCGTCGCCCGCTCCCGCCCCGCTGCCCGCAGAATTCGAGACCGGGGCCTAAGTCATTGATTAATGATATTACAATGTTTCCAGTGTAAAGTTACTAGCATTTTTTCCGAATTAACTGGAACAGTTGCAATGGGCATTGGGCATCTAAGTTAAGGAGTAAATTTTTTAGATATTTTTTACAGGATTCCCAAGATTCAAGATCTGTCGAACAGACAGGATATTGTTCAGTTTGTTTCGATTCGAGATACATTTCGCCTTATCATAAATAATGAAAGCGAAGATGATTCAGATGAAATTTTTTTTTTGGAAATAAATTGTTATTTTAAGTGGTTTTCTTTCATCATTTGTGTAATCATTCTTATTAATTACTCAAACACGGTTAAATTCCTCGCATGTAAGAAAGAGTAATTCAGGCATAAGACTTACAATAAGTCTTTAAAATTTACTATGATTTCGAAATATTCTAATGTCCTATGAATCATCATTTAGTTCATCACAGTTACTATAAAGTTTACGTTTTAAGTTAAGTTAAGTTACTATAAACTATAAAGTTTCTAAGACAGTTATAAGCAGGGCCAGACAGGGCCGGACTGAATCGGAAGGGCCCGTGTGGCGTAGTCGAGGCCCGGGCCTGGATAATGGTAGATGGATTTCTACCGGAAAGTAAGGTCCACAAATAATTAATTACCATTCCTACCACGCTAGCCAGACCCCAAGGAGACCCGCTCAGGCTTATATTTCCGATGGTAGCCTATCCCATCTACCATTATCTTAGTTCGCCACGAACTATGCAAACCGGGCCATTCTCCCATCTATAATTAAAACCGAAAACGATACATCGTGCGTGATAATAATCGCAGGTCAGCTTTTAAAAAATTAAAAAAATTAAAAAATTATTTTCGTAGTAACTGCAACATTTTGTTTAGAACAGTCTAATTTATAGATAAACGTGTTTGATTAAAGATAAACAGAAGACACCGCAGTTTGGCCGAAATCCAAGTTTACCTGGCCATTTGTCTAATATTTTAGTACCTGTTAGCTGCTACTGTTATGGGTATGTATGTAGGTAAGCTGTTTAAAATAGGTATTAATTTATTTAATTCTCATTAATCCATCGATTTAGTCGGGTGATTGAGTTTAGAAAGTTCGTAAATTTATATCGTAAGTAGTACCTATAGGTATACCGACCGACAGACATAACAGCCTGTTCAGCAAAGAAACATATACCTACATCTGTGGAAAATCTAATCTACAATAACAAGAATATCTTATACTAATGTTTGTTTGGAGGTAATATCGAAAACTATTCGATTTCAAAAAATCTTTCACCGATGTGTAGAATGGACTGTCGGGATGGTTATAATGGCTATATTTTATCCCAGCAGTTTCATTAGTACACCCGTGCAAAGCCGGAACGTGCTACTAGTGTAAAATATAAGTGCACTTACGTTGTTAGTAGCCCGCTGCTTGCGGGAACAATCTAGCGCAGCCGGCCACTACCGGCCATCTGCCGACGGTCACTTTACACAACACTATCAATCACCAATCACAGCACTAAATAATAATAAAATATGAGTAATACAATACAAAAAAATATAAAGGTAAATAAAACTTAGTAAAATTATTACGCGCTTTTAAAGTTCATAAAATAATTTAAATGGAAAACGTAGTGATGACCTAGAGAAGGTATTAACAGTGGCATTTAGAATTACATTCGCATGTATCGATCTAGATTAGCGATAATGTTATCATTGATAAGTTCAGGTTGGTCCGGACATCGAGTCCTTGCTATGATTGCGGATTCCAAGCCCAGTCGACCGAAAAAAAGGAACAGTTTCCTTTGAATCGATTCTTGGTGTGAATCAAAGTTCTTGAGAAGCGCGTGTTAGCGCGGGTGTGGTTCGCCAATATCATTTATTTAACACGTTTGGAAAAAGATACTGAATTTACGAATATTTTATCACATCACCTCTTATTTAATAAGAACGAGCTGAATTTACGGATATTTTATCACATCACCCCTTATTTAATAAGAACGAGCAACGTAACAATTCTGGGCGTAATTTAGCTTTGTGATTCGATGTTTCTTTTTTGCTTTGTGTTTCGACTTATGAAACGTGGTCGCGAAAGTTATCACTTTACTAATTAAAAAACCTCAACAGCTCATTTCAAAGTTAATAATTTAATGAAATAATAATTTGTGACATGAGACAGATTACAATGAAGATAAGCTTTAGTTAAGTTAAAATAACGTTTAACTGAATCCATTGAAAATTAGGTTAAGAATCAGAGCTTTCCTCTAACCAATTTACGAGGAGAAACACTCAAATAGAACTAAACCCGCTGGTTGAGCCAGAAAGGGTTCTTTTGTGTAAATGTAAATAAAGTGACCAGCAAATCGAGAGATCCCTTGGAAATGGACACGTTCTGTAACGATTTCCTGGATAGCAGGATAATATTAGGTACATTTATAATAGGTATGTATGTACACATCTAGGTATTCCTAGGTTCCATCTATGTATAACATTAGTGTATATAAAACTTTTCTTTATAAAATACCTTAGAAGGTAAGGAATTTTGTAGGCCTAACATGTGCACCGTGTCGAGACGACAAATAAAATATCTCAATGTAAAACTGCTCTTATGTGCTATGCTAGAGCAAGGGGTCTACTCTGCAAATCAAAAAACTAAATTTCGGCTTCAAATCGCAGGTCACTTTATGTTCGTAGAAACTGAATTCGGAAGGTCAACCAACATTAGCTGACCTGCGATGATTGTCACGATGCACCTTTTTCTGTTTGTAGAGTAGACGGGCAGGAGAGACAACTTTGTCGACGACGCAAAGGTTTGCCGTGTTGCACTGTTAAGCCCGCAGGACATAATTGAATAGTAAAGCTCCACGGCCCCGAACTGTCAAATTTCGGAAAACCCTTGTCCGATAGTAATTATATTTAGGGCAGCATCTGGTTTATTGTAAGCAATCATGCTTATCTACTGAACAACTGGCACACCTGATGAAGGTACCATAGGTTAATTAAACATGGCGGGATGTGGGGAAACTTTCGTCCCAACTGCCTATCAAATTAAATACATATTGTTACGCAAATATTAGACGGCTTCCTACTGAACCCGTAAAGTCAAATATACCCTTAATTATAGAAACAAACAATTTAGGAATTTAAACTTTATAGGACCAACAAATAAAGGACATTCTATGAATCGTAACTTAGTTGAACCCGAACTTTGAAAGCGTCAGCTGATGTTTTTTTTAGATCTAAAGAAGGTCTAAAATATAATTCAACAACAAATTTTAAATTATTCTAGACGAAGTTCCATTCAAAAGGTTATTATTCAAATTTCATTCAGCTATTCAGAACCGTGAATTATTATGCCAATGGAGTGTTTATATTAGGGCGTATGTAAATATTATCTAGAAGGCAAGTAGGTGAGATATTTTCATTAAATAGCGCATAATCAGAGAATAGTTAATCATCTACATACCTATAACAAATATAAAGACGTTTTCTAAAGAACAAATCTTTGTTTTAAATAAATCTACACTCACCTTTTCAAATAACTAGCTTTTCAGTTGAAAACAAAATCAAACCAACTTATATCATGAGATGAAAAAAAATTCAAACAATAAAACAAATACGAGGAAAGTGCATTAAACTTCTCGGTTTTAAAACGGCGCGATTTTCAAATTCACACGTGTTTTGGAGAAAAAAGTCGAGATCGCGAGTCACGGCGTCAACGCGCTGACACGGACTGCCAGGGACGGCCGGGCGGGCGGACAGTGCTGCCAGCTATGTCTACCTTTTTTCAGTAGATTTCGCTGAAAAGTGGCGAGGTCGAATGATTCAAGAGAACAAAATATTTATTTTACCTAATGATTAATCCTAATCCTAGTCGGTAATCATAAAATGTGATTTTGGAAACAAAAACAATTCTTAAAAATAAAAAACTGGTAATGATTGACCCAAAAACTGTAGATAACTTGAAAATAATTGTGTTAACTTAAAGATACATATTTAGACATTCTAATAAAACACATGTATGACTACTTACGTGAAATAATCGTCGATATAGTCGCAGACAATGTTTCGAGTCGATTCATCTCGAGAGCATCCATTTACGAGTACCTACTTATGTATAGGGAGGGATATTGGGATTTGTGTTTTCTTCACTGCTCGCGAACGTGTCTCACACTAAACTATTGATAATTCATTAAAACGCCACGCTTCCTATTGATTTTTCCTTAACCAAAAATATACATAAATAATAGGTACTAGTGGTTAAGGAAAAAACATAACTATTTTATAACTTGTACTTACTCAACAAAATCTCTAAATACTTATATAAAGAAATACTCTTGGACATTCCATACAGTGTTAACTACTCCCTAGCCGGGTATTAACCAGATAACTGATTCGATATTCTTTTTTAAATACTTATTATGCATGTTTGAGAGACATGTCACGAGTAACTTTCAAATATTAAAAAAATTACCTAAAATTTAGCTAGATCTAGCAAAAAGATGCTCAGTTGGCAATAGCTGCCAGGGCGAGGACGGGCGGGCGCGGGCGGCGCAACAGATACGCCACAGGTTGGCCAGCCCGGGCCACCCGCCCCTGGTCCAATTTACATCCTTATTATCATCTCATCACTACCTACCAAGCCTTGAAGAGCTAGTAGAAGCTAGCAAGAGGTTCTTCATTGAAGCAATTTGAACACAATTAGGATGGGCGACCGAATGTGGCATTCATAAAACGCTTGTACTTCAGAGGGCTTAAATTGTGAACTTCTACTCTTACGGCGTTAAGCCATGACGGACTTCGGGCGGTCTGAGACTCTTTTACTAGATTTAGCCACTAGTTCATATGGTCAACATTTAATACGCAAGAAAAAAAACATATAGAAAACATATAACATATATATAGCCTACTAATCCCAAAAAAAAACTAAAAAAATACTAATGAGTCATTGTTGAGTAGTTTAATAAAAATATCGCCAAAACTATAGATTGTCCTAGATAGGTTGCAACGATCCTGTGTGCTGTGCTGAATCAACACAGTGCATTTTTCAAACCCGTTCCGAAAAACTGTGTGCACGACCCATAGGGGTCTCCACAACAAGAGTAAAGTAAGTAAGCAGGTCGGTTTCATCTGATTTTCGGAGTTTCCATTTATTTCACGGGGTCAAAGTTTTTATCATCATTCGCAGACCCACTTCGCGTTGTTCCCAGAGTACTCCATTCTTTTGTTAAAATTTATTTAAACCTATACCTATGTTTCACCCACTTCCATAGTTCTTCCATCTTCATTAAGAGATGTGTGCTTATTCCCAATACTCAAACGCTAATTAAATATTTAAGGTCGTATTAACCATTATGAAACTTATTTTTTGACAAATCGAATCGTCATAGATAAGCACCACTTACTTTAATTAGCATTTCAGTATTCGGGCGCTAGTCTGGTACATTAAGCCCACGACACTCACAACGTTGTCTACCCAATGAGGTTTACGACGTGTCGGTCGGCCACTTTTTAACATCTAACCCAAAAAACTGTGGTGTTTAAGTTTGCCCGCTATGCTTGTCTGAGTCTGAGTGCATGATCGTGTATCTTTTTTTTTTTTTACTTCGAGAAATGCCTTATGCATTCCCTCCTACCGCGGGGCAGTGAGAGGGATATGTGGGACTCGCACCCACTAAAACTCAAAGGGGTCCTCGGCCCGGAAAAGGGCTCCACCTCTGGTGGGGCTTAAATGCCCCCCACCTCCTTCTCTCGGAGAGAGAGAGGCGCGCGGAATGATCGTGTATCTACTATGGCAACGCAGCTCTTAGGTAGACCGATTTGAATGCAGCTTTTTCATTTAAAATCCGGTTGATAATCAAGATTTATCAATGTATATTTTTTCTTAAAGCTTTAAAAAGGCTCTTAACGGTAATGGATTTAAATACATTAACAAAGTTCATTAGCCATTTCGTAATCCTTTTTCAGACCTTTTCTTTTAAATTAAAGTGCGACTCAAAATGTCAGACCCTTTATTCATACGTAAGCTTCTCAAATGTAACAGGTTTTATGCTTTTATTTGCTGGACGGCATAAAATTCAGTACAATAAACCCTTGTAAGGCACTCTGCTCGGCTCAGGCATCTCGGTGAGTGTTTGCGGCTCCAGCCGATAAAGGCTCTCCACAAGATTGTGCTCGTATCGATTTCCATTACCAAAACACAGTAATGGACCCAATACCCGACGTTAAGAGCATTAATACTGACAAATCCAGAGTTATTCGAGTAAAAAAACCTCTTAAACACCCACACAATATTGTATATCTATTGAAATTCGGCTAAAGTCAGCACGCAGTAGGTTTGAACGCTCGATTGCAGATCTTTGAAAATGTGGCAATGGAACTGTCTTAGCTCAATAAAAATGTTAGTCGTTTTTTAGGACCTACATTTCATCACGACTGTATTTCCTATAAGTACTGGATCGGTAGACTTGCTTAAAAAAATTGAATGATATCTTTTCAAACTTTCAAATTATTGTAGGTACTAAAGACTGAAGAACCACTGAAAAATGCTTGGTAGAGTTTTATTTTCATTTTTTAATCAAGCTGCAGCATCATCTATGTTGTTGATAAGTCCCTTCAATATTTAGATTACCCTACAGTACATAGCATTGCACGTTAAATACACTTAAAGCAAGAAATTACGAATTAGCTATAGAATCTGCTAAAAGGTGCTAAGCTCTTCCTCATTTAGCACCCATCAAATTACTCGTACCTACGCGAAATGAGGTTACTAGGTAAGACTGAGATTGCATCCAGTAATCATCTAAATATCCCTCATCTTCACAGCATTACCAACACTGTTGTGTAGTAGATAAAGCTCATAATAGCATGTATTTCCATCATTTCCAAAGTTTGTATAGGGTTTTGGTTCATACCATTAATCACTGCATTGTTACTACCACAATGCCATCCGACTCCGGATTACTCTCTTTCGCGACAGTTCAAGTACAGTTCTCGGATAAAGAAACCGCACATTGTGTATGAGACAAATTGGTTAATTTGGCTTTTAGGGAACTTAATGAGAGCTTTGTATGAAACGGTTTTAGAATTGTGCGACCATTGTCGGTCTTTCGACGTGCCTCTATCTACTATTGGTACAGTATACATCCTCATAGTATATCCACATAGTACCTTTCCTACACCTAAGGCATATATTCGCGATCCTGTTTGATCTTGTAACATCTCATTGTCAGGTAAAGTTACTGTTGGTAATTATTTTCTGAGAGCTCGTTCGTTCTTTAGTATAAGCACAGATTACATAAGTACAGATACCGTATCTTGAACATTGAAATCACTCCAAAAATCAAACACCAAAAATAGCCCGAAGAAAAATAGGAGTGATTTCAGTGTTCGAGATGAAGTACCTACCAGTGGTGCAAGTTCTGAGAGCTTAAAAAGTGCAAATGTGGCAAGAATGGCGATTGTAAATTAACAAACGAAAATTAATTCTTGACCCACCCCGTATTATAAGGAATTTTGAAAAGTTTTCTCCGACAAACAATTTGCCGGCAACATTTACAGCAATAGCCGGGAACTTGAACATTTTCTGATTTATATTGCTGCCGTTAAAAATAATCTTTGTCATATTTTCCGAATGGGTGGTTAAATGAGGTTCTTTGTTCTGAATTATCGAATTCGGAACCTGTTCAATGTTACGTGAAAATAGGACAAAGTCCAATGTGTTTCAGCATTTGTAGGTTTCTGTCTTTACCTGTTCATCTGCGGATAAGTTCATTGCACTCGGAGGGTTGTACTTAAGGCTTGAAAGTATGGTGAAAAAGAATGTTGACTGTGGTCGGTACACCAAGATATTGTAGGTCCTTACTGTAGAGTGATAACTAAGAGAATAGTACCTAAGAATTGATATGTTTATTGTTTGATTTTCTATCTAAATACACGTTTCCCTAAGAAGAATGAAGAGGAATGCTATCATGGTATTATAGGCGTTCACTCGGGCTATTGTTAGAAATTTATTGCAAACGCATGCATTATCCTACTATTATAAATGTGAAAGTTTGTGAGAGAGAATGTTTGTTATTCTTTCACGCAAAAACGGCTGGACAGATTTGGTTGAAATTTGGTATGTAGATAGGTGATAGCCTGGATTAACACATAGGCTACTTGTTATTCCGGTATTCCCGCGGGAACGGGACTTACGCGGGTGAAACCGCGGGGCGCAGCTAGTACAATATATATATATTGAATGAATTCGTAAATTCCTGTGCCAAATACATTTACTTAAATGTAAATTTTCAGTAAGAAATCGAATTAAAAATAATCATAGTACAGCATCCTGTAATCTCCGGTCCATTTTACTCTCGTGGCTACAACCAGAGAGTTTTCCACATTGCACGAAGCTTGTGTTATGTTCTTTTCCATATAGAGACGTAGAACTATTGCTGCAAACAGTACTTAATTATTGCTGCTGCAGCATGGTTCGAATGCAAAGCTGATTGATGAAAGATTTCCGATGTAAGAAAATTTACATGTCTGACTGACCGACTTGTAATTATACGAGTATGACAAGTCTCGTATTACGTTTTTAAATAAAATAATTATTCTCTAGAATTTTGCGTCATCTAGACCCAATCTTAGCACTCAATACTTGTGTTATAGCAACCTGATAAGAGATGATGACTTGACTGGGGACAGGGATATATATAATATCTTATGTGACCGTAAAATTGTTTATTTGATTATAATCTAACGAGATAACGAGATGCGAGATTGTAATCTGGAACATAATTGCTCACATTATCCATCTCGTGTCTTCTACAGTCAATGTTTTCAGGTTGTTGTAAAAGAACATACTTCTTTAATTATATTTAAAGTAGGTTTGGTGAAAACCTATAAGCTCTAATACTGCTAAAAAATATCTAATTTACCTTCAATATTGCGCCTTTTTACATTTCGTCTTTTAATAGTATCTTGCATTACGTAACATAAAACTTGTCGACTGTCAGCCTTGGAACCACCAAGGATAAATGTGTTTAACTAACCTAAATAAGTACAATTAGCAATCGTTGTGCAAGTCACCCATGATGTCTCTTCTCTTCCGTAAAGTGAACTCAGGTGCTACATCTGTAATAAGCTCAGCTATAAGTAGATGCCTTTCAATAGGTAGGTAAGAAAAGTACCTATCTATAGAGACGCTTTGAGCACTCCAACGAGTTTGATCTATTTACGCAGCGTGGCTGAAACGTATCAAATAATATGATACCTACACGAGTAAGGGGCACGTGTAACACACAATAATGAGTAACAAACACATTTTCATAGTAATAATATTCTATGCTACTGTTTTTTATTGAACTTCTGACTCTCTGACTGTGATTCTGATTTCGTGTCGGCGAACTCCCAAACAATTAGATTATTTTCTAACTTTTAAATGAGTTTGTGGTTTGAGTAATTTTTGTTGGTGCGAAAAAGGGTGAAGTCAACCCCTGAAAAGGGCAGTCCCCGATGAAACCATTCTTATATTTCATACTCGTACCGGGTGCAAAGCGTGGGACGAAAATCTTAATATTTCGTTCGTTGCCCCGACGGGCTAGACATCTTGTCCTTATCTCCGTTTTCCTCACTATCAGGTGTCGAGCGTGTCTGGGATATAAGAATTATTATATATCAACGTACAGTCAATTCAGAGGTTCCGATACAATGTTTCTACAGTATACACAGGTGTTTACTTTGAGTTTATATTAAAAAATAATCTGAAATAATTTTCACGATTGTATTCCCAAGGACATTTTTTATTTATTATTTCAACAAGTGTTCATAATTAAATAAGTTGTATTCTCCAGATTCAAATAAGATGTTCACTAAGTAGGTACTCAAATTCATTTAGCTTTGTAAATAACAACTTTCGATTGACTTTCATTAGGTCACAGACTATTAAATAGTAACTTTGATTGGGTTAGCTCGATACTGTCGGTACTGTGTGTCTTATCGGAAATATTCTGGCTTGAAAATCAATTCAAGATTTTCCGCTTTTTTGTTCGTCAATCAGGCGAAACCTGTAAACGGATTTGAAAAGGGTATCCCTCGGTTTTCCTTTTCCGCTGATGTGTTTACGTAGCTTCAATATGTTTTTGCTGAGCTTCATATATTTCCATTAGATAGCCATTAGGAAACAATTTACTGTAACTCTGACTTTCATAAATCGTAACATTTTTTAATTATATTTTTGTTTGTAGAGGAGGTACTTACCTACCTATGTTTTTCTCACTCTTATATTTTATCATATTGCTATACAGAAAAGTGAGACGACTTAGCCTTATACGAAGTTGAAGTGATCCTTGCTTGAGGTCCTACAAAATAAATGTTTTTTCCTTTCGAGATTAGAATATACGGCTTCTGAAGGAACCTAGTTTATTTACAACAAGGTAGAGCGAGGTAGGGTGTGGTCAGGGACTGTAAGCTATAAAGTTTCACGTAAACAGGGATTTTACAACCAAACCTACGATAGAATATTCAATATTCGCAGGAAATAACAATGGAATGCAATAATCGTTTACCACCTGCCAACGGGGAGTTAACTTAAAATCAATATGGAGGGTAATTCTCTCTTCCTCCCAAACTATAACTTTTATGCAGGGCCATAATCAGGTTTTATGTTTGTGGGTACGTTCTCAATGGGTTATCTTATTTATCTTTGTTTTTTAATGCTTTTTTACCAATGCTTCAGGATGAGACATCATAAGATAAATACCTACAGTGGGCGTTAGGCGTATTATCAGTTTTAGAGGGGTTGTTATTAAATATCCTCCTAATAAGTACCTAAGCAAGTACATATTTACAATGTCATACATTATTAGTTCTTACAAGTTACCGGGGCGGTGTTGCACTCTATTGTCATACATATTGTAATACTTGACTCGGTATCGAAGATTAGTACCTATTCAATGCTACGGTAAACTAGTGATAGTTCCCCAGAACTGTTATTTCATACAAAGTTTAGTAAAACGGATGAATCATACATTTAAATAGTCTCTGGATTTAGCCCTGTCTACTACTACATAGTATTATTTTTTCTGTGCTACTACTACGTCGTAATTAGTTTTATAGACAACAAATAACTTGATACCAATAAAATATATTCCAGTAACAATGAGCATAGATCCGAAATTAATGAACCGATTACGAAGTTCAGAGTAGTTTGAGATGAAAAAGCTACTATTGCGTAGTTTATCGTTCTCTCGACCCCAAATATATAGGCAGTTAGCAAAATAACAATAGTTGGTACCTAACCTACCCATTTCATTTCTGCCCACACGTAGACCCACTCGTATAGGTACCTACTTTTGTGCGCAAATAGGTAGTTTGAAAAAACCAACAATGCTGAAGCTGTTATCCTACATTAAAATATTATTTAACACAGAGAATGGAATACCTCATATACCTATTTTAAACCTCCCACTTATACCTACTAAGTTAAAACGTAAGATTAAAAAAATCTATCATGAATTTATGATTGACTTGCAACTCGGGATAATCGAATGAAATAGGGTGGCCGATAGATACCTTTAAATAAAATTACAAAAGCTATCGTCTCGACCGTCCCGTACCACAGATTTAGTAATAGGTAGGTACAGATGTTGAGATAAGATCGAGTTATAAGAATTTATTACGAAGATTTGTACCAATCTGCGCGTAATTTGTTTAAAACTTTTCAGTTATATTGGCGCTCGCCTCGGGAACAATTCAAAGTCGATCAATCAGTAGCTACGGAGCTTCACAGAAAAGTAATAAAATGGAATGTTTATCGAACCAGAAAATTGTTGGATCATTCCTCTTCTGGACAATTTAACGAGCAACAAAGCAATAGCTTATATCTAGTTTTTATAACTTACTCTTATTTATTCTGAGGTTAACCTAAAAGTTAGGAGTTGTCGTAGCACGTTCTACGAGATTATAAGGTTCGTAGCGTACCTCTACGAATTTTATAAGGTTCGTAGCGTACCTCTACGAATTTTATAAGGTTCGTAGCGTACCTCTACGAATCGTTAGCTCGCTGATACAATGGAGGGTATGTTGTGGATAAAAAATGAAAAAAGTATTTATATTTTCATTTTCATTTTATTCGTTAGTCACCAAATCAGTTTACAAATAAACTTTAGATCAAAATAGGTATCTCTAGACACCTATGAACTTAAACAATAAAGTTATAAAAAAATGCTTGTTTTATGACAATAGTTAGGCCAATGAGAAGGGCGTTTTCGAACATTTGGTTGTGAGTTAACCCACACACAATAAATGGTTTCATTGTTTATTTCACGACTTAATTTGACTTATTTTTTGTCACGTGTCGTTGGCGTACAAGGACAGTATTTGACTGTAGTACAGTCCACACAAAATAGCTCAGTAAAAGGCAGTGTTCAAAAAACGTGGTGAGCTCACGCTCTAAAATATTCAACAAAAACATGAAATTTACGGATTGAAGAGATTTGTAACCATGGCGACACAAATACACATTGATTTTACAGCCATCCATGTCTTGAATACATAAACTTGGCAAATATTAGCCTGCGTTATATTCGATGTTTATAACTGCAAACTTTATAATATTTTACGTACATTTTGCAATGTGGGAATTTACTTTCGATTTGTAAAAAATATTTGACCAATGCTCAAATTCGTAAAGCTTAGACCAACTATATCGTCTCTTGGTATAAAAACAACAAGCAAGAAACACCAGCAAAATCAACATCATTATAAGATTATACTTCAGTTTGATTTATAATGAACAGGGCAGTTTCAGTGTAGCATTCTTCCGAATTTGTGATTTCACATTTGTTTGCACACACATCTTAACATCTAAACAATATTTACCTAAAAAGATCGCTAGTTGATGTAAATTATATTCATGAAACGTATTGTAGGTATAATTTTATAGTTAATTTTGTAAAATACGATAAATTTCCGCAAGGAGAAATAAATAATTGTCTATGAATGATTTGACTAAATAGTAATAAAATTAATTAGTAAACTCTTCAATTACGATTTGATGACTAATATGAAACTTTACAAATACGTGTAATCAGAGTGCAATTAATTACCTAATAATTTATAATACATGGTATTAACAATTTAATTTGTACCATTCAGTGTCACTAAGTATTGTCTCAATAGTGAGCAAGTCCTTGCGTGGCAGAATAAATGTGCAACAAAACATATACAACATAGACAGAAATAGTTATACCTACTTTAGTATGGTTTCTATGGTGTTACTCTGCTGAATGATTATTATCGCCTGATCCAGATTTGAAATAAACACTGGCATTTCAAAATAAAACTATTGCCATAAACAAAGCAAATAAAATGTTACCACTCTAATCACTTCGACACTATGGAAGGAACATTAAAATCACTAAGGAAATAATACTAAAATACTAAAATACTTCTACACAAACAAAAACCTATTTTAATAGGTGCTAAAAATAGCAGTACCCGTCAGTTATGTTGCAGATATTGAACTAGTGCCTACAGAGTAAGTAAACACTGCGTTTTACTAGAGACTAAATGCTTTCTTATCTACACTTCAGCCAAAACCAACATGCCAGGATTATAAACAAACTGTCTAAACTATCAACTGTCGTGTTGAAGGGCTACTGTATTCCCAAAAGGCGGTAGATATATGCTTTCAGGTATTTTTGGAATCTTTATAGATCATTCAAATCATTATCATTCATGCAATCTTGAAAGGCTCGTTGTGACTGGAAAAGTGGATGGGAAAAGGCCTCGTGGGCGCCCTATACGTTGGTCAGACCAGATCCGCACCGCTCTTGACACATCCATGCACAACGCCCTCCACACTGCCGAAGACAGAAATAGATGGAGGAACATCATTAGAAGGAAACTGATTCTTAAGGGTGGTCACGACCCTCAGCATTGAGGAGAACGACTAAAGGAGGAGGAGGATAGATCATTTGAAAATACTAATGAGGTAGTCAAAAGCATGTGCACACATTTGGTACATGTCCACATTTTGCAGAGAGTTGTCATTAATCCCCAATAATTGAGTTATATAAGTATGTATTAAAAAACAACAGAAAGTTCGCTAATTTTAGGTTAAGTATTGACTGTTTGTTTATAACTACGGCACGTCCGATTTGGCTGTAGTTTATGTGCACTAGAACTACTTTGGTTGATGAATGCTAATTTCCACATCCGCAAATATAACTGACGCGACTGTATCACTCATTGAAACATTCTAAACATTTCCATTTACAAACAAACTTAGTTGAAATATATGGCATGCTCACATATCCAAATCGAATATGAGATCGTTTTTGAACATAACTTCTAAATATTGGCCTTTATTTAACTTATCTGGGTTATAGAGATCTGTTTTATGCTGTATATTTTCGCAGGTAATGCGATCTTTCTTTTCTTCCGACTCCCATATACCTGCTTCGGGCTTTTTAGCGTCGCCATTGACAATGTTGAGGAAGGACTGTGTTCCATTGTTTTCTGTAGGGGTAACAAAGGCTCTGTCATCTGGGGTGTTTTTGAAATCCGTATCAGCGTCGGAGGTATCCGCAAGTCCGCTGTCACGTCTCTGCTTTAACGCTGGTTTCTTAGGCTTCGTATTCTGAAGAATAGAGAAAAAATACTTTATTATGATTATACACTCGCCCGCGGCTTCGTTCATAAATACCTACTTAGATAAAAAGTAGTCTATTGGTTAGTCTAAAGATTTGTCATTGTCCTTTTGCAACGAGGAGATAGCAACAGATTTAATATCGCTTTTAGCTACATAGGTTTACTGGTCCAATATGCACAAGGGGGGTATGTGTTTTAATTTGCAAAGATTCATACACATAAGTTCAATACTTTTGCATGAACGGGTAAGAAACATCTTCAACCTTACATTAAGTATAATATTAGTAGGACTATAGGTACTCACAACACACTCACACATGGCTGCAGATAAATAGTTCTAAGGCGTTCTTCATAACTACTATTTACCTTTATATAGGTATGTTTTGTACTAAGTACAAAAACATAGCAAGGTCAACGATGTTTTTACATCGTCTTGCATGATTAAATTTAACAAAAATGTTTACTAATAACGGAACCTTCGACAAATCTTCCGCTTTCAAAAATAAGCGTTAGTTTTCGGTCAATTGAACATTTGCCAAGAAACATCAACAAAATCAATAGATTTGGTCCTTAACGTAGCGAATTTGTTTAGAAATAATAGGTAAGTATTTCAATTTTATAAATTGCTTGTTATCAATGTCCTTGAATTACATACTAAGCATAGTGGCCTTAGGTAAAGATTATAGTGTGTGCTGTTATAGTAGGCATGTACGGTCACATCATTACGTAAGCAGGGAAGGTCAAATTTGTTGTGTTTCATACGATCGATGATTGTTAATAGAGTGACTATTATGGCTATAAGATCTGGTTAATGTATTTTGCAAATAAATTTTTGATTTGATTCTTCAACAAAATGTGACTTACAAAAGACTTTATGTCCATATACCAATTAAAAGATTAGTGGCGGTTAGAATAAGTTTGCTTAGCAAACAAATCCTACATTTTAATACAGTTAAAGGCATTCACTTTCCAGATGAAAATTGAAAATTCTCGATTTCTTATCGAACTTGCATAATGCATAGAGTAGAGCTACTAAACTTGAATGCTTTCAAGATAAACGAATATTTAGATTTCACACAACAAAAAGTGGATAAATAAGATAAACCTGCCTAGGTGGCAAAAATAAATAAATTAATAGAAACCAACTTGAATTTGGTAGGTAATAGCAATTTCTATCACTTTCAAGGAGTGTGTCTGAAATCCTGGTTAGATCCTCAATTTTTTTATGGGACCACCTGGAATAGGTACTTAGGCAGGGACCTATGCTCTTTTAAAAAAACATTTGGGTTTATTATTGACGAAAAAGGTAAACATAAAAAAATACCCCAACACATACGAGCTACTGCTGGATAGAGATCCATTGCTGAACATAAGCCTAATTCCCTGGCCGCCAAACACTTCTGCTTTGGTCCTTTTGCATCCAGGTCCTACCCCTGTACGGCAACTATGTCTTCCATCCATCTGGCAGATGGTTTGCCTAAACTTCTAGTGAAAAAACTTGACTTACCGGAATAGAAGTGAGAACGTCATCCTCAGCTTCGCTTTCACTCTTCCGTCTATCTTGATTGCGCTTTTTACTCTTCTTGCGTTGATTTTTCTTCTTCTGACCTTCAATGGATGAGTTATACCTGAAATCACAAACGATATTTAGTAATGGCTATTACGGGTATTGGAATGATAACTATAGATAGATAAGAGATAACTAGAAGGCGTAGGTACTTTGGAATCAAGAAAAGGAGAATCTTGTAAGTGCAGGTAATTACTATGAAATTAAGTCAATGTTAAATGTACCGCTATTATCTTAGCCGACCTGTAATTTCAGTAGGTACACTTAACTCATTCCCGGTCTATGCTGATAAGCACGGCAATTCAATTAATCGGCGGGAAAATGACAACAGAGGCCCTACCATCAGTTTACTGTAGTATTGATACTATCCTCGATACCGAGTCAAGTATCGCAAAATATATGAGAATCCAGCGCAGCGCCGCCCCCGGTAACTTGCATGAACTAATAATTTCATACATTTGAAATACTTGACTCGTTAGCGAGGATAGTTAACTATACAACTCGAAAACTCATCGTAAATTAGCAAACAATGATAGTGTAGAAAACAGGTAATATGATTTTTTGTTTTGAAAATTAAGTTGTTTGTTCAAATTGTTATCATTGTTTTCATAACAAGTGAAAATGCGTAAGAGATAACAAAGTCATGACGTGATGATTGAAATTATCAGAGATTATCTATAGAATAGTCTAGAATCAAGTATTTTAGCAGTTACATTATTTGTGTCTAATAGAAGTTTTTCTTGTATTGACCTTGTTATTTAATTTTAAAGTTGTTTTTTCAAGTGAAAGCGAGGTTCTTATTTGGAGCAAAACCATTTTAGGGACGAAAGACTAAAGCTGCACTGGGTATTTCAATTAATTGTATCAAAATATTCCTCGGAAACATTACCCGGCAGCAGACTGTCATTGAAGCTACTGCGAGATAACCCACATTGATAAGTTATCAACACAATATTACACAAAATTCTTACCTATAAAATTGTTTTGAAATAACATCATTAAACCTAACAGTCTTTTTCAAACTAGATTCTTCAGGGTTACAGTCGGAACTGATGTAGTCCATTGATGAGGCAATATCCCCAGCACTTGACTCGGAGAAGCTTCTCATGGAGATGGGTTTCCGGAGAATGCTCTTAGCGTTATGATCGCTGTTGGATTCTGTCCAGACAATATCCTTCTCATCAGTTGGAGAGTCATCATCTTCATCATACTCCTCATCATGGTTAGAGGATACCATGATATTGGTATGACTTCCTATATTAGTAACTTCAACACTTGGTGTAGTTTCTTCAGGATCTGAGCATGCTGCAGTTTCTTTAGTCTTAGAGACTTGGGACGCATCAAAATATTCACTGGTCATAGACTCTTCAGTCACACCAATCTGGAATTTCTGAGGAGAGTTTCCATCAAGTTCCAGTTGTAAAATAACATTGTTGTCCCATGCTTCTCCAGTTGCATTCCCAAACTTGATGTCCTCATCAAATATGATGGCAGCAGCATAATGAACCGGCACAAAACCTGAGCCAATTGATGTGAACTTGATGTATATTTTGTTTGCAACATTTTTAACTTGAACAGAGTCAGGTTCTGTGTTTTTCACATGGAAGGTGAATGCTACTATATCATCAAGTATGTTATGAGTGTACGGGGGAAGAATGTAGCCTAAAGAGCCATCAAGGAAGGTGTTATCCTCAATAGGTTTTGAAGTCTCATTAGGTTTTTCATCAGGTTTGTTATCAATTGATGTTGAAGACAGTTCCACAATCAAGTTCGAGCATTCTTCATCACTTTGTGAGCAATACTCTTCACTATCCAGACCACTATCTACTCTCATTAAGTTATCACTGGTCAAGCTTTTTCTGATCACTGGTAAAGTCACAATGAGTTTTGATTTAGACTTGTCGAACTTAGCATGTCCGCACTCATCATTCACTGAGTAAGGCAGAGGGATTTGAAGTTTGTACTTTGCAGGCTTTTCAGAGATCAGACTAAGATGCTTTTCTTGAACATCTAGAATACAATCACTGGTGGAAGAGAGCAGAGGAAGGTTTATTTCTATGACAAGGTGGCTTGGAATAGCAGAATGTTGCTTACTATCCCTGTGGTAGGTAAACTCCTGAAAGTCAACATTCTTCTGCTGTTTTATCACATACTTTGGTATGGTATAACCTTCTTCAGAGTTGTGTGAGAATTCAGCTGATTTTTTATTTGTTTTTCGAGGCTTTGGTTTGTGTGTAGCCTGCTCCTTGTTAGTATTCTCTGAATAATTCTTCTGCGGATACAGTTTCTCCATCATCTCTTGGGATAAGTGTTCGCATTCTTCTTCAGACGGCGGCTTGTAGTCAGGATCTTCTTTCCGTATGACCGCCGGTGTAACCATTCCCTTGTATAGTGACTTGGGAAAGCGGGAATTATTGTTATCCAAGTGGATATTGTAAGCATTCTGTAATCCATCAAACGCGGTCTTGTTTACAATTTCTCTGAATTGTTTGTTGGCATCGGCCATGCGCACCGTGTCGGGGTGGAAAACTACGTCGTAAATAACGCAGCGCTGTCTTTTACTATCGAAGTCTTCCCGCGGCGGGGTGAGCGAATACGGAATGTTCCAGTTCATGCCCTTCTTCCCATTTACCTCCTGGACCTGATACGAGGGCTTGCCGACATTCTCGTTGCTGCAAATGTTTATAAACGCTTTTCTGTCGCCTGCGACGCTTGTTTTTATAACATAACCCCCTTTCGGATTTATAAATGTTACGTCGTAGCCACGTTCTTTCTCAAGCTGGACCATTTCTTTTTGATAGAGCGCTTGATTAGCCGGGTCACGTATTTCCTCGCAGTACTCGGCGAGCAAGTCTCGAAATTTCTTTTGCTTCATGGCATCTTGAATAGCTTCCAGATCAGATCTTGTAAGCTGGGTGTCTTCATCACGAGGCCGCACTCCCGTTGCCATGTTGATATAACGTGTAATCTATAATTATTTATAAAAATAAACACAAAATATTACGCATCCACAAAATAACTTCTTTCAGCTGACGAATATATACAAATGTACTCTGTGTGACGAATGAAATAGAATAAGCAGCAATGAATGAATGAAAATAAAACGGCCGGCCCCGGGCCGCCGCCGGTCCAACGGAAATGACATAACGAATGAATGAATTTGCACAGAGTAAAAATTAAGCATGATGCATGACGTGATCTTTTCTACGCATTTTTTATTGTCCATGGTCTAAAAAAGGAAGGAAGGAAGAGATCGATCTAAAATTGCAGTTTGATCATGTAAACACACCCTATTTTTTGACTTTGATTTTTCATTGACATGACAACCATGTGACTTTGACGGTTCAAAGCTTATTATTTATTTTGTTGTTTTTAGGAATTATTAAGTAGGAATTTTAGGTTAGCTTAGCTTTTATGTATTGAAGGAAGGATTGGATTTTATTTTAATAAAAAGATCAGATTCTTATTTCTCAGGAGTTTAAAATGTCTACAAATATTCGAAATTTAATGTTCCATTTATGTATACCTAAGAAATCAGCAGTAAATTCCATTAGATTGTACAGCAGATGGGCACACAGAAAACCAGGAAAAGTGAACCTTCCTTTTGAACCTACGGAAAAAGTCAGCCTTAAAAAAGAAAAAATCATAGATTTGGATCCTAGTGTTTTAAAAAAAGCTCAAGCAAAGTTTGCGAATGATGCCCAACCACAAGTTTTAAAGAATGCACAGCCACCTGTTCCTAAGACAATGAAAGTTTTGAATGCCGACAGTCGGGATGAAATCACGGATGATCGCCCTGCTCCACCTCCTTCCACCCTCGATCCTCGTAAGTCGAAGAAGATTTTAACTGAAAGAGAGGATAAGTTAAAAAAGCGCAAGTTCTATCTTAGTCAGAAAAAAGTATTTGATGATAATGGTGAAATTATCTATGAAAAGATGTTTGAAAATGATGGCAGAGTGAGGTAAGCTTACAAATATTTCAGTCCTACAGTAGTTTATAAATCATTATCATGCCTGTGACATAAGTATTAAATTTTATGTATCTACTTATTTTACACCTACATGATATTATGGTATTTTTTCAGTACTTTACTGGTCAAAATGAAGTCCAAGAAAGAGAGATTGCGCTCTGGGCAGGTGATGGTTGAAGGTTGGAGACTTATAGTAGATGGACTCGTGGCCAAGTGTATTCTAAAGTATGTTCTATTCAGCCGAAATGAGGAATTGGAGAAAATAAGATCCTTTCTACCCAAAACTGGAGTTGTATTTTTCAAAGTACCTTATAAAGAGATCCAGATGTTTTCTGATGTTGATACAGCTCCTGGCATCTTTGGTAAGTCTCAATCATACATACAATTGCTTTACCTATTTTAGTTGAATAACAATATCAAATAAATAATAACAATAGCAGTCTCAAGTGGAGATGGACGGGGCACTTAGCTAGGCGAAAAGACGGAAGATGGACTTCAGCTATTACGGAATGGTGACCCAGAGATGCACAACGACCAAGGGGTAGATAGACCACCAGCCCGATGGTCAGATGACATCGTTAACGTCGCCGGGAAAGCGTGGCAAAAGATCGCACAGGACCTAACTGATTGGCGTCATAAAGAGGAGGACTATACCCAGCAGTGGGTGCAACTGGGCTGATATGATGATGATGAACAATATCAAAAATGGAGAGTTGACATTAATGTCTACCTAGAGATTGGTATATATGTTTACCACAAAAGCAACTGCACAGAAGTAATATAAGCATTTGCCTTATTGTGGGACACCACAGGATCTGATTAATATAAATTGAAAAAAAAAATCATGAAAGAAAGAAAGCTCAAATACCTACAGCATCAATATTTGATGTAGAAAATAAGTGACCCATTTAAATTATAAGGGGCTTCTTGCACCATCTCATCATAAAAGTGATGTTACTTTTACCGTTACAAATAAGCTCATTGGTTTATATTATTATTAAGAATACCTTTAAAACATCCAGCGTAAATATTAACTTGGTAAAACTATTTTTATTTTCAGGAATCTTTGACACACCTTCAGTTGAAAATGTGAAAAGGCTAACCAATCCACTGCCTTTATATTTCATATGTGACAATATCCGAATGTCAGGAAACCTAGGTGCAATACTCAGGGCTGCAGTTGGGGCTGGGTGTGAGAAAGTACTGTTAACAAAAGGTATATAAGTACACTAAAATAATATTTTTTTATTCTGTAGTAATTAGTTGTGTACCAGGCGTTTTTTATATAATTAGCTGTGTCTGCCTTCTACCCACTAATATTAAATATATTTCTGAATACAATGAAATCTCTAATCTACAAACCATTGTTGCATCATACCAATAATCGCAGGTCGGCTTATCTCGGTAGAAACTGAATTCAGAAGATTAACCAACAAAAGTTGACCTGCATTTAGGGTAGAGTGGGGCTGACAATGATTATTAAGATTCTTAATACAATATCTGTTTCCAGGCTGTGTTGATGTGTGGGATCCTAAAGTGATCAGAAGCGCGGCTGGTGCACATTTCAGACTGCCCATCCACCACTCAATAGACTGGGAGGAAATGCCGTCTCATCTAGTACCAAACTCATCTATATTCATTGCTGATAGCAATGCAAAGGTAAACCTTGATTTTGACCGAAATTTTTATGAGTTGCTGAAAGATTTTGTTGATTGTGCTGATGTTTATATGTGGTTCGATAAGGGAGTGGGACTTTCTGTTTGTTATAAGTACAAAGAAAAGTATTGTAAATACCTATTATAACTTTATAATGGAAACTATGCTATCTTGTAGTTCTAAAACCTTAGTTGTACCTTTCCCAAGTGATCATTACTAAACCACAGAATATTTAAATCCAAAATACTAACATGAATTTGTCAGTGCTTTATGGGACATATAACTTTTCTTATAAATTGATTTAATTTCTTATTTTATTGTACCTAAAGGTTGCAGAGGAAGATTCTCAAGTTGAAGAAGAAATAGACTCACAGATACCAGTACTGCCGTACTATGGAGTAGAGTTTGCTTCACTGAAGCATATAACTCTTGTGATTGGTGGAGAGACTGAAGGGATTAGTGAGGACAGTTATGCGTAAGTTTCATTAGTTACTATAAATCAGAAGTTAGTTTTGAGCGGCAAAAGTTCTTACATTTAAATATTATAATACTTTCTTAGTTCAAACAACTCTTGCATGTTAGCTAGCTATTTGCATACAGAAAACTTGTATTCGTCCAGAAAGAATTGGTAAAGTATTTCTTGTATATATAATGTTTCCTTCAATAATCTGTGGTATGTACATATATCACAATATGTACATCAACTTATTCAACTTATAGGAACTTTAATTAATATTGAAGCATCAGCATAATTTGTCCTAAAGAAAACTACATTCCATTCTGTGATGTCTGTCATTTATTTTTATTTTAGAAACTCAAGTATTATCTTCTTACAGATTGGCAGCTCAAAAGAACGGTCTACGTCTAAACATCCCCATGCAAAAAGGGGTAGACAGCTTGAACACTGGAATGGCCACAGCTGTGATCGCCTTTGAGATTCGGAAGCAGCTTATACAAGCTTGGAGAAAAATCAGACATGATAAGCTTATCGGAGTGGCTACATAGAATAGGTATTGTTTATTGTAATTTTTAGTAGTTATGAGAGTAGAAATATAGATGTGAAGTTGAATCTTGTTTTCATGTAGCTCTAGTTGTAGTTGGTAGTTAATTTGTTACTATTATATCGGCTAAATAATTAACCGATTTTAAAAGGAAGACTTTTCTACTCAGTTTTTTAATGTGACTTTAACTCTGAGGCTCAGTATATGAAAGCTCGTCTGAAAGTTGCGGGTTCGATCTCCACTGCAACACATATGTATGTCTAATCTGCACACAGTTGTCTTGGGTGATTTCTATGTATTTTAATAACTGTATTAACAAATAGAAAATGTAAAAGCATAGGATATTAGTCATCTTGAACTATGAACTAAAGAGTGTTTCCGTTGGCAATGTGGACACTGCCTTATTCGAGATTGTGAGTGCGACGGTGCACTTTAGAAATGTTTTTTTGTTTATGTGTTGTGTAGTTTATATTCCACCGGGCTCTGAATACTGTCAGTATATGCACTTATTTAATATTTTGGAAACTATTTGTGTTAATTACAACAAAGTTTTGGTGTTAGGTGATTTTAATTTGCCTTCTGCGACTGTGGAAATACATAGTTATATGGAGTATGTGAATGCTTTCTGTGGTTTTCGGCAGGTAAATAATATATTGAATTCTAAAGACCGTATGCTAGATTTAATATTGACATCTGTGGATGACTTGGAAGTTACGTTGGCGGATGAGCATTTAGTTAATATAGACATACAACATCCACCGCTTGTAGCCTGTATGGCGATATCGGCTAACAATCGTAGTGAGGTTCATAGATCGTTCCGAGATAGGGAGCCTTTATACCATCCTCATTGGAAATTTTCTAAATGTGATTTTTCCCTATTGTATTTTAAGTTGCAATGCATGGATTGGAGTAAGTTATATGAAATCAATAATTCTGAGTCTGCCTTGTCACTTTTTTATGAAATTATGTACGAAGTAATAAATGAATGCATGCCTAGGCGACGGCCGAACTTAACTGGACACAAACATAGATCTCAACATTCTTATCCTGTTTGGTATACAGCTGAACTGATAGGTGTTATAAAAAAAAAGTGGAAGTATCACAAATTATACAAATTATCTAAATCACATTATGATTATTTAATGTTTTCTAAATATCGAACTTTAGTAAAACGTAAGCTTAGTATCATTTTTGAAGCGTATCAAGAGAGCCTACAGATTAATTTTAAAAATGATCCGAAATCTTTCTGGAATTTTATTAGATGTAAACAGCAAAACCGTAAAAAAAGTCGTGTTACCAAGGACGGGGTGGAATTGAAAGATAATGAATGTGCGCAATGTTTTGCTGCTTATTTTCACTCAGTGTACAACGAGACGAGGCCTAGGTTAGACCCAAGGGAAGCGGAGCGTACGGCTGCGGGAACAAGCGCGGATGCTGCGCGCGTGCATGTTGCTCAACTTACAATTAGCGACATGCGTGCTGCATTACGCGCACTCAAACCTAAGCTATCTGTTGGTCCGGATGGTATACCTCCTTATATTGTTAAGGACTGTCGCTTTATTTTTGAGGAGCCATTGTTACATATTTTTAACTTATGTTTGAGGGAATGTCATTATCCAGACAGGTGGAAGATTACCCGAGTCATACCGGTTCCTAAAGGGGGGGCTGGGTCGGATGTCAGTGGTTACAGGCCGATAGCCGTTCTTTCTGCGTTCTCTAAGGTTTTTGAAACTATTTTACATAAGTGTATCTATTCGCAAATTAATATTCGATTGTGTGACGAACAACATGGCTTCCGGTCGGGTCGGGGCACGGGAAGCAACTTGCTTTCGTTTGTATCTTACTTGGCGCCATCTCTAGATGCTACCGTTGGCGGGCAGGTGGACTGTGCCTATTTTGACTTCCGGAAAGCTTTTGATGCTGTGGATAATGACATACTGTTATCAAAGTTTGCTAAGGTAGGCTTTACACCGCATCTACTTAAATTCTTTGCGAGTTACCTTAGTGATAGACAGCAGTATGTTGAATATGCAGGTTATAGTTCGGACCCGTATTACACATTTTCAGGTGTGAGTCAAGGAAGTAATCTGGGACCTCTGGAATTCATCATTATGATAAATGATTTACCAGATGTCACCCAGACAGCGAAGTGTTTACTTTTTGCGGATGACCTGAAGGTATTCCTTGCTGTGGCAGACTCTGGCCATTGTGTTGAGCTTCAGCAGGATATAGATAGAGTAGACCGATGGAGTGTAGCCAATAAGCTTTACTTTAATATAGATAAGTGCTGTGTAATGAGTTATAGCCGTGCGCACGCCCCGCTGCACTTCCAGTATGAGTTGGGAGGTGCGGTGTTACCGCGGGTGTCGGCTGTGCGTGACCTGGGCTTACAAATGGTTCCTGACTTGACGTTTCGAAGGCACATTGTCAGTATTTGTAGTAAATCTTTTCGAAATTTAGGGTTTTTATTAAGGCAAAGTTCTGATATCAATAATATAGGAGTTATTAAAATTTTATACAATGCCCTAGTGCGTAGTAATTTAGAGACCAATGCTATCATATGGAATCCGCATGAAGCTAAGTACAGGCTTATGATAGAAAAAATACAAAACAAATTTACTCGATTTCTGTACTTGAAAGAGTACGGAGTTTACCCTCTTTACCCCCTCATGTACCCAAGTTTATTTGTACTGGGTATGGTGGGGTACTGTAGGCTGTCGGTGCGAAGAGACTTAGCCCTAGTGAAGTACGTAGTGAGGGTATTTCGCGGTGCCTTGCATCAGCCGGACGTGCTGGCAGCACTGCGCCTGCGTGCCCCGGATGGAGCAGTAGGCGCGCGCCGTCGCCCGGCTTTGTTAAGTGTGCTTCCATCAAGGACTAACCTTCTAAAGTTTGCACCGTTGTCTAATGCAATTCGTTTAATCAATTACCTGAATGAAAATGATGTCGATATATTTGCCCTCAACCTGCCGAAACTCATTGAGGTATCACAGTTTATTTTAGAAAATATTTAAGTAAAATTTATCTTTATTATTATCCATTATTGTACCTATTTAATTGTTCGACTAAATTATGTAAATACCTAATGTTAAGTTACGTTTTGCTATACTTTTAACACTGCCTTGGCATATACGCTGTAATAGTGTTGAAATTGTTTGAATAAATAAATAAATAAATAAATAAATAAATAAAAAATCTTTTTACCATAACACAAGCATTAAGTAGCTAGCACTAGGTGACGCTATGTGAAATGTCCAAGGATATTTATTTTCTAGCTGACCCGGCAAACTTTTTATAAGTTATTAAATTTTTTTCATAGTTTAAAAACGTTTCCTGAATTTTCATAATACAAAATCAAAATTATAGCCAAATCACTCCAGCCAGTATCGAGTTTTAGCGAGACAAGCGAACAGCGATTTATAAAAAAGAAGATTGAAACGATCGGAGCAGTTGACCACTTTTCTTAGTGCCCGGTCTCGAATTCTGCGGGCAGCGGGGCGGCGGCGGCGCGGGTAACGAGCGGGTAACGAGCGGGCAAGGAGCGGGCACTGACAGTCACCATTGCCAACTATGAAACTTCATAGCTAGTTCTAGCAATTTTTATACCCCCATCAGCAACTATTTCAATAAAATTGTAGCTAGACGATTGATCAATTTTTCTAGCAACTTTCCACTAAATCAACCATTCAAGCAAATTATTTTGAAAAAAGACGTCAATGATTTTTTATATTTTGATTTAAACTATTTCTAAATCTAAATCTAAATCTAAATCATTTATTTGCTTTGAATATATGGTAATTTACATACAGTGTTAAAATTTCATTAAATAGTTCATAATACATATTCAGGTATTTGTCATAATTTCATAACATGCAAATAATATATTGTTAAAATACTTTATATCAATTTAGCTACGTATCTATTAGGTACCTATTTATTATTAAAAACATTCATGTCAAAAAATTTCAAAACAATCACAAAAAAATACATATATTTAAAGTCAACTATTAAGCAAAAACAAATACAAAACAAATAAACACTTTTTACATAAGTACCTAATATAACCGACCACAAGTACTTATGCAACAAATCTAGACAAGTGATGATGATGATGATGATGATGATTGATATGGTTATCTGGAAACTTTTTGCAAAAGATATAGCTACTATGATGATGGCACAGTTGGCAAGACGGACAGATTACGCGGTGTAGTGTTGTACCTATTCATGGTTCAGGGGATCGAGCGAGACTGAATTGAATCCATAAAATTATTTTTGTTTAAATGTGAGAGTTATTGTTCATCTGTACGTGAATACTTAATGAACCAAACAAATTGTTCACACGAAAAACATACAAATGAAAAACGTAAATCAAAATTGTTGTAATTAAAATGGTTTTAGTTTCGATCTCTTTTTAATTTATCTCTTTTTAATAGTAATAATAGTAATAATAGTTACATTTCTAAGTACTTAGGTACTTTATCAAAAATATCGAACCAGGAATAGAAAATGAGATTTGGTATAACTATCCGCACAACACTACACAATAATGACGCACGGACTGTCAGTGCCCGCTCGTCTCCCGCTGGTCGCCCGCTCGTCGCCCGCTCGTCGCCCGCTCAGTTCTCAGCAATTGTCCTCAATTTACATAGGTAATTTGCCAACGAGCCTAATAGGTATCTGCAATTAGCAGTATGTTAGGTCCTATTGTGTCAATTTAGGTAACTCTGAAGCAACCTGTAGTGTATCCAAGTGGCAACAGCGAAGATAAAATATTTGCCCTAATCTTATATTAGAACTAACTCGGTGTTACTTGCGGGTGTTCCCGTGGGAATACCGGAATAAAAAGTACTTAACCAATGTGTTAATTAAAGATATGCTATCCGCTGGTACCACTACCAAGTTTCATTCATATCCGTTCAGCCGTTTAAAGGAGTACCAAACACACACACACAAACTTACACCTTTATGGTATTAGTGTGAAGTGTGATGGTAACTTGAAAAGTCCCGTATTTATCCGACTTATAACATTAATGATTAAAATATGGATAACTATCCACTACTTACTATTATTTTTCAACGTGTCTCCGACCGACTATTATATAAGGGTTATCTTAGGGTCTTGAATCTCAAAAAATATCTAAAAGAACGTGTCTCAGACGTGAGCCGTGATCATGTTTTGTTTTTTTTACCAACAATCACATGTGCTTTGATCCCAAAACACACCTTGTGTCGTGATAACACTACTTTTGCCTTGAAAAATTGGCCCCGTAAAAACAAACCGTTTTAAAAGACTACTAAAATAACAAAGCCTAGGTAAACTCTGTATTTGATAGAACAATTACATCGATGTTTTGATTTGAGGGTGGTTTAACCCTTCACCTCTCGGCTACATCCCTGTTAAAGGTAATTGGAGCCGCTCTGAGCTCGTAAATGCCTCCATTACCGGTTAACTACTACACGTGTAGAAGGCACAATCGAACAAAATAGAATATTCTGCAGCCAGGATTGGATTTCAAAAGAAAATTGGTTGAAAAAGAACAAATTCTTCTTTTGCTAGTGCAGTTGTAACAGAAAACAATAGGTCTACTCTTCTAGAAAATAGGTTAAATCGGTCTTAGTTGTTCAGTTTATTTGAAAATGCTCTGAACTGAACTAAGTTATTTCCGATTTAAGGCCGACTGACGCGGTGTATTGCTTTTCATTGTAAATCTTTTGTTTGAAAAAATCTTCTCTAGGTACTGAAGACTGTCTAGAATAGATGACGAGTGATAAAATAAAAATATGAAATAAAGTACTAAGTTGAAAATAACGCACCAACTAATAATGACTTAAATACGTTGCTAGATTATAAACTTGAAGTTCCTAAATGATCTCATGTAGGAAGATGATAGAAAGAAAATAATTCTACTACCTATCTATTTTAATTAACACGAAAGTATTTTTTTCTTATTTCTAAGCCATTGTGTACAAAGCCTTATTATGTTACAGCTCTTACAGCAAAAGATAAAATATCAAAGCACCAATATTATAACTCTGTTTCCATTTTCTTATTTTCCCGCTCGAATTGCTACCGTCTATTGCCTTTTGAATAAGAAAATAAAGATCAAAGTCAGAAAGCAATTATTTTTAAAGTTTCCATATCTAGAATACGTGAAATCATAAGCAGGGTACTCACCTAGCCGTATAGCATGTAATGTATCTAATACTGTATTAAGTGAGTACGTAGGCTTCTCGGGTACATAGGTGTGACTGGCACCTACGACGTACTCATCTAGCCGTGTAGCATGTAATGTATCTATCTGATGCTGAATCAAGTGAGTACGTACCTAGGTGTGGACGAGCCGTATCCGATAAGCCTATGTACCTACTTTATACAATATCAGATAGGTACATATGCTACAAGGGTAGGTGAGATGAGAACCCTGCCTTTACACTAAGAGATTTACCCTTGCGTCGATGTACGACAGACGTCACGTAAGTACTTGACACAGAATAGGTCACTAAAAGCTACGAGTACCCACGATGAAGGATCTCAAAGAACATGTAAATCGCTATTTATTATGAAGTCTAGACTTTATAGAGGCGTCATCGGATAAAACTTGTGCTTTAGATAAAGTAGTTTAAGAGCGTGTAAGCTATCTTGACCAACTCAAACATTAGATCGTGCTACGCAGAGTTGTCATTTTTGACGCACACTTCAATAACACTATAATTTTTGTAAAAGTGTGCGTGAGCTCGTGTCTAGAACGAACGGTATGAATGGTTTTGATACTTTATCTTATAAGTAATATATATGTAATATCTGTGCTTAGAGAATTTAGCCAACGATCCGTGTTAGCCAAGTGGTTTAGTACTTATCTCTATTTTTGATCAGGCATCAATAAGACCCTCGAGATCCTGCCGAAACAAATGTTTTTTTTAATTTCTTTCTTAAGACTCTGTTAAGCATGTAATGTTAACATCTGCACAATGTGAACGAACATAAGTAATAAATATGTATTTGGAGTCCAAATAGGTACTCCAAATTTTGGACATACCTAAGTAGGGTAGTTTTGACTACCCCTTAGACTTAGACATTTGTTAAAAGTTCTGATAAAATTTAGCCATACAGTCGCTCATATTAAATTTCGTTTTGTTAGATTTTGTTTTTTTTGTACTTTTACACTTATACGTTTAAGTTGTTTGTTTCATCATCTTTCTTCTGCTCTTATCCCACACTAGGTGGGGTGGGCCCAACATGCTTAATCTTCCATTCATCTCTATCATTCGTAGTTGGCGAAGTTCACTCCTCTCACATTCATATCCTCTTTCACACAATCCATCCAGTTTTCCCTCGGGCTTCTTCTACTTGTATACCCATTATTGTCCATCCACATTTCACACTCACCTCACACTCATAACTTTCTTAGTGATATGACTTTCATCCGTCCTGAGGTCACGTAGACCATACCATACTAATCTGGCATTCCTCACCTTTTCAGTCACAGGTGCCACTTTCAAGCTTCCCCTTACATTTTAATTCCTTATTTTATCCATTCGCGTTACTCCATCAACACATCCATCTAACCCTAGAAAAATAACGTTATTTTTTTGAACTGAAAAGATAAACTTGCGCCGCAGAGGCGCCGCACAATAAAATAACATTTTTATTTAAAAACTGTAAATGAATTCTTATTATTATTATTTAATTGAGTTTTTAGATAAATAAGAAGTTAATTAAAAACAATTTTTATTTTATTTTTTTATTATAAAGAAAAATATGTGCGCTTTTATAAACCCTTAACAATATAAATAGAAATAGAAAATATTTATTTGCTCACAAAGTAGTACAGTTACAGAAAGTTACAATATTTTAAAAAGACAAAAAATTAATAACAAAAAGCTATAGGCTAAAATTAGTAGTTTAGGCATGCAAAATGGTCTTATCTCAGCATAATGCGGTTTATTGCGGGGGCAATACGCCGCGCTGGTGTTCCGATAGAACCGTTTTTGGAAATGCGGACATTGAAATCTTAGTTACAATCCTAAAATCCAACAACAAACACTTATATAAAAGGCAACCTCAATAAAGAGAAAAAAAAAGAAAATATTATTCTATGCAATCCAAAATAAGTAATCAATAAAAACAATAATTTTAAGTGTTTATATTAAAGAAGAATAAAAAATAATTATGGAACAACTATAGTTTTTTTTCTTACAAACTAATAATTGACTATAATATTCAGTCTCAAATTACAAAATACTTCAAATAAAAAAAATTATAGACATTTGTTGCAAACATCTTTTTTGTTCACCACACACAGACTTTTTGCATTTTGTACAGGTCATCATAGACATTCTTTTATTTTTGGTGGTACATAGCCTACAGTAACGGCGAACTTTAGCCGGAGTTTACTCTTCAGCTTCTTAAGAAGCTTCTTCAATAGCCCGTGGCAGGATGTTCTCAATATTTTCTCTCAAACACTTTGATAAAGTAGGGATTCCCAATCTAGATCTCATCCATGGTGTACACAGTTAAATACTTCGTTTTTCCATATAATATTCTCTTCGGCTTAAGGGTTTTCTTGTTTAGATAAAACATTGTGTGTGTAATTACTTTCAAGTGTTGAGGTGTCGTCAGGAGGTGTTGAGGTGTCATCAAGAGATGTAGAGGCGTCATCCGGAGGTGTTGAGGTGTCGTCAGGAGGTGTTGAGGTGTTCAAGCTTTCATCAATGGCATCTTTTATGTACCTATTCGTCGTCAGTATCACATTGAACAAGTATCGTCTTCACTTACGTGATCCTCCATTTCGCTGTCACTGCTATCATCTGGACCTTTCATCTTCTTGACTCAAAAAGGAATATTATTTCTCTTTGCCTCTGGGGCGCACGTTATCTTTCTAGGGTCATACACATTTCAGTAGCATACACTCTCCTATCATCAGTCTACTTCATTGCCCAACATTCTGATCCATAGAACGCGACAGGTTATGGTCTTATAAATTTTCCCTTTAGATTTAAGGGGCATTCGGGGGTCACACGTCCCTGAGGTCTGTCGCCACTTTACCTATCCCACATTCAAAAGTTTTGAAATTTCATACAATATGTATGGAGAAAAAAAAGTCAAAATTAAGTAAAAAATAGAACCTCAATTCATTAACATTATTATGCCCTACATGAATCTGAAAACTAAATTTTTCCAAGTCTTATAGTTTCTGAGATACAGTGGTGGGCAAAACGAGGGGGCAGATGGGGGCAAAACTAAAAACTTTTTTTTACTAATGCAAGCCTCCTCAATACAAATCCGTTTGAAAATATTACAAATTCTTTCAAATTTTTTATTTTGCCCTTAAAAAGTTTCGAAATTTCATACAAAATGTATGGAGAATAAAAAAAAGTCAAAATTAAAAAAAAAAAAGTACCACGTTTTATCAACTTTGTAATGCCTTACCTGAATCTGAAAACTAAAATTTTCCAAGTCTCCTAGTTTCCGAGATACGCGTGGCAACAAAATGAGGGAGGCAAATGGGGGCAAATCTGAAAACTTTTTTTTTCATCCCAAAATCTCCTCTATACAAATCCGTTTAAAGCAATCAAAAATGTTACGTAGTTTCCGAGATCCATCAATGGGGCAAAAAAGGGGCAAAACAGGGGCAAAACACAAATATGATTTTTACTCCCCAGGACCTCCTCTATACAAATCTGTAAAAAAATATTTGCAGGTCTTGTAGTTTTTGAGATACACCAGGGGTGGGCAAAAAGGGGGCAAAAAATGGGTAAAGTCGGATTTTTCCTTAACTCGCCAAACTACCCTCTATACGAATCTGTTAAAAAAATATTTGCAGGTCTTGTAGTTTTTGAGATACACCAGGGGTGGGCAAAAAGGGGGCAAAAAATGGATAAAGTCGGATTTTTCCTTAACTCGCCAAACTACCCTCTATACGAATCTGTTAAAAAAATATTTGCAGGTCTTGTAGTTTTTGAGATACACCAGGGGTGGGCAAAAAGGGGGCAAAAAATGGGTAAAGTCGGATTTTTCCCTATCTCGCCAAACTACCCTCTATACGAATCTGTTAAAAAAATAAACCTTCCCATCCACCATCATAGAAAACAATTTATTACGCCAATGAGTGAGTGAGTGAGTGAGTGAGTGGTAATGCAGCATTGCAGTACGTCCCGGCTTCACTAATGAAACTACCGGAATAAAATATAGCCTACTAGCTACGCCCCGAGGTTTCACCCGCGTAAGTCCCGTTCCCGCGGGAATATCGGGATAAAAATGTCCCTGTCACTCTCCATCCCTTCAACTACCACCACACAAAAAATCACGTCAATTCGTCGCCCCGTTTTGCCGTGAAAGACGGACAAACAAACAGACACACAGACAGACACACACACTTTTCCTTTTATTATATTAGTAGGGATAACCATCCCGACAGTCCATTCTACACATCGGTGAAAGAATTTTTCAAATCGGATGACTAGTTAGTCGGAGATTACCTCCGTCAAACAAAAAAACAAACAAACAAATTTTACCTCTTTATAATATATGGTACAAGTATCAATACTAGTGTATCGCGCTTTGAGTTTTCTACGCTATCGATTTTGTTTGACAAGGCGGCGGAAAAAAGTGATACGTCCTCTCGCTGGGAGGACCCGGGATCGACTAATCGGAAGACGATCGCGCGGCCGGATATATAGTGGTTATAAAATAATCCTGTAAATTACTGGGTGCTCGAAATTGATTGAAAAAAAAACTGTACGTTTAGAAATACCTATATTTTCATCAAATGAATAAAACTCTTGTGTTTTTCTTCAAATACTAGTAAAAAATATGTGTTAAAGTGAAACGATTTTGTACTTTTTAAATATTGTTTTCATTACCTTTAGAGGCTATTTTTTTATTGTTTTGAGCTGTAGTGTATTATGAGAATATATTTTCAGGTCCACAAACGCTTAAAATAAAACATTTTCTCACATTACAATAGTGATATCCCTTCTGAAAGACAGCTCTGACGCTCATTTTCGTAAAACGCTATGACGGGATTGACTTCTCCTTCAAAAACTATAATCAAATATTATGTTTTCTCTCTGCAGTGTATTATAATAAAGATTAATCTTTCTAAAACCGTAAAATTCTTTAAATAATCTGATCACATTATTGAGTTAGGGCTCTCGAAATACTGCTCAAATAAGCTAATGACGACTACACCCTCTTAAGGTTTGCAAATTGTAATTCGATTGCCTTGCAACTAAATACTTATCCGTAGGTATATGTCTGCTTCTTTACACATAGGATAAAGTCAAAGATTTTCCGATTATGTTTGTTTACTTTCGTCTTTAAAACAAGTAATACATCATAATTTATCCAAACAAAAATAAGTTACAGCACGGTCATGTTAAAATTACAAATATCAGATCGAAAGTCAAGAGTTGATTTCTATAAGCCAGCATTATTCAGCCATAAAATGTTATTTATACATTTCTCCGTTTAATTAACCCTTTAACGACCAAGATTTTTTTTCTTTGTTTTTAATATTTTTCGTTAATAATATGGATACAGGGTTTATATAGATGTCAAAAATATAAATTAAAAAAATCATACTATTATAGTTTTTGAGTTATTGTATGTATCAAATATGTTACGTTGCGCAACATACAGAGAAGTAGGACGTCGAAGGAGCGTATTGTATTTGTTACATTGCCCTTTTCAGGGGTCTAAATAAATAATATAAATAATGAAAAAATAAATGTTTTTTGGTTCAAATTACAATAATAACATAATAAACCGAAAAATAGGTAAATTCTACTTAGAACAAAGTCTTAAAAACTGTTTTTCGTTGCCAAAGATCACAGATGCCGGTACAATTTCACCCAAAGAACATTCCCTTATCCTTATTTACAGCATCAGCACCTCCCACGTTCATGAAATACGGGAAGATAGTCTATGCTATCTCTATATTGCCACAAGGAGCATTTGGTTGAACAATATTGTAGGCGAACCTGCCTCCTTCCATCAGTGGGTTAGGACAACCAGAATATCAACAGCTCTATGACCCTAAAGAAACCTGTACTGTCGGACATTTACTAGCTGGTGCTCCTCCAAATAGTGCCTCAAGTGCTGGCTGCTAATAATGGCATTATTTTGGAGTGGTGGGAGGTGATGGCGATGCCTATAATTGAACAGGTCTGAGCAAACACCATTTTTCAAGATCAGGTGCACTAAAGCCGTCTTTCAGGAGATCAAGACGACTCCTAACTGGCAGAAACCCCAGAAAAAACGCGTTAGAACTTGAGCCAACTATAGAGTACACCTTGCAAGGACAGTTGGGGAAATTTCAGCAGCACCTCTTAACTTTTAGACTGCACACATGAAAAAGGCTATGCTCACAACTGTTTGCCGGATGGTAACTTATGGCATCCTACTTTTACTCACTAAGATGGTCAGCAGTGGAAGCCCTTTGTCGTCTAGGGTCTACTTGAGCTAGGAAAGGTTTTTCCTTTTTATAGGTGCTGAATAATTCCAATAACAGCCTAGGTGAGATGGATAATGGAACGCAATCCTGACGGAAAATGAACTAGTTTCTTGACAATATTTTTCATGTGATTTGAATTTGGTGCTGAAAATACTCTTTTGAAGAACCTGGAGCCGAAGTGAAACTCTTGTTTATAAGCATTGAAATTTAAACCCCGGAACTGTGATGCTTCTATAAAGGCTTCAAATGACCCCATGTTTTCTATGAAAACCTGCTCCATGCATAATCGCGGTTGTCTATAATACCAACAAAACTTAAAATAATTGTAAGTACTACTCATGTTGTTGAAGTCCTGTATCAGTCTATAGAAAGGTTCAATAACCTTTACAAGGGCTAAAATGAGAAATTAATCATGTAGCCGGTTTTTTAGTAGTTGCGCAGCGTAACACCCGTAATACATCTAGTAGTAGAACTAGTTTACCGTATGTTGCGCGGTGTATTACGGGTGATACATACATCTAAAACTATAAACTAAATCAAAACAAAACATAATCTCATGCCAATTACGGATGATTCAGTTGAAGACAATTACTAACAAACAATATCTGATGTAATATTGATGAAATATAAAATATCATCAATATAATGAATGAAAACGTAACAAGCGTCCTCGGCCTTATCGGGGTGGCTTCATAATTTTGTATTTTATAAAAAAACGGTAAAAGTAGGTGTCTTCATAATTTTAAAATAAGATGCCTATAATATTCCAAATAATACAATAAAGTTATTTCAATCAAATATTGTTTAGTTTTTGAGAAATATTTTTTTGTTTTGAGTGTATCAGCTCCAACACGATGCGAAATAAAGGGTTAAATCATTAATTTGAAAATTATACCTGCGATCAAATACACGTTTTGGTCGCCATTTTCTGCCCTTAGTATGGTTTTAATGCTAAATAGTAGTAAAGTGTTATCCTTGCTCTGTAGGTATCTATTAGGCCTTCAGCCCACGCTATCAAGTTTTTACTGAAGATTACCTACGTACCTATCTTGTAATGGAGCTATGAGAAATCCTTTTTCGCCCTTTATACACACATACCGCCTCTTTATATGCCGGTAAGCAATAAGGATAATGTTTTATGGGAGGTTAATATCTAAGGCATCGGCCTGTGTGGAAATAACGTGTTTCAATTTGATTAACCAGGTATATATCGAAAGGAGAGTAATAACTTTCAATAATCCTTAGTAGAGCATTCACGAGTGTCAAGAGCTGGAACAATAAAAATTGGAATCGAGGTGTCAGGAGTAAGCTCCGTATCTGAAATTCAGATTAGTCCTTACTTTATAGACGGACGGTCTAGAATCGAAAATTTTCAAGTAGTTGGAACCTAGGCTTATTTCACTAATCCCACAGGTCTATAGAATAGGTAGTTCCACAAATAGTTCAACTGCTAACAAATCTTATAAATTGTGATAGAAATATATAGACCGATAATTAAAACGTGTATAAGTGTGCTCGTGGTTGCTTGTGCCCTGTGAAATAAACTACAGTATATCTATTGCGTAAAAATCACCTGCTGGTTTTTTAAATAAACAATGAAATTATTAAAAAATATGAATGAAACACAAATAAAATGCGTTAAACAGGTCTTTAATAACGGGAAACCTTTTCAGCAGTTTTTAAATTACGTAAAAAGAAACGCTACTTTGGCTTTCATCTTAAATATCATACCAATTAAGCTTAAAGGCAAAAATCTCAATTTTGTGTTTCAGTTTTCTTACAGGCCCTCGAATATTGTTTTTTGCGTGTTTCTAAATTGTACTTATATTCTAATTTTGATTACAACTGTATTCTGACTGTTTTGTGTAGATACGTATTTTTCTATGTACGTACTCGTATGTACGAGTAATCATATTAATGAAATCAAGAGTTTCCTTACTGAAAACTAAAGATTTTGATTATATTTTTTCTAATTGTATTGTGACCTAACACTATTCTTCCATAATCCTTCGACGCGACGTTCTGAAATTGTACAATATTCAATACCCCTTTCGCTATTACCTCTACATAAACGATTATCGTCATAGTTTGAGCTCTCCGTCCTATGACATTTGATGTTTTACTTTTGCTACTGACCGTGTTTCTGTTTCTGACTTTGCGGTCGTCATCTGTTGCCAAGTTGAATGACGTCACCGACTGCGAATGGTGCAGTCCAGACAGGCCTAGATAGAGGCTGTTAGCCTGTTACACCAATCACTGGATTAAACATGACGTCATTCTGGCTAGCTTACATCCTATAAGAGATAAGCGCAGAGCATAAATTAACGGTTGACATCCTTTGAGCAGACTAACACTAAGCTAACCGAGAACTTAGGAGAGATAATTGAAATGCCTAACGTAATTTGTATTGAACTAGCAGCACGTCCCGGCTTTGCACGGGTGTGGGTACTAATGAAACTACCAGGGATTAAATATAGCCTTCCCGACAGTCTATTCTACACATCGGTGAAGAATTTTTGAAATCGGCTGAGTAGTTTCGGAGATTACCTCCGTCAAACAAACAAATAAACTTTACTTATTATAATATATCTCTTTATAATATTAGTATAGATTTAGATGGACTAGCAAAAGTTAAATGAAGTATGTCCGCGATAGTGCCTCCAAGGAGCTAGCCAAGCATTAGTATTTTTTTAAATGTATACATATGTATTTAGGATTTATTACGTTAGTATATAGTCACTGAAATTAAAACATTGTTTTGTAAATGAATACATTTCTAATTGCTACTGAGTTTCGGGGATTCGGAGGTAATTAGAGGTAATTGATGGTCTCAGTTATAAAGTCATCATGCCTGCTAAAAATTTCGTTAACAGAGTTGGCAAACTCTTACAAAGATAGGAGCTCATTCGAACATACACGTTTAGATTATTTGTCTTTAAAAGAGGATTTTTGTTGTTTACTTATTAATCTTATTAATTACATATTTGTTGTTTTATTTTACAGACGCGTTATTCTTGCCAATACCTTAAAATATGTTTCTCAAAAACTTACTAAATGTAGGTAAATGTGCATTTTCATTTTACCCCAGAAAAGTCCTGTTAAAACTTAAAACCCGAATGGACTTTGAGGTTTGCGGTTGATTGAACTTTCACCCCAAAACCTCAAACTAATGAGGGGAAATACACCACTAAACTATAAAGATCCTAAAAGATAAATAATATTTTCCAGACAATTTACCACAAATTGATATATCCTACAGTATTATAAATTCGAAAGTTCGTATGGATTTATAGATGAATATTTGTTATATGTGTAGGTACGAGTACTCTTTCACGCAAAAACAACTGAACGGATTTGGCTAAAATCATTAAAACTTAACCATAGCAATAACACATAGGTTACATTTTATCTGGAGTAGTCTGTTGAATGTGTTATTGAAATACGCGGTTAAATTTTCCTTTATATCTTGCAAATAAAATCATAGAAGTATCTGTAGAAATGTCAAGGAAGCTTTCTGAAAACTAATAAAATCTCAGGCGTTAAAACACTACTTAGCTCAAAGTTGGATGCTTGCTAACATTCCTTATACTCTTCTCTCCCACTCATCCTTTGAATTTTGATTGCATAACTTGTGAGCATACTTTGAGACGTTGCCGACTAAAATTCCTCTATCCTCTTATTTTAGTTCGAAGTAGCTCGAAGGATATTATATAAGTTAGGGATCTTAACGGGATAACCAGGTAATACCTGTACCCACTTTACTCGAGAGAAAGCCTAGCCAATATCATAGGTGTATTTCACGGAGCATAGACGTGGCCTATCTCAATCGGGAGGATAGAATTAGGATTTTTCAAAGGAGTGTTGGTAGCTAGTTAAGGATGTGAAATGTAGGAAGGAGGCGTCGTCGGTCAATACTGGAGGTGGTGCGGTGCGGCGCGGTGCGCAGGCGTGGCGACGGCGCGCGGCGTCTCCCCGCGCTCGGCGCTCGGCCCACTCACGCAACTCGCGAGTCAGCCGCCGAGCGCTGCTGTCGCGCGCCACAGCCCGAGCGCACCCGCACGCGAGAACCATGTGTCCTGTTTTCATCACAGTAGCATACCACTCCGTACCCAATCCATGAATGAGTAGTGCGGCGAGAATATATCGCGGATAGACGTTCTGAACGCGGACCCACCGGGACAGCTTTCGCCGTGTCTGGTTTTTCTCGTGGCCGTTGACACTGCAGCGTGCGGATCCCGCAGTGCGCGAGTGTGTGATTAATCCGCTAATAAGTTGGTATCGTCAGCTGAGACGCGTAAACATTGACCTAACTGACGGGACTGTTGACGATGGGTACAGCCGATACGGGTGCTTAGACCACGACGTATCCTGAAAGCTCCAAAGATGCGGTGGCTAACTCTACTGTTCCTGTTAGCAGGTAAGATGCATGACCATTTCTGTTTAAATTAAAACCTGTGTAGCTTAGACCCTTCTATGTACACTAACTCTTACTTATTTAGTAGCTTTTCCTCTCGCACCGGTGATGCCGCAGATGCCGGTTTAGAAGTTGTTTATCCAAACAAGCCCGTAGCACAAAGCCTGTGTTTTCTTTGTAAATTAGCATTTGTAATTACCATTTCAGATAAGTTTAAGTTATGGTTTTTGTTTAGTTTACCATTAGGCACGTTACATTACAAACAAAATTTCCTAAAGCACGCCATGTTAGATACCTATTATTTTTCTTGAATATTTGAATAAACCTTACTTCATAGCAAACACTTTATTCATTGTCATCAGTAAAATAAGTAAACCGAAACTTCGTTCTTTTTGTCGCAAGGTCGCTTACCTTTGTAATATTGCCATGTTGGCCCATGTTCCATATATCACCCGCCTTGAAAAATAAGCTATAAGACTGCCAAAAGACCCTCGTCCCGAGTGATTCAAAGAACAAATGGGACGGTTTGAGAGAATAGGACATTTTTTGCGTACGGACTCATTTCTGCGAACAATTGCGGTTGCTCGTCTTGTTCTAATATTTTTTAACTCATTCTAAATTGCTTAAACGGTCCTTTGTACTCAGTCCTATTTTATTTCGTGCTTATTATGAATTGGCTCGTTTATTATTCGCTGCAATAATTTTATTTCTTGATAATAGTCCATCTACAAAGGACTCCGAATGAGATATAGCGGATAGATATATACCTATTGACGAAAGCTCATCTATTGTTGCGTGGACATCTGCCGGTATCGTCTATAATAATTCAATGGGAATAGATTCCGCTTTGTTCAATTGGCCATGATTCGGCATATTAATTATATTGTATGGTCGTTCTTGATATTGCCGAGAGTTCATTCCATTAGAAATTTAGGAACAAATTCTAGGTAAAACTTTTTATTCCATGATTGGCAGAGCTTAAAATACGAAACATTCGTGTTGCAGAGCAGGTGGCAAGCTCGAAAATCCTCCAATCGTATTCATTTGAATAGCTAGGATTAAGGCCTTTATTTACGGCAGCCACCGACAGGTGTTCAATGCAGGTAGAGCCAGCACAGATTCTCGTCCGTCGGGAACGTTTTTGTTAAAACGAAATCGCTCAATCGCTGCTCGAATAGTTGCTGCGCCAGCAATATTGGCAAAACGTATCTGAGTAAAACCAGTAAAACCTCGGTTTTCCATTCGACGAGTTGCAAATTGCCAATAACAATTCAATCCTTGTTCGAATCCTGAGCTTTGCGCAGTTTGCGTTACTTCATATTTATTGTTATAGGAACATCGAGATAGAATTCTGCTCTCCAAATCTTGTTCATTCGAGCAAACTTTACTCCTTTTCACGCTTTGATAAAGAAATAGCCGTTTAAAACTTTTGTGTCTGAGTTATCTGTCTTTGAAAGCTTTTATCTAAATCAAAAAGTTTGTGTAGGTATAAATACAGAAGTTCAAAGAAATCAAAACTTCCTTCCTTATCAATCTACTGTTTTATATTGTTAGTTTTCAACTTGCAATAACAATATTGTTTATGGTTTTGTTCTAGAAACTGTATAGGAAGTAATAGCAACAGCTACTTCCAGTAGTTTTAATACGCTCACGGTAATAACGTACAAATCTGCGCGGCTTTGTACTTAAGCTAGACTTAAAACTTAAAGCTATCGGCTAAGTTATAGCGTATAGGAAGATTAAAACTTTAGTTCCCGAACTTCCCTCAGCTTCAAGTTATTAGACAAGTCTGGTGCAATATTGTGGCGAGTCGAGTTTCTCGCTTGTTTTCTTTTTTGCTACACAGCGGATGTCGAATGCACCTGGCCTGTGCTCCGATTTACACGACCTTTCTGGCTAAAAAGTAAAGTTTTTGTTATCCGGTTTGGAAATCAAATTGTGTGTATCAGTAATTTTACTCTGCTTCAATAATTACTTCATTGACTTCTAAATAATAAACCTATCACTCATAAAAAGTAAAAACGTTCCTTATCTAACATTTACCTTGGATATCATTATAGAATAGACATTATTTTTGGTTTGCCTAAATCAGCTCGTAAAAGTGTATTATTATTTTGTTGGTAATCCCATGCCATCCATCGTAGCATCGTCCATTGTAGCGCCTCAAGTAATTGGTTACTATAAAAATTATCTAAGTGCCTGCCCCGGAGTCAAAGTCGTTCTTATCAGACATCCAAACAATTGAGAAAGCTTAAACCCGACAAACTCTTACTACTCCACTTACCTACGAAAAGTAAGCTCCTCATTTCCGGGGTGTGTAAGGGATGTACCTACTTAATATAACATAATTCTTAGCACCCACGAGTTACTAAATTCATAAAGGGAAACATTAATAAACATAGCTAAATTAATAGCATAGGAATCAGAGCGACGCAAATCCTGACGCTTCCGGACACCGGCTCGCTAAATTCTCATCTCGTAGCTTTATGAGCTGTTTCAAAGCTCTGCTGAAATATGTTTATCCGCAAACATTATTTTCGCTAAAATATTACCCACAATGCCTATCCGTTATTCTGTTATGTAAATCGGATCTCATTATCCGATAGTTGAATTAGATACAGCGGTGAAAAGAATGCGGTATGTTTATGTCTATTTCGGGTTGCTGACAGAGAAGGCATAATACCAAACGGGTGCAGGAGTCGATAAGTGGCGAGGCGCCGCCGGCTTTCATCTCACTTTTGGTTGTGTGAACTTGTGTGTTATGTATGTGTATTTACATTCGTCGGGTGCGCAGGCGTCTCTTGTCTCAACTGCGTCACTCCCGATCTGTCTTCAACGAAAAATATACTCTATCGCGATGATTTGGAATACTATTTAAAGCAGTTCCAATTTTTCAATAATTCGGTATTCTCTACCCAGATCACGTACATTCCATGCAGTTATGACTAATGGATTTGAGCTTTCCCTTCTTGAATATGAGTTTCAATACCTCTAACATGTGTTCCGCCGTTATATATGCAAGAGTGTTGATTTATTGACGTCTTCGAAGTGAGGTTTTTATAGTCTGTACATCTGTTTCTTCTGTGGCTTTGCGGCTGCGCCAACGCAACTGCAATTCAAAGGTCGCCACATTTATTTATGTGTTTTTTGATTACGATGTCGTTCCCAGCGTCGCGCCTTTCTTTTTATGGACGATAAAGTTTAGAGTTATGGTCAACTTTGTTGATCAGTTAAATGAATCTGGTTTATTTAAATTAGGCATAGATTAATAGGATCTTTAGAGCGTTATCTTAAATTGGATTATGGTAGAGATGTTTTAAAAGCTCAGACCGTAGGCTTATAAGGTTTAGGTTACCAACACGAACAATGCATTCCAAGGCGGTCCCTTTCTTAAAAATACATTAGGGCGACAACAAATCTAATTACGATGGGCGAAAACTTGTTCCCAACATTCCTGCCGAGATTTCCCGGGTGTAAATTGGGCTGCTTTTAAATTTCCCTGAAGGGTCTAGAACCGCGAGAAATGCTTCGTCTTCAGTATAAATAAACATGTTACAAAAGTTAACTCATTTAATGCTATGATGAAGACAAGAGAATGTTAGAGCTTTGTAGAGTTGTAAATTCTGTTCTCTATGGCTCAACTTAGATATAGATTATGACTCTACTAGGAACGTACCGTACCTTCGTCAGAAATATTAATCATGATTTTAGATTGTTATTACTATTAGTCTCTTTAATTTCCTAAATGTAGGTACTTATATTTTATTTTAAAACATTGATTGGAAGTGGTCCTGTTAATCATCATTTAATGTATACTTGTCGTTAAATATCAAGTTTTAAACTTTTTGAGCCTAAGACCTGTTCTTGGACATTGTTTTATAAAAATCTATTTACACTTTAACACGTTGGCTGCGTTATTTAAAATCACGGTGTGTATTTCAGTGCGTTACGGGATATATTTCGCCCCGTGATGAGAAACTCCATTGTGCGTTTCGGGGTTTCAAGTGCCCCGTACACCATAGTTACTTAAAACACCTATAACATCCTGAAATTTTACTTTATCAGTATCAATTTTTTTTTAATTAAAAGATTAGTAAATTTACTATGTTATTGTCGTTTCGCATGTAGATACAGCTAAAACTGAAGAAATTATAAAGAAAAGAAATATACGGGGTGCTTTTGACCCCGTATAGCACTGTAAACGAAAAAATACGGGGTTCATGATGCCCCGTAACGAACTTAATATTTTTTTATCGATGAAATAATAGTGATGGGAATGAATGGATACGATAATTTAAATGAAAATCAAAAAATTTGTTTCGGTAGAGCTATATTACAAAGTATTTTCATAGCAAACACTTTTTACGTAACTTCTGATAAGTTTGACAAGAACAGGGACTGGTGAAAATATTGTAAGTATCAAGGTTCCGCTTAAAAACCTTTCGCAACAATGGTAAAGGATGCTGATTGAGTGCGAGATGATTTTGGTGAAAAGGGAATTTCAACTTAATTTTTAAGAGACATTGCCAACATACCTCGCGAGCGCGTAATTTTCTAAAACTATCGATATTTTGTGCATTTATTGACAACACTAATGCAAATAACACAAGAACAGAAACAACAAGAAGACCAGGACGACCAAAAAAGCGTTGGTGCGACGACATAGTGGACACCGCCGGAAACCTGTGGTCAAGAACGGCAAAAGATAGAAGAATATGGAAGATTCTGGAGGAGGCTTACACCGCCAAAAGCGGTCCTTACCACGAGCCGAACAATACAGAATAGATTTATATTTATTTAGAACTCAGAAAAACACTAAACTTAATAGTTAGATTTTCATAGTTAAGTAAACCTAGATTTAATTATGGTAAGGAATAAAAAGCTCTTTTTATTTATTTTTAATGCAAATAAGCGCATAACCCCGTACGAGATGTGCAAAAAGATATACGGGATTATTGGACCCCGTATCGCACTAAGAGGTAATTTTTGCTATCTGGTCGGCACGGGGTTCATTAAGCCCCGTATGTTTTTAAAATATTTACTGAATATATATTCGACAATGATCATAAATATATAATTGTCTTTATCATGCGACAGTTTATGATAAAGATATAGCCTACGCACCAGAGGGTAGACACTACATTTTCTGCTCCGCACTGAATGAAAGTAGCGTACGGGGTAGTAAATACCCCGTAACGCAGTGAACGTGTTAAATATTATTATGATATGTGCCCACTTTAAATCCTTTACAAACATCGCGGCAACAAATCGGCTTTGTTCGGTTATCTGAAATTAACTATCTCACATCGTATAATCTGACAAGTGGGCAAGCTATTTCCCCTGTGGCACCGCACTGGGTTGACACTCATTCTGTTGGCTTACAGCAAATAATCGCCTTGTTAAATAAAAGATCCAAAAATTTATATAAACACGAACGTAATTTAACTTCTCTCATTATTAAATGAATTTTGTCGTGAACTCGAGAGCTACTCCAAAAGACATTAACATTCCTTTCCATAGAATGCAAGACCACGAAAAACGTTGGCCAGATACTTCAATTTACCCTTACTTGCCCAAAACAGGAGCGAAGCCAAAAGTGGCAGACAATAAGGCGAACGAGGGAGAAAAACGAAAAAGCCTAATCAATACCAACAAAAAATAATCATCTTTTGCCAACATTCGGTATAGGTTAAGGCTGCCTGTATATTAATCGCAAACGAAGATAGTCAATTGTTATAAGTTAGGATTCGAAAGTTCGCTACATAAAAACAATGCGTATAACTAAGATAAGCAGAAAAGGGGACAAGTAATGAACAAAAGGTCGTGTAGTCTAGTCAGTCAGTCTATAATTATCGACCTTGAGAGAGTATGAGGGCTGTTGAGCACAAGGCGGCACGTGCGTCAAGTAAAACGATAATGATAGAGTACCCAGAGGGGAGGCAAAACTGAATAACTAATTCAAGTCATTGCGCTTTATTTTGTATAATGGGCCTTTTTTGTGGCACCCGTTGCTCTCGTTCATATACCAAGGGGTCAATTCAAGGAAGCTTGTGCAAAATATTTTGAAATGCTTTCAGACGTAATGAGTAGTTGGCATTCACCACGATTGCGCTATTCAATAGTCGAATAAATAGGTAACTAGGTCCCATTTAGTCTCGAGAACTTGTTTGGTATTAATTATATAGTCGCCCGAGGGTATGCCAATATAAAGTTAATGACAAAAGATAACTTTTGGGTATTAAAAGGTTAGTTGACTTAAAGGTCGAAGGATCACCTTGCTGTAGTTTTCGTTACTAAACTACAATCGTATTGGTTACAAAGTTTGTTAATTTATTACGCGTAGTCTGATGAACTTCGGCTTTAGATTAAATAAAACATTAGTTAGGCTTAGTAACTAAATTGTTTTGCTTAATTCAGAAGTAAAAGTTGTCGTAATTAGAAATCAAGTACATAGTTATCAAATAGGAACCAGTTGCTTGATAACATTGTTGATCTTAACCATAATTCAAATTCCAAAGTTCAAGTTCAGGGACGTACAGAGAGTATTCACCGGACATCGCCGCAGCAAATATTATGTGCGGTTAAAACTGTAAAGCAATATGTTCTCCATAATTGGGTCAAGGAGGTGAAGGACGGCTCCATGGTGGTAGGGGGCTCCGGCACCCCACAAGCGTTATTCCACGTTGCGTACAAATGGCTATATTATTGTCAGCTATATTACAACACCACATTCCGTGCTGGAAACTTTATGGAAATGCGACTCACGACCCCTTTGGCTTAGAAAACTTGGCTTCGGTTCGACATCATAGTTTTAATTTACTTACTGGCATCATAAATCTTAGTTGAACTTTTTGCGCTCGGCGGAGTATCACGATGTCACCACGAGCATAACCAATCGATAATGAAACTCAACTATGGCGCAACGCGTAAGGGGTCGTAGGGGGTAATAAAATTTGATTACAGAGGATCATAAATCTTTTTTTTTTCATTATCTCCATTGGCATCGTCCGGGTCGTTAGCAACAAAGGGCGATACAAATCCCCATGTTTTGACACACAAACCCAATGTATTTTATAATAAAAAGTTACAAATTCAACTTTATCCGACTGACATGAGATTTATCATGTGCAGGTATGTGCTTAGAAGCTGATATAGCCGTTTCGCAATGGGAATTGGTGTCATGCCATTTTCAAATCATTCCTGCACTCGAGCTAGTTTATTTTGATCCGATTATGTTTGTTGTTAACAAAGATATGGCCTACAAATTTGAAACGATGTGTAATCCAATGATTCAATTGCATGTTTTTATAGGTGAACATTTTAAACATTATTCATTTATGATTAGCTTTTTATTATCTGTTTCTTTCTTTTTAATTTATTTTGGTTCTCCATCACAAATGAATCTATTATGTTTTTGTTATCACCATCGTCCCCTTTCTGTTTAGCTCCAAAAATAACAGATCCCGCTCTATAAAGTCCGTCCGTGGCTTAGTACAGTGACATGTGGGATCCATGAGTCATCCTTTGGGCTTCCATTAGTTACGTTGTCGAATCACGCTCGCTTTTTGCGTGGACCTCTATCACTCCATCTCATTTCAATTCAATTCTGTGCATATTTCTTTATTCGATATCTCTATTTTCGTTTTCTTCTCTGTTATTGTTGAATCTTTCTCTTCAAATGTGTTGTTGTTTTAAACATTAACATGGCACGATTGACCCGCAAATCTACTATCTTATTTAGGTAAATGAGTAATTAGTTAGAGTTTAGCACAGTCATAAAAAATCAATGCTCAAAGTGACGTGACGCTATTACTGAGCTTCGTAATAGCTCGTAAACCTTATTAAGTGCAACGAGCTTATCATAAAACGATCTCGCGTTTCAACTAACATCCTGCTTTTTAAGTGATATTAATAGTATTTTGTCATGTTGGCCTGTTTTAATTCAATTTCCACAACATTGTTTCTATTTAGCCTTGGCCTTTGCTGGAATGCAGTTGACAAAGTGTAGCGTTATGATAAGTAGTAAGTTTTTATGTGCAAGAGTTGCACAGTGGCGCTGTGCAACTCTGGTGACGTTCTTAGGCCGCATGAAGACATGAAAATTGTAAGTGCTCAGAACTTCGCTTAACATCTTAACATCAAGAACATCTAAGCTATGTCACGAGCGTTGTAATGGAAAACGTGTACGCTTTGGTATTTTCCGAGAGCGGGATTCAAAATGGGTTACAAACATTTGATTCTAGATAAGCGGTGATTAGAGTTCCATGTCTTACTTCCGGGCGACGGGCACCGGTCACCGCCGGATGAGGCGAACACGGAAAGCATTTTAAGCGCTCGTCCCGCAATATGCTGTGGTTAGGGATACCCGGTGATCTTAGTTCCGGCTTTCAAACTTTTACTCCGGCTAAAAGTCTGTACGGGGATTGCCTAACTCGTGTCATATTTTTGCGAATCAAAATAACAATAATCCGCGAAAAGAACTATGAAAACTGTTGGTATAATATGTAAGTTACCTATACTTCATTTCTTGAAACGAGCTAATAGGAAGAAAAATAAACGAACGTGATTGGTCGTCGAAAATAATTGTTTATTCTCGTGATTGGCTAGATTTGACAATTCACAATTGATTTGACAATCTAGCCAATCACATAGGTAGGTACTAACTTATACATATATTATTACATATTTAGCGAAATTGATTCGCAACAAGTTGATACAAGTTAGACGATCGGGGATCTGACTTCTGATCTTGATTCAAAATCATAGTGTCATTTTATATTATACGCAGTTACCTATTTTCAGTAAAGACTACTAGCAAAGTAAAGCCTTGACGTGAAAATATTTATGCTAGTCCGGCTTTGTCAAAAGCTTTGGGTATACGTACGGCTACTGTAAGTAACATCCTTAACTGCGGTCCATTGTTACATTTATTTTGAGCACGACCTATCGATCCTTTGTTTTCGGCGGGCGGCATTATATCATAATCTTTGTTTTTATAGCGCTTTATGAAGGGATGTTCGGGATTTCGTGATAATATTTTTATCCTGCGAATTTTACTGCTTACTAAAAGTTGGTACCAATTGTTTTCTTTCATAAAACTAAGAACTTGAAACAGTACACCCTGTAAGAGCTTTTAATGGGTTTTAACTGCCGTCTTCCGCAATCACGAGCTTGTTGGGATAAAATAAAACTAGAATACTGTCGGCCTGCACAATTTATAATCTGTGGTAAAACGTAGGTCAGTCATAAATACCTACGTTATTTTAAACAACACATAAATATACTAAAGTTACGTTATGTACCTTAACTGAAATTGTGACCATATGTAGGTCGATAAAAACACCTTTTCTAGCATGAAATAAAATGGGCAGTAGGTATAGGTACTCGTATATAGCCTTGAGGTACTGTTTGCGGTGGCACACGAAGCCACATAATGCGGTAGGCATGTAAGCTATCTGATCTGAAGTGTAACCTGAAACTGCTAACCTTCGTAAAGTAATGGCCCCTTTTGCAGCGAATTTCAGCTATTCCCCGGAGACTTTGATTAGAAGTGAAATGGTTTCGCAGATCACGTTCCCCTCAATTATTTCAGAGACGTCCCTTCAGACAAATACTTTTAAAATCTCTAATTTCGGGATAAAATCAGTGCGATCCGTTTAGCCTCATGAATTGCAAACTTGGTTGTCTGTAGATTAATGCAAAGACATTCTTGTCGTGGAAATGTTTGTGCGAGCCGTGTACCGTTTCGTGTTTAACATATTAACCTTCACGACCTTATTTGCTTCAAAGTCAAGAATTTCTTGGTTCTATAATTTTTATACTATGGTAATGTTATCCTTTCTGTGACCAAAGCAATTGCGGTTTGGAAAACTAAAGTAGGTATAATGTGCCACAATTGACGCTTGAACTTGTTGAACTTTAAACAAAGGACTCTAATTGTAGCATGTACTCGGGTTCGATTACAAAGACCACACTGTCAAATTATCTTGAAACTATCGCTCGAGATGCCATTCGCAACAGCGTTTATCTGCGAAGCGAATCGATGTGAGGGCAGGCCAGGGGTTCAGTATTCGCCCTCTGGAGTATCTGCAGATTTGTTCTCAGCAATTTTCTGCACTCGAGGGATAAACTAAATACCCCTATGATTATTTGGAACGAACGATATTGAGGTTCATTGCCTAGTATTTTGTACGGCTTCGTTCGTATGGCTAACTAGTCTTTAGGGATACTCCGATATTTTTTAAGTAGATACGTTTTGACGTATAAATGTATCTTACGATATCCATTAAATCTTTGCAGCTTTCAGATTTGTGTGATTTGTTGCCGTTCAACTTAGTATCAGCTCTTATATCCTAGTCTCACTTATTAGAGATATTAGGTACTTATTACATAGTAATAGTAGTATAATGGTAGATTTGACAATATTGTGTTAATTTGTTGTGAGACAGAATACCGACTGACAAACGAAGTGAGGCGCAACTTGCACGCAAAGCCGTGAAGAATATGAGTATGAAATCCACACACTCACGTCTTCGCAAAATCTACGGGGGCATGTAAATAGCCTATTACTAGAGTAACTTACTGCTGCTGGTCAAAATAATAATTTGCCTTACACACAAGTCAATCAAAATATGTGGTTGTAAAACAATCGATATTCAAGTGTTCTAAAAACGGTTCTCTACTTTATCTAAGAATCGATGTGAGAGGGCAAAGCAGGCCAGGGGTTGTCTGTTTGAACGAATGGCGTCAGCAGCTCTGGCGCCACATCTCAAGGGGATCAACCAGTCCCCTATAAACATTTGTATCTAATGATATCGGGATTATGAGCAAATATTTGTTACGCGTCTGGCGTCTTCTGTACTAAAGTAATTTTTGTTTTGTTTTACTTTTTTATTCTTCTTTAAAAAAAAGGAAGCTTTGTATTCCAGTGTTTGTATTTTTTATGTAGGTATATATGTATGTTCAGCGATTATACCGTCAATAGTGGACCAAATTTGAAAACTATTTTTGTGTGAAGGGGGATATTGTTTTTAGCCGTATTTTATTTCAGTTCTTGCTGGCTTTTCTGTATTAATAAAACAATCCTGCCCGGGACGAGTATTTCAATAACATTCAGTATATTAAATTGGCACGTAAAAGTTAAATATCATTTTACTTTCGATATTACTTTACATTTCTAATATCAGTAGATTAAAAGGAAATCAATATCATTTTTACTACAAATCGCTGAAATAAAACTGTAGCTGATGGTTATGTAATGTCTACAATAAAAATCATAAAATAGCACTTAGGGTCGTTATGTATCACACATATAAGCATAAGGCGAGTAAGCCGATCGCTATAAAGATTGTATCGATGGGAGAGATCTGACCCACATGCTGCTCACGCGATTTTAATGTCAGCTTTTATACCATTTGTGCACAGACGTTCCCTCAATAACAATGGAACTGAAAGCCGCAGTCTCATTATGTATCTTCTAATGTGTACCCGACCCTGGAGTCTGGGGACTAGATTAAACAGTCTCTGTACAATAACAATAAGAAAAGCTGGCTTACTTCCCAATTCTACAGACGATAGAACAAATGTTGGCTTTGGTTTTGCACGAGCTTATATGGCAGATCTCTCGAAAATTATTTCCATACAGAGTACTTTGATGAACTTTTACGTATACCTACCATGTTTTAAACGACTGTGTAAGGGTACTCTGTTACTTATTCATAAATAGTTATTATTTTAAGAACTGACTCTTGAACATCGATACATTTTCATCGGAAAAATGTTTTTTTTTATACTAGGCACTCGTAACAAGGTTTAGGCCCTACTGTCCACCTGCTCGTAAGCGGTTACTGATGGGCGTTTGCATCGGTTCGGCATGAAAAATAAGCTTCTCATATTTTCAAATAGTGACTTCGGTTTTATCACTCGTATATACTATGCGATGCAATTGCTCCATTTAGAGAACAAGCTTTTCTTTTGAAGCTGTGGTCTGTCGTAATGTTCGTACTCGAACCATGCATGGGCATCTGCGTTCTCAGGAGTATAGAGGGGTCGCCGCCCCACCCTAAGTGTCCCCAAGTTGTTTATCTATCTATCGATCCGAGTCAGCGAATTGGACCAATTGGCTAGATACAGCGGAGTGGCTAAAAGCTTTTGGGCTCTGGTTTTGCCACTTAGTGTATGATTTCACCAGAGAGCGATGAACTGCTGAATCTGACAGGACCATCCTAAAACAGAGACAGATGCTCGTATTTTTTTGGACTTGTTGTATTATTTGTAATATTATATTATTGAATGGTGACCTTGTTGTGACCCTGCTAACATTTTGATATACGAAACGTATCGGGCTGTAGGTCCATTAAATATGCAAAGTTATGCAGACATGCCCATAGGCACTAAATACAATAGAATCGACCCTCATAAAAAATTCTCTGTAATACCGACAGGTTATGAATCAGCTTTATTAAAATGCTTATTGCGTCAGATAGCCCATAAATATGCATTCCGATATGCCGATCTCAATACTTCCATTCATATTATTGATGTCAATCGATTGTTGTTTATTCATTAGTGTAGCTAGAGTACATACCTACTGTTTATAGGTATCGATGACACAATAATGGCGCCAGGTCTATGTTTTACTTTCAGGGTTGTGGACGTTTTTGTTGTGCATTAATTGTATTTCTTGTTAATTAGCGATGATTGAAAAGCACTAAGCCCTGTATAATTTCTGAAAACTTTACTAAGTTTTATTACAGCTAAATTACATCTGTCATACTCAATCATTTATTCTCTTATAATTTACCTACATTACAAGTTATCTTGATATTATTGTTGTTGATCCTTGATATGAAATGACAATGATACGTTTATTACTAGTAAACTACGCAATCTATCAACAAGTGTAGCGAAATTTTGCTCATATATCAAAATGATATGAGCTTCTTATTGACATATAATATTACCTACATACTTGACCTGGTTTATTAATTGAATTTAACCGAATTCTACGAATTACCAATTACATAAGTAAATAAGAATGAATATATTTACCTATTATTGTACCAATTAATTAATTTATATATTTTATTAATTGTAATAATTTAAAATTTTAATTAATATATTCAAATTTTTAATTTAAAAATGTTTATAACAGTCTAAGGTTATTATAAGATTTTATAATAATACCTGCCCAATGACATGTAACTTGGTGTTACCAATAAAAATATTGTATTGTATTGTATTGTAAAGTGATTGCATTAAACCAAATTAAGGACGTATGTAACAAAAGATTTTAAGTGATCCCTGAGGTCCTACGAAATAAACATATTTTTCTTTCTTTCTTTCTATATTTCTATTGTGATCTAGTTTCTAGTGAAATCAAAGAAATACTTTCTGAAAATACCGTAATAATGTTCAGAATTTTCTTCACATTTGTGAAAAGTTCTACCAAGTACTTCCCGGTTACATGTGTTTCGTTTTGTGTTTCACAAGTTGTTTGACCTCAACGATCGGGCATGTCTGTTCATTTTCCTGTTTTGAAACATATTTGCAGAGCACTGGATATTTTATTTTTCCTTTCTGTATTCCGCGCTCAGTCAATAAGATGCATTCCAATGCAATATGCTGAACAAATATTAGGTACACGGTTTTCTTTTGATACTATTTATCCTGTTTTCTTATAATGATTTTCTTAGTAGGTTCTTATAGTCCGTACCAATTTGAAACTCTTTACAAGATGATTTCCTAGTCTTTAAGAAGAAAATACCTTCGTGATTATTACGATATTAGTCAGCATTTGTCTTTTAACTACATAATCAATCTTTATCAAAAATTAAACTGTTTTGTGTAGAAAACCGAATATTATCATTTTATCCCACATAAACATTAGCTGAACCAACACTATTTCATCATCATTACTTTCTTGTGTGTAATTGATGAGATTTTCCAATACTCATTCTGAATTTGTCCCAATCAAACTTTAATGCACTTTCATCCCAATTAAATACAAATACAAATACAAATATATTTATTTACCGAAAACACAGGTTAATACATAGAATTTTCCGATGGTCCCCGCACGAGGCAAGCCTGTGTCGCGGGAGGCCGGTTTACAATTGTAGATTGCCTACCTTGTATAGAAGACTCAATTCGCATTTATAGCCTTCAAACTAATTTTATCGGCGACCTAGGCTCTCAAAGGGATATAGAACGTACTCGCTATCTGTCGGTCTTTGCGGTTCCAACTTATCAATATCAGTTTCTGTTGGAAGTGTTATTTCATATTAGAAGTCGATACTCTGGTTCTTTCTAGGTTAATGATTTAGCTCAGTTCTTGTATCCTGTAAAAGTATAGAGATGTAACGGTAGGCAGAATTTATAGAGAAAGCTAAATAACCAAGTAAAGTAAACTTTCGTAAAAGTCTGGATGAGGCATTGGATATCTTAAAAAGATCTCAAATACCTAAAATCTGTGTTTTATTTCAACTAAATCCAATGAAATATTGCCCAAATCTCTTAAAAATTAAGTAATAAAATAAGTTATTATTAAATCAAATTATTCTTAAGCCAACCTTAAATGAGATCTGTTAGCAAGCGCACCATCATGACCCTTGAAATGTGTCTAGAACAATTTTAATAACTGCTTCAAATATTTCCAGAGAGTGGATTAAACCTACCGAAGTAATCTCAATTTCTGACGATGATAAAAGAAATCCGAGCGCAGAATATTCAAAGCTCGAGAGAGTTGGAATTTCATTCATTTATTTTACTTATACTAAAACTGAAGCTGTCCTCGATTTTTAAAATGCATAGAATTAAATAGGTTAGACTACACGACTGCATTAGATGAATCTCGTAATTCCTGCTAGTAATTCACTGCACGTACGAGTTGAGAGTGCGAGTGTAGAGTAGTGCAAATTCAACAATCTTTAAAATGCACTTTTAATTCTGCTGAAATAGCTCGAATTCTCGAACGCTACACTCTTACGTTAAATGATAAAACACAGCATTCGGTGCACCTACCGGGTTGCTTTTATTGCGCTGTTGCGATGCAATTTTAAGACCATTTATCTTTTTCAAGCTGTTTTGCCGCTCCACTCACTTGTGATCCCGTGTACTGCATTTTCGTAATTTACTGTGGGGTGACACGATTATATTTGAAAGTTGTGCATCTACAACGATTAATAGACTAAAACAGTCGCGTCTGGCAGTGTGTTAGATTAGTTAACTATCTTTAGATCTTTCATAACTATCCTTAGAAAAAAAAGCCTTTGTAAAAGCTTGGTTTAAATAATGTATTTGTATTAAATTACGAGTAGAGCTTGTAAATAAAAGTAAGTAGATTAAATAAGTTTTCTTTATTATAAGAACAACATAAACGTCCTTCATACCACAATTATCCAGACAGATATGAAATTGTATGCTTAACTAACGACATTGTTTCTCCTATCTGTACTTAAGGAATTCTTGTCTCGAGTAAAATTATCTGAAATACAAACAGCATAACTTTAGTTAGAGGATGAGTTTTCTACAAATCTGAATAAATATTTACTTTGATCCATAAAGCTCGCAGATTTGTTTATAACCAGTACAACCACATCGTGTTTGCAGAAATGTTGCTCGGTAAAGAGAGAAAATAATTATAAGGAGACCTAATAAAAAGCGAGGCTTTGAGGGCTTTAGTTGCTTAGTTCATAATTATCGTCATCATAAAAAGGAAAAATATTTAAATTTTAATGTTTGTTGACTGGTGGGGTTAGTAATTAAATTGTCTTTGATATACATAGTTTGAATTTCTCCAGCTTTGAAGCCTGTTTGTGGGAGTCGTCTAGCGGATGGACGACGCCGCTAAAGCTGCCCATTCACTAGATTTATAACCTCGCCAAAGTAAACGACGCGCCCACCATTCCAGACACGCACTGTTGCCGCTAAACTTGTTTTAGGCGAAAAATTCATATATATAAACTTAGACTACCACTCACTCACTCACTGACTGACATAATTGTTCTCCCTGATGGTGGATGGGAAGGTATGTTTTTTTTTACAGAATCGTATAGAGGGTTGTCTGGTGAGTTTGGGAAAAATCCGACTTTGCCCCTTTTTTGCCCCCCTTTTGCCCACCCCTGGTCTATCTCGGAAACTAAAGGACCTGTAGAACATTTTTTTTCTAGATTCGTATAGAGGAGTTCCTGGAAAGTAAAAATCATTTTTTTGATTTGCCCCTGTTTTGCCCCTTTTTTGCCTCATTGATGGATCTCGGAAACGACGTAACATTTTTGATTGCTTATAACGGGTTTGTATAGAGGAGATTTTAGGAAGTAAAAAAAAGTTTTCAGTTTTGCCCCCAGTTGCCCCCCTCATTTTGCCCCCCCACGTATCTCGGAAACTAGGAGACTTGGAAAATTTTGGTTTTTAGATTCAGGTAGGGCATTACAAAGTTGATAAATTGCGGTACTTTTTTTTTTAAATTCCGACATTTTTTTTTTCTCCATACATTTTGTATGAAATTTCGGAACTTTTTAGGGGTATTTTTTTTTTACCAGGAACGATAAAGATACGCGAGCTGCTTGCAGCGAGCGCACCGCGCTCCCTACCAGGAACGATAAAGATACGCGAGCTGCTTGCAGCGAGCGCACCGCGCTCCCTACCAGGAACGATAAAGATACGCGAGCTGCTTGCAGCGAGCGCACCGCGCTCCCTACCAGGAACGATAAAGATACGCGAGCTGCTTGCAGCGAGCGCACCGCGCACCCTACCAGGAACGATAAAGATACGCGAGCTGCTTGCAGCGAGCGCACCGCGCTCCCTACCAGGAACGATAAAGATACGCGAGCTGCTTGCAGCGAGCGCACCGCGCACCCTACCAGGAACGATAAAGATACGCGAGCTGCTTGCAGCGAGCGCACCGCGCTCCCTACCAGGAACGATAAGGATACGCGAGCTGCTTGCAGCGAGCGCACCGCGCTCCCTACCAGGAACGAAAAGATACGCGAGCTGCTTGCAGCGAGCGCACCGCGCTCCCTACCAGGAACGATAAAGATACGCGAGCTGCTTGCAGCGAGCGCACCCACGCTACCTACCAGGAGTCGGAGGTCCTGAGTGGAGCGAACCTGCGAGACCGAGTGGAGCGGAGGGGGGAGGTGGCGAGCGAAGCGAGCCGCCGACCTCCGTAGCGGAACGGAGGTCGAGCGGGTGAAGCGTAACTCAGGGGCGACGACATACATTTTTTTGTTGTTTGTTTTTTATTCCTATTTTTATTATTTGCTCTGAAACGTTTTCGTCCGTAAGTTGTCATATCATGGATTTTCAAATGCATTTTGATCTCTTACGGATTTTCTTATGGATATCCGCACCGCGAGCTGCGTGCAGCTCGCGCACCACGCGACAACTAGTTAACTTATAATGCTACTTGGAACAGCTGAGGTTAAGTATCCCAAGGACCACAAATCCGCTTTTCCGTAAAGTTCGATAACACAGCAAAATTAGATAGCAGCGCGCTTTAATGTTATTGAACTCTATAAATCCGCTTCATTGTACTTATATCTAGCCAACGCGCAATTTGTTATTCATTATATAAACAATGTAACGTGATCTTGCTAATTTCGACGAGAGTTGTGGGCTTCGCTAACGGTTTTACTAACTCTACGTACAAAATTACCTCCTTAAATCAAATTTACATAAAATACAACTTGGTTATATTATAATAACTGATTAATTTTAATATCGCGTGTGTCGTAAACAGCAAAAGTTTGGTGGTTAAGTAAAACTTGGCATTTTGTTCATGCAACGAGGTTGGAAGCTTGGAGTCAAGGCAACTTCGTCCTTTTTATAAATGTAGATATGCATAAACTCCTTCGAAATTAAAAAGTTTGTTCTTCTTGTCGGAAGTCTATTTTTAAAATGTGCAACAAGTTCCGTCGCAGTCTTAAGACTGACTTTTAAAAACAAAAAAAAATAAATCACATTAGCATGCATTCCACAATGTTTGCGACTTGAAACCTTACAAACATTTGCACGTGCATAGTAGTCGCTAATCCCAAAGCTGCCTATAGGTACTTGATATCCGAAACCACTATATAAATGTGTGTGAAAGCATGGCGTGCGTGCCGTAACATAAAACAGCTTCTTTTGTCGATGAAACGACGGCTATTGGATCGACAAGGTATTCAATCCAGCCATTGTGACGGTAACCGAAACCGGTAGAGTAAAAACTAACAACATAGTAAGTATCAAACTTTGCTTAAAATTATTAGATTTGTTTTATTGAAAAATCATTCCTGTTTCCACGATTACATTTAATAAATTATATTTCATAATTTTTTCACAAAGTTTTTATTTAAAATAAGGAATGGAAGAATTCTCTTTTGCAGCTGAGGAGCTTTTACAAAGAAAGTTTTGCTTTATACGAAACTTTGGAGAATTTATTTTGGTAGACGTAGAATAAATTATGAGAAAAAATATATTCCTTTCAAACAAAAAAAAACAAAATCGGTCAAATACACAAACATCTACCTACACAGATTCAGACTACAAAACTTATAACACCTATCTTTTTTTGAGTTTTCAACATGTTTCGGTGCGACAAAATCCCTTATCAAGAATGAATCAGTCTATACCCAGGCTGGAAACTTGAATATCCGAGTATAGCACTGATAGTTTCTTTAATTAGTGAAGGAAAACTGACTTCACTAGTTTCTGTAATTATTGGTTTCGTATTAAGTTTCTTGTACCTGCAAAAGCGAAGGTAGATCGTTCTAATTTTAGGGACAGGTATAAAATGTAGCCTTATAGTCCCATGAAGAACTCCTTGTTGATGCTTAAACTAAGTAAATAATAAATGATAAATAATTAGATATATCACGATTAAATCCCAGGGCACAGTAGACATTTCTATCAGATCTTAATGTACATTTTTTAGATCCTTTTGGAGATGTCTAAGGGGGTAACCAGAGATATGTCCAAATACATACTTTCCATATAATGACTGGTTGTTTAAACAATATTCAAAATATTAATATTAATTTCGAAGGAACTTATCCCATGCTCTGTCTCGTTGCAAATGCAGCTAAAACTGATATAAACAACGTTTTGATATGTCAGCTGTAATTATTTGCAACGCTAACAGCCGTTTTATGTTCGTGATTTAGAGTTGGCATCTATTGTCGTCCGAAAACAGGTCAAACAGCGGTTGTGGCTTGCGAATTACTGAAACCAGTTTCGTTAACAAAGTACTAAGTGTCTGAACGGACTTTTCTTTAGCGCACTAGTAACCTTTGTTCATTTAACCTTTGAAGGACAAATAAAGTCGTATATCTCGGATCAATTTCTTAGTCTGCTCTCGAAAAAACAAATGCAAAACTAGATTCACTTTTATTGTCTCCATCCCAACTCTTATAAGATTAACTTGAATAATGTCTGCGGTTTTATATTATGTAAGCCGAAAGCCGATACAAAAATTAAGGATACATCAAATAAAGAAAAAAAAAAATATATAAATCCATTCTATCGTAGCTTTAGCCGTAGCTGATATTATACTTGCATGTTTTTTTGATGTGTCTATCTTTGTAAAGGAACATCGCGGTGTTCCAAGTTCTTGAAATACTCTGTCTTCATCTCGTAGTAGTATAGTGTCATCTAACGATGCTGTAGTGTAGCCACGGTGCCGCGCTGTCTCGCCATTCACTGACGCCGACACATTTGGAAGGGGGCAAAAGAGAGGGTGGTCGACACTGAAAGCTACAAAGTCTCAGACGACCTTATGACGGTTTATTTGAGAAAACAGCTTAATTTTACCAGTTACACTTTGTCGCAAAGATTTAAGCTTTCTTCACTCTTCTTGCGGCCATTACTGCCGATGCATAATTACAGGGTCGTCGAATAACCGTCTAATGTTCGGACATTGTTCAAGATAATAATGGCGTTTTTATTTTCCTTTACAACAATAATAGCATTTTACGTAACTGTGTTCAATATTGTAAATAAATTTTTTTTCGCTAAAGCCTGTTTCATTTTTCTATCTTATTCGTATTTCTTGTGTCTCTCCCACATCAAGTAGGCAGATTTGTGTGTACAATGTACACCCACAACCAAGGGTGTAAAAATTTACGGTTCCTTTTATTGCAGCCAATAAGAGTGAAAGATTTATGTATTCCGAAGTTTTGTAGGTTGATGTGTATCGAATCTGTCTATTTATAACTTTCTTCTGTGCCTATATGATTCATAGATCGTATTTTAAAGTAAGTACCTACAATGAACCTACACAAGCTCATGTTATAGTTGAAATTGCCTCTCTGATTTTATACATATCATTACGAGTATCACTTTCCCTGTGATAAATTAAACTCGTAGTTAATTATCAGTGTCGACAAATCCATCACAAAACTCACAAATGAGCATCATCTCACTGCAATCAGATTTTACATTACAAGCAAGACTCGTTAACGAGCGTAAGTTGATTCTTCATCCATCACCTTCATTGGTTACTTAACTTGTTTTTGCCCAGTTAAGAATCACTAATGCCCGGGTTGTGTCCTGATGGACATTTCTCGAGCGTCAAGTTTGTACAGGCTCCTGCACTGTAGACAAACTTTTGACACTATTTTCTGCAAACTTCGGTTTTGATTAGGTCGAGAAACTTTATACTGAAAGTTTGAACGTACAACTCGGGACTAAGATAAATAGGTTGAAGAATTCCGTGTGCGTTCTGTACGACCTACCTTTCTTGAACATTCGTGCAGTGATTAACTGTACAGTTTTTTTCATAATTCACAGGTTTAACTGTACAATTTTTTTCATAATTCACAGGTAATTTGCAACTTAATCGACATTCCTAAGATTCTACTAAGTTTTATGGGATCTCAGCTCAGAAAGTCAAACTTTATCAACAGCGTCGTCGTTGTATGAATTGTTCTTACCTTAGATTGATAGACTATCAGCAAGTTTAGCAGTAAATCACATTACAATCCACCAATAATGAGGCAACACGGCGTGTAACCGTGATTAACCGGCTCAGTTCAACGGGTGCCCAATCAATTGGAACTGATTCTACCCACACGCGAGTTCGGAAGCTGCCATAGGATTTACTTTAAGCTTCTGTACAGACCTTTTGTTTTGTACGACTAGGTACTTACATTTTCTCACCATCTTTATGTTGCTCACAACATATTCAATTTATGTTCTGTAGCATTATATCCAACAAAACGTACATTGAATATCCAAGCTGTTGTTTTGTTTCATATAACTTGTCCTTACCACTTTGATGTAATTTACTTTACTTTGTTCTTGAGTCCTTATTTATTTTCTGCTAACTCCACCTCGTCTCAAAACTTTCTATATGTTGATGACTCTTGAAACTTCTTTAACTTGAGTCGCAGCCAACTTGTAGCTCAGGCCGCTGGGAACCAACAAGATAAAGTTACTCTCGTATGTAATCTCCGATCTCTGGATTATGCTTTAGCCCGTCATGATTATTAGAATTCCCGCTCGTATTTCAGATTAATTATCTAATTAACAGAACATAACTATTCAAACGACTTAAGCATGTCTTAATCAAGATTCCTAAAAGCATTAGGGCCTAACGCTATTACGTCGGTCGTAACGTAACATAAGGCGCCTTCGTTACGAGCTTCTCATAATGGGAACGACCTAATGTCGAGAGCTCTTCAGGTAGAGCCCTTTTTACCTCGATATTAATAATGGGTACCCCTTAATTTGAAGTCGAGGACCATTCACATTTATTTTTTCTGCTCCTGAGATAGTCGATGGTGCGTGCCAGACGAAACCTTATTTACCGTCGAAATAAAAGCATCGGTTTCGATATTGAAATCGTATGCAAATAAGTTACTGATTGTCACGAAAAAAAGGTTGATACAATAACTGAAAACAGCAAAATCGAAACGTATTGATTTAGCATTTACAGAGTATGTTGATAACTGGTATTCGAATAAACTGGATTCGAACGATTGGATAAATATAAGTGACTATTTCATCTGAATGAGTTCCTGTTACCCATTCGTTATAGGTGCATCGATCGCGCTGACATTTAATTTAATTGACTGCATGCCGCCAATCGTTGATGCTGATATACGCATAAACGCATTTATCGTGATGCCTGTACTGTAACACATCACGGTTAAAAATTATATTACATATCAGCAATCTGCATCATAAATACCAGAGAATATTTTACGAGCTTTTAATTATAACATACTACGAGCTTATCGAAATAAAAATGTATTATTTCAAAAGCTACATAGTATGGGAAACATTTGCGATCAAATTAATTAGTTTTCCTGTGTAAGAACGTGGGTGCGCCTCCCTGTAGTCCTTCAGATATATTATGTTGTCTTGGGAGCGTCTCATATTACTTAGTAATTATCTTTAGTGGTATCAGTATGACAGCGCACTAGACTTATTTTTCTCTATAATAATTCGTCTCTACAGCCCAAGTATATTTTTGCTGAGCGTAATATTAAGGACTTTATGAGATAATATTTTTAGTTCGTATTCGCATAGGCAACGACTTGTCTGTACGAAAAAAACTTTGCTGTGTCCTAACTGGACTTATGCTTGATACTCGTACAAACAACAGTTTTAAGTACCATCTAATATGTAACAACATAATTTGCAATAAATTATTATTCTGTTCTAAAAAAATCACAACGACTGTATTCCCAAGGTGCGCGGTAGACAATTTCCTTCATCTTTTTTTTATTTAATTTTGGATCACTTAATTATTTAATACGTCTGTACGACTTGTCAATTATGGGATCTTTTTTCTTCAAAATGAGGGGAGTCTTACTACATTACAATACCTACTCTGTAGACATCTCTGATTTGTAGTGTAGTTCTATATGGATCTTCCAAAGCGGTAAGAGAATATCCACCTCACCTTGGATATTTTTTTGTTCGTATAACGATTAAAAATGGAAAATAAAAACTGTATAAATGCGACAAAGTTAAACATTCTGGTTGAAATGATTGAAAAGAATTTAATAGACGCTGAGTGATCGGAATTTATCCAATACTTTGTACAGTATTGCAATTAGCATTGTTTTTTTTGCAGTAAGTATTCACTGAATGATTTACACAAATTAACTTTCGTTTTCATATTTACAACATAAGGTAGGTAATACTTTGTTAGCTGTTTAAATACTACTAATGTGCAGATTCATGTGAGTAAAACAATATGTTAATTAGGTTTTAGGCAATCTTTTTTTACCATGTAGGTAGGTAATTGGTTTTCGGTCTCGGCTTTTAAGTTGTTAGACTTCCATCACCAATATTAGTCATGGCCCATGAAATAGGTAATTCATATTTAAGTATTAGCGAATTTCGAATTCCATATTATCAGTTTAATGGCGTATCATGTTCATGTCACACATAGGAGTCTAGATCCGTATACCTGAATTTCAGTACAGCTGCAAGCTTGTATTCTGACACTTTCGTAGAACAGGGATTAATGGTCTACAACTCTACTTATTCACAATGCCGACAGTACAAATGATTTACAGGCGATGCAATCATTTGAACGCGATTGGGTCCAGCGTCGAATGTTCGACACAGGATGATGTTATCTACAACTAATGCAGTTTCAAGTTGCGTACTGACTTAAACATTCAACCACCCATGATTCATTTAAAATGCAGTGTATGCATAATCAAGTCGCTTCAGCCTGTTTATGTAAAATCACGGTTTAATATGTATTAGTTAAATAGGAAATCTTGGACCTAACCGTATAGATTTCTTCCTCATTATTTCCACTGAGCTGTACCTAATGTGAAGGCATTTTTGAATAAAAATGATTAATTTCACTGTTTGTCACGAGATTGTCATAGCCATCATGTACCTTAATGCATATTCATTAATTCCAATTAAAAGATTACATTATCAGAACAAGTTTTTAAAGAATCTAGAGGCTGCTAATACCTTCTAAGGCCTGTTATCGCATCAAGTGCCATAACTATTAGTCGTTTGTGTGTGGCTGCGCTGCGCTATCGAGAACCTGTAGCTGTTTGGCATGTCCCTAGCCGGGTGCGCGGGCGCAACCAGACGCATTCTCAGCGCGGGCGCAGGGTCAACGGTCGCCCTGCATGTGCCTGGGAACCGACGATAAATATTTGAATTTCAACACTTGATACATATGCTTAGCAAATCGGGTATGGTGTGCTCTGGCATCCGCAGTAGTTGTTTATAGTAGTTTCTGGGCTAATAAACTAACAACGTAAATATTGTTACTTTTAGCGCGGCTGTGAACAATTTTGTAGTCAACAATTTATTCCAGAAATTAAAGTATTTTAACAGGATACGTGCATAATTATATGTCTTACATGAAATACTTAAACAACCCGTTAAACATGCATGTGTGATGGGTTATTAAATGAACGTCGGCGCAATCAAATGAATACCAGTTGTGGCACCAGTCCTTTACAATAAAAATCGCTCGTAATCGTAATATAATAGTGTCGTAGGTATAACTTCGTATTATGTGTATTATTTTTCCCAAATTATTGAAGAAATCCGATAAGCCGAACTTTGTAGGGAATAATTGAGTAGGGTGTCGATGATATTATATCCATGGGTCAAAATATATTTTAATGTTAATTTTCCGGTCATAAATATTAATGAAACATTCCTTCCAGTGCTTAGTGGGTCAGTGACGTACAATCCGAGAGCTCGAGCTTTAATATTCATGAATTCATTCGTCTCAATTTTCACTTGTATTTTTCATTTATTTTTCTTGTGATTCCAAATTATGATATCATCTCAGACTTCTAATAATTTATGCTTACAGAATATACTGACCTATTTTCATCTTATTTTTGTAAATCTTATTATCTGCAGTTGAACTAATGACAATAGTAGTATTTTAGTTAATTTCTGTTGATAAATAGATACTTATGGATGGCAAAATTATTTTCAAACCAAAATGAAATTAAAGTAAAATTACATAAGAAACTAACACAAATGTATGTAAATTGACATACGATGATAAAAACTCATCTCAGCCAAATGCCAAATAAAAAAAAAGTGATGGTAGAACACTTAGAGAATTTAGGTAGAACATTATAGGTATGCACCGTTTATCACTTAGCAACAGCTACTGTCTGTGGTCTCACTTTACAAACTTTTGCTACTTTCATTTCCTTTTGCTCGAAACCAAATAAACCATCCGAAAGCCAATCAAACCACGATCTTGATAGTGTACAGCAATTTCTCGAGTATTCAAATAAGCCACAGGAAATTACCTACATCTCGAGTCGAACTGGGGTACTCCTTGAGTAGCTGACTAGCTGGTACTTACAGCAACATACCGTATTAGTATTCGTATAGAGGAATGTAACATTGTCTTCGTAATGGCGCATTGTCATGACCGGAAGGGAGAAGACAACGTTTGACCGCATTCAAAGACCACAGTAATTTCTACCCTGAGTGAGGAATGTAATAAAACTTATCTTCCGGGATAGCGACGCCTCATGTCCAACTAATCTACAAATCCATTTCGACATTATTCGCAATTCTATTCTCAGAGTTGGTAACGATTTTTCACCCGAGCGCGCACTAATTAAAATCGTTTGTTCTGCTAATTGGTTCAATTCGATTGGTCGATGCCTTTTAACTGTTACAGTAATACGAAACTCGTATGAGGTCGTTCGACGCTATAATGCACCTTTCTGCTTCATAATTGATTTTACGATGTGAGTAACGAAAGGCCTTTACACAAATACACGGTTCTCGTTCACACTTTTGCGTAACGGTAGTTTTCTACACTCATAACTAGTTACAGCGTAGGTTTCTTTATTGGGGTCCTAAATATAACTTTAAATAATGCACATTAAACAAAGCGGACGTATGCATGTAAAAAGGCACTGATTGATGGGTCTTCTAATGAGAAGGCGTGACGTACCATCCATTTCAACAAACCACGTTCTAAATTCCCAATCCTTAACTTAACACGCCATTTATATTACAGGTAGGTACATTATTTGAAACATATTTTACAATCAAATATTGCCAATTGCGCGTTTCGGAAAGCAACTGCAGACACCCAGTCAGCCAAGATATAGACTTAAGATACGAGTATTGAAGCTAAATCAACATCTCTCAACTCGGCACCGACTTGTTATAGCATTGTATTTTGTGTCGTATCCACTGCCAGAGTTTACGATGTCTTTTCGTTTTTGTGCTTACTGTGTTATAGACTGAATGGCAGAATATTTTAAGTATAAACACTATCTGTGTCGGTTTGTCTCTGTTTTGTGTGTGTGGCACAGTAATTTTTAACGAGTGGACCAATGCGAATGCAGTTTTTTTATATAAAACAAGTTTTCTAGCAATAAAAAAAAGTTGAATACGTCAAGCATTTCAATAGTTTATTGACAGAATTTTCTACGAATTTATAATGAGAATCGTGGTAAGATTTTTCTAGCTGAGAAAGTTTTTTACGATTTGCATAATAATATCATTTCCAGTTCCCAGTTCAGCTGCAAAAATGAGGCCAGGATAAAAGAATAAGGAAGATGTGATTTAATGTTTCTATACTCAGAGCTATGCATTGTGTATAATCAACATCTATGTAGGAATGGCCAATATTTCCAAAGCAGAGTTTTTGCAACGTCAATATATCAAAAGCTTTTATTTGTGAACATTTGTTCGAAAATACAATTATTGTTCACGGACAGAATGAAAACACGATTTCGTAAGTGGGTAAGTAATTAATGTTAAATTGCATGAGTTTTGTTTGACTACTGGACAGGTGAAGAGCAAAGCTAACATTGACTTTGGTAGACAGTTGAAACAGGGGCCAGTTAAAGCCACTCGGACACTTTGTCTGTCCTCCTCGGACCACAGAGTAAATACTCTACAGAGCCATGCATAAGCTTCATCAGGCGAGTAATGCTAATGCGTTTTGAAGCACCACTCGACGACGCTGCGCTTGGTTGACCCGTCAATGGACCGTGTTTCCACCTAACTAATGTACCTACGCTACATAGGTAACTACTCAATGAAGTTTCAATCATCCGCCATCAAAATAGTGTGTAGGTAGAGCAATGCTGACAACACGGCTTACGTGGTATGTGCTAGAAAAACACAATAAATATTCTCATCTCACGATTAATTGTGAAAGTTACGTGAACTTCGAACAAATATGTATGTAGAGGTAGTCATTTGTTTTATTCAAAACTTTGTTGTTGTTTCAGCTAGCGATGCGAAAGACACCCCAACATTGGTTAACTTTACGGCGTATTGTTCTCGATTCTTTGAGCCAAGTACCCACTTACAGCTTAGCAGAAAATTTGAAGGACTGTTTTAAGGGATCGCGGAAATGGAATCCCAAGTGGTTCTTGAATTCCCAAAGCAAATTGGCTAAACTTCGTGAGCCGCCTATCAATTTTAGAAGAAGACGTTTCCAATTAAACTTTGCTACGCTAGTACGTAGTCTGCTCCATTTAGCTGAATCATACCGTAACGCACATTGAAAATTTACAAAATTACTTTCTTGTACGACTAATATTTTAGTCATTCCAGTAGATTAAAAGAATGAAGTGCCAAATGTACGTACTGTTAATAATGCTGAATTTGGGCCGCTTCCAAACATTAAGCAATTGGAGCTTATGAATACTCTGAATTTCTAATAAAGAGATCAAAAGTTTTTTTTGTACTTTTGTAATGCGAGTCATAATACAAGGTGAAACAAGGTTGTGACACATACCAAACATTTCTTAGCATACTTTATTTAAATTGGAAGATGAAACCATCCAATAGTTTAGTGTTTATAAAACGCTCGCATCTGTGCAATGTTTTCCAGTTCACCCAATTTCCATTTAAATCTCGTTCTTTACGTTCATTTACGATGCCTACTTAGTTACCTACCGTTTTTGTAAGCGCCGCCCCGACCTTTGTTATTTAAAAATTGAATACGTTTTTTGAGATTCTCTTTTATAAAAGCAATTCCAGCCTTTGTCCAGTCCGGTATTCCCCTGGTGCCCCGGGCTTTTGAATAAATTCTACGCACCTTCGTACAACCCATACCTGCATAAGAAGGCACTGGAAATATTGTAAATTACGGTAAATAACGGTAAATTAGTCATGTAAAAATATCGTTGATTTGGATACCGATAATATTTAAAATAAGTATTATCGATATCCAAATCAACGATATTTTTACTTTTTTTTATTTTTACTTTAAAATATCGTTGATTTGGATACGAACGATACGATTTAAAATATTATCGGTATCCATACGAACGATATTTTTACTTGATGGTATGGATGTCCTGGATGAATAGAAACGTTGTCGATTTAAACAACTCACGATTCGAAACAAATTTTAAAACATTATTCTTTAAAAAAATTCAACCTGATTTATATTTGAAAAAAAAAACATGATCACGAAAGTGATCCCAAAGCATGGTACGTATATTTCTGTCTCTGTCTTTTAGTCATGTAAGATCCCTTGAAAATGTCTAAGTAAGGGGGATGTTCAAATACATATCTTGTGCATGGGCATTTGAAAAATATAGGATATCATTTTTTTAAATGAAAGTTAAAAAAGCTTATAAAAAGAAAAACATAAAAACTATTAAGAACGCTATTGATTAAGTATTTCGCTAGTTCATTTCATTGGCAGGAGACAGTTTACAAACGGCACCTTCAAGTTGAGAATCTTGGGAATAGAGAATAGATCAAGCTAACCGATATACCACTAATTAGTGTTTGATGGTAGGGATAGCGCACGCTCTCAATTAGTCTAAGCCTTAGTTTGTTGATTAACTAACTGGGTTTGCTTACACAGATTTCGCGGAAGAAAGTGTAGCGCCCGGATACTCAGTTCGTAGTTTCCGGGAAAGTTCTTTGGCGAGATCTAAGCAATGTTTAAGTTCTTTCTTACGCACAATGAGTTTTATCGTTGGTTTTATTAGTTTAGTTAAGTACTTCGATAAATCGTTAATTTGTTCACGATTTATTGCAAATGCTACTACGTAACTAATATAAAAATAATCTTGAATATTTTACATAGCTTCATCTAGCCTCAAGTTATGCAAATTAATGATTGTGTTATGGTAACCAGATCACTGATTTACTAATTGTAGAAATATCTGCAAAACATAAAATATTTGTCTCGCGGCGGGGATCGAATCCGAATAAATAGGTACTAGGAATTAATTAGGCGTCTGTGTTAGGCACTCACACCTCGAAAAATTTGGTTTCAATATTCCCTTCTCATACAAATCAAGGTGCCTGCTAAATAATGTAAGGAAATTTAGTGTTTTTGCAGAGATTTCTAATTAGATGGGGCCATGTGTTGGTGGCTTATCCGGCCAATTAGCATAGCGAATGAAGGAGCTTACTGGTGTGCGGTGGCCGTGGTTTTCATTCGACCTCGTTATTAGGGGGGCTTGCATTATAGACGGCTATCGCTGCACAGATGGTGTAGGCTTCTTTGGAACATGGTTGCACTGAAATTCATACCCGTACCTACGATAGTTCTAAATTGGAGCATAAATTGCAGAAATTACTACATTTGCTGGAATAAACATTTTCCGTAGTGCCGACAACGACATAAATAACTGTTTACTGATATTGCTATTGGCAAAAATACATTTGGCCACCAATATTTACGTTGGAACTCATAATATCAAATATCGGGCTGTTATTGTCCCAATCACATCTTCTATTGTGTGATTTCGATTGATTCTGTGATAGTTTGTTTCTTTTTGTACGAAAGTAGTCAAATAATATTTGTGTAGATACATTCCAAAGAAGAATAGGTCTATCGTGATGTAAGAGAATTTTCCAATTAAAGTTTTCCTATAAACTTTCCTCGGGTGAACGTGACAAGAACCGAACATAGCTGTCCCGCCTTTATAGATACCGTGTTTCTTGATCTTAAATATCTACTTTACTATAGTATTCTTAGTTCTGTTAGGTATATACGAGTACCTACCTAAATAATAAAACAAATTGGAAGGTTTTATATGTAACTTCTCCTGAAACTTAAATTAAACATTTCGTTTGATGACGTTCTAGATAGGTACATCCGCAGACGCTGAAATTGCTTACACTCCGTAAGGTCCACTTTAATGATATTCCTCAACCTCTGTAATATACGAAACAAGCATACAATCAATGTTAACCGTGGTCTCTTAATTTATTATTTGAGTTGCCTTTTCAGAGATCAAGGAATTCTTCCAGTTTTTATCTACAAAAGACTAAAAATAAAACGAATCGGGTTAAATTTATGTTTATTGACGGCGCTCGTTGAAAAATGCACTCCATTTGTGATTTTGTAATTTACTGTTATTTCGATGTTTTCAATTTCAGCAAAAGTAATACTGAACCGCGTTCCAGTCACATAAACGTAACAAGGGTGTAGCATCCGCCGGGAATAACCCTTGTAAACTATTTTATTTAGTTTTCTCACTGTTGAAAACGAATGGCTGGAAAATATAAAATACAGAGTGAAGAAAACCAATACAAAATACAATATTTTATTTTTTATTTATTTTATTTTATTTTTATTTTACAATTTTAGGAAAATTTACAGCTAGGCATAAAAAGAAGAAAGTACAGTTATATAATTACAATACGTGAAAGGGAGACACATATTGCACATGAAGGCCAATTACAAATTTTCACAGATAAAACATATAAACAGTATAGGAAAAAACATTTACACTGTAGACGACAGATGAATATAAACATACTAAACATGAAGTAACTAAAAATAATACCCAATGTACCAAACAAAAAAAACAGCCATATAGAAAGGGAAAAAAAACACTATAACTTACAAAAAAAACTATAAACAATTGAAAAACTTATCATTAAATAATCGCTTTAACTTGCTAATACTAGTATTGAACAAATCAATATCAGCATTAGTCTTCACCAACTGGTTAAAAGAAGAACAGGCTCGAATAATAAATGAGTTCTGCCTATAATTAGTCCTAACTGAAGGAACGTTCAGAAAGTCAGGATTTCTCAAAGCAGCCTTGCCAGTACACAGTCCTAATAGTCCCAATAGCTCCGAGCAGTCGACACGGCCATTTGCTATACCAAATAAAAAGGTAATGTCAGCGATTTTCCGTCGCTCGTTTAGAGGTAGAAAATGAAACTTACGACATCTTGACAAATAATCAGGAAGAAATATCTTAGCTCTAAATTGCAAGTGCCGTAAGAATCTCCTCTGAATACCTTCGATTCTAGAAATGTAGACGTCGTAGCATGGATTCCACACCTGACAAGCATATTCCAGATGGCTCCTTACAAATGCACAATATAATATTTTAAATGTTTTAATATTAGAGAATTCAGATGTCATTCTTAAAACAAAGCCAAGTGCCCGGGATGCCTTGCTAACTATGTTTTCAACGTGTTGATCAAAAAGAAGTTTTTTATCAAAAAATACACCTAAATCTCTAATATTATCTACTCTTGAAAGCTGGGCATTGTGAAAAGTATAGTTAAATTTGATGGTAATAGGTTTACGAGTATAAGAGCAGACATAGCATTTAGCAACATTCAATTGTAACTTATTTAACTCACAGTAGTCTTGAAATCTAATCAAGTCATCCTGCAAGCATTGTGAGTCACTAATTGATTGGATCCTGGAAAGGATTTTCATATCGTCTGCATAAAGAATAATACGAGAGTGGAGAAAACAGGAAGATATATCATTCACAAATATAGCAAAGAGTAGAGGACCCAACAGGGATCCCTGGGGTACTCCTGAAGGAACAAACATGGAAGAAGAAGAATAACCGCCCAGAACAACAGTCTGACACCTATTGTAAACATAGGAGGAAAACCACCTAAAGAGGTTCCCTCTTATGCCTATTTGTAGTAGTTTATTTAATAAGACTACGTGATCAATTCGATCGAAGCACTTGCTATAGTCAGTATATACGATATCAACTTGCGCTGGCTCAGACATCAATTTAGTAAGGATCTCAGTACAGATAAGAAGGTTAGAAGTTGTGGATCTACCTCTCAAAAAACCATGTTGCTGCGGCAAGAGCTCCTGTCGTATCGCAGAATACACTTGAGTATAGACAATCTTTTCTAGCACCTTAGCAAACAAACATAATTTCGAAATCGGCCTATAATTTTCAATTACGTCCTTGGGACCCTTTTTGTGTACGGGAGTAACGTAAGCAGATTTCCATATTAACGGCACGACACCTTCAGTCAAAGAACGCCGATATATCAAGGAGAGGGGAAGTACCAGGCTTTCCGCACACTTTTTTATAAAAATTGCGGGAACGCTATCAGGTCCCGCTGATTTATTCACATCGATGTTTTTAAATAACCTCAGAACTTCCGCCTCGGTTATCTCAATCATGCTAATATCAGCGCACGTAGTGGATTGCATACAGACATTATCATCAATGCGGTACGGACCAGGAGAACCAGTTAGGAAGTTGGAGTGAAAGTATTTTGCAAACATATTGCAAATGTCCACTCCATCATCAGAAGAACAGTTATCGTAGTGCATTACAGATGGATAGGCATTTGATTGATTTTTACTTTTTACATAGGACCAAAACGCACGGGGATACGTTCTAATCATATTTTCAATGTTATTAATGTAGGTATTGTACATCTCTTTCTCCATAGCCCTTGCTCTGTCACGTAGAATAAAAAACGCGTGACGATCGTATTCATTGCCGTATGTTTTAAATTTAGAATGATACTTGGATTTTTCTTTAAGAATTTTAATAAGGGGTTTTTTGTACCATAAAGGATATTTAGAAGAGGGTGACACTGTTTTAGAAGGTACATAAGTATCACGCAATAAATAAAGAGTGTCGTAAATATGATTAAGGGCGCCATCTAGATCCCTACGACTAAGTTCAAAGACCCAGTCTATAGCACTAAGTTTGGAACAAATGGACTCATAATCTCCATCCTGATAAATATACTTAATATAAGACTTAGGAATAATAGTGTGAAGTTGAACAAAGTCCGCATATGTAACTATGGAGCGATGGTGCGGATCCTCCGATACCAAAGGATTATCACAAGCTTGGATGGTTAACGTGTCATTAGAAAAAACAAGATCCAGAAGACGACCCAAACTAGCATTCAAAAATGAGTTGTATTGGTATAAATTACAAGTGTTAATGGTGTCAATAAAATATGTTTGATTATGTCCATGGAAATTACTGGGTGTTAAATAGGTACCATCGCTACTAGGGGTCCATAAAAGAAGCGGCATATTGAAATCACCTACTATAATAAATTTATCTAAGGGGTTTTCAAGCACAATGCTAGACAATTTATTCGAAAAATTTAACAACTGCATATCTAAAGAATTACCCAAATTTTCATCACAAATATATACAATACCAATATGCATTTTATACACATAGCTTGGGCTACGATTACGGATCGACAGAGTTACCCACAAGTCCTCAGCGGATGAAGACCACTCGCTACGGCACTGAGCCGCAAGTTCACGACGAACAGCTACCAATACGCCACCGCCCTTATCCTGTTTAGTTAAATTATAATTACGATCACGCCTAAAAATAATGTACCGGTCATCAAATAATTCCTCATTTTTAATACCATCCTTTAACCATGTTTCCGTAATACAGATAATATCATACGAGTTCAAACATATGTTTCTATAAAATGTAGCAGTTTTGGTGCGCAAACCTCGCGCATTTTGGTAATACACACTAAACGGAATCATTTTTAACAAAGAAAAATATTAATCTTTGAATAAGCACTTTCATACAAAAGAACCCAATTAGGACGGAATTTAAATGCCAATTAAGAAATACTTCGCTAAGACAAGCAAATTGCATTGAAAAGAACGACAACAAAAAAATATTGCAGAAACTGACAATAAAGTAGTTAGCTTCACAAAAGACACAATAGCAAGTGGCCGGTCGACTTAGTGAGGCGGGTAGCGATAAGCGTAAACAGTGAATAGCATGATTCATAACAGGTGCGTTGAGTATAAAAGAGAACAAAAGCAAGGCAGAGCTCGTCAACCTGTGGGCACAATATTTATAAGGTACAAGTATAAGCGATACCAATTTAGAAATAATTATTAACATGCACACATAACACACTACATTCTTTCCAAATCTGCATCGGCACGTATTTGTATTTTTGGAGAGGCGTCGTTTTTTCGAGCAAATATCTTGCAACCTCTCACCCACACATAAGAAAAACCCCGTTCCTTCGCTACTGATTTCGTCTTATTTAGGAGCATCTTGTTATCAATTGTGAGATGGTCATTGATGTATATTCTGCTACCACCCGCAAGTCCAAGGTGCTCAGACGTTAGAGTGCACTTTTTCGCCGCCGCCACAAAGTCATCTTTAACGTAGCGACTATGAATAGCTACAACTATGTTCTTGTTAGTCTTGCTATTACGCATAGGAACTCTGGCTAGGTAGTTGATCTGCTCTTTGGGTATTGGGCATTTGACATGAGACGCAATCTTATCCAAAATGTCAAAGAGATTCTCGGAATTTGAGACCGGTACGCCTTTAATTTCAAGGTTATTAAGTCGCGACCTTTGCTCCAGCTCACGATTGTGGGACTCCAAACTCTCCAAACGCAATCTAAAAGATTCAACATCTTGCTTGGTCTTATGAAGGCCCTGTATATCCTTTTCCATTTCCGAAATCCTGCAAGATATTGAGTCCATTTTCTGGTCATATGAACATTTCTCCCGTACTTGAGAACATAGTGTTGTCGACCACTGTGGCGCAGTTGGGTGAACGCCCGGCTGAGACGCGGAGGTCGCGGGTTCGATCCCCGCTACGGGACAAATGTTTGTATGATCTGCAGATATTTGTTCCGTGTCTGGGTGTTTTTTCTATCTATAATAGTTCGCAACGGTCCTTAGATGGCTCAACTGGTTCTATTTGTATTTTGTACAGTTATGTATTAGTTTAGTTTCTGTAAATAAAGTATATCTATAATATGTATGTATTTACAAAAAAAATATTTATCTAATAATTAAGTATATCAGTCATCTGGTTACCATAACACAAGCATTAAGTTGCTTAACTTGGGGCTAGATGACGCTGTGTGAAATGTCCAGGGATATTTATTTCATCATCATCATCATCCACAGCCCGACTTTACCCACTGCTGGGCATAGGCCTTAGTTTGTGCCATCCACTACGATCCTGCGTATGATATTTATTTATTTATTTATAGTACTGCGAAATCAATATATTTGCTTGAACTATGAGCAACTTCGACGTTCTAGTTCTATGAAAACGTGAATATAGGTATATATTTCAAAACGTGTGTAGATATATGAAAATATATCACACCATCTACATAGTAAGTTTTATTCAAATATACATAAGCCGTGACTCCTAAGTAAATCCCGTCGACGTATGATAATTCTTAGAAATCCCTGAAGAAATCTTCGTAACTCGCTACACGTCGGTATTGTGCTTCTAACTAGGTTAGCAAAAAATAAAATATCCAGACATTTAGTTGTAGAATCCTGTGTGTATTTAGGAACTCTGGCTAAATAAGTTGAGTAGGAGTTTTTCTTTGTCTGGTAAGAAAAGAAATTAAGACGCGCTGGAAAGAATTTACACGTGCTTGTTTTAAATATCCGGAGGGCGCGACCGTGGGAAGTACCTTTACTTTGTTTATAACATGTCAACAAGCCACAAACAACCGTCTTTCGATAAGTATGCTTATCGATTATGTAGGTAAATGAGTTTTTTCTCCTTTTCACAATGTCGTAAAATATACACATTATAGAAAACATAGGTACTTATAATATATTCATGAATATACTTTTAGCTTCTATATACTCGTAAGTAGAGAAACTATTATAACTTAGAAAAGTATAAGATAAGTAAGTATGTTTACTTTCTTGCGAGTTATAATAAAAAGTCGTATTAGACGAATTAGGACTCGCAACAGAATAAATGTATTGTGAAAGCTCTCATTGTAGCTCATACTTTTCTACTTCAAGAACGTGGTTACCGTTACCGTCTGCATATGAAAAGAACCTTGGTTGTGATTTTGTTTTTTACAGTAATCTAAAATGAACATATAATAATTTTTTTACTATTAAATACATGAAATGTCTCATGGATTATACCTATGTCGCAAAAAATCTATCATGTCACGTAAATGAAAGACTTCAAAGTTTCCCGAACTCATTAAAGTTTCAAAGAACTGGCTTCATGATTTCAAAGTTACGTACTTATTTAAAAGTTTCGAAGCCTGTAAATATTTTTATACTACAAACGATAGAACATTACAGGTTGTACTGAGTTCCTAAGGTCTCTGAATTATTGATGCTGTTATAAGTTACGAGTATACTGTTATCTGTATTAAAGCGAATATAAGGTAATCATAATTATCCTACTTTGGAATTCATTATGCTGTAAACATAAATTTGAATAGCCTCTACCTTATTACTGCCCTACATCCTTTCTCTCTTCTCAATTTTCGCGTGGCTTCTCAATAAACCATCTATTCTTTTCCACTCGATTATGAAGTAAAGTTCTCGTTACCAAATCTGAAGATGGGTTGGTCAATCATTACTAAGCTCCACTGCGGCTCGCAGTAGGCTTTTTTTTCTAATGGACTAATTTGTTAAGTGGTTTTTGGGACCTTTATAACTTCACCGGACTTTTATAACTTCATCAGACTTTTAGCAGTAGGCTCGTGCCTGCGTACTCACTTAATACAGTATCAGTTCATTACATGCTACACAGCCGTGTAGGCTAGGTACCCTGCTATTGAACAACATTTTTTTAAATGTAGCTAGTAGTGGCGATTCTGACTCCGCCAAAACTAACTAAAGATGTTGCCGTCCCTTTCATAACAATCGAAATAAAAAGGATGTTACTTACGTCCATCTTATAGCAGAAACAGATGATAGAAAACCTGAACTTCACATGGAAGTATCGATCATGGCGATACACATTAACGTGATACCATCACAGGATGTCGGCTCTTAATATTCTCTCTCTGTTGGGAAATGACGAGCTCACAGTAAATTCAAAACATTTTTAATGCTCGTATAATTAGAATATTGGAAAAATATCAGGGAGTTGGATAACATACGAGTACATCAAAAATAATTCGGAATCTTCCGGCATAGCACAACGAAACTTTTTAAAATAAAAAATGGGTATGAAAATTGCAACACTTAAAAATAAATGATACATTTTGAATATAGTTTTATCATGGGAACTATTCTGTGCTTTATTTTATTTATGGCTCTGGCTCCGATCAAAGTTGCAGTTGATCCTGCCCCCTTGGCACCGGTTTATCACATTAAGCGAATTAGTTGAGCACTCAAATAAGCTTTACAAACTACGAAAGTTACTAATTGTCAATGCACAAGCAGCTGTGTAAGTTTGTTTATAATATGCGCAGTGTTAACGATTTTCACTCAGAAAATATTAAATACTTACTTTTAAAACATTTTGTGCTAAGTTTCTGTAAAGATTATAAATATACTTGCTTAGGTAGGTACATATTTTCAAACTTTAAAACCAAATAAGCATTTGTCAAGTAAGACAATAATGTATAGCTACGTTTTAAGATTTCAGTCCACGCGCCTGTAATCCAAAACAGCTGTTGCTCGAATAATATAAATCATTCAAAACTGAGGGTATTACTTATATTTGAAGATACGTATGTACTCTACGGATTCGCCAACAATTGAATATCGAAAAGTCGTGCTAAAGACCCTGTCGTCTGGCCGCGGAGGCTGTGAATAGACTAGCTAAATACAAACTCAGAACCTCCATTTGCATAATAGAGGCTTCGCCTGAAACCGAAACACAGATCGAACAGCTCGGAACAGAAACGGATGTAAATTAACACTTTGTAAACGGAGAGAAGCACGGAGTCGGAGGTTTTTCGTTAGTCACGCGAAGTATTGCCTTATTCGTAATTTTTATGTTGGCATAGTGCACATTTTCCTTGGAGAAAATAGAAAAAAGAGTTAAACGCGGTTATAGTCGACGTATTGGAGTTATGAACATGGCGGTCTCAGTTTGGAAATTATTGTTAGTTCTCGTTTATTCTAATCTGAATGTTTGCGTGAGTTAGAGTTGGAATCACGCTATTACTTTTTGTAGTCAAACTTCCGTATTAATTTGCATAATTCCAAGGAAATTCTCTCTTGAAAGAGAAAAAGGAATCTATTGAAGTTTTGTCGTAAATCAGTACCTCATTGTAATACTCGTATTTAACGTTGATCTGTCTTTAATTAAATCGGGATACAAACTCCGCTGGAGCCTTGTTATCTTAATTAAGAGAATTGTTCTAGTGAATTTTTTATTCAATTGCTTTTATTTTTAGTAAAAATAATCAGATTTGTTACCCTACTAACCGAACTTTCATTGTTTCAGGTATAACAACAATTTGGCTGTAATGCGCGTCCGACCATTATGTTAAAGTGCCATTGGCGCAGAAAATAGAGCTTTACCGAAAACATTGCCCCTTTTTATGAGCTTAAATAAACTTAATGACAGAGATCGTTATCGATTTATCCTGGTAAGTTTATGTTAGGTTGTGAAACTGTAGACGAATATTTGGTAAGTCTAGTTCGCAGATGAGAGCATCCCTGTCACCTTGGTGCGTCTGTCGCCAATCAGATTTTACGCTCATCGATTTTCCCGACATGTCATTCCCTTTTCGTCCTAGGCGTCCACAGTTTTTATCGCATTACCCTGCTCATCCCGTCATTTGCGAAGCCCCTGAGCGTCCCGGTGTCGACAATGGACTTTTTATCGGCGTACCGCTTTTTCTGTCGTGCACATACATTCGGATCGTTTGGCGGTCATAAAGTTCCTTGAAGCTTCTCGGCTACCGTGCCGTGTCGGTTTAGCATCTTTTGTGATGTTACGCTCGTTTTGTCTGCCAACTGATTTTTTATCAAAGCTACCAAGATTTGAGATTGATCTTCGTGCTTTTCACCTAAACATAAATCACTAGTTTATCATCACTTGAACAAAACAAATACTTATTCAACTATGTGTTTGTTTTCTATTGAACCTTTTGAATTTATAACTTTAACATAAACATTATCTTGTATATTTACGCACGTAAATACTCGTAGCCTGTGCGTCGTATTTTTTTGAAGAGTTTACAGTTCCAAGGTGTTTGTAAAATTGAAAAGAATTTTCATTTTCTTATTTTCCTTGCTCAAAAGAATACCAACAAAGAACTTATAAACAAAACAAAAGCACGCAATAAACAACTCGCCTTAAATTTGTGCAACTCCAGATAAGTGCGAGTTGCTCGTGCAAAGTCGAAGATAAAAATAATTTAGTAGCCTCCTGCTAAAGAGCGTTATCTGTGCGCGCTCTCTGCGTGTGTTTACCCGGACCCCTCACAAAGCAGCCTAATATATCAAGTTGTCGAGTCGACTTTACCGTGAGTCGCAACATGTTGCTACACTATCCATGGTTTGTCAACTGACACTACCCATCTTTTACATACACGGATCATAAATTCTCAAAAAACACCAAGATAATGAAATTCACACAATAAATAAATATCAGACGCGTTCGAAACTAACGTGAATCAATCGTCTAAAACATTATCTGGCACCAAAACTTTGAATCTAACATACTGCAAGTGCTTGGTATAAATCTAGCCAGAGATCGCTTGTTCCGACAGCAGTTCAGTCGGAGTGGAAATGAAATAAAAGTGCACAAATCACGCGTGAAATTGAGTTCGACCCGCTGCTGAAGTCATTGTTCGCCTCGGAAACTGGCTGCTGCCTGCCAGTCTTCGACGGACGTATCAGGAGCGCTTCGAACGTGCACGTCAGAAATTTCCACGTTTTCCAAGTGTTTTCGCAACCGACTTTTTAAAATTGACGTGTAGACTTTCCATTATTTAAGAACATAGAACATTCACAACGGCGCGGTGTAGTTTAAAGTAAGTTACATCTTTTTAAAAGCTTCGCAGAAAGTCAACTTTATTTCGCACTTTGGGATTGAGCAAAAATTCACTCGAAGAATACATTATTCAAAAGTTAGGGTTCTGAAGCTGGCGAACTGGCATAGATGTGTGCAAAGTTTCATGTTTTCACCACGAACGATGCCCTCGAGGCTCATTTATCTGCCAACACAAGGGAAAGAGATAATTAATTGAAATTACGCTGTCAAGTTCACGTAATTTGCACAAGTCGTTAGGGTATTTTCAAGAATTTTGGGAAATAGTGCTTGCTTTAAAGCGGCATGTCTTTAATGTGAATTGCCGAAGAATTTATATTTCACTTCCATTTTTTTTCACATTTGATAAGATCGCAGGTGGAGTGGAGCGGGTATGATCCTGAGCGCACTTAAATAATGTCATTCGGTCACCGTCACTCTTAAGATTGCATCGTATTGTGAATCGAAGCAATATCGAATGCAGTCGTGCTTTCTGAGTAAAGTTGGGTGCCAGAGGTCATTTCCATATTATTCGTGACACGTCCGACTATGCAAATTCTCCTCGTGCCAAGTGTCGGCATGGCTGCTAAAGAAATTCTAAAAGAAATGACCGATATAAGTGACTAAATGTTGTAGTTTAAACCGCAAAATAGGTTGGCTCTTGAAAAGTTTTGAAATTTTTTACATGTATCGATGAAAAAGAAAGGAAAATTAATAATGAGGTGACAAAACAAGTGTTAAGTGCATGAAGCGTACTTGCAAAACAAAAACATGCGCTCCGAGAAAAAGCTTTTAATGAAATGAATGTTTGTACAAGCGAATATCCTCGTACATTCGTGTCTGCCGATATACGTTGCGTTTGAAATCCACCATTCACTTTGAGCTAAAAATGTCTTTGAAAGCTGTAAGACGGCGATCGGTTCTTTGCTTGACACAAAACAAACATAGAAGTATTACCTTCTATTGTGATAAAAACCGCTTGCGTTCGGCAATAGTTTCTGAAGATTTTGTTATCTTTGATCGATGCATCTTCTTCAGCCTTTAGAAAAGTATCTGGGCTTGTGAGTGGTCTAGTTTTTTAGAAATCTCCATCTTGCTTTAAAATATCTTTAGGCATCTCTTTTTAATTGAACGTGACACTCAAGCTCACACGTAACTTACAGATAGTCTCAATACTATCTATCTATTTCATGACTTCCATTAAAAAAACATCAGCCACAGTCAGCAAAACCGAAGATAGATATTTTGAGACTGACCGTGAGTAGTGAATGTTCTATGTGTATTCCCACATCTTTCCATTGAAACACTAATCCACTATACTGTGGTTTTTAAAAACTAAGGGTCTTATTCATAAAAACTTGACAATTTAATCCAGGTTTTAAGAACGTTTTTTTCTTGTCACCCATATGTCAACGAAAAGAGATAGCAACAGATTTAATATGCGTTTTAGCTAATACAGGTTTAATTCAGGTTTTGGGTCGAATATGCATAATGGGGTAGGTAGGTACATAGGGGATCTCCTAAAGTTTCTTATAATATCCAGACGAGACAATGGATAAAACTTTTTTACAAACTACTATCATGGTTTTGAACATTATAAACACTTGATACGAGAAAATTACCGTTTTTTTGAGGAGTTTAACCGTGATCATGGCGCATGCAACTGTGCCGAAATATCGGGAAACTCAAACAACCACAAATCATGAGACAATGGAGTTTGAAGCTAGGATTTCGCAGAGAAATTATTCTTTAGTTAGAACATTTCTTCCTTTAGTTTTTTTTGTAGAATTGAGCTATACTATATAATAAAGGTCTGTTCATTTGTTGTTAACCCATGAAGGCTGTTCACTTGATTGTTGGCTCTCCAGTTCTCCACAAAAAGTTTTCGCCAACGGATTTCAGTCAATTGTTCTCAAACCATTACATTACTTTCTATGTATGTATAAGCCTAGTGCATTAATTAGTACTACCTATTGCTTTCTCTCTGATGATGATGGCTCTGTTTGACACTACATAACTGATGATGATTTATTTACTTTTCTTACCTTTAAATCCAGTACTAAAAAAAGTTGAATAGTATCTATTAAAAAAATATTCTCGAAATAAACTTTTCTCTCACTGCTATAAAAAGGCTGTTAATCGCGCCTTGTCTTCATTTTAAAGTTTTATTCGTCTGAAATGTGGGTGTCGTGACGTCTTAGTCTATTGTTAGTGCTAGTTTATTGTTTAAAGTAAATTGATTCTCTATATTCATATCATACCAACAGTTTCTTTACCTATTATGAGTACCTACCTATATCTAGCTATTTCGTCCACCCTTTGAAGCCGTAAATGGATCTAATTAGTTCAGAACCACAGCAGGCTTTCAGCAAGTTCAAAGGACTGAACATACCCACGTCTCCTTATAACCATTGGCTTATTAGGCAGTTTCAAGTCCCCTAACCCTATTTAGCCTTAAATTAGGATATGGAAATTTCTACCTACATCAGACGTCAATTTTTCTTATCTAACGCATCTAGTACCTCCGTTATAGGTAACACCTGCTATTTGCGAAAAACCTGTTCCAAAATTTATAAAGAAAAGCTTACCTTCGTAACAACTTGCTAAATGTTATACTTAATTGTAAACCAATGTATTAATAAAGTAATCCTGCAAAACTGCTTTCGTTCCAACAAACATAATCTGAACCGAAAAATCGTGCGGTTCGGGTAAAGCCCGTTAAACCGATTAACTTTACCTTTGTATATTCAGCGGCAAAACAAAGCAATTATGCTAATCGAATCACCTATTATAATTCCTTCTATATGCATTCACCTCGGGAATAAAACTGTGCGTGATCGGACTCAAAAAGTTGTACTTAATTGAGAATCTCTCCAACAGAATATAATGCTATCAAAAGATACACTTATCTATCGTATTTGTGAAATCCTTTTCACTGTGGTTCTAATAGTAGTGCCTCTCGTAATTAGAGTATCCTAAGTGTCTACAAGGGGCTAGAATTTTCTGTCGTTCAAATAAAACTGAATTCTCGGTCGGACGTCGGAGCGGGGTGGAGCGAAGTTCCCGTTTACCTCTTCGGCATCTCTAATGCGCTCTTGGTTTAATTAAATTACATCTCAAGCAATCGAGATGTGCATCCGAACTTGCTCAAAGAGTGGCACGAGTAAAGGAACTAAGCAGAACGCCGCGCCGCCGTGCCGTGATCGCAAACGACCATTGCGAGAATGATTCAAGAGTTAGAGCGAAGCGTTCAAACCAGGTTTTCTTATTTCTTACGAGTGTTTTTGTAACATGTGAAAACACACTTATTTTCTTGGTTATATATTGACTGTTACAATAACGTTGAAGTCGAATGTTAAAAAATATGGAATCAATGACTCAGACCAAATTGAATTAGAGCGCTTGTAGACGTCCGTTTTTTACACCGGACAACGGACCGTCAATTTCAAAATTGTTCGCCGTTTTCAAAATTGTTCGCCGGACCGATGTCCGGTGCATGTACACACATTCATTATAATTCATACACCACCGCGAATCCGGCAAAAAACACGGTCCGTTGTCCGGTGTAAAAAACGGACGTCTACAAGCGCTCTTAGTTTCACATAAATATAAAGTGAATGGAATTCACAAAAAATAGTTCGATGATAAAAATAGCTAACCTATTAGAAAAATTTAATGTCATAAAAATATTGTTAAATTCATTCTGACCTATCCAATTGAGGACAACTGGTCTAATCACAGTACTACAATATAACGTTGTTTGTATCATCGATGATTCATTGGATTCGTCGAATGACTGAGTATCGATCGTTGTATCATTTCAATAGAATGAATTTGGGTGCCCATTGCGTATTCAATCAATATGAGCAATGTGTGAGACAATTTAAGCCTGTGAACATTAAAGTTAATTGCAGCTAGAACATTAATGAACTGAAAATGTCAAGTGGCAACTGCGCTGCCAAGTATGAAGACTTGCGCCAAAAGTTTCAAATTAAGGAAATGCTAGTGGAAGTTTGGGAGTTTGCGTCTGGGGATTGTGATAATCGGAGTGAATAGTAATACGAAAGGCACCGTGTGTCCCTACCTGTACCCCGCCAACAATACGGCTCTTCCACAAAAGGAAAGTTTTGAGAGAGACCTCAACGACAATATCTCTAAAAGCAAAGAGAGTGCATCACTGCATCTTGCTTCGCATTGTGTCGACCTCGTGACGTAAGTAGCGCTGCATATGGATATAACAGTTTGTACTGATGAAACCGTTGCATGAATATTTGAGGTTGCTCTAATCACCTTTTAAAGTGTTTTTTAGACGACACATTTATTTAAATTCAAACCGCAATCCAGCAATGCTAACATAAATTTAAACAATCTGGATTCGTTTTATAGAGAACGAAGTTTTCTACATTCTCTCCATCTTGGAGTGGAGATTTTGTAAAGATTTTCTCGTTGCTCTAAACCTTTAAAAACCACACGTTCGTGCACTCTAGAATAATAATATGTAGATAAAGCTTGTGGCAACTTATTTCTCCCTTAAGTGTTCAAAAGTGGGTGGTGTTTTCTTGTTTCATGTTTGTAACTGTTATTTATTTATGACGACTCAATTGTATTGTTTTATGTTCAACCAATTAAATTAATGTATTTCGCTGCTAACAGTAAACAAAGAATGAACATTGTCAGAGAGTCATGTAAATTATAAAGTAATCGTGAGTAATCACGCATATTACAATCAACCTGTCTCTTTGCTAGCAATGTATGCGCCTAGTTCATTCCGCTGACCGCTAAGAGGTCAAGACAAACGAAGTTAATTATCGATAGCATTATTTTCAACCTTACTGTTGGAAAATAATGACGACAACTCGAAGCTATCCCTTAAATAATAGTGCAGTATGAGCTGTAACGATTGCACATCCAGCGTCGCTGTCCCGCTGCGCGTGCGCCGACGGCTCAGCGGGAGTTCACGTTACTTACTGCAATTGGTCACGATAACCATTTCACTGACCGAATAAACTCTTATTTAATGTATTATAAAATATATTTTATGCTACGCCGTATTATATTAGACAATACTTGTCAAACCAAACTGTAAATTTCGGTTATTTTATTCACAAGCGGTTCGTATTCGACCAAAACTGCAATATGAACGTTCCATAAATATCTGGTAAAGTAAAGCATTTAGTGGAGGTCGTAGCAGTTTATCATTGTAGTAATTTGTAAACTGATACCGTATCTTAGAACGTAAATGTTGCTCCATTCAACAACTCTAAATAGATAGGTACCTCTTTAGTGTGTGTATGTGCGTTATACTCTGGTGTCATAATGTGCTTGCATATATCTCAAATTTTGTATGTAATAATACCATACCATACGGTAAGTAGGTTGCAACTATGTATTAGGTACATCATTAGACGTCCTTTGTATAAACCTAACGTGGTCTCAAACTACAATCAAGTGATTGCAACAGCCGCGAAATACTTTGGTCAGCTTTAGCCGAAGTTAAATTAGTTTAGCTCGCTGCCAACAGAATTTAGGCATCTACCTCGGCTCGTGGAGCTAACTTTGCTACCTGGTCCTGCCACTAATCGTAACGTTCCTGATGGCTAGTTTGCAAACTTTGTGGGAACCGAATGATGAGGCAAATCTTATTCCAACACAATTTGCTTGTAATTGGAGAATTTATTTGCTGAACATAACATTTTGGAGGCTGGCAATTGTGTACCTAATAAAAAAGTGTGCGAACCACAAAATGTATGTCTTGGAATCCAAAGGAAATACCTAGCTACCTACAAATTAAAACTGTTTATAACATGCATTTAATTTAATGACTTTTAAGTAGCTACTCATGGTCCCAAAATTCATACAACTTTGTGCAAATGTCAAAAACATATAGGAATTATTATCACAGAAAAGCCTACTTTACTACTAGCCTATTTCGTAGATGGTGTAATGTCGACAGTGCAAAAACACGAGGACAAAGTAACAGTTCACGTGTAAGATAAGCTTGTTTTGTGTGTTTTCATTTCTGTAGATGCCGCATTACATCAAGAATTCCTAGAAACTTTTCCGCGTTGTGTCACACACACGTCTTTTCCTACAGTATAAAGGAAATAAGCTCATATTTGCCGCTTGGTGGATCACGTAACACATAGAAGGGAGTAATGTGTATGTAAACAATGTTAGCTGGGAAATGTGAAGTATTGTCAAAGTCGCGTACGAGGTCTTCGTTCAATTTACATTTTCCCTGAACAAAGAACCAGCGGTCTCCTTCAGGCAATAGCTTCTTATCCAGCCTAATCCTATTTTCCCGCCTTTTATAACTTCGAACCTCGTTACGGTTCGAATGACTTGTTCCAGGACCGACGTCATTGAAAGATTTGTTATGATTCCGATTATGTTGAAGGTGCTCTTTCTTTCGTATAAAATGGAAATTTTATTTTGCTTCAGCAGCAGCTTTCTTTATAGGTACTTATATTGATTTCGGAATAGGTACTTGACTCGCATACTTCGTTCAACATTCTCTATAACTCCACACATTGCATCTAGTATCTAAAAAAACACTTATCATAACCTGACGCCCTGCTGTATGTACATCACGCACACACACATCCCCACGCACGTTATTTAACAAGCCACAAAGTCGACAAATGAGGGATACGCAAACAAAAATGAAGGGCTGGCGCCTTTATTTGCATATAGATGGGTGTGAAGAGACAGAAGTGTTGTTACAAAGCTACCGGCGACCGTCGCGACAACCGCACCCACACTTGCTAATTACTCGCAACATCACTCTGAGTAATGGCTCAACTTTTATGTTAGAAATCAAAACAGACTTGCTATTTTTCATATATCATATATTTTTCATGTACTAAAAACTGACTAATAAACTACTACTTCGGTAGCCATCTGTAGTCGGCCACAATCGACTGTACTTCAATAAATGATGATGCATTTATCGACTTGTTAAAAATCAGTGAATGTTTTTGTGCATATTTTTTTTTCTTTTATTTATCCATCACTGAAGGTTAGTTGCTATTAAATTGCGAATCCAAAATGTTCTTCGTATACCAACCCTTCTTTTGCCATATTGTAGAGCTGTCATATGAATTGTTAAAATTTTAGTTCACTCAATGTTTAGTACATTCCATCGTGAGAACTGTAAGTATTTTACAACAACAAAAAATCTGAATGTTTTCAATTAAAAAAGTATACTTCATTACCAACATTATACATACATAGCATAGGTAAAGAAAAACCTTTGAATGTTAAAAAAAGTTCCTCATCTTTGCAGAAGAAACTGATATAATTTTCAGTAAGTACTACACAGTTCCCTATCGTGTAGGTAAGCGTTTTAAGGAAAGGTAGATGTATCTTTGAGATTCTACTAAACATACTGCTAAGTTACAAGCCTATTTAGTACACATATTATTTTATTTAATGTTTTTGCTGAATTTGTTATTCATTAACATTACTTTTACTGACTGAACGATGAAAGGCATTTTCAATAATGATTTTATTACGTATTTTGCATAATTTTATAATGTCCAGTATGAACTTAATTAAAACACAACATAACTGGAACTATCCCTGCTCTGCCAGCCTCACATTGGCAACCATATTACATTGATTAACCGCAAAACTATTTGGACGGTTTCATTACATTACCTTAATTAAATTGATATAAGTAATTTAGTAGGCATCCAATGTTAATTAATATTGCTGGTTAACTGATGTTGATTTTTAAAATCTGGTGTAAATAAAAGTGATATTAAATGAAAATGCAAAACAGATATTTCTATGCTTTAAAATCATATCGTTTATTTACAAAAGCTGTAGGATATTAAAAAGTAATTAATTTGTGTGAGTACTCATATTACTTATGTTAATAACACTATAAAGCTCACGTTAACTGTTTTCAAAACAAAGAATGCGTTGCTAAGCCCAGTCACACAGTTCAGAGCTGCGGTCGCGGAAGATGGATTGCAAACTCATTTTACCTACCTAACTAAACAAGCAGGAATATGCGATTCGTCTTTGGACGATCGCTTAAACTCAAACTGAGAATGGTTAAGGTTACTAATTGTGCTTAATCTGTTCTCCGTACCAAACCTACAAAAGATAAACTTGCTCTAAACTTAGGAGTTGCGTGAGTTATCGTAGCACATTTTGCCGCTTCGCTAAATTCAGTTTTAGCAAATTAACAAGTGACCTACTTTATTTAATCACCCTCAAATCCCATAGTAAAGTAAAAAAGTGATTTACTACAGAGTTAAATATTAAAGCCAGTTTTTCCGATGTTGCAAAATATTTAAGCGTGGAAAATCTCCGATTTCACCGGAATTTCCTCGGGGATGCGAAACAAGATTTTCGTGCCTACTTGTGTGAATAGTATACGTACTGAATTATGTAGTGGAGCATTAATCATCTAGAAGGGATATAGAGGCGTAGGAGCTCTATAAGAGCACTCGAATGGAGCACTGCATAAGAGGTTGACGGCCCGGAAGGTCGCTTCGAGTGCCTGACGAGATATCACAGCTACATTCACAGGACTAAAGTACCAAGTCACGATCTCATCCCCTTTGTAAGTTCTTGTTAGGGAACAACCTACTACAACTCAAATAAATATAATAACCACGACAGTAGAATGGTTTTAAGTTTCTGTTACATTGATATCTACTGTATATCTACTGTATGATACTCTTTACCAGTTGAAAATATAAAATTACGCTCGTTCTTTATACAGACTGTATCGTATTAACAATCTTATGTTTGGAACACAGAGTATTTTTTATTATTCATATTAATAAAATATATTCTGACCATACAAACTCCTTAAATGTTGCTCATTTGCTATGAGAATTGCATTGCTTTAATTTATGGTATTGAAAGGCGTCAATACTCTGAATTTTAATAACTAGTCATGATAAAACTTAATTTACGGGTATCGCTATTACCTCGTTTTTAATTTTATCCGACGTTAATTATTCCCGATGGTCTGCCCATAACTACCATGCAATCCAGTCAAAACGTCGTCGGAATAAAATTAAATAAACGTAATACTTAGGCAAACATAATATTACCTATGTTTTATCATGGTCCGCGAAAGTTTAAAAATGTACAGAGTTCAACTTAAATGGTACTTATGACAACAAAGTTTATGGTAATAAAACGACCTACTCGTATATATACTCGTAACTAAGTAGGTAGGTACTAGAAAGCAATTAAACCTATTTTTCACATTTACTTATTTCGAGATCGCTGTGTCATAAAAGCTTGTTTTTTTGTATTACACTATCGTAAATTATTACTACCAATAACATGTAAAGCTTAAGTAGATCTTATTGCTACAAGTTGACAAATTCCAACTCCTGTATCGAGCTCGGCTAAATTATATTTGCTCCATGAGTCAGGTTCCGGGAATCTTCGGTAATAAGTTACGAATGCAACATTGGCATAATATGTGTTAGAGGCGACGACGGGGTGTTTGATATATTGTTGTTCACAGTTATATAAACTATGACCATATAAGTTTTATACTGCCGCCTTATTCTCCAAATAACCATGTCTGGACTTGGCACGAAACGGCGTGATTTTTTTGAATAATGCGATGGATTTCAGAAAACAAAAGCTATATAGATAAAGTGAAATCTCTTACCGCGTCATGTTTTGAAAGTCCTCGTGAATCGACATTCTGTAAATACTGAAAACAAATAACACCATTTGCTTCAGTTTTCGTTTCCTTAAAACAAACTTATTGAATGTTATTGCGAAATATAAGTTCCAAATTAAATGTAATTTTGTAATGTATGTTACATATTTTAAACGCACTACTTTTATAGAAATTACTATTATCTACTAAAATCTTTAAACAAGAACGCTTTCGTACCAGTTTCACTAAAAAATAAAGCAACGTAAATAGAAGTTACTAATTATTAGTACTGCGGCCGGACGTTTACAATTAATATATTCACATATAAGAATCCTCTTATTGTATATTAGTTTCATGTTTGCGTCCGCAGACATTTCGCATTCCTCCTCGATTGCGTCTGTCTCGTCGCTCGTTACTCGGAACACACGCATGTTTCCTTTTATTGCAGTTTTTATTAGTGATTCGTATGACAACCCAATGCTAAGCTTATTGCGTTGCGTTGTCCGCATTACCCTGTGAGATTCCAGAGCTTTTACGTAGATTTTTACAGCTCAAGCAATAGAATTAACAATTGAAGTACATAATTATTTTGTTAGGGACAGAATTAAGAAAGGTTTTGATTTATTAGTTTATTTACACACACTTAGGCACTCAATTATTTAATTCGTTGCTGCTAACTAATTTAGAGTACATTTCGAGTACAAGTATTTTTACCTTCTTTCTATGTAGGTACCAAACGACATAGTGACCTTAATAAAATATGTTCTAAAATATTGTAATGTTACGTCATCATTGAATAAAATATGAAATGTTTTTCCATTATAAAATGTACAAACTCCTTCCAAGAAGAACGTTACGTTTCTAAGAGTATTATTAAACTTTGTTCTGTAACACGTTGAAAGAATTATGCAGTACAACGTGCTCTACATACACTTTGCAGGAGTTTTTTAAGCAGGTAAGTCGTCAACTCACTTTCTCATAGGTAAAAGACGACAAATACATGTTTTGTAAAGATTTTGAACAAGTTTTGTAAGTCGTCAACTCACTTTCTCATAGGTAAAAGACGACAAATACATGTTTTGTAAAGATTTTGAACAAGTTTTTCAAAACTTGATTAAAATGTGTCATAAAATTCAACTACGAATAAACATTCAAAAAAATACACATTGTTGTGCAGTATCAGATTATTATTAACCTGGTTTTGTAGACAATTACTCAATGCAAAATTTAAAAAAGGCAAACAATTTATTTCGCAGACCTCCCTCCTGTTCGGCGAAGGGTGGCCCATTATTTTTTACGCGGCCTAACTTACCTCAATTTTTCCAAGTTTATTGTCGTTTCATACAAATTTTAAGAGGCTTTTGGATTGGGTTTTCTTAGATGTTCGCTATTTTAAAGTAAAAACATAAAGTCTGAATATTACAAAATTTGATCGGTTTTAATAACTTAGTTATTCTTCACAAAGATAAAACTAAAATAAAGTATAGTGGTTAGTAACACAAGACATACTCGTAGATGCTTAAAGTTTTAAAAGGCCCGTTCTTAGCACATGCTTGTAGCACTTAAGTTGGTTGATGGTGACATTGTCTTGCACTATTCTGCGTCTTGCACTATTCTTTTTTCTCTTGAAAATAAAGAGCAAATGAAATTTCATCAAGAAAGCAATCCTTTATGCACGGGGAGTCGCATTACCGATCGACCTGTTTATTGGATGCGAATACGGGAGCGTAGGATGTAGGTACTATATTTATTCTGTGGCGTACCTTCACTAAAAGCTATAGGTAGACTCAATTCTGTATACGTGATACCTTTATAATTGAATAGTGGCCGTAGAAGGCTTTTACCCCACGTAGAGTAATTTTCATGCAGACATAACCCACTGCGTCATTTATAAGAGAATTTATATACCTATGATACTCAGTTCACTCTGTCTATTTTATAAAAAATACCCTGGCAGTTAGTTCTAGTTTGTTAATTTATTAGTCGCTACTATACGTAATAGTTTTCAGAGTTTCATAAGTATAATTTAGAAATTACTCTACGAAAAAAATGAATAAATATGATTTGCAACCTAAACAACCGAACACATTCTGAATAAGTTTTGGGTAAGAAATAAGCAGAATACCATTTTCAACGTTTCCAATATTGTTACTCCTAATTGCCTGTGAAATATGCGGCTGCGGAAAGGCTCGTTTGTTTTGAATACTATAAATAAATACGCAGAAGCATTGTTTTAAAATTGTACGCCACGGATATTCGGAAGTTTTATATCAGTTCACACATTTTACACTAAAATAACGAAGCATTGCTTTGGTATGAGTTTTTCAAATGGTGGCAAACTCACGGCCGGTAACTAAAATATCCTTAGGTACGAGTATTTTAGTGTACTACTGCGGAACACTGACGTCTGACGTCTTATACAAATCCTTAACAAAATTCTGGATTTCACGTAGGTACTAGGTATACAAATCGTTCAAGTGTAATTCTTTGAACTATTGGTAGCTCAAAAAATCACTTTGATTTGAATTAATTCATGTGCAAAACGTACAAATCTAGAAATTTAATATTGTTGTGGTTATGTAAACGATCACGGCTGACGTCAAAACGCCATCGGCAACACGGCATCGGCATGACAAATGGACAAATATTTGCCCGTTAATGGAGTTGGACACATTAATAAGGTTTATGGTCGGCACATTTATCACGTCTGGGTATTTTAGACTAATTGCGAAGGATAGGTGTTGAGAGATTCTGACTGGGTAGCTTATAAATCTACAGTAGGTAATTGGTTAAAAAATACACATTTTAGGGAACAAAGACTTTGTAGATTTGACGGTTTAATCGTAGATTTATTGGTTGTGAAAGATCTAAATTAAATGTTTACCTCCAAACCTTAACACATCCATAAATTGTATATGGTTAAGCTATCTCATTCATACAAAATTTATTTGTACCTACACGTAAGGATATTACTAAATACCTAATAGGTATTATACTGTATTTATCTACAATGTGATTCTTAGGTACTTGGGACATTGTTCCGGTCGAACCGGCTTGTCCGGAGTCATAACTATCCTGTTAACTTAATCGGCATTATTCAATGGAAATTGACACGATTAACGTATTTTCAGAAAATTCATTCATATTTTTTCCCATTAAATTCACGTTTCCAACTTTAAATGAAATGGACATTAAATTTAAACGTTACAAGCTTCTAATCAAGATCCCACTAAACCCACACGGTTGATCTTACAATTCAAAAAGCACTTTAATTACTTCGTGGTTAATATAAAACCTACGGACTATCTATCAATTTATATCCGTGATGATAGAAGAGCTAATCAAAAGATCAGAAACATAAAAGATGCTATTGGAAGTGGACGCCTGACCCGTATCTAAGGATTTACTTGTGTGGCAGTTATTACGCCCGCTCCCACCCTTCGCAATTGAGGGGCGATCGAGAAGCTCGATATCAATTCGCAAAACTTCTCTTTTTGTAGAGCCAGCGGTCCGAGGGAAATTAAAGTAGAAAACTCGCAAATGGTATTGTTAAAGATCAGAATTTTGGTTATTTGGTAGGCAGCAACAATCCTATTGAAATATCTGTTGTGACAAAGTCTATCGAAAAAGATGAGCTCTGAAAAGTTAGGGTTTATCCTTAGTCTATCTATCGAAGCTTTGTATTGTCATCTATGTATGTGTCTTTGAAATTGTTAGAAACTAAAAGCTCTGTGAATTTTCTATGTTCTAAAAGTGTCACGTGCAAAAGCATTTTATTATCCGTACTTCCTTTTGCACTTATAGGGGTAGCGCGAGTTGAAAGGTTGGAACTGTGTCGTTATCTTCAAATGCAAGCGATTGATTCCAACACACGCAGAAATTATGCAGAATCGTTCACGTATTTGTATTGAAATAAATGTTCAAATTATAAATGCAAAAAGAATACATAAACCTAAGTGAGGTCAAATAAAAAATCTTTAAAGGATGTTTAAAAGATCTGAAAGAATTTGTCAACCACACATTGGGAGCATAGGCGCAATCATCATTTAAATATAGGTATCATCATCCACAGCCCGACTTTACCCACTGCTGGGCATAGGCCTCAGTTTGTGCCATCCACTACGATCCTGCGCCAGTCGCATCCATTGTATTTATTTTTAGTACTGCTTAGCTAACATATATATAACATCATTATTATAGGTAAACAAACAGTAAGCTGTAGGTAATAAAAAGGAATCAACCCAAATGAAATAAGCGAATTAAAACAATAGATGTGTTTATAAACACAACAAGATATAAATATAGAACCTTTAAATATAGGTATAAATAGTACAAATGTTTTAGCTTTGTTTACAAAATATTCATCCTTTAAGATTAATCGAATATATTTTGCTAGTTTACAACATCACGTATCTACCGGCTTTACGGATCAAGCACGCACAACACCTAATAACTCAATAACAAAAGTATCGAAATATTTTATAAGGGACCGACCGCATTATGAATAGGATAATAATGAATTCCATGAGAGGGCTCGTACAACAGGAACGTGACACAAATCCTGACCCAATAAACGAGAAGAGGCCTAGTAAGCGTGATGTTGCCCATCCGTCATGCCAAGAGCCACTCTCGCCTTCACTCTAATCCTACATTTTATGAATTTCTTATCAGGGCGTTTTGTTATTTTTAGTACTGCTTAGCTAACATTATATATAGATAACATCATTATTATAGGTAAACAAACAGTAAGCTGTAGGTAATAAAAAGGAATCAACCCAAATGAAATAAGCGAATTAAAACAATCGATGTGTTTATAAACACAACAAGGTATAATTGATGTCTCACAGAACATGAATGCTGTTGGAACGGCGCCAAAACGTTGTGCTTTGACGCCCTTTTATCTCTCGTCAAAATACCAAAATAAAATTTTACGCATGTTACGTGTTCTTGATGACGTTGGCTCACTGCAATTTTCTTTTTGTTGCAGGAACGGTACTTGCCGTCGAAGTTCACTTCGAAAATAAAGATAGCGGCTTCTTTTTGAAACACACGGCGAGATGGAACGGAGCGGGGCCGCCTCCTGAGCCGATGGGCACCGCTTTACCCGGCGCTCTCTTATCTTTAGATCGATTTACGGTCCTACAGGGTTCCGCGCCGGCCTCGGTGCGAGCTACTTACGGGCCCTTCTCCACGAAACAAACGGTCCCGGCTCGATACGCAGTGCCGGACCCATTGGAACCGCCAAAAAGGAACGCTTCACTGACTGAGCTGCAAGATGCAACAGCGCACAGATTGGATGTATCTGCTCATCTTGTGTTTCGGGAGTTGCCTCGAGATGCTCCAGTGTTGCGAGTTCTCTTCCACACCGGTGGGGAAGGCGGGGCTCGTCGCTCCGCTGCGAGACCCCGCCGCGTATGCATCACACTACATGCAACACTGGGATCAAGGACACTAACAGCGACATGTGGTCCTGAAGGTGAAGAAGGAGCGTGTTTGGCAGAATTGACAGTACCCGCTGCGTGGTGGCCTGCAGATGGCAAGGGAAAGCGACCACCTAGAACTGTGAAACTTGCGTACAGTGCAGCAGAAGCTAGCAGTGACTCCGGAGAAGATGCATGCGGTCGAGTTTCCGTACAACCAGCTTGGCCGCTTGGCTTCGTGACCTTGGCGGGGGCACGAGCTGGCTACCGTGAAGCTCGAGCTGGAGATGCAGCTCTATTACTGCCTCGAGCGCCTCTGTATCCCCATTCTCGTCTGCATCTACCATTCGTTGTACGACGCGACACCAGCCATACCATAGGTCATGTCGTTATCAGGTTAGTAAAATACTTATGTAGCTGATTCCTCCCTTCCCAGTCCCAAATTAAAAAGAATGTCATTGAACCTATACCTAACCGTGAAATATAGCAATCGCCGTTGACATGTCGGCGTCGCAGCCGCCACCCAAGCCGCGCTAAGACCCGAGATAGCGGTTCGCAGTGGCATCGAGAGAATAGCCGTCACCGCCAGTATGAGCCACTTCACGTCAGCTCTAAAACGATTTGAATGAACATCTCTGTTTTTTAAACCTGTCTGTATATTGATTCGGTATTCCATCCAACTTGACTGGTTTATTGCATGTCAACTGTACGTTGTGTACACATCGCGTAGGAAGAAGTAACTTTAAATGTTTGTTTTATTTGCATAGAGAAGTTATTACAAAGACTGCGACACTACAACCGTTTAGGAGTGCATTGCAAAATGAAAATAAATTCGCTGTGTATAAGATGCACATGATTTTGAAAAGGTTTAGCTTCGAACGTAACCGCTCGGAAAGTTTTAACTAGCGCCCGGATGTAGAATGAATGAGACTTCTGCAAAATATGTTCACATTTTCGTAGAAGTGTACCGGCCTGCGGTCGGTTTGAAGTTTTGAACGATGCTTTCGACCCCGATGCACCAATTAAAACTTTACCCATCATGTTATAGTAATGAGGTTTTATTATATTACAAACAATATTGTTTAAAAGCCCTCAGCGGGCGACGTTACGTTCAAACTCCAAACATAAAATTGTTTCATCATTATTTTGTGTTAAGCTCTTATTTATCACGCAAATTCTAGCCACTAGAAGATCTATTTTATACATTCAATTATACAAATTACCGAAAACAAAGTAGGTAGGAACCTAGTGCTGTCTGTCCGGAAAATTATGCATTTACATCGGGAAATTAATGTCAAAGATTAGCAAATAAGTAGGCTGTTGGCTTGCCACCATTAATAGCCCGATAGGCGCAAATTTATACGACCATTGCTACTGATTATGTTCCGTGCCTGAATCTACACCAGCACTCACAGTAAATTGCACCGCTCCACAAAGCTATTTGCGAAACGGCACTCCAAAGAATAGCTTGCACAAATTTTGATATACGCCTCTCGTACGTGCCCGTAATAAATGCACCGGTCTACAATAAGCAGTGAATTTTCCTAGTCTTTGTTACATTAGCAGGAAAGAAAGGTAACGAAGCCTCGGAACGTGGAAAAAAGGTAACTTGTAGGTAAGGTGCCCGCCGAGTGGTGCATAAATTAGGGTCCGCAGCCCCGTAATTTGAAATGGCCAGTCTGCGTAGTAGTTTGACCGTTAATTTAATTCATTGCTGCTATAAACCATTCTTCTTTGTTGCTCGTAGATAACTCCACTAAGTTTGTAAAAGTTGAATATTTTAGTAGGGTGGTTGTATGGAAGTCCTGAAATCGCGTGATTACTAAAGTAAGTACCTACTCACGGAAACGTTGCCTGACGAGAAATCGATTATTTTTATAAATGATGCTAATATTTTGTTAAATGATTTTTATCAGTACTGAAAGCCAACAAGAGCAACAATACCTATCGATTTCCGAAGTCAGTTAATCGCGAACATTAATCAGACCTCGAAACGATTGCTCCGCTTTGTCACGCAGTCGCTGCACGTTTATTTCGCGTTAGTGAAGTTTTCTTTTATTGTGTCGGTGGAAATCTCGCAATCGCCTCATACATTATGTGCGCCACCTGCTCCCCAAACTTCATAGATACATATGTCGGGTTCTACTTTTGAGTTACGGCTGAACGAGCTTCGTGCGCGGCTCGGGTACGTATAGCCGCGTGTGCCTAAATAAATGGGAATTTATAACGTCTTCGCTTCCCACCAGAATAAATTCCGGATTTAGTGTAACGTGCGACAATTTAACCGGGTTTCGGAAATGCATCTCTATGAGTTAAGCTTTGGTTTCTAGAAAGGGGAGAGAGTAATTCTTAAGAATTTCTTATTTATAGCCGGTGCGGTAAGTCTATGTTCAATTAATTTGTAAGTACATGACATAAACATTGTTTTTGAAAACAAGATTAGTAAAGGAGTACTTGTTTATCTGTGTGACTATATTTTTTTGTAATAAACCACTATATTTTTTTCCGCTAAGGCTTTATCCGTCTACTTTAGTTCGTCCTTAAAATTAAGTTGGTTTCCATTAACGACCGTAACTTGACGGCTACTTCATTCCAAAGCTTTAGATTTACACAGGAACGTAAAGAGACCTAACTTCCAACCAAACGTTGGGAATATGTTTGCAATTGCAAGAATATTTGAGCTGGATTAGTACAAGTTTGCACTAGTTTCGGTTTCGGTGCACGAAACAGCACACAATCAACGGTTGGAATTGCTTACATTCGTACGTGTTCACCAACAATATCTTAGTAACTTTAAATCTGAAAAACGCGGAGGCTACGTAAATACAATTTGCTTTAAATGTCTCTTGGGATCTAGACCCAACGAACGAACGCTGAAACAAACTGTTGTGGTAGTGTAGCTGGGGACTACTAACAAAGCATTAGATGGAGATTCTAGACAATTTTTGAACCGATTTTAAAAATAACGAGGATTTTTACAGATTTTACAGCTATTAAGGATCTTTGAGATGTCTGTTGGAGGGCTAAGTAAAGGCACATCCGAAAATATTTTGAGTTTATTTATGATCCTCATTTTGCGGATGACATGACCTTTTGATAGAAAAACGGATCCCACTCGACCAATATATTTGACCCCAGCTTTACTTTTGCTCTGATCATTAATACCGATGTTTTAATAAGTCATTACGTTTATCAGGATGAAAGTGAAGTCCGGTCTACGGTTGGTCAGCGTGACGGCCGCGAACTCGCGCTGGGCGGTCACGGCCGAGGTGAAGCCGCGTGCCGCCACCGTCACAGCCACGAGGCTGGAGCAGCCTCTGAGGGATGACGATGATTTTGACACGTAAGTTTTATTATTCTATTATTAAGGTATAGGAAAGAAAGAAAGAAAAATATGTTTATTTCTGTAGGACCTCAAGGATCACTTAAAATGTACAGTCATAGCTAGTATAAGCTGGGTGTTTTTATTATCTGTTCCAACAAGCAACTCCCTACACCAGAGAAAGAATTAGGCAAGAACCTGGTGATGTGGGCTTAGCTTTTTTTTAAAGCGGTAGTAAAAAAAATAATGTGTAACTGTCGGTAAAACACTAAATATACCTTTGACTGTATCGTATCGTCACTCAGATTTTTTTTTCAGCAAATCTGTTTGAGATTTGAATAAAATATTAATAAAGTAATGTCAGTGCTTGCTACGATATTTCAACACTTTCATATTCCCTTTCTGTGGTTATCGCTAACTATTCCCCTAAGGGTAAAAAAGCCTTAACGTCTGTAAACAACGAATTCCAAATAACGAACTAGGGTGTTCAAAGTGCTGCTACACAACCCATTTAACGAAGCACTTGTACGAGCCAAGAACCCTCTCATACAGAATGATACTTTCATGAAATAAGAATCTGTATCGGGAACATCGCGTAAGTGCATAAAATTCAAAAGCAAATATGCGAAGGTAGATTGCTGTGTTTTGCATATGGAACGAGATTGCAATCTGGTGGGAGATAGTGTGATAGTCAAAATGCGCTCTACGCGGACTTTGCTACCCGGCCGAATCTACAGAAATCATTTCTATATTCCCTTCTCTGAATTCGAGAATGTTTAATAAATATGATTTTACGCTAACAGTACACCATAAACAAGCTAACATTTTAACTGCAAACATTCAGAATACGTAAACAATTTTAAGACTACTTGGTAAGGTTTAATAGCAATCGTATAATGTGAGACATCGTGAATTTTTAATTTGTATTTTACTACCCGTCCTACTGCTTGCGTAGCGTCTTCGGGTCAACACGTACCCGATATATTGAAAGTGGGTCATACAACATTACGACTCTCAGAGATACTTTCCCGTAAACATAATCAACAAAGGCAATCACAATCCCGCATTGTAAACAACGATAACTTGATAAGTAAGACACACCACATTGTTTACTATTCATTCATTCGTAATATCAGCTTTTGTATGCTTCTCTCTCACGATATGGAGGTACGTAGAGATACGTCTTTATTCTTCGACCGCATAAACTTGATAATACCTACTTCCTATACGAGCCAGAGGTGATTCTATTGTACCTACAGTATCTTATTCCATCCGAAATGAAAACATATTTCTTATTCGGCGTATTTCGTAATGAAATAAAGCCCCTTTCTCAGCCGGGATTTGTTCACAATTTCGCTCACGATAGCTTTGCATTTGTTGAGAGCTATAAATCGGGGCGAGTTTGCGCGGCTAATCGCGTCACGATTTTCGGACTTATCTCTGTTAGTTCAATTTCATAGTTTCAGTGAAAATGAGACCGCGGCAGACGCCCGCCAAACGGCCTACGTGAATTATTGATTTATTGTGACTTCGTTCCCCTTTCTGTTCACCCTGCACGACCCACGCCCTTTAAAAACCTTGCGAACGAAAGGTTGCCTTATCGAACGGCTTTAATTGATAATGGTTTATGGTTTTTGATATTAAAATATTATGTTTTTTCTTAAACTTTCGCGATCACAAGTTGAGTCTGCCCGCGACCACGACTATTGTAACATAGTCGAAACGTCGGGATATAAATAAGGTAATCAACGCTATAAAAACCTGTGCATAAATAGTTCTAAAATATTAAAATATTATTTTTTTATCCAGAGACGTAGAAGATAGCGGCGCTGCAGGTCCTGGCTGGGAGGAAGTGCTGACGTGGTTGGTAGAAGTTGGCGCGGAAAGTGAAGGAGATGGGGAAGGTTCTGAAGGAGAGTCTGGTCGCGGAACCGCTCGGCTCAGCTGGTCTGCCAAAGTCTCCTCCACTTCGAACCCTACTTCGACTACTGAGGAACCCCCACATGAACACAGAGTTAATACAAGGCTGGATATAGAAAAGGATGACATACAAGCTGTACTGCCAATATCGAAGGTAAGAAACGTTATTGTAACATTTACCTTTTAATCTAATCTCTTTCAAGTCTTTGTACCTATCTCTACTAAATTAATGTTCATTTGTCTTTTCTTTCCGAGCAGGATTATTTGCGAAGATTAAAGAAGTAGTAAACAAATTAATAGATTTTCATTGTAAAACAAATAAATGCGAATACCGATTACGATCTCGAAGACCCACTCGAAATAATAGAGGTGGCCGAAATCAACAATTTATTGAGACGTCGATTGCGACGATAAATAATCCAAAAGGTATTTTCTAAGTAATTAATAGAGCCGATGGGGCATTTTCATTGATAAAACGATATCTTTATTAAGTTTTGAATGTTTTTACGAGTTTCGGGTGTTTTGTGCGAATGTGCTGTAATTTACAGAGGCTAAGAATGTAAATGGGTCAGTGAATGCCTCTATTATAGTTTGTGTACACAATAAAAACACACAAATTGCAAACTACATTTGAAATTTGGTCAACACTTTATAGCGTCTAAAATTGGTAAATGAACCTACCAAGATAAATTAAATTATGTACATTCTGTGCGATTTGAAAATTGACAGAGATCGCAAGCAACATTTGAACCGAGCATATGTACCTGTGGTTTGTTTTTTAAGGCAAGTTAAATTGTCTTTAAAAAATAAGTTATAACAAGTATGCCATAATACAAAAACATTAGGTACCTTAGCGTCTATAGCGACTGCTACTTGTTGGAAAACATTATAAGTAACATAAAGTCATATTTTTGTTATTTTGTATGATTCTTGAGAGCGGACGTGATCGCAACAAATGGTAGAGATTAACGTCTAATGGTGCACTCTTAGCATGAATGAAGTGGTGTAATGGGAGCTTTATCGCTGCCTAATGGAGGCCTTACGGAAACGCCCACACAGCTGCTCGCTTTATAAAGCACTTCTCGAAGTATTTCCCGGGTAATTGGCTCCAACTTCGTCTAATTGATCTAAACTGCTAATTGAGGACAGCCAAATCGGATTATTTTTTTAATTTATTCTTGGACCCTGTGAAAATAGCACAATCACACACACAGCGTATCAGCATTAATTTATTTTATTAATAAACTTAATAACTGAGATGTTCCCAAAATCTCATTTAAAACATTAAAAAGCTCATTATCAAAGTCAGTGAAACAAGACTAATATCCATTACAGATTATCATCTACATACAGTCATCCATCATTTAAGAAGCAATTGAGACTGATTACAAAACGGAAATTCAGTTATTAAACACGCAGCATAATCGGTTACAAATAAACCGATAGAGCGTTTAAAGCCATCGTGTGCGGGCTGTAATGAAAAGTGATATTTATAAAGCAATTAGTTTATCTTAATATTAGCGTGGAGGTTAGGAGCGTGGATTAACCTGTGAGGTTGCCCCGAGGCAGCTGAATTAGAACGGCCTACATACAACTGCGGAGGCGTATATTTTAACAATTGAATATGATCCTTACAACTCCAATGAATAGAATTCTTTTGACTTTTGGTTGAATACAAAGCAAATTTATCGATAACTCGATAACTCGCCCACGTTTTTCACACATACCTACTTACGATGAAAAGGGCATGGGGTGATAAAAATGTTCTATAGGCTTCTACATTATACTTACCTAACTAAGCATTAAAGGAATAAATACTTGTGTTTTCACCATTTGTACTATGACATTATAATAAAGACCTAGGTTCTTTTCACAGTGTAAAATTCCCAGTAGGTATGTCGTATAACGTAGAAAGTTTAAACTCTACACATACGACAAAGTTGAATGATAAATATCTGACATTTTGTGTAAGATCTTATCACAAATATGAGTCATAAGTCAAACAGGTGGCTAGGAACAGCAGATAGGTATACCGTAAGCTAGCTGACAGTCCATGAGCTATGCCCGGGGCGAGACGGGCTCACTCAGTCTCTTCATATCCGTTTACTGACGGCTCGCTTGCTCTGAATGCCGGCTAGAAACCAATTAATCCAACGTGAGTGATGAAGTGCATTGTGCAAGCAATATTTGGCCGCAGCGCTTTAGGATGGCACTCATCGAGGTAATCCTATTATAGTCAGAAGGTTATCTCGGGAACAATTTATGGCAACGCGATTCTAATTAAACCGGGAAAGGCTCTATTTTAACTCCGCCACGTAATTGCCTAGAGAAATCTGATCCTAATAAAATTGCGGCGATTTAAAGCTTTTTTATTTTTTCTCAAGGCCTGCAAGGGTTTGAATCAAAGTTGAAAAGTCAATTAACGCGGAACAATTTTATATGGTCCCTAAACTGGAATTCGTTCGTTCGTGCATTTTTTAATTTCGGCAAAAATATTCTGCGTGGGTGGTATTTTTCATACACGAAATAACGCTGATCTTTTAAGCCAACCAGTATATGTAAGCACGTGCTACCGACCCTTGCGTAGGCGAGGATAAGAAATACTCTTGGATAGAACTAACAAAACATTTAAGCAAAGTATTTATAGCTCCATAGTCCATACCATTGAAATAAGTTGGCTAAATGGATCTATAAATAAATAAATAATAGAGTAGGTACAGAAAGGTAATAACGTTGTTATGGTGTTAAAAAAGTTAAATTAACGTATTTTCAACTCTTCTCTTTGCTCTACATTAAATCCTACTAAAATCTTGGTCATAAAGGCAATAACTATCACCTAGCTACACACGCTAATAACATTTTACTTCGGTCTCATGTCTTTGGCTTCAAAGTATTTACCTTTAACAGAACTGGGAAGTCCTTAACACGGCTGTGCTCACCGGTCGTCAGGTCTCACAAGCCATGAAAGTGCTGATAGTCTCACAAGCTGGGCAAGTTGCTGACGTCACGCTGCAGAGCTCGTGTCATTCTGAAGATGAAAGCGTACTGAAGGTAAGATTATATATTATTAAAAATAGATTAACAAAAAAAAATTATGTAATCCTGGTTTGCCAAGTCTTGACTGGCAGATATCGGAGAGAAGATAAGTGACGTTCGGTCAAAACTTGGATGTAAGACTGCAAGTGGCTTTTTCAGCTGAGCGTTAAATTGTCGGTCCTTATTGATTTTCTATTGATTTTCTATTGATTATAATCTATGTTATCAAAAAATCCTACTAAAAATGATTATTCCGACAGGTTTCATCATCATGTAGTTCAGTATACGTTGACGGTTCGGAGATCCGTGGCTCGTCGAACGCGTCAGTGATCGTCAAGTATGGCACATACACCGGCCTGGCTCGCTTCACTGTCTGGATGCCGGAGTACCCGCTCGAGATAGACGTCGATGATAACAGACTGTCGCAGATCAAAGGTATACGATGATTTAGAATAGAATAGAATAACATGTAGTAAGTCACACACACAGATAAGACAGAAGAAGAAACAAGGACTAACAGAACAGAATATAGTAGGAAAGTAGGTATAAAAAAGAGACATACATTTGCTGTCTTTTATTAATTAGCCTGTTACTCAGTGATAATGTAGCTAATGGTAAATAAAAATCAGTTCAGTAGTTTTTGAGTTTCTTCGTTAAATACAAAATCGTTTCTTCTTTATAATATTAATATAGATAACTCTATAGGTTAGTTAGTTTTGGGCTGAAGTATGAAAGGAACACATTATGATAATTGGTAATAAAAAAATTGTATGTAATAATGACTACTCCTAAAAACACAAACGGGAGCTTTAGAATTTACTTTCTGCTCGATTAACTTTTAGGTTCGGTCATTTTAGGATCATCGTAATAATACAGCCAATTTGAGTTCATACTCCTACTTCGGCCTATTTTTTAAGTAAATTGAAGTTTATGTGTGGTCGTCAGTCCATTTTAGTTTGATCATTGTTAGGGAGTGAAGCTGTTTGAAATACGATATTTGGTGCAGCTGGAGTCACTTCGACAGTCATAAACAGAACTTAATTCGGTATAAAACCATTTTTAAACGACTTCATGTCTTGCTAGGTACAAGATTATAATGTAATAGAGCCATTAACTGTTTTTGATAAGACTTATTCACCACCAGTATAGCGTGCCTACATAAACATAAACACTTTCACGTGTTTTCTTGCAATATATTTTCTTAGGATTATCACTGGTTACCGTATTACCTTGATTTTTATATTTACCTAAAACTTACATTTTGAACTCTTATTGCAGCGTATTGTGCATAAAACTGCACGTCGTATCTTTTGTCTCTATTTTATTGTCCTTTGGTTATGCATATTTCAAAAGCAAACTTCACAACAAACACAATCCAATTAGTTCTGCAAGGAAGATTCCGGCGCCGTACCTAATACGACAGATTCCAATAAAGCATAAAATTAATTACAGCAAAACGTCCATTATTCCCTAAACGTTTATTTTATTCGAATAACGGAATTCGAGGAAGCTAAATCGAGAGTGAAAATAACTTTGCAGCCGATCCGATAGATTACAATCACGGCCTTCCTATCAATTGCTGACAAAGTTATTGTCCAATTCTGAGCCGTTACCGTAAATTCACGCAACAACCCCCAGGGTTTGATCTATTTTTATCTTGCCACATATGTCTTTATTGAAAAGGAAATTGTGCTCTATTTCGGTCGTGTAAGTATCTATTGAACGTGGCATGTTTTGTGCAGGTTGGAAGGTATCAGACGACGCGAGTTCTAAGGAGAGATTGAAGAGATCTTTGTCTTCCCGCGGTTGGGGCGGCGCAAGGCCGGATGCTACCAATTCTTTGTCGGAGCAGCGATCCTGTAGGCTTCGATACCAACAGAGTAATGTTGAGGTTTGTATCAATATTTGGTTTAGTTTCAGGTATTTAAATAGAGTTTAGTTTGTTTTATATTGAACCGAAGTAGTATATCAGTCATCTGGTGACCATAACACAAGCATTAAATTGCTTGGTTGGTAGCAAGCTACAGAGTCATCTAGTAATGACGGTGGGTAGGATGTCCAAGGATATTTATTTATTTATTTAGAAGAAGAAGAAGAAGTTTTTTAATGTTATAGGTAAATTCTAAGTTTTATTACAATGTTAGGTATATCAAAGGAGTAAGTAAATGCCAATATCTAACATAGTTACGAATTTATAATTAGGGTCGAAAATGTTGATTGGCAACCCGAACTATTTTACCAAAGTTATGATAATTGACTCGTCTAGGCGTACCTAATACAAATCCCTGTGCCCTGTGGTGAGCCGACCTAAATTATTAGGTCGCCAAGACCGTTAGAACTTTATTCACGTACCAAAGAAGCTTTTGAAGTCTAGAAAAAAAATTAGCCCAGTGCAAGTCGGACTGGCGCACGAAGGGTTCCGAACCATTATTATCTATGTTTATGTATCTAACATTAAAAACGATATTATTATTATAATAAGCAAAAAACGGCAGATTAACATTTGTGGTAAGTGTGTTTTAATATAGGCAATTATAGGTAGGTATGTTTTTAAAATCCATCATCTGTGAAAGTTTACGGTTTTTGAGATGCAGCCTGATGATAGACAGACGAACAACAGTGTCACTAATAGGGTCCCGTTTTTACCTTTTGGGTGCGGAACCCTAACAAGGCATTCCATGAAAGCTGAAATTGTTAAAGTTTTTAAAACCTTTGTTACATTTTATCATTCTTTTATTGCAAACGAATGGAGGTAAAAATAAAAGTAGGATATCCACGCTGTGCGCACAGGGATGACATATTTATGATAATTATCATTTGGCGTAAAAATATAGGTTTTCATATTCAGGATTTATGAATAAACTTATGATAATATATTATATTATATTATGTATATATATTTAACATTTTAGCCTGCAAGGACTGGTTATTTTCAGGCATATCGTCAAAGTAATTTTCAGAATAAAATCAGCGTTTCGAGAAGTCAGAAGAGTAAAAACTCTAGTTTTACTAAAAAACTCAGGCCTTTCTATCTTACTAGATAGTTTATACCTTTTGAGCGGTTTCGGCTTCCATCATCCGATTTATTTTAGTCGTAGTGCGTAAACTACCATAGAAATTAGTTCTACGGCTACTCTGAATCGTATTTTCACGGGTTCGGATCGAATTCAGATCAGACGTGCGTAATCGCGGTACCTAAATAGGAAAAGCTTATTGGATCCCTAAAATATTTACCTTTTCCTACAGGTTTACGCCCGATTCCTCGCGAAAGACCACGATTCCGGGCGAGTGTCGTACTTCGTCTCGCGTCGGACGTGGCTGAAAGTGACTGAGCTAGTCATGTCGTTAATGCGAGTGGCCGACCCTAGGATCGCGTCACTCCGAGGGCGCGCGCTTCAAGGCAGAAGCACCGGCCGGACGGAGGTTCAAGTGCTGTCCCCTATTACTGGTAAGTCTCGTTTTATAAGTCGCGACAAAAGTCATGTCAGAAATGAGTGCTTCGAAGGGCACGTTAAGTTGCCGGTTTTGGATTTTAAAGCCAATGGGGCCCTTAGGCGCCGTAAAATTTCATTTTGGCATTCGAAGCTTGAATTGGAAATTAAAAATTGAAAAAACATAAAACTAACTTTTTTTCCTTCTTTTTTTCTCTGCTAGATAAGGCTCCATATCAGTTGTTAGATATCGAACAAACGAACTATCGCAATAATACCTATTATATCGTCTGTGGCATTACATACGAACATAATTTGTTTTAAATGTTTAAATAACTTCATTGAATGAGTTACGGCTAGTAACATTACCCAACCACTGAGTGCTTAGGAGAGCACTTCAGGTTGTCGGTCCCAGCCTATAAATTCAGTCATTAAACCATAAAGGTACCTTTCAATGGCCTCGGAATTCCATCAACAGAATGTTATTAGCTCTTTCAAATCTTACTTGCGTACCTATTTGTATTCGGTCATTCCTCTGACTACTCCCTTAGGCAGAGACCGAGACGGGAGACTGTGACAGTTACTTGAGTTTAGCTTAACGCCTAAGAAAATAAAAAGTTCTTCTCTATCTCAGGTCGTGTGATCGGTCTTCGAGAAGTGCGCGTAGTGAACGACAAAGTGACAATCTCTCGGCTACTAGTGCGAGTTATATCTGGCCTGCAGTTGAACATATCTCCTGATACGGCGATCGAGAATGGATACGTTTCCGAAACTACCGTCACCCGTCGTCTTACAGCGCAGTACCAGGTTTGTTACTCTTGTCATTCAGGATAATGTTAGAAGGTTATGGATGAAATCCAACATAAGTAGGTACTTACATATTATTATACCTACAACTCGAACAATATTCAGGACTCTAAAATATACCTACTAATTAGAAAACAACCAACCACAAGACAAACATTTGCGCTCGAACACGCAAACTCTTCGTCTGAGGCGGGCTTTCATCCGTTGTGCCATAGAGGTCGTCAAAGATCATCAAGACTATTCCCTTACCGTCTATACTTGTGTGACTGATAAAAAAAGCCAGTTTCAATAAATACCTTGCAATTCCACAGGAAGGTCTACTAGACATCGACTTGGAGTTCTCAGACGGCAGCCGCACAGCGTTGAGAGATGTCGCCGTATCCGACTATTACTTGCTGGTTGAGAGCTTGGACCCTGAGGTGGTGGCGTTCGCACCGATGCTGGCTTCCAAACATCCTAGAGTTATCGCTGTTGGGGAAGGTACAGTATTTGTTATTTTTGAAAAACCTTTGAGTGTTTTAAGGGAATCCCGCGGATTAGTCAGCCCTTCACATATTTGACCACTGTCTTTCATGTAGATATGGCCGGCTAAGCTGAGATGCAAGCTTATTCCATAGTCACAATATCCCAGTGTCCCATTGTTGAATGTAATGTCTGGATTCTTATTGAACTCACCGAAGACCAGGCGGTTCTATCACATTAACACTTTTTCTTAAAGGAAAGATCAAGTAAGGAGAACGGAAGAGAAGTATTTGTAGCGCATTGTGCACTTTGTAACAACATGAGACGATAATGATAAATTAAGTACGATAATCCGTGTGTAAAAAGCACCAACTAAAAGTAAATTCCCACTTTCAGGCAGCGGCGAATTACTCCGAGTCACTCTTCTAACTCCCGACCAATGCCGATCAGGCCCTCTGCGTCGCGTCGCATTACCCGGGAAAGGGGATACAAAGACTCCAGCTAATATCAAGAATATACCCGGCGCATTAGCTACGGCCGCTGCGAGTGTGGACGTGGATTTTAGTGGAGGAGATTCTCCACAACGACCAGATACTCCGCAAAATGATGATATCATGGCTAGAGGCGGGATTCGAAGTGGGCTGGCTGATCTTGGCGATGTTCTTAAAGGTAATTTTTTTGATTGTGTTTGGGTAGTAATTGGCGCAGCCGGTAGGATTACTAAAGATTCAATTGGGAAGTTAAGTTATTCAGACAAAAAAAAGTGTACACTCATAAATGCCCTTAATCGCGATTTCTTCCCAGCAATCTACTATAACAGAAATAAACAACTGTTTTTCAGGATTATCGCCATTCAAGGATGAAAACAATCACGAGCCGACAGTCCAAGCTCAGCACTACAACTCGATATACCGCGGAAACAACCTGCATCCGAGACATCAACAACCTCCGCATATGACGCCAGTTGAAATTGGTGAGAAATTACAATATTCAGCTTAAGCTTATAAACATGAGCCATTTTTGAATAAAAAGTTGACGTTACATATTACAACTCTACCTACATGAAATTAAGTCTTAGCGTTGAGAAACAGTCAAGTATATCTACTGACTAATACCTAAGTAGAGCTTCAAACAATGATAACCTACATCTGTCATAGGTTTTAATACGATACCCATCAAATTTATGTTTATGTTCAGTTCAAGTCCTTTAATCAATTAATCGATTACTTTTTACAGGAATGTACGTGCTGCTTGGAGCTTTCTGTCTTGCGATCTTGGTAAGTACTACATCTAACTTCATCTGAGAAAAAAGCAATTAAAAATGTCTATTTTTGATAAGTAACAACAAAAAACACCTGTCAATAACGAAACAAAGAATAATAAAATAATCTATAATTTCAAAGGCATTAATCTGCGCCTATTGATATTTTGATTTAATCCTTGCTCCAATTTTTGGCAATCTTAAACTCTTTCAAATGTTTGCCAAACCTGAACAATTTATGTGTTAGTTATAATTATTATTATATTATATTAATTTCCAGGTATTCGTAGTATCATGCGTGGTCTACGCCTCTCGCATAAAACCAGCGACGGGCGACACCGCCATCGGTGGCGGTAGAAAGATGCCCTCAGTGGCAGAGGGGGGTAGAATACAAGTCGCGGGATTAGTGGGAACCACGCTTGGACTGGCCAGAGAGAAACCTTCTAGGGAGTCGACCACTAATGCTCATGATTGGGTTTGGTTAGGTAAGTTTACTTTCCGTCATCGGTATGTGAATAATGCAATAATTGTTAAGGTACCTGATTTAGTTGTTCAACATTTTATCGAGGTTGGGACAAAACAGTCATACTGTGACAGCATCAGGTGTGATTGGGAACCCACCCAGATAATTGGGTACTCTTGTAAAAATCTTTGGCTATGAATGAAAGTGTGCAACTCTTCAAAAGTTATGTAAAACTTTCTACAGTAACCCTTTATAATAGACTAATGAGCTTCTAACTATTAAGTGCTTAGACATTTGCTATCACTATTAATTAAAACGTATGCATAAAGTACAAGGACACACAAGCGTCAATGTACTTATAAGATTTTTTTAATACAACTGACAACTAATAATGATTCCATAACTGTCGAAAGAACAAGAATAGTCTAGATTAAAGCAGACTTCTTTACAGGCCGAGCCACAATCGAGAGGAACGGTAACCGCGTGCCCGCAAACCGCAACTCAGCCCAACCAATAGACAATAGCAAAGAAATGCGAATCACGGCCAATCCCCTCAACTACAACTACGTAGATCCAGACGACGCAATAAAGGACAATGGGAATGTTATGGTGACGAGCTTCGATAACCCCAACTCTATTGAACTACCCTCACAGAATGATAGACGCGACAGAGTTATTGATTCTACGACGTATTGTAAGAAGCCCTCGCGTCATGCTAGGACTCAGTCGGGGGACGGACATTGGCAGTAAGTAACTTACTTTTTAATAGAATGCTCTTAAAATCGGCTAATTTTAAGCATAACAGCAGACGTTAGGAATACAGAATTTTCTTTAGATGTTGAAAAAAGAAATTTTTGGTCCCGGCTTTAAATTATCACCAGTTTACGTAGGTAAGTAGTTAGAATTCTACATACCATTTTACTTGCATACGAGTTATGTGCAGATAAAGCTTACCCTTTCACTCTTTCATGTCTGAACAAAGTATGTAGAATGCTAACTACTTAAAACGCTTCAGCTTACAAAGAACGCCAGTAGTTGGTAGTTTTTGTAAGTGTGTTTAAATAATGAGGGTATAATTTCCTACATTCGGTCTGCAGGGTGGATGACGAGGAGGAGTACCGACCACCCGTGCCGCCACATCGGAACGCCTCGCCTCCTCAGCCCCAACTACCAGTGCCAAGGAACACTGGCAAAGTAAGTCCTATAGTATTATTTTATGAGCGCTTTGGAGGTCACGTTTAAATGTCGGTCCCGGTTAAAGTTGTTAAGCCATGATGAAGGCCTGTTTATAAACAAATGTTGCTAAAAGAAAACGGATTTTTACGTGCTCTTAACGGCGAATCGTCAAACTTTTGCCTAATAATAATTAGTGGAATTATAGTAAACGCTAGTTTACACATGCATATGCCCTTATATATGAAACAGAAACAAAAAGTGTACAACGGCAGACAACAGTAGACTAACAGCCAGTCTCAATAACCTATCTTTAGTTTTTCTTGCTGTGGGTAGATATTTGACATTTCTTAGGTATAAAAGCAATGTCAAATAGTAACTGGCAGTAAGCAAAACCAAACATAGGTTATCGAGACTGGTTGTTAGCTGACAGTGTTGTATAAAATTTCAGATTTTGCCAGAGACCGTCATGCCTCCATCTCGGCGCAGTCACTCGCGGAATCACCACAAGAAGCACGACCGCGACCATGACTCCAAACGATCTCCGGAAAATGGCCGCCGATCCGACCGGTAAGTTCCCATTCAAGACAATTGAAATGAAGATAAATGAATTGAAATGACCAAGTCAAACATCCATATCTATAGACGACATAATTTAATAACCTTGCGAGAGTAGAGTTGGTTTCCATCAGAGATGCGTCAGAATATCAAACGTTGAAACTAAGTGAAGAGATGTCACCAAGAAGTTGGTTCTTTATTCTTTTCATTATTATAGTCTCACACAGCACAACAAATCTACCTAATTTACCTCTTAGCTCCCCTCCCTCTCAAATCTGTGAAAATCTAAATTAGTTAAACCCACATAACTAGCCCAGAGTTACTTATTTGGTTATTTACCAAGCTATTATCGTAACATTCACTTCACAAAGCCAGAAGTCACATAGGTACCAATTTAGAAACACAAAACAGCTTCCAAATCGTTTATGAAACTACCATGAAAGACGGACAAACACACACATACACTTTCACATTTATAACATTAGTATGGTTTCTCTTCCAGAATTATTGATTTGAACAAGACCGAGTCCCCATACATCAGCCGAGACATGCATCCATACAAACGCGACTCCAACCCGATCCGAGACGACTTCGACGACAACCCCGTAGACAAGTTAGCTAGCAAGGAAGACTGCGCTCGCCTCTTCGAATTCGATAACGATGCGCCTCTGATAATGGAGAACAAGGATTATAGGGAGATTGTGGGCTTGAATAGAGGCACGGATGATTCTAGACGCACCTTCGCTAAGCCTGAGAGCCCGGACTATATGCATGACTCTGGAATAGGTTAGTAAAATTATACTTAACAAGATTCATAAATACTTTTCAATCACCCAGTTGCCTTCTTATAAGGCAACTTTATAAGTACTTAAATCAATTTAAAGTCATGTATACCTATTCTTTTAAACTTTCTTCTCTAAGATATCCACTTACACCAATATTAGTAGTAGCCATGAGACATACCTACACCCAGTTGCAAAATGATCTTTATACTGTGTTACGCCAACATGGCGGCTGTGACAAAATGTCTCTACTATGCTACAATGTTGTTCAACTTTTCACAGGATTACCGGAAGTACAGATGAGGCACAAGAGACCTAAAGCAGAATTCATTGACGCTACCAACCAGAACAAAGGTAAATAAAGTTGCATTGCGTTATTAAGTTGCATAACTTTGAATGACATTCTTTGCCTCATAACCTTCTCATATCCTGCTGACGTTTATTGAAGAACTACTTGTGTCCAGGTAGAGGGTACCGCTAAATCAGCCGCATGTAACGCTGTGCCAACAACAGCTAGGCTAGGCCTAACTGTCAAACTTAACAGTTTAGTAGACAAGTTAGCTAAAAGCCTGACTTCAGGGGTTTCGTACAGGGTTAGTCGAGACAAATTCCAATGTAAAAAATTGTTCCAATTTACCCAGACAGCAGTTCCCCGGAGGTGAAGCGCGCCACTATAGTGGGTAACCCGATGTACTCGCGCGCGCCCGCGGGCCCCCCCGCCCCCGGCGCCCCCAACGCTGAAGCTCTCGGCCTCGACGACCTACAAATGGACTACGACCAGATAATGCACTATTTCCACAACCTCAAGGTATAAACCACCCCACCCGCTTCTAGTAGTGTTGCTGACTCGCTTGCAAGCATCGCGCCGAGCGGTCCTATCACTTCGATGTTCGATGTATATCTCTTATGATTAGCCTAACTCTATCCATTATCTAGATTAATGTTTTATACGTTTATACATTACCGTACAGTATTATATGTTAAGTTTCACTATAGGCACGGTTTCGGGTGTACACCTGACACATTCCACTCACCTGTCTTCTGTCCATCCATACCTATCACGTAGAGAGCTGAAGCTATCTCTTACACTAGCTGTAGATCACGATCTAGATGTGTGAATAGATACAGATTTAAAATTAAAATTTTCCACAGGAATCAAACGCCTGAGTAGAGCAGATCATTGCAAAGATCCGGCAGATATTGTCTACGTATAATTATCAGCATATCAGCAAAGCTCCAATCGACGTATACGATGCACGCGATACGTCCGCCGGGCTGGAGGATAGTACTGTTGACACACGCAATAACAACGCATATTCGAACAACGCGCACATTTATGAGAACGTTTACAACGGGAATGAGGTCGCACCCACGCAAGTGCTGTGCGACTCAATCGCACACAAAAACACTTTCATGAAAACACAGCTCAAGTTCTTGTTAGACAACTTGAGTGAAGCGTACGAATAATGTTGTCAGCTGTCAATGTATTATCCTCAGTAGATAACAATATGTGTCTAATTGTGGATCCTTGCAGTGATCGAAAGCGAATTACAAATTAATTATGTAACTGTTTTATATATTATATCGTTATTAACATATTTACTCTAGTCAACTACAAAGCTGCACATATTTAAAATACCTTATGATAAACTTGTGTGCATGTAGTGATACTCGTAATACATTATTAAGTATGTCAATATTATTATGCTGAGTGAAACTTGTATGTTGTTCTGCTAAGTTTTCTAATCTACGGTCTAATTTTCGCCTTTAAAGTACGTCTACTTCCATGCGAACTAGATCTCTAAGGATATCGTTAACATGAATTCCATACCAAATAAAACAACTGCATTTCTTCTAGAACTGTAAATAGTTTTTCACTAGAAGGTAAAAACGCTACCTCACTTTAAACTTATAGCTTAGCTAATATATCCTTGTGTACGCAGTGTAATGTAACTACAATTAGTATTTATTTTGTAAATTAGGCAGATTTTCGTTGTCCTTTAAATTTTAAAAGATATCTAGTTTAAGACTGCAACATGCCAGTGTCTAGAAAAAATATATTTAGAATAAGAATTGTAGTTAAGAGCCGGTACTAGTCACGTTTTCTGTAATAATTATGAGCTAATTATTTTGCTCGAGGATTGCTTGGATCGAGGCGAATGGCAATCGCGAAGGGAGGCCTATGCCCAGCAGTGGGTTAAAAATGGCTGATGATGATGATGATGAATTATTTTGCTCAAGTGTATACAACTTTTGCTACTGGCACATAAAGCATTTTCATACCTGCTAAGTTTGGTAATATTTATCGTTAGAATAAAGATTTAGACTCAAAATTAAGAGGCAGTATCTAAAGTTTGTCAAATAGCGCGAGACTTTTCAATACTCTGATTTTTTGTGATAATGACTGTACATTAGAGATTGGTCACAGTCACAGTCAATTTAAAATAAATGCCATATCATATATAAAACCTAGCGCTTGTATAATATTGTAAACACTATTAATTTATTGAATGTAAATTGCATTTACTTGTAAGTTAGTGTACTAGGCTTTGTAAATATTGTTATGACGTTATATAATTTATAGGTACTATGTGGAGTTGACAAACAGAATATAGAGGACATGTGGTAGAACGCTTGATGTGAACAAAGTAGCGTTGCACTATATCATGAATTGTCTGTTATTATATTTACACTGAATAGTAAATGTTTTGATCTAGTATTGTGTATTGATGTGATCCTAAAATTAGAAGCCAGAATATAAACTTCAGCTGCAATCAAAATTAATCAAAAACGCCTAACAAATTGTTCGAAATTGCACCCTTGACAAAGAAATTATTCAGATAGTATGTTTGGCTTTTGTCGTTAGGTTAGAGTATAAGGTCCTAAGTACTAATGCTGTAGTGTTTGTTACTATAAACATTTGTTTTTGTTGAGTTTTTGCCGTAATTGTAAGAAAGGAATTTATAAATTATTGCTACAGATTTATAAATGTATGCAAACTGAGGCTTATCACGACAATCCTTTCATGAAATGTCAAATTTAAATAAACCATTATAAAGTATCAATCTATAGTTTTTACTTTCTTCCCTTTATGATATACATTTATAAACTCAAGATCAGAAGAAGAAGAGCATCGACTATTTAAAAGGCTTAAAAAGCAGGAGAATGATATTTAAGAAAAACCCTTACCAAAAGGCTCAATTTTGGCGGGGTTCGAACCCGCGATGATACAAGTAATCGTCTTCAAGCCGAACTACCTTTAATAAAATCGGCCATGGAACTCCAGTAACGTTACAATGTAAATAATATATAAATATAAAATGTAAATAAATAAAATGATTGGTAAGATGATTTGGGTTGGATTTCTCGAGTTCGAATTCCGCCGAAATCGAAACGTTTATGATCAAAACCTATTCCTCAAATAATACGATTTTTTAAGATATTTGATAGTCAAAACATAAGATTATCTAAACTTGCAATGCTTGCAAGAATCCCAAAACTAAAAGTAAAAACAAGATAAGTAAATCTAAATCTACTTTATTAAACTACTTTAAATTACAAATGTTTACCATACCAGCGATGGTCGGCTGGCGAGAGCATCTTGTGACATCCACCCATGTTATTTTGTATTATATATTTCATGGTGTACTTATTCTTATTATTTTCTTCCATCCATTTTTCATTGGCAGCTTTCTTCTCCATAATTTCTTGTGAAACAGGCTCTGCAGCGAAAGGTAACCTTTCGGCAACTATCCTCAACATTTTCTGAACCTGGAACAAGTGGCAAGAAACACTATTATTAAAGTGTCTTTAATTTCGTAAGAGAGAAATTTCCACACCAGATACATTTCTGTTCATAACTCTAAAGATCACCATCAGATCCTCAAGTTTTTTTAAGGAACCACCATAATGTATTGTTTCAAGTAAAAGAGAGAATTTTCAAAATCGGTCCAAGGTGCACAGTGAAAAAAGAAATTTCGGAATCAAATCGCAGGTCAGCTTAAGATAATGGAAACTGAATTCGGAATGTTAACCAACATAAGCCGACCTACGATGATTGTCACGCTGCATCGTTTTTGATTTGTAGAGTAGAGGGGCTGTATTAACGGAATAATCGGTGAATATACTAGTAGTGGACATAGTGAATCTAAATAATAATAATATATTTACCTCAGCATATTCACATTTCCCTCCAACCTCGAGGATAATCCTGCCAGCTTTGATAGGAGTGACGTAATGGTCAATGGCGCCTTTGCCACCGCCCATTCGTTGGCCCTGGCCCTTCTTGGTGACGGGTTGCCAAGGCGGGTCTACTCTCCAGATAGCAAACATTATCTTCTGGTCCAGATGTCGAGCAACGGTAAGACGCATCATTTCAAAATGCTCAAACCTCAGTCTGCCTCCACCAGTAGCCTACAAAAGAAAGTACTCAATTAAGTATTTAATTTTAAAGACCTCTGTGGAGCATTGGGTGAAGGCCTGGCTGAGACACGGAGGTTGCGGGTTCCATCCCAGCTTCGAGACAAATGTTTGTATGTTCTGCAGATATTTGTTCCGTGTCTGGGTGTTTTCTATCTATAATATGTATGTATGTATTTACAGAAAAATGTATCGAAGTATTATATCAGTCATCTGGTTACCATTAACACAAGCATTAAGTTGCTTAACTTGGGACTAGATGACGCTGTGTGAAAAGTCCAAGAATCCATACTAATATAATAAAAGGAGAAGTGTGTGTGTCTGTCTGTTTGTTTGTCAGTCTTTCACGGCAAAACAGGGCGACGGATTGACGTGATTTTTTGTGTGGAGATAGTTGAAGGGATGGAGAGTGACATAGGCTACTTTTTATCCCGATATTCCCGCGGGAACGGGACTTACGCGGGTGAAACCGCGGGGCGCAGCTAGTATTTATTATTTTATACTACCTACACATTTCTTGTACTTACCTATAAGTATCACAAAGATAAATAGTGAAATGAAGATAAGAGTCCAATAAAATGTTCATAGCTAAAGGAGAACTTAGTGTGTGCAGCTGGTCAGCCCCACCCAACAATATTGACCATTATCTTCTTGTTCTTCTTTCTTGTGGATTTAGCTAGCTAAGCTGACAGGATGGTTTAGGTGCTGGGCAAGCCTTTTCCATCTTAACAATATCTGAGGCCCTACAGTGTTCACTTAAGTCAAAAATTGCCTCTGGATGCTGTTTAAATCATCTAGTAAAGATGTAAAGGCCTAAATTTTTTAGTTAATCAATAAAACTTACAACAACACCATACTGCTTCAACTGTAGAGTGTTATGGAGTAACTCAGGTCCTCTCATGTACCGTAATCTCTTTTGCATTTTAGGAGGTTTCAGGTTTGGAGGGTATGTTGGTACCTTTTCATAGATACGCAACCTTTGCCTTTCAGGAATTTCAATATCTGAAATGTGAAATCAAGTTTTAATGGATTCACAAAGATAATGAGTAGGTACCTACTTAGCCTTTAATGCCTTTCTGCCTGTAAATCTAGGTTCATAGTAAATACCTTCTATTTTTTTTATTTTTAACTTTTATAACAGTAGGTAGGTAAATAGTTTTTAACTTTTATAACAGTAGGTTGCCAAATAAATATGTAGGTATCCAAAACAAATAATTATTAAGTAAGTAGGTACTTACGATCATAATTTTTTGGTGGTGGAAAATATTTTATACCCGCACAAGCCTGTATTTGTGTACATTCAGGGCGTAAAAGACCTAAAACAATGTTTCTGTTAATGGGTAGGTAAATCATTTTTTACACTATTAGTGTTGAGCTGGAGGATAAATAAGTAAAAGAACATTAGAGTAAGTAAATGGCGAGTAAATATAAAATGATTGTGTTCATATTTATTTTCTTGCATGTACACATACCAAGCGATAGCCGAAATGTACGTGAAATCATTTTGGATGATTCTTTAACACAATATAGATCAGAATTAAATTGTATGCCTCTATTCTATAATTTATTTTCAATTTTCTAAAATGCTATAGTTTAAAAATTGATTCTTGCTTGAATTGAAATTATAACCTCAACAATTTTTTTGACACAAGAAAACAAACAAAACTGTCATGTCATAAGTCTTTTCATCACGGTTATCAACTTCACTTTGGAAATTGACACTGGCAGAGGCGAAGTGCTAGGCTTAGTGAAAAACGATACTGTCATTGTCAAAGTTTTGAATTTGTTGATGTCAATGACAAACAAATCCCTCAATCCTCAAAAAAGAAAGTGTAAACAAACAAAACAAAACAAACAAACGTCATTCAGTTAAGCGGCAAGTAGAAAAACTAGAAAAAGTGAAGTGCAGCTCAAACTTTCATACAAAAAATCTTTGAGTTTGGTCTTTAAGAAGGCAATAAAGTAATAGGTAATAGGTATAATATAAATTTATATCTAACGAAGACGTTGTTACACTTACCTATCTATACTTACCTTACTGTACCGAATGAAAGAAAGTAAACCGATGATGTAGTAAAACTATCGTACACGCACACAACGCACCCCCGAGTCCTATCAAGAGGTAGGTGAAGAGGAGAAGGCTTTTATTTTTATTGGAAAATAGTCAAAATAGGAAGGTACCATAATTTGTTAACTATATTGCTTACTTACTCATCACAAAAATAATAAGTAATCCTTTTTCAGAACACTAACCAGCATGGAATTTTTGAATGGACTCATCCTGCATAAGAGCCTACATTTCAGCTACTGTGTTTACATGATTTGGACCCTATGCAATGGAATATTTTTGTATTTAAAGGTGTGTTTCAAGTTACTCAATTAACTGCAAACTGGGAAGTTTATGCATCATAACTTTCATGGGTGCTATGAGTAGATGTTGCTAACTATGGAACTATGAATACCTACTCTCTACTCAGTAGATACAGTCGTCTATTGTATTATATGATCATCAGTATTTATGCAATTGCTTATTGCATACTACCTACTTACCTACTTTAGAACAGAGGTAGTTAACCAGATGGTATGTATGAAACTTTTCACTAGTTTTAAAATTACTTTCTCTGAATTTCAGCTGGACTATTTTCAAATACCGAGACTCCTGGTGGTGACAGCCTTCTTGACAATGACCATTACACTGTGTTTAAAGCTTTGCCTTATCCATGGCAAACAGTTCACAGCTGATGTAAGTATACCTCTCATGACATTAATTCCTAAGGCATTTTTAATAAATTGTTGAAGTTAAGCCAATGTCTGAGCTTATGCATTTTTAATTGATTAGGTAAGTGGCAAACATCTGAGTGCTTCTCAGTTTTGAAGGGAATGTGAAATTGCTGATCCAGGCTTTTAAAATCATAAAGCCATGACCAATTGAATGTAGGTATATTTTGCCTTAGAGATTAGAATCCATAAATAGTCTTCAGAAAAAATATTGTCATGAAACAACACCATCTAGCGCATAATAAAGCAAACCTGAACCTTAACCTTATAATGTAATAATTAGATCTTTATTTAATTTTCAGATATCAAAGCTGACTCGGTTCTTCCTTCTGACGGTTCTGATACAAATGCCACTAGTAAGCTTTTTTTTAATTTCTCTGACTGTATTACTGAGCACGCCATTAGAGGTTTGCCTTCACGTATTGTTATTACTCATGACATTGATAGAAGGTACGATTAGCTTCTTTGCTGTTTGGAAGACATTGAAGCATGCAGCCCACACGCCACGGCCTTATCCTCGGTACTTTCCACCAATGGAGATGCAGACAGTGTCTCGTAGTTGTGAACTAGGGGATACGCAAGCGCCCGTTTTTCGTACACGACGACCAAAAACCCCTTAATATGAGTTATTACTACTAAACTTGAGATATTATACCAAAGATTAATGCAGACAGTTTTGCGCTGTTGTGAATTGGATTGAATTAATACCTAACCTAAAGGCCTTTCCGGACGCGAGACCAAAAACGCCTGTAGTTGTGCTAACTTGAGCATCCTAACAGTCCTACTTACTTACTTACTTACTTACTTACTTATTGACTGAACTTAGTGCCTAGAAGATAAATGTAGGGTAGGTATATGGTAAATGAATAAAATTACTAGTTTAAAGCTTGGACGGGATTCGAACCCGCGATATACAAGCCCATTAGTTTCTAAATTATGATCCTTATGCATATTCGACCAGTAAACCTGTATTAGCTAAAACTCATATTAAATCTGTTATCTACTATCTCTTTTCGTTGACATATGGGTGACAAGAACAAAACGTTCTTTAAACCTGTATTAAATTGTCAAGTTTTTATGAATAAGACCCTATGAATTTTAGGTTGTCTAATCAAAACTTCTAAATAGCCCCCTCTACCCTCATAAAATACTTGTAGGTACCTATAATTCATGAAATTGAATAAAAATGCAAAATAGGTTATAATCAAAAGAATATATTTTATGGGCATAATTTTACACTCTCTCTTGAATGATTGTAAGAAAATGATTCTGTGTAAAATCCTAAAGATTTACTTTATTTATTCACGAATTTCAACGCATTGAATATCCCTGGTTAGGTGACCTTGTGGTATAGAGGTAAAACAACATATGTAGGTACTTGGACGAGCACTACGTAGTTCAGTTTACGATGGTTTTTACTTACTTCAGAGCGTTTACCGACATAAGCTGAACTATGATAAATTAGCGCAATTTTATCTCTTTTAAGTAAACCTACGAGCCATCTAGCATGGTTTTGTTTCATGATTGATAAGTTTTTTTTTAGTAGGTATTTTGATTTCGTTGAAACTCATTGTAGTGAAAAAACTGTGATTACAAAATATTACACTAAAAATTGTTGCTAATTCAGCAAAAGCTTTGGTATTATAAACTAATTTAATGAGTAGGAGCAGAGACTAGTAAGGTAAAGAAATTCTCCATAAATCTGCGTGCGCTCGAAATTCTGGTTAAATACAGATGATATTGTTTCATAACCAGAATTTCCATAAATATTTCGTGATACAGCCCATCTACCTACTCGTATGGAGCTTTAAAATTATTCGAAAATAACGCTAGCCATTACCACTTTACTAGTCTCTGGTATGAATAATTATAGTCTTAATAATTTAAATAAAGCAGGTTAATCAACATAATATACAAATAATTTAAAATGCTTACGTTGTTAATAGCTTAAAATACTTTTATGTTTTACATAATACACATTTTAGAATACTATGTGTAGTAAGTAATTATTGTTAATAATACAATGTTATAGTGCTTATGAAAATAACTAATTTAATCAATGGCATTTGGTATCAAATATAGTATTCTCAATAAAACATATTGCATTTTGAATACACTTTATATTTAATTTTAATTCTGTTCTGAAACATTTCAAGGCACTGGATATTATGCTGATTCTCAACGTGACTTTCAACATACCAGACCCTCTCTTGAACTGTCCCATTTCAATTTAGCCGTCTAACCATTGACCATGTCAACACAATAATTCCTCTTTCAATTTTCCATATCTTCAAGTGGCTAAGCCCAGATAAATGCTTCATATACCAAATAATAATAAATAATATAAACCTTATGCTATGGACGTTTGGGGAATAACTTACAAAACAGAAAAAAAAAATTACTTATGTGACTAATTCACAAAAAATTAAAATATATTGAACACTATGACGAACACTAAATGTAGGAAATAAATACTTAAATAAAAAGCCTCGTGGCGATTGCACTATAAGATCACTTGTCTTATTTCTTAAGTATTCAAATGCATTACAATTTATGTTTTGGTATTTCATATTAGTCACACTCACATAAAACTCTAAAGAGCTCTATCTATTTTATTCTGTACACTTATTAGTAATTTTGCTAACTGCCTTGACGCTGATTTGCGCCCTTAACTATATCGTTCTCAGTAAAGAAATCATCTATCTTACATCTAACAAGATGTAGAGTTATGTTGAAACTTTCTATGCCAGATTCGAATTTATTTATATCGTGGTCTACATTAAATGATTGCATTAGTTGAGGAAGACTTGGCGACATTTTGCATATGACCTGAAATAAACAGTAAGTTAATAAACGGTTACATTCACATGAAATGTAAATAAAGTTAAAGAAAGGGCCCTTTTAAAAAATCGAGGTAAATTTAATTTAAAATCATGCTTGGCCAAGGGGTATTAACATAAGGACAGATTCCTCATCAATGTCTAAAAAAAATATCATCATCATCATCATTGTCAGCTTGGTAGAACCTACTGCTGGGCATAAGCCTCCTTCCCTGAACGCCAAACACTTCTGCTTTGGGCCTTTTGCATCCAGGTCTTACCCTGTACAGCAACTATGTCGTCCATCCATCTGGCAGGTGGTCTGCCAAGAGGTCTAGTAAATCCCCGGGGCCACCATTCAGTTAAGGCCTTACTCCACCTACCATCACCAAATCTTGCCAAGTGCCCTGCCCAACTCCATTTTAGGTTTATAATACGGTCTCCAACATCTACCACTTTGGTACGACGTCGGAGTTCCGTATTACGAACTCGATCGAGTAAAAAAAATATAAGACTCGTTAAGTAGGTAGTGTAGGTACCTACACAATTCGTTGACTTTCTTCAGACTTCAAGACTCTCGAGACGTATAGTTTGTACCTACCTACCTATACATAATCTTAGAGAACAAAGTTTAAGGACCTAGGACAATTATACCTTTATGTAAATAAAATATATTTTTTAAAGATAGCTACAATTAATCATACTTACAGTGAACAATTGCTGGGTAATCCAATTGTGATATTTCTTAACAGATCCTTCATATGCAACTGTGAATATCTTTTTCATGTTCACGTTGTAATTTCCAGATTTAAGATGGTTCAATATCTCTTGAAATATTAGTTCGAAAAATAGTAGAGCTCTGAAAATAGAAAAAAAAAATTAGTTTAATGTAAATCCATAAACATCATTATTATAATTGGCTTTATACATCTGCTACAGATGATTTAGGTGGCGTCAGTCAAGTTAGTGAAAAATATTAGTGAGGCTAAATTGTCCTATGCGGAACCACTCTCTCGACCACAATATCTACAGGATATTTTCCAAGGCTCTTGACTTTTAATCTGCTTAAGCGCTAAATACTCGAGACCTAAAAAGCGCTGGTATAATAAATAAGACCTTTAATGAAAATTGGAATTAAGTTTAATACAATCGTAAAGAATAATCTTCACGGTCTTCCGCGATCTTCTGCGGCTTAGTTATCAGAGAGACCTTTGCACAGCAGTTAGGTAGGTATGTAATAAAATATTTGAATGTCATCCATTCATATGAATATGTTTGATATTAATTAATAAATAGGTACCTGTTAAGCCACAACACAGCTTCAGCTCCTACAGGTTTCGCAGTTGTAGCAGCCTCTTGCAGCATTAACTCGAGAATACAGGAGTTTTCATCATATTTGTAATGTTTTTGTATTTTCTGAAACATTATTTTATTATTTATAAGCTGAAGTAATTACCTATCAATCTTTATATGGTTAGGGTGCGTAATTAATTACCTTGGTTGTTTTTATTTAAAAAATAATGATAAGAGCGATACAATAAGACAAAATTATATTATGTAGGTGTAGTATTAAAACGTTAAAACTCTAATATCAGGTAAAATTAAGCAATAGTTTAAATTGAATTACATTAAAAAACTAATGGATACCACTAATATATTACTCTACACAAGGTTTTATTTCGTCTTTAATTTCAAAATTATTTTCGCGAAATGTAGTTGAAGATTATTTTAAATCCGGCTTATCACTTACGTCAATGTTTCCTTGCATGTCATATTTCACAGGCGCAAAGACAGTGCCAAGGCGTTCTGTAAATAAATACAAAATATGATCAAGAATTTGAAAACATTTGATGCTATATTTATTTCACAGGTATAATCAACTCACCCACAACGGATACTAAATCAGTCGATGCTTCTAGAAATTTTACTATATTTATTTGTCCATTGATGACCGATGGAAAAGCAGTTGTATTTACAAAAATGTTGCTTTCTTCGGGTGTAGAGGTGTCATCCATTTCAATACTGTTCAGTCAAAGGCTTATTTACATGTACGGTTTCACGGTATGTATCTTACTACAGTAGATTTATCACACAAAATTTTATACAATTACTTATTATCACGGTAATCACTAAAATATTATCATAACAAGCACTTTACACGAAAAATATTTTGGCTGAATAACTAATGTCAAACAGTTCCAGTTGCCCACATCAAATTAGTGTGACCACTTGAAAATAATGAATTGTTTACATGAAAACTGTTTCTTACTCTTATGATACCCAGTTCTTATTTCAATTTTAGAAAACTTGTCTTTGATAATACTTTCGATAAATATCCTTTCTTTCTTCACTTTATTGTCAACGTTTTCTTCAACATCATTTAATAGGAAAAAGTTTGTTTTAAAACATTTCCCAAATCATCTTCTACTACAATTGTCAAAACTTTGCTTTTTGGCGAAAATGTGAACGGGAGTAAGAACCTCTTCTCTGGTAAAACATTTGTGAATTCATAGGAATCTAGTACCATTCCATTTGATTCATCTCTCACTTCAACAATTCTCAACCCAGCTGTGGATATGATCATCATTTTATTTGTATCAAATTTCAAGTATCTTGTTATTGTCTGTCTCTCTCTTCCATATTCGTTGTTGAACCATCTGTGATAAGATAAGAGCACCGCGCAGTTTCTTGTCCAATAAATAGAGTCATTTCCATTCGTTCGATTGATGTTTTTCTTTGAATCTGAAAATTTGTTTGTCATACTTGAGTAAACACTCGATGGTCTTGTTATTGGTGTAATATTTGGGCTTCGTCTTACAATATCTGACTTCGACATCTGAGCAAAATTTCCTAAGGTTGTTTTGCTTCTTGGCCCCAAAACTCGTAATGGCTCTGCCACGTTCATTGTTACACTTATATTACGTTGAAGAGATACAGTGGAATGCTGTACTGGTTTCCCATTGAAATTGTTCATGTTATCTTTTGTTAACGCCGACCTTTTCTCGCCAACAATGAAAACTCGGTCTATATTATCAAATCCCCTTCCCATGATACCATCTTTGGTATGTCCGAGATCGAAAGTATGCCCAAGTTCGTGAAATACTGATCCCAATGTTGTTGCGAAGCAAGCACCAAGAGTCCCTCGGTAACCGCTATCATCCATGAACCGTCTTGTGTTAACAGGTGTGGAATCCATAAATTTTGGAATAACTTCTGCAACTGTAGACGGCCAAGTATATAGACAGGCGGTACCAAACAAAGCTAACCCACCCCCACCGAGTGCAGCATAGGCTTCTGTTATTGATACAATTTCATCATGCGACATAGGCTTGTCAACGTCTGTTCCTTTAAATCTTGTACATGAAATAAATCCTAAGAATTTACGTTCATTACTGCCCAAGTCTGATAGCATTAGTTCTCTTCCAAAGTGTGACCATAGTTCGGCTTGCTTCATCTTCCTGGCTTTGTTCACATTGAGACCACTTCTGAAAATTATACATTCTGGCTTTTTTGGATTTACTTCGTGTTCAAGTTGAAAAGTTTTTCTTCCGACACCACTTTCGAAGAGCTTTTCAGCAGCTACACTTTGAATGAGTTTTGCGCCTAAGACGATTCGAACGCAAGCACTTTCTATAGAGCTGTCAATATCAGGTGGACTTTGGAAACAGCCATCGTGACCTTGACATACGATGTAAACCGGTGTTACCTTAAGATTAGTCTTCCTTGGAGTGTAGTCTAGAAAAAAAGTTCGCTTTTGATGTTCTGAATATTCCAATTCGATTACATTTTGACCTCTCTTCAGTTCTAACAAAACTTTAAACTCTCCATTATGAACATTCCATTCAGATTTACTTTTTTCATTGTTATTATTAACCGCACAAATAATCTTGTCTTGATTGTTCGAATTTCCTCTCGTTATGAAGCCTTTTAAGAGAACTAAGGAATAGTTTATTACATCTCCATTTTGATAATTCGTAATAAATATGGAAGAGTTGTGTTCATTTTCAAAATCATCATTAACGCGGTTGTCCATTACCTGAAAATGAGATTGATACGGTTGTAATGCGTGCCTCTAATGTTTGACCTTCATTGTCGGTGCGCAGTCTCGATTTCTTTTATTATGTTCAATTTGCACTTAATCAGGTTAGGTATTTCGCACTTCGGTGTATGTGGTCTTTATGTAAGAGGTTTTACTGATTTAGCTTTGGGAGTATCGAAGTGGGTCGGTTAGGTTTATATTGGTCCGTATGGTATGATGAAAGGCGGTCGCAAATGAATAGTTTCGCACTTAGAAATGACTCACCATGTTGCGGTTTGGTGAGGAGCGCGCAGAGCCGGCGCGGCGGGAGGACTGCGGGTGCGGGCGGCGCGGTCTCGGCTTCCATTCGCAGGCGGTGGCACTGCGTTCCTAGGTTCCTCCTCACTTCGCACTAGACTCGGTCGAACGCGAGCGCGACGGAGCGTCGCCTCCACTGCGCATGCCCGTCGATGCAGACCGATGTGCCTGGGTAACGATTGCGCTACCCAGACAGGTACGCGACTGGCTGTCTCCACCGACCGCCAAACACATTTTAAACAATGCACCAAACAAACGAATGCGTCACTATAATCTGCCATTTGTTTATTCTTTACTAACATTACGTAGGCTTTTAGTTAACCTCATTGAGTCTGTCGCATTTTTCTCATCACAATGTTATTGATCCGAAAGATGCGGACATGGAGATGCTGACAGTATAAATCGTGAAATCTAATGGATAGGTTGGCACCTTTCTCTGAGACGGTGAAACTCGAATGTAGAACATAACCCCAACCAATATTAATTACTTATATATATATGTACTTACTTACATGATTTTCTAACACACATTTAAACAAGTAAAACTCTACCAATACGGTACCTACCTACACATTGCGGGAAAAGGATTTTTTTGCTATTTGCTCATTGCAACAACTTTAAGATGTGTTTTCTTGCGCCTAATGGTAAAACATTATTACACAAGATGGTTGCTCTTATGTTTTAAAAGGCGCCATGGACTCGAATAATAGAATTCAAGCTTTACATGTAGGAATTCAATTTAAGTTTAATATTTAAGAAAGAAAACATCCTGCGTAAAGTTATTTTGAAAAAAAAATATGAAACATTGCCAATTATTCGACTGGTAGCGCAATGGCTCTACCCAGTTATTAAATTTTAAAAATTTTCATACCTTGATTTGTTGATTGTATGTAGTTCGTGTACTTATTTAATTAAGTTCTATGTTATAACTTTCAACAATTGCTACAAAAAATTCCACAAATAGAGTTATAGTCTAATAGAAGCGAACTTGGTGGTAAAAAAGGTTAAAAGTTTTTTCTTACAGTAGACACAGCAAGCACAGCACACCAATAGTCGTAGGGATTTCCCGCTTACAAAGTAAGCGAAACTTATGCAAGTAGGAAATATTTATTTAGAAAATATGCAAATACGTAGAATTTGCTCCTTAAAAACTTAATCTGGTATAAGAAATCAAAAGTTGTTGCCTTATATAATAGAGGTTAAAAATAACGTAATTGCTGCCTGGTTCAATGCACTCGAAAGCCTCCATTTTCGTTTCTTATTTACATACTTATTTTAAATGTTGCTTTCGTTATTTTTAGATTGTTTTGTGTTATTGTGAAACCTGTACCTAAGTAGTAATCTTTGGCAATGTTGCTTTGGCCAAAAATTCAAAATATAATTTCTTGAACCTTTGCCTAAAGTAACTGAAATAAAACATGTTTTGATTAGCATCTAACTAAAGCGATTTAAAGGTAACGAGATGGTCATAATGAATTATCTCATCGTTAAACCTTAAACCAGTCAGTTTTTGTTAAAATTTAACTGGCTTTTATAAAATTTATTTGCACTTTGGTTACCGTACCTTTGAGATTTTGAAACAACTTCGAATAATAGATACACTTCTGGATTTTTCATTGGAATATAGGTATCTTATTCTTAAATAAATATGACCAATTACATCCTCGGGGTTTGCCTGCGAGCTATGGAGCGCAGTATTCTAGGTGTTAATCTAACAGATCGCATCAGGAATAGTAAACTGCGCTCCCAAACACGAATCACGGACGTTGGGCAGCAAGTTGGCAAATTGAAGTGGGATTGGGCGGGCCACGTCTGCCGCATGTCGGATGAGTTGTGGGCACGAACCACCACCGAGTGGATCCCACGAGACAGGAAACGACTACGCGGCAGACCGCGGCGGCGGTGGAGGGATGAACTCGACTCATTCTGCCCACATTGGACCACACTAGCTCTCAATAGAAACGAGTGGAAGGGAGGCCTTTGCCCTGCAGTGGGACGCTACAGGCTCGTAATAATAATAATAATAATTACATCCTCGTATTTGACAAATGTTTACATTTCAATTCAATAAGTGAATGTAAAGTTCAATAAGTAAAAATGTCCTAAAAGCTCTGAGAAACCTATACCATCAAAATAGGCAACGAAAATAGGATCACGATTACATCCCAAGGTGCACCTTAGGGATCATATTTTTTTTTTTCATCTCTTAGTAAATAGGTACGTGTCTTGCGTTCACCTATAAAAATTGTGACCCCTTCTCCGTTGTTAACAGCTGAGGGCGTCCGTGGTTGGAGGGCACCTAAAATATTTCGTCTAAAATCTCTGTCTCCAGATTTAGCCACTGTGCTTATAAAGTTATAAGCATATACTCGTACATTCCTACATGAGTCATGCATGGTTGTGTGCGAATGTCGGTTGGCAACAACGGTGGCGCCTGGAGGTAGACCCTGCAGGAACGGTCGTTGTCCCACTGAACGCAGCACTTTCGATTTCGTCGGCGAACGAACCCGTCCCATTGCTACCTCACTCACGCTGTTACACCATGCAACTCTTTTGGCTACGTTTGTCACCACGGTACGCATACTAATAGCTCAATTATTCAGGGTTGTTGTGTTTAGATTTCTCCACGGTAGCGTATACGGCTATTTTGTTTGCAAACTGATTTATTAAACCTGCATAGTACTAAAAATAAAGCAACATGAATGAAGTGACTCATAGTACAAGTAGCGTAGTTTCATTAAAACTAATTATTATTCTTTGAGTCGAGTATGGCTGAGGTTGCATTGCTGTTTCTATTTACCCATCTTTCAAAAAATACCTAACTACATTACCTATAGATGCATATAATTAATAAAAAAAGTGATTATTGCCCGGTGCGTTGCCGATTCCAACTACACAGGCGACGCATTTTAAGGGCGCTCCACATTCTCGCGAGAATCTCGCGAGAAACGTGAATGTGGAAGCGATTCGCGTATTCTTCTCAAGTTCTCGCGTTGTTCGCGCGGTGTTCTCCACTTTTTGTCGGTTTTTTGGCGCGAGACAAAGGAGCGCGAGAACGTGAGAACAGGCGAGAACGTGTATTGACTCCACATTCGCATGTTTCTCAGTAGCGCGCGAGCCGCCGACTTGAACGGTTGTTTATTGTGTTGTTGTACCGGCGTCTCACGTGTTATTGTTTGGTCAATATGAGCGTAATTTGGACGAATGAACTGGAGTTAAAGTTTTTAGAATATTTCCAATCGGAACCCGTGCTATGGAATATAAATTTAAAAGAATATATTAATAATAAATTTAAATAACTTTTTTCTCTTTAGCATACGCATAATTATAACTGAGTTGTTAGTTATTTTTTATACCTACTCATTTTATTCCTGATTCTTTTGATTTCTGATGTTTTATTTATGTGTAGGTACTATTTTTATTAGCTCTAACGCTTTGGATTTTTTTGTTATGTATGTTAGAGTTAAGTTTTTTGCTGTAAATAAATAAATAAATAAATAAATATAATCATCGTCCATCGTCATCGAGCGCGAGAACTGTACTGAGAACTTTGTGAGAGTGTGTACCCGAAGAAGTTCTCGCTACAGTTCTCGTCGAGAATCTCCGGAGATTCTCGCGTGAATGTCTCGCGAGAATGTGGAGCGCCCTTTACGAATGCCACAGGCGTAGATATAAAAAAATATTTAGTACTTTATAATACAATCATACGACTGCTTGTATCCATAAACTAGGCCGAAAATAAAAAAATAAAAAATACAAATTTATTTTTCAGATATTATACGTAGTTGTGGCTTAAATACAAGTAAAATATGTCCCATTTAGGGTGTGCACCTGTGCACTAAATCGGTGTTCAAAGAAAGCATAAATTGTTATTTTGCTGAAACAATTGATGTAGCCAAGGTCTGAACAACGTGTGGGGCCAATTGTCAGTCTTCAGGTTAAGAAACAGCCACAAGTATTTGCCAACAATCAGGACTCGTGATTAGTCGTGATAGGTTAAGTTTTACCCACTATTGTGTAACTTTGAACAGTGACGAAGGAACAGATTAATAATTTCATAATCGGATTATTGATAGCTAGCTTTAGCCCGCAACTTCACCATGCTAATTAAATAACAGTCATAATATGTCCTAGCCTATTAATAACCTACTAATTCATAACATTCTCTATTTTAACTGCAACTAAGTTAACTTATACCTCCTTGTATTGCGATTAAACTATAGGTACCAGACACGATAAAGTTATGCTCGCTCGTATAATATACGCACGAACGTTCGCATTTATAATATTAGTAGTTATTAATAACTTATAGATTCAAAGTAGCTCCTAAATTAAATCGGAGTTTCGAAATATTCGCGGGGACGTCATGGTCTAAGCTTGATGAAGTCATTGTCGAAAGGCGATATTTAGTTAAAATATTTTAGCGGATGTGGCAACATGGATTCGGTTAGATTTCATTTTCTGTTTGGATTGCGAATATTGAAAATAAAATAAAAACCCGTACAAAGCAGGCAGTCTCCGAACCGAGCCTTAACCGAGCCCGAACCGAACTGCAGGCGTGGCGGCCTAAAAAGTGTCACCATTATTGGCATTTTGGTTTACTTTTGCTAAAGAATAAGCTTTGTTTCATTTTGAAAGACTTTCGTTATTTTCACTTAGCTTTTATTATTATTATTATTACAATTGTTATTTATAGGTTATAAGACTTTTGAAAAGCTTACTTATATTTTACTAGCTACGCCCCGCGGTTTCACCCGCGTAAGTCCCGTTCCCGCGGGAATATCGGGATAAAAAGTAGCCTATGTGTTAATCCAAGGTAACACCTATCTACATACCAAATTTCAACCAAATGGGTCCAGCCGTTTTTGCGTGAAATAATAACAAACATACATTCTCACAAACTTTCACAATTATAATATTAGTAGGAGGAAGTAGGAAAAATTACTAGCAGCACATTCCCGGCTTCGCACGGGTGTACTAATGAAGCTACCGGGATAAAATATAGCCTATAACCTCCCGGATAGTCCATTCTACACACCCGTGAAAGAATTTTTGAAATCGGTTGAGTAGCTTCGGAGATTACCTCCGTCAAACAAACAAACAGACAAACAAATCTTATCTCTTTATAGTATTAGTATAGATGAAATCTTTAATTAAAATTATGTTCAAAACAGACCTGAATGTAACATTTCCTGAAGCAATATAGGAAAAATAGAAAAGCTTAGTTATTTATTAATTTGGTATGTTTGCAAGATAAGAACCTGTGCCAAAAGTGTTGTTTGAACTGCCTTTGACTACCTTTCTTAAAAACATCCCTAGGCTGCGTGTTATGTAAAAAAAAACTTTTAGCATGATAATTTTCTTATAGATAGTACTACTTATGGGTTAAAGGATTATTACAGTAATATGACACGATTTATTTTAAATGCTCGCCCACGATCAAAGAAACACCATAAAGTTTCATCGCAAACGCTTGTTGAAATTCATTGTTGTTCAGCGATGAAGCAACTCCCAAAATGGTTATCATCAATCATCTTGTATTCAGGGAACATGCGTACATTCGGTTGCGTCGGCAGTTAGCGTGTCATTTTCGGTACCTTAGGGTTCCGTACGTGAGCCCTACGATCGTCCAATATTTCGAAACATTAGTCTTTGTTAATAATAATGAAGATCTGAGTAGTTTCATCATAGTGCGCTTGTTGAATAATAACGTAAGGTTGAATGAACCATTGCATCGTGTCCTTGTTTTCTGTGATTTTCCATGGCACGTGCTCGCACTCGGCGTTGGTGTTGATGATACTCTTCACGTGCCCACTTGGACATCTTATTTCTCATGCAAGCTAATACAGTAAATTATTACTCGATTAGATGCGACCAGCTGGGAAACTGCGCAGTTGCGATTCACTTTGCTCACGACTACGAGTATTCTTCATTCAAAACATTCTGTTGAATTTTCAAGACGTTTTATCTACTCGTACCCACTTGTCTTTGGAAATCTCCAAAGACAAGTTGCTAGACATATATTTCCAATTATTTTGAAACATTGATGTACCTATTAGAATCTATGGGCATCTATTAGCTTTTCGGGATTATAGCTTATGTAGATGTCTACATGTGATTTGACGTATGATCCGATGGTTTGAAACCATTATAAAGTAAAAAACACGAATTTTCGAAAAAAACTTTAATTTTTTCGAAAGTTCGTGTCAATATGAAAAAAAAATGTATCTAAGTATTATATCAGTCATTTGGTTACCATAATGGTGCTCCCACACTGCTGTTACAAAATGTTTATAAACATTTTTGAACACTAAAACATTTACTAACAAATGTTGTCAATTGTTACATTTTGTTAGGAACTGGAGCCGTACCATGAGGTGTTAGCGATTCAGTTTAGGTTCTGCCTTACTGTCAAAACTTTACGTCAGCGCCTTACTTTATGTCAAAACTGGTTCGTAGTTGGACCTAAACTGAATCGCTATAAACGGTCATGGTAGGCCCGCTGTTATATGTTATAAGTGCTCCTACACTGATGGAAAGTGTTTACTACTGTTTACTACCCCGCCGTCACCTGTATAAAATGTTTACAAACAAAATTTTGTTCAAAAATGTTAATTAACATTTACTAACATGAAAACATTTTTTAACTTTTGTGATTAAATGTTAGCTAACAAATGTTTACTAACGTTACTTAACATTATATAACAGCAGTGTGGGAGCACCATAACACAAGCATTAAGTTGCTTAGCTTGGAACTAGATGACGCTGTGTGGAATGTCCAAAGATATTTATTTATTTATTTATTTATTATTTAATATGTAGATCACTTTATCTATACTTCATTTCTTGAAACGAGCTAATAGGAAGCAAAATAAACGAACGTGATTGGTCGTCGAAAATAATTGTTTGTTCTCGTATTGGCTAGATTTGACAATTGACAATTGATTTGACAATCTAGCCAATACGAGAACAAACAATTATTTTCGACGACCAATCACGTTCGTTTATTTTGCTTCCTATTAGCTCGTTTCAAGAAATAAAGTATAAGTGGATACTTGTTCATTACACTTTACCAAAATAATCTGAAATACAAATATTTGGAAAACGTTTAGTTGTAAATATTTCATGGGCCCCTCTTACATCAAACACTAACTACTGAAGATATCGTGATTTTGGACTTGACTACCCTCTGTGGCATTTACAAACAATATATTGATTGTAGATACCTAGATCATAGACCCTAGTAGTTGTCTTCCATGTTAAAAGATACAATCTTAGCATTATTATGATCTTTTAACTTGGGGTGTCTTCAATGAAACATAATTTTCTTCAGTAAAGTGGTTTTATTGAGGTTTCGTGGTTAAAAACAGTTCTTTGTTTAAAACAGTTCTTGTAGATTAAAATATTGTATTTTAATATTTTGCTCAAAATGTAGGTATAACACTCCTTTCCTAACTCCAACGATTTACAAACCTTTTGAATAAAGAAGTGTATTGAAGTACTTCTACTTGTATCTGATTCGTCAAGTACTTTTATTAATTCGGCATGGCCTCAAGGTATGCTGCGTTGGTATACGCTTAGTGGAGTAGTAGAGCACTATTCAGTTATGTTTTATACGGTTACTTTTTTCTGATGACCTTGATCATGTCCAGATTTAGGCCGAGCCCTTGGTTATCTGATTGAATTTTTATGAACAGCTGACTGCATACCTACGTGTTTTCTCTACCTGTTCTAAAAGACATGAAACCTATTATGGAGACTATGCAGTCATAACGCACATAAACAAACTATTGTATAATTTTAAAGACGTACTACATAAAAGGTAATCTTAACTTCTTCAGATGCAACATACTTATTTAGTTTTTTTATTGTTATGAACTCTTACGCTATAAATCTCATCATCATCGTTCATTTTGATTTTCATAGAAAATTATCACCCAGACCAAAGTAGCTGATTTAGTGAATATGAGTATTTTAGATGTAAACATGAATTATTGTAATCATGGTAGGTAATCAGATTTTGTTATAGTTTTCGTTAAAGCTCTTCTAGTTAGACCATGCCTAATGTATGGAGGAACAATGCCTACGTGCCTGTCTTTGATATTCCACAGCGACAATAGTCAATTTGCACCACCTGACCTAATCACATAGGCCATTCGACATCCGTGCAAGAAACTGACCACACATACTGAATATGAAATGCACGCTGTTAATGTGTCACTTTTGTCAGAAGTAAGCATTTTCGAGTACGGTCATCGACCTTAGCATTGCGTAGGCTAGCTACTTTCTCTCAGTGTTGGGGCGAGGAGGCAACGGCGAGTAGGGGGTCCTGCCAAATTAAGTGCGTGAAAGGCTGCGTGCAGCCGTTCCGGTAATGCCGGGCCTTCCTGCTGGTCGGCCTGCTTCCGACGTCTTACTATCTTTATCTGACCGGTTCCAGCGGTTCTCCAATTGAAAAACCAATCCCTTCCAATAAACACGCTGTTGCGTCCCGTTGCAGAATTTTGGCACCTAACAACAGAAGTGGTAGGCCCACCTTCGTAGAACTGGCGGTCGAGGTCGGTGAACTCGGACCAACTGCGATCACAGCAGATTTGGCAAAATGAATCGAGCCCTGGTGGTCGATAAAGCGCGATGTAGTGTTGTATAAGCAAGCACTGTAACGCTTTCTACGCCTTTTTGTAATCAGAATAAGCAAAGAAGTGAACGGAGAAATTGTGGACACTGTCGTAACGGTTCGTTTTAAAAAGAAACAATGAAACGAGAAATGTTGGTTGCAATGGTACACTCACCTACATTATATCGCTGGTAGTTAGATAAACCAGTTTAATATAAAGTGAATTGTAAAGTTCATCATGATATAATTAGTTTCTTGAAATTTTGTCCATATTTAAATGTAAGATGAATATCTGAAATGAATATCTGTCTGTGTAAATTATGAAAACCTACATGAAGGTTTCAAGTAAAGTAGCAAAAACACTGATGTTAGGCAAATGTAGTTAATCCCTAGTGAATACAATTATGATTCATGATACTTAGGAAGACACTCAATGCAATTGCAATGCAAACCAGTTACTGTTAAAACATCTACAGAGAGCATGATTTATATTCCCTAAGCGTAGTAAGCAGCAAAGGACGAACACGCATACACATTTGTTATCCTCTTACAGGAATAAAACTAGCCGTATAATGTGTAAAACTGTGTTTCACTAGAGTAGGATTTCTAAATATCCTACGTGTGGCGCCAGCTGTATGAGGCCCACGTCGTGCTCTGTTGCGCTCAACCACAAGTTACGAAAATCACACGTCGCCGATATCACTACAGGAATACCAATCAGCCTGAATTGGGCGGCTTACAAAGGTCGAAGGCAAAATTATAAAAAAATTACGAAACCACTGCATAAAAAAGAGTTGGCACATTGGACGTGCTTACCAACACCGCGTTCTCTCTTTTGAAGGTTACTCCACAAACCTGCGTGTAAGTATAAATACCGTTAAAACAAAACTGTCATCATTAAGGAGAATTTATCAATGCTATTTTGTAGTAACTGTATCTGCGTAAAGTAATGAAACAACACTTGGGCATCTGAAGATATAAATCTAACATTGTATTCATCTGATAGATCAATAAAACGATTCGTGTTGATAAAAATTTTTATTGTGTTTGAATTGGTTGTAAAATAGTGTTAAGAGCGTGTAAGCTATCTTGACCAACTCAAACATTAGATCGTGCTACGCAGAGTTGTCATTTTTGACGCACACTTCAATAATACTATAATTTTTGTAAAAGTGTGCGTGAGCTCGTGTCTAGAACGAATGGTATGAATGGTTTTGATACTTTATCTTATAAGTAATATATAATATGTAAGATCTGTGCTTAGAGAATTTAGCCAACGATCCGTGTTAGCCAAGTGGTTTAGTACTTATCTCTATTTTTGATCAGGTATCAATAAGACCCTCGAGATCCTGCCGAAACAAAAGTTTCTTTTAATTTCTTTCTTGCGACTCTGTTAAGCATGTAATGTAAACATCTGCACAATGACATGTGAACAAACATAAGTAATAAATATGTATTTGGAGTCCAAATACTCCAAATTTTGGACATACCTAAGTAGGGTAGTTTTGACTACCCCTTAGACATTTGTTAAAAGTTTTGATAAAATTTAGCCATACAGTCGCTCATATTAAATTTCGTTTTGTTATATTTTGATTTTTTTGTATTTTTACACTTATACGTTTAGGTTGTTTGTTTCATCATCTTTCTTCTGCTCTTATCCCATACTAGGTGGGGTGGGCCCAACATGCTTAATCTTCCATTCATCTCTATCATTCGTAGTTGGCGAAGTTCACTCCTCTCACATTCATATCCTCTTTCACACAATCCATCCAGTTTTCCCTCGGCCTTCTTCTACTTGTATATCCATTATTGTCCATCCACATTTCACACTCATACTCATAACTTTCTTAGTGATATGACTTTCATCCGTCCTGAGGTCACGTAGACCATGCCATACTAAGCTATAGGCTAAAATTAGTAGTTAGTAGTTTAGGCATGCAAAATGGTCCTATCTCAGCATAATGCGGAAGCGTTCGTGGCGAAGCTTGCTAAGGCGTTCTTGATAGATCGTCGAAGTTAAGCAACGCTCCGCGCGGTCATTTCTTGGATGGGTGACTGCAAGTGGCAATATTATCTGAGCGCTTCCGTGCTTCGGAGGGCACGTTAAATTGTCGGTCCCGACTTTTAAAAAAGTCGTTAAGCCATGACGGAGGCCTTTAGGCGGCCTAAAAACTCCGTCACCAGAGTTGGCCACTTGCTCATACGAAGGAAGGGAAGCATAATGCGGTTTATTGCGGGGGCAATACGCCGCGCTGGTGTTCTGATAGAACCGTTTTTGGAAATGCGGACATTGAAATCTTAGTTACAATCCTAAAGTCCAACAACAAACACTTAAATAAAAGGCAACCTACCAACATAATAAAGAGAAAAAAAAAGAAAATATTATTCTATGCAATCCAAAATAAGTAATCAATAAAAACAATAATTTGAAGTGTTTAGTTTATATTAAAGAAGAATAAAAAAATAATTATGGAACAATTATAGTTTTTTTTCTTACAAACTAAAAATTGACTATTATATTCAGTCTCAAATTACAAAATACTTCAAAAAAAATTATAGACATTTGTTGCAAACATCTTTTTTGTTCACCACACACAGACTTTTTGCATTTTGTACACGTCATCATAGACATTCTTTAATTTTTGGTGGTACATAGCCTACAGTAACGGCGAACTTTGGCAGGAGGTTACTCTTCAGCTTCTTAAGAAGCTTCTTCAATAGCCCGTGGCAGGATGTTCTCAATATTTTCTCTCAAACACTTTGATAAAGTAGGGATTTCCAATTTAGATCTCATCCATGGTGTACACAGTTAAATACTTCGTTTTTCCATATTATATTCTCTTCGGTTTAAGGGTTTTCTTGCTTAGATAAAACATTGTGTGTGTAAATAACACGTAGAGTACTTTCAAGTGTTGAGGTGTCGTCAGGAGGTGTTGAGGGGTCATCAAGAGATGTTGAGGCGTCATCCAGAGGTGTTGAGGTGTCGTCAGGAGGTGTTGAGGTGTTCAAGCTTTCATCAATGGCATCTTTTATGTACCTGTTTGTCGTCAGTATCACATTGAACAAGTATCGTCTTCACTTACGTGATCCTCCATTTCGCTGTCACTGCTATCATCTGGACCTTTCATCTTCTTGACTCAAAAAGGAATATATTTCTCTTTCGTCCATAATTTCTTCTGCTTCCTATGAAGTAAAGATGTTTTCAAAACAATAAAATTTACTTATAACAATAACCTAATTGTATACCTACATACTTTGTTTATGTGTAAATAAAGAAAAAGTAACAGAAACGTAATCACACACAAATACATAAAAGTTTCACAGAAGATAAACATGCGCCTCTCGAGCGCAACGTATGGTCATAGCAACCAAACTACGGTACTTACCGAATAGCTGCAGTCGTCCCTCGGTGGTGTTGACCAAGACGACTGAGTTGGCTTGAAAGCACACGCGTGTACACGCGTTGGATGAAAAAAAACAGCGCTATATCTATTTCGCAGGCGCCTCTGAGGCGCACGTTATCTTTCTAGGGTCATACACATTTCAGTAGCATACACTCTCCTATCATCAGTCTACTTTATTGCCCAACATTCTGATCCATAGAACGCGACAGGTTATGGTCTTATAAATTTTCCCTTTAGATTTAAGGGGCATTCGGGGGTCACACGTCCCTGAGATCTGTCGCCACTTTACCTATCCCGCATTCAAAAGTTTTGAAATTTCATATAATATGTATGGAGAAAAAAAAGTCAAAATTAAGTAAAAAATAGAACCTCAATTCATTAACTTTATTATGCCCTACATGAATCTGAAAACTAAATTTTTCCAAGTCTTATAGTTTCTGAGATACAGTGGTGGGCAAAACGAGGGGGCAGATAGGGGCAAAACTAAAAACTTTTTTTTACTAATGCAAGCCTCCTCAACAAATCCGTTTGAAAATATTACAAATTCTTTCAAATTTTTTATTTTGCCCTTAAAAAGTTTCGAAATTTAATACAAAATGTATGGAGAAAAAAAAAAAGTCAAAATTAAAAAAAAAAAAGTACCACGTTTTATCAACTTTGTAATGCCTTACCTGAATCTGAAAACTAAAATTTTCCAAGTCTCCTAGTTTCCGAGATACGCGTGGCAACAAAATGAGGGAGGCAAATGGGGGCAAATCTGAAAACTTTTTTTTTGATCCCAAAATCTCCTCTATACAAATCCGTTTAAAGCAATCAAAAATGTTACGTAGTTTCCGAGATCCATCAATGGGGCAAAAAAGGGGCAAAACAGGGGCAAAACACAAATATGATTTTTACTCCCCAGGACCTCCTCTATACAAATCTGTAAAAAAATATTTGCAGGTCTTGTAGTTTTTGAGATACACCAGGGGTGGGCAAAAAGGGGGCAAAAAATGGGTAAAGTCGGATTTTTCCTTAACTCGCCAAACTACCCTCTATACGAATCTGTTAAAAAAATATTTGCAGGTCTTGTAGTTTTTGAGATACACCAGGGGTGGGCAAAAAGGGGGCAAAAAATGGGTAAAGTCGGATTTTTCCATAACTCGCCAAACTACCCTCTATACGAATCTGTTAAAAAAATAAACCTTCCCATCCACCATCATAGAAAACAATTTATTACGCCAATGAGTGAGTGAGTGAGTGAGTGGTAATGCAGCATTGCAGTACGTCCCGGCTTCACTAATGAAACTACCGGAATAAAATATAGCCTACTAGCTACGCCCCGCGGTTTCACCCGCGTAAGTCCCGTTCCCGCGGGAATATCGGGATAAAAATGTCCCTGTCACTCTCCATCCTTTCAACTATCACCACACAAAAAATCACGTCAATTCGTCGCCCCGTTTTGCCGTGAAAGACGGACAAACAAACAGACACACAGACAGACACACACACTTTCCCTTTTATTATATTAGTAGGGATAACCATCCCGTCCATTCTACACATCGGTGAAAGAATTTTTCAAATCGGATGACTAGTTAGTCGGAGATTACCTCCGTCAAACAAAAAAACAAACAAACAAATTTTACCTCTTTATAATATACATATATATATGGTACAAGTATCAATACTAGTGTATCGCGCTTTGAGTTTTCTACGCTATCGATTTTGTTTGACAAGGCGGCGGAAAAAAGTGATACGTCCTCTCGCTGGGAGGACCCGGGATCGACTAATCGGAAGACGATTGCGCGGCCGGATATATAGTGATTTTAAAATAATCCTGTAAATTACTGGGTGCTCGAAATTGATTGAAAAAAAAACTGTACGTTTAGAAATACCTATATTTTCATCAAATGAATAAAACTCTTGTGTTTTTCTTCAAATACTAGTAAAAAATATGTGTTAAAGTGAAACGATTTTGTACTTTTTAAATATTGTTTTCATTACCTTTAGAGGCAATTTTTTCATTGTTTTGAGCTGTAGTGTATTATGAGAATATATTTTCAGGTCCACAAACGCTTAAAATAAAACATTTTCTCACATTACAATAGTGATATCCCTTCTGAAAGACAGCTCTGACGCTCATTTTCGTAAAACGCTATGACGGGATTGACTTCTCCTTCAAAAACTATAATCAAATATTATGTTTTCTCTCTGCAGTGTATTATAATAAAGATTAATCTTTCTAAAACCGTAAAATTCTTTAAATAATCTGATCACATTATTGAGTTAGGGCTCTCGAAATACTGCTCAAATAAGCTAATGACGACTACACCCCCTTAACCGAATCGGAGTTGTTGCCTACGAGCGTAGTCGCTGGTCTACGCGTAGAGGTTGGTGCGTGCGAGTCGCGAGCGTGGATGGGAGCGGAGTGGTGGCCGCAAGCAGGCTCGACCCGCGCAGTATGGTCGGCCGGGGTCGGGTGTCGTATTTCTAGAGCATTGAACCTCTGCACAACCTTGTGCATTGAGTCCGGCCACTCTCCGCACGCTGACGCAACCGTTCCAGCCCCTTCTCCTCTCCTACCGCAACAATCGCATAATTATTCCTTTAGGGCACACCTGTTCTCTAAAACGAGCGATAAGATGATAGAACTAATCAATTCATGAAAGGTTATATTTAATTGCATGCTATTGAATAAAGCAAATCAATAATGTTATAGGTTTTTCATGTCCTACTCATTTGCCTTCAACGTCTTAGCTCTTAATGCTACCACAGCGTCATGTGATGGAAAATTTGCACAATTAGCATGCGGTCGAGTCGAGGGTTGTTAAGGTACACTGCAGCGAATCAGTGAAGAGTTGTGAAGTGCCGAGCGCTAACCAGCCCCGGCCATCCGCAAATAGTCTGAGAAGTGCGAAACGCGAGCGCTGCCCGAGAGCGTTGCGAGGTGACGCTTACGTAAACCACTGACATAACCGAGTCGACGACCGCGGGTTGCGTAACAACCGAACCCGCAACCCCACGCACCGCGCCTTCGTGGTGGTGAGGGGCCACTCTCCCACCAACTCTCAAAATTACCTAATTGTACCCAAAATGCATCAAAAGGACACCGGTCCAACGCCCGAGTTGCGACATCAGCAATCATTATTAGTGCAACAACCTTCTAGGCGGCTGACGACGACATACCAACATTTGGCTCGGATTCATTAACATTTGGAATATGTAAATCGAAATATGATCGGCTCAAGCTAATTCTTGAATAGATTGTGCAAGTACCTCGACTCTAATGGGTTTCGGCGATTTTCAATGCGTCGAACTATCAATGCCTATGTACTGATACCTACCTACCTTTGCTTGCCGATTCTTTTTGCCTAAAATGTGTGCCAGTGTTGCGTATTCTACGCAGGCTCCAGGAACCGATACAGCCGCGAGCGGAATTGTGGGCATGTACGTGACGTATATGGTACAGTTATCCTTAGTGAATGAAAGTGAAACCTAAATGCGGGCCCGGTCATCGAACCTATCGCGGGTCGTCGACCGCGCCGAACTGCAAAGGCCGTTTGTGAGGCCGCGCGCGATATTAGCTGATCGGTGCATGCGCACGCGCCGCGGTGCGCCGCCTGCATCTCGCTAAGATCGCAGTTCGCGCCCGGGACTAAACAATGCGTTCACATTTGACATTTGCTACTAGTTTTTGTAACTGCTTCTTTATTAACAGGCTTCCGAAAGAGGATGCTGATAGATAATTCAGTATGATGGATATAATGGAAAATAATTAACTTAAACTTTCACGATCACAACTCTTATTGTTGAAATACATGGACACAGAACTATAGCGCTTCATTTACTACCCCGACGACGTTTCGGCTAAGTATGTTACAATTAGCTGTGGTTGTGGGCAAGGTGGTAATAAAAAAAAACGAATAAAAAGTTGGTTAGGTATCGAAAAAATAAAAGGATGACAATAATCTTAACTAATGAATCGACGTAGAACTTTATCTAAATAGTGACGTAATTTCATTGCCTATAAGCTTTTAGGTACTCCAAAGGTATATAGAGAAATGCCTGAATATCCTGATCATTCAACCAAATAACGTGGACGTGGTTGGTAGTTAGTTTACCAACTATAACCAAAGATGGTTTGTATAAAAACAAAAAAAGTTTGAAATGAAACTTTAAATAACTATACATAGGTACTCATTTAGACTATTCGAATATTTTTACTTACAAGTTTCCAATCCAATACTTTTTGTAGACCACCACCAGTGTATGGATTATAATCCATCCACTGGCACTTAAAGCCGTAAGTACTTGTGAGTGTCGGTGTGCCCTTTTAAGCCACAATTAACACGAGCCCGGTGCGAAAGTACCTAAGTACTTTGGGCCGGTCGAGTCGCACGGAGCGACGCTATGTGGGCAAGTCGTTGCAACTAGGCCGCGTTTCCACCGAACGGGTCTCGACTTTTTGTTCGTGATGATGCGGAACAGAAGAGAGAAATTCGGTGAGATAAAGCAGCACTCATTAAGGAGGACACGGTCACGAGGAGTCATCGGCTCCGAACACGATGAATGTAGAGCAACCGATGTTTCTCCTTGGGCTGCGGCGCAACCTGTCCGTGCCGTGCCACTACCGCCCCAGGCTACAATATTCTGCTTACATTAAGTATAACATTTGGTGTGTACCGTGACCGATACATAAAGGTACTTAGGTCAAATTTGATGTCCTTCAGATTCTTTACGTGTGTGATGTCGATTAGGGATTATGAAACTATTTAAAGCATAATGACCACAACATGTACTCGTATCTAAGAACAGATTATGCTTGCTGATTTTACCAAAATTGGCTTTACACGCGTAACAAGCAACTTTCTTTTGTTGTTACCACAAATGCAAAAAAGGTATTGTTTGGTAGAGAAAATAATACCGAATTCCTGATAATATTTTGGAAAGCACACCGAGTCCTTATGTAAGAGTTCAACGTGACACTTTGGGCAGAGTCGGTGCACGCCCGTTCAGCGCGCCACTTTCCTTGCGCACAAATATTTGGATAGTTATCTGCGCTCCATCGCTCGGCGAAATACTAGAAAGTCAGCTTTTTGTCAATTTGATGTCCTTAATAGGAGGGTTATTACAGAAAACCGGTATTACAGCAATTAAAATAATTATTTACCTACCTGCGTGATAAGTAATTTTCTACGGGCTCGGCCGATTCGTCAAGCATTTAGTTAGACGGAAATTCCGTTTGCTGAAATCTGGTTGCGGTTGCCCGATATTTGGGTCCTTTAAAAGGTGTTTAGTGCAAGTGCCTCACCCACTGATAACATTACAGTTATGTACGCTAAAAGCTTGTGTCAATGGGTTACAAACTGAGGTAGAGTTTGCATGAGCCATTACAACGAATGTATATAATAACTAGCTGCGCCCCGCGGTTTCACCCGCGTAAGTCCCGTTCCCGCGGGAATATCGGGATAAAAAGTAGCCTATGTGTTAATCCAGGTTATCACCTATCTACATACCAAATTTCAACTAAATTGGTCCAGCCGTTTTTGCGTGAAAGAATAACAAACATACATACATTCTCATAAACTTTCACATTTATAATATTAGTAGGAAGGAAGTAGGATAGTAGGATAGTAGGATAGTAGGATATAATAATGATGAATGTGGTAGGTACGGGTACTAGTTTCTTGTGTTTGTGTAAGTAAGAGTTCTTTAGTGATTTTTTTAAAAAGAGTGGTCTTAATTATATTTAAGGACTAGCTGCGCCCCGCGGTTTCACCCGCGTAAGTGCCGTTCCCGCGGGAATATTGGGATAAAAAGTAGCCTATGTGTTAATCCAGGGTATCACCTATCTACATACCAAATTTCAACCAAATCGGTCCAGCCGTTTTTGCGTGAAAGAATAACAAACATACATACATTCTCACAAACTTTCACATTTATAATATTAGTAGGAAGTAGGATAGGAAGTAGGATAGTATAGGAACGTGCAAGTGATGCATCAGGTGTTGCAAGCTTTCATAAGTCGTTTCTCATCACGCAAGCTGCTACTACATAATCCATATCTACCAGTTCTTTTAATGTTTGCTTCGGATAAGTATTTATTGAAGTAAGTTTGTCAGTATGAAGTGTCCTATTACGAACTTACTATGAAAGTAGAAATAAATCCGTCAAACATGATTTTCTGTGTAACAAGCCCATATTTATAATCCGACACGGAATAACTCGAGATATGGCTGCCATACAACAGTAAGCTGTGAATTATTATGGCCCTAATATGATTCTACGGCTCTTCACAACACAACAAAACTGACCTGATTTTCTAAGGAGTGTGCGAAATGATGTGCTTGTTTACACCTCTCGACGCGAGCTACGATTGATATATCAGTGGGGCGATAATGAATAGACAGAGGATGTTTGTGTTAGCTGATGGTGTCGTGTCGAGTGTCGTTCAGAGAAGACTGACAGCAGCCGCACCAACTCAGAGTTCGTTGAACTTTGCCAACAGTGCCAACGTTTTACATTTGGCGAACAATGATTTGGAATGGCAAGGTGAATGGCCTCGCTCGGAGGGGCTGAGCGTGGGCAGTTATCGACCCATATTGGAGGTGAAATGTAGATCAGTGGGCGAGAGCGGCGAAATTGGCTGTGGAGATTGCGCGTAGCGCCTGCGCAGGCTTTGTGGCCACGATACACGCTGAATGCTGAATGTACTCGCAGCGCAACGTGCATTTTCTTGGACACTAATGAGTAATTTTAAGGCTGTATTTAGGCTCAGATTATTATAGGCGTTTTATTTTGGTTTAAAACACTTATTTTTGTTTCTTCATTTACTGTTTAAAACAATTTTAAAATATTAACAATAACTACACTTTTAGAGATCTACTTCCTTCCTTCCTTCGTATGAGCAAGTGGCCAAGAGATCTACTGAGAAACTAGTATTCAATAGGTGAGTTGGGATCCTTTCGCTGATTGCTAACTATGTTTAAAAATTTGTAGCCTTTGCTTCTCATTAAAAATATATATATATATACCTAGAGTAGAAAGAATCAGACTTTTGCACCGTTTCTATCGGATAACACATAGATTAGCGACTTATATAATTCTGATCTTATTCTACAGCATGTAAACCCATCATAACAAAAACAATCTTTCCCTATAGAAGCTACGAGTATATCCAAGTACATACAATCAGTAAACTCAGTCAGTTTTCCGGATTTTTTTTCCCTAATAATCTCATTTAAACCTCATTTTCTAAAAAAAGTTCTCAATAAAATAAATAACCAAATGAATATGAAAAAACATCATTTTATTTTTAAGTATAGAAATTTTTAATAAGGATGTACGTATTTTCAATGATAAATAATCATAAAAAATACAAATAATGTATTAAATCCAATAAATTGAATTTTTATCAAAGGTCGATGACACTACCTGGAATTCCAAGGATCATAGCTAGAAATTCCCATTATTTTCTTAGTCTACACTGTTAAAAGATTCCACTGATTGTCTGGTAGTTTTAAAGCCTAGATTCTAAGAACAAATACCTGGACTTCATTTTTCGCATTCGGAGACAAAATAAAACTTAAATTATAGCTTTATTGGGATGACTCTGGACAGTCTTTCGAAGAAAAACTTCAGTCGTGAACATCTTTTGTTTATTTTACTAGAATATCACGTATAAGTTCTAAGTAACAAACGAAAGTCTCTTATTAGATGTATTGTACAGTTGTAGATGTTTTCTACTGTAGCAAATTGACCTGATTCTGCACGTGTGCGGAAACAATACGGCCAATATTAAGGAAAGTTCTTTATGTCTTTTGGTAGTAAACGATTCTTTGTCCAAGTCCAGACACATAAAAACTGGGAGTATTCGATGAAACATTTTTACGATGGCTCGAATAACGGGAGGCTGTCATGCTCAACATACATCTTTTGTCGATGTTGATCTATAAGTCTCTAAAGTTTCAGTTAAAAATTGGTATGAATTTCCAAAGAGGATTTCCTTAAGACCTTTGTAAATTTATTGCCCCCATTGTTTACGCGAAGTAAATAGCGATCAAAGTTTACACAGGTACAATATCAAAAATAATTTAGAATTTTGAATACATTTTTAACATTGTTTCGTTTCTTATATTCACAGCTGTTGTACCGACGCTTTTACGACAGATAAATTAGAAGTTACACTTCCCTGTTCAAATAAAATTCAGCTTTTATAGAGAGTGCAACGGAACCGACAGCCAAGATAGCCAGACGTCTGGTTTTGGATACTGTAGGGACCACCCTGTCTAGACTTTTTAGCGGTATCATTTATCTCGTTTTGAATTCAGCTTGAGCTTTGTGTTACTGAGGTCTTGCTTCTTTGTCTCAGATCTCTAAATCAAGTTTTTATTAGTTCAACTATTTTATCAAGATAAAATATAATAGAAAGAAGGAAACGTACTTATTTTATAGTATAGTGGACTTTCAGTGCGGTTTTATTATTTGAAATCTTTTGAAAATGTTTGGAAAGTTCGTAAATCTTAATGCGCACTTACCTAAATTATATTAACCTAGCACATGCCCATATTTTGCGATAGTTTTATTATTTGAATATTGCTGATTTTCGACATTGTTAGCAAGGGCTTGACCCAAAGTCTTTAAATATCAATTTATAAAATCTTAACTTTCTTACTAAAAGTTTGGAAATCTATGGTTCTCATTCGATATTGCACTACGGCCTAACTTCTACCAATGAAAGTGGGCTATTCGGCTGTTCAGTTCCACTTTCCTTCAATTCACTTCACATCAAGTGGCAGGGTACAGTTGGCACACAAATCTAGGTTCACTTGAACAGGACGCAGTGTATAGTCGTGACATGTTTTGATTTCCGTCAGATATATCGAGTCAATGGTAGCGGTAATTCATGTTTGGCACAAATCTTAACTACGTACGACTTCGGCGAATGTTTGGAAACAAAGGCGTAAGTAAACCTATTTGCGGTTCATATTTTGTCATTATGATGTTTTGACTCAACATTTCTCTAAAGAAGCACCGGTGACTGGGAGGTTAGGAGATCCTGGTGGATAAAAAGGAAAACCTACCAACAAATCTACGACAGAGCTTTAAAATAAATACACTATCAAATAAAAATAATTCTTTGATAAATTACTGTGTTTACTTAAGTCGACAATTACGCTTTTGTCCGATGCCCACTTGCCTTTGCTTACAGGACAATGCTACATTGTAACAATAACTCCACTTACATTCGCGGAACACATCAGAATGGGCTACTTATACTGCCTAGTCAGTAGATTTAACAAGTGAGCTTTATTTCTCACGATCGTAAGGCGAAGAGGGGTTCGCGGATCGATTGCCAGTTCTCAGAACGACTATAAACTACCGAGAGTTCTAATTATAGTGCGCGCAGCGAACACCTTATGTCACATCGTACAAGGTTACTATACCGAGGAAATTTGTTCTAGACAAGTTTCCGAAAGCGGCCAGAAGAAAGTACTTTTACTAAGAGACGTGACACAGTTTCCACGCGTGACGCGATAGTGCGATGCGGTGCCAGGGCACGGCCCAGGCGCGTACGCTCAAATAGGGCACTACTGCAGCTTTTGCAATAAAATCTTTAGAATATGACACGACAATCTGCTTTGCATTTATACGAATTCCTGTCGAATGCAGTTGAATTGTTGTCGATAATGAAACGTAACTTATCTGCCTACGTTTCGTACTTTCTTTCGATTTGTTCGAAAAGTTAACTGTAAATATAAATATTGCTTGGAAGATTTTAGTACAAAGGAGACAGTTTGGACGGGATATATAAATTTTGTTTGGTGACTATAAAATATTATTAGGAAAAAAGTTTTTGTAAAACAATATTATGGCAATTTCAATCGAGAAGTCTCAAGAATCAAACTTAACTAAAAAATATTCAAGAACCTGTAAAGAGTAGTGACATGCACTATCTGTTAATTTCTTTTGCTTGTGAAAAATGGAAAGGAAATAGTATGAAGGCTCTATACTCTGCTCTGAATTTACAGCATATCATTACAGAATATTTTAAATTTTAGTTCAAAACAGTCATGTAGATACGCTCAGAAGTCGTGATTGTTTTGAACTAAAATTTAAAATATTCTGTAAGTAATTATAATTGATATGCCGTAAATAATAGCAGTACCTGTCTCAGGAAATAATACGAGTAATGGTTCACCGGATGAACCGACGACGCCATGGCAACTTGCTTTCCTACTTTTCTAATAAATAGGTGTATAGACTATAGGCTACTCGTGTGAAAACATCAGTCGTAAACAACGATAGTAGTTAAAACAAGATAACATGAAATAAAATACTTATGATTAAGTGTAAACGTTATAACTTGCCTATTGATAGACATTTTATAACCCGCTATGTTTATACATAGCATTTATAACAAGTTGTATAGAAGAGCTGGATGGTTATTCTAGACGTTAATAAGCTTTATTAATATCTTCATAAGGAATTCTAAATATTCAATTTTAGTGGTTTTCTTTAAGCACAATTGGATTGAGAAACTGCTACTTATCTAAGATTTTAATAAAGCTAACTTATATATTTAGTAATATTGATGTTAACTGTTTATCAAACTTAATTTTACTTGTTGAACAGACACAACTTTCTGTATTGACTATATACTTTTAATAATTAATCAGGTTACGCATTATTTAACAAACAATTCAGCTTTGTTTTTCAGCAAAAGTGCTGTTCCAAACTAGCATTGTCATTTTTGTCTTATTTTTTATCTAAGCGTGATGCGGTATTTTAAAAATAAGAAAATTTTAAATTACGAATAGCGTGTGGGTAAGGATAGCGGTCGTATGGGAGCGTAAAGGAATATGGTTTATATGAAACAAATGTACCAAATTTGTACCTAATTGTACCACTAATCAATTAATTTGTACCTCTAAGAATCAAGAGTAATCTTAAAAACAAAGTGAGCCGCGGACCTGACTTTCTGGTTGGCGGTCTAAATCGGAAAACGATATCGTAGGTTTACCTAATATTTACCAAATAAATGTACCTAATTTGTACCTCTTAAAAAGTATTATCTGAAGATAATGCGACGAGTATATCACGAATAAACAAGAAAATAAAATTTGACCCCTACCATTTTTGTCATAGCAAATAGTGATTTTAAAAATTAATATGATTTGGGATTACCAGATATTTACTAAAGGAATTCTTTGAATTTGTACCTCTTAAAAAATATTATCTGATGATAATGCGATGAGTATTTCTCGAGAAAATCAAAAAAACATATTTTTACTCCTACCACTTTTGTCATAGCAATGAGTATAGGGTGTATTACTCCTATTCACCATTATATTACCACTAGCTGCACCCCACGGTTTCACCCGCGTAAGTCCCGTTCCCGCAAAAATATCGGGATAAAAAGTAGCCTATAATGTTAATCCAGGCTATCACCTATCATAATACATACCAAATTTCAACTAAACCAGTCTAGCCGTTCTTGCATGAAAGAATAACAAACACACACATACATTATCACAAACTTTCACATTTATAATATTAGTAGGATAGGATTATAGGATTAGTTCCTACTAATCCTACAATCCTATCCTGCTGGTAGTAGGATAGTAGGATGTACATAAACATAACATTAACCGGACTTACTATTCACTCTGCCCTGACTCCCTGAGACAAGCTTAGGATAGAGTAATGCGAAAGAAGATTGTCAATCATTTTAAGACGAGCACGACCTTCAATTACGACCAAGAAGAAGTCTTAGTTCAAGTAGCTGGTTCATGTTTCCCTTGCCGGTATTCTTGACGACCTTGCAGTAGGTATCCCTCAGCCAATCTTTGTGGGGATTACGACGATAAACAAAATTCTAAAATATAAACCAAGTTTTGTGCATACCTACTTAAAAAAAAACTTTAATACATAGGTACTTTAATTGCAAACCTTTTCGAATTTGTCATTGTTCGCTATGAATTTAAGGACAAGTCCCCAATAACCTATCTATCTCTGATTTTACTTAGATGTTTCCATACCATATGTCAAAATATACCCAGAGTAAGCAAAACAAAAGATAGAGACGTCATTGAGACTCTTCCTTATTGCTGGAATGACAGAATCATTATAGTGCGACCTAGATTTGATTTTTGAAAATGTAGTTCTGTTTTAAGGCTATGTCTATCTGTTTATCTATTTATTTATCTATTTGTATGGTTTTGGCCTCTAAAATCCAGGGTTTTTTTAAGCGTCTTGTCTTGGTGTCCAAAGAGCATCGAACATTTTGGCATAGTCCCACTTTCCGCCATTTTGAAAAAAACAAGTTTCGGCGGCAGACGATGAAACCCATGCCAATCGATAGAGTAAATTATTACAAACAAAAAGTGTTCTGTGATCAAACCTCCTAAGTGATACGGTTTCTGAGATATTTGGGTCCAAAAGATGTAAAAAAAATTTTTTTTTACTAACTTAAATTTTTTCACATCTCAAAATACAACGATCATAACTTAGTGCACGAAATCATCAACGAAATTGAATTAAAACAGACCACCCCCAACACCTTACGCGAAATAGTTATTCAAAATCATTTAAATCAGCACAGGTTGGATTTTCAAGCCATCGAAGCAAATGTCGGGCTAGAAGATTTTCCTGTGTTAACTAAAGATGATCTAACAATAATGGCATTAGGGACCTATCAAATCGCTCAAGCCAGAAGTTATTATGGCGAGCAGATCAAAAGAAATGGTGCTTATGTAGTGCAGGTATGTAGAGGAAATGATGTTCATCTGTTTCCAAATGATTCATGGCTATTACGTGCTCAAATTAATTCGCGTCATTTGGGAAACCGTATTTATTTTGTGTATATTTTAATAAATAACCTGATGCAGGGCAGAGATAAAGTCGCGGGATGGTATTGTTCCTGTATAGTAGGGAAAAGAACTCTGGTCTGCTGTTCCCATATTATGTGTGTAATATGATTCATGGTATGGGCTCGACACCAGGAAACATTGCCTACGTCACCAGCGGCATTTTTGGATTCAATAATTGTCAGACACGACATAGAAAATGAAGTGAATGACGAATTTTAAAAGCAAAGAAGCCGCTGTTAATAGATGTAAATATTAGGGTTTCGGTCTGGACTTTTCCCATTTTTCGTTGTCTCGTGTCCAGGGACTATGAAATTGCTGAGAATTCCCAAACCTTAGTGAATAAATAAATAAATATTCTTGGACATTTCACACAGCGTCGTTATAGTATAGTCGTTATAGTAACCAGATGAATGATATAATACTTAGATACATTTTTTTTTGTAAATACATACATACATATTATTGATAGAAAAGGAGGCAATCTTTGTCATGTATTTCCCCTCCTCCCTGCCGGCCAAACCATCGTATTTTAAGATGTGAAAAAAATAAAGTTGGTAAAAAAAATTTTTTTTACAATTTTTGGACCCAAATATCTCAGAAACCGTATCACTTAGGAGGTTTGATCACTGAACACTTTTTGTTTGTAATAATTTACTCTATCGATTGGCATGGGTTTCATCACTTGTCGCCGAAACTTGTTTTTTTCAAAATGGCGGACTAGTACTATGCCAGGCTCCATACAAAAATGTTCGATCCCCTTTAAGATATGGCAACCCTATCTGTAGGTACCTAACTAATGTTGTCGAAGTACTTACAGTTCTTAGTCTCACCCTACCTATTTAATCAAAACCTGTATTGTAAATAATGCACACTCAAAATCGCTTTACTATTAATATATGGCTTAATTTATATACGGCTTAATTATTATTATATACGGCTTTAAAAACTTTACGTAAGGTGTCTTAGGGTAAGATCGGACTAGTTTTCAGAAAACCAATCGAGTGTTTGAAAATATTTTTTTGTATCGCCTCTGGTTATTCTTTCCTAACGCAATAGGGTGTCAACAAATGCAAAAATACGGAGGTTTCATTTCTTATATTTAGTTTTTAGATAAACCCAACGGTCGATGTTTTATTAATGATAGAAAAGAGCATAATTTTTCGAAATGGCCAGGGAAAGATCGGACCGTGTGAGAGTAAGACCGGACTATCTAATAAAACCACCCCTGTAACAGATAGAATAAGCTCTATCACTAGAAAACATTCGGACTTATCGTAGTAAAAACATAGTAAAAAATTAATTGAATCTCTTTACAATTTTGAGTTTTAGCTTGGATTTTGTAAAAAAAATTTGCCTCTATGCCGATCTTACCCCTGCATGTCTGAAACTATGACTTTTTAACTAGTAATCCAATTAAAATTAGTAAAAAATGGTAAGAAAATGAACAAGTTGATCAACTAACATAGGAATTTGCAAATACATTAAATAATTCACTGGGAAATGAAACCGAAAAAATGACCGGATGATTATAGTCCGAACTTCACCTATTGAAATTTCGGAGGCTAAAGATCGGATCTCTGTTTACAAACGTCTTAGACGTGAATGTATAATATTAATCAATAAATTTAACTACACTCATAGTGATAAAGCCGCGAAACTTCAAAAATCATGAAAACTACTTACCAAATTGCTTGTTGAAAGTTTGAAGTGAAAGATCAGATCGTCTCCTTTTTCATTTTTTTCCCATCTTTTGCTAGAACGATGATTACTCGCGTTCGGCTGGGCCTAGCGTCAGTCGCAGGATGTAGGGGGGTGCATAACAAAATGGCACAAAAGGCAATGTTGCCATAATTGTAAAATATCGCCAAATTTAGTAGTTATGCGACTTGTACGGACTTACCCCTTGTCCGATCTTACCCTAAGACACCTTACTTAGTTCTCATTAGATCCTCAATTTTTTTAGTAGACCTCTGAAGTAAATTCTTTTAAACACAGATAAAAAAGAATATACACAACCCGCGGCGAGCGAGATCTCGTTCGAGGCGAACTACTAGTTACTATAGTTACAAAGGTTTTACAAAAATACTCGGCCACCGTTGTGCTACTGCCTTGCCCCACCTGTCATAACTTCGCCTAATTTTAAATAGGAGTTTACACCTTGTACTGATTTTTGCTATTCTAAAAATGGTAGGAGTAAAAATAAGTTATTTTGATTTTCTCGTGAACTACTCGTCGCATTATCTTCAAATAATACTTTTTAAGAGGTACAAATTTGGTACATTTATTTGGTAAATATCAATTAAAGCTATGATGTCTAGTTCATTCAGAATCAATATTAGACCGCCAACCAGAAAGTCAGGTCCGCGGCTCACTTTGTTTTTAAGATTACTCTTGATTCTTAGAGGTACAAATTAATTGATTAGTGGTACAATTAGGTACAATTTTAGTACATTTGTTTCATATAAACCATATTCCTTTACGCTCCCATACGACCGCTATCCTTACCCACACCGAATAGCAATTTGAAAGAGCATTTGAGAGAAACAAATTTCTTTCACTCTCAAGGTTCTATTTACAACTCCGATCATCCTCTCATTCAGATCATCATCATCTCATCATCTCCCTGCCCTTATCCCATTAAGTGGGGTCGGCACAACACGTTTCTCTCATTCAGATGATGACTCAAACAAAACATTCTAAATGAGACCTCGGGAGTATACTCTTGCAAACAAAAAGAAGAATTTTCAAAAACACTAATATTGACGGAATAATCGGTAAAAAATGTATTTAACGATTTAAGGAAATACAGAGGCACAGTGGAACATACCTCCTTTTGAAAATATAAGTAGCTCCAATTCACAAATTTATCCTATTGTTGGTAGTTGTAGGTAATTGTTATTATTTTATAGACTACAATAATTTTGATAAGTGAGTACGTGATCATTATATTGTTATAGGTAAACCATAAATTATAACATTAGTGATATTTTTTATCAGTTTGCATGAAATCTATCGGTCATGACGTAGAACAGTAACTTTATTTAGACAAAATAACATAGATATGAGTAAAGCTAATTCAAGTGGCAAAGTTTAAAATATATTTAACCTACTTCAATTTTCTGTACTTTTGAGGTACATTTTTGTCTATCACTCTGAAGATCCTCATCAGACCTTCAAAATCGGTTCATGCAATCGAAACTACAGATGAATTTTGAAACACCTTCTTTTTTAAAGTCGGTCAGAAAGCGAGATATGCCATGCCCACTAAAAAACAACAAATAAACATTACCACCCATTATTTATTATAAATAGTCTTTCTTAAAATCTCACGATCACAAAGGATTTTATCGCGTTATATACAATAAAATATAAAAAATGGATATACTTAACGCGATAAAATCCTGTTTTTAGTTTAAATTATAAATAAATAAATATCATTGGACATTACACACAGCGTCATCTAGCCCCAAGCTAAGCAACTTAATGCTTGTGCTATGGTAACCCGATGACTGATATAATACTTACTTAGATACTTTTCTTTTTGTTAATAATACATACATACATGTCTGCGCCACAGAGGTCGTCAATTTTGATCATTTATTAGTCATATAACGTGAACGTGAACAGATTTAATAACAGTTTTAGTTAAAGTGTACTTATTCCAATATGAATAAGATCTTTGGACGATTCTTTGAATTTTAGGTTGATTAGTTTGCTAGGCTAGTTATATCAAGTTGTTTTATTGCAGGAAGTTATGTCCCTCGTCATTGTAAAGGGTGAAATATTTTTTTATTCAATATTCTCCTGTTTTTTCTGCTAATTCAATATTTAGGAGGTAAGTATATTGGGACTTACGACGGATTGTAATGTAATAACTTTTAATGACCGTCAAATGTCCAGGAAATTCCTGTCTTCTAAATGGCTCAACTGGTTCTATTTGTATTTTGTACAGTTATGTATTAGTTTAGTTTCTGTAAATAAATGTAATTGAAACTTCTAAATATGTTTTTGAAGGCGTTGAAAAAAAAATTGCCGCTTGTTTCTAACCGCATTGCATTTCTAGACAATAATTTCATAAATCGCCTTCGAAGGGGATCTTCGCAGGGCATTCCTGAACTTTCAAAGTAAATTGTTTACACCTAGTACAGAAAATCCGATAAATCCGATAATAAACTAAATCCAAGACTATAAAAGCGAAGTTGAAATTTATCAGTCTTATATTTTGCCTGTCCTCCAAAAAATAAGGTATGTTGGAATTATTAATAATTAATCAATAAAATATATGAATAAAATACTTTATACACTTTATGGTTTCCGTTCTTTCAGCTGCAATCATGAAGGTATTCGTCGCTCTTCTGGCCATAGTGGCTGTTGCCACCGCCCTGCCCGTCCAACCTCTAGTTCAGCTAGTCGTCAACGTGAACGCACCAGCTGGTGTCAACCCCGTTGCCGTTGATGGGCCCGTGGTAACTGCCCCCGAAGCCGTGGTTTTGCCCGCACCCGTTGAGCCAGAAGTTTCGATTATCCCTGCTCCCGTGGTTTTGCCTGCGCCAGCTCAGCCCGAAGTTTCAATTATCCCTGCTCCCGTGATTTTGCCTGCGCCAGCTCAGCCCGAGGTTTCAATCATCCCTGCTCCCGTGGTTTTGCCTGCGCCAGCTCAACCCGAAGTGTCAATTATCCCTGCGCCCGTTGTTATGCCCGCACCCGTCGCGCCCGAAGTGTCCATTATCCCAGCACCCGTTGTTTTGCCAGCTCCCGTTAACCCTGAGGTGATTATTCCCGAGGCTGTCGCTCTACCCGACACTCTAAACTAAGCCGTATCAACAATCAAATTATCATTTTTTCAAATGAAATAAAATGTAAGTTTTCAATTAATTAATTGTTTTACTGAAAAGCTAAATATTATAGTATGTCCCGTCCCGTCCCGCCATAAAGTCAGTTTTTTAACAATTTTGTTTATAGATTGTTCCACTATCTACAATTTTATATGCGTCACATGTGAGTATCAGTAAATGTACGTGTCATGTCGTTCTGAATAAAACGTTGCTTGTGTTCGTTAACCAAACCTGCTGTTTTATTAGGTTTATCCAGTTCTTTATTGTATGAATGCATCATAATGATCTTACCAAGGGATGTTGCTAAAAATACTCGTGACTCAGCCTTTGACGTAGTTCCAGGGAAGAAGGCATCTTTTATGTTAAAAACAGACTAAAGCCGACCAGACGGGCACCTATTAAGAAAATAGGTGCTTGTAGCAAAAAACGAAACTCTCAACGCATTTCAGTAATATTCTCTGAACCTCGGGTACCTATTGAAAATCAAAAAAGCAGATAAAAAAATGAATTCCTATAAGTTTATGGACTCTGGTAGAGGAGGTTTTCGCCTGCCTCAAGGTTTACTATTTTACTTTACATAATCTTCATGAGGAAGCCCGAAATCCCTTAGATTTGCTCTCTGAATCTACAGGTCAAAGAATAGTAGATATCTATTTTTTAGTTTATTATATGTTTTGAGGGGTAGGTTTTTGAGGTCATAATCTGTTTTTATTGTAACATGGCCTTGACGAGGGGATTAATGAGAAACGGTCGCATCTGTCTCGACTTTGCTGGCTGGAATGCCGCATTAAGCAATCCGGGTACGTACTATAACAGGAAAACTGCACTAAAACTGACGTCATGTTCAGGATACAGTATCGTAGGTCATGTCTGTATCATTTGAGGCTCTAAATTATTTGAATTTTATTATTAACTACCAGCACGTCCCGGCTTTGCACGGGCGTACTTATGAAACTACCAGGATAAAATATAGCCTATAACTATCCCTACAGTCCATTCTACACATCATTGGTAAAATAATTTTTGCAATCGGCAGAGTAGTTTCGGAGATTACCTCCGTCAAACAAACAAACTTAACCTCTTTATAATATTATAATAGTATAGATATAGATTACTATACAGATTAGTACCTATAGATATTTTGTTAAGCTTATGATTCTCAATAGTCTACTTCATGATTCTTTTTAGAGATGTTTTCAAATTATTAGCTGCTCCGCATTCTTCGTCTTTCAAAATCTGAAATGATTAAAACCAATCGACGTGACAGTTGTTGCCATTGGGAATGGTTTAAAAACAAACGAAAACAATTTGTAAGGAAAAGGGAAGATATTATTCCTTTTAAATTAGTTTCCTTATTTTCCAATGTTTTTAAAAAAATATTCTGCTATTCAGGATCACGACAAATTCTATCGATAAATATCCATAAAAATCGGCCCATCGCTTCTCCATCTATAAGTGACCTAACGAACCGACTTTCTTTACTTAATCTTAACTTCGCGATCTGATACAAAATTACCTATTTATAAGAGACTCTACTGAGACATCAGTTATTAAATTTTGAAGAATTATCATTTTGCGCCAAGGCGATCTGCTGCATAGCAACATCTTTACTGACGTCATCCAAGGCGCACTCAGATTTTAAAATAAGTCTGGACAGAACAGGTTTTTCGAAACGCTATCTTGATTCCGAGAAGTCAGTTTGCACCTGCTCTTTCAGTAATGTAGTTTACGTTTTAATGTACTTCATTCATCGTATCTGTGAGGACGTAATTAGATGGAATAGTTTAGGTACTAACAGAATGCTTACACCTCGCTCACGTTTTCATTTAAATATCTTTGAGAAAACTCTGGAAAAGATATTGTGAAAAAAAGTGGCTAAATTAATATTTGTAGGATTTGAGTTATATAATGCACTCTCTGAGGTGCATCTTGTTCATAGCTCTGATGATTCTAATCTGATGCTTGATTTTGTAATGTTACAACTCGGAAGTGTACGTACCTACTCTTTTAAACAAATAAGAATTTTAAAAATAAGTCTATTGATGGAATAATCCGAGAACAAAATAAAAGAATCATAAAAAAACATACCGTGGAACAAAAACCCTCCTGTAAGGTCATAAATTTAAGAAAAAAAAACAGGTAAGTACTACATCTACTAGATGATTTATGTATATAGTGTCATCATAATATTGATTTGGTCTCAATCTTTAAAACTATATATTCATAACTCATCGTATCGCATTCATTCACGTACGCGAGCGCGTGTCATAAAAATATAGCATTTTTATAAGCACAACAACGTATGAGGAATGCGTTGACGTTAATGCATACATAGCGCCGCAAGTTTGTAATATACCGTCGATAATATACAGAGGTCATGCTATCACTCGAAGACTTTGTTTGACCTTGCTCCAGTTCCTTCCTGACCTTGTTCTCTCCAATGAGCTAACGAGCAACAAACGCCTATCGTATCATATGAACTATAGCTGTTCATTAGTCCGCTTAATTGAGTTGCATTCCCATAAAGATCAATGTCATTTGTCTTGTCAATGAGGTACCTACCTCTTTGTCGTACCGACAAAAAACCAAGACCTTCATTACTTTTATTAATGAGAATCCCAATTTGTCATTACACGCTTTGATGGTTTAGTTTTTTATAGCGTCAATAATTGAATCGTGTTTTTAACCAAACTTGCTGTACCAACGACATTGAGTTAACTTAATTCACTTTAGTTCAGTGACACCCTTGTTGAAATCGTATTAATATATTTAAGGTAGAATACCCTCAATGATCCATTTATTATAATCCCGTAAGTATTAAAAACTTAAAAGGGAAAACCCACAGTAATCATTATATACATACATACATAAAACCACGCCTCTTTCCCATGGGGGTAGGCAGAGACCACTATAACAATAATATAGCAATATTTTTTTGTCATCTTGAAAATATCTTTTGAAATATTTAGAAACTATGTTAATCGAAGGTCAAACGCGTACGTATAGTCTATCTATAAAGTCCTGACATGAATGTTTGAGGAACTAAAATTATTCGTGTATCTGGCAGCACCAAACAAAGGTATAACAGCTGTCGTCAGCTGTCATCGAGTGAGTTCAAGAACATATTTTCCTCTATTTTTTATTGTTTTCTTAGTTAAACTGCAATGAAATGAAACCGAACTACGCACAAAAGTATCACAAATAAGTAAAGTAAATGAGAGTGACACGCGGGAAGTGATTTTTAAGTTTTTAAGCAATGTTTAGCGGAATACCAAGTTGGACATATTTTGTGGGATTTGGATGATTTAAATGGGCGAACAGCATCTATAACGGGTATGTAATCGTTTTATTGGTTGTTTCTAATCTGCCTGAAGTAACAAATTGACCTAAATTACGATTTGGAGACCAAAAAAGGCCTTGTTTACATTGCACATTTTTACGTCAGATTGAACATCACAGTAAGTCATGTTGTAGTGAGACCATCTAATCTTGATACATTAAAATGGCACACAGTCTAGCTACGTTTTCTGCCTACCTAAGTATTTAAAATTTTAACTAATTGCTTTATGTTTAAAATGCTTTTGATTACCTACTTTCAGTATTTTTTTTTTTAATTTTCAGGTAGGTAAATCAGAAAGTACCTACGGTTAGGCGAATTCAAGAATGATGGGAAGTTTGAAACTGCTGTGAAACACAGTAGGGTCTGCCAAGAAAGCAATGGACAATTTTAATATTTGTGCACTACGGCAAAAAATAAAACTCTTATAAAAATGACAATGAAATCCAATTTTGTTTCATTTGCCTTCACCTATGTACCTATGTATGAACACTCAACAGTTTAACCTTTTAATCCAACATTATCACACAGATAAGCACAAGATTTAAAAAATAAAACATGCCTTCCCAAATTCCCACCTAAAAGCTGGTAGGAACTTTTACATGGAACGAACTGCAAGTATCAAAATCAGTAGTCACACTATAGGGTTGCTATATACATTTTAGCAGCGCCCTCATTTATTGTCACGACTTTATAGACAGACTATACGTACATAATTATATTTGTTACTATTACCACTATTACTACTAAACTACTACTTAAGTATGTTTGGACGTGTTTCTGACAAAAGTCCTAGAGTGGTGCCAGCTAAGATATTTTCTTTAATCTGGCTGGGCTAAACTAATTTAATTATCAGGTACCTACTGTCTTGGTCTACCTTTTTACAGTTCCTAGTTTGTTCCTAACTTGACACTTGTCACGTGACCGTATTAACTAATCAATTGATTTGTTAATTTTGAATGTGATCTGCGTTTGAGAGACCGGCTGTTGTGTGTTTCTTTAATTAGTAAGAAAAAAATAACAGAACAAAGACTAATCTAACTAATTTACATTCCGTCAAGTTCCTTTTCAAGTGTATCGATTAAAATCAACAAGAAAGCCGTGATCCTCCAAGATCAATACAATCTTATATTATGAAACAACACGATTATTATTCCGGAAGGTTGCACAACATAGCTGATGAAGTCAGGGATGGTAATGATAATACATTCTGAACTGTCATGCGGGCGACAGAACGTAACTATTTCAATGTGTCTGAGACAAGGTCTAAACGCAAGAGACAAGTGCATATATCAAGGTCTTAGTTGTGATTGTGATTATGACGCAACTAATTTAATGCCTCTCTTGCATGCAATATCAATGAATGCATAACGCTGTGGTTTAATGTGTAGGTTTAGGTAAATTTCTGTGTTTTTATGTACAAGGAAATTTATTACGGGAAGACTTCCTGCGAACTTTGGATATTGTAACAGAGCCAAAAGGTTGGGCAGTAAATAAGGGGAACAAAGCGATAAATTCTAGTGGCAATGTTTTTCTAAGTGTGAATTGTGGTCGCGAAAGTTTAAGAAGTAGGTTCTATTTTATGTGTTTTTAGAAATCTATAAATGTAACATAGATCAAAATTTATGTTAGACATAAATAGAAAAGAATAGGTAATACATGATTATAAATTACCTACAATATTTAAAAAAAAATATGAAATATGATCACGACTGTATCCCAAGTAGCGTAGACATTTATTTCAGAACTTAACAGAAATTAAATTAAACAAGAAATTTAATAACCAGAAATTAAAGAATCAATACTATTGCAATAATACTTCGTCAGTAGAGTTGGCCACTTACTAATATATTTCCTAGTACTGGTACAAAAGTCGCCACGTTTAGATACTAACCAAAAGGTTTTGTTGAGTTCTAAAGTGGCCAATCAAAGCAACGTATTTACTTTATACAGTGTGTACATTTCCTAACACATCACCCTAACAATGGTCACGCATTGTCCTTGCTCGTATTCTCGATAGCGTTGTAGAGCACCGATATGAAATGACAAAGTCAATAATAATGACATAAAGCTGTGATAATACTGATAGTTTATGCAATTGTAACAGAATCCTGCTGATATCATTCCCGCAGCACGTGATCAGACAGTACGCAAACAATTAATACAGTTTGGTACACAATAATTACCAACAATGGAGGTCTATGAACTAAATCATTAGGGATTACCGCTCATTATGAACTTAATTATCCTACTAATGAGTCCCATCATCAGTATGTACGTAGTATACCTACATGCAAAATTTAAAATTCAAATTCAAAAGAGACGGAAAATAATACATTTTTAATAAATTGAGGTTTCCAAAGTACTTAAGCAGTTGTTAAATTGCCGTGACTTCTCTGGCTATACGTAGCTTCATCGTGGCCCGCCCAGCAGTAACTATGCACCGGTAAGTTTTCTCAGCTTTCCGTGCATCGCCCCACCCTAGCGTGGGGCGTGAAAGCACCGCGGTCGTGCGCGGGCGCCGCTAAGTGTGTCACCGGGGTCGACGAACGCCGGCCTAGACCCACATCCCGCAATTGGGCCACAATCAGTGACAGTACACAGAGAGCGTTGACCCCACGCGGTGAAATGCCCATCTCACTTTACACTCTTTCTCTCGACGTCGCGAGGCGCGGCTTACCCGAACACGGTCTTCCACGTGACGCACCGCAACCCACACCCAGACTATCTCTATATTTACAACGCCATACATGCATATTGGAATGTTTACCCATTCGATAAATAAGTGAGAGCTTGTTGAGATTGAATGTAGTAGTAAAAATTTGCCAAAATAGAGTGTACGACTATACCTACATAATAGGAAGACTATTTCATTTTCAAAGAATCTACATATTTTAAAACAATGTATAGAAACTTTAATGGGCATATCCTATATATTAACGGCTATCATGAAACCAATAAAAACATAGCGATGTTTTATACAATATTCTTACATTGTAACTTATAATTATAACCAAGTCAGATCGTATGACATACACATTGTAAAGAAAATGATATGCATGATATTACGGACGACGAGCAAAAATTATTTCCGCAAAATTTTATCAGGACCAAGAGGTAAAAACTACCTCATAAAATGCTGATTTACATCACTGCACTTCAGTTTTCTATTACTTAAAGGTTCTAACTTGAGATTCCTAGTACAAATTGAATTATTTAAATGAAACTAATGCCTAATCAATCATCAACCATTCAATTAACGTCATACCATGAAGCTAACAAATCTAAAAGGATATCACTGACTTCTTCTCAATGAATTTCACAAATAATAAGTAGCCAGTCAATAACATTCCAATATATTTTGAATGCATACATAGCAGAATGAGCGTGCGTCCGACCAGCATTTATTGTTTCTTTTCTCTCGCCGGCTCGCATGTGACCATCCGAACTATTCATCGGAACTGACACAAGAAACTGTCATTAAAGTATCTAGTAAAATACGAGAATGTTCGATCTCCGTTCAGTTAACCACCTATATTCGTCAGTGTGACGGGAACATAAAGTACCATTCACATGATGCCTTTTTCTTGCCGGTTGCACTCAATTAAATTGAGGCAAAACTTGACATCCTTGGTTTAAACAATGGATAGACCACGTCATGATGACATTCAAATTTAATATGCAACAGGCAAGCAAATGCCATCATGTAAATGGTACTTTAATGGAAAATAAAACGTTGTGTGATCTACAGAGGCATGTGTTACTGAAGCGTGGCTGCTACGCCTCTGCATGTTAACGCAGATTTGTTTGAACATTGCACGATTTTCACTTTCAGGCGAGAATAAACGCGTTTTCCTCGATTTTATCGAACCGAAATTTTACTTACAATATTTCTACTAAAACGAAGTTCTCACATTCAAAATCAACTTGACTTTTTATTCATGTTGCCCTAATGCTATTAAATATTACGTACGTTTCATTATGAGACTGAAAATCCATGAAACATTATAACCGACCCCAAAATTCACTCTTAACATTGAAAAAGATACCTAACTTCCTGAAAGCATAAGTAATCTAATTAGTTTAGTACCAAAATCACTTAGAAACTCGAACGAACTTATATTTTCTGAATATTACGGGAGCAGATGTGCCAAAACTAGGTCAAGCAGTAACCCGCTTGTTTAAATACTAATTTTATTATTATATACGATACGAACGTTCTTCGACTTTCGAAGTATATTTCCTTTGCAAACTCCATCTTTAAACCCCATGTAGCGTTTTTTCTACTTTCTGGTTTGTGTTAAAGATTCTTATTCCGTTTTTTCAACTTTCACAATTATTGGTTGAAAATCTCGCAACGTGTTCAACGAGCTAAAATGTGTATAAAGGTATTCATTTCCGTGTTGGTAGGTATAGCTTTACCAATGACACGTCAATCGCCTTTGGTTTTGATAAGCTGTTTTCTCTCTTAGCTACTTTGTTAGAGGGTGGGCGCTAGTATCTATAATACAGGATATTAAGTTATCTTAGTTTAGATATTAGTTAGTTCGCTAAAAATGTTGCTAGACATTACCTTTAAGCCTATAAATGTTAAAAAAAAAAATGTATTGTGTGAACATTATTATTATTATTGTAACAAGCTAAAAAGGTGCCAATAAATTTATCTCTTATCTCTCTTATCTTAGGCATTCAACTCGTTATCTATTGTGCAAATCAAATACCTACAGCAATGCTCCATCGTGTGTCTAAAATTAGAACGACCACGCTCGTTGCTTTTATTTTCACTCGAGTCCGAATGATGATACATGCATACCCAGATGTGATATACCGTATCTAGTGTGGAAGCGGAGAAACAAACTAACAAGAGCGAACGGAAAAGAAAGTAAAAATGAGTGCATTGATATAAGAACTAGGCAAACGTGTGTAAGCGAAATGCAGCGGTTTCATCTAGGGAGAAAAAGTGATGCTTATGCTACTGGAAACTGTGGATTCAGAACCAGGGCCCCTACTCCTGAAACAGACATCAATAGATAGTGTCAATAATCTAATTTCAGTTTATGATGGTTAATCTTCCGAATTCCGTCTCCACTAACATAAGCAGAACTGCGATTATTGGCACGATCTATCGTTTTCTGTTGTAGGAGTAGAGGCCCATTTGCATTGTCTCGAACAGTCTCGATGCTGCATTGCACTTTTTACTTACTTCTTCACTTTCTTCCAGTGTATACTTTCTAGGCTATGGTGAAATGCCTGCGCTTTCTAACGTATAGTGCAAGATTTCTTAACGCCTATCATTGGAAATGAAATGAAAACGAGTCGTTATTATAATTCCTTTGATCATAGAAATAGTGTCTTGATACATTTGCGTGGAACTTTAACCTACTTTAACATACACATAAGTGCATTTTATGCTATACCAACATGAAAATACATTTATTTTCATACATGACGTTGTTATGAGGTGCACAGATTGCCTCTGTTGAATTAGATATGATTGAGCGGCTGCAAAATGAAGCCTCTCTCCACGTGTTATTGGCATTGTAAGTACCATATTTAGGCCACAGTGAAGGCTTGCTCTGGAAATCTGCATAGACGGATGTTGGTGCTATTAGATATTGTGAGTTTCTCTATCGGTGAAACTTTTGGAGTGAGCGAAGTGTGTCAGCCTGCAGGCGAAGTGCATTGCAGAGCTTTGATTCGTGCACCCACGGAAATGGGTCCACGACAATAAACTACCAGCATGTCTTTGTGGGCCATCGCCGGGATCGCAACAAGCAACACACTATGCAAATAGCTAGGAACTTTCTTCCGGCGGCGTCGCGAGAGGCCATTGTAACGATTTCTCCGGTGCAACCGCACGATTTTCGCCTTCCCGAAACTTAGTGTGGTCATGATATTGTGTTACTTGAGGAAATTGTGTTACTGGGACACCGACCTATGAATCAGAATGCAACTTAGCTTTCATTGCTCTTATTTTAACGTAGAGCTTTGGAGTGCTTTTGGCCAGTTTCTTTTATCTCCGAGTAGGCCAAAATATTACCGTTAGGTATTTAAATTTTAAACGGTGGCGAATCAACTTTTGTCTGATTACTTTTACAAGAGAATGTAGGTACTTATTTGCTCTTATAAAACTTTCCTTTAGTCATATCATAGACGAAGGTCATATCTAAAAGTCTTAAGCATTAAAAAAACAAACCTATTAAAATTATTATAGTATTGTGCAAGCAATTGATCAATACTGTGTAAATAAGTTTTTCTTTATACTTTAATAAAACCTTTATAATTTAATTTTTGTTTTGGTTCAAATTTTTAATTGTCTTTTTTGTTGCTATTTATTTTTTAGGTAGTAGGATTATGATGGTCAGTAGCTAAGCTAATTATTACTAACGGTTGTTGAAAATCGCACTTATTAAGTTACAATATTATTTAGTTATCTTTTAACTAATTAGGTACTCATCATAATAGACATCGTTTTAGTTTTAAAATATAAATAATACTACACAAAAATTATGTTAAAACTGTGTTATTATTACTAGCCTTAAAGATCACTGCTGAACAAAGGCCTCCCCTACTCTTTCCACACGTGTTAATACGCATTTGAAAAAAAAAACGAATGATAGAATTTCTTCATACCATAATCGCCATTTCTTTTTTTACAGTGGTAAAATTTGGAGAGTCGTTGGAGTGGAGACCCCGACCCGCGCAACAAGACGAGCGGCGGCCGGCATCATGGACGCAGGCGCACGCTTGCTGCGCTAACCTACTTGCAGATCATTGATCTCTTTGTTTGTAAACATGGCGGACCGCGCGCACCAAGCCCTTTTATTCAATTTTTACGAAGTGTGTATTTCTTGTGGAATTTCTAATCTGCAATAATAAACACATGCAGATACATGTGCATAAACGTTTATAAGAATTAGTATAGGTATGAACTAAACACGGTCTGAAGGCGTGAGACTTACGCCAGTAGGTAGGTAGATAGAAATTAATTGATAATATAGATAATATTTGAGAAAAATGAAATGTATTTTCTAAATTTAAATTGAGTATTTCTAGTTAGAAATACTCAATTTAAATTTAATTATTAATTAATTTTTTTAATACCTATTATCATTTTTTTTTGTGTGATTTTCATTAACATTATTTTAAGGGAAATTGATGTTGGAGAGCAGCACAATAAGCACATGAATAAAGGCTTTTTTATTTACCAAAATACGTTTGAGCTGTGTCTATGAGTTGCTTTATAAGGCTAGTGAAAATAAAATTATTCTTTTGCTTGAAGTATCGCATCGTATCTGGCTTAATGCCTTAGCGTTGATTTTATACTTTTCATTTTTAATGCGAAAGTTTGGGTTGAAGATAGACGGAGATATTTTACTCTTTTACGCAAAAACGAATGAACGTATAGGGTTAAAACTTGCTTTATGCCTCTGTCTCAGTAATGCCACAGCCGTTTTTGTTAAACAAGGGTGGTTTTTATTCACTAGCAAAACGCTAGTTGCCCTCAATAGTGCAATCATTGTGAGATTTTTATATTTGTATATATTATGACGTCACCTGACACCTACTGAATCACTACGACACTAAATACTATTCTGGTTTTACTCAATCTCAAAAGCGCAGTTTGTTTTACTTTTTATTTACTGTACGGTACAAACATTTATCGCAATTTTGTTATTTTTCGCGTCCGTTGAAAGTTCGGTTTGCTCAGCAAATATTGCAGTTCGTTTAGCACGACACTTGAGTCGACTCTCCTTGCGAAGGCAAGGTAGGTAACAACAGTGCACGTTACGACCTCAATACATGGATATTTATTCACAACGACGCCGACGCCTCTACTTGACTTGCCGAGCATTAAATGATCCTACCATTGCTAATGGGATAAATTATGCTGTCTTCGATCTGATGCGTAGGTGAGTTTTATTTAGTTGTTCATATTCTCCGCTCGCGATCGTTATGAAAAAAAAACGATTAATTACGTTATTACGTACGTTCAGGTAATCTTGGTTAATCACTACTAAAACGATAGTAACTGATAGTAGGTACTAATTGAGCTCAATTTAACACATTTTTCAGAGGATAAGATATTTATTTAATGAAATTTATATATTTTATTGATCTTTGTATCAACATATTAAATTGTTAATTAAATTTTATTGTTTAACACAAAAAAACAGAACCTCAAGATGTTCAATCTTACGGGTACCTAATAAAATGAAACCTGTAATGTTTTAATCCGTGACGCGAGTAGAGGGCTCGCATATCCAATTTCCGCTTGCCAACTACTTTTATTGTGGGATTAACAGTAATGAGACTGGTTGCCTTATTCTGGTAGATGTTCATTTTAAATTTAACGAAATGACATAGGTACTCATTTACATTACTTTAATACCCATGTACCTACAACAACAGTGTAACTATGTTGCCTTTATCGGTTAGCATTTTGAATATTTGTTTTTAAAGGTGTATTTCGAACAGATTATTTGATTTATCAAGGTTTTCATTGCCTCAGTTACAGTATTTGTTAAATGAAAAGACCAAATCATCAGCAAATCATGAATGGTTTGGTCTTTGGTGTCTGAAAAACTCTTCTGTTTCCAAAGAACAAGGTTCGTAATTTGAATGTTTTGATTGCGTTCAGTTTAACGTGTGGTTTTGAATTCAATTTTTAGATAGGTACTTTATTAAAGGTTTAGATACTTTGTTAACAAGCTGTTAGAGTTAGATGCAACATCGATCTAAAATGCAATCTAACGAGTGACCGCCAAACGATCTCGACCCTCACGATTAGTTTCATTACGTAAAGCCACACCTCATGGCCCAAGAGCGATCCCTTCACATTGTCAAGGGTCATTGAACCGGTAACATTCTGCTATTCCTTCGAAGAATGCAAGGACATCGATGGACCGCTGTCGAGTGATCCGACCGATCGCCGCCTGCCTACAGCCTTACTGCCCTTTGTCTCTCCATCGACGAACAGACTCTATCTGCCTGTGAATGCAAAGGCGTATTGCGTGATCGCTGTGTACAAGAAACACACAAATATTTCGAAATTCCCTTTTAAATGCTACACCTCGACACCGTACTTTGTAGATAGTCAACAAAAGCTTATTTTGAGTACATAGCAATGTTTTCATACCGTGCGCAAATTCCATAGATGGGTTGGTTGTTTGTTTGATGAACGGGTTAATGAAACAGAAATCATGCAATTACTCGTTGTTTACCGATGTTTGTGTATGACAAGATTGACAATAATTCAGTCTCAATTATATTCGAAGTCAAAGTTCTGAGATTGATAAGCATAATGGACCTTGACCTTGGATCCGGAGTTTAATTTAATCGCTAAACTTGAAAATGCACTTATTCAGCGAATTACACCTGCCAGTGAGAACTGTCACTTAATTAAAACCTAGAGCTTAAAATAAAATGTCCTATAAATTTATTTTTAGCTCACATTTTCCTTTAGAATCTATAAATAGCCTGCTCATCGATGCACAATATTCCAGGAATTTCTCGACTATTGTGCAACAGCTGCAAACTAAGGGTAAAAGCCTCGAATACGTTGACCCACGCGCAACTGGTCGACCACCACTTTTGCGGGAATTAAAAATAAAAGAAAAAGGACGAATGCATGGGATGCAGGCATTCTAGACGTACGGGTGTAGCGGCGCAGGCGCACTTGCGGACAAAAAGGAACAAAATAAGGTAGAAAGTACAGTGGCCTGGGGTGATTGGAGTGGGCGACCTGAAGCTCGGCCGCCGACTTGCTCTATGCACTATTATAGGCAATGGATAATTGTGCTGAATCGATTGAGCCGTTTGCTGCCTTCTTGACAAGGACCTCTCGTAGATTCCTTCGGATGTTGGAAGTTTCAAGGACCTCTTAGTGTGCAATATTTTTGTCTAAAATTTGTCTAAAACACATCTTATATCCCTGTTTGATAGAGTAAAACCTGGTTCTTTCCTCAACTCTCCGAGTATGCACGTTCGTTTCAAGTTTGTACAAGGGAAAATTCCGCTCCAATTCAAGGTTGCACTAGTGCCTGAGTCAGACGACTTTCATATGTGGGAAAGGAAATAGTACAACAATTATCTTTTCTGATAACTGGAAGCGGATTTCGCTTTTGGATTGTCCATTCGGATGGATTTAAATGTTATTTAGGTATATACTGGTAGTTGAGCGGGCGTCCACCTCTGGTTAACCTTGCATTGTCCAATAACACCGGTCGGAGATACCATAAGTAGGTGTGTGAATGGAGATGACAAACAGTACTTAGTAGATTCGAGTTCTTGTAGTGATGTCACCGTATATCATCATCATCAGACATTTTTAACCCACTGCTGAGCATAGGCCTCCCTTTGTTATTGCTATTCGCGTCGATCCTGTACTTGCCTTAGCCACGTGCATCCTGCTGTCTGGCATATAGTTTGAACATTTTAATCCTATGACTTGACAGTCAGCTGGGTACGAAATGGGCCAACTGTTGTATCCTAATAACAACCATACTTCACATTACGTCCATACTGAAAAGACTTATGAGATTAAAAAAGACTGTGTATTCTGTACCGTAAATAATATCAAGGGAAAAAAATGTTCGCATCTACAAAATTTTGATTTAGAAAAGTATTAAAGTTGACCGACGTTGTTCAAATTTCGGTGTTTATCTATCTAAAATAATTAATGTTTTTACAATCAATAAAATATTTATAAATGTAATTATCATTCATTTGGTTAGCGTAACATAAGTAAAGTATATAATAATTATGTTAAGCTTAGCTTGAGACTAGAATTTTAATTTACTTACTTAGATATAAGGTTAAAACATGTTTAATTGCTTTGGTACTAGTATTAGTGATCCAGAGGGAGTAGACCTGTTCTTCAACCTCCAATAGTTTGTAATTTTGTGTTTGTTACTTACAAGTTATAAGAACGTTATTTATGCTTCAATAGCATCAAGTAGAGTAATTTACTAACGTACTTGTACAAAGGTGCTTACCTACTTGATCTGAACTCAGCTGCTTTCCGAATGTGGAAGTTGTTGTCCTTAACTGAGAAGATTGTTTAATAGCTAACGCTATGTTTAGATTGCTCCAATATTCGTTTTAATTATTGAACCTTATATAGATCGGCATTTGATTGGTTGAATTGTAGGCCGGTGATTTATCAACGAATACTGGCTTTTAGGGTTGTTTATAACGTTATTTTTTGCTGTCTAAATCTGAAACAAATCAGAAAGAATCAAATCAAATTAAATATTTTTATTTTCTCACAACAAACCTTTTGGAGTGATATTCCTAAAATGAACAGAATTGTTTAGTGAAGAAGATCAATTCTGAAGATCAGATGATGGCACCGAAATTGTGAAACAATAGATCTTATAACTTACTAACAACCCGTTCCGGCTTGGCACGGTCTCTTTTTTACTTTAATAAAAATATGGATTTACATTTTGACTATCCTCTTGATTCATTCTGTCTATTGATGAATATCGCATTAAAATTCGTAACTTAGCTTAACAATCTATGATGCGACTTCGTTTGTATTACATACCTATACTTCATTTCTTGAAACGAGCTAATAGGAACGTAAATAAACGCACGTTATTGGTCGTCGAAAATAATTGTTTATTCTCGTATTGGCTAGATTAGATAATTGACAATTGATTTGACAATCTAGCCAATCACGAGATAGAATATTATTTTCAACGACCAATCACGTGAGTTTATTTTATCTTCCTATTAGCTCGTTTCAATAAATGAAGTATAGTTACTTGTTACATAAGTGACTAATACAGAAATATACCTAATTTAAACAGAAGTTCGATAATCTAATTTATACACTTATGACTCGATAAGGCGAGTCAAAGTTCTAACCAACAGTTCACACCCCCAAATTAGGTCCCTGCGTAGCAACTCATTCAATAGATCTTTGTTGCAACTGCGTCACGTAACATAATTCTATGCTTACTTGTAGCGGCACGTGGTGCTAATGTTTGTCAGAATGGTCGTGCATTAGTGGATAGTGAGTAGATCGTTTGGCTGCATTCACTGAAAAAGCAGGCACCAAATAAACACTAAAATATACGTGGGAGTTGTACTGAAAGAAAGAAAGAAAGAAAAATATGTTAATTTCGTAGGACCTCAAGGATCACTCAAAATTGTACTAGCATTAGATAGTAGTTTTTGTTTATTGAATTTCATTTAGAACTCTTTTAAATAAATGGAAATCTTAGAGAGTCATCTGAGACTTGCACTTCAAGTTTACGGTTGGAAAGTAGAGTTAGGCCGACTTGGACGGTACAGCTCACGAGAAAGGACGACAGAAGGTGGGCAAAGTCGATTACTGTGTGACTTTTCCTGGAAGCTTAACAGCCAATAGACCTTCCTTCCACTGTTACCGAACCGAACGTAGTCAGGAAAAGTCATTAAGCTACGGAAAGAATCAAAAACAATGGCGTAACAAAGAGGAGGCCTGACCATGACGTATTATTAAACAATTCAGTTTAGGTTCTAACTTTTTACATTACGTCAGCGCCTTAGCTTACGCCAGCGCCTTAGCTTACGTCAAAAGCAGTTCATTATAGGACCTAAACTGATTTTAACAGTTATAGTAAGCCTCCTGTACTCAGTGGGTGAAAACGGACTTATATGATAATAATGGTAGGCTTGCAGTCGGTTTCTCCGTTTGGAAATGATCTGCGTTCGAGACACCGGGTGTTAGCGTTCCAATTTTTGCGTTTTATTCGTCCTGATGCACCTGTATTCTGAGTAAATGCGAAGTGTGCAGTGATCGCTATGATTGGTACGATAACAGGCTGCTCGGACGCTGACCGGCCTTCACTCGCGCGCGCCCGCCGCGCCTGCCGGGCGAGCGCGCGACCTCGCCCGCTCGTCATACCCATAGCTTAGGCAAACCGCGTCAAAAATTAAGATTAAGATTAAGAGGTCTTTTTTTATAACTTCTTAGTTCTTACCTTTAGAGCATTTTTACCTCTTACCCTCTTATTCACCTTAATTTGGGGCTTAGTACTTCTTCACCAATATATAAACGACGTTACCTTAGCTCCTGTCAATTTTTTCGGTTTTAGGTTTAACCATTTATTTCTCAAAAAAATTCACAAATTCACTTATAGAGAAAATACAATTAAATAGGTATGTAGTTGTAGCAATTAATTTAACAATGGTTTACTACATTTTTTTTCTTGCTATAGGAAGACTGACACATTATGAAAATGAGCTATATGTTTTTTTACAGAAATTAGCATACATCACCTACAACAGGAATGTAGAGTACCCAATAGGCTGTAGAAAATTAATCTCATTTATCAAATTTATTTAATAAATAAATAAATATCCTGGGACATTTCACACAGCCTGGGACATTTATTTAGATTATTGGTAAATATATCCTTTTCTTAAAAGTGTTTTTAACTTAAAGAATAAGCCTTCAAAATGATAGACTAATTGAAAGCTTTTAAAAGTTTTTTTTAAAAGTTAAAATGAGGCGTGACAAAGGTCATTTTATTGACCTTTTAGTATATTCGCCACACCTCAAAGCTTAGGGCATAAAATCAACGTCAAAATCTTGAGAAATGTTTTCGGGTGGCCGAGTATAATCCGTTGCAGCTCAAAATTTGTCTTTGTAACTGAACGTAAAAATTCTAAGGCTATTTTTATTTGACCGCTAAGTATTTTGTATTGTGCTGAACTTTAGTCATTATTTTTTAGAATAACATTGGACATTTATGTTAAGGCCTTACACAATAAACTGGCTTTCCGGCCTACGATTATGGCATCAACAAGCTCTGCTGCCAAGCGTCCTGCCCGACAAAGGTGTCCAAAGGACAGGACGTGGGTATGAACCCAGTGCGGCTCAAATAGTTTACCTTGTATGATGAGAAGTCAGGCGAGCTTGCCAAACAAACCACCGGCTTGGCCGCCGGCATAGAGTGTCTCCTACAGTATAACTCTCCAAGTTAAAGAACATTTAGTCAAGTTTTAGTAATAACCTAAGTTTGGGAGCTTCCAGTCTTCATTAAATTTTAAGACGCCTCATAATATTTATGTCGCTTCCCTAAGTGGAAGAACATTCAAGGCTATTATTTTCCGCCGCTCGAAACCTTATTGAGAAAATAAACGTGAGCTCGCCAACATGTTTATGATTATTTCAATATGTCTTACTCTATATTAATCGTTTGAATGGTACAATGAAAAATAATGAAAAGCCAAGCTTTAACTAATATAGGTATTTATTCCGAATTTGTGTTCAACAAGCTTTCATGCTAGTGGACGCATTGTCACAATGAACGTGTTGGATTATGTATCTATTATAAAAATATACTATTTTTTTTTATATGTGATCTTTAAAATATCCGTGCAACTGTGTCAGTTAAAAATAACACCGAGTTATTATTAAAGTTAAAGAGTAGGTACGTAGATTACTACAGTGACTGGGTTAAGGAAATCCCCGATCTTAATGGATTGCATGAACATATTGTTGCATTAAAAACTGACGACTAATTAGTAACAAAGAGATTTTAAACTACATTTTCGTTATCGACGCGGAAAATCATGGTTTCAAGGAAAACCCATGAGTCAGGGTAATTGCAGAGGGGAATGACATCATTATCGATAAAGGTAAATTCATCAGGGGTCGTTCACCTTCTATTGGCTAAAAAATCAATATGCAACTGACTGCATTAGGCAAAGTATTAGTAACCTAAGATTTTAACGAAAACCAGCTATATACCTACTATTTTTGTTTTTACAAATGGTGAAAAAGCAATTTTGTAGAACCTGTTAAAGAGTCGTAGTCAATATGCTATGACGAAGGTCTTAAGACAGCCTAAAACTCTGTTACCAGGCTGTTTAGCTCATAATTTACTTTCAGTCAATAGAAACTTATAATTAATTCCCTACATTTAGCCTAGCGGTACTCTCCACATGAACGCACGCTTATTTTTGTATTTGCAGAAAACTAGCGATAGTTAGATCACCAATAATGTTTTTGGTTATATTTTGGGAACGGAAAAGGTGTATGAATAAAATCCAGAAGTATTTCAAACGATTTTTTTACTAAAGGTACTGTAAATAACTCAGGTTTTCAAAACAGTGTGATAATTTATACAATGCTTATGTTAAACAAATATGTAGCTGCAGGCAAAAACGGACTTAGGTACTTCAACTGCATTTGAGTACACAGCAACTTGGTTGCAAACAATAACGTTTAGTTTTAGAAAACTATGCCACAACTAAAAGTAGGTAAAATCTATTTAACAATAGTATCGCACTAGACTAGTTGATGGTTTATTTACCATGGAATGTAACTATATCCCGATAGGTACTAAAATAAAGTAGATAAATTAAATGAACACTTGTAATTCCTTAACGAGATACTTACATGTAACGCAACAATCATGAGATCACACACAACAGACAACACTCTCGCAAGTGGAAACCACTAATAAATAATTCAATAAAACTACATTTATTTTGGTACTAAAGCTTACACAGTAAGTCCTATCCTAAACTTATAAGAAATGTGATTTATCGAGCATTACAATGATACATGCATTCTAATACTGCAGACGCATAAATCATAATCTCAACGATGGGAAATTTAATTAGGTAGCTAACCTTCTGTTACTAATAAAATTGAACACTTTATGCACAGCCTCGACCGTCGCGATAGCGACGTCGTCACTTAAATATTAATGACTTAAATAAACGGTCTTCGATGCGCTCTAAAACGAGTGATCTTTAAATACTGGTGGGTGTGTGGCGCAGGCGCTGCGCTAGTGCGCGCCGACGTGTCTCAGGTGAGGGTGGTCGGGCACGCTGGGAACCGTGCGGGGAACGAACTGCACGCGGAATGCCTCCGGGGAGATAGTGGCGCCGACCGTGCCTTCCAGCGACGGCAGGGCGTCGCCTGGCACCATCTGCACGTCAAACTGGTGCATGATACATGCAAAGAACATGAACATCTCCATTCTAGCCAACACGTCGCCCAGGCACATCCTTCTACCGACTCCGAACGGCATGAAGAACTCTGGTCGCCTGATCTTGCCGGTGTCGTCGATGAACCTGCTCGGGTTAAACTTGTTCGGTTGGTCCCATAGATTGGGGTCCATGTGCACGCAGTTGATGAGCGGTACGACTTGAGATCCCGCTGGGATTTTGTAGCCGTTTAGGTTGACATCCCTGTTCAAAAAAGAAAACTGTTTAGAACCTAAACAGAAAAGAAAGCTTATTCTGAATAACAATTTATCAAATAAAAGTTTGTGGAACTTACTTTGTAGGCGAATGTGTGGTAGCCAGTGGAACGATACTGGACATGCGCAGAGTTTCCAGAATTGTAGTCTCTGTGTATGAAAGATTGGGCATATCCTCGATTGTGGGCAAGCGGTCTCTACCGACCACTGAGTCTATTTCTTCCTGAACTCTCCTTTTAACGTGGGGATTTCTTAGCATGAACACCAGCATCCACATAAGAGATGATTTGATTGTTTCCATACCAGCTGAGAATAGATCTCCAAGGATTTGTTTTATTTGTAATTCTGTAAAAAACAAAAGTTTTAAAATAATTGTTGATAAAGCATTTTTTTTTTAATTTTAAATTAATATAGTCGGATGAGTTCCTGCTTTTATATATTAAACTTGTGCTTACCATGATCTCTGCCTTCGAAAAGTTCACCCGCCCTGCCTTCAAGCTTAGCCTTCTCGATCTCAATCAGATACACATCTATGAGGTCTCTGGCATTGTCCATGTCCAGAGTCTCACGGTGCTCGTCGATCAGTGTTTGGTAGAAAGCGAACATTTCTTCACGGTTCTTCGCCACTTTTTCTTGAGCCTGAGCTTTTCCCGGCAGATACTGCACAAAATATAATATGTTATACATTGTTGCAAACACATTTTGAAACATAAAAATGTATTATCTTGTATTTTTTGTTAATAAATGATTTAAATAGAAAAACACTTACATTGTATAGCGGAATATATTCTCCATAGTGTACTTCACCGAACAGCCTCATGCCTTCTTCAATTAGGTGGTTAAGGCGTTCGAATCTTGGGTCGCCATGGTAGAATCGTACGGACATGGTGATGCCGCAGATAACGTTGGACACGCCTAGCGCAAGTAGGGGGTTGGCGTCAATTGGAGCGCCCTCTGCCCGGTGGATGTTTGCAATCAAGTCGCGTACTTCATTCTAACCAAAAAATTATACAAATGAGTATTTTACGACACAAATCTATAAAAAAAGTACTTAATTCAATTTTGTTTAAGTGAAAATTTATAAAAAGTTAATTAATTGAAACCAACCTTAATCCTTCCTTCCATTACTTTCTTGCCGTTTCCCATGTAAGTCATGCCGAACTCGCGCAGTTTGTCATGCAAGAAGCGGCGCTGGCTTTTCCAGAGACGTCCCTCACTGTTGATGATGCCTGTACAGAGGGAGGTGGGTTAGCGAGGGCTCAAGTGGGCGGCGCACGCGCAACGGGAGGGCCTAGCGCGTGCCGCCCACATACACATGTGCATGCTTTCAATAAGATTATATTCAACCCTATTTACAGATTATGGCATAAAATGTAGTTACAATAAAATTTTGATTTTTTAGAAATTTTTGTTTTAATTACATTAAACTTATGAATAATATAACTTAAGAATTTTTAGTGAATTTATGCTAAATTATAAACTTACCGAGACCATCCAAAGTATGCATAAGAGGGGTGCTGGGGCGGCCAGTGAACTCTTCGCGGCGGAACGCCTCTCTGATGAGCTTGTAGTCACTGAGCACAATCGTGAGTTGATTCCCGAGTCTGGCGGAGAAGAGGGCGCCGTAGTTGCGAGCGAGTGCGAGGAAGGTCTTGTGTCTCACGCCCAAGAAGGGCAGGTACCCGACGACGGGAGGACCCCACGGCCCCGGCGGCAGCTTGCGCATCTCCCGCAGCAGCGCCATCAGCCGCGACACCGCCACCACGGTCCCCGCCATCACCACCAGCGGCAGAGATATTCGCGCGCCACAATAATTGTACACTTGCCATAGTCCCCACAACAGCCTCGAGTCTAATAGCATCGTAAACATATTTATTTTTTGATAATGTCTTTTAATATTGAACAAAACGTAACATGAGTACGCGAACGTAAATCGCAACAGTGCGATGCGGTGAACGATGATTGTAAGTATATCGCGTGCGAGCGACGTCTGCGCACTGGCGCGGCGCGGTTTGGCCTTGCGAATAAATACAGGCTGCTGGTCCAGCGCAGGGGTGGCGCACGCGCCGGCCCGGCCCACCGGCCACAACCTGCCGAGGAAAAGCGGTTTCCGTCGGCTGGCGCTACGCCGCGTAGCACATCCGTAGACCACGAGCATTTTCACATTTTTCACCTAAAATCCAAATATATCACTTTTACTTAGATTTATTTAAATTTAAAGTAGACATAATAAAAAAACTATTGAATTTTTTTTTTTTTTTATTTAAATGATATACATTTTATTGAAGCATTAGGGTAGATACCCATTTTTTAAAACGTCGGATCAACGTATTTAAGTTAAATAATATCGATACAACAATGTAGAGCAGTAGTGGTCAGAGAAAGTGGTAATACTTTACTGAGCACTTGAACACACTTCTCCGAGTCCCTTAAAACCTTTGAGTCAAACATTGCGATAAGACGTTCACTTGAAGAACATTTACAATACAATGAAGAGCCCTATTTATTTAATATTTATTTATATAATTCGACGTCAACAAAAAACTAAAGATTTATATTTCCTGAAACAATACTTTTCAAGATGAAACTTTTCCTGAAGTAATGTTTTTATTTCCAATAGTTAGTTACCATATCAATTTAAACGGAGAGGTTAGGTTAATTGCATGTCTGGATCTAATGCGATAAGTGTCTTTCTGGTTGACCTAAGATACTTGATATTGGTAGAGAGCGTTTCCACGGAGTGTCGTGATGAATTTTATTTCGTTTTAAATGTAACCATGGACGAAGTATGTAACATACAAAACCATTGAACAAAATACAAAACAACCTATGTATGATAGCGCTATAAAATATTTATACGGCATTAAAACAGTTCTTCGGTTACCAAACAATTGATTTTTATTTTACGTTCTTCTGGTTGTCAGAGTATGTCAAAGTTTTCAGACTGATCGCTCAGACACTAATGTACGTACACACAGTACAAAGTACGAATTATTTAGGAATAGAAATATTTTTATCTCGTAAGTACTTATTTTAAGTTGTTCTTTACTACCGCCACGCCTTGTGTTGTGAGAAATCGTCCGTAGGTATGCAAGCGTTGAATTTCGGCGAGGGGTGAGGGGAGAGGTCGCGCGGGGCGCATGCAGAAGATAAGATTATATATTGCGTAAGTTGCGCGAGGCAAGGTGACGGGTCAATGACTCGCGATTCTAGGCCTTGGACAAACGCGCACCGACCTCTAAACGACACTTTAATATCACTTTTACAATTGATTGGCTTTGTGGGTGGCCTATGAAACGATTGTGCGCAAGGTGGTTAAGAATCAGCATTTAGAACAGCCTTTTCAAAAAATGAATTCCCTATGTCAATCTCTTTAGTTAAAAAGCAAAGAAACTAAAAGCTTATCGCAAAATAAAAATATTAGTTTCAACTTATATTTACTGAAAGTTTTACTTACTACGTATACATTAGCTTACGTAACATACTCGTATTTTATAAATAACAATATACAATTTTTTTTCTATAAGTTTGATCTAATCTAAAATACTACTTTGTAAAGATGAAGTCACAATGAATGTTCCTACGCATCGCATTACATGCTTACATTTATTTATTCTACTTCGCATGTTGGGCCATTGTCCGACCTTACCTTCATGGGGCCGTGTCTATGCTCTACCTTGGCATGTAAATACTCGTAACTATGAGAAGGAAAACTAATAGAAAATATATAAAATAACTAGCTGCGCCCCGCAGTGTTACCTGTAGTACATAGTTCCCGTTCCCGTCGGAATACCGGAGTCAAAGATAGTATGTGTTAATCCAGAATATAAGCTAGTATGTGTTAATCCAGAATATAAGCTATCCTTGGAAAAAAATTTCATTCAAATTTGTTTTAAAGTTTGCCCGTGAAAGAGTAACAAACATTTATCCATCCACACATCCATAGTTTAGAGTAGTATCGTAAATCTTTTCCATCCAAAGGTTGCCTGGAAGAGATCGCTGTTAGCGATAAGGCCGCCCATTGTACATTTTTAACTTGGTTTCAAATATTTTATTTGTTATTTTAATTTAAGGTGTACAATAAAGAATTTTCATTTTATTTCATTTCATAGTCACAAACTTTCGCACTTATTATATTAGTAGAATGGTGTACTATATTTCATTCAGCGCGCCATCTTGGGAAACTTGTGAATTTTCCGCAATTAATTAATATCAGAGCGGAATATTTCAATGTTTTGAAGAATTACTTAATTTTCCGTTTGAGCTCAATAATGCGTTTGCAAACATCAAAACAGGATAATGTTGTTGTATTATTTTTCTAAAAAAAACTAATATTACCAATCAAATATGCAGGTATAAAATGAGAGAATAATTCAATGACTTTATGTTTAAAAAATACATACGCGTATTAATAAAATAAAAGACATAAAAATTGATTTATACAAAACAACATATTTGTAAGGGTCACCTTTATCGCATTAGAATGTGAATGCTTAGAAAATATATACTTCTAAATATAGATATCTCGTCACGAACAGGAAAATTATACACTGCATTCTGCATAGAGTGGTCAAGAGATATTGAAATTAAGTTTGTTTACTAAAATCATCTCAATCACTATTATTATATCGCGTAGTTTAAATAACTGTGTTTTACACTGAGATTAATGATTCTCTTGCAAGAAATTACTGGTTCAAGCCAATTTAGTAATTGATTGAAAATACCGACTAGGAACTTAAACCACCGGTGTTTAATTAAAGATACTTAAATTACTACTTTACTACGGTAGACCAGTTTCATATTTCATACGTGAAAGTTTTTAAATAAATATCTAAGTACTAATAATTTTTGGGTTCTCATCTGGTAATATGTGTCATTTTTTTAAATTAGGTGGGTAGGTACTTATCTGTCTCAATGACAACACAGAATAAATCTAATTTTACCTTGCAAGCAATGCTACAGGGGCGTAGCCAAAATAGCTTTTCGAAAGTTTTGTTTCTCGAGTACCTATTTAAAATACAGTTTTACCTCCCAGTAAAATCACTGAACAAACTGCTTCTGTACCTGATTTCAGGTAGTAAAATTATCATTTTATTTGTAAATTGATTATATTTCGTCGTAAAATGAGTAAGGAACTCTCTCATTCATTAGCATGGTAGTTTTATTTGATTGCATTGCTTTCAGTTGCTATATAAGTACACGCTACATAATGTAAACGCCGCTCAGCGCACTGGGCCGAAAGATCAATGACCGTCCCTTTATCATAAGCCCCGATTTACAGAGCCACGCAGCACCAGTTTATCACCTTTTAACGTTTCCTATCAATATTACATTGTTAGATTAGGTATTAGATTTTGAAACAATGTAACCACATTTGTCTTACTAAGATCTTGAGCTATTCAAAGTCTATTTTGGAAAACATAGAATAGCTGAAATCGATTCTAATTTCTTGGTTCAGTTGACTGTAAATTATTCTGTCTTTCTATTCCGAATTCAAATGTACGATCAATATTTGAATACATAATATATTTTTATTTTCTACTGTTAAGGTTCTGATTAGGTACATACAAGGCAAGCTCTACAGTATCTAGTGAAATATTATAGTTTTAATTTAGTATTATATGAAACCAACAATTTTTAATTAATACTTTTCATACAAACGTAAATGTTATCAAAATAATGTTAAAAAACATAAATTTGTTGGTTTGTTCATGTACCGGTCTCTGTACACTGCTTAGATACTATCAGGTTGGATTACAAAACAATGCAAGTGTTATGCAATTTATTTTGTCTATGTAGGCATGTTCGTTACCGTTGTCAGATGTTTTAATGGTTCAACAAGCGAGTTTTTAGACAGTTAATTTTTTATTCTTACCCTATTACACGAGCAATTGTGCCATGTCATAAGTTGATGAATTTAAGTGGTTCTGAGATATTGTTTAATTATAAATTGTACCGCGTAAGACGTCATCATACTTTAAAAGCACATACGGCGTATTTTGCGGTGCGTCTATCGATACAAATAAACATCGCGATACTTATTCGCACTGAACTTCAGGTAATTGGCAAGCTTTGACCCAAGAACATAATTACACGATCCAAGCGTTTGTAAAACGAGCTGTGTTCTATTGGCGCGCCATAGAAAAACGCGCAGTAAAGTAACCTTGTTAAAAAACGTAGTGGTGCATAAGCTCTGAGTCGTGACGTTTATTTAGGAACTAGCCGACCCGACTTCGTACCGGCTCAGTTTTGCATTTATCTGTAGATATACTTATATTTTTGGGTCAGAAACTCTCTCGTACTTCAGAAAACTAAAAAGTTCAAATCTGATAAAGGAAATATAAAAAAAATATATACGAAAAATCTTCTTAGATCTTCACATCTTCACTAAATGATTAATGCAGCGTCAATCAAGAGATACTATGCCTAGGTACATTCAACTGGACTCTATAGAAACTAAGATTAGAACCTACGACTTTAGGATCGAAAGTCAAAGAACATCCCACTCAGGCTAAACGGCTCTGACTTGCATTATATTATGAAGAGATTTATACTCCGATAGCAATTAATTCATTAGACTTGTAACAACTTATGTAATCTTATCGAACTCCTTAGAAATAGTCGTAGGCTAAATACAACATAAACAAGAGGTTATTGAATCCAGTTGAATTGATAATGAATAACCTTGACGTTATATGATGATACGATAGTGATGATGATATTATTTAACATAAACAAGTTTATCATAGGAATATACCGTCAAGTGCGAGTTATTTTACTTTATTTTATTGAAGGAATTTTAATCTATTATATTACGTATATAGACACGGGCATGTTTTACTATTATTTTATTTAAGGCCTTTAAAGCTTCATTAGGCAACATCTGTTAATTACAATGTTTATTAACAAATATTTTCTTGGAAATGGCAACCGTTCTCCGACGACCGATTCACCGCTGGACTATTTGCCGACAGAACTATTACCATTGGACGGTTCACAGACAAGACGATTTGAATACTCATGAAACATGTGAGCTTACAAAAATGTAATCTACTAATATTTTTTTAATACTACAACCTTACTAAGTACAACGATATTTCGATATTAGGCACCATACCTAATTTAGTTGTATTATCTTGCTATCCTTAAGTGTATAATAATTCCTATTTCATGAATAAAAATGACATTATTCATAATCAATGCTGTGAGCCAATCAAAATTAGGAATTTAAAAAAAAAACGCCACTAACTAATGTAGATTATGTTAAGTGACAAATACCGTTTTACATTGACCTAAATTATAATTATCATTTAAGTCATATTATCTTACTTCCTATTTAAGAAATATTTATTTAATGTTAGTTAGGAATTAAATTAAGCGATGTGTGTGTAAAATCAATAACAAAATTCATAGCATCCTCATTGGCTTCAACAATAAAACATGAAAATAACGCGTTTATGTCTTTTGTATTGATAACTGAGAAAATTGTGTTTTCTAACTGGTAGAGCAATATCAAAAATATCACACTAACATTATAAAGGTGTGTCAATACTTTTTTCATTTAAATTGAATTTATTCAAGAACATAAAGATGTATTCACGTTTCAATGCGATCTTCTTTTATGCAGAACCTTTAATTATTTTTCAACTTCTTCCTTTCGTACATTACTATGAGTTTTTTTGTGTTTCAACAACTTTTGGCGTCTACGCCATATTACATTTATTTCTTTATTAACAAACAAAAACCCATTTAAAACAAATCTAGCTTTTGCTACTAAAACTATATGATATTTTGAAATGCCGCAGGTACTTGCTTTTTTAACAGAACACGTTCTTCTTTATAATTCTTTTCGGCACCTTAGCCAATCTTCCAATAACAACTCAACTTGTATACCAAATAATCAATTATTAATATCCATGTATTTTTTAATGAGATTCTTCCCTAAGTTACTCATACAGAATGTGACAACTTCAAAATACTTGAGCGATGTATGGTTTTCATCATTTACTTGCTTGACATTAATTTGAACAAAAAATTCGGTTAGCCCTTATAAAAATAATTTAAATTAATTTGTACATTATGAATTTTAATAAATTATAGGTAAGTGAACTTGATAACTTTACAGCCGACTGGGAGACTTTAGCACAAAATGCTACGTCTGGAAGCAATGGGGGGAGGCCTTTGCCCAGCAGTGGGACACGAACGGCTGAATATAATAATATAATAATAATAGGTAGGTAAGTGAAAGATCTGGGTATAACGAAATACAATTACATGAAATATTTGTGGGAGAGGAGAGTGTGGATTTCTGTTGAGTGTCGTTGAGATCTTGATTTTGTTCTATATGGTTAAATGAAGTTAAGTTGAAGTGTCGATTAGAAATCTTGGTCAATTCTATGTCTAAATTCTCTACACTTTACACTCATTGTTATAAGTGACCTTCGATATCACTTTGATGTAATAACATTGTACTCATCTCTTACACATGTCGCTAAACGCCGATTAGGCAATAGCAAAAGTGAAATTACTCAAAAAATGGTGAGTGCCCTACTTAAGAGAAAATGTAGTACTCTTTCTACGTGATCTCGATTACGATTATTATGTTTCGTCATCATTTCTTTGTGGGCGCCGCAAACTTGAGAAAGTCATAACAAACGTACGAGTTGTAAAGGAGAATGGGGTTTTTTAACTGCAGTTATTGCTCAATTTGGTAATAAGAATTTATTATTGAAAAGTGAGACATCGAATACAAAAATCACAATTGTTACGAAACAGATTACGTAGGATTCGCAGATAATTAACTCGCAAAATGACAAGTGAAATCTACCTACATGAAAACATTTTTGAATTTTTTTTAAGTACATGTAACTTTAAAAAAATGCACCATAAATAATATAAATGCTTAGGAAATGAATAATAGTACCTTTTTAGGTAGTATATAGATTCCTATCTTCTACATCATGTACTACATCATACTCCAACAGAAGTCAAAGTCAAAAACAATTAGGCCCAATGACGTATTGATTTAGAGATATAAAAAACTAGGTGACTACTGTTGCTTGCTACGCAATCAATAGATACATATGGAAACATTTGCTTAGAAACAGCTAGCTGGCTAACTTAAAACAAATAGAATTTAATCACTATTAAATTATGATAGTGATCAATTTATCCCAATCTCCTCTCAGGAGCTAGAAGACACAACTTAAGCGTTTTAAACATATTAATATCCAATAAACAATTTTAACTAATGCAATGACTAACAACGTTTTAATTATTGTTGTTAGGCGGTTTTGAGAAACGTACTTGTATCAAAGGGCAACTTTGAATCATAGTTTGTGCCTTTATGTACCTAAAGTTCATTCTTGCTATGATTATTTTTAGAAGATAAATACTACAATATTCCTGCGACAAAATATAAAGTCAAAATTAATTATTATAAATTTTAAGAGATGATATCGATGAGTGACCTTTCTCACCACTGAGGCAATATAGGTATAACTTAAAATAGGTACCGAAAAAATTCCGCTGATACAAGATCAATACGTCAATCGATTTAAAGTTTGTTTTACAATTACACTCCAACTGTCTACCCGTTTTTAATTAAACTTAGAATATTAATATTTAAATAATTATAGACTTTTAAATATTACTTGCTATTTATAACCAAAATACTCGTGTCATCGTTAATTTTTTGTAAGAAGATAATTTTTAATCTAACTGTCCATGACACAAAGATTGCAATGGTCTAAAGATTTGATGATTAACCAATGTTAATAAAAGAAATAACATTTATCGGCGACCTTGAGCGAGTAAAAAGTAGGTGACACCAATTTGCAATACCTATTTAATTGACAGGATGATAACGGAAGATAACCACAAGCCCTACGGCACTCAATCTCGTCGCAAATGTCTATAAATTTTAATAAAAAGTAAGCCTGGTATATATCATCTATAAAAGTAATAACTGCTAATATAAATAAATAGATATCTTTGGGCATTTCACACAGCGTCATGGTGATCAGATTGCTGATACAAGTACCTACCTATGTATATATCTACTTAGGATATAGTACTCGTATGTATTCACTTAAAAAATAATAAGTAAAAAATGTATGGACAAACATATAAAATATTTTATATATTGATACAGAAACGGCTAGGGGGCCATCTGCAAATTAAAAAACGAAATTTCGGCATAACACCGCAGGTCGGCTTTTCTTGGTGAAAAATGAATACTGAAGATTAACCGATATGCGATGATTGTAACTGCGAATCTGAACTGTGCGATGAATGCATCGTTTTCGTTTTGTAGAGTAAAAGGCCAGACCCGATTTTTTTTTAATATTTTAATTACCTATAATAGAATTCAGAGTTCCTTTTCATTAATTCAGTTTTTAAAATACATAGATGTGAAATGAAATGTATCGAATAAAAATATGCACTTACTTTTCAAATAATTTGATTAAATTCGGTGAATAAACTTGCTCTATTGCATCACTTTCAGAAAAGTGTATATTTATTTATCCTGAACACTTTGTAATACGAGTATAACGAAAATAACAACATGACTACACTACACCGTCATTTGTTTTTATGTAATGGAAATTTAAACTTTGATAAAAACTACTATCTCGACTGACGGAACTTTTCTGTGACGCTTCGAATCAAACGGAATTTTTAACGTACTACTTAGGGTCGGTACTAAGTTAAAACTATTCCGTTATTGTACAATTTATCTTGAAAAAAACAATATACTTATATCAAATATTTTGGGCATTGACGACCTCTGTAGCGCAGTGAGTGAAAACATCTTAGGCAAGGAGGTTAGACCTTAATAAGTATATATTAGGTATTAGATTCAACGAACTTACCTTAAGTGAAGTTCTATCATAATACCTCTTAATTTATTATTATTATTGTTACCTACTTGAGACGCAGAAGACTACGTGATCGATCCTGACCGCGGGACACTTTTTGTTTTCTATGTTAAACTTGTAGGTAAGTATGTAGGTATTAAAAAAACATTAATAATAAATACAAAGTAACTTGATATTTTTTTGTCATACTAACTCTATTTGTTCACTTTTTTCGTAGTAGAAGTATTAGTTTTTCTCAGTAGAATTGTATCTACTATCACTTACAAATAATAAAATCAATGAGCTAAACAATAATATTTTAAACAAATGTGACAAAACTTGTTAGTTTTGTTTATATTATAATAATTAGGTACACTTAATAGAATAAGATTGTTGACATCACAAGATATTTTTTTAAGATTATTTTTATATCATTGGTATATACTAAAACTTATCTTAACTTTGTAAAATGTAATTATGTTGTATAAAGCATTATCGTGTTTTAGTTATACAACTAAATTTGTTTTAATTTAATGTGTTCATAAATAAAACGTACACGAGACAACTTGATATAAGGTGTCTTAGGGTAAGATCGGACAAGGGGTAAGTCCGTACAAGTCGCATAACTACTTAATTTGGCGATATTTTACAATTATGGCAACATTGCCTTTTGTGCCATTTTGTTATGCACCCCCCTACATCCTGCGACTGACGCTAGGCCCAGCCGAACGCGAGTAATGATCGTTCTAGCAAAAGATGGGAAAAAAATTAAAAAGGAGACGATCCGATCTTTCACTTCAAACTTTAAACAAGCAATTTGGTAAGTAGTTTTCATGATTTTTAAAGTTTCGCGGCTTCATTATGAGTGTAGTTAAATTTATTGATTAATATTATACATTCACGTCTAAGACGTTTGTAAACAGAGATCCGATCTTTAGCCTCGGAAATTTCAATAGGTGAAGTTCGGACTATGATCATCCGGTCATTTTTTCGGTTTCATTTCCCAGTGAATTATTTAATGTATTTGCAAATTCTTATGTTAGTTGATCAACTTGTTCATTTTCTTACCATTTTTTACTAATTTTAATTGGCTAACTAGTTAAAAAGTCAGAGTTTCAGACATGCAGGGGTAAGATCGGCATAGAGGCTGGTTTTATTAGATAGTCCGGTCTTACTCTCACACGGTTCGATCTTTCCCTGGCGATTTTGAAAAATTATGCTCTTTTCTATCATTCATAAAACATCGACCGTTGGGTTTATCTAAAAACTAAATATAAGAAATGAAACCTCTGTATTTTTGCATTTGTTGACACCCTATTGCGTTAGGAAAGAATAACCAGAGGCGATACAAAAAAATATTTTCAAACACTCGATTGGTTTTCTGAAAACTAGTCCGATCTTACCCTAAGACACCTTAATTATTTTTTACATGATTTATGTAACCACGAAAAACATTATACAATGTTTATTCATAGAGCGTCACTCACAAGGAATTATGATTAATCTATCAAACTGTCAAACCCCGTATTCAGGGATAAAAATAAAAGTAGGTATTAAACTAAGTTAAATCAGCTCACACATAGCAATCGAGCCGCCGCCGCCGCCGCCGGCGCCGTTTAAAGCCGCGTTAGACTTTATAAGCACGTAAATTATTATTGTGTCTCTTCTACATTATATTGACTGTGCCTACATAATACTAAAATTGTACTGACTTGACCTGATGACTAAAACCTCCGTCACCAGAGTTACCAGTTTCGTTTTCATACAAACTTAATTTTTAGTTTGAAGTTATTGATAAAAAATTATAGTCAAATAAAACTATATCACTCTCTTTCTATGCCACTTAGGTACTATTACTTAAAGTCACAGGTTTTCAAACCTGTGAGAGTGGATTAGGTATGTATGGGATATGTTTAGAATGTAATTTGCTTTGTCACAGTTCGCAAAGTATAGTAATAGTCTCACAAGTTTCGCATGACTATACGTGGAAGCAACATATCGAGCTGGGTCCATTTCGGGCCGTGACGAAATTGTAATGTCTTCCTGGGATTGACATACGACGGAACCCGAAACGTAACTCGTGTTACATGTAATGTATTGCCTTATGCAAGTTACGATGCTTATTGCTTCTTCATTCAAAAGCATATAATAACATTTCTTACTTTCAGCCAAAATAAACATTCCGGCGTCGGTTACGTAGGCTACCAGTCTCATTAATTACACACGTTTTATCTGTTTGTTTCTTTCGCCCGCGGTGTTTACCCAATCTGGCGATAATATCACTATTACAATTCATAATAATTGCGTAATCAAAGTTGTAAAATAACTATGAATGTGATGAAACTGTGAGAAAGGCTAAGCGATAGGAGCTCGGTACCGCTCGGAGCGGAAGGCGAAGCATTGTGCGCGAAAGGGCAAGGATGTCAGCCGGGCTCGCATGCAGCTGCCCGGCTGCAGGCTGTTCCAAGAGTTTCCAAATCTACGTGAATGGCCGGGGTTATCGACCCCTTTAGAGCGAAGTGAACGCGGCGCAGGCGCAACCAATCGATAAACTCTTGCGTAAGCGACTTGAACGCCCTCCTAAGGGATTTACTTTAAGGAACTCTTGTCAAGAAGTAGATTATGCTCAGTATATAAATAAGCGAACTCAGTGTTATAATTACAGCGGGCCACTTACTTCCCTAAAAGCTATTACGCCACCAAACTTATCACACCTTAAAACGAGATATTCTGAATGCATTTGCTGGTTTTGCTACTTTAGATAGTTTTATGTTTTCCGCGTTGGCTACGTCCAGTTCCAGGTGAATGTGATAATGTGAATTACTTTTGTTTCTAAAAAAGGTAGAGAACTGTTAACAATAATAAATTAAACTGTCAGTACCAGCACTTGTTTGCGTAGGCTCTTAATCTAAGTAGGTAATCTGTTCATTGATCTCTGGTTAGATTCCTAACCCGTTGATTTATTACCCTACACACGGCCTGTGACGTCATTCCGCAAAACTATCAACGACGCACTTCGTAGGTCAACTGATAACCTACTTCTTGATTCCTACTGCGTTGCAAAAATTAGGATTATTATCCTAAATGCTTTGTCTAGCTTTAAGGTTCATTATGAATCATAAATATAACAATATTACAATATTTTAGAATGGAAGAACAAGTTTATTAAACAAGTAGGTACTTTAGGGCTTTCGTAATTTCAGCACGATAAAGTCATTGTGAAAAATAATGAAATATTTATACTATAACGACATCAATCATAATATAAGGTATCAATATATCGTAAATATAAGTTACCTTACGCATAAAATAAAGTTTGACAGTCACCTTGTTGATAGTTATGATAAATCAATCGCATGGTAGGTACCAACACTTATCGGTCGTAGTATTTGTAATTAGTTTAAAAAGTAGGTTAATGGCGTACTCGTATATTTGCTATAATCTTGGCTGATTCCGTTCTTGAGGAGGTTGTTCTATTTGAAGATGATCGCTTCACAGATTAATTTCGCATCGAGATATCCATATTTGTAACTAGTTCCAATTGTACTTGAACCAATACCTAAATATATAAAAGAGTACAAAACTACCTAATTTTAAACACATCCATGTAGTAGTTATAAAAGAAACCTATAAATTATCAAAAACGCAAAACTTAGATTACCCGTCACAGCCAACAATTTATACCAGTGTTTATTTATAGAGCAATTATGTAATTGGCGAAGTAGTTTTATAACTAATTATTAATTAATTGGTGGGTGCATCACGTGGACTTACATTGTTTCAACCCAAAATGGTCGTGTTAAGTCAAAGTCAAATATTAAAATCATAAATTTCTACATTTATCAGAATATTTTTCTGATATCGCCCGACAAGCACTGCAACTTTGTTAACCTTCCGAACGTCATTTGGAAGTACCTGATAACACAAGGTGACATAAAATTTGGCAATATCACGTACACACTGAGCTCTTTGGCTGAAATAAATTATGCAAACGTACTACTCGGTGTCCACTGTGTAATGGCAGTTAAGTTAAGTCATTTTTATGAGAATTTTCCGATCAAAAATTACAGCCACCAATTACCTCACTCACGTCAGTTTTCAAATATAAAAAAACAGTAAAAATCGTTACTTCCTTGCAGGAACTGATATAAAAAAAATTCGGATGGTGTGATGCCTTTGTGCTTATAGCATCCGAAGACAATGAGGCGCCAAATCGCTTAATGTTGAAAAAGTATCAAAAACCCTCTATGGTGTTACCTGCAGTGAATGGCCCCGGTTCTCTTGAGAATAGCGGGAACAAATCTAGCATAATTATGTGCTAAACCGGACACTGACCAGGATTAAAAATATCCTAGTACTAAATTTCATTCGATTTGAATTTTATGTTTCTATGAAAAATTTAAGCACGTGTGGTTTGAGCGTGAAAAAGTAACAAAGATACATCCATCCATAGTTACAAACCTTCGCATTTGTAATATTAGTAGGATAGGGTATTAGTAGGAAGTTGCGAACTGTTACCTTCCTATTTCAACTAACTAACCTTTATTAACACTGATATTAAAGGTACCTAACTGATACTTTACTACTTTGCATCGAGTAATAGGTATCGATCCGACAGGATATGAATCAACAATCGTGGGTTTATTTTACGCCATCCTATGGATTTCGGTTCAGCTGTAACTTTACAACTCATGCGTCATTCATAGTCTAATGTAGAGTTTATTGACATTATGAGTAATGTAATACCTACCTATCAGGTACTACCTAATTTTCTACTAGAACCAAAAAACAAAATACGTAGGGAAGATAATTGAAAATTACCTATATGAGATATTTGATTGTTTATTCTTATTAAAAACATGTTTTGATTGTGAAAAACAATACCTACAATACGAAACAATACCTAAATTTGCTTAGAAACTGAGGCCTTTTTTATTTTTGTATCAGAATTTGATTTTCACTATTTCTTGTTATTATGAAGGACGAAGGTCAAAGATATACACGATGTGTTTAGAAAGATTTTACTAAAATTGCAGTTTTTATTTTAATATGATTTAAGTTTTCCGAAATGCTAAATCCATTGAAGACATGGCTGAGTTACTAATCGATGACTAGCTAGAACATCAGAGAATTCAATGTCAAGAGTTAATACTGAAAGGATTATCTGAAGAAGTAACCATTACCTTTAGGTACCTTTATTTGTAAAATATACTTATGTAATGCTTTTTTATCGTAATTCCAGGTTAGCAGTCAGCACTTGTTTACGCCCAGTTCATTAAACTTGTAATATTAGAATCCATTCATAAATTCGCATCATATTTCCCATGCGACATCGAAAAAGTTTGTTGACAATAACAATGTATGAAATTTATTCAATAAAGCATAACCTATACTTAGGGAAGTACCTTTCGTAGTTAGTTACGTGCTATGAATCTTGTAGTGTAATAGCATAGAATTGGCATCTCGTGAAGATCTTATCAGCTTATAGAAACAGAACTCCCACGTATTATCGATTCCTTACAAACACCAAGTCAACTGCAATTATTGTGAAAGTAGAAGAATGAAATTTGAGCGCTTATATATTTCGGAGAGCTCGTTAAATTGTCGATTTCAGCATCAAGTCTACCGTACTGTCAGAAAACTGAAACGCTACGTAATGTAAGTGGTGCTTAACCATGTCTGATTGTCTATAATACTAATCTGACAGGTAAGAGCATCGCAAATGTTTAATATACTTCAAAATATTAGCCACATACAATCGTTACCTCTGTGTAAATGTGTTTCACTTCTGCATATTATTTTTTCTGAGGCGGAGTGAGACACGGATGCAGATTGCAACTACGCAGCGGCTAGTCTTGATCGGGAAGTGCAATAAATTCAATTCAGGTAGCAAGTGGTTATCTATTTATCTATTCCTTGTATATCCACAATTGCTTCTAACGACCGCTATTGAGGTCGGCCAGTTCACGGCCACTTCATAGGAACACGATCTTGTTTGAACACAGACTTACTAGGTTATTCCCGCGGTCACAACTGCATAATGCTATACAAAAAAGAGAAATAGGATCACAGATATTTCCCTTAGACATATGAATGAATGAAAATACTTTATTGCCCACTTACAGAAAGGAACTTACGAACTACAAATCCTACATATCATCGCATCAATCATAATATAGGTTTAAAGAACTTTATTCTCATAAAACACAATGGTTCACTTATAATGAGATACAATGAATTAATCTAAATAAGGTTTAAAACAGCCTCTGGTATATCATCATTATCAATCCTACATGCTATATACATATACTCGTACCTCTGATTATCTGATTATCTCATTATCCTGATTATCTCAAATTTGCCATTCTTTAATTAGTTTTTTCATACGACTGAAAATATATATTATGTGGAAAAGTTACGGCATTTGTAAACAGCAGCGAATTTGGGATTCTGGATTCTTTTGGATTTCTCGTGTAGTTAGAAAGTTGTGATCAAAAGAAAATGTCGTTATTTTCTAGAAAAAACAATATAAAACAAATTGATACCTACTACAGACATTTCCAAACAAAATCATATAAATAGGTACTTGTAAATTTTAATTTGTCTCGAACGTCAATTCTTATTCTCATTATGTTAATATTGTAGTATTCTTACTATTCACGGTCGTTTGAAAAATAACTAAATATAAGATGTGGGAATGAGGATGACGTCACTCATGTAATGTCATATACATCCAGGTGAGCAGGTGGGCGTTCAAGCTCTGACGCATTTAAGAGCTCGTTTATTCTTAATAAACAGAGAAGATAAATAATATTCCATAGTTTACAAACACATATTATGTTTTTGTACAATTTTACTACTAAATCATTATAGCGATTGTATAATCTGCAATTTCGGTCTGATAAATAAATTATAGACTTTGGTAATGTAAATCAACACTGTTTTATACGATATGAATTAACAATGACATTTAAGGTGATTATATGCGTCAAACTAGCGCCACCGCGTATTTTATCTTAAATTGAACATAGGAATTTAAAAAATATTATTTAGTTTGCGATAGATATTATTTATCTGCTTTTTTTAAATTCTGTGTTATAAATAGTTTTATTAAGTGTACTTAAAGAAGAGTACTAAACGAAAAAAGAGTTTGGTGCCCAAATGTGCAAATTCGCTACACTATAATTTATGTATTCCCGCGACCACAGTTGGTGTAATCCGGTCGAAACGTCGGGCTTGCGATAAATACCCGTGTGCTTGTATGTTTTATATTAGTACTTGTTTATCCTCACATAAACACTATGCTATTGATTATTACTAATTATAATTATTGTCAATACTTCTACAGAAGTAAATAAAACCCTGGCGAGATAAAATATGAACTAAATAGTTATTGCTTTTCAGAAAATAGACATTTACAAGAACTTTTTTTATGTTACTACATTAATGAGCGTAGGTACATGTGAATTCCCTGATAATGACAATATTTAATTCCCAATGCGTCATTTAACGCGCAATAAACGCACAGGTATACACTGCATGTACTATGTACCCATGTCGACTGCGAAATACCACTTCAAATAACTTTATGTACCTTAGCTCACAGAAGTGATCTTCATTTGTTATTCTTAAAAACAACCTTGGTTTTTCACGTTACATCATTCTAGTACAAAAACTTTAGAGTAGCATCATTGAATAATATTTTTGTCAAACGATCATGGTCGGTGCATGAACCCGGTAGATCGTAAACACCACGGCGGAACTGAGTGATTTCTGAGTTACGTAACCGACATAGCAAGGTCTTCAAATCAATGACAATGACACTATACTATGTATATTTTCTGAACAATAATTGAGACATAACTTGGAATGTTAGAAAATTCCGGGATAGTCATGTCAGAAATGTTTCGTGATGAAGTGAAGTCTCGGAAAGTTTCAAAACGTGCTCCGTTTTGAAACTTGAAATACCGTGAAAAAACTCGGAAACTAAAAAAAATGTCTACCGCTTCTGGGATACAGTCGTCATTCTTTTTTAGTTTACTTAGCCGATTTCAAAAATTATTTCACCAATGTGTATATTTCCCGGTAGTTTCATTAGTACACCCGTGCAAAGCCGGGACGTGGTGCTCAAATAAAGTCGAAGAGAAATGAGCAACGTTATCCTTCGTATTACTTGAATGCAGTATATAAACCTACTTGAATATTACATTGTTTAAAAGGTGTTATTATCTCCGTCCAAACTGCAAAAACTTAGTCATCAATACAATACTGAGATAGTCACAAATAGCGCAGGGCAAAGTTGCTAAAGGTGTAGTGAATCATTGCAAAGAAGAAAAACAATGGAAAGACACAAATTAAGTATAAATGCAAAAAGGCAAGCTTTTTACACTATTTAAACTGATTTGTATGTATATATACTGTCATTAGTATGAATTAGATTCCCTTAATTTTGACTTACACACATCAATAATTTTAATGCATTCTGATAAACCCAAGATCATTCAGATTCAAACAAGTTAAAATTAAGAATGATAACCGGAGATGTTTGTGTAGTTTGGCAGCATACAAAATATTTTTAATAATTGGGTGCAACATCCGATAACCTACTCCTACTTACGTACTATAATTTTGAAGTTATCTTAAAAGTTTTGAATAGGTAAGTAATTCAAATTTATTACAAAACTACAAAATTTTCATTTAAATATTTGATTCTCATTGTTCGTGATAACAGCAAACAAAATAAAACTATACCTATAGGTAGAAATACCTAGCCTTTGCAATATTTTTATTGCGATTACTAGGTACTTAGGGTTTAAGTACAGTAAAATTATATTAACACAACGGAAAATTACTCACGTAAAACTTTGTTAATTTAGGTTTGTAAGTGAAATAGTTGTAAAATTATTTAATTTAAACATATTTTATTTCTTTAAATAGATGTAGTGAACTGGCCATGTTCCATTTTTGGATCAAAGTATTTCTAATACGCAGTGACTTCTAAATCAAATATCTACACTGTCCAGGTTTGTCTAGGTTTGTTTTCAGGCAAAGCTCGATCATCCAGGCTCTTGGCTTATTAATTGAGTAAACAGCGGTTTGCTTCACAACGATCAGAATAAGTTGAAGGTATTTTTGGCAAAGAAAAAGATGGGTAATTCAATCAACCTTGGAGTTTGCGTACCTTGGGCTCCGTTGCGCAACAATCCTGCCAGGTCAAGGGTGGAAGGCGCACTTATTTTTGGCAATACATTAAAACCTACTCGCATACTTGCTATGCAAATAACCACTTTTGAAATGTGAGAGGCATTTATTTGTCGCGTAATGAGCGAACATCACGGATCATTTTTCCTTGGACCATTTTGCGAGTTTTATTTATTTTGTAGGTCTTTAAAAACAACAAACTTAATTGAAATTACTATAACTTTTGAAACCAGTTATATGTTATTACGCACAACGTGATCCATGTTGTTAAAGGCTACGCAGACACGTTTAAGTACATATGAACTCTACGCACTAAACAGTTTCGTTGGTCAAATTAATTTAAATCTACTATTGCTTATTCAACTATGGAAAAACGTGATGGAATCGAATATATTATGTTAATTTTTATTAACAAACATAAAATGGTATGGACCAGAAGCGATATTGTATTGCTTCTCAAAAGCAATAATTAAATACCACACGGAAAGTCAATCTCATGTTGTCTATAACACAATTCTCAGAACGTCCAGACATTATTCGATAAGCGGACACCTGTATGGTGTCACACGATCGTAAATTAAAGATGTTTTCAATAGAAACTAGTCGTAAAAAGTCAATTAATAATTATTCGCAATGAATGTAGACAATTTATTGGTCACGCTCGGTATAAAGAATGTATCCGAGGCGCCGAAGTATTTTTTTGCGAGCTTTCTGAGCAACGACCTTGACCCGTCTGATCTGCCAAACCCGTCGTTATAATAAAAAGTAAAAGCTTTTGCCAATAATTTCAGCCTTACCCAGTACCTCATAGCAACTAAATGACTGTGTTAGCAACTAATGTGTATTTTAATATTGTGTACCTACCTACATTTACTGTTTCATGAATAAATTATTTGTATTGTATATTTGTATTATTTGTATTGTAATGAAGTTGTAACATTGCGTCACATAAATTACTTTCGCTGTGATCCTTACAAACTCTATTACGCTTTGGGAGTAAGCCTTTATATTAATAAGCCTTAATAAGCCTTTTTTTTATTTTTCTTGGACAAACTAACTAAGTTGTCACGGTTTCTGAGTATTTTATTCTTAAAACAACAAAAAACTTGATCACCAATTTAAATTATGAATTCTATTGAATGTCGTCATCATTGTAATTCAATAAACTATTAAGAGACACGGACCGGCGTTCGAGAGGTTACTTTGGGTTCTTGCCATTTAAAGTAGGTATTCAATATGATCATTAAATTCCTGAGGCAAAATGACCAAACAATATAGAGACATTGACAAGGTTTCTTTATACTTATGTATAAAGTGGTTGATATGGAATCAAATAGTGTTGGTACCGAATTACTAACAAATGATGAAAAGCATAAGGTTCTTGAGAGATGTAAAATGCAATCGATAAAAGTACACAGATGTATAATACCGAAATGAGCTTCATTTATTTGTTTTCGCTCTCCTTGCCGTGACAAATATCCCATTATACCAAAGCTATTTATTATCCCGGAGGACTAGAGACTAGAGACTGATCCGAGAAAAACAAACAAATAAAAGTATAAGAAGTGGTGTTTGCGACAGATAGAAATGGCACAGTCCTTTGTCTCCGTCCAGCTAGATGCTACGAAGTTAGAAAATAACTAAATAAATAAGGAAAAGTGAGTTTGTAATACCGAAAGTATTTTTGTAAGAAGATCTACAAAAATGTTACCTACATTTTTGTAGATCACCATAATTATAAAATTTATTACATTAATGGGTTAAACTTCCTTGTTTTTAACAAGGTTATGAATACTAATTTTGTTATGTAATGTTTTGTTATGCCTAGTGGACTATCAATAACAAATCTTAATGAACAACATAATACTTGAGAAACTACGAGATAGTTTAACGTTCATTTACTTATAAATAGATGTTTAGTTATCATAAATGAAAATCTAATGAATATCATTGTTTTAGCTTCATTTGAAGTTTCCTAATAATATTATTTAAAACCTGTTCGTTTAAATAATAGTGCTGGTTGGTCAGGACCTGTTTTTGCAAAGTAACAGAAAATACAAAAAGGTTACTAAAATTCTGCTTCAGGACGCGGTATTCTGGTCTCGCTTCGCCATAAAACTCGGCAGAATCCCGTTCAGTACTACGGTAGCGGAAAACGCTTCTGATTAGATCCTATAAGAACAACGTCATAGAAATAGCCACGGGAAGTGCATTTCCTGTCATCAGTTGCATAAGTGGCGCCGAGCAGATCGCAATGTCAAGGTGAACCATTCATTATCCTCGTGATGTTGATGTCACGTTTTTGCGCAATAGACGTAAGTGCTTCTGAGCTTTTATGGTAAAACTGGCACTAGCCGGCACCATAACGGCAAGCTTACCCTTGCGACTGAAACAGCGGTTTTACATAATTATGTTGTAACTAAGCTAAGCCGCGATAGTGTTTTTTCTCTACTTTTAATCTGAAGGTTTTGAAATTTAGGGGATAATGGTTTGATTGTTAAGTTTTGAGTCCATAACAACTCTAATACGGAATCAACTTTCAGAAGTCTAATCCAATTGGATTAGACTTCTGAAAGTTTTGCGTAACTTCAGCGGTGCGTAAGGTCACTAGCTTAAAATTTTGCGCGCCTTAACACAAATAAAACTGTGAAAATTGAGAACAATGCTAATAATAGGTATGTATGTATTTACAAAAAAAAATGTATCTATGTATTATATCAGTCATCTGGTTACCATAACACAAGCGTTAAGTTGCTTAGCTTGGGACTAGATGACGCTGTGTGGGATGTCCAAGGATATTTATTTATTTATTTATTGATAATTTGACAATGGACTTTTGTTAGTACAATTCTTTAGTAGGATAAATTTTTAAGTAGTAAAAATATTGAAACGCCAAAATGCCACGTCAATAATGCATACAAAAATGTGCAGATGTTTTTCAATGCCACCGAGTTGTTTCTTGTTTGTAACCGTCGTTAACCCCTGTTGTTATATGAATTTGGCAATGCGTTTGAATGTCCTGCTGATTAGTGAACAGTGAATGGGTGAGCATTGAGACGGATGATCGGACGCAACCCACTTTATCCCAGTAGCCTTGGCTCAGGTTTGCACGTTGGCTTACACGTGGAGAACTAAAGGTGCGTTTCTTAAAAAACTTTATAGTGTGCGTAATAGTCTGCTAACACTAAATGCTACTTAGAATGTTTGTATATGAAATCCAGTATTTTTCCAGTGCATAAATAATGCAAAATATAAAAATGGACTACCTAATAACCTTGCTAAACATAGATCATGGTCAGTGCTAAATGTGAACCTAAAACACGAGTACACTATGTCAAGGTATTACTGATTCATTCGTTTTCATTTTACTGTTGCTACATTAAAACTTGATGTTTTTGTTACTTGTTGTATTTAAGGTTTTCATTTTTAACGTATTAAGTATGTCTCCTAATTGCATAAATCTTAATCAGACCGGTTCAGTGACTTCTCTTTAAAAATATCAATAGTTGTCTGTTCGTAACATTGAAACTCCGGCTTAAAACCTTGAACTTGCAGCGGCCATACGTCGTGTTGATCAAAAATACAAAATTGTACACCTATTCTCCCGTACAAAATAAGAGTACTATACTTAACGATCCCAAGGTCAATGCCATAAAAGGACGACGACTTCCAACCACGTGTAGGGATTTTATAATAAACTGCGCATTGAAAAGCCAATCTTTTAGACCACTTTGTATGCTTTCAAAGTTGTATTGCCATTTTTTATTTAGACTACGTGCCTTTCAAGTGAGTATCAAAAGAATAAGTCTTATTTACATGGAGCTTTGTAGGTTTTTAAAGTAAAAAACAGTACCAACATAACGTAAGAACAGGAAATCCCATGTAGGTACTTACATTATTCATACAAAGAGTGTGAAATTTGAATGAATTCATTTTAGGTAAATTGAAATGTCAAAAAAACTGATTTTAATTCAAATATTATGTAAGGAAAGTGTAGTTTTTACATTTTATTACAATACTCCGAGAAACGTGCCTTAAGAAACATCTATTATCAGACTATGATTACATAAAATGATTCATTGAGGTAAACATGAGGTAAACTTATAAAACAGAAATGCTATAAAGTACCTAACCTCGGAAAACGATCAACATTGAAACAGCCATGGCTAATGTCAGGGTTAATAGTTGTTGAGTGGGGCTCACTGTGCGTTTATGCGTAACAGTACAGGGGGGTTAAATGCCGTTATAGATGAATCATAAGTAGGTACTCATAGATCTTTCAAATGACACATTGGAAATCGTATACTGGTTATTTACACCCGAATACTGAATAGCTTAATAGGTCACCTATATATTTCAGAACGCATTGCTCATTCACTAATTCAGATGCGGCCTAAACTAAAACTAAACTAACTAAAGATGCCGTCGTTAAATAAAGATGTGATAACGATCGAAATAAAAAGATGAAAGATCTTTAATTAGTTTAGCCTTAGTTTTGGCGACATCAGAATCGCCACAGTCACTACTAACCTCTTCGTTAGGACCAAGCTGTATCTATTCTATCACAGCGCGTTTCGTTTGCGTTTGTATCGATATAAATAATTGTTAACTCATTGTTGGATGTAAGAATAAAGAATATACCTACATCATTTCTTTAATCCCACGTCTAGATACACATACCATTTAAGATACTTAATATAAAAATGAACAATTCAACAAAAAACAAAAGTTAGTGACACAAAGCTGGTCTTGCGGTAGAATCTAATACTTGATAATCATGAATGCTAAACTCATTTTCTATAAAAACTTTATAGCACATTATAATTTCTTACAATGTAATTAAATCTAATAGTTTGTACGATGTGTAGAATAAAACAAATAATAAACTTAGACGGAATATTATTTAAATGGATTAAGTAACTTAAGTAAATTAGTAAGTAGTTACTACCTAATTAAAAAGTATAAAAACATAGTTATATAGTAGGAACTATAATAGCAGTTTTTACTTTCCAATGTTATCTAATAACAGGAAAAACCGAACATCTAGAACTAAATCAAATGAACACATAACGGTGTAATAATTTCTAAAAGTAAATATAATTAAATAAGTCACATAAGTATTACCCGCCACCTTTAAATGTGAATTCTGACAGAAATTTCAGAACTAAACTCAAATTATAATTCTATAACGAAGTCAGGTAAAGGCTTGACTTATTTCGATTTTTGTACGAAAATAATTTTAAGCATTGTACCTATTATAATATGTATAAAAGTGTCTGTCACAAAACTAAGTAAAATTGTTTTGAGTTTAGTACTGAGATATATAGCCCTTATCTATCTTAGAAAACTTATTTAATTTGACTTTTATAAAATCAAAATTACTTATAGAACACAATGTTAGAAGGCGGCTCTTTAGTTAAAGTTTCAACACCTTAGAAAACATAACCAACGAATGAACTATTAAAGCAATTCTACCAGCTAAAATCCAGCTATGCCGACGGAGTTTTAAGCCTTCCGAAGGCCACCATCATGCATTTACTTGGGCATAAAATAATAATTACTTATTTTAAACACATTAACACGTGAAAGATAATCACCACTTACATTAAGTAGCGTTTACTATTTGGGCGAACTTTTCGATAAATATCCATTGAACAGGCTCGTGTATGTCGTCTTAAGATTGCTGATATAACGTCAATTTTATTTCTCCAGCTTTTTGAAACACAAGTCGAAAGGCACGGGAGAGTGTGTAGTTCCCAATATCCCTTCCAACCCTGGTACATCTTGACCCTCAGGCATGTAGAATTCAAAATGGTTCATCAAGTTTCCGAAGAACAAAAACAATTCCATTCTAGCTAGCTGAGTACCAAGACACATTCTCTGTCCAATGCCGAACTGGGCAAAGGTCTCTGAGACCTGCAGTTGTCCGTTCTTGATAAACCTCTCAGGCTTAAATTTGTAAGGATCTGGGTATGTTTCGGGGTCCACGTTCATTTTGTTGATAAGCGGGATGATGTGTGCACCCGCTGGGATTGTGTAGTTATTTATTTTCCATTCTCTGAAAATTCATTTTGTTTTATAAGACTGACGGAAATTATGCTTTGCGCCCTGAAGTCCTCTTTATTTTATGACACCTAACGCCACTCGTACATCTCATATTTTAACAGGGTAAATGTTCCAGCTAACTAAATATAAAAATAAACGATATACCCTCGTTGAAATGAAAATCTAGTCTCTAGCATTAAAGACACAATGGGACACGTAGACAGAAAGTCACTACAGTTCAATGCTTTTATGTTGCATTTTTATTATTATATTGAAACGTTTTGATATTAGAAACTTGATAGTTTCACGTTCTGAAATAATATAACTTACAAACACACGATCTCTACCTGTTACCTTAATCGGCTTAAAGAAAATACTGGATAGTTAACTTACCTAGTGTTCACGTGAGTAGTTCCCAAAGGCACCAAGGAAACCGTTCGTAATGTTTCGTATATGATCGCTTCAATGTACGGCAGCTGCGATCGGTGTTCCAAAGTGATGATTCGTCCTGTTCCCACAACCCTTCGCAGATCAGCTCTGACCTTCTGAGCTACTTCAGGTTCTCTCATCATCATGACGAGACACCAGACCAAAGTGGTGCGAGAGGTTTCCATGCCGGCGGAGAAGAGATCGTTCATGACCTGAACTATTTGTTGTACTGAAAAAAAAAATGCACACTTATATGTACAATACTTGTATTCAGTAAGCATTAGAATTGGTCGTGAAAGAAGAATAGTAGAATCAGCAACTTGTTACAGTGTTTTATCCGAAAGCTTTTACTGATTTTTGAATTGAATTTCATGAAACTTCAAACTCGAGTATCATCAAATTAATAGATGGAAAATAATGAAAAGTTTATAATTAAATTCTTAATTTCCTTAATTTCATAGTAAAGATATCAACGCGCGACTTTGCATAGCAATAATTACAACACAAGTTTCAAAACATGAAGTTTATAAAGATACATTTATTTTTACCAACCTGGATCAGTGTCCGGAAAGATGGTCGTAGGAAGATTTTCATTGACATTTTGACACTCAGCTTCTTTCTTCTCTATCTCCATTTTCTCCAAGTAGTGATCGAGTAGATCTGCAGGTTCATAGCATTCGGAAGTAGAGATACGTTTGTTCTGACGCTCTATGACTTGGTCGGCGTGGAACTTGCTTATATCATGAAGATTACGCTTCATCTCTTTGAGAACAGCTTGCTTGCCTGGGAGTTTCTGTAAATTTACTGTATCTTAGTATATTGTCATAACTTTGGTCTGATAGTCTTCAAAATTCAAATGATAGAATTAGTCAGTCGTGTTTCCAACCCAGTGTTTCAGTTGTTAGCTGAGTTATTTTTATTTTTTATTAAGTTAGAAATAAATTCTGTTTTTGCCATAATTTACAGTGATAAATTATGAAGTTCTGATGATTAGTTAAAGAAGTGTATTTAACTAATCATTAAGAACTTCGTCATCAGAGTAAGTTCCTAGCCCATAATGTACAGTGGCATTACAAAATGTGTCCGGATGAGTACAAATTCTAGAGTCTCTTTAAGTTTACTAGTTTTCAGTGACCCGACCCTGTATCCATCATCTAAGTATCTTATTATAAATATACATGTAAAGGCCTGTGTGTGTGTGTGTGTAAATTTACTTACCAAATAAGCTCTCACATGCTCCCCGAAATGAACTGAACCATACAGTTTCATGCCTCGCGTTACTCTCTCGTTGAACATTTTGAACTCTTCACTATTTTCCTCGAAACGGAAGCTCATCATCAGTTGGCAGATAATGTTGTGCATATGACGGCCGACTACAAAAGTAGGGTCGATTGGCTGTTCGTTCGACCTATCAATAACGTCTAGAAGTTCTTCCAATTCTAGCTAAAATTCAAAACAATTTAAAGTTGAAAATAAACTCAACGAAAGTGTTGTAATTCTAAAATACAATGCTAGACAAGTAGCCTTACCATAACAAATTTTTCAAAGCGTTGATTTGGTGTAAGCTTAATTCCGAGTGCGCGGAATTTTTCGTGTAAAAACTGACGCTGCCTCTTCCACAAAGAACCTTCGCTCAAGATTACACCTGAAATTAATAAAAATAATTTCTAGTTTCATAAAACGCATGTTTCTGTTTTCACAATTTAGGCTCACTTTAGCAAATTCAACTAATTTTATAAACGCGAATGCATGTATGGATGTATAGATGAATTATAAAATATACATGTAAGTAAACGAGTATTTATCATGAAATTACGTTACTTAAAACTACTGAACGGCTATTTATTTGGCTTATACTTGGACTATACAAAGTTTATGACTTGGAATAGCACGCTACTTGCTATCCATGCCCCATATACATTCTATACAAGCGAAACCGCGGACGAGTTATTTTGTCTTAAATATAATAGTGACGCAACATTAGCAAACAAGGTCCCAAGGTCTAAGGTCCCCCAAAGGTGTATGAACTACGGTGATCTTTTAGAAAACTTAAGGATAAATCCAAAGGTCACTCACCGAACCCGCCCAGCAGATTATTCAAAGGTGTATCCGGACGTCCGGTAGAGTCGTGTCTATAAAAAAGCTCCTTCATAGTTTTGGCTGATCCGACACAGACTATAAGGTTGCTGCCCATTTGCACAGAGAACACATCGCCGTACTTTTCAGACTTTTTCATGTACCAAGTGTGGGGAGCGCCGTTGTGTTTCATAAAGGGCAAGTAGCCAAGGAAAGGCACGCCCCAAGGACCTGTCAAAAGGAATTATCTGTTACACTCAGTTTTCTACAGAGGAAGAAAAATAATGTTACTAGACTTAATGTAAAAACTCGACTTTTAGGAAAAGCTGGTGGGAAGTGGCGAGTAATCGCAAGTATTGGAATGAAATTGGGAAAGGCCTTTAGGGGTAGGGTTTTAATGAAGTATTTAATTAAATAAAATTGTTAAAAACTTACCTGGTGGAAGATTTTTGAAATAATTAATTTTATTTATAACAATCCACGAAATAAAAGTGAAAAGCAGCAAATATTTTAAAACCTCAATGGTCATAAAATCAAATATTTGAGTTGTAAGAAAAATATACAGATTGTTAAAAAAATCCATTTTGTACAAGCATACACTTGATTACCTACTACAACAAAGTTTTAAAATACGAGAATAAACTTTATAGTTTGTTAAGAACTATAATTAATTAATCAAGCTCAAAGCCGGTTTAAACTAAGTGCAAAAAGTGATTTATTATAGAGCTAAAAGGTTTAAACTGCATTAAATTGACACGAGTTTCAATTCGCGAGTCATTTTAGTTTGGCTAAGATGGGAGGTATTTATCGTAGATTGGGTGCGAGTCAAATGCAAAGAAGCGTTGGCAATGGCGCTATTTATATGGAACAAAAAGATACGAGTGCGATCGTCACTTATCACGATCGCGTATACAGATGATTATTATTATCTAATGCATTAAACGATAAAAGTGCAATGATAAATGAGAGAATGCTTGTGGTTACATAACTATAAGGTCAAAGACCTCGAAAAAAATAGAAAATTGAAAATCTATTTTTAATTGTTTTCCTGTTAGTCACAAAATATGGCTTGTTAGTGTTGTACCATTTGATATTTTTTTTTCATGTTTGTGTACTATTTTTACCAGTAGCTTGATTAATCTTTCGAGATGACAATTAAAGAAAACCGCGAAACTGTCCCGTATTTTCAAATTAGCTCTTGGTTTGAAACTATTTTTGCAGGTTTTAGTACTTACTTACAATTTTTTTTTCGTAGTAACTATGTACTACTCAACCAAATGTGACTGTTCATTTTAAAATTGCATTCATTTCAGTTTTGCTTTTAACTCAGATTAGGTACCAATTTTGTTGTTTTGGGAATGTTTTATTTCATTACCTATATCTTTATCATTTATAATCAACTAGGTCAATTAATTATTTTTGATACTTTAGCTACTTATCTAACACACACATACTCGCAGTAGGTAAACGTGCCAACGGCTTGTAAAGTTCGACGACCGGGAAGGTCACCTCATTTTATCTCCAAGGACTTACATAAGCAGTGATCAAGATAGGATAATAGAGTTGATTGGCTTTATCTCAGATATGGTTCCGGGGTTAACGCTCTTAGCAAGGACGGTGATGGAGAAAAGTAACCTAAATAAGTAGGTATAACCTATTAGTTTGAAATATAATTTTAGTTTCCTATTCTAAATTGTATTGTAATACCTTGCCAGCCGGAAAATATACCTACCCTTATCGATTTCGTTTAGTGATAAGGACACAATAAGGATGTTCTTCCCAGAGCAGTGAGGCATAAAAAACAGTTAAAATGCAGAGAATAAAAATACAAAAAAAAAATACTAAATCTAAAATACTAAAAATTACAGAATTTTATTTGTGCAATTTTTGGGGAAACCATTCATTATAAATCATTTGTAAATATTACGTACAAAACTAGGTCAATAAAGTTGTTTTTGATAGTTTAGCTTAGAAACTTATAAATCTAATTCCTTCACGTAAATGCGCAGTAGGTAAATGTGTCAACAGCATGTAAAGTTCGACGACCGCGAAGGTCACCTCATTATAATCTTCAAGGACTTACGTAAGCGCAGTGATCAACATTGGATAATAGAGTTTAATGGCCTTATCGCTGATAGAATTCCGGGTTCAACAATCTAGCAAGGACGGCCGATGACGTCTAATTTTGCTGAGCAAAATAACATGAGTTGTACTAATGATTACAAGATATTGTCGACTCTATAATCAAAGTTTTAGAGCTATAACTGCTTGCTTATTGAATGGCATAAAAAAAAATAGGTTGATAGAATTTTACTATGAAGTAGTAATTAAGCTGTCGGTCGACGACCTGTGGTAATGAACTGTTTGAACTCTAATGCACTATGCACATCAGTAAGTACCTATTTAACAAACTATGAATTTTACTAGCAGGTAAATGCGACTATGTAGGTACCTAAATAATGAATAGTAAACAATCTATATCTACAGGTAAAGTTTGATTGAAAATTAATAATTTTAAGTAATTGTTTATTTTTTAACTATGGTTCTCAAACATTCGAATTAAATGTTAGCAGCTGTAAACCTCTTCATTTCAATGCGATAGCAGAAACGTGGCGCTTAATATTTAAACTATTTATCTATCTATGTTACTGAAAATTGCGTAATTCCTTTATTTCATTATTTTTTGACGTCTATAGCTGGGTACTGACTGACCAACGTAGGTGTAATGTTACACAGCGAGCATTCGTGCAGTCAGTACGGGAAAACAAGGCCCTCAGCGAGCAACGAGCAACTCGTATATGGATTTAGCAAACGGCGTAACGTTACATGCTCGATGCGAATTGCGAATGTTACATTACGGCCTGTAACACCGGACAGTACCATATACTCATAGATCAACTAGGTTTAAATCGCTGTAAATTATACCTACTTATTATAACGCAATTTAAACTTTACTTATTTAATGTTATCGTTGTTGTTTTTGTTAAGTATCGTTTTGTTTAATTTTGAGGAATTATAGTAAAGTCGATAAACTTTAATGCAATTTATATTTAAGTTCGTCGGTTTCATGTAAAAAGAGGTACTTTACCTATTTTTATCGTCTACCAAAACGAAGATCATTACACTTGTCTAAAACGCTCTACCGGTCATTTACCAGGTGCTTACGTTTTTTGATGCAATTCGTGTTTTTCAATTTCAATGCGAATAACAAGTTTTTTTTATAATATTCTTAGTAAACTTTACAAGGTACCTGCCTACTTAAGAAAAAGGCCTTCACATCTTTTACTGGATGATTCATACAGCGTCAGGAGGCAAATCCTAGCCTACACTTTACGGGACACTGTAGTGCCTGGGAAATTGTTGAGATGGAATAGGCTTGCCCAGCACCTAAACCGGCGGCCTATCTGCCGGCCATATCCACAGGAAAGACTACTTTACTTCAGCACATATTAAAAGTAAACCTAATTTGTGATTAGAACCTAAAATAAAGTTGCACTGTAATTTAGGTAGGTACACTTGATCTTTATTTTAGATACACTCGCAGACGCGTCTCACACTTCAGTGTGAGACGCCATACTCATACCCAAATAAAGATTTTCGAAAGAATCGAAACATTGTCGGTATCGAAATCGATAATATTTTTACGCGAGTAATTTCCCATTGTATTAATGAAATGATTAAACATCATTAGTAAAATAGTCCTGATGTGAAATCATGAGTTATCTAAAATCGTTATTGCCTAATGAGTTCCAAATGTTATGAATGCCAAATGGCTGGGAAATACCCGCTCACATCCTCAATGCTAAACAAACATACGTAAGTATCCTTAATATAGAAGACTAAGATACGAAACTAGGGCCGAAACGTAATAATATTTAAAAAAAAACCTTGGTAATGTTTACGATAAAATATGTGCATCTAATGCATAGTTGTTCTTTCGATTTCCGATCAATATTTCTCGTCATCGATTGAAAGACTGTCGCTAAGCCGTAATGAGTAACTCTGCGCTACTAAGAAATGCCTAATATTTTTTTATCCAGTTCACCAATGTAGGTTTCGCGGTTTTATTATCTACACTATTATCTGTACTGATTGAATGATAGTTGAGTGCTCGGTCAATGACCTTAAGGTAGCATTAAAAAGCGATTCAAAAACAAGTTTTATTGCACTCTGTTAGTTGGTTCATAAACCACTAACCAATTTAAATGTCATCAATTATACTTATATTTAATTAAAAAACCACAACTTAAAATAGTCAATTACTTAATTAAATCAATGGTTGATGTTATCGCAATTTTTGGTGTAAAGGATGAGCCTCCTTGAAACAGGAATTGCAGCGTAGCAGTGCTACAAAAGTGCTACGAGAGTCGTAGCACTTATTTTTAACAAACTCTTGTGTTATTATAATTGTTTTTTAGATTTACCTATACATCTAAACACACACTCTTATAAAATTGTCTAATAGATCGTGCTGAATGTTTTCCATAAACCAACAATTTGATTAATCCTAATCTAATTACTTGCTCGAACGAAATAGGTACCATTAAGTTTGAGCAATTTTCGGACACACCACTTTCTCTAACGGAAATGCCAAGACTGTTAGTTCCAATCATGATATAGAGCTTGCGTCCCGGTGGCAACTGACCACCCACTCGAACGAGTCAATGAACAAAATTCGGTCATGGGAGTAGCCGCACAGCTGGTTCAATATTCATTTCATTTCACTTTCGACGGGCCCCGCGATGAACGGTCGGTGCCGTCGACCCGCCGTCCTCGCGGTCGTGTGCCGATTAGATAATTTCCGCACTTCGTTGTCAAAATACTCATGACCCAATGGTACAGTGAATGCGCGGGTCGACGAACTCTGTATTTCGAGCGATCGCTCAACTGAAATTCGATTGGTAATCGTTATCAATAGATACTGTAACCTCTTGTTTTTTTATCGTTTACATTTGGGCTAGATTGAAATCTGTTCTGCGAAATATAATTTTGATAACCTGGTAAGTAAATAGGTAGGAAATTCTACGGATAATTCTGTATTTTATTATACGCAGTACAGTACTTACCATAAATAAAGTTTACTAGAAACTAGTAGGTATTTATTGTTTAATGAACTTAACAATAAATCTTAATAAGTAAAAATACTACAATAGTTATAGAATTCTTGAGCAGTAGGCACAGCCTATTCATAAAGTACAGGGATGCCTCTCAGTACTTACCAGAATACGGGTGTTTGTTATTCCGGAACAAATGCGTTTGACGTCAATGCAATGGAATTGGACTAAGTAGCTTCGAGTGCATAAAAGTTCATCAACACAATAAGTAATATGCAGGAAACTACAGCGCAAAACGATGAGCGCTCTTCGTAGGATAATGAGCCACTTAGTACTAGGATCACTTAATTATTATCAATGCCTACTTGATTGGACCGTGCCTGGAAATACAAGAATACATTCAGTAGTTTATTTGCTAGAATTTATTTCAATCAGAGATTATGCATTAAATGTAATAAATTAACTTTAGTATTCCATTCTCGTCCATTCCATCGTTACTTCTTTCCTTTCTGTCTACAAACAAGATTTTCTTTTCCCTCAAGCTTTTCTTATCTTTATTTTAAAAGCCATGACTGTTTTACCTCCTCATAATCGTCCGCCTTGGAATTATAAATCAGCAAACAATTAATAGCATCGGACTTTACTCCTAAAACCGCTGTCGCCTGCCGAATACGCTATACAATGCATATTAGTAAGTTTAGGTGCAAGCAGTGTCAGTGAACGCGATCGGTGCGAGGCCGGCCGATCACCTTCCTTATGTAACCACCATAAACTGCACTTCGAAATACGAAAGGTCTTTGATCTTGCGAATGCATAGCCGACAAATCAACCTGATACTAGCTAATTCGCGTGGTTGTACTCGCGATTTGAGCTGAAACTTTTGATCCTAAGTCTAAATTCGCAAAAAAGAATCACAGATTTTTTATATTAGGTATTTTATTTCAGATATTAAACTGTTACCTGTAGATTAAGAGTTGATAAGCACGAATACATTATGCGGCAGTATCTGATTATTAAATTTCTTCCATAAAACGTTCGTATAACAGCAGGAATTTTTCCAATGTTTTATCGTAGTATTTTTCCGTCTTCCTATTTAAATAATAAAAAAGGTGTTATTTATTTCTTTTAACATGACTTGTGCAGATCGTCCCTTGTGCTCAACAACCTGCACAATAACTCCAATAGAAGGGTCATCGACTGAATTGTTAAAACAGTTTACCAATAGGCTAGTTGACTCTATTTTTATGTAGCTCTTATATGATAAATAATTGTTCTTTTAGACCAAAAAAAATACTACCATATTTTTTTGGACCTAAGAAACCGCAAAATTTTATTTTAAAAGTTCTACTTTTCAAAAACAGGTGAAAACGCTACCGCCATATTGGTCTATGGATTTATCTGTGCTGTGACGTCATTCGTATTCAAAACAATAATTTTCGTGATTTACGTCTAGGGAACATGCACATTTTGAAAAGTTGGCATTACTGTAAATTGGTTTTAGTTATGTGACATTTGTATAATTCCGATAATAATGACGTCACCAAAATGGCCGTAGCGTTTTCAGCGTTCCAATGAAAAAAAAAAAGAAACCGTTTTTTAAATTGAAATTATGCAAGCATCATGGACTTTGATTAACTGAAATTATTATATTTTGGTTTTGCAAGGAAAGTACTTCAGGAAATACTAATTTATTGGGTCAAATTTGATATGAGTCAAGTAGCCTATTGCTTTTCCTCTACCCAACTATTTGAGTTATATAAACGAACCAACAGTCACACTTTCACATGTTCAAATAAGTAATGTTTATATTTGTAAGGTCGTTGACTTTTGAGGTAGGTACTGGACTGATTGTGATTGTTGTGATTTTGGACACGTTTCTGCCCGATATACCTTTCAGCACCTGAATATTAATGCGTGCGAAACGTAGAATTCGAATTGACTATGTGTTACAATTGAATTGCTTCCGGGATTGTCGTCAAGGCATCTTTAGACTAGCGAAAACTCACAAGCTATTCTAGACTTTTAATGTACCCGGGACACAATTGATAGTCGTGATAATTATCCTAGCCTTGATTGTCAATCCCATTGTTAACTCTTGAAAGTTCAACTTGACGAAACTCTATCTCTATACGCAAAACAAGTTGATCAAACTACATTTTCTATAGGTAGGTAGGTACCCAAAATTATTCTTAGGTATACAAATAGTTTACTTGTTATTAGCTTCTTACAATACGCAGTCATACAATCTGGTGATACTAGAGTGTATAACTACGTAGATTTAAGATGAGTATAGCTTTGAATTTACTTGATCAGACAATGAACATCCGGTTGAAAGATTTTGATAAAAAAAAAACCAAAAATTGTGAGTAAACATTTTAATAATATAAAATTGCACAATAAGTTGATGTGAAAAAATATGGCACGAAAATAGTAATTACATACTAAAACTTTCTTAAAAATCCAATTGAAAATCGTCGGCAGTGTACTAATGTATCACATTTACGCAAAAGTTTAAAATTACAATTAATAAACCTCTAACCCGCTTAATATCAATATAAAATATAACTTAATATAAAATCTAGCTACACCTTCTCAGTCTGTTTTGATTTCCTTTATTTTATAATCACTTACATTTTTTTCAATTTATTCTAGCCTTTTATTGTGTCCTATACTAATTATTGAGTAAAGAAGCAAAGTTGGATTATAATACTAAACAAGTAAAAAGATTTTCCAAACTAAATTAGTGCTACGCTTTATTTTTATAACGTTTTTTATTTTTATGTTTATAACGTGTTTGTGTATCACAGTTCTGGGATAAACAAACACACACATACACATAAATAATATCTCACCCATTCCATTATACGGACTTTTTGGGAGAACTCGAAATGGTAATGGTTTTTATGTTTGTATTAGATAGTTATGTCCAATTATCGCCAATACAAAAGGTAGCACTATTGTAGTCAAAAAGGTCTCTGAGCATGATTACAAGCTAATTGTAATACCTGATGAAACAGTTTTCATTTCTTATAGCGTCTAAACACACTATATACAACGTATGCTCTCATTTCGGCACGATTACGCCTGAAATGCTATTTAAATTACTAACACATGACGCCGAAATTCCGCTACGTAACTTCGGTAGCCGGACTTTTTGCAGCCGAAATTCCGCAGCAATTCGGAGGCAAAGTATTCAGCGGCGCACGGCGTGAACTAGACGAGTAAGTTTGGCACTAATTGTGTTATACCAGCCGAATACGTCTGGACGTAAAACCAGCTGCCGAACTTCGGCGGTGCGTACTTTTGGCATAGTGTGTTTAGCTTACATAAAACGGCATATTACTAAGCTCCTTCGTCGCCAGCCTAGCAGCTCTATTCAACGTAACATTACAATGAGTGTGAAGAGCATCCAAACACTCTGTCTCTTTCTTACTCCACTTAGATTCCATTGCCGCTGAGAACGCTGTACAAGAGAACGTACATAGCAGACTAATGAGAATACATACACGCATTCTGAGAGCGTCGCTCGATTGTTCTAGAAGGCACGTGAAGTTGAATGTTTTGTCATCGAATAGTATTCTCTCTACTACGTCAGCGTGCTCGGGTAGATCTTGGAGAATTGTGATGAGTAGACCGACGATGTTCAGGACTATGCGAGGCGTTTTTGAATCTGGAAAAGAAAGTTCATGGAATATTCACAAAATGTATATAAGAGTCAAAGATAAACTCGCTGTTCTTACTAACTTGCTCAATAAAGTTGGTAATTTAAAATAGCTATGAATCTGTTTTTATTCTGCAAGTTTATGCTAGTTTCTGAGTGATACTAATAAATTTATTAGTATTAGTATTTCGTAACCATACCAATAACTTAAACTCATTACATTTTGCATAACTTTAACTATATTATTTAACTCATTCTTTTATCATACTAGTTTGAAAAATGTTGTAAGTGATTTTATTTCTGTCGAATCACATACCTATACATTTTTTTGAAACCCTTCATATACCGCAGGCGATATTATACACACTAGGAGTATGTGTGCTAATCCATATCACGTTACCAAAGCATGTTTACTCAGAGCTCAAAACTGCTTACAATACATACACCGCGTTTTGTGATTGTCCTCCTACGCGGTTTGTATGGAATTACATCGTGTGAAAAACAGACGTGTGAAATACGTAATCATATAAGTATAAACTGTCGTATTGTGTCTAAATTTAATGCTAAAAGGAGTGTATCATTTCATTGAGACTAAAATTCAAATATAAAGCTGAACAAAGTTAAGGGTTATCACAAAATCGGAAAATTGTCTTTCCTCGACGCGTTTGAAATGGGAGGCTTTACTTATTTATAGCCATCGCATACTGGGCGATTAGTCGATGAATCAAGTCGCCGAGCTGTCGTTGTCGCCTGTTGCCTAGTGTGCGCCTAGGTATAGTCAGATATGTAGAGGTAGCATAAGGATATGTTACTGATCATGATACCAAGTGGTGACACATTCAAATCGACGAAAAATTTTGGAAACGCTGATAAGACCATTTTATATACAAAAGTAAGAGAAAACGGATGAGTTCGAGAATATAACATGGGTTTCGAGAAATGGAAGTCGTACAGTAGACACTAAACCAGATGAATCATGTAAGAAAAATGTATTGCAAGAAAGTCCCAGTAAGCAAATATAATAGATATTTTATCCACATAGCTATAAGATTGTTTTGAGAGATGGTACAGAATCAGCGCTTAAAGAGCAGACGATGCGTTAGTCTTACACAGCAGAGTTATAAAGACTAGTTTACATTAGCTCTATCAAATAAAAATCTATATCTATACTAATATTATAAAAGGTAAAGTAGTTTTTTTGTTTGTAGGGGGTAATCTCCGAAACTACTCAACTCATCCTATTTCAAAAAATCATTTACATTATGCAGAATGGATTTCATCTCGGTTTTCATTTGTACACCCGTGCATAGCCGGGACGGGCTGCTAGTATAATAATTATAATTTACAAAAAATCAACTATGACTTTGCAAGAACTGCAGAAGGTTGTGTTACATACATCTCGGACTTAGCTATCTATATTTAGCATTGGTATCATAAAAATGCTTTATAAGTACCTACCTACATATTTTTTATGAAATTTTGAGTTTATTTCCAGTTTGTCTTGTTAAATTCACACATCTATTATGAACTACAATGGAATAATGTAAAGTGGTCTTAAGCTAAATGGATGATCTCCAAGAATATGACAAGTAAGCAATTTGCCTATAAACGTTGACAGTGCATCTATGTGTACAGCCAACTCATCTTGTGCTATTTGTCTGCACTTATCTTAGACACCTTTTACATTATCTTAGACTACTTTTGATCCCGATTAATATCGGGATCTTTAATTCCGTGGTAATCCACGGAAACGTAAACTATTGATTGCGGGGCGCAGTTAGTGTTCTATGGTTTTTGATTTGATTCGTTTCGGAATCCGGAAATTTTCTTTAAATTGAATAAACGTGTGTTTGTAAAACCAGAAGGAGTGCCCATTATCTATATATGAAACACTTAAAAACTCCCACAAATTTGAGAATAAAACAAAATAGGACAAAATAAACAAAATTAAATTGAAAAAATGTTTCCAGATCATTAACCGTGACAAAGTAAAAGAGTTTCGCGTTCGCTTTTTCATTATTTTTGTACAAGCTTCGTTGATTAAAATGGCCCATAAAATTCTAGCAGAACAAAACGAACACTTTGCGAGTTTGTTAAAGTCGGATAACGACCTTCGTTTGTCTGATGGCACTTGTTAGTTCCAACGAATCAGGTCAAGTTTTTGCTAACAAGATCGATAAATTGTACAGTAGCTATGAACTTACTTTCACGCTTGTCTTTTTTAAACTTACGTGATCAGAACACATTTTATAAATTATGTTCGAACGGATTGCACCGTCGTCCGTGGTCGCGGGTAGAATCTACCCCCACAGGCGGTGCAATCCGTTCTAAACGTCGGGATAAATAATTAAAAAGGTAACGTGATGACCCGTTCATATATTTTATAAAATACTTTCACGCTTTGTTTGTAATGGAAGTTTTATGTAAATCAAAATCAATAAACAGGGATCAATGAAATATCTGATTGTCAATTTTATCGGTCATTGATAATTTTCAGTTTTCTTGGCGCCATGTTAATCAGATAAATATTTAAGACTGATAAGAAATAAGTGTTTTTGCGCCAGCTGAATCGGATGTTCGTCATTATCAATATATTGTTTTTGTTATACCTGTAAAGTTACAAACTTTTAAAATAAATAAGTTAGTATCCTTAAGTTTGAATATTTTTTTAAGTTTTAATTTCTCTATTGTGCCAAGTAAATGTTTTATTCATTAATCTTACACATATCTTAAAACTACTCCTTCTTGAAATAGATACTTGATATACTTGAAATAAATAAATAAATAATAAATAATAATTATAAATAATAAATAAATAATAAATAATAAAATAAAATTTAGAAGAACTTACAAAGCGTCAGCAATCTGGTGAAGACGGGATACGCGTCGTAGGCACTCAGGGCTGTGGCTAGCTGACGTACCCCGCGACAGGAACGAACGCAAAGCCACGAGCATACTTCCACCATTCGACCCACGCCTTGTAACCTGTGAACATAAAATAACAAAAATTAGCTATGGATCAGCCCCTCTTCAAATCGAAAACGATGTATCATGCCAATTTTCGCAGGTCAGCTTTGTTGGTTAACCTTCCGAATTCAGTTTCCACCAGCCAAAGGTGACCTGCTATTTGATGCCGAAATTTTGTTTTTCGCTGTCCCCAGCTCCTTTACTCAACAAACCGAAAACTATGCATCAAAATAATCATCGCATGTCAGCTTATATTGATGGAAACGGAATTCGGAAGATAAACCAGCATAAGCTGACCGTTACGATGCATAATTTGGGTTTGTAGGGTAGAGAGGTAGAATCGTTGGGAATTATGACAATAGCCGATAATTTTAAGTTGTAATATAAAACCATTTTTACCTGTCTTCTGCCGATTTGTCTGTATCTTTACTGTCCTTCATAAGCGTATTTATGGCAGCCACAAAGTTGTACACAACCTTAGCTTCGAGATAGACCTGCAAATAAACAAATTAGCCGTTACAGATGTGATGATTTGTTTAAGAAAGCTTGAACTTTTTGACGTTGATAATAGGCTAGTTGACTCTAATTTTATGTAGCTCTTAAATGATAAATAATCGTTCTTTTAGACCAAAAAAAATACTACCATATTTTTTTGGACCTAAGAAACCGCAAAATTTTATTTTAAAAGTTCTACTTTTCAAAAACAGGTGAAAACGCTACCGCCTTATTGGTCTATGGAATTGTCTGTGCTGTGACGTCATTCCTAACCAAAACAATAATTTTCGTGATTTACGTCTAGGGAACATGCACATTTTGAAAAGTATTGGTTTTAGTTATGTGACATTTGTTTATTTCCGATAATAATGACGTCACCATAATGGCCGTAGCGTTTTCAGCGTTCCAATTAAAAAAAAAAGAAACTGTTTTTTAAATTGAAATTATGCAAGCATCATGGACTTTGATTAACTGAAATTATTATATTTTGGTTTTGCAAGGAAAGTACTTCAGGAAATACTAATTTATTGGGTCAAATTTGATATGAGTCAAGTAGCCTATTGTTAAATGTTATAGACAAACACTCGGTTTCTCGAACGCAAAATATCTCCAAAATAAACTAACGGTCAAATAACAGTGACAAGTTACAAATTTGATACTTGTGATTGCCAAGAAACCCCAGCATTATATAGACTTATTTTTATTTAATATATTTTAGTCAGCATTTACTTACATCCTGTATGTTGAGCAGCGTGTGCCTAGGCAGCGTGTGTACCAACGCTGGTAAAGCTAGCAATGCCGCCACGGCGCCGCAAACTCTGCCGCCGCCGGCGCCCTTCGCGGCGCTACCCACCACGCCTATTACCATGCTCACCTGAAAAACACGTAAGATGTACACAATCATTTTATCATTCTCCTGTCCTTTTCCCACGCTAGGTAAGGTCGGCCCAACATGTTTTTTTTCTTCCACTCATCTCTATCATTGGTCAACTCCGAATTTCTGAAGAAACGAATGTAACCTACCATGTTCAGTTGTGTGAGAGATTCTACATCTCCATCCATTACTTCACTGATATTAGAATTCAGGAAAGCTTCCCATTCTTCTAATTCAATCGTTGAAGGTTCTTTTACTGCAAAACAATAAAATAACTTAGTGGATACAATACAAAATAGAATCTCGTAACATATTCAAAAAAAGAAATTACCATCATTTTTTTCTTCCGTAAGAATCTTGTCATTATCAGCAACATCTTTTTCATCGCACGTCTCATCTATTATCTCGCTCTTTTCAATATCTTCATCTCTGTCTTCCTTAGAACATTTCTCTTTAGCGTCATCGTCAATAATACTTGGTATTTCTACTGTGGGTTCGCTGGTTCGCCTCTGACTATCGCCTTTCTTATCCCAACTTCTACTAAAATGAAATGAACGTTTTATACTTCTAGTCAATCTATTCCCCCCACTGCCAAATCTCAGTTTATCTCTCGAGAACTGTAGTAACTTCTGTTTGTAAGATGGAGGCACACTTTTGCTTAAACCTGAGCTAACATCACTACTGCATTTAGTACTTTTAGGGTTCTCTAAGCTATGTGACGCCGTGTCTGATTTAGATTTCTGCTTCAATTCTGAACCTTCTTTCTTCTCTTTTGGCTTTTCTTTAGTCGATTTTTCAATGACCTGCTTTTCTTCATCTATTTTATCCATTTTACTGAGGTCTGATTGTTTTTTGTTTGCTGCTACGAGTTGTGCCATATTGTTTTCTAAGTTACAGACGACAAGGTTGGAGTTATTCATAACATTATACTCGTGTCGTAGTAGTTTTGCGTTAGCGGCTGTGATCATGTTTGATTGGTCTTCATCGTCTGTTTTGAGGCTGTCTCGAACGCTAAACGCGCTGGTGGCTCGTACACTGTCGTCATCTGAAATAGGGACGCATTCCATAGCTTGCAGCCCGCGAACATTACGCAAATCATGCTCTCTTTGTTCTGGCTTGTGAGAATCTGTTTCTAATTTTGCTGTTCTGAAAACATATTTATTAACCATTTAGTCACTTTATTTTAGAAAATATTTTATTTTACATTAATTCTACAGTAATTTATATTATTATTATTTATATTTTACTAATATATTAAAGTACTGAATGGATTTGGCTGAAACTTGTAAACTTGACCTGGAATAAAACATAGGTTTATTTTTCCAGTTTAGAATTAAACTAAGTTGTAATCTATGCAAAAAGCGCAGATGAGTCCTGCCAAAGCGTTGAACTAAGCTAAGACACCATGCTCAATTAAACTTCCTGATAATGCAGAATAAAGTTATCTTAGATATTTCCTAGGACAGAATATTCTTTACAAAGATACTCTTTTTAATAGTATGTAAAAACAAGTTACTGTGCATTGTTGCTAATCTTAGCTCTCTGAAGTTGCTTTGCTTCTTGCTGACTGCTTGTCAAGGGTTTGGTGAAGGGAGATTCACTTTGCACATCCTCAGGCAAAATCAACACATGCCCAGATATGAATGGATGGTCAAGTATCTCCGGCCAACTCATTCTTTTCATAGGGTCTTTGTGGAGTAAACCCTGAAAATAATTGTGCAATATATACAGGGTGTAAATGACTACAAAGACATTGAAGCATAAACAAGTCACAAAGACACATCCATTCATAGTTACAAACTTTCACATTATAATATCAGTAGGATTTCTGCAACAACACTTACTTGTAAAAAGGACCTAGCATCGGTACTGATGAAACTAGGCCACTGTACTGGCTTGTGTCGTATCATCCTCACTAGCTGCCAGATGGACATGGTGCAGAATGGAGGCTGGCCGGCCATTAATTCATAAACAATGCAGCCGAGAGACCAAAGGTCTGCCTGTAAGATTTTAATATTACTAAAATTAAAAAATAAATTATGTACAGAGTAAAATGCAATTTAAGAGTAAGAATCAAATATACAACATAACATTATTGGATAACATACAAATAACATTATTGTATGGGTGTCATGATAGACTTTCAGCCTGTTTCTCAAACTAGGAACAAATTTGACACCATGTCATGTAATTGGACCATTGATTAGCTAGTTTTGGAGATGATCTGCATTCCAGAAATTGGCTGTAGAACTGTGTCCCACAACATGTTGTTGATGAATAAAGTGTTAAATACTGTCTGTTTAGAATATTGGACCATGTGTAAATTACCTGATGGTCATATGGTTTTTCTTCAATGAGTTCTGGCGCCATGTAGAGTGGAGTTCCCTTGATGGATGTTAATATGTGCGTTGCATTAGTCATGATGCGGGCCAGTCCAAAGTCACAAAGTTTCGCACAACCTGAACTATCTAGCAGTACATTTTGAGGTTTCAGATCCCTGTTAAATAAGTAATATTTTTTAATGATAGTAACATTGCTCAGCTTTCCTAGTCTTACTTTGGTCGGTTGAACTTGGATTTACAAATCTTTGTACAGTTTAGTTTGTTCATTTTGGATATTTATGATGGCTGATAAAGTCTATCAAAAATTGAGTCATTCATTAAAGTATAACCCCATTATGCATATTCGACCTAAAACCTGTATTAGCTAAAACGTATATTAAATCTGTTGCTATCTCTTTTCGTTGACATATGAGTGACAAGAAAAAAACGTTCTAAAACGTTCCTAAAACCTGTATTAAATTTTCAAGTTTTTATGCATAAACCCCTAAGTTATTTGCCCAATATAGTTTTGGTATACCTGTGTAGAACTCTATGTGAATGAAGATAGTACAAAGCAGACACCAAATCCCATGTAATTTTCTTGACCTGATCTTCATTCAAGCACCCTTCTTTAGCCAGTATACCATGGAGTTCCTTCTCTGCATATTCTGTTACAACAACCAGCTCTGATTCAGTATCGAAACTGTCTATCATTCGTATAATATTAGGATGTTTTAATTGCCGCTGAATCTCACATTCTTGTTTCAAATTCTTCAAGTCTTTTGATGACCGACCTTTCTGTAACCGAACGTAAAAGTAAAAAACACCAACAGCGATATAGATATCATCATCATAATCTCAGCAACGATCTCTGCTGGACGTATGCCTCCCTCATAGCTTTCCAGTTGTTTCGGTTGAAAAAGCGACCAAGTCCACCGTAAACCTACGGCCAGTTATTTAATTATATTTATAACAGAAACGAACCTTTCTTATAACTTTAAGGGCAACAACACCATCAGTTTCTTTATGTTTAGCTTTGAAAACGCGGCCGAAAGATCCTTCCCCAACGAAGGAGATGACTACGTAGCTTTCCATGATTTATTTTATCTCACTTCATTTTAATTCAGTTTACGTAAATGTTTTTGAGTATATTGAGTTCGTCGTTCTATATTTATTTCAGTTTTCTCACTTTTCACATACCTAATCTGTAAATCCCACAAATTTGAGACAACAAAAAAATAAACTTTGATGAAATAAACATGGCGGCATTCTAACTAATGACATTGATTTTGATTGATTGCAAATAAATTGTCATGTCGTTTGACGTTGACATTATCCATCAAGAATTTGGAGTTCTGTTTTTAGCGACATCTCTTGTGCATTTCTTTCAACTATGTACCAACTCCAAACCAGAGGTGCATGTAGTTCTGCTACTCACCAAAAGGTGTCATTTTTGGAATATTTAAAATTAAAAATATTTATTGAGCTGAAGATTACTAGCAGAACTGCTATTATTTGGAAGATAGAGCTAGTCAATATTCTGACGTTAGGGTGGTGATTCGCTGTTGCACTGACTAATTAAAAATTCCTAAATTCGAAAGCTCATAGTTATTTTTATTTGTTAATATTTTTAGTGTGTGTTTTGTTGTGTTGTTTTATTTTATTTTATGTTTATACCTTTTCTAACTGTGTAATGCTCAGGATACACGACGACACTGACACTCGACACAAATGTCGACACTCGTGTCGATTGCATACAAAATTGATTTGCAACTAAGTGTCGCGGCGGTGGACACACGCAGACAGTCGATGTATACACTGAGTGTCTTAGTGTCTGGTGTCGTCGTGTATCCTGAGCATAAAAGTGTAAAACTATGGATTAAGTTGTCCGAAATAAATGTTTATTATTATTATTATTATAGTTCGTTAACGATAAAGTTCAAAACAAAATGCCAGTCTGAGTGACAGTTCTAAAATTACGTTATTTACGTCTCGTGAATGTATAATATTAATCAATAAATATAACTACACTCATAGTGATAAAGCCTCGAAACTTCAAAAATCATGAAAACTACTTACCAAATTGCTTGTTGAAAGTTTGAAGTGAAAGATCGGATCGTCTCCTTTTTCATTTTTTTCCCATCTTTTGCTAGAACGATGATTACTCGCGTTTGGCTGGGCCTAGCGTCAGTCGCAGGATGTAGGGGGGTGCATAACAAAATGGCACAAAAGGTAATTGCCATAATTGTAAAATATCGCCAAATTTAGTAGTTATGCGACTTGTACGGACTTACCCCTTGTCTATCTATGCCTAGTACGTTTATAGTCTAGGTAGGAATTAATTGCGACGAAAAGTAGAGCAGTTGCGGATTCAAGATAATAATCATCGTGGGTAGAAGTCGCAACACGCAAGCATATTCGTTTGTAAAATAATATAGAATGCTAGTTTATGCTCACATCTAATCTCCGCATTTATCTCACCATCCAGAAATACCGCTATAAAAATATAGTTCCAAATGCCTAGTAAAAACGCTGTTCTGTTCGTGCGTTTGCAATAACATTCGACAGTAAACGTGGTATCCGATACGCCAAAGATTTGTTGACTCTTTGTTGTCTATAAGCTATTTATACCGGATTATTCGGCAAGCAGCTGTACGAGATAAAACTCGGAATCGCATACACAATAAAACACGAACTGGGCTAAAGTTGATCATTATTTCACGTTGAAACGTATCATTCCGCAAGCGTGCATTCTGTAAACAAAATGAAAATGAGACTAACAACACGTGGGCGGATGTGTATAGGTAGCTGTCTGCCTACCTTTATGTACCTACATAGGGTCTTGATAAAATGCATACCTCTACATATTTTTATTTCTAAACCGGTTCGTTTATCAGCAGCTGAAATACCTACATATGAAAGTATGTATTCCAAGTGGATGTCTACACACAGTGCTTATTTTTTTCCCTGGCTTTTCCTGTGCTTCCTAGACGGGATGCCATAGGCAATTGCTTAATAGCTTACCTATACCTTTTTTTTTGGTACGGGTGGTAGATACGGGGAAAATCTGCTACCAGACTGTGAGTGACTGCTGCTGAGGGAGCGTAGCTGGGGAGTGTGGGGTTGTCAAACTTGACGACCCACTGATTCTAAAAATAGTGTCCTTGCACCCGTTGCGAAATGGACAACAATAGACCATTGGGAATAAGCCCTAAAAACCAACCCGGTGGCTGGCCGGCCTCGATGCATGTCAAGGGGACTCCGGGATCTCCTATGAAACGTACCCCTCTCGCATTTTTCCTAAAGCACTGTCCCGGGAAATGGGCCATCTTAGTTTATGTCTAGCTGAGCTAAAACCTACATGAAATACACTGGGACACCCCAATAATATTGTAACCATGTACCTAAGTAACGATATTTTTGAAATACTTTAGGGACCTATCGTAGGTTTACTTATCCTCATTTAGGAATGACTCATTTGGTAGAAATTTTTATGTAGGTAAAATTCTTAAGTCTATTTACTATACTTACTCTTTTGCCAAATTATACTTATTAAATCTTAAGAATAAAAAAAATCTTAGTTCAAAATTGGTCGATCAGTACGAAAATTTGCAGTCCCGCACCTACCCTACCCTACCTACATGCTACAATGTCCATTGAAATAAAGCTGTCGTTTAGCACTGCAGTGGAAGGTACACCGCCCTCGATCTAAATTGTTTTACGAACCGGCGAGTTCATAACTGTTTCTCAAAATAGTCGGTCTAGAGATTTCCAGTGCTCATAAAAATGAGATTGATTTACGATTACCGGCGTTTGTATTGGCAACCACCCATTAAGAGTACATTATAGTTTCAGATATCATGACTTTATAACATTACAAATGTTTAAATTACCGTGCATTATTAAATACCGCGTCACTTTATTACTCGCACCTTGTTGCCATAGAGGAAGTCGGAAATTATCTCGTCTTTACATTTTGGAGAAGAACATGAGTCTTAACAAAATTTAAATAAATATTAAAATGTAAAGCTCTTAGCTCCGTCCATAAACACAAACACATAGTATACAAGTATTCTTAAGTATAGATTTTTCTGAATTTTATACTGCTGCTTCACCGGACTATAGATAGATACAATTCTCTACGCCCCACAGGGCGTCAAAATCACAATTTTGTATTCGGTAGGTATCTAAAAGTATACATTAGTAGGTATGTATACCTAGTATAGTATTAGTATCTATACCTACCCAATATACCTAAGTAGTATAGTAAATCTAGACTGAGATTAACTACGATTTTGAACCAAATTTAAAAGGGAGCTTTTAAATGAACCTATATAAGTAGGTACTTATTCCTAATTTTTTTCGCCCTGATCCTACCGAGAAAGTTCTTCGCTCAACAAACGAATGCATGACGCCATAGTTTGCTTGCCCAGTCTAAAAACTGCTTATAGCGGCAATTAAAAGCAAAAAAAATAAATCATTTAAACCCCAAAGTACCTACCTATTTCATAAAATATAAAAATGTTTATCATCATTATTCTTCGATGACATCGTAAACGTTTAAAAAGAACCTCAAAAAATAATTTAAATAGGTAAGTAGGTAGGTATACGTTATATTAACAGAGACATTTTGTTTTTAAAAGTTAATAATAATAAATTGCTACTAGGTAAAAGTAGGCCTTGTTCTTATATTAAACAACTATATAAATAATATCGTTTCTTGGAAACATAGGAAACTTTTTTATGAAAAATATTTATAACTGTTTTCCATCCGTAACGAAACCGACCGTCTCCGCATGGAATTCAGCTGGAAGGAATGAGAAGACGAGACAGATAATGGGCTGAGATGATTATGATAATTATATCTTATTTTAGATATCAAATTCCAGTGTGAGTATGAATTATTGTTCTCATAAACAGCTTGACCGATTTTACGTTCTTGTAGGTACAATGAGGTTACATGGAAGATTTTAGCAAAGTTAGAACTGATTGGGCCTTTGTGGGCGGTCGTGGACTAGTTTTTTATTTTTTGCCAGCCAGTATGTTGCGGTCATCGTCTGCGTAGTTTGATAGATACCTACCCAAACCTCTAATACCTATATTTTTTTCTAGATAATGTATACCTAAGTACCTATCAAAAATATTTTACGACAGTAGGTAAGCAAAACCAATTTGGTTTTGCTGGTTATTGAGACCGGCCACGGCTGTTTTAGAGGTTTGTTTGACCGATGGCTCCCGGTAATAGTAATTGTGTGAACTTGGCTCAATAATAATGTTGAGATAAGTTTACCTTAGGCTATCAATAAACATGTACCTAACTTAATTCGCTGTTTATTTTATTTTACTATTCTAGACCACGACCTACCCCTATTTCAAAGGCATTGACCAATAATTCAGACACAGAATGACTCAGTAATATTGTAGTACCTTCCTAGGTAACTACGTGATAGGTTGTAAACTCATCGACACCACTAAAAAGCTTACATTAAGTAAGTACATCTTAATTTTATGATAGGTTCCTTGTACCTACCTACTAAAAGGAAAGTACATATTAATAATGTACTTTCCTTTTAGTCGCAAGACACAACCAAATGACAATTAGTATGAAAAATCTATTAGTTTGTCTTTCAAGGGTGATAAATAAATTAATGTATTATTATTTTGTTTACAAACAATAGGGCAATGTTCTGGTAGAAAGGACGTTTTTGTCACGGCGTGCCAACTTTCCAGTCGTTGGTAGGTACATCATTTGGTGTGTTTGGTAGCATGCATTGGAGGAATTGTGCCTCACACATTTTTTGTATTATGCATTTTTGTACTTTAGGAATACCTAGAAATAACTTATGATTTTCTTTATATTTATTCTTTATTCAATAAGATCTTTTTCTTGATCTTCTCTCTCTTAAAACCAAGAAACTCAATTGCCTCTTCCAGCACGACACTCTACACCTGAAGAAGCAGCCAAGAACCTGATCTGATGATGCGGGCCTAGGATTTTATTCAGCGGTCCAATAGTATGTTGTAGCACGTTCAGTCCCAAGCGTTTTTGTCACTTAGGTGTTATAAGAACCTATTACTCTTAGTATAGACGAACAAGTATTCGTCTACGCTAATATATGTACTAACTTGTATGTGGTATAAATACACATAAATATGTAGGTTTTTTTGCGCAATACTTACTAACTAATTTGGAGTCAAAACAAACCAGAAAGAGATATAAGAAACTTTTGTATCAAAATACAGCATGAAAACGTGTGAATAATGTTACGAAATCGGTTTAGTTCTAATCCATATAGAATATTTTTTTTATAGAAGAGAGATCTTGTCAGAGTTGTTGCAGTTTGCTCTGAAATCCCAAGTTATTTAACATTTTCGTAGCAGGACAACGTAAACGATTTAACGTTCTGAGCTTTTTCAGTCCCAGCCAATCAAAACTCAAGGAGATCTAAGCAATAACACTTCATAAACAGTTAGATACGACTCACGCACGAGCAACATAAAACAATATTTTAATATCTGTATAGTTCCCTTTACCTACATCATCTCGTAAACGGCCTACACACGACAAACAACTCTAAAGTTCTAATTATTCACATTATGACCAGAACCTGGGGTCATTCCAGGCAGGCGAGGTCAGTTGGGGCGGGAAGCGCTCGGCAACGCACACACCTATTGTTTACGTTCGAAGTAACCACGTTTCCACCTAAAAATACTGTAACATCCTGCCGTTTGAGGCTGGTGTGATTGGTCGCCGCCGGCGCAGGAAGACGGGGAGGACTCTCCCCCGCCCCCCACCGCTGACCCGCCGTTTATACGAAAGTATCAGAAAGCCGAATATCGCGGAGAAGCAGAAAATAACCCTGAACGCTGGAAACGTTAAATTTCCCGTCAGTCGTGTTGTGCGTCTCAAAGTGTTAACAAGTGATATCAAACATGGTTCTGGACACAGAAGACTGGGTAGGTCTTCGGCTTATAGGATAATAATAAAAAAATCTTGCTGTAACAATATTGGTGGGATTTCTTGTTAACAATTGATTAATGGATGGATGCGTAGATTTGACATGCGAGGCGCCGTAGACGCGTCGCTAACAGGTGCTGTCATTATGTTCGGCCGTCACAAACTATTAAGATTATTTACACGGTAGATGATTGACACAGACACGAAGCAATTAACTATCTTAACACTATTTAACCTTTACCAACTTAGTTAAAGATAGGCAATACTTACGAGTAGATATCACAAATCTAATTATTTGTTTTTCAAATATGAAAAAACTTTTAGTAACAATACCTAAGTTAAAAAGAAGAATAAAGTGTAAATGACACAATCCTTCAAATGCCTACCCCTTCGGGTAATCCAACTTAAAACTTAAACAAGCTTAGTAATTGGCCTGGCTAACTTTTGTATAAGCTTTTGATGAGACCTTTTAGATCTCTGTTCAGCACAAGTCTAAGCATTGAATTCTTAATCAAATTCACATGAATTTGATAAATAAATCTAAATCATGAATGCCCTATCCCTATTATAATATAAGTACTCGTACCTAAAACTTAAGTTAAAACATCCTCTCTGAGCTTCAAAAATAATAATTCAGATAATATGAATAAGTTTAGAAAAACGGAATTTTCTTGTACTCGACGATAATTTCTAAAAATATTCCATGAGCAATAAATCTCACCATTACCTATACCTACTTACAGCTAGGCAATTAATAAAAAAAAAAAACAATTAATCCTTTAATTTAGGTTTGTAATTTTAAAACAGAACCTACTTGGTCAAAATACTTCCATTTGGTATCTTATATATCTTATATTATCTTATACCTCTTTTCGTTTTTATTTCATACTTTTTTCGTGTGGAGGAACTATTTTATCATATTATTACATTCTCAATTTAAATTCGTTCGCAAATTTAGATAAATAGCATGCCTGAGTGAGTTTATATTGGCAACAGAAAAGTTTAGTCAAGATTTCTTGGATTAAAAACACTATTAAACCTTGTAAGCAGTGACTTATCTTATAAAGTGCGCAAGCGACGTTAGTATCTAGCTCTAATTTAGTTACAATTGCACATAAAATAAATTTATTAGCTTCAGTAATTTAAACATCCCTGAGAGTACATTCATGTTGCAACACAACAAAATATTCAACGTGCAAAATATTTTGTCAATTTAAAATGTAACGAAAACAAACACCTCTTCTTTGACATTAGTTTTATTCTTTTTCATGGCGGTGGCCGCGAAACATAGTTCTAGCAAATTGATCCCAGAGTTTTGAATGAAATTGAACTGTAATGCGATACTCATCTGCGTTTTTAACGATAATATATTTTAGAGGTCATTACTAACTTTTTTACGAGATACGATTACGAGAGAGAAATCGGTCCACAAATAACGGTAAACAATAAATACTTACATAACAAAAACACATAGGGTACATTGGAACACAGAAAACTCTTTTTGTTTTGAAGTTTATTAAAACAGAAGCTCTCTCCCAACACAGGCTACGGTATTATTATTAGGTATTTATTGTTTAGTGTTAATAAATAGAAGATAAACAATTACAAACATTAAGTTTTTTCGAACTCAAATAGTCATCACGTACCATCATGTCAACTGCTACGAGTATACACTGGTACTAAAATGGAAAATTAAAACATATTTGCACTAGCAACTGGATTCCCGTATTTTGGAAGGCTTCTTAAAATTAATCTTCACGGCAAAGTCTTAGCTGTTCATGCATGGCACTGTTCAGATTGCCACGTTGCTCAAAGCTAAATAATGTTTTTTTGTTTTCAGGCCGATGAGCTGCCCCCAGAACAGATTGCCGGTAAGGATTGAAATAACATTTTGATGTAGATTAGAAAACTTAAGCAATTAAATGAAATTATATACTAAAGTTATTGTTTCATGTTATTGAATTAAGTATGTAGGTTTATTTCTTTAGCTACATACAATTATTTATAAAATAAATCTTAGATACTCGTAGATGCATGTGCTAGAAAATTTTCCTCTGTATCTAGTACAGAAGAAAAACTTTTGATTTAAGCACATTCCTACAGCTCCCAACCACTGCAAAAGTACGTGCAACAGCTAGAATCTCAAACTATTTACATCCCAACCTCACAATATTCTTAAACAACATTAAATGTTGTAATGTTTACATGAAACGGTGAGGAAAACGCAAGCTCATTTCTGGCTCGCAGCCAATCTGCACAATGGTAGACTTAATAAAAAACAGAGGCCAGATTAATAAATTACCATGCGCTGTTAGAATTAATTTATTCTTGAATAATATTATGTAATAAAATATTCGAGGGTGTGACCGAATAACAAATAAAATAATTCAAAGTTAAACAAACATTTAATGAATTTCTTCAAATAGTTTTAGTGATGGCTTTCATTAGAATAGTTTGGCACATAGTACTGACAAAATTAAATGTTAAAGGCTAACATTAAAAAATAAGCTGAGCTTAGTCTAAACTGCCTCTTACCGACTTTTCGATAACTGACAAGGTATCAGACTTGTCATAAGTGTTTCTCGAAATCAACTCATCCCTGTATACCAAAGAAAATGTCCAACTTGCAAAATATGTTAAACAGATACAATACAATGCTGAGTAGAATTCATTATTTGTTTAAAAATTTTACAGAAAGCTCATTTAAGCATTTAAATAAGACTAGTAGTAGAGTTCATAAGTATTTACATTATAGGTAGATACTGGAAAACTTTTTGTCAATATAAACTTTCTAATTGAACTAGATGTGCGGCACGGCATCCCTTCTAATGTACCTAAGCCTGAATTGCCCCTTGAATGTATTATTGAGAAGCAGGTGTAAAAGCTTAAGTTACTAGTTTCCAATAACTGTAAAAATGGTTTTCGAAACACGATTTAATTAAGTAGATAGAAAAACAGAATTAGCACCACAATGTTATGCGGGCTAGAGCGTTAAGAGATAGATTATTTTTTATAGCTTTTAGTTCTTAATCTTTGGTTGTAGTTGTAACTTATTTTATACCCAAGCTGCACCTAGTCTCAATTATTATTTACAACTTAGGCACGAAAATGATCGCTGATCTCGCCATATTAAGGCTACTACTCTCACTAGTCGCTTTTTTGAGAGTTCTCCATGGAAACTGAGTAGTAGATCAATGCTTGAGATACGATTCATGCTTTAGTTACATTTTAACAAAATCCAATTTTCTTATATTTCCAAAATTGCTATGGCGATGTACGAGTATTAATTCGTACCTAAATTAAATATTAAATAAGTAAATTAAACCGAAGATATCCAAACGATTTTGTTCATTTTTAAAACCACTTTAGCTTTTCCCTTACTATCCGAAGTCAGATACAGTCGGCGGCATGAAGCAAGATACATTTCTTCCCAAGCAATTAGGTATGGACGAGATGGCAACACGCCTGGACGCTAGCCAATATACTGTGTACCGCAATCAGATAGCCATCGTCATTGTTGTAGTGATGTTAGTTATGGAGTTTATCTCGGCGGCATGAATCATTGAGGTGATGGACAAGTCAATGAAAGATGTGATTAGTGTAGGTACTGTGTACCTCGAATAATTATTATGAATGAACTTTTGATAAACGTTGATGTAGATTGAATATTGGCTATTGCAGTGAATGAGATTTTCCATTTCGTTAACACCTTATTGAAATAATATTTTCCTTGCAAGCTGAAAGTCTTATTTACACGATGTAACTTCCTTGCCGCATTGAATAGTTGACTCTCATCAAAATTTAAACCATCTGAGACAACTCACATCAAAATTTTCGATTCTGACGAGAGGTCGATAATATTTATCTGAATTAGATTATCGTTGAAACTAGACACCTAAATTAACATTATCAAAACGTAGGTATATTTAGATGCTACAAGTTTATTGAGGCAATTCTAGAAAGAACTATCTATTTTTACTCTAATTACCTATACCTACTTACCAATACCAAATGTTCGATATCATCAAATTGATAGCAATTCTAAACATCTTTTGTTTACACGATCATGGGAAATATTACCCAGAGCTGTAAAATATTCATAAATTACCAAATTTCTAAATTCAACCGATGAGTAACCAATGGTTTACAGTTCGCTACTTCAACGAGGTTATGTTTATTCGCAATCTATTTCTGACTTCCAGTAATTATGGGCTGCTTATTATTACGAGTTTAACACTGAGTATCGGCATTTGCAACAGGCGGTGCCGTGGTTTCCACTTTCGGAGGCCGCTGAGGGGGCAGTAAAAAGCGTTAAGTTGTTGTAGGTATACAATTAAATTGAAGCAATATTTGACTTGCTTAGACCATGTAGGTGAGTCATGATGACGTCAATTTAATTGTACCTACCTTTACAACATACAAAAAAGTTGCATCATTAGGTAAACAAGTAAAGGTTAACCAAATCGAATGGAGGCTGATTTGGGTCTTTTTTAAGACAAACTGAAACTCTTGGCTAAAAATTAAATTCTTGAAAATCATAGGAATGATGCGATTTGCACTTATTATTTGTACTGTCATTTGGAATTATTTTTTGAGATAGTCTGTTATCTAAAACTTGATTTGGTTAGATACACTCAAAGAAAAAAAGCACTAAATTCTACAATGTGCATGTGATGTGAATATGTATATAAAATGACGATCTAAGACAACATTGCAATGTTGATCACAGTTTTCACAGTGACAATATTTACTTTTTATTTCAACACCCCTTCTCTTTGTGAGTGGGTAATTAATATCTAAACATTTTCTAAAAGAAAAACGAATTAAAGTTCTATGGAACTTTGAGACCACTGCCAAGATGTCTTGACGATTAAAATTTACAACAAGACCGGTAAAAATAAAATTCATGTTTTTAAAACTATTTTGTTGCCAAAATATCATGGAACAGCTGCAAAATGTTGTCACACTGACGGTTATCATGCGTTAGTTTATCTGGTAATTATAAAAGAGAAAAGCTAAACAATTAGGTTTACTTTTATTTTTCAAGTGCGTTAGAATGTGTTAATTGTTAGTACAATGCAGTGTTGCCAGATACACTGTAATTACAGCAGATCTACTGTATTTTCACATGATCTACTGTACACTGTAATACTAAAATTACAGTGTATGGAGAACACTGTAATTTTTCTACAAGCAAAAATACCTAATTTACTTTAAGTTTAATGTAAACTGAACGCAGCTTTTGTGAAAAGAAAAGATATGAACTTGTCGAAATGCATGCAGGGTGCTACTAGAGCCCACGCCACCTCTCTGCTTATGTCACAACCCTTGTTCCTATTACAATAAGAACGAAAATGTCTTATTTTAAACGGGTATGAATAGCGGCGCGGTGGATACTATGCGGGAATTTCCCGACATATAATAAGAATCACTTCATAGTATTAACCGTATGTTAAGTATTTTTTCAAGCCTGTTGCGACTATTTTTTTTTAAGAACCTATCATGTCCCACTGCTGGGCAAAGGTCTCCCCCAAAATCTTCCACTGATCCCTATCCTTGGCGATCTCCCACCACTCTTTCATACGTATTTGAGAAAGAGTGGGACTAATTAATATTAGTTTAATTGTAAATTGGTTTAGTATGCAATGCAACGCACTTGGAATTTATTTGGCTCGTTCAAGACGTTCTGTGAAACTGGTGAAAGTGATTAAGTTTCTGCAATAAAAGTTTCTTGAGATCTACTGTAAAATTCACTGTATTTTTTTTTACTTTCACTGTAATTTTGTATCAAATACTGTAATTTTGAGCGCCAAACACTGTAATGTCAGTTGTCTCATCTGGTAACACTGGTACAATGTGAGTTAAAAATGCTGTAGCTGTTATGTGCCGGATGCAGATTTAGTGCTTTGGGACGGATGTGTACGAATTAACATTTTATTTTCTTCGACTTAAGCTTCTTTGGCGTTTTACGCAAATTACATCTGAATGTTTAAAAAAATAAGATATATTTTAATTGTAGAGTTGCCAAAGTTTAGTTTTTGCATTGCCAACGAAAATTTATTAGTAACTAGCAGCACGTCCCGGCTTCACACAGGTGTACTAATGAAATTACCGGGATAAAATAGCCTTTAACCATCGCGACATTCCATTCTACACATCATCGGTAAAAGAATTTTTGAAATCGGCCGAGTAGTTTCGGAGATTACCTCTGTCAAATAAACAAACAAACAAATTTTACCTCTTTATAATATTAGTATAGAAAAATATGACACTGAAAAATTATGTGTAGGTACAACCCCTAGCACCTCAGCCATGTCTCGTTTTAACGCGCAGCAAAACATTCAATATTTTATTTCATGAAAGATCAAAAGAAAAATAACTATTAAATTTAATAAAAGTGAAAAATTACTCCATCGCTGTGTCTATCAGGCGAGTCATTAAAAACGAGAAAGAGTTATTTTCTTCGCAAATAAATATTTATTTTGAGGAAAATTATGACGCAAGTCGGTTTGGCTTCGGCCGAAATGAGAGAATGATGATAAACATTTATGACAATCGCTGACTCATCACTCATCTGCCTACACAAAAAACCTATACTTAAAAATGGGAGGTTGGGGAGCATTTACCTCGCATCGTCGATATCTCATCATTTGTCCGACCCAGATCGACAACGTCCACCATACGCGTTATCTTGCATATTTCGAAATAACACGTTTCATTAAACATCCAACCGTTCTATTTTTACAACAGACTTGAAGACGCCAGAGAATTTCCATGGTTTCCATTTGGATTTCGACCCAGTTTAAGGTTCATTGAAAGCGTTCGATTCAATGATGTATTTGATTGTTTAATGGAACCACTTTGCATTACTGATAGCACTGTTCGATGTTGCAATGATAAATGATTTGAGCAGGGTCGTGTATGACGGTGGGTAGGTAGTTATGTTGTTTTTATTATTTATCGCCCGCGACCTAGTTTCGTGCGGCGCACGACGCGGCAGGCGGGGCGCGCCGGCCATCACGATGCACCACGCACGCTGCTGCACCAAAATAGATGCATTGCACAATATTCGCAGTACTAGTACACCTCAGTGCATTGAACTGTCCTAATCCTATCCTAACCCGCCGAACGATCAGTTTAGCAATTTTTATTGCTAGTGCACTACGCTTCAACACTAGAATTTGGAGAAAGCTCCAGAACGCAGTTTTTCTTCCTAGTTTACCATTTAGCTTGCGTGAGCGCTATGTCATCAATAAATATCGATGGTAGGATTTTATTTCCCGTGTATCTTGTTACGTAATACTGAGTTCTGATGGTGGTGTGGTTTGTTCCAGTCCTCCGCAAGGCGTTCGATGGCTTCGACCACAACCGCTCGGGCAGTATCCCCTGCGACTTTGTCGCCGACATCCTCAGAATGATGGGGCAGCCCTTCAACAAGAAGATCCTTGAAGAACTCATCGAAGAGGTCGACGCAGACAGTGAGTACCTATTTTTTATACTTTCTAAATATTCCAGTATCCAAACTGTTTAATTAAAATTTTATGAAATAGATAATCTATAGGCTGCACAGTGAATAGATGACACACATGCATCTTCGATCAAACGAACTATTATTATTTTCAGAGTCTGGTCGTCTTGAGTTTGGAGAGTTTGTGACTCTTGCCGCTAAGTTCATCGTTGAAGAAGATGCTGAGGCCATGCAAAAGGAACTCAGGGAAGCCTTCAGATTATACGACAAGGAAGGTAAGAAAACCCACCTTCATATTAGGTACTAGTAAAAAAGTCGTATAAATAGACTAGACTAGTTCAGCCAATCAGTAAAGTTCTCTACCTTTCCACGACGGATACCAAACCAAAGATAAAATGTAAAAAAACATTTTATAATTTCATTCAAAGCTGTTTCCTGCTGTCCGATATTTAAAAATATCTCATGACACAAACTCAATTTGTTTCGCGTCCAAACATCACATTCACACGAAGTGCGTTGACACTTACTTAGGTATATTGCGTTAAAAAACTTTTGGTTGCTAAAGACTTATCACATTTTCTATAGTAGATACGTCATTCAACTTCCCAAAAGTTTAGTTTTTGTATTCTATCTGTGGTGTTGCTTATTGTGGTTAGATATTTGACATAACTTCTAGGAAAACCACAAAATAAGTTTATTATAGATTTTTTATAACCACATCTTTCAGGAATTAGCATTTAATAGAAAATTTAAAATACCTACCACATCTCGTTATTACAACAACAGGCAGCACGTTGAGTCTTTACAGTCCCTTAGTATTTCTTCATAAAAAAAAACTGTCAAAAAACATAAATTTACATACGGATATTTTCATTAACTGCGTCAGCAGTTATTACCAAAGTCAAAATTTGAAAGCGTCTTTCATAATGTTGACACTATTTTGTTATTTGTTTGTAGGCAACGGCTACATTCCCACCTCAAGCCTACGTGAAATTCTACGCGAGTTGGACGAGCAGCTGACAGAAGAAGAACTCGATGGTCTTATCCAGGAGATAGATACTGACGGCAGCGGCACCGTTGACTTCGATGGTGAATACTTTTATACTTACCTAACTCTCCTAGTCTAAATTCTTCTTAATTATTCTTACTTTCTTTCTTACCTACTGTACCGACATTTTTTCTATAAGGTTTCTATATTACAAGCATCAACTTAGACATTTCATCATTTCAACCATTACTGATTATTTATCATCATAAAGGGTAAACCTCACCCTCGGCTATAATATTATTGCATAATACATTTATAGACTTGCTATCATATGGTAAAAACAGATACCTATACAAAGATTGGGTCTAATTAAAAATTAGAATAATAATAACTCTGATTTAGCTTCCAACCATAAGTTTTCCAACCTTAGCGTTTGCATTTTGCAAAGACACTTGATTTTAGTACAATTTAAACTTTCGCGATCATTAGACATAATTTAAATGAAAATTACGGGACTTTATCACGTATTTACCTTATTATTTTATATTTCCCGACGTTTCGAGTGCGTTGCAGCGCTCGTGGTCACGGGTAGACTGATGTAGAGTTCCTTACAAAAGATGAGGTCCTTCCTACATCAGTCTACCCGTGACCACGAGCGCTGCAACGCACTCGAAACGTCGGGAAATATAAAATAATAAGGTAAATACGTGATAAAGTCCCGTAATTTTCATTTACACTTGATTTTATTCTAAAGATAACAAGTGAACAGTTCTGGATACACCAAATATCGTATTCATAAGAACTACAAGTTCAAATAAGGTTCTAGTTACACTAACTTGAAGCTCCAAGTCATAGTTACCATCTAGACGTTAGCACTCACCTTAAAGGCTCTGTCAAATCTAGAAACGTTTTCAGCCCGAAATAATACACACTTCACTCTGGAGTTGACATACACTAACATGCCGCGGTCATTTATTTTTAAAACCTTTTCTAAGTATTTTTATTTCCATCTCGATTACAACTTTTAAATGTTTGCTCTATTTATTCAACTGATCTCGACGTCACACCTACACCACTACATTTTTATAACTCAGAACATTATTCATTGTTTCAGAATTCATGGAGATGATGACAGGAGAATAAATTACTATATTTCTACGCTTTTTATTTATAAATGTTTAATATAAGGAATCTCTACATTTCGGTTCTTCAACCTTTCGACTCTTGGGAACATTGGACAGCATTATGACATTATGCGGGAACATCTCACTCATTGGTTCATACTCAAGTATTATGTATAGAATTGTATAAAATAATATTTTGTTTAATTGATGTGTGTGATTGCGAATAATGTTTATATCTTTAATAATAAATCTTTTATTCTACTATCTCTCTTTTATTATTTTCATAATCAGAACTAGGACGCTTGTCGTAATGTTCCAAAAATAATATTTTGAATAGTTAGTTCAAAATTTAAGATTTCAGTAGAGATAAATTTAATGAATTCTGTTTTTAAAGAGGACGCCAAATTGTCCTACATAATTTTGATGACTCGAAATCTTAGTGGAATTGGATTGGAGCCAACATCAACACTTTTTTGCTTTTAAGAATATCCTAAACTAATAGGTAGGTGTTTATTAAAATAAATAAAAGAATAAATTTAATAATTATTTATTACGTAATTCTTTGTTCGTTCATAGTTTGATCATGTCCGCGATATAATGAATCGCATACAAGATTATAAGTTTAATATAACGTTTTCCAAATAGCACGAAAGCACAATAACTGTCTACCAACTATTCTTAGCACTTTATGACACGCAGATAAATTTGTACAAAAATAAATACAACGTAATATGGCCATTTTTAAATAAAATGAAATAACAACGCTACCTAATAAACTTTACCATTAAAATACTACAAAACATAAAAGACTGGGCCAATTTTGAAATAGCAAATGAAATAACTAACACTCAGCTATCATTACAAGATTATTTTCTACCAACACACAATAGATAAATTAATAGATCAGTCAGTAGTATGTATTTGGAGTGTTCATGAACAGGTATCGTATTAATTTGGTAGGTCATAGGAAGCAATACAAAAAACATTAAGAAATAATATTTTAAATACAAATAGGTACACACAGAAATCTTAAGTAACTAACTCTTCTATATTTACTTCTGGTTACTGTGTATTTTATGGTACCAAATCACATAAGATTACATTTGCTTGTGACAAAAGTACCTATGTGAGATTTAAGAGGTCCTTTACACTACACAATTCAGTTTCAATCACTTCGTAAGTGCCAGTTAAGCCAGATAGATCATAACTTAAAAGCCTACATAAAACGTAGACCCTTCTAACTAATACAAAGTAAGTAGTACTTAAATAAATGATTGGGAATGGATTTAATAGGAATTATCTGATACTTAATATGAAAATTAATCTTTAAAAATTGATAATACCTACGAACATTTCAAGAAGCATGAAACTTACAAATGTCATTTGAATGTAAATTAAAACAATGTCGGAATTAAACAGTACAGTAAAGGTTCGAGCACATTATGCCGGGCCGCAGCGTGTCGGGGCGGAGCGCAAAAATCCGCTCAAATCGCTTTAATACAATTTGTATGAATTATCGCACACTGTGCCGGGCCGCAGCGGCTCGCATTAATGCGAGGCGGATTCTCGTCCGTGCGATGCGGCCCGCCCCGCCCCGCTGCGGCCCGGCATAATGTGCTATCCATAACGTACAGTTGCATGCAAATTCTGGCAGTACACTGAACTCAAAATCCGTCAATGCACTGTGACCCGGCCCGTCACTAATGTGCTAGGTAAACATTTTGCGCTGCGCTGCGGCCCGCTCCGCCCCGCTGCGGCCCGGCATAATGTGCTCGAACCTTATATCCTCAGAGCAATCATCTACTGCTTCCTCATTGAGTATATCACATTAATAACTGATTAGAGCCATAATTAAATGGCACTGCTGCTATAAGCCATTCAATAAAATATTCGATGACAAATGAATGCAAACGCCTTACAATAAATACCTAGCAAACATTTAGATACACTGCAACCCAATCACTTCTCTTGCTAGCTAAATTAACATAGATAAACATACTTCGAAGTCAAACATTAAAATTCATTGGTAACGTAATAACACTAAGCTTTAAAAAGAGTCTTCGATAAAAAAATACAGCTAATTAATTAAACGTTTCTGTGTTAATTACACGTCCCTCACAATTTCATTAGCTTCTTGGCTTCGGATAGCTAGATTTATCTAAGATTTCGTAAAGAACTACCTACAGATGAGATCTCAATTTGAACAATGTTCTACCAAACGTCCTTCGCCAGCCTGAAGTAATCAAAACGAATTATCACATTTAAATGAAACGTTTAGCATTGACACTCAATAAATTAGTTTTTTTTCCTAACATTGAATAGTATGATTGTATAATAAACTTTCAACCATCTTACATCAAATTCTCTAGATTATCGAAAGTATTAATGAATAGGAATATATGCGATGAGATAGGTATACTCCTATTTCATTAACTATAACTATGTGATCTCAATCAAATTCAGAAATGTACTGGCTGATTTTGCGAGGCAATTGTGAGCTAGGTGGTATTATTCCAAAAGTTACATTATAAAATTAACGTTTACCTAACTAAAAGTAGTTTTATGAATACTGTTTAGTAGATAGATCTTCGTTCCTTATAACTGGTTGCGCCTTACAGATGCAACACGTAGGGGCCAGTTGCAATATTCTTGTAATACTCTGGAACAGAGAAAAAATGTTGTCAACTATTTATTTATTTATTTACTATTTATATATTGTGAAATGTCATCAAATAGGTACTTATTGATTATAGATTTACTCTTGAAGAGGGGTTAAGTAAAGTAACTATAAATATTAGTAAGATAACTCACCTTACATCGCCACACTGGCGGGTTTGACTAGTAAAGGTGACGCCGCAAACAAGCTAATGCAGAATAGGCGGCGGCGGGCGTGAGCGGGCGATTGGTTTTGCAATCGCGTTCGGGTCTAGGAGGTCCGGCCCTTTAGGCTTCGCGCCGCGATGCTGGCCTTTACGACCGCGGTTCAGCCAAGATGGCGGAGGACCTTCACACCACACGCTCCGCAGCCAATCCCGAGGCTCGGCTCCAACTCGAGAACATTCCCTCGCATACGCTCGATACGCAGCACAGTGACATCGCACGCCAGAACAACTCCGAGCATCCAGCTCACAAGCCTCCTGATAATGATGAGGATTCACTTTCGTACCGCAATCCGTAAACGCATCGTTCTTCACGATCCCGCGGCACAATCTGCGCGCTTTTGTAACACGTGATTGTCGGTATATAGTGCTCATGTTTGGTCTCCGTTGTCGCCGCGTGCAAGCCTTAGTCCCTCCAACTCGCCACGAAGATCCAAACCTCCAAGTGTCGACCATCATTCGTCCATCTCGGGTTCTCATATCATCTCTAGCTACAGAATTAAAATTACCGCATAGACCGCACAGCTTTCCTTTGTAGGCGCTCGACACGGTTACTTCTAGAAAGCCATCACCGTCCCAAAGCATTTGAATTCCGATATCGGCTTTCAGCAAGACAGATCCATTGCTGCGAATTATTTCAGCAACCCCTTTAATCGTGTGAGGGAGTTGTACGCGAGTTGAGTTTACTTTAATGCGCATTTTCTTTCCCATGTTGATTTTGGTAGGACCTATTCGCAGAGTTGCAGTGCGAGTCCAAGAGGAATGTGAAGTATTTCTGGCATCATTCGATATTCTGATAGAGAACGTTTTGTTAACGCAATCCGAAGCCAATTGATATTTACAAGATCCTTGAAAACTGTAAAACTTTCCATCGAAGGTCTTGTAGTGAGGGTCTCCGAAGACTGTGCAAATGCCGTCTAGATCTACGCATTTAGGACAGCATTGTCCTGGCAGCTGGCGAGGGGTTTGATCTGTAGGACATGTGAGAGATGGACATCTTTCCATGGCGCATCTTGGTTCACCACTATGACATTCACAAGATTTGCATGCGTCCAATTGCCAGGTTTCCCCATCCTGAAAACATAACATTCAAATCAGTTTTACCAATACATAGCACAAGTAAGCTTTTTAACATGGTCCGTAAAAGGAGTCTTAATTAATATCCCAACAAAGGATTGTGGGCCATTTGATGAGCGTAAAAGTTAGTGTGAAAGTTGTCACCTAGGGTACCTTCCATCAATTAGTTTATTTGTCGTCATGTTGCTTTGCAAATAAGTGTTGTCATTGAACCTGGAGATACCCGTTGCCACTGTTGAGAGGGGTTACCAACGCCGACCATACGTCATAGAAAATATTTGATGTAAAGCACTCAACAGATTCTGAGCTCTACATTAAATATCATAGGAAACAGTACTAGCTAGTTCTAAACCCCGTATTTTTTCAATCAACATTTTCAACTAACCCGGTAAGTTTTCCTCCCGATAACACAGGCCGACTTGATCTCCTCGACCTGTGGGCACTCAGGACAGCACTTCCCCTGCCCAGGAGGTAATGCACGTGCTCCGCAGGTCAGCACGGGACACGTGTGTCGCATACACACGGCCGTGCCGTTCATACAAGTGCAGTCCGTGCAAGGATCCACTCGGAATGCACTCAGGTGACCATGGAACTCCTTGCCGATTATACAGGGCTTGCTCCCTGCAACTGATAAAGAATATACATCATAATATAGCTCTTAAAATGTATCGTCTGTAGGTAATCTATAAAATAACTAATGATCAATGAAAGCCTGCAAAGATAGACAAACGCTCTCAAAAACCATATTCTTGATTATCTCTACTTTTCTCTACTCTACTTATATATGAACATATTAAGAGTAAAATGAATTTTAAATTGATGAAAAGATATAAATCTGTGAGCTGGTTCGGTTAATTATATCCACAAACGAAGTAATTGGCTTGTTCTGTTAGGTATTAACTAAATCATAAAAGCTCAATAATAGAAAACTTACTTGGAAGTATTTTATCAGCGGTAGGATGCGAGCATCGCGGACAGCACTCGCCAGGCGGCGTGAACTGCTGCGTTCTATGGCACGGAAGCACGGGGCACGCTCGCTTCGAGCACGACAACGCGCCGCGCACGCATCGGCACGACAAGCATGGCTCTTCGGGTATGCGCACGTCTCTACCTTCCCCGACTCGCTGACCGTTGATCACACACTCTGAAATACAGAAAATCTCATTAACATCTCAAGATTCGCTTTATAAAAAATGCAAATTTTATTTCATTGCTTTGCAATCAAAAATTTTTGTTTTTCAATAATTTCTCAAAATTATCAATAACACTTGAATATATAATAATAGAGTCGATAATAAATTAGCGTTTAAGTTTCCATACCGGTTCGGTGAGGCTTTCAGACACCACAATAACTCTTCACCAGAGTTAGTTCATGAAAAATTACTCTATTGCCTTTAATGTACAACCTCCTGCATATACAACCAAATGACTTATGACTAAAATTCCTTGCGTGGTCACATACCTACGAAAATAATGAATATTTAGTTTACGTAAGAATGTAGATTAGCGAGTTTTCGATAACAGTGACGTCGTCATTATATAGGAATAGAATAGTAAAGTAAAGAATTCCTTCTTGAGCATTATAACATTTACCTTTTGAAGCTTTGTTAGAGAATACGAGTTTATTCATTTATAAATGAAATACCTAAGTGTGGTTAACACTATAAAAATATATATGCTTCAGAATACGAGTTGTACTAATATCTTGAAATAGTAGATTGTTATCCAAGGTGATAAAGGCACACATTTTGATGCACGAGATGATTTACCCCGATAGAGTCATCGAGAACGGTAATAGTTCGAGTGCAAGCAGAGGCGTGCTAAGAAAAGTGCTACTTTAATAAAACCGATCAGGCAACTTCATGCGTAATTTCCGTGTATAAGTAATGAAAAAAAACTTTATTTTTTGTATATTTAATTTGCTGTCATTTATTACTTTGTAGCATTGTCTTGATGTCCCCTGGGGTGGCATTATGAGGGTGGCAAAGTGGAATAATTCGAAAAACAAGCAAAACCTTATTTGATGGATACTTATAACAAACGGCTAATATAATTTAAGCACTGATTTTTGCATGAGTGAAAAGATGTAAAAGTGTAAGATCAAGAAAGATAAATATATAAGATGTATGACGTCATTCAAATAAAACCATTATTAATAAGTAAGTACCTTTATTTTTTAAACTCTAGAAATCCCACACAGATCATAGTCACAAATAATGCAGACGACTTGTCTGCCACATTAGGAATTTCGTATTATGTCAGGCTTCGCAAATTCAATGCACGAGTTCATTTAAATTTCAAATACAATGAAGCGCTTAAACGTTTATTTGTGGTCCATACACATGTGTAATTAAAAGCAATTGGAATACAAAAGAGCTGCTTTTGTGCTCGGAAATTCTGCAGATTAACAGTAAAAGTTAAAACAAAATGCGGGACACAATGGGAGCATACTTATTATCATTGTAGGCTATTGTTTGGGTTGGAATGAGCGCAGCGGCTGCGACAAAGCTTAAAGTCCATAAATTAGTGGAGAAGGACGATGAATCAATCAGGACAGTAAATGAACGGGAAGGTGCCGACGGCCGCACACAGAGGCCCACCGCTGGGCAGCCCACCTGGAGGCAGATGATCTCACATCTCGGACAATCGAGACCTCTGATACAAACAAAGATATCGCATACATTTCTGAACTAATAAGTAGGAACAAGAAGTATAAGATCCAATCTTTTCTCAGACTATAACAAAAGCAAAAACACAAAGAAAGCTCGTAAGCTTTTAATAGCGTTAAGGACAATAACGTCACTCAAATCGCTATTCAAATTGCTTTACACGACACGTAATTATCAACATGCTAAAGCCTCGAGTATTTACGTTCGTTGTGAGTGCAACAGAATTGAAGTTTCATTCAGTGGACGTTCAGATCAATTCTGTGCGGTATCTCAAGTGGACCGCCACGTTGTCACATTATAATTGTGACAATGAAAACAGTCAAGTGTCTGTCGTAAAACTAGAATCTACAATGTATGCTGCCCTTAAGTAGACAAACAACTAGCTATTACGTATGCACAGCCAGTGCGCGCACTTCATAACATGGATGCGCTGTCAAACAACAAAGGTACCTACTTAAAACTCTTAGAAGTAAGTGGAAATACTAGTACTTAATGGCCGACTTCTAATTTGTTTTGTTCCATTCTAGATGTAGAATAACAGCGAGAAAGAGTCTCTAGTCTAGATCAAATTCTACAAAGTACTGGATCAGTAAACAATATTGTGCAGGTAGGTACACATGGACGCAGCATCATGAGATAATTATTTTAATTTCCTCGGGTCATTGACAAGCATACACAATTTGCTACTTCCAAGTTGCCACATGAATTTAAATGATTGTTTGGGCTTCGTTTGCATTTTACTTGTTTATTTTTTCTTGCATACAATCGCTGTTGGTAATTCATTTATTGACAAAGAATCCCCGCGTTGATAGGGAGAGAATCGTGAGGAAATAAGAAATAGAAAGAAAAAACTGAATGCACTGTTGGGTTCGTAAAACAAACAATCGGACGTGGGCCTGGTTCCCGCAGCCGCCGCGTCGTCGGCCGCTTTGACCACCGCACAAAAACCTACCCGCCCCAACCTTTTAAGTAGGTTGTTAACTTTTTGATTTATGGTCAATAATAGAGACGCAACTCCGTGGGAGACTGACCACAAAAATATATAATTTTAATGGACCCCCGAGGATGTATAATAAGTTTATTCCGTTGTCTTTTTTGTCTCCTGTTATGGTATTGGTATCGGATGAAATCACTAAGGCAAAACTAACATGAGTCAATCGCGAAATGTAGAATTTCCTTTGGGTGGTCCATTTTTTCCTTGAAAAGTTGGATAAATAAACATATAACAAAGAAATAAAATTTTCATTAGCTTCGGTAAATTGAGACAATCAAATCTCCGTAGTTATAGCCTCTTATTCGCGGTTCATCAAGATTTTATTACACGTGAACATTATTTATTCAGAGCCAACGTACGAAACGATTACTCTTCGGCGCCACTTCTATGTACACAATACGAGTATATAAAGTACTTTTGTGAATACAATCCATACAAGCATAAAGTTTTGTGGCCTTGTAGTCAGATATACCTATTTTTAATAGACAATCATTTAAATCACTCCGTTGTTTTATAATAGTCATCTCTAGCTTGATTATGGCGCTGCAAACGAGACGGGTTATAATGGCAGATTGGTCCATTGTCTGGAGGTAGGTATGCTACTGCGCAACACTTGTTTCTTATGTTTTGTCATTGTTGGTGCGGCGGCGGGGCGTGGGTGCATTGTGACCACAAATGAAAAATTAACCAAACATCCTGGTTTTTTTTTGACCATACATAACCAGACGTAGGGGTCCCGATCCCGCTTGTTGGCTGCAGGGTAATTATTAGAATATAAACACAAGCAATAAAACGATAGTTGGAATGCGTCGGCATCATTCAAAAGTGATTTCGAGTCGTCATCTTGTAAATTACTATTATTTGATTAGAATTTAATAAACTTGTTAAGGCTTGGAAGCGAAGGTAAATTGCTTGCCGTTATGCTTTTATTAAGTTCGCGAGGCGGCGTGTGTTTGTTTTTGTAAGGGATTATGGTGGTTCCTTTTTTATTTTCTCTCGCATCTGGGTGGGCGCCTCGCGAGACACGGCTGCGCCATGCGCCCGCTCAATTATATTCGTTGAGCAGCAATCATCAGTTGTGGGAAAAGACAGCGTGAAATGCTCAGTGAATTGTTCTGAGTCATTGTGGTTTTAATTACGTTGGGTACAAATGAAACAACACGATTCAATTTTGTACAATGAATTAAACTTTTTCTACCTAAGCCATTGTTACCTAAAACACGCAAATATCTGTGTACAGGTCTTAATTTATTAGGTAACCCAATCATTAACTTACCATCACAGACAGGGCAGTTGTAGTGCCTCTGGTGCTTCGGACTATCGCAAGGTGCGTAGCATTGTGGTCTTGAGATCGTCACGACTCCTGCTTCACATCTTAGTGTTTTCCCCTCCTCTGCCCACTCTGAATGAGAGGCGTGCTCGGTGCCGTTGTACCAGCACCCCTTGCATTTAGCACAGCAGCCCTCCCGAGGCATCACCACCGCGCAGTCGTCCATCTGCCCGCACTCTTCCACGCCGCTGCGACACTCCACGAATCCGTTCTGTGGATTGAGAATAGTTTGGATTCTTAAGATGCTCGCAGGAGTCACAAATTAAAGAAACACCAATTGCGTTGTGCTGGCGCCCGATACTCTGTGATTTTAGTTTAGAACAACATAAATGTAAAACGAAAATACGGTGAAGTATATATTTACACAAATAAAAATGTGTCACTCATACTAATGACTGCAGAATCTAAATCTCATCAGGTTATACTTAACTGCGTAAAATATAATATTGAATCAAAACATTATACCTCGTGCAAAAAGCACGCAATATAAAGGACAAAGAGTGATCTGACGTAAAACCACAATTGACTTATGTAATTGCAGTCCTATGCAATTACAGTATCACCGACGCAATGTCATAATAGGAGTTTTTTTTAAGTGTTTGATATTAATACTGTCTAGTCTATCTAATTATCTATGTCTGCCAGTCGCCTGCGGTAAAGTATGTCGATAAACACATTTTTTCCTTGTTCTTTGTTTTATTAATATGTAGGTAGTAGGTACCTAATGTTGTATTGTATGGGAATATATATCCAATGCATGCATACATTTTGCACTTATAAATTAAATTGATTTGGCTGGTTCAAAACCCATAAAATATCAATTATTATTAGCTTCTTTACAACCCAAAGATTTGAGTAGATATTAAAACAGGCACAGCATAACTCTGGCTAACTTTATACTGTACCTCACTGTTACTCAAATGCACTAAAGTTTTGTGGTCAGGTTGTTTGTGATTCATAACGTGAATAATCCTGCATCTATTGAGTGAATTATAAATAAATGTAGAACTTGTTATCTGCAATTTGTTTAGCAAATAAATCTATTTATTGATTACTTCTAGGAAAATTTGTGAGCAATTCTGGGTAGCAACATGAGGAAAATGACTATGTCTACTTAGCCTACCTATTGACAATTATCGTCAAACACTCACTTTGTGGTTATAACTAACGTTGCTTCAACTCTATATAGATTTTTACGTAGCAGAACTGAAGCTGGCTCTCTCCATGATGTGTGTTTGTATGTGTTAATTATGACACGATTTTTGATATCAAACTTCCTTTATAATAACGGAAAGTACTTCTGTTAGTTATTCAATCCAAATAAACAAAGCGATAGTTAAATTTTATGTGTCTGATCTTTACTTCGCGTGCGAAACAAGTCCATTATAATTATCTAATTCCCGTTTAAAATAATTATTCTCTCTCATCTTGTTTAATTGTCGCAATAAACGCTAACAGTTAATAAACCTAATTGCAATTTCATTTGGTATGCATGATACACGCTGATAATTGTCCTTTTTTAAAAAGATGTATGATTTAACTTTTTAAACTATCATGGTTTTGAACATTATAAACACTTGAAACGAGATATTTACCATGGTTTGTGGATTTCTGAGTTTCCCGATATTTCGGCACAGTTGCATGCGCCATGATCACGGTTAAACTGAAAAATCTTGGTAAATATCTCGTTTCAAGTGTTTATATTATAATGTATGATTTATGTATGTCTTACATATATAATTTAATTACATTATAATTCCATTATTATAATTAATTAATTACATTATAATGAAATATTATTTAACAGGTCCTAGATAATTATATAATGTTAATAATGATGATAATTATGTATAACTATGATATGATGATATTAGTATTTATCTATATTTATTTTACAAATTATGTTTAGAATATAGACATACTTACAAATATTTTGTATTTTACAAGCACGTGCTTGTAGTGTGATTATGTCAACTGTGGTTCAATATAATAATATCGAAGTACAAAATATACAATGGATAATTCATGATTCAATACTTTACTATGCGAGAGATTTTGAGTGCAATAAGTAAGTTCGCATGTATGAGTTGTAATTGACATAGTCAATTAAAAAAACTGGTTTTTCAAAATAAATAGCACCTAACAAAAAGAAACTGTGGTATTGTTAGGTACAGTCATTGACCTGGCTATAATTGACCTTTGTGGTAAAAACCACAAAATAATGAGAACAGAATAAATGTAAAATGAATCAAAATGCAGCCAGTTGATACATAATTTTATGCACTAATAATTTTAATTTATTTATTTATTTATTTTCTCTCACAAAGGTTAGCACTAGTAATAACAAGGTTTAATGTTGGTAGTTATAGTGACAAAAAATAGTGCAAGTAATAACTCATACCGAGTAAATGACATCTTCCGAAATAAATAATTTTGTATAGTAACATAACTGTAGATTCACATTTGTTAGACATAATAATTCAAAATTCTGAAACATTTAATAACGAATATTTAACAATAGAGACTAACAACTTATTAGCATCTAAACTGGCAGACATGGTCAACACTGGACGCAAACATTTACACAAATCTGTGAACCTATCAAATAGTTTAACACCAAATATGGGTCTTACTCCAGACTCGACATATTAGATGACCTCTCATGTCTTAGTACATATTGAATCCATGAATTAAATTTTAACACATGATTATGATCCAACATTACCTGGATCCTAATGAATGAAAAATACTAATAAAGTGTAACTAATTTTGTGTAAGTACCTAATTGGATGTAAAATGAAATATGAACCCGACTGTATCCCAGGAGTGGTAGACATTTCTTTCTATGTAATACTTTGGATCTTTTGAAGATTTAATTGGATATATACAGGAAAATAAAGGAAATTTATCAAGCTAGATTCTGCGTACTTTGATCGAAGTGGCCCTAATGCAACTCACTTTTTAATCAAACACATTTTTTAATTTGATTTGATTTTTTATATGAATGAAATACAATGAAATCGAAACTCCATGTTTTGATATTAACTCTATGCGAAACATCAGTTAAAACATTCGTATTTTATTTATTGTGTATCAAAATCGAAATGAACTGAACTTTATCGGTACATTCATAAATAAAACGAATGATGAATGTTGATATCAGCTGACGTAATTTATCAGAATGAGACTTCTTGATATCAATCAGGAATGTTTCACGTCGAATGCATAATTGGTTGATAAATCATCACTGAAATTATGGCGCACGATGAGTGTATTGAAGATTATACCTACTCATGCTCTTTACTAAGAAGTGCTCATAATACTTGAAGGTGCTCTACTACTTGATTACCAACATCAGTTTTTTTAATGTTCTTAAAATATGAAAGGATAGGTCTCAAAGGATAGGTCATCTATAACTGGCGATGGTATATGAAGAAATAAAAATGACTTAAAGCGTAGCAAGTAACTAAAAATAATTGTCATTGCTTAAATAGGGAAAAGATACGTGATTTTTTGTATGTATTCGCTGCCTTGTTGTAGCGTTACCTCGTAATAAATAAATGGAATATTTTCTCACAGGTCACTTCTACATAGAGTTTTAAAGGGGAAGAAAATACAAGATTTATTTGGGAAAGCAAGCCGAACGATAATGATATCTTTCCAATTTTCAGACCAGAAGCAGAGGTAGCAGACAGCTGTAGTGTTTATTGTTTTTCAATACTTCGCCCGAATTTCATGAGCGGCTTCTTTGAACACCCTCAGGCACAGCTCTATTTACGTTACGCGTCAGTTCATAACTGTTAATCTTTCGACTGCTCATTACTTCCTATAATGTGTACAGAACAAAATAGAACAGTAGTTATGTGTTCGACAAATTGGGGTACTGTTGTAACCTTGAATCGAATAATGTTTCGATCGAGTGGTATATTTTAAAACGATAAGCCCTCAAAAATACCTTTTTCACTTGAAAAAAACATTGACGTTATCTTAATAGACTGCTGAATAGTTCCCGTCGTAGTACTAAAATTAACTATTTTTATTAATAATAGTTATTTCAAAGGAAAAAAAATATTCTAGTTCGTAAGGTATGAATGTTCTAATTTAAATCAAATCCGTTTAGTAGTTTTTAAGTAAAAAACTATCAAAAATCCATATATTCATCCATACTTCCATCCTTACATACTTTCCCTTTTATAATAGTAGTCTTTTATTTTAGTATCAAAAGGATTCGGTAAAGATATTCAAAAAACCATTGTAAGCCTACCCAAATTACTTAGGTATACAACGTGCAAACCCATAGGTTTAAAAACAACATAACCTATGGTCAAATAACATAACCTAGCCTATTTGACGGCAAATGAAACTATGTTTAGCTAATCCATATTCGTAAAATAGTTATTGCTTCGAGTATCAAGTATCTAGAAAAATAAGTTAATTATCTCTTGTAACGCACAATTAGTTACATATCGCAGCGCTATTAACCATTACCCTAATAATGTGTTGCTCTACGTAATTAAGATAGTAGCGAAAAAACATTTTTGTGATTATTTTGGAACAATTACTGTGTGATTGTTGCTATGTCAAGTATCTTAATTGTTTGTCGTAAAGTCGTGAACTTGCTTTATAGAAATAATGTCGATAATAAAACAAAATACAAAAACGTTGAATAGTAACTATATTCTGTAGTTTAACTTTAAAATGTGGGGTCTACGAATGTGCTACGAAAGTCTACAGCGTAGATCTTCTACAGTGATATAAGTCCCTTATTTCAGTTTTGATTTAATAATTTGTTAGAAATTGAATTTAATATAGTCGGGATTCAATAGAGGCTAAATGTGGAAGTTTATTCCTCTAGGCTAATATGGCAGTACTCTACAACTTGAATAAATCAATCTCTTGTCAGTATCGCGGTTTGGTGGCCGAACCACTTCCCGTTATACTGATAAAGCATTCGGGCGTCAAATATCCTCCTCGTTTCCTGGAAACAGATTGCGTTTTGTATCAGAATAACACCTTAAAAGTTAATTGATGTCGTCAACAATTAATTAGTGTTTGTACATTGTTTATGTTTTTATGAATTTTAATTTATTTTTTATTTACTTTGTAAACATGAATAGTCATGTATAATACAAAAAGTTAACCAGATGTTGTATGAGAATTAGATTATTTATTAAATAATCTTACGATATACTTAATATACCTATTTACAATCTTTACAACAATTGATCCTTACACATTTGATCAAAAACAGGAAATAAAAAAATGACAATTAATAAAATTCGCGTACAATACTTCACTGTGATAACTAACTTTACTTTACAAAGCCAGTAAACTTTATTTATAATCAGTACATTAGCTACTGAATTAGAAAATAAAGGCAATCATGGTCCCCAATGCAAACAGGCTATCACGAAATAAATTAAATTCGGTTCGTAAACATAAAAACCAAAAGTTTTTACATTTCGTCAGAAATAATAAAAGTCTACTAACTCTAAAGCATCAATCAATAAAGAAACATTGAAATCCTTTTAAGATTTTATGACTTATAGATGAATTTAACGACTAAACGACAATTTATAAATAACCACGACAGAGGTGTTCCATTATTTATAGCATGACAGATTTTGTCACGTGCAGTATATTTGTGTTACAAATTAGATTATTACGTCAAAACCACAAAATATAAAAATTAAAGCAGATTTTGGTTCCATTATTTTTATCAATGTGACAATAAACAAAACTTTTTTACATTATATCAATTTTATAAAGTATAATATATAATAATAATAATTTTAAGTACTTATATATGTTTCTATAAACAGAGAAATGCTAATTTACACAAAAAGTGGCAAGTACAGATTTGGACATTTTCAAAGAAAGTGCCACTTGGAGATTAATCAACTGATATTATGCAAGCTTGTAAGGTGCACGCTAAATATTTTAATTATAAAATACGTATTTAATCAATCAAACTGTACAAATTAATTTGTTACTAAAACATCCTGTTGCCACGTAAGTAATTTCTATTAAAACGTCTGTTTCGAGCGAGATGCAAAAATACTGGATTCGTATGTGAATGTGAACATTCATTTTAAATGTTTATCTCTTCATTTGCATAACGGAGGCGCGTCCGACAGACTGCTCGGGGTCTCGTATGACTTTCGTTCGAGGATTCTTGTTAAATTTAAGCATCTAGAAGCTATTGACTTACTAGCTTGAACCTAATGTGGGTTTTGGTTTATAGCGTTAACTTTGCACTTAAAAGATCACTTAAACTTTTAGGCAGCTGGCAGTCCCAACAAAGTAATAGAAATGTTGCGTTTGTTCACAGTTTAAAACAGGAATTTTACGGATGGTTAAACTTTTTACACCACCTACAAATCATACAGCAATAAGCAATATCTTTTCATGATATCTTAAACGGTATGGTTAGTTAAAATATTTTTTTAAGTTAACACAATACTGATATCTGAAATTAGCTTTGGGTATTTTAAATGAGCTCCCAACACTTACAATAAGGAATGCTCGTTAAATGTACTTTCTGTATTTGCCAACGAATTAGCCTAACCGGTATCTATTTACCTACACATACCTAAACCAACGACATTAAAACCTGAACTTTTTCAAAGTTGCAAAATAACACTTCAAAAAGTTTTTAATCTCAACTTTGTAAGTTCTTACGATAGCTTCTTTACGAAATTTATTGTATTAACCATTTTAGATTAGGTACGTCGGTTATTATTTCACGACCTTTTTAGCTTTTTAGTCCTTTAAAGTTCTCATAACAATGTATATTTTCTATCACATTCGTGGTTTAAAAAATGAAATGTTGGAATTAAAAAAAAATAAGAAGGTCATTGACCAAACACAGAAAGAACTGACAAGCCACGGATCTTTTACACTCATTACTCTTAATCGATAACTACTTATCTATTCCAAGATCTGCGTTTTAATCATGCTAATTATACAGTAACATTTAAGGTGGAGTAGGCACCAGGTGTAATTGTATCTGGGCGCGTAAATGATCCCGGGGCGACAGGCAACGAGATTACCTATCAGGTGGGCCAGTCGGCTGTCACTCAACATCAACTGTCAATGTAATGTGAGCTTTATCGCGTTGACTTTAGATTAGCTGCGGCTTAAGGTTACTGCAAATGGGTAGCCTGAATAATTACAAAGATTTAGTCGAATGTTTTGTTACACATTTGAACCAAAAGAAATAAGACTCACATAAACATCAACTTCACATTAATAAATCAATGAAGTGTAATAAATGTTTCTTCTTAAAATTATAAAATTAATTATGGTTTCTGCGCAAATTATTTTGCTATAGATAAAACCTGGCTTTGCCTTGCAAATGCAAGAAGAGCAGGAAAAATTTAATTGCGAATTGTACTCATTTGCTTAAACCATAAGAAATTATTTTTAAAACTTCACATAGCAACACAAGCTTAAAAATCTTAGCCATAGATTCGACTACAAACCAGTTTTGCTACATAGTATCTTCAATACAGTTCAGCAGCCTTAGAAATTTAATATAAAAATTTCAACTGGATGTTAAGATTGCTGAAGTCTTTCTTGTATTATAGTATTTTATCAGTTTTTTTAATTATCACACAAACTATATCAAGAAATAGGTATTATTTTTTGAAATAAAATTTAACTAATATAAAATACTATGGTGTTCGGAAAATCACTGCGGATCTACAACATAACACAGTATTTTCTAACTAATTCGATTTTTGATAAAACCTGCCACTGCCTGTAGCCAAGTGACAAACGCTTCATTTCTAGGAATTAAAATAATTAAATGGTCATGATAGAAAGGTAACTTAAAACCAGACGAGTCAAATCAACGAAATTAAGAAATGGCGAACTTTATATTATAGCCCTTCATCATGGCTATTCCTCTGATGTGACACTTCTAACCTCTCGATTTTTCATTACCGGACGTTTTTTTTGTTTCTATTCAAGCGATTACAAAAATGTAACTTAGAATAGGGCAGATTATAATATCTTTTTATTTTTGTGTTACAGAAAAATCATAATAAAAAGTCCGCGTTAAGGACCATCGCTTGTATTATCGCAGGTTCAAATAGAAAATTATTCAATTTATCATATACTAGCAGCACGTCCCGGCTTTGCCCGGGTGTACTAATTAAACTACCTGGATAAAAGGACGGTCCATTCTACACAACCATGAAATAATTTTCGAAATCGGTTGAGTAGTTTCGGAGATTACCTCCGTCAAACAAACAAACAAATTTTACCTCTTTATAAATTAGTCGGTATAGAAGTATAGATATAGATTAGTATAGATTATCTGAAGTGAAGCTTCTGCGTGAGTAGTGTTGTTGTTCTATGTCGCAAGGCCGAGTGTGGGTTGCTCGAACTGGCGCCTTCCAACCTCAAGACTTTTTTGCGCTCGACACGCGTCAAGACGTTACTTGACTGTGACAATATTTCCAATAATGTTTTAATTAAACCATTTATGGTCTAAATTATTAAAGCTATAAAGAATGTGGAATGAAGTTGTAAATGCTGATCTTTTAATTCCAGTCATTAATGTTTAATGACTGCATAAAATGGCCGAGTTATGTTCTTGGTTTGATGAAATAACATTGAATTTTTACAAAGTAACTGCACTTGATTGCAGTTACTTACACGAGATACTGGTCCACATAAATCTCTGGCATTTCACCATCATAATTACAGATCTTTAATTCTCTAACGGCTCTCTAGGCATTAGTATTGATATTTTTTGCATCATAGCAAAACATATGAACAATGTGGAATGATGTGTGGTGTAAAAAATACGCGTTGCTAGAAGAACCGGTGCGACCGCATGCCGCGCTGGCGGCAAGGCCTCGGCACCTGCGCCTGCGCCTCCCGCAAGCCCGATCCAACCCACTTTCACAATCACAACCGATACCAAATAGGTAGTACACTTTTCATACATTTCCCCCAAATAAGTTGTGTTTTTTTTATTAGGTAATTGTGTTTTAAAAACAATAGTGTTTTTTATATTATCTGATTTCTTTGTTTAGTACATAGTTAATGAGTTTTTCATGTTATATGGTGTGAGGTTAGTATTTAAATGATTTCTTAGGTTTTAAATAAATAAAATATTTAAGTACTTATAGTGTAATATAGCCATCTGGTTGTTAATTTTGCTTAGCTTGGCCTAGATGACGCGGTATTTAAATGCAATCGGATATTTATGATACAAAAAAACTGAATGTACACCTAAGTCATTTATAGAATTACAGGAATGTAATGAGCTGGGAAGGCTTATTAAATCTACTCTACTTACAGAATCGATTCCGATATCAGGTATTTTCAATAAATTCATGCCGTCCTAAACTCTGTATTAAGTAATTGATGACTTAATTAATTCATTCATTACATGAAGACAATCTTGCACAAGTAAATTAACTGATAAGCATTTTTTCACAAAGAAATTAGATTAATTGACTTCTACACCTCAATGAATTTAAGTACTAGATATGGAAAATGCGAGATAATTATAAAAAATTCATGGATAAGTAGAGCAAGTAATCCAAGGACGATAATGAAATCGTGTTAACTGATTACTACTACTTGCATGCTGTTTACCAATCAAACTATGACTCGTACCAAGATAATATAACAATTGAAACTTTAAGTAGATCCTAGTAACAGCGCATCTGTTTTGAACGAAACCACTCCGGTCTAAATTAACCAACTTAGTCATAGTTACCGAACCAACTTTAAGATAACAGAAATGGCGAAATTATGAGTAACATTCTGAAAATATCCATCAACTTGTAATCGACTGCCTCTGGTAGGAGTGCACGATCATTACAGCTACTTGACTTAGCAATTTACTGGTGCCTTTACGCAATTTATGGGATATTAATGGAGAAGGGTATAAGACAGAAATAGCTCATCGGTAGCTTGCTACCTATTATGTGCACTGCGGTGACTCAAGTTCTATCAACGAGAGAGTATTCTGGTTGCAGGTCTGCGATGTATCACGCGTATCTAGTGCGTCATCCCTTCTTGGAGCCTTGATATTTCCTAATTTCTCTATGATGTCCTATGTTTCTAGGATAGAAACCAATGTTTGACTTAATTTTCTCATAGACGTGGCGTGTTCAGATAGTTTGAAAGCTAAACAGCAAGATCAATGACAAGGAATACACCAAAACAAACACAAAATCTTTTTAGATATAACTTACATTGAATTATCATTTTGCAAAGTACCGGTACTGACTCGGGGCCTTGAAGGACGCATGCCTTGCAAAAGCTATTATTTATTCTGTGTCTACATTAGAAAATTACAGGCCACGATTCAATTAAATTGTCATGAAGGCTCCCAAGGGCCGTTATTACGGTGTATGGTTTATTTAAGCACGGTTTATGGCACGGAAAATTTGCAAGTAATGGTTTTATATTTACTTTGTGTGATTATAAAATAGCCCGTATTGCCGCCGTGACAGCGATAAAAACACTGTTTTTATAACCAGCCCACATAGCAATCAGATTTTTATTTAATAAATTCTCTAGATTAGTATCATCTGAAATTGCATGTGATTTAACTAGAACAGTAAATACGTACATGTACATACTGAGGTAAGCTGATGTGATGTTTATGATGAAAACCTTTGAGGAAACTCTCGAAACCTGAGTAATGCAAAAAAAGTTGCTTGAAATGAAGAAATCTTGCGAGCTCGAGAGTTGTCTGCATAATCGACGGTCGATAAATGACAGGCTCATTAAAGTAACCGGTGGGCAGCAGCGATGTTATCGGCCAGCTACCGGCTTACACGAAACGAGACGCACCCTCGGGTCATGTCGACACCAATCATAAAGAAACCAAAAGAGACAAAAATACATCATTTTTTAACTTGCAAATTAAAATCTCTCGTATTAAAGTCTTCTAACAACATTTATCTCCTATATAACATTTTAATAGCTGTCGAATAAGATTGATAAATCATTAAATTCCATCAACATCAAGACAGTATCCCACAGTCGTTATTTGGCACGCGACAAAAAAGCCCATTAAGTAGGCAAATGTATATTTTAATAAAGAAATAAGCGATAAATCTCGCGATGGGCTTTCGAATTCCGCGCAAGTCATCCGACGAGGTGAGATCGGCTGGGAAATACCATGTTACTATACGTACACACTTTACATACCGAAGCCGTGTCGCGCCAATAACATAGTAACTTAGAGGTTTTTTTTTGAACGTGTAAAAATAGCGACAAAAATATTTAGATAAGTATTCTAAGTAATAAATGTGAATAGTAGAAGAACGCGATTAATAATGGAATGCTAGGAACAGTTGCGCGTGCGCCGGATTCCTGGGCCGTGGTCAGTGGTCGCTGGGGTTCCGCATTGGCTATCGTTTTTGCGAAGGACGTGGGCGCCCGCGCCGGCTGCACTCGCATCCATGGACGACAAAAAAAATTGTAAAGGTATTCAATTGACACCTCTTTTGTAAACATTATGTAAGTATTGTAAGTAATTGTTTGTACAGAAGCATGATGATTTTGGTCTTCTAGATGTTTTCCATAACTTAAGATGCGTGTACATACATTCAATCATGTATACCATACACCCTTCAATGAATATTAAAGTTTCAGATTGAGCAAAACAAACAAAAAAGGACGACCTGAACTCTGTATTCTATCTTGAGGTAATACTAGGTTAGAATACAGAGTTCATTTTTATTAAATTAGTTTTTAAGTAGTGTAGGTATTTTTTTTGTTTCTGTTATAAAACTTTGTTTGAACAAAAAAGTAAGGACAGTTACAACAGGTTAAGGGCCTTAGTAAGATCGAATAAGAAATTAAACTATGAGATGTTACTTAAGTAGAGTCAAATACCACATTCACGTTTAGTACTCCGTGTTCTCGTCGCATATCTGCGGACGCGCACGTGACCGGCTCTAGCTATTTTAATTGAAACAGCCAATTGCTTATTTACTTCTTTTTCAAAATAACACCCGACAGCCACTCGTTGGCACACGCGGATGTCTATCGACGTTTTTTATATAAATGTAGGTTTAGATTAGTGTTTTTCTACACTACCACATTATTAGAAAGAAAATGCATGTTATTATTGGAGTTAAGCAAGATAATAGTATTGAACTTAATTTTTAGAAATAGTTTTTGAGCTTCTAATTATTCGGAAATAAAATATTATGCGCTTTCAGACAAAATGTTTATGGTTAACTTTTTTTTTTTTTAAACTATGAGCTTCTCTAATTTTTATGTCAATGGAAAATCTACGCGTTGAGCAAATATTACGCGAAATGTATGAAACAGGTTATTCTGACTCCATGGAAGGCATGTGAAACGTCATGTTGTATGAACAATTAGCACATCGTATTCATAGGTTTATAACTGAACTGCCGGTTCTAAATAAAACTTAGGTTTTGAAGAGAAAGCAAAATAAAAATTTAGAAAATTCATTTGGATTATTCATTACATAATTTTAATTTAAGAAAAAAAGCAGGAATTAAAGACATTCTCAGTCAATGCAAATTTTGAAAATTATATTATATATTTTACAGTAAGTACCTACCTATTCCATAAAAAATGTTAAATCTTAAACAGCTGTCACGTGATAAAACCTTATAATTTAAGTATATTAAAAATATTATTTGAAGTAAAAATGCTTTATTTACAGAAACTAAACTTAGTTACCTACACATTTACATTGCTGTACAAAATATAAAAAGAACCAGTTGAGCCACCTAAGGACCGTTGCAAACGGTCTATAGGTAGCTCAACTGATCCAAACCACATTATTATTTGAAGAGTATATGTCATAAGATCTCGAAGGTCAGAAATAGTTAGCATTATAGGTATTAGAAATCTTTGCCTAGCAATTAAATATTTTTCACACACAGGACACATCTACCCTTAAAAGGCATTAATCCCGTTTATGGGTTCTAAAAATAACAGCCAGTTTACAACTACACTGTTAAAACAAGTTACTTTGTGACGAAATACCCTAAAGAAAATGTCCGATAATCAAATTATTCAGTTATTGTCTAGGTGCTAGCAAGTCGCACGCGCGGAGACTTATTATTCTTAACATGGAGCACAGTACGCCTATCAAACAGTAGATAAATAAGTAAAATAATACAAAGTTTCTCAATGTTAAAACGGAACATTCTTGCTTTGTTGCTAAAATTTTATTCAATTAATTTAATTCGTAATATAAACTTAGATTTACTTTTCTGTTCCTCACACTTAGCTCATTGAACTTGATAATATCTAAAATAGATACCTACTTAATTATAATGAGATCACAACATACAATGCGTACGAAAAGTAAAATAATTTTACTTCATAATCTATTTTAAATATAAATAAACGTAAGAGTAGTCCATTAGATAAAATTGTAATCGGTATTAGTTTAGTCACATGACGCATTGAATTGCAACCTTTTGCAGTAGGTATAAGAACTAACAATGTTCGTTTTATCTCTAAACAATAGATACTGTAAAAGTGTTCACGTACTTTGTATTCATCGATGATTCCAAAACTACCGTAGTCATTCTACCTGCCCTACTGTTCTATCGCAACTGTGCCAAGACAATGGTAAATTGATTTTGTGACAGACACCTTGCAGGCATACAAACGTCCCATAAATAGGAACAATTACGAGTCTCGAGCACTCACACCTTGCTTACTTGCGTATATACTTGCTGCGCCTCGCGGTTTCACTCGCGTAAGTCCCGGCCCCGCGGTACTATCGGGTTAAAAAGTAGCCGATGTCACTCTCCATCCCTTTAACTATCACCACTTAAAAAATCACGTCAATTCGTCGCTCCGTTTTGCCGTGACAGACGGACAAGCAGACACACATTCACTTTCCCATTTATAATATTAGTATGGATGGATAGATAGTGGATAATACTTAACACACGGTTCCACTTGCATAGATAATACATTTTAATAGTAACCAGTATTTATAAAGAGCGTTGTCGTGACGTGAACTTTGACGAAATCTTGGACAACTACCTAACAGTCTGTCTTATTTTAGTATCAAGCAATCTTCATAAAGTTATATTTCGCAAATTTATGATGCTGATGGACATTTATAAGCCTATTTGTGTTCGTGTATTTATGTAGAATGATAAGTTCTATGTAAAGTTATAAAATATAATTTGGATCAGAACAAGACTAATTATGTATAAGACCGATAATAAATAAGCACTTATAAATAATGTCATCATAAGCAGCAAAACTTCACCAATTGCTAGGTTACTGGTTAATGACTGTGGCATACTCATTATGGTCAAAATTCAAGGTTCAAAATTTGACACAAATTAAAAAAATCTTCACATAAATTCAAATTGTGATTAACTATGTTACAAGAAAGGAATTAAATAAAGTCAATTTAGAGAACGTTAATAAAGCCATTTTGCTGTATAAAATTTTAATTGCTAATAATTTTGTTATCTCCCCCATAATCCGAGAATTAAATCATTTTTATTTGTTGACCTTTACACTACTTAAGTGTAATTTATCAACTTCATTTTGGTATGTTGGTCTAACGTGTGCGTTGAGCTGAATCAAGGATTTATATAATTCTAAACATGATTTCGTTGGAATTTTAATAAATCACTGCGAGTGAGTAGGCTCGTCTTTATTCGCAACGAGTAGTTGCCACCTGACGTTTACTTAAAGCTGTTGTACACTGAGCATTTTTATTCTGCAACACTTTTTACAAAATACCACAAAACACAACATGCCACACACACATGCCTTTACTTCTTTACCAGATTATTTATACCTACAGTGTCAGAAGGTAATTTTGCCTACACCTATGCGCTGGTAGTGTAGTTCTTTGTAAATACATAAAGTTATTTGGTAAGGTATGAGCAAGTGGTCAACTCAGATGACAAAGATTATAGACCGCCTAAAATCTCTGTCATCGACCGCGAAGGCTTTGGTGGCAAGATGAAAAATACGAGTACCCAGGCCCGAAACAAATATCTCCAACAAAACACTAAAGCTAGCTATCCTAAAAAGTAACGTGCTAATGCACACATGAAACTACTTGTAGTACGAGTACGTCCATTTCGTAAACAACACAGTTAGCACCGCGCGGCGTAGCTAGTTTGAACATAAACCAGAGATGTAGCGATCTTTAGTAATATTATAAAGAGGTAATGTTAGTTTGTTTGTTTGACGGAGGTAATCTATGAAACTTCTCAGCCGATTTTCAAAATTATTTTACCAATATATAGAATGGACTGTCTGAATGTTTATAGGCCATATTTTATCTCGGTAGTTTCATAAGTACATACCCGTGCAAAGCCGGGACGTGCTGCTAGTATACAATGCAGTCGCTTGGTTACGATTTTATTTCTATCATCGCCAACCTTTTGTTTTGACTCTTTCTAACCGCTTGACTCCATCAGTAAATTATGTGAATTTGTTTTACAGCGAAATCGATTTTAGATAAGAAATGTAGCTTTAGAGGGTGGAAATAGAAAGCACAAAAAAAAGCTCGAAATACACAAGTTGTAAAGTTGTCTAACATAAACTAAAATATCCAACAATTGCGCAACAATTGCTTAATATAAAACTGTGTTACTCAGTGCTTGTCGCATGATTAATAATTGTAAGCCACTTAGCGATAATATATTTTAACAAGTATAAGTACTGACACCTGGTAAAAATCATTCACAGCATGTTCTACTGAGTTCACAGAAGTGCTAGTTTAGAGAATAAGCGCAAGGTCAATCATTGTGTGCTTCATGATGCTTTTATTTTTCAGAGAAATTACTTGCATTTATAGGTGCTGTATAAGGGCAGATGTTTTATGACATGATTTAGTTGCTAGAACTGTTCATGTTAATACTTTCGGGCTATACAACTTATATTCTGACAGTTTTCCTAAAAGTGTATGTTTTACTTCTTTGTAAATAGAACTCATGAATATTAAGTTAAAATAATTTATAATACATTCATGACTTCGTAATCCGTATTTTCGTAATGACTAATATCATTAATCACAATATCTGCTTGTTACATTATTGCATGCGCAAGTCGCAGATTATGTATGAACTGAACTGTATCACTAACCATCTTTTACTAACACATAATACGTAATAAATAAATTGAAATTGAAAATAATGTATCCACTTTCTTGAAACTATTAAAACAGTTGGAATGAAAAGTCTTACCTTACACATACAACGGAAGCAACTGCTCCAGTCCTGCTCGAGCCGGGCGTCCTGCAGTCTCGCGGGCTCTCCTTCGTTCGAGCACGGGATCGGAACACCCCCTGGAGACAGAAGTATCAGTAAGTAAAGTTGTTAAACGTTAGATTGCCGGTCCCGGCTTTTAATGTCGTTAAGCCATGACGGAGGCCTTTAGGCGGCCTAAAAACTACGTCACCAGAGTTGGCCACTTGCTCATATGAACGAACGAACGAACAAGTAAGTAAAGGCTTGAGTGAGTATCCTATTATGCTGAAATGGTTGAATTATGCATTATGTTTGTTCTTGTGTAATTTTAATCTGCCTAAACCGTAAATTCCAAATCACAGAAATAATTTAGGTTATTTATTAACATGATAAACATTTACCCCGCAGAGAATCAAACTCGCAATCTGCTAAGTCTCAGTCAGGACCACACTCATTCTGCCATAGAAGTTGAAATAACAAATGTTTTGCAAATCAGAATTGTTTATGGATCTAGAAGCAATACAATTGCCATTTGTCCATTCTAAAATAGCATTTAATTGTTAATCGACAGACGCTGTCTAAATACAGCATCGTTGGACTTTAAGCGATATTGATCGCAATCCTTTGCAGTATCTGCAGTGACCAGCGACCACAGTGTGGAGGAGTTGTGGTTTATGCAACTTGCGTGGGAAACGACCGTCCTATAAATATTGCACGTGCAAATGTACAAATACATTTATCACAGGTTTGTTTTGATAAAACCCTTCTCTGTTCGAGGTCACACGATTTTCGTGAAAACGCTCTGTGAGAAAATGTGAGTTGGTTTAGATGCAAGATTACGGGACCGTTTAAGTAACTACTAATTTTAACTACTAGTTTTATGTAATTAATGTTGTTCTAAATTTGTTGACGGAAAGATATGAGTAATATGAGAATTCACAAGTTTTTTTTGACGATAATTACAAAGAAAGAAATAAATTGTCTTCAATTTACCTTATCACATCTATATTGAGCTTGTTTAACCGAGCACAAAACTATAAATAATTTTATATCTGGCAAATTGATGGGACAGCTTAATCAATGCTGTCGTCCTTCGTTATGCCGAATTCCATTATAATTGGAGAGCTATTATTGAGAATCATCTTAATTTTAACGGCATGCGAAATCTTACATGATTGTGTTGTTTGTGTAAACTAAAATCTAGTTTTGTTTATTAAAAAGTCTTACTTAATTGTTCTTGATAATTATTATATGAAAAATTAAAATTAAAATGGATCTGAGTCATAGGAATAGAATGTGTTGATTACAATTTTGTCTTATTTTCTAAACTAAGTCAAAATTGAAAGACTCGTTCGCGCTGGGAATACCGCAAGCTGTTTTTATAGTTCAAAGATTTTCCGGTATTCTATAATCAAGCTAAGAGTTCATAGTTTATCTAACCACTGATATGCCGATTTTATAGAGATGACATCGACACTGCGCCTGACTCTCGTGTTGTGTTACCTTGATTTAGATCCGTAGATCCGCATTCTTCCACAGCCAGCGGGCGCCACCGGTCACACTATTATGCGATCCGCGTCAATATTTTGGTAATTAATGAGCTCCTCCAAACGTGAACATTGAACATTCCTCACTATACGCACACATACAAACATTATTACTTTGTTCGTTGTTGACCACCACGAATCTTTTAACAAAGTGATACACGGATTGAGATTTAAAGTAAAATGTTCCGTTTCGTCGGAACCCTTTTCACAGATCATAACAACTGTAGGTACTGGCAAAGCCAATAGCGCCATAGCAACCGGTGGTTTTCAAGGTAAACGAATTTATAAACGTCCTCTAAACTCTACTCGTAAATCATTATATTTATGGGCAATTTAGATCAGTTAAGTATAAATAAATAATTGTACGGTAGAAATTTAGACAGTAATCAATGAATCTTCCTAGGCTTCACCTATTAATTTTTCAATAGTTTAATAATAAGCCGAAGAAGCTAAATACCTACTTTAAAATACTACTACCTAGATACTATTAATATACGCTAAAACAGCATATAACTACCTTTGTTTATTTTTAACTATGCATAAATAATCATTTAATAATTAAGAACAAACACTATCCTATTGTTAAAAATTTACAAATATGCTTAAAAACACAAGCGAAATAAAAAAAAATGCAATCATATAGAAAAAAATTGTCGTTGATCGGAAAGTGGGTAAAGACCCGAAGAATTTTAAGTATACTTTTTTAAATAACAGGTTATGTACTAGCTGTTTATTTTCTATTGAATTCCGATCATGACTGTCCTCTACCTACCGTTCGCAATAGATGGTTGGTTAGATAAGGTTGGATAGATAAGCTTATAGGTGATTGTGCATCAATGTCACCGCTCTGTTGAAAAAGTAGCACTGTTTGACTGTGAACTTGACATCAATTTTGAACATGCTTGAAGTATTACGGATATTTTAAAACTTATTTATTTAAATCACATAGCTACCGATATTTAACTTTGGGTGGCTATTCGCTATGACCACCAAGCTTTAAATACAGGATTTGGTCGCATAATGTTATTTACAGAAACTAAACTACTATACTTCATTTCTTGAAGCGAGCTAATGGGAAGAAAACTAAACGCACGTGATTGGTCGTCGAAAATAATTGTCTTTCTCGTGATTGGTTAGATTTGACCATTGACAATTGATTTGACAATCTAGCCAATCACCAGAAAGACAATTATTTTCGACGACCAATCACGTGTTTCTTTTCTTTCTATTAGCTCGTTTCAAGAAATGAAGTATAGGAACATATTTACATTACTATACAAAATACAAATAGAACCAGTTGAGCCACCTAAGGACCATTGCAAACAGTGTATAGGTAGCTCAACTGATCCAAACCACCGATAGGTAATATTATCAAATAGGTATCATTTATTTAGAACCTCTAGGATCACGGTGTTTTGTTCGATAGTGAATTACTTAACCTAATTTTCTATTGAATTATTTGTTTTATAAGTACAGTAAAAACAACTCAGGTGTACAGTTTCCCTACATGGTACAGTTTACCTGGTAGGTACTCGTAGAATTTGTATTAAGAAAATAATATTTTGTCTTACGGTTGAATCAACTTATACCTGTATCAATTTGTACCTACCTACTTATCCGCAACTTTTTGCTTTGCCCTTCTCAGCACTTTAAGATCCTTTTAAAAGCATAAATAAAGTGTAGATAAGATTGGTAAAGTATCAAAGCTTATTTGAAAATGACACTGAATTACAAGGTCAGTCGTGCTATATTAAAGTTATTGACTATCTGGATGTATTTCGCTCTGTTTGTTTTCGTTATAGGATCCGAGAGTGACATGAGAGGGAAAAGCATACAAATATTAAAACCTTGCTTTCAAGGTCGTCCATATTTCCTCTTCTCACAGTTCATCTTAGGTTAATGATAAATATTTATTATAAGATTGATAAGAATTAATATAAACAAACACCCTTAAAAAGGCTTAGTAACAAATATTAGGTATCGTTTTGATATTTTTTCTTAATAGGTAGGTACTGGCATTTCGTTAGGTACAGATTCTATTCAGTAATGTTTACTCACTCGTTACCCTTGGACTTCATACCTACCACAATTTTTTACCTTTATCCAGTTGAATAGTTCCTGATGAAGGGATTATTACGAATATATTATATTTTATTATGTATTCTATACATTCTAATTGGGTAATAGGCAGTGAGAATGTTGTTGAGACCGTAATTGGTCAGTCTTTACGATTTCAAAGAAAGGGATCTAATGAAAATTGTTTTTCTATGATGGAAGATGGAACTAACGAGCGTGGAGAGTATCAGAGAGTAGAAAATTGTAAGACTGTTATTAACATTCGTAAAATATGGCTAGTTAAGATAATTCTTACATAAAATAGGACCCTACTATACCACAGAATAGAATTTCAATATTTATCAGTAATTTATTAGGTTATGGGTCAATAATAATTTTTCGACCAAAAAAATTGTAAACAAATTATTTGTCTATTCCATCACCTTTGTTCATCAAACAAAAGTTGAAGCCTAGGATGTCTTCGCATTGTTTTACTTCTTATTAAATAGCGGTGAACAGTGCTTAGTTTTATACCTCGGAGAATTAACAATCGATGCACTTTTACACATTCAAAACATTCAGAGAACATAGTTATTTTTCAATTATGTGAATTTCAAGTGTGAGAGAAACTTCTATAGTTCAACGTTGAATATCAAAACATCAGATAAAATACAAATAGATGCATCGATCGAGAATGGAGAGGTCTATGCGTGATCTATGTGGGAACCGGGCCCGAACAGTTTCGCAAGAGAAGAACTGTCGTCGAGCGAAGCTTGTGCAACCGGTAAGGTAACCGTTCTGTCTTTTATTGTGAGGCTTACTTGTGAAACTTTGGAAACCATAATTAAACCATAACACCTATACGTAGTAAACAGTTTTATATCCTCAAAGATTATATATTTTTACTATTTTGAGGGCTATTATTTTTTAAAGAGTTTTACTTAAAATGTGATGTAGGTATGTGATGTGATGACTAAAGTTCTTAAGATGTTAAATAGAATCCCTAACTAAACTAAAAACATCATTAATGATTAATTTTTGACCACGTTTCGAACATCAGTTCAAAATAAAAGGACTAAGAAACGTGGCGCCTTGTATGACCCTAAAGTCGCAGTAACCATAAAAAAGAAGTGTAGTGACCTATCTGGTGTTTATCATGATTGAAAATATCATTTTTGTGTTGTACTTACTCAGCCTGATGACATCGGTGTTGGCGGAGGCAGCGGCGTCAAGTAGGCAGGCGGCCGGGGCGGCGAGACGCAGCGCGTTTTCGCACTATGACAATGATGTTGATATTTATCATGTTGGTGTTGTACTTACTCAGGCTGATGACATCGGTGTTGGCGGAGGCAGCGGCGACAAGCAGGCAGGCGGCGGCGAGACGCAGCGCGCTCCGCATGGTCGCTACTCGCGGAGCCTGCGTCGGCCGCTGCGCCGCCCTCGCATCACACCCTCGCGCCACGCCACAAGTGCGCAACACCTGCAACAATTACAAATAATTAAATATATCGTATTTATTTACTCTAATGACTCCTAAATCACTAAAATAAACACGCATGAGACAATAGCTGCGCCCCGCGGTTAATTGTTTCCTATGGAGAGGAAAGACCGGGATCAAGAGTTGCAAAGTCAAGGATATAAGCTATCGTGAGACCAAATATTATTCAAATCTATCCAGCGGTTTTAGCGTAAAGGGGTAACAAACATTCACACGAAATAACACAAACAAACTTTCAAAGTTTTAATATTAGTGTGAATAGATTTAAATAGTATTTTAAATAGAATTTTAGTGTGAATAGATATTATAATATAATAATAATAGAGATTATGAAAAAGTCAGTGGTATGTTTTTAATTTTTCTGATTATAATTACAAAACTCGAATTAAATATTCAAAATTAAAGTGAATCACGTCAGCACCACCTGGCACAAAGGTTTGACAAAATCAGCTTGTTGCGCCCGGCATTCCGACAATGTTTTTCTTTGACTCTGTCATTTAAATGAAGAAATTTAAGACAGTTAAAACCGTAAGTCTAGACACAATAAGACTACGTGACGAGGATACGGTCACGACATGATACCGTAAAGTGGACACGACTTTGTGTCATAGTTATGATTTTTAACATTAGCACGTCTACGCATTACATTTGGATTTGGCACATGTCCATGTTTGCAATAGTATTTTTTTAAACTATTGCAAGAACAATGCCCTTTGCCTATTAAAAGTAAATGGAGACCCAAACTAATATTAACAATATCAAAGGGTAAAATACCAATGAAAAACGTACCCATTAAGAGTAAGTAGTTAGGTACTCGTATTAAAGCAGCTATCACAAAAATTGGTCCTAATCAAAGCTTGGCAACAGTTCGACCTTATCTCTCATTCAATTTGTTTTTATTCAAGTCGAAATCCAGTATTATGTTTATCATCTCGTTTACTTTTCCGCTAGTACAAGTAAATACTTCAATTTGAAATAGCTTCTTACACAAAATTTTTAACTAATTGTGTTTGTCTAAAAATTGTTTTATCGTTTGAAAAAAAAGTCAAAGTCGTTGTTTACAAATGAGATAACATCGAATGATGTTACCCGCTACTTCTATCAGAATATGAGGCAGATTGTTTAAAAAACTAATTTGATGCACATTAATACTTAATAAAATTATTCATGTAATTCACCTATCATGCAATCATGGAATTCCTACATCTTTTACCAATAGGTCCAAAGTATAAAAATTATCAGATATTCAGACTAAAGCTTTCGTTGCAAACAGATAACATGCATGACGTCATTGTTCGAGACGCTCTTATCAGTTTGATCATACAAATAATTTCATAAGCGATTAGATTGCGATTATATTCTTTGAAACCATTGACCGATAATTCATTGGGCACTTATTAAGGTCTAGATAATAATTTGGGTCCTTGGAATTCTTGGATAGGTAAGTGTTTAAACGCGAACATTGTTGTTGCATTATTCAAATTAGAGACCTACCTCATCAAGTAAAGTAGTAGCATTTACTTACAATGCGAATTTTTATATTTTCACTCATTATAATAAGTACTTTCGTATTAATAATGTTGATTCCACGATCACAATTTCGTTAGAAATGGTGTGCATAACCTGTATTATTTTTCATCTATTTATGGCAATGAATCACAGAACTCATTAGCAAAGTAGCATTAAAATTAGAGATAAGATGTATTAGAAGACCCGGCAGAGACTACTTAGGCATTATAATCTGGATCTTTAAAACACGTTATTATATAAAAAAAATATGTTGTTAAATATAATTGACTGCAGAATGTTCTTAAATAAATCACTGACGTGGTGAAAATATCTGTAGTAGGTAAAACCACAGATAAAATAATCGATCGAGTGAGCGAAGCGAACGAAGATCTTAGTGGCAAGTGGGGTAATTTTGCTTTGTATGTTGTGTTCATTTGTTTGTTTGTATGTTCCGGCATAACTGTCGAATCGTTAATCCAATCTTCATGAAACTTGGTAGGTACATAGGTAGTGGTAAGCCGGTAAGCCAGTAACCTAATGAGCTGAATCGGTCAAGGGGTTGTAAAGATATTTGGTTCCGAAGGGGATGAAAAAAAATAAAAGTTGTTCAAATACATTGAGTGGGGTGTCATATGAAAGGGCTTTATTTATACATTCCAAAATGGTTTTACTTTTTATTCTAAGATGTAAAGTTTTTGAATAACTTCGATAAATGTAAAAAAAATATGACTGCTATATCCTGAGCTCCCATTTCTATAAGTTTTGGTGAAATCGCAGCTCAGAAAATCGTTCTTCTTCTTCTTTATTATTTTGGTTGGTGTTTCTAACTCCTAACTCTTTTTGACGAACCTAACGACGTTTTAATGGAAAAAGAATTCAACTTACTAAATAGTTTCCTTGAACCAATGTTACTGCCACTTCACAACGAACAAAATACCAAAATGTTTTAAGTCGAAACACCCTCGTTAAAACTTATGCGCTTACATATACCATCAAGTATTTTTTATAGAAATATAAGTAAATTAATGCAAAATGATTTTTGACAAATGTTTGAAATAACCGCGGGCAACACATTTGTCATCGAAAGTAGTGCCATGACAGGATCAAACCAACATGACATACTAAATATAAAATAGGTTAAGAGCCTAAGGTTTGACTCTAAATTCAAAGAGTTTTTAATCAAAACCTGTATTGTAAATAATGCACACTCAAAATCGCTTTACTATAATCGGCTTTAGGTACTTAGTTCTCATTAGATCCTCAATATTTTTTAGTAGACCTCTGAAGCAAATTCTTTCAAACACAGATAAAAACGAATATACATAGTACACAACCACCGGCGAGCGAGATCTCGTTCGAGGCGAACTACTAGTACTATGTAGTAAAACTTAATAAAACTCAATGAGTACAATTTTTAAAATAAAATAAAAGAAAAATTAAACCTTTGTTATTATTTACCAAACCTAAATAGTTATTAGAATATTAGTAGGAATGATATGAAGTAGGATTGTTGAGTTTTGGTCCCTAAAGAAAAAAGTTGACGAAGTATACATTTCATAACTATTTCTAAGCTTCATAACAAACCATATACAAACCTATTACTAATAACAAAACTGTATAAACAGGCAAAATACGCTAAAATCCTACTTACTATTTTCCTGTTGTATTAAAATCAAGTTATGATAGTCACGCAACTTTTGATACTAGCAAATCCAATCACACTTCGCGTTATTGAACTTATACCACAGAATAAATTATACTGGTACGTACATTACAAAATATGTTCATTTAATCATGGCGTTCGAAGAAACAATTTTTCTTATATCTTATACTAGGTAAGACAATTTGATTTTAAAACTTTCGGTAAAGATTAACAAAAATATGCTGGCAGCTGTTATACTGAACAAGTGTTAGGTCAGGCCATATCACGAACAAAAGGTGACCTGTCAGTCATCAAGATAAAAATGTTTGAGTGCCCATAATTAATTATTCAATGCTAATCACAGAATTAATGACCCCGCGCCACGAGCATAGTGGATCGTACGGTTAATAGACTGCCAGACTGATGTCCTTAGCGCATTTTTTACAGCATTCCATTCGTGCGTTGACCTCGAGTACCCCGATATACTATGTATATATATTCGTTAATAACAACACAGTGGAACAAAAAGTGGCACAAATTAAGTGCGTTTACATTTATTTGCACGAGCCGAAAAATCACTTCATTGTCAATTATACTCAGTTCCGGTTCTAGATCCTCCAGTGATTTGTTTAAAAAAACTAATTGAAATGTTCGTTGTTCTTCATGATTTAAATAAAGCGGACGAGGTCAATTTTGGCGTAGTTTATAATGCGGAACATGTTAACAACTTTGTTGAGGTGTAATTACTTATACAGACTGATGCGCTCAATTTTGTACTCGTTGAAACATTAATATATTTGAATACGATTGCTTTGTATTAAAATAGAGATTGCTATTTTATTTCTTAACATTTTATGTAGGAATCTAACTTTAGGATTACCAATATCAATTTAAGGGGGTAGTAGAAGACTATAAAAATGGAAAGATGTCATTTAAGTCTGTAGCATCCGCTCCCAATATCGTTACATTTTTTGTCCTACATGTCAATCAACTCATTTTTAATCGAGAAAAGACCAAACGAACAATAGAAGCGATAAAAACTTTGAGTTACTATATAAATAACAAACATCATATTAGTTGTCTATATTCATAATGCTATCGCATCTGTCGCTTTGTTATTAATGACCGCTCACAGTGGAACTTTATTGGTTTAGAGAATAGAAGCTATTAAATATAGTGAGCAGAAAAGCTCGTTAAATAAATATTACTAACTTGAAAATGTGAAGGCATCGCGAAGAATCACAGCAGACTTCAAGAACAAGTAAGTGCACAATAAAGACAAGTTGGGCGACAACTTCCGTGAAGAGATCAGCAAACAGTGAACACGATCCTGGAAGGCCGCTGTAAGCATTCAATTGAATGTGTTCAGTTTCATCCACGCGGGCAATATTCACATTTTCCTCGAACGTTGAGTAATCCACCTTCTGATAAATATTACAAAGACAATCGCTTATCGACGCTTCGTTCAAATATACGATGCGATGACTCTTTTGTAGAATTTGTTGCAACAATCCTGATCTGATTCTTATGTTGGCCTACCTGCTACTTATCAATACCAATGAATCAATTATGCACCAGGTAAAAAATATCATAAAAATATGTCTATTATAACATGACCTACGACTAATTGCATGTGTAATTCATAAGACAAGTTTTCAAAGGATTAAAACATATTTTTCCACTGCAATATAAGGACAGCACAGATAAGGTAATATCGGTTGTGAGTCAAACGCATGCAAGGCGACTTCTTTTAAATGCAGTGTCTGATGATGTTTAATAAGCCATTTAAATAGAAAAACATTCAGGTAGAATTTTCTGCATCGCGTAGATATACGAGTAAATGCATTATTATCAATATTAGGCATAGAAAACCTACTCATTGAAATAAAACGTGTGCAGTTTGAATACCACCAGCAAGCTAAAGCAGGTCCAGATTCCAAGATTGGAGATGTTGACATGTACATGCAGAGCACATTTAGAAAGCCACATGTAATCTGTCGTAGGGCCCGCGAGTTATTCGAGCGAATGTGTAGACGGGTGCCACCGAGGCGGACAGCGGCATCACCTACTTTCACGGAGGCAGCGTCGGAGGAGCGCAGACCGCGGGGGCCGGAGGGGAGCGGCCCGCAAGGTCGCTTGAGGCAAACCACTCGTGAACAGAATTTCTTCGGCTCAAAGACACGCGCATACCAGTCCGGGTGCGGAACGCGGTCGCAATAAAAACGCTCGGATATATTTCACGCGTGCGCAACATTATCTCGTAGCTCTCGGCTCCGATTACTTAATGCGCGGCTAACTGTACAAGCGGAGAGTAACAAGATCAGGTTTTTTCGCTGCAGGTTCGACGATCGCGAGACGGTACGGGGTGCAGTTCTGGGTAGAGAGGGTCATGATACCGTCGCGGCGTCGCCGCCGGCTGCGACACTTGCAGCCGTTCTTAGATACTTTCCGGTACCCTCCTCGTTAAATTCCACTAAACTAACTGTTTCTCTCTGCATTTGGATTTTGTTTACGGGTTTAAGCCAAAATTTCATACTGTATTTTGACTTCCCAATATAGTGAGAGATGGAATTTATTTGTAACTTTTTTAATTGAGCATTATGATTTGATTTTGTATTGAATGCTTTCGATATGACACGACAATATGAGCTAGGTGTTTATTGAGAACCTGTAATTTTTAAATAGACAAAGTTAAATGCTCTTGTCCAGACTAAGTGTGTAATTTATAATCTCATTATTACGGAGATTATCGTTATGCCACTGTACTGCGATTTATCTCCAGCAAATATTGGAGCTGAATTTATAATTGTCTTCTGTTTGCAGATCTAAGATAAATTTGGACCGCACGTAGTAGTTATTCTGGCTATTCTTGCTTTAAACCACGTGATAAAACTGAGATTAACCTACAATTTGTATTCAAATCTTGATATCATCATAAAGTCAAGGTAAGATACGAGTAAGTATTACGAAGACAATGAATTCTCGGATGTTTGATAGAAAAAACCACTATTAATATTGTTATTTCATTGGTTTAACTATAAAAACAATAGAATAGGACAATAAACAACATAATCTACGAACATTATTCGGACTTAGTTAGAGGAGTAGGTAAAGTCTTTCTGACGATGACGCTAGTATGTTCATTGAATTCAAGGAATCTATTGTGTACTTACCTGAATGATATAATTTTATTAAATCCGCGTGTACAAATTTTACAAAGATACAAAACTATAAATAATTTTACCAAGAAGTACAAAAAACTCGATTGACATCAAGGTTTTCAGTTATTGGTGTTGCTTTTTCTGCAACAAAGTAGTTTGCACTTGTATGTTATTAACTCACACGCAAACTATTTCAGTTGTCAGGGTTTCGAGAGATGCTGAGTGACACTAGATTCGCCGAAATGTATGGATAGCAATCTTGTCGTCCTTTTTGTCTACTCAATGTTCAGTGTTATATTTAGTGAAACACAAATGTACTAGATAAGATCATGTAAATTAGTAATGTACAGTGGACCAATTTATTATTGGAATATTCATAAAAATCACCATCACGTCCCAACACCTTGCCAGTTTTGCCACAACCTTTTCTTAATTATGTAGGTACCTTAGGCGTTTTATTTAACACTAGATGAGCCCCGCGGTTTCACCCGCGTAAGTCCCGTTCCTGAGGGAATATCGGGATAAAAAGTAGCTTATGTGTAAATCCAGGGTATCACCTATCTACATACCAAATTTCAACCAAATTGGTCCAGCCAATTGGTACATACATTCTCACAAACTTTCACATTTATAATATTAAGTAGGAAAGTAGGAAGTAGGATAGGATAGTAGGATATAATATTAGTAGGATAGTAGGATTAAAGTCATCAAGTAGACGCAACAGATCCCCAAATTGTTGATACAATAGTGTCCAAATATTTACCTCTATCAAAGCGGTTTGACCTAAATGGTTTTGTACGTTAAGGATTTCATTGTGGCGTGAAAAACAATGAGTGTTGTTGATTGGCTAACCGTCTGGCTCACGGCTAATTGAATTAACAGAGTTGAACACAACATGTCCATTAACTCTCTGTAAACATGGATACCCCCTAATAGTAAATCCCGGAAAGCTTAAGAATACTTTGTCGTTCTCGTTGCTGTCTCCTTAACAAACTATAGATGTCTTCTAAAATAGCAAATCCTTTAAATTTTATTTTTATAAATAAATGCCAGAACTCTTTATTCTTTATTGCACACAGTAAAATAATACAATAAAAATACAAATTGTAAGTGCATGTACGTACATAGACGAGCTTAACCCTAAAAAGAGTTTTCGTCCAGCAAACATTTGAGGCTTGAGAGAGAATGTATGGAGGTTAAGACAAACTCTTCAAATGAGAATCCCCCGTAGTGGTGTAGCAAAATATCCATGAATAATAACGTTGCATATAGTCAAACAACTACCTGAGCGAAATCGAAATTCCTATTCCTTTAACAGAAAGAAATTAAAATCATGGCAAAATAAACCTTATTCTATAAACAGCAGATACAAAACATAATTTCTTTATGGTCCCTTGGTTCCAACAGTAGCAAAAAATAAAGGCTTTGAAAGGGTGGGGGAGAAATGGTAGATGGTAGGTGTTGGTGCGGGGTGGTAGCCACGCCTTCTCACCTGGTCACGCCTACACACTATCTGGTAAGTGTTAGGTAACTAGCATATTGCACTCATTACACGAACTGATATTGTTTTAAATATCTAGCAAGAAAAATCATTATAAACACACCTAAACGGACGACATCGTAAATTAACAGAACAATAGAAGGCCACCTAGAAACCAGAAAAGGCTTAAAACAACTCGTCGAATTCATAAATCCTACTTTTTAAATCACAAACAACTCGCAATTCCGGTCCAGCCACAAATGAGTGGTATCAAGCCAATCGGAAAACCCCATAACGCGTATGCCAGTTTTAATGTGAAAGTATCATGCTGGGCTTCGCAACAAAGTGTAGTTGGGTTCATACAAGGTGCATGTGACGAGTGGAAAATAATCTCGCAGAACAATAGGGTTGTGGAGATATGAGATGAATTATTAATAGAGCTAATGAGGCGCGCTCGGCGAGCGATAGTGGGGTGAGCGGTGCGACCTCGCACTCGCTGGCGATAGTGCCCACGCAGCCTGATTGTCGCCAACAACCCGAAACCAACTCTTTTTACACACCACAATCACAGCATAGCATCACGCACTACGCAATAAGGAAGAATATTCCACAGCAGACATGAAATTCAACATCTCGCGTCAGGCACTTTAATTCTTTTATCTAATTGTTTAAATAGCTTTAAGTTAAAACACGTGTGTGATACGCTCGTTTACGTCTGTAAGATTAGTAGCCGAAGACACGACTTCATTATACATGCCTCAACAAAAGTTAATAATTTGTCTACTTTGACACTGTTGGTATAACTTTTGTTTTGTTTAGCATTCTGACCTCTAAATTAACCAGTTATAATAATCTTAATTGATATCTACTGAATTAATAACACTATTTGAGTCATAACTGGAAATCGATGGAAGATGGTAATGGTTTCTAAGATCAGCATAATAATTCTAACGCTAGATTATGTCGAACACTAAATATGTGTAACTCATTAATATTTCGACTAAACTTTATTCGGAAATCGTAGTTCCGGTGCGATACTATTTGTAAATACCTATAACTTTTTTCAATGAAATCTGAAATTATCTTTGTGTACTACGTGGAGTTTCACAACATTGGCTACTCGCTTCGGATTGAGCTCGACCACCACTCATGACTTCTGATAACAAGGGTCGCCGGCTATTCATTCAAGTTGTAATTAAAATAAATGAATGGTTCGACCAACTTCCAATTGTTATTGTCATCGAGAAAATTCTCATCAATCTATTATTTGTTATTATGTTTATTGATTTCTATAGAGGTTTCTTAATAACAATGTTTATTTTAGAAATGCATTTTCACAAATTCAGCAGGTCAAAACCCAAAAAATGTAAGTACCTACTTACATTATCTGCCTCAATTTCAAAGGTATTTATTACCGCATTGGAATGCCCTGATAAAATTGAGCAATGATGATTGAAAACAATCAGCTGTCATACCGGTACTAACTGCGATAAACTAAATTCTCTCTCTGATTATGGATGGAGGAATGTTCGATTAAGTACGTCTACACCTTAGAGAATTATTCTTTATAAAACTATGCAAGATTATTTCCTGTTCCATACCATTAAATTGAGTGCCATCATGAATTGCGTGGTAAAAACATTAAAAAAATGTAAACCATGGAAGTCAAATATTGCTTCAATTTAAATGTGAAAAATCTTAAATCAATCGCGTAAATAGGACTTTACTTAAAGCATTCAGGTACTAGAAGAATATTATTCTACTAGTACCTGAATGCTTTAAGTAAAGTCCTATTTACGCGATTGATTTAAGATTTTTCACATTTAAATTGAAGCAATATTTGACTTCCATGGTTTAATAATACCTACCATAATAGTTTACGTAGTGTATGGTGACGTCAGCAAAGATAGTGACTTTCGTATTGACTGCATTAGAATCGACAATTATCTTTGTTCGTCATCCTAGTAAACTCGCAAGAGGATATTAATGTTGTGAAATTATTATTTTTATGTGTATGTTTTATTCCAATTTCAATAGCCTTTTATGTTTTATAACTTTATTTATATTATTAATTGATTTAATTGTATTCAAAGGGTTTTATTATAAATAATAAAATTTCATTTTAGTAATCACTCATAAGTTTAGTCTTCGTTTAATATTGTGACCGTTTATAATTGTTGAAATACTAATAACTAATGAATTATTATTATAATTTATTTTTGATGGTTATATTACACAGCTTCATTTAGTAATAATCTAGCTTGTGCTATGGTAACCATATGGCTGATACAATACTTAGATACTTAATTATAACTTTATACATAATTAAAGAAAGAAAATACCCAGACCCAGAACAAATATCTGCGGAACATAGTACAAAATTTATCCTGTGGCGGGGATCGAACGCGCAACCTCCACGTCACAGGCGGGTCTTCGCCCACTACGACAGAGAGGTCGTAGTTATTAATGTATCAAACACTAATTACCTAGAGGTCCAAAGCTCTAAGTTTAATTAGCCTCGTGAGAAGCTCTCAGTGAAATCTCTAAAGAGCTCTCCCCTTATCTTGCAGTTAAAGGTTATCTTTGTTTAATTAAAATATCCTTATGCTTTTAACTTGCAACACAAATGTAGAAAGTGTTCTATGTGTGGAATATATGCATACATACATACATACATACATTTTTATACATACTTAAACTGCGAAGAATAAAATATAGGTAAAAAAAAATACAACTCTAAGAAATCAAGATCTCTTAGAGATCTCATTTAAAAGTATGCAAAAATCAAAATATAAGTTCATTTTATAAATTAATATTTTTAAAACTAATCATAACATAATATTCGTATGGAATCGAACCGCATTTTTAGTTTATTGTTATTACAAAATTTGTATCAAACTATTTTAGTGATAAGCTTTTAAGCTCTTTCCTACTTCGTTGAATTACGGAAACCATTTTGCAGAAAATCAAGTCAAACTATATTTATATGATGTTTCGCCCATAACGTTTCAAGCGACTGTATTAGTCATTTTAAAATTGCTAACGAGGCATTAGAGATTCAGTACTTCAGAACGACTTCCTGTAGATGCAGGTGCAAAGGATATCGCAGGCTTTTTGCTAAGCTGGATGAAATGCCCACAATGAGCTTAGCAATAAATAATGAATGAGTAGACGGGAAGCGCCCGTCTGAACGGCAATGCTGACTCATGCCATCTTTCGCTGAAACGATGAAACATTGCGTAGTCATAGGGATAGTCCAGACAAATAAATAACGTGGTTTATTACTTCGTTCGTCTTCGTCACCCTACTTGTCATGCGACTACAACTTTAACAAATAGTCCATTAGTAAATCCCCAAATAAAATAATTATTTATTCATAGAATCCATAATAATGTTTTTCAAATAGAAATAAGGTTTTAATTGCATCTCATACATATTTTCGAAATAAAATAGCACATGAAACTACCTTATTTAAATAGTTTCCATAGCAATCTTTTGATAATTTTCTAATCAAAGCCTTAATTAATCCTGTAACATAATACGATTTTCAACTCTAACTAAACTAAGTATGATAGTTTAAATCCCGGCATGATTATAAGTCATTATGGCAAACCGTGGCTTACAGCGGTTGAGTGGAGGCACCTGGCACACGTTGCCACCAATTGTAGCTATATTGTTTGGAATAAAAGTTGTCAAATGCTACTTTTTTGTTTAGGAGATGCATGCATAATTATTCGGGTATTATATTCGGTATTTCCGGTAACCTACACATAGTTAAACATAGAACTTCACCATTTTAAAAGTTTTTATTTATTAAAGTCAATTTCGATGTTTTTTCACACTTTACACTAGAAACACTCTGTGATACTCGACAACCCCAGACCAAAACTATAAAAGCTCATTCTAAAAGGATAAATGAGATGTCCCACTTTCAACCAGATGGTGACTGATGAATAAGAAGAATGATATTCAACTATGACTCGTCTCAACAATAAATAATCATCCTGAAAACTGAGTCATGGTGACAGAACTGGGAAGCTAGATACTACTCTATCTAGTAATATTGAAATTAGTTAACACATGCAATTTTTATATTATTAAGGTCTAACATTGGAGTTTATGCATCCGTATTATACAAATACATTAGTAATGCAAGGAAAATTAAAAAGGAGTTTCTTCAAATTAACATACCACGTGTTCGAATGGAAGATTTATGACACAAAAGTTTTTAAGTAAACATTACTTAATCACGCGTATGTTATTAGACATTTATTTGCAAAGGTTATTAAAAATGTATGTCTGAAGGGATTATTTGATTTGAGATCAAATATTTTATCAGTCATAGAATCTGATATTTCGGAATTCTGGGCCACTGCTTGACTCTTTTTATTTAATGCCATATAACCTTATGTTAATTAAAAGTAATAGCACTTAATGACTATTTGAATTCTTTTACAACGAAATTGTTAAACACATTGCACCTTAGACAATGTTTGACTAATTAAATTACAGTTATTTTCTAGATGTGACATGATTAAATTAGTTTATTATTATTTTATTTATGATGATAGCTTTCTAAATCTATTCGACGAGTATGATAAGTGGTATTCACATAACCAAAGCCATGCCTGGAGCCGAATGAGCGCGTGTCGTACACCGTGGATGAATATCATATTAGAGTTACCACATTAACTGGTTTAAATACTTGTGTTACCTTAGCAATACCTGTATTGGCTACGAGATACTTCCAACTCATATAAATAAACACTATTCAAGACGTAAGTTTCGGTCATATACATAACAAGCTTCGTCACTTTGAGTGTAAAGGCACATTTTGGTATAAATCTCGCAATGAAAATTGGAAAAACAAATCAATATTACGTAAAATCATTCTCAATCCAACACAAATAAGACAAATGTGCTACAAGAATCATACTTTATTTAACTTGCCCCAACATAACGAGGTTACATCAACTCGAGTACCTCGCGTACTTCCAGTGGATACGTGTATGACTTTAACTTGTTTCGTCGCTATGCAAGTGACTTTCTAATACATCATACATTATTTTTTATCATTAGTAGACATACATTTATTACAAGTTTATTATTACCTTAGAATCGAGATGGTGTTCACCGCTGCTAACAAAACTTCACACGCGATTCACTTAGCGCACGGAACGTAAACAGAATCGGGGGAAATGTTCTGAAAGTTGAGGAGGGTCGCGGAAAGTTTGCGTTTACGTGTTGGTCGGGTTGGACGGGCGTCGCGGTGGACGCAGGCTGGCGGCGGCGAGGCAGCGCGTGCACTGAGTGAAGTGGCGAGCCAGGCCGCCCGCGCCGGCCGCGGCGCCTCTGCCCCGCGCGTGCGCCGGACCTGTTCCACCCGTGCCCCCGTGCGACCGTGCCTCACTGTGTATGTCGCAGGCCTAGCTTCCATACCATGCACTGTCCTAGTCAATCAAAGAAAAATAAATAAACAAAAGAAGGTCATAATCCCTATGTAGTTGAAATCGTGCCGCTTAGTTTAATTAAACCTCCTGCACCACACGTATAGTCACCTCAGTCTTACTGCCAGTTGCAATAACCTTTCTATCTTTGGTTTTGCTTACTGCGGGTAGATATTTACAAAATGTGTCAAATATCTACCGACAGTTAGCAAAATCTGAGATAGACACGTTATTGAGACTGGCAGTTAAGCAAACTTCAAAGGGGGTAGTGTTATTTATTTAATTATTATGTGGAAAATTAACATAGTGATGTAATTCAACAAAAATATAATTAAGCTTGCCTTAGAATTAATCATATGTTTTCTTTCAACCATCGCTTAAGGAGGGGTAGCCACTACGTAGAGTTCTGAATTTTTTAATGTCCTTTAGAAATTTCTCAAGTTTTTTCCTCATCAAAACTGATTTTGAAGGCGATTGAAAAGTTAAGCAAACCTTCGATACTGATTAAGTAGATCTTGTTTTGACACAAGTATCCAGTAAAAACATGTCTGAATAGGCTGATAACATCGGTAATCTCTTATCTAAGTAATGCTAATTTCGCATGTAAATAAAGTATACGGCTACCTTTACATTGTAGGGCTAATCTACGAGGCAGTGTCAACATAGCTTTCAAAATAAAATTATTTTTGTCTCATAAAGGCCTTCAAATTTTTATACATGAAAAAAATGGACCTGTAATAAATGTATGATCACAACTTGATTTCGAAGGCGCATTAGTTGTGTTGTGTGTTACCATAGCTCATTATTATTTGTAATTGGGTAGTTCTCCAATTATAGGTAAGTAAGTGTGTATGAGCTAGTGGCTATCTCTGGTGCCAAAGTTTTAAGCCATCTAGAGGCCCTCGTTATAGCTTAATGACTTTAAAGCCCGTACTGACATTTTGACGATAGAGATGCTTCCACAGCAGATATAAAACACTTAAAGTACATTCACCCGGAAATGACTAGAAAATCCTAATTATCACAAAGCACTAACCTAGATAGCTTATCTTAATTTTACTGTGATTTCAATACATATGTCCAAATACTCATTAGGTTTTAATTGAGTATTACGTGGTATTATTATTACTCATTGAGCTTGTTTTATACTATAAAATGTATGTATTTACAAAAAAAATGTATTTAAGTATTACATCAGTCATCTGGTTACCACAACACAAGCATTAAGTTGTTTAGCTTGGGACGAGATGAAGCTGTGTGAAATGTCTCAGGATATTTATTAATTTATTATTTCCAGTGTAGATAGACGGTATATTTGATACAACGTTGGAGTTAAAAGAGACGCAAGTTCAATGCGCTTCGGAGAGTACGTTAAAATTGTGGTTTTCAAAGCCAATGTAACTTTTAAGCCTGAACCAACTATATGACGAATAAGTGCCAGTAATAAATAACCTAGTTTGTTAATAGTCAAGATTTCTCTTGTTAGTATGAAAGCTTGTATAATTATTATTACGACCTCTGTGCGAAAGCTTGCCTGAGACGCGGAGGTTGCGTGTTCGATCTACGCTACGGAATAAAGGTTTGTATATTTTGCAGATATTTGTTCCGTGTCTGGGTGTTTTCTATCTATAATATGTATGTATTTACAAACAAAAAATTATGTAAGTAATATATCAGTCATCTGGTTACCATAACACAAGCATTATGTTGCTTATCTTGGGACTAGATGATGTTGTGTGGAATGTCCAAGGATATTTATTTATTATTATGTTTCTTAATTCCACTATTGTATTTTGCAGATCAAATAAATAAAAGCTACAAGAAAAAACGATACATATTCTGCTACTACTTGATAGTCACTGTGAGGTCATAGGTAGATAACAAAAATATATTAGATACCTACTTAAAACCTGAAAGGTGTTATATTCAATAAAATAAGCATAAACATATTAAAAAGCTTGTTTTATTTTTATTTCTTTATTATGCTGTATCATCATCATCATCATATCAGCCCAGTTGCACCCACTGCTGGGTATAGGCCTCCTCTTTATGACGCCACTCAGTTCGGTCCTGTGCGATCTTCTGCCACGCTTATGCTGTATACCTACTTAATTTTAATACCCCACACTTTGTCACCCACAAAAGGACCACTTCTCTTATCACTCTTACCAAGTTTCCGTCAAGGTTTTAAATAAATAAATATTAAGTAATTAATTTCCTTGGACATTTTACACAGCATTATTTAGTGTCATGCTTGCTTCATTACCTACCTTTATAGTTTTGTGTGTGCTTTATTTCTTCTTCATCTTAATCTAACAGTTCCTAGGCAGTTCCTATTCAAAAAAAAAACATCCTTATACAATATTTTCTTTCACAGCTATTCATACATCTTAGTTCAGCTGTAAAGATCGAAACCACCATAACGCTTCACCTCGGTATATTATTATGAACACATACCAAGCAGTCTAGACAATGGCATGATGCAATTGGTAAAGCTATTCCAATGACCATTATCACCCAGGGGGCTAATACACTTTATTGCTTCAATTTAATGTCCAACTAGTACCCAACTTCATTATTATCTTAGTCATTGATTGCACAACAATTGTAATGAATAGACTTTGTTACGTTGTTGTATTTGTCAGAGAATAAACATTTTTCGATGTTGTGTGTGATAAGCAATGAGCTATAGAAGTTGAACTAATTCTAACTTACCTAGATGTAAAAGCCTTTTTTTTTTTTTTTTTTTTTTTAACGTCGAGAAATGCCCGCGCATACCCTTCCGCCGCGGGGGCAGCCAGAAGGGTTATGTGGGACTCGAACCCACTAAAACTCGACGGGGTTTCATCTTGGCGCCATAGTGCCGGGGCTATGGGCACGCGTTAGCATTCTTCCACGGCCCCGACGGCGCTGGCTCGTTGGAGCCCCCTCTCAAGAGTGGCGCGCGGAAACACCCGCGCGCGCGCCACCTCTAGGCCTCTTCCGCGACAGAAGCACCCCCCGGTGCTTCCGTCAAGGCCTGTCTTATGGGGTCGGTCCCAACATCCACGGTCCCATACCCGGGGAAGCCGAGACCGGCACCCACAACCACCACTACGGCCCTTGACCGCTTTAACGGTCGCAGAGGATAGGGAGAACGGCAACGCAACACCGACACTCCTCTTCCCCTGCGTCCCCACCGCCAACGCAACTAACGGTGCGCCCCCGTCTTATGGAGGTCGGTCCCAACACCTACGGTCCCATACCCGGAGACGCCAAGACCGGCCCCCACACCACCACAACGCATCAAAACGGTGCGTCCCCGTTTGGTCGCGGAAGATAGGGCGAGCGGCAACGAAACACCGACACGCCTCTCCTCCCGCGACCCCCTCCTGGGTGCAGGGAACAGGACACCGTCCCCCGCACCCTGGACGCATCCAGAGCAGACCCACCTCCAGGTCCGCTCGGAGCGTCCCCTCCTCGGATTCCTGTTAGCTTCGCCGTGGTCAGGGCCAAACCACGGCTACTGAGCCCCCCCATCGCGACAAGATCGGAATCCACCGGGGGGGAGATGTAAAAGCCTAGGCAGCATGAAGTAATAGTAAGTATTTCTTAGAACTCTATAACTCATATATTATGGTTATTTGTAAAATCGAAATTTAGTAATTTTTACAGAACTGGCGATGTTACAATACCCTTAGTTTAGTTAAAAAAATAAATACTAAAACTTTTCTTTTCCTTCGTAGTATACCTTTCACGCTTTTTAAAAGTTATATCAATGAAATAGATTTCACATACTTGTTTACACAAAACGTATAGATCCACTGTACATTCGCAGTTTAGCTGAATCAGAAATGGCGTAAAAAGATGGCCGTCGCGTAGCCAGACGCTAATATTTGGTAGTATCTTTAATGTCTACATAATATCTTGTCCGAACAAGTTTTCTTGCCACGTAATTTCAGAGATATGAAACTAGGTAGTAGGTAAGTATCACTAGCATAATCTGCACCTCAATTGATCTAGGTCATAAGAACGTGACCTCGGTTTTCAGTAATGATTTGTTGCTAAATATGACTGAATAGTTAGAGCTAAGTAGGTGCCTACTTAACTCGCGACTATTCGTGATTTATTTTCTTTGTTTTTTTTACAAGCAGAGTACTGTATTTTTTAAAACGGTACTCTACTACTCACTCAGACTAAATAAATATCCTTGGACATTCCACACAGCGTCATCCAGTCCCAAGTTAAGAAACTTAATGCTTGTGTTAAGGTAACCAGATGATTGATTCATATTACCACACTTAGATAATTTTTTTTTTGTAAATACATAAGTACATTTTATAGATAAAAAGCACCCAGACGTGGAACAAATATCTGCAGAACATCCAAACATTTAATTTTGTCCCGTAGCGGGGATCGAACCCGCAGTAATCAAGAATAGACTATTAAATTAAAAATGGATAGATTTTTTTTATATACATAAATCATGATCATATAGTTAAAAACTCATGTCGTAGGTTAATTTTCTGTGAATAAATAAATTTCACTATTTAAATAATTTCCTCAAGTATGTGGAATAAGTTACTTTTCTTTTATTCACCTTAAACTTAGTTTTCTATAAGTAAGGTTTCTACGATATGAAAAATGTCTTCAATGAAACATGATTTTAACTTCCAATATACAAGTACCCATTGCATGTTATAAAAACTTTGGATAAAGCTAAAAATAAGCGTGTGACGCTATTTTTAAAATATTTATATTTGTATATGATGATCTATTTACTCAATTGATAAATATAGTTCCGCTACGAAGCCCCTATTGATTTCCGGAACCACAACAAGTACAAACTCGATCAAATACTGATAGTGATGTAGATATAAAACTTAAAGCCTGGGCATACCGCGTTTTTGCATTGCGCGTTTATTATAAGTACACATTGAAAACAAACGCGTGGCGAACAAAATGTAGGCAGTAAGCTGTGACCGAGCCTACCCTCGCAATGGCGAAACGCGCTACAAAGTAGCTGCTGGAGACGCGCTACTCAAAATCGCACAGCTGCTTGTTCCAAAAACGTAGTGTGAACAGGACGTTACTCACCACACTTCAAGGCTGACTCAAGACGTTTTTTATTACCTACCTATGAGTTAGTTCTAGCGACCCGCCTCGTCTTCGCACGGGTGTTTTCTCTACTACGAGTATAAATGCGTACCATCACTACATAGTATACAACAAAGTCGCTGTCGCTGTCTGTCCGTCTCTATGTATGAATGAATTATGATTAAAACTTTAAAACTACGCCACGGATTTTGAAGTGGTCTTTTTCATAGATAGAGTGATTTAATTGGAAGGTGTATGATTATAATGTACAGACGGCAGATCCTTTGTTTTCAACTATGTAGAGATATTTAGCTAATAATATTTATGTTGATTCATGCCACATGCGGAGAACATAGAACTTTATAAATAACTTTTTTAGCTCCGAAAGTATCCCCCTTCGTTTCCAAACTAAGTGATGTCAACAAAATTGATTTATTTTTTCTGATTTCCTAAATTCATTGTGCTACGATTTCGTAGCAATGTGCGTAGCGATTTTGAAAGAATATTTTTATCTGAAAAACGGATTCTGTAGATATATTTGCAAACATTTTAGTATCGGGTCGTCATTGGACGTAAACTAAAACTTGGTTGCATGTTACTTAATCAATTATCAAGCTAGTTAGCTTTGACAATATTATGTTATGTCGCTTTGCTTCCATTAAAGAAACAAAATGTTGGTATCTACAACGTTATAGAAATATCCTATTAGCTTTCGATAGTTTTAACGATCATAGAATAAATTGGCACCTGTGAATTAGTTACTTATACTTGATGTAGGTTTATACAACGTAGTCATTAGCACGTTTTTCATAATACTTGTCAGTAGTCTAATAGGCAATTTCAATTTCCAAATCTGACCTAATATCGGTAAACTTATCGCATTTTGCAGTTTACTTCGTCATTATAGGATATTAGATAAATTGTGGCACACTTTAGTTGTAAAGCTATGCGCACACGCACAGCACACCGGCGCCGGCAAAGGTTGCGGTTTCCCAACACACACTTGACGCCTGAGACACAGATCATTATCTGACATTATCGATCAGTGTGATTTACTAACTAAAGTGATAATGGCGCTAGTAATAAGCTGAATGGCAGACACCTGTGGATTAAGCTCAACCTGCAAATTACCTTTGTTCACGTAGATCGATAATAATCGATAAGCCGATTGCGCAGATGCAATATTCATAAACCTAACAATGATTTCAAAATTTCAACAAATTAATCACACAATATTTTATATCTTGAACAACCAATTACATTAGAAAATAATCGACAATCAACTGACGTATATAACAACGTAAATATAATAGATAATAATGGTTTGTGCATTGAAATGTAGCCTATAGGTATCTCGTAGGTAAACGAGCACAATTATCCAGCAAATAGTTGTTTATTCGCAGTATTTCAACGAGCTATGTAATTTCCCGTGTTTCTATCTAACGTGATCGGCGCGACAGGCGCCATAGCAGGCGGCTTCTTGTAAAGAACGTTTATGCTAATGCATCAGTCAGTAACAACGTTGGTCGCACTGCACACTATATTTTGTAGCACAACAGCTTATAAATTATTTAATAAATTGTAATTGCTCTTATCGCATTAATCAATCTTTAGACTTTGTACACGTGTAAAAGCTGCGCGGACGCACTTTTTCAACAGTTTGATTCACCTGCTGACTAACCAAGTCACTTCACGCTTTAAATTTTTATCTACAGACGCCAAGACATCAGTTTGGACTGAATGAGATGTCTGTTTTGATGAGAAGCATAGGTTTATATTTTTAAACGTTAAAAATGTCTTCATGTTTATCTATTATTCCGTGAATAATAGTAATTTTTTTTGTTAAAAATATTTATAGGAGGCCCTCAGATGAATTGCTCGTTCTATGCTCATATGAATAGAGATGCACCTCGAATTTAAGACAATTACATTTGAATTCTTAGGAAATTGAAAGCAGTTTTTATAAAATTATTAATCGTATTTTCAACGGTTAAATGTTTAACATTCATCAGCTTTTCGAAGCACATCACTCTATTTGGACATTTGAGTCTCAGTTGCTACCTTATCATGAATGACCAGTCTTGAGACAAAAAATGCGCTGACAATGTCCTCTGTTTCTACTTATTTTATTATCGCTTTTGTCACACTAAAGTTTCCAATCTACCTGTGTGTCGTTAATCGTGGGTGGTAGTAAGGATTGGCCTGTGAGGTAAAGCACTGTTGGGAAATCATGCTACTCATTGTATGATCACTACAATTAGGTATTTGTTTGAAAATGCACTAGCTCGATAGTCGAGTAATTTAACCTTCATGTAGGTAGTGTAAGCACAGTCGCGGAATAAAAACGTTGATCATCTTAAGATCGCTATTGCTTGCTAGGTATTGGTTTGATAACAATTTGACACAATACTTTAGTCTAGTAGCAGTTTAACAAGGTGACGAATTGACTTTAAAACTGGTCAACCTTTTCGTTATCATACCACAGATAAAAATAATACTATGTACAGATGGTCCATCTATAAAATTAATTTCACTTCTGTTTTTCTTCAGGCTATTTTTTTGTGTTTGATTTTGTGGCGCCCCTAGCAGTGTTTGGGTCTTGCCTGCAATCAAAAATATTAGCACTAGATGGAGTTACTTATCTCGGCATACATTCTTATAAACATCGAAGTAGATCCAAGCAGACATAAAACGTTTAGCGAAGATTGTGTTTAATTTAATATCCTAACAAATGTGAGGCATTCATTCAGTATCAAAGCATTCAGTTTATCGTAATGGAACATCTTCGTGCCGAAGTGATGACTCCTTAGACATACAACATAGGTATGATAACGTGTATATAAGTACGTGCTTAGCTACGTAAGAATATAATTAAATATCATCCAAAAATAATAATACTAAAATACAAAATGAGTTCATACATCATCAAGTATATTTCAGACTTAGCTTAGCATCAGTAGCTCTCAAAAGAACCCAGCCTGTATAAAATTGGTAAGGTTAAGAAAAAACTCCTTGTATCGTTATTGCACTGAAGGTTCGGTCCAAAATAAGATACGGGACATAAAATAGGAAAAATCAAGATTGCACCAAGCAAATATCTCATAAATACGCATTCTTTTTGGATGACAAGGCAAAAATATTCCATCGTCATCCAAGCCAGGTGCGGTAGATTCTCGTGATAAAGAGGTATGTGTCTAGCTCCTCAAATTGTGGCATAACAGATGCGCCTCACATACAAATGGCTGATAACAAGGCGGCAACATGTTACCATCCGTGATGGACGAAATTACATCACCCATTGACTGGACGTGACTCTCGGTGAAGTCAAAGACATCGTTTGAAGGATAAAGTGCAATGTCAAGAACAACTTTGTATATGTAATATATATAATAAATAATAGTAAGTATAAAATAATATATCTTGCGATAATTATAAATATGAAGGACTTCAAATTATAAGAAAAATTTAATTGTGGGCTTATTAAATAATTTTGCCAATTTTATGCTGTCAAAATGATATTTGTTCCGTGTATCCTCAAGAATACATCCAAAGAATTAAATTGTATGCAATAGGCAAGAATCTTGCATCATGTAAATGAGATTTTACTTTATTTCTACTTAATTAGAACCGAAAATATGTTCTACATGATAAAAACGTAGAAAAAAAACCAAACATGGCAGCCACTGCATGACTGAGCTTTTATATACCTACGTATTGTCTTTATTATGGAAAATCACAAAGATTCCTACCGTTTATTTTGTAGGAAAATAACATACAAAACAATACCAAATATTGAGGTTATCGTCGTCACTAGATCTAATGTAACCTACAGATCGTGTTGGTACTTGTTCCAGTTACTCATTGAATCTGTTTTTTTTTTTTTTTTTTTTTTTTTTTTTTTTTTTTTTTTATTGCAACACTTATAATTAGGTACACAGAGTAACTTAAAACTATGTTAGTGTACAAGAGTATAAGAGTTGTTGCAAAAGGCCGTCTTATCGACTATGCGATTTCTTCCAGACGGCCTGCTTAAAACTAAGTGGGAACAGTAGCTATGCTCATGACGCGCCGACGGTGCTCGTTTCAAACTTGCTCCGCCTCCCGAACTAGTATAAACTGTGTCTCAGGAGACGGGCTCATTTTCAACGCCTATACATCTAGGTCACTTGAGCATAGCTACTGTGGACATTCAGCGAACATACAGTAGTAGGCAAAGTTAACTATGACTAATTTGCTTAAAAATAAAATATAATAAACTGCCAATGCGACTTTATTTTAGAAGTTAATGAGGGTGTGTGTGTGTGTGTGTATATATATATATATGTGTGTGAGAGAGTCTGTGTGTGTGAGAATGAGTGATTATGTATGTGTGTGTGTGTGTGTGTGTGTGTGTGTGTGTATACGTGCTTATCAGTAACAGGTGTGTAAGCCATGGTGTAAAGCCATGTATTATGAATGTGTGTGTTGGTGAAAAACAAGTATGTAGGTAAGCCTTTCATTAATTAATAGGTTAGGTTAGGTATCAATAGGTTGTAGGTAACTAATGTTTTATTCATGGAATACTATAAGTTTTTCGGTGCTTTGGTAGTCTAATTGGTGTAGCCATTCAGTGAGTTCTTTTTTGAGCTTGAAAGTATTAAGGTGATAAATAAATGTTAAGGCTTTTATTTATGCGATTATATAATAGAGGGGCGATGATGGGGAAGAAGCGTTTGTAAAATTTAGTTCTGTGCTTGTCTACCACGCAGACACGACCAGATCTACGTTTCTTTGCTTTAAGTTTTGGGTCAAAGTGGGTAGATGGGTGAAGGCGAAGAATAGTTTGGAGCACAAAGAGTTGTCTCACCGTAAGGAACTTAGAGTCTCGATACAAGGTTGTTGTGGGATAGCGGAATGGTTTCTTAAGCATGACCTTGAGCACAGCTCTTTGTGCTCTTTCTAAATGAAGCATATTCGTCTTATTGGCACCGCCCCATACAACAATACAGTATCTTAAGAGAGATTCGCTAAGAGCCGAGTAAGCTAAGTTCAGCGTTTCAAGATTAGCAGAAGATCTAAGATTTTTAAAGATATAAATAAGCTTTCGCGTTCGCGAGGTCAGAGAGTCAATATGAGTGTTCCAGTTTAGTAGCTGGTCAATTATTACGCCAAGGTATCTTATGTGAGAAGTTCTAGTTAGAAGAGGACAGGAGCAGTTTTGCGTTGGATTGTGGCACTTGTGTCCCTTGATACTGAAGCTAGTTGTTGGCGGTTGACTAGAAGTGGTTAGACTGAAGGTAATGTATTTTGTTTTTTCAACGTTTAAAGTAAGCAAATTACTGTCGAGCCACGCCATTATAAAGGTTATCGCATTTTCCGCAAGCTGTTTGGTTTCTTCCCAGCTATTTCCATGTATTAAAAAAGCAGTGTCATCAGCATAGCAAAATATCTGGCAGTTCGGTAAGGAGAGATCGCAGAGTTCGTTTAGGTATATTTGAAACAGAGTCGGTCCCAGAACACTGCCTTGCGGAACGCCGTAATTAAGTATTATATTTAGAGCTCGTGATAATAAGGGGGAAATAGTTTGAAGGCGAATATCTATACTTAGTAACAGGGTGCCGTCCCTTTGGGTACGGAACCCTAAAAAATATTATAGACTTGACGTAACAACGTAGTTATGATACAAAGTGAAGACGAGAGACAAACATGATAATTTTTAGGATCTGTAAACTAGGATGCAACGCTTTGCCACATGAAGAAGTACCCTAAATATTTTTGAATTTTAGGTAATACAATACCACAGACAGAATACCACATTTTCAAAAATATTGTGCAAATAAAAAACTGAACAATTTTGAATAGGTTAAAAGCCTTAATTTTTTTAGTGTAGTACATAGTTGTATGGCGCGACGAATTTGACTTCTACCTTAACACATGGCCTGTGGTCGCGCTGAGTCGCGAAGAGTGGAAGAAGTTAAGGGAGGCCTTTGCCCTGCAGTGGGACGATCATGGCTACATAATAATCTTATAATAACAATGTATACCTAGTCTAATTAGTTCCAAGGATAAATAATTTAGAGTTTTTAACTTCTATTAATGAACAAATTGCTATGTTTTAACTGACTAAAAAAGAGGATAGTACCATCTCAAGTTGAATTAAATACATCTGTCGACACGATGTCTTCGACACCTTAATTCATGGACCCTTCGGTGCTAATGGATAAATGAGTCGGCTGTCACATTTATCTGTTTTTTTATTTAATTTAAGGCAGGGTTAATAAACGATAAAAGTACTTGTTGAGGCCTTGAGAAAGATCACGTTCATAGTAGTTTTTAGTTTTGGAATCTACTATAGCACGTCTGATATTTTTTTATTTTGTTTCATTAGATTTTTTATTCCTACAATTCCTATATTAGGTAGAGTTTGTTGATCGAAGTAGATGGTAGTAATAACTTAGCCCACTGCCTTGCTGGTAGCGAAGTATGCCCCGAGAAAAAGAACGTAAGTATAATTATGTTATTTCGGTGCTATCTTTATTTCAACTTTCAGCCGAATTTGTTAGTATTTTTTGCATAAGAGAGAAGAGCAAAAGAGCTACTTATATCCATGTGCAAACTTTGGCGTTAATTACGAGTAGGATAAAATTCAAGTGCATGATTGTGGTCAGTTGAACTGTGGCTTAATATTTCGCAAGTGTTCTGTCAGTAGTTCACGGCAAGTTAACCTGCAGTTATTTAACGACTCCTGTCATCAAGGACTAGTCAATAAACCATTATTTAAATTCAGAAATGAATAGCACTTAGAACTATCAATTAATTCAACGCTTATTAAAAACTCCGCATAAAATAAATCGCTACTGGTATCACTGGAATCTTGTACTCTAACAAATAAAATTAAAGACAAAAGTTCAACTGTGACAATCATTTTCTTACAGTTTGTGTGTGGGATGAGTGATAGAAAAAAAATATAGATTCTTACCCAAAAGTTACCCTTTTAAATAATGGTATTCATGTATAACATCAATAATCAAAAGGAAAATAACGCAAAATAGATATAAATATTATGGTAATGTTTACGGAAACTATGCTAAATGATCTGGTAATTATCACATCCGCCCGTTGAGTTGATATCTAATATTAGCTACCATAATTATCTTTTGTACTTAATTATTAAATCAGACTTAACTACCCAATACTTTGATACCTGTTGAATATACAGCTAATTGTATGGAGCCCACTTGTAAATCTGATCTTTAAAGTTAGCATAAAATTCATTAAATTTTAACATAATAATTTTTAATATATTTTTGTAAAATCTTTTATCGTCGAAAATAGGATGCAATGCTATGTACCTAATACACGAAAGTGTCAGTAAATAAGTATATCAAAACATTACTCTCGAAATCTGAACTAAAACAGCCTTTATTTAGATTTCGTTATATTATTATTACTTTTGCCTTTAAATCTGTGATTTAGTATCGTCATTGATTGACATTTATTTATACAGTACATTTTTTCCTGTAGTGTCTGGTCTGCGATATTGTTGATCTATATTATAATATTAGATACAATGTTAAATGCACTCAAATAATAAAATAAAAGCTCCTTAAGTCCTTATGTATCAAAGCTCAACCTCATGATTTGTAACTCGTATGTTGAAGTATACGTATAACGTCGTATACTATGTAGGTATGTGTTATTATGAAAAGGCGGTCACGCCCGAGTGTACGTGTCAGGCCGAGACACTCGCCGTCACATCGCAAACACCCTAATTGCATCAATTACAAGCATTATCTAATTAAATCCGACTGCAATAGAATAACCGATATCTTCTCAGTAAAAAATTAAAAATAGTTTTATAATTCGCAATGATTAATTCTGTACACAACATCCGATTATTGTACGGTAAAGCTCTGGTTTCCTTTCGTCCGTCCGGTAAAACACGGACGTCAGTATGGGCGACCCTTATTTTTCGGGCATAGTTAGATAACCAGCTTACTTCAGTTCGAACAAATAAATCAAGCTATTATAGACTTCAGTTTGAAAGCTTTTGTCTCATTGTGTGTGCGCGTGGGTGACCCTTGGCTTCATTCATTTAATGTGGTGTGTATTTTCATAATGACGAAGCCTTCGGCGTCGCAAAGGCGGGACTTTATCACTCGTAGACTATGTGACGAGCCTACCTATTTGGGACTAGGATGAGTGTTGTTTTATCTATTGAACACGTAATAAATATAATGGACGAGAGAACCGGCTATGTACATATAAGTACCTAGAAGAACATAATTTTTATAAATTGATTTTTTGTCACACAAGGATAATATAGGGCTGTGGCAATTATATTTAAGTAAGTTTTATGCCATATTTTAGCCATATTTAATTACTTAAACAAGTAGAGGGTATGATCATAAAATAAGAAATTAATTTAATGATGTTAACAAGATGTTATTATTATTTTGTACTTATATTTTTTTTAAATCTTGTAATGCAAAATTTGCATCAAATATCTATCCTTCTAATCGCATCGCACGCAGGTATTGATTTGGTAACAATTAGTAACAAGTATACAATTAGTAAATATTTTGAATCACGTTTAATAATTTATCATCGTGAAAATGACTTTTTTTATCAAAATGGTTTATATTTTTTTTAAATTGGTAGTATTAGGTATTATTTATATAGAGAACAGGTAAAAAGATATTGAAATTCAGCATACAATACCTTTACCTTTAGCGACTAAATCAGGACCTCACTCTAAATATCCGAAAACGATCAGTTTCCACAGGATATTGTCACGTTTTTATTCTGTTTTAAAAACGCTGAAGTGTGCAAAAATAATTTTTATTGATTTATTTTCGGGTATTTAGAGTAGTATTAACCACAGAGCGTATGGACACGTTTTTGTACAAAGTGAGGGTACTTAGTATTTTTACAAAATGACCGGTTTAGTCTGCTGACAACCCTAAGAAAGATGGCGCGCTGTAAGCTGCAGGCTGTGGAATTGTCGGGATGGTCCTTTGTTCTCAATCATTTTTTTCACGCAAACCCCTATTGCATACAGATGAACTTCTTACTGATCAGGTATTTTCTTTATGTTCTCAGTGGGTTCCTGTAATCATATAATGAGAGTCTATTATATTTGTCATTTGAGTGCGACAAATAATGCCAAGTACCAGTTTGTATGGCGTAATAAGACGATTATCTTACATACAAAACATTGTAATGTAAACGATGCACTTTAAAAAAGTTATAGGCCGTCCTTCAATTTAATTTCAATACTTTTTGGCATTCTTGTTAAATCCCGTTATGAAATAAATGAACACAAATACCTTCCTACAGTCTTTCTTTTGCATCGTAACTTTTGTAAAGTCTTCTCTAATACTCCAATGATTTATACCTAAGTTTAAATCAATTATAAATATAAAATATATTAATAATAAAATATATTCAGTATAAGAATGCGTTTCTTATGTTCGTAGCACTTCGTAGGTCGATAATTCATTCAAAAGAAAAAAGCTTTCTGGAGTTTTGCCATCTTGCTGTCACGGTCCAAAAGCCTTTTTATGGCAATATTTATGGCTAAAATATGGGTCAAGCAAACTAACTACAATGAAATCTTAAAGGCGCGCTTACACCAAAGATCTAAAACTTGTCCAATGTTTGCTTTCATAAGGCTCCTTGGCAATAGGACATTTTAGCGCACCATGGCTAAGGCACAAGTTTGAAATAATGATGTAGAAAGGAAATTTACGCCTCACTGATCAATTTCAGATACTTACCTACCTCCATAATGTCCCGTAGTGAGGACGAAGTTTACCATGACACGAGTTATTCATTTACATGAATATTATTTATAAATTAGAACAGTAGAGACCAGCCCTAGCCACATAATATTTCTACAATAGCTTTATAATAAATACAAAAAAATATAGGGCATTACATTTTGATAACGAAAAGTTAATCACGATCAAGAAAATAGAAACAAAAGTTTGTAACATGGTTACAGGCTACAGGATTAATTCCATGGTAACCTATATTAACAATTTGTGCACAGTAGTATCAGTTGTAGAGTTAGCAATGATATATCTTGGAAATGTCCATAAAATAAGTAAGTACAATTAATATTTCATTATCATGAATTTACTGGAAATTATCTCGTAATTTGTCTTCCCGTGACCACAAGTGCTACAACGCACTCAAAACGTAGGAAAATATTAAATAAAGGGTAATATAAATCTATAAATGTAGCCGACACTGCGACGGTGTAACAACGCCCCAAGTCCATTATTATTTTCTCGCGAGCTGAAGCCGTATTTCAAACTTTATGAGGGATGCAACTGTAAATTATTGTAAGCTCAAACACTCGTAAGGAAACATGCAAATTTCTAGACTTTTACCATGTTAATATTATTCTCTGCCCTTCCACTCGGGATTGGATGTTTTATAGGAGAATTTGGCTGGATATTTCTGCTGTAGGTACCTACTGTTTGTTAACCGACTTGTGGGTAAGAGTAGCCAGAGTGGATCACACCTTACGTAATACTTAGACGTCGAAGATTCGTGGTCACGAGAAGATGTGGAAGACGTACAGACGGTCCAGAAGGAGAAGGCGTGACAAAGTTGGATCCCCATTTAAAAAATTGGCCTGTAACAGAGTTAAATCGCGAAGAATGGGAAGGAGAAAAAGGAGATGTAAGTGGAGTTACGCTGGAACAAGCAATGGAATCATCTGGCTTATAAAACGATTAAATGTGATCCTTGAGGAATTAATGATTTTCTTTTTTCCTTTAACCTGAAATGGAACTATAAGTAAATACTGAAAAAACAAAATGAAACTATAAGATTAACTGATTTTTTATTTTTTTGCATTTCTAAAAACAAGGACATAACAATTGGGCTTATTAATGTGTTCTTATTGACCTCTATCAAAAAAATAATACTATTGAAAAAGTAAGGTTAAATAAATGTGTGTAATGCGCATAGTTCGAATAATATTTATCAGTGTACGAGTCTTGACCCCGTGCTCAAGTGAATTGGGAATGCCCTAGTTATAAAGTATAGTTATACGTAATTAAGTCCACTAAATAAGACCCAGATAACTTTTGATAATATTGTCGTAAAAATGTTCAACATGCTTCCTATGGAAATAGTTTTCAACATTACTATGTACATTGAAATGATACAACATTGCTGAGTTGTTTGTATGTGCTCTAAGTTAGAGTATAGGTATTGGCAGAAACTAAGTATTATCCACTTTATGTTGTTACTTTGTAGTTTATACAACTAGTTTTTAAATTGTTAATTTAAAGTATTTAAATAAATTGTATTTCTACACAAGTTACTTATTTACTTTACTGTTTTATCATAATTTATTATCAGTAATAATAATAAGCGACGTAAGGAAATAAAATGGAATGAGTGATGACTATAATTTCATCAGTGCCAAGACTCAGTTCCTTCCTGTCTTGTTACTGCGACACTAAGATATTGCGTTGCATAAATTCATAACAGCATTACAAACAAACAAAAGCTAACAATTTAAAGCTAAAGTTGCAATTTGAATGGCTTTATTTTAAACCATTCTTTTGTATGTTTGTAGCATTAGACCCTGTTCACACGGCATTGTCCTGCACGTTTTTTCACGTATTCGTTTTATAACGTACAATCACCCAGGTCTTCACACGGTAAATTATCATTCGTGTAAAAAACGAATAGCCGCAGAAAAGTGAAGGAAACAAACCTATACCATGTGCCACTGCGAACCGAATACGTCAAAGTTCATACGATTTTTTGACGTATGCGTTTAAACGTATAAGCGGTACACGTTTTTTTTCAGTACAATCGTCGTGTGAATGGATATATGTACGTTGTATGGCCACTATATATACGTTAAAAAACGAATACGTGAAAAAATGTGCAGGACAATGCCGTGTGAACGGGGTCTTACAGTTTTGGCTGTTACGCATCGATATGCTTATCTAAAGGCTCTATAGATGCCAGAAAAGCTGTAATAGGCTTTGTCAAGTGGAAAGTGGATGTGCCACCTCATTACGAAGGGCTGATTGGCCTTGTTAACCCCACGCTCCTGTCACTCAGACCGTTATTGATGCAGAGTCTTGATACGTTTCAATTGTCTGGGATCATTCTACTTGTCACTGACGACGATTGCGATTTTTAATGAATGTGAATGCGACGCAGTTCCGTGTCTGAAAGTGCTTTACCATTATTTGGAACGGTATTTCACTATTATGCGTAGCGATTTTAATGGCACTCTTCTAAAGATTTTGTTGGACATTTCACACCCCAAACCCAAAGTTAAGCAAAACTGAAAATTAATATTTTTATCTAAAAGGTTTCCTTACGATGTTTTCCTTCACCTTTCAAAGCTCGTGTTAAAGCGCTTCTATACTTTTCGACACGAGGAGTCCATTGATGAACGAAGAAATCGATCCCACGACCTTCGGATCGAAAGTTAAAGTACCAATAGCCAACACGGTTTTTTTAAACGAAGTAATACAAACATTATAATTGACAGTATTTGACGTATGTGCTCAGCGACATAGGCGAAAAAACATCAGATCTAATCTGATGTATGTAAGATCAATGAGGTTGTCATTCCATTAATTGGTGATATATTGTACAATAACTGTTCTTTAACAAATTAACTCAGCGTATTGCGGTAACAATCTAGGTACCGGTCGCTCAATATTTTCAACCTTCAAAGAAGTTAGCAGTACTTTTAAAGCTTTGAAACAGTTAATACCTATCATGTCAAATCAGAAAGGTTTTGATCAAAATTACTGAGATTAAAAAATTAAAAAAAATGGATTTATTAAGGTGGCTCTAGTGAAGCTATTGACATTTATTCACATAGCTATGCACATTTTGACTACCCACAGTAGAAATGTATGGCTTTTAAATACAGCCTTCTACATCAAAGCAACAAAGAAATTTTAACACATTTGTATTTATTTCAATATTGTGGTGCTTTAATATTAATACATTTTTTTTATCTAATATAAACTTCAATTTAGATATTATATATATAGACACAGTAGGTACTTACATAATTTAGACAATAGGTTTGCTATAGATAATATGTATCTATTCACTTTAAGTGGGGAGGAATTTTTAAACAGCAATCCTCATAGATAGCGCAAAAAACTTGTGTTAAAATAACTGTATATCTTGCTCAAAATCGTTAGGTTTAATTAAGTTGCTATTAGCACCTCCATACAACGTAATTTCATATAAATTGAAGCATGTACGAGCATATAGTCTGGTGTATAGGAAAATTATGTAAAATCGTTCGGTTATCCTTGTACTGTAGATAATGGCAGTAGGTTTTAATTAGGTATGTCTGAAGTTGTGATATTAATTGAACTCAAGTGCTTCTATGGATTGAAACAACATTATACACTAAGGGGTAAAACCAACCAAAGTTTTTAAAATATTTTGATTCGTGATCTCTACTAATTTGACTTTTGAATCTAGGTAGATATATATTATTTTACACCCACTAAGTTTGTATTTTTTTTACTAACTTAATCATACTTTTCAGTATTTTTGCCGAATGCTCAAACCTTTAGAAAATATCTAGTTTATTTTTAGTCAATAAATCACCCTATTGTTTTTGTTGAAAACATTCCCATTTTTTCCATTGATTTTTATAGTAAAAAGACGCCGAATGCAGCCAAACCAAGCTTATTGTATATTGTAATCTAACATCAGTCTTTATTACAAAGAGCTCAAAACGCCTATGCTTGTTAGGACATGCATCGCATAAGTACAGCTTTTTGATTGAAAATTCTAATAAAATAGCCTACAATAACAGTAGTTCGATGAAATTCTAAGCTTTAATTTCATGTTTAATCCAATTTGGATGAATGATTGGTAAATTCAAGTGTGAATGCATTCCAATACGATGTAATACTAACTAGACATCTATGTCGTTTATCAAAGCAAATGTTTCTTCATACGTAACTAGCGCGTACGATGACGTCAGAACACCATAAATAAATAAATACACTCATGTATCTACTACACGTAAGACGATAGCGATAGTACATAACGCAGATAGTTATAAGCCGTCATCAAGTTTGTTTGGTACTATTCATTCATCGCAAAATTGGGTGAAGTTGGTGGTAGTAATTATGAAATGTAAAGACAAACCCCCTAAAGCAGATTGAAACGGTAAACCTATTATAGCTAAAACCGATTAGTAATTAAATCTATTGCCTTCTCTTATAGCTGCCATAGGAGTTACAAGAAAAAACATATTTGAAATCTATATTGATGACAAATCTTTATGAATAAGACCAAAAGTTTGGAATTTAAAATATAAATTTTAAATGTGGTAGGTAGAATTTTCCACATTAAATATTGGTTGCCCCCTTCCTACATACAAACAGAATTATGACGACAATTGCTGATAAACTTAGGTAAACTGACGCACGATGGGGAATTAGTATAATAGGGACGTGTGTACCCTAATGACAACGCCTACACACACTCCATAGTACTCAGGAACCATTATCTCACATAATCGAAGCCTGAAGTCTATATCGTAGAGGCTATTTTGCGTTGTGTACACAGCTTTACAAACACTTGAAACGAGTAATTTTTCATGCTGCATTGAATAGATACCTACTTATTTGCGTCATTGATAAGCTTTAGCTACGCACACAGACGTATGCAAAGTTAGACTTTGATACGAGTATTTTTTATTATCTGACCCTGCGAACTTCGTAGCGCTATAGTTTTTGATTGAAATAAGTATCATCCATACAGTGTAAACATCTACTTAATCGAACTTTCTCATTAACAAGCTACCATTTATTATAATATCTATTAGTGTTCATTTTCCAATGTTCTCTACATGGGGGAACTATTTGGAAAACAAAGTAGAGTAAGAAAAGACAAAGCGTGGGTGTCCAAGCAAATTAGAGCATTATCTGAAGTATCCGGCAAATTACCAAAGATACCTAAAGTAAAGGTTATCGCGACTACTGCACTTCAAAACAAGGGGTCAAATAGGCTAGTGTTGTTTATTGTAAAACACAAATCATATCGGAGCCGAGACAATATTTCAATATTGAATATGATGTTATAAATTATTAATAGTGTCTTTGTTTACCTATTTAGTAACTAATGTCCACCTTTCTCAGAAACTTGCAGTTTATTTAGATAACAAGAGGATGGACATCATTTAAGTAAATGACATTTTGCTGTGTAAAGTTCCACTCCTTTAAACATGTCAACCCTCTACCAATAATGGTGTCTACCTACCAATAATAAACGCGAAAGTTTTTATTGTTGTTTGTTAAATTTGTTGGCTTATTTACTCAAAAGCTAAGTATACCTACTTACCTACTGATTTGACTGAAACTAATATAGTTACTTACTTAATATCTTTTTAATTAGGTAGGTACCTTGGTTATAGGATCTAAAAATTCGAAAGATGTGAAAGAATAATGTCTACCGCTCTTGGGAATAGAATACAGTCATATTAATTTCTTTCAATTGAAATTTTGGTCTATTAGGGATATCTTTTAAAATGTGTATGTGGTAAATAGGTATACAAAGCAGTCTACGAGTTGGTAAATAGGGACATGCTCGGCGAGCACTAATCTTTTATTAGTGACTATTAACTTGGTAATTTCGTTGGTGCAGCCAACGTCAGTGACATCATACATTCGTCACTGACGCCGAGGTAGCTTATGGTAGCTGCAGTAGGTACCTACTCTACCAATACGGCTACTATTCTTCTAAATATTTTCTGAAACAAAATGTAACTTTTAACTTAAGGGGTTAATACCTAAGTTCTAAAAGACGTTTATTATTTCCTAAGTTTATGAACATTCATTGATTTTAGTGACGTGTTGCATTAAGTGTAGGTATTTAGAATAATAAATTATACAGAAGTCAAGACAAAAGGGATCAAAACCCTTTATGAATTGGCGTATTGTGTAATATATGACACAGATAGTTATAGCTAAAGATAAACGTTTTGAAGAGAAAACGAATCGATTCATCCTCGAGTGCATTGCCCCCGATGCAAGTCGTTGCTCGATACAGATAATTGTTTCATTATTGTTTTTCATTGACATTACGATAACGTGATCTTATTTTTGATTCATTCGTGGCCGAGTTCATTCATTAAATGGCCTTCTCGATCATTTTTTACAGTGGCAAAAATGTTAATTGGCAGAATGCCAGATCGAGACACTGGTGTTCTGTTCATGACTTTTATAAGTTCAGATTTGGGATGATTTAAATTAGACCGGGCCGAGGCCGGGGCGACATTGCTTTCGTTAATAGAAAAGTTTGTTGGTAGTACCATTTATTTTGTAATCCGAGAACTGTCCGGACACTGCCCGGTCTAACATAAATCATTCTCTAAGTTTTCTCGAACCAAAACTTTACCTAAGCTTTTCAAAGCTAAAAACATATCGAAGATATATCACATACCTACCTACCTATCCATATAAGTAGGTACATAATTCTATAAATAGTCTCTTACTTTTCTTTATAATAGTTCTTTATTTACCAGTTTACCACTTTCTAGTGATTTAGTGACGGGCATTCAGCATTTCTCCGAAATGACCTGCAATGAAACACTGTCAAAGACTCAAGTTCACATTTTCTTTGAAAATGCCGTTACATATACAAAGACGTAGATAAGAATTATTGATTTTGAGTAACAAAAGATGCCTTTTGCGGCGTGGCGTTAAGTGGCAACCCGGAGGGATGGCACATTCCGAGATAAGATAGCTATCCTCGGCCCTTGCATTGCGATCCGATCAGTCACCGCGTCACCAATGCACAGACACGGAATTCTAAACCTCTCCTTTCATAAAAGAGAACTGTTCACCTAGCCAATGTTAAAGTACATTTTCTACAATAGCTTTTACTGCCGTTGTATTTTAATAAAACATAGGTTTAGCTTCATAAAGTGATTATGATAGGTCTGATTTCAAAAATTTAATCAGTACGTATACCTATCACCCACCAGTACCTAATAGTTCCATATATAGGTACTTACTTATTACAAACGGAACATTAAAAATGCGCATGAGTTTATGTTTGAAAAAGCTCTGGAAGTTTCAATTGGAATTAAAGAATATTTTGATCATTTCTTGAAGAAGGTTGAAGGGACCGCCCCATCTCAGTATAAAGGTAGTAGGTATAAATTTATAATTTTTAATTATCGTAAGTTCAACGATTTGATTGCCGGGAAGGAAACCCAATTGAAGGGCCATTAAATAGGTGTAGGTAAGCTGTTAGTAGGTAGGTATACGTATACCTAACTGTAAAGCAGATTTTACAGTTCAACTGCAATTTCCATGACATAAATAGGATAGGTAATGTGAAACGGCTTTTCATCAATTTAATGAAGCAACTGACCGACTAATGAAAACTTCCGTAAGCAACAACTATTGAAAAGACCATGCACGGCTATGTTTAAGTTGTTTCTATGTAATGAGAATGAGTTGTAGAGTTATTGTCGAATTAGCCAAATGTGTAACTTGAGGCAGGGTTCGACCTAGGTCTTATTTATTTTACCACATCCTGTTCAGATGAAAGTCACATTGACCTTTGGATTGATACGCGTAAGCTCCAGACTCAATAATGTTTGTACAATCAGCAACAGAAGCGAATTTATTTCGGTAAATTGTAAAATAAAAAATACCTGGAAAGTTCCAGTAGTCATGTTTTTATTACTTATTCAATTTCACTTTTAAAAGCAGCCTGAATAAATTATATCTTAAAAATACTTAATTAACTTATTATATCTTAAAAGTTGCCACTGCTGCGCTGACGCTGCTCTCCGTAAGTAGGTGGTTATGAGAACAAAATCATCAGTTCATCACTTACTAAAATAAATGTACCTACCTACCTAACGGTAAAGCGTGTTTTAATCCATGCAGTTACCTACTTACTTATTACTTTAATGTACCTAGGCACAGTCAGTTCAGATAAATACTTACTTACCTACCTACTTAGGTAAGTTTAAACGTTCTTCATTCACATCCTAGGTTAACATACCTACTTGAGGTAGAGACTCCAACATTAGGTACTTACCTCATACAATTAGGTAATACCTTATAGTAGTTAGGTATTTACACTGTGTGGATATCCACAATTTGTGGCAATCATTAATATAAGCTGATGTTCTTTTGGCCAGCCCGTGCCTTTTAAATAAAGATGTCATCGTCACTTCAAGTGTTTTAACTGGTCAGTCGTAATCGTAAAGAGCACAATCGCTACGCTTGTTCTGTTTATTACCTACCTACTCGGTGCTCTTTTAAAACCTGGTTCACTATGAAAATATTACCGTAACTTACTGTTGTAGGTACCTAGGTACATAAGACTAATACCACAGATTACCTATATTAAGTTATAATACACACTAAGGTGTCTGAAAAATTTTAACGACTTACATTGGGATTACACTCATTAATTACTTAAGTATGATAGGTTTTAACCAACTTTCTTTCTTTCTTTCTTTCTTTCTTTCTTAGCATTTCATCACCAATAGAAGACGGTAACAGAAAACCAGGGTCGTTCGTTTGTAGGTATATTCATCTATACAATGAAGGAGTTTATTCAATTAAATTATTCCAAAAGTAATGTAATGAATGGTGTTGAATGATTTCCACTGCTGCCGCCCCGCGCGCCGCGCCACAGTCTCAATGTCACGGATAGACTGATAAGTTTCTAGCCTATTGAGAATAAAGAGCTTTAACAATGAACTCATGAATTCACCGAAACGTTGAAGACCGTTCTAACAGTTAAAGACCAGTTGGACAGATTTCTTGATGGCACCACAGGTTAGGTAGGTACAATAGTAACACTGGGAAAAAGTACAATCGCGATTCTTGAGGTTCAAACGAAATAAACTAAACTAATAATTAAGTATATTTTTTTCTACCAAGGACTTGTATTGTGTGTGGGCAGGTAAGTCAGAGCAAGCGCCTAAATTAAAGTCCATTGACTTTTGGATTGATACACGCGTACCTTTTGTTAGCTTTAATTTAACGCTGAGTATATTTTGACTGTTTACAAAGTTATTGTCACGATAAAACAATGTGGATAAACAATAAGTAATGAACTGACAGTACTTCAACCTTACCGGAAGTTGCTGTCAGTTCATTAAATCACTTGTGAATAGTTTGTAAATTCGTTTTATAATTAATGAAATCATATTATTATTATTTTGTATTTTTACAGACATTTAGAATATTATTTTAGTACTCAATTGTTTATTACTGTTCCGCCAGTACTTGGTTTGACTCTTGAGTTGTCAAAAGGCAGTATAAAAGAGGGTACACCAAGTACGGGCGCCATTCGTGTTGTAATCATGAAGAAGTGAAGATGGTGTTAAGTTTAAATTGATGAAATGAATAGATTGTTCAACATATTATCCAGTGTTTCACTTTTGAGCTTAAAGTTCAGAAGTGGGATGTAACACGCTGTCCTTTGACAAAGGCCATTTGTAAGAAATAGTCAAAGTGGAGGTAAGGTAAACAAAACAGAAGAAAACCCCCGGTAAGTTATTTTAGTAAATTATTAGTCTGTTTTGTGTAGTTAAAGTACATAAGGATTATCTGTGATCCCTCATATTTTAGTAAAAATATTTTTTTTATTTATCATTTCTACACTTCTACCCTTATAATATTATAAAGAGGTAAAATTTGTTTGTTTGACGGAGGTGATCTCCGAAACTACTGGACCGATTTCAAAGGTTCTTTCACGAGTGTGTGGAGTGGACTGTCCGGGTGATTGTAGGCTATGTTCTGTCCCGGTAGCTTCAATTTTGCACCCGTGCGAAGCCGGGACGTGCCGGGAAGTCTTTTATAACCCTGATAAAAAAAGAGGGGGTTACGTTTTTATAGTTTGCAGTGTACAGGATTTGTGAGTTGATCAAAGACCTTGATAATGCTAGTATATAAATAAGAGAGGTTGCTTTTCAATAAAACATTTATATAATACATTTACTTTCTTATTTTAGACACTGTAACATGGGTAAACCATTGTTAAGTAAGCGACGGAGGTGCAGGTCAGCCTCCGCTGTTGATCGAGCGCGCAGTGGGAGCACTGCAGGCAGTGGTGCTTATTCGCCGTCACCACGCTGTACGCTGTGTATTTGGGTGAAATTACCCTTTGGTGAAATTACCAATGTTATATGGCTGAAATTAGCTCATTTGGGTGAAATTACCCTTAGTTTAAGTTGGGTGAAATTACCCTTAGTTTAAGTTGGGTGAAATTACCCTTAGTTTAAGTTGGGTGAAATTACCCTTAGTTTAAGTTTGGTGAAATTATCTTTACTTGTAGAATGCTGAAATTAGCTGATCAGGTGTAATTACTCATGTTTTAAATGTAAAGTACCTACTGTTAGTGTTTATTTAAACACATGATAATGATTAACATTTTAATAACTACGGTGTATAACTCTTTCTATTTTAACATTACACCCGAGGGCGGGTGCTGTTATCAGATGGCCGAATCTGTTAGCTTTAATTTAACGCTGAGTATATTTTGACTGTTTACAAAGTTATTGTCACGATAAAACAATGTGGATAAACAATAAGTAATGAACTGACAGTACTTCAACCTTACCGGAAGTTGCTGTCAGTTCATTAAATCACTTGTGAATAGTTTGTAAATTCGTTTTATAATTAATGAAATCATATTATTATTATTTTGTATTTTTACAGACATTTAGAATATTATTTTAGTACTCAATTGTTTATTACTGTTCCGCCAGTACTTGGTTTGACTCTTGAGTTGTCAAAAGGCAGTATAAAAAAGGGTACACCAAGTACGGGCGCCATTCGTGTTGTAATCATGAAGAAGTGAAGATGGTGTTAAGTTTAAATTGATGAAATGAATAGATTGTTCAACATATTATCCAGTGTTTCACTTTTGAGCTTAAACTTTATGCTCCAGACTCCAGACACAATGTTTGTACAGTCACCAACAGAAGCGGTAATAGCGGTAATACCTAACCTTTTCTATAAGTACCTACTGTTTGACGAAGGTAATCTCCAAAACTACTGAACCAATTTCAAAAATTCTTTCACTGATGTGTAGAATGGACTGTCTGGATGGTTATAGGCTATGTTTTATCCCGGTAGTTTCATTAGTACATCCGTGCAAAGCCGGGACGTGCTGCTAGTCTGAGATAAAGACGTTAGTTAGGTACCGGTTGGACAGATTTCTTGATGTCACCTCCCGTCTTATTACTCGTAGTACCTACCTACCGTAGGTACGAGCGTGTGAGCACCGTGGTCGCTGGGCCGTCAATGTGTTGCAGTATGAAATTAACTGGCACAAATACAGAATAGGATAATGCAAGATCTAGGGTTTCAGCTGCTCCAATTCATTGTAACGATGTTCTCACGATAATTATTACTACGCTACGCTTAGCGACCAGACAGTGAAAACATACGGATTATATTTTAGATTGTGCCTTAAGAAAGGTGTTTTGCAAATTACTTTTTAAACTATCGCGACTTATAAAATATTAACGGGACTTAATCACGCACCTGAACTCTATCCATCACAAGATAAGGTTTACTTATGAGTTGCAAAGTAATCGTACATTATAGGTACCTTTTCTGGACATCAAAGTAATGGCGAGATCAGATGGTTCTATAGCACACACTGTCTACAGAAAACCTACTCTGTACTCACACTGACAAATATTTAAATTACGCTGAATTTAAATATTTGTCAGTGTGAGCACCATATAATATACCTAAATATAGGGTGATCCCTACACATTTAGGATCGGTAGTTTCTTCTCTGGTTGACAGAGCCTATGCATTGTGTGATCCAGAATTTTTACAAGAGGAACTAACACATGTAAAAGGAGTACTGGAGAAGAATGGTTACATGATGAGGAATATGTGTGTGCTAGACGTAGTAATAATAGAGTAAGGAAGGTTGACGTTCCGAGACAAATCGCATATTTGCCGCACGGAGGGGTTTCAGAGGGGTGACAGACAAAGTCGGTTCATTCCCAGTTAGTAGTTTTGTGTTGACTGATTGAGGGTAGTCAAAAACCTCGTCAGTCGAAGATGCTAGCGGGTGCCGGCCTTCAGTCTACTCGTGCGTGACCATGACCACGGTGACTGTAACGTCATCGAAACGTCGAGGTAAATAATAATTTATGATTTCAATACGCGATAAAGTCCCGGTAATATTTAAATTACCATTTAGGTACTTATTACATTTAGGAAATTATATTAATACCTTTAGTAGGTAGTATAATAATAATAATAATAATAAAACTTTATTTCAGGCAACTTAATAACAATAAGTAACAAGATGTTATTTACTTATTCTATGGCCCATATAATATATACCTTACAGACTAACATACATATAAACATAAATTTTATTTTAATACTAGCTCACGTTTGTACCGCGACGTGAGACGCAATCGCAGAGTCAGCAGGACGGTTCTGGGTCAGGCGACCGACGAAACGTCGAAACTTAACTCCGGCCGGCCAATACTCCTCACTCATAAATGTCGAGAGATGATGTGTCGGAACTCTCACCATAAAAGAACCAAAGCTCACATTATGGCGAGATGTCAATCTCTCGACCCTGAGTGTGAAACCAGACTTCCTCTTGATGTAGTCTACTACATCTTCGGTCTTCACAGCGTAGTGGACTCGTGAGACATACATCTGGGTGGTAGACACCTCGGCACGGAACCCAGAGCCAGGAGCTTGTTCTGGGCTTCTAGCCGCGGTACCACAGCGGTTCCGGGTGGATGGTTTCCGAGCCTTCCGTACCACCTTAGTGAAGCCTTCCGAATCACACTGTGATTTCGGAAGAGTCGGAAGAGGCTGCAGGCGAGGCGCGAGCGGCGACGGTGGCGTAGGCGCGCGCGGGAGAAGGCGCACGCGCACGTGTCGGGCCCTCGCGCGGTGCGGCTATATAATGCATAATAATGCCTATACTATAAAATATAGGGTAGGTACCTGATCAGTCTGCTCTAGGTAGGTAGGTACCTAGGTACACTAAAACGGACTGAAAAAAACTAAAACTAAACGGATTAAAAAGTAAATGCCTAAACTTAGCGAATCAATTAATGATTAGGTAGGTACCTAGTTTAAAGACAAGCGGCTAATAATGATGATCAGTCATCTGGTTACCATAACACAAGCATTAAGTTGCTTAGCTTGGGACTAGATGACGCTGTGTGGAATGTCCAAGTATATTATTTATTTAAGTATTTATTTATTATGATTATACGCGTAAAGGTGTGTCCAAACACGGCTAACAACGTGCGCGGCAGCTACGCGCGGCACACAAATATAAAAATATAATTGCAAAATTCCACCATAATATCGCTGCAAGTTAGTGTCCCGCAAATGCCGCGCGTAGCTGCCGCGCACGTTGTTAGCCGTGTTTGGACACACCTTAAGTATGCCATCTATCGGTCAGTAGTTCAACTTACCTACGCGCAACGAATCAAGTCCGATAGACGCGGGGCGCTGCAGTCGCAGAAATTAATGTTTCGATTAGGTTTCTATACCTAATCGAAATCCATGAAAGCTTGAACAATTTTTGCAGTTGGCAGGCGAAGTAGAGGGATATAATTATTATACCTACTTTATTTAATATACCAGCTTTTTCCATACGACTGACTGACGTAACCAAAAAAACTTTATTTATTAAAATAAGATAAGTCACTGTCAGTGTTATATTACCTTTTGTCAAAATAAATAAACGTCAACAGTCGTGTTTTGTATGTCAATGTCATTAAAATAATTGACTTGCCATTTATGTCAATGTCATGTAATGTGTTGAAATGTGATGTAAATGTCGAGCGAGCGAGTTTTGTTTTAGAATAATCATCCTGGAAAACATTTTTATTCGTCTAATCTCTATAATTACCGGCCAAATTTTTTCTACTCAACCCTCCACTAAAGTTTACGAACCTAACATTACACGGACACTGGCAAAGTTGCGACAAGTCAAGTCGCAGTAGCCACAACAAAGAAGGAAGTGAAGTGAAGCACAGAGTAGGTACATTTGTTTAGGGCCCCCGCAGACGGCCGACTTTTTGTAGGTGGAAAAGTAGGTCGCTTTTTCAACCGATTTTGTCACCTACTTTGTCACCGACTCCAACGCACACGACCGACACTTTGTAGGTGGCTAGTGAGGGGACAGCACGTCGAAAAATATTATAACGGTGGATTTGCAAAGGAAGATAAGTATAGCTAGCTCTCTTTTCTTATGTAAGTAGGTACCTACCTACCTAACCAAAAACTTTTGCGTGTGATAGTACCTATGTTCAACTACATGGTACCTACCTACAATACAAAGGAAGGAGTAGGTACTTCGGTTATAATCCTTCCTACTAATCCTACGAAAATTCCTACTATAATTTGCTTATCGAAAGTTTGTGAGTATGGATGTATGGTTATTTCTCTTTCACGAAAAAACTACAAAACCGATTGTATACTATGGGATATAGGTAGCTAATGACATGGTATAATACATAGGCTACTTTTATCCTGATATTCCCGCGGAATTCGTTGAAATTACAATAAGTATTTAATAAATTACATGGTTAGGTAAGTAATATTATTATTATTAATCCAATAACAATAAATTATAATTATGAATGATTGAACCTACTTATCTACCAGAAGTGTACCTAGGTACCTAAGCAAATAAAATTCGGAGTAAACAGTCCACTTGCGGAGTAAGCTCTATCTCTTATTCCGAAAAGCGCATCACTAAACGACCTACACGTTCGGAGTCGGTGTCGGGTCGGTCGGAATGCCACCTACTTTTTTCTCACCTACTTTTTGTAGGTCGTGTGCGTTGCGCTATTGTTGTCAGTACGTTCTATTTTTCGACCGATTTTTCCACCTACAAAAAGTCGGCCGTCTGCGGGGGCCCTCAGGGCCCCCGCAGACGAAGAATGTGTACGAGCGCTGGACACACGGGGGAGTATTATATTTTACTTTGTTATTTTATTTCAGGTATTTATTTTATTATTTTATAGTTGAATGAATGAAAATATTTTTTTGTACATTTACTAAGAAACTTATGAGTAGGTAAATCTTAAGAATACTTGCACAGTTCGTTGTTTTACTAAAATTAACCCCCTTATGCATATTAGACCAGTAAACCTATATTAGCTAATACGAAAATTAAATATGTTGCTATCTCTTTTCGTTGCCGTAGGCGTGATAGGAAAAAAAAATCATTAAACCTATATTAAATTCATAAATATTTTTGAATAAGACCCTAGTTGTTAACTAATAATAATTAATTTATTTGATAAACAATTTTGTACCTACTTACCTATTTACTTTCAATTAAATTATACTTACCTACTTAGAAGGGAGGTAGGTAGGTTAGTTACAGGTTACTAACCTACCTACGGTAGGTCTACCTACATTATCACTCAGTAAGTAGGTATTGTAATCTACCTACTGAATACCCGTGCAAAGTCAGGTCAGGTAACTAGTAACTATGTAAGATTAAAGAAATGGAGATTTAACGCATAATTTTGTTATAGGTGAGCTAAAAGCCAGTTAAACTGAATTCAATCAAAAATAAATTCAAGCAAAAACAGAACAGGGAAAGGTGTAGAGTCGTATGTAGGTATGTTACATAGACTAAAAGGGTATGTTATAAAAATTTGTAAAATTTGTTGACAAATTTTTATAACGTAGGTACTTACATGGAAAGGCATGTAGGTATTTTATTATTAATCGATTTAAAAAAAATAGGCTCTATATTTAAAAAACTCCAAAAATGGAGAATTTTTTCAATTCGACCTTAGCGTCTCATTCCACATAAATGGTATGTAAGTTCTTTAAAATTGTCAATAGAAAATTTTAATTTTCAAAATATTTATATAGTGAAGTAGTAGGTAGGTAGGTAGGTACACCTACTAGGTAAGTACTTCATTGAAAGTTCATTATAAGATTTTTCATAATATTATTTTCAGACAACAACAGGGGCTGTCTCCACGAGCGAGATAATCACGGCGATTTATCGTCGTGCCACGCATTTCTATACACACTCTCTATCGGCGATAGTATCGGTGTATGTGGACGGCTCCAAAGAGAGTGTAGATAATAGTTATCGCCGCGATTCTCTCACTCGTGGAGACAACCTCTTACGCTCACGTAGGTATGCAAATTTTGCAATGCTATGCGTTTTTTCTGTAACTATTTACCTAGCTACTTAGATAGGTATCAAATTAAATCTAGGTAGGTATTCGACGTAGCTCAGATTGCCTTACTGTAGGTTGCCCTGGTGGTTACAAAAAAAAAGTAGTTAATAATGCCAATATGTGGAAAAAAAAAACAATTTAAATAAGTCTCCATTCTTCTCCATATTCCTACCATCCGTATCTTGGAAAGGCTGTTGCGACAAAACTTTTAATTATATCTCCGTCTCTTTCCCGCATTGTTTGCGTTGCCATGCGGCTGTCTCGCTCGCACTGCAGTGCGCTCGCTCGCACTTTGTTTTTGCATCACAGTAAGGGCCCCCGCAGACGGCCGACTTTTTGTAGGTGGTAAAGTAGGTCGCTTTTTCAACCGATTTTTTCACCTACTTTGTCACCGACTCCAACGCACACGACCGTCACTTTGTAGGTGGCTAGTGAGGGGACAACATCGAAAAATACTAGAACGGTGGATTTGCAAAGGAAGATAATTAAGTAGATAATATAGTAGAAGATAAGACTACCTAGCTTTCTTTTCTTATAATGCAGCCGAAATATACTTCGGTTATAATCCTTTCTACTAATCCTACGAAAATTCCTACTATAATTTACTTATCGAAAGTTTGTGAGTATGGATGTATGGTTATTTCTCTTTCACGAAAAAACTACAAAACCTATTGTATACCTACTTTGGGATATAGGTAGCTAATGACATGGTATTATACATAGGCTACTTTTATCCTGATATTCCCGCGGAATTCGTTGAAATTACTTTAAATTACAATAAGTACTTAATAAATTACATGGTTAGGTAAGTACCTACTTGTAATATTATTATTATTAATCTAATAACAATAAATTATAATTATGATTGATTGAACCTACTTATCTACCAGAAGTGTACCTAGGTACCTAAGCAAATAAAATTCGGAGTAAATAGTCCACTTGCGGAGTAAGCTCTATCACTTATTCCGAAAAGCGCATCACTAAACGACCTACACATTCGGAGTCGGTGTCGGGTCGGTCGGAATGCCACCTACTTTTTTCTCACCTACTTTTTGTAGGTCGTGTGCGTTGCACTATTGTTGTCAGTACGTTCTATTTTTCGACCGATTTTTCCACCTACAAAAAGTCGGCCGTCTGCGGGGGCCCGTGAAGTGAAGAAAGTGAAGTGAGTGGCCGAGTGAGCGGCAGCAAGCAACGATTTCCGCTAAAAACTTTGTTTCGTTTCGCGCGTTTTATTTTATTTAGCCGGTTCGGTTCGATCACAGAACATAATACTCAAGAGGGTTCGATTCGATCGATGCACAATAATAATACACATAATAATGGTCTACTAAAAAGTTGATTGTATTTGAGTATTTATTTATTTGACTGAGAAACTCAAACCAACAATTAGAAACTGTCGAAAATATAATTTTCGAGTGCAAAAGTGTGTTGAACAAGTAAGTAAATATTTATTTCCTTTAGAAATTCATAAAACATGTAGAACATCTCTAGAATTCTAGATGTAAAAAATATTCTAGGTATAATATGAAATCTTTCCTTTGCAGGTGAATCTGTATGCAAAACTCCTAATGGACAAGAGGAAGCAATCAAAAGGTCCACCTCCAAAGAGGTTTAAATCCCAAGACGATGACGATGACAACGAGGCTGAAATGCCATCAAGCTTTGAAGAACAGCTGGCTGGAATGGATACTCCTGAAGACACTCAGGTTTTCGGTGAAGGGCCCGAAAATCAAGCTACCAACATGAAATGGTCCCGCCCGCTTCCTCCTACATTCAATCCCAAAAAGGATGCGCTCGTATTTCAACAATTGGATATAGATCACTACAATGGACAACCAATGCAAGGTATGCCTGGATCACAACTTGCTCCAGTACCATTAATGAGAATGTATGGAGTTACAATGGAAGGCAACTCTGTATGCTGTCATGTTCATGGGTTCACACCATACTTCTATGTCTCAGTACCAGTGAATTTTACTGAATCTACATGCAATGAAATGAAGAATGCACTAAACAAAGCTATTTTAGAGGACATGCGATCCAACAAAGACAGTGTCAAAGAAGCAGTTTTAGAAGTTAAAATAGTAAAAGCCAAATCACTAATGTATTACAAAGGAGATGATGATATAACTTTAGCTAGAGTTTCTGTTGCATTGCCTAAACTTATTGCAGCAGGTAAACGTCTCATTGAAAGGCAACCCACATCCTTCTGTTTGATGGATCCATCTTTCTATGAATCAAACATTGACTTTGATATCCGCTTCATGGTGGACACTTCTGTAGTTGGTTGCAGTTGGATTGAACTACCACCTGGTAAATGGATTCAGAGAACAAACAATTCACCCAGAAGAATTGAATCCAGATGCCAAATAGAGGTTGATGTTGCTTGGAATGCTTTCATTGCTCACCAACCTGAAGGTGAATGGTCCAAAGTTGCTCTATTTAGAATTCTGAGCTTTGATATTGAATGTGCAGGGAGAAAAGGGATCTTCCCAGAACCAAACCATGACCCTGTGATACAGATTGCATCAATGGTCATCAGACAAGGGGAAATTGAACCTTATCTACGAAATGTCTTCACATTGAACACTTGTGCCTCCATCGTTGGCTCTCAAGTTCTAAGCTTTCAGACTGAATCGGAGATGCTGGCAAAGTGGTCAGACTTTTTCAGAGAATTAGACCCTGATATAATAACAGGTTACAATATCAGTAACTTCGACTGGCCCTACCTCATAAATAGAGCAAAACACTTGAAAGTCAATAACTTTGACTTTTTGGGTAGAATCAAAAACATTAGATCAGTTATCAAAGATTCAATTCTTCAATCTAAACAGATGGGTCGGAGAGAAAACAAGAGTGTTAATTTTGAGGGTAGAGTGCCTTTTGATCTACTTCTTGTTCTTGTTAGAGATTACAAGCTGAGATCCTATACTTTGAATGCAGTTAGTTACCACTTTCTACAGGAACAAAAGGAAGATGTCCATCATAGCATTATTACTGATTTACAAAATGAAAGTGAGCAGACTCGCAGAAGATTGGCCATGTATTGTCTGAAAGATGCATACTTACCATTGAAACTGTTGAACAAGCTAATGTGCATCATCAATTACATGGAGATGGCTAGAGTAACTGGTGTCCCTTTGATGTGTTTGCTTACAAGAGGCCAACAAATAAAAGTAGTGAGTCAACTATTGAGAAAAGCTAAAGAAGCTGGTTATCTAATGCCAGCTTATCACGGCACAGGCTCTGATGATCAGTTTGAAGGAGCTACTGTTATTGAGCCCAAGAAAGGTTACTATGCTGATCCAATATCTACACTCGATTTTGCATCCCTATATCCCAGTATAATGATGGCACATAATTTATGCTACACAACTTTAGTGCATCCAAATATGCATGGAAAACTATCTCTGGATAATGATGATGTAACTACAACACCCTCTAAGAATGTGTTTGTGAAAGCATCAGTTAGGAAAGGATTGCTACCTGAAATTCTGGAATCATTGCTCGCAGCAAGAAAGAAAGCCAAAGCTGATTTGAAGAATGAAAAAGATCCATTCAAGAGATCAGTATTAGATGGCAGACAGCTAGCTTTGAAAATCAGTGCCAACTCTGTTTATGGATTCACAGGGGCCCAAGTTGGAAAACTTCCTTGTCTTGAAATATCTGGCAGTGTTACTGCATATGGTAGAACCATGATTGAATTTACAAAGTCAGAAGTAGAAAAAAAATACACTAAAGCAAATGGTTACAAAGAAGATGCTGTAGTCATTTATGGAGACACTGACTCTGTGATGGTCAAGTTTGGTGTAAAAACACTTGAAGAGAGTATGGAACTAGGAAGAGAAGCAGCAGACTTTGTTACAGAAAAATTTGTCAAACCAATCAAATTGGAGTTTGAAAAGGTATACTACCCTTATTTGCTTATAAACAAAAAAAGATATGCCGGATTGTATTTCACTAGACCTGATAAGTATGACAAAATGGACTGCAAAGGAATAGAAACTGTGAGAAGAGACAACTGTCCTCTTGTCTCCAATATGATGAGCACATGCCTTCAAAAACTACTCATAGATAGAGATCCAGATGGAGCTGTAAACTTTGCCAAACAAACTATATCTGATTTATTGTGCAATCGCATTGACATTTCCCAGCTGGTAATTACAAAAGAGCTTGCTAAAAGTGACTATGCTGCCAAACAAGCTCATGTGGAATTGGCTAACAAAATGAGAAAGCGTGATCCTGGCACAGCCCCCAAACTAGGAGACAGAGTGCCTTATATACTGTGCTGTGCTGCCAAAAATACACCAGCATACATGAAAGCAGAAGACCCAATTTATGTTCTTGAAAACAGCATACCTATAGATTTCAACCATTATCTAGAAAACCAGCTATCAAAGCCACTTTTAAGAATTTTTGAACCCATTCTTGGTGATAAGGCAGAATCGCTTTTGCTCAAAGGTGAGCACACAAGAACTAAAGCCATGGTTACTTCTAAAGTAGGAGCTCTGGCTGCATTTACAAAGAAAAAGGAGAAGTGCATTGGATGTAAAGTTATTATGCCAAATGATACCAAGCAAGCGCTCTGCAGCCATTGTATGGCGAAAGAGGGGCAGCTGTATATCACTGAGGTATTCAAGTTGAGGCAACTCCAAGAGAAGTTTTCCAGGCTTTGGACAGAATGTCAAAGATGTCAAGGCAGTTTACATGAAGAGGTGCTGTGCACAAATAGAGATTGCACCATTTTCTACATGAGAAAGAAAATGGGTATGGAGTTGGATGCTCAGGAAAAGACTATTTCTAGGTTTGGAACTGCAGTCTGGTGATGGTACCCAATTATGTTACTTCTTATACTTACATTAAAACAAAATTGCCTTATACATTTTGTTTTTATTTTGAACCTGTGCTTTTATATCCACTATGATGTTTTAGCTAAATTATTATAGAGCTAGACCGAAAATATTAGGGTTAGTGATTGCACAACATAAACTGTAATAACTATGATATGGAAGGTACAATTGGATTTATCTCCAAGGGAATAGATAACTACTAGTAACTAGATAAAAAGTATATATATAACACAAAAGAATATCACAGGAGTACAATTTTCAACAAAAGCTAATAGTTATACAGAGTGATTTTTACATTTCATTATTGATTTGTTTTTTTTTTACAATTTTGACAGTCTTGCATTTTTTATTAATTTATAAGTTAGATACAGTTTTAAGTACTTTAATTTTTAATTATGGTAACAAATATAGTACTAAGATAGAGAGAACAGTTTAGCAACCAAATTTAAACCTCCATAATACAATAATTTAACCCAATTACATATAAATAGCATCAACTATGTACTATACTTACTTACAATTTTATTTTACATGATCATTACAAATATATTATGCTTTATATACTTAGTACTATTTATAGATATTTCATCTGTTTTCCTGAGATATAGATCTGGTTATACTCTGTCTAACGGTTTTAGAGCCATTAGTTTTAGCAGTAATGTTTGGAACAGGCATTTCATAGGGAACAGCAGTGCTGGCATTTGTAGTCAATTTCATAATATCTTCAAGTGTCCTGATGAAGGTGTCGCATGTTGCAGTAAGAAGAATTGAAGCATCATCAATTTTCTGCAACAAGTTATAAAAAAGTTATCAAATAGAAGTAGCAAGAGTTGACCACTGTGTTATGTACCAAAATCCTGTGTATAATTATAAAAAAGCATTGCAGATCAACAATATTAGTCGCCTAACTTCTTAAATTTCCTATCATTTTAATTAATTAATTGTATGCCATCTATAAAACCGGGGGCAAGATACCGGGGAAGGGCAAGATACCGGGGAAGCGCAAGGTCGGAAGACGTAAGATGTCGTGGCTCCGGAACATCCGGGAGTGGACGGGGATAAAAACTGTTGAGCAACTCTTCCGACTTGCGCTTAACAAGGAGGAGTTTAAGAAGCTGACTGCCAACCTTCAATGATGGAGAGGCACGGAGAGAAGAAGATGCCATCTATGGAGTTGAAATCATACCTCAATTTCAGGACCACCTTCCGCTGTTGTGGCACTCTTCACAGCATGTACTTGCTGCATCATCAGATCACAATACAATCTTAATTCTGACTTCTTGTGACTAAGAGAGTTGGGATCTTCTAACACTGTCACTGAAAACAGAATTTTCTTGTTATTTAGACAAAATTACAGGATTGCGGTTCAATTTGGATCTTGGTTCTTATTAGTTCATACACTTTCCTACATATTTCTTATTAATTTTTCATTCTGTTGTTCTCTTATTTAAAGAGTTTCACACCTAAGTAAACATTCAAACATACAATAAAACGCAGTTATGTCAGCTGCAACATTTCATAAGTACTATTTAGTGGCTAGCACAAATGATAATACTTTACTTAATTTAACAAGCATTTGGTACTAATGGTAATTTCTAGGGGCCTGGTTTTCAAAACCTTCAGTTGCTCAGTCTGCTGTTTGCCCGTCCCCCAGATCAAGGTAAGTGTGTGAATGTATGAAATAAATAAACAGTTTTTATACCTTTTACATCTAACTTGGAATCCACACATGCCTTGGCACTGCCAAGAGCGACAAGCCATTTCTGTCGATCCTGTGGTGAGGGTGCCCTCAAGTACATGTGCTGCTGCCCTGGTATTACTAAATCAAGCCGAGTATTGTCTATGCTGTTCACTGAAAATTAAAATAAACACTTACTTGTAACTTATTTTTACCTATGTATGCTATCTATGTAACTTATTTGCGGAAAACCTTAATAAAACACACAATATTATTAAAATAAATTTAGTATAGCTAGACCAAAAAATAAACACAATTCCCTGACTAATTCACTGAGAAAAATACACTTGATATTTTTTAATTGCTATAATAGACTAGAGTGAGAGTAGTTGCTTACCATTGATTTGGCAGACTGAAATTTTGACTGAACCTTTACAGCCTTGGCTGGCTTCATCTTGCGATTTATAGTAAGAAATAATTCCATTTTCCAGGACAAACCACCTGGTTTGCCAACCTACAACAGAAAAAATAGAATGTAAATACCTATTGCTAAATATATTGAATCCTTTCACTTCCAATATGTTTTCTCTGTTACCATTCCAATAATTCGTCCACTTCCATAATATGCCTTCCATGTATCCAAATAATTATGATTACGTATGTTAACACTTTTTAGCACAATTTCATTTAATGTCCGCGCAAAATTAGATAAATTTTTGAAATCCAAAATTGTTTCTTTTTGTTTTTGCAAACGTCAGTCAGTAGGTACCGAAGTCGAAACTAAATTTGACATCGAAATGACAGTGACTTATAAAATGAACGGTTTCATTCAATTTTACACCACTGAGTAATGCCACAGATAAAATATGGTTAAAGTACAGTATGGTTACAGTGGTGTATTAAAGTTACTAAAAAATATTTTTTTCATATTAATTAGTTTTTGTATTCATGCCTAGACATATTAATATACGAAAAGTCGGTCATACAAATAATCTATTTGTTTATTTAAGAGAATCGACGATTTGTAAGAAAAAATCTGCTTAATGGTGGTGCCAATCATTATACGGTTTACCCTACATCCATTCTCACAAACTTTCACGTTAGTAGGATAGTAGTAGGATGTATTATGAACTCGTATATATTCTGTGATGATGAATGACTGATGGCATCTCACCTCACGTGGACACTGCCTCACTCATTAGTCTGTGAGCTCTTTAGTTATGTTCTGTGTCTGTGAGTGAGTGAGTGAGTGAATCCAACCAAGCAAAGCAAGCCACACCCACAAGTAAACAACTAAAACAACTCAAACGAATTCAAAATAAAATAAATGCAGAATACCATTTGGGTAGCGTAAATTAAAAACTGGAAAATATTTTAGTTTATTTTCTCATCATAAGTGCAGGATGGCAGAATGTATCCCATTCTCACTTTTTATTTTGTCACTAATAACAACAGGTTGGTAAACAACAGAATATATACCTAACACTAAGTTTTTCTTCTTACTAGTTATAACTGAAATATTTATTTTCAGCATATGCTCTAGAGTGCTACGTTTGTGAGAACCAAGAAGACAACAATGAGAAGTGTGTCAAAACGATAAAAACCTGTGAATATGGTCAGGATGTTTGTTTGACTGAGATAAAATGGGGTACGATGCCCTATTGGTCTCAGGGAGCCAAGAAGCAGTACTACATATCAAAACGTTGCTCCAATAAAACGGAGTGTGCCACAACAAGGCAGCGTTACATGCCTTTATGTACTCATATTTGGTACCAAGATTGGGTGTGCTCTGATTGCTGTCTTGGAGATCGCTGTAACTATTATGTGATTGTAAGTTGACTTTATATTGACAATATTCATATCAATCCAAAAGAACATTCAACAGGGTACCAAGGTGCCATCACTAAGTCCAGTCTCATAAACCGATCTATCTCTGGTGTTGCTTACTGTTCGTAAATATTTGACACATTTTGTATGGAAGCAATGTCAACTTACAGTAAGCTAAACCAAAGATAGATAGGTAATTGAGACTGGCTGTAAGATTACTGTAAATTGATGTTTTGTCAACTACAGGTATAAAATATAGCCTGTAACCATCCAGGCAGACCATTCTTAACATCCGTGAAAGAATTTTTGAAATTGGCTGAGTAGTTCTCATGATTATCACCGTGTCAAACCAACAAACAAACCAACATTACCTCTTTATAATATTAGTATAGACAAAACAGTTGAAAATAACTAATATTAACATCATATTTTTTCAGAGTGGAAGTTCTAACAAGAAGCCTGTTATCTTCACATTATCAGGAATCTTGATTCTTCAAGTATTATTGAAAGTGTGGCAATAATTAAGCACTATCAATTCCATTGGAATAGCTTTTTGTTTGCATAACAAAAACATCTGAATGTTGGTACTTAATAGGTTTTACCTATTATTTCCCTAAAGTCAGCAAAATTTTATCATAAGACTTAGGCATATGAAATGACTCAATGTTTTGTTTCTTAATGACTTAGATTTACACTGTGGCAGCTAACCATCTAACTATTTTAAGTTTATTTATGTCCATTGTCCAACAGTGAAAACTAAACAAGAATGTCTGTTCTCAGCTATTTGAAAATCACAAATTCATATATTGTACTGAGTGAATCATTTGTTCTATAAAACAATAATAAATAAGACTCAGAAAAATCACTCGATTATACAAAGCACATGCTTAGTCTACATTTAATAACCCAACATGTTTAAGATTTTGTTGTGATTCCGTAATTCACAAATTAATTTTTGTAAGACGTTTGAATGTATAGTCAACCAAGAAATTGGTTTACCACTCTAAGACTGAATATCATTTGCACGTACAAAACATCAAGGGCTATTTTCGCTTGACAGATTAATAACTGCTACATCAGAATCTGTCATTTTCATTGTTAATGTAATACAGTAATCCGAATAACTAAGTTACTGGGAGATGTCATCAAAAATGGTAAACCAATTTCTTGGTCGCCTATACACAAAAGTATAATTTAATGTAAAAATAAGAAAACATAAAGAATGTTTTTACTTTTAATTCTAGTGAATGTAACTACTCCGTCCAACTAGTGTTTAAGTCTATTGTGATGTGTCTGTAAGAGGATGAACACATTTTAAATTAAGTTAATGAAAAATCACAGACGATTAAAGTACCAGAGAATGTGATGTGCCTTTAACTTTTCTTTTTAAAGTATTATGTTTAAGTATTTAGTTAAACTAGTTATTTAAGTATTAAACATGTAATAAAAAAATTTATACTACCATTCTTGTTTTTATTAAGGGAAATTGCCTGTGTTTGCTCCCATCATTATTTTGTACCTAACATAGGTATTAAATTACATAACTACATATATTGTATAATAGGTACCTACCTATTAAACCACGTGGGAAGTCCACCAGAGCAGAGGCAGTGTCCCACAGAACATAATACATACTCTAAAGAGCAATGTCCTGCGCTCTTGAGGTGCATTAAAACCTCAGAGCAATCATCTTTCTTTACTGCCATAAATTTAAAACAATGCCCAAATATATTTTTTTTCTTTAGCATTTGGCTTATGAACAGCTTAATATATATTGTTAGGATTTGGGGTCTTGTCAGTGGTACCTAGTTAGGTTGGGGGTCTAAATAACGTCCGTCCAGTACCTACCTATATAAATATTTTCGGTTTGGGTAAGAAAAGGGGAACTAGGTACTGAGAAATAGCCTTTTTTTCTTGTCATTCAGTGATGATAAATTTTTTTTTCTAAAAAAGTATTCTCAAAGTGCACATCACTAAAATCAAATGTCAAATGTCATCATCCATCAAACATCAACAATGGCCGCCGCCGCATCGCAACGTCAACTCAAACCTCCGTCACCCACCCATCGTCACCTCGTCGTCAGTACGGTCAGTTTTCAATTTCTGCAGGCAGCACCATTTTTTCAATTGTAAAACTATTCGGCTGTTAATTCTTACCATGAATTGGTATTCACCCAATTTATTTAGTTTCAAATTTGCAGCATGTTTATTCATATTGGTAAGTGAAAACAGAAGTCAAAAGATGCCTTACAAGCGGACACCGAATCGTGCCGTAAAATTGGCTTGATTGTTGATTTTTATGGTGAATTACGTGTAAGTAATTGGTGTTATTATTCTTCGATTGTTATGTTTCAGGTATGCCACAGTTTTTACAATCCCACCGATAGCGGAGCAGTTCAAATTACGCAAAGTAATTTGGACATGGTATTAGGTGAGTCCACTTCGGCTTTTCTGGAATTTCAACTATTAAATTTACCTACTTACATTCTAGCTTCTACGTTCTATTTGTTTATGAATTTTAGGATTGCGATCATTCTAATTTTAATAATATATTGGATTAGTTTCCTTGTAGTTAAAAAAAATGTTAATTAGGTTAATGATTATCCTGTTTCAGCATCTAATGAGATTGTATTCATCAATTTCTATGCTGATTGGTGCAAATTCAGCAATATGCTGATGCCCATCTTCGACGAGGCTGCTGATGAAGTAACTAAAGCTGGATATGACACGGGAAAAGTTGTGATGGGTAAAGTGGACTGTGACAAGGAAGCTGCCATTGCGACAAGGTTCCATATTACTAAGTATCCTACCCTGAAGCTGTTTCAGAATGGCCTTCCAGCTAAGAAAGAATATAGAGGTAAAAATTATATTAGGTACCTATTCTATTTTATATTTATTTAGTTGTTCAATGAGTCTACTGAAGCGCTCGTAGTGAAGCTTGCTAAGACGTTCTTTATAGATCATCGAAGTTAGAGCAACTTTCTGAGCGGCCACTTCTTGGATGGCTGACCGCAAGTGGCATTAAAAACTGAGCGCTTCCGTGCTTTGGAGGGCACGTAAAATTGTCGGTCCCGGCTTTTAAAGTCATTAAGCCATGACGGAGGCCTTTAGGCGGCCTTAAAACTCCGTCACCAGAGTTGGCCACTTGCTCGTACAAACGAACGAACAAATGAGTCTTCAAGACTAATTAATTACTTACCTACATGATGCTTTTATTTGACCAATTACAGGTATTCAATTATACGACAAACAAAACTAGATACTTAATTAAATGATAAAAAAACTTAGGTACAAAAACTGAACGAATTTACTTTGCTCATGAGATAAGAAATGTTTTAAACTGTTAAATATTTATTAACTCAAGTACTCATGTATTGCAGGCCAGCGTTCAGTAGAAGCTTTTGCAGAATTCATCAAAAAACAGTTAGTTGACCCCGTTAAAGTATTTGGTACTTTGAAAGAGCTTAATGAAATTAGTGATGAGAAGAGGCACATTATTGGATACATGGATCGACGAGACCAGCCTGAGTACCAGACTTTGAGGCGGGTAGCAGGAACCCTGAAGGATGAGTGCATCTTTCATGCAGGATTTGGTGATGCCTCACAGCAAATGCACCCACCAGGTAATACTTGACTGATTTAAACTAGCACCACACGGTGAATAGTTCCTGTTCCCATGGGGGCACCGAGATTAAATTAGCCTATGTTTTTATACAGGATATAAGCTATCCTGGTACCGAGTTTCATTCAAATTTGTCCAGCAGTTTGAGTGTGAATGAGTAACAAATATTTACACAAACTTTCACCTTTTTTATAGATTGTAATGTATGTAATAGTGTGATTCATTTTTGCACACAAAGTACTAAAATTTTTGTAAATTCCATAAAAATGACATTAAGTTAAAGACTTACCAACAAATATTCATTACATCAGCATCATCATTTTATAATGTTTTGTTCTAATGGATTCATTAGAACAAAACATTCTACATGATGATGTCAGGTGGCTGGCTCTAGCTGAAGAAATCATTTAGATATCTTTAGAATTACACATAGTTGTTTACAAGTAGCTAATGTTACTGATAAGTCTGAAGTCATATTTTTAATGAAACAAAGCAGATGACAATGTATTGAGTAGACATAATATACCTATATAATAATAGTGTCCATTATTTTATAGCTATCAACATCTGACAACAGTATTCCACTAACAATTGTTAGATACTTAATTGTGTGAAAGTGCATAACAATGAATAATAAAATATCTAAGAATTAGAAATTTTATATCTTAGAGCTTGGGACACTACGTTTTTATTAGGAAATGTGCAGTGACTGCGCTATTATATCGATACAAACGCAAGGCGAGGAAATTTAGGCAGCTAGTTGTGACCGTGCACATTTTCTTATTCATAATGATTTTATAATTTAATATAGGTTTCAAATATGTTGTTTTCTGTGTCTAATCGCGCTGCTAACTAGCAGATGACACGCTTCACAAAATCGCGCAGTTACTGCCCGTTCTTGTGTGGATGTAGCTTTACACAAATGGGTAGGTATTTGTTTATTCACAAGATAGCTGGTGTTATGTAAATTCAGGTATGTTGTTATGTTAGTATTAATATTGTTACAGCTGAAATTGTATGGATGAATCTTATAATGTTAATTTTCAAAGTTGTGTATAAGTAATGTAAATTCTTACAAACTATAATAACACATAAACAAATTTTTAATAACACATTCTACATAATAATGTTCCACTTCTGAGCAAAAGTTTCTCCCATTGCTTTCCATTCTTTCGATCACCTGGAACGGAATTTAGAGGGTCGTAGTTAAGCTTGTGAAACTACTTAATTTCCTATAAGAGCTTAGTATAATCACCTTATTACATAATAAGGTACCACTTAATGACTTGTTCAATTAATCAGTATTAATACAATTAAAACTGCATCTACTTTTTTGTTTTATCCATGTCTGGCTACAAATAAAATAACATCTTATTTTACCGTTTTTAATCTTAATTAATTTGGATTAATGGTAACTATATAGTACATCTTGTATAAGAAATAAATTACTCAATAAATAGTACAAAAAACAAAAATTGTAATAAAACATAAACCACCACAACATAAAAATCAATTACATACTTAAATAGGTAGAGGTACACAGTTCTGAGCTGTTTGACATATTTGTGTGTACTTATAAGGATGTTTTTAAAGTTTAGTATTGAAATGAAATCCAACACTTGACAATCACGAACTATATTTATTTTACATTTTACAGTCACTTCTTCGCTAGCAATACTTTTTACATCTAGTTATATCTAAGGAGCTGTTGCCTCTGTGCAAGATTTCGAAAGACTGAACCCGTATCGAAGGCGAGCACGCCATTTTATATTCTAGACGTCAGGGAGCGAACACAGCGCCGGTGTTGCCGTTTTACAAAACTACCCACACTTTTTCTAAAAATGGATGTTTTAATTAAATTTAAATAAAAATCATGACAGTATGAAAAATGTTTTTGCTTTTATCACCAAAAATTACAGACCTAAATATTAATGTTATATTTTATTTTATAAAGTTTTCTAACAAAAACAATTGTCTTATTTTATAAACTTATATTCAACTACAAACTATTATCTTCCAGGCCAGCCGGTAGTTGTCTTCCGAACTGACAGAAAGACCTCCACCGAGCCAGATGAGACCTACATCGGTTCCCTCACCAACTTCGACGAGCTACACAAGTGGGTGCAACAGAAGTGCATTCCTGTTGTCCGTGAGATCACCTTCGAGAATGCCGAGGAGTTGACAGAGGAAGGTCTGCCGTTCCTGATCCTGTTCCACCATCCGGATGACACGGAGAGCGTGAAGAAGTACAAAGAACTTATTGCCAGGGAAATGGACTCTGAGAAACGTAAGTATTTTTGCTTATCCTCATTACAAGTGGCAATTTTTTTTAAAGTACATATTTTTAATTACATGAGAACAAGCAATTTCCTGAACTTTTCAGACGCATTTCTGCTCATAACTCCGAAGATCCTTAAAATTGTTTAACGTGAGGACCTCGAGAATAGATATAGGTACTTACTTACTCATTGCGGATTTTTCGATCAAAGGTCAACTCGAGGTCAGAGGCCATTTTTTTTTTACTTTTGTATAGTGGCAGCTAGATCGTTGAAATTTTGAGTGTAGATTCTTGACTTAAAATAAACGAACACATAATTCAGGATTTTCCAAAATTTTAACCCTAAAGGTCAGTTTGGTGGGATCAAAGTTGGGTATATTTTGACCTTTTGCGATATCTTTGGAACTACAAGAGCTTTAAAGCTGAAACTTTGCAGGTAGATTCCTTGAGGAACATAAACGTCGCAATTTTTTAAACTATTGTCGTTTAGTTTTATTTTAATAAATACATAAGTTTAGTAAACTTTAGTTGCAGACATCTATTTTGCAAAACATATTGGAACATCACCAAAAACGTTCACAAAGATTTCCTAGATATCAACTGTAATTTGAATGGGAAACAATAATTTGACATCTATGGTAAAAATCACTGAATAACTTAGTACTTAATTAAATCTTACCCTTTTCAACTACTACATATTAAAATCTTAATACATTTTCAGAGAACATAAACTTCTTAACCGCTGATGGAAAGCGTTTTGAGCATCCTCTTCATCACTTGGGCAAGTCGACAGCTGATCTGCCCTTGATCGCAATTGATTCATTCCGGCACATGTACTTGTTCCCTGACTACAAAGATATGGAGATTCCCGGAAGATTGAAGCAGTTCTTGCAAGATTTATACTCGGGGAAATTGCACAGGTGAGACAAGACAAGTAACACACGATTTTTGTAACTCAAAGGTCCTAAGAATATTTCGAGTTATGCTTTGTGACGATAGGATTGCAATTTGCTATGTAGTAAATGTATATCTTCTACAAAATGTTGGCGTACAAAAATTGCACAAGTTAAAACAAATTGAAATTAAATTGTAGGGAAAATTCTCCAAAATGAATAGCAACTTTTATTCATAAATATATTTTTTTCAGAGAATTCCACTACGGCCCAGAGCCTAACCAGATTGAACAAAAATCTGACTTCAAAGTGACCACTCCACCAGAATCGACCTTCAAGAAACTCGCGCCGTCCAAAAACCGATACACACTACTCAGGGACGAGTTATAAGGTTAAAACTAGGTCACACAATTCGTGGCTCGTTACTCAGAGACATTACTTGGTCCATACCTAACTTGAACTGATACAAGGCTTTGGTCAAGTTAGCCTACATTTTAACCTTAAAGTAACACTGGTTATTCAAAAACGTCAGCGGTCGCGTGGTACCTTAAGCCCGAGATTTTTAGTAGGGCAGTTTGCTTGAAGATTAAATTTAAAACTGCCATTTTATAGATGTTGGTACAAAGTGTGTATATTGTATTACAAAGTTTAATTAATTTCATGTATGATATTGACATCATCAAAATGTCGAGACAGGACATAAGAACATATTTTTGCCAAAAAACCTGCTGGGATTGGTTTTCTATATGAAATTTAAAAACTGTAACATTGCTTAAAATGTGTCATAGTTGCAAGTTGATGGTCTCTGAGTACGGCCGTTAGTTTATGGAACGTAGTATTCGTTTCATGCTAGAGTGAAATTATTTATAGCTATGTCCGAAACAAATCTATTGAAGACGCTGGGTATGTAAACTGTATTGTCAGTTGTATGATAAAGTACTAGCTAATGTTGTGTTTTGAGATAGAATAATACACCATAATCCTATACTTATCTATTTTTATTCAATAGAACCTTCAAGTCTGACCTCTCTTTTCAAACTAATCATGTGTCATATTTCTATAGCATTTTGTTATTTGTATCTCAATTTTAAAAGATACCGGTGCGGGCGCCTATCTAACTAAGATATTAATAATTTAATTCACCGCAAATGTTTTTTTTTAAATAAATCAATATGATTTTACGTAAGGTCAATTTCTAAATATTTTCTTATTTATCATACAGATTGTGGCCTTTTTAAGAAATATAAGTAGTATTGGTGGTTTCAATAACGAAATTCAGATGTTTAAATTGCAAAACTTCGATAAAGATTTTACTAGACTTCTCTGACATATTTATAAATACTATCGGGACTTAATCGCGTATTGAAATAATTTTATTTACCTCTCTCTTTTTATAAATATGTTTCCAAGTCGCGATAGTTTAAAAAGTGTTTTTCTCTGACATCATCATCTTCATCACCCTTCAGCCACTGCTGGGCTGCATCACTACACATTACTAGTACTTTATAATACAACTGACAGTAGATATCAATTACATTTAGGGTTTTTGCGGGGCTTTAATTTTAGCAATTATTTTGCCTGATTCTCATAGGAATCAACTCCTGGTTTAAAGTGTTAAGTATGTTTCAAGTAAAAAATGTGTAGCGACCATTTTAGCGCCTCAGAAACTGATTGCTATTGCAGCGTTTTCACCAGAGAGAGAGAAATATAATATGTGTTACTCAAGAACCAATAGGGCTTCATTTATTGGTTTTTGACCAATAGAATCGCTCCATTTACCTTTTACTTTTTGACCGATAGAATCGCTCCACTTACCTATTTGATTTTGATCAATAGAATTCCTTCAGTTACCTGTGGTTCTTGACGAAAACATTCCTTGTCTCTGGTGAAAATGCGGCTTATTACCCCTGTTTTAAGAGCAAATAATTTTGTCTCGTTTTTTAAATTACTTCTAGGGGTTCTATTGTTTAACTGTTTGTATATTTTCTTACGGAAAGCAATGTCTTTCCTATTGTAAATGAACGAGGAATTTTATTTAGTTGTGTGTAGCGTAATCTCAAATTGACCTATTTGGCAATCGTTTGTTTTGTCACGCATTTATTGTTTTACTTATTTTTTTTAATGGTACGTTTGTACTTTTGGTATCGATACCGGTAATGAAATAAATTCTTCCATTATGTATTATTAGACTACCACTCACTCACTCACTCATTGACAGAATTGTTCTCCTTGATGGTGGATGGGAAGGTATATTTTTTTTTACAGAATCGTTTAGGGGATACCCTGGGGAGTTTGGGAAAAATCCGACTTTGCCCCTTTTTTGCCCCCCTCTTGCCCCTTCCTGGTCTATCTCGGAAACTAAAGGACCTGTTGAACATTTTTTTATAGATTCGTATAGAGGAGGTCCTGGAAGGTAAAAATCTTTTTTTTGATTTGCCCCTGTTTTGCCCCTTTTTTGCCCCATTGATGGATCTCGAAAACTACAAGACATTTGCCAATTCTGAAAACGGATTTGCATAGAGGAGATTTTGGAAAGTAAAAAAAAGTTTTCAGTTTTGCCCCCAGTTGCCCCCCTCATTTTGCCCCCCCACGTATCTCGGAAACTAGGAGACTTGGAAAATTTTAATTTTCAGATTCAGGTAGGGCATTACAAAGTTGATAAATTGTGGTACTTTTTTTTTTTTAATTCCGACATTTTTTTTTTCTCCATACATTTTGTATGAAATTTGGAAACTTTTTAGGGGTAATTTTTTTTTTATACCAGGAACGAAACAGATACGCGAGCTGCTTGCAGCGAGCGCACCGCGCTCCCTACCAGGAACGATAAAGATACGCGAGCTGCTTGCAGCGAGCGCACCGCGCTCCCTACCAGGAACGATAAAGATACGCGAGCTGCTTGCAGCGAGCGCACCGCGCACCCTACCAGGAACGAAACAGATACGCGAGCTGCTTGCAGCGAGCGCACCGCGCTCCCTACCAGGAACGAAACAGATACGCGAGCTGCTTGCAGCGAGCGCACCGCGCTCCCTACCAGGAACGAAACAGATACGCGAGCTGCTTGCAGCGAGCGCACCGCGCGACCTACCAGGAACGAAACAGATACGCGAGCTGCTTGCAGCGAGCGCACCGCGCACCCTACCAGGAACGAAACAGATACGCGAGCTGCTTGCAGCGAGCGCACCGCGCTACCTACCAGGAGTCGGAGGTCCTGAGTGGAGCGAACCTGCGAGACCGAGTGGAGCGGAGGGGGGAGGTGGCGAGCGAAGCGAGCCGCCGACCTCCGTAGCGGAACGAAGGTCGAGTGGGTGAAGCGTAACTCAGGGGCGACGACATCCATTTTTTTTTGTTGTTTTTTTTTTATTCATACTGAATGATGCTCTGAAACGTTTTCGTGTCCGTAAGTTGTCCTATCATGGATTTTCAAATGCATTTTGATCTTCAAACTCTTTCAAACTCTTTTATGCTATTTCCGATGGATTCTCATTTTTTTTTTGTTAAGTCCAAACTGCTATAGCCAGGATAACCGTCACGCGAGCTGCTTGCAGCTCGCGCACCACGCACCAACTAGTTATAATATATAAAGCTAGATTACCACTGACTCACTCACTCACTCACTCATTGACAGAATTGTTCTCCTTGATGGTGGATGGGAAGGTATTTTTTTTTTTACAGAATCGTATAGGGGGTTGTCTGGGGAGTTTGGGAAAAATCCGACTTTGCCCCTTTTTTGCCCCCCTCTTGCCCCTCCCTGGTCAATCTCGATAACTACAAGACCTGCAGAACATTATTTTTATAGATTCGTATAGAGGAGGTCCTGGAAGGTAAAAATCATTTTTTTGATTTGCCCCTGTTTTGCCCCTTTTTTGCCCCATTGATGGATCTCGATAACTACAAGAAAATTGCCTATTCTGAAAACGGATTTGCATAGAGGAGATTTTGGAAAGTAAAAAAAAGTTTTCAGTTTTGCCCCCAGTTGCCCCCCTCATTTTGCCCCCCCACGTATCTCGGAAACTAGGAGACTTGGAAAATTTTAATTTTCAGATTCAGGTAGGGCATTACAAAGTTGATAAATTGTGGTACTTTTTTTTTTTTAATTCCGACATTTTTTTTTTCTCCATACATTTTGTATGAAATTTGGAAACTTTTTAGGGGTAATTTTTTTTTTATACCAGGAACGAAACAGATACGCGAGCTGCTTGCAGCGAGCGCACCGCGCACCCTACCAGGAACGAAACAGATACGCGAGCTGCTTGCAGCGAGCGCACCGCGCTCCCTACCAGGAACGATAAAGATACGCGAGCTGCTTGCAGCGAGCGCACCGCGCTCCCTACCAGGAACGATAAAGATACGCGAGCTGCTTGCAGCGAGCGCACCGCGCACCCTACCAGGAACGAAACAGATACGCGAGCTGCTTGCAGCGAGCGCACCGCGCTACCTACCAGGAACGAAACAGATACGCGAGCTGCTTGCAGCGAGCGCACCGCGCTACCTACCAGGAGTCGGAGGTCCTGAGTGGAGCGAACCTGCGAGACCGAGTGGAGCGGAGGGGGGAGGTGGCGAGCGAAGCGAGCCGCCGACCTCCGTAGCGGAACGAAGGTCGAGTGGGTGAAGCGTAACTCAGGGGCGACGACATCCATTTTTTTTTGTTGTTTTTTTTTTATTCATACTGAATGATGCTCTGAAACGTTTTCGTGTCCGTAAGTTGTCCTATCATGGATTTTCAAATGCATTTTGATCTTCAAACTCTTTCAAACTCTTTTATGCTATTTCCGATGGATTCTCATTTTTTTTTTGTTAAGTCCAAACTGCTATAGCCAGGATAACCGTCACGCGAGCTGCTTGCAGCTCGCGCACCACGCACCAACTAGTTACTGTATATAATTAATTATGTATTACTATAATATGATTTTATTAGTTTTATCTTAGTTGTATAATTTTTTCATGCACTTTAATTTGGTGCAAGCACCCATATTTTTTCAATTTGTATTAAATAAATGTGAGAGATTATGCGAGTTTTAAGCTATTTGTATCTATGTTTGATATTTATAAATTACGCATGATTTCTAATAAATGTAAGACCCTATTCATAAATTATGTTTTATCTGTGGTTTTATTTTTCCATAGCCTTGAATGTTCTTGTTGATGTCACTTGAATACTAACCAAGAGAGATTGCAATTATCAACTAACCAAATTATCAACTATGTAAGCTGACAGTTATTTAAAAGAGCATACAGGTCGCGCAATGATTAAAGAGCCAAAAGTAGAAGGGGATACGCAGTATAACATTTTTAGATTATGGTGGGCCCTAAATACTACTGCGCATTCCCTATTCTACTTTTGTCGAGCGATCTTTAATCATTGTGCGACCTATATGTACTTAGAAGTAGGTACCTATCTTTCTTCACTTTCTGAAAAGTACTTTAATTACAATCATGTTTCTACATCTACCCTCTTGTTATCTATTCATGTTTATAGCTTGAGCGGTTCCTAAATCTGTTGTTATTTCTTAGTTTCAATAAAATATTCTCTAAAGCCTTACCAAAGTGACAGCAATATGAATAAAACGGCTATTATTATGTTATAATTTTAAAACAGAGTGGCCTATGATTATAACTTTTTTTAAATAAAATAAAATAAATAAATAATCTAAGCAATAAATATTACATTTTAAAGCTGGGTATCGATATTGCGAGGCTGGTACGCGTGGCATGCCTCTTTTGCCCGCCTCGCAATGTTTAGCTTAGGTCAAAAGCCCAGCTTATGACTGCCTCTGATACTAAAAATGATATGTCCTTCTAATTTTCGTAGTTCAGCTTATGTTGGTGAAATGTTCCGAGTTTAGTTAGCACCATTATAAACGAAACCGCTATTGACGTTCTGTAGAGGCCGCTGATTCGTTTATTTGTATGAGTTTTCAAACACATTCATACAACCCTAGACTTATTTAAATAAATAAAATGATAATATCCTTACACAAAGTGTACCTATAGTCAGAAACAGGGACGTTTGGTGCAACTAGAAAAACATTTCCCATTTCACGTCTATATTTTAAAAAGTAACAAAGTATAATTTAAGCGTAGTTAAGAAAGTGACCAGTGTTCTACAATATACGAAATTATGTACCTACCTGTTTATTGTTTTATGGATTCAATAACTCTTTAAAACGTTAAATATTATCTTGATTATAACTACTGATCGCGAAAGTTTGAAAAATATGAAAATGTTAGGTATTTAATAAACTATGATGGCAAAGAGGCAAGGAAAAATATTACTCTTAGTTCCACGTAGTTTATAATTGTCGCTGACATAAAATGTATTTTCCACAAATTAAACACTATACATTAAACATTTTGAAACGCTACACTACCATGTAGATTGTTTCTTTAGATACGGTAGGAAACAAAGTGAGGTCACTTGAATCAAATTACTTGAAAAAAAATATTTTTGTTTAAACACACACAGAATAAGTAACATACAAATGTTATCATAACATTATTTCCTAGCAATAAGGTCGGTAAAGACTTGGAAGCCGTTTTTTCCTAGGTTTTTTCCTTTTACGAGTGACATTCCTTAGCCAGTCAAAGGACGATTCCCATTTGACAGAGCGTGTCACGTTTATAGAATTTTTTCCTAAATGGTACTGTGTTAGCATGCCTGCATTGGTTGCAACGATCGCACGGCACGCATCGGTTTTTTAACACCGATGCGTGCCATGTATGTAATTTAATTTATTTTATTTTTTATTTATTTATTTTATTTCATTTTACAATGTCATGACAGTCAGGACCAAATCGACACTGGAAAGCAACTAAAACACAAAAATTAAAGATCCAATTACCTAATTAACCTATCTAACATTGTTCTGATAAATACTTAAAAGCTATTTCTGTAAATTTCGTCAAAGAAATCAAGAAAATATCGCAATCGTCCCTATTGCACAATATATTTATATTGCGAATACCTCTTGTGAACGGTGCTTCTTTCAACAAGTTGGTCCTTGCCCATGGTTCGACTAAAAGTTTATGTCGCCGGATACGGATATAGTTGTTGGGCACGTACAGTTAATATACTTTAAGTAAGGGTTTTACTGACTGTGTGTGCCTAGTTACAACTACAAAGCTTTTTCATCTATTATTTTGTACCTACAATGTGGTACAATAATACAGGTCAGTTAACTAACTCTTACCAGAATTAGTCATTACCTAAGTATATTGTGAACGTGATTTGTACAAAAATGTATGTCTTGTGTAGTGTAATAAATTTTTCGAGCCTTTATTATTTTGTTTAATATTGTTACTTAATTTTAAGTTCCTAAAATGTAAAGTGCCCATATACATGTTAAACCTATTACTTACTCTACTTTTCCAAGATATTATGAGAGCGGTCACTACTGGGATGACCGCAAGTGGCATTATTATCTGAGCGCCTTCGTGCTTCGGAGGGTACGTTAAATTGTCGCTCCCGGGTTTTAAAGTCGTTAAGCCATGACGGGGGCTTTTAGAGTTGTCTACTTGCTCATACGAACGAACGATGACACAATAATTTTATTACGTCAGGAAGACAGTTCAAATTTTAATGACCATAACAATGTAGCGCCATGAAAAAATATGGTTTTAAAATCAAGTCAAGCTTAACTGTCAAAAACCTTCGCTCCGATACACAGCAAAAAGCTAATGAGTGTAAAGCAGAGCCCGTGTCACACTTGCAACGTTCTAGACGGCTTGTTGTGTAAAACAAACTGCTCCGAACTGTTTTTATGATGATTTTGAGCATTTTACTGATGTAGAGTAATTTCGGCTGTCACTGGACAGAAAGGCTGGTCTTTGAGGGCAGCCGCGCGCCACGGGGCGCCACTGATACGCAGAATTTCTTTACCTACTTTTTTGTGTCTGTCGGGACAAACTTTGACTATAAACTGACTTTGTTATAATTTCTTGCCAATTTTTGTAGGTATGAAATTGTATTCGTTGATTTATCCGCATGGTCACATTTAGGATGGCACTTGTTAATATTTAAGATCTGCGATCAAAAAAATAAAAAGGATCTTGCATTTTTTAATAGTTCTGTTATAACATAAAAGTTTCAAGTTTCGTTTTAAAAATCCAAAATCACGGCAATTGATTTTTTAAAGAAATCTGATATTCTAAAAAGTTACACGTCGCGAATAAGCATTGTATTGGCTTTGTATTGAAACGGATGACGGTGTTATCTGATCGGAATTCCGCTCAGATTCACAGATTTTAAAGGAGTGAACAGCGGTTGTGATCTTTTGTATAAGTGTAACAAGATCACCGTACCTGTTGGACAATGAAGCAGGTTCACAGATAGAAGAGAGCTTTTGAAATTGGCTTCTGCATTGTGTAACACGGTAGTCACGTAGGTGCGTAAACCTTTATCGGCGATAAAATAAAAATTATAGGTGATACACTTGCAAACCAGAAAAATGTCTACCAAATACTAAACAAATCTACCTAAGAAGTGCTTTGTGATAAATAGGTAGTAGCATTATTTTATCGAGCCACAGCGCAAGCACTAAGTTAGTAGAACCCAACATGCCTAGAAGTGATAAAATCAAATCAGGTCTTGACTAGATATAGACGTAGATCTACTCCGAAAACGATAGTTGATAGGTACACCTTCCACTTAAGTACATCGTGCCAATAATCACAGTTTCAGCTTTATGTAACGTTTATGAATCTATGTCGTCTTTTATTTAACAGCTAGCTACCTACCTACATAATAGTCGGTATAATAAACCTAGTATGAAATATTTTGAAAAAGATAGAGAGGTAAAGAACATTTTCATAACCACAATCCACAATCTCCCAAAAGAGTTATTCCCACGCTATGCAACAAACTGATATTTCCTAAAATGCATAAGATCAATGATAGCGTGGGTGCCGTTGGCTGTTCCACAATGGCAACCTGACACCGAGCCGGTACTTTGTGCAGTTTGAAAGCTGCTCAAAGCTCAGATTGGCTCCATTGACGGGCGCCCAGCAAAGCACAGGAAGTGAAGGACAACGTGCCATAGAGCCAATTACCCGCCCACGATATTAGAAACCTGTAATTAGTGTAAAATATATGGAACGGAAATGAGTGTGGCGAATTGTATTGCGATTTGGAAATAGTTTATTGCAATGCAAAATAATTTTCGGATACTTAACTCGATTTTTAAAAGCCTGAAGTTTTTTACTGAGGTAAGGTATCTACAGTAGGTACTTGGAGAAATAAGTGAATGGACTTGAACGGTGTATCGTATTTTAGGTAGGTACCTAGATATTTTATCTCTGACACAGAAGATATTGTCTAAAGCTCTTAAGCTAAGTACCTATCTATAAAAATCTGATGTAAGTAAATGTATAGAAATTTAATTAAAACAATTTATTTAAATCTTTAAAACTATTTGGAAAAATATTTCAGCAAAGTAGACAAATTTATATCACGCTGAGAACCAACTTGTTTATCAAACCGTCGGAACATGTTCGAAGACAGCCGACATCAAAGGAACAAGGGATATTTTTTCAGGTTCACTACAAAAACACAGTAGCCGTAGCGTCCTTCAAGATTTATGGCGTAGTCAAACGATCATAGGACATTAGTAGGGTACATTGTCCGCTGCATGAGAGCTTTGTTGAAGCAGTAGCAGCCAGAAATCACGGCCTGTATTGTTTTCGTTGTAAAACATGTCGACAGGTTAAAGGGATTGTCTGAAAGTGATTGTAGAATGACAGTAGCAATGCTTGTTGTATTTCGTAGAAAGCTTTTATTCAAGTCAGCAGTGTTTTTAAATGAAATTCTGTTGCTCAGTCTTGAGATTGTAATTACGTTGCTCTATTAAATTTCTCACAGTCCGACCTGTTACATCGTGAACAAAATTTATGATTACTTAGGTAGATATAAGTTTGTTTTTTCTTACTGTAAGTATACAGAATTGTTATCTAGGTACAAATCAGAGACCAGTTTATATCAAGATATATATCTTGATATAAACTGGTCTCTGGTACAAATGAGTTAAAGAACCAATAATTCGTTAATGTTAAATAATAGCTTTAACTTTTTTATAATTTATGAGCGGAAGTAGGAATTGAAATTTCTTCGTTGAACATTGCCATTGCCTAGATACAACATAGATGTTTGGTTTGATATTTTATATAAAGTTTTACCTACTATGGGTATTAAATACAAAGTTGCAAACAACTTATTCGGGTCTATGGGAAATCAAAAGAGATTAAAAAATACAGAGAGAAAAGGAAACATCCTCAAAGCGGCGTTTAAAAACAAAAGCACAGAACGTTATAACAAACTGCCATATTTTAACAACGTGTAATTAAAGGTTTGGTTTCGGTCGAATATGCATAAATCATACGTCTGCCGCGAACTGCCGACCGAAATAGAGAAAAAATTAAATACATTAAGCGGCTGGGAGTATCTACCTACAAATCTATATTTAATAAGAGATGCTCATTTTTGGTTTGGCTAGGTGCAGTTAATTGGTCTGTTAATTAGTGGGAAAGGTAGAGGGTAGAGCTTTCTAATTTTGATTTTGTAGCATTCAGAACAAAGAAAGTTTCATAATTTTTCTATGATTTAAAAACATTGATCAGTAGGTACACAACAATATAAATTAATTTAATTATCAACAGATTATTAGGTTGAGTAAGGCAAACAATCAAACAACAGAGTGGTAAAAATATTAAGAGAGATTATGCGTTTCACACTTTTTTTTGTATATTTTGAGATCTGTGCGACGGCGTCATGCTAAATCTGTTAGGCAAACATTTGCTTCGCACACACGTAACGCCAGTTAATAACGACAAATCGATTATGTTCCGAAAGTGAAGTAGGGCAGGCAAATGTAAACATAACCTTTGTAAACGTGGCGTCTCGCTCACAGCTCTCCCATAGAGGTGAGTCGAGGCGCATAAGCTCATAATTCACGGGGTCGGGACTCGTGAGTATTCTATGGCCGGGCGGGGTGTGTCGGAGGCTGCGCAGGGGCATGCGCGGGGAGGGTGCGCCTCGGGCCGCGGGGCGGGGGGAGAGGTGACAACCGCTCGTTACGTCTATCCCAAGCCAGTTATTAAAAACGTCTCGGCGCGAGCGGTGCGCCGCCCTGTAATTATCCAGTTGAAGGTATCTCAGCGACGTTGTCACCACCGGTGCCGGAAATGCAGTACGTGGATCCGCCCGCGCAACAGGTCTGTCCGCCCGCCCACAGGCACTATTACTCTCAACACTTTATTTACACTAACGGCTTGTTCGCAGTAATTAAATTTGCTTGTTCACATATTTTAAAGTTCAGTGAAGTGTTTAATTTATTGCAATAGTAGTAGTATTATTATACCGTTTTCAGGAGATCTATTTTATTGTTGAGTGTTTGATTAACATGATTTTAATTTTATCTCGTATTGTTACAGGTGATGAATATGATGACCGGTTACGGTTGTGGTTACGGGCGAGGAGAGGCCATATCACCGGCCTCGGATCTATCGTCTTGCAGTAGTGCATCCTCAGGAGCGTGGTGCGCGCCGGTGGCTTGGCGCGAGCCCACCTTGCCCCCGTACCCCCAGTACTCGGCGTACTGGCCGCCAGCCCCAGCCGCCACCACCGAAGACGCTCGTGAACTGCAACGCCGCTGTGCCAAGTGCCGCTGTCCCAACTGTCTCACCGAAGCTGCCGGATTTGGCCCCAATTACGGAAAGGACGGTGCAAAACGCGAGCACGTGTGCCACGTCCCCGGATGCGGGAAAGTTTACGGAAAAACCTCCCATCTGAAAGCTCATCTCCGCTGGCATACGGGAGAACGCCCATTTGTCTGCAATTGGCTGTTCTGTGGGAAACGTTTCACGCGATCAGATGAGCTGCAAAGACATCTGCGCACTCACACCGGAGAAAAGCGATTCGCGTGTCAGCTATGCACGAAAAGATTCATGCGATCCGACCATCTTGCGAAACATGTGAAAACTCACGCAAACGTGTCACGGAAAACTAAGAAAGTGAAGGAGGATGAGAAGGAGCAATCGCCATCGCCCGTCGCTAATGAGAAAGTTGAACAACTAACAGTGTCTGTGCCTGCATCGGTTGGAAGTATCAACTATGGTACTGTGCCGTATTCAAGTGCGACGACAAAGCCTATGTCTTTAAACTACGCTGCTCCTGCTCAAGTGATGTCAAGTGCTCCGAGTTACAACAGTACAATGTTTAGTGGTAGTGGTGTGATGTCGGGCTGGTACCCGGAGATGCGGCAAGAGGGCCTGTATCCCCGTGCTCCGATGAGAGATCCGCGGTACCAACAGTATCCTACTCCGATTACTGGTTACCAATGTGCCACTAAGGACAACTATGCCGTTTTTCAAGGACACTACAACTTACAGCCTCCAATGGCTCTTGGTCAGTAAAAGTAACTCATTTAAAAAGTTAATGAACTTGATTACTTCGAATAAACATTGTGTTTACGAGATGTTTGCGAGATAACATTATCAGTTAGTGGTGTGTGATCTAAGACATTGTTAATATAATGTGTTTTGGTTCGAGTTACCAAACATTATGTGATTTCTATTTGATAGATTCTGTACAATTTAGTTTTAAGAAAAGTGCCTTTTGTTAAACTGAAATTATGACTAATAAAAACATTTAAATAAATCTTATGACTATATTTTACACACCCAAATACTTATAATTTTATTCATGACTAAATATAGGTATCATGAACATAATAGATTGCATTAATATATTATAAGCTGTATTGTGGCCTTTGAACTAGCCACATTACCTATTAATTACGAAATTTATCTGTGGGCGGAGAGAGCTTTATTCAATATCTGAGATTAGCATATTGAGCGATAGGTAGATTTACGTACTAAGTGCCTATTGGATTTACAAATATTTGTGACACAATAAAGTTTTGAATTGATGATCAATGCATTCAACGATGGTTTTGAATAATTAAGTTATAAGCATAAGTAATTTTCTTGAACTATTCAACTGATGCCGTCTAGAGTAAGAAGCATCCGTTTTTTTAAATACCTAATCATTGCTGAAAAGCTATAAATACTCATGAACCTATGTAGAGATATTTCCTTGATAATGATTATAAAATAATGCATTTTTCAAGACTACTTAGTATAAAATAATTTAATATTATGTTTAAGGATATGTAAATCCAATGTTAAATATTTTGATCGTGTCTTTGAAAAAAAGCTTTGGGATAAGACTTATAGGTAGTAATAAATGAATAAAAAAGCAGAATAAGAATTACAGTAACAGCTAACAGGTATTACTTTTAGATCTTACAAAGTCAGTTGCTACGCAAAGTGCTACGCCTACACGTTTGCTACGCGCTACGAGGCCTCTACGTAGGCGCGTTTATGTCTTTTTTATCAAAAAATCCATACATTTTATTTTGTTTGATGAGATGATTTAGGTCAGAAAATTATGTTAATAATATTGAAACATGTACCTTCTTTTATAAACTACGTTAATATTTGTCCACTTCTGAGAACATAATTATAGGCCAAAACTGTATGTATGTCAAAATGTGATGATCTTTAGGTACCTTTATAGGCGATCTAGTTTTAATGTCAAAGCTGTATTACTGGTTTGGTTTGCTGTAGGTAGAGATTAGAAATCAATACCTATGTAGTTTAAAACACAAGTAAAGTCCCCTGATGAATCTATGCTACCAACGATACATTGCATTCAACATTAGGTATAGGCACAGATGTAGTATACTCGTAGGAGAATATTTTGTTGAATTTTTATTGTTTGTGACTTCGTTTGAGTCGTTTTTGTAATTTGATTATGAGATAAACATCTGAAAATTTGTTTGTTCGATTTTAAACTTGGATATACAGCGAGGCCCCATTAGTGCGTTGCGCTGCGTTGCGTCGAAAAAATATATGGAAACCGTCGCAGCGACGACGGACGCTGCGACGGTTTCCATATATTTTTTACGACGCAACGCAGCGCAACGCACTAATGGGGCCTCGCTCTTACGTGGCTAATTCCTCATGGCCCAGAATTTATTACAGGAGCCGTACCATGAGGTGTTAGCGATTCAGTTTAGGTTCTCCCTTACTGTCAAAACCTTACGTCAGCGCCTAACTTTACGTCAAACAAAACTGGTTCGTAGTTAGACCTAAACTGAATCGCTATAAACGGTCATGGTAAGCCCGCAGGTAAGTTCTTTAACATATTGATACCAGAGTGCACCCAAGGGTGAAAGCTTGTAATATTAAAGACCTGTAGCCCTACCATGAGTTTTCGAGTTGTATAGTTAACTATCCTCGCTAACGAGTCAAGTATTTCAAATGTATGAAATTATTAGTTCATGCAAGTTACCGGGGGCGGCGCTGCGCTGGATTCTCATATATTTTGCGATACTTGACTCGGTATCGAGGATAGTATCAATACTACAGTAAACTGATGGTAGGGCCTCTGTAACATACTTGACAAGTTGTATGTCAAGTATGTTTCAGTCCTGGATTGTCGCCTCTCACCGCTAGATGGCGCGAGTAGTGCGTCACTCGCGTAATTGCGCGGCCTATTATCTGGGCGGCGCTCGGCGCGCATGGCGTCCGGTGCGAGCGGGATGCACTCGATAATACGTAAAACAAAACGAGGGAGTAATAATGGTAAAAAACGAACACGCAAATTATAGTGAGAAATGAGGCAGCCGGTAGCGGTGGGGCGATGGTGGGGGCGAGGAGCGCGGCAGTCGGGCCCGGCGCACGCAGACCGCTCGCGCGCCGCCGTCTGCGCTGCCTCGCGAGTGTAGTGCTGTGACATGCCCAGATGATAGACCGAGATGAGTGGCAAGGGCTCCTCCTCACCGGACCTGCTCATGAATGTGAGTGATGCTCACACTCTCACCACCCTTCTTACTAACGAATATACTATTTTTTATTCGAAATAACCTTCCTATATTGTCTTACTATCATGCACTAATATAATCTAGTTATGAACAGCATTGGACTGTGTTATAACCCTATGGAAAGGTATGAAAGGCAGGGTTTTTACCGCACCTACTCATGTATGTGAGTCACGCTTTCACCACTCTTCTGTTTACTAACAATAAACGTCTACAATATGATATACTTAATTCATTTTAACTTTATCTTTACAATCTATATTGTTCTACTAACATGTACTGAATGAACGTTAAATTTTATATCAATATCCCGACATCATAAGAACAGAGATGTGCGCAACAAAAGTTTTCAGCGGACCTGCTAATGGATATGATTCACACGTACACTGTCACCACTCTTCTGCTTACTAACAACATATTACCTAGGTACCTATACAATCTTTTATTCAATATCTTTTCCTGTCTTTGGTTTAACTAACATGAGTTATTATCTAGTAACTATAGATAGGTAGGTATTGTAGGTACTTAAACTTTACTGTTTAGGTACATAAGAACAACGGACTCTGACATATGTGGGTGATGAACGTTTTTACCGAATTTGCTTTGAATGATATGTAGGCATCCAAAAACTTTAACTTTTCACACATTTTATAAATTATATGACCGGGTATTTATCACGTTACCTTTTTATTATTTATCCCGACGTTTCACACATTAGTATCTAAACAATCAACAACTTAACCTTAAAATAAGATCTTTCACGCTTTAAGTTAAAAGCAAACCTTTCCAAATAAGCTCGTGAAATGGTTTGTTGTCAGAGCACCCCTTAACCCCGGGGGTATTGTCGATTTAGCACGGACCATAAGCGGCGAGTTACTCCACGGGTCTCCAGAGCCCTATGGCCTCTTACTATTCATGGCGAACGCCCCCGCAGCTACAAATGACCCAAGACCCGTACTATGTTATGGGTTTTCCATTATTTTGCCTTGGTCTTGAATAGGTAATTCTGATAGAGCATTTAAAGTACAAAGTAGTGCAATCTGCCAACTTTGCGGAAAAGTTGTTTATGTTGAATCGGTTACGATTACGGTATAAAAATGTAGTTTTCATTACTCATACACGGAAAGTACGCACGAAGTTGCCTGATTATAGGGTTCAAAGAAGCATTTTCTGTCCCTAGGGAAAACAAGTACTTTCCTGCCCTAGGGCAGGAAAGTAAATAACTGTCAAATGTCAATCATTTTTGACATTTCTTTTGTGGCATGTCGATGCATGCTAAGTGTTCAAGTTCTTCTAACTCAATCAGATGCTAGATATTATGTCTCTCTTGCACGAATTTGTGCTTCTCTAGCACTAATTATATTATATTTATTTATTTTATTTTATTTATTTAAATTTTTTCATCATCAAAAAAAAACTACTGGTAGAATGCCTACTATTTTTATAGCCATTCTACCAGTAAGTATTTTTTTTTAAATCTGGAACGCTAGCTATGCCATGCCATCGTTAGCTGCTTTTAGTCAATATTAAACTAGTCGATTTAAAAAAAAAAGCGAGACAGCTAATTTTCGTGTGTGAAATTTAAATTTTACATCAATTTTTTTGGTAATTTCCTTATATTCGTAATGAAAAGCAGAGTGCTTACCTCGGGGAAAAGGCTTTTCGATGCACTCGAACTATTATCGCACTCGCTGACGCTCGCGCGATAAACCATCTCGTGCATCGGAATCTTTGCCTTTCTTCCTCGTGTAGTAATCTACTATTATATGAGTTCGGTGTTAACTTTTACCTGCTCTGTAAAACATATTGGACCCAAACAACGCTATTGTTTCCAAATGTGTTATTTATTTCCCAAAACAAGCCATAAAACAATAGTTCAGTAGTTGCTAGTAATATTTACGAAGCAATATCTGTCACATAACCGAAATGATTATTACCTGAATGACCATTTCATTTGGTTCCGTACCATTATCGGCACTTCATAAAGCCTTTAAAATGTTAATTCAATAAATGAAGTCAAATAAATAAAGGTTCTGCCGGCTTTGTAGCACCGTGACCAATCCTTAATGACATAGAGTCTCGTCCATTTTCTACTCAATTTCCTTTTCATATTAGTTTAATCTAGAGGTAGGACTACTGGCGCCAAAAATTATGCCGCGACGGCCGTGTCGGGGCGGCTAATCTGTTTAGCGTTATATTGTAGAGCGCCGGCCCTTTTGTACGGTGAAAAAGGAAGAAATTTATGCTCTTCGGCGTCGTGTGTAAGTTTTTTGTGGGAATGTAATTAATAATTCGGCGGCAAAACTAACAGTGTTTTCGTTGTTGCGTCGGACGCATGATTGATGCGCGGGACTGCAATTAGCTGTACGGAACGAGCCTTTGTTTTACATTAGTCCACTAGGATTGTGATGTGCATCTTTTCATGATGTGATATATGAATAATATCAAAATATGGTGTGTAAATTTAAATAAATAATGCATAAGTTCACGTACAAGTCAGTTATTTATTTCTAGCAAGAAATAAATAACTGATGGGAACGGGAGTTTACGGGAATCGAACTTTTTTTTTCGATCTGGCAATGAAGATTTTGATTTGATTTGAAGGAAGAAACCTTTACTAAAGAAAAATCTTCTTTCTTTAAAAACGAAGAATCTATAAGAACCAATTAAGTATTTCTAATTGCATAACATGCTAACTTTAATAGTCATTGAAAACCCATTATCCTACCCATTCTCCAAAACAATAAGACTGCTCATTTACCTGTCTATAAGCAAGTCATCTTGGTAGCTTTGTAAAACAAACTGAAGGTTGGCGCATTTCACTCGGTACAATGACTGGCGACTCTTGAATCGCCCACGCGTAGGCTTGTATCAGGTACTAGTTGGTTGCTCTGTGGTTAAGACGAAACACGTTTCTTAGAACAAGAGAATGTACACAGAACCGACTGAGTTGGAAATACATATTCATAAAATGGAAGGAGTTCTTTAAGGTTAATGCAATAAGAAAAAACGTATGTGATTAAGAAAATCAGAGTTTGACTGAACTCTGAAAGGAATTTGCAACTTGTTCGCGACTTGCGTGAGGGAATTTACATGGTTTCCGAGGGGTTGGGTTGAATCAAGTGTCAAGTCAACTAGTTACCAACAAGTCTAATGCCGCTAATATCTGCATGTCAGCCGACAAGCCACCGCAATTAGATAGCAGAGGATGCGAGCAATTCAGAGCAAGTCGACTGTGTTATTTCGCTGTTTTGTGCGCGAGTGTACCGTTGGAGCCGAAGCGGTCGGAGTGCCACTCTGCAACCGTGCGCGGCAACATTTTAATTGACCACGCGATGTTACCGCGTCTCGTCCGACTTTTTCTCCTCCTCAAATTGCTCTAAAGTGCTTAATGAGCGATGCGTGCAATCGCTGTTTCCCCGTACGAGAGGTTGCTCTTATTTTACATGCATAAATAGTTTGAACTAATGCCGATTCTCGGTACTATAATTGCGCCTGTGACAGGCTTCCGTCGCCTTTCGAGAGGTTGGCGGTTAAACGGCGAACACTCGCTGGCCACTAGTCGCCTAAATTATAGTTATTTTACATTAATAGCGAACACATTGAGTGCGTGCGCACGCGGCTTCGGGCGCTGAGCTATTGACATTTGCAAGCAAACTTCTGCCCTCCTCAAGACCAGATAACAATTTACTAAGGACGTGACTAGACTTGAAATTTATGTTTTAATTAAGTGGTTATACGTTCTAAAGTAGGTTCATGTCTTGTTACACACAATAATTAATGTACTGGTATCATATGACATGAAGGTGGTTATTGAATTTATTTGATAGAAATATAATAACAGAATGAATCACATTGATAAGGGGTGAGTTGCCTTAGTTACTAAGTGCAGGTGAGTTATTTTTGTTGAGGTAGCTATGTACTCGACTTTTATAAGTACCATTCACATTTTTTTTTACCGTTATCATGCAAATTTACCGCAGCTCAGTATTCAAGTTCTGTTATTTTTTTACTTCGATATTAGATCAGCAAAGGGTTTCTTAAAAAATTACAACTCTATATTTTATTACTTAAATCTTAATAAGTAATACACATTCTATGTCTTAAACTGTAAAGACATAGATACTATCACCCAAAGCGTCGCCTTACTACCTTAAGAACTCTTTTTCTGTGAAGCTATATTCCTCAAACAAATTTCTACTGTACATTGTTAATAAAATTGTTTATTGTACCTATATACCTACTTATGAACATGATTTCATTATACGAAAGCTGTCAATGGCATAAATAGCAACACTGTTAAAATTACCTCATTAATTGACAGGTGCGATTCTGTTTTTATTAACTTATTATATACCTTACATACAATTTATAATGATAATGGATTGAAGCTGCTACAATTTACTTTAATCGGATTTGCAAATTGCAACTAGGGTGTTACCAAGTTAAGATATTAGTATAATGGCAAGAAAATATCATGATACATGAACTGATGATGAATGATTAGAAGTATTTTATCTAATGATAATAATTGATTTATACTAGAGAAGATTGAAAAGAAAACAGAACAAATCAGTTGAATAGAGTAAAGGCAAACGAAGGTTTACAAAAACACGTTATATCGAATGATATCTACGTTAATTTCTAAGCTTTCATAGCAGTAAGCTTATTCGAAATAAACGTAATATCCAATTTACATAATAACATTTTTTGTTGAATTATACTTTTGATATGACACTTCGTAATCGTTCTAGTTTGGCATAAAATCTAACTTGGCTAGAAAGGTCTGTTCGTGCGTTTGTTCGTATGTGCAAGCAGCCAACTCTGGTGATGGAGTTTTTAGGCTGCCTAGAGGCCTCCGTCATGATTTTACCTTGTAAACATACGTTTTCTTAAGTCATAGCGAATAACCACCCTGGTTGATTTCATTTATGCCGGTGTGCTTGTGATACCGCCTCAAACAATTAACCATCATTGGCCATCCTTCGCAAACCAATTAATTTACTCATTAAATCCGAGATCGTTGCCGAGATAACTTTTAAAGTAATAATTTGAAGTCTATTAAACATCTTTCAATTTCGAGGAAACATTTTATATGTACTTATTTGACCTTAGTCACAATACCACTATATTAGGCATATATGTAATAATATATAAAATGTTCCAACTTCGACATTAGGTGTAACGTGAACAGTTTATTTCATAAAATAATTACTTACCTATAACCTACTTTGTTTTTGGTTGGATCCTAAATTATTTTAATATTTTAAAGAACTATTATATAGGTATAGCGAACGAATTGTGATATAGCTATGAACGTAGTACGTACGTACGTACGTACGTACGTTTGAGATCCAATATTGACGAAACCCGTAGAACAAATAAAATAGCATTTTATAACATTCAAGGGTAAAGCCATAAGCATCGCCTTGTATTTTACCTTGTACAATATACATAGCGATATCGATTTTATTAAATAAGGAGGTAAGATAGGATCATAGCCCAAGGTATTTCAGAGCAAGAATACGAATCAAACGAATTATCTGCATTATTACTCAGGTTCCTAAGACTCTATCATTTATTGTAATAAAATTGATTGTCCAATTTTACGCTTGAAGCTTTACCGTTAAAATACCTACAGATACGGTAAATCATACCCTTCTGATTCAGTGCATAATCGTGGCCTAGTTAAGGGATCTTATAGACGAACTTCATAAACTGTATGTAGAACAACCGCAGCTACATTGCACAACAGACTGCATATTATGTGATTCTTAGTCACTTGCTTGTCTGCTCCACTGTCCAACGCCAGCAACGTTTAGCTGGTCATTTACGTATCTACTTCCCTAACTTAGCTTAGCTTACCTCACATATTTTTCATACGCGACTACCGCATACGTTTCCATCTAAGCTAAGCAAAACTAACTTAGTTTAGCCAGCGGCGGACGATCGGTTGAAACTCATCCGGCAAGATATCTTTATCATTTTAATATTTCACCGATCCTGAAAATATTTGAGAAAATTATAATAAAAATAAAACACATTGTTATTGAACGTCCTAAAACAGATGTATTTGTGACTGTATATTTGCAGTCCATGTATCGACGGTATTAAAAGAACATTATTGCAAAGTGCTTAGTATAAAATATTCCACCCCATGAGATCATCGATAAGTGTAAATCTGACATTTGTAGAGATCATAACGAACGCTGGCAATCAAATAATCAAGTCACGATACTGAAGAATTGCATAGTTAAATATTTATTTAAGAGTAGGACCTTTGTTTTTTGTCTTTGTGCTAAAAATGTACCAAGACTCAATATTAGACAATCTTCCATAATTTATACACGTAGAAGAAGCTTGGTATGTGGATGAAAGTGAGTGAATCATTTAACAACAAAATTTTTAAAGCTTTATGAGATAGGTACTTTCCCTAAAGTGACTAAGGGGAAGAGACGTTTGTTAACCAAAAACATTCATTGTACATTTTTGCCATAAAAGTGATAAATCTACAGATATTTTGAGTGCATTTCCTGGACAAGTCACTTTGTCGTTGCATACTTTCCGGCGGGCGTTTTGATTTACATAAAACAGCAGTTTATTTGTGCGCTCTCTGAAGCACTGCTCAGCACGTGCCGGAGAGATAACGATTTCGTAAGTGAAACTTTAACTATGACTTAGTTGACCAACTCTGTTCTGTATTAATAATTCTTAAGAATTTTAAATTTGATTGTAGTCTTTGCACGGCGATTTACGTTCCAGAAAACAATTCTAAATTTGATGTTGATAATGACTTGGAAGCTTCCTACAGCCGATCACTTGGAAGTTCTGAGTGTGGAAGCATACACACTGGCATTATACGAGTTAAATGAATACAAAATAGGTGTTAAGAAAACATAGGATGATGAGATCGGAAAATATAGGATAACTTATGACTTTTCTCTAGGGATAAGTATTAACAAAAAATAAGTATCTAAGTAGGTATTAAAAACTCAAGACCATTAAAATATATTAATATTTCGCGTTTAAAAACGAGCAGATGCATACTTGAACGTCTACAGGGAAAAGAGTTTCTCAGAAAGTAGTTAAGCATTAGCAATTAGTTCCATTTTGGTTCGAGGTTTCCTTCTCTTTGTTGCATTTCACGAGTAGTAGAAGTGATTCTTGGCCTATTTAATTCATATTAAACTATTATTCTAGTAGTAGTAGTAGTAGGGTAAATAATAGTTTCACCATTATTTATGATCACTTTATGCCATTTTGAAGCAATAAATAAAAAAGAGCTGTTTTTAATTTACTTACCTTTTGTTGTACGTAAAAATAATTGCCGCGTCGCTCCAACCTCAAAGTGAGAAAACAGCGATAAAACAACGTGTTTTTGTTAATTTTCTCCCATTTTCGTGTTCTAATAACGAATTAATTGGGTGCATTATTGTTGATAACAATCACGTAGGCATCAGGCAATCTGTCCGCTTTAGTTCTGACAGTACATCACAATGTAGACTGAACTGTTTGAAGTGTAGCAATGTAGAATTGCATGTATATATTTATAAATAATCGCGTATTGATATCATTATATTTATACACTGATAAATATGTTTCCAAGTCGTGATAGTTTTGAAAGTGTTCAGTACTCCTTTAAAAAATATTTTTCATGATTATCTTAAGATTCTTCCTCAACTAAAGCTAGAAAACTTACTAGGGTCGCCTAGTAAGTTTTCTAGTTTAAGCAATAACTAGTAACACTATTAACAAGAAGTAGATAACTATTTGACGTTTACTGTTCAAAAGGTTGTAAGTGCAAGTTTTGTTGTGATCGCAAGTGTTGTGTGCGTCTTCACCCTCATCCACAACCAAAACATCCATGTTCTCACTCTGTCTTTCCACATCATTTAACCCGCATACAATTTCCGCACATACTTTGACATTTATATTCGCACTTTTTGCAAAATTCTGTTGTTACATTTTTTACTAGAAAGTCGTGGGAACGTGCGAAGTTGAAAATAATACTAATAGTCGGGTAAAAGCTCACTTTCTGTAAATTCCTGTCCTTATTGCACGAACAAACGAACTGACTAATTAAAATTTTGTGTCTAAAAATAGAGAATAACAACAGATACAACTATTTCATAGGTAGATACCTAATGCTCGCAGATTTCAAAATAAAAGAAAGTCGGGAACAAGTCGTAGATAAATGCCAATCGTCGAAATTGATTGATTGTTTAAATTGTGTCATTTTTAAGAGTACAAAATGAGTAATATTTCCTTTGTTTTTATCCGCTGGCATGTCTCCATCCAGTTGTCAAGGCATGCGTCTGCGCAGCGTCACGCGACTCGCGCCGCGCCTGGAGCGCGACGATTATAATTTCGAGCTCCGATCAACATGAAAATGGACGTCCATAAATTTATTAGACATAGTGTCGGCCGACTCGCCCCAGGCTTGCATTATATATGTCAAGAATTTAAGCTTTATCATACTGAGAATGTGCAACGTAAATGTTAACATATTGTTTTTGAGCGGTGCTTTCATCTCTGTTAGATATTGACACGTGTTCATATGAGGAGAAATTCATTTTTTTCTGGGTTTATTTAGAAAACAGTTAGCAATAGAAAGAAAATAAACATAAGAATAAGGTTCTCCGACAGGATACCTGTTGCAGAGAAAAATGTCTGATATTATTGAGTGGCCGTCACCCGTTGATAGATATGCGCAATTTGCAGATACGAGCTTTTGATCCTAAACAGAGATAGTGCGCCCACGTCCACCGCGAGGGCAACTTATAAAATGTAAATTTATTGCGCGAAGTTTTACATAAATTCAAATTGGCCGCTATATATCTTTGGCCTTAAGTTACATCACGTAATTATGGCGTGCACAATTATTATAATTTTACTATAATCGCAGTCATAAGGACGTGCGAAAAACAATTTTGAAGAGAATATATCGCGTTTTGATTTATGGGTACTTATTGAAAAATAAATATGTTTCATTAATTTATTATATGAACTGCAAATTGTTATATTAAACATGGAAACATCGTGAAAGGGTAATTTGTAGAAAGAGCAATTATAACGTAAACATCTGCATCTTCCGACAGAGGCTCTACTCTAATCAACTGTGATTCATCTAAACAAAAAATAATTATACCTTGTCTTCTAGATCTTACCTGAAATCGTGTTTTTAATTACAGTCTACCTTTTTGATTTATCGTGAACACATGTGCCGATGATTTATAAAATCTCAATGCTAGAGTTAAATTCCAAATGATATCTTTCAAGAACATTTTCCGACTATTAAAAGTTCATTATTCAAAGACTAATTGCCGGGTATTGATTGAATCGCAATACTAACTCTAGATATTCCAAGTCGTCGGCGCGTAGAACGCGTGAAAGTGAGCACCTTTCATCCAACTAGCTCTAATTAAATCTAGTAAGGCTGTAATTATGTCTTTGCCCTATTTGTTCGGTTGAATTATTACCGCTGATTATAGAGTTCGTATACTTAAAATTCAATGTCTATGATACGGTGTATAAGGAATTGGTTCTTTACGGGAAAGTGGAAATATAATTGTCAGAGTTTAAATTTTTGATCAAATAACACCTGAAATAAGCTTCGGCAGCCTGAATTGTGTGATAGACTGATAATTAAAGTGGTTATTATATTTTGATTGGTAAAGGTATTATTGTATTACGTGACTTCATGCTGATTTAATATTTAAACACGTGGTCTTTGTGATAACATTTTTCATTACTTTCTATTTGTTTTTACAGTTTCTTCAAACTTTAGGTCTAAACCAAATGCTGATGACATATTCATCATCGTACACGTACTAAAATTTAAGTCCTAAAGTTCAACGTCCATTTCAAAAGCTCAAGATCAAGTTTTTTATTCTTTGTAGATAGATGATACTTGTAGGTACACGAATCGGTTGGAAGAACTAGCTCAAACTTTAGTTATAAGATTTTTCCCAATCATTCCTAAGAACACCAAACGTAATATACTGAAAGTTTTGATCAATTTTTGAGTGAATTTTATCAGTTTGTCGGCACACAAATTGAAGAATTCACGTCTTGTTCAGCGCAAATAAATTCGATTTATATATCAAGCATTTCTAAATTCCACCTTCACGTTTTTGCAATACGACTCATAATCGTAATGCGGAAATAAGAGGGCTGTGCCATGTTATCGTAGAAGATCTATACCCATTCCCTAACGTCGCCAAGGTCTTTGCTCTTGACTTAATGTGACTTTTATTGCATTCCACTTCGAGCTTCTTTGTGTGGTCCCCTTACAGACGTTTCAGCTCTTTCAAAGGCTCACGTTTACAGGATTACGACACTTTAATACTTTCTGTGTTACCATGATGTGTGATAATGGGTAAATAATGAACTTCGATATAATTCTTGAGCAAAGATAACAGTTTACTTTCTGGTAACGTTAATTTTACTAGTTTTTTCCAGTCAGTCATTCATTTAAAGGAACGACAGAACTTTGCCATGGATCATTATAAAAATAATTTGAAAATAGAACCAATTATTTCCAGCCAGCTTCACTCACCTCATGCGGTTGTCAATTGTTTCATTATACGTGCAAAACAAACAAGTCCCCTTCTCCGCCATATGCTGTGACAAGCACACAAGCATAATGGGGCAAACGGGCGGGAAATGACCGGCCATTTATCATACAACCGCGGCACCGCGCTTTTTCATTTTCACCATGTTTTTAAAAAAATACACTCCCTTACACCCCTGGCGATAAAGCCGTTGCATATCGACAAACATGAAAATGCATTTAAGGGGAGGTTGTGGTCTCCGTAATGATGAGCGAGTAATATTCCTCTTCCGGCCTACATTAGGTAATGAACCGTAATTGGTTTATTAAGGCGCTGAACGTTCTTAGTGTGAAATGCATTACACGCCGGGTCTAGTCACTTCCGGTGCATTTGCGAGCTATCGAAACAAATGAGAGATGTCAATTATTATAATGGATTTGTTATTTTTAAAGTATTGGGCGAAAGTATTTGATGCAATTTAGAAGTAATCTGGTGATCTACTAGATATAAGTCGGGGACTAGCTACGAGTATATTCTTTATAGACGAAGTTACGCATCAAATTTATCTATGAAATTTCACTACCAGAGCGTTATTCGTTTTAAAACCGAAGGGGGTAAAAACATATTTACCACAGAATTAAAATCTACGACCTTCAAGATCGAGTTACTATTCGGCCAACACTCTCCAATTCATTTCGTAGAAAAACAAACCATTGAAGCTTCCCCTTGTAAGTGGGAGCTTTGGAACGCGAGCGCGAATTAATTTTCGCCACAATTACGCGCTCGCGTTTCTAATTGAGACATCAAAGACTTCGGCGTCTGACTGTCGCCGGTCGGGGGTCGGTTTGATCATTTTGTTAAAAACCTTTGCAATTTATATATATTATTCGCTAACGATATCAAACAACTCATTTAGGGTTCCGTAACTAAAGGAAAAAACGGGACTCTGCTGTCTGTCTGTGTGCCTGTTTGTCTGTCTGTCTTTCACCAGGTCTGTATCTCATGCATGAACTATGATAGCTAGGCAGTTAACATTTTCGGATGAATTACCTATGTTGTCGCTAGGACAACAAACACAAAAAAATGACTTTGAGCTTACTGTTTTTTTAATGTTGTTTGTTATGCACTAGCACAGATAAAATAATATTATTTTATCTGTGGCACTAGGTATATCTTTGGAAAAACCATTACCATAATCAAAGTCAAAGTCAAAATATTTTATCCAATAAAATCTTATAGAAGACCACTTTGACATGTCACGTTCTTAAAACTAGGGGATTCTATTGTCTGTTCCAACGCGAATCATATTCTGATAATCTTATAGAGCTATGTAGAGTAGTAGGAACACGATCGACTAAACTATTGTGTGCGTGTCGTCGTCGCTAACCAACAATAATCTACAAACAAACTATGGCAACATTGTGGGCCACATTCAGGCAATCATTTTATGTCAGAAAACATCGAGCCATTTGGTTAGATTATCCTTAGTTTTCACGCGTCATTTATAAAGTTAATATTAAATCTATCAAGTAAGTTCTTTAATTAACTTACCTCCACAGAAGTTTATATTCTCATTAGGTCTGAGTTCCTAATTTATTTGGATAGTAGATATCAGAAAACAGAACTGGAAAGCTACCTACATTTATCTTGTAAATGACAAAACGCCTCCAAGCTATTCCTAATACTATCTAAAGTTTCAAATACAAGGAGATACCTGTTTGTCATCATTCATGTATATTTAGTCGTATTGTCCATTAAAGTTGCCAGCGGCGACTTCGTAGCGGGCAACCGCAATATGGGGTCACCCGATAATGCCTGCGTAATTACCCACCATTACTGACCACAGGGCTGTCCGAGTAGAGACTGCTCCGAAAGACCGGAAAAAGACGGATTGACAACCTCAGAGCTTTAAATAGTATTTTAAATAGTATTCTCAGAGCTTGAGTTTCAAATACGGGCTTGACGTATCCAAATCATAACACTAAATCGTCGAATTCAGATTTTAGGATTTGACGTAATTACCCTGCTATTACCGAGCGTAGGGTAGCACGAAATTTCAAGAAGACGGACAAGGAAATAATATTGTTAGTGCTATAGTTGAAAAATAAGGTTGACATTCAAATCATAACATAATCGTACAGTGCTGTGTAGTCCTAAATTGGTACTTATCTCAAATTGCACACTCCATTAATTGAAGTTTACAGCGTAGTGTGATAACATGACAACATAGATACCAATTTAGTTTTAAGTTAAATGAAATGTTTAAACGATCTTAAATCAAATATCAAACATTTTAATATACTGAAGTTCATAAAAGCATTTATTTTTCCGGCTAAAGGCTCATGTTTTGCCAATCATCATCCCTAACTAGTTTCACAAACACCGCACTTCTTGTTACCCGATCAAATGTCTTGGACGTGACTCCACCGCTATCAATACGAGACGCATTATCTAGATTCAATATAAATTATTCACAAGCGCGACCACAAGGCGCCTGCATCTAACCTCAAGGGCTGAATAAGCGCTGGATATTCATAATGACTGCATAATAAAGATATGACTAGCACATGATTTAAATTGGACTTCATTGTGATACAGAACTGCATTCTGTGAGGAAAACTTGAGCAGTTAGCTTCTACGACCATCGTTTTCATGAGTGATCAGTACTAGTAGTAGGTATCCGAAGGCGTGATAGACATTCTCTTCTCTCAGCTCTTGAGGCACTTAACAACCTTTGAATATGAGTGCAGTGGACTGAAAACAAATAAAAAGACATTGCTAAATGTTTCAAAGCATGGTGTTTTCACAGATTTTAAATCATTTAAGATCTTAAAGTTCCTTTCATATTCCGAAAGAATCGCCATCACATCGATAATGATGCATCGATTACGCCGACTTAAAGGTGTCGGGCCTGAATTAATGGCTTCGCACAAAGCCACATCAATAACAGTGCGTGTATGTGGGTCTGGGTAACAATGTGGGTGGACCTAGAACCAGGAGTAACCGGACACTAAGTGCAATTTCTCTCTAGCGCAATAAAAGAAGCTAAATGACCGCAAGTGGCATAAACAGTTGTTAAGCACTTCCGTGTTTTAAAAGGCTGGTTTGGTCGACGTTGTCGTTAATATAAACAGAAAGTCCTATAGATAGCCCATAAACTACTTCAGCAGAGTTGGCTACTAGCTACTGCTACGAGCCAGTATAACATTACTTGTATTAAATTATTCAGTATAGGTACACACTTTCTTGACATTAAAATGCTGTATACCTAAATGGTAAGTACTTACTTATATTCATCTCAACGCAGTGAAAGCTCCATGAAAACAAACGTAAAGGTATTGAGCAGTCGAACAAATAACAACTTCATACTGTATGAAGTTGTTATTTGTTCGACTGCTGTGAAATTAGCATGGGTGTATGAATCATACACCCATGCTAATTTCACATCCAGAGGCTTGATAGTTCTCGGTACAAAGCCTGTTATAAAGTTCACTTTGTAGAAAAGCAAAAGCCGTTACAAGCAACTTACACAGCGTAGGACATGATTGTAAAATGTAACAGCCTCAAGCAAGAAAAGTGCGAGTAAACAGGATAAACAAAGGCTTGATCGGCCGCAGGTCTACGGGAACAATCGGTGCCTTACAATTTGCGTAGTGGCAGTTCCTCCGGCAATTTGTGTCCGTCGCCGTCACTTGCCGTTACTCGGTAAACGCTACTGGACTACTCTGTGGTTCCCAGTTAAACGCACAGTCGTCCACCCGAGTGAGATACATGCTAATTACGGGTAATTTTCAAAACCGATCGAGCTTTCGCACAGCTTGTGGCTTCCGTTAGCTCACGTGGTTCCTTTCGTCACAAAGCTTCGCAATATATGAAATATTGTTAAGAAGCTTCCACGAGCTACCATTTAATAAAGGTATCATGGAAGTACCGAGCTTCGAGCTGATGACTGGTTGCGCAAGAAGGCCGCAGTTAGATCGAATTATCGGGCGATCGATGGCGTCTAGATTGCATCTCAATAATCCGCCCGAGATATCGGAGATTGCGGAGCACGCTACTACGCGTCTTCCGGGAGTAGCTCTAAAGGCTGGCGTCCATTAGGGACGGATCGGGCCGGGCCGCATCGCAACGGGCCGCAGTTCTGCGATGCTCACTGCGTCCATCTGTACGGGGCGCGGCGGACCGCCTAAGCGGATTTGACCTTCAGACGTGTTTTCGTGCTTGGACGGCACGTGCGCTCACATCCGTCACATCCGTCTGCCTGCGTCGACTAGGCGGAACGGGGCGGGTCGCAGCGCACCGCCGACAGAAATCCGCCTGCGAAGCGATGCGCCAATGCGTTGCGGCCCGCCGCGCTCCGGCCCGTCGCTAATAAACGATATTTCATACAAAACATAGGCAGGCGTATTTTTGCGTTGCGATGCGGCCCGGCCCGATCCGCCTAGTGGACGCTAGCCATAATGAAATGCTGAAAGGTTTATCATCTTCAATCACGAAACAAAACTTTAGTTAAGTACGGTTTCTTTGAAAGCGGTGACCTTCATACTACGACCATGACAAAATATATCGTGGTTAAAGTCAAGTTAGGAATTTATCAGTAGAGGAAGGAGTTTATAAGTATCAATCTATGTAGTAACCATCGATTTGTTTGGAAGAAAAACGTCTCCACTAATAGAATTTTTACATTGTTCCTGAATCTTATAAGAGTAGACGTTTCATCATAAAAATTGAAAATGTGTTTTCAATGTAAATGAGAACACGTAATGGAGGCTATGGAGGTTGTGTTGTCTATCTGTGGTTGTCTAAAACAGCTTTTATATCCTTTTTATTACGGCCAGCGTTTCTTAAGCACCTGATGTTGCACTTCAAGTTTTATTTAAATGTCACGGGTGACGGATTAACACGCGCTAATAATGGCATCTTAAGAAGGTATGCACCGCTCTGTTGGCGAAGCGGCATCGACTGCACCGGTGACCGTCGGGACGTGGTAATTGATGACGTCGCGGGCAACCGGTGTCCGCCCATTTTCCGTCAATTTTCGTCACTTGAGTGATGGTGGAGCGTCCCGCCCCTCACCCCCCTCCTCCCCTTCCCCGGAGACACCCGCGACGGCACGCGCCGCGCTAAATTTAAATAGGATCATCTTGTAGCAGGCGGCCACGGAATGTGAGCGGCATGATACGTTAATCATACATTTGTGACAGTTACACTCCAAGATTTCGACGGCTACAAAAAAATTGGTAGTTGAGTGTGCGATTCATCTTGTTGTAGTCCAATTTTAAATGGCTATCATCTTTTTACTTCATGTTTTTATTTTCAGATTTAGCTTAAATCATCAAGGGATTAACCACACAAACGAATATCTTGCATTAGTAATGTAGGTTTTGTATTAAATCTCTCGTAAAAGTAAGAAAGAGACATAGCGGTGCCCCACAAAATAAAGACATTGGCTGCTTTTATATCATAACAAATTTAACACCAATAGGTAATATTTAATAACACCACTAAATAATGAACACACTAAATGAGCTGAATGGACCAAAGGGAAGACATCACAAAAACATTACATGCAACGCGGGAGTTAAGCTACCCACACCATTTCCACTGGAATAAGAATTATCACCTTCCACCCCAGCAAAGTCAGCATAGCCATAGACAAAGAACTACCTAATCCTAACAATAGCCCAGGGGATATAAATAAGGGACCACTTAATGAACACATAAACTGAAGAGAGGTAGCGATCCGAGAGACAGGCCGTTGTCATGGCAACCCCACAGACGGACTGTTTGGGGTTGCACTTACTTAAGAGTACTTAGCTCGGTATCTATTGTGGTTGAGAGCATGAGAGCATATCACTGCTTTGACCTTTGCTTTGCTTTTTGTTCATTGTGAAATTTATAGAAGTTCCTAAACATTCTTCGTACAAAAACAAAATAAGAAACGTAAATTGATGTTTTATATAGAACTCATATTGAAGTTCTTTCAAAACAGTGTTAGACTAGCGACTGACTCACAAGAGCAATCATCATTTACTTCAGTTTTCAAAGTCTTCTGAAAGATTAGCAAAGGCATAAGTCTGACCAAAGCTATTCTAAAGAAACAAGTGCTAACCAACTACTAAACTATAAATATCTTGTCGAATCTAGAAATCTCAGAACATACTTATATTCCTTTAGAACAATAGTAACACGTGCTTGCATGATGCAACTCATCAGCCGAGCTCGTTACCTCTTATTGATTGTTCCCAGCCAAGCACAATAGCTTTTTTTAGAAGTTTATTTATTGATAACCTGGCCACTATCTTAACTTCTTTGTACGGAACTTATACCTACTTACATTTTTGGTATCTTCTGTAGAGAAAAATATCTTGTAGAAATCTTGAATTTCAAGTACCTAATTTTTGTACTTAGTATTTTATGAATACCTATATTGTAAGGCATGTGATGAGAATAGCTGACTGTATTAATACAAAGCGTTCCGAGCTACGGCCTCCTAACTTCGTGTCGTTAAACCTAAGTTTATCAATTTATGGCTATGATGCCTGTCAATCTCTTTCAAATCTGATCTTCAAAAAAGAATGCACAGCAAATCATGAACCAGATCAATGTTGAAATGTACTATCGAGCGGTTGCGTTAAGTAATTGGTCGATTTCGTAAAATTGCGGCCAGCTAGCAATTATTATGAGCCAACAATTGCACGTTGTCAATGAATAATTAAACGTATCATAGTCTTTGCTTAAGTTCATTACACTATCTGTAATCGGGTATGAAGTGGACGTTTACTGTCGCGTGCAGATTGTGATTTATGATGCCGAGATTCTTGTGAGTATCTGTCATGCGTCAGAATACTTTGTTTACGGATACAACACAAAACGATCCAACATTATTTGTAAACCATTGTAACACAAAGATTTAAAGAGTGTTTCTTGTTACCTACTATTAAGTTCAATAAAGGAAATGGAAACTGACTTAGCTACCAGCCACATGAACTCTAGCATGCTAAGCAGCCATTTGAATTACAAGGTTAGTCTCTACTTAGAGCTGGCTCGGATTTTGTTTTTATTGCTTTTGACTGCAATGCCCGATCTATATAACCAGATAAAATCCTCAGCCAATACACAACAATACAACCAACTGTGTTTGAGTGTATAGATAGTGTTGTGCAAAGACAGTGATATCACCACATACCGGTAGATATGCGGTACCGGGTTGACGCTGGCGGTAAATCGCGCGAGGGCGGGGCTAATCGATACAGCCGCGATAGCTGTGATTTACCCACCAAATAATAAACGAACGCATCCAATCGAACGCGGTTATCGATAATTAATTTTGTTACTCCCCTCCCTATGTTAATTAACTCCGTGAGAACGATACGAAAGCTAGAAATGATTAAGCGCTGTGATGTTTTACTATGTAAGTATATCGTATTTTTGTACGGGTAAAATGCTTAATATATTTAAAATGTGGATGTGGAGATCATTTTTGTTATGTTCGGTAGAGCAACTAGAACTCCTAAACACTTTACTGGAGGGGTTCATAGTGAAAGCAATAGAGCGTAGGTTGACCAATCAGAACGGCCAACGCCATTCTCATAATAGTAAAAACTTCAGCTAAAGTGCTGACAAACAAAAACCGAGGAAAGTTCTAGTTCAAACAAAAAGCTGAAGCTAAAAGTGCCAGCAAGGAGTTCGACAAGCTGCGCGGAGCGGCGTCACGCTGCCTACACACGACGGAAACGCTCCGCTCATGTATTATTCATACCGAAGGCAAATACAAATAAATAGGCACGGAATAAATACAAACGGGCTGAATGGAGCCACGGCGGTGGGCGGGGCCGTGCGACATAAATATCGGCCGCGCTGTCATAAGAGCGAGCCGGCCGCGCTTATTTTGGACTCGTGACGCCTTCACAGGACTTCTCTAAGCAATTGTAATAAAATCATTAGTCCGCAAGCTGTCATGAATGTCTATAGAACTTATACTTTATTTTAAACTAAAATTATTGTTAGTTTCAATATTCATGTGTGTGTTTTCTTACTTTTGGCTGATGTGGTTTTTGGGATTGTGATGGTAAAAGTATAAACCTATAACCTACCTAATGATGATGTCAAATATAAAAAAATAGATAAGCTACTTAGTTAAACTGACCGCAATGGAAAGCAGTGCCTCGTTTGTAACGACAATTAGAAGATCAAGATAATATTGTGGTGTCAATAAAATCCTATTTGAGATTTTTCTTGAAAGAAAATAATATCCTAAGATAAGTGTCAATTAATTGTAATGTATCGATGTTTTTCTTCCAGAAACTTTACATATCTAACTAGTTGACCGCACAAAAATGCAGCAACACAAATGTCGCGTGACGAGCACTACGCAATCCTTGCATGAAAGTTCAAAGAATTCTAGGAAAAAAACATCGTGCGGCCATCCTGACATTTAATCAGAATACTGACGGCTGTTCGTTCTTAAGTATACGGCGACGTATTTTGCTGTCTGTAATATGGAATGAATAAAATATTGACACATGAATGTGAGATATAGAATTTAAAAAAGCTTTAAAAATCTGTATCTCGCAAAATATAACTTAAAAAACTTAAGCTTAACCTAAAACGATTTCAATTTAAAGTAAGTAAGGTTCTTTGTGCTACTGGCTGAGAATCCGTGAAGGTCGAAATAAGATGTTTAAATCTAGACTATAAACAGGCCCCAGTTTAGCTTTGTCATTGTTGCCTGTGATCGCTATTTGTCGGTGGTTGGTTTTTAGCAAGATAAAAGTGCAGTTATTACGCATTGAATATTTACCTTGGCCGCGTGCGTGCGACGCAACGTGCGCGCTCGCTGCCTACTCTCGACAAAATTACGTGCAATTTCATGCTCAAGGGCCACATTATACTATCGCAAAGTAATTTACAAGCAATTATTTCATCGAAAATTTAATCGTTGTGACAATATTCTCGATAACGACTACACTCTGTACACGTTGGAATGCATATTTTTAGACAGCCGTTGAACCAGTTTGACATTACCGTCGAAATAAACAGCATTAGAATCTTAGAATATTATAATAGATAAATATTATAATTTGTAAGGAAAAAAATTGACAGCATGATTTCGACGATGTTTTGCTTTTGCTAATGGAACATAATTGGCAGGTAATTTGCGGAATATACGCTTTTAATTGAAACCCCGAGTACATTTTGCTCGAGAAAAGCCGCGTCGCCCTCTTGTCCGCTGCTCGTAAATTGCGCGAATCGCCATAAATTGCACAAAATCGCCAATTACAAGGATAATGTCGGGAGCGAGCGATATGCACGGGCGCAAAACAACCGCTTTATGACGTGCCAAAGTCAACTCAATCTTCTAACTCCTTAGGATCGGATAGAACCAAGTATGCAATAATTGAGGTCTTGATGTAAAAACGAAATTAATCTTTCGAGGTTGAGTCACGTGTCACGTAATTGCGGCTGTGATAGCTGAAATTATTTCGCGGTACACCTCTCTTGTAATATAAGCCACAATTTTTTTTGAGTATGCTTTATTAAAATTATTGAGATTTATAATTGAAAAGATCTGGGTTGACCCTTGTTAATTATATATTGATTAAATATACCTTTTGGGAACATAAATTTTTTATGCCGCATGGTTGCTTGTGTGTATATGAAAAAGTTGGTAAAGCGTTGACCTCATAATGTAACTACCTATGTGAAGTTCTTTATCAAAGCGTTTATTAAATGTAATCAAATAAAGGGCCCTGTTAGCTAATTGGAACTTTGTCTTTCAACCAAAAGGTCAAATGACTCCTAGCCGAAGTTTTGTGAGGGTAAGAATGGTAATTTTTTGTATGAGCGCTAATATTTGCGCCAATATTTGAGAATGATCTGATTAATCTCAGCTTGGAAACAGTATTAAATAATCTCAAACTATATTTTATCTTAAAACCAGTTTTGTTGGTTTTATATTGTGATATAAAATAAATAAATAAAATGTAAAACATGCAGGTAGGTTTATGACAAGTAAGACCGGTAACTCGAGTGAATGACCTATTCGACCCCTCTGTCTTAATCCTTCCCACTAAACACATAATGACGGCAATTTACTTTTAAAACTTTTAACACGAAAATCTCATCAAGTCTGAAATAATATTGTCCTTTAGAACACGAAGTCCTTTGCAGGATCGGCCGAATAAAAGGCGGTGTTATTATGTTGGTAAAACAAAATTCCACATAATGGCCTCATTATGTGGCGAAAATTGCTCGAGAGCTTTTTTGTGTGGTAATATAAATGTATTTGTAATAGCTTTTAGAAATATTGCGAAGAAGCAGGTCAGGAATCGGGTCGGCGTCTGATTACCGAAACTTAATTTATTTTCATATAAAAAAAATATAAGATTGTCCGGCGCGGCGTGGGAAACGACCCTGTCGCCGCCGGCCTCTATTACGTCATTATTTTCTATATTAGAATTTATATTAAATGGAAGATTAATAGAGAATCGATACGGTTAATAATGCGGTCGTGTACCCGCGCGAGTTATCGATTTATGTACGTACCTGATAACCGAAATTTATATCAATTTTAAAGTAATGAAATTCGATGTTGACCTGACCCAATTGGTTTAGCCAGTGCAAGGGTAACGGTACATAACTGCGTGAATAAATGATTTAAACTGGTCGTTCCGTCAATATTGGCAAAGGTGATCGTGTCTTTAATTTGTCAGTTACCGCATTACCATAATTTTCCAATTTTGTTTAACATGGAGAAATAAGAACATCGAACATATTTATTCTACTTGTAGTACAGGTTTATGTGCAAGAATGCGCAGAATATCCGCACTACTTAAGTAGAGCAAGTAAAATATCGTTCTCTACTTTAAAGAGCATTATACTGACTGCCGACCGAGCTATAAACCAATTCAGCTTAACAAATATCCCATCCAATCAATGAATATTAAGTTCGTAACCGTCAATGGTACTAATAAAGTTTGTGAATGTTAATGAATCGCTTTCGGTTTGTGAGATGTGTCATAAAACGAGCCACTGGGCCGGGTGTCACGCTCCGGGAGGCCGAGGGGAGGCCTAATTGATTTGTGCCCCAGGCCACAATCAAAACAGATCGTATTTTATAAGACGTATCGTCAAGGGTGAGGGTGGAGTAGAAATCTGATTTTGGCGAAGCAAGAAGTGCCGGTTCGATTCTTAGAAGTTATACACACAAAGTATTTTGGATCGTTTGTGGTTTTCAGATCTATTTAATAAAATGAGTACTTTTAAAACTAATAGCCGAGAGTGATTGATAATGTACGTATGTATATTAATTACTCTATTGTAATATCGACATGCATCTCACCACTCTCTTGGAAATCTTCAAATACTTAATCTTGATTCTTCTTGACTTCAAATGATCTTAAGACCGCGGGCTTAGTATTTTAGTTTTCAATCGTATTCATGTTAGTTTAGGTATCTAATTTTTGTCAGTCGTTGATTGTTGTTAAACGCACGCTGCTGAGTAACAAAAAAACATTAAAATAAAACTGCAGTAAAGCTACATAGCATTCCAAACTCTAATGTGTTCAGTGATCAAACACAAGAAAATCAAATGATCATTTGATAAATAGTCCTAGCGGGGAGCTTCGCGCGTAATGCGGTCAACTCACCCTCTGGGAAATGTTTGGGGAAGTACTTCATTTGCATTAGTTGCTCTTGATTATTGCACAGTTGATGCAGGACATTATGTCAGCAACTGTGCAGCTAAATGTTTATTGCAACGATAGTGGGTAGCCAATTATGATCGCATACTGATTGGCACGGTTGTAAGTTTTTAAACTACGCCTACAAAAAGCGACTGAAAGCGGCCTACATAATAAGGAACGGTATGGTGTAAATTTGCTTGAGTTTGAGTAGTTTTCTAAGCATAGATGCAGGTTCTCATTAAAACATTCAGTTTTAATGATGGTCCAAATCCGAGCACCCACCAGACTCGAAAGCTCTTTTGAGTTCGAGTAGGTATGTATGTCACTAAAAACAGTAAGCTTGTATGAGGTAATGGTCAATTACAGTAAGAGTTTTAGGACGCTTAAAGGCATCTGGCATTGCTTAGCTTCTAAACGTGTTTGTAACATGTTAGTAAATTGTAGTTACCAGTAAAATTATTCGTCCTCACCATTTGAATCGTTTTATTGTGTGTGTCTTTGTGTCATTATTTTTATACCAATGTGAATTCGTAAGGACAAAATTAGAACATTGGGGGTTACCAAGCGTTTACGGTCGCGACTGTATAATCCTGAACTTCCCAATACAAAATGGTACAGCTTGCGTAGCCAAATGCGACATCATTTATCACTCGCGTGATTCGTGCGACCGGCAACTGCCGATCAAGTGATAAATCACTTGGGGGCTGCATTACTGCTTGAAAAATTGCCGATTGAAATAATGTGGCCTTGTCTACGACTTTACTCAAATGTATTGATAGATTCTGACGATATATTATTGAAGAGCTCGTGGCGAGGCTTGCGTCATTCTGAATCGATGTTTAGGTATGTTCTGAACGGTCAACTTGGATGGATGACCGTTAATGATATTAAGTGATCGCCTTCAAGTTTCGGAGCACGACGTTAAAGAAGGCCTTCAAGCGGCATATCAATAGTAACATTACCTATACATACATACATAGTTTCTAGTCTCACTCAGTTTTGAACAACTAGTAACAAGCTGCAAATGATTTACTATTAAGAGTTATAGTATAGATACTTTACTTACATTTCATGAACAATAAAAATGTAAATAAAATAATATTGTAAGTACCTACTATTTAGTTACCCAGAACATAATGGGCGTTTTTCCATTAGCCGGCACGGCACCGGCACCGGCACCGGCGCCGGTGCCGGTGCCGTGCCGGGGAAGCAAAAATGTATGAAAATGTATGGCTCGCTTTTTCACTTACCGGCACCGGCGCCGGCACGGCATTGAGTACTGCCGGCGCCGTCGCCGTCGCCGGGGTAGCAAGCTTCCCACCCGGTGCCGGCCGGCAAATTTGCATGTGTTGCATATTTATATGAATTGTAGCCGTGTGAGTGTGTAAGTCCGTGTCAGTACTGTACCACTCACCGGCACCGGCACCGGCATCGACACCGGCGCAGTGGAAAAACGAAACCCCGGCGCCGGTGCCGTGCCGGTGCCGTGCCGGTGCCGTGCCGGCTAATGGAAAAACGCCCAATGACTGTAAATCAGTTTTAAATGTTTGTTTTCGAATAAAACATTTAACTAAGAATAATTTATTAATGGTTATGGCCTATAAAGTTTATTAGTTTCTACTTGGATAATTGATTAGCCAAGACATACAACAACTTCAAGGATACTTCATAGCCGTACTGGCCAAGTGGATTCATTAGTAGGTAGGTACTTTGACTTTTGATGGACTTTTCGTGTCGAAAAAATTAAATGACCTACCATTATCACGAGCTGTAAACATTGAAGGACAGCATCTAATATTTCTAATAGCGTCGAAAAGCTTGCAATCTGTCACGTATGGAAAGTTAACTTCAGCAAAATGTGGGGCATGTACCAAATTTGAATTTGGACATTGCTCTGCCTACCACATCAGACGTCTTCAAAATAATCTAAAGATTACATAACGTTCTGAAAGAAATATCGATCACTCCCTGGGAAAGTCGTGATTACTCGTATATTTCATTTTCATTTCAATGGTCTAGAAATAGACACTATTTCAAACTAAAAAAGTGGAATAGGAAGTCGGGTTATTAAATTCAACAAAAAATACATAATGGGCTCAAAATGCCTTCACATCCAGGCTTCAGAGAACCTGTTTCTGACATGTTCGAAATGCATATGAAAATAAAGCTAAACATGGTATATGGAACACGTGTGGTAAGGAATGCCCTTCGCCCACGCACGCATTGTATGCAAATCGCGGGTCGCAGGTTATTCGTGCTTGCGCAGGACTGTGCTTACGGCAAGCCCTTATTGGTCCAATTTTTGACTCAGTAAAAAAATGCGATGAATCTTTATTGTGATTTATTTTATAAGTAAATGTATAATGTGATTAAATGTCTCTAAAACCTCGTATTTTACAAATTAAAATCAAATCATCAGACGCGGGTAAAATATAAGATCAATTTTAAAATGTGTCTACTGCGTCTTGGGAACACATTCGTGGTGATATTTCATTAGACATTTAAGTATGTATTTAGTTATGACGGTCCTTATTTCGGATAATAATAGGTACTTCTCAGGAGGGTCAACAATTTATCTAACGCTAGTTCTGCTTCTATTACAGAAGGAAGACGCCAGGAAGTCCTCAGCTCTCAGCTGAAACAATCCTGGACGTATAAAAATCGTTGTTATTTATATGAAACAGACTCTCTAACAGATAAATGAAGCCGTTCAACAAGCATAGCATGAATTTAACCAAAGTAATTGCTAAATAGAGAAAATCTCTATATTCAATCGAATATTACAACGCCTCGGGTTACAGTTCATACTCGCTGCCACAGCTTCAGTAATAGTTAGTTGTGTAAAGAGCATGAATGGTCCTACATTCTGCAAGTCATGACGGGAATCCCATTGTGTCGTGAAATCACGAGAACACGACAACGACACGCCACACTCTGTCACGGCATGACTCTAATTGTGAATGAATGGGGGTCAGAGATCGACTTGCTTTAATATCGACACCGATAGATATGAATATCATTACAAGATGAAATTGATTTGGAGATCCACAGTGGTTATTCACTATGCTCTGACCGAGCAAATGCCGCGTTCTATCGCATTAAGTTTTCTTGGGTCATAGCGAATAAACACCCTGATTTTTTTTTAAATTGGTTGACTGCTTGTCTTATTGAGTGAAAAGGCTCTCACATTCTGTTGTTTCAATAATGTAGGTAGGTATAATTTGTTTCGAAATCAAGTATTTTTACTAGATTGGAATTCTAGAAATTTACCATTACCAAATTAGAACTATTCAGAATATACAGATTCATCTAACAGTCATCAATAAGAAAGCAAAAGTACGAAATAACTAGAAAGTACGTTTTATTATGATTATAGAAAAAATGTATTCATGACCTTGACTCACGAAGACAGTTACTATAATAATGAAGTGTACAATTATCAAATTCATGGATATCATCAGTTGATCAGCTGGTTTCGAAATCCAAATTGTATAAATAGGAAACTCAATTACAAGACAGTGAGTGCTGCGATTCGAACCAAGATAGAGCCCACATGTAATTAACTAACGTTTTTTCTGAGACCCTTTCTACTTATACTTTATTTAGCTTTTATGCATATTATCGGGCACTTTAGGGGGTATTTGATCGTAATTTTAAAGAGTGAAAGCATTAAAAAATATTCTAAAGCTATAAATAAAACAAAGTTATGAAGATACGGTACATCAAGATGGTACATGAATAATTTTAACCGTATTTTCATTTAAATAGCCTCACATTCATCAGCCCGGGATATTGATGAGCTCTTCGTGGTAAATACTTTCATCATCGATATTCCAAGTGATCAGATTAAAATGACAAAACATAAAGAAACGAAGCCGGTGAGCTAATCCTCAGATAGAACAATATACCCGCGGACGGTCGGGACGCGTCCAGAAATTTACTGTCCGTAATTACAGGGTTGGCTCACTTAATTGCAGCCCAGCCGTACGTTGCTCGCTTTTTTTGACTAAATAAAAATTGACTAATATTCATAATAAATAATGAACTCTCCGTTCTCAGACGAAGGATTACGGCGTATAGATTGTAGATTAATTTTGGGTTAATCGAATGATCAGCTGGCGAGAGCTCCGACCGCAAATAAAATGACGCTTGTGTTTACTGATAAAAAACGTACCTCTAAATGTTTTGTTTGGACATCTAATAGAACATTATTGTAATTTACTTTATCAATGTTTCATAATAAAATATCTAATTGTAAAGAAAAAATGGCAGATTTAATTATTTTTCGAATAGCAAAACTCAGATAAAGGTAATTTGTTATTTTAAAATAAACGTAATCTTTTCGTTTCTCAATTTGAGGCTGATTGAAACAACGCAGCTGTTTTTTCACTCACAGCATCACGCACGGCTCATTTGTTATCAAAATGCAGTTTACGCTACCCGATGGTCAGATTGCATGAATTCATTTTGGTAAAATATATCATAATTTTGGAACCGGGGCAAAAACTGGCTAACCTCGTTGCATGTTGTTGCTCCAGGCTCTCCTTATAATTGCAGGGTCTCGCCCAAAAGCCTTCAATTATAAAATAATAGCAGATGTGGATCATAGTAATAACAATTATTATCACGCTCACCGCTATCATTATTGTTGAAATATGGCCGATGCGTTGAGTATGCAAACTTAGGAATTTGCTTTGCTTGTAACCGGACCCCGGTGGTCATTCTAACGTTTCAGATCTCGTAAATAGATAACCTATGTTTGGCTCATTTTTATTGCTTTTTTCACGCAAAATTTTATTTATAAATATGACTCAAGCGACCTGTAGTTTCCTTGTTCCTTGAACTCTTGAACAGTAGGTACCTACCACTTTTTGTACATCTTTATTTTTTGTACCAAACGATGTGTTGAAGAGCATATCCGACTAACAGATTGAGTTCGCAAAACCCGTAATTGTATATAATTAATTGTAATTAATTTCCCAAAATGAGTGGCAAAATAGCACCTCAAAGATTATCTTTAGATTCTCGTAGTAGTAGATAAACATTCTGCGTGCCGTGGATAATTACACGTTAGTGCCGCGGTATGTTTGACCGTCTTGGCCAGTGTTATTTCACTGCTATAGGTTACAAAACTCTATTCTAGTCAAGTTAAATTGAATGAGCTTAGCAAGCTTTTAAATAGAATTCTGTCAAATTTGTAGTAACTTAGTGTATAATGAATTGTGAGATCTTGATCCTTATTTTATCCAGAAAGTGGCCTACGATTTTCACAAAATCAATGAAAAACTTGTTGTGAAAAGGCTGCTGTGTCAAAATATTGTGACTTTGCGTTTTGTGAATCTTGTGAACCTTTCGTTAGTTTCTAGTTCAAGTACAATACCTAATTGAAAATTAAATGATTATTGGCAGAGAATAGTCTTATAATACGAACATGTAATGTAGTGATTATTCAAATTCTGTTACAAGTGGTCGGCCCCGCCTCTTTGCAATCGCAATCTTAATAAAGACTTCCTAGGTTCACAATCGTATTTTATTTTTATGAAATGCTTGTACCGGGCGCATGTAGCTTTAATTAAAGATAGAGTTTAATTAAAGTTAATCGTAGAACAGATGGATCGTCGGATGAGATTCGTGTCTGCGTAGCGGCTTGCTTGAACCTGTTTTTGATACCCTGTTCCAAAGCGTAATGTGTACACCTCACGCCATTTATATTAAACACTTGTAATTTTTCTCATAGTTAAAAAGTCAATCGTGTTATTGCAATCATTTTGGTAATTTAATTTCAGACATTTGGATTTTACAAGCTTTATTAACACTTCTAATAAATTAATGGTAATTAACAATATAGATTTAAATTTGACAGCGTACTGACCTAAGGCATACGTGCGTCGCGAGCCATCAATCAGAAATTAAACATATATTTGCGTAAATAGCAAAGCGTCAAATCGAAATTTAGTAAGACAAATAACATACATAGTTACTATGTTGTCACAAATTGCAAATATTTCCTCCTCGTATCGTTCGTCGAGCCCACGCTTTGTCAAATATGTCAAGATACTTGTAGTTCTCAGTCTCTTAGCACCTTCCTTGTGACGGTAAATAATGTAAACCAATCTAAACTTAGCTTGTTTTTGCAATAACTCGGACGTCGTGCACTAAGATCGGTATAGATGCCCTATCTAAGGCATTACATCGGCAGCTAGTCGATTAATCATCCTTGCTCTACCGGATAATTCGGCAGTGATTCACTCAAAAACAACATTGTTATTACGGGATAAATCTCTATCTAGAAAAGCTAAGAAGGCCTAAGCGCGCCTCTGATTTATTACTCCAGCCATCGCCGAGTAGCGTTTGATTTGTGATACTCAACATCGTTTCCATCTTTAGTTGAATTTTAATTAATGGCTTTAAAATTATACCTTTAAGTGTGTAATCATACATTGTAAGCATTGATTATTGCTTTTAGAACGAAGATCTGAATTTATCACTGCTGAGTTTGGGAAAAATAAATAACTTTGTTCTGTCGAATATTTTTACTGATATGAATCAAAGTCGAACAAATTAACCAAGAATCTGGACCAGACTGATTAATATAACGAAAACATCGGTTTTAATAATAATTATAAATTACGTAATTATCTTAAAGGTATTTATTAAACTGAATGCAAGGTAATAAATAGTCGGGTTTCTCGATCTGATTTGAATTAAATAAATTGAACAGCATTATATTTTTTTTCAAGAGGACTAAAATTATATTTGCAATTTTTACTTGCATAGCAACCTTCTTTAAAACGGAAACTTTTTAAAACTTTGAAATAGAATAAAACATTAAACCATACAGAATATAGAAAAAAAACGTTATGTAAGACTGACCACGCGGTGTGAGTAGATAGGTGTTTGTACGATCGAGGTCCGACTCTACCCTCCATATCGGCACTGTAATGCTCGCCAAGATAATATCTTGATTTATTGCGGCTATCGGCCTCCCCCCTTCTCCCTTAGTACCCCTTGCACCTCTGAACTCACCTGTACCCGTAGCACTACTCTAGATAAATAGGTATAGCCATGTCGGCCAAGTAGATTGGTAGTTAAACCTTCGGTGAGTAGAGGCTCTCAGGTAGATTCTTGAATATTTGACAATATTTGGAAAATTACAAGATAATACCATGCAGGACCGCCTATTCCCGTAGCTTTATGCCACTCTCATACATATTGTACCCTGGCTCATGCATTATAGGTATTGTAAAATAATCAATAATCTTTCTCTCAAAATAAATAATCTTTGGATATTGTAAAGTGATTAGCCGAACTGTGAGTTATAATTATCAATGATTGTTAATATACTATCTACGTTTATGGATGCAATAACTTCTCATTGGTAAAATTATATTTATTTTATCGTGCATGTATAATTAATTTAACATATTACTGAGATAACTGTTCGTGTAATGTATAATAATTAATAAATCTATCGTTGAAGTATCTTAGGAATGTAGGCGGGTGTTTTGCAAGAAATTAATGAAGTCTTCCGTAGAGTTTCGCGGTTTAATAGCGCCGATTAATTTAATCTCAACAACAGTTTGGCGGCGATTGAGTACGAGCTTAGCGATAAGCGGAAATTGCAAAAGAATAAAGTGATAGGATATCGATATATATATGTATATATATATATATATGTTCGAAAATACAATATACTTACGTAACTTTATTTACAGAAACTAAGATAAAGATAAGATAGATAAAGATAATTTTATTTACTTATAAAAAGTATTTTTGCCTCATTTTGGCACGATACAGTAGCTTTGACAATATCCTTATAATCAAACATAAACAGTGCTCTAGTCTAAGATTAGTTAGTTATAGTAAGGATATCAATATGGCAGAAATATGGAACTTTACCTTCCGTGCTAGTTGAAAACTGTGTTACGGCAAGGTATAGCTACACACCCTTAAAGATATTATATAACTAAATGTGTTGTAGGTACTTACTTAATCAACATTTGGCAAAAGAACTAAACTAATACATAACTGTACAAAATACAAATAGAACCAGTTGAGCCATCTAAGGACCGTTGCAAACGGTCTATAGGTAGCTCAACTGATCCAAACCACTGCCAGACGGAAGCGTGCCCAAGACACTGGCCGCATTGCCACGCTGAATAGCGATGCTGATTCGTTGAGCCAAATAAGAGCCAGCCCTCGGATCACGCGTCGCTTCGACCAGACGCCCTGAAAGAATTTTGAAAACGCGATGGGCCCCGGTACCCCATGGACCCAGGGTCTCCACCCCAAACGGCTCAAATATGTAAACCCTATCCAGATTCACATACTTACGCCGTTTGAGATTTTCAGCCGAATCTGCCGCTGCGCCAGGCCCAACGGATGTCTCCGGGAGATGTGAATGCGCAAGGGTATCGACGCAAGTTGCGTCCCACACCAATGGCCTTCCCCTCTCCCAAGGGACAAGAGTCATACCGTCGGGGCGCTTGCCGTCGTCACGCATCAGACCGCTCGGTTCTAGAACGGCTGGTACATACGTTGGCGGCGACAAGAGCTCGACGGATGATGTCGTTAAGACTGGCGTGTCGGCAGATCCGACCGGCAGCCCTGGTGCACGACAATCCATGGTGACCAAGCTGTTCGACCGCCGTACCGCACTGACAAAGGTGAGGGGCGCAACACGGCGCACCCAACCGTATATAATGTTCGAATGTTATATATATATATATAACATTCGAACAGAATGTTTTCGCAGCTCAAGTTTCATTTCCACAATGCAACTTTCTTGCCTGTTAAATACAATTTAATTGACTGTCATCATGACTTAAATGGCCTAAGCATTGTTTAAACCATGGAAGTCAAATATTACTTCAATTTAATTATTTACCTTGCGAACACATTTAACACTCTCACAGCTATAAAATAATATTTTAAATTATTGAATATTATTAATTACGTATTCTTGCTCTGTACATTACAGTTTATATCTTAGATCAATGTATACAATAGTGTATTTAGACTGGGCTGTTCTAAGTGGTGTACAAATGGTTTTTCTTCCGATATCCAAGGTAGTAATTAAATTGTACGTATTCGATTATATTTTCAATAAACGAGTGCTATTACGATGCGGTTCTCTTTTTAACTGAACTGTGTTAGTCCCATGAGATCGTATGGGATTCTCTTATATGGTAATCGGTGCTTTGTCAGTGTCTTAAGTCGAGATCGAACCAAGGCTTGAGTTATTGTCATAGTCTCTCTCTCTCTCGTAGTCCTCAGGGAAAATAAATAAGTATTGTGTTACCTAAGTGTTTTGGGATATGTACACTTTAAAATAAATAGGTAACTTTAAAATCAGGCCTTTACATCTTGATGTAAGAGAATTTTCTAAGCTTTAGGAGGCCTACGGAGCGCTCTTTTATCAGGAGAACACATCTTGGCATTCAATATAAAAAACAAATCGATCGTTGTTGAGTCAAAGACCAAGAACAAGTAACTCATTCCTAACAATACGACGAAAGCACAGACAGCAAAGGGATTTAAGACTCCGAGCTCGCTGATTCTTTACGAGAGTATTCAATAAAAGATATGCGGTCATAAAGTAACCCGTGGATGGCGCACTGAGCGGCGTCCATCAAGTGAAGTAAAAAATATGAAGTAGAAGCTTCTACAAGCTCACAAAAGCTCGTAAAAGCACTCGACTATTATGTAGTTATTGTTACGGGGTGGAAACACCATTATTACACGGATTCGCGGGTTTATGTGAGCACTGGCGACTTGTAGGTGTCAGTTCACTATTTGCTATATTCCACTTGTGTCGTGTCATATCTTCGATTGTAGTTAAAAAAGTACAATACACATTATTACGACATAGTAACTTCAATTTAGTTATGTTACTTAGTCGTTTCAAGAAAAGTCTAAGACACGGTGGTTTGTCTTGAACCATTTTAAATAAAGTTAATCATTGTTTAGCTAGCTAATCCTTAACGCAAAAAAGAACCAATATCTAAGTACAAGTGAACATTCAAGTACTTCAATATATCACAACACAATCGCATCCTCAAGTTTAATCCTATTATGTTCGTAAACAGTGTCGAGTGGAGACATCTAAATGTCCGTCAAGTGAGCTTCGCACATTGTTCACTTTCGATCCTCGCACAGGAAACATTCAAATGACCGCTTTTATTCCGGGATTACGCGAATTTTGCATAGGAAGCTGTCGTCAAATGTCCTGCATTGAAATCCCCTGAATGAACTCAATGAATGGAACTCTCACAATACGGTCCCATCTGAAAGGAATCACACGTGTTTCGAATGAGATTTGGACAATGTTTTTGATGGTAATCCTGAGATTACAATTGCAAAATCTATATCGAAATTCATATTTTGGAAGCTGTGATTTATGATTACAAATGATATTCGTCCTTTTGGGAAACTATATGGATTCGTATTTGTTGAACTCAAATATTTTGATCGAATCAATGGTGCTTAGTCGCAGATCGATATGGCAAGGAAAATCTTCGTGAGAAACCGTTTGAGACGAGATAAATGATGGTATGATTCGTCAAAATCTCACTCACCCGCGCTCACATACGAGTACATACACAAACACTACCATCGAGTACACTATAATTCCATCGAAACAATTGAAATATCTTCCTAACCTTGGCAGCACTAAACCTTAGTGCCATTGATATCTGCTTGACAAACCGTCAGTTAAAGGCGACAACAGGAAGTCGGTGTAAGATTGCAGGCGGAAACGTTGCACCCCTTCTACGACTGTTGCACAATGCAGGAGGGCGATTGTGAAATGCGATACATTGCTTGGGTTATGGTGAACCTTGGCACGGCGGAAATTCTAACATTTGAAGGCAAAGCTGACAGTCTTGGTCGTTTTGAGTTGTAAACAACTGATTTTATAAGATGTTTTGAAGAAGATTTGTAATTGAGTGTCAGTGAATCTGTTAAATGTCGTAGATGTATGTCATTTTTCTTTTAAACAGCAGATTTCTAAGTCAAACTATGTATTTACTTACCTACTGATATTTGCCACCAAATCTCTCTCACTCGGTTTAAAGTTACTACTCATCGGTATGAAATATTTATCTTAAAAGCTAAGTACCTGAAGACAATGTAACAAAACTAGTAAAATATTTTGACATAATCATGTAACATAGTAGGTAATACATAATACCTTTGTATAAGTTTAGCTTGAGATCATTCCGACGTGATAATACAACCCAAGTGTTAGTCATTACATTACATATTTTCCAAACAATACCATACAAATAAAATCATAATGGGTTGAAAAGTCGCCAATTTTTAAGTGCAGCTTCCAGCAGCGCGGCAAAAAGCATTAACTAAATAACAGTTATTTGCAACAATGATTGAAAAGGCGAGAACAATGATGAAAGGTTTATTTGTGATTGCAACTTGATAGCTAGGCGGCTGGGCGGGGCTAGGGCAGGGCGGCTCGGCATATGCGCACGCGACTTGAACACACATTTTGTGCATTAAATTCTTGTAATGTTGGAAATGGGCAACATATTTTAGGGTCCAGTATCATGAAGAAAAAAATACATTTTTTAAATATTTTTTTAACACCGGCCTTAAAACATATATTGAAAAAGTAATTTTTTAAAGGTGTAAGAGCATACATACTCAAATTATAACTATAGCTTAATTAAAGTAGAGCAAACCTATCTTCATTTTGTTACAAGAGAAACTGTTGTTTATGTGCATTAGGTTAGCAACTGATTTTGTTTAGTCAATAGGGTTTTTTATGAAAAGCATAAGAGACAATAAGATACTGGCTCTGGTACACATAAGGGTACAATTCATAGAAATACAGTCTGCAGTCGGTCGCGGAATTGTATCTTAAAACGTCAACCGAATGTCCAAGGATATTTATTTTTTTATTTTATTTTGCAAAACAAATTAGATGCCTAAATCTCAGCAGCCAACGACACCCATGAATGGATTTCACAGGCACAGTACAATAGAGCACAGTAAGTCAACTAGACGCGTGCGCCGAGATTACAATAATTACACAGCACGCACCCGCCCGCTCTAATCACTATCATTTGCACATGTTATTCTATATTTTGTACGAAACGCCTATTGTGACATCAGAAGTGACGTCATAAATAACGGTCCAGTTTAAAGTACAGTCGGCAACTAAAGTTGACGATCTGAATATATTTTTTCATTATATTAAACGTTAAAACGTTTCTAAATACTTAGTTATATTAAACGCATCATGACCTAAAACAGTGTCATACTTAAAAATTGGTCACAAAAAGACCAATTAGAATAAGAATAAGAATATTTGATTACCAAAGAATTATCCTAAATTTTGCAGAGCAGATACATTCGGTTTATTTTAAACTACTACACTTGGTTTTTGACATCGAAACTCAAACTAGGCGTTTTATGCCTGTGACTTGGGGCTCAGGAGTTCGTGTTACCATAACATAGGAACATATAAAAGAGAGATTACATTTAAATTTTTCCTGTCGGAGAAAAGAGACCTGTAAAATAACTAAAAACTGACAACAATGAAAAAGACATTAACTAAGGTCAACCATTATTAAACTGGTATACCTAAACGAAAAGACTGAAAATATGACTACTTCAGTTACAAAAGAGATATAGTATTGATTTACTTTCTTTTAAAGCATGTTTGCATGTTTCATATCCGTTAAATCTACAGAACATCTGTTACAATATCACGTGATTTCTGATATCAATAGGAGAGTATATCCTGTCATACAATCCGTATCCGCCCACGCACAGATTGACGGTAAAAAATGAACCAATTCCTCATAATAGTTACAGGGGTTATCCCAATTCTTTATTATACGCCGGAAACATTTATTACCATCTGATGGTAACAATACACCTCCATCTGAATAATGTAATAAAATAAAAACTCTGGCTGAAAACAAAAAATATTCTCAGTTCAAAATTAAATAGAAACTTTTTATATGTAACGCATCAGAAACTTATGTTCTTATTTTGAATTAAAATCAGAATGCAATGTGATTAAAAAAAAGTGCGTTCTGAACTTTCGCGTGTGTGTAAAGCTCCCGCCCTTCTGCCGCCCTGCGTCACTCGCGCCGCCCCGCGTAAACAAACGAAAGACACGCGGCTTTAGACAGAGACGCAGAATGTGCGAGCGAGTTAGAAAAACAAGCTCGCCGAACCTCGACCCTGCAATTAGTAGGCGAGATTCGTTCGCCGCATCGATTCGTTACGAGATAATTGCTCCGAGGAATTTTCGAGATTTTTCTTTCGCGTGTGTTGTGTCACCAGTGATTTTCGCGAGTCCTATTAGAATCCTATGGGATGAACTGCGCCTACTATCCACAGCACGGGGACTCGTACCCCGTGAACCACAATGTTAATCATCCCTATTTCAATGAGGTAAGCTAAAATTATTACCATTATTGTAAAATGTGTTTTTTATTGGATTAAAATATTTTTCTCTTTGCGCTCCATAAAGATTATGAAATTATTATTATACTTACCCGTACCGTATGAATTTAAAAATCGTTTGCAACATTTTTTATGATATTTATAGTACTAGTAGTATCTATAGTCTACAATTATTTTAGGAATAAATAATTTAGGCATACCTACTTACATTTAGATTTTATTCAGAACGAACTGACCCGACAACAGCGTAAATTTTTTTGTCTTCTTTTCAGTATTAAATTGAAACAAAACAATTCTCTTAGATCCATTTTCGAAATACTATTAAAAAAAAGCAAAATTGGTTACATTATTTCAAAGTTATGCGCTTATCACCATTTTGTTTTATCAGTATAATCTTTCACTATTTCATAAATAATTTATACCTACATACTTGGTGATATAATTTATAAATTAATATGTATTATGATTTGTAGATATTTTATCGTCTGGAGTAAGTAATAAAATTGAAAATTAATTTTTATTAACAAACTAACAAAATTAATAATTTTATTAGAACACTATCCATCCACAGAGTTTACTTATTTCGGGATGGCTCGTAGAATGTTTGAGCCTATGTCTACTAAGCTATTAACCCTTGTACATTTCTTATCATATTTTTTTTAAATTAAATTAAATATAATGAAATCTAAGATACTATAACAAAAAAAGGGATAAAAACTCATAACGCAAATGGGTTATGATTTTTTATTAAAATAAACATTTTAAATCATCGTCAAGAGCATTTCTCTTTTATGGTCAATTAATAGCTTGTTTTCTAAACCACATTTAATAGCTTATTTTCTAAATAAGCAATATCTTTCAAGCAAAGTCGTTGGCACACAAATGGCGGGCAAACAAAAGACATAAAAATGAGGTAACAAAGGCACACCTCAAACAAAGGCAGACTGGGAATAAAAATATTTAATTGGTGTGATTACGTGTGATTGTGGAGCACAAACACCTCCCGTGGTTTCTTGGAGGCTTCATATTACTGTTAGGGTTATTCTACAAGGCAATTTAAAAAAAAATCAAAGAAGTTCTCTAAAATTTTAACTAATAAAAATAAAAGTATTTCACTATTTAAGTTAGTTAATTTTATTTGTTGAGTATTCCGAAAACAGTTTTGTGTAGGTAAAAGGTAGTAGGTAAAAAATATTGTGCGTTACAATACAATAAATGTCATTGAATTATACTTGGTATGTATACCTTTTATTTAAAATCAATTTACCTTTTAAAGTAAATCTAAACGTAACAAAAAGATTTATACAATTTAAATCTATCATATTATATTTAAAAGCTCTACGCTGCGCTGTTATTTTTGGTTTATAAATATTATAATAGTTTGTTGTTTGGCTCTAGGTATTTCACGATATTAGTAAATAAAGTTTTATTAAACCTTACCTACTCAAAAAAACCATTGTCGTCAAGGGGTAAAATTAAATGCTTACAAAAACAAACAATATTTTAACAAAAATCATAAAATATGTCTTATACACTTGAAATAAATATAATTATTATCATAACAATCTAACTTCAAGTCTAAAACTACAAAATCTCATTCAGTTAGGCCATCGCTAGGCAGCGGGGGAGGCAAGGAAGCGGGGTGCACTGTCGGCTCGCAATTACGGGCTCCATAATTACAGGGCTGTGGCCGCTTGGCGCCGAAACACAGCCCCACCAGCCCCGCATACCCCTCACAGCCCCAAAGCCAACGAATCTCCAACCGTAATTAAAAAAGCTCCAAATTAAATTCGCTCGTGTGTTCTTATGATATTAACTTTTAGGGACTTTCTAATATGTTTTTTGTTGATGGGAAAATAGGAAGCATTAGGCTTATTTAATTTTGAGGCAATTTCGGTCACGACTGTAAGACGATATTTTTTTAAATGGATCTGACGAATTTTTAGTTAATAGTTTGCTTAAACATATTATGGCTCTTGCAAATAATAAATTATACAATACTATAGTTGAACTATTTAAAAAAAGTGGCAGAGGTTAGGTGGCCTAAGAACCACAAGAGAAACGGCAAAAGTTTGAAATCTTAACATTTAGGTAACAATAGTTTATAATAATTAAACTCTACTACATTCTACAGCGGTAGTTTTCTATAGCTATAAATAATTAAGTTTGTTTAAATATTTCGAAGAGTCTAAAGACTAAAAGTCTTTAGACTTTAGACTCTTTGAAATCCCAGTTAGAAGCTTGAAGTTTCTTACTAAATATTTTTATAGCCGATTGAGGAATACTATATTTTTTGTCACCTGTATCCTCAATATTATCCTGATTTTGAATTGAATTGAATTGAATTGAATAGCATTTCAAACTACCTTACTCGCCCGCTTATAAAATTTAGCTTCTATGATATTCCAGGTCACAAGCTATATTTGTTTCTGGGTAAAAGAGAAATAAACATTGACCCATTATATACCTAAACGTTCGTTTGAAGATGTAATAATTTATGATTTTAACGGTATCTGATATATTTTTCTTTGTTTTCAGGTTAGTATCGACTCCGTGTCCGCGGATCACAAGGACATGAAAATATTAGTAAGTACCACGTTTTATTATATATAATTATATATTTTTATTGCGTATACAATTTTTGTTTTAAGTAGGTACGGATCTTAATTAAATATGCGTCAAGATTGCTAGTTTCTGACTTTGATGACAGGATGCTATTTTTGTTATCCTAATTTGAGAGTTGATGATAAAATATTTGCGGTTGATATAAATAATCTTGACATGAATCTCAGTTGTAACAAAGTAAGAAATAATCATTATTAAATCTAGGGAATGTTGCACAGAAATAATTCATACTAGTTTTAGTCCCCGTTATTTTGTTGCCAACGCCTCTATTACAATTTTCCGGCACGATTCGGAAAATTATATCGAACGAATATCCAATGAAGAAATCGGCAATTTTGATTCGTAGCTTGTCAAGTGGACATTGGAATCGCTCAAGTCATTGTGATAGCTGAGAACGGGAGTAGAGTCAGGATTTGGATAGGGGCTAAAGAAATCGACTAGTACTCGTATAATAAATGTGGAAGTTAGTAGTTATGTATGGATAGATGGATGAATGTACTATCTTTGTTACTCTATCACGCTCAATCCGCATGATGGGTTTGAAAAAAATTTGGTACTTTCCAGGATAGCTTATATCAGCATCTTACATTAGCCTGGTTATATGAAAAAAACAAACTGTTATGGCTATGAAGTATTTATTTTCAAGCTGGAAATGAGTACCACTTTTAAGTTCTTTGAAAATCTAACACGTTTGATGAAAAAAAAGATTTTATTAGGTACTTAAATACCTATAGAATTTAATAATAAAATCAGGTTAGTAAGTTTTCTGCCTTTTTGTGATAACATTTAAGTTTTTTGGATTTTTAGCCCCATTAATTCCTTAAAAGGGCCCTGTGATAGCGCGATGGCGGATTAGCCACGGGTCCGGTGCGCGTGCGCCGACGACGTGAAAACGCGCCGATACCAGACATTGTTTCAAAATTATAGCTTTTACTTGCATGATACTGCTATTATTCTTTTAGTGCGTTGCACTTCGAGATTTTTACTAGTATTACAAGTTATGGGCGTGATAAAACACCCTTTAGTAACTTATTTATGTCTAGAACGCGCGTGTCATTTGTACTTGAACTTCTGTTTCATATATGCTATGATGTGCGACGTGTTTATGCAATTAATTAATTTGATTAGGTTGCATGACTTCCACGCCGACATACATGAACATACTTTATTGATTATTATCGGAATACAAGCAGACCCGGCCAACGGCTTGTCCAAATTTCGAGTTCATTATATCCTTTTGAAATGCGTTGTGAAAACAACCGCAAGATTTAGTTTTTATGTAAACCGGTAGGTCCTCGTACGTAGGTCCTCGTAGGTACCTAATCAAAATCTAAAAACCAAGTTTAAATTCTAAAAACGGTTTGAATAAAATACCTATACTTCATTTCTTGAATCGAGCTAATAGGAAGAAAAATAATCGCACGTGATTGGTCGTCGAAATTCATTGGGTTGGCTAGATTTGACAATTGACAATTGATTTGACAATCTAGCCAATAACGAGAAATACAATTATTTTCAACGACCAATCACGTGCGTTTATTTTTGTTCCTGTTAGCTCGATCCAAGACATGAAGTATAAATGTTTATCGATCGAGTGAGCGAAGCGAACGAAGATCTTAGTGGCAAGTGGGGTAATTTTGCTTTGTATGTTGTGTTCATTTGTTTGTTTGTATGTTCCGGCATAACTGTCGAATCGTTAATCCAATCTTCATGAAACTTGGTAGGTATATAGGTAGTGGTAAGCCGGTAAGCCAGTAACCTAATGAGCTGAATCGGTCGAGGGGTTGTAAAGATATTTGGTTCCGAAGGGGACGAAAAAAAATAAAAGTTGTTCAAATACATTGAGTGGGGTGTCATATGAAAGGGCTTTGTTTATACATTCCAAAATGGTTTTACTTTTTATTCTAAGATGTAAAGTTTTTGAATAACTTCGATAAATGTAAAAAAAACATGACTGCTATATCCTGAGCTCCCATTTCTATAAGTTTGGGTGAAATCGCAGCTCAGAAAATCGTTCTTCTTCTTCTTTGTTATTTTGGTTGGTGTTTCTAACTCCTAACTCTTTTTGACGAACCTAACGACGTTTTAATGGAAAAAGAATTCAACTTACTAAATAGTTTCCTTGAACCAATGTTACTGCCACTTCACAACGAACAAAATACCAAAATGTTTTAAGTCGAAACACCCTCGTTAAAACTTATGCTCTTACATATACCATCAAGTATTTTTTATAGAAATATAAGTAAATTAATGCAAAATGATTTTTGACAAATGTTTGAAATAACCGCGGGCAACACATTTGTCATCGAAAGTAGTGCCATGACAGGATTAAACCAACATGACATACTAAATATAAAATAGGTTTAGAGCCTAAGGTTTGACTCTAAATTCAAAGAGTTTTTAATCAAAACCTGTATTGTAAATAATGCACACTCAAAATCGCTTTACTATAATCGGCTTTAGGTACTTAGTTCTCATTAGATCCTCAATATTTTTTAGTAGACCTCTGAAGTAAATTCTTTCAAACACAGATAAAAACGAATATACATACACAACCACCGGCGAGCGAGATCTCGTTCGAGGCGAACTACTAGTTATCATAGTACTTGAGTGAAAATATCAATAAGCTTAGGCACAAGAAAACAAAGCAACAATGCACATCTAACTTACACAATCTGTTTGTTGCTATTCTTGGTTTATACAAATATCGATTGAATTTGCAATTGAAAAGGCTATCGAGGAATAATGGTACACAATGTGCATTGAACAGTCCAAGCGATGCCGCGGGCGAGGCATAATGCGCGTGTGGCCGAATTGTATGACTCAATAACTGTTAGGGAAATTATGTTTAGTAATAGACTATTGAATGGTAATGACTCTGAATTTTAAGATGGGCGAGATGTTTTTGTGCAGCTGATACATATCAGTGTTTCGATATTTTACATTCACATGCATAATGACATTAAACTTCAACTTTTAAGTAAGTAATAATTCAAGCCTATTTTATATCAACAATGTTGCATAACAGTGTTTCAGAAAGTGTAGACAAAGACTGCCTCATGACACTATGTAAATAAATCATCTGCGAGTAGTAAAGATCCTTATTTTTTGAGTATCCACAACTGCTAGGCGAGAAACTTCATGTCAATGAATTCTTGATACTTGCTGTTTTTGCACGTAGCGTTTACTCACACGTTATTTGAGAAATCACTCCAAATTTAATGAAAAAAAACAATGATTTGAAAACCACTGCTTTCACTTATAATTAGAAAATGTACTGTACTGTACAGAGACAGTTAAAAATTTATTACTCAAAAAACGATTAACATCTAGTCAAATTACTTATATGTATTTGTTTAAATTGTCATGTTAGACCCTGTTCACACGGCATTGTCCTGCACGTTTTTTTGCATTATACGTCTTAACGTATATATAGTGGCCATACAACGTACATATATCCATTCACACGGCGATTGTACTGCAAAAAAACGTGTACCGCTTATACGTTTAAACGCATACGTCAAAAAATCGAATGAACTTTGACGTATTCGGTTCGCAGTGGCACATGGTATAGGTTTGTTTCCTTCACTTTTCTGCGGCTATTCGTTTTTTACACGAATGATAATTTACCGTGTGAAGACCTGGGTGATTGTACGTTAAAAAACGAAAACGAAAAAAACGTGCAGGACAATGCCGTGTGAACAGGGTCTTAGGGTTTCTAAATTGTCAAGTCACCACTTTTATCGAAGGTTTGTATCGACATAAACGCACAGTTAAAAACAGACAACTGAACACTTTCTCGAGCGTTAGAAAACGCTACTGTAACTATCAAGTAAAGCTCTCCACAAAAACGCGCTGTGACTGCTCATTCGAAAAACATGGCGTGCATAGGTATTTTACATTTTACAGTTTTTTTCATTTCCAGGCACTTTTGCGCACTAGAAGTTACCATTAAGACTGATGAATTTATTTGAGTAGGATCTTTACTAAGTCTTCAGTCACTCTTGTAAAGTCACTTAATGAAATGTTGAAACATTTATTTGAATACTGTTACCTATGCTAGGTAAAGTTAGAGTAGTTCGAGTGGGACTCAACTTGTCTGATAGAGCCCGGCGTCGTTCATTTCCGGCGATTTCCAGCGGTTACTAGCGGACCGGACGGCGCGACAGCCAAACTCTACCGTCATACTGATTTACCTACATACGTAAAGTCACCAGACCTACTATAGGTTTACATTTATGGCTTTTAAAAACTCGTGTAAGCAAGCACTGAAGCAATTCAGTGAAAACCTTCCCATATTGATTGTGGAAAACTTATTTCTAATTTTAAATTAAGTTAATCTTGTTAGTTGTTTAGTCGTCATTTCAGCGACCATTTTAATTGCATAAACAAAAATTGCAAAATAGTTACAAAATATTATTATATATATATTTATTCGTACTAATTTCAAAGAACATAATTATTTTATACCTTACAAAGAAAATTATCTGTTTTCAACAAACACGCGTTTATGTCTTTTATATGAATAAAATTACTAATTATTTCGTAGCAAACTTCAAGATCGTCAATACTTACTGGAAACCAAAATATTGGTACTCATTTTGATTTTGATAGTAAATTGTACCTACATTAAACTGTCATTCATCTTATCCTCGAAAATACCAATCTAGAACTGTAACGGTCTATCACTTGTAGGCGGTTCCCAAAAATATTGCTTGTCGTGAAATTTTCCAGTAATTTGATTTCTTTTGCACACGCCGCCCTCATACCGTAATTTTGCATCTCAGCGTGAGTTTCGTGTTCAAATTAAAATGTTTATTGCATTAAGCGGAGTTCGCACGGCCACGGGCTCCGAGGATTTTTATTTCGTTATCCAGGACACGCCCAGCGGCGTCTCACCCTCTCACCTCGCTACGTTTTCACTATTTTACGAACCCGATGGCACCCCTGTCTAATGTCGCTATAATGCCCTGCGACTGTCATTTCCGGTCGTCAAACACTTCGACATTCCACCTTACACCGTTAAAATAGAGTCCACTATCCCGAATTTTCAGCGAGAAACGTTTTTCGTGTTATGCGTGTCATAAAACTATTAGCCGCTTAAGCTATTCTTTAAAGCGACGACGTTGCTCTGAGAATGTTTAGCAGGCTGGAGGAGACGGGGTGCGGAAGGGCGCAATCATATTTTTTCAACGCAAACTTTTATACCTTTATGGAGCTTTTTATGTCCCATTGGGAATTATTAGGTCGTGTTTATGATGTTTTTTGTGTGTGGTATTATATTTCATTATCTCTAGCACCTTGTTGGAGCGAGTACGAACGGCTATAGGGTAACGGTAATGTGTTAATGACATTGCTTTTGTCACTTTAACAGTAGAAGTATCATTATATCTTCTGTAAAGTCTCATTTATTTACTAAAAGTGTTATTTAATCGAAATATGTCACTTTTATTCACAAACATAAAATGAAACACATCAAAGTATTTTTTCTGTAAATAAAAATGTTTTTACAGTATCTACTTTGCCACTCCCTCTATCTAATCAGAAACATAATGTACTTTTTCATAAACCATACTTACGGTAATAATAAAATAAAATACTAGGTATACTAAAACTATATTTCCTGCTCACCAAAGACAAATTCATAAACATTACCATAACCCATAAATAATTCGATCAATAAACGACAGTCCCCAAACAGACAAGACTGAAGGTAATTTGAAACAAAAAAGTTTATGCAAATCGGACCAGCCAAAATAAAATGGAGTCTTGGTACGCGTGCGATCAATACGACCTTGCGGGCGGGGCGGCGTAGGCGGGGCGCGGTAAGAGGCTGGGATTGGTAGGCCCCGCCCACTCCCGCTAAGCCCCGCTCAGCCCGGCTTGCGTCTGAGTGGTGCCTCTGAGTGGTCTGCCCGCGCGCGTCAAACGTCAGTCATGTGCACCCGCCGCGCGCTGTCAACCAAACACAGTAAATAAACATTGTTCTTGTTAATGGACTTATTGTGATAGTGTTTCGTGATGATCACCGATATGTACGCGCCGATGCCGGCGAATCCGAATAAGATCGTGAGTTGATTTGCTTTTACTATTTGTTTGAAAACTTTTATTAGAAAGAAAAAATAATCTGAATTTATTTTCTATTATTATATTGTTGGTACCTAACAGTTATTAGATTAAACACTTGAAGCCTAATAATACAGGGAAAAAGAACTTTTTCTCTTGCTACAAAATTGCCGTCGGCGGCAAACTCAAATCAGCTGTTTGTAAAAAGCGAGCTTCTAAGATTTAAAAGAGAATGTATTTTTATGTTTGGCATTTACTAAGTATATTGAGAAGTGTACATTTATGATAGACCGTACATTATTAAAAAAAATATTTTAGCACATCTTATTGTTCCCACTCTACCAAGTGAAATAAACTCTTTCCTTAAGAGAAAAGGCGCGATTTTAACACTAAAATATATTATTTTTAATATTTTAAAAAGGGTGCCTTGACCCTTTACTTACAGTTGCAGTATGCATTATTTGTCACTATTCCGTTTTACCATTGTCTCCCCTCGCTATCAATCTTATTTGCAAAAATATTTGTCAGAGACAAATTTGATACAATAGATCTTTTCGGAAATACGAATTACCTATTGATATCCGCATTGACGGATTGATTTTATTGAGAGTTGAGAACAATGAGATATTGTTCTATTGAACGGCTAATACTATGTTATTTTGTATTGAACAATTTGATATCATATATCAGAATAGCTGGTGAAACTATAATTATTGTGTTTGCGAACTAAGTGATGGTATTTTAGTATTTACGGCAAAAACATTAATTTAACTTATTGACTAGCTCTATATTTATTTCATTACAACGTATAACTAGTAATCTGACCAATTCAAGTAAAATAAAAATGCCTATACTAAAAGATACGACTTTCCACTTTGTTGACATGGTTGTACCTAACTACATATTTAGTTAGTTACATACATAGTATTTTAAGTACTTACCTAAAGTGTGTACCCACTAAAAACTAAGTATTTATCTCAAAATAAACCTACGTGGTTTTTTTTTTACGTGGTTTCCGAAAGAATCGAAACATTGTCGGTATCTATATCGACAGTAATTTTACGTGAGTAATGTCCCGTTGTATTAATATAATGTCTACGTGGTTAATTTTGAGATAAATACTTAGTTTAGTAAAAACAAAAAAAATGCATTTATATTTTTGGCACTAATAATATTTGTGGTAAGTAAGTATTTATAACAAGAAATAACTGTAAAATTATAATAACATATCAAAAAAGGTACTTAGGCACTCTTTTAAATATAACACAGTATAAAAACTGCTCTCAACTGAACAACAAACTAGTTAAATAAAAGTAATCCTAAACAACCACACTCGAGATAAGCCTATAACCGTGTATCAGGAACTTTCATCTCCCTACGTCCAACTATTATGCGTGTCTAATAGATTTTTTTGGCGTTGGCCCATTCATTGGCACAGCGTGAGGCCCGTCAATGGCCATTGTGGCGGCCGACAAACTTTTATTTGTAATGGCACTAAATGGCTGTTGTGGGATTAGGCGCTATGCTTTGTCATCGCACCAGAAATGGACAATCTCCGAAATAATACCGTCGATGTTACTCTATTTTTATTTTGCTACTAAAATTAACTTTGTTGAACTAACATTAGGTTTAATTTTGTTAGTTTGGACTGGCTAGTTTTGTCAAAAGTGACTCTGAGTGATTTTAGTATTTTTTGTAGCGCAAAAATCACAAATCAGAATAATACCATTGTTAAGTCGTTGTCACCTAGAAATGACATTAGCTCAATAACAATGGGCTCTTAAGATCTGTCACTTTTAATAGTAAAGGGCTTTGTGTCAAGTTTACATGACAGATTAGCAATTTTAGAGCCGGTTAGAGTGTCATAAAAAGATTTCTATATACATATGAGCAAAGTTTTGGATATAAATAAATAAATAACGTATAAAGGTTCTCAGTTAATCTAAATATTGTTTTTTTAACTTTACTATAGAACTTATTCTAATTATTATAATAAAACAGTAATTTATATTATTATATTAAAACTGTAATTTATTTAACAATTTTAAATGTCAACTCTTAAAGAGATATTTGTCTCCATATTTCAATTAAAAATTAATGACGACACATTTCACTCACTCTCCAAAAATAATCTTCCAATTAAAATACTTCTCGCATGATCTAATTGCGACAAAAACCGTACAGTAGCATGTCATAATTCTTTTTTATCTCAACCCGTTCATTGACAAAAGGTATTTAAATGAAGCTGTCTTAGTGATATTTACTGCGCAAGCGGAACGCTGTGGAACATTCCTGGAGACCATTAAGTACACATCTTGTAAATTATTAACAGATTAGATGACAAATTTAGGATTCAAATGAGTTTGTGTTGTCGAGGTAGATGTTTTGAGAATTTATTGCCTTTTTACTTTGAATACCTAGGTATGTTTTTAATCTTACGTTATTCAAAAATTAAAATTATCTACTCTCATTTATAAAAAACTAGCTGCATCCCGCGGTTTCACCCGCGTAAGTCCCGTTCCCGCGGGAATATCGGGATAAAAAGTAGTCTATGTGTTAATTCAGGGTATCATCTATCTACATACCAAATTTCAACCAAATCGGTCTAGCCGTTTTTGCTTGAAAGAATAAAAAACTTACATCCATACATTCTCACATTGCCAACAAGTATTTGTTCATTCTTTGAGTTTCTATTACATTTGTATCAGTCATCCTGATGTCCAAGTATATTTATTTAAGTATTTATTTTTCATCGATCTAAATTACCTACCCAATCTCTTGAAAGCGTAGGTTATGACTACTTATGAACTTATGACTGACTTTTTATCTTATTAACTCAGACATCACTCTGAAACATTCAAGATCTTGATGAAGATATCTTTCAGCTTCAGCTATTTAGGTGGATATCAATCAGCGGAGCGTCTGGCTGGCGACAAATTTAACGATGCTAGTCGTACATTACTCGAAGACAAGCATGCCTGGTTTACTGAAAGATTTACTTCGAACAGAAAGCAGGTTTGCGGCGCTTGTTCAATTTGAACTATGTTCTGGAGAAAAAGTGTACTATGTCGATTAACTTATTTGAAAATACATAGTGGTTTTATATTTTAAATGAAAATATGGACCTTTTCAAAATAAGTCAAAGTTCAAATGATAAGAATTTGAAAAGACTGAAGATTAATTACAGTAGGTGCGATAACAAAACAATAGTTTTTGTCTGTTAGATTGAGCGCTGTAAGCAATAACAGAGTCATCGTTTATGTGAAAAACGAATACCGTGTAGGGATCTCGCTCTAACCCCGCGTTTCATGTAAATGCACTGAAACATCAAATCAGTCAGCGAGGAGGTATTTGCAATTTATCTCGCCGACTGTCTGGGGTAATTGTTTTGCGTTGTCAATTTAGCACTAGGTAGCTGCGGTTCGTAACTGCGAAATGGGTTGCAGTGATTTGTGAAAGAAAACGATGTTAAATAAATATGTAGTTTCATGTTTTTAAGGCATTATGTTTTATTTTACTACGGTCGTAAACTTGAAACTTATTTCCCTAAGGCATAACTCACGCTGTTAATTTCACTTGATAATCTAGCTAGGGTATTTTTTTTATTATGAATCTTTCTAAACTGATGTTTTTATAATAATTTGAGTATCGTGGTCTCATGGTTACCAGTTGACTGAGATACTAATTAGATACATTTTTTGTATAAATACATTCATCACCTATCATCATCATCATCATCATAATTCTGAGCTTGTTAAACCCCAATGCTGTTCATAAGCCTCCTCCCCTGAACGCCAAATATCTGCAACGAACAAATCCGAAACGAACAAATATCTGCAGAACATACAAACATTTATCCTGTTGCGGGGATCAAAGCCGTAATCTCCGCGTCTCAGGAAGGCCTTCCACTTCGCCACAGAGGTTGTAAAATCAGCCAGGTGAATAATGAAGACCAGCATATCAGTCTCACGTCAGCTGTTTCAAATGATATTACCACCCAAGTTGTAAATCTTGATTGCAACGAACCCATTATACAACACGTTGAAATTAGTTGTAAACATATTTTAATAGAGCAACAATAACGACCATAGTACAAATTGTGTTTTTGTTCAAATCTAAGTGCATACGAACGATAACGAAAACTTTCAAGAATTCAAGAAAATACTTACTAGATACACCTAAGTATTTTGTTTGACATTTAGCCTATGACACGACTGGTTGTGATCATTTCCGCTATATTGAATAAAATGAAACTTTGCTACATGGCAAAAACTTTTCGTGGTTAGGTAGGTGGTACTCTCTGTGTGTTATTAAAATAAACACAATTCCAAAGTTTATCATAAATATTAGTAGGGTGTACCGTTTTCCACACATAGCGATTGCACAAAAACGTCCCGACCACAAGCCAACTGCACTGTTTCCTGTCGCAACCACAAATGACCTTTTAATAATAAAGTACCTACTTACTGGTTGCTAATGCTATTTTTACCATATAACGGTAGGATAATTACTGTATAGCCAGGTATTTTACGCGTGATCTTTTTAGTTTTACATAAAACCTGGTGGAAACAGCTAATTACTCGTCATGTAGTAATAACAATTTATAAACAGAACTAATTAACTAATAAGCATTCATTTAAAGAATTAATATGTGCATATAATATTACAACACACACTGCATAATAGCCTAATAGGAGTATAAGTTATTTGTATCTTTGATATAGGTTGATTTATTTTTAAGACAAATATTAGATATGCAGCTAAATTTAGATACAAAATGTTTCGTACCTACACACATTTTACAACATTTACAACATTTTTCTCAGAACAATGTGACAGTTGCCGACAGTCTGTCTCATTTGTTCTTTTCTTACCACTCAAATAAGATAGATTTTTCGGCTTCCAGAGAAATTTTTATTTATGTAGGTTGTGAAAGAAATTGATAACTTTAAATGCCTTTATTCACAGATAAACCAAGTCACATCAAATTAAAAATACATTTTTTATATTAGGCCTGCTGGCAAAATGTGAGAAGTCGTTAAAAAGATGTATTACTGTGTATGAGTAAATAGAGTTAACGTACGTAACATAAATATAATATTTGAGGTATATATGCGATGCGGGCGTCGTTTCCAACACTTAACGACCGGCTGTAAACACACTAGGTACAGATATTATTTATGTTCCTACCAGTTATAATGCTTTAGAATTTTATCGCAAGTGTCATTATCATCAAGCAACTGTCGCTTAAACCAACTGCAATATAAATCCATTTCTGTCTTTAATATAAACCTAGAAAATGTAAGCGTAGTGATACTTTTTTTGCAATCAACTTGAACTTCTTAATAGATGATTATGAGACGATCACTAAACAAACCGAAGCACGATTTCGCCGGAGCATCTGTGATCCGGCTGATCGGTGCCGCAATCACCGTCAATGATTACTCTCGAAGGGACTCTTTGTAGTCACCGCCTCCGGATAATGGAGGTCGGCATCGCAAGGGTAACTAATACAAAACCCTCGAGGTTTAAAAGTATCGGCCGATTTGGGAGTCATTAATGTCATCGGAATCGTTCTATCCAGCTTCTGGTACTCAACTCGTGCTGACACAATGTGTGTCTTCTGAGGATAAGACAAGGCTGAGAATAGTTTGCGTTCGTTTGGATTAGATGGTCACAGATTTTGCAACTCATTGCATTAGCCGGGCTTGTTAGTGGAGTGGTGTTCCGAGCCTCTTCATAATGAAGGCGGGCTGCAAGTCATGGGCCCAGCGCCGTCGCCGCGCCGTCATCGCGCCCTGTCAATACGTGATGCCCCGACAACGGAGAAGGTTATTTTAGAAGATGCACCACTAATTAATGCCTTCTACTGGGCACAAAAAAGCAAGGAGCGGGTTCATTGTTCTAATGTCAACATCCGATGTGTTGAGCTTTTTGAAATATGAATCGATGCCGCACGCACTTCTGGAAGCATTTCTTTGTGCATTACGGGTCTAATGTCTTTTGTTCTGAGTGATTTTGATTTAGGTAATGTGTGGCCAACAATTAATTTAACACTTAAAGAGGTTCAGACGTACGATGGTCCCCTGTGGAGGCCCAGCGTGGTCCGGGACCCCTGGAGCGATGCGACACCGATAGCGCCATTCATATCCTGACCGGGCTGCTCTCATCACATCTACATAACAACGACTGCTATAAACAGAGTGACTGTAACTTTTCGAGCAATATTTTTTTATAACATTCTACAAATCATACTTCATTGTATCTTACGAAAGCATTCCACATTTTACATCGACACAACCAGTCAAATTCGAATCACTGCAGAAGTAATTCAAATCACTAAACCAACTTCAGTTTTATGAACAGAAGTTACTTATCTTGAAAATCACCACCATTCAATTTGACATAATTTGGGGTAACATCTCCCCTACCCTTTACAAAACCATATTCTGCAATAAAATGCAGCAACTCTAGTACAAATTGCACGACCCATCACGATGCCACACAATGTGACATCAAAGCAATAAATCTGCCTGCATTAGCTAACCATCGCACGCGTCGCATTACGCCATCGCAAGATAAATCGGAAATTACGACGATTTGCTTCAGCATCCGGCTTTTAAGTATAAATTTTCCGCCTGTATTTTATTTTTATAGACTTTCAACAAATAGAAACTTCAAACAAATTCTTTGAATGGATGCTACTGCGTGTAAAAGCTAATAACTACTAATATCCATCCGCAGTTTTATTCACGTGATAGCTAGGTACCCATCCTAAGGATCGTTTTATAAATTATATAAGTACCGTTATTTCAGTTCATAAGCTATGTATTATACCGAGGGAATTGTTTTGGAACAGGCAATAGAGTCAACTAGTTTTTAAGACTGTACATTTTCGAGCGATCCTTGAGGTCCTATGAAATAAACATATTTTTCTTTCTTTCTTTCTTTCAGAGGTTCATTCGAATCCGTTCTTGCGTGAAAGTCCATTCATCCTCAAAACTTCATAAATAATAGACTGACAGACTGTACATTTTCGAGCGATCCTTGAGGTCCTATGAAATAAACATATTTTTCTTTCTTTCTTTCTTTCAGAGGTTCATTCGAATCCGTTCTTGCGTGAAAGTCCATTCATCCTCAAAACTTCATAAATAATAGACGTTATTTCTGTGTTACTGTTTTGATTAAAAAACTCTACCTAAGAAAGAGCAGTATCTTAGCGACATAATCAGACAGCAGCAACAGTTATATAAATCGGAAATTGCGTCTATTAGCACTCGCATCCGGCTTTTAAGTGTAAATTTTCCGGTGGCAATTTATTTCACTGAGTTTAAACAAACGCGTCTTGTAGTGGCCATTAAACGCACTCGGTGGGGATACGGAACGCTATGAATTCGGATTCCTTTTGAAGGGAGCTATGAAGTGCGTTCCTACTAATAAAATGGGTTGTCGGTTTCGTTTATCATGCTCGAATAATGCTAAGCTCTTGATAATATTTAGTAAGCTTTCGTAAGTGCAATAAGAAATACAGTTATTTAAAAAAAACATAATTAGTTTATTTTCCCGTACTGTCCGTGTTTTTTTAATATTCGTTTTTTCGTTTTAAGGTTTTTAAAAATTGTAGATTAATTTTAGTCAATTAATTTATTGACTACCTACTCACTTAGACATCTACAATAAATACCTACTAAGCTGAGAAAATGTCTACTCGCTAGGAATCGTGGTCATTTTTAGTTTTTTCAAAGCAATTCCGTAAAAATACTGTTAAATTGTGAGAGCACCATTAGCCCCCTAGAACCATACGTCAAGCCTCTTGAAGCCGTCTCCATGAATACTCGAAAGTACTTGAGTGCTACGTGTCTGCAATTGATGGTTGTGTTGCCAGTTTTGTGAAAACATTTTGGCTTTCAGTAAAGTCGTGATCCTACCTCTGTTCCCATTGTTGAACAATTGTTTGGTGTTCGGACATTTAGAATAAAGTAGAAGTTTCTGGGTTTTAGAAAAAGGTTTAAAGATCCTACAGATCTAAATTAGATGTGTAATAAAATTATAATATAATAATAATAATTAAGACTTTAATACCTTTGAAAATTTTGTTCGTACCTTATATAAGTAGTGAGTCATTAATTACTTATCTAGTTCCTCAAGTCCTCAAGTCTAAAATCACCAGCTTATTGTAGGTACTCTAGCTAACGTGCCCCGAGTAGTGGTGAATAAAGTTTTGCATATTGCTTGTGGTGCTTGCTTCAGAATTTCAAGTCCTGTATATTGCACAGTGCACCTGCTAAATTACTGAATGTGTTGTGGTCTCTGCGGTCACTTCACTCAATTCTCTAAATGCTTCTAGTTTAACACCACAACTTGGTGCTATATAAGTTCTGAATAGGCTACGCGTTGGTGGAGAATTTATAAACATGTATTTTTATAGTTCATTTAAAGTTAGATTGAATTAGTTTATATAAGAAATTATAGATTAAATTGTAGCAACTTGCAAATGTATCATGAACAGAAACTTTTCACCTAAAAAGCAAACGAAACACGAGTCGCTTGAAAAGTTACACTACTCTTTATAGTCAGAGCTGTCAATCTATTTATATCAACACAATTGAACCAAATAAATGAACTGTGTAATAGACGCCTTAGCATCTCATTCGGCTTAGCTTTCGAAATAGAATCGATACTTGGTGGTCGCGTGGCGAGACCGCCCGCTGCGGTCGACTGTTCTATGCTAATTCAATTGTGTTACGCCACAGAAAGTATAGCAGTATCTACCAGGGTTGTACGGATAACTTGCGATACCATCGCTCCGCATTATCATAATAGCGAGTCACCTCGCGGACTCTCGCGCCTGTCGACACCGATATCGATAGGGATACGGTTTTGTAATGCCGACGTACGAGTCCACAAACAATGATGCGTGATATTGTGTGGCATGTAAGAGATTGATTGAATGTAGCCATGTCAGTTTTGAGAAGTGTCGATAATCACGTTGACGATGAAATGTTCCATGTTTTAAATGATCATCGGGACAGTATCAACGTGATTCACACAGCTAATGTTCAAAATCAGGGAATGGAACAGCAATCTAATCGATTCGCAGAAGTGTTGAAAAGTGGCGAAAGCGGTTCTCACCGAGCCACCGCCCGCGGCTCTTAACCGTACCCACACTTCTCGACGATTACACTCTACGCTCATCTAGCGGGATGCAAATTGAATTATGGGACTTTTTGTGCCGTTGTGCGTTCAATTGTCTGATACCTTCGCTTTGTTGTTCACCGACGTCCCACTACGTGACGATGGACCGCTCAGCGCCTTGTAATCGCTCGCTATCTCACCGATTGTTCCGCACCACTCTTTACGTGACGCTAAAATTACAGTCTTTTGTTTTATTACCTAATTGTTGCTATTGTTCCCAATAAGTGCTGGAATGTTTTAATCTCTATTATCGACACACAATTACATTTGATACATCTGATATTGAACTCGGGCATGCGATCCTACAATGTATTCGACCTTCACAATGTTCAGTGTTGAAAGCTGGCACGTGTGTTACGTGTTACATCGTCTTCGAAGTGTTTATTGAATTCACTGAAAGTAATTAGAGTTATCAACATGGCAAAAGGTTAATGAAATTTAAATTTATCCTGTTCTGTATAAAGAAACATTTCAAATAGTTAAAGAAAAATTGATGCAGTTTATTAAACTCGAGTTCACGGTAAATACATAATTGTTCGTTTTTATGTTGACTGCACTATGCGTCGAGTCTTGTGGTTTAGGCCCCGAGGGCTTCGCACTGGCAATTTTCTCAGCAATTAATATTCTACGTCGCTCAATTAGTTAAATGTAAAAAAATGTGAAACAGAAGTGGAAGGAAATTATGTGGCTACAGCCATTGAATACTGTTTGTCGCTGAATGCAGTGTAACGGATGGAATGGCCATAATTGCAGCCTGTTCTATTGTATCGACATGTGTCACTGTGGCTTCGCTTGAAACCATGTTTTCCCTTTTACAATTCAACACAATAATTTGCATATGGCTTTTCTTCAAAAACATCAACGCATTGCATTGCATAGCGCTTTGCGAACGTTCGTGTTACCATACTCACAGACAGTTTTGTTTTGGAACATACAAACATACATAATAACTTCGATAAAAGATCAGACACAATTAACTTGCCAACATTACATAATTCCTTGAAAGCCAGATAAATCAAAGCAAGAAATGGAAAAGCTGACTGACTGACGCCCTCAGGCGGTGTGTTCCGAGCATTTTATTTGTTTGTTACTATGGTATAAATGGAGCTAATTATTATAATTTCATTGGAAATTACTGGCATTAAGTTGCTACCAAAAATACGTGAGTTTAACGACTTTTTCTTGGAACTGTCGGGTGAGAGATGCTGCCAAAGGCACTGGATGTAGACACGCAACGTGCCTACAAGGATTTGCAATGCCAAAGTGACCTTGACAGACAGACTGCAGGAGTCAATTAGTACAAACCAACTTTATGGCTATATGGTTTTGATATGAATAATAATCTTAGTTCTAAAACTTTTGTGTTTACCTATGCTATATGAAAATAATGTTAAACTCTGATGAGCACTCTGAAACAGTTTTCATTTGTTTTAAAGTATCTTTATTATCTTAAGTCAGAATGTGAGTTTTACTATTAAAATATACCTACTTAAAATATAATCAGTCTAACAATAAAGAGACAGAACAAAGGAACAAGAGAAGGGAGTCCCATGTTTTCATTCGTTGGTCGTTCATTTTTTACTGAAGTGAAACTGGTTCCTAAAATTGCTGCAACTATTATCTGGACCTGACGAAGGTCGGCCGTCATTTCAAAATATTCGACTAAATTCCATCACGCAAAATATTGGTGAAACTAATCTTGACGCGCTTCAATCATTTTACGTACTGTTGAGTGATTGACGTGCCGGTTTTGGAGCAACTTAAACTTTTGCTGGGTACCAAAGATGTCATGATAGAAAAATGTTTTTTTCTATAATGGCTTCTTTATTGTTCTCCGATAAAAACTTATCAAGCGATTTATTCATCATAAGCCTTAGTCATATCACGTAAATATATTATATATATCTAAATACTATTATCTATATTATGTATAGACCGTATCTCTAATACAATATTCTGTCGGATAACATTTCGGCGTTGTGTTTGGAGCCGCAGGCTAATTCCGACGAGTGGGCGCAGCGCTTGTCAGACACATTACCACACAATTTCATCCACTTGAACACATTATTGACGCCTAAACTGCCCGTGAATATTAGAGCTCTCATCATTTTCGGTTATTTCATCGATCGTCAAAGGTAATTTTGTTCATCTAAACTTTCGCTCAAGCGGCAGAAAGGTTCAATAGCTTGATAAATATCAAAAACCATTTTTTGTCTTTATTGTTGCAGAAGCAACAATCAAGCAGCAAGCTGAGATTTGCTATTGCAGAAACTGATATTTTCCGGAATTAAACCTAACCTTTCGACGAAACGGCATTACCAATTAAAGGGTTAAAAAAATGTAGAGGAACATAATATTCAAAAACTCTTTCAAGGCTGATCTTTCTGATTTGGCTCAGACACATCTTGGACACACTTCTGTCTGTTTATTTTTGAAGTTTGTTTACCAAGTTCCTTTGGAAACTCAACTGTCTCACATTTGTATTTTGTACCTTTGGTTTTTTAAAAATTGACTATTTAGTTTCGTTTCTCAAATTAATGTACTAAATAAAAAAAAACAAAATTCCAAAATCAAAATTTTACACTGTGTCTCTATAATATTGTAATAAAATCGAAACAAGAAAGCTATGCTTCCCAATGAACCATGCAAATTTGAATCTGTCCACAAAAAGCCGTGATTCCTTCCTACACATGCCGGTCAAATTAAGGGCACCAGGAGCGGTCGGGCGTCAGGTCACAAACGGTAATTTCCATTTAAATAAATAATTTGCTTCGGCTCAATTTGAGCCGATCGGTCCAACGGCCATGTGGCTCCGTGAAGCGGCCTAATGACCTGCGCTAACTAGCGCGGTTTCACGCCTCTGATCACAATGCTTCGGCTTACGGCTCAATTCGTGTAGGTATTATGAATTTCAATGCGGTAACTAATCTTTACAGGCTTACATAATTTTAAATAACAAAGTATGTACTTCAAACGTCTATTTAGTCAAAAGTCAAAAAGTCAAAAGATTTGAGAAAACTCGTACTTCAATAATTAGATAGGTGCCAATTCAAGTATTAGCTTATAACTTTTGTGGATTCACTAAAAAAATGTTAACCTAGGTAGTTCGTTCAATCTGCATGTCTTAATTCATACCATATTATAAAGGTCTCTACGAGATTGTAAAACTTTACGATAATGGGAATATGAAGTCCCAAAGTGATCTAATTACCATTAATGTTACGATCATGTGGGTTTCACACATCGACGACAACGTTTGCGTGTGCGTCTCGGTTAATGTAGAAATAATGTAGTGAGGTCATTATCTTTTACTTAATCCGTATTACTTGTTACGACATAAGGCTGATACAATCATACAATAGTTGACTGACCTGGTTTAAAAGCCGATCTAAATCTTAGAACAAAATTAGTTACCGATTATTTTTTATTCGTCATTATCTTTTATGGCAAACCAATGATAACCAATCAAGCCAAATATAGCATCTACTTATTTAGTGGTAGATGAAAACATTAGCAGTAGACTATATTTGAAATGTCTAATTCAGTGTATCTTACTTTGTTCATATGCAATTCAAATATCGGTTGACATTTGAACTCTACCAATCGATATTTATATCCCCTTCTAGTGTCGAATAACAAGAACCCTTCCTCAGAAACTGGGTGACATTAATAAGCCCCAACCGAACTGAACTATTCTGTAACTCGACATCGTATCGACCGGTCGAAATTGTAAATTATCGCTCATTATTCAAGACATAACTACACACTGATCGGTTAAAGTGGAACTTTTGTAAAACAGTTTGCCTAAGTCGAATAATGATTTATGATTTACTACACTAGAAAAAGTTTTAGCAAACCCTTCCTTACCTTTTTGCAATGTCTTTTAAAGTGTGTAAAATTGACATAATTATAAGATTTCAAAATATTTTTATTGCGATCACTAGTGCATTAAACCCGTTATTTGAGTATATTATGAAATGAGTTATAATGACTTATGTAACTGTTAATCAAGTTATTTTACATAAAATAAAAGCATGGGACACGCGCACGGCAAGAGTTCGTTTGGAGTGAACGATGCATCTACAAGTTGTTACAGTAGTTAATTTTAGCAATTGTTTTGTCAATAGGAAAAATACAGTTTGTGTTAGGTACAAATGTTTTACTAGGTTGAACTGTTCCCATAGACACATAAAACAAAACACACAGTTACTTCAGTATTTCGACTTAAATTTAACATGACATGTGTTCACTATTTAGTTTTATTATACTAAAGAACATTTATATAGCGTCGTAAATATTATGTCTATACTTCATTTCTTGAAGCGAGCTAACAGGAAGATAAAATAAACTCACGTGATTGGTTGTCGAAAATAATACTCATTTAATATCTTGTATCTTGGATATGACGCATCCAATATTATTGTTGTTTTATGATTCCACGCCTCAGTTTGCTTTAGAACGACGGGTGAACTGGGGTGGCATTATTGGACGTGAAACGCGACTCGCGTACTGTTTCACTCGGAATTAACTCGATAATTCCCTAATTGTGCAATTATCCATTGGCAATTTGCTCCTGGTTAATTTGCTATGCAATGGTGTAGCTGTAGGCTGCCAAGCTGTGGCTTTGATGTATTTAATGTGCGGGCTCTCCAATTATTGAAGGCAAATTAAACTTACTTAATAAAAATAAGACACATAGATATTGTGGTATATAAAGCCGACTATCATTTTTGTTTAAGTATATGATACCGCATAAAGATGTATATATTTTAATAATTAGGTAGGTTTTTATAAAAAAGTTATTTAGGAAAGCTTAGTAGGACTGATCATAAATTGTTTCTGTTTGAAACTTTATCACAATTATATCGAAACAGCGATTAGACTCATCATTTCCAATAACCTGTTGTCGAAAAAATATTAGCTCATAAGTATAGTTATGAATTTTATGAAATACAATTTCGTCTGTAACGACTTCACGATCATCTTAATAACACGTCGGGGATAAGTGTTTCGCTTGAATATTCATTTTGGTTCATCATAATTTCGGTAGATAATTTTATATTATCCAATTTGCCAAGCCCGACTGTTCATGACATAGTTTATTACTTCTCATAAACTAATTTAATTAAACTATCCAACGTGCAAACACGATAATAACTATAATATACTAAGAAGGTATATCCTCAGGTAACCAACACCCTTAATAAATGAAAGAATCGCAAAAAAAACTGCTGAAAACCAGTTTGATATACCTACTTGACTGTTTATGGCAATTATTTCTTGATAGGTACCTTATCCAATACGAATCAATAGCTTGAAAGCGTATGAGTTTGTTTTTGAATAGCATGTAGATAATTTTTAATAAAAATAATTTTATGAAGTTGCTGCAACAATAAAAAACCGCTAAAGTCATATTTGTTTTAACAAAAAACATGAGCTTCACATCAAAGCGGCTCTACTGACCTGCGATACCACAATTTCGTGCTCACATTATGTAATCTCATTTTATTTCATCTCATATTTTTTACGACAAAAGATCTTCGTCATTTTTGACAAGGAAAAGGCCATCAACATTGTATAATGCGGGTGTGGCGCCGGCGAGTCGGCATCAGGCGTCATCTACGCTGATCCAATCTCGCGGCCAGCCGGGCCGAGTTGACGACCAATTATGGTACAGGCCGATATCACTCTGTTTCGTCCTGCGCCCAAATGGAGCATAATGCCTAGGGTAATTATGACTTCAGCCGCCGACGCAGACGCTCTCATCCACTCGGACCACTCATCGCCTAATACCTTTAAATTGCTCCGAAATAACTTTTGATGAGCATGGTGTCGATTTTACGAGTTCTTTTGGTGGTGATGGTGACATATAAACATTAGAATCAATCTTATTGTTCTCCTGCATTTTGACGATACCCATTTCCAATTGTTTGAAATCATAAAAATTCAAAGGCCAGTTTGAGTACCCGTTCTGAGATTAAAATAATTACCTCCGTGGAATAAAAAGCGATGACATACAGTCAAAACGCAATTCTACAATTTAGAACATATAATAATTCTAAGAAATGTAGGAGTCGGCTCGTACGCGGGCGACATAAGTGCTCGCAAGAGCAATTTGGTTGCTCTTTATTATTTTTTTATGGTAATTGTAATTGTCGTTGGGTTAATTGAGAGAGCAGCCATATTTACAACTGGGCTGTAGATCTGTTCGCGATAGTGTGCGGGTCCGCCCCATTATTTCTATTTGCTAGAATGCCGCTGCTGGCCCACATCCACTACGAATTAATAATGGCTTGTGTGCTGTAATTATATTCATCTTCGTAAAATGTCTTTAATTCGTAAAACTCGTGGTTTCATTAAATATGTTACGCTTAAATGGGTACGGTACGGATATGGTAGGTTCGTATTTTTAGTTTGTATTAAAAACGCTATGAAAAATCTGTGAGTTTTATACAGTTTAATAATACCTGTCTGAAAGGTATCCAGATCTGCTCCAGCGGTTGTAAGGGCTGGCGCACACTGCAGAGCAACAGCTGCGCCAATCACAATATAAATGGGCGTGTCTGATCCCCGCACCCCCCGCGTTCCCCCCGTGCGTGATCCCTGGATTATATTATTGTGTACAATGGAACTTTTTTATCGAGCCTTTGTATCTCACATTGGGGTGAAATATCCGGCCGGATGTTCTTCTACACTCAGCTTTATTTAGCTCCACAAAGTGAGCAACTGTGAATGGATTTAGTTTGCAATAAACGCGTTCTACCTTTATTGATATGTAAAGAGATAGAGAAATATCCAACCGGTTTGGGGTACATGTATTCTGTAGAGTATTAAAGAATCTGATCAGTGTCTGGTTTAAAATATTTGGGAATGCATAAACTCATTTTATTAACTCGGTCTCCAATCTCATTACCTTACGTAAATAAATGTCTTAAAACAGGTAGTACAAGATTTATTAATTAGGACGTCGTCCTCCGGCCACGGCCGGCGCGGTAGCCACCGGGAGCTGTCACCGTGTCGGCTAATTGTAAATACGCCACCTATAAACTGCTTATAATTTATTTATACTTACCCGTTTGTGATCGCTTCGGGCACGGAACACCGCCGCATCAGTTCACAAATAAAATTAGGCCATAAATCTGATCTGACATCCCGAGCACATTCTCACGGTCTAAACATGGTTCGATAATTAAACTCGAATAAAGAGTTATTGTCTTTTTTCGTTCCGAAATAATAAATTATTTATTTTCTGTCTTTCCAGGAACACCCGAGCTTACGCGGCACGCCTCTGGCGATGTTGGCGGCGCAGTGCAACAAGCTGTCGAGCAAGTCCCCCCCTCCGCTGGCCGACGCGGCCGTCGGCAAGGGCTTCCACCCGTGGAAGAAGAGCCCGGGTGCACACTCACCGCCCGGCGCCAGCGCGCCGCCACGCTCGCAGCCGCCCTCCTGTGGGCCCTACGCGCGCGGGCCCACCACCTGCTCTGCACCATCATACGGGAACGACCTCTACTTCCCATCCTCGGGAGACCAGCTTCTCGGAAAGAGTGAATCCAGCGCAAGCCTCGGCTCAATGTACTCCCGGCATCCATACGAATCTTGGCCCTTCAACGTTGGAGGTGGTGGCGGAAGCGGCGCCCTAAAAGCAGCAGAAATGAGCAGCGTAGGAGCGATGGGTGGCACCTGGTGGGATGTCCACGGAGGCTGGCTGGACGTCGGCGGTCAGATGGCAAACTACACCGGACAAGACTATTCTCAACTCACACATTCACTATCGAGTGGTGCGCATTTACTACCGCCCGCACCGCATCTCCTACAAGACGCTTACAAATCTGTCTTACCAACGCAAGGATCCTTCGGGCTGCACGGACCCGGCTCACCGGCACCTCCAGCGCAAGCTCCCTCGCCGAGGTCACAACGACGGTATGCCGGGCGGGCAACCTGCGACTGTCCAAACTGCCAAGAGGCGGAAAGACTAGGTCCCGCTGGTGCACATCTTAGGAAAAAGAATATTCACAGCTGTCACATACCTGGCTGTGGCAAGGTTTACGGCAAAACATCCCATCTGAAGGCTCATCTTCGCTGGCACACCGGGGAGCGACCGTTTGTGTGTAACTGGTTGTTCTGCGGTAAGCGGTTTACGCGCTCCGATGAGCTGCAGCGGCACCTGCGCACGCACACGGGCGAGAAGAGATTCGCGTGTCCGGTGTGCAACAAGAGGTTCATGCGCTCGGACCACCTCGCCAAGCATGTTAAGACGCACAATGGAGGGAAGAAGGGCAGTTCGGACTCTTGCTCGGATTCTGAGGAGAACAGTCAAGGCGAGGGTGGCGGCGGGCGGTCGCCGGAGCACGGGATGGACGTGAAGCCGAGCTCGCTGGTGTGACGGGGGCGCGCGGTCGCCGGGCCGCACCACGCCTCGCCGTACCTGTGATACCGCGCGCCCGCCGTCCGCTCACCGCCGCCGCCGTCAATGTGGCACCCTCGCCTCTCCTGTACATACCACATATCAATACAAGTGTATAATAAAGCATAAACTCTAAACAAAAGACGTGTGAATGAGGCGTCCGAAGTGTACGTATTTTGTGAGACTTGAAAGTGTTGTACATTATAGATATTATTAAAAATAATTATCTCATATTATTAATTAGAAAAGTATGTAATTTAGAATAAGTAGAATCACTCTTTTAGTCCGAAAATGCTGTTATAATAATTTATTTTTATTTGTGTACCACTAAAGTGCGGTGTCAAAATTTTTATTTTTTATGTGAACGAATTTATATTACTGAAGGTCCAAAAGGTTAAAGGATTGATGGCATTGTATTGTATATTAAAACGAAGTAGAAGTGTTTCTTGCTCTTGCACTAATAGAATTAACCTGAATGCACAAAACGTATCATGAAGTTGGTGGTGATATAATGCAGATGATCTCTTTTTGCTAAAGTAAGTTGTATTAGTTATGAAAAACGACTTTTAATCATTTGTATTATTTTAAAACATCGGGCTACAGCAGACATACTAAGAGCTTCATTGTGATCATAATTAAGAAACACACCACACTTAAATCACAATTAAAACCAATAGGTCCTCTAAGTGTAACACCACATTGATCTTGCCCGAAATCGTCATTGACCATACTTACTTAATGGTAACAGTATAGGCACTATTGTTCTTAGAGTCTATTTCAACATAAGAAACTTCAATTGAAAATGTTAATTAATTGAAATTTGAAAATCTACCCATGTGATCTTGTAAAAGAATATGTTATTCAAAGTTTTATTCTCCATACGGCGAATACTTTAACTTAATGAGCACAAGCAATATTTCTATCATTTATATATTTTATTTTATTTTAAAACACCTCAGCGAATTGCCAGATTAATGGTAAAATATTATGTTAACTAAAGGTATATTTAAGGTGTATATTGTACAAAGTTGTGCGAATCAAAAATGCCTAAAATTGATTTTATATAAATTGAAATATATTTTTCCGAGTGGAATATTGTGTTATTAATAAACCCTTACAACACATTTACTTATATTTTGAATATCAGTTACCTACCCAAATCATTAAAAGTAGAAAAATAGTTAACATACAGAAAAGGGAATATAGAAAGGATTGATGAAAATCATAAAGAATGACAAGGGACGATGTTAATAGTAACAAAACTACACATTTATGAATAGAAAAGTCTGTCCCACAACACTTAAGGATAATTTAATCCTTAAGTGTTGTGGGATAACTAAAATCCGTAGGTACTTATCTGGTTTTATTGAATTGTTTAACTTTAAGAAATGAAGAATCTTTTCCTTTAAATATCCATGGTCCAATATATATATGGATTTATGTAATTTATCGAATCCTAATCTTTATAATTTATTTGATTCTCTTCTCTGATTTAATAGTAGACGCGATGAAATAACCTACAATTTGTTTAACATACTGACTGAGATGTTAACCCTCTCTTCATTCATGTCTTTCAAATTGTTTTTATTTATCGCAATTCAGTTTTACTGTTTTAGATTAAATATATTTTTAAACAAACGTCTCTTATCACTGTCCAAGAGGATTATATTCTGTACTAACAGTTATAAAGATCAAATTGTCATGACCAGATAAAGTTGGTAGAGTCATTTGGATCTAGCAATGGAAGTGCTGCAAAGAGGGCGACCATCGTAAAAAGCGAATTGAAACCGCAAATAGTGAGTGGGAGTCAGTGATTCAACTACGAAGCAGCTAGCTCACTCCATCAATGAAGAACTAGTGGGGTGTTGTACTATATCGAGTAAGTATAATTATATTATAAAATATATTTCTATAGAGAAAAAATCCATATCAAAGATATTTTTCTTCAGGACTACCGTTTACTAATGAGACGTAAGTTACTTGTGATCTACCTAAAATCTATTGGGTACAAAAGTAAGTATGTATGAGCAAATAGCCAAACTCTGGTGACAAGGGTGGAATTTTAATCAGTCCGAAAGTGATGTAGTCGTATCTGCTTAACATCAAAATGTAGTCTCAAAGTTTGTAACCCAATACTCGTAGTAATAAATGTAGTGTTTTAATTTTTTTATTATTGTGTTATACCACACGTAGGTATTTCTTCAGAAAAAAAGTTTTTTTTTATAAAAGTTAAGGATAATCGCTTGTATCATAGCAGGTTCGAATCCTGACGGAGTCGTAACTTTTATTCATGATATTTAACTTTTGCTGATAAATGCAGTGACCTAGCTGACAGCTTCTAGGGCTGTTTAAAAAGTGTCGCCTCCGCGGGTGGCCGTCGCTCGTGCCGTAAAAACCGAGCTCATCTGCAAACCGGCGCCTCCATCAGCTAGCTTAATCAACGGTATTAGCAGCGGTGGTCTTCAGCCACGACTCGCTGGAAAACTACGGCCGTCATAATTAGAATAATACTTATAGAGAATCCTACTAATATTATAAATGCGAAAAAGTATGTAACTATGGATGGACGGATGGATGTTTTTGTTACTCTTTCATTGTCAAACGGCTGTATGAATGTGAATGAAATTTGGTAACAGGTTAGCTTATATCCTGGGAAAATACATAGGCTATTTTTGATTCCGGTATTCACCGCGGGTAAAACACCCTAACAGAATTTTCAATGTACTTTCTACTTTGCCTTGGTTTTTTTACACGGTTTTTCATAGAACACAGCAAACCATTATTATGTGTACCAGACGACGTCAACAACATGTTCGGAGCTTAGCCGCTTTTCAGTCACGACGGAAGCGTTGATGTCTCCATTGCTTCACACTTTGTAAGTAATTCATTCAGTCAGACACATTTTACAAGTACCTAAATACCTTTCTACAAGTACTGTATGTACTTGTAGAAAGGTATTTAGGTACTTACAGATAATTTCTGTTTCATTCTAACGTGGCCTGAAAACACATTGTGCGAAATCATCGTTTTGAGTTTTGCTTTATTTGCAGAGACATTTAATTATTTTTGAATAATCGTCAATTCAATTTTATTTATTCTTGCACTAAACCTGTTACCAGCATCCAAAGAGATACAAAACAAGATAGTTATGAGAACCATAATTGAATATACAACCGTATCCGATTAAAGTTTAGATTACACGATTAATCACGAATAAGTGACCTCTATAATCGAATATAATCTTTAGTATTATCGGTGTTTTCCTCTTATAATTAAATTATGTGGTTGTTATGTCCCTATCTGGGGGCTAAACTGGGATTTATCGTCCCAAAAGCGAATTATTCGTAAACTGATTGTGCGCGATGAGGGAGGCTTAACTGTTTTGTATTCTAGTCAACTACGCTCCCCACTTGCAGTCTAGTAAGCAGATTCGAAAATGTCAAAATTGCTTCAGGTTAGCCTGGTTCTTGAGGCAATTGTTGCAGTTTATGATAATGATAAAGGGGTAATTTAGTTACCGAACGATTCAATCCACTCTTCACTCAGACACACACTAAAGATTATTTGAGGGTTTTTAAAACAATTCGCCAAATATTAAATATTATTGGACGACCCTTGATGTTAAAAAATCTAAGAGCATACCTATTAACGAAAGATTACCAAACTCGGTAAACCAGTGATATTTCTGTTTCGTTTTTCAGTCGAGACAATGGGTCTTATTCATAAAAACTTGACAATTTAATATAGGTTTAAAGAACGTTTTTTTCTTGTCACTCATATGTCAACGAAAAGAGATAGCAACAGATTTAATATGCGATTTAGCTAATACAGGTTTACTGGTCGAATATGCATAAGGGGGAATATTTTTAGCTTTGTATAGCATGACGATTTCTTCAAAACTACCCATAAGTAGATGTTTAATGCTTGAAGAGTATCGATCAGTGCCCAGTTCCTTAGCTTTAAGGTTTTGCGGCCGAGTGCATTACAGTTAGAGAGTTCACAATAGACTCGAAGGTACTGCTGGTATATTTATATAGTCGTAACTACACTTTCGTCTCTTGCTTTCAAAGTTAGTCAGTTTAGTTTTATCGTGTCTTTAGTTACTAACATGTCTACAACTCCTTTGGCATATTTTAACGTAGCGATACAGCTGGCTATTACTGCGTTCCACACAACTTCATGAGATGAGGTTGACACACTTCAAAGAAATACATTACACGCTCTATTTCTTAGACCGACTTTACTTTGAAATTTTAGTGCTTGTTACATTTTATCGATCTTTTCTGCTCGGTAGAAAGTGGGGCATTATGATTTTACTGCCTTTGAGGTAAAGAGTAGTTGTTGAAACCCTATGGTGTCTTTAAATTGTTATGTAGAAAGCAATAAGACATTTATTCACTTGCAAAGTAGTGAGTACCTATAAGATTTAAATATATTTGAAATATAAGTGAATAATTAACCATTTCCATGCCATCATTTCTTTAGGTCTGCAAGTAAAAGAAATGTTCTGGGTGATTATTATATTATACCTATTGAGATTCCACTTTCAAATTTTTCTTTAAATTATTGTCACATTAGGGGACACCCAGAATCATAGAGCATTAAGCCCCTGAATATTGACGTAATACTTACTTACTAGAAACTCTGCATACCATACATTTTAACCATGGTCCATGACACAATTTGACTGAACAAAAGGGACACTGAATGTCATATATTATAATACTAGTAGGATTATTCAGTTAACTTACTAATACAATACTACATGCTAATTCAAGTCTATACAATTTAAATCACAATATTTAGTTACAAGTGGACTAATTAACAAGTTATGATGAATAAGTGCCCATAAATCGTGTCATCCGGAGACGGGGCACAGCGAAGCACGTGTGAGGATACCTTCTGAGAATCGGGCAAGTGCAGACGATTCCAAACGTTTTTAGACATCAAAAAATACTTCAAAATAAGGGTTTTTATTATCAAAGTAGGTGTTTATGTACAGAAACAAATTATCCACAACTCTAAGACCGGACCGAAGACCGTTGTTGCAATCTTACAAAAATGTATACAATTCTACAATTTTATTATTCTTTTTAAACTCGAGCTATAAAAAAATCTAGTAGTTTTATCGCTTTAAAAGATACAAAACTAACAAAAACTATCATTTAGATACTTATGTTAAATAGTTTTTGTTATTTTTGTATCTTTTTATTTCTGTTCTTACAAATGAAATTATAGGTACATAAGAAAGGTATGTCTTTTTATCCATAAGTTATAAAACTTCGTTAGATGTTTCTGCGTAATTTCATGATGATGACTTGAGTAGTTAAGGCGTGAAAGCTTAACTTAAAATATAATCAGTTGGAAAATAATTACCTTCACAATACTTCTTTAGTAATAATGTACTATTTTATATTTTATGTTCAGTAGTAGGAAGTTTGTATGAGCAAGTAGCCAACTCTGGAGATGGAGTTTTTAATGTATTGTTGTAGGTACGGCAGAGTTTCTGTTTTTGTTACAAAACTACATAAAATAAAGTAGTAATTTTTGCGTATCGTGTAAACTGAGCAGAACTAGTCATATAATGACAAAAAATATATAAATTAAATGACTTTTAAGAGTATTCTGACTTGTGTAGGCACTGAAGACATCTTTTAGTTTAAAGATTGCCTAACAATGTTGCAACGGAAACACAAGCAGTTTACAACTTTTTAACAGCACAGTTTGGTTGCAGTAAATCAAGGTTTAGACCCCTTTCAGAAGTAATATCGACTTCTTCGAACTCGCATTAATCTGCCATACTTCAAAACGAGAAAGGAAACATGGCATAAAAGCAAGCACAAATTTATCGAATACAAATGCCAGAAATAAACTATAAAATACATTACTCGTTGTTAAAACAAGTTTAAATGAGGGATGTGAATCTCTTTCAATTTGAAGGTTCTTGTCCGAAACAGAATGTGTGGTTATTATAACTTTCACGGCAACTTAAGGATAAATTTTTTTAACTAACTTAAATATAATTAGCGATGTGCAAAGCTTTGTTTAAAATAAGCCATCATAACCCTGACTTGAGCTGTCAAGTTAAAATATTTTAATTTAGTGTCGCACTTAATCAAACTCGTCGTATCCGGCAAACCACAACACTGCTACTGTCATGCCACAGCTTATGCCAAGTAGCAAGTCTACAGAGGTGTTTCTAAAATGGTGATGTGTATAGATACTGAAATAACTCTTATAATGATTATTATAAAACACTAGCTGTACCCCGCGGTTTCACCCGCGTAAGTCCCGTTTCCGCGGGAATACCGGGATAAAATATAGCCTATAACCTCCCGGACAGTCCATTCTATACACCCGTGTAAGAATTTTTGAAATCGGTCCAGTAGTTTCGGAGATTACCTCCGTCAAACAAACAAACAAATTTTACCTCTTTATAATATTAGTGTCTGTAGATAGTGTAGATAAATATGCTTATTAGTCCAAATGTGTATCTAATAATTTTGAATCAATTCAGACAATACAGACACAGAATTCTTCACGCATTGCTTATTTGCCGCAGTTGTTTCGACGATCATTTACATACAACCAAAAAGACAAAACTTCAGAAGAGATCTTGTTTACCTAAACTAATCTGCATCAAAGATCAACTTCATTGTCAAGCACGAGATCTTTTTACTAAATATAATACAGTTTAAAAATATAAAAATAATAAAAACATGAACGCATTGGACCAGCTCTTCACTCGATTTAATTTTGACGCCATTTGACGCGACGCGTTCTGAGAGGTGATAAATCTGAGCGAAACGACACGCACTAATCAAGGAAATGAAAACAACCCTTCAAGCTTACAAACCATTTTCTAAAAGACGATAGGCGCTTTGAAAAGGACGTAACAATATTCCCAGTCTTGCTTATCATCTACTCGCGTTGTTTTCTTTAAATGTTCTTTAACATCATTGTTATAATTTAACAATGTATGTCCTCTTAAATTTTAGCTAAATCCGTTCTGTACTTTTTGCGTGAAGGAGTAATAAAAATCCATAAGTGTTTTTTGACGGTCATCGTCTTATGAAGACGAAACATCACTCGTTTGCGTTAAATGTTCCGCTCAAATGAGGACGTTAAGCGGTTAGAAAGTCATTTTGATGGATCTGCTTCTCCAGTTGAATGTTGACATCTATATTGCAATATGATAAGTTTCTTCCTTTGAGATGGCGGTTGACGTGGCAGATCCTATTTTAGGATCGCCGCTTAAAGTGTAAATAAACTAAGGAGACTTTAATTTAACTCGACACAGAGAAGTATAAATCCATTTCTAGAATTGCAGGTACTTAATTTACTAAAGTATGTTTTAAATAAGAGGTGAATATTCTTTATCATCTTAAGATAAAAGCGACCCAGGTATCAATTTCATTGATGTTAATATCATCAATTATGTGCAACGTAGGTACTTACTTATACAGTAAGCTATGATTGAATTTGCAGTTTTGTTTTTTTTAACCTGTGTTATTTTTTACTGCTGGGCCAAGGTCTCCCATAAACGTCTTCACTGGTTCCTATCTTAGGCAATCTCCTACCATTCCTTTTCAAACCCGTCAGCATTGTCCCACCAACAACGCCTTCTAGGCGGCTTCGTTAATTGCAATTTAAATTAAATTCTCTGTCTGCAGTATAAAAATTTAGCGACAGTCTACCAGAGTTTGTTTAACAGAATAAAAGCTCCCCTACCCTTTGACGCAGCTTTGGCAGGAAAACAAACAATTTATCTATTTCCCCACACGGTGGGTAATAAAGCCGACGAGACGGCAATGGCGGGGTGTTGGATTCGATTCACTCAAACACCTCCAATTTGATATTGGAAAAACGATTCTTCTTAAGAACATCAAACCGATGAACCGTTAAAAAGAGGAAGAAGAAGTTCTTATAAAAGCATGTAAAGTTGTTTAAACATTATAAGATTTGGATATGTCTAAAGTCTGAACTTAGAGGGTGGAGGAGTTTACATGTTGTCAAAATATTCACTTTTTCAAATCCAATTAATTTAACTACTTACTACAAGTGCTAGAAGTGCTAGAAGTGCTAGCTTTGGTGCTGAAATCTAAGTGTATTAAATTTTGTTGCAACATTTTTTTTCAATTACCTACTCGAACAGTACCTAGTAGTATTGGCTACCTACTTCATTTTACCGACAGCCATTCCAGAACAGAGAGGAAAACCACATCGGAACATATTTTGATTGTTAAAACCATTTTAATTTTATTTCAAACAAAAAACTCACAAGTAGTTGACTCAATGGATGAAAGTCCCTTTTTGAAAGAGTAAATGAGAGTGTGGAAAAGCTTCCAACAGATTCCTGATTATGTTCCATCAGTTCAACATTTACACAAAGATGATGCAAATTAGCACATCTATTCAGCAAAATGAAAACTCCGCTCTGTCATTTGAGGGCGCTTGGGGTGAGGGAGCGTGAAGCACGGTGTTGAAAGCTTGCTTAGCAGTAGATATAGTGAAGCTTTTTGAACTATTATGGTTTTGTACTTTATAGACACTTTAAACGGGACATTTACCATGATTCAAGATTTAAGGCACTTTTTAAAATTCAATATCATCGGTCACATTGTCACAGTCGTCAGCAGGTGAGATTGTGTTCACAAATAGGTAAATTTTTGAGAATAAACTTCTTTAAACAAATGCACTGATTAGTTAGGTCACTGCTGTTGATGAGGTAATCAATTTATTTATTGAGGAGGACCAACGCAATCATGTTTTTGTGGTTATATAAATCAGCTGCTTAATCACCATCATATGTTGCCATCATGATCTGCCATTAATACATAATCACAACATGGTTTTTTTAAACAAATAGGTACAAGCAACATTTTTGATTGTCTAGTATCTTGTGTATTTTAATTAGCTTTTTACTACACTGTTTGTAGCCATTAAACATATTACTTACGTTACGTATCTGGATTCTATGACTTTTTTAGCATCTTTTAGTGCTTTTGTCAATGCTACTCTCTTCTGATCAATTAATCTAGCATACTCTGAAAGTCAGCTACAAAAGAGATTCTTGTATAAGTAACTGTACTGTATCAAAAAGCTTAACTTTTTCGGTGCCGGTTTCAATCGGCCCTCGTCGAGGACTCTAAGCATTAAAGCAATCTCGTATTGCGTCACTTTATTAGTTTCGGCTTTATTTTGCGCTTTTGATGTTTGAAAGTAATCGGCTACTTTGAGTTTGTTGATGCTAATTTATGTTAAGAAAGACTTTCATTTTGATTTTACTAATGTGGGTAATACAGTAGCTAATATAAAATCATCAAAGATTAAAAAAATGTTTGATCATTTAACAAATAAATGTTTTTTATAAAGGACCTACAGTTGCATATTTTTTACCATGTTTTACCTATTTAGAATAGAGGTATTGTATATGTATCTATGTGAAGAATAAAAACGTGATCAACCCTAATATTTATTTTAAATACTACTCTATTATTTAAAATGAATAATTATTTCAGAAGCATAGGCTTTTTTACTTGTACTGGACATGCTAGACATTATTTTACTACCGATGTTCATCGATAAGATTAAGAAAATGCAAAAATTCTCGCTGTAGGTACTCATACTCACATATACGACATGCAGCGAGTCTCACACATCATTAACTCCTAAAGAAAGTCGGAAACGAGGGAATCTCATTAGCATGGCACATTCGGCGGTACACACAGAATAAGAATGAAGCAGGCAGGGTTGGAGCTAGTATTAACCTACAAGCGATAACCATTTCTTGTCTTATCTATACTCATTTTATAAAGAGGTAAAATGTTGGTTTGTTTATTTGACGGAGGTAATCTCTGAAAGTACTGAGACGATTTCAAAAAATATTGTACCGATGTGTACAATTTACTGTGGGGATGGTTGTAGGCTATATTTTATCTCAGTAGTTTCATTAGTACACCCGTGCAAAGCCGGGACATGCTGTTACTATATAACATAGGTAAACTAAATCTAGGACCGTTTCCTACCATGTTCATGTGATTTAGTATGCTGAAGGTTTCGGGGGCGAAAAATCGATCTAGAAAGAATTTATTTTTAGAAAATATGGTTTCATCCGTGTTTTCCGGCAATTAAAGACTCATTATTCGCTAAATTATTCGGCGGTTTACTAAAATGATATGAGTAAACCCTTCCAATCCTTTTTTTACGGATGACAGTGAGTTGCACTTACACTAATTCATTGATTCTTACCATTCCAACCTTGTAGGTTTAGTAAAAGAAAACAATATGTTTATATGATTGGTTCTCAAAAATGCACATATTGCCCCTTGTACCCATCCCTCCATACGGCTCATACAGATAGGTGATGTGAATGACAAAGTGAATGCAAATGTGAGCTTTGTCGGCGAGTTGAGAAACCGAAGTTACCTACATACATTCACCAATCAAAGGACACCGTCAGATATGTTGAACATGTTTCTTACTGATTGTACAATACTTATATCAATAAAAACTGCGCCTGAAGATTTTAATCACATCTCATCATTATCCTTTGCAGTCTACCTCATCTTACCGTAGGGCACAGAACTTTGTTCATAGATTTAGGCAGATAATATTTTCTTGTAAGTATGTTTTTGTCATTCCCACCTCTCATGATTATATTCAAAGTTTCATGATAAAGCATGCTAATGACGCTTCCGAAAATGAAGTATTTTTTGTCTTCAGTCTCATTTGCCCACTGACCTTGGTACGAAGTATGAAATGAAACAGGGCTCTACATTTCGCAGCTTTGCGACACCTTTACCGATAATGACAGTCGTGTGGCGAAGTAAAAACCAAAATTCTGGAATGCTCGTAAATCTATTAGTATTGCGGTGTCAGGGCCTTTAATTAATTTATGTAAATTCTTTCCTCTGAACCTTGAACTTGCGGAAGAAACTAAGAAACGTGTCAGATGAAAAAGTGCTGTTTAAATCTGGTGGGTGGTGGAGGGTTAATTGTTTCTATGGTAAATCAGATCTATGTAGGTATAACACTGTGTAGTAATCTGAATAGGCCTGGGTACCTAGACTCATGTAAGTAAATTAGATTCAGTATTAATCAACCCAGGCACTGAAGGAAAAGTCTAGCTAGAAAACATACAAGAACTGTATAAAACACAAAAGAAAAAGTTAAAATTTTCTACATTTTAATAAAACCCCAAATCTTTGAATCTAAGGAAAGATCCCATACATATCCATGTCGTTTCATTGATCATGGATTTAATCAACCATTAGTGTTTTATTACCGCCTTATCTGCGATCATTCTGTTTTCATCAATACGTTGCAGCTGCAACTTCTGACGACATTGCAACAATTTAGCAATATGAGTGTTAAGTTTCATGAAGGCTAAATATGTGGTGGGCGGACGTCGCACGCGCCGGATACGGAAGTGCGTAATTACAGCGCTATTTCGCAAAAATGTCTCAATCACATCGACAGATGGCGCGACTCGCATTGTTCAAACATTCCGTGAATAGTTCAGCTGTTTGTGTGGTTTGCACCGCCCACTGCTATTTTTCATAGGAATAGGTGACAATGAACGGTCGATATTTTTTCATTAGGATGTTTAAACAAGAGGTGTTTGTTTGACTAACTAAGTAAACTATTGCTTTGTAAAATTAACTTTTTTCTCGGTAGTTGGTTGTACTGTGCCTACAATAGAGCGATATTAGGTTAGCGATATCAAAACAGGTAAATGCTGCAAGCCTTTTGAAGCTTAATTAGAGTTTATTTCAATTACTCGATATAAAGTTTTGAAAGCGGCCTAAAAATTCCGTCATCAGAGTTTGGTCACTTGCTCAGACGAATTAATGAACACTAGGCGACAAGTAAAAGTAACCAATAACCTTTACGAATGACAGCCGGTTAATACTAGGTAGTAAAGTACCTAGTCATTCATGGTAAAAGTCTTGGAATGGTCATGGTGAAATTGCTTGCTTAAATTAAACTCACAGGCTGAAAATATTTAAAACATTAAATTCAAAAACAGGTGGGAATCGATTATAAATCTAACTCCCATTGTGTTCGTATCTGTTCGCGCTGTATTGAACACTTTTGTTTAGCAGTCGGTAAATAAAATATGAATAAAATAAATTAATTGAATGTCTTTTTAATAAAGCGGTTTATTGTTTTATCGGAATAATGGCGGAGGCTATTGTGTCCAGCGCCGCCCATCCGCCGCGACACAATGAGAAAATAATAAATAGTCGATTTTGTTCGCAAAATCTATGCTCGGTAGCTTCTCTCTTATTCTCTTAATTGGTGCTTGGAAATAAATTAATCGAATTAAATCGCTTGATGTCACCCAACACGTTCGTTGGTTAAATGTTTGGACAGATTGCGGAAGAAAAGCTTTGTAATTAAGTGGTCTGACTTAATTTCATTATGCTATTGTTTTACGAGTGAATTGCACAGTGTGAAGCATTGTTGAAGGAACCTTTGGATGGTTATTTCTTTGTTTTATATGCGAGTCCTATGAGTTTAGGGTACCTAAATAAAACATTTTCCGTAATCTAAGTAGGTTTCTAAATATTTTGAAATTTTGTCAACACAAAATCTTCGTTTTAACCACCATAGTCACGTCGTGCACATAGCTTGATGTTTAAATTGAGGTTTATACACTATACCAGGCTGGCTTGAAAAATAATAATTTAGAAGTTTGTTAACTCAAATTTAACATTAATTATATAAATTATAGTTTAATCAAGATGTACTTAAATAGTATGATTCATAAACTACTTTTAACCGACTTTCTTAGCTCTACTACAAAGCTCACAACACAGCTTTAAGCAAGTAGCGCCACCTAGTACCGAGTAGCAAGATTAAAGGACAAACTTAACAAATTACAACTATATAAAATATTGATTAGGTACCAATTAAAAGAAAATTATTAAGTTCAACAAACAGTTTATGATCATGATCAGATACAGTATCAAAACCAGAAAACGTGCAATTATGCAAAGAGTAATTTATTATGCATATTAGGTACTGACAGCGATAATAATCAAATAAAGCAAAACGTTTCTAGTCATCACAGATATCTAAATACATTAGCGTGCCGATATCCGTCGGCATATTTGCATAGAGTTGTAAATAGAATTTATGGTTGGAAATAAAGTTGCGGTTAGTTTCAAACTAGTAATTTCACGGCAGTTTGCCGACAGTTTGTCTGCGGCGGATACCAAGACGTACTTTCTAGACTCATTGTGTGGTATACTTTCTTATTTCTTACCATTTATGAAACGTGGGTAAATAGGGATAACAAAAGCTAGTAGCGGGTTGAAAGCGTAGGATGTAATTACGTCGCCAGATGGCGCACATGGCTTGTTGATGTGACCGCAAACTTCTCAATGAAAAGAGGTTTTATGCCACATAGTTACACGTTTGCTTTTAAGTGTGCTTTAAAGGCAACTTTTTATGGTTTGGCAAACGGTTAACATTATTATACTTAAACATGACATATGAATGCTAGTAGAGATGAAGTTAAGGCTCAAATAAATTAAAAATATTTAAAAGCCTTCCAGTTCAATATACCTACTGCAAAAAATCTCTTATGTTTGTGAAAACGTCTAAATTCATTAAATAATAAATAAATAAATATCCTTGGACTTTCCACACAGCGTCATCTAGTCCCAAGCTAAGCAACTTAATGCTTGTGTTATGGTAACCAGATGACTGATACCTTGATACCTTTTTTTTGTAAATACATACATAACGATAGAAAACACCCAGACATATTATTAAGGGACCTACTTGCAATTAATTAACTTACAAAGTTTTTAACATTATCAAATTACTGTTCAAACTTGGTTTTTAGGTTTCTTACCCAAAAAAGTTTTTAGGCCGCCTAAATTTTAATTAAAAGGGTTTAAAAACTCCATACTTGGCAACAGATATTAAGTTATTCAGCGCGAAGACATTGGTCTTTGAAATGTCTTCATTCTTAATGCTTAGAACTAATACCATTTTACCGCCAAACCACAAATTACACCAGCTGCTTCAGAATATTTTGCAACTAAACAATAAACCAAGTTAAGAATGGCTCTACCTAATTGTGTAATCTTGCACAAATTGAAAACCAGAATAGTAGATTGCTATACAAGGGGGCAAAGGCATTTTTTCTACGCACGAGATGGTTTATCGCGCGAGCGTCAGCGAGTGCGATAATAGTTCGAGTGCATCGAAAAGCCTTTTCCCCGAGGTAAGCACTCTACTTTTCATTACGAATATGAGGAAATTACCAAAAAAATTGATGTAAAATTTAAATTTCACACACGAAAATTAGCTGTCTCGCTTTTTTTTTTAAATCGACTAAAAGCAGCTAACGATGGCACGGCATAGCTGCGTTCCAGATTTAAAAAAAAATACTGACTGGTAGAATGGCTATAAAAGTAGTAGGCATTCTACCATTGGTTTTTTGTTGATGATGAAAAAATTTAAATAAATAAAATAAAATAAATAAATATAATATAATTAGTGCTAGAGAAGCACAAATTCGTGCAAGAGAGACATAATATCTAGCATCTGATTGAGTTAGAAGAACTTGAACACTTAGCATGCATCGACATGCCACAAAAGAAATGTCAAAAATAAGGTTGACATTTGACAGTTATTTACTTTCCTGCCCTAGGGCAGGAAAGTTCTTGTTTTCCCTAGGGACGGAAAATGCTACTTTGAACCCTATGATCAGGCAACTTCGTGCGTACTTTCCGTGTATGAGTAATGAAAAATTATTTTTCATTACTCATACACGGAAAGTACGCACGAAGTTGCCTGATTATAGGGTTCAAAGTAGCATTTTCTGTCCCTAGGGAAAACAAGTACTTTCCTGCCCTAGGGCAGGAAAGTAAATAACTGTCAAATGTCAACTTCATTTTTGACATTTCTTTTGTGGCATGTCGATGCATGCTAAGTGTTCAAGTTCTTCTAACTCAATCAGATGCTAGAAATTATGTCTCTCTTGCACGAATTTGTGCTTCTCTACACTTAATTATATTAATTTATTTATTTTATTTCATTTATTTAAATTTTTTCATCATCAAAAAAAAACTACTGGTAGAATGCCTACTACTTTTATAGCCATTCTGCCAATCAGTATTTTTTTTTAAATCTGGAACGCAGCTATGCCATGCCATCGTTAGCTGCTTTTAGTCAATATTAAACTAGTCGATTTAAAAAAAAAGCGAGACAGCTAATTTTCGTGTGTGAAATTTAAATTTTACATCAATTTTTTTGGTAATTTCCTTATATTCGTAATGAAAAGCAGAGTGCTTACCTCGGGGAAAAGGCTTTTCTATGCACTCGAACTATTATCGCACTCGCTGACGCTCGCGCGATAAACCATCTCGTGCATAGAAAAAATGCCTTTATCCCCTAGTATAGCAATCTACTATTAAGGCATTTTAGAAATATTATTTTTAATGAATTCGTTTTGTCAAGACCAGTTAATTTTTGTTTGATGTTTAAAGTAACGGGTGGTCCAATTCATGAAATCACTAAGTCCAAAAAGTGACCTTTGAGAAATTCATGATTTTAAGTTTGAAATGTCATCTGAAATCATCCGTTACTTAAAATAAAAAAAATAAAAAACACATTATAGCGCAAACTAAGTACTTACCTAGTTTTATTTATTAAAAGAATCAATACGATAAAGCTAACAGGAATAGCTTAAAAAAATATCAAAAATATTGGACTTATTCCTAAACGCTGGTCTTGATTTTACACTGATTTATATAAATGGACTTAGATGTATTTTTGCAGTATCCGGTACAAAGTCAATCGGCCCATCATTCTACGAGTACATCTTCTGAAACTGTTTCTGCAGTTATGGGCTCGCGAGTATCAGTAAATAAATCCTAATAAAAACACCTTTCTGATTCAGGAACAGATTTTGACCACCGGCTCACATCTTGCACATAAGCAGGTATTATTTTTAAGGGTTTTGATACGAGTAGTATTTCTGTACTTAGTAATCCTTATGTATAAAATTAATGATTTCTGAAATTTAGATTTCACTCGCCGACTGTCTTTATTAAATATATTTAATATACCCGTACGTTGCGATCTGTCGTTCTTGACGAACAAGATTTCCTTTTTTTGGCCATTGAGATGCTACTTATAACATTGTCACTGTCATTGTTATAAGTAGCATCACCTGACTCAGGTGTGCCTTCTTTTCGCCATTCAATTGAATTTGGACAAAAGTTGTATCTGTAAACATCACACACTTGCAATGAATGAAGTGAAATAAAAGTTGCACAAAATATGTTCACAAAACTTGACTTTTTTGATCAAATGATACAAATGTTGATTTATTGAGAGAACTTGAAGTAAAATTTACGTTTTTTTTACTTAGGCTTTTATAGGTACATTTTTATTGAAAACAAGCTGTTGTAAGCGATTTAATGATTGCCGTACAATCTTTAACCTCAATCCCTAAGGTGGTCCATAAAAAAAGTGAATTCATAAAAAAAATCAGCTATCTACACCTATTAAGAGTTTAGTCGTCGAATTTATGTAATAATGTGTGTAATATATACCTATGTACCTATGTTTTATACCTAAGTAATATACCGAGAGCGCTAATGGAGTAGTCTGATAAATATGACAAAAGATTCTTGAATTTGGAAGAACACTGAGAATGTTAATAAGGGCTAGGTTGTTTTACTCTTGAAAGAATCACAAAAAATTTAACAGCTAATTTTGATTTGATCTCAACCTATAACTAAACTTACAAATATTAAAATCGTTACACAATACATTTAATTTCTCCAAATAACAAACAACAATAGTAAAACGTCTCGCTAATGTGACAAAATGCCGAAAATTACCCTCATTATTGATGGGAATACACGAATAATGCTTCGTGTGGAACAGCTGGTGACAAAGTACCCGCGACCGCCATTCTCTATGCCTTTTTGACTTTGATTTATGACTTTTTTATGCCCTATTCACCCGTCATGGTTACTTTATATTGTGTTACTGCAATGCATAACCATTACAAAACAATATAGGACTTTAAGTATCATGCTTTAAAAGCCATTTTTATTTGATAAATCTTACAAAATCCACCAAATGTAATTTGAAATCGCAGTTGCGTCTGCGCAAGTATCGCTACATCATCGCCTAATAGTAGGGGATGAGGAGAGGGTTTTATTTAATTTTCACGGTAATTTGCTTTTGTTGATACACAATGAGTGCATTGTCCGGTTCGATTTTAAAGCAAATATGCGTAAGCTTTGCAGAAGTGTCAAGGATACGGTTCACACCCTTTTGAAATGAAAATACTTCAGTTTTTAGGAATGAGTCCAATAAAACACTAATAGGGTAGGTGCGTTAAATATGGGCCGGCGGGTAATAAGGGCCACTTCTATTTTAACATACTTCCAATATTATTATTAGACTCAAACCAAGCCTACATTATAGAGGACCATTAGGAAGGCTAATATCCGCGGTGGTATCGCCTTCCTATTCGCCTTCATGTCAGTAGACACAATATTTATTTAAACGATGTTTGTAAAAATCGCTCTACTAGAAAAAAATCTCCACGAAAACTGATTAATTGTGAGTACCATAGACTTTTTTTTTTTAATCTGCTGTTATTAATATAACATAAATTTATCATGTTTCCTGATTAAGTTAAGTTTAAATATAAATATAAATTTTTCATGATTTTACAGTGAATTTTGTCGAACTTGACGCAGGCGGCTAATAAGGGCCACCCCCAAGGCGGGTAGTAAGGGCCGTCAATTACAAGGCTTTCAGGTCTTCTTTCGAAGTCGTGTTCTATTATATCTGTTTTTATTGTGTATACGTGTTCTGAGGTTAAAATATGAATGTATTTTCTTTCTTTTTTTTGCTATTTCAGTTAGAAGCGATTGATAATAATGAAGGACAAAGACTGGTTATTAGCAATACTGGTACACAAAAACAGATGCAAAGGGCAAGGTGACTGGTGACTGACGACTGACGACTGACGACTGACGACTGACGACTGACGACTGACTACTGACGACTGACGACTGACGACTGACGACTGACGACTGACGACTGACGACTGACGACTGACGACTGACGACTGACGACTGATGAACAAAAAGAACAAGAAGAACAAGAAGAACAAGAAGAACAAAAAGAACAAAAAGAACAAAAAGAACAAAAAGAACAAAAAGAACAAAAAGAACAAAAAGAACAAAAAGAACAAAAAGAACAAAAAGAACAAAAAGAACAAAAAGAACAAAAAGAACAAAAAGAACAAAAAGAACAAAAAGAACAAAAAGAACAAAAAGAACAAAAAGAACAAAAAGAACAAAAAGAACAAAAAGAACAAAAAGAACAAAAAGAACAAAAAGAACAAAAAGAACAAAAAGAACAAAAAGAACAAAAAGAACAAAAAGAACAAAAAGAACAAAAAGAACAAAAAGAACAAAAAGAACAAAAAGAACAAAAAGAACAAAAAGAACAAAAAGAACAAAAAGAACAAAAAGAACAAAAAGAACAAAAAGAACAAAAAGAACAAAAAGAACAAAAAGAACAAAAAGAACAAAAAGAACAAAAAGAACAAAAAGAACAAAAAGAACAAAAAGAACAAAAAGAACAAAAAGAACAAAAAGAACAAAAAGAACAAAAAGAACAAAAAGAACAAAAAGAACAAAAAGAACAAAAAGAACAAAAAGAACAAAAAGAACAAAAAGAACAAAAAGAACAAAAAGAACAAAAAGAACAAAAAGAACAAAAAGAACAAAAAGAACAAAAAGAACAAAAAGAACAAAAAAAACAAAAAGAACAAAAAGAACAAAAAGAACAAAAAGAACAAAAAGAACAAAAAGAACAAAAAGAACAAAAAGAACAAAAAGAACAAAAAGAACAAAAAGAACAAAATGAAACAAAAAGAACAAAAAGAACAAAATGAACAAAATGAACAAAATGAACAAAATGAACAAAAAGAACAAAAAGAACAAAAAGAACAAAAAGAACAAAAAGAACAAAAAGAACAAAAAGAACAAAAAGAACAAAAAGAACAAAAAGAACAAAAAGAACAAAAAAAACAAAAAGAATAAAAAGAACAAAAAGAACAAAAAGAACAAAAAGAACAAAAAGAACAAAAAGAACAAAAAGAACAAAAAGAACAAAAAGAACAAAAAGAACAAAAAGAACAAAAAGAACAAAATGAAACAAAAAGAACAAAAAGAACAAAATGAACAAAATGAACAAAATGAACAAAATGAACAAAAAGAACAAAAAAAAACAAAAAAAACAATAAGAACGAAAATAATTTTTTTTTTGTTACTTTGACTTTAGTTCTGAAGCTTGTGGGATCGAAACCGGCCTTCACACATACTTCACACATTCACACACACACAACACAAAAGATTAGGTATATCTTGCGTTTGAGTGAGTATGCCCAATATAAGTACATAATACTTCACAGGACTCCTAGAAACTTGGAGGAAACATAATAGAGCAAAGTTCCAAAACGTAAACTTTCATAAGTTTAATAAGAGCCACCAATTCAAGAAAATTTTCAAGAAAATATTATGCTATTTTTGATTTTTTTTTTAGTTTTATGTAGGGAAACTAATAACTTTTTCAAGAATATGATAATTTTGAACAAATTTAGTCAATTAATGCTTTTTTTTCAAACTTTTCGTTTCATTAGTTTAATAAGGGCCATCACTGTTTTTTTCCGTGATTTAAATAAATCGTCAAGCTTAACTCACTAGAAAATCAATCTAAAAGTCGGCGAGAGATAGTCTAGCTAGAGTTTACAATGATAAAAGGCAAAATGAATGTTTTTGTTAAGTGGCCCATATTAAACTACCGTCGGCTAATAAGGACCAAAGGAAGGGTTTTGAAAAACCTCAATATTGATGATAAATTTCAATTAAAACCAAATAAATCATACTTTTTCAGACTGCTTATGAAGTAAACATTCTTAAAATGTCCTGTTTTTCATTCATATCCGTCTGATTTTGAAAATATTTTGAATTGAAATTAAGTGGCCCTTATTTGCCGCAGGTACCTTAATACTTTGAATAGTAGCTAACCATTAAATTATGGGTGAAATGTCATCAAAATAGGTGCTAACTGTAAAAGAAAATTGTTCTTCTCATAGTTTGTAAATGTTTGGACTCTTAATTAGAAATTTCGTTTAGAAAATAATAATTCACGCACTTAGGTATTATGTTTGGGTAGTTAGTTCCCTTGAATTATTTCCGGACAAACCGATCAAGTTGTATTTTTGGTTAGTTACACAGTTATTTATAATTAATTGGAAGTACCTATCTTAAAAAAACTGTTATTAAATATAGGGAGGTAGGTTGGTAGGTACATTACCTATTTTTTTCTGAATTATCTGCAAATAATATAGGTACCTAGGTACGGTAAGGTTTGGTGTTACTTACGTGAAATTAAAAAGTTCATTTACGCGAAGGTCGGCTCCTAAATATAGTTCTAAAAACAAAACTAAACATTCCGTTTAATATTCATAACTCTCGACTATAAGCTCACTGCAACAAAGTGAACGCGACGTCACCATGTACTACACGATGCTCAATCGTTCCCGCAATAAAACCGTGCTCGTATTTTACAAAGTTCCATAAATAATGGTCAATATGTCGGGAGGTATTGTCGATGCTGACAAATTGCCGCTCTCGCTTGCCGCTCATTGTGAAACTCAGAGTGACTCTTTTGTCGATTCCCGCGCAATGCCTACAGCCACCGAACGACTTTTGTCAGCTATCATTTTCACTTCGGCCTCTAGAAATGCGAATCGGTTTTATTATGTCTTGTGACCCACAAGAGGCGTCGTTCACGAATTTATTATATGATAAATGGGAATTTTTGTTTTGCATTGTCGAAGCAAACTGCAAGGCAGATAAATGTTTGCTTTGTGCTTTGTGTGAATGGAGTTTATACCTATTTGTCGGCTCGGCTATAAAAATTTGTATTAATGGTGTAGAGAAGGTATCCAGTATGCTTCTGATTCAGCAGCAAATATAACGAAGGTTGCCTTTTGAGAAAAAGTGCCGAATAAGCTTGACGATGACGCTTTTATTGATCATACTTTCTTTTGCATCATCTTTAGGATATTGGAAATACAAAAATACGTACGTCATTCTATTTTGACGAAGCTACAAAAACAGGTAAAACTAGGTAACTAAACAAACCCACCTAGGTACTAGTAGAAGTACTTCTACCTATAGGTCAGCAATCAAGAGAAACGTTGACACTAACTAAATTGCATCTTAGAAGCTGTGACACAAAAAACACTTAATAAATAACTTATCAAGTCTTAATTTATAAAATGACATGTTTAATTCACCTTTAGGGTAAGTTATAAAAAGCGTGGCGGATGGAATTTTTACGGGGATGTGCGTTGGCGTGTGTACAATCAGCAAGGCGGGTCTGAGACGCCCAGACCGCCCCTCAGCTGCTTCTCTTTGGCACACGTGTCAGAAGCAATGCAGTATTGCAGTTAGAATCAACCGACCACAGATTAAAATGACAAATTACTTACTAGTCATCTTTTCCTACGAATTAGAAATTATTTGCCCTGTACCACCTCTCTGCTACTCTTCTTTTATTGGCTACAGAATAAAGAGACAGTTTTACACGTTTCGATGCACTACGATACCTACTTTATTGAGAATCTGCAAAAAATGTAGTGCATTAAGAAAACCTTTCGTATAAATCCAAGAAAAAGCTCTTGGGGTTTTATTTCTCGCGGTACCCAACAGCCGTTAAGTCCAATACATAATGTATGTCGCGCGTTGCATGTCCAAGAACAGTTAGGTATGTTCCGCTCGATTCGGTGGAAACAAGTGCTGAATACAAATTCATTCGTGGGCGGAGTCAACCATTTTTTTTCTTTACCATTTGTGGAACAAACGACATAGGTGCACGCCCATTGCGGGAATGAAAGTAATTAAATTACTAAAGCGCGGTATTAGACGGTAATGAATTTGTAACATATTGCTTATATTAGTAATGGGTAATTTAATTTGGATTGTGCTCAACGCGATCGTAACGCTCCAGATCGGATTATGATTTAATTGAATATCGGGTGATCTAGATCGTCGATGATTATAAATTAGTAATTCCGAGAAAGTCATTCGCAGAACTACTGATCTAATTCAATTGAAAATGCATTTAGGTATTCAAGAAGAGTTGGTTCTAGGATCACATAGAAACGTGTTAAACAGGATTTGAGCAATAAAATAAAGTGGATCGTTTATGTCAACGATAAAAAGAAGAGATGGATGAAACCCATGCTTGGTAGGTACTCTACCAACACGCCGCGACGACGTCGCAGGTGGCAGGCCTATTGTGACAGAATTGCACAAATTTTGACCGATTTTAACTAAAAACCATTGGCAAGTAACTAGGTAATTAAAAAACACAAAAAACTATCATTTACAATGCATTCATAGGTATTTAAATAATTGATTCTATTTCGAAAGAATAAAATATTGACTGTGGTCACCAGTTACCACACTTCACATAAATTAACACTATCTCGGAGAAAATGCGCCATCTACGAGAGAGTAGCGGAACTATAGCGAGTAAGATGGAATACTGAATAGAACATCTAATTTAGCAAGTTTTTGTTTTCAATGCTATATTTTTTTTGTATGTTCATCGAGTAGGTCAATATGTAGTGGAGTAAACCTTTCCTGAGGTGGTCTAAACTTTTTAAAGGTGGTCTCTTTAAAAAAATAAGCATTTGATAACAATCTTCAAAGTTATAAACAAAAATGCACCTCAAAAGTGCATGATATTTATCTCTTATTTAATTGAAGTAAGTTTAATAAAACTGTCAATTTAGCTTCTTATTTGTTGTACCAACTATTTTTCTGTCCGGTCAATTGCTAAGTTTTGTTAGAACATACCTACCTAATATTTTAACTGCATTAAACCACGTACTATTCTGCTGAATGAAATTGTCACATCCATATTGTTCTAGCCCTATTCTTTTCTTTTATTAGAATTACCTATATTAGACAAAATATCTATATGTGTCTATTATTTAAAAACTAACAGGTGCTTTGGAAAACCGTTTCATATCCATTGACATGCCACCATCAAAATTATAAATGACCATTCTATTCTCTAACTATGCTAATAATCATACAATCTTTGTCAAATTTGAGTCAATTTAGAGTAATAAAATAAAGTTTTATGTCGCATTTACTTTGTTATGGTTTGACACAACGTATAATTAGGACAGAAAGGATCCGTCTTCCATTTGATCCTTCGACTTTCGTTACCAGTTTGTAAGGATTAATGACTAAATAATCATAATTTAAACTCAATGTTGTTTTAAACTGGGCTTTAATAAGCAGTTTGGCTACATAAAAAACTTGTTGCTTGTTAGGGAAAAACCTATAGAGCTTTGAACTGTGTAGGTCTCATTGGTAGGTACCGACCATAAACATAAAAACCTCATTGGTCTAAAATAAGAAAAAGCAATAAAAAACTATGCACATAAATTCAAATTAAGAACGAACAATTTCTTTTCATAAGTAGGTAACTGTTTCGAAACAAAATAGGTAAATCGTTTTCACTGTAATACCTTTCTAACCGTTTCTTTGTGATGTCTCAATCATTTATGCTATTTGCAATTTGTCGATCGATACGGTGCCTAGACCTACATTTTGCTAAAATTATCTAACCACCACTTCTTTGTCTTTTTCCAAGGAAATAGCAGAGTGCTGGTAATATCAAAACGAGGCTTTTGTTAATGTCCCCGTTACCAATCCCACAACAGCAAAACTGTTGGCCTATAATCTGTCGCCATTATGCACAAGGGACAATGCAAAAAAAATCCCATGGCTTCATGGAAATAGAAACCCATTATATGCCATTACGAATAGGCATAACATATGATAGTACGGTAGCCTAACTACTGCCTTGAAACTGCATTTTTATTTGAAAGAAAATATTGTAGCTGTCCTGTAAAAAAATAATGAAACAATTACTGTTAAACGTTTTAGTTTTCCTTGCGGGGTGTCATTTTAAAACGAAAATGTGTGGGTTTTAGACCAAGATAATAGCTGTCTTTTAACACCATTGATGCCAGTGGAACTATCATGCTTTGACACATACAGAATTTTAAATGTAAACAATTATCTAAATAGTTACTTTCTACCATAATTGTGTGTTGTTTTTTATTTATTTTATCTATTTGTTTGTTTGAAAACAATTACCGCAGTAAAGATAGTTTTGTGCCTCTCTAATAGCATTAGCGAAAATTGCCAAATTAAAATGCTACAGAATCTAGAGACACGGCAGTGGACTCGCTAAATCGAATAAAAAGCTGCATTATATTTATGAAACTTACCAGTACAGCCACCTAAGGGTTGTAAACCATCTATGGATAGCATATATAACTGATGCAAATGAAGAGAGAAAAACATAACACACACGCACTTTTTTTTTCTTTCAACGAGCTTTATTGGTATTATATCCTACCATATAAAAGTACCTATCTAAACGACTCAGGTGCATTATCTCAGCCCGTAGGTATAAATCAATTTGCATAATCCGCCCCGCTACCCGCTCCGCTCCCCGCCCCGCTCGTAATCATAGTGATTCGTCCACCGAGCCAAGCCGCGGGCAGGCATTATGTCATTATCCACCTCTCGTCCCGGATATCAGTTGGAAAAGCCTATAGCTATTGAACGTAAAATTGTCTCTGCGAAGTAAATTTCTAACATCAGGTACTGAAACATTTCAATAGGAAACTGTGCTCTTTCTTACCACTTAATCTTCTATTTTTTACCAAGATAAATAAGGTAGGTACCTTCCTAAGCTTGCATGATTCTCTATTTTAATTTAGGTATAGTTATGTTCAAATGTATTTCAATAAGATTGGTTTTTCTTATCAAAGAAATGCTGAAGTTCCTGTAACAACCTTTTCTGTTAGAGAAAAGCATCAAGGTAGTTAAAAGAGGTCAAGTAAGACAAGTAAGGGGTTGGAAGACGCAGAACATCATGGCTTCGAAACATTAGAAAGTGGACAGGAGTAAAGAGGGTAGAAGATCTGTTTAGAGTAGCACTAGACAAAGCAAAATATAGCAATATGACAGCTAACCTTCAGTAATGGAGAAGCACTACTAGAAGAAGAAGATCAAGGTAGTTAATGTTACTTCTGTAGGCACGAAAAGAGGTTCCCACTCCTCAGTCCTCTTCTTTCTTTACCGTAGGTTTTCTTCCAAACTTAAACATGCTCATCACAAGTCGTGTATTGCATTTGTTGCATCAATTTGATCTTTTTAAAGGTTTCTAGCGTAACAAATGCAGCATATCAAATGCGTTGAATGTTGGATCAAAGCAAAAGGAAGCGAAGAATGATCGTGCGCGCATGGGCGTGTCCGCCGCCGCCTATTGGGCCGGCCGGCGCCAATGCGTGCGCGCACACGGTAGCTTGCCCGTACATTTTAAATAATATCTAATATATTTAAACTACATAAACTTCTCGCAGGTACACACTTGAGAAAATAGAAAAGAAAATGCAGTACCAGAGAAATCGCATCCGCTAGAACTACGAGTATAGAGTATATTCGATTGAAAGAACATGCTGGCAATCATTGCATTAATATGACCTTACCTTAGGAATAAATAAGCGGCCAGTCCGTCCGCCCGGACCCGCCAGACGGCTTCCTAAGAACGTTTAAGAGTCTGATATTACCAATAATTGAAGAGATCGGATCATTAAGCCTGTCGAGGCAGGTTCTATGGCGATTACTCGTAGTTATCAAGAATTTGAGCATCGACCGACCTATTACGGCGGTATGAAGACCACGGGCGCTTCTTCGTAATAACCATGATAATACCTGAAATTATATGATTTGTGTGGAATTTTGTTGAAAATGGCGAAAACATTACAGAAAAGTACAGGGGTCGTTACGACGGGCGGCGCTGCCCGGGGCGGCCGATGCGCGCCGTCCGTATGCAAATTAAACGTAATCAAAATAATAATTTCGATCCGGGCTAAGTCGAGGCGGAGCCCCGTCCTTCTCTCTCTAACTCCAGCGCATTTCCACTGCGCGAAAGGAAAACCACCTGCCAATCCGACGGAAATGCAAATGACCTGCGCTCGATCCGCTTTTATTATTTCGTATTGTTTCAACCACATAATTACACGCGATAGTGGCTTAATGCGAGAAATTATCGTAAGTGGACTGAAATATTTCAGTAGCTAGTTATTATGGTCAGGTAGGACGGTTGAAATGTGATAATTCTAGTTCAACGCCATTTCGCTCGAACTTTTACTCTAAAAGTTAAAGTAAACGGCATGCTAAGTGGCACAAAACACGACAGGAGCATTATTTTGTTTGCTATGCTGTATAAAATTCTCTAGATTTAGATTTTGATCAACAATGCAATGGAAGCTAAATTGAATTGCAAACATGCTTAGAACGACGTTACTGCAAACATGCTTAGAATAACGTTGCATTTTTCGTATTCTGTCTACGAGTGTCTAATGAAACCTAAATTACTTAAATTGAAAATAATTTGAACGACTGTAGGTACATTATTAAGATTTCTTACAACGTTGCATTTCGCTTAACTGTACTATAATGTATATTTTCAATAATATAATTAATATACCCACATTTGCATAGCTCAGATCAGCACCACGCACAATCATAGCTAGCCTACCGTAAGCAAACCCAATTGTACCGATGTCCTAAATGGCACCTAGAGTTGTACCTACATGTCCTACATGATACCTAGGTACAGAGACACTGACGAGGTACAGCTACCGTTTAATTAAGGTCACGCTTCGCCAGCGGTGGACCACGCTACCCTGTGGTTAGTTACTGTGGCTCTACGCCAATTGGACTCGATTAAAAATAATTTTCATCATTTTTGTTGTCATTTTGCTTGTTACAGTGCCCTCTGGTGCGGGTAATTCCTCTGTCATGCGATGCGAGAAGGTACTCTGCTGTATTTTAGGTATCTGTGGAACGGGAATCCAGATGGTGGTGGAAAATGAAAGGAATTTGTAGAAAACTAGTTGTTGGAAAGCAAAAACATACTACGAAGAAATTTCGTAGCACTTTCGTAGCTGATATACTAAACCTATAAAGTGTCGAAATATCCCTAGGCATAGGTATCTATAAATGTATGTTTTTAAAAACATTTTTGTAAAGTAAAATTAATGTTTTGTATTTAAAAAAAATAACATTAATTAAACATTTTATGCATTTTATTAAAAAACTTATTTATTTGAATGTACTTAGATAAGTTGAGTTTTGCCAATAACTGAAAACAAATAAGTTTATTGAGTTTAATTATTATTAATTCTGCAATAATATAATGAAATATGTGTAATTTTTTTATTATATAGTTTTAGTTTTTATCGCCTGAACGGAATTTATTTTTTGGAGAACGTTTCCCAGTGTTACTGACAAAAATTCGACATTAAAAAGTTATTTTTTGTTAGAATGTTTCTTTGTTAGTTTATGCTATTTTATGTTTTCGAACTTTAAAAAATTGACATCATTGTGTGAATCAATAGATTTTTGAATAGTAGGTACCTCTAGAATAGAATAGCTGTACAACTCGCTTGTAGCTGAAAGTTACTCTTTGTTATGTTTTGTATGTTCGTTTTTGTTAGTGACCGTATGTGCACGATGGAAACCTTACTTTCAACATTAGTAATAATTAAAAAAACTAAGAAAAATAAACAGTTATACCTATAGTCATTAAAACAATAAATTAATTAGAGAAGAATCAAAATATAAACCTCCATCTTAAAGAATTTGACTGGTATTTAAATGCAACTTTAGTTTTTACTGGTAGAGCAGTATTTGCATTACCTACAGAACCATTCTAAGAACATCCATAATGACATAAACTACAAGTACCTATAGGTACTTACTGTAAGTAGATGGTTCCGTACGTGTTAGCCATGCGTGGTGGGTATTGTTAGTTCCAAAGCACCACTTACTACAAGGGCACTGCTTTACGCAAATTACATAAATACAAGCTTGGGGACAATTAGTCTCAATCAGATGAATAGGAATTGTTGGGTATCTTCCTTCACCTAGTTGAGAAGGGATTATTAAAAGTATTGTTCGGAAAAAACACTCATGAGTGCTTGGGGTTTTTTAAGAATGACATAGCTGTAGGTACCTATCATAATTACTTAATCATCTTTAGAGACATTTATATACCTACTCTGTGTCATGTGACACAGAGCTTTTGCATTTACACTAAGGTTATCTATCCTTAGTGTAAATGCAAAACAATTACATAGTGAGGTTTGGATCGCTGGCTGGTTTGAGGAGAATGGCAATCACGAAGGGAGGCCTATACCCAACAGTGGGTACAAAATGGCTGATGATGATGACCTATTAAAGAAGGAATAACGTATCCAAAATAGCGGATTTAAAGTTAAAATATAAACCTGATCTGAATGACTTTTTTGGAATTAATTTAAGTACTTACAAATATAAATTTATTTGAGGTAGCTGTAGGCTGTAGGACACAGTGGGACACTAGCGACTCTATAATCTCATAAGTAACAGAGTATAAAATTAAGAAATCTACGTTCATTGGTTTTGTAAAAACCTTCAGCGTATAGGTAATGACAAACCATGATCGCAAAGATTTTCGCTGAAGACGGTATTTTAATAAAAAAACTGTAATTATGGATTGCAGGGATTATGCAATCATCATTATTATGATAAACTAAATCTGTATTTTTCCACGAACTAAGTCTAAACCCTCGCTCTATCCAGACCAGTTGCAAAGAAAACTAATTGAAGGCATTTCGTATTTAAATGAGCAACAATAGAACCGGCCAAGGCTCCGCTCATTATGCAGCATCACAGCGCTCTGTCATTACTATGGGCGAAATTGCGCACATCTAACGCACAGCCGATAATGCCAACTGCCGGGGAAAGCGTGCTCTCAATTTGTCTATGGTGATGAGCGGAATATCTTTACTCTGAAATTAACTGAATTCCTTACTGCTGTTTACTTGTAGTTAATTTATCGATTACATACTAGAACGCATTTTATGAATCCGTATAGTAGGTTGGTCTTATAGGATTCTTTGTATTTGTTTCTTCTAGGTACAACCGTCAAAACTAACTAAAGGAACTAATTAAAGATATTGCTGTCACTTTTGTATCAAAAGGATGGCATCATCTTTAGTTAGTTTAATTTAAGCTTAGAGAATTTAGCCAGTTTAAGTTTTGGCGGCGTCAGGATTGCCAGTAAGTATTATTTGATCTCATTAAATTAGTGAAAAAAATCTGTCCGCTTACAAATAAAAAACTGTGTTTGTCGACTGTAGATAGACGAACAAAAGTGAAGGATGACGGAAAATACTACTAATATAGAAAATGTATTAGAATGAGGCAGCCTCACTAATCATCTACCTAGGTATCTACTGAAAATCCTTCAAGACAACCATAAGGTATTTTGCCTAGTTAACAGGCAAATATAGGAATTGTGCATAGTATACCTACCTATGCATAATTTTCATAAATTATTTATATCAATGGACTTGTATAAATAGACATAAAACATCCCTCTTCTTGAATGAAATATTTAAGTATAAACAAGTACTTACTTACATTACATTTTTAACTCGATCTCTATAAACATCTATGCCGTCAGCAACTACTTGGTATTAGTCATGGAAACCATATTTAATTAGCCTGGATGCTACCTACGATTATAAGGTGTATCATTTTGCAAAGGTCTGCATTGATTGAAGCGATTTCCTTGAGATGTAAATTCCTAGATAATCTATCTTCGTGGTCATCGTAAATATAAAGACTATAAAGGTAATTCTACGTTTCATGATCTATGTTTAAGTAGGTATATTTACCTACATTTTAGAAAATTAAATCATAAAATATTTAATTTAATAAGCATGATAGATACGTACATAACTGACGATTTATTCAATCATTTTAATACGCACAAAGCACTTTGCATAACCTCCAAAATATTCTTTTGAAATTAAATAATTGCATACGTTTCATCCACAATGTTATCCACAATCCACAATATTTTAATGTACCTATTATATTATTATATTACCCTGCCTATGTATCTAAGCAGATCTAGTTTATCTTCGTATATAAAAATATAGTACATATAACCAGTCAACTAACTAACGTAGGGTCCTAATAAAGACATGGTTCATACTAGTTAAACATCTATCACACAAGGCCCTAACTTTCCTTTAAGTAATTACAAACACTGTTTTGTTTTTTAAAAACATGACAGTTGTTAACTCATGAACCAAAACAAGGACTCCTTAGTCAAGTTGGTGCATTGGCGTGACGAATGAGGTACAATAGCATATGTTTTGAGCACTAGAGCGGACCTTATCATTTACCACATTACGTGGGCAATGATTATAGTAATCTGCTCTTGAAGGCACAATGGGCGCACTCGCCGTGCCACCACGGGCGACCCACGACGTTCATACAGGAAGATTCTTTTTTACAAGCCGTCAAATTTACTTGTTTAAAATATTAGAAAATATGAAAAATCTTAATAAAAGTTACGACTTCGGCAGGATTCGATCCTGCAATGATACAAACGATCGTCCTATACGCGGCCAGGACATGCTGTTACCAACCCAGCTACGAAGCACTACGAAGCCGCTACTTGCCGAGGTCGAAACTATTATTAAGATCAAAGTATCGGTTTTCAGCACAGCACCCATGAAATACTTATAAATGTTCCAAGAGCTTGCTTGCTGACTCTGACTCTGAAGATTTAGATTAAAAAATAAAATAGAATCACACTGTATAACAGTTGTATAAATTTAATAGAAAATATGACCCTTTCTGTGCTACATAATTAAGGAGTGCGCGGTAAAAAGGGCCTATCGGCTACACATTTTTAACTCTGTTTTATTCGCTGGAATCGGTTGACAATAGCGGCGGCTGGCACCCTTTCTTCAGCAATTTGCCGCGCAGCAGTCTCCGGAAGTCAACTCCTCAACGTAGAATTAGGGATCCTTAGACTCACCAGGACTCCTATTGTGATGGAGGACTCCGCCTTCCAAGATTCTGAACGGGCCAGCACGTGACACATTTCGACACCTTGACACAAGAAAGGGTTTTAACGGCTTGATTTTTAAAGAAATGTAATTTTCTCATTCAGTTTATTACCAAATTTGATGTAAGTCTCTACCTGACTGCTGGAAAGAATATAAAGGAGTTGGGACAGCAAATGTGGTAGTCTTTTAATATTTTATGCAAATAGGTAGGTTAGGTAAGTAGTTTTCTTTGAAGCAAAAATATACCTAGGTATTTTTAAGCAACATTCACATAACATTGTAATTTACTAAGAATTTATACATCGGTATGCATCGGCGTATTTGAATGGAGATTATAAACGATTAAGTTATTCCTAAGCTCTAAAGTTCATACCACTTAGTCTAGGCACCGCCTATTAGGTGCCAAATTAGGCAGCACCTCCCATGCCCAGTCACCGATTCCAACTAATATTATCTTATTGTGACCTTGTCCAGCATAAACCATAACTGGTGATTACCGAATTACCAGCCGACCTCGCCTATACTTACCGCACGGTTTTAAATAATAAATATCTTATCTAAATAACACCAGACCATTGTTTTTACCCGACAGCCGAAGGAGGGCTGTGTTTTTCCGACGATGATCATCATAATGACGTGAATTATCTCGATTCGCTAATAAAATTAGGCTCGCAATAATTTGACTTAATTTTGGCAGAATCATGTCTGAATCAGATCGTGTAAGATTATTTGCGAGAATCGTGGTCTCCTAATGTGGTCTGATGCTATGAATGCATGCCAACTCCTAATTAAAGACATTTACTTAACCGAAACCTTCATTAAATAGAGTGAGCCGTATTTGTCCAGTGTATATACCTCTCCTTGTCTTTTAATCCGAATACCTACTAACACTATTGTATATCCATCCACTTCCATGTTAACTATTTCATTGAAAAACTCATAACTAACCTAAATAAGGAAGAACTTCCAATTTCGCAATAATGGACATTTGGTATTTAAATTGATAATTGTCAAAATGGCCGCTGTTGTACTGAATACCATAGCACTCCACTCAAGGGCGGATCCAGGGGGGGGTCACGGGGGTCATGACCCCCCCCTGGGGCGAGCCCAGGACCTAGGCAGGCTACGTTTTTATATTTAAGGTTTAAATATTTTTAAGAGCCGTGCTCTCCTCTCTCCGTTCGCCTCATTCAAAGCTCGATTAGCAATGTTATGGAATTTACTCCTGGAGCGCTTGTGACTGTTGAATGCAAAAATTATGTTTTTCCAGCAGAATGAGAACCTGACCTAGAGTTAACTCGCTCTGCTTGCATCGTTTCAAAAGATGAAAGGTACATTTCTACATAATTTTATCTTAAAAAAATATTACTCGCTTCGCTCGCGTTCTTTCTGCTAAAATAAGAATCGGCCCTAAACAAACTTTCACTAATACAATATATAACACCCGACTAACTTTCAATACCATATTAATGACACTGAAATAGCTAAAGTTAGCGCAGTTAAGGATCTCGGTATCCTTATAGACTCAAAATTAACGTTTTCTAGTCATATAGAGGCAATTATTAACAAAGCATACAAAAGCTTGGGCTTTATATTGCGGGTAAGTCGCCCTTTCTCAGATGTCAACTGCCTAAAAATTCTTTACTAGTATTCCTATGTCAGAAGTCTTCTTGAATACTGTAGTTCAGCATGGAATCCTAATTACATAACCTACATTCATGGCTTGGAAGGTATTCAAAATAAGTTTGTTAAACACCTAAACTATCGCAGTTACCAAAACTTTAATACCTATGAGGATGCGTGCCTTCATCATCATCTCACTACTCTTGAACACCGCAGGAGCGTTTCTGATATGGCACTTCTGCATGGAATATGTAATGGCTACATTAATTGTCCAGAATTACTGTCAGAACTATTGCGCCTTAATGTGCCGAATAGGCGAACTAGACACACCCAGTTATTTGCCATTAAGCGTACTAAAACGAACTATGCTCAAAACTCGATTGTTCCTCGGTTGCACCGAGATTATAATGGAAAGTTCAAGTCTGTCGACATTTTTTGCTCCGGAAAAGTCATGTTCAAACGTGAAGTTCTGGCTTTATTAACAAAAGATGTATGACTCAAGTTTTTATAGGTTAATTATTGTAGGTAATCAATGTACGAACATAATAAATAGTAATTATATTACATATAAGTAATTATATGTAATATAATAGCACTTGTTGTAATTTATGTAAATGTGTATAAATATAAGTATAATATATTTTACCCCAATGTATTATATATATAATTATGTCCTTTAGTATTTGAAAACTTTTCACACACACACACACATACACACACACACACACACACTCACTCACACACACACACACTCACACACACACACACACACACACACACACACACCCTGTTATAAATAAGTATTTTTTTCTATTCCACCTACTTAGTGACAGTCGTACCTAATATAAGTACTATCAAAAAAATGTAAATCCGTTATTGGCTTTAAGTTATAGCAATAAGTTTTTCTTTCTGTAAACTCGTGAGCTGTGGATTTTGTTTAAATAAATAAATAAATAAATAAATAAATAAAACTAAAAAAAATGGCTTCGACTTTGTGACCCCCCCCTGAAGCCAAAGCTGGATCCGCCCTTGACTCCACTATGGCACCTACCTACCCCCACGTAGCATCGTTCTAATTGATATCCTTTTAATTGAGGCAGACAGCCGTTGATAACAATGAGTGAGTAAAGAGCGTTCGCAAAGAGAACTACTAATTAATGCGCCATATTAGTTAATTGTTCCGCCCTCGGAGGAGTAGTAGCCTAATAGCTGTAGAAGCTCTAGTTAAGTGTAGGTAATGATCGTCACACAGACGCATTTAAACTAAGCCTATTTTAAGAGAAAGCCCCAAATATACCTCAAAAAATTGCCGTCCCCTGTTTGTAGCTACAAACTTGAAATAGACTCCATCCGTTCATAAAGATTTTTTGTAAAAATCTAACATCATCGTCGTCTTAGCTTTTGTCAGTCTGCTCCTACTCTGTTGGGTTTAGGCCTTTACCTGAAAAGGTTCATTATTTTTAACTCAATAATTATGTAAGTTCAATCTGAGTAAAAATGTCATTATTTTCTAAACCTAATAAATAAATAATAATAAATTAACTACTCTAAACCTATTAAAGTTTATTAGTAGGTATGTGTTTAATGATGTTTAAAACCTAATAACTTTAGCGCCAGCCCGGCTAGCTAGCTCCAAGGGGGTTAGGTGAGTTCAAACAAGAGGTAAAATGTATAAAGTATAATATAAAACACACACAGGGACAGTCAAAAGAACAGTAAACACAATAAAAAGTCAATAAAATAGAAAACCACTGAATAACTCGTAAAACAAAAGTCTATTGTCGCGCGTCGCGTACGCTCGGTTCGCCTCTCTCTCACTATGCGCAAAAGCGCGCGGGCGCGGATTGTAGTGTTTCCCGCGCGTGCCTTGAGGCGGCGCTAGACGTCAAGGGATTTGCGCGCGAACCGGAAGAGGAAACGTTTTGTTTCGTCGCGCCGTGGTCTATGTATTTAAAATTTGAATGAAAGCCGGTACTGCGCGTTACATAACCTATTTAACTTTACTAATACCGTCGTAATCTCCTACAACTTTGTAACCATTAGCTTGTTGTAGAGGTACATTTTCTACATTCAAATTTCTGCTTACTGTTCATACCTGTATCTCTATACCCGGGTGTGTTCACTCCGGGGCTGCAACCGACCCTGTGTTACGCTTCGCGAACAGATAATTGCACTTTTGTTTCCGTTACTGCGGTTTTAATGATTACATGACTCTGGCAGTTGGGTAAAAAGGTACAGCGAGGTAAAAAGGATGAGAACATGGAATGATAGACACTCGAAAGCTTTGATGTTATATCGTGAGACACGACAAGTAATAACACATAAGCTACTTCTTACCCAGGCAGGTACTACGACTCAAGCGAAGCCGCTAGTTATTAAGCTCGTTCAAACAAAGAAAAACCTGAAAGCCTAAGTATTAGGTAGTATTTGGTAGGTAAGTACTTACATTAGAAATTTTTGTTGACAAAAAAAGAAGCGCGTTTATGTCTTTTCTACGAGAAGGACTTAAAAATGTAAGTGAGTAATTGGTAAGTAGGTAGGTACCTGCATATTATTTATCCTAAATTGTGTTTTTATAGTTATTAAAAAAATTGTAATTACCTATTAGTATTATCCTGCTGTATCTACATAATGTTATCAATTTTCTTTTCAATGGATTGAGTTTTTCTTGCATTAGTAACGCTACTCGGCCCTAGATGTCGCTAGACGTTTATACATTTTATCCTGTTCTGAAAATATTTATAAACCTACCGAATGTCTGTTTTGAATTGAGAATTATCGCGTGTCCCTGGCTAATAAAAATGTAGTTATTTAAAGGTAGGTATGTTATTTTAGATTTCACATGTAAATGGCCGGGCGAGGCGTGCGTGTGAGCCGCAGGCCATGGGCGTATAATGCGAACTGACCAATCGTGAGACGCTATTCGCGGCTACCCAAAAGCCTTCCAAAACATTTACAATTTTTTCCAACTTCAAGTTTCATTAATTGACGCTATTAACATATTTTGACCATTACCTACCTGAGGAAAATACATGGCGGGAATTACCTACTTACCTACCTCTTTTAAGAAATTTTTCCAACATAACGTTTAAGTTCTGGGATATTAGTTGGAAAGGTAGGTACAAAATATAGACTACCTACTAAATGTACAAAATATAGATACGTAGGTATGTGTACCACTGGTGCGTACTCGTACCTAACTACAGTAGGTACCACATAGGTAGGTATTTAAAATAGGCAGTAGGCAGGATCTAACATTCTACCTAAAAGGTAAAGAAGTAGATTAGTACTTAGGTAAGTAGGTACTTCAAAAAAGACGGAGTTTCTATGGTACATAAGTAGGTAGGTAATAAGTACCTATGTAGTTTAATAATTATTTCCACGTTATGTTCAAAGATTATTCCGTCCGCCATTATTCACAAACAAAGTCGCTTTCTCTGTCCCTCCCTATGCTATGTCCTATGTATAATATTATATTATTATATGCTTATTTATATATATAAATGATACATGTCCTAAATAAGGTGGGTCGATGAAATAAAGGCAGTAGCAGGTAACTCATGGACTAAAGAAGCTTCAATCAGAACGGTATGGAGAGAGCTGGAGGAGGCCTTTGCACCAAGTCAAATTAATCTAACTATTCAATTTATTAATTTAATTAAGTTAATCGAATGTAAATTGTGAATCTGTCTGAATAAAGGCTAATTATTATTATTATTTAAAAACTACGCAACGGATTTTAATGCAGTTATTTTTAATAGATAGTGTTTCAAAAGGTAATTTTATAATGTTTAATTATTGTTATTATACCCGTGCGAAGCCGGGCGGGTTGTGAACCGATTTGGCACTTGAAGTTATTATTTCGACGGCTATCTATAACCCTTAATATATTTAAACATTGCTTGTTGAGTGTATTTAAATTGAAGTACTCCTTTTTATAACTATTTTTTACTATTTTACTATTTTTTTTTAATGTTTGTTTTCGACTAACATGGTAGAATGAATCGCAATTGAGTAACCTGTCCAAAAGAAAACATATGAAAGACAAGACATTGACTTTGACAGTGAAATGTTACTTTGCCAACGTCACTCAATTATGTCAAAGGCACGTCAAGTCACGTCAGTCACCTCACCTGCCTGACTGATCTGTCAGGAGAGAGAGTCAAACAAACTTCATTCATTTTTCATTTCACAATTTCACATCTCACAGCTAGCCTCTTGAGTATTATGTTCTGTGCAGCTAGCTTTCCAGTTTCCTTCCACATTCATTTTTGATTGAATAGTTGTGTATTTTGGATAACTAGCGAACGTGAATCTATCACATTTTGCTATAATTGCCCAATATATTTTATTCTAACACAGTCATCTGTGATTAATTAACATTTTAATAAGTGTACTTTGATTTTGCTTCAATTATTTGTGGGCCTGTATTAAAACATCAAAAGGTTTGTATCATGTTGACCTTATTAGACTAATTCAATTGTACACATTAGATTTAGTCATTGCCAAAGTAGACGTCATGCTCATTAGCATAATATAAATATTATAAACATGGTAAATTGTCTAGTTTGAACCAACCAACCTTTGTCAATCAATTTTACTAAAAACCTATTTACTATTTTAGATGCAGCTCACATCAGACCCCAGACGAGCTGATCGTGAGCGCAGGTTCAAACCTCCACCCGCGACTTCAGCGCCCGCTGAAGATCTAACTACAGATTACATGAATATTTTAGGTATGTACATAATTATTTTTTTCTTTACTTGTCTCTATAGAGGTAAGTAAGGTTGGTTGGTTTGTTGGACGGAGCTAATTTCCGAAACTACTCTGATTTAAAAAAAAATCACTGATGTGTAGAATGGATGGACCATTGGGATGGATATTGGCTAAATTTATTCCTGTAGTTTCAAAGTACACCTGTGCAAATCAACCACAAGGGCTTGTGTTGTTGATTCCTGTTTCACTTATTTTTTAAGCTTAGACATAAAGACTGCAGATTTTTAGTACTGATGATATCAATTTAGTTTAACTTCTTGTGTTTTAGGTATGGTGTTCTCGATGTGTGGTCTTATGATGCGACTGAAATGGTGTGCTTGGACTGCTGTGTTTTGTTCAAGCATTAGTTTTGCCAACTCCAGAGTATCAGATGATACTAAACAGGTCTGTATCAAATAAAGTTAAGTGAAAATTCAAAGTGAGATGCCATAAGATTTCTAATACAATATTTTCTCTTTCAGATTGTAAGTTCTTTCATGCTCTCCATATCAGCAGTAGTTATGTCCTATCTTCAGAATCCTGCGCCAATGACACTACCTTGGCAAACTGGTTCAATGTAGTATAGATTTTACTAGATTTTTACTGGTTGTTTATTAGTTAACCTCTATTAAATTATTCTTATTTCGAAAATGTTTGTTTTAACATCAACTGCCATTTTAACTCTCATTCCATACCTAGCACTATGGTATTACGGTACTGGGTAGTACCTAGTATAGTACCGTAATACCATAGTGCTAAGTAGGTACTAGCAAGGTTGTCCTTGGTACTAGTTTGGTAAGGTAGGTATAGGTATCTAGCTAGCATTTTCTATCTTTGATTAAAATACACAATGATTCAGTTTTTATGTTGTACCACCTTCCATCGAAGTGTACCACAGAATAAAGATGGAAGTAATACTAGCTAAATAAGTATGTGTATGGAATAATAAATTTTATTATTTATGTAGGGTACATAAAAGATCTATCAAAACTAATTACTTAATTGAGTAATCTATTTTAACATTTGAGTAGTCCCAAAAACTCAACTTAGTACCTTCCTTTGGGGCTTGACTATGATGTGTGCAATAGGTAAGTAATAGGTTCCTACCCATTGCATTCATTACATACTTATTAAAGTTTTATTCAATTTTTAATCTTACTCACCTACCTGGATAAAAAGTAGTCTATATGCTATTCCCAAGTCATACATTTCAAACATGGTGTCCTAATCCTACCCATGCCACATGAAACAGTAGTAGGTAACCTAACCTACGATTAAACAATTTAGTAGAGATATTTTAATGAAAGGATACTTACATTACTTTAAAAATAAGGGAGTGTTCTTTTAGCTCTCTACTCAGCGGGGCGCGGCGCGGCATGTGGCCGGCTTGGCATGGCATGGCAGGGTAGTAATAAAATAATCTGCTGGTAGAATTCAGTGAGCATTCGTAGCCAAGAAAAAAGATTGACAGTGACAGCATCAAATATTCGAAACGTCAATTACGTCAAACAAATCTGCTCTGTCTGTCTGTCTGGATTTGCTGCTGTTTGCCGGATCCGTGGGTACACGTTTGTGATTTTAGTTTTGACTGATTATTTTATTGGAAACTCCTAGAAATCAATGTAATCATTTGCTTTCAGTTTAGTGGCATATCTCCTCTCAAACCGGTGCAACTTGGAAAATATTCAGGTAATAAATTGAACAACACCTAGGTTATCTGAATTTTAGTTTTGTCGTATATTTGGGCTTTATTTTTATACGCCAATTATTCCTGCTATCCTATTTACGTGTAACTTACCCATATCGTAATAGGAAATAAGTACGTTTAGTATTTGACTAGGAAAATAATCGATGAAATCGGTTTTGCTAAAAATAAAGTTGTACCTATTTGTATCTAGTTTCTTTGCTACCTCAACTGCTGAGGACTCTAAATATTTCTACAGAAATATGTAAAAAACTAAAATATGTATACCCATACATACCTACTTTGGTAACTAATAATATTTTATCAATGTTGTGAAATAATTTTGTTACTTATGAACATATTTGTTGTGCTTTGTTGTGAAATACCTAGTTGAAATGTAGTTTTATGATTTTCAGGATGCCTCCGAAAAAGGTGGAAGAACCGGAAAAGAAGCCCCTTATTGGGCGAGTGGGCACCAACTTAAAAGTGGGCATTGTAGGAGTGCCCAATGTTGGCAAGTCAACTTTCTTCAATGTTCTCACCAAGAGTCAAGCAGCAGCTGAGAACTTCCCCTTCTGCACCATTGATCCTAATGAAAATAAGTACCTTTTTATTATTAATTTAATAGATCCATACCTACTAGGCTATTCGGACATTTCCTACTTTTGTTTATGTAGATGTAGCACATGTAGATGATGTAGTCAATCAGTCAAGATGTTTTCATAGGTAGTTTATTATCTGGAGATGTATTAAAAAATTGCCCAGTCCATCTTAAAGAATTAACAAACCTTAAAATATCAAACTCAGATGAACATCAAACCTTACTTTTACTTAGAACTAGTGTCATTTTGTAAAGTGTCATTTGTTGTCATTTTATGTTGTTGTTGAATTAATTTGCTGAATTTGTCCTAATGATTAAAAATTAATCACTGAAATGATTAACTTTGAAAAATTTAAAGACAACTATGATATTAACAACAAATATAATTTGAAAGATATCAATGTAACGAAAAGTGTTGTGTATAGTGGTGACACAAAAGTTGTTAGCAGACAGAGAAATGAAGAAGAAAGCAGGAAAAGGAAACCCTTGGCTGCAGCAATCATAGGATTAAACAACACAGCTGCTCCTCTACCAGAGAAGACAGAGTTCTACGATCCATGGACTGATATTGATGCCCAAGAAATCTATTTACAAAAAAAACCTACTTGCTACTTGATAGTTGGTAAACCAGGATGTGGTGCACATAGTGTTGGTGAAGCCCTTTCTAAAAAGCTAAATTGTGTCCATTTATGCCCCAAAAATATGATTACTGATGAAATTGAACAGAATAGTCCAACGGGTATTTGTTTATATTACAACTTGAAACATGGCAAGGCTTGCGCATTTGATATTGTAATGAAGATATTGAATGTTAAATTAAACTCTCTAGCAGTCAAACATCGAGGCTATGTGATATCAGGTTTTCCAATGGTCACTGCAAATGGAAGCTCAAAGTATCTAGTCAATTGCTTGAATGGGGAAGAATCTTTGCTAGCCATACAAGATCTGTTGTTTGATGTCATATGTAATTTGAAGAAGAAGAAACCAAAAAAGCAGAAGGATAAAACAATGAGCCCTCATTCATCAATAACAAGTGAAGTAGAGATGCTGGCTGAGGAAGAAATTGAAGAAGAACATGAGCCTGAAGAAATGCCCGAGGAAGAAGAAGAGGAAATCAAATGTGAACTACCAAAATTCTTATTAGACTCCTGTTCTAATATCATATTCCCAGGCCATGCCTACTATAAAACAAAAAGGACAGTATTACTAGAACAATTAGATACTATTTTTAATTTAGAGATGAAACCAGATGTTGTTATTTACATCACTTGCCCTGATAAAGATTTGGTTACAAAAAAGACACACAAATATGTGAATAATAAAAATGAAATGCATACTGTAGAACCTTTTATAGCCAATTTAACAACAGATTTGAGATGGCCGATCAAATACAGTATGAGTGATTATACCAGTCCATTTGAAACACACACATTTAACCCGAAATACAGCTGCAGACAACCAATAAATTTTGAAGCAAACTCTATCAAACAAATGTGCAACTACAAGCTTGATGTCTTACCATATATTGAGAACCAACTAAAGGATTATGAGCCGAAATACATAATCAAGCTTGATGCAAGACAGTCAGTTCATCAAATGATGTACCATATCACAGAAAGGCTTCTTTTACTACCAATAAAGACAGTCATAATACCAGAACCTTTGTACATGGAGGAACCACCAGAAGATATGGAAGAGTTCTGGAAATCTGTAGAGGAATTAAATGTTCTCCGCAGTGGTGTGTTGAGCTTCAAAAGATATCCATCTCCATGGTTCAATAGATGCCCTGTTGAACTTAAAAAAAGACAATCTACCAAAGGGAATCCAAAGTTTGCGGTAACTTTTACCAAACATGTATACCTTTTGTCTACACTGGATGCTATGGTGTCTTTTTGCAGAAACCCGCAACCTTATCTCAAACTCAAATATCTAGAACCAACTTGTAGAACTATAGTTATTGGAACTAAATCATCAGGCAAAACGATGGTATCGGAATGTCTGTCTTGGCTCTTTGACACTCCAATCATTTATTACGAAAAGTTGTTACAAGGGGAGAAGCAAAAGAAATACGATACTTTTGCCAAAACAATCTTATCTGAAATCATTGCCACGCTAGAGGATGCCCGGTTTGCTGCATGGCAGGAGGCAGAAATGGACAGGTTTTCAAAACTGGATGCATGGTGTAAACAGGCTCAGTCGGCGCTGCGAGATTACATTCCTCTCCTTATTGAAAGTTTTAGATACATAAAGAAAGCCGTCCATTCTCAGGAAATTTTAGAGGAGGAGGAAGAACATGAACCAGAACAACCGCAGACGCCCAGTTTTGAATTTATGAATAGTTTTAACACCTTGAAAAATGAACTTGCAATGTTACCATTTTTAAATAATGTTGAAATGTGTGAGAATGCCCTTTCAGGTCAATATATTGTCCAATTTGCTCCAGAACACCTAAGAAAAGCAGTATCAAAACCTACGATACCAGCACTGGGAGATAAAGATGTTACGGCCGCAGTAGCAGCCTACATAATTGCAAATGAACTTCAAAAGGAAATTGAACCAACTGTTGAAGAAACAATGATTGAGATGATAAGAGTTATGACTCTTATTGATGCAGACCATCAAACAACCACAGACTTTGATGAAATGTATGGAAAGTACATCATAGATGGATTCCCATCTGATCCTGAATACTGGGGATTTCTCAGCGAAGCAAAACTGATGCCCGACTACACTCTTGCGTTGATTGAAAACAGAGAAATCGATGCTGAATTAATTGAACATTATAAAACTATTGGCAGTTCACAAAAAAGTCATTCTGAGCGGTTTATGCAAGCCAGTGACCCACTGCTGAAAACTAAATTACGGCTAAAGAAACCATCAAAAACAGCTACCGTAGACATACAAATTATATTAAATGATATTGTTAAAACGTGTGATTCATACATTTCAGAAAACGAAATAGAAAATCCGGATAGTAATGCCGAAACCGACATAGTTTCATCTTTTACTGAATCAGTTGAAAAGTTTAAAGAAGATTGGGATTCTGTCAAATTAAAAATAGAAGAATTTGACAAGTGCTATATTGATGTGGAATTAGAAAATAAATCTGATATTCAAGTTGTTGAAGAAATGTTACTAAAACTTAGGAAAAGTTACATGGTGGCATGTGAACCCAATGAAGACGAAGAACCCGATGATCAAGACGATGAGGATGAAACACCCAAAGATATCTTGACTTATAATAACCCTCGAAATCTGTGTGAAACCAATATATATTGCCCTATTGCTTATTTTGACCATGGAGTCCTATGGGAAGGCAAACCAGAGTTTAGTATTAAATACGACAACAAATGCTACAACTTTTGTAAAGAAGAAGCTGCAGAATTGTTTCGGAAAGATATCTCTAAGTACCAGTCGTACAACAAACCTTACAAAAAAAATCCACCTTTAAGGATTTGTGTCGTCGGCTGTATTGGAAGCGGAAAAACAACTGTTAGCAAATTACTTGCAAAAGAACTCGGTTTAGTACATATCGATTTTGAAGAAATTGTAAATAATTTCCTGATGCCTCGACATTTCCAAAAGGTAGGACGTCGTTATGAAAACAGTTTTACTGATGTACCTATAGACGACGAAGCAGTGGTAGAGTTCCAGATGGATGAAGATAACGAAAATTTGCTATCAGATTTAATGTCGAATGAAACTGAACTAAGACGGATAGTTTATAACTACTTTGAACGCGGTTCACCCATACTTTCCCCTCTAATGGAGAAACTTATTACAAAATTATGGTTTCAAGATCCATTTGTGAATACAGGGTTTATATTAGATGGCTACCCGCGTCTACCGACAGATACCGAAGATATGGTGAACTGTTTCTGCATACCTGATTTGGTCATAGAAATCGAAGGAAGCTCAGAAGTTACCCTTCAACGCTTATCTATCAAAATGTTTAAAACATGGAAATTTCAGCTTAGTGAAGCTAAGGAATTGGCCAGACAGAAACTTGATCAAGAGAGAAAAGAGTGGATGAACTTCCTAACTAAAAATATTGTTATCAAACTCATTGTTGACGAAATTTTAGAAAATATGTTTTTTTCTACTTGTGAACCAATCGCAGGTTTATCAACAGAAAGTGTTGTTATTGATGCAAATCCATCTGGATTGTCATATTTAGATGCGAACCTATTCAAAACATATAATGAAATGATATTAGAATTCCCCGAACCGATTGATCAAAGCGAGTGGGAAAAACCTGATGAAGTTCGTGAAAGGATTGATTCCAGAATAGAAAGTATTTATGAAAGTGACGATGAGAATATACAAAGCCTAAAAGATCTTTTATCAGAACAGAGAATTAAACTAGTATCAATCAATGGTACAAAATCTATCGACAAAGTCTTCAGGCATGCTCTCTCCAAATTATTTAATTTGAGGAACAGATGCGAATCGTTATTCGAACAAACTTTGATAGTAAATACTGATATTGCTGAATTGCTATTATTGGAAGGATTTTGTCTGATAAGTAAATTCAACCGCATTTGCCCTGTGTACATTTATGACAACCCTCACGCTATTCAAAGTGTTTATAAGCTTAGCAGACGAAAGGGCAAAATATATCCTGTAGTGCATCGATCATACATTTACTTTATGGGCGGCCCAGGGGCCGTAGAAAAGTTTAGAACTAACCCCCTGAAATACATTTCGAATAATAATATTGCCTCATTCGTAGAATATCCTCTAAGGCTTTCAGTTATAGGACCACCCAAATCAGGAAGGAGTTATCTTGCTGCAAAGCTCGCCAAACGCTACGGGTTGATTTGCATATCTAGAGGAATGGCTATACGCAATGTTACAGAAAACTTGCATTGGACAGAGTTAGGGATCAAAATGCAAGCAGCTATGCACTCCGGAGATTGCATAAATGTAGACGACATTATAAAGGCAACCCAGACTGCTGCAATTGATCATCGGACGATAACGTATGGATTCGTGCTGGATGGATTTCCTGAATCAGCCTATGAAGCTATGGAACTGTGCAAAGAAGGTCTTTATCCAAATATAGTTTTTGATATAAAGTCGAATGTAGAAACTGTTTTGGTTAGTTCAAAAACAGAAGTTTACAACGATATACTGAAATATAACCCCCCTTACTCAAGTCCATTTATTGAGAACAGATTTGGAAAATGGACTGATAGTAGTTACAAAATCAGGGATTGGATAAATAGTGACTATAAAAATATGTATGTCCTGAATGGAAATCAGTCTAAATGGCAATGCTTGGATGATGCTGTTAAAGTTATTAGTGAATATATTCCTAAAGTTCATTACTACCTGACCAACGTTGATAATACGATAGTCCCTGCAGACATTATGGGTATTTCTAATGAGATATTCGAGAAAAGAATGTCCTGTTTCAAAAATATGTGTCCAATTTGTCTGAGTAAAAATGTGCTGAGGAATAATAGTTTTCCTGTCGACAAGAAGGGTGTGGTTCAGTATCTAAACAAGTTCTTCTGGATATGCTCTGAACACATGAGTCTTGTTATGAAAAATCCTCATTTGTATTTATCGCCATGTAAAGTTGTAATACCGGAAATTCCTGCTGTTGTGAAAAATGTATGTATGGATCTTGTGCACGAAAATGGTATCTGTATCGTGAACTATGCCGAGAATCTACCATCACAAAAGGTTGTAAGAGGAAGCAGCAAACACGCTGCTAGTTTTAGGGGAAAGACTTACCTATTTTGTGGTTCAAAATGCCTTGCTAAGTTTATGGCTAAACCCCGCTTATATTGCGATATCACCGTATTCAAGGAAACGAAACTTTTCCCTCCTCTGACTCTAAACAAGCTACCAAATCTTGGTTACCTGGAGCAGACAGTTGGCAACTTGATAACGGATGCTTGTTGTTCCGTGAATGTTTTCCGACCAAAGTATCCGGGATTGTCATTCAAGCTGTCCGCGTTGCTATACATTGCTTTATACTTGAAGACGCACAATCCTCATATTGACAAGACCATGTTGCCGAAGTATTTAAAAGCGTCCAGTGTGTTTGATGCTAGGTGTAATCTTATAACGAATGTGGGCTTGTTGTTAAGATCTATGGATAACCCATTTGCTAGTTACCCGATATGTTGTAAGGATCCTAGAATCTGCGATTCAGGGACTGTGAGAAAGCCAACTAGCTTTGCTACAAGTTCAACAAAAGCTTCTGTAACGATATTTGAATTAAATAAATAGATTTTAGTTTATTATGTTTAATAATTTCTTAATAAAGTATTAAAGTCTTTTGAATGTGCCTCAATTATTTAACAGACACTAAGCTCATGTTGCTCGCTCATGTGCCTTTATGTATAAAAAAGAATCAGGTAAACCTATGAATTTGATATGGACGATGTATGAAGTGTGTTACCATAATATGGAGATCTAACTAAAATAATGTTGTTTCAGCACGTAGGGTACCAGTCCCTGACGAGAGATACGACTATCTCTGCGAGTACCACAAACCAGCCAGGTAATAACATCTTATTGATTAAGAACATGAGTTTAAATAATATTAGTTTAGAATTCATTTTACATAAAAAAAATTATTTTCAGCAAAGTGCCCGCTTTCCTAAACGTAGTGGACATTGCTGGTCTTGTGCGCGGAGCTGCTGAAGGGCAGGGTTTAGGAAATGCTTTCCTCTCGCACATCAAAGCTTGTGACGCCATTTTCAACTTGTGCCGTGAGTATATGTCCGATAAACCTCTATTTACAAATACGGCAATGCTATACAAACAAACAACCGCGGTGGGAATCGAACCTGCAACCCCCGCATCTCAGGCGAGCTTTCACACACTGCGCCACAGAAGTCGTCAAATCATTGAAATCATTTTTCTTCCCCAGGTGCGTTTGACGACGAAGACGTTATCCATGTGGATGGTGACGTGAACCCGGTCAGAGATCTGGAGACAATCGGCGAAGAACTCCGGCTGAAGGATGAAGACCAACTATTGAAGGATATAGAGAAGCTGGAGCGAGTTGTCGTGCGCGGCAATGATAAGAAACTCAAGCCTGAATATGTAAGTATTAGCGCAATAGTATTAGATGAAGCCGTGTTGTGTGTTGTTGTGTGGGATCTGAACGTCGTGGCTTCGAATCTTTAGGAAATTTAGTACCAGGACAGCTTAGATCCTGACTTAACCTGATGCTTGGGATTAGATAACGCTGTGTGGAATGTCCAAGGTATTTCTTTATTTATTTAACACCTAGACTACTTTTGATGTGACTGACTTACGAAGTTACGACTACGTAACGGCAACTTTTCACCGTGTGTAACACTGCGGGGCGCAGCTCGTAATTTATATTTCTGGCATGATAGAGTAGGTACGGCCATAAACAATAGACATTCTATATAATTGTTTATTTTATTTTAGGACTCACTCATGAGAATCAAAGCTGTTCTAGTAGACGAGAAGAAACACATTCGCTTCGGCGACTGGAGCGCCGCCGATATTGAAGTCCTCAACAAATATCTATTCCTAACCTCAAAACCAGCTCTATACCTCGTCAACTTATCTGAGAAGGATTATATTAGGAAGAAGAACAAATGGTTGCCTAAACTGAAGGAATGGATTGATAAGAACGATCCCGGAGCACCCCTTATTCCGTTCTCAGGGGTTTTCGAAACGAAGCTATTGGATATGGACGCTGCTGAGCGCCAAGCTTTCCTGAAGGATAATAACTTATCTAGGTGAGCTGATTTGATAAAACAGATTCATGATTTGATATGTGACTTATGCCCAAACTCATCATCATGCCATTACTCAAACGCTAATATTTGAGGCATTTTGAATTGACCAATAAGGAAGTTATTTTTTGTCTGATTTGTATGGACAAATGTCAAAAATAATAAATAATCACCACATACTTTAATTAGCGTTTCAGTATTCGAACGTTAACACGTGTTAGTTACCATTTAAAGGCATGGCAACAACATTAATTTGATGTAGTTTTAGTTTATGAATTTTTATTAAATATTCCAGTGCCCTGGACAAGATAATCGTGCAAGGATACAAAGCTCTGCAGCTAGAATACTTCTTCACAGCTGGAGCTGATGAAGTCAAAGCGTGGACTATTCAAGTAAGTCTTTGTATATTTATCGAAAGATTTGTTTTTCAGAAAACCTTTTAATATGAGTAGTGTATAGCTAATCAGCCCATATCTATTCCACTGAGGAAATGGGCCTCCTAATTTTTATTTTCCCTACTCTGTGCCTTTCGAATCCAATGCTTCCCTGATATCTTTACAATTTAAGTAAGCGGCAATTTTATCTATGAATAGATTCCTAACTCTTAAATATAGCTGTACTGGTATTTTACTTTCATACTTCCAGAAAGGAACAAAAGCTCCCCAGGCCGCGGGTAGGATCCACACTGACTTCGAGAAAGGTTTCATCATGGCTGAGGTGATGCACTTCAAGGACTTTAGAGAAGAGGGCACGGAAGCTGCTTGCAAGGCCGCCGGCAAATACAGGCAACAAGGTCAGTTTTATACCTAGAAGTAGTTTTAAACATTTTTTCTAAATCAATTTTTTTCTCAAACAAAACTGACGTACGGAGTATTACATGGGGTAAAACTAATTTTAAGAACCGATTAGGAGAAACGTGCATCAGCTTTAAACTCCGTGAGAGTTGGCCAATGAGAATGCGAATTTACTTTCACAATTTTCGCTTTCCTTAGGTATGTTCACCGATTGTTCCTGCCTTCCGCCATAGAGGATCGACTTTGAATTAATATATTTTTGTTTGAGTCATAATCCTCTCAAGGTTAACAAATTGAGTTAATTAATCTAATGAGGATCTTTTATTTTATAAATGTGCAGAAAATTGCTCTCTTCTGTTGAAATTATAGTGTTTTCATTTTAATTTGTTATTGTTTCAAATACGAACCTTTTATTATTTCAGGTCGGAATTACACAGTCGAGGATGGAGACATAATCTTCTTCAAGTTCAACGCCGGCGCCGGTCTGAAAGACGCCAAGAAGAAATGACACGGCGGCCGTGACAAGGTACTTTTGTTGTTGGTACATATGTTGTACTTCAACTTGGTACTTTATTCTCTACTACACGTTGCGTGAATAAGGACATTTTACATATTATTTATCAGTGTCTATTTGAATAAAAGTGTTAATATTTGTAAGTGTAGTTTATTTATGGACTGTCTTTCTGATGAGTGGAGATTTACATCAATATCGAATAGCCAACAAACAACATGTTAAAAAAGTTTAAAAGTTTTTGAAATGTTCAGCATTCTGTTTCTTTATTATAACATTATTATTCTTACTAATCGAGTTTACGTAAAGTGATTTCTACTAAATATATATGATAGAATCTGCCACCTATCAACACTAGGCGTTAAAGTCCAGTTAAATCTAATAAATTAAGCCTTATAAGACTTCGACCATTTCTTCAATTCTTGTTATTTGTTTAGGTTCAATGTCTTCGCTGAACAAATTGTCCAAGACAATGCGTAATTGCTTGAGAAATCGCTTCAAATTGATTTGTGATAAAATCGCTTGCTCCATCACCGGCGCTAACTTTTCCTTGTCTTTTTCCGATTTCTTGAACACGTTGTTCCATATGTACGATAATGCTTGCGCTACAGCTTCCTCCCACTCCTAAAATTAATAAATGTTGTCACAGATAAATTTGTTTCTATTGATTTGACTAAGTTCATTTTCTAACTTTAGATCCAACATTTTTTGTTATAAATGGTATAACTTTTTAATTTATAGAAGTTTCGGCAGATACTTTGCAATGTTATAGGTGCAAAAATATGTTAAACGTTTGTAGACTCTTCAGTTTTTGTAGACTTTGGCGATATTCATTATCAATTTATATCTGGTGCATATTGTGTGTAGTGTTCAAGTAGGTATTATGATTTAGGTATGTGTAGTGTTCAAGGTTTATTATTTCTGTAGGAATAGGAACTCACTTGATAATGTTCATACAATGATGTAAGGGTCATCATTTCTTCAACGAGTTTTATTTTAAAGTCATCCTGTGTCGTTTGCTTGAGAATACAAATGATGAAGTAACCGACTGCAGTCACTGTGCTGCCAGCTCTAAAAACAAATTAATTCATTCGTGTCTTAATATTTATTTTATTAATCAACCACAACTAAGAAAACTTAAAATGTTGTATATAAAATTAATATTAAAACGGACAGTAAATACTTTGACGAACTACCACGTATCATAACATGACCGTATCAGACGGAACGGTATGTAGTATGAATATGTTTGGCTGGCACGTTTCTATTACGGTCATGTACTGTCATAGTAAAGCACGGTCTACCGACAAAAGACCAAAAAACCGCAAAAAGCCACATATGTAAGGCACTTAATAAAATTGAAGATAGTACCTGCAAACATTTTCTTTGTGCTCAATGATTTGATTCACAGTATCGACTATTCTCTTGTGCGTGTCTCTCATTAAAAACTCGAGTGGATCGCAGTCGCCTGGTGGTAGCGAGCCGTATTGTACCAGAAGTTGCTTTTGCACAAGTATAAACTGCCTCTGGAGAATGTTTAATGCATCCTAAAACAAAATTGCATAATTTATGATAGACTGGCCTATTTAAAGTCATACAGTTCGAATTAGGTACGCACGAATCTGATTGAACGGCACCCATAATATTTTTCTTAATAAATCATCATAGGTATATTATTTTTGTACTAACTTCATAAGTCTTCAGTTTAGTTCGTTCCTTCGCATGTGCCTCGACACTCCTCAATAGTTTGTGCATAACTTGCTTCACAAACTCCTTGTCATATTTCAACTTGAACCGAAAGTCCTTGACTCCCATCCTTTGATGATGATCACTCAGTCGCAGCAAGAAGTGGTCTAGCATTGATGACATTTCCGTGAACTCGTTCGCCTCTATGATGAATGTTGGTGAAGATTTTATAGTAACTGTTTGTTTTGTTGATCTGTATGCGAATGTTGCGGTCCCTTCTTCCATTTTTAGATCATCCTCTGTAAAGTCTGCAAATGGAATTTGTTTTATGTAAGGCAGTAAAGTTCTATTGTTAAGCGAGTCTCTGTGAGATCTGCGTTTTAGGTATTTCTGTAAGATTTTCATCAAGTCTTCTATTCCCTAAGTATTACAGTGTAGTATTATATCTGTGTTATTACGTTATTTCTTGTCGGTACATACATACCTGTATTGCGTCTGGTACCCTTTAGTGACTGACTGCGTAGGTACTTTTAGAATTCTCTTGATGTAGGTAACTAATGTTCTAATGTTAAATGACTTGTCTGTCATCAAGGGATTGGTGACTTACCTGTAAAGATTTTGGCCATTTCGATGCTCGGGCGATTTCCCTCAATACATAACTTCAACTTGTTCTCTACCACAGCCTCAACAGGATGGCAAAATAGACTCAACGGCAAAAGCACAGCCCTTGGTATCACTACTATCTTTCCTGAAGAATCTGTTATTGTAAACAGTATCTTAACTCGCGACTCTGATATATCAAATTCGCTTGACAAGAAAACTTGTGTTTCTATAATCTCAGAACCGTTGATAGTGTCCAGACAGATGGTAGATTCTGAACACTCGAATGGCGGACAGCAGACATAAGTTATTTGAACGCTCTGGATTTGCTTGGGGTCATCGCAGTTTAGGATAACTATAATCGGACACATGAGAAGATGTATTCCTTCACTCATTTGTGTGTTTTCTTGGAATAGGTTTTGTACTGGTTTCCCTACGTCTGCTTTTATTTTGAGGATATGTTCTATCCTAATGAAACTGCTGTCGGTATCTGAAACAGCAACAGAGTAAACTTTCACGGAAATAGGACTCTTATTCGTTTTTCAGTTGGTTGCCTTACCATCTTTGTTCTCCAGAATGTTTTGCAATGTTTCTTCCACTTCTTCCATTTCAGCATGTATATTCTGCAGATCAACGGTTTCGTTCACCATATGAGCCACATTGCCATTCAAATCTGGCTCTGTTCCTATATAGCCAACGTTGATTATCCCGCCTGTTGATAAAGTCACTAGACCGCCTGGTAGAGACTTGAGGAAGCATCGAGAGATGGATACCGCTGGACTGACGAGATCGCAAGACCATAATAGTGTTGTGCCTTCGTAAATGAAAAGCTTCGAGTCTTCTGATGCAACCATCACTAGTAATCTTGCTCCAGCCTCTGCAATGGAGTTATTAAATATAACGTGTTAAGTTGGATTAAGGTTAATAGACCATGCCCAAAAATATTCTCCTAGTGGGTTACCATGTAGTGAAATCATTTAATGAGTAAAGTAAAAATGAGTAAATAAGTTCTATTTAAAAAGTTTCTTACCGTAATACCAACCAATGAGATAGGCGGTGAAACAAATCGGCATGTATTCAAATCTAATAGCGAATTTCATGAGGCCGTTATCTTGAAAACAGTAGAGATGTCTCTCGCCCAGAGCTAAGATGCTCGAAAAGTTGCCACTCGTCTGAAAAAAATACACCTCGAAATATAGGTACTTATTTTACAATAATTTCCATTGGCTCACAGTAAGAGCGATGTTACTTTAAATGACAATGAAGTTATATCACTCGGACTTCTTTCAAAATTTTAAGATCTTCAAGAGAATATACCAAATGTTTTAAGAAATCAAACATTCCCTTTATATTAATATTGCTAGTCACCTCACCTGTATAATTTGTATGTGTGTAATTTCTTCTCCAGCATTGTATGTCCATTGTGGAATATTGTTTTTATTTTGTCTGACTGTTAGTTCGCTGATCTCTCTCAATTGCTGGAAGCTGTGAACATCAATATGCTGACGTAGAATGTTAAAGAGAAGTTTGGAAAAAAAAACTATCAATTTTTAAGTTACCTAATGATGTAAAAACAGAAACAAATGGTTTTCCAGATTAAACTGATTTCTTAAATTCGGGAGCTACGCTTCAATCAGACCTTTAAGTTAAGTCTGACTAAAGCCATCACGCTCGCAAAGGATCAGGACAGCGGCCGAAACACATCGAATCAGTCTTCAACGGAAACCATCAATACTGGCTACCGTTTCAAGCAACCTATAATAAAACTGGAAATATTTTTGTTGTAAACATACCTATAAATTTCCAATATCCACGTTGATTTACAAACAATGAAAGAGTCGCAGTTGCTGATATAACAAATCGGTCCCGGTATGATGACGTCATTGAAGATACACATGAAGAGGAAAGTGTCTTGGTCGAAGAAAGTCAAGCTTCCATCGAGTCCCTGTATGCAGATGAAATCCCTTGTCTTTATGTTGCCGAAAGGGCCGCAAGTTAAGCTATCGGCCCGCCGAGTGAATGAATGTTTTATAATGGGATCCAGATAATTTTGATCACCTGAAATAAATACAACACCAACTGCCCTTCAGTGCGCCGTCAGTGGTAATTACTGCTAAATAAGTAGGTACCTAGGTATAAAACTATCGTTATCAGGTTTCATCTATCAAGTTTCATCTAGGTATAAACTACTTGCTGCGCCCCACAGTGCTACCCGAAGTGAATGTTTCGCCTTCCCGTGGGAATACCGGGATCAAAGGTAGTCTATGTGGTAATCCAGGATATAAGCTATCATGGTACTAAATTCATTCAAATTCACCCAATGATTTGAGCGCGAAATTGTAACAAAGACAAACCCATCCATATTCACAAACTTTCGCATTATAGTATTTGTTTTAGGGATAGTATCTAATATTTTCCTTACCAGCATCTGTGTGGCCTTCTTTTCTCTTCAGTTGATAGATGGCATAACTTTGTGGATGTAAGACTATTATAAGTCTGTCTTCAACTCCCCTGAAAATAGCAGTTCCATGTTTGACTCTTAGAAACTATTTAAAAATCGAATGATGTTATTATAAGTAGGTACGTGGGTGGTCTAACCAGTAATTTCAATGATTTATCTCTATGCACCAGAAATAGGTGCCTACTACTTAGGTATATATAGAGTTACCTATAGGTACTAATCGGTCCTCGTTAGGTATATAAGCACCTTTTTTTTCTCTAGCACTAATTAACCTCATTTTTATAGGTAGGTAGGTACCTAGATTGGTTAACTTACGCTATAAACTTCCCAGTTTCAATCTGTAGAACCACTTCACCAAATTCTGTTTCTAAAATCGTGTGGGACACGTCTTGATCTGCGCTCGGTTTGTAGATTTTTAGAAATGAACCATCTCCTATTAAAATGATATCGCTGTCGCTGTGTGAGATGAGCCTGTCCACTTTCAGGCAATTTGCATTTTGAAAACCAAGATTGTCTTCATTTTTAAGGCTGTTGTTTGACCACCATGGTTTAACTTTGAAAATGGACATTCTAATATTATGTTAGACCTATCTCAAAGCAAAATTATCGTTGTTGTTTAATTTTATATCACACGAAGAAACAATAACGTTAACAGCTGTTTAGAATTTATTAGACCCAAGTTAGCTAACTTTCGAAAGTTTCAGGTAACTATGGTAACGAAATAGAAAACAAATAGGTACCTTAGGGTGATCTCTACGTGTAGGTAGAGTGCCAACAAAGGGCTAGCCTAGCAGCCAGCGTTAACTCGTTGAATTGCTAAGAGGTGAGGTAGGTACCTACCTACCGTTCACCAGCACTTTTCTATCGTAGGTTTTGTAGGTTGGTAGGTAGTGGTTGTGTAGGTAGGTTGTACCTGCCTACTACGACTCTGGAAATCCATCCATTAAGTATAAAAGGGAAAGTGTGTGCGTCTGTCTGTTTTCACGGCAAAACGGAGCGAACAATAGACGTGATTTTTTAGGTGGTGATAGTTGAATTAATGGAGAGTGACATAGGCTTCTTTTTATATTCCCGTGGGAACGGGACTTACGCGGGTGAGGGCGAAACCGCGGGGCGCAGCTAGTAAAATATAAAAATAAGACGAAAACATGATTGTAAGTAATTTAAAATTTCCGCCAAAAGTCCACAAGTAAATCTTAGATGACAGTGACATAACATTGCACAATGACTTTGATTGTTTAAACCATTAATGTTTCCATCTCACTTTACGTCCTTGTTTTACCAACATTATTGGTAAAAACCACAACCAACACAACATCCGATAATGTAGGACTCTAGCAGCATAAGAAGATTTATCGCATTTTTTTGATTTTCATTTGCCTATTGATGAGTTAAGGCGATTTTTAGATTTTTTTCTCATGAATCGAATAGATGACCTTCGATCACGTAATTTATGAAATGAAAAGAATCTTCATTTCTTAGGTATCCCAGGGAGTTGGATTGGATTGGTAGTTGGCTACACGGTTGTTGTCATGTCATAAAATTTTTCTTTGCTTTGTTTTGTTGTTTGCTAGGTTCATTCTGATTGAGTTGATTTGATTTGATTGAAAATTGAAAATAATGAACGAAAGTGCGTCGCGCGCTCGTGTCGTGGTGTTTTGAAGAAAAGAAGTTGTTGTTGATTGAACTATTTATTTCTAATTTATCTAGCGAGCGATACCGGATACGCAACGCATTGCCTATTTGGTTGAAAACGAACGCAGTGAGTTTTGTATACTTTTTATTTCGCGAAAATCTAACGAAGTGTTAATCACCATGTCTGACGAAGGACATCAAAACAATGGAGAAGTGGAGACTGAACAAAGACCAAACGGCAATGGCGGTGGCGATGAAGGCGATGCGTGGGGGAGCCACGAATCATCGCAAGTCCGTCGCTTTGCCAAGATGCCTACAGACAGGAATGCGCCTTACTACAACATGAACCACAAACATCGAGGTATGGCTATCATTTTCAACCACGAGCACTTTGATATCCACAGCTTGAAATCGCGTACTGGCACCAACGTCGACAGCGACAACCTTGCTAAAGTGCTCAAAGGACTGGGATTCAGTGTCACTGTTCTTCACAATCTAAAGTCTGAGGGAGTCAATAAGTACATCCAACAAACTGCTGAGATGGACCATTCGGACCATGACTGCCTGCTCATAGCTGTGCTGTCTCATGGTGAACTAGGGATGTTGTATGCCAAAGATACTCATTACAAGCCTGATAACTTGTGGTACTACTTCACTGCCGATAAATGTCCCACACTTGCTGGAAAGCCCAAGCTTTTCTTCATTCAAGCTTGCCAGGGAGATAAATTAGATGGTGGTGTGACTATGACTAACCGCACCGAGACAGACGGCTCATCAAGTGCTTCGTACAGGATCCCGATTCATGCAGACTTCTTGATTGTTTATTCCACTGTGCCTGGCTTCTATTCGTGGAGGAACACCACTCGTGGTTCCTGGTTCATGCAGGCTCTGTGTGAAGAGCTGCGCTACGCAGGTCAAGAGAGAGATATTCTGACTCTGCTCACATTTGTATGTCAAAGAGTGGCGTTGGATTATGAGTCCAACACACCAGATATGCCGACCATGCATCAACAGAAACAAGTGCCTTGCATTACCAGCATGCTGACTCGCCTACTTATATTTGGCAGTAAGAAGTAATTCCAAATCTCCTAGGTTTGTTGTTTATTCTCTTTGTTACAAATAATGAGATGTTCCATTTAGCCATCTTAACTTGATGCAATAGTTTAGTTGAAATGAACAAAACTAGAAATTAATTTGAGATTTTTCTGTTGTGCTTTCTTTTTATTGTTTTTAATTTATGCTAGGTAAATTTTACCTAGGTATTTGATGTTATGTATGATTCCAATGAACAAAATGATCTAAGTACAGTAAATAAAGCAAACACCATGTCACAAAAACATGTATCCAAATATACTGCCCAATTATGTAGGATATTAACTTTTAGTAGGTAATAAACTTAAAAAAATACTAGCTAATAATTTAGTATATTTTTGTAATAATGCTTACACTATTTGCTAAAAAAAAATATGAATTAATGAGGCGCACAAAGACATCAAAATTCAAATGTATTAAAATAAAAATGCTCAATTTTTTGCTTTAAAATTAATGATATTATTTTGGTGTAGGTAGGCACTTTTGCACTAAAACCAAGTTTAATAAAAATAATTAGATTTTGCTTTAATTTCGTACTTAAATTTTTTAATAAAAAGTGGTATTTTTTTATAATTTAAGCAATTATAATAATATGCATTTCATGTTTAGAGCAAAACAAAACTTGTCTATTGTCATATCATTAAAAAATGTAGTAAAACCTTGCTGTAATATTATTTCCTTGTTTTGAGATATAAGTTACCCACTAAGTGATAGTGCATAAATGGCTCTACATTATCACTGCCAAGCCTCTATGGAATTGCATTTATAACGAAGAATAGCCATTTTAGATTTAATGTTGTTCCCTTTTATGGTTAGAGTAGAAATATGGGATAATGTTGCATGCCCAGTTATCTTGAAACAAATAGTATTAAGTATTTTTCTAAGAATCTCGAGGTATGTCTGTCTCACTGATGTGCATGTGATAAGTATGACTGATTTTAAATTCGATTTTGGTGTTGTGTACATGCTGTGACATCTGTGAGGAGATATATTTATGCCACTAAAATAAGATTTGCCATCTCATACCATGTGCCTTCCATGGGAATTAGAACTATATTTATATATTTATAAGTATTTTGTATCTAATAAGTATACCTATATGTATTGCAATATGATAAGCCAGGCGGTATCTCCTCATTGATTGTCACAATTGTATGACATGAATTTTGTAAGAAAAACGTTTATAGCAATAAATCTTCTCTTCCAATATTTTTTTTTTTCTGTAGAATATATTTTACCCCACCATAAAAAGTGAGGCCATCTATACTAGATGATTTATACAGCGTCAGGCAGGATCGTCTTTGCATACACTTAATGGGACACTGTAGTGCCTGGGACATTATTGAGACGAAATAGGCTTGCCCAGCACCTAAACCACCCTTTAAGCTGCCGGCCATACAAAAACACGCCTTTAGAAAAAGCGAAATAGAAGTAGCCCAATTTCTATTTCTACATTTTGAGGTACAGTTTATTCAGAAAAACGATGTAAAATAACCATAACATAATTTATTAAATATAATTTTTGGCTTAGAATTAACAGAATCATTTAATTTATCCCGGAAGCTTTTTCCTTGAGCTCCCAACATTGGTCCCAGAACTGACTGAGCCTCTGTTCCTGGTTCGCGCAAAACATTTTGAAGTCCCGCAACATCCTCATTTGGAATGTCTCGTCCCCAGTGGCGGGAATCTGCGACCACCTCCACTTCTTCGATATCATGTGATTCCAGGACCACAGGAAACCCATCTATAAAAAAACAAATTCTAAATTAAATATTACTTGCCACAAATCGCTAGTAGATGAATTTCATTTGATAAGTTACTAGCTGCGCCCCGCGGTTTCACTCGCGCCAGTCCTGTGCCCGCGTGAATATCGGGATAAAAAGTAGCCTATGTCACTCGTGGATAATGTAGCTTTCGAATAGTGAAAGAATTTTTAAAATCGGCGAGCCTATTCATTACAACCATACAAACAAAGTTTTCCTCTTTATAATATTAGTATAGCTGTGCTAACATCAAACTTGTAGGTGTTTTCTAAACCAGTTTCGTCAACACCATACCTAATGGTAGATATCTTCTAGGTTTTTTGGCTAGGTAAAAAAACTGGTAAAGTCCGGATCTCTCTTTTATACTGGCAATCAATACAAATTATATTTCCAACTTGTGAGCGCCTATCATAAAACAGGTTAGTAACTAAAAATAATTGCGGTTTCTATGGTAAATGCTATCGCTTACCCGCCGGCTGCTATCGTATTCGTCCTTGTTTTTAGGACTGACATGTCGCGTCAGAATGTACCCTTCGTGTGGGCTGGGAGCCACTTCCATATGTGTTGGATATCTGAAAACATACAAATATTAGAATCATTAAGGGACCCGGACCTTTGTCTATATTGCATGACTATAGAGTAGATACTGTGAAAGTAGAGTAAGCTCTAGCTAGAGCTTATTTAGAAGCGTCGTGTAGTTAGATTGATCGTATAAAGTTAAGCGATTTGGTGAATGGTCACAATTTGGATTAGTGATAGAAACAAGAGCTACCTGGCTTCAGAAAAAAATGTTGCTTCTGTTTAGGTATGTTAAGTTACGGAAGCTTTCAGCGGCCTACAAACTACACGAGAGTTAGGGACGAATCCATACGAATATAAAATACAGACCACGTAGGGCTTATAGCTCTTTTATACCACAGACAGTCGCGGGCGAGTGAGGAGAGGCAGAGACACCTATAAAATAGGTGTCGCTATCCAAAATCTTAAAATTAGAAAGACTACCTTTCAGAGTTAACGGGTTTATTTGCCGGCTTAGTCCGCATAGCTTTCTGTTGCGACTTGACAGTCGTCGGTATCAGAATAAACATATTTCCAGTAACATGAACATAAAGGTGGTCGCCCACTCCAGACTCGTGCGTACTCTCCGCGGTGCATTTGATGAAACCGAAACGACCGATGATAGCTTCTTGGAATAAGAATAGCCGTTCGAGCCACGTCTCTTCGGGGAATCCTGCAATTAAAGTGTTGTTTTATGGTCATTCACATCAAGTGGAGGGTTCAAGGACGCTGCAGACGAAAGTTGAACGCAGTCAACATTTTTATAGGGAGATTAATGGTTCATGAATCATGACTAAGCATGAAATTGGAATATTATTAATTGTTTGATTTTATTTTAAGATAGATAAAAACAATTCCGTCGTTTTGTGTTTTAATGTTTTAGTATGAATGTTTAACAATTTGCTCAAGCTAAAGTCATCATCATCATTTCCCTGCCCTTATCCCACACTAGGTGGGGTCGGCCCAACACGTTTTCTTCAAGCTAAAGTAGTATTACTTAATATAAACGTTTATTGTGTCATGTGACAAAGTTTGAGCTTAAAAGAGATACTAAATTATATTGTTGGTAGTCAGTATTTACTGTAATATTTAGTCTTACGCAAACCGTGCCAATGGACGTTTGTCTAATGACGTCATAGTAAAGGTTCATGAATCCTAAGGCAATGACCAAAGCGCTGCGTAGATCGATACATATATGGCGCACTAGTTATAATGATTCATTCTGTACATAATCAGTTTTAAGATTTTTAACCTTGTCAATGACCTGCATGTTTTGAAATGAAACAACATAGAAGATTTCTCATAGACTAGACTGAAAAATAATTGTGAGCTAAAAAATATTAATTACTGACTAATGATTATTCATATTTGTTTAGTAAAGTAAATTCCTATTGGTCTAGTCAACAAGTACTTTAACTAAAACGGCTATGAAATCTGTCTTTTCATTGAAATAAATGTAATGAGAACAAAACATTGTTATAATCCATACTAAATTGACAAATCTTTATGAATAACATGGTACGATTAGATGTTCCAAAGAAACTACGCACAAAACAAGACCAGAGAAAAACTCTAATAAACGCTTTCTGGACTTATTTACCTTCGAAAAGTGCAGCTTTATTCCTCAGCAATGGTTCTTCATTCAACGGCACGTATATAGGCCCTCGAAGTGGGTCGGACTTCAGCGTGAACGGCAGCGCAAGCGGATCGGCGGGTATTGGCACCATTTGTAGGCGGCAGTTCTGAGCTTTGCGCGCCCATCCGAAGATCTAGGAAAAGTTTATAGACTAATCATAGAATTTACTTAAGTTACTATCTTAGTAGTAGTAAGATCGCTATAATATTATGAAAGCTTGTGTATAAAAGTTTGCGGGATGTATGGAATCTCCGAAACTACTCAGCCGATTTCAAAAACACTTTCATCGACGTTTAGAATGGACTGCCAGGATGGTTATAGATATTTTATCTAGGTAGTTTTAGTACCCCTGTGCAAAGGGGTACCCCGGGACGTGCTGCTAGTAATAAATAAATATTCTAAGTACCAGATCAGCGACAATGTTCCCGCTAGCCACAGCCCACTGTATGCACATCTCGTACGCCTGGTCGGGACGGAAGGTCGCTTGGTAGCGCGCGTGCCCCCACTCGATACGATCGCTCTTGTTGCTAACATCGATGTCAAGATGTGTGTTCTTGTATATCGGCACTGTGGACAAAATAACCATTTCAGTTAGGTTTTACTGTTTCTCCAAGGCATGTTTCTGTGCTTCGCCCACTGCGCGAAAAGGGCGTCAAATTCGTTGACGCCCTTTTCGCGCAGTGGGCGAAGGCCCGGCTGAGACGCGGAGGTTACGGGTTCGATCCCCGCGGGACAAATGTTTGTATGTTCTGTAGATATTTGTTCCCTGTTTTGGTGTTTTCTATCTATAATATGTATGTATTTATAAAAAAATGTATCTTAAAATTACATCAGTCATCTGGTTACCATAACACAATAAAATTGCTTTGCTTGGGACTAGATGACACTGAGTGGAATGTCCAAAGATATTTATTTATTTTAAGAAAAACTTTGTGAGAAAACAGCCACATTAAATACACATTAACCGGCACACAACTCTAGAGATCTCTTACCGATACTTCTATCTACATTCTATCACCATATCACCATTCTTCTATATTACTTACTGTCACTATCACTGCCAAGCTGCATATAATCCGGGTCGATATTATCGCAAAGGAAGCTCGGTACACCATCGTCAACATTCACACTAGCGCCAGATATATCGATGGCCCCAGCGTTGCTCTCGGCAGGTAACAGAGGCGACCTCGGCCCTAGTACTTCCACTTCCATCCATTCGTTCTCGAAACTTTGCAAGTCACCGAGTGGTTTCACGTAGTCTGATAGTTCTGTAAAAACAAGGAAAATACTTCATAATAGATCACTTGTCTAGGTCTAGTCTTGCACTAGGAGACTCCACTGCCTGTTCCTATACCTATGCTCTGTAGGTTTTTAAAAATGTATATCTTTGTTTTAGCCTGTGCATTTTTTATCAATAAAAAAACAAGGAGATTTGTATACCTTTATTCTCCTTCCTCTGTGGCAAGATATGATACATATAGTATCCAACGACGAACCGCTTTGTATCGCCCGAAGCATGGCAAATCATTCTCTCTTGTAGAAGTTTCTGGAAAAGATAGAAGAATAAGCTTTCTATACCATACGAGTCTACAATTACTTGTACAGAGTTGTCACTATCTATTTTTAAATAAAAATAAAATAAAATGATACAATGCCGAGTCTCGCCAAAAGAGATTGCATGTTTTTACTAGGTATCTTACCAGTCTCTGATACACTTACTTGCATAATACTCGTCGCTTTTTCATAAGTGACAGCTTCCATATTAGCCTGCAGCCAATGTATCGCGTATACAGATACGAAAGTGTGCGACGGCAGGCTGACTGTTTGTTGCAAGAATCCCACTCCCAACGTCGGGTGGCGCATTCGTTCGATGATCTCGGTCAGTGACGAGTTGGCTTTCAGTTTCGGCTCTAGAACTCTAAAAAGATAGAAATATAGTTGAAAATTGAGAAGGATTTTCCGGTTTAATCGGAACATTCAAAGTACGCATTGCACTTTTATATTCAGCCCACAACTTTTGACTTGACTTTTTTGTTCTGTGCTTTTGGTAAGAAAGATAGTATAAATTGTTTTGGTAAAGACCACTTCGACTTCGTCTTACATTTTAGGTTAAAACTATCATGGTTTTGAACATTATAAACAATATGATCATGGCGCATGCAACTGTGCCGAAATATCGGGAAACTCAGAAATCCACAAATCATTGTAAATTTCTCGTATCAAGTGTTTATAAAATTATAGTAAATTTTGCTCACCCATCATCATAAGTGTCATCGAGTTCCCCAGTTTGAGATTGCGTTCTTTCCAACACCGCATTCTTAGCTGCATTCCTAAATCACAGAATTTTTACATTACTTTTACTTCTTTTAAAATAAACCATGCATGCACATACAAAACATATTGTTGACCGAATTACTTACAGAATTATTGTCATTGGTAATAATACAATCATCGTTATTGTTATTTATGAGTTAACATTGAATTTTACTGATATGATGTGTTGTGAAGAACAACATGTTGTAAGATGCTGGGCAGCAAGAAGAAGATTCTATGTGACTGATATCAGTCAAGATTAAGTCAACAATATAAATTAGAAAATGAATAAAAAACCAAGCTAGTAACACGCAAAGCTACCAAGCACAGGATGTTATAAAAATGACATGAACGAATAAAGTGGCTCATTGATTACAAATCATTAAAGAAAATAATAAATGATCTCAAGAAGGAATATTTCCTTCATTTGCCTGTAAAAATATATTCACTTCATGTGAATGTTTTGATTTTTTCAATACAAAGTACAGAATCAGATAAAAGATACACATTCTGAAATCTAATTCAATTAATTATATTCGAACTAAAAACACAATTAATAGCACCTAATAAGAGATACCCTGGCCTGTTTCATATTCCAAATAGGTTTTAAAACATTATGAAATTGCACTCAATGGACCACAGGAAATACATGAGTAGTCATACTTACTTGTTGCAGTGACTATTGTTTAGTGACTTAGTAGGTGAAACTTGCTGCAATGAAACATTCGAAGGGATAAGAATAGCAAACGATAGAGAGGCTCAAATAAGCATTCCCTGTACAAAAGCTTCTTTTAATGGGGGCAAATTCACGCCACACAAAACACAACGCGAGTTGCAATAGCAATATAGATGACGCTATGTTGAGTGGCAATAATGCCTCCATTAAAAGCAGCAGGAAAAAAACAGAAAAGGTCAAATCTGGAAAAAAAGAAAACTGATAAATAAATATAATTAAAACTTAGCCAAAGAGCAATTTAATTATTTTTGCAATTAGAATGTCCCAGAAGTCGACGTCTAGCCAAATTGGCCACACGTAGTGATACCAGAAAAAAAGTCTAAAGTAATCTGGAACATTTTGTATAGCACTTTTAGTTGCTCGTGTGGCATAGTTTTAGATAGGATGTAAGTAAAATGAATAAGGATAATAAATAACAATTAAGAATGAAAAGAGAGACTTGAATGATAAATATTATTTTCATTCATTAATGTGTAAACTTAAATAGAAATACATCTATTTATGAACCAGTGACTAAAATAACTACGTTACTAATTACAAGCAAAGCATGAAAATGGTTGAGTGAAGGTGCAAATATGAATAAGTAATGCTTAGCCAATTACCATGCAACTAAACCAAACACAACTTAACTAACCAAACCATCACTGCATCTGCATAAAGATCACTTCTGCCTGATGCCAATTTGACCAACGAATGAAATTATCGTTATAATGAAGAAAAATTGTTCATCCCAAAAGTTTTTTATCAAGAGTTTTTCGTGATTAGTATCATATTTATATCATTTATTCAAACTGAATTGTGAAAAGTTAAGAGATAAGGCATAATGTTCACCGGGTACAGTCAACAAAAGATGATTAACTTTTTTAGTTCTTGGCCACGGCCAGTACGGCCAACAATTTCTAAGATTTTCATGATAGGTGGTTCCAATCGAACTAAAAAGTTTATCGACTTCTAAGCCTGTTCAAGCGATATGTAAACAAAATGTCCATGCAAAGCATATAGTTCGCAAAGTGCATTACACAATGTACTGACATATCGTTCCTGAACCGTGGACGCTCGGGCAGTCGAGTGCTTCCCACCCGCTCTCTGAACGGAGAGTTGGATACACCGCCCTGACACACAACACTCATTACATTACTGTAATTAATACACCGTGAAATTGGACTGTTAAGCCGTGAACGGATAGAGTAATTGTGCCTGGTGTTTACGCGTAGTCGGAATACACTGTACGACGCGTAATTGGATATGATTCTTCCCAAGAGAGATGTACGCTTAGCTGCAAATATAAACACGCGTAACCGGCTACGCATAATACAGGAACGCCCTGTCCATACACGGCTTTTGTCCACAATGTAGCGAGATTAAATCAGCAAAATTATGAACTGTCAGAAAATTGTGATCAGTAACGTACTGCTTCAAACGCATTATCTTTGAGAAGATTATAATCTCTCCATCCCGAGATGGAAAGACAGTAATTTATTAGGTTTTATAACCTCTAGAAAAACACTAACTACGACAAAATCGAGATAATATAAAACACCTAGATCAGAATTTCCAGCAGTTTATAATTTCGTAGATTTGATCTCGTTAAATTGTAATCAAACTGTATTCACAATTTCACGGTGACAAAAATGACATTACGAGTACATTATGAAGTAGAATGTACAAGTCAATTTGAACATCTCGAGCGACTGTACAATATAATTGATTGCAAAAAAAACACTCATTTTAAGTATAGGTACAGTCTAGTTCATAATGATATACCATGCTGTAATTTTTACAAAATAATCGAAAATAAACAAAAGAAGCGGGCAAACAAAATAATCTCACATTATCGAGGTGCATTCCGTGCATTTTTGCATCTTATAAAAAGCAGTGCAGGTTTATACGCATATTTCATACAATGTGGTCGTTCGCGTTTTACAATTGCGGAAGAGTTTTAGAACTTCAAATCACCTGCAAATCTAATCATAGATTTTCAACTAATAATACAACTTTAATCAGAGTGAATAGAGCTATCTTTAATGGTCGAAAATGCTATTTTACGTTCGAAAGCTGTTTGCAAATAGATTGCGCAGATAGTTGAATGAAAGTTTAGGCAGCTTTGGCAGGCAGAAGTAAGAAGTGACAACCACCTCGAGAGAAAATTGTATGCACTGTTATCTATAAAATTACGTGTCGAAGGATTAGTTTGTAATTGTCTAATAAAAATTGTTACAATTAGTCCTACAGAGTTATCATGAGAATGTTTCTCATTTTGTTAATGTTAAAACCCTTTTGTGGTAAATGAATGGTGCTACAATATGCCAAAAAATAAGTAATTTGAAAAAAAAGTTGAGTAAATTTTAAAAAATGAGCTGTAAACTAGAAGACAATATTATCATCAAAGATTCTACACTAGACTAAGAAACTTTGTAATTAAATAAACATTGTTACAGTCTTCATACATTAGAACATAATGAGGGAAATTGACAGTTTAATATTTCTATAAAGGGTTTTTTTTAGAATAGTTTAATTGCTTGGGAAATATAAAGGAGCCCACCCACTGTGTCAAACGCTATCGGTAACAGAAAATATCTTCGATTTATTTCGTAGCACGGCTATGGTCATGTTACAGTAGATGAAGTTCTTAAACATGGGATTAACATACACTATGGAATGAGACGACGGACTCACATATTTAATATATTTACTATTACCGGAACTGTCGAGAATGGCTTCGTAATTAAAAACTGGAAGAAACTTACATTGTATGGTAAAACAAGTAATGAATACATTTAAAATTTTGTAAGGATCAAGATTCTGGAAAAAGATGGCTAATATAACTTATTCACCATTAAAAAAGACAACTCAATGAGTTTATGCAGGAAAATATCTATTTCCTAAACAGAGGAATATGGAATAATCCAAAGGCTTACAAAGTTTTACCGTTATAATGTGGTCCAAATGTACTACCAGCTGTATAAGGGTCGTATACCGGTATAATAGAGGTAGGTATACCTGGGAACTTCTTGTGAGGAAGGAAGTCGAGTGTCGTCGCCCAGTCAGCGCCGATTCCGACGCTCCCAATCCGCCGACCACCATCTGTATCACCGACACCTTACAGGCCTTATAGAGGCCGAAACCTTACAGCCATTCTATTACTCCATTTCGATGTAGCCTGTTCGAACCGGACGCCCAATTGTATTGAAGGCCCGTGGTCTCGAGGCATTTGTTCATTGTTAGTGTTCTCCAAAGCGCCGTGAGACGCAATGTCTGACAGAAACTTGTTGACCACGTTACGATTAGATGTGAGCTCAAACCGTATAGCATTTGGAGTTATAACGGTGTGCGCTTACGTTTTTATGGTACATTATACTTTGTTAAACACATGCTCGAACTCAAACAGGAAATTATAAAGGAGATGTGCAACATAAAATAAATTTACATGCGGAAATACGCATACAAACATCAAACATTTTACAGACTTTTTTACATTCTTATCATATCATGCGATAGTACTGTGGATTGTAAGGTTTTTTAATTTCTTGTTTGAGTGGCGTTATTTAAGTCGTTTTAAAGTTTGAAGCCAATTCTAACCTACATTTATTAGGAATTTAGAAGATGTGCAACTCTACAGGTGCATGCAGTGCTATTGTAACTACGCTTTGTGACAAAACTTGTGCAAATAACATAACCATGCAAATTTTTTCTTACTTATCGCAATTGCCAGTAAAAGTTTACTCAGCATTAAAATCATGGACAAAGTAAAGTAAGTTATGCTATGAATCAAATAAGATATATACAAATTGACTATAAAACCGATATTATAAATGTTTCAATATGATTTAACTATGTACCAAAAAATGTGTTCGGCATTACCAAACAAAAATTTTAAGTTTCTAGAAGCTATTTTCTGTGATAATAACCAACTGATTTTGTATGGTTCTATCTTGAGCTTTTAATGATTGAATCTAATCCATTCCTGAATGTCAGTACTTACCCTCTGCTTGTTGGGCCGTTTAACCTTATTGAAGTATAACTCAGTCATCTTCAAGAATCCATCGGTAAGTTGATCTAAATCAAACCGTGAGGGCATAGGGTAGATATTACAATGAGTTGTCTCATCTTCGAGAATTTTCTTTGTAGCCGGGTTTGACATTGGCAAGAGTAAAGTGCGGAAACGCCAGTATTTGAGAGGCTGAAATTAATAGATAGTTTTTTATTAGATTATTTTAAAATAATGCATGAGCTTTGACTAAACCAAATGGCATCATTATAAATCGAAACGTTTAATCATTGGCATTAAAGTTCAGAGTAAGACAGTTGAACAAATACACGTTCATTTATAAGAATATGCGTCAAATTCAAAATTTTAACGATAGCCAGTAATATCAATATAATAACATAAATATAAACTCTTTCCCGTAGGACTGGGCACAGACCATTTTCTTATACGAACCTGAGACGCAGATTTCGCCTCATTCACTTTCATCACATTTTCATTCAAGTATGACATTTTAAGAACATTGTTTAGAAGACAAGTTACATACCTCCACAAGAGCGAAGTCCGTATCACCACGAGTACAGCTATAATGGTCCATGTAATTCCAGTTGTAAGTCTCCAATTTCTCAGTGGTGAATGAAACCCACGATACTTCGTATGTATCATGATTCGGCGCGTGGAAGCGGTAGCGATAGTGAATGTTGAATGGCGGGTATGGATGCCTAAAATCAAAGTTATATTCAAGTATATGTCGATTGTTTGAAAAGAGTTGCCTTTCCTTCTTTCCTCCTTCTATTCCATTTTCTATTTCTATCCTACTAATTTAAATGCAAAAGTTTGCGACTTATGGATAGATGTATTTTATTTTTGTTACTTTTTCAAGCGCTTTTTGTTTAGCGTAACTCTTTATTTTTGTTTGTTACTTTTTAAGCGTAAACTATTGAACGGATTTGAATGTTTTTTTTATTTAAATCCCGGTATTCCCCGGTAACTGTTCACCGCGGGTAATATACAGAGTGGCTAGTATAATTATAAAAACTAAATTTAAAGAAAAAAAATACCTGGGTCTGTATCGCGTCACTGTAATGGTAGATCCGACCAGCGTCAGTTTATGGAATATCCTTCCTATAGATAGCAAGTATCGCTTGGTCGGCGTCACAGGCTTATTGCACTGCGGAGCGACTTTGGACGGCGGCGGGGTCGCGGTGGATGGACAATGGGATTCTATAACCTCGTTCTCGTTTACCCCTACGATTAGTTGGAAACCCTGAAATGGTTTTAAAAAAGCTTAAAATAAAGAGGACATTACTTGAACACATCATTAAAAATTCTAAAACAGATAATAAAACAGAACCCGAATACTAAAACAGATTCGGGGATTAATCTTGCATATAATGCGTGTTTAAAGTTATGATTATGTTTCATATGGTACAAAAAATCTTTTTCAACCAAACCGAGTAAGACTGACCTGAGCCAATCTCTGCGAAACCAACTCCTTGAACACCTCCATCGTCGTCAGCGGCTCTTTGTAAATAGCTCTGTTCTGTGCAAAATCCGCGTTCACATCATCTGGCAGTAAGTTGTAGTCCGATACTAAATAGTCGTTTTGCAGCGAACGCTTGTCGGGAAAGTAATCCGTGGTGATTGGTAAGCAAGCCGGGATTGTAAGCGATTTCCAGTCCACACCTGTTTTTTTATAATAAGTGTTTATTGATATAGAATATAGGGTCTTTTGTAGGCCATGCTTGATTTCAGCTCAAGCTTAATTCAAAGAGCAAACGAGTTTCGTAACTTCTAACCCACTTTAGAAGTTATTTATTAAAAACTGTTTGAGATAAAAACTTAATAAGTAATCTCCTTATTCATACTTATAAAGGTAGGTAGAAAAAAAATATACGAACTTAAACTAATCAAGAATTTAGACACATAAGATACATAAGACCGACTTCACTTCCTCAATCTTGGGTATATTTTCAGTCACAAATTTTTATGTTTATGAAATCCCACACTTACTTTAACAGCTTGCGATCGATCGACCAAAATCGACAGAATTGCTACCTGACAACGACGTTTTTAAATCTCACTCTCTTTCAGAAAACTACTGCATGTAGTTTATGACCTTTATAACATAAGGCTCCTTATCCAGGTACCACGCGAGCGAAGCCGCTGGCAAGCACCTTGTATTGTATAATAGAAAGTATGAACAAGGAGTAGTAGGTATAATTTGTAAAGGCTTGAACTGTTAGTCACAGTACTTATTGGCTATAATACTGCATGCAGTTCGCTACTCGCCTTTTCATAAGGTTTTTGAAGTGCATTTCAAAGCTGAAAGATCTATGTCTAATGTTATATGATAAGTATGTGAGCACATGACATAAACTTATGTGAACACATTTAAATCAAAAAGTAGTTTAAAAGCATTATTTAAACTATCGCGACTTGGAAACATATTTATAAATAATAACGGGACTTAATCGCGTATTAAAATCATTCTATTTTACCTCGACCCTCGAGTGGGTGCCGGCCTTCAGTCTACTCGTGACCACGGTGACTGTAACGCCACCGAAACGTCGCGTCGTGGTAAAATAGAATTATTTTAATACGCGATTAAGTCCCGTTATTATTTATAAATATAGTTTAAAAGCTTAATGCAACTCCATGCACGTAACAAAAGCACGAATTTTGTATGCGCATGGTTTTATCACAATTAAAAATTCTAGTGACAATATAAAAGCGATTGAAGTAAATATTTGCGACAGAATAATAGGCTAGTTGACTCTATTTTTATGTAGCTCTTATATGATAAATAATTGTTCTTTTAGACCAAAAAAAATACTACCATATTTTTTTGGACCTAAGAAACCGCAAAATTTTATTTTAAAAGTTCTACTTTTCAAAAACAGGTGAAAACGCTACCGCCATATTGGTCTATGGAATTGTCTGTGCTGTGACGTCATTCCTAACCAAAACAATAATTTTCGTGATTTACGTCTAGGGAACATGCACATTTTGAAAAGTTGGCATTACTGTAAATTGGTTTTAGTTATGTGACATTTGTTTATTTCCGATAATAATGACGTCACCATAATGGCCGTAGCGTTTTCAGCGTTCCAATTAAAAAAAAAAGAAACCGTTTTTTAAATTGAAATTATGCAAGCATCATGGACTTAAATTAACGGAAATTGTTATATTTTGGTTTCGTAAGGAAAGTACTTCAGGAATTACTAATTTATTGGGTCAAATTTGATATGAGTCAAGTAGCCTATTATATTAAACAAAACACAATCTACTTGATGCAATTCGAATAAATGTTATATCAAACCTATGGCTCGGTTCGCTTTGGTAGCAATTGTTCCAATGTGATTTGAAGAGAATTTTTCAATGCAGCGAAATCATGAAACATTAAAATGGTATGCATTTATTAAGATAAATGAATTTAATGTGTTTTTAGTGTAAAATGAAACCAGCACGATGCGTGTGTGAACCTATAATGAAATGAGGGTAGAATGATTTACAAACAAGTTATCTTGAAACTCAAAATGTAAGAGTTCAAACAGAAACAAACACGTGCAAACATCGAACACTCCAAAAAACGACAAACACTTCATGCTTACATATAAACATTGATTATAAACACTTTTATCTAATTTTTTTAACACACTAACACAAACAATTGTCATAAGATCGATCCTAGGGTAAATTGGGGTTTACTCTTCCAAGAGTTGTATTTGTTATTGACGCGGTAAGTCATTAAATTATGAACGGATAGAGCGCTAACTGTTAATGACATAACGTCTTAGCTAGATTCGGTAAAGCTCCAACAACCCTAGGTAAAACAATGTTTAAATTTAATATGAAATTTGTACAATATTAATTCGAATGTTCATATAATCATCAAGTTTAAGAAACCTACCTGCCAAAATGACAACTTTATTATGAAGTAGTTAAGCTGCAAGTTATAGTTTAGGTACAAACCTGTGGTTAAGGCAGGGGTCCACTCTTGCTCCCCGGTGGCTCCCCACAGTAAGGCGAGCGAAGCGTTGTTGGTGGACGGAGGCCCTAATGCCGCGCTGAGCATGCTTAGTGCACCTGATGTACTTATCATTCTCTTGCGGCTTGGTATGTTGCCTGAAAATTACATAATGATATGTCAGAAACCATATGAAAAGAAATGAAAAAAATCACATTTAAAAAACACGGGTCCGCAATTGGTACATTGTTTAATCTGGAGCAAACTTTAGGGTTTTCTTTTTGTTAGAAAGTTTCGATCTTAGATAACTTTTTAATACATTTTATGAATGTACTTATGCGCTCAATATATGACCTGAATTAGCATTTCAACTTAAAAAATTAAGTCACATACCGTCAACCTGGTATATAGGATGGTTGTTCGTGATCAAAGCAGTGCCGTTTTCCTTCACACCATTATTTTCTCTATCGTTGATTCTCGAAGTTGGATCGCCGGCGGGTCGCGCCTGGTAATGATGCTGTTGAATTAATACACCGGTTGGCCCTGAAAATTTATAAATACTTATATTAATTCGTAACTATTTTGATCTCGAACTGTTTATTGTTTAAAATAACTAGAATGTAATAATGTGTATTTCTGTTCATTACAAACTACAAAGATCCTCGTCAAATCATTTTTTTTAATTGAACAACATTCCCTTTGAAACAAAAAAGGACTTTGCTTTAACCCTAGAAGCCCAATCTACGTAAATTTGACGTATACCGCGGCGAAAAATCTCTGCCTCTTTCACGTTTACCGTCGGATCGCCGCTAACTTCTGAACCAACTCAGTAGCCATTGAGACCTCGCAGAACACAGTTGCTCCATCTCGGTAAGTGCTGCCATATTGTTGTAATAGAGAGGTTGCACGTCATTTTGACGTATAATTGGGCTTTGTGTAACTTTTGAACTTGTTTATTTTTTTTTTTTTTTGTGATTTATTTGAGTTAATCGTATTGTTTCGTTACATTTGTCATTTAATATTAATATTTTAAGGTTTAACAAAATGGAGTCCCGTCAACGGCTAAACCAGGACGAAATAGCAACAATTTTCGAAAATGATGATGATTGTTACTCCGCTGGATTCGAACTCCGAGGAAGATTATTGTATAGTTGAAAATGATGTCTGGAGTGATAAGATTGAAGTTACAAGCAAGCAAGAGGACCCCAATAGCATATTGATAATAATAATAATAATATTGATAACATAATATAACACAATATTGATGTTTGTCAAGACTGTATATAAATACAGTTTTTTTCCAAGAAACTTATAAAGTATTATTACAAGTTGATTTAATTTTATGAAAACATTTAAAACTAGTTGTTTTTTTTTATTATTACCTACTTTTAAGAAAAAGTGTTAGAGGCTTGATTTTTCAACTATACATTTGATTAAAGTGCCATAATTGTTGTAATAAAGATTATTTTTAACTTAAAATGTATTTTATTTATTAATTAAAACTTTAATTAAGATAACTCATGCAAAAATATAGTTCAATAACAGAAAAAAAAAGGAAAACTCTGAAGTTTTATTTTTACACGTAATTTTTACGTATGATTGGGCTTTAGAGCTAGTAAAATATGATTGGGCTTCTAGGGTTAAATAAACGAGAAAACTAGGAATGTACCTTTGGGAAATATATGCGTCCACCGGCGTCTATTACTAGTAAGCTTCACAGTAACATGCGACGGATCGAATGGATTGATTAGCGCTCGGCCGGTTCTTATCACTGGCTTGTGAGTGGATATAGAGCTGCGAGGCGACAGCCGATTGGTTGACTGCGGGCCGTCTGTCGCGTCGCTGTTCGTATCGAAGGATGAGTGCTTAGCTGAAACAAAATTATTATTGTGATATACGGCCAGTCTCATTAACCTATCTTTGGTTTTGCTTACTGTGGCGCAGGGAGTCGCGTTAGAACAGGCAATAGAATCCCCTAGTTTTGAGAACGTGTGTTCTAAGTGGTTTGTAAGACCTTATTGAATAAAAATATTTTGACTTTGACTTTGTCGTTTGGTATTGCAGTAATATGAATTATCTACTCTCAGTAAGCTAAATCAGAGATATCTAGGTTATTGAGACTGACGGATAGACATGCATGAATAGAATACATGTTACTTTTTAGAATAGTTAGAAAGAACACAATTTTAAATTATAATTTTGAATGTAAACCAAAAATCTAGTGGATGTGGTTGAAGATTAGTTAGAGCTTGTTCCATGTCAATTAAAGTTTCTAAATACCTATGTATTAAACTGTGATTATTGGCGCAGCCGGATCAGTAAAATAAAAGGCTGCGCCAGTGACCAATCCATTCAGTGATAAATGTTTTGCTAGTATGTGTTTCTTGATTTAATATTGTCTTATATCGTTTAGACTTACTTCCTGTAGACAGTATATCGCCAACGCTATGATGTATATCCGGATCGGACATCTTTCTGTGATGAATCGTGGAGTTAGGCGGGCTACGACGACTGATGCCTTCCAATCCCGCAACTGAAGTTTTCTTCGTCCGATTCACTCTTTGAACACTGTAATGTTGTACATATTGTTTCCGTTAGAATGCTGTTAGATTTTTGCATATTTTACCTATAAGTACAATATATTATTGAACTTCGCTGCAACGGAGATATATCCGGATAAAATTAAATAAATACACCAAATTGCTAAATGGTATACAATAGGTATTTATAGATTCAGACTTCTATTACAAATATCGAAAGATGTAAGTTAAACACTATGTTGACTCACCATGTACTATGAGCTGGTGGTAACTGAAACACCTGTGCATCATACGCGTCATAATCAAATATCGAGTTATGCATATACTCGTCTTCCTTCAATAACTTGCCCTTTCTCTCATCCTCATACATCTTCCGCAATGGCTCTTGACTCTTCCGCGGAGGTAGTTTAATCCTCGGAATGAAATTTGAGTACGCAACTTTTTTATTCGTCGAATAAAATGACAAGTTTATCCAATGCGGCATAGAGTAGTCATCAATAGAGTTTAAGTTGTTGTCTTTGTTGTGGAACTTTAGTAAAGGAACGGCGTGTAATGGTTGTTCGCCGACGCAAACAAGATCGCTACCAACTCCGTTGTCGATGATGCGTTGTTTTGTAACGTTTGTTAGTTCTCTGTCGACTTCAAAGACACCAACACCTGGTGTTATCACCACGCTGAGTTGGCCGGTGCGGTCGAAGCAACGGTCTAGGTAGTGCTTTTCGAACACTGAAAACAAAAAATGTAAGTATTCCTCACATATTTTTTCAGGTAACATTTATTTATAATATGCAATTGAATTTCGGCCACGCAATTTGGCATTTATAGTGTGTCATATCATTTAGTCGGAACGTAAAAATTATCTGCCGAAGTTCAGTCGCGTTCTTTAGGCATAGTGTGACTATCTATTTAGGGTAATGCTAAAGCCAAAAATATATCCTTCCTACTATCCTATCCTTCCTTCCTACTTAATATTATAAATGTGAAAGTTTGTGAGAATGTATGTTTGTTATTCTTTCACGCAAAACGGCTGGACCGATTTGGTTGAAATTTGTTATGTAGATAGGGTATCCCCTGGATTAACTCATAGGCTACTTTTTATCCCGATATTCCCGCGGGAACGGGACTTACGCGGGTGAAACCGCGGGGCGCAGCTAGTATTATTTAGACCATACCATTTAAACTCATATTGAGAACTTCTAGAAAGTTTCCTTGAGCTGCAGTAGAATTGATAGCGGTGGGTATCTCGATATTCGGTCGCTCGTGGTACTGTAAGACTATTTTCTGATAGTCTGTGAAAAGTCTTCGTAGCTGAAGAAGAACATTGGACCAGTCTTCATATCTTTCGTTTTGTACAGCCACCCTAAAAAATACGATAAAATTTGTAAGAATTAATGTAATTATACATATCCTCTATTTCTACTATAGGTACTCTTACAGAGCTTTACCTGTAAAAATCTTCATAGAACCTTCCTCTGTAATTTTTCTGCAAGCACTCTTTCATATGTTGAGGGAACTCCTCTAGTGATTTTGCTTTGTAGAATGTTCTTGAGAACAATACTATTGTTACCTCGTGGTTACTTCCATTTTTCTGTAACAAAAAATGTATCAAGGCAACTGATTCTTAACCAATATTCAATATCTTGCTAAAATTATACAAATTAAGTTTGTTTGAACATTTATGTATATTTTACTCTTTTAATCAAAGATGCAATATAGATTGCGATTTGCATTCGCTTTTAGGCAATTTTAAATGTTGGTGGCACATTAGTAAAACTTTGATTTAAATATACCTTCCACTTAGCAAACAAATCAGCAAGAAATCCATTGACAGCTTTCTCGAAATACAGATCACCATGTATATCAAAGTCCCACATTTCAGAAGACATCTGAATAAACAGATAGACCATGGACGTAGAGGATCTAAAGACAATCTTGGTGTCTTCTGTGATGACTCCACAGGCAACTCTGTCTCCTTGCGACCACATCTCGTAGACTTGACATCTGATAGTGGCGCCGCAGTATTCTATCTTCTTGTTTAGATAGACACATGTGCCAATCTGAGAAAGAAAATGTTAGTAAAGGATTATTTGAGTGTAATTATATAACTACTTTTAGACCTATAATGCATTGTGACAAGCTAGTATTATATGAAAAGTGATGTGAACTAGAAAGCCAGCTCAACCATATAACTTTAGTTACCGTCAACAGAGTTGTTTTCTGAAGATTATAATTTTAATGACTTTCTTTCACTTTAACTATTGCTTTATTCACTTACCAAGCTATTCTTAAGTCGCCACATTTCCGACCTCCCCATGTATTGGTCCCTGAAGGTCAGCTCCACAGAATCCAATGCAACATCAGATACATTGACAATATTCACATACACATCAGCAAAGGTTCTTAGTTGGAATGTTGTAGCAATGCTTTGTTCCACACTTATGGTATCTGAACATAACAAGCAAAGTAATAGTTAAAATATACTTATTACAGTTAAATTATCAGTCTGTTAATTTCTACAGGCATGACGTTAAGAGGACTATTTAATATACAGCTATGTAGTTTTTCGCTTTTTTTGTGTTCTTATTCAGAGTTTGTTTTTATTCATATTGATGGTGGAGAACAGTGATTTGTATAAAACAGGGGCTCACTATTATAAAAAGTTCATGTATTGAAATCAAAATGTACGTCAAAACTGATGCAGGTTCAGTTTCTCTGAATAAGAAAAACAAAAGGGCAAAGACACTGATAGTGTAAGCTACTTGAGTTCGTGTGCAAAATTACTAACTTTGGTAGTCTGATCGACAACAGAATACCTTCTACGAAGAATCAAATTTGGAAATGCAGACATCAGATAAACATCTCAACTCACCCCTTCCTCGAGCAGGAACATCCACTTTGGCCACTTGTAACAGCAATCTTGGGTAGTCATTTTCAGGGTGATATATTTCTACAATATCTTTTTCATTGAGTCCAGGATAATCTTTCAAGTTTATTATTAAATCTGCAGCTGTAAATTTTATACATTTAGAAATATACCTACCTACGTTAGCAGCTAAATCGTTGAAAGTCTATTATCTAAAGCATTTAGGTAAATGTATCACAAAAACCAAAACACTTACGACTAAAAGTTAGATGGTGAACAATAAGTTTAAAGGACTTCATATTTGGATAAATGTAGATATCATTTCTGTGTGCAGCTGGTTAGACACGTTTTCTGTATTTTATCGCAACACAACTTAGCTCGGCTCGGACGGTAAATAAATCAACAATTTTTTCCTTTGATCAACAAACAACACAACCCAACGAAGAAAAGTGAATGAATGAAATGAAATAAATTGAATGAATGAAAAAAATGAAATGAACAGGAATTATTTGGATTGCCATAACCAATAACTATTTTTAGACTACAGTCAAAGAAAAAAAAATATAGTGCATAATGTATGTCAACTTCAACTTCCATGTCAGTCACGTCACGCACGTCACAGCCGTCAACGTCATCTTTTTGAAAATATTAAGTTGTTGGACACTTGCAGTGTTGCCATATATACAGATTTATCTGTATTGGTACAGATTTTTGGCTCCTGATACAGATGCCAGATTTCACTTTAGGTTTATACAGATTTTTTAAATTCAAATTTTCATGTGTGATTTTCATATTTTCATATTAAGTAGTATGTAGTATCGTAATTTAATCATTGTGTCACATTGCACGTAGTTTTCCTAATGTAATTCAACAAGAACATTTACAAACATTAGATAACGAGTGGCGACATTTGAAAATGAACGATACTGTACTTGCTACTAAGGAAGAAGATCCTGAAGTTTATTGGCAAGAAGTATTTCGCGCACAAGATTGTGATGGAAAATTACAATATACGACTCTGAAAGAGATAGTTTCAGCCTTATTATGCCTACCCCACTCCAGTGCAACAGTAGAAAGAATATTTTCTTCAATTAATTTGCTAAAAACGAAAACTCGCAACCATTTAAGTACAGACATTATGGAAGGATTACTCTTGACCAAACAATTATTAAAAAACGAGCCATGTTTTAAGCTAAATGTTAGTAAAAATATGATTAATAAAATGAATAAAAGTATGTATCAACAATAAATATGTTTTTCACTTGTCTACTACTTTATAAAAAATTTAATTAATACAGATTTTATACAGATTTTAGCTTTTTTCGTCGTATACAGATTTAGTACAGATTTTCAGACTTAGCGATTCAGATTTCGAGGTTTAAGATATGGCAACACTGGACACTTGGACCGTGTTGGTTGGACGAAGTTATATTTTCGCGGAGTACACAATATTGTTAAAAATGGGATTTACGCGAACTAATGACTAAACTGAGGCCTAAAACAATAGTTTAATAATGAATCTAACGGATTATAAGGGTTTCGTGAGCACTCTAGCTGTAGCTACAACAATATTACAATTTTTATCTGGCGTGTAAGTTCAAACCTTAGATGTTTTACCACCTAATTTCTTAGCTGTGTTAGTTAATTCATAGACGTGTAATATATTTCAGCCTGGTATGCAGACAATACGTTGTTACTAAATCTACTGCCGAAACCTCTCCTCTGCCATTCTTATGTGGCTTAGTTTCGTAAGTTTATTTTTTAAAGTTTTGTAATTTTTTTAATATTTTGAAGAAAAATAATTAAATAGCTTTACTTATTTAATTCTCTGTTTCAGGGCTGGTATATGGCTTTTATACGGTTTAACTAAACATGACGATAAAATAATAATCGTCAATGTTGTTGGGCTAGTATTGATGCTAGTCTATGTAATAATTTTTTATAAATACACATTTAAAAAATCATCTCTTCTGAAGCAAATGTGTGCTTGTATTGTATTGTTCTTACTCTTATTTGGATATGCTTCTGCAGAAGAGGATAATGAAGTGCTGTTGAACAGATTAGGTAAGACATAGGTACCACTTGCTCTATGCTTAACAATAGACTCTAGACTCCACTGTTTCACAAAATATCCTAACAAGCCTCCAGAAATTCAGAGAATGATAAAATGATTTAAATGTTATTCATAGAACTAAGTAAAAAGGTATTGGCTAGTAATTTGATAAATAAAAGCATTGCCCTGCAAATGGTTTAGTAGTTTTAGCCAATAGAAGTGTCAAAATCTCCAAACTGGTGTTCAAAGTGTTAAAAAACAAAAACAAAACTTTTATATACTTATCTCTTAATTACTTCCAACAAATCAAAAAGGTAAACTCTGATTTGCTCTTTTACTTCTTCACTAGTACAATTTGTACACTGTAATTCAGAAGAAAAGACCTGATTTATGCCATTGTTTTCAGGTCTATCAGCATGCTCATTCACCATTTTGACGATAGCTGCCCCAATGAGCAAGCTGTTTTATGTGATTAAATATAAGAACACTGAATGTCTTCCGTTCCCTATGATTCTCATGTCATTCTTTGTGTCATCTTTATGGCTGCTGTATGGCATTATTGTAGAAGATGTTTATCTTACGGTAAGATCTGTCTAATAATGAAATTTGATCATTTCCAGAGAGTGGTAGATGTATTTTGTGAATGTTTTAGACATTTTGAGATCCTATAGATGTGATCTTAGATGTACATCCAAAAGTATATTTAGAAATATGCATTTGGATGGAACACACTATCCTACTAAAATTATAAATGTGAAAGTTTGTGAAAATGTATGGCTGAATGTTTGTTATTCTTTCACGCAAAAACGGCTGGACTGATTTGGTTGAAATTTGGTATGTAGATAGTTGATACCCTGGATTAACACATAGGCTAATTTTTATCCCGATATTCCCGCGGGAACGGGACTTACGCGGGTGAAACCGCGGGGAGCAGCTAGTGTGTAATAAAGTAAAGTTGTATTACTTATAAAGAAAAAAAACATAATTATATTGCATTAGCAAATATTTATTATCTTATCATTATCATACAACCTCTAAACTAAACAAATATTCATAGTAACTCATAACTCATAACTCATAGATATAAAGTTATTGTTTTTTTATTTAAGGTCATGTAGGTTACATTGTTGTTGTGTAGTTATTAATTTTTCATCATCATCATCCACAGCCTGACCCACTGCTGGGCATAGGCTTCCCTCAGTTTGTGCCATTCACTATTGGTCCTGCGCCATTCGCATCCATTGCCGCCCTGAGACGTAAAATATGTCGTCAAATAAGTTTTCATAGATAAATAAAATTTCATTATAGGTAATAGCAAATGGAAAATAACTTACGTAAAAATATAGTCGATTTAGATACTGACGCTATTATATAAGTACTTCCCGTTTGCTATTTATGTCTAGTGCAAGTCACGATAGTTTTGAAATTATAATTCTATTATTAATTTGTGATTACATATATCTTGTTACAGGGGCCAAATTTACTAGGTGCTCTGTTGGCTGTGTTCCAGCTCTCTCTGTTTGTGATATACCCGAGTAGACCTCGGTCGCCCAGACTTGCTAAAAGCATACTTGCCTAAGGTACAAAATTATTTAATATAAAAGTAAGAATATTGTTTTTTATTAAAACAATATAGGTCAGTATAGTTTTATTTTTTATGTACTATAAGTATTATTAATATTCAGAGATAAATAGGAATAAATACATTAATTAGTTAAAAATAACTGAAATGGAAGAACAAATAATGAATATTCAAATCAATGAATAATTTTGGCAAATTTATGAACTCGAAAACAATATTTACCTATTCTTATACGCTATTATGATTATTATTATTAAATTACATTTTTTTATTTACATCAAACAATGTTTTACTTTAAGACAATTATTAGCAGAGAAATAATAAATTACCGATATCAAAACTTTAGACACTTCGAACTTATAATTAAAAACCGAAATCGTTAGGTATAGGTACTAACGATTTCGGTTTCGAAATAATATGAGTCTTTTACCACTCAGTAAATATATTTGTCATATGCCCCAGTTAATATCAGTATTTTTAGTCAAAAATATTTAAAATGTACACTTGCAGAACGAAAAGATTGACCAGTTTTGAAATCCATTCGTTTGACGCGTTACAAGCATATTTCAACCTTTTTAAACTGCGTACCATTTGACACAACACACTTGTCTAGTAGACAAATAGTTATCCACACCTTGCAGGTAATAACAGATTATAAGGTGGTCAACCATTTCATTCCGCGACTGTACCTAGTATTGCTAGTTTAGTCATATTGCTACTTTGATATGAGATTTCTACCAGTTATTATTTATTAATTTAAATATAGATCTGAAGCATTTGTTTACATATTAAGTATTTTATATTAGTATTTCATATACCTAAATTACGTTAAAAACTGTCTCCTGAATATCTTACCTATGTATAATGGAATTCAATAACATTTTAATGCAGCAATAACAAAGTAACAAAACAAAGCAATAAATCTTCTTCTAGCTAGATGTTTCTGAAAACCATTAATTATTTAAGTAAATTAATGAAATAGCTATTTTTGAAAATAAAGGATAAAATTAAAGGCATTTCAAAATTAATCTGATTATTTTTCCACTAACCAATCTACATAAACTGTAAATTTCCTAAAACCGAAATTTCCTAAAACAATTTTTAACATACTTGCACAAACAGAAACCACGGTCGGCCTTATTTCTTGTACAATACATAGACGTGTATGTTTCTAAAACTTCCATAAGTAAAACGGTAAATTCATCTGGGTTCTTCAATAATGTAACTTCGTAAGACATTTTTGGTAATTTTTCTTTTGCCTTGTCGGGATCATACGCGACCATTTGTAACGCTATTACGTAATGCTTTTGGTTTTTCTCATTATTATATGAATGCACTCTGTGAACTTTGTTAAGTAGCAATGAATAGCATGTGCTACACGGATGTGTTTTAACTGTTCGTGTGCGGTTTTGTAATAAGGAAACTGCAAAGTGTACACCAACCAATACGTCAATATCTGTAAAAGTGTCGGCGTTTCTCAAGGAATGACAACCGCACCATTTTTCCACACCCCCTGTATCGCATGTACTGTAGGGTGTTTTTTCTTCGAATAGGTGGTTGCACTTAGGACACGCCTCCGAAACTATGTCAGAGGATCTTCCGGACATATCGGCAATTTTCGCCAACGTAAGGTAAACATCATAAGGTGTTATTAATCTTTGCTGGTTCAACTTCATATTGTGATACTGCTCTTTGTGCAAATTACGAAATTCTATGGGCACCCATATAAACAACATAGGCAACCTGTCATCATAATATGATTCCACTTGCATTCTGTTTGGACCAAATCGAATGCCGTGATCACTGAGTAACAAAATAAAAGTATTATTTAAAGCTCCAGTGCTACTTAGTTTTACAATAAAATTAATTAAATCATTTTCGTGTAGCGAAGGCAAAAACGCGGGGTTGTGGCATATACTGTTGATCCAGAACATACCGAAGAATTTTCTTCTTAGATAAGTATCTGCGAAATCTTGGGCATAATCGAAAATATGTTTTGCTGAAGATTGGTGCTTGGTGCAGATGAGGTTGCCCCGCGCCGCTTCACCGGTGAGAAAGAATGGTCTCATGTAATGATGGGTGGGTGCTGTTTTAAAGCCGTGATATGGGTAAGGACCAAATTTTTGGCATACACGTGAAATTGAAAAAGTGTTCCCCACTTTGAAGTCGTAGTATAAAAATAATTGTGAACTTAGGTATGTTTTGAAACTTTGTTACTAAAGCTTAACTATTTTTACATATTTTTCTTAATCTAAATTCAGATTTAATTCACTAGATTTCTGTAAAATTAATTTTAAGTAAATTATGACACCAAATTTATTTTCGTTTTTCATACAAAATGCGTTTTGTTCCATTTTTTCTTCTCTTGGTTATATGGATTTAATTTAAAAAATAAAACACTTTCTCATTGACTTTAAGTTTTATTATATTAAGTAATAAATTATCTTTACGTTTCTATTATTAAGATCTTGTTAAACATTATAGTTTATTCATAATAACAATACAAAAAGTGAAAACCTAATTGTTCCTCCTTTGTGCGACCAGTTGTGCGACGACATAACTCGAGAACTAGGCAACATTAGATAACAAATAATAGTTTTATGCAATGGCAACACGGCCACCTGACTTGTAACTAAATTCAGAGCAATTCCGCCATGTTGTTTATCCGCCAGTTGAAAAAACGTGCCGAAAGTGCTCGCGTCCGACCAAATCCGGAGTTTCTGTAAGACTTTTTAAGTGTTTTTTGTGAACTTTTATTACTTTGGGTTAGTTATTCTATTAGCAAATTTTGTCTACTATTAAATAACTCTGGCGTGTATTCATTTAAGTGTTTATTCTTTGCAGTGTGAATTTTTTATTGATGTGGAGGAGAAATTTTAATTCCGGTGTGCAACGAGCGACACGAAATTGTTGTTATGGTAGTTACACAATAATTATTTAATGTAAGTAGGTCCTTTTTTAGTAGTTTTTATTTAAACATTTTAACTGTCTGAGTTTTTAATCCAATGCTTGTTAAATCATATTGAATTAAATTATTACATCTAATTTTAGTTGTAACCATTATGTTTTCAATAAATTATACATGATTATAGAAAGAAAATTAGTTGTCTTTTTTGACAAGTAACATCCCCATCTATAAACAATAAGTAAGTAACTAATAGAATAAATAAAATGTAGGAAAATCGTGACGTAAGGTTTTAGGTATGTAAATAAAATAAATCAATAAAAAAAATTATTGAAAAAGTGACAATGTACACTAAGCCTACAAACTCCGTTGTGCGACATCCGATGTGCAATGTATGCCAAAAATTTGGTCCTTACCCATATACAGATAACGTGTCAGGCAGTCGTACAAAATCTTCTCCAAAGGCCGTAATGTAGCCGAGTTGGCTATATCTGCTCCATACGATTAAATCATTACAGTTTTCCATTCCTAGTTTACATAAATTTGCCATAGTGTCAGCATTTTTTCCTGTGAGCAGAGCTAGCAAATTAGGTAAAGTATTACGAGCTACCTGAAAAACATGAAAATTTTGGTTATCATGCGATTAAACTAGGATTTACCTGCGATTTGTTTTATGTCGTTTACCTACGCTTACGAATAAAAATGTTTTAAATTACGTAAGGATTATATTACCTTATGATATCCTTTGTAATCTAGCCAACCCTGTCTCTGCAGATGTTTAGCCAATTTAGGCATCGCTGATAACATTCTGGCGCGAGACATTGTGTCTATGCCAATCACTAATACATTCCAACTTTCCTCGTTGTACGCCATAGCATAGAGTTTGTTGCCATCCTTTTAATAAATACATACGCATCATCGTATAATATTGTCTTCTTCTGCCTTTGTTTTCTTTGTTTCTTGTAGCATTTGACTGTAATAACTTCATGTGTGATTTCTATCTTTGTTCCATTTGTAAATGTTTTGCATTTCTTGTAACTGAAACAAAAATGCTAATGTTAATTTCTTATCTTTCTACTTTCTATTTGACAGAAAATGTTATCTTTTATTTATACATTTTTTCTAACCTTCTTGGCAAAGCCAAACTAAACTAACTTCAACCATCTCTCATACTTGGCCTCCATATTTTTATTTATGTGAAAAAACATTCTCACCTAACATGACTATCTTCACGACCTCTTTGAGTGGATCTTTCAACGAGACTATAACAGCATTCGTAATCTTTAACTCTTTTCAGGTAGCCTCGTAATTTGCCTTCATCTATTTCGAAAACTAGTTTTAAGGTCCGCCAGTCTTCACGTACTTTTCTGACGAATATAGCTCTTTGGCCGCATGATCCTTTGAAATTTTTGCTTTCTTTATATTTAATTTTTTTCCCGAAATTTGGAATCTTGCATCCTGGAGTATTGATAAGAAAGGCATCTGACCCTGTAGAATATTAAAACACTAATAATTCTTAATTTGGAACTTTTAATATTTTGACTTGTCTTCACAATTTCTATAGATACTTTACCAAAATAATTTTAATTTCGTATGAAAGTCATTCAAATATTAATTAGACGATTCAATTTAACATGATTTCTAAATGTATCCCCCCTAGGTACTCTACGGAAATACGGCACTTATTAATATGATACCAAGGTCATTAGGTATTCTAAATCTTATTGGGGGATGAAGTTGCTTGCGTCCGTAGGATTTACCATCTACTCCTAGACCCACCCTACACGTGTCCCCTGGGTGGTGCCAAACAAGCAACAACGCCGAACATCAGGCGGCGGTCAATTAACCTGACCAAGTTAGGCTAACCACCTAACCTCTGTTGATGGTAGGAAATGACCTCAACAACCCGTAGGCGATTATCACGAGATAAGAGAACGGGAGTTTTGGCTTAACCGCCCGAACTGCGAGGATGTACAACCTCTTATAATAAATACCCCAATCCTAAGGTGTGGACCGTGCCGAAAGGATGAATGGCTGTGGGAATTCAGTCACTAGCGCCAACCTCGATGGACCAGGCAATCATCGTTGAATTATGCCTTCTTACAAGAAAGGGCGTCACCTTGTAAGCGACCACTTATATCGACCCAACTCGTGGGAACAACATGAATGAAAATTTAAATACTCAAACAACCCAACCCAACAAAACCAACCCGGATAGTACTCGTAAAACTTACTCCCAGCAAGTATTCCACAAAAGTCTATTTGAAACTAGACCCAGAAGTAACTCCTTCCAAGGTCTCTCTACCACAACCAACCGTGTGATATCACCTTCCAGTGATCAACCAATAACTGATCCAACCCACACAGATGAGGAAGATGAACCTCACCAGATCAATCCCCCAACATGGCAACGTATGCCAGACAACAAAAAGCGAAAGTTTTGTGAATCTCCTCCAACGACCACAATACCAACCCAAAATAGATATGGCTGTCTGCCTATTGATGAGCCTGAAAATAGAACTGCTAAAGAAAAACTGCCGAGCAAACCGCCTCCTATTGTTCTATATGGAATCGAAGATGTAAACCAATTAACCAAACTTCTGACTGACTCAGTAAACCCTCAAAGCTTCACTTTTAGAATTGTGAACAAAAACCTACTCCGTGTCATGGTAGATACAACTGACAACTATAAAAAAATCATCGAAACTATTCGTCAAAGTGGCCTGATTGGACATACCTTTGCAAGGAAAGAGGACAAATGCTATCGGATAGTGATCAAAAACCTACACCACACAACACCCCACCAAGCCATTGTTGATGCAATAGAAGAGACGGGTAACAAAGTCAGAGGAGAAATTATCAATTCTCGGTACGGACCCGACAAAAACCCCACATCAACGTTTTTTGTTAATTTAGAACCCGATGCTAACAATGCAGCGGCTAAGGATATCACCAATATCTTTCATCAACGTGTGAAAATCGAAGACGCCCGAAAATCAACAACTGTAGTCCAGTGCCAAAGATGCCAGCAGTATGGACACTGCAAGAACAACTGCATGAGACCCTATAGATGTGTCAAATGCGGCGAAGGACATAAGACTTCAGATTGCTCTAAGAAAGACAGGAATACACCCGCCAAATGTGCTCTGTGCACGCTTGATCATCCAGCAAACTTCAAAGGCTGCCAGGTCTATAAAGAGATTTTAGCCAGGAAAAGTAACACAAGACCAGTTCCGACTCAGAACAAAAAAGAAACGGCACACATTTATATTCCGACCAGAAACCAATTTGACATTAACTTTCCAACACTCAACACTGGCAGGACCAAGGAAGTTACTCAACCACATATAGAGCCCAAACCATACCGCGAACGAAACAATTCTAAACATATTAAACAAAGCGAACAAGAAATTGACAATGCACGAACAGAACCAGAAACTCAACATAATCTACATGGAAAGAAACAAACCCGAACTTACTCCAATGTCACCGCAACCCCAATAAATAACACACAACAAAAATCAACACCCAATGCTGATGAAAACCCTCAACAAGCCATAGCGCAAATGATACTCAAGCAATCCGAAAAAATCGACCAGCTGATCCAACAGATAGGTACACTATTAGGCCTACTGTCCGCAGTCATATCTAAACTAGCATGATGGATGTAACACGCCTCCGAATAGCGACCTGGAACATAAACGGATTATCTGCAAATATCCATGAACTCAAACTCCTAATGACAACAAACAACTTAGACGTAGTGCTAGTCTCTGAATCCCACGCAACAAAGATAAGCTCGTATCGCATCGAGGGTTACAATATATATTTTACTCCGCATCCAGATGGAACAGCACACGCAGGATCAGCGTTGGTGATCAGGTCGAATCTAAAACACTCAGTAATGGAGGCCTACACGACCCACCATATCCAAGCAACTACCATCAAGCTAGAAGAACGTACGGACTCCATAAACTTATCAGCTGTGTACTGCCCTCCTAGACATAAAATAACGAAAGACATGTTTAACCACTACCTTGCCACTCTAGGCAGCAAATTCATAGCCGGTGGTGACTGGAATGCGAAGCATACCTTCTGGGGCTCGCGCCTGACACTACCCAGAGGACGCGCACTTAACAATGCCTTGGAAAATCTCCACATCTCTCCCATATCATCAGGCCAACCCACATACTGGCCAACGGATCAAACAAAGAAACCTGACTTGGTGGACTTTTTCCTGACAAAAGGAATTAGCCACCTCTACACTAAAGTAGAATCAAACCTGGACGGCTCCTCTGACCACACCCCAGTCATTCTGACTCTCAGCACAATCGCCCTCACACGTGAACCCAATGAATCACTAACAAATCGGAAAACGGACTGGGCAGGATTTCAACGCTTTATAGATCACAATATAAATTTAAGAGTTCCTCTAAAGACAACAAACGATGTTGAAAATGCCTGCGTATACATAACAAATCTAATACAAGTTGCTGGTTGGAAGAACACACCACTGCTAGAACACAAACTAAAGGCCACACCTGTGCCTACTGATACCAAAAGCAAGATTCAAGAGAAACGTCGTCTCAGAAGAGTATGGCACCAATCCCGCCATCCCTCAGACAAAGCAGCTTTCAACAAAGCTGCCAAGGAATTAAAAACTCTCCTAGAGGACTCCGCTAACCAAGAAATGAATAAACTGCTGGTCAATATGTCACCACAAGCAAAGGGTCTATACTCCCTTTGGAAGGCCACCCAAATCTCAGGCAAACCACAACAGTGCCATCCCCCACTAAGAACATCCTCATCATGGGCCAGAACCGATTTGGAGAAAGCTGAAGTTTTTGCCGCCCATCTTGCAAATGTATTTAAACCAAACAGTGGATCCACAGACGAATCTGATATTGATGAGGAACTAAACCAAAATCTGCAGGCGTGCACTCCTCTCAACCCAACATCACCAAGAGAGATAGCGAAAGAGATTCAGCTTCTAGACTCTAATAAAGCTCCTGGATTCGACCTAATCACACCCAAAATTCTAAAAGCATTACCTAAGAAATGCATAACATTCCTAGCTTGCCTGTTCAATGCTGTGCTTAGAACTTCCTACTTTCCGAAATTATGGAAGGTCTCAGAAATCATACTCATCCACAAACAGGGCAAGCCCCCTCACGAAGTAGCATCATATAGACCAATCAGTCTAACTCCAGTACTCTCCAAGCTATGGGAAAGAATATTTCTGACTCGGTTGAAAAGCATCATGGAACAACATGATATCATACCACCACATCAGTTTGGGTTCCGGAAATACCACTCCACAGTTGAGCAGATGCATAGAGTACATCACACAATTAGACAAAGCCTTGAACAAAAACAGTACTGCAGTGCAGCTTTCCTAGACGTGCAACAAGCCTTTGACAAGGTGTGGCACAAGGGCCTCTTGTACAAAATCAAGAAAACTCTCCCTCATTCACTCTTTCCCATCATATCATCTTATCTATCGGACAGAGAGTTCTTGGTAAAGCAAAACAGCTCAAGATCAAAGCTGTATGGCATAGAGGCAGGCGTTCCTCAGGGTTCAGTCTTGGGTCCAGTCCTATACAACATCTTCACTTCTGACATTCCAACGTCAAGCGACATAACCGTTGCAACCTATGCGGATGACATTGCCTACTTGTCATGTGACGAAGATCCTACGCAAGCGAGTAGTAGACTCCAAGACCTCCTAAATCGCACCCACGACTGGCTCCAAAAATGGCGAATAAGGGCTAGTGCGTCAAAATCGAACCACATCACATTCACCCTCAGAAAAAAGAACTGCCCACCTGTCAAACTTGGACCTGACATCTTGCCTCACACCGAATGCGTCAAATACCTAGGCTTTCACATAGACAGGAGACTGACTTGGAAAGTGCACATAAAGCGTAAGAGAGATGAGATCAACATAAAATTCAAATCCCTCCTTTGGCTTATGGGAAGGAATTCAGTACTCTCCACTGACAACAAACTACTGATATACAAAAGCATATTAAAACCAATATGGACATATGGTGCTCAGCTATGGGGCACAGCTAGCAAGACAAACATTCTATGCCTACAACGAGTCCAAAACAACATCCTGCGGACAATAGCCAAAGCACCTTGGTTTGCCAGGAACGACGAGATACATGACTACCTCAACATGCCGACCGTGGCTGCTGAAACGGAGAACATAAAGAAGCAGTACATTGAACGCCTAACTATTCACCCCAACAAACTCGCAACGCAACTACTGGACACTTCCCGCGATGTACGCCGGCTGAAGAGGAAAGACATATTATGAAAGAGCAGAAATGGCACTGGCCGTTTCGCTCCAAACCTCCCTGATCACTCAACGCATCCGCTTATGGTCGTAAGACCGATCGCAGATAAATATTAGAAAAAAAAAAAAAAAAAAAAAAAAAAATTTGTAAATGTTTTGCATTTCTTGTAACTGAAACAAAAATGCTAATGTTAATTTCTTATCTTTCTACTTTCTATTTGACAGAAAATGTTATCTTTTATTTATACATTTTTTCTAACCTTCTTGGCAAAGCCAAACTAAACTAACTTCAACCATCTCTCATACTTGGCCTCCATATTTTTATTTATGTGAAAAAACATTCTCACCTAACATGACTATCTTCACGACCTCTTTGAGTGGATCTTTCAACGAGACTATAACAGCATTCGTAATCTTTAACTCTTTTCAGGTAGCCTCGTAATTTGCCTTCATCTATTTCGAAAACTAGTTTTAAGGTCCGCCAGTCTTCACGTACTTTTCTGACGAATATAGCTCTTTGGCCGCATGATCCTTTGAAATTTTTGCTTTCTTTATATTTAATTTTTTTCCCGAAATTTGGAATCTTGCATCCTGGAGTATTGATAAGAAAGGCATCTGACCCTGTAGAATATTAAAACACTAATAATTCTTAATTTGGAACTTTTAATATTTTGACTTGTCTTCACAATTTCTATAGATACTTTACCAAAATAATTTTAATTTCGTATGAAAGTCATTCAAATATTAATTAGACGATTCAATTTAACATGATTTCTAAATGTATCCCCCCTAGGTACTCTACGGAAATACGGCACTTATTAATATGATACCAAGGTCATTAGGTATTCTAAAGCTTATCAACAATAGGACGTTTAGATAGATATGGACCGGAATATGTGTCACTATCACCAGTAGGTATTATATTAAATGTGCTATTAATGAGCTCTACATCTATTTGCTGCAACAATTAAACTGACTGCGTACAGGGTTTCATAATTATCAATTGAACTCCCACTAGCATGCATTTGCAGTTTAGATCATACAGGGCCGGGTTTAGCACTACCAGCAACCTGAGTACGACCTGAGGGCTTACCACGTCATGGTAAGCCCTCAGGTTATTAAACATTTCAGTTTCGGTTCTATCTAACTGTCCATTCTTTAAGTCAGCGCCTTAGCTTACGTCAAAAGTTTATAATAGGACCTAAATTGAATCACTTGGTCATAGTAAGCCTACTGTAGGTCGCAGCGTCACTCACCTGTTAATTCAAACGTCCAAACGTCCACTAACGCTAACCGCGCTCATGTAAGATGAAAAAAGCATGCCTAATAAAAAATCAGCCATGTATTAAACTTCGTATTAATCTTTCTAAGTTTTACCTTTTTCAACCTAAGACTCCTTCAAACTAGTCTTTTATCAATAGGCTTACCTTTGTACTTGGTAGATCGTCGTTTTTCGCGTCTTTGTATTTTGTTATCATCATGAATTATATGCTCGTTACTTTGAGCTTCTGAATCATTATCAAAGTAGGCTTTTATTAAAAGCAAACACGTAGAAAGTATGATTAATGCGCATCTTAACCCAATTGTTGACTTTGAAGTGCGATTGTTCGATGGTAACATGTTTCCTAGTTTATTGGAAAAAATGTCTGAATATGGTGTGAAGCGTTAGATTTGTCAATAAGCACAAATTGTTTTATCAGTGTCGAAAAAAAATCTTATTGTTTTCTACATCCAAAGAGAATAAAATCACTACATCTCACAACAACCTACCACTCTTCTCACTGAGGTACTTCAACCAATAGCACTTCAATATTGACCTGGGATATTGACATGAGCTCTTTTATAATGTCTAAGTTGAATCACAGAATGAATAGGTTTATGGTTGATGATGACTCAATGTTATCAAACAAGGGCAGGTACTACGCGCTGGGCATTGTACATAGATAAATAAACACTTTTGTGCACCCCATGGGCATTATAACATTTAATTAAAGACACGCTTGTACCTACTAGTATGCATGTTTGACGCGAAGTACAAAGGGCAGTCTGATCGCTATGTAGGTATATTAGGTATTTTTGGAGTAGAGGTCAATAATTTAAATTAGTAACCGTCGAGTAAGTGGCACAGTTTTTTATATATCATCATCTTCTTCCTCTGTGGCGAAGTAGATGCAAATATACCAGTAATCTGGTTACCATACCACAGTTTATCAACTTTTGAAATAGATAACGCTGTGTGCAATTTCCAAGGATTATTTTATTTATCATAAGACTCAATCGTTACAAATTATTTGTTTGAAAATATTTTTAATTGTATGAATAGTTACCGTTCTTATCAATAGTCTAGTTGTGGACCGGAACATGTAACATATTTATATGATATCTGGAGCTTTGCTGCAGCAATCCAATTAGCTGCGTACAGGGTTTCACAACTATCATGCCAAGTTTCATTAATCGTTCAATCTATATAAATAGTTTTATTTTTGCCGATACAGTTTAGCTGCCTGTCCCGATACCATTGCCTTTTTATAAAATACCACTTTCATTATGAAATGAAAAAGTAAATTATGATTACGTGCGACTGCAGTATTCCCAAGGTGAGGAAACTCCGTCACCAGAGCTGTCCACTTGCATATATGAACGTACTTAGGTGAGGTTATACAGTTTTACCTAATCGTATTTCACGTATGTTATAAATCTTCCTATATTTTTGGTTATTGGTTTTCAAACCATGACACTTCTACAACTCATTCTACATTAATTAGGTAGTTGATTGATATGTATTTTAAACTAATCATGCTTGTAACCTATTATTTTTATCTGTGGTGGAATTAGGTATTTGTCGCACTTTTATTTTTTCGCCCTCGCACGCACGCACTACATATCGGATATCTGACAATTTGCTGTTAGTGAATTGGTGTAGCTGAACTTCATTATGTTGGTCATCATTTAAACGGTTATACTTTAGCCAATACATACCTCTGACTACCCCATTAGACATATTCAAAGGATCTAAAAAACTACACAAAGATCTGAAAAAAATGTCTATTGCTCCGTGGGATAACAGTCGTGATCATATTTCATTTTCATTTTATTTCACTTCAGCCAAACTCGATGTAGCTAGAATGATTGGTAAACAAACTACCACTCATATATTGAATTGCTTCGTAATGCCAAAATTACTATCCGCCCCGCCTAGCATTAGTGCTGGCGATCATATTACTCACATAACAAGGTGATTTTTAACATCTAATGTTATCATTACAATCACAATCAAATTATTACGGTGAAAGTTGCGTGTAAGTGTGAATATTTGTTACTCCTTGACGCTCCAACGTCTTCACGGATTTAAATGAAAGGAACCTAATTTTTATCATAAATAATTAAATTTTAATTTGAGAAGAAATTAAGAAACAAGTTCCGAAAAACCCAAGAAATCTGAACTTATAGGATAGCGTGAGTTAGGCTCCAAGGAGGTCGGCTGGGGTTCATCAGATCTTTAGTTATAGGTACCACAGATTACATAAGTAGTTACTAGTATTAGACAAAGACCTCGAAACATAAGATCAAACAGAATGTTTAGGTAATGTAATTAGTGAATGAATCGGGGCTCGGCACCATTAAAAAACATCGAACCGACCTGGCAATTAACGAAATGTAATACCTACCTACTTAGCTTACCTGATAGCTGGAATATATTTTTGGTTTCCACGGTTTTTGATGAAGTCAGCTGGTTTTACTTGGCAATTATGAAATCCTGAAAACCGTTGCAGTTGATTATTTGATTGGCTTCGGAACCTTAAAAATGGGATTGCTGAGTTAAAGAAAAAGTCATTAGATTATGTTTGAGTAGATTTGTTTTAATGACTAGTTATCATTTGTTATTTTGTACCAATAGGGCAACAGAAACGGGGTGGTTATTTTGATTTCTATATAAATCATTAGTTATTCGACAGTTACAGAGGTGAACGAAGTCTCGAACAATGTATATTGTATAGTCAAGATGAGTATTTTATAAATTATATGACCGGGTATTTATCACGTTACCTTTTTATTATTTATCCCGACGTTTCGAGACGGATTGCACCGCCCGTGGTCGCGGGTCGACAGTCGACCCGCGACCACGGGCGGTGCAATCCGTCTCGAAACGTCGGGATAAATAATAAAAAGGTAACGTGATAAATACCCGGTCATATAATTTATAAAATGTGTTCTGATCACGTAAGTTTAAAAAAGACAAGATGAGTATTGCATTGCATGGACCTAAGTCTATACATACCTGCTAGGAACATTTTACTTTCTTACATACACAGTATGCTCTATCATTAGGTTTTTTGACACAGCTACCTCTAGAGTTATAACCAGTTAAAGTGTCTACACCACCTTCAATAGATAATTCGTTATTGTCTTTTAAAACTATCGCTTCGTATACAATTGCCCCGGGATTCACTCGGAACGCTATTACATAATACATTTTAGATCCATCTCTGTATGAATGTATTCTTAAAACCGAGTCTAGCTGTAACAATCGGCACTTCATACAACGTATTGTATTCACATTAACACTTTTATTTTGAACATATGACACTGCCAATTTCAAACTATTGTTGGCTTCTTCGTCCAGTGTACTGTTTACAAACTTCATGTCGTGGCAGCTGCACCACTTTTTACTGACCCCAGCATCCAAACAGGTTCTGTACGTCGACACTTCCTCGAATAATCTTTTTCCAAATGTCCAGGCCGCAGAACTTGTCTCCGCTGGATTTACCGACATGTTAGATATTTTTATTAAAGTCAAATGCAAATCGTAAGGTGTAATCAGCCTGTTCTGATTCAGCTGTAAATTATAATATTCCTCTTCATAGGATTTTCGAAATTCTTTTGGTATCCACATAAAGAACATGGGTAATCGCTCTTCATAGTAGGACTGCATGGCTTTTCGCGTTTCGCCAAATCGGATTCCGTGATCACTTAAAAACACAATGAAGGTGTTGTTCATAATACCCGAACTATGCGCTTTATCAAATAAATGTATAACATCTTTTTCAAATAGTGATGGTAAATTTTCTACGTTGTGGCTATAGGAATTAATCCAAAACATACCGAAGAAACTCTCATTTTTGTAAGTGTCTGCAAAGTCGTACGCAAAGTCGAGTATGTGTTTCCCTGAAGGAATATTTCCCGTGCATACCAGGTTTCCTCGTTGCTGCTCTCCAGTAAGGAAAAGTGGCCTCATGTAATGATGCGTTGGTGTTGATTCAAATCCATTGTAATTGAAGAAAGTGTCTGGTAGCCGCAGATAATCTTCGCCGTAAGCTGTGGTGTATCCGGCGTTGCTAAATGTACTCCATATCATTCGGTCATTACATGAGTACATGTTTGGTCTACAAGCTTTGTAAATCGATGTTAAGTTCATGCCGGTTAGAAATGACATGAGATTGGGATAGGTGTTGTAGCCCACCTGAAACAATAACAAAAACTAAAGGACCAAGTCATACTAACTGTTAAAATAAGGAGCTTTCAATTATTTTGTCAATCCTAAAACTAGCTACGATACGATACGATAGGAAAATCATAACATACCTTTTGATATCCTTTGAAATCAAGCCAGCCGTGTTTTTGAAAATATTTAAACGTATTAGGCATTGTGTTTAAAATTCTTGCTCGAGACATTGTGTCCATACCCAGAAGGAGAACATTCCAAGTATGTTTCTTCTCTTTGAGTTTGTTATTGTTATTCGTCCGTTTCTTCAGAACGATGTAGGCATCTTTGTAAATGACATTGGACTTTTTCTTTGGGTCATGGCAAGTAACCGTTACTATCTCCTGTAAAAGCGCCGTCTGGAAGCCACTTGTGAAAGGTTCACATGATGTGTAACTGAAATTATAAAGCTCATTGAATGTTTTTATTTATAAGGTTTTGGTTATTTGTTTTAGAAAAGAGAAAACTAGAAAGAGAAACTTAGAAAACTCTTCTTGCATATTAAATGTTACATTGGTGGGTATTCATGTCATGTAATTATCCTCCTTTTTCAAACAAACCATACCTACTCATTTATAAATATGTATGCCAAATAGTGCAATTTTCCTTCTTTTTGTCAGTTTAAAATCCGAATTTAGAATTACGTACCCAGTACCGTTTTAATCTTGTTATTAAATTATAAATATGAAAGTTAAACTTAGTTCAGTAGAGTACTCTGTAAATATTCGAACTCGAATTCACCCAACTGATTGAGCTCATCAGATTCGCGTGCTTAGTGGCGAGATGTCTTGCCTTATACTAAACTAAAGTTTCGGTTCATTTACCAAAGAACCAAAACTTTAGCGTGTTTCATATCACACAGACGCTATCGATTCTTTCTACAGAATAGGAACGACATTTTAATCTCACTGCGACTTCAACTTTTCGATGTTTATACTTAAGAGAGGCCTAGGTTACTTTATAAAATCTCTTACCTTAGATAATTATCTTCTTTGCCAACTGTTTTAGATCGACTGGCAAACTTATAGCAGCATTCATATTTTTTGCTTCCCTTTGCATGTTTTCTCATACTAACCGTGTCTATTTCGAAGAGAATTTCATCATAATTTACCCTCTTCACAAAGACAGCTCGCTGTCCACACGATTGCTTTAAATCTTTGGTTTCAATGAACTTCATTTTTTTTTCATAGTTAGGAATTTGGCACCCTATCGTATCAATGAGAAAGTCTTCAGAATCTGAAACGATTTATTAAAAATATTTTCATTATGTTTTTGATGGTAAATGAAATATTTTTTGTACACTAACATTTATAACCGACTTCAAAAAAGACTGTAAAAAAACTTTTACCTCCAAAAATATTTTAAAAGATAGCCGAGTGAATAAATGCAGTAAATAATGCTTACCATTGAATATAGAAAAAGTCTCTCTTATCCTCAACCCAGTCTTTGTAACTACTCGAATGTTTTCGTAATAGTTGTAATAGAAAAATGTTAACAAGAGACTTGAAGAAAGTATAAAAGCAGCCGCTTTTTGTTGAACCATATCTGGTCTAATTTGATATCTGTAAATAATTTAATTACCTACTTACTTATCAACTTTAATAATGTTTCCGCTAAACAAGGACGAAGCTTCCGTGGTCGACTTATCTATAAGTACTTCATTTCTTGAATCGAACTAATAGGAGGAAAAATAAACGCACGTGATTGGTCGTCGAATCTAATTGTCGATTCTAGGATTGACTAGATTTGACAATTGACAATTGATTTGACAATCTGACAGCCACTCACGAGAAGGACAATTTTTTCGACGACCAATCACGTTTGTTTATTTTTCTTCCTATTAGCTCGTTTCAATAAATGAAGTATAGTTAGACACTCTATTATGATGGCAGCTATTAGGATGGATTTATTTTTCTGTTATGTCTAGGTCTATCTACATACCTACTCGTACAACAACCTCAAGCCTAATAACGGTATAGATTACTGTAAATATTTGAATATTCTTGTTAAAAACAGAGTTAAATATCTAATATAATTAAAGCTTCTCCGGAAGATGAAGATTCTCCGGAAGAATCGAAACATTGTCGGTATCTAAATCGACAATATTTTTACGTGAGTAATTTTCCCGTTGTATTAATATAATAATTAAAGCTTTGTTAATATAGATGATGTTTAAAATAATAAGTATTAAAAGAAAATGAGTCCATTATGTAGGTGGTCTTCGATTATGTTTTGCCACTCAAAAGTCGACGGGGCCCAATTTAATGTAGACCAAAAACAGATTGAAAACCAATTGCCACTCATGTTACCTATAGATAGTAGGGTTTGGTCCCGGGAAATACCGGTACCGAAAGTACCGGGAAATCCCGGTTCTTTTCGTGGTTGTAAGAACCGGGATTTTGAAAATCAAATCCCGGTTCTTTCGGTACTTTCGGGAAAAATTATTTACGTTCAAAATATTTATAATTGTATTGTATTGTTATTGCCTAAAGCCCAACTGCTTAAATAAAAAGCATTACCACTGACAAGAGACTCAAAAACACGATGGGGCAGTCTAGCAAATGCTCTGGAGCGGTTTCTAAAACTTCTAACGTGCATATAAAAAAAACTCAGTCCTTTGCATCTATAGTAGATTATTTATACAGCGCCAGGAGGCAATCTTTGCCTACACTTAATGGAATAGGCTTGCCCAGCACCTAAACCACCCTCTCAGCTTAGGCGGCCATATCCACAGGAAAGACAATGTCAATACGTGTGGGGCTGACTAGCCGCGGGTTTCCTCAAGATGTTTTCCTTCACCGTTTAAAGCTCGTGTTAAAGCGCATTTTAATACGAAAAGTCCATTGATGCACGGCTGAATTCGATCCCACGACCTCCGAAACGAAAGTCGAAGTACCAATCCACTTAGCCAACACGGTTTCTATAGAGAACGTAGACTGTCGGAAACTACAATATTAGGATATTTGCAAAAAAGAAGATTTGTGAAATGTGTAGAAAAATTGTGACGCTGCTTCTCTTGCATTGTGACGTTGCTAGGCGTACTCTTGAATAGGTAAGGTAGGTAGGTACGCCTATTAAGACTGAATAATGCTATGCTAAAACTACACTGTTCTCTTTCTTATTTAAATTATCAATAAAAACGTTGGGAAGTTGAATATTAAAATTTGTTTAATTGCAATAAGAGTTTTGTTGATATAATGATAGGTAGTCTTTTTAAAACTCTCGCGATCACAATACATAATTTAAACTAGAAAACAGGATTTCATCGCGTTAAACACCTTTTTTATATTATTTCCCGACGTTTTGATTATATGTTACAACGACCGTGGTCTTGAGTGAACTGGAGTATATAGGTAGGCTCTGACGAGAAGCAGCAGTTAGCATAACTATCCTCACCTCGACCTAACCAACTACCCTCACCTCGACCTAACCACTGGATTAAGCTTCAAGATCCAAAGATTCTTGCCAATGAACGAAGATTGAGTGAGGGTAGTGAAGCTAACTGCCGCTTCTCGTCGGAGCCTACCTACCTACATACAGTTCGCCCGAGACCACGGTTGTTGTAACACAATTTAAACTTTTAACTCTGCCATTTCATGAAGACTTAACTAAAGTACCGAAAGTACCGAAAGTACCGGGAATCCCGGTTCTTTAGCCAGAAAGTACCGAAAATCCCGGTTCTTTGAAAGAGCACCGGTTCTACAATCCCTAATAGATAGTCTCAACGTACCTAAATAATAATGTAGTCACCAAACAACGAGAATTAACTTTAACTCATATTTATTATCTACCTTTTCGTATATCAACACAAAGGTACATACTCACCAAAAATGATCCTATTGTACATAGGATATCCCAGATGATAACACTATCACCATAATTATAATAAAAACCGTTGTACTCGTGTTAGAAAAATATTATTTTGTTCAATTTTTTGCTTTACCGCGTTTAGTAACTTCGTCCGCCGCAACTCATAGTAAACACTGCACTAAACGCTCAAACAGTGATCTTATACTCCAGCTTTTGTTTGAATCGCAATAATGTATTTTATTTTGATGGTAGGTCAGGTAGCAAGTGCTTAATTAATTTGTAATTGGTATAGCCGTCGAATAATACAAAATTTATACAATCTCTTTAAACAATTGAGAACCGTAGGTACCTACCTAATCTGAAAAAAGGTAGGTACAATAATTGGTCCGTGACATCATTTAGTTAAGCTTGTGGAAAACTTACTGAACATTTGTCATAATGTTTGCAGTTTCCTAGCCACAATACTTACCGACCCGGTAATATCCGGTAGGTATTTATATCAAGGTTCGAAGATTCGCAGGTTTCGCACCTATATTACGTTCTTATACCGATACTTCCACTAAAGTTTTGGGATTACCTAAGCAAAGTAATTATCTTCGTGAATAATACCCGAATTGATTATTTCAATTACTTTAATCAAAACAAGATAGTAGTAGTATGTAAATACTTATAATAGTAATTTAGAGTTTTTCTTCGTACCTAGTAGCAAGTTAGTGGTATCACAGACAGAAAATATTCGAAAGTCTAAACATACAATGACTTTTTACAAGAATATCAGCAACTAGCGATTCTTTGACAAAGACAAAATAAGCGATCTCTAGGTTTTACAGTGCATTTTCCTAGGCCCCTGTAAGGAGAAATAACGCTCACTGGGCCCACTAACTCCCTCTTATGGTCTTTCAATAACACCGTAGCTTCATACGACATGTTCCCTGGGGTCATGACAAATGCAACAACATAGAACAGGCTAACCTTATCGTCGTTGTAATAGAAATGTGTTCGTAAAATATTCTTCAGCGATAGACTCATGCATCCCCAACATCTTGTAGTCTGTACGGACTTTATCATCGACCGAATATAATCAACAACAAAATGAACACTTTGCTCTCCTTCACTATCTTGAACTGGAAGAGGATACAATTTGTGGCAAGAACACCACTTATCATGAATACCGACATCCTGGCATGTGCGATTCTCACTAATAACATCGAATACACTGTGGCACTTTGGGCATGCTTCCGAAACCTCAACAGTCGTAGTATTTTTGCATAGAGATAACTCTTTGATATTGGCAAGAGTATTGTAAAGATCGAACGGAGTTACCAATCTGAACTGGTTAACTGCTATAGATTTAAATTTATCTGCATGACGTCCGTTGAATTTTTTGGGCGTCCACATGAATAAGAATGGCATGCGCTCGTCATAGTATGATTCAATTTTCATTCGATGGTCTCCGAATCTTATGCCGTGATCGCTGAAAACTATCACAAAAGTGTTCTTCAAAACTCCTGTGTAAGCTATTTGGTTGAAGAAATTTTCTAAAAGGGCATCTGCATCTTGCGGTCTGCTATTGATGTTGTGACTGAAAGAATTCATCCAAAATAATCCAAAGAATTGGTCGCTTCTGTAAGTGTTTACAAAATCCAATGCGTAATTTAATAGCTGTTGTCCAGTAGAGACCTTCCCAGCGCAGAGTAGAGATTTGTTGTTAATTTCAGTTTCTCCTTTCATGAAGAATGGTCTCATGTAGTGATCTGTGGGTGGAATTTTGAATGCATATTTATTTGTGAACGTGTCAGGTAGCTGTAAGTAATCTTCACCATAAGCAGTAACGTATCCTTCTTTCTTGAATTTGTTCCAAATGAAAAGATTTTTGCATTCGTCCATTTTACCAGAACACCTTTTCGTTATTGAAGCTAAGTCCATCCCGGTTAATGCAGCCATTAAATTTGGGAATGTGTTATCTTCTACCTGTAATTAATAAAAAAATAAGTGTAGTACCTATACTTAGACCTACTATGTAATATTATTCAAAAGCATACTTAGAATATGGTGGAAGTAGAATAGAAGTACATATAGTTTTCTGAACCTATTTAAATTTAACTGACTGATAATGTAAAGTATGCGTCTTTAATAACTGAAAATTATATAAAGGCAACAGAATTGCCATAGGTCATGAATGCATTATTTAGAAAAATACCTTGTGGTATCCTCGGAAGCCAAGCCAAAAGTTATCTTGAAAATAATGAACCGTTCGATACAGTGATTGCGAGAATCGAGGTAAAGACATTGAATCCATTCCGATCATTAACACATTATACTTAATTTTACAATTATCTGTTGGCTTTGTTATATTTATGCCTTTTGTAAAAGCGTATACATCGTCGTATATCATATGAGATGTGTTCCATTTGTCGTAATCATAGCATTTTACGTTTATAAAGTCTGTTTCCAGCTTAATGATTGTGCTATCTTCGAATTTTACGCATCGTGTGAATCTGAAAAAATATGAAGTTTTGTTGAAATAAAGCTTTCCACAATTTTAAAGTATGGGGAACCCCAAATGTTATCTTCAACTTACGTAATTTTTTTGTTTCCGTATCCATTTTGGTGGGACTTTTTGAAGAATCTGTAGCAGCAGTCAAAAATTACACTTTTCCTGAGATATTTTTTGATTAGCTTTGGTTTTATTAGAGCTCTTACTTTGTCTTTATCTATCTTCTTCATAAATACTGCTCGTTTTCCACAAGTGCCCGGTGGCTTTTTTGCGCTCTTGATATATTTTTCGTAGTTTAACATTGATAATGGAATTTTGCAACCGGGTGTGTTGATCATGTGAACTGTAAACCAGATAAAATGTTTAGTAAGGTAAAAGGGAGTCTAATTAATTTCTATGCTCTTAATTTTATTTAGGGGAGGCCTCTATTTTTTAGTTGAGCTCTGCTAAAAGCCTTATTATTTAAATAATTATCCGGAGCCTTCATAATAAAAAATAATCAAACTAACATACATACCTGGTTTATGATCATAAAACTCAAACGATTCATTTGGGAAATTCCTTGACTGATCAGTGTATATCACATTCAAGGGTTTGTGCTTTATCGGGTTGTCCGTAGCATACTTCGTTGTTCTTTCCGTATTTGCCACCTTTAACTTATAGGCTGCTGGCATCTTACGATCAGGCACAGCATTTTTGTTCCAGTAGCACAATAGAAGAGTGATAGAACAAGAGCTGGCTACCAGTAAACCTACTGCTAACTTAAATTGCTTCATTTTAAATCTTTTTTTGTATTTTCTTATCCTGAAATGTTGAATTCAAAGTTAACACACACGTCCTAGCATTCAGGTTTGGTTGATGGCTTATGATTGTCATCGCTTTTTTTTAAACCACAAAATTTTGACAACATTGTGGATTTTATCAAAATTTGAACCTTCTGGGCAATCGGAAACATTTCATCATCCTCCTATAAAACACACGCTTGTCCATTTAATTCTCACTATTTTTGTGAAACTGTTAAAATCATCTTTACACACAACACACTTGGAAAATGTCTCTGTCCATAATTTCAAACAAAAGTTTACTTTGTTTGATGTGTTGAGATGAACACAATGAAGTTTTTCAAACATTACTGAGAACTCAGATAGTCTCGGTCGATATTTAGGTACCTACCTAAATATCGCTATCATTTGAATTACGAGTAAATTGTTGCATGAAAAATTACTATGTTTTCATTAAAAGATTGTAACTATTTTACAAATAGGATACTGCATGTGCCATTTAGATTACTCGTACTTGTTCCTATAAATAACTAGCTATAACTTTTTTGGTTAATTTGACCACGGGCGAGTGGTTAAGCGAAGAGAGGCCTATACCCAGCAGTGGGATGAGAAGGCCTGATGATGATGATGATGATGATGATGATGATGATGACCACGAAAACCAATAACATAAATAATATAGGTATGAAGCTGATGAACTAAGATCCTACTCATGATTTGATGAATAGCTTATAGCATCATATTGAAAGTATCTAGTCACGATTCTCTCAGACCTTGTTGATTTCGTAACTTATTCTCATAAATTGACTCATCAGTTTATTAAGGATAATCACAATGAAAAGAGTATTTACATGTTTGAAATATGAATTGATTTTAACTACAAATTGGCCTCAGAGAGGCCTTGGCTTGTTCACTTACCTTCTTGTTTTTCTATTGAATCATTGTCAGTTTTTTGATAGGTTTTTAGCACATTTCGACACACAAAACCCTATGAAATATTTACTTGGTTGAAAATAGCTCCATGTATTGGATGCTGAGCGGACATTTTTGTTTTTGAGATGAGCGCATGCGTAGTAGGGTCTTATACCAGAATAATTGAGATGAATAAAATGTCTTAATCTAAAGAGACGGAAAGTGAATTCTGAATCCTAATATATTTTTCATATTTATATAACTATCTTATATTATTAGACGTTGGACAGGCGTCATGATATGATTAATTACCTAAACCCTAAGAACGGTGAACCGAAATCAGCAAAAAAATGTTCAATAATTTAAATCTGGAAAAATATTCAGACAAGCAAACCAATTTTTTATTCAGTTGAATTGCTAAGTTAAACCAAGTCACGAAATTATAAATATTTTGAGTGAATCATAATACAAATAATATACCACAACTAATATTTGTATGGATTACGTATATATACTTTATTTACAGAAACTAAACTAATACATAACTGTACAAAATACAAATAGAACCAGTTGAGCCATCTAAGGACCGTTGCAAACGGTCTATAGGTAGCTCAACTGATCCAAACCACTAATATGTATGGATTAATCTTTATTCAATGCCATAACACAATTAGAAACGCCAGAAACCCCTCATTATCTAAATGGGTTGGCGAGTTTGATATTTTGCACATACAAGTTCACCTACAATGTAAGTATACAGGGAATTCCACAGTTTACACACGGCTGTAATATGACGGTTAGCGTAAAATATACACAGTTTAAGTTAGCGCCCTCTGGTGGCATATGGTAGATGCTTGATATACCTACTAAGCAAGCTACGAGTCTTTGAAATTAACATACTATAGCACCAGCTCAATTGCATATCTCACGAGTTAGTTTCAGCCAAATACTCGTAGAGGACGCTACCTATACAGGGCATCCTATAACCATTGCTCTGACAATCCTTACGTTGTTCAACTGGCTTCTCACTGAAGTTCTCGTTATTTTCTATAATTATATCCCGACTTATCGGTTTGGTTTGTGTTGTTTAGTTATATTATAGGTAGTATTATTTATTTATTTTACTTAGCGTCGGGAGGCAATCTTTGCCGACACTTCACGGCACCGGGACACAGTAGTGTCTGTCTAGGATATTGAGATGAAATATCCCTCAAAGAATTACATTTATACTTCAGCACTTTTGGAATACACTCCTCACGGGATATGGATATAAGGAAAATAAGAAAGGGTTAGGTTAAACAAACAGTTCATACAGAAATAAGTTTAATAAATACTCATCACATTCACACAACAAACTCGCTATAATACAATAAGTTACAATTGACTTGCCAGGCAAACTCTAAGACCACTGGTCACCAACACTAATGGCAGTGTAAGAAGCATTTATTTGCCGCATTTGGACTTATTAAATAAGGTACCTTTTTAATGTAGGTAGGCATGCATCATACAGCTGAAAGTCTGATATAAGAAGGTGCGCGTTTTTAGGAAAGAAGTCGACAACTAAGTATAGATAGCTATCACTTCAGTTTACTAGCTTTGCTAAACGCGGTATTTTAATTAGTAACATTATTTTTATCCGTTAATGTGTTTTCCTTGAAAGCCGCTCAGCTTTATCATACGCATCTATCTTGTTATAATGTTGGGTTGGTGAACATAGTTTAGGTACCTAATTCTAATTCTACTATATACTAAAATACTATAAAGACTGCAAATATTTTAAGATTTTTCCTAATGATAGCCTTTAACTTTACTGAATTTTGTTACTTTCTTAACTCATTTGAAGAAACTCTTATAAGTTTGAGGCTTAGTTATAAACTCTGTATAAATCCGTTGTATAAAAATAAATTAGGAAGCTTTTATTAATTTTCAGTCCATAGTGGTCCTTAGTGGCTTTTTCGTCCATAGTACATACATATTCTTAAAGTTGTGTTATAAATATGAAAATTTTTGATTTCTGCACTAAGGATGTTTGTGCTTTTGTCATTGGATAAAACTTAGTAAAAGTTTAGTTGCAGAGTAAGTATTACTCTTCAGTCTTAGATAATGCATAACTGATTCCTGAATACTCAAAAGCTAATAAAATATTTAAGGCCTTTTAACCCGTTCAGGAAGTTATTCATTGACAGATTTGTATGGACAAATGTCAAATTATGACAGATGGTTACCACTTTCTTTTTAGCGTTTCAGTATTCAGGCGTAAGGTTTTTAAATCTATTAAAATGTCTAATTATATTCTAAATTATTTATACAGCGTTAGTACAGATGCCTGAAGTATAGATATTTAAAATTACCTTCAAATATTCACAACAAAATATCCTTCACTGTCTCAGGATCATTATTTTTCACATTTAAGTCTGGTATTAAATAACGACGTAAAATATAGTACTAAGATGTAATATCAAATTGTCATTTTGATTTAACGGAAAAATGTTTCTATTTTGTTTTCAAAATACGTACGTTATCTTACTACTGATTAACAAAATGTATGAGAAAGTAAAATGAAAATTGTTATTTTATTACCTAATAAATAGTGACATTAATTAAAATACACAATACTTTTCAGTAAGATTCAGATAAAAATATTTTCTACCCTTATATACTTTTTACAATATCTAATCTATTTTTAACTTTCTAATTCGTTATGAAAATATTTATACTTATTGTGTATTTTCGAGATTTGAGATCCACTACTTGGAATGTATTCCGCTAAAGCCTCTTCGTTGTGGTTGCCTTCTTTTCACGGTGCTGGACATCCTGTAAAAATAATGTAAGTAGGTACCTAGGTTACAAAAATATCAATGATTTAACAAATTCATTTATTCACCTTAAATTCTAAATGAGTAACAGTCGCATTCAGAGACATTTTATGTTGCCTTCTGTGACCAAAAATTCAGTTAAACTAGACTAAGCCAAAAACTCTACGATATTAAAATCCGCCGGTCTTTTTCTAATAGTAAAATTTTGAATGTTTTTTATTGGTTTGTTTGAAAAGATTTGTATTGTCTGAATACAAAGTCTTCAATTCTTCACAAGACTTCGTTCACGTGATCAATGTAAAGTCTCTCGAATGTTTTCCGTATAAAAAAGCCATGACTAAAATCCAGTCTCTACAAATGCTAATAGAGTTTAATTACTATATTGTGATGCATAGCATCGTTTGCCGCTATTGTCCGTATAACGGAATCAAATATTCGTGACAAATCGGCCATGTATGCAAAATAGGTATATCTTTTCACTAGGTGGCCATCTGGTCGTGTAACTGTTACAACAAAAGTACCTACCTATTTTGGAAATTTGAACTGAGTAATAAATTGGTCCTGTTCGTTCTATGAACAGTTATGAAGATCATTAACATTTAATCAAGATCAAAACCGAATGACATCTAATAAAAAAATAGGTTAAATACTTTGTACCGGTTGTTTGAATGGATTTTAAACCGGTAATAACAAACATAGTTATCTTGGGCAGGATGACAGAATGAAATAGATCTAGCCTGTAGATATTCGAGAACAAGAACCAATCTGGTATAGAAATGACTGCTTAAACCTGTAAAATGTTAATATAATTTATCAAATTGGCTCTCCGAAGAGACATTCAGGGAATCTTATCATCATCATCATCATCATCATCATCATTATAAGTCATTTTGTACCCACATGATGAGTGATAGTCGAAAAATTAAAAAATAAACAAATGCCAAATCCACTTAGTGGGAAAAGGTATGGAAATAATGATGAAGTAAAATAATAAATAAATACTAAAATAAAAAATACAAACTCTAGGCTAGAAGGAAAAACTTCTGCTGGATTTCCCTATTTTCCTGTTTAAACATAGCAAACACAACACAATCAAAATCAGCCTAACCTAGCGCCAGTCGTTCTCATTGATGATATTTCATGCGGCAATTGTTTTCAAACATTCGATTTCCTTTGATTGAAGCACAACATTCTGATATGATCTGAACTTCCGTCTCAAATATAATAGGTACTCACTACAAACACTGCAAGCGATCTCGTCTGTGTTATCCCCACAGCCATCTCTTCCCGAACAAGAAACCGCTGTACTTCTGCATCTGCCGTTTCCACATCGCATTGGACAGAAATCTGCTGCGCGCCATCTAACGACAGAATTAGGTACTAATTAGAGACAGCAAACTAACTCTGTTTCGCAGTGGGTGAAAAGTGTTAATACCCGTAAGGTTCGGGTTCTCTCTCTGTTATGGGACAAATGTTTGTATAATCAGCTAATATTTTTCTCGAGTCTTGGTGTTTTCAATAAAAAGAAAAATGGTTATTTTTGTACTAAGTAAGTACCTATTTGAATCATCTGATTAACATAACACAAGCATTAATCTGCTTAGCTTGAGATTAGATGACGCTGTGTGTAATGTTCAAGGATATTTATTAATTTATTTACCTACTTAATTGTAGTGCATCTGGAGTCTCACCAATCCTGTTTTAAAATTTAAATGCACCATCTGAATAAACACTAGACCAATAGTACCTACGCTAGGGTCAAATATTTGGTCAATCCGTTATGGGTCACACGTGTCTCGGTTACGAAATGTCCCAAAAACAGTTACATGCGGATACCTTTTGGAATTTCCTTTTGATGGATGACTACGCACAAAATCACGGGCAATCATAAAAAGCTAGATGGCAAGGCTATAAAACGGATTGATGACATCGGACTTACAATGTGGACTGCCCCAGTGTTTGTGGAACGCGATTTAAGCCCGATAAGACGTACGGTCATCTTGATTTATGATAGGGTGGTCATATAAATCTGATGTTACAAGTTATACGACTATAGATTCTCATCTTGCTAAAATACTGTACGTAACGGTCATGTTTAGAGGAAAACGGCTTATCTATTAGATTGAATTACCTTGATTGTTCATTGCAGAGATGAGGTGGCTCGTCCGAAGCGTCTTTGCAGGAGATGATGGCGTTACAGAATTCGTATTCTGGTAAACATTCGCCGGAATTGCAGCGGAACGTGTGGCGTGGACATCTGGAAAAAGAACATGACAAAGGGCTTTATAAAATGTTTATGTCTAGTTGTCACGATAATAATCCTTTCAACACATCAGTAATGACGGTGATGTTATATTTCTATCATAACAAGACATGACTTCATTAGATTAACGAAACTGCCATGTTATCTTTCAGATAACATGGCAGTTTCGCTTGTCCTCTACGCCCAAAGTACCTACATAAATTACATCAAATTCTTAAAACAAGGCTGTTCAGATTTTGGAAACTTCTCTAATCTCTTTAGAAAGAGTGTAGATACCAACCCTTTCCGCTTGGTGTGACAGTTCCTCGCTCGTCTTGCACTGCGCCTTGCCGCCGCAGCGGAACGAGTTTATAGGACAAGGCTCGCCTGATCCATCTAGATACGTAAGTAACTATACTAATCCTAGAGCCTAGTTATATCATTGTAGATACTAACCCTCTCCGTTTGGTGGTGTGACAGTTCCGCTCGTCTTCCCGCTGGGACACTGCATGGTACCGTCACATAACAATACATTCATGAAACAATTCTCTCCCGATACCAATGTACTTACCAATGAGGATACTATCTACTTGTAGTGGTTTAGTGTTCCTTCCTTTCTGGTTCCAGATCCCTAGAGCTCAATGTATATAGAGGTCTAGTACAATACTAACCCTCTCCGCTTAGTGGTGTGACAGTTCCGCTCGTCTTCCCCGCCGGGACACTGCGCGGTGCCGTCGCAGCGCGCAGCGCGGGACACGCACGGCGCGCCGGCGCCGCCGCAACGGAACGAGTTCATTGGACAAGGCTCGCCTGAACCATCTGGATATGTAAGTAATCAAGGGTTAAATTAATCAACATTTCCTTGCAATGTTTCTCGATCTTCGCTATGGGATGAACACAACTATGTATTTTGAGTCTGAGTTTATTCTATGTAATACGAGAATGTATTGATTCAAAAATAATGTATAAGTACCTACGTAGTATATCAGTTTGCTTGGCTTGGGATTAATGACGGTGTGTGAAAAATGTAAGGGTTTTCTATTTTTATTTATTGCGGTGATGTATTTCTGTTCATAACTGAAAATCCACATCGGATCCTTATACTTTGAGAGACAACCTCGGGATCGCACTTGTAAATTAAAAAATAATTTCGAAATCGGTTCACTATAAACGGAATAATCGTTGTTGAATATACATCATACAGTAAAAATATATAAACCTGTAACTTCAAACACTAATTATTATTTTTTAAATTTACTTTTGATGAAAAAATTATAAAGCTTATTACCTGTCTTCAGACCTTCGCATTTCTCATCAGATCCATCCGGGCAGTCTTTCCGTCCGTCGCAAACGAAATACCAGCTTATACACGCGCCTGTGGATCGACACTGAAAAAACATAATGCACAGTTATCATCCAGATCATTACTAGCCTACCATGAAGGAGGACCCACAATAACGGTGCAAAAAACTCAGGTTTTGTAAACAATATCCGATGCATCTTCATTTCACGCAATCCATGCGAAACAAAAGAAGGAGCGAAAGTAATTGTGCGTGAATATTATTCTAACAGTACAATTTAAAAGAATACAAAGATAAATAACGGCTTCACGAATTCTATACGAATTCAATTAAACTTAAAGGCCATATTTAACCAAAGGAATTTAGTGATACAAACAACAAAGACGGTAAATTACATAAACATTGCACTCGCACATTATTGGCAGCCTTTGATATCCTTAACAGTCTGTTTTGCAAATAGGTTGCACAAATCCAAATGGAATAGATACCGTTACTTAAGAATTGATTATGCTAACGATCGTGATAAATTGTACTGTGCATAAAGAGACTTCTTCGTCGCAAAATGAATACTGATTCAACCGTAATATTGCTTTCACGGTATATTAACCCTACATTATGTATTTAAACAAAAGAAAAATCTTTTCCTACTATATAATATTACTAGCTGCGCTCCGCGGTTTCACCCGCGTAAGTCCCGTTCCCGCGGGAATATCGGGATAAAAAGTAGCCTATGTGTTAATCCAGGGTATCACCTATCTACATACCAAATTTCAACCAAATCGGTCCGAATAATATTAGTAGGAAGTAGGATAAAGGCGAATTTTGTATGGATGTGTGTTAGATACTCTTTCGCATAAAAACTTCTGAATATGTATATGGTACATAGTTTATGATCAGGAATAACACGTCATATACATACTACACGAGGGAAGCTTCCGGCGAAAGGTTGTCATTTCAATTTTAAAGCGAAGGAATGTTGTATACTCACTTGAAAGGTTGCAGGCAAACATCCTCTATTCCTAGCTGAACATGCTGATGTAGAGTTATTTCTGAATGCACAATCACACCGTTTGTTCACACATTTGGAGTAAGGGTCCACTAGTTGGCATTGAGAATCGTTTTTGCACGCATATCCGAGTGAAGCAGGGCCATCATCTTCTATTCGTGAGCGCAGTTTCTCTGAAATCAAACAGAAATGTTAAACTTGCTTCTGGAATGGAAAATTAACCTCTCTTTGTATAAGAATCTGTCTTACCTTTCAAAGTAGATTTCTTTTTGTGTCCTGCCTTCTGTGATTTTCGTTCAATTGTTTGCTCCTTAGCTACACTCTTTTTGTTTGATTTCTTCTCTACCGATGGCTGCGTGACTATTCTATAAATAGGTTGATCGTTTGCATGTAGATTGGCTGTCATTTCATCCACGCCTACTATTGCAATCGACTCTCCGTCTTTTCTGTTTGAAACATGCTTTGCTGGTTCGACTGTTGGTACTTTTAAAACAGCTTGCATCAATGGGCTATCTTCTTCTGTACTCAGAACATCATTTGAGTATGGTTGTTTACTCGGTGGCACTTCGTCGGTTTTCTGTGTTCCAAATGGATCTTTCTGCTGAGTGTAAAGATTTGCTGTTGGTTTTGGAGCTTTGTTGGAGTCTTCAGAAACGGGACTGTTGAAGAAGTCGAAAGTATCTTGCTCTGCGATCACAGCTTCAGTGGCATAAGGTGGAGGTCTGGTTGCTATACATTTATCACCACTTTGCCTAAAGTTGGTACCACATGCACATCTCCCGAAAAGATTAAGAATTACAAATTCACAGCGACCTTCTTTATCCCACAATCGGCAATGTTCGTTGCTGTAGCAGACGTGCCCAGGTGGAGCAGCTGCAATAAAAAATATTACCTTTACATTCCAATTTCTATATTTGCGTTGGATCATTAAACGCCAATTGAACGTGGAAAGTTAATGCATCTATATGTTGACCTCGTGATGCAACTGGTGGTTGACGGCAATTTTCTTAAGGCTGGCCATACGGTCTACCATCACATGCTCCAATAGCCGAGGTACAGTTTTAACTTGCTTTATGTGTGTCACGAGTAATTTATTACTACATTTTAGTAAAGGGAAAAATTCTGTGTTGACGACAAGTCTTTTACGCTTAGGTATAATTTTATGGTAATACTGTTACCGTATCGCTAAGTATTAATGCCGACATCTAATTAATTCTTTGCATATAAAACTGTAATAGCGCCTTGGATGGTATTTTTCTAATTAAAATAATCGGAAAAGATAATGCACGTCACGCAATATGTGAAAATGATGGCGACGACCGCGATGAAAGCTAACTTATTGATAAACAAAACTTACTGACCTATGAATCACTGACGAGTTTCTCAAACCTGACAAGCTAATACATAAAATTAACTTGTAACATAGGTACCACCTAGGCATTATTTTACACGTCTGGGAACTCTACGCTAACGGGCCTTTTGAGATACAATTTCATGATTTGAACTCCTGACCTTATCCATAAACAAGCATTCAAGTGAGTTTATTGGGTTAGCGATTATTTTCTACCATGCGTGATAACTTGATCTCCTTATTCAGAAAGTGAACCGTATGATTTGCAAAAAACGGGGTCGGCAAGGAGTTAAATGTCGGTACCGTTTTGCGATACGAAAAAAAAACAATTATTACTGCAGGGTATTTGCGGTTTTGACTTGGGAGAGGAGAATTTGAAATTGTGAACGCAGCAATTCTCACAGTAGAATAGGACCATAATACCGACATTATAAGCGGTAATAGGCGAGATTCTCATAAGATTGTGTATTTGACGGAACAATCACCTCATTTTTCTCAGAGAATTACGATATCTCACGGAAATAGGCTCTACTAAGTGAGCTTCTGCGCCATTGAACGAGGGACTTATTATCGACGTTGGGATTGCTGGGCTTTCATATCTGGTGATTAACTGTTAGTGCAAAAGCAGATCGTTCGTACAGAAAAACTATTTTTGTTTCCAACTTTTGTGTTCGAAACTAAATAAATCGTTATTGGTTCATTGGCTTGCTTATTGGGCTTCGATATCGAAATTGTAACTTTCTTCTTCCCGTTTGATAGAATTACACGGCTTATTCGTTTCGATCCAGTACTCCAGCGTGACCCGGTCGATTTGGCACGAGGCAATCGAAATGCGCTAATGAAAACGAAAGTTCTCTTGTGTAAATTCCAATAGGAAAATTTCAATCAGACAAGTAATTTATGCTTGCTGATTATTTTAAATTAAACTTTATTATTTATATCTTTCTGCGAAAATTGTAGTTCGAAGCGTTGCAAAGTGCGAATAGAGCAAATTCTGTGTTGGCTTGAAAATTAACTTCTGGTTGCGTTCCGTTCCTGGGTGGCGTTAAAATTAACCTTTTTCTATCACGTCGATATGACACTTCAAATTGGAAAACGATAAATGATAGCATCGTTACGCTTTTTGAGCAACCATTAAAGGTGTTCCGCTAAATGTAACACTTTTCTTTTTGTTTGTATTCAAGTCATGAATGCTTTTTTGTCTGTAACACGTTTTTTATGGGTATGTAATCCATTCAACATAATATAGTGTCAAGACATAGTAAATATAGGTAGACGTAGACGTAATACTTAGGTTTACAACTGAGCGATTATTATAAACTGTCTAGAAAGATAAGTACCTACTCAATGTAGATGTGCAAAGGAAAACAATTCGCTCATAAACGCTGACATGCTAGCTTTAGTAACTTGTCAACTGTAAGCATTTATCAGAATTTGTTCCTATAATACATTTGTATTGACATTACGATGTTTACTCGTGACTTGTTTATCACCTGTCTAACAATGTCACGCACAAGTTTATAGAGTCATGCACCTAGCTACTTTTAGACCCATTGTTTCTAAAAGTCAACCGTTTCAGTAGGGCGTTTATCGTTTATCGATTTGAAGATTTATCGCTGAAAAACGTTAACTTTACTTTACAAATCCTCAAATCGAAGGCATTTCGAGATTAACACCCGAACAGTTCCAAAGCTTAGCTTTAAGGTACATGGAGTTCCATACCACAGTTAATCAAGAGAATTTGAACCAAGAAATAACAATAAGATTTCATAGTGACTTACGGGACAGACACGTGTGCTTCCTAAACTGCAAATGTCCATCTGTACACCGGCACACTCCTTCCAAACAAGCGCTGTACGCAACCTTCAGAGTACATTGTTCTGAGACCACGCACTCAGACCCCAGGAGTGTAGCTGTAACAAAAGTGAAAACATTCAATCATAATCCCTCAGTACAATAATGTTTTTGATACGCATGACCTTAGAGCAATTGCTTAATGCTCTAAGCGCATGACTCTATTATTTATCTGACTGCCAAATTTTAAAGTTTGTATTTCGAATGTTTGGATTTTTGTCGAATTTCACAGATAGAGAGTGAGTTATGTGAACAAGCAGATTATAAGCTGGTAGGTCAGAAACACCTAATGGCGAGTGATATCGACTTATGAAAATGAGATGCTCTCATGCATTTATTATGAAAACCTTTGAACTTCAAAATTTCACTAGATATTTATGCACCCTTGCTTATTTATTTATCTACCATACCACCCTCCGGTTCAGTGCTTAAATTTAAAAACGGTATACTTCGATCATAGAAATAAAAATCTGCTCCAGCATCACTCACTTAAGTTTTAAAGAGCAAAAGTTGAATACCGTGAGAATAGATCTGTTGATAAACTGTATGTTTGTATGGAATCAACAAAAAACAATAATAAGTGCACGTGTAAACTGGGCTCTATTTGTTAAATTATCAAAGCAATGCCCACTTGGCTCTATAGCAGCACTAAATGCAATGTAGGCTAGTAGAGTTCACGACCTATGGGCGTGTGCGACCCTACTTTATTTCAAGTTCATCCGTTGAATGGGTGTGGTCCAGAATTTGCATCCAATGGACTAGGTTCAACAAGTGATTTACATTTGGCACTGATTTTTGTGCAATGCTTATCGCGTCGCAAAAATATACTGGAGTAACGGTTCAGTGAGGCCGCTGGTGGTCTATCTGATTACTTCTTTATTTATGTGAATTTGTTGCTAAACCTGGAGAGACTTTGTGGGTTAAATCGTGCTTTCTTCCACTCTTATTCAATTTGTAGAAGTACTCGTAAATAATGAGATGTCAAACAATTCATAAATTTATGTGCGGCGCCGGCGTGCTTTTCATATTAATTCATTTAGATTGATTTGTCTATCGCATAATTACTTTGTAGAACTATGTTTATGCATAGTGTGGCTTTAGATATAGATTCTAAGCTATAAATAATAGTCACGTCATAATTTGTATGCAACCGGTAGTTTTAAGAGATAGTTGATTTATTTACGGTCATTATTTTATACCAGCAGCATATCACCGTAACTAGTAAATCCGTTCAGTGACTTCATTTAACAATATAAGCGTTCATATATTGCATTACCTATGTTATAGATTAAATTCCGCGTTTTATCTATTTATTTCTCTTCACTTGCGCGGTAGTAATTCCATTTTAAAAGCATTTATATGACTATTTCAGGGAATACCATTCAAATAGTATGAAACATCCGGACGTTATCGTAAAATTTCAGATGAATAACATTAGCGGATTGATTAATTAAATATCTACCCATTTAAAACTTTCAATCCGATAAATAGGTGTCTTTTGAAAAAAAAACAAGACAATAATAAAGCAACGAGTTGGTGTATTGTAATTCAAAGTGGGTACTTTCATTCACACGATATTGAATATAAATCCCGACGGACTATGAATTCAAATAAGCGCAGCATACCATCGGATTCACACTGTAGTTAAATACCATTACATTTCTTATTCTTTTACTTATCAACTTAACAATCAAATTCTTGACACATTAATCTAAAAACGAGCAACAGTATACCGCTTGAAACACTTGCGTTTATTACATTTGGCACGGAGCAGACAGCTGTGAAAGAGAATACGATGTGCGTGACTTTTCGATTTCCAATTGAGATCATAATACGTACAAAGTCAAGGTCGGTTTGATTCAGAACAGTTGAAGGTTGAGGGGAGTGAAGCGGAATGGCTCTGACAGATGTCTCATTGATTTAGGAGAATCAACAAAGTTTCGTTCACAACATTTAGCTTTGGAAACTACCTTGTCTTACATATTCATTCAAGCTTAGATTAGTAGCGCTTTTACTGTTTAAATCGTCTCTAACATTGTCGTTGTATGTATCATTCTTACCAATTTCGAATTCTAGTGTGCCTTTACAGTTGGCATCGTTAGTTAAAGTTTCTATTTCATTTAAGGCGCTATTAGCCTGCGATTATGTTCAACTACTATAGCGTAAACACAGGTTTCTTTTGAAACAGTGTTTTCGTAGTGATTTTTCACTTGCTATGCATATCTGGGTTAATATTACGCAGATTTTGTACTTTGTGCTTATAACCTGTCACGTCACGCCTGCATGCATTACCGGCTCTACATAAAGACGATTCGTAAATATTGTAGGTACCAAGAAAGAAATACGATATTGGCATTATCTATGTGATATATGGCTGCAAGCTGCAAAGTTTTTTCTAATATACGAGTATGATTCTATCAGTGACTACGCTATAAATTACTGTTTATATCGCGTAAAATATATCTGGATTCTGAAAACACCTTGGGTCATGAATATTGCATTATAAGGCTTTGTAAGACATTTATTAAGTCAGGTATTTATTCTTTAATTATATTTTTGAATTTTATCGACCAAGAATTACGACAACTCGTAAATTACATCATTCATAACACTGCTTTATTATGATTCCTCCAATAAAATATATTCTATCTATATATAATAATATTTATCGCATGCAAATTATATTTTAACACGTTCAGTGCGCGCGATACACATATGCTCCACGAGCGAGTACGTAGCGAGTAGTACGAGCTGGCCTCCTTGGAAAAGCGCCGTGGAGTTTGAGCAGAGAACGAGTTGCGATTAAATCTTTATTCAGCTCAACTGACCAAACAGATGTACTAGGTAAAGCACTCAGATGCAATGAACTGTAAATACAACAAGATAAATAAACTAAAAAGGTCCAAGGCCAAGGAGTCAGGCTTTACCTACAAAAACCCGTAGCGGGACATATTTACGTTTTGAAACTAACCGATAACTCATTCTCGCCGGAGGCAGGCAGAGTCGTCAAGCTTACTCAAATTGCTTCCACAAATAAACCAGATTGTATGAGGGACTCGTAGAACTTTAGAGGAATAAAGATTTATTATCATTAATCTCTATTGCATTTTGTGGTCGGCACTCCCGACATCTAATTTATAATTTTGCTATCTCATGCATTCTCGTAAAAGCTTGTAACCAGTAACTTAGTTATAAAGTGTATATGTTATTTACCCTCAAAAAAAACCTATGTAAATATTCTTGACGTGGCCCTACATACTATTTACAATGTTTATAACAGCAGTCATTATTATAGGTTCTTAGAACTGATATGCCGGTTGCTGTCACGTCAAACTTAATCCTCAGTTATTGTACATGAGACCGTGATATATCCGTGATTACTCACGGATTCATTCAAACGACATGACAGCACACATCTGGCTGGTTTCATTTTTTAATGTCTGTTTTAGATTTTATCCTTTCTAATTACGATTTCATTTTGTTTAGAAATATCTTACCTGTAACCAATAAATAGGTGCCTTTTCGCTATCACCATCTCAACCTCATTAGCCATATCTTGCCAAAGAACTAATTTAACCGTTGTACTCAGCTACGGTACATTTATCTTCGAATAGTAAACTTTAATGAAGTTACGGATAATTGGCATAGGTAGAAGTGGGTGCCATAAAACACAGGGTATTTGTACTAACGCGAATACTCTGATACAAATAGAAATTTCTGCGAACATATTTCATACTCGCGTTCAGATCCTTAAAAGGGATGATGGAATTATGATTATTGATAGAGCCGGTAGCGCGGTCGGCTGAGTAGCGGCTCCGTACTATCCTGGTTTGAAATGCCGCCCAACTGGACCTACAGGTCGGGGAAGTGTGTTACTCGTATCCGCAAGTTGTACCTTATAACGCGTACTCACTCATACGGCCAATCAAACCGTGACCAAGTGAATGAATAAATTGTTTTCCATAAATAAACATGACCGTTACAACTAACAACATACCGAGGATCCCCACAGTAGGTCCATGAAATCGTAATTTAGAGCTTAGGTCTTTTGCAAGTTCGCTATGACTCCCGTACACGGCATGAAACCGTTGTAATCCACTCATGATCCAGTTGCTCGATTTGGTCGTATTCAATTCAAGCAAGGAAAGTGAGACGAGCGTGGGATTATAGGGCTATCTGCATGAGATTCCAGATATCGTTGATCGCGCTCGATCTACATTCAGTCGATACCGACTGTTGATATTGAACTTTGCCAAATCCTAATCTGATCATTGTTACAGACGTGTCTAGACAGAATCGATTCGAGTTTTTTGTTTAAAGTAAACAGTTAAGAAGACCATCTTGTGATGTTTATTGCCGTTGTTAATTAAACTAAGTGCTAACCTACAGACATTTCAAAGAAATTAGTGAAAGCATACAAACGGTGAACGCGAAGCTTCTCGCAAATAACTTTATTGGCTCAATAGGATCAAAGTAGAACCGGCTATAGAAATAGAGACATATTGATTGATGCAGTACGTTCACAATAATGGAAAGCAAATTCGATATTGTTACGCTCGATAAGTTTGGGTATTTTATGATGAAAACTGCCGATGATAGCATTATTGATGGTGAAAGTAATTTGGCTTACCGTAGACTTCATGCCAGAGATAACTAAATCATCAAAGTAATGGGTCTGGCTGGGTGGAAGTGAAAACCACACAATACTCGAAGGACATAGTAATTCAGTGGTTTGCGAGTTGACTTGACGTGCATTTCTGGACTTGTTTTTATGCACGTTTTAGATTGCAAAAAATACTGCAGGGCTTAAGTATATAAAGTACGTATTAAAATGCTAGTCGATAGGTACTCACACTCAAGGCACGTTGAGTTGTCTACACGCGCGTAGTAAGGCTGGCATTCACACACGCCGCGGTTGCAATGGGATTTGCTCACGTCGCAGTCGAGGTTCGTCCGGCAGTAACCGCCTAGCAGTTTACTATGTTTGGCACTGCCCTCTGCCAGTATCTGGAATATCAATAAAACATGTAATCATGTAACAGCCACGGCAAGAAGGCTTGTGGTAATTGGAATGCTCTACCTACTACAATTGAGCACACTCGTAGTCTGACTAGTTTACCAACGGCAAAAAGATTCTAAATGTAATAATTTATATGATTATTACGGGACTTTATCACGTATTTACCTTATTATTTTATATTTCCCGACGTTTCGAGTGCGTTGCAGCGCTCGTGGTCTGCCCGTGACCACGAGCGCTGCAACGCACTCGAAACGTCGGGAAATATAAAATAATAAGGTAAATACGTGATAAAGTCCCGTAATAATCATATAAATTATGTCTAATGATCGCGAAAGTTTAAATTCTAAATGTAATAGTTATCATCAATTTACAAATTATCCAAAAAACCTTCCAGCGTCTATAATCATGATGTGCATCGCCATCTATAGTTTTATAATTCTTCTCGTGGAATCCATTAAACAATATGGAGATGGCAACATTACATTCAGAATAATTTTAAGTTCTAGCATCAATTTACATTACAAAGACGATTCGCCTTCTACAATATTAACAAGTCAGGCTTAGGTGTATTAATCACTTTACTGCTGGCAGTGCGAAATTTCTAAGAAAAGACTTTACTACGTTTTAAGTGGGTCTCGCTTGGTATTCATGTTATTTTTAATTTCACACTGGATATTTGTACTTGTTTTAAAAGGGCATCGTTCTCGTCTCTCGCGGGCTGACCTTGGGAACTGGAATGAGATTCTTTCAGCACGCCCCGTAAACACGAAGCTCAGCGTGCGTGCTGGTTGCTTAAAATGCATGAAACACAAATACCTACTGGCACTTTTATTTACAATGCTCACTGCTAATTAGTCGTTAGTCTCGCGAGGACTATGATAGGTATGAAGTATTTATGAATAAAACAAAGCCATTCTTTATGGTTTTGATTGAAAGAAGTTATCTGGTAAGCAGTGAATTGGCGTTCGCGTGCCTTGTGCCACTTTTTGTTTGGGCATTGAATCATTGTGCAAATTGCTATGACATTCCTAGTTACGTACATTGTCTTCGCTTATATGAGGACGTCCGCTCCGCCTACAAACGTAATCCATCATCCAGAAAGTAATTTTAGAATAGGTGTTATATTTAACACACTAGAAAATGAAGTTTTTGTGAAGAAAAAGTATAAAACTGACTCTACGAAGTAGACTAGGTTTTTCTGGTCACTTTTTGCTTGATTAGGTTTTGTGATTTTAACAAGGTGGTATAAGTAAACATATCAATTGTGTTCAGACAGAAATGGAACAGCAATTTTTGGCGTAACTAACGAATACAAAAAGCATAATAATAGACAAGGTTTTATTTATAAATCTCTTTCGTAAGTCTGTATCTCAGATTGGTCTGTATTGATCGAAATTTAAAATTTAATGAAACAGTTCGGAATTGTGTTATAACTTATTCAAACTTCGGGCCGGAACTTGAATTTATATGGAACGGAAGAGGGTTCGTAGATGGGTATAAGCTACCTAGCTTATAACATTATAACTTAACGAAATCTACAATATTGCATAGAGCCTTTGCAAAATGTTAGGTATAGTTTTTGCAAAATGTTCTAAGGAAATACTTACCTGATAGTAAACAGAAATGACTATCTATAATGAGACAAAAGTTTAAGACAAAAGCTAGGTAGAATCTTTAAAAGCAGACATTTGTATAAGATTATATCAATGATATTATGTTGATTAATTCATGCAACTTATCTGACCCAATTTTCAATGTCTAAACGATTTTTTGTTCAACTGTTGTTGGAATCTAAACGAGGTACCTACTGAAAAAAACTGGTTAAGAGTGAGTCAGACTCCTCACAGAGTGATCCCATACTCAAAGAAATCATTTCTGCTTTTCACCAAATTTCACAATTCTAGGTTCACAGAAAGTTTCTTACTCATAGAAAAAACCTCGGGTACTAAAAAAGAATAAACTTAAAATCAGTTTTGTTACCTACTTACAAACTGGTTTCAAAAATCTAGTTATTATACTTGATTTTTAACAGGAACTATGAACTTTAACATAATGTCTTTATCTCTAACCATTCCTGATAAAAAGTTGTAATGTGACAAACAGACGGACAACCGAGTGATTCTGTAATGGTTTCGGTGTTTTAGGTACGGAACCCTAACAATAGCCCGTTATCATACTATCATGACTGCGGTTTGTCTGTTTATGTGCAGTTATTATTGAAATCATCAGTTATTTTGAGCACGTAAACAACAGCATCCATCATAGTAAACATTATCATTATTAAACTTTAGCTACGGAAGTCTCAATGCATAGATTAATATGAAACTGTCCACAAGGTAGCGGCGCGGGGAGCGAGCGGTTTCGAAAACGCTGACTTCGAGTCCGAAGCCGTCTTTACAAATTATAATCTAATACTTGATCTGTTGTGAGAACCAGCGTGGGCAAATAATAATTTTAAACATTAAGCGCATTTAGTTTAAATTATAGAGCTATCAAATTATGTAGAGGTCAATGAAATTCGTAATAGCCTTCAATTCAACCCACTAGAATCAGTTGTCTATTCCAATAATGTCTACCTTTATAAAACGAATCAATAGGTAATTAAAGGTGTATTTTTATTATTTTCTCAAATATAAATCATATTTTATTTAAAATAATATTAGAAATTCAGAACTAAGTGAAAGAAAACTTGAATGACATGCCAAAGCAGCAATTTACATTATAATTATGTCTTTCAACCGGGAACATTAACAGTGTAGGTGACTATGTTTTTACAAAACATCCGGAATATGATGCGAAACGACACTTTCACGGAAACAAAGAAAACCATTATGTATTTTATAGTCTCATGGAAGGTATTTTATAATGCCTTAAACGAAAAATACTTCCATTTCGGTGTGAATATGCCAGTATATAGTTATTAAATTCCTTCTAGCTCGTGTCCAAAGTAATTAAAATTTCCACAAAATTAAACATGCAACAGGCTGCGTGTACAACGACCTTTTTACGAATTCATTACCGTCATTATCAAAACCTGTAATTATTCATACTTTACGTGATTATATAACAGCAGGTAATGATGTCTTAATAAGCTCCTGTGATGTTATCTGGTGAGCAAATGAATTGTGAATTTTCTTATTAGCGCACCCAAGAGAGCGTAACTTGGTATGGAAATCACTGAGAGATGGGTAACGACGCAATGATTATTTCGAAGGGAGATAATGTTGAGAAAATCTGCTTTCTTTGATTACTCACTGCTCTGAGCAAAGCATACGCTCATATGAAGGTAAAGTACCTTTGGTACATTTTCTTCCCGGGCAATAGAATAGACTTGGACTACAAATCGAAATGATTTCACTTTTAGTTTCTTTTCACCGTGATTTACCTAGGTAACTCTGATGTGTTTCTGAAGATTCTGAAGGTTTTCATAATTATTTGAAGTTCTTTATAGAAAGTTTAAAGTGTTTGATTTTGTTGTTAATGATATTCGATATATTTTAAATGCACCCTTAAGGCGTAGATAACACTAGTGGGGGAAGTGGTGAAAAATAATAAAAAAATCAGGAAAGTACAGGCAAAAACAAGATAATGTTCTTTAATTTTAATTAAACTAAATCATTAATATTTATCTTCTCCGAGGAACAGATTAATGTCCAAGCTTTTATCAAAATGCCGCCGGTATTAATAAAAGTCACGTGTAAAATGTGTGCTTAATCTGGAACGTTCACACATGCATTTATAACCGGTGCAGGCATGCCTTTAAATTTAAAAAGCAAAATAAAGAAGCTATTAAGGTACTTTAGGAGTACACACACAATACAACTAACTGTAAGACAAAACATGGGAAAGTGCATGCACAATAAAGATGAGACAAAATATAAAAGTTCTCTTGAGCTATGTTATGCTAAGAATAAGCTTCATCTTTATCTAACCAGTTACATGCACCAGTAAACTGGTTGTCTCTTATTTTTCTCTTAATTTTCTAATCCTTCGATACAAGGGACTTGAATTTACCCTTTGGATCGGAAGTCGTAGCGCTATCTAGGCCAACATAGCACCACGGTCTTGAGCTCACGTAGAGCCTACAAAAATAGTCGTACGTACGGCTTGACAAATCTCACTACAAAAGAAGTAAACGATAAAGACATTGTTTCCTCTATTTCAGTCTCTAGTTAAGTTAGAGCACGTTTGATAATTTGATGCGGTGCGATAAAAAATCTATTGACACTGTTTACATTAACTTTGGTCGTAGACTTTGATAGTATAGTAACATAAACGAATTTATGGTAGTAATATTAGTGAAGTTTTTCAAATGTGGATTTATGAATAGAATATTTTGATAACTACCTACTTATGCGAACAGCTGACATTGTGATTACCAACTTTTTTTAGCTTTTTGTTAGAGCACTCTGAGTAGAGTTAGCCCCCTTTTCGGAGGAAGTACCTACCCTACAATAAATATTATTCTACGGCAAAAAAAAATAATTACTTTTTAATCGTAGAACCTGTATGTGCCTACAATATATAACGTTTCGTCCATCGTTGAAAAAACGTTCTGTAGAGGAAAGCCGTTTGTTCGATCTCAACTCAAACAGAGACGCTTCGCTCGCTCGGTCAATAATAACAACGCGTATTAATTCTTATTTTAATCGTTCGACTTAATTTACGACTCAATTTATTTTGCTGTTAAGCTTAGCTGTTCGTCTGAGTACGAGTATATCAACGCTATCAACATTTTACTTATGCAGAGCATAAAACATAGTTTATGGTGTTGGTGCCTGTGAGAACAATGGTATTTACACCGCAATTTAGTACGTGGTGGGCATGTTGTGGTCATCAGCTTTACGGCTGTACCTTGCAGCTACTTATCTTTCCTACTATAATAAAATTTAGATGAATCTTGATTAACAAACCAAAATTTAGAATATTGCCTTGCCATTACGGTCTCACATGCAAAACATTCTACATAGCATTATCGTGGGTGTCACTGATGTTATTTTCCAAACCAGTTGGCGGCTAACTGTATTTGCAGCGACAAAATTGCTTTTCGTCGAAAATATTTGGCAAAATTTTGCTACAGTTATGTGTAGATTGATTAGCGGGATTTAAATGATCAAAGTTTTACCACGGAAACCACAGAAAATTGATTTGTTGTCTGTTATGAAATATGCAATAGACGAGTTAACAGAACAATGCATTGTTTGCCAATCAAAGCACATCCCAGATGAGTGCGGCTTGGAATTCCACGGCAGGTTTTATGCACTCTACCATTAGCGATGCCGCTTCAAAACTTTGATATCTATTTCAATGCCCATAAAATTCACTTTTCTTAGGAGTGTGTAATAAGCCTGTATTCCGGAAGCTTTCGTGCTTGCGAACATTTGAGCTTTTAAAACAAAGTAAGCTCACTTACATTTTTTTTGTTGCGTGCACGAGTTATTGATTTCGTATCAAACATTCAGAATCTTTGATATGGAATGAACAGTAGTAATTAACTTTCCTTAGCAATTATTTTAAACCACAAACAAATCCTCAGTACCTAGATACTACCTTTGAGCTTTTCTCGAGGAGCTTTGATCTAAACCATAGGTACTACATACTTCTAACAAAAATGCTCAGGGACCGACAAAGTTGTAGGGCAGGATTTGTATTTAACAGTCACTGTTTATTCCGGATAAGTATTTCTTAAACCTATCCAATATTAATTAATACTGTACCTTACCTTTCTAGGCTTACCCCTGCTGAGCTGAGTGAATTAGTTTAACATTCCCATTAGCTCTAGCAATCATTTTGTAATTATCATTGTTATTTTACCCGATATAATATAGAGGATTCTTTAACCGGCTACCGAGTGGAAAGACATCTCATCTTCGCCGTAGACTTACCAGTAGTTACTACGCAGGTATTGCATGCGCGGATGAACTTGCTATGCGTGGTCGTTGACCGAGCACGCGCCCTGGCCACAGTTTAAACAACAGTTTCTATGAAGTTGCTGAAGCAGCACACAAATACAAGGCCTTCAAAGAAAACACATAAATAACAAGGAAATAGCACTGCCCGTAACTGACCCGGAGATCCAATCAAAGTGGTTACTAAAGATTGAAAAGATTTTAAATTGAATCTACAGATATATTCCCAGAACCTCTACTTTTGTCTTATACAAAATTATCTAATAAAATATTGTTCCTTGTATCCTATATAACCTTTTAAAAATAACTTTACGTGTACAGCCTCAGAGCAATCATCTTCTTTTGTACAGCACAATATAAAAGACTGAATTCAACCTTTGTTGACGGAAACAAGCCAAGGAAACATCTAAATCGTCTTCATTGGACAATTGTATTCACCGTAACACCCCTTCCCGAGTTCCTGGTAATGTGGTGATTCGATAACGTTATTCCTCCGTTTCTGAGTAAAGTGTTATGGTAATGCCCTCATATTTATTTGCTAAACAGGATAAGAGGACTACCGGTTTTGTTGATGACAACCGCGCAAAAGTGCCTATTTGTGTAATGGACGTCGATAAAGGAATTTGTATTTAAGCCCTGCTATTTATAAAACGATTCAACTAAACTGATTATTCCTTTACTTATAGGTCAGCTTTTAACTTCAATTTTCTGATATTGTACATTTAAATTGTATTCTTAAAATACCACTTTTATGTCTTCAATTGTACCTTTGTAGTCCTCGTAGGTGGACATGGACTGGGATGTCTTTCCACCTAAGACATCCCAGTCCATGTTTTTGCTTTACGTTGTTTTTTTTTTAATTCGCCATGTAGATACTAGTGTAAATTGCTTTTAAAAAATCTTTACTGTACCAATTGTGATTTTTTTCTATGTCGAAGTTAAACCGTTAAGATCAGAGATGTGTTTCACGATTCGCCCAACACAACAATAGAAACTGTTGTAGATAAACTTTATAAATATTGCCATTCTTAGTATGTAATCTTGGGTGTATTCACATAGAAAGCATGTCGGCGTAACATTCAGTTGTAAATAAAATTTAACCGATGCTCCTAAAATTAAAAAAAAAATAATGTACAAAAGTGTTATTGTTACTTATTTTATCTGTGATTGTTACACAGTTTTAATTGTGTTTTTTACCAACTAAAAAATACTATTTCTTTGTGCCTAGTGAATCCAAAACACAAGGATGGCTTCTCAACAAGTTACATACATCAGATGTCACAGAGTGATTCGTTGATACTTAATTGTGGTCACAAATTACATCAAGTATAAGTCGAAAAAAAGATGAACAAAAAAACAAAACTTAAATGATTAGATAGTCGAAAAGAAAAAAAAACCAATGAGTGAGAGACCAGGTTCTCTCACTCGTTGGGCACCACCAGTTTTAGTCATAAATGCGCCCTTACACGAGTAAAAAAGAGAGATGCACGATTTTTTGTAGCATCGTCGACTTTTTTGCTCGTGACGTGACTCGCATTGTCGCTGAACTTGAGATGGGGTGCAGAGCTTTTGTCAACAGAGCTACTTTGGTAAGAGGTTTATTGTTGGGATGTTAGTAATTTCGTGTCATGACATCGAGGGATTGGATGATTTATCTTATTTTCAAAAATTATTCGACTTATGACAAAACTTTCTTATAGATTAAATTTGTCACGTGCCTGTTTCGCCTTTTCAGCAAGCATCTTTATAACATCGTCCCAAATATTATTTAATTATTCGCTAACTTTAAACTGATTTGAGTTTTAGATAACTACCTATATTATGATTATAAGTAAATATCCCATACTTTTCCACCTAGACATAAGCAGGTAGGTAAGTACTTATTTAAAGATTTACTCAAGTAGGTGTCTCTAGTAGGGTTCTCTACTTTCCGTATATTCTATTTTCGGAGTATCTATCTAAATCATACTTCATTAGGTAGGTACATCTTGAATTGTGTTCACTTGTAAAGAAGATTGAATATGATTTTCTTCGCAATATTATCTCCCCTGAGCACGCACCCCCCCGTCTAGACAAGCGCGTGGGATCAAATAAACTTTTGTAAACATCTCAAGAAGTTTACCTTTGAGTGCGTTCCTGAATAAACTACCCTGTAGGTATTTTCTTACTACTGAGTTACCCGGTACTCGAGAGCGTTTCTCTTGTTATATCCTTAGGTAATTTGTTTTATTACAATTTTAACGCACCTAAGATATATGTCTTAATTGTAGGGTAGATGCGGTTTGCCAGTCTGCTTTCATTATTCTACGCATTAACTATGCAGTAAATTTTAAGTACCTACTCGCGCATTACTACTTTTGCTATTATTTATTCTGCGATATTGCCAACAATTATTGTAAATTACTTTTTTATGAGATATATTTGTAATGTAAAATAGCTGCACGGTGTCTTGTAAGCTTGCGAAGGCTTCTTATGGCAACAGGGGAGATAAAATTGCATGAAAAATAACAAAAAAATGTTTTATGTTTGAATTTTTCGAGAAAATGACGGAAATGATTTATTTATCTATGCAAACTTATCTTTGAAAACGTTTGGCTAAATTACCTACTTATCTTCTAATACTTAGATTTGTTCAGCTGTAGGTCTGTGCCAAAAAAATATGGTTTTCTGAAAATAATTACTTTTGCTAAAACTAAATTAAGTATTTCATAACATCAATTATAACAAAAACACAAAAGATCATTGTTAAAAAAGTGACATTTCACTCCACCACCCGTAATCTCATCACATCACTAACACACTAAGTAAATACTTTCAGTTTTCTTGATCACGTCTGTCTGTACTTTAGCCACATTGTTTTTATTGTTATGGACGTTTTACCTGAGAATTTTAAACTTTCTCCAGATAAAATATTTTTTGTACGTAGGAGTTACACATTCGTTTTGGTAGGTATCTACAGACATTACATTTTAATATATCCGATCCATTTCGATCCGATTTCAAAATACTTATCTGATGCAAATTACATATTTACTGAATGCCTTCAAATATGGTTACGGTTTTAATTAGTAATGAGTATAAGTGGACTGGATACACCCAGTCGAAATTACGGAATGCAGACCAAAAACACTTGGGAATAACAAAACAAAATACTACTTACACAAAATTTCCTAAAAATAATATTCAAAAAAAAAATATGCTGGGCTCAGCTTGTGAGCTATGAACAGAGGCCGTTAAAAGTTTATCAATATTACTCGTAGATAAGTATCTGATAGAATAAAAGAAATCTAATACTAAACACTCCTTGAACTTATTGTGGCTAGCATCTATATTACCTCGTCATATATACCGATGAGAACAATCGAAAAATCGATGGACCGTGTAATAAGCAACACAACTTGACCGCTTTTCACACTAGATAGAATTGATACCATTGCGTGCGGACACCGTCTTATCGAATAAATATTCAATAATGCACATGCAGGTGTATTTATTTTGGACATGCAACAAATGAGGTGTGTCTTAAATCTGTGCGCTTGCTCAATTCCAGGATTCAGTTTTACAAACGTAAAAACTTGTGGGAAGGAAGTCATTATAACCTTCAATATAAAAAAAAACACTTCTTACTTTGTGACATAAGACAGAATAAAGAAATAAATTCCATATACCTACTTAACACGCTGCATAAATAACTAAGTCAATAATTAAACTTTAAGGAAAGGAAATCACTTTCGCGAATTTTGTCTGCTTTTCACATTTAACACATTAGATAGTAATATTGTGCTGGTTTAAAGTAAGTATAGGTGTATTGTATTGGTCAGTCTAGAGCCCTTCATAAAGCGGCTTGACCCTTACAAAACGCTCTACATCGTAGCGCACTAATCTCTTGGGTCGTGCAGCGATCTGATGCGGAGTCTATAATTGGGTATTAGCGTTAATACCTCTTATATTACGAACCTTCTGCGCGGTTCCGAACTTGATTTTGTATGAAATGAGCTCTAGAAATTGCTAGCTCGAATAAAAGGAATGATTGGTTCAAACAAGGCAAGTTCCGGAAGAAACAGCAATAAAAATCTTGTGTAGAGAAAAGTTAAAACCTCTTCAATTACGGGGTGGGTAAGTTAGTAAAGTATAATAAAGTATAATTATTGTGGTCTGATCTGTTCTGGAAATTTCTCGTAACCAAATGTTTTGCAAAATCATTTGAAGCCTTCAGTCAGTTAGAGGAACTAGAGTCATAAACTCTCTCTCGAACATAAGAAGGCTTAGGATAGAAAAATACACAAAGTTGTAAGTTGGCACAAAAACAGCAATTACCATTTCCCTACAATCAACAAAGTAAAACGTTTTCTTGTTGACATAACCAAAACGATGACAGGACTAGTTCCAATTAATTTGTAGGAAGGGTCGTATCAATTGTGCTCGAAAACCGTCGTAGGATTACAAATATTATAGAAACGCAGTAATTCGGACAGTGATTTATAGAGCGGGGGTGGCTGCCACCCTCTTGTTGTACTGATATTTATTCTGCGGCGTGGGGTAGTGGACCGCGGTCCGTATACGTAAACATTGATTTCTGGAAACGGTCGAGACAAGTTTTAGTTGACGAACTGAATTGACACATTGAGGAATCACGATTTTGTTGTCTATAATTTAGGAGTTCTGAATCATAAACTTAAACGAGGTACATGGAAATATAGTAATATTTATACCAGCAGAAATTTCATAGGGTCGTTAAAAAAAAATCTATACTTACTTCATTTATTGAATCGATTGAATAGGAAGAGAAATAAACACACGTGATTGGTCGTCGAAAATAATTGGATTGGCTAGATTTGACAATTGACAATTGATTTGACAATCTAGCCAATTACGAGAAAGATAATTATTTTTGACGACCAATCACGTGTGTTTATTTCTCTTCCTGTTCAATCGATTCAATAAATGAAGTACCTACCTATAGTAGTCGATTTTGAAAAGTTATGTCAAACACGGCAATTAAATAAAACTACGTCTTTAACATGCAAATAGTCTTTGTGTACGTCCATTTAACTGTTTAGTTTAATAACAGCTATCTAAAGTAATTAAATGTAATTACCTATAGAGGCAACTGGGCCAAACACGTCACACGGATGAGATGGACCGCTCAGTGAGACCCCTAGCTATGAGGTAGGTGAAATGCCGTACAAGACAACTTTTTGCACGCTTCTCAGTAACACTATCTGTCATCGCTGGTGATTACTTAATTGAATTAAACGCTAGCCGCAGCAAAAAATATAGGATGAAAAATTAAGTGTTCATTTTTTGCAGCCGCAACACGATTAGCGGAGATCGCAAACAAATCGATGCAGATAACGCTCGGGCACGTTCCAACAAAAAGAGTTTAGACATCATATCTGACATGATATCATTATCTTCTATTCAATACGAATAGAGATGACACCGCAATGTAGGTTAGGATTTAGAAAGTACGCCAGATAAGTGGGCAATTCCCATGCATCTAAGAAGGCTTCGATGCCTGGAGGCGTTTAGCGCACTTATATGGATCGATAGGGCATGCAGGGTCGTAGGCACGGCGACCTCGCCATTGACGGCGATCGGCGCAACGGTACCCTGGACTGACCATGTCCATTCACCATGCATGCCTCACTCTGACTGCAGTTACTTGATTATAAACTTTATATTTACCACTTTAGCCACACTAAGCTTGCAATATTCGTTATTTACGCCACTCATTACGGCCACAGTTTATGATTGTTTATTTGTCCGTTATAAGTTAAATGGTGGATCAATTCAGCCTGCTGCTTTGCAAAACTGGGTCGACAGTTAACCTACAGGCCTGTTTCAATTGGACAAATCTATAAACTGAGAGCTCATGCAGTTGAATTGCAATTCGAAATAGTTATTGCTAAATTTTCGGCAAAACATTTTTGGAATGGGCAATCAAATCAATCTCTAGTTTCAAGCTAGCTAATATACAAAACTTCTAAGGTGCCGGCAGAGTATAATTGGCTGCTATTGAAGAACGTTTATGGCACGCTGTAGAGCAATAATGCTTCGTTAGCTTAGCCTTTAGGAAGTCTATCACTTCCATATCTAAATGATCTAACAAGTATTGACACTATCGGGTTAGTTATCAGAAATTGGCTCACGCTTGAAACCAATTCAAATCGATGGACAAAAAACGTTCTATTATGCAACTTTAATTGGTTTGGGTCAGTGACTTGAGGATGAGGCAAACACATGTGACATCATTCATATCGACTTTTTTCTATAATTAACTTTTTTCGCAAATCACTTTCTCGCTAGCTTTTTATATCAGACATGCATGTAATAGAGTAGGTAGGCATACTAAGTACAACTTGTAACGCGATTGGTAACGCATGAGTGATCGATATAGGCTACAAAAGGTTCTAATCAAATGAAAAAGTTCTGAATGGACAACGGTGTGTGATGTAGATAATACTTATGAAAGAAAATACTATCAAGTAGTTGATCTCTAATTGAATCTTTTCAATTAGGAATATGAAATGAGTTCACTCGTTTTGCTTTAGGTAGGTAGGTACTTGACTCTACTACTTATAAAAATATAGTTTAGGTATTTAATTAGCGCAGAAACCATACTACAATAAGTAAATAATTTCCCTAAGTATGAAACTTCCAATCCATAAAATTTACAACATCAACTTATTACAATTTAAGTAGGTAGGTACCTATTCTTCTGAATAAAATGAAGAATAACAATAAACAAGACAAGGAAGTCTAAATCAAAACAAACCGTAAGTTTTACGATCAACGGCAGATGTGTTTGTTCCGCTGACTACGGACAAGGAGGATCGCAATAAAAACAATGTGCACAGTAATTGAGTACCCTCTGTTGAAATAAGGTCTCGGTCACAGTGATAATGTCATAGCGGGCATAAGGCCTAAGACTAACAGAGTAACAAGTTATACTTTCAACCAGCTAAAGAGTGAGAGGGTCTGGACATCCGACGCAAGCGACAAGAATGGACGTAATCCGGTAGGTCCCCAAATAATCGCGGTCTATCGCGTCACAAACACTTGTGAACACATAGAGTGTGCTCATGAGTTTGATAATCCGCAACCGCGTAAGCCCTGAGCTGAGGCCGTGGAGGAACTACTCCATCGTCTGTGTCTCCGCTCCCGGGCGTTCCCTAATTGCACGGCTGGAGACGATTCCCACGCGCTCGAAGATCAACCTTGCCGTGGATACCGACATTATGTAACACTAATCAAAATTCCGTGGATCGAGGAACTGTTAAAGGTGCTCATAACTTGTTCTACTTTCTTGGAAAAACTGGTGGTGCTAAACGAAATAGCTATTTCACAAGCACCTGTCTTATTATACTCCTGCCAAACTATTAGCAAGATACATAGATACCTAAGATAGAGACAAAAATTTTGAAAATACTTTCATAAAAGTATTTTCAAAATTTTTGTCTCTCAAGATTCTTGAGTAGGTATTGATTTACTAACATAAATCGTACTTACTTACCTAATAGGCTCTTAACTCAATATCTACCTTACCTACCTGCTCAAGTTTTTATGAAATATTTTGCTTAAGATAATCATTGTGAATATTAAATCCGGATTTCCTTCCAGGCAATTTAGTGACAGCGGCCACTAAATCACCAGACATTTTGTAAGTCGGGAAATGCGACCAATGGAATGGCCGAGGAAACATGCAGCCCGCACGTAAGAACGAGTGCTTCGAATAACCGAAAGAGGTTATAATCAGCACGTAAGCTGCTCCGTACGATGAATAGGAATCATGTGAACCAGAGCTAGTAATTGGAATTGGGTGCAACCGAGTTTGTAATTGATACGGCAACGCGATCTAGCGGTTCTCTATCGTATGCAGGCACGCCCTTCGGTAGTGTATGGAAGGAAGGTAGAGGTATAAAATTTCTCAAGCTTATTTAATTTTGACTCAACATCTTGCTTTCGTGAGATTTATCGCTTAGTTGGTTAATGATTTTATTTTAAGCAAGTATCCCAAAACAATTGATCTAGGCACCCAACTCATAAAATATAGGTAGGTAAAAAATACCATAGACTTTTCTTTGAAATACACTTCAAAGAAAATGAGTTGTAGTTAGAAACTTATACAGTCAAAGAAAGTAGGTATCTACTAGAGCGGAAATAAATTTACGTCCGCTGCAGAGGTATCATCAAGTGTCATCAGCAACGTGTTTGTTTTCATAAAAACAAATCTCTGTTTGATTGATGCACGCCACGAGGCACGACCAATGAGCTTTGCTTATTTCTCGACATTCCAATAAAAATGAAAAAATATACTGAATACCTACCTTCCTGTATTTTAAATCTTTGTTAACTTCTGCAATATATGTGCATCTGATAACAACTCTTCTTCAAAGACACTAAGTGATGCTTAATAGATCAGTAAGTTTAAGTACCTAACCTACCTAAACCGTAGGGGAAACTGTCGTGCGTGATCATCATATTTCATATTTAGTACTTATTGCACCAACGGAGGTAGGTACCATCACGTACCTAACCTACTACCTAACCATTTTCTTCCGCTATCGTACCTTCGCGTAGGCATATTGGTGTTTGATCGGTATGTTTGACGTTACGGCAATCGAAGGCTTCTGAGCGGAGATATTTAAGTCGGGACCACGGAATACTCATTAGTTTCTGTCCATTTCTTTGATTTCTTACTATGTTGTAATGCTTGTGAGCTTTTGAACAGTTATTATGCGGTCGATTGATGTTAAGCTAAAGGGATTAAATACCTACTTGTATCATACAAGTATTTAATCCCCGAAGATACATACAAGTTGTATGTATCTTCGGTACCTACAACACTACACGTCTAGAATAAACAATGTGTTATTAGTCTTAGTTGTAATTTGTAGGTAGGTAGGTAAGTGATGGTTTATGTTGGTAAGTAGGTACGCACTTTACCCCTGTAACAGTCTATAGAAATGCAAATTGCACTTATTTTTCAATTTCGTAAGAGTTACCTATTTCCTTCACTCTCAAGGTTTTTTTCTGTTCATAACCCGTCCCGAATTTGATTTAGGATGGGACCACCAAGGAAGAAAATATTTTCTTTCAAATATAAAAATAATTTTTAAAATCGGTCTATGAGGTACCTACCTACCTACCTACCTATTGACGGATTATACTAAAAAAATCCCTTCTTGAAGACGAGTACCTACCGCATTTTTCGTCTTTGGTGGGATAAAATAAGAAAAAATTATAGGTAATGTCGCTGAAAGCATTAGAAAATTGGTAGGTACGTAGTAGGTAGGTACCTACTCAACTGGTAGTAGGTACCTACCTACTACCTACTACCTACAGGTATCAAGGACGATAACAATGTAGTAGGTAGGTAACTTACCTATAAAACATTTTAAACTATGGTCCAATGATGTTTTTTTATCTATTTTCCTGAAAAATTACATTATTTTTCAAAAATTATTAAATAGGTAAGTAATTAATCTCACCATCATTATCATGACCAAAAGCCATGGCAGAAACATCATCGGATGGAGTTTTGTCGTCATTTTCACGGTTTCACATAAACTTCAGGTGAAAATGCAGATCGCGAGTCGTAATATTCCCGCCAAAAGAGTGATTTGTCTTTACACCGCGCGCGGCTGTTGGCTGATGCGAAGCCCGCCAAACTGAAGCAAGGCAAGTAAGTACCTCCTACCGTGCGAGCTTCGCGAACGGTCTTTGAATGGCCCACTCCAACAAGGGAGAAATGGCGGGAGTCGCGGGAGGGACGCACTTGTAGGGGAAACCACGTCAACCGCCTCCGGTAATTCACAAAGAAAAGTTATTTGACGACGACCCACCGCATAGGGGATCGAAGATGAAATGGTGACTAGTTTTTTTATAGTTAAGTAGGTACCTACCTACTCAGAGCGATTTTAAAATGGTTTTGTTATTGTTCTTGTTTGATACCTATCCAGTTTCTTCTACATATTATTTACATAAGTTAATTATTTTATAGTCGTGGCCAGTTTATTGGTTTCGGACAAGAACTACTTAAGTAATTTATACTTAGGTAGGTAGGTACCTACCTATTTAATTCTAGTAAAGTAGGTAGGCCCTACCTACCTACCGCGGCAGGCTGCAGACTGTTCGAAATTGGTTAGGTACCTAACCATCTCTTCTCATTGACGTGCGAGTGGCAAGAGGAAACATTATTGAAAGCTTTGCTAAAACTTCTTCGAATATATAGAACTGATGAGATTGAGGGAGCTTTTTATAACGCCTTAGTAAAAGACGCACGCAATCGAGTCTTCCATTTGATCAGAATTATTATACAAGGCGTTAGTTCATTTTTTGTCAGTAACCTACCTATACTATATAGGTAGGTTACTGACAAAAATAAACTAGTCTAACTAGTGTCTTAGTCGTAAATAGGTACAGCTAAAGTAAGTTCAGGGGGCGTAATCATCAGTATCTAATCGTTGGTAAGGTTACAGACACAGAACAGAAAAAAAAAATTCTGTGGTCACAGAGGTGGGTAGGTAGACTAGGTAGGTACCTATAGTACCTAAATAGTTAAACCCGGAGGAGGATTCGCGCCGCTCTCAGTAGGTAGGTACCTAACTATACTTCATTTATTGAAACGAGCTAATAGGCAGATAAAATAAACTCAATATAATATTATATCTCGTCATTGGCTAGATTGTCAATTATCAAATTTAGCCAATACGAGAATAAACAATTACTTTCGACGACCAATAACGTGCGTTTATTTACGTTCCTATTAGCTCGTTTCAAGAAATGAAGTATAGACTGCTTAAGCTTTTTAGTTGACGTGGGTTCTACACGGGCTTGATACCTTGGTACCTACATCGAGCCAAAAAGTTACGTGTAACACACATGTTTTTGCTAGGATAGCTAGATGCCTACCACGTTACCAAGACCTTTTGATCACGAGCCTAGACGCTAGACTTTACAAAACATTTGACCACCAGTGGGAAATGCAGGAATCGTACACGGAACCTTCTGAGCCTAAAGCGGCTCTTCACCTACTGCACCAGGGGTCATCATTAACCTAGTTACTTATCTATATTTAAACCTAGATTCAACACATTGATCTTAATGGTCATGAGGTCACGCTGCAAGTAGAAGATAAGATAAGAACAGGCATTTGACTATTGTCATGCATGCATACCTATGGTATGAAATTGTGTTACAAGCAGTAAGTAGTGTGATCTTTGCACAGAGCCGCCTTAATTACCGATGAGTTTGATAAGGATAACAAGAAAACCGTGCATAATTAGATTCAATATATCTTCGGCCTGTCGCTAAACTTTCCATTTCATTCTTTCTTACAGAGTTATCGATTGTAACAATATAACGATACGCGCGTACGTAGCGGACGCGATTTATAGCGCCGCGTAGGTCAGACCGCAATTTTCTACATTTCATTGTAGGCGAGAGATATAATTCAATATGGTTTGATTGATTTGTAAGCGGACGGAAGAACTAGGCAGTCACTGTCCAGTATTAATGTCACAAAAGGTATATTTTTCCTTAAGCATAACCCAACCCAACCCAACCCAGCAATATGACCGTGATTGCTAACGTGGATAAGATAAAACAAAATAATCACTGATATGATTGGACGAAATATTCACCTAAGTAGGCAAGTCACGTTCTACCTACATTGATTACTTACTCTCCCTCAAGGCCAGAAGATAAACTTGTTGTGTAACAGGTAGGTACCTACCTACCTACATACTTAGAGGTCACAAACCTTGAACATGTTTAACAAATGGGAAGTAGGTATGTACCCCCTACTTTACAAACTAAAAAATAGAATAATTTATAATAGTAACAATAATTAGCATAAGGCAGAGTTCAAACAAACAGCCACTAACACATTTCAACAAATTCGTTTAATATAGCGCGATTTCGTACATTCACATTGTAAAAATTAATAAATATAAAATGCGTTAAAATACCCTTAGTTCCCTTAAATATTGTGACAATTCTGTGAGTAAATTATAAAAAAGAGAATGTTAAATAATACAGGCTTAGCTATAGTCTGCACATACTGTTCTGTGCATGTAGTCATTTTCCTAAGGCCTTTCGTAGGTTCTCTGCGAGTTTGTCCATGAACTCAAACGTTTCGTAGTAGTCGGCCCTCTTTACGTTATTCATACCCTTGATGCAGATAGCAAGATCCTTTGTCATAACGCCCGATTCGATAGTGTCGATGCAAACCTTCTCGAGAGTCTCCGCAAAGTTTTTCAGTTCACTGTTGTCGTCCAACTGAGCGCGGTGTAGAAGACCACGAGTCCACGCGAAGATTGATGCAATCGGATTGGTGGAGGTTTCCTTTCCTTGTTGGTAGAAGCGGTAATGCCTGGTGACGGTACCGTGAGCCGCTTCAGCTTCTACAGTCTTACCGTCGGGACAGATAAGCACCGACGTCATAAGACCCAGAGAACCGTAGCCCTGAGCGACGGAATCCGATTGAACATCACCATCGTAATTCTTGCACGCCCATACGAACCCGCCCTCCGACTTCATGGAGTAGGCGACCATATCGTCAATCAGTCTATGCTCGTACCAGATACCGGCAGCTTCGAACTGGGACTTGTACTCCTTTTCGTAGATCTCTTGGAAGATATCCTTGAAGCGACCATCGTATTTCTTTAGGATGGTGTTCTTGGTGCTGAGGTAAAGAGGGTATTTTCTACCCAAAGCGTATTTGAAGGACGCGTGGGCAAAATCGATGATAGATGCATCAGTGTTAAACATTCCTAGAGCGACACCAGCGCCCTTGTATTCGTTGACAACGTGCTTGATGGGTTCTCCTTTCGGCGGTGTCCAGATAAGTTCTAATTTACCTTCACCGGGAACAATGAAGTCAGTTGCTTTGTATTGGTCAGCGTGAGCGTGACGTCCGATGATGATAGGTTTCTCCCAGCCAGTAACGAGACGAGGAATGTTCTTGCAAATTATAGCCTCTCTGAAGACGGTACCTCCGAGAATGTTACGAATTGTTCCATTGGGACTCTTCCACATTTTCTTCAGTTTGAACTCCTCGACTCTGTTCTCATCGGGAGTGATGGTAGCGCACTTGATTCCTACATTGTACTTCTTGACTGCCTCGGCGCAGTCAATCGTCACCTGATCGTCAGTCTTGTCGCGGTTTTCCATACCCAAGTCATAGACGTGAAGATCGATGTCCAAGAATGGGAGAATAAGTTTTTCCTTAATGCTGTCCCAAATGATTCTGGTCATTTCATCACCGAGGATGTCTACGACGGGCCCAGCCTTGATCTTCGACATGTTGAGTTCTGAAATTAAAGAAATTATCCCATTATTTTACCATAATATAGATTTTTTGAATAACAACCAAGAACTCGCGAACTTCTTACTTTAGGTAGTGTAGTTGCATTATTTTTAAGTACCTAGTTAGATTACGTCTATAGAAATATAGTGAAGTTTTCATTTATAAATTACTATCTGAATTCAGATTATGACGTGTTACGTACTATCCTACAATATTTTTTATGACTTGCACATTTTTGTGATTGTAGGGGACAAGTTCTATCAACTAATAAGTCACTGTGACTAGGTATTTTTAATCTAGGTGCTTAAGTGGTGTGGTAAATCAGGAAGGTATCCATTAGGTTTTATATTTTCAGTAAAAATTTCTTACAAAAATATAGAAGATTTTTTAACCTTTAAACAAAGTGTTAATTTAGTTAAATAAAGCTAGACTAGAAAAAACAGTTCATAGACCTTAGATTAAAATGTTTTGGTAACTGAATATGAATGATTACCTCCTAAAGTAGTTAAATAATTTTCATAACAAGATAAACTTGAACCTAAAGAAAGTCACTCTAACAATAATATTTACAAAACAGATAGAACATCGAAAATGATAACAAATATAATGAACACAAAAATGTGCCACTGATTTGTTTTTAATATTTAAAGTATTTGTCCCATAGAAAATCATTTGTAAGTCCTCGTTACATATTATTAAATCAAATCGTTTGACCTAATTGACTTTACAAATACCTACGTAAAACCGAAACCACTACCTATTCAATTTAGCATATTGTAAGCAAATCAATGCAGAGTAATTTTGGAACAGTAGGTACAGAAAAAAACAAACAGTTTACCATAGGGCAACATGAACAGATTCATTCTAGAAATTGCCTAGCTTAATACTTAATTATGTAAAAACTACTTTATTGACCGTTTTGTCCTAGTTAGGTTGATGTGAACCAAGTCAAAAAATGAATATAGTGTAAACAGTTTGTTAATTGATACAAACAACCAAAACCTAATAACTATGAAGACCTTCACTGTATTTTGTTTGTTTTGATCATTAGTAAGTATTGTATTTAATTTAATACTACACATTATTGATTAAATTTTGTTTGGCTCTGACTACTCTTTTGATTTCCTGAATTTATTTGAAGAAGTTAGATTTTATTGACTTGTTAGGTAACAAGAAAATATTTATTTTATTTTCGCAAATGACAGATATTCACATTAACACTTACGAACTTATGAATTTGATTGGCAGGTATTATTTAATTATCATACCTTCACAAGAGCAGAATGAAATGTAAGTAATTCAATTAGAGGTGGAATGATAATTATAATAAATGTAAATAAAAGTACTTGCTAAACAATCTCCACCTTGAAAACTGGTTTGGAAATGAAGCCGGTACAAAGTTCAATAGGCTTCAATCTACACCAGTTTGGTGCATATTAGAAATAACTGATACAGAATTGAAACACTGCCCGAAAAACTAATAGGCTTAAGTAAGATAAATTAAATGAGAGTATTCGCTTACCTAATTTCGCAAAATGGAATGAAAATATGTGCGTGTCGCTACGCCCTCAACACCGAAATAACTGGCGGCGGGGCTTGCTAGGCTACTATGTATCTATGTGAATGTGAAGCGATGACGAGTGAGTGACATGGGAGGCTTGTTTACTACAGAATAATCGAAATTCTACGTATGCGTGACGTGGCATCAAATAAGACAAAAAATATATTGGTAGACACTTCACTTACCTATCTTCTTGACTGATCGAGATTGGCCAAGAAGTAAAATAGGGGAAACTCCAAATATTAGTACCTACTAAAAGTTACATATAATACTTTTCGGCAGGAAAATTCAAATGCAATGCAAGCCGCAAGCAAGCGTATCAAAATATGATCAAAATCAAAGCAAGTAAAATAGAAACAAAATTTCACTTTCACTTTCACATCGCAACTGACAGTGACAGACATGACAAGACCAATAAAAACTGACATATGTGGCAACATGACACTGACAGTGACAGAACAGAATTTTACAAAATATTGAACCGATTTTGTCCTGCATCACCTGCATGCATGCATTGCATGCACGAATATTAAAAAAGCACTAATATTCTTGATTGCATGCAATGCAATGCGATTGTCCATTTGTTCATTTCATTCTTGCTTGACGTTTGTTTAAAACGTAGACAAAGACAATACTCTGTCTATGGTTTGAAAGTTTTTTTATTATCTTCAGTCAGCTTCACTCATCATAACTTTCATTCATTCATTCATTCCAATTTAAGTCAGTCAGTCTGTTTAGTTTTTTTCAGTGAGCGCCACAGACAGAGTGAGTACATTTGTGTGAGCGCTAAAAATGGGTGTTTTACAGCTCGTGAATTAAATCGTTTAATTTTTAAAATTATGAATTAAAGTGATGCGGTATCGTCACAAAAGTGTTACTAATCCATCAACAGCAGTCTTACGAGATGGTGGTGCAAAAGAACTGGAATACTAATGAGGCATCATTGCAAAAGTCTGAATCGGAAAGCTCGACCACTACTTTCCAAGCCCCTAGTCCCAGGACTGTGAATGTAGGCCCTGGTGCAGCAAATACAATGCAGACGGTGAGTGGCGCATTATGTACCAGATTATTCTACTGTCCCTGATAGAATTAGAACTCGTCCTTGATTATGTAGGTCAATTCAAGGCCGCCCTTGACTGAGGTTTTTCAATGGAGGACAGACCGTGGGAAATTTCGATCGATTATCACAATAACGGTTTACACCTACGCTAGTTCAGATATTTTCGTGTAAATTATTCTTTGATTTAAGCTGCATAGGTAGATTCATTTATTTAGCTATGTATTGTACAGTAGGTACACCTACTGACAAAACCTAATAAGTAAGTTTGTAAATTTTGTTGTTATTAATCTTAATTTCCAACCTTACGACCCCAACTAATTATTTTTAGTTAAACTTATTGTACTATTCTTAAAATTAAATATAGTAGTATGTTAAAAAACAAGCCCTTTTCATCTACAAACCTGTAAATAAAATTAAAAGTATAAATATTTTTTTAGAAACAGCCAATATCTCGCCAAATAGCCATAAACACTCTGGCAGCCATGCACCGGCGGTTCAGCCTGCCTGGCCCGGTCCAGCCTCACTCCAGGCCCATTGCCGAGTTCCGAGCCAGTGCCAACAAGTCACTTGACACCCTGCGACAAACAATACAGTCTGCCGTAACCAGGGATATTGATCAAGTCATCAAAAAGTACCTTGAGGTAAGTTGATTGATTGATGAAATTCTATCAGAAAAATTTAATAATCTTAATAAAAGTTACTACTTTGGCAGGAAATACCTATGTATGGTTAAAATTTTTTTTTTTTTTTGCTAACCTATGTTGTCCCACTGCTGGGCAAAGGTCTCTCCCAATTTTCTCCAACCATCTCTGTCCTTTGAGACTTCGTACCAGTCTCTCTCAAAAGAGTCGAGATCGTCTCTCCAGCGCTTCCTCGGCCGACCGCGACCACGCGTCCCCTCAGGTTGCCAGGTGGTGACGGCATTCGCCCAGTTATCGGGGTGCATCCGGCCCACGTGACCCGCAGTCCCATTTTAGTCGGGCAGCTTTTTTGCCGACGTCTGCAATGCCCGTGGTTGAACGCAGTATGCTATTCCGCACCCGGTCGGTGCGTTTAAAACCGAGCATACTGCGTTCCATTGCTCTTTGACAGATCTTGAGTTTGGACTTCTGTTGTTCAGTTAATGACCACGTCTGGTCACCGTAGGTTAGGACGGGCAGAATACACATGTCGATGAGTTTGCGCTTGAGTGTCAGAGGAAGGTCTCCCTTCATGTGCGCCTTCATGGACATCCATCATCAGCTCTTCCAGGCATTCTCGATTCTGCGACCGATTTCTCGGTCTTGCCTGTTGTCGAAGAAGACATAAAAAATATAAATACTAAATTCTAGACTCATTTTGGGTGCAAGTTCATTTATGACTATTCTATTTAAAGTTTATTAGTGTGTTGGTTGACAGTGTGTTTTTATGATCTTACTAAATGAAATGAAAAATCCATTTATAACTGAAATTCGTACTATGCATTCAACTTTGGTATATATAAGACTTGATAGAATTTTCTTTTTCCAGAAATTCTTTGTACCTGCTGTAAACAACATAAGGTTGAATTTAGGAAGTGACTCTGTAAATGAAGATCAGGTAAGTTATATTTAAGTTAAAATGTTAAAATGATAAGATTAACATACCGTAGCAAAAACGTGTGCTATGCTAACTAATGGAGGCCTAAAATTGAACTACAGCTTTGTAAAAACTTAAGCAGTTGTCATGATATGATTCAATTTCTTCATGTTTATATGACTAAATAATGTTGCATATTGTTTTAAAATTACTTGTCTCTAGACATAGCTTCTTTCATCTGACTACCATCTTAACCATTTTCAAGGAACCTATAAATGTCTAAAGTTCTGAAAGAATAAAATCTACCTTTGAATACCGTCATATTCATATTCCATTTATTTTTACAGGTGAAAGCAGTATGTCGGGCTATGTTGGACGCCGCCCGTTTAGTTTACACTCCTAAAGCTGCCCCATCTCAATCTGAAGTCAGTAGCGCTGGATCGAGTGTTGATTCTAAGTTCGGAATCAAACAAGAAGTTGTTGACTCAAAGTTTGGCATCAAGCAAGAAGTAAGTAAACGTAATTTGTATTAACTAGGAGTTAGTAAAGTTATTTATAAGTTATTTAAACTATACTAGCCCTAATTTAGAAAATGTTACAATTTCAAAACTAGTACTTAACTATTATTGTGTACTTACTTAATGATACTTTTATATTACTTAAACTTTGTTCAATATTGACATAATAAAATAGGTGTCCTATTTTGTCCCTTGAAGTAAGAATTTCAGCTTTTAAAAAATTACTTTACCAATATCCTAACACCTATTTCAAAGAAACATAGTTTGGGAGAGAATATAAAAAACTGTATTTCAAACAAACATCTAACTAAACTAACAATAACTTGCAGTTCCCTACAAACAAGAGGAAAGATGAGAGTGAGATAGACTTCTCCATAAAGCGCAAGAAGATTAAAGAAGAGATTCCCGATGGTGTGACCCCTCCGCCGACGCCATCCCCGTCCATACGAGACCCGGATAAATGGGATCCGGCCAGGCTCACGTCGGAAACTCTATTCATCATGGGCTCACATGCTCACAAAGTACGTTGTTTTTATGTTAAAGCTTGTTAATACATAAATCCCGTAGACAAAATGGCTTATTGTTGCGATTTATGTATAAATATGTGAGTATTGAGCTATTTCTTTAAAGCTAACAAGAGTCAATCCCTGATAAAAAGTTTAAAAGAAAAAGTCCACGGAGCAGAAAGAAACTTTATGTTCTATGGTCATACCAGCCTAAATAAAAAGCTTATGTGTTATTTCAGGTCCTAAACTCTGCATTCCAAGTTTCAGCTAAAATCGTATCAGTAGTTTTCGTGTGAAAGAGTAACAAACATCCAATCATATAAACTTTCTCGCTTATAATACTACCAGCTGCCTGTCCCGACTTTGCATGGGTATTCAAGTTACTCAGTTATTATGTAGCTTCCAAATGATAAAGGAATATTTGAAATCGGTTCTTTTTGAGTTTATTCCTTACATACAAAATAGAATTCTTTCCGCTTTACAACATTTTTTATTTATATCATTACATTTTTGTTCCAGGTTCTGGGTCTAGGCAATGCCAGAGGGCGTCTATACACAAGACACTCGGGGCTACTCCGATACCCCGCTGATACTTCGGACAAGGAGTGGATTGCAGGCCACAACCTGGTCAATGCTGTTGGTGGAAAAACTTATATTATGGTAAAATCATAACTTATTTATTTACTTCAAAATGTCTGTTATTTAATCTTTGTTCCTTTGGGCGTTTGTGTAATACTATGCGTATAACTGCCACTGTCTATTTCATATCATTATAACGTTGACCAAAGCTATTAAAAAAAATGTTTTTTAGTTTGTGATAGCTATCACAAACTTTTTTTTATTACCTCTGTCGTAGTTTTGTTTTGCATAGTTTAGAAAAAGCAACAAACACAGAGTTTGGTGACCACCAAGTGCAACATAAACTATAAAAAATAGAACAATTGCTATTAGGTACAAGGGAACACAAACTATGTTTTTAGTGAACATTTTTAGTTGTTGATTCTATTATTATTTTATATTATACACTTATTATTTTAGGTTCTGGAAGATATCGAAGAGTTGGCTAAAAGCGAAGCGTACAAACACACATCTCTACCTATGCTCGGGGAACTGACCGGTTTCAAGGCGCCTCAGTTCATGTTGCGCAAAATAAAGGCTTACATAGTAAAGAGAAACCTTGAAGCAGGTAATGACAACTCTCAACCTTCTACAAGCAACACTCAAATCGTCGAGCCTTATCAACTTGACAACATAAAGATAGAACAAGATTTCGACACAGATAACTTCAACGCTAGTCAGTATAACATCGGAACGTCGGACAACACTAAAGACTTCTCCGACGTCCCTACTGATACAGACCTTTGCGACATTAAAGTCGAAGACATTGACGATATCAAAGTCGACGGGATTAAAGTCGAAGATTTGGACGAGATCAAAGTCGAAGGAATCAAAGTTGATGATTTAGTTGATGAGGTGGACGTAAAAATTGAGAACATGGGAGATATTGATGGGATAAAAGACGAAGATATCAAGCTTGAACATGATGATTTCACTCTTTGCAAGCAATCTGATGATGATCAGAATTTGGAAGGGCTTTTGGACGCGGATATTGAGTTTTTGAGCCGCAATTTGGAGAATATTGAGAGCGACGCTGACGCGAGGAAGGCTATTGAAAAGCTCACTGGCGCCAATCCTGATACACTTACATTGGTCGGGGATGAGTTCGATTTGGGAGCTACGTTGAACTCAAATAACGTAAGTAATTAACATGCTTTTTTTAAAACTCTTTAAACTATCATGGTTTTGAACATTATAAACACTAGAAACGAGATATTTACCGGGAAATTCATAAATCCACAAATCATGGTAAATATCTCGTTTCTAGTGTTTATAATGCTTTTTTTACACTATGTTTTTTTGCCATTATTCACCCATCTAAATATCCGTTTATATAATTTGGTTGGAGTTTGTTATTATGTTATCCTGTTTCTTTTTATAACTACTTTACAAAATATCGTTACAATATCGTCATACAAACAACTTATCCAATCAAAAATATTCCAGTTCACAAGCAAAGAGACAAAATGCATCACAGTACAGTCGACCACAAGCGGCATGGTGCACAGTGTACCGGTAGCGCACATCGCGCCGCGTCGCATTACTGGCAGCACTGTACACTACTACACCAGCCCGTCTGTGCCGAATGGAAGGAGCGTGCATTTGCCTCAAGCTACTGTTACTATACAGAGCATACCTAGCTCTGCCTCGCAGGTTATTCGTGGGTAAGTTATATTTCACCCGCAGCTTCACTTAATTCGGACAAAGAGAAGCCAGTGTGATATTACAGAACATTATCAATGTAAATTCTAAGTTTTATCCAAATTCGTTCAGTAGTTTTGCAAAGAAGATCTATTTGAGATTACTGTTGCAGTGTGAAACAGTAATGTCAAATCGATCTTCACAGGATATAAAAATACCTGAAGTTCTGGTAGAATACGTTTACCGCATCTTAGGAATACAGTCGGGATCACAATTAATTTCATTTTCAAGATATAACACAGAAGCGAAGCTGCAAGTTAGGAACCTTATATAAAACATTGATTTCAGGATCCCTCTCAACACAAAAACTGGTACATTCAGCACCGTGATGTCTCAAGGCACAGCCAGCACCATAATCGGCTTCGGAGCTCGCTCCTCCAACGCTACCATCATCGGAACACCTCAATACGTGAACGTCACCTCCAAATCATTCCCCACAGGAAACATACTCCACAACGCCATCGTATCCCGAAACATTATCAACAGAACGAACTCAGCAATGTCCTTCAATCTATCTACAATGAAACCGATTCAAACCACCCCAAAAATAGCTACTTCCACAACCGATTTCGACTGCATATCCACTACTAAAGATATGATCGATAATGCCTGTAATTCGTCAGTAATGCTCAAGAAAGTCCTAACTTTGGGTAGTACTGGGACGAAATCTTTCATGATGCAGAATACACAGAAGGTTTTGTCTACGGGTTTTGCTACTGGGTCTGCCCCGCCTAATGTAACTATCGTTAGTTCTGGGACTAGTGTTGGAATTCTCAACGGACAGACAAACCTCGTAAATACTTCTGGAACCCTTTCGGCTACCCACGCTACTTTATCCGCGTTGCTTTCTTCCGGCGACATTGTACCAACAAAGAAGAATTAGACATTCCACATTCTATTTTTGATCTCATCAAGTAGTCAATGTTTAGAAAGTATAGAGATGTAGGCATGCTAGGTTATTGTGGAATTAGATTTGGCTTTGGATGTTACGGTAAGAATTCTATTTCATCCTCTACTATTAAAATTTTACTCAGATAGATGTAATTATTCAAGTACATTTAAATTCTGCTCAAACTATGTTCGGTTTAGCTATTAAATGCAACAATTTGTTTTACAAAGAATATTTTTATAAAATTTCCAAAGCGTGTGTAATTGTTTAATCTACTAAACTTCAGCCAAATCCGACGTGCCTTGTTTGTAAACAAGCTTACACTCATTTTTTAAATAACTTCCTAGGGTTTTTTTGGCTGAGTTGATTGAAATTTCTATTGGAGAAAATGGTCACTAAAAACATCCAATACTAACATAAATATACGAATCAACAGAAAGTAAGTTATTTTAAGGTTAAGTATTGACAGTTTGGTTAGAAACATGGCACTTCGAATTTACCTGATGTATAGGCATTTAATATGTTTTAGGTCTTCATATTCTAAGGTATACTTAACTTTTTTTTTTGCTTGAATGAGACTATTTTAGGAGTCATCTACCTCTTTAGTTGTTATTATAAGTGGTTGTGAGTTTTAGATTTGTGATAGTATAAGTATTAATTAAGAATTATTGCAACATTATTTATTTTAGTATTGTTAAATATACCTATAAAAATATTGGGGCACCTTAAACATCTGTCTAACACTTAAAATACAATCAAACATGAAATGATTGTTAAAAGAAGTTGACAAGCAAGGTTTATTCTTCAAATTTGCAAACTAAAATTGTCAGTTTTGAACTACGTTATTACGTTTTTAGTTATCCTTGGCCCCGTATTTCTCCATTATGCCAAAATATATGTACCTGAAAATACACGTACTATTTGTGTATTAACTCAAATAACTAATTGCTATTAAATCAAAATTGTCTATTTTATTAAACTTTAGCGAAATTGCGATCTCGTTAAGACTTTCAAAAGACCGCTTTTTTATTAGCGTTATATTTAACATGTGTTTTATGATAATGGGAATTATAAGGGCCCTCGACCACGGCGACTTTTTGTATCGATGTCGCGTGTTCGTATCGATACAGTCACTAGCTGCGTGCCAGTCGGGATGTGGTTCGTAATCGCGCGACAGTATCGCTACAAAAAGTCGCAGTGGGCGAGGACCCTTACATTGAAAGTTGTGTTTTGTTAAATTGTTAGGTTTACTATTTGGCTGTGCTACGTTGCTTGCAATCAGATGCTTTATTAGTTATTTTTTATTATTTAGCTGTCGTCGAGGTTATAAAGATCTGTTTCAGAATACTTTTACACAATCATCTGAACATTATTTATCTATATCTTATCCACATGAAAGACTACCACGGGTTTCCCTTGATAAATATAAACTACTAGCTGCCTGTCCCGACTTCACGCGGGTAACCATTAAATTATGTTAATCAGTGATACGGTATCACTGAGTAACATATTTTAGAAACCTATTTCTAATGGTACCTTTTTAGGAATCGGTTCAGTTCTGAGTTAATTAGTTACATACAAAAATACAGATCTTTCCTTCTATTAGCATAGATACCTCAGACGATGAAGGGCTGCATAGCTTTTTAAGCTTAAAAGATGCAATATTTATTATTTAATGCTGCTCATTAGTTTTTGCGTTTTAGATTAAGCTTTAATTTATGTTGCAATACATAAGCTACGCTGCTTGCTTTTCGTGCAATTATTGATTTATGAGACTGTTCATTTGCTTTACCACTGTGATGCTTAGCTTTTATTTATTCTAGTTTAAGATATTGTTAGTTAAATATTTTATTTTAAGTTTTTAATTAAGCTCTGACTGTTTCTATGTTGTTTTTTTATTAAATCCGGCCACATATCATGCATTAACTTATTGTCAAGGTTGTTTTTAGCCATTTCATAGTATCATCGTAGTTTTAATATCATTTACAAGTTATATAAATTGTTCTAAAAATACTAGAATTTCCTTAATATTTATAACATAAATACAATTTTAATGAAATGAAACACAAAGCAAGCAATGCACAAAAGAATCCACACTATTGTTTATTTTACCTACTGTATGATGAACATGATATGTAGTCGGTTCTAAAGGTCCATTCGGGCGGTGTTTTACGGCTGTGTGTTATTATCTTTAGATCTAAGTTATTTATATTAGTTTTATGTTCAACATTAGTTATTAAATTGCAAAGACCAGAAAACTCAGTGTTGTGTCAAACTACATAATCTATTTACTTATCTGTTTACTCAAAGTTTGTTACTACTTTATGTAAGTTTAAAAAATGTAGTATTTACGGTAGCAAATAGACTATACGTAGATATTTATTGCGTGTTAGAGATTAGTAGCCCAAAAACACTTTATAGTAACTCCACATTAAAATACAATATTGCGCATGCCACGAAACTACAATAAAAAATATGAAGAAAAGTTTGATTTACCATTAAACTCTGCTGAAATAATATAATGTTGAAAACAGTTTAATTGTCTAAACGTATTTTATAAGTCCGGTGTTATACTCAATACTTTGACGTCTTCAACACATTTTATAGCTAACAAGTCAGTAAAATGATACAAATTCTAACATAATACCTTAATAGTGAAATGTATATATTCTTGATCATAAAAACCCTATTTGAACTTGACTAGGATAAGGCATAATCAGCGGGGTAAAATATTGTAGGTACTACGTACTCTGTGTCAGATCTAGAAATGTATCGGTAAATGGTATTTCATTATGCATTCAGTGATTTTAAACTACATTGAATTTGTAGGTTAACCACGATTAAAGATTGATGGTTCTCCGACTGAGTCAGACCTAGAAGAATTTAATAAATGGAACTCTGAAAACATATCTAGTTAGCAATCTTTTACATAAATAAAAATTATGATGATGACACAACTAAGTACCTACCAAGTTATTAAATCTATTAAAATTTAAAATATGTTCTGTGAGTATTTATTTTTAGCTTTTGGCACAGAGTATACTAGTTCTAATTAGTTTCAATGTTCACGTATTTAATTGTGACGTGGTTGTGCATGATTCTAACTTAGTCAGTAGGTTTATTCAACAATTAAAATATTTGTGATCTTGTAGGTTGTAGAACAAGTAAACTGATCCTCCTCCTTGCTTGATTGATTATTATACTCGTAATTGTTGAAAATAATATCCGCCGAGAAAGGCAGATAGTTAGAAATTCTGATTATTCCTTCAAATAAATATTTTGCACGTGCATATATATGTAGTTCGAATTATAAGCTACAAAGAGTTTATTAAGAACAGGTGCGTTTTCAGATAATGTCCTCCGCTTTACTTATTATAATTACCTATCAGAACCTAGATCAAGTTAAATTTTTAGTTATTTTTTTGTCGATGTAAATCGAAAACTACATCAACAAAATCAAATTCTAAATCATGGCATCAAACTCAAATAAACTGGAGTAAATAAACCGAAGAACAAACGTATCGAACAAACGCCATTCTATATCCGAAGTGTCGCTGTCTAGCTTAATGCACATAAAATTAGCCGAGTGCAGTCGCTAAAACCAGTTGTGACCCCATTTCTATTCCTGACAACGACAGTCTTTTCCGTATATTCGACGTACAAAGCGTATTTATAATGTGTCTATCATAATTTACTCTATATTTATTTAAAAGTGGTTTTTACGTATTAATTAATGGTGATTCGAATTTCGAAAGTCTCAGAGCAATTATCTTCCTTCAGATCCTCAATGTCGAAAGTTGTCAAACCGAAAACTAAATGAATTTGATGCCATCCTTTTTATTTCGATCGTTTGAATGCGACGCGGCGACGTCTACATTTTTAGTGCTGTCAAATTAGTTTTAGTTTTGGCAACATTGAATTACCCGTATATCGTGTCGTACTAAACTTTTACCAATGTAATAAAATGCCAATTATAGTTAATTTAATGGTAACAAAAGATCGATACACAAAATTACTATCTAGCTCGTCTAGCAAATCTGAAAACACAGCTTAACACATACTCGTAGTAAATATTTGTTAGAAAATATTAAAGGAAACGCTTATATTATAAAAGTTCAATATCTTCCAAAAGCTGATTAACGGCTGACTAAGTCCTGACCCAACTGTCTTTGTAACTACACGACGGATATTATTTACCGCAGTTTACCGAGGTTAAACCCCTTTCATAAAGTAAACATCTCTAAGTACAATATACTTGGTATCAAACAGTAAAGTCGCTTTGAGAAAACTAGTATGTTTTTTTGTCTCATTGGTAGAGTAGCGAGAATATTATGTATGAATGATGTTGTAAACGGTTTTTTAAACATTAGAATTTCAATAAGATGGTAAAAAGTAATCGATTTAATCATAGAAAGTTTGATTGCTTATCTTCACAAGGCTTTGAAGATTACTGAATATTGTATCCTGTAGGTTTTTTTTTTACAAAATAATGAATAAACTAGTGTCACGAGTGTTTTCTCTACCCACGAGTTTTAGGCATTTTCAATCATAAGTGTGCAACCCGTAGTCTAACAGCTAGTTTCTATAACCTATCCATCTCGGATTTTGGTAGATATTTTGAATGTGTTGAACGGAAGTAATGTCAAATATCTACCCACAGCATACCCGGGGATGTATAGTTTATAGAAACTGGTAGTAAATGACAACTACGTTCCCAGTGTCATTACTGTTTCTTATTGAGTGTATTGTGCCGTAATCCTTCGAACTAAAACTTAATACTCGCCTAAGAAGTAAAACTCTGAGTTGTGTTGTGACAAATGTTTGACCTACTTGCGGTTGTTGTAAATGTAACCCTTTTCTCGATATTATGGCGTGCTCGTGTAAAAATCTAATAAAAATGTCTTTACAGATGTATCTCTTGTTGTATAATTTACTTACCTAGCATAAGTTGAATTTTGTAACTGACAAGTATAACAGGGAATAAATTGTGTGTCTGTAAGTTAAGCTCCAACACTCGTAATCATTTGTATTAGATGATCTTGGCAAAATAAGATAAGACTTTATATATACGCTTTTGTTAAGTGTGTGATATCAGTTTTTTTTCATTGTGATACTCGAAAACACAAGTCACGTATCGTATCTTTCAAAGTTTTAAAAAGTTTTACTCAAATTTTTGTGAAGAATTTAATGAATAGAAATCTTCGTTACCTTAAAAATAAGCAACAGTCGGAACGAACGCGTTTAAGTCTTTTGTTCTTAATGTATCGTATACTTGTTTTTTGAGAAGGAATGTTACATACTTATAAAAGTTTTTTTTAAGTTGGCTATACTTAATTAGAAATAACATTTTATACTTAACATTTTTCTTTTTATACCACGTTTCAACTTACTAAGTTCGTCCATTTTACTAAATTATTACCCGTTATTCCAAGAAAAAAGTATCCTTCACATTCAAGTGGCTATATTTGCATCGGCTAGCTTAAACGTAAATTATTCATCTAACCAATTTGTGCATACGAAGTTGACCTGAATTGTTAGGCTATCTGAAATAGAACTAGAACCGAAATAAATCACCTAAAGTTCTAGGTAAAGTTTTCATTTTAAACTCAAGTTAAGAAATGGCAGCGTCATAAAAACAAGGATTTATCGTTTTATTGCTAAGCAGCCTACGCGCGTAGCTATCGACGTAGCGGTATTCGTAGCTCCCGCTACGTGCTACGCTGGCACATTGACGTCACGGATCGTGGTTTGGTTTCTTTCGCGAGGCTATTACGCAATATTGCTGCGTTCTATTGCCACTCAGCATCATTATCTCTGTTTATTGGCATCGAGATAATGTCGCTAGAGTTATATACACTCATAAACTGGTACTCATAAAATGGTATTTTAGAAATGTTTTGTATTTTTTTTTGTTATTATTATGGACACTTAAAATCACGACCTTTTATATTTTAATATTTTTTTTATTGAATTTCGCAATTTATTTTCGTCTCCTGTAAAAGTTAGTTTAAGTTGTTGGGTGGGTATTTGAAGGTAGGTAATGTTATTGTAGTGTAGGCTATGGCTTGCCGGCGAGGGCGGTGGTGGTGGCGGGCGCGGGTGGCGTGTGGGCGTGCTCGGAGGCGGTGGCGCGCGAGCACGTGTCGCGCGCTCACGTGGTGCGTCGTCGTGCCCGTCTTATGAATAATTGTGTACTATGTGAATGAATCGATGCGGCAGAGGCGCGCGGGCGACGTGCGGGGCGCTAGGGGACACGGGGGGGGCGGCGGGCCGCTGCGTGGAGGGGTGCGCCGCGCCGCGCCAGTCTCGTGCCGGTAGTCGGTAGTGCAGCCGAGCGACTCCGGGAGCCGTCCCCGCCGCGTCCTCGCGAGTACGTAGTCGTAGTGTGCGTCCGAAGCCCGGCTAGCCCAGCGCCGCCGGCGCCCGATCCCATGGAAACCCAAACTCAGGATGTCGCCAGGAGCGAGGCCGAGGCGTCCAACGACCCGGGGTACGTCCGTGGAAGCGAGAAGCCGGTCGCTCGGGAGCTCTTCCTTGTATGACACCTATGTTTATTGTTGCAGGAAGATGTTCGTCGGCGGACTCAGCTGGCAGACTAGTCCAGGTACGCTCCCCGGTCGTCGAGCGGTAGCTAGTGCCGCACGCGGAAGTGCATCGGCTTCGATGCGCCGCCGCTGCTTGCACGCACTCATAAAGCGCGGAAAACCGCCTCTTTTACCTTTTCATAGAAGCCGACAGACGTTTTCAGTGATCAACTTTCGATTCCGGAATGTAAACACCGGTAAAAGTTTGGTGATCAGCTGATTACTCAATATGCACGGAAGTCGTGGTTTTCTCTGTACAGCGAAGGTGTTTTCGACTGTTATCCTTTCGACATTTGTGCTAACAGCTTCCAGGCGTCGTAAAGGTGTGTAAAGCCCTATAATTCGGTTATATTTTTGAGATATATCGGAAGTCAGGTGTGCTTGGCGGCCATGCCAGTTGCGCGCGCAACCTCCGACTGCCTCCACCCTTGATTGTAGATGTGCAATATCGGTTCTTATTCTCTTTAGATTTTGGTTGTAAATCGTAATGGGTACTTATGCCGGCTTCTACCCCAAACAGTTATCACAACATAACCTCAATCGTAAGTAGGTAGAGCACGGCACCAACCGCCCCGCGGCGCGGCGCGACTTCCTCGTCCTTAGGCGGAGTTCAATGGCATAACATTGGCTAAAATCATAATGTACCTGTATCCGTATCTGTTGTATATTGTTTTTAATTTTCTTTTCAATACACAAACCCTTATAAAATTAATTGTTTTATTCCAAATCCTGTGGGTTGTTCTAATATCAATTCAATAATTAATATAATAATATTAATAAGACTCATGTTGAAGCTATGACAAATATTTTAACTGGAACAATAAAATGTTTAAATATTTGCGAAAACTGAAAAAAAATAAAGAAGAAAATAGTTTTCCATGCTTAATTACAGCATTGGTTGTTTAGTCACGTGGCATGTTTACGGGGAAGTCGTTCAGTTTTATTACGTACTTAACAAATGAATTGCGCCAGAGCACATCAGCGCGCAAAAGGTCCGGTGCGCGTGCGCAGATCTCCGTGGTATTGGGTCGAGCGCCCACACTGCACTTTGATCCTCTATATCTATGCCAACTTTGTTCTTCTTAGAAATATCTAGGCCGCTGCATCGGCAACTGACAATTACCTACCTACTTGAGATATCGGATCCATCGATTTCTCTAACCTATATCGGAGCGAGTCACGCCTGTCATGTCATCAGATCAACGGATCGTTTTTAGCAATTAAAAGTATATACGAAAATAAATAGGTTATATTCATGCCAAAATCACTATTAGGTACTTAGTGAGTAGATTTCTACTTACCTACCTACACTAACAAATTAATAATTAGCCTTCTTTAGATCTACATATCCTAATACATTTTTAAAATTCTGATTCATAATACTGAGGTTTAAAAGTAAATACAATGTAACAAAACAAAAAGTAGCCGATTCACTAAAAGTTGTATTCAAGTTTAAAATAACTATTCGCTATAGGAACATTTATTTGAAACTGTCAGGCATCGGGCATGCTTTGGTATCACGAGGTTTAAATCACGTGGAGTTCTAGATACTCCTGCCAATTTTGCTATAACATGCGTGTAATACCAGTTTCTTTTTCACGACCCGCGGTTCTGAAGCCAATTTCTAAAGTAAAAACGTCACTTCTGGTCAATGTCCTCTGTGAGTTGTTAACTTTGGACTGCGGTATTTACTCAAGATGTTTGCACCTTCTTGGAGCCAACAGATAAGATAACTTTTGAATTTTTTGTATCACTGTGCTACAGTTATCATTTAGGTATTATGATAGCGCCCGTACCTCTGCACCATAGTCTTGGAGCGTAAGTAGGTATTCTTACAATCTGATTCAATTGAGTATTTTTGGAAATATCAATCACAACTTAGATAAGAATGACAGATTGGTACCTACTTGCACAGCCCAATATCGTTGATACAGCGTCGATCAGATTTTGCCGTTTGCACTTTTGTTTTGAGATTTGAAAACGACCACAGAATTTCGAAGTAAGTAGGTAGGTATCTACTATGTTAAAAAAAAATGAAAATATTTTGGTCTCATTAAATTCTAATTACTTACCTACTTAATAAGCGATTCTTCAAAATCTGATCACAAAATACCCAAAGAAAATATTCACGGAGTGTATTTTCTGTCAGGCCCGCGATAATTTGGAAATAGGTACCTACAGCGATTTCGTCAATGATGACCTAGGTCAAAGTTATAATTATCGGAATCATTTATTTCATATTTAGGTGGAATGAACTGTTATCAAGGTACATTGTATTACGGTTCAATTTCAGGGGCGTAGTAATCAAATACTTTTCTTCATGTTTTACAGTATAATCTTCTATTTACAGCTTCATTACAATAATTTACATAATCAAGACTCAACCTGTCATCGTTACCGCCATAATGTAATCTATCTTTTCACAAACTCTCATAAATATGCATGACAGATTTGGCTACAGTGCTAAAGTGACATTCTACCAGCACATCCACAGACTAATCATAGTTTGGATCTGCACCAATTCTAACATTCGGCCATCTTATGTGTAGAACGAGCCTCTTCGTTCAGTCAACCTAGATTTAAGTCTGTGGACATGTTACATTTTCATTCACGCTTCACATAATGTCATTATTTTAATCAGTACATACCTATTTCTAAATAATAGCACAAAAATCAGAATTCATGTAACTTTGAGCATATTTTCTTTCTTAGGTTATTTTTACAAACCAATTTTACAACCAGTGGGTGCTAAATAATCTAATAATTGCCTATCAGGCAGAAGGCCAGTCATAACTTCACTATCACAATCAAATCAGTGGGCCTATCATCAGGTTTGGGCGGCAAAGTCACGCCAACTCATGCCCTCACTTACCTACCTAATCTAATTGGGCGGCAAAGTCATATGCCAAATCATGCCCTCACTTACCTACCTAAATCTAGTTGGGCGGCAAAGTCATATGCCAAATCATGCCCTCACCTACCTAATCTAATTGGGCGGCAAAGTCATATGCCAAATCATGCCCTCACCTACCTAATCTAATTGGGCGGCAAAGTCATATGCCAAATCATGCCCTCACTTACCTAATTTAATTGGGCGGCAAAGTCATATGCCAAATCATGCCCTCACTTACCTACCTAAATCTAGTTGGGCGGCAAAGTCATATGCCAAATCATGCCCTCACCTACCTAATCTAATTGGGCGGCAAAGTCATATGCCAAATCATGCCCTCACCTACCTAATCTAATTGGGCGGCAAAGTCATATGCCAAATCATGCCCTCACTTACCTAATCTAATTGGGCGGCAAAGTCATATGCCAAATCATGCCCTCACTTACCTACCTAAATCTAGTTGGGCGGCAAAGTCATATGCCAAATCATGCCCTCACCTACCTAAATCTAATTGGGCGGCAAAGTCATATGCCAAATCATGCCCTCACTAGGCCGCAGCAGGCGGTGTTCGCTAGGCCGCAGCAGGCGGCGCTCACTGGGGTGCACCAGGCGGCGCTCGCTAGGCCGCAGCAGGCGGCGCTCACTGGGGCGCACCAGGCGGCGCTCGCTAGGCCGCAGCAGGCGGCGCTCGCTAGGCCGCAGCAGGCGGCGCTCACTGGGGCGCACCAGGCGGCGCTCGCTAGGCCGCAGCAGGCGGCGCTCGCTAGGCCGCAGCAGGCGGCGCTCACTGGGGCGCGGCAGCCACTGCGGCTGAGGCGCTCGCTAGGCCGCGGCAGGCGGCGCTCGCTAGGCCGCGGCAGGCGGCGCTCGCTAGGCCGCAGCAGGCGGCGCTCACTGGGGCGCACCAGGCGGCGCTCGCTAGGCCGCAGCAGGCGGCGCTCGCTAGGCCGCAGCAGGCGGCGCTCACTGGGGCGCGGCAGCCACTGCGGCTGAGGCGCTCGCTAGGCCGCGGCAGGCGGCGCTCGCTAGGCCGCGGCAGGCGGCGCTCGCTAGGCCGCAGCAGGCGGCGCTCACTGGGGCGCACCAGGCGGCGCTCGCTAGGCCGCAGCAGGCGGCGCTCACTGGGGCGCACCAGGCGGCGCTCGCTAGGCCGCAGCAGGCGGCACTCGCTAGGCCGCGGCAGGCGGCGCTCGCTAGGCCGCAGCAGGCGGCGCTCACTGGGGCGCACCAGGCGGCGCTCGCTAGGCCGCAGCAGGCGGCGCTCGCTAGGCCGCAGCAGGCGGCGCTCACTGGGGCGCGGCAGCCACTGCGGCTGAGGCGCTCGCTAGGCCGCGGCAGGCGGCGCTCGCTAGGCCGCGGCAGGCGGCGCTCGCTAGGCCGCAGCAGGCGGCGCTCACTGGGGCGCACCAGGCGGCGCTCGCTAGGCCGCAGCAGGCGGCGCTCACTGGGGCGCACCAGGCGGCGCTCGCTAGGCCGCAGCAGGCGGCACTCGCTAGGCCGCAGCAGGCGGCGCTCGCTAGGCCGCAGCAGGCGGCGCTCACTGGGGCGCACCTGGCGGCGCTCGCTAGGCCGCAGCAGGCGGCGCTCGCTAGGCCGCAGCAGGCGGCGCTCGCTAGGCCGCAGCAGGCGGCGCTCGCTAGGCCACAGCAGGCGGCGCTCGCTAGGCCGCAGCAGGCGGCGCTCACTGGGGCGCACCAGGCGGCGCTCGCTAGGCCGCAGCAGGCGGCGCTCGCTAGGCCGCAGCAGGCGGCGCTCGCTAGGCCGCAGCAGGCGGCGCTCACTCGGGCGCGGCAGCCACTGCGGCTGTGGCGCCCGCTAGGCTGCGCCGATCCCCTTCAACGCATTCACTGTCACTCATGTTCTGAAACTCAAATTTTCTCTGCTATAATTTTATTTCAAAACAACTCACAATGTCACATCAACTAAGTCAAGAAAGCAGTAGGCAGTTTACTTTTTTTTTAAGAACTTTAGATTTGTCCATAAAAACAATTTGATTATGGGGATATCAGGTAGTAACTGTACCATCTATACTTATTTATGTACATGTAGATCCGTCACAAAATCAAAGGAGTATCTAGTTTTCAATCTTACAAGCTCAAAATATTTTTTCTCAACCCGTCTAGCCAACCTTAAAATCATTCTACATTCAAACAAAAATCATGTGGTCATCGAAAAACTTTTCTTGTTAATATCCTTACAGTGGCACACAGGATCACTATTACTTAGTTTTCTTCCTTTTACTCACTAAAATATAACAAAGATATCACTTTACCTGGATTGTAAACCAACAAACCATCAGCCAAGCGTCCGGCGTCACGTAGATCCAACCAAATTATTATCTCTTTGCGTAGATCCCCACTTCTGAACTATTACGGTTCAATTTCAGGGGCGTAGTAATCAAATACTTTTCTTCATGTTTTACAGTATAATCTTCTATTTACAGCTTCATTACAATAATTTACATAATCAAGACTCAACCTGTCATCGTTACCGCCATAATGTAATCTATCTTTTCACAAACTCTCATAAATATGCATGACAGATTTGGCTACAGTGCTAAAGTGACATTCTACCAGCACATCCACAGACTAATCATAGTTTGGATCTGCACCAATTCTAACAATTGGTATAATTAATAAGTATGTAAGAAGGTAACTAACGATTTATATAGGTATCTACTTTAGGATGAAATTATATAATTCTCATTATCCAATATCTAACAGAATCAATACTCAGCGTATCATAAAATCGCGATATTGATAAAAAAGGTATCTGAGTAGTAGTACTACCTAGTTTACAATAGAGTAATTTTTTATCTATAATCTGATGACAAATCACTGATATTAATGTTTTGTAATGTAACACATGTTTGTCGTCACCTCTACGCACTATTATGTTCAGCAATAAATAGGTAGGTATAGATAATTATAATACCTACACATTTCTTCAACAAGAGTTTCTAAGTAACTAATGTCTTTTTATATAATATGTCCACACTTTCTTGATGGATCATCTGACTGAATAATTATACCCATAGAATGTTCAACCATGCATTGAAATACAAAACTTTGAACTGTCTACAGAATGCCAGCTCTGGTTACGTGAGGTCATCCTGCTTTGCCCCACACAATACAGTTCGTCGCTGAACTCGCTACGGTTATTATCAGCGTGTCGAGACTATTGTTTGCATCAATCGTGCTCGTGCGCACAACGCCTTTACTCCAAGACAGTTAAATGCCGTCTTGTTGCTCAACTTCCTTTGACTGTTCTGTACAATCGTTTTCTTACTAGAATAAGCTGAAGGAAAACTGATTTTGTTAGTATATCGTCGCAAATGTTCGATCAGTATCCGCTTCAGACTATTTCAGTGCCCATGTACCTAAAATGTAATAAATGGGATCGATATCTTCGTCTCGTCTCACCCGAATGATTTCTTCCATCTCAAGTGCGTTCGTTTTTATTTATGTCTCTAGCTACATTCTATTTCAGTGAATATTTAAGTTCCCAGGAGCTCTCATGAAGATTCTCCGTTTAATAGTTTTTATGGAGTTTTAAATTTACTGCCAACAAGCTGTACAAAATGTTTTGCCGTATTAGCATAGCCATTTTTGATCTTAGAACTCTAGCTGGAAAGTTATGTTATCTATGCGGATTTTGTGACTGCAACATGATGCCACGGGTCATTTAGGTGCTTGATTTTACGTCTAGCTAATTATTATCTGTTGTTTTCTCTCATTTGTGACCCGGAAGTCAGGATCATACGAAAATGTCATAGTTCAGGTTCAATTAAATGCAGGGATTTTAGTATTTCTGTTATAAAACAGAAATACTAAAATCCCTGCCTAAGATTTGCAACAGTAAATTATTTTGTATAGATATATTTTTAGTAGACAAAGAACTTCTATCTGTAATTGTAGACGGTCTAATAGTTATTCATGATACCAAATTATTATTCAAGAGCAAAGAGATAGAAGCACTTTTGAAACTGAAAGGTTTTCAATTCGTCATTCATTGTGAGCGCTTCACCTTCATCAATTATTAATTCTGAAATTTTGCATAGGTACCTATTAACTATGAATAATGCATCAGTCATCAGCATGCAGAATGATTGTCTTTTATTTAGTGCTCCCACACAAATCCGCGATGCGACGCGATGCGAGCTCGCATCGCAGAAATTCGCATCGCAAGTTTCTGCGATGCGACGCGATGCGACGTCGCGCGAATTTGTGCGACAAGCCGTTTAGTAGGGCGATGTAGGAATGTGCGATGCGAAGCAGATCGCAAATTCTTGCGATGCCATCGTGCGAATTCGCGCGATATCGCAGATTTTGACAATGCGACGCGACGTCGCGGTTTTGTGTGGGAGCCCTTAATTTGAACTCAGGGTATTCGTCCCTTCCTACTATAAACAATTTACCAAAGAGAATAAAATCACTACGTTAGACAATTTACTTAGAAAGCCGGCTACCGTCTCCGGCTATGTTCTAAACTGTCTTCCGCGTTGACAACATGTCAAGAGTTCGACTAAACAATTTTGTTTTGATGACTAGGGACCTACTCAAAAGTCATTTTCATCGTGGCGTAGTACTGATTTACACTCACTTGGATGCCAGCGTCTGTAAAGGCTACATATCTAAACTAAACTGGCCGATTGCATCAGAACTACTAGTAGGAGGTACCTACTGGATCTATTAAAGGATTGATACGACCGCTGGTTGTAAACAATAGTTTAGACTAAAAGCCGGTATTAAAATATAAACAATAGTTTTTTATTAGTATTTTGTACATACCTAATACTTATTTAAAAAATCAGCATTGTCTGAAAAGCAGCTTGTTTAGCAAACTTTAAATTAGTAGTCATATTCTGGATATTGACGTAGGTTTGATTAAAATCTAAACTACCTACCTAACCCATGCGCCGAAAATAAGTATTCAACATCAAATTCACCCTAAACAGTTCCGAAATGACGTACTTGCTTCGCAAAGTTCCCAGCATTCAGGTGGAAACTTTCTGTTGCTAGCAAACGTTGTTTCGCCCCGAATCCGCACTAATAACTGCTGATTACTGTAGTGCCCTGTGGTTATCGGGAGACATTTCAATACAGCTTGATGCAAATGAAGATTTAGGATTTGCATTACTTATTTAGCATATTCGGTACTTACTTACATTGTTGAAATCTAGCTAAACAAACACTGGAGACATTTGAGATTTAACCATGTTAAAAGTTTCAAGTATTATAAAAAATACATGTGTAAAAAATACATTCTATTTGTTTTATCCGTTTCGGCTGTTTATGACCACAAATTAAAATGTCCACTTATAATTATGTCCTACTACTTACATTGTCCCGTTCTAAACATAAGTTTTATCTTTACCTACATTTTTAGCAAGACCTCGTTACAGCTCCTTGAAAAAGTAAGAAGTTTCAATTTATCTGCAGAATAAATGATAGAAAAAGATAGCTTCATTAAAAACTAGAGAACACTTCGAGAAACACTTCGCTAAGTAGATACCTACCTATCCGAAGAAAATGATGTCGCAGTAAAAACTTTATTTTTCGTTTTTCAAGCGCCTATTATTAGTTATCTTGACGTGACGGTAGTAGATCATTATCGCTCTTTTGAGCGGATGTCATTTCCGAAGCGTTGTTATAAGAGCGGTTTATTTTTAAAAGTTGAACGAGTAAAATCTTTGCGGCCTATTTATTTTAAAGCTTGATTTTACTGGCCTTTATATTTGACGAATATGAGCTTATAGTTGAAATGCTATAACAATTTAATGTCTAAATGATAGTGACGACGATTTCATTCGAAATATATTGGTGCTCATAAAATTACTATATTATTAGCACGGTAACCAAAGTGTTAGGAAATTAAACAGTGTAGGAGTTAGGACCTAAATAGAACTTGATTAAAACAAGCAAACAACGAATTACAAAATGACCAGCAACGATACAATGACGGATCCTGCGGATGGATCTATCGGATCGCGAACATAAAATAAAACCACTGTTTAGTTTCTAAATCAAAGGGTTATTGAAAGCCGCAGCTGCCCAACCCGGCTTCAAAGCGAATTCGGGCCGCATTAGCAAGAGAATCAGGCTATCCGGCATCGGCCACCGACTGATCTGACAGGGAAAAGATTTAGCAACTGGTCAAAGAGGAAAGAGTGCAGAGTAAACCGCATTACCGCAAATCGTGGTATAATCTCTCTAAGCCCTCATCGTACCCAGCAAACACCACTGCGTATTCTAGGGACCGGATACATGTTTCGTTTTGCTAGTTATTTCGGCCTGGCCGCAAATAGACATGGGAGTGCGCGTGCGAACACTTCTTTAACTCACATAAATCAGGACAAAAAATAATAAACCAATATGGATCTACCAGTTTTTATCGTTCAATAAACGACAGGATTGAGGTTTACTTTGTTTGTGTTGCAAAGAATCTACCTCATCTCTAATTTTGAATTATTTAACCCTTGGGAGAAAATTATCTAACTGCCTATATTTATAATGGCGGTTCGTTAAAAACATGTTGATGATAAATAAATCCTACTGCGTGAGCGCAGCTCAACGAAAGTTCTCGTGTGGCCCTAGCATGACGTGAGCGTGACATTTTTAATTTCAATTCGGTGTCGTTGTACGATAAAGCACAGTAGAATGAAGTTAAAGTCGAGACTATAATGTGTTTAGATGAGTTTGGTGGTAGAATACTATTTTTATTGTAAATAATCCCGTGATTTAGAAGCTTTTTATATCTCCAGAGTTTTTTGAGAAAATATTACGGTGGATGGTCGTGTTACATGCACTTGTGTGCGTTGCGTTTATTTCTTTACAAACTTCTTAAATTGAGATATACCTTTTAGTATTTCAGTGAAACGAGTCACAATGATCACATAGACTATTGGTTTTTAAAATAAAAGCTCTTTTAGTCTTATAAGTCAATTTAAACACTGCCTTGGCATACGCTGTTATGGTGTTAAAATTGCTTTTAATAAATAAATAAATAAATAAAGTTTGAATACCCTCTATATGCGGGTCTCTGAACTTAGGTACCTACTAATAAGACCTTTTCAAACAGTTGAGGGCCGCTTGAGCAGAAGTCTGGGAACCTATGACAGCCTCAGAAACCAACATTTGCACAGAATCAACATCAATTTCTTTTCTTTGTTATCGGCACCTAAAATTATGTCTTAGAACAACCTCAACTAATTTATCTTTGAAAACTAGACTGGACGGATTTTATCGAGTTTACTCGTTTTAATTGTTTTAGTCGTGGTTTCTCTGGTTTTGGTAAAATTGATTTCAGTATTTAGTTATTCTTAATTCAATTAAATAGAATATAAATAGACTTGAAAGTTTAAAACGATACGATGAAATAAACTATTTAATAGAATTCCTTGTCTATTTATATCTTAGTAGGACTAAACTGAAGCTATCTAATTGGTTTATAAAAGTTTTAACTGTATTATGTAGATACTTATCATAATATCTACAAATGTGGGTAGATACCTACTTTTGCGAAATGCATAAGGGTAGTGTAGTTTTAGATTAGTTACCTATATGATAATGTCATTTTATATTTTTGCGACTTAGGTATAAATGCGTTTTATAACATTTTTTTTCTGGCACTTAAATTACCTACTTTCACAAGAAAGAAGTCTCACAGTGACAATAATTTAAAAAGTAGTCCTATCTAGCTAAAGTCTGCTTCACGCTCCCGTCAATTAGCATGTCGTTTGAAGATGCGTTGCTTTGTCACCTCCGGTTCACAGAGGCCTAACAGACAAAACAGTGGTCTCAAATAACACGTACTTCCCCGAATTTAGAGTTCGTTATCGCAAGTCGAATTGTGAAATGCGCGACATTACGTTGCACAGTAGGTACGGTAGTATAAAGTCGTGTGCGAGACAGATGAGTAATGACAACAACGCAACGGCGGCGTGTGTCGGTACGAACGTTACCAGATGTACGTCTGAATGCATGGATTGCAAGTTATGCAAGCCACAGCTAAATATTATACGAACCCTCTGTTGAGCACGAATGTATTGTAAGCCTACTCACCTAAGTTATTTCATAATTAGAAATCTCTAACGGCGTTGCTGTAGCTACAGAACAAAATAAAAAGTTGAACAAATTTTATTTTTTCCTGATTGTCTAATAATTGTAGGCACTTAGGTACCTATGTTAAAATTAAACAAAACACATGAAAAACAAAGTCAGACAATCAATACATTTATTATTCTAGAAAGGATGTCCACTCCCAACTATCGTTAAAAAATATAGCTTTATGACAGTTAAATAGATAAATTGAACTTAAACTAGAACATTCTGACATAAGGAACTCCAAAGTTCTTCATTGATAATAAATTATCATCATTATTGTTTTTCAATATTTGTTTCCAAAAGAAACTCAGATCTTTTGAAACTGACTTCACTGTGTACACAGGTATGTTTTTGCATAGAGAACGACAATTAGCACTTCTATTCACGACTTTGTTGATAACTTAGTAATCACGAACTTGTAATTGCTAAACTTGTTCCTTTTACTCGAGTGTCTTAATAGTGGTTGTTTTAAACTACGCTTTAAATAATCGCTTGTAAGTTTATTTGATAATTTACGATTTAACTTGACTCTAAAGTTTTTTCTAAAGTTATTTAAGTAATTGTTTTTGGAGGAAGAGTTGTGATTTTAAAATCCTTAGAATTGACGACGGTATGAACTTAATTCTGGGTAAGTTTCAAATGACAAAGCTTTTTAAATGTAGTTAGGTAGGTAAACAACCAGATTAGAGAAGGTTCCGTTTTTTTAACATAAAAACAAAATAAATAATTATCTATACCTACCTAGGTATAGATAAAATTATTTATTTTATTTTTATTTCAAAGTCCTTCTAGATACTAGAGGTAGTCACATGAATGAAACTTTGTTAAACACAAAACCTTGTATAGATGAACACCTACATATTTAATTACCAATGCATAAAATGATGACCTACAATCTTACAAAATAGATAATTCTTCCAATGATGTCTCGTAGCCATTCATTATTGAACACTTAGAAATACCTAACATGATATTGATAGATGAATAGTTCAAATAGATTAATGAGAGAATATCACAAATTAGTGCAAAGTTCGTGCTACTACTGTGCGATAACGTGGGCGATACGTAAATAACAAATTCTAAACATACCTAGAGCATTAGATTGCCTTGACGAATAATTAATGTTTAGTGTAGAGCAATAGATTTGATATTTTCTAAAATTATAACTCGAAATGTAGGTTTTTAGACAGGTCTAGATTAGACTATAGGCAAGTTACATTATCCATTACCTACCTACCGTAACATTCATAATTTACTGTTATTATTGAAGTGATTCATATGCATAGAGTTCTTACCTATCTAGCCATCGCATAAGACACGATCTTAGGCAAGCTGCTTGAGCATGGACTCTGGATATGAGTTGCAGTGTAATAATATGATTGATGATAATTATGATTATTCTCATAGGTATATAATGTAGGATGTAGGTAGGTATATAAGGTATTAATAGGCAAGAAGACAAGACAAGCATTAAATTAGAGCATTTAACACAATTAGAAACGGTAAACAAAGAGTTATAATCCAGTTAAAAGTGCTTAGCGAGCAAAGACCCCGTGTTAATAACTGAATCATAGAGTCATTTATAGGTAATCTCAAATATGAACTCAGTACCTACCTACCTACTAGGATCGGTTCACATCGGTCACTTTACTGAAAAGAACAAATAATACTCTCAACAAAATTCTTACAAACTCGCAGTATTTGTAAGAATTTTCAGTAACCAAAATGTTTTCAAGTCGGTGGCAAATAGCAGACGTGTTCACGAATGCATTGCCGCTTTCATGAGGCGCTCGGATTTTGAGATCGGCAAACACGTGGTTTGATGCTTCGTTGTGCTTGTTAGTAGCGGATCATAATAATTTATATGTATTAGGGGAGTAAAATGTTGTTTCAGGTTTATTGTCGACTTTTAATGAAGTAAATAATAGTTTGGATTTAGTGACAGACATTTCTTTAGACTACTATTTGTATTAGAATTCTTTATCTTGGAAAGTTGATAAACATTTAGCCGGAACAAAGTAGGTTCCTCACTATTGGCGTGTTCATTCGTAAGATTTTTTTATTTTTAATCATGCTTAACGCTCTACTTCAAATAAATCTGAACCAACAAAAAACTACTTCAGAATGTTGTCCTACTTCAAATTACACTATTTGCCAAACATCTAAAACTGTCTACAAAATAAATAAGAATTTGTTTCAAACTGCTCCACCTAGGTATTCCCAACTTTACCTACCCACAAATTCAGTGTACACCGTGGTAGATACATAGCTGCGTATATCTGCAGCTAAACCGTATTATCATTCCGAGACAGAAACATGGGAATTCATGTTACACAATACACGTCATGTCTCGCTTTATTTAGTCGTAGTTTTGTGAGCACAACGCAGAGTATTATTAACTTCTCAACAAATAAAGATTCAGATTATGTTTTGGCGTAGAGACCACTTCACAATCTCTTTTAGTGGCGTAGTAAAACTAGAAATATAGTGCGGAACGCACTCATCGAGCGGTTTATTACAGATTATTACATTCTGTCATATTATGCTTATGGATCTGAATACTAACAAGCTTACTTTGTACATGGGTTCTTTCCCTGAAGATCGCGAATCTATTTTTTGGCATATTCTTTCAGTCTTAATATAAGATTTCATTCATTTTCCGTAACATACTCAATAGGTAGATTAAAATATTCCCACATAATTGAATGTGATCAGTTATTAACGTGTCGGATGTCATGCGATATTTAATTAATCGTATATTGAGCTCAGTGCGGGAGCGTAATTACTTTGGTAATGAAGTGATTAAATACATTTTTTGCCTGATTTATATTATATTCCTTTAAATCTCATTGAAGATCCAGAGGAGGCACCAGATATATTTTCATCAAAATGTTAGAAATTATGAGTAAATATCTATTGAGTAGGTGCTACCACCTACATTTTTAAAGCGTAACATCAGTTACTTGCGCTATCGATACAGGTAGAACGGATTTGTCACTTCGCCTCGAAGTGGGCAGTTGCCACAATTAATGGCAGCTTCAGACTTCGAGAGTGTTTAATGGATGTCTACCAGACGCTTCCCTCTCGTTCCTTCGATCTTTTTTCTCGTTTTAGCAAACTTCGAGACAAGCAATACTAAGTTTAAAGCTGACCATAAAAACTTACTCTTATCCGATGACAAACGACTTGTACGGTTCCGTCCGACTATATGTTTGCCCACACTCATTCTTCAGCATTGAGCTCATGCTTATGACAATAGTTAGTATTCTTTGCTTAGTGAATTTTGTATGATCTTGTCAAATAAAATACAAAATTAATAGCATAATTCTAAATGCTTTTAGCGTTTATAATTCTGAAACCCATTTGCTATTTAACGTAATGTTTTACAATATTAGGTACTAATTAAATATTGCTGATTAAATTATTAACGCATCATGATTTTAAATTAGATTTTCAACTATTATGTGTAGGTAACTATGATTTGGTTTCTGATAATTACAATTTAATTTTTGAAATATCTATATTCCTGGTATATAAATGGTAATACCAGGAATATACCATTTCAATTCACAAGATGTTGTATTTCATCATTGCATAATAGATTTGATTCTGCTTCAAACAGCCGAGCCATAAGTTCTAGCTATCTCTTAGCGCATTCATGAAATAAAACAAAACCTACATGCCTTCGCATGTCACCACTACTTCTTTTTGTCTTAGTAACATCGCGCAAAGAGCACTGCACTCGGTAAACAAAAATACACACTCTACGGTATCTATTTATACAAACATTCGTAACCAGATAGTAATGTTTGATTATGAAAAATTGCAAGCAACGTTTTCGTGCAATTGTACCGTGATTTCGGGAGAAAGTGTTGGAGCACCGCCAACCCCGCCCGGTGTCGCGATAAGCTTGAAATGCATTGAACTAAACAAGTTCACTCTACTATGGGTTTGCACGGACTTCATTTATGTAAAAGTCAATGTTTGAAAGAGCTCTGAAGGAAGACATCGTGAGGAAATCATGATCGCTTTGTGATAGCAGCAATGGACTTTCAACATGTCACGTATGGACAGGTAGCTTCTGCGAACCGTGAGAATTACAAATAGACGGAGAATGGTGGGACTCCGCCAAAGATCGGGATGGTTGGAAAAGTTTGGGGGAGACCTTTGCCCAGCAGTGGGACGAAACTGGTTAAAAAAAAAATCAAAGATTTAAAACTGTGTCTACCGTACAAAAGCGCGAAAAGCCTCAATTAAGTGATAGCTTTTGGCTCGACCGATTTTTATGTCAGTTTTTGGGTCCATTGTATTAGAAAATTTTCTGTTGGAAAAGTTTTTTTTGGTTTTCGTGACAGAACAACGTATGCTTCCGATTCCGCTAGTTACACTCACTCACCTTTCATGTTCCGATCAAAGAATCTGATTCAGGACGACTTGATCAAACGCTTTAAATGTTAGTACTGTAGAGTCGACGTTGATAAGATTCATAGTAGAGGCGATGCATTTGTCGTGATTTAACGTAGACCTCGTCAAACTATGCCATGCGATTCGCTTCTTAGGTATTTAACGTTTCGTTTGTTTGCCTCCTTCAAATAGACCGTAGAAATTGTGTATTGCAGTTAAGTACTCAACTGCTGGTAGTCTGACGCATGATGAAGATAGCTTACAGTATGCGTGAGCTTTTGCAAACATGTGATTTTATAATTTGCTAGTGCCAGATCACACCCGTGAAGTGTAAGAAACGGTAGGTACGTAATAAATCTTTCAATAAACGCCGCGTTGGAATTCTTCTTCGTATTGGTTCTATTGTGGTTTGCTCTCAGTTTAGATGCAGTCTTGTTTACTTATTCTAATTGAAATGGGATTATAATCATTTGGTTCGACACTAGGCGTTACTTTGTAACAGCGGAACTGTCATTCATTGTTCATAGCCAAACTTCAATGAAGTTCCCGGAAGCCTATCTTATACCAAAATAACATACCAAATTAATGGTACATTATAAAAACACAGCAAAAAATATATGTTGCCCACGAGCCTGCGGCCATACCTGACGATGGAGTTAGCTACCTGAAGGCCTGCATCATGACTAAGCCATATATAATTGATATACAAGACCAATAAACACACGTGCTTGAAGACAAAAAGCGGCTGCTTTAAATATTGCTGTACGTAACACATTTAATGACCACGTTTATGTTTCGACGCTTAGCTCTAACGATCTATCGCAAAGGACATAGCAAGCTTCGTCATGAGATAATAAATAAGGCCGGAAACCTGACCTTAGGTCTATTACAGATTACCTAACAACCTCAATGAGTAGTTTGCTTAAACATTCTTGTTAGATCTTTGAAGCTAAGCGACGTTCTGAACATGACGCAATTTAAATGTATGCAAGAGGCAACAACTTGTTCCGTGATTCGAAGTGCGTGTAAAATTATCGACCCGACTTATCAGTCGTTAAAAAAAGACGGAGGCTTTCAGATCGCCAAAAAGTCCGTCACTGGAAGTAGCCGCGAATAAATGAATTTAAAATCATTAGACTCATCAAAATGGGATAGGTATTATAACAATTGAATGTAATGATAAAACGAGCAAGCCATGTCTTCTGCGTAATTAAGTCACGCGAAAGCTGGTTAAACTAGAATATAGCAAGCTAAAACCTACCTCCCTACATTGTTAAACCTATATCCATGTTGACTTCTGATTATGGCTTCTTGCGACCTTAAGACGCTCTGTACTGGCATAAAGCTGCATCCACATCTGCCATAAACAGACTTATACTGCATTTTGTTTTACTGATATCTATTTCACTTTAATCTTAAATAGATTCTCTAGAGATTACGATGAAGATCAATAAAAATGGCTGGACTTTAGACTTGATTTTAATAAAGTATTGAAGAGCAACATACCTACTCTCAACAGTATACTTAAATACCTGAAACACAGAAATCAACTGGTGCTTTTAGCGAACTCTGAATTTCTGAGTTATCTTTTTGAAATGGTTAATTTGGTAGGCGGTTTACATTGAAGAGTCACAGTTCCTTTGAGATTCAATTTAAGATAGATATATCGTACAACCTAGAATGTATTATAGACTACGAGTATAAAGGGTAGTGGTCTATAAGAGTCTTGGAGAGATTATTTTTATTCGTTACTTCGTTCAATGTCTAGTCTCAAAGTTAACGATTGAAGACTCAGATGCAATGTGCATACAGCTTTATGTACCGTACGTACGCGCTAAAGCGTTAGTGTTCGCTATTTACACGGAAATGCAAATATTAGTTTAGGCAAGGGTTGTTCTGCACTTGAGTGGGTTTACACTAAGTGCGGGATTAAATAACGCCTCAAGAAAACGTGTTTTTATTTGATGTTGTTTTATTTCGAGCATCGCTTTTGCTGCTATTTTAACACAGTTTGAAACGAATCGTAATTTAAAAAAAGTTATGTAAACTATTGGGATTACGATTGGTGCTTGTAAATAATTGTATTCGATTCTTGCTTTAAAATAATTAGTTTATGAAGATAGACTTAATTATTTTAAAGCAATTCGTCTTCGTCATACAATCATCATTTTAGTTTTAATTATTGAAGGCAACTTTTGGATGAAAAGGAATCGTATATAATGAAAGATTAGTCAGGTTGGTTACATAAAGGAACATTATGAGATAACAAAAAAACAAAATACAATAACAATGTTAAATTAAAGTAGTAAAAGAGGAATAAATATAATAATTGAAATTCAATCAATCAAATTACTTAATTGAATTCCATTATATTTGGACCCACACTGTAATAAAGGCATCAAGTTCGTTAAATAAATAAAATTAAAGTCAGTGATGAGTATAGCAATAACTTAAGTCACCTTTACTTTCAAAAATATATTTCAAATTTATAAAAAACCCTCACACGAATTTTACTAAGATTACGATCATTTTGCTAATATTATGTAAGTTCACACAGTAAATTACTAATGCACATTGTGATGGAACTTTCCCATACGTTCACTTTTGCATATGTCATGTCAATGTGACATGTGTATTTGACTTATTAGCCGGAAAGTAGTAGTACATTAATTACAGCACCAGACAGGAACTTTTGTAACTTATCTTAATTATAGAGCTTTGTCCATAGAATGCGTTAGACTATACTCGTAGTTTAGTATATGTATCGAAACTCGTAGTTTTAACCGAAATGACATTTATCAACTATGTTTACCTTCCCGATGTTCATCCTCTGGAATGAAAAAGTTTTCACACCTTATGGTCAGATTTTAAAGGTATCATATTGAGAGAAAGCGAAGAATAAAAAAAATAAAAAATTTATAGCCGATAATAATAGGTACTCTAGTTTGTCTAACGATTTACCGATAATGTTCTTGTTTGATCGCTCAACCGGTATAACCTTACCCAAGTCTCGAAGTTTCGAACAGATAACGTTGACGTACAAACAGATCTCTATAATCTTAGATTTTATATGTCACACACTCTAACGGTGGCTTGGGCTTGCATATGCGCAAGATTGCAGCGACCTCTGCGCACGCATCGGTGCCCTGCGACTGGCTGCGATAGCCTGCACTAATCCACTTAGGAACAGACTGATGTCACGTCATTGAACCTAGTGCATCTATGAGATCTATATTAAACTTATCTATGAAATTAATACCCGAATACTGATAACATGACATTATTTGACGTCTGTCTATTCAAATCTGACAAAATAAAAACTTCTCGAATGTTTAATACGCCCGCAAATATTTTAATGTTTGAGAGTAAGAGTAGGTACAAATTAAGTCTTGTATACTTACCTACTTTTGTCTACAACATGTAATAAGAAAGCGTTAGGTATGCTATGCAAAGGTTGTCTGACACTGTTTAATCATAGAGCAGTTCCCATTTCGTACTCATTAAACTGGTACCAGGTGGTTCGAGTCATCTAGTGCAAATGTAGATTGCTCTTTTTACACACTGCTCGAAAATGAAATGTTTACTTATACTTTGATAGTTTTAATGGTACCCAGAAGTTAATGTAATATTTAGTTTCTAGTTCCTGAATACCTTTTTTTTTTTTTTTTTTTTTTTTTTTTAACGTCGAGAAATGCCCGCGCATACCCTTCCGCCGCGGGGGCAGCGAGAAGGGTTATGTGGGACTCGAACCCACTAAAACTCGACGGGATTTCATCTTGGCGCCTACTTGCCGGGGCTATGGGCACGCGTGAGCATTCTTCCACGGCCCCGACGGCGCTGGCTCGTTGGAGCCCCCTCTCCAGAGTGGCGCGCGGAAACACCCGCGCGCGCGCCACCTCTAGGCCTCTTCCGCGACAGAAGCACCCCCCGGTGCTTCCGTCAAGGCCTGTCTTATGGGGGTCGGTCCCAACATCCACGGTCCCATACCCGGGGAAGCCGAGACTGGCACAGTTCCTGAATACCTAGTTCAGCTTTATCCCGCGGAAATGCCAACGTGTTCCGCCTGCTCATCAAAACCCCAACTTCATCGACAAAAATACATTTAACTACTCGGTAAAGCGAACGTAGTTTAGATTCAAAATGAATATTGATTGATTGCATTTCAATTTTGAAAGTTGAATGAACTATCGAAATGATTTTTCCTGGCGCTTCATAAAAACGTCAGTCGTCAACTTTGATTTTTATCGGTAGCATTCAATTGTTAGTTTTAATAAATTGTAAATGGATTCCACAGTTATGAGCAACTGAGTAAAAGGGTTGAGCATTGTGTATATTTGAAGCGGATACTATCGAAGGCACTTCAATAAATACCTAAATCATAAAAAATATTATACCAATAATTTGCTAGAAATAGCAAAGACTAATGACTTCATTGTTTTAAGCTTTTTCTAGCCTCTTTGCTTTGTTGGCACATGCATGCGGACGTATATAGGTACAAACAAATAAACAAAAACTTGAGTCCATTCACTCTGCGCTGACATTTCTAACTTCAGAGTTTCGTGCCAATCTGACTATTCTATGATTCAAAACGTATTTTATTGCGCTGATTTGATGGACGTTTCCTTAAACAAAAGTATATTGACTTTTTCTGAAAATCACGTGAGCTTATTAACTTCTTATTTCTATCTTCCTTCACCTAATGACTATTTGGCTGGAGTTTGCTTTTAAAATAAATCAGGATACGAAAAAAAAAACCAAATATACTTTGGCCAACAACATGAAACAAAAATATTGCAGATTTTGACCTTTTTGATATCACCTGTTGATTTTGAAACTACAAATGAAACTCTTGTATATACATACCTACTCGTAGTAGGTAAATAGTTTTTTAAAATAATTTCTTATTTGCAGCAAGTATATTTTAGTCTCATTTAAGTATATTTTGAGTTTAAATTAATAAATAAATTCTTTTGATATTTTAATGAGAATTTCAAATAAATTCTTTAAATATTTTAAAGGAATTTCCACGTTAACGCGCTTAGTTTGTGACATATTTATTAACGTCCGATATTTAACGTCCAGACGCAACTAGAACAATATATTTTCAAGGCAGGCGCAGTACTGAAATATTATTTTCTCATAATGTCCGATCTATAATTAAAGTGCCAAGAATCGTGCCTACTGTTCGAAAATAACTGTAGGTACTGTGACATCGTAAATCTTTGACGAAACTTACTGTTTAAATCATCGGGGCGCATAATGGTGTATGGCCATAGCATTACAATTATCAAGCGTGATTAACAATGAAAACAATTAAAAACACGACCGCTACGGCCAATTTCCCTTACAGAACTTTGCGGCAGTATAGACTGTTTATTTTTGTACTTACGCGCCTATAACAAATCTCAGTATGTTGACAGTAAGCTGCAATACAATTCAAATAACAATACTCGATTCGTTATGAAGCGATGGTAAACCGCGAGTCTGCAAATTCATCGTGGCGTGCAAAATCATTACTTTGAAATGTTCCACAATATCCCATTTCTATTTCCGTTCCTCTAAAATATCGCAGCGTAAAATTAATAGTTGAATCACGAACTAAATTATAGTTATGCTGATATTTGAAGTGCATTCGTAGGATTTTAAGTAAACAATGTCGTTATGCGTGGTTTGCGTTAACTTACAATTAGTTCTCTCACATGTTTCCGTGATGTATCAAGGACGTAGACATTTCAAAGATATACTCTATTAATAACAAAACAAATAAATAAAAATAAGAAGTTTTGTTGTAAAAACGGCAAGTGATTAACAAGAGCTAGGTATTTTTCGATTTTTATTTAATCTATTTATGTACCTATTTATTTTCATGGTAAATATTTATGATACATCATAAAACACGAATTAAACTTAAATATTCCTCAAAACAGGTCTCAAACTATCAGTCTTTTTAGTCAAATTTTTATTGTTACTAGTTTACGTCTAATGGAAATCATATTATTTAATGATATAAATCGCGTATTTGCTGGTTTCCAATGAATGGCTCAGTAATCATCTGCATTTGAGGCCATTATCTCAATTGGCGAGCGCAATGGGCCGACCTCCGGACACCGCACCCGACTTCACAATACTTGTTGTTAGCTTTACAATACACTTTTCTGTATCCTTACATGGTTTGAACACGAACCTGGCTGTAATTTTCAATATTCATTACACTTACATCGGGATATACACCATGATTCGTAGATTTATGATTGTCTATTGACCGTGATTAAGGCGTATGCAACTGTGCTAAAATATCGGTTAAAATCAATAATCTACTAGTCATTCTAGTTATCAAATTATTCCAAAAAATGTTTTTGAAACTGTTTTCTTCTAAACATGTTTAGCATCAAGGTTAATAAACAAATACCTATCGATAATTTTGTTTATATGATGCGTTATCTATTTACGTTCACGAATCTGGAGCACATTATCTATTGCGTTGCTTTACTTGCCTGATTGTATTCATTAATAAGGAATCGAACTACAATGTTCGTTCATTTAACTAAAACAATTATTAAATGCAATAAAGTATGGTCACAAATTCATTAAAATAGTAAGATTGTACCTATACTATAACTTAGTGGCCTTTTATATCTATTAAAATCCCTCCAAAACAGGGAAGTGCTCAGTTTTTTTTCCACTAGCCAAATTTTTACCGCTCAGAATGTAATTTAACTTCAATGATCTTTCGATAACGTTTAAGCAAGCCAACGAGCATTTGAACTTGCTTAACAACTAAACATAATTATTAAATTTTCCTCAAACTAAAAGATGTTATTTGCAAGCTCTGTTGTGCACGACTACACAAATAAATAAAAATAAAACAGGCAGCCGGTTCAATTAGATGAAAAAGCTTCTAAATATAAATTCTAAAATGTGTTTTGATAAACTGTTTCGTGTTTAGTTCATAAGATACATTTTACTTCTATTAAGACGGGTTGATTTAATAAAATAATAATGTAATCACATCTTTTACAGGTACCTACCAATTCATTAGCTACTATTATTAACTCATAAAATGGTAATTGAAAATGTTAATTATAGTAATTCACTTCTAACTATAACTGTAGACTGTAATTGAGTATTTCCTATATATCTTCACTATTGTCTCAGTATATTAAAGTAAATTACCAGCAACGTTCAGTATTAGTTACCAATTGCTGCAATTGTGTGGTAGAACCTGTGTACTTATACGTATATAAACTATAGTCATTTGTGTTTAGTTTTATAGTACCTACTAGCGCCGACTAGCGGCTATAGATTTTTATTTTAACTTTTGTACATTTGAGTAGAACTCCAATCTCTTACAAAATGACACCAAAATACCACTTTAGTATTAATGGTACAGCCCAATATTGTTCTCACGAACATAAATCAGCATGCTAGCATAAGCCATCACACCCAGACATTCACGGAGAATAAATTGATGAGCCCCTATTTATAAGACCAACCACTGTTATAAAATTACTTACACGTTAGATTCACGGAGAAAAATATTTTTCCCAGGGTTACGCAAGCGGTAATTGTGGTGGAGCACCTTAGTTGCCATCTTCTGAAGTTTGGTAAGTGAGGCACTCCATTTATACACAGTCTGCCCGACGTGATTCCGGAGAGAAATATTTTGTTGATTGTACCGCCCCGTGCCCTGTTGACACAGCTTATTGACACGAACAGTAACTGTGCGGAACATAACGCATAAATAGATCTTTCCCGGGAACCACCGGAAGCACATCTCACGTAGAGTAGCCGCTTGCGACCATTCTGTATCTGTACCGCTTACTAGACTTGTAGTTCTGCGTCTACCGAACGGTCGATGTCACGCTATGCATGATTACGATAAGAGCACGATTATTTCACTATTACTGTTGTATGTGGTGTATTTTAATGTTATTGCACATTTTTTTTATTTCCCTCTATTAGCGTTTAACTAGTTTGAACTTAGTTAGATTTTGCAGCGATCGAATTCTCGCGGTAATTGGCAACCGTCGGAGTAATCTCGAAGGCTCCGGAAGGGCTCACGCGCGAGCCGAGCGGTGAACCGATGCGTGTAATGAAAGTCTGAGTTCGCTCTTAGCGTTGTGCAGCCTCTATATTATCGCATCGAGTATCTCAGCTGCGCGTATGTTCAACGAGAATAATTTTTTAGCATTAGAGAATATATTCATGCGGAAAATTCTAACGTTTCGCGTTCGGTTTTTGAGAGGGGAGCTCATTATTCCGCATGCAGTGGGGTGTTCGAATCTAAAGTAGAGGTCGAGTCGCATGGTAATATGCGAGTGCGGTGCGGGGGCATACGCCCAGACGCCGCGCCGCTCGCCTGCCTCTAATCCGATTATGTGTAACAAAATGCTTCGCACAGTCACTCGCGGTGACCGCGACCAGTTTCCTCAAAGTAGAATACATTACATATACATACCTAGGTAGGTGCAAGTACCTACTTTGTCTACAATTCATGTGAGCACTCATGACTTGCGAAATTACATCGTTAAAATTGAAAAAGCAGCGCGACGGAGTCATCCTTAATGACATGCATGCCGTGGTTGCGTGTAAAAATGTTTCAAAGCCTGTTAGAAGTGCACAAAATGTCTGGGGAAATATTACTTGTCGATTAGTTGCATAGGTACTTACATACCTACTTAGATAATTTATATTAATTCAAATTGTTAAAATTTTACATTTATTGTGGTAGATCTTTGTAAAAAAGAAACAAGAAACAGTGTATAGTAGGTTTTTAGTTTATTTTATAAAAAACTATATTTTTTTAACCCAAACGTCCCAAGTAGGTTTTTAGGTAATTTAATTTGCACATGTTGAAATCATCTATGACTGTAAGAGAAACTATTTTTACAAAAAAACGTTATAATTATCAGCATTTGCTTTTACGTCTCCGATAAAAGTGCAAAAAGTCCCACTTCTGAATACGGGGGACATAAAGTTACGAGCTCTCCTGTAATCCGATTACGTGACAAAATGTTTGGCCGTATTCAGGAACGAAAGCCGGCGTCTTTGAACGACGAATGACACTTATATCGGCGTAAACAGCAAGATGAGAAAACAGGCTAAAAAGCCGGTACTTCTATAACCTGCTTTTCATCCTATCTGCCGCTTAAGCCACTTTCGAGACACCCTCTATAATCTCACAAATTAATATTTAATTTTGTTTTACTGCTTTGAATCCTGTTATGTTTTAAACAAGTTGTATAAGGTGGGTCAGACAGACGGGTACTTTGTTGAGATTTGACAGGGGCAAATATGGTTATCATTTCTCGGGATATTTTCATGTAGGGCCTAAGTAAACGACCCATTTTAATGTTCGTGGTTTCTAAAAACGTCTTTTACTATTTTACATGAGTTGGTAAATTTATGAATGTAATACAGTAGGTACCTAATGATATAAAAAAAACTTACAGTACAGACAAAAGTAGTAGGTACATAACTAACTACTTTCGTCCATAGTAATACTCGTAGTGTGTCTTGTCTACGTATTAAATGAAAAATTTGCGAAATCGTAGAAAGAATAAGTAATTAAATTGTTTTGATTTATATTTTAGGGAATATTTTCATTCCTGACTTCCTGATTGACTTTAGTAAAAAGTCAAATATTTTAGGTAGGTACTGAGCTGAATTTACATTGTAACAAAATACAATCTTATTGGTTCCTTTAGATTCTTCTTTCTTAGATTTATGTAGGTAAGATACAGCCGTTGGGGCAATCTGGTTTAAATTTATTGATTCCCCTACTGTGGCTATGCCCTACGCTAAATTTACCGACGAAACCTTCCAAATGGTTTGTGTTTCGTAAACATTTTTTATCAAAACGGTTGGTCTTATCTTTTTACTATCAGAATAGACCATGTAGCTAGATATTCAAGATAACGGTTGTATATTTTGGGAATGTTAAAATGATGAGTCGTTTATTAGTATACTAGTAGCACGTCCCGGCTTCGCACGGGTGTACTAATAAAGCTACCGGGATAAAATATAGCCTATAACCATTCCGACATCCATCCATTCTACATCTAGAGTAGATTCGGAGATAACCTCCGTCAAACAAACAAACAAAGAAAGCAACATTACCTCTTTGAAATATTAGTATAGATTTGTCTGAAACTGAGAGTGTGATCTAGCTTAATAAATGTAAGCAACTTTACTACGAATAAAGTAAATACCTATAATGGCAACTAACAAACATAAACACGAGTTAGATAAGCCATCAAATACCACTTAATAAAATAACCATAACTTCGTTACGGAATTGATCATCATTACACTCTTTGTATTTTGAAAGCTAAATTACTTTGAAGTATCGGGAAGCGTGTCGTTTTCCACTTATATGCATATTTGATGAAACAGTGAAGAGCGAGTAAGACCAATTGATTATCGCCTTTAGACTACACCTTTTATATTGACTGGACATTTAACTTACAACTTTAAACTCTATGTTCACTTCAATAAAGTCCAAAACTCACTTTATGACCCAAGTTTAACGATAACGCATTCTATTCAATGGAAATACGATATTGAATTGAACGACCACCCGCTGCTGCAGTTATTTGTTTAGGCTTACTATAAAGTATTGTCCGTTATCTAACATTTTCTAATGACCGGTAATCAATTTGGAAACTATAATTGGCACCGTTCATCGTCACACCGGGCAGGACTGTTCAATAATTCAGTTGTAAATCAGTCGTAAGCTAGATATAGACCAGAAAAAGGTTTAAGACAAATAGAAAATATTAGAGTCGTTTTTAATTTTGTCACTATAGGCTAACTTCATAATTGTTGACGTCTGACAATCAAACATAACGATCGTCATACAGCGGTTTGCGCAATTTTAAAAACCAAAGGCATTACAGTCCAGTGATTATGTAAAAGGAAAAGGCAATACTGTTGTAGCTCTTTTCATGGTAGCGTTCTGAATAGAGACCTTTCCAACTAATTTAAAAGGGTTTAAAATGCCGCTGACAGGCTGATTGAGCTCGAAACGGATGGTCATTATAAAAGGTCAACCACCGTTTCGTTGGAACTATTTAACACTTCTAGTTAACTTTTTAAGTTTAATACGTACAGTCTGCCCTAAGATAATATACCTACTCGAACGCTCCAAAATTATGTAACCATTAACTTTATTATTATTTATACACTTTTCATAAAACATAGCTAAGAACACTTTTGATGGAATATATTAATATTATTATTAATATTTTGATGCTATTTGCTTCAGACAGACATACAAATACACACTAACTTATAATCACCCTATTTTTCGTAGGGGAACACAATGTCCACTCAAAATATCAAGTATCTACTTAAAGACTTTTACTTTGTTCAACAAAATAGCGAGTGTAATTACAAAAGAAAAGTATTATTTAAACCGGTAAAAATCGGTTCATGTTAAACTGCAAAGACTGTAACCGGTAACGAGTAAATTAACAAATGTGGTCTGTTCCGGCAGGATTAACGCAGGAAAGAAACACTTATCGCGTTATTGTACAGTCGGCAACACAAATTGTTGTGCATTAGTGAAATTTGTATATCTGATAAGTCTGAATATGCAAGAAATTTTAAGCGACAAGTATGATTGTTACATGCCACACAACCGTTTACTTATGAACTCAGAATAAATAATAGTTAACGCTTATGTTTTATGAATGATATGAATGTGCTAGTAACTTTTCACAATATTTGTTTAGCGATAATTATAAAAATAATGTACTAATTCAAAATGGGTCTTAGAGATGGCCAAGTTGTGTGAGTAGGAACATTTATATAAAAGGACTGGTAATTAAACAAATTAAGTAGTGTTAATGTCATAGTGATAAAAAAATACGATTCTTCTTCAAATAACGAACAACTTGAAATAAATAATTATCTTGCCGTATAATAAGCCGTATTTTAATTTAGTTACGCAGTAACGTTATCAAGATTGATTTAGAATGTTAAAATAATCACAAAATAAACAAAAGTAATCGGCACAATATTCTATGTATCTAATCTAGAATTACCTAATCATGACGCATTTTGACGAAAAACCTGAATAATAATTATTAACGGCATATTGTAAAATAGTGAACGGAGTTAATCAATTTCTAAGCAGGGAAAGACCACAAGGTGGCAAAATAAACTAGGTACTTTAATGAGGGCCACACTTTTGATACGTGTTTATATAGTACTAGCTGCTCCCCGCGGTTTCACCCGCGTAAGTCCCGTTCCCGCGGGAATATCGGGATAAAAAGTAGCCTATGTTACTCGTGGATAATGTAGCTTTCGAATGGTGAAAGAATTTTTAAAATCGGTCCAGTAGTTTTTGAGCCTATTCATTACAACCAAACAAACAAACAAACAAAGTTTTCCTCTTTATAATATTAGTGTAGATAACTAGTATATATATATAATTGGGTTATATCATTAATTATCTAAAAGAAAAATTGCATCTTACAGTATAAAAAAAGATGTGTGGCACTCGGGGACTGCCGCGGTAAAGCTATTGCATACCACCTAGAGGTGAGTTGCTGAACTAAAGTGACAGCGTTAGGTGTTTTCGTTACGGAATTTCTGGAGTCGGTCTCCACACTCAAGGCCCGCGATAGAAGCTATGTAATAGCTTAAAAACCTAATAAGTATAAAATAAACCATAAAACTAGCACCTATTTACAGGGTGGGTAAAAATTCAAGAAATGCACTCAACTAACCTCAATTTGCAACATGTTAACGCATCGTCAAAACGTCTACATTTGTCATCTTTACTGGGGCCGACGAAATTAAAGGTTGATTCATGATGCAGAATGAAATGAAGTATACCTAGATACGTCAAGTTGTAAATGTGTTGAAATAGAATGTGAAAATTGTGTATGATTCCTAATAGGAAAACTTTGATAAATTCATATTAAACCTCATTGACATTTTTAAAAGGATCTGAATAACCTACATACATAAAAATGTCAAACTATTAGTATTATAAAAATTAAATTCCCATAAGAAAATTCGTCTCGTCTCGAGATAACACTCAGCAAGTATAAGAACTATAATAGGTGTTCTATTTTGATAAACCAAAATGTTTCCTTTTCGTGTTTTTTAGATAAGGGTGTTTGCTTTCGCGACACAATCTCAGCGGCAAAAAATACACTTGTCAAACAAACCAAAGCATGTAGCACACGTGATGGGGGCGATAGAGTTTCGTGTGACAATATTAAATCTCTTATTAATTTAGCAGATATACCAAGTTGCAGAAACGATCTTTTAATTTAAAAGGCGACTGTAAACACTAACCCCATTGAACTTTTTAACTATCATGGTTTTCAACAACTTAAAAAGTGATATTTACCATAAAACTCACCTCGCTTAAAACCCATTGCAAATGTTTGTAACTAACGCTTTAATTGTTTTGTCAATTTAAAATTTAACGATGTTTTTTTGTGTTACACAATAAAACGAGCATCGTATATTATTTATAGGTAGGTATTAGTATTTAAAAAAAAAAATAGAATTGTATGAAAAATTTGTTGTTTGAAAGCTAATTTCTCTCGCCCTTATGAAAATAAAAAACTAAATCGTGAATTATGAAGGTCGTTATTCAAAGTCTATGATAACAATGTTTGTATTATGAAATCAGTATAATACAGAGATTAATTCAAACATAAATTAGCTATGAATAGAACTTGAGACTCGTCGTAAAATGAAATTGTTGAGAGCTTTTATTTTGTCTAATTTTGAGCCTATAAATTGTCACAAATGACTTTGACTAAATACTATTTATAGTTCTATTGAAGACATAATAATATTACCGAAAAATGGTTTGGCCTACAACTGTTGACATCTTGTGTGTTGACTACCCTCTTAATTTTCGTAGATTTTAATTTAATAGTATTTTTATGTATCATCCAACTACCGACCGCCATCCACGAACTAATTTTAGTTTTAGACTGGTTAGTTATTATATTTATGTCATTTCCACTTTGAAAACTATTATGTTTACCGAAAATATGTGAGAAAACAAGTTGTGGTCGCAATCAAAGTCAAAATATGCAGTTTTTCTTAAATAATAATTAACTTAATAATTTAATATTTCTCAGGCAAAATGAAAGGAAATTTGCCCACCCCTTTTACTGAGCAATGAGTGATGATGATGATACATAAAAAACCTAACATTACAAATGATAGCCACATACGAGTATGTTATAGAATACGTACCTATTAGATTTGTCCATGTAAACGATCATTGACCTGATGAAAATTAATCTAACAAAAATTAAAAATAGTGATACAATTCTTCATTGCTTACGTAAAATCCTCATGTCTTCGGTAGAATAAAAGTCGTTATTCCCTGAAAATAAAGCCACAAACAAATTGTAGTTTCGAACTTCATACGCACTAACAGGTAGAATTAATGAGAGCATTAACGTCACATTATCATTTTAAAAACAACCATAACAAAGTTTTATCTCTTCGAGAACAAAATGATCGTAACTTCTTAGACATGGAATTCAGTAGCAAACCTACTCGGAATGTAAACTTTAAATTGATACAGAAAGGTTGCAATTTGAATACTCGAGAGAATTAACAATTGTGGAAATAATACGGAAATTATATATAAAGTTTTAAATATTTGAGTACATTCTTATATTGTTGTTTTGTTTTTTGTTATAGTCAATGAGCTAACCCTACGCCACATTTTCACACTACAAGTATATTGTTTGAATCCTGTATTTTTTTCACAAATTAGCGTCAGTGTCGCACCATATGATAGTATCAGACGGTTGTAATATTGAAGAAACTTTCGTTTTGCTTTTATTGTTTCTGTTCCTAACAAAGATTTTTATTTTTTTATATTTACTATTTTATTGCATCATGCAAGCTCTATTTCGGATTTTGTGAATTCTGAATTGCATTTCAAAAGAGATTGCAACTCAAAGTTAGGTAGAGCAGACCTAAATATGCAGTGAGCAAATTGCAGGCGTACAGCACGTATGGGACGCGTCAAGCCGAGCTGTGAGGCGTAAGTGCTTGACTGCGTAGCGCCGAAGTCGGGTTTCAACAGGACATGTCCCCGAATTTGCATTTCGCATATCTACCGCGTCCTCATCTGAAATATTCAAACATAATCAACTCCTTCTGAACTAAACTCGGGAGACACGCCGGTAGCCAAGCTTTGATCAAAAACTTCTCATTTAATTAAAACGCTGCATTTGATATGGACGCGCTTGGTTTGCGGTCCATTTTAAAACGTTTCTTGGCCAAGTTGAGGAATAATACTTACGTTATGTTAATAGAACGGCATATAAGAAAATTCTTACAAACAAAATGTATCCAGGAGGTCACTGCAGCTGGCATGTATTTATTCAAATGTGGATGGGAGCATGAATAAATTAGATGCAATATCAATGCCAGATAACGGCAGTAATTGCCCTATAAAGACGAGGAACGATGTCACAACGCCTAGAATTGCAATTACGGCCACAAGCATGTTGTCACGAACATACGCAGCTATAAAACGTATTGCCCAACTTATTGCTGGCATGTCAAAAGTTTTTTGGATGACTCCGATTTTGCGCTAAGTAATCAGACAATCGATACCAAGCTTGTCGTCGTCGGTAGCACACACTGCTTCCGTACGATAATCTTATTTTGTATCCGGAAGAGACTATATCGAATCTAAAAGAAAATCCGAATGGAATAAAACGCTATCTTACAACATTTGAAAAATAAACAATGAAGAGGCAGTATTTTTCCGCAGCAACTTCGAGCAGTCCGATGAGTCATCACAATCCGGATAATCCAGAAGCAACTTTTGAAGCCAAATGGATGGCAATATGGAGCGTTCGCTAAAGCGTTTTCTGGAAATAGAATGTGCGATCATAAACTTTGTTCACTTCATATGGAAATAATTCAAAAATTTGGCGGAGGAATCCATAGCGAGCACAATCGCGAGTGCGCAGAGTAATATGCTCCACAATGTATTCGGATTTAGGGTATTCGAATGCTCTTGGAATATAATGTACGGGCGCAGTTTGAGCTCGTGAGATATTCGGCTGGCTCGCCGTTGTCGCCGGCGTCACTTCTCATATCGGTAAGCGTTGGAAACCTTCCACGTGAATCGAACGCTCGGAGACATTTCAATCGCAAACCAAGCATTACTTTGCCTCTGTTTAAATAATAGACTAGAACAAAACCGTTTCAAGAATCTACCGCACCTAATTAACGTCACATCAAATTCTCGATTTAATAAAGTTATAAAAACGTTTCCATTAGTCAGTTGTCGGATGTAATTATGTCTTTTCAATTCTTAAAACTATTTCATCATCTTGCTACACGTGTCTTAAATCATCACGCCGGGTGTCCGAACTTGATGTATAGAGTCACATTCTATTCTCAGTCTCCTGAAAACCGAAGCTACGCTGAATTGGAGCACATTGAAATTTAGCAACTGTCTGTCGACCTGACTTTGCGGTATTATAAATACACATTCAGATTTGAATTTTTTTGTTAATAATAGGTCACATAACTTCATTTTAAGAATATATTTATAGCTGCAGAAGGAACAAAAACATAAAAGCATAAATCATCTCACAATAAATTTAAAAGGAAGCATAATAATGAAATGAGCTGCTAGCATTGGTAGAAAGAATTGGCAAATGGAACGATTCATATTATTAATTATATTCTTTTCACTGCAGTAAAGTTTATAAATCTTAAACCCTAAGAAGTGCCCTACTACATTTGTACATTAAATAATCATAGAAATAAAGGAGAGAATATACCAAAAGAACAGACATATGCCTGTATAAACTGTCATTAAAATCAAATTTTGGCACTGCTCCAAGCCACAGAAATATGGTTTGCCGTCTTTGCAGAAAGCATACACAAAAATTCTAAAGATCTTGAAAGATTATCTCTTTTGTGCACCACTAATATAAAAACAAGTTTCAATACAATCAAACCAGAAGAATTTATTTTGAGAAACGAAATTTCAGATTGTTTGATGAATCACATTCAAAGTAGAATCCATTAGGTTCATAAAAATAAATACATCGGTATAACAATAACAATAAAACAGGTCGATAATCAGCGATGTAAGATAAACGAGCGCGTAAAAATAAAGATATTCTATAAATACCGCGTAGTGGTCGCGTTATTTAGTGCGTTCCGCAGATCACCGAGTTTGTGAAATTTTTGAGCTCGTCAGCAGCCTCATTATTTCAGGGAACAATTTGTTCATTGACATGATGGACACTAATGTCGCCGTTTGTATTGTGATGGTATTTAGCCCGCCTTTGAGAAAGTGATAAATCTGACACGACTTCCTGAGCATGCCTGCTCTGTCATGCAAATACAGAACCGATAGTTTTGTGTCGAGCACAATGCTAAATGGATGCAACTGGAGCATGTTGACATGACAGTTCGAAAAGTTTAACGATGATAGACGACGTTTCCCAAAACACGAAAAAAAATATAATTCATATTGAGTCACGGTAAATTATTTTAATGGGATTTACATCTGTGACTAAGTTGTAAATTGAATGATATGCACAAAACCATTAAGTTCATTAGTAGCATAATTCCATGGTTGCGGCACCGTAAACACAAACCGCAGTCGTCAACGGAGTTCGACTAAAAATAACGTCAACCCGCATGATTGATGTCAGGTCTCACGCACGCTGCTTTTGACATCTCCCCGTCAAGAAAAAGGAGTGCCAGTCGACTGCCTCCCGGTTGCGGTATTTTTTCTATTAGTTGGACGTAACGGGGGAGATGTGCGGTCACATGAGCTAATGAATTTTAGAGACGCTTTCGTTCGAACAGGAAATTCATCGTCACACAAAACGTGACGGCATCGAACAGAACGTAACTCGGTTGTCGTCGAACGCCGACGCCAGCGGCAGAAATAGGAATATGATTTTTATTTCGTTTCTGTTAGTGTGATGGCGAATTGTCGTGCCCTCCCTTGCGAGTGGTATTAAAAATGTTGCCAGGGGCAAGTTTTATTAGATATTTTCACGCAGATGATTGAGTTTGAGGGCTTGCGCAGGAGGCTGGAGCGCAATCTCCGGTCGCCTCGCAGCCACCCCCCCAGCTCCGTCCCCGCGCCATGTCGGCTGCACTGTCGATCCAGCCCTCTGGGATACCCTTACTATGACTAATTGATAAACCTACAATAATTAGAGCTTCGGTATTAGAAATTTTAGACAAGTCAGATATGGCACCGTTCGTACAAACAATCGTACACGTTTTGAAATGTAACAGATTTTAATACCTAAATAAAAGCTGAAAAAATGGGTTCGGTAATAATGATTTTGTTTTAGAATCAGCGGTACCGATTGCATCTGTAATTGATAGCGGTTACCATACCATACCATAAGGTGGATATTACGCTGTCCCATCACTTTATAAAATAAAAACGCGGATTTGTTTCGTGTCCAAATTGATACCGAACCCATGTAACCCTCATAACGAAGCTTGCAATGGCGGTAGAGGAAATTCAGATGATATTTTCCAATCGCAGTTAGGGATCTAGTTTCCGTCGCGATAAGTAAGTTACTGGCATTAGCGAGGGAGAGGGCGGAGGGTGGATAGTCAGCTCATCCGTACAATTAATAAACGAACCGACATGGAATTTGAACGGATTCGATGACTTGTGAAATTGTGTTACGACTCAAGATTGTTGACTGTGATGTTTGTGGGAGACAACTGTGCAGTTTTGTAACAGCTGATGACAGATAGGGTTTCTAATGATTCTTTTTTCAAACTCGGCGTAGAAAACAAGCAAGATGTAGGAAACTTTTTATTTTCAAGAGGAAGATACCTATATTAAGTTTTGTTTAGGTGTTTATGATTCCTGTCAACCGCATTGGAACTTAATAACGATCACTGATATAAAAATAAGACATTGCTAGACCTTTTAATTTACCAATATAAGTACTTAAATTATTGTAACATGATAATTTACGGGAAAAAAATTTCATTATAAGTTAAAAACCAAACACTGAAAGATTTTGTATTTGTAAAATAGGTAAATAAATAAATATCCTTGGACATTCCACACAGCGTCATCCAGTCCCAAGCTAAGCAACTTAATGCTTGTGTTATGGTAACCAGATGACTGATATAATACTTAAATACATTTTTTTTTGTAAATACATACAATTATTATAGATAGAAAACACCCAGACACGGAACAAATATCTGCCGAACATACTAACATCTCTCCCGTAGCGGGGATCGAACCCGCGACCCCCGCGTCTCAGCCGGGCGTTCACCCAACTGCGCCACAGAGGTAAAATATTATTAAGATGCATGAAAAAACAAAAACTAACCGTTACTTCTAAAGAGACAAAATACTTCCGGAGCTTTTGTTCCCTCATTTGTTTCTAATCGTTGTTCTTTTTAATTTTGTGTGACACAAAGCTAACGGTGCAGCTAACTTTACACATAGCTATATTATTTCGAAGCGGAGACGTGTCAAATGTCTCTCTAGGTGATTGCAACAGAATGCAGTGCGTTCACAGCAAACGGACCTGTTTGCTTATCACCATTGCTATTCAATACACCACTGTAACACCGCATGCACAGAGTCTATATTCACCCACCCAGAACAAAGTCCTAGATATAGCCTTCAGCCAGCAACAGTTCATTTGTTTCCGTTAGCACTTCTCGTCTTCGGGAAAGTATCAAATGTTCGTCTCTTTTTGATTGAAAACACACGATGCAGTGTTGTGACAGCCGTTTAAACAAATAATAAGTAACTGGAGTCATCGGTATGTGAAATCATCGCAGTGTGCATACACGCAAGCCGCGAGTGAAATGCTAATTCAAAATTAAAACAATAGACTTAGTACTTTCGTACGCAAGTGTTTCTATGCTCAGACGTTTTTTTAGGTGACGCGTAAAACTGTGAGACGCCAGCGCCACAGTGTTTCTGTAGTGTGATGTACTAGTGTGAACCAGCCCTAAAAATATAAGTATTTAAAGATCAAGTGAGGGTAGTTTAACAAATGCCTACAAATTGATTCAATACTTTTTTAGTTTTCTCGACACCATTGCTGGCACGATCCGGTCAAAACGTCGCGTCGGGTTAAATGTAATTTCATAATAAATATCATCATCATGTTCAAAACAGTTTTAAAAAAGTGAAGTAACCGATGACTCTATGAAAACCGAATTTCGCAGCATGAATCGTTGGATTTTCAAAACATAAAGGTATACGAAGCCACACAAATGTTAAACATGTTTAATTAATAACAGAGCTGCGTTAAAACATACGTCAATTAATTTGGTAGTCACATACCATAATCTGTTTAATTAACAATATTATTTCTTTTTAAACCACCAGTGCTCATAGTTTTTCTTATTTTAAGCTACCTTGCCCTGCAGAGAGAAATATAAGACTCATTCTGCAAAAATCTTTGAAGTCGCATTCAGGTTCAAAATACGTGGATTTTAAGCCTTTTCTTCCAGGTTATCTGTAACACAGAAGTTTGTGACATCATAGACCAATTTCATTCTGTTAAGAATTCATTTGATTGCTACGCCTACGCACTACATCTACATGGGTAGTTCATTGTGCGGTAGAGGTGGGTTGTCTATTTGCTCCTACCTTGTTGTTTGAGGTACCTACCTTGCCTTCTTTCAGACCCTGTACATCACTTTTTAATAATTATAATTTTATTTATTCAGACATCTATTTAATTAACCCTTGTTTCGCAAAATAAATGATTTAATTTGATTTCAATTATGTAACCCATTGGGGTTACATAAATCTAAGATACATAAAAAAGAACATAGGTACAGTGAAACTTAGAACCTCCTCTTTTTTGAAGTAGGTTAAAAATACATTTTACGTTAGCTATACAAAATGTTAATTTTAACATAAAATTAACATTTTGTATAGCTTCATGTAATTATACATCAATTTCATTTTTATCGAGAGTTAGGGAGTCTTTGGTATATCACAACAAAAATAGTCACTAACCGTCGTTTACTTCACAACAAAGTTTATTGTATTAGGTATCTCCTCCGGCACCAAAATTGTAGCGTGCTCTAAAATTTTAAACCTGTACCATGCATCTCTCCAGTGATATGACTCGGTATAGCATATTTCATTCCTATAATTATGGCGAGTAGTGATATTGACACCTCTTTATTTATGCTCATATTTAATACTAATGAATCCAACTGGCACTTAACTGTCTCTAGCATGAATATGATATTCTAGCTCAATTTGCAACAATAAAAGTCTAAATGTGAATCTATGTGAATCTTTAGCGTCCACGGGTTCAAATCCAATTTAAAAGTTTATAAAAGCTGAAATTTGCGAAGAAAATTGAACATTTTAGTGGAAAGAACCTGGCGAGCTTCGCTAGTAGACGAGTTTACTAAAACTGATATTTTTTCACCGATTTGGATTTCCTAATACAAAATTGCATCGGGTTCGTTAGAACGGTTATTATTATGCATTGGTAAAATTTTTAACCTAAAGTAAATGATGAAGAAAGCTAAAAATTAAATAGTTCGAACTAATCATTAATTTTGATTAATGTTACAATAGTAATGCCTTTTTACATAATATCTTCGTCAATCAACATGTTAATTACAGTCCCTTAATTTTTTTGGAAATCTTGGGGGTCAACTGCAAAAAAGATAATTAGAGGTCCGAATCTGTCATCCTTGCTTCTCTAATTTCATAACACATGTCAAGTTTAAGACATAATTATTCAATAATGCAGCACATGTTTGAAAGGTGGCGATGACAACGTTCGTAGATATTTATTTTGAGTTTAGAATTATGTCATTTATTTTCATGGTATTATTAAGGAGAAGTTATTCGAACGCCGCACATGTTTGGAAAGAGTTATCATTAATATTTCTTTTTTAAAAGTGTTTGTTTTGATCGGGGTTATTGGGCACCAAGTATTTGTGGTTTATAATGTTTGGGAATACTACACTAAAAGTTCTTTAAATTTTTCAACTCTTTATTTTGACGCTAATCTATTTAACTGTAGCGATGCATATGAGATGTCGTCCTTCAGAATTTAAGTCTGATATTTAGCTGAACGCGTGTTTAAATTTACGGGAGACGATTTTAACGTTTGTTTCCAATTGTCAGTATGCTTTTGAACATAGTTGCTATAGAATAAAATATTAGGTATACACATAAAATAACGTAGGAATATTTAATCACTAGATATTTTACAAAAATAAGCCCTAAATGACTCATTCTCACGATCATTGCAAATATTCGCAAACAGTCAACAGCTACATGCGTATTATATATCTAATAGAACTTACAGGCTTTGCTAATACAACTAGTACACACGGATTACTGAGCCTCTACGCCGTATTACGATGCATAGTTAATACGTGGTTTCCGAGTGCTCAGTATCAGTTCTGCGACATCCAAGATCTAGTCTAGTACTAGCCTAATGGACGGGATGATGCAAATTAGTGTATCCTTGTGACGCTTCTCAGGCTTATTGGGATTAATTGGATTAGAAATGACTGCAGTTCACTTTGCGTGCTCTTTTACTTTCAATCTGTGGTATTGATAGTTAAGTAAGATCCTGTAGGGTCAACTCTGGTGACGAAGTTTTTAGGTCGCCTTATAAGCTGACTGACAATTTAACTTGCCTTTCGAGGCACGAATGCGGTAAGATGTTAATTCCACTTGCGGTCACCCATCGCAATCGTGACCGTTCGTCGATCGACCAAATCGTAAAACGTTACTCATTTTAAGTACATTGGCAACCCCTGTGGCGCAGTGGGCAAAAGCCCGCCTGAGACGCGGAGGTTGCGGGTTCGATCCCCGCTACGGGACATATGTTTGTATGTTCTGCAGATATTTATCTATCTAGACGACGCTGTGTAAAATTTCCAAGGACATTTAGGTATTATTTATTTTATTTTTAATTATGTACTTATTGAATCTACTGCTTAAGGTTCGCATATTTCAATTTGATAAAGGTATTTGAATACACCTAGTTACCGCGAGATATATTTATAATTTTTATTATAAAACAATCTGCTAACGTTATCTTAAGATCATAATTTTTACTTTAAAAAACTCATTTTCGACAAAGGACGATGTTAAGTTTCAATATAAATTCCATCGTTACGCCACAGGACGTAGGTATATTCCATAACCTTCTCAGATAAGAAAATATTCTCCCTTGTTGTCTTTAGCAAGATGACTCCTCGATCCATCTTCTCCGACGTTGCAGGTAACCAGGTCTTCAAATCCTTCCAAAAGATGTTTGCGTAACTTGGAATCTTCTCAACAATCGATCAATGTCGTTGGAATATGCCATATTTTATCAACCTGGTACATTGACCTGTTTAGTTTTACACACACAAAAAGATCATGTGTGTATATTGTGTGTGACTAAATGATCTGATAAGCACACATGTAAATGTTACCGCGTCTCAGACTTATCTTGTTTGCTCTCTGGAGTTTTAGATAAATTAAACAACTTGTTCAGTGACGTTAAAATGATGAAAGTTATGTGAGAATTTAAAAATAGCAATGTTCAAAAAACATGGTAGATAACTGCACTTTATGTCTTTCACTTATTTATTTTTATTTCTTAGGAAAACAAACAATCATTAAATACTATAGTTCAACTATTACAGATAATTTATAAGTTCTCACCCGTTGTGTGAGAATGTCTCACTTGTATGTTGAATATTGTTGATCTGATTTTTTTGAAGTAAGTGATTATTTTATTTGTCTTCGAGAGCGAGTCGTCCGACTCGCTATCTTTCTATAACATAAAAAGCAGAACCCCAAATAAGGCAACGACCTAAATTAGACTTAAATATCAACACTTTGCTTGTAATTTTAGTATGTAGGTAAGAATTACTTCTACAAGAAACAAAAGAGATTGGAGTTTATTTGTAAGCGTTCTTCATAAAATCAGTATACGTAGGTACCTACGTAGTCTACTTTCCGTAATGAAAATATGTAAGTCTCCTTCGGGGCTCGAGAAATCTTTTACTGTCAATAGTCACGAAATAAGTGCGGTGACGTAACATTGCGGTAAATAAACTGTAGCGCACTTATGAACAAAAATAGATCCATTAGAAGGTAAACTGGAATCGAGTTTATGAGATATAAATCTTTTAAATGCATTCTATTCTAAAAATGTAAGTAATGGGAACTTTCAGTTTTGAAAAGTTTTACGAACAGGGATTTTTATTGCGCAACGAGAACGTAGATGTAACGCATTGTAATTGTAACGATTTTGCATAATACTTGCCTTATTCCCACTTTGTCAAAATAATTTTAATTTGCTTAAAATACTATTTACAAATAAATTGTATTTTGTATTTGTGATGTTTGCTTTCATTTTTTATGTAGGTACTTATAACCTGTAAGTTTTACAGAATTTATTGTAAGCTACCTAAATACGGATATTTATTTTGACTGGGTTGCTTCAGCCGGCTATGAGCTTGATTTCGACAAAGTTAGTGAAGATTATAAAAAAAACATCCAAAAAATTAACATATGAGTAGGTACGTCATTAATCTTACTTCACATATTACAATCTAAATTCACGCACCATGTCCCCATATATCAGTGTTCTAGGATCTTTTGGAATACCTCAGCCTGAAAGGTTAATCGGATAATAAAAGCTTCACATTAGCTATCCCGCTGAATAATTTCATAATTTCATACCGTGATGTATGAGATGAAACGTACCGACCCCGTTCTACTATACGATCTGTCTACAGCTGCTTCTTATAAGTGGTAATAATTGACTCATTTATCGGTTTACATACCGCATATACAAATGTAGTGAAGTTATAACAATCTCTCATTCTGTTTGCGTCTGATCTGTGTTGCTAGTCGTTATCTAATCTCCAAATTGCTAAAGTTGGCAAAATATAAAGGCACTTACACTACACAGTTTTACTCTCTCGTCTTTTTCCTAAATTAGAGTTACCTACAAAAATTAGCGTAGTGTTTTCTAAAGTATTTTAAACAATCTTTCGTTCGTTCCTATGAGCAAGTGGCCAACTCTGGTGACGGAGTTTTTAGGTCGCCTAAAAGCCTCCGTCATGACTTAACTACTTTAAAAGCCGGGACCGACAATTTAACGTGCCGTCCGAAGCACGGAAGCGCTCAGTTGGTAATGCCACTTGCGGTCACCCATCCAAGTTGTGACTGTCTGACTGTGTTTTTAAACAATAACATGCTATAAAACGAGTAAGGCTAAACCTTACAGTTTAGGAATTTATATTTGTTTTCTTCCAAATTCCAAAATACAAACTACAAAATACAGCCAAAATAACGATACATCTGGCACAGAAACCGCTATGCTGGCAGCACTTGCCGATTGAGACTTAAGGTAAACACCGCAGACGTTGTTTATATTGTCGACTTCTTAAGAAACGTGAGCCCGTCGCCGCGCTCTAGATGAGATGGCCGCGTTGAGATACAAGTGCTGTTTACTCGTACTCGCTCTTTTTGAATCTTTGCCTCACAGAAAATTATATCTACGCAGAGTGCGCAGGCTATTTAAAAGTTTTAAAGTTGGTTTCTAATACCGCCGTCAGCTAACAGGTCGTCATGGGGCATCTATCAGCAAATAGATTACTTTCTTTATAGTAAATATGATTTATAGTAGGTATAGTGGAACAGGCCTTTATCGCATTATTTACCTTGATTACTTGCTTTTTTGGAATCTGTTAACCACTAGCCAGAGACTGACTGAATAACGTATTCGTGTATTTCTAAATATTATAATCGCGAAAGTTTAAAGAAGACTTATACATAATTTACTTCAAGTTGCTAATAAAACATTAGTGTGAGTGGCAAGCCACATTAAAAAAAGACTAACAAGAACTAAACCCTGCAATCTGCATAATTGTATTTATTATTTCCCGTGATTACATATTTCACTCCGTTGACTGACGTCCGTCAATTCAGCACCGTTCGCCTAGGAGACCAAATCGGAGCGACACATCTTTACTATTATTATTTATTTCTTAGCTAAACATGCAATTAGTGCAGCTTGTTTCCTTTAGTTCTCATATTACTGAAAGCTTATGGCGTGTTACGTAAAAAGTTGAGTGGCAACTGACACGAAGTCACTCGTGTCGATAGATTTGTACACAATATCGATTAAATGCGATAATTATGAAGTACGTTTTGCTGATACCGATGCAGATTATTTTTCATTATTTCATTTTTTACTTTTTAACCAAAGATTAAGAAATAATGTCTTCTGACTTCTTTTAAAAAATTCTTTTATTTCCTTAATTCTACGAGATATATTTTATTCCCCCTATTCCAATAATAATATACTCAAAATATTAGTCACGACTCTATCAAATTACTTACGGTCCGTCTTTGAAAAACTTCGAGTAGACTTGAAGTCTTGTTAACGTAGTAGGTATGTTAAAACTTCAAGAGTCTTATAAGACCGACGCTAAGAATATAATTCAACATAGACATGATTTGTTTATTAGATTTTCTAAAACTTTACCATAAATGAGTAACTAATTATGTTGCAAACTACTATCATAAACCCATAAATAGCTAATGTCGTTTGCTTCTTGCAGTAATTCTTATTTTAATTTTGTAGGTCGAGTACTACTAGTGCTACTAGCTAGGACATTAATTTAATGCGGTAAGTAAATCTTAGAGTACCGTTATATGTTGCAAGGAAATGTTTATCTAATAGATAAAAATCTGGTTTATAGCACTAAGTATAATAAAATATAAACTGCAACTATATTTTTATATTTAGGATAAGCAGCAAATAAATAATAATATACCTTACAGAATGAGACGTCATAGGATAACTAGAACATCCCACTTAATACAAACAAAATCAATTTTTAATTAACAACCTGATGTCTGCATATCCGAATAATACACCCATAATTGTCTTTCCTATAAATACTTTTTATTTATAAATATGTTTCAGATGAGACTTAACTAGCTAAGCTGAGATAATGCTTTAGGTGCTAGACCAACTAATTCCATTTCAACAATGTTCCAAGCACTAAATACTAGGGTGTTCCGTTAAGTGTAAGCAAAACTTGCCTCCACTATTAAGTCATCAGGTAAAGGTGTAAAGTTGTCTACCTGGCTACATTTCTATGGTTTTAGGGCATCGTACTAAGATATAATCATTCACAGTGCATTGCCTCCTAGACGTCCATTTACTATCCCACACATGCAACTGTTCAAGTGTAAAGCGGAAAAGTAATAAAATTGTATATTTCCTCGAAAGTGTATGGCTTCAGTCCTTGGCTCGGCGGCGGCGTGCGAGGCCCGATAACTCGCAGAAGGCTTTATACCGCTATCGCTTCACCCTGCGTTGCACGCTCCCCATGTCACATTTGTATAAAGCCACCATAATATTAATGCAAGAATTATTCTGCATAACGTTGTGTTTCGGTTGAAAATCCTCAATTATTCTTTCAAAGTGCTAGGTTATTCTGGACTCGTCGCGTCGGTTTTATATTTGAGAATGATTCAGGTCCATTAAAGTTTCATTTGGACAGGTAGACTTGCTAACGGGGTCGTCCGAGCTATACCTGGCTGATCGAAACTTGCTATTATTATCCGGGATTCAGCTTTCAGTTACATATACACCATGTTTCATGTTCTAAATTAGAACTCGGGTAATGAAGTTGGTTTTAGCAGTTCAATTTGTCTGATCCAGAATAACTGAAGATTCCGTTTTATTTTCATGATTATTTTATGGAACTTAGCTTTAGAAATAAGTGAATGTTTTTATGTAAAATTAAGATATATTTATTATGCTTTTAATATTTGTTATTATTAAGTTATTGCAAAGAATTAGCATCTTTCAAAAGTTTTCCTTCTTTTACATAAATTGCGCGAACTTTAATGCCATTTCATTCCATATTATATTTCCTTGAGGAGTACTAATACATTTCCATCTTGTTTCAGGTAGAATTATGCAATAAATTGCACAAGAAGTTTTTTGACTCAGTTACACCTGATGTCTTGGAAGAAACGTAAGTTGAAATGCTTAGAAGGGATTATGTTTCGCTACTCAGACGAGCATTTGGGATTATAATATGAAAGGAATAACAGAAAAGAATTTTTTTAGGCTTAGGCTTAAACAACAACAATTGTTACAAATTATTTGGCAGATGCTCATTTCAATGAATGTAATAATTTAATGTAATTTAAAGTAAGTTCGTATGAGGCACGATAGTGATTAATACTTGAGATAATATGGTTTGGTTAAATATCTAGCGACCTAGTCATCGGCAGACAAAAGATACAATTAAGCTGCTGAAATTATGCTTTATAGTGATAGTATTGTGTAAAGAATGTTGGTAGTAAACAAGTGGACGGTGAATATTATTAAAAGGAAATTACGTAGCTACTGTACAAAATATAAATAGCTTTTGTTAAATATAAAGATCTACACAGTTTTGATAGTTGTAATTTTCTTGTACTGAGCGACCACTATGAAACAAAGTACTATACTTGGATTAACATGATTTTTACGCTTTTAGGGAGTCAAAAAGAACACAAAAATTTACTCTAAATACGTTTCTGAAACTGTCAAAAAGTCATCAAATAAATTAAATAATAAAATAAAAAAAAATATTAATTTAAGTAAAGGTAAGTAGGTACAATTAAATATTAAATAATATTGTAGCAATATATAATAACTCTTAAAGTTGGTTTACTTATACAACTTTACAACTTACAACTTAGAACCACTGTGATTGTTATTTTTGTTAAAATTAGATTAGGGTGAATCATTGATCTAGTATTACGAAATACCGTTGAGAGCTCGGAATCTCACAAGCGAATGTGTTTGATAAGTATTTGGCTCAGTACCACTCACTTCTCTTGGTCGCTCATCCCTGTGCCAAGGGCTATCATTTTACGGTTAAGATCTGTATATTTTGTGGAGATTGTCTTTATCTGAAACTTTATTTTCAACTAACAAGGATGAAGTAAGAACGTTTGCGAGGAAACTTAGACTGGTATGAAGAAAGGTAATAGTTTTGTTTATTTGAGATATGCCTTAGAAACAAAATATGTTTCGGTTATTCACTGATAGAAAGTCAGTAAAATAAGTGCCTGATTCTTGAATGCTAAATTTGAGTAAAATTGCCAGTTAGTTATCAGTTAACATAACCACATTGATAAGTTGATTTTGTTCATCATTCTAGAGGGAAAACGTTCAGTGCTACGATGCAAAATAAAAGTATGGTAGCCATAAAACCTTCCAAAACAACACCACTCAATTATCGCGGAATTGCGTCTAAATTAAAACTCAAGGAAATTAAATGTAAGTTTAATGAGCAATAACTCCGGGAATTATATCAGATTTCAACATTCTTCTTGAAAATTTTAACAATTTAAAGGGAAAAAAATCTCATTGTTAGCTTTAAGCGGTCGGAGGGCGAGGGTGTAATAATAGGACATAATATATTCAGGACGAGTCAAATAAAATTAGCACGGTGAAAAATGTAAACGGTTCTTTTACTGCCTTGAGGACGTGCGAGCATAACATTGCGTCCCATAGATATGGGAGGGCTTTTACAAAGGAACGTTAGATATTTTAATCCATGAAATCGAAATACTCGTACTTTAAAAGGTTAAGAGCTTGAATCTGTAAAATCGATTAGCAATATTTGAATTATCTTCCATATCCATACTGAACAAACTGATTGAATCCTCTTTAAATTCCGGATCTACATTGTTCATATTTGTATTTTTGCTTTTAAGCTGATATTGCATATTACGCACGAAAGCTAGAGCCAAAAACCATTTTTTTTTTAAAGCTAATGTTAAAAATCAATTAGTTTATTTTATTATAATGTGTATGTTGTTGTATACAATTAGGAGGCCTGAAGGCACAGGATATGGCGAATACTGACTTAGCATGATGACAATGATGCTGACTAGGGCATAATTTTCATTATAGCAACAGTATCCAACGCACTTTTATCAACTTTGATCACGATAAATCTTAACGATTTCACATTCAATTCACACTTAAAACTTTCAGTTTTTTCGTAATGAACGTCCAAGTTTCAGCACCTAAAGCATCTAAGGGTCTTGAAGTTAACGGAAGATACACAACGAGTTCAAACTTTTTGCATTTGTTTATCAGCACCAAAGAAACAAAAGTTTTTTTGGGATATAATTGTTTTAAGAATTCATTACTGCCAGCTTTAAGTGGCACGAAACTGTAAAATCTCGTTAGGCAGCTTACGTATTAAGTGGAAGTAGTAGCACTGAAAGGACTCAATCCACAAAATGTTACTTTTGAATTAAGTTTAGATGATGATTCAACATTGTTATTGTATTCGGAAGATATTGATATTATTATGAGTGATAACCAAAAATACTATTAGGTATTCTTATGTGTCTAATCATATTACACAAACTGTAGTATTTTTCAGTTATAGCGAAAAATATGGGGTTGAGTCGTTTCTGCTAAATTGGGTTTGACATTACTAAGTGTTTTTTTTATTTCTTTAAAATGACTCGAGTGACAAAAAGAAGTAAAAGGTATGCTATAAACGTATTTTTTTTATTAAAAGACTTTTATTACTGCGCAAAATATCATTTATACTTATAAAAATAGTTCCTAGATGATATCATCAAAGTTTTCATCCTGATCCGCCGCATAATCTGGATGTGAGCCGATACCGTCTACGTCCTCCACAAAATTCATTCCATTCAAAGTATGATAAAAACCGTGCATCATTGACTTAAGGTCATCTAGTTTAGTCTGAGCAATTTCTTTACCGTAAGGCCAAAGACAATCGAAATTGTTTTCGGTAATATGCGTTATTATTTTTTCTTTAATGGGTTTTTTGTGTCAATTTCCTTTTCTTCCCCGTGTATATTCATAAATATAATAATATTTATAAATATCAGTTTATGATAAACATAATATTGTCGATTTAGGTACCAACATACCATATTTTTACGTGAGTAATTTCCCGTTGTATTAATATAACGTCTAGTACAACTCACGATAGTTTTGAAAGTGGTTTATGATAGTCTGGGTTTTGTTGAAAAGAGGGGAGTGAGAGTATGCTTATCCACAGGAAAGACAAAGTCAACGTACTGAACTGTGGCGTTATTCATGATTATTTCCTTCACTTCCACTTGGTCAACACCGCTCAGCATAATGCCATTTTAATTAGGCATACTTCTTATTACGTGATTGCACTAAAAATAGCGCTTAAAGGCGCGGCAGTCTATTACTGCATATTATCGCTATAAATTCACCGCAACGCTCACTATTAATTGAAATGCATTCTGCCCCGCTTTGCTAATGGGTCTGTCACGTCATACGGCACGTTTGAATTATTTTAACTATTTTACGCAACTAGTATAAATAGCTTCCGAAAATATTCCGTCAAACGAACGTCTGCAAACATCAAAGACTGAAGTGCTTCGATGCAACTTTTTGTGTTCTACTTTAAACTCAGATAGGACTTTATTTTTCGACTGTTGTTCAGTAAATTTCTCGCTTGGTTTTACTACCTGTCTATCTTACTTCGGAGTTTGTAGGACGCTCTAACATGGGATTGAGACGCTTTCGCTTAAACTTAAGGTTGTGAAAGTATTATTTTTACATTGTATTTCTCACTTTTACTTTCATTACCTTCCGCTACCTGTTGTGAATGTTTTAAGAGTGCGACCGCTGCAAATATATTTTTAGATGCATTATTTTTTCCATATTTAGCTGATTCTATCAGATTATTCCAGATTTAATAGAAATATATTTTCTATCCTTTAACCCTACAGATAACTTTGAGTAATCCTCTAATAAGTAATAGACATCCATTAGAACTAATATCAGCCCTCAAACCCACGACAACGCCAATAAAGTTCAATGCTTTTAAAAGTTTAGCTGTGCGAATGGGCGTATTAGGCTTGCGAATGCTCTTAGCGTGTGGTTTTATCTGCGGACATATGTATGAATGGAGTTAATTGGACAATCAGCTCATTGAGCCGTGCTGAGTCGAGTAGTTTGGCGGCCGCGGCTGCCGGCCGTGCCAGTTGGCCCCTCACCCGCTAATCAGACAAACATTTTTGTATCTGAGTATCGTATGGGGTTTCGATGCAATGCTGATACTCGATGAATCAGCTCTGAATTGTCCTTGACCTAACTAAAAACATATCGAAGACTATATATGTTTTTATAATAGCAAGAAGCCCATAATTTGGGCTGTAGAGTAACTATAACTATCGCGCAGTTTTTTACATATTTCGGTAAAGTCCTGAGTAGCTTGAGTAAAATTGAGCATTTCAAGTGCTTGATGAGCCATGAGCAAAGGTACAGGTTGCAGCAAATCAAATATGAATCCCGTCATTACTAGTAGAGTAGCACTCTTTCATTTTAATGATCAATGCATACAAATGATGATTGCAAAAATACAGCCAGTTAATTGCTAGTTTCACACGCTCGGGGGATTGAATCCGTACAGGCGACTCGGTAATTAATGTAGATTTATTTAAACATAACTTGTTCCTGAGTATGATTATAACCCCAAAGGCTTCGTTGATATTATTCAGACCCTAGAGAAATTATATCTGATTAAAGAGTGGAAGGTTTTTCTTCACAGCGAGTCTCCAATAAGTACGATTGAAAGTACCGTACATTGGCAATGACACTGAGGTTATCCGTCCCCTTTTGTGTTCGGCTCATTGTTTCGGCTCTTGATTTTTGTAGACAGTGAAACAAAACAAGAACGAATCAGCGCTGTTAGCATAACAAGGTAAACTTGGAGCACTTGTCTCGTTACGTATTACCCGGACGGCTGTGATGCGAATCAGTCGGGAGGGTTCGGTAAGGGGGAGTAAACTCTTGGAATTTGCTGGGTTATTCTGTATGCATCCGTTCGGGCGCACTCAAGTCTAAAAACCAGCACGCGTGACGTGACGTGACGCTGTAGGACAAGGACGGGAAATAGAGCGAGGGTTGTCAATGACAAACCATTAATAGTATGTAGATAGATGTATATATAAATAGTTTATTGCACACCATATTTACAATCTTAACAAAATAAGAGAGGTACCTTAACTATGACATACAATCGGCGGTCTCATCGCTAAAAAGCGATTCAGACAAACTATAAATGAATAATTAGATAAATTAAGAATGATGATTATTTTAACTATCGATAGCTGGACAAGTTTTTTCAACCTTAAATTTTAAAGCTTAGCTTATATACTTTAGTTCCACTATTCTGAAATCAATATTTCAAAACAATAGTACAATTAGTCTTGTACAAGTCAGATGCCTATGTCTGTGATTGCTATGAAATGCTTAGAAAGATCTAACCAAGCTGGTAGCCCTAGCGTAGGTGCGAAGTATAATTTCACGGTGCGTAGGTCAGGCAGGAGACAAATAACTACTCTGGAGACATTCGTTTCTACAACATTAAATTATTTCGCTACTCGCTAGTTGAACATGCTTTCAAAATTACCTATCATTAACCGAAGCTTTGCAATAAGTGTGGATACACTTGGGTATAATTTAGTACTCTACGATTCTTTGTATTGTGTGGCATTACTAATTTGAATGGATTGGAATAACTTACAATGTTTATGTTTGTGAAAATCGTATAAAAGTATCTTGGGCTTGAGTCTAGTAAGTAGAAATGCGTTATATTTTAAAATTGAAACAGAAATCCGAAAATAACATTATAAATGAAAATGAAAATTTACATTAGTTTATAATTTATCATTTAAATATTAAATGCATTCAAGAATTTTATTTATCATATCACTAAGGAGCTTGAACTTAGTCTAAATTGTGTGAAATAAAATGGCTAAAAATGACATCAAAATAGTAACAAAATAATTCTTTTCTAAATTGACTGTCTCCATAAAACGTCTTTTGAGAAATACGCTCCAACATTTCTTAATTCGTTTAACTGAAGCTCCGTTGAAAGAAACACAAAGTTTAAATGGATACACTTAAGTAAATCAGTTTAGTTGCTCACTTATTATCACTTCGTAAATATTGTTTTGTCCCCGGTGTTAGCAAAGTCGTCTAAATCTACTAAGTTTCCACATTTAGTTCTTTCTTCAAAAGGTTAAAAGGATAAAAAAATGCTAGACTGAGTAAATACACTTCTGGGAGAAACGTGCAAAAAAGTAGACTACTTCAAATTTTATAAACCAGTGGATAGTTTTGTCAGTAAATATTAAAGTTATTTTTAAGTGTAAGTTGTTTATTTTATTTACTTATCAAATTCAGAGATTTCAATTACCATCTATAAGAATACAACACAGTGATCCACTAAAAAATTATTAATTTTAATTTTGCTGGCTTTTACTAGGTGCCTGATTGTCTGATGTCTAGGTGATTGATTTTGATCTAAAGCAAAAGCTATTTCAAACATCGAAAGCTACGAGTATTTGATATTTATAATGTTAAATTAGTTCATCATATATTAGAAAGTTTTACTCTTTCTGTGGCTATGCAGAACAATACTGAACTGATGAACTGAGGGCTGATTGGGAACCGTTTTTTTGACAATGCCTGCTTTCAGTTTCCGTCAAATTTGACAGATTTACTATAGAAAATCTGTCAAATTTGACTGAAACTGCTTTCAGTTTCCGTCAAAAAAACGGTTCCCAATCAGCCCTCTGATGAATTATATAGCCAAGTTAGTCCACTAAACTTTCCGTTTTTAGTAACTTCACAGACAGCTAAAACTGTAGACGGCAATGTCTGAACAGCGTAACCCGATCCTGTGTCATTATGCAGAGATAAGTGGCAGGGGCAGGCCGCGACTATAATTCAAAGGGTCCTTCCTACCCCCACCTCTTTGAGGGGCTGCTTCCAGCATGAATTGTCTCTTAGACTGTATTTAACGAAATTGTCCTTTAAGTATGTGGATGAAATTAAAATAATGGAAGAACTTAATTAAAAAGACTTTCTCGTTCCAATGTCTAACAACACTGAGTTTCTCGATAGTTGTTTGAAATATTTTAAGCTATCCAAATATTTAGTTCGCAATTTAAGTTTCAACGAGTCTAGAAGCTCTGTTTTTATATCGTAGCTTCAATTTACTTACAAGTATTTATGATATTAGTTTGTATTGGTAGGTACATTTTGTTTTATAATAACAACGTCACATTGAAATTCACTACTCTCTTTGAGACGTAGGCAAGTTAGATTTTATAATAAAAGAGAGAGGAATCTCCAATTTAGTTTTCCCAAACCATAGGATACACACAGGGCACACTATCACGTCATATCGATTAATCACTTTCTATAGAGCCCAAAACTTGCTAAAACTCACTAGGGTAATAAAATATTTATAGAAACTAACAAGGCCCCACCTTCATATTTTATAACTTATCCAATGTATTTAATAAGTTATGGGTACGAAAACCTTACCATCGTTACTAGATGATGTAGAGCCGAATGGCAATTTATGACACTATATAGTATTTGAGACATATTGTTGCAGCTTGTCATGCCAAATGAACAGGAAAGAAAATCATCAACACGTAGAGGCTGACGAAATTTCGTCTTTCCACATGATCTTTTTCTGTATTTCGTCAAAAAACTTTCTTTAATTCTGTACAGTACCTGAAACTCCCTTTAAAGCCGATGAAACAATTTTCTACAAAGTGCAAAGTTCAAGAGTATCGATATCACTCTTTCTAATAGAAAACTAAAATTGATAAGTAGAAATCCGATCTGATCGTCTCTTATAGTCTTATGTTGTAGAGCTTCTATAAAACGGTGGACGTAACATTTAAAAATACATTTTAATATCAACATGAATTTGCATGTAAAGATCTGAGATACTGTATCTTGGGGAGTAGGTGAGTCATGATCATGTTTTTGTTTGCTTCAAATTTTAGACCGATCGTGGAATAATATTTCTTTTTTCATTGAGGGTGTAATACTTACTGTCTAATGATGAATAATAAGTAACACGCAACAGTATATTAAGATCCTCTTGTTTAATGGTTATCAAAAACTATAAGTCCTGGTAAGATCAAACCCAAAACATAATACTTACCTAAGATTTATCTTGCGAATTCAATTCCGCAACTTTAGCGACTCCGCTGAGCACTTCAGATAACGTCATTTATTTAGTTATCGAATGATAATGAAAAACCCATGCCCTAACTCTAATCCGCAGCGTTTTTTTATTATTACGACCGTCATTACGTTTCCCGCTTTTCTCAAACCGGGCAAAAAAGTCTTCAAGAGTTCACAACTTCCCCATCGGCTATAAGTTTTAATTTCGTTACAAATCAGCAGAAAGAAAAGCACTTTTTATGTTGTTACTGAATGCAGAGTTATGTTCAAGTATGGATTTATATGATTAATTTACTAAAGTGTTCGTTAGTTATGTACGAATATCCATCCATCCATACTTCCATACTAATATTATAAAAGGCAAAGTGTGTATGTCTGTCTGTCTGTTTGTCCGTCTTTCACGGCAAAACGGGGCAACGAATTGACGTGATTTTTTGTGTGGAGATAGTTGAAGGGATGGCGAGTGACATAGGCTACTTTTTATCCCGATATTCCCGCGGGAACTACGCGGGTGAAACCGCGGGGCGCAGCTAGTTTATAATAATTTGTGTTAAAATTTAGTATTGGCTGTATAAAAATGTGCCAATAGCTTATCGACCAAATATCATCAATTAATGAGTGTTTATTTGCCTTTTTTTTTGTGACATAATTGTATAAAACTCAAGATATTATTTGTAAATCATCGTGTATTGTAAAAGTTTTTTATTTAATCTTTCTTTTTTTTTAAATTTCTACTTCTATTGCTGCATACTTGCATGTTTATATTATTTGATGCTCAATTTGGTTTTCAGTCTGGGCTCTCTACTGAAACCGCTATCCTTAGCTTGAAGCACACTGTCAAGTACTATACAGACAGGCAAACACCTGTGTATGCCTGTTTTTTGGACCTCTCGAAGGCCTTTGATTTGGTGTCATATGACAAACTATGGCAAAAGTTAGATGAAGTAGGACTGCCAGCTGAACTGGTTTCGTTATTCAGATATTGGTACCACAACCAGCAGAACCGGGTGAGATGGGCAGGTGAGCTTTCTGATGCATATAGGCAGGAGTGTGGGGTGAGGCAGGGGGGGTTGAGCTCGCCCTCGCTTTTCTGCCTGTATATGAACGCGCTGATTGAGCGACTCAGCTGCATGCCGGTGGGGTGTCACATTAGTAGGGTTTGTGTGAACAACCTCAGCTATGCTGATGACATGGTGTTGCTGGCTCCCTCAATCAGCGCCCTAAGGAAGCTTATTGCTGTATGTGAGTCTTATGCTGCGTCACATGGGCTCATCTACAATGTTAAAAAGTCTGAATTCATGGTCTTCAAAGCGGGTACCAAGTGTCCGTTCTATGTTCCTCCGGTTATACTCAATGGCATACCTCTCAGGAGAGTGTATAACTTTAAATACCTAGGACACTTGTTAACGGAAGACCTGAAGGACGACGTTGACATGGAGAGGGAGCGCAGAGCATTGTCAGTCCGGGCCAATATGTTGTCTCGCAGATTCGCACGATGTACAGATGCGGTGAAAGTTACCTTATTCAGAGCATACTGTACATCATTCTACTCAGCGAGTCTGTGGGTTAACTATACCCAAAAGGCTTACAATGCTCTGCGCATTCAGTATAATAACGCATTTAGGATGTTGTTGCGGCTGCCACGATACTGCAGTGCCTCAGGCATGTTCACTCATGCACGAGTGGACACCTTTGATGCGATTTGGCGAAAAAAGACGGCCTCACTGCTTAGCAGAACACGTGCCAGTGGCAACAACATTCTGAGTGCCATAGCACTAAGATTTGATTGTCCTCTGATATTCAAGTTAATTCAGAGGACCAAATCTAAATTAGAATATAAGTACTAACCCCTAGATACTAAGTATTACTAACAAAATTGGACCCAGTTGTCACAATAAATAAATATTATTATTATTATTGTGTGTGCAATCAATAATGCGTATTTAGTAAGTCCTCACAACTGTATTCCATACTTCGTAAGTACTATTTTAAGTTGAAAGGTTTTGGGTGTTAATTAAACTCTCCCCTAGCCACGGCCCTGGTGAATTGAATGAAACGAGATTCACGCTGGCTTTACATAAATGGATTAGAATGCAGATTTTGACGGAATTTTCTTGAGGCAATAAGTGTTTTTAGATTTAGGCAAATATTATGGGAGTGACATTGTAATTTGTGGAGAGGATGGGTAATGTTAAGTAATTGGTGCTATTTTGTATTAAATTTGGTGATTCACAAATTCAAAGTAATATAAATCTTTGAAAAGACGACAAAATTATTTATCTAAATAAATAAGTCAATGTAAATTTAGATTGATTCGTATAAGTTTATCCTTTCCATTTATAATTATTCTTTCATTTTATGTCTTTTCCTCATACAACTTTTAGGTAACAATTTGTTACTATTATCCTTTAAAAATAATATTTTACGGACAACACCATTATACCGCATGTGCGCACACCGCGCGGATTTGGCATGTAACACGTTATTTCGTGTCGTAAATATTTGTGCGTAAACTTTAAAGTAAAATTTTACCAGTTTTCATTCAGATTTTATTCAAATCATTTGGTTAAAGTATCGGGTTTATTATGGGTTAAAGGTGAAAGGTTGTTTACAATGTGATTGAGTGGACGTAGGTTTTAAAACAAATATTTGCAGGTTTATAAATATTCTGGATGTCAGGAATATTTATTATTTCAAAATAGTATTTATTCTTTTATACTGAGACTGGTAATGAATATATACTTAGTTACGTCTACCTATGAAATTGCCATTTCATATAAGTGTCTACCGTTCACAATCGAATAATAGGTGAAAGGCACTGGAACCAAGCATTCCTCTTCATCTGCATAGTTTCACTACAATTTAATTTTAACTTCCCTCTCGCTCTGTCGCTGAAACTTTCAAACTCCTAAGTTACAAGCTAGTTGAAAATAGAAACTTGTAAATTGTTCTGTTATTATGCACCTGTCCAGTTCCCTAGACAAATGATTTTTCAAAGTGTGACCTAACAACACTTCAGTTACTTCGAATGTGACGTAGATATACGTAACCGTCACTTTTTTAAATTAGGTAATTGCGAAAAAACTCGTATATACGAGTATATGTTTTTATCATTTTATCATATTGTGTTCTGATCGCGGAAGATAATGATTATTTACGTAATGAAGGCCGACATAAAATAATCATTCTGACTACCTCTTATGATTAACGCGTTTAGTGCTTGCATCAGACAAACATGTTACTTTAGTTAGCTATACTTAAGATCAGACTGCCCCGCGCCCATTTCTCATGAAAAAAATGGAAAACACTGCGATAGACAAAGCAAGTAAACTTTTGCCTAAATCCATTTAAAACGACGTTCCAATTAAATGTTTTGCTATGTTCGTTTTCGAATACGCTATACTCGTAGCTTATCTACAAACTGAATGCACCAACGCAATTGCGTTTAACGTTAAACAAAACTACTCCAACTTCGCTTTGTAATCAGGCGCCTGGCGACAACTTATTTCATTTACATAAACACTTTATTATACAAGGAACTTCATCTAAATAATGATAAAACAGTCTGAAATGTATTCTCAAGCAAAGTAGATCTGTTCAATCTGAAGAAGGTTCTTGACGGTGGAGGATATGTGCGTACACACACACATTATTCAAGTTGATCACGTGACACTAGGTCATCTTTTAATAAAATATTGTATCACTGGTGTAGAATGTCCAGGGTAATAATATTATATAAGTAATATTTATTTATTAAATAGATAAACGACCTTATGAATTTCGATCTTTTCGTTATAAGGTCTTTTATTCATAATATGATCTTTAACCGGTCTTTAATTAGCTCTGAGATTTGGTCCACTAATTCACAGTTACATTAATTAATAGTATCATCTCGACTATCTTAAACTCTTCGTAATTTCATTTGTATTTATTTAGTAAACCGAATCCGATTCATAAATCCAAAGTTAAGCAGTGCATTCTGCCTTTATCTTGCTCCCGATATAATTTGTAGCAGGCATTTAGTACCCAAGAGAACTATTAGTAATACGAATACCATAGGTACAAAAGTCTGACTACAGAAGAAAACTGACACTAATACTCCTTTAAGGTTTACTCGTGATTTAGAACCTTGATAACTTAACCCAGAAGCCCATTTTCGTAAGCCTGTGTTCCAGAATTTTAGAGACACGAAACCTGCATTGATTACCTTAATAAATCTTAAACGGGTATAATAAAGTTCATTTTACATCGCGAGCTAATTCGAAGTGACCCATTGCTGGTGGCTTAATAGCAGCCGTGCCAAAGAAACGCTATTAAATTAATGGGCGTAGAATCCAGCCTCGCTTAATGGCTGCACTGGCTTAAACTTTGCACCAGGGATGAACCAGGGGTTAGCTATAGTTTCAGAAATAAAAATAATGCAGAAGTACAGGTCGCAAGCCCATCGACGACGTTACTAGAAAGCTAACTGATGTTTTCACTTCACTTAAATTTATAGGTAACATAAAACAATTTTCATTTTTGGTGTTTATTTCTGACTGATAATTTTAAAGTAAATATCGGGTTAGAGTTATGAAAGATCTATCAAATTCTTTTACTCAGTCATATTTAGTAATCCAGCTCAAAAGCCTCTTCTTCCTTCCTACGACTCTGTAGTTTACGTAGCATAGGTAAAATTCGATTCACCATTTCTGTTTTAACTAGGTATATTAAATTACTTTCTATCGAAGGATAAAGTAAAGAAGGAATAAATAACTAATTAATTTTGTAAATTGATGCTTTATTTATTCCAAGTACTTAACCTAAAACTTGATACTTGACTCAGTATTAACTTGACTCTATTAGAGGAATCTCTGTTCCTATTAAAGCCTAGTTCCCCCAAACTCTCTGGTTCCGTCCTGACTCATCTCCATTCTAAGTACAGACTACCTAGGATTGCGAAGGCGTTACCCATATGGTAATTGCGCCTATTCACACATGACATACCTACGACTGCGTGAGAGATAACTTAGCCGACATGAGCGATAAGTGACGTGTTAAACCGCACTGCACACAACTGTCTAGATGTTGACTAGCTACCAAAGAGTAAATAGTCTCAGATTTTTCGGAATCCAGTTAGGAAGTTGTAAGTTGCTTACTTTTATTTGTTGTTACATTTTAAGAGTTAACGCAAGTTTTGTGAAGATCCGAATACCTGTTCGATAGTTATGTAAACTAAAAAAAATGTTATATGAAAAAATACTTAATACATCAAAAGCAAATTCGCCCAAGTTGTCACTATTTCCCAAGAATGTAACATGTAGGTAAAAGTTTGTGTGCATGTGTAACTGATTGATACTCCTTCACGTACAAACGGCAGGTCGTATATGAATGAAATTTGGTACCAGGTCATCTTATCCTGGATACATAGGCTGATTTGGAGTCCGGTATTCTGACAGAAATGGTAACTATTCACCGCGGGTAACACCGCGGTGTGCAGTTAGCATTTAATATTGATAAAACAATTCTTTATGACATCAGATACTTGAATCCATTTAAATGACAAGAAGGTTGACATCAAATACATTGTGTCACCGTGATATAGCATTTGCATGGTATTTCATCATTTTTGTATGATTTTGTACTAGATAGACCTATATGACGTCATGAATAAATAACTACATACGAAATATTAGAACTCTATGACGTCATGTAATAGCCGTTATTTTCATAATCTTATGATTTAGAAGGTGAATGGTATAAGCATCGTCATTGGTATAAGTTAATAGTAAAAACAGGGACGATATGGTAATAAGATAAAAGTTAAGGTAATGTAGTCTAATGGAAAATAAGTTAAGAAGTTTGGAAAAACAAAAACGTTAAAGAACCTCCGACACTAAATACACTTTTAATTATTTATCCCACGTTTAGCTTCTGTCAGTCTGGGTGTATTATATCTAAAATATGAAAATATTAAAAAAAAGTACTAAGTATTAATATCAGTCATCTGTTTACCATAACACAAGCATTAAGTTGCTTAGCTTGGGACTAAATGACGCTGTGTGGAATGTCCAAGGATAGGTGCCTACATGCTTTTTCCTTTTATTTGACACTAAAATTGGGTATATTGGAAAACATTCGATTATTCATGCCCACTTTTACCTACATAATATCATTTTGGTAAAACATTTTTTAGAACCAGAAAACTAACTTTTAAATAAAAAATACTGCATTCAAATCGCTTAGTAGATGGATACAAACTCCAACATAATTAGAACTGTAATGTCCCAAGCCCCCATTTTAATTTGACCAATTTTCCCAATTAATAAAACGGAACTTACAATGCAAGAGCGTGTACATCGCCTATGTGGTAGTAATTGTGTCCTTGATGATGCAACTAATTGTTGTAATGAATCATTCGAAGCAATTACGTTCATTCACCAGCCTCATATAAACACAATAGATCTACCTACCCACATCCATGCAACTTTGTTGAAGAACGTGGTGCAAACATTACTGTAGAGCGTTTCATAATTGCGTACTAGTTGTACGCAATTATGAAACGCTCTACAGTAATATAATGTTCAACAAAATGTAGGTGACAGTTAAAAAACAGCTTTTTTGCTTATATGTAGTTTGTACTCGTACACACGAAAACTAACTTTGTAGTTTTATGATAAATTACATAACAATAATTAATACATGCATAACACTACTCCCTCTTGCTACTAACATTTTAAGTGAAATTATTTTCCAGGTTTACATAAATTGGTTGAAACCAAAAATTAAAACGTGTAAAACACTCTTCAACTTTCATATATGTATAAAAGTTTATAATATCAGTTAAATCTTATTGAATTTACAGCAGCTCGTCTTTCTCATGCAGTTATATTTAATTGTAATCCCACGCTAAAACTTTAGAATGGCAGCGTTGGCATCTAAAGCCAGACACTAAACCACCAGAAGTCAATGCTATTTGAATAGGTACAGCAATAGCCTAGGAACATGCGTGCTTGCCAACAGTCTGTACCTTACGTCGAGACATCCCTTCTGACCTTTACATCGGGGTTAGACTGTAAGCTTGCTTACTTGTCATGAGACGGGGAAATAATATCTGAAATGTATTCTAGATAGGTGTCACACCAGTCCTTAGTAACACTTTGTTGGTTAATTGTTGCATAAAATTGTTAATGCTCATTATTTTACGTCGAAAATTTACCATAGATACTAAATTTAAAATATTTATTGCGAATATCAATATCCTCAAAGATTCCATAATAAAACTGAAGTTTCACGAGTTGTGCCAAAATCGTAAAGAAATTCCGCTTGCTGATTCAAAAATTTGCAGCATGAAAGTCAATTGACAAAGTAGCGCGTTCAATGTAACACGCTAACTCTATTTTCGTACTTGAATTTCACAGCCGCAGTAACTGTTAAACAAACATGAAATTTAGTAAATTATAGGCCACTCAGTCACTACACCAAAGCGGTCCACTGGCTCATTTGGCTGGAAACGCGTGTGAACCGAACATGGTCCGTAGTTTTCCATAGCCATGTATTGTCATCTTTTTATACTGGACAGTATTGTCCGTGTATCTGTACTGTACTATTCCCACGGCTCTCTCAGCACAATAATAGAAAATAGTTACGATACTGGGATCTGATGTCTGTGACGGTATTGATCGCTTGGAAACAATGATAGTACTTAGCACTTAAACGGCTCTCAGGCCGCATAAACTTGTTTTTCACTTCAAATTATTGAAAATTGCAAGAAAATATAGACAAAAAGTATATGAAATTAATTAATTGGTAGGTATATTAAAGGCTGTAGCCTCTTTACCGATTACACCGAGCTCTTGAGTTTATTAGAGTAGTTTTTGATTCGAAAATCTTGTTTGGAAATTTATTAGTGAAATATGTGCATACCCTTTATACGAGGTTAAATATACATACTATTTTGTACACTTTCAATTCATTAATCCAGATGTTCAGTTGAAAATGAGTAGTAAAATTATCGATAAAGCTTACAAATTAATAAATGTAAGGCGGTCCCGAGGGAAATCACTTGCATATGGAACTTTCCACCTTGCATCGATGTGACGCAATGCCAATATTAAGCGAGCTGTTGCATTATGTAGTCGAAGGTAGTTAAAGAAAATCACTGAACATTTACATTTTTAATCATGAAACTTAATGAACTTTACACATTGGCTGGTAGATAGATAGTTTGGACCTGTGTTATTAATATTTTACGGTAAGAAGTTATACACTTTCTTTAATGCAACTTGGGAAAACTATGTCGAAACACATGCTAACGTGAATAAGTAGCGCTTACAAGACACTGTAGTACCGTGACAACCAGATTATGTCTTCGAGTAAGCAACAAACTTCTATCATAAATCAGCCTTATTCACAGCAAGGCGTGGTCAATATGGTGTAGAGAGCTTAGCCGCAGATTTACTTGCCCTTAAGATCATTTATTGGGCTATAAAAAGCTGTTCTGTTAAGATAGCGTCGTGGTTGTTTCTTTGGCAAAATTGTGCCATTCGCTCAATTTTCTCGACATCTATACAATATGTAACAATAACTTTGGCGTGCAGGTTATCAAGCTTATTCAGCGAGCCGGCAGTAAAGCCGATAGGTACATGCTATGTTAAATTATGACAATCCAATAACGGGTTAGGTGGCCGGAGCCCAAATTGTCCGTATCGGCGTTGCCAAGTCGTACAAAGCCTGCTCTCCCACAAGCATCATGCTACATTATGTACAGGAACAATAATATTTGGTACTATGCGAACAGAAATAACACTTAAAACAGAATAATAGAATATGTTAAAAACTTCCCATGTTGCGTCATCGTTGTTTTCTTAGCTAGAATATGCGTTAGCTGCTATATCAAAGGTCCATAGGCTACTTGACTCATATCAAATTTGACCCAATAAATTAGTATTTCCTGAAGTACTTTCCTTGCAAAACCAAAATATAATAATTTCAGTTAATCAAAGTCCATGATGCTTGCATAATTTCAATTTAAAAAACGGTTTCTTTTTTTTTTAATTGGAACGCTGAAAACGCTACGGCCATTATGGTGACGTCATTATTATCGGAAATAAACAAATGTCACATAACTAAAACCAATTTACAGTAATGCCAACTTTTCAAAATGTGCATGTTCCCTAGACGTAAATCACGAAAATTATTGTTTTGGTTAGGAATGACGTCACAGCACAGACAATTCCATAGACCAATATGGCGGTAGCGTTTTCACCTGTTTTTGAAAAGTAGAACTTTTAAAATAAAATTTTGCGGTTTCTTAGGTCCAAAAAAATATGGTAGTATTTTTTTTGGTCTAAAAGAACAATTATTTATCATATAAGAGCTACTTAAAATTAGAGTCAACTAGCCTATTACGCGTAGCAGTTTATAATCGGGTATTCCGAAACATAAAATGTTGCAATTTTGTTGGTACCGTCTTCCGTCATCAGATGCTTCCAAAGCCCGTAATATCTCAGTATTTTCTACTCGCTACCTGAATAAGCCGCACTCCTAGACGTCTAAAATGTTCCTCAATTTCTGGAAGTTCGCTCCCAGTCGCTCCCGTTTCTAATCTTGATCGTACGGATTTAGTTCTCTTTTATTTTTGATCTTATGTTAGCTGTTTTGATCTTTTATTTTATCGTATTAGCTTGAGCTGGCTCTGGTATCTGGCTAAAATGGTCACTTAGTAATTCATTGCCTGATTCTCCTTATATGTTTGTTTGTTGTTATGGCCATTTTAGATTACCGAAATTAGAATTATTTCATTTGGCCTAAATTATTTTATTATTTTATGGCCTAACTTAACTATCAAGAAAATTTCTCAAAAACCTTACATTTTTCGGTTATGTTACAGTAAAATCAGTATCTCTATGTGTAAAGTCACTGAAATACCATGGGTTATAACAAAACGCATTGAAAAATAAAAAGTTTACAATGTACATTATCTGTAGTGCACTTATGACGACACAGACACATGCAGTCAGTCCGATACATTGTTCTGTAATGAATGACCCCGTTTGAAGGCTCTTTCAAACGACTTTTTGTTAGGATAATGCACTTGCCTTACTGAACTAGATTCTAGAATTGTTGCCATGAAAAATATTGTGTAGCAGTCTAAAAAGTCCTCTATTTTAAATTACTCAAAGTGGCTATAATACTTTGTTGAAGGTGGGTTAAATATCCTAAATGAAAGTACTAAAAACAGTATTTTTTTAAAAAACCACCGTGTAACTGTACTGCGACTAAAACCATGTAGTTTCATTTTCTATATCATACCTTTATCCCACCTTTCCTACTTATCTATCCATGTGCATATGAAAACCGAGTAGCTTGATTTAATCTCTTTAAGCCTTACATTTTGCAAGCCGTTCTAAAACTAAGAAACTAGGTTCTCCGCTTCAAGGTTAGAACTCATGTAAATAACAGTAGCGGGTATGTAGGTAAACGCTTGTATGCAAATAAGATGGTTGATTTAGAGGCTTTTCAGTGTAGCTGAAGGTCATAGTGGATTAGATTGCCCTTAGGTAGATATGGTTTCTTAACGTAGTTATGATATTTCATAGCTAATGCATTTTTAACTTGCTTATTTATATTTTCAGCCTTTTTGTGATGGACCAAATCTTTAAATCTTTAGATTCTGATAATGTTGTACCTATGTAATTTTCATAAATAATTTTTTCATTGACTTTATTCAATCTATAACAAAACCATTACGACTGCACTGTCTCTTTTGATAATGTAAAAAAAAACAATAAAAAATATGTTTTATTCAGATATAAGTCACATAATTTTAAATATTAATAACAATAAAAACATATTTGCTGAATGCTACTAAATGTGTTCGAGATTCAAATGAGAACTATTTTCTCCAATACTTTTAATTAGCAGCAGTCAAATGAAGTTAACGTCCTGTCAAAATAAATTCACGAATTCATATGTGTTTAAAATAAACCGACGTGTATTTTCAATTATCCTCAAAGTCAGATTTAATGTTTGCATGGCAACTGAGTACAGGGTGTATAGTTAAATGTCGTCAGAGGAATGAGAGCATGAGCATCTGGCTCAGCTTTTACATTTTGTTACTCTAAACACGATACAGGTGTGAATGTATTGATGAATTAAAAGTATAATACTTTATTTACAGAAACTAAACTAATACATAACTGTACAAAATACAAAAAGAACCAGTTGAGCCATCTAAGGACCGTTGCAAACGGTCTATAAGTAGCTCAACTGATGCATTTCTAGTTTAAAATCTAATGCAGTTGTAAATTTGGATATCTAATGCCCTGCTAATACGAGTATTTGTGCGTATTTTTTAAATTGATTAGAAGGAAGTTTTGACTGTGGTGCTCAGAAACCGAACATAGAATCGAGGACATCCAAGAACGAGATGGGTTGAGGCACAAGATCCAAAGAATGAATGGTGCAACAAAGGGAGGCCTTGACCCAGCAGTGGGATAATACAGGCTGTGGATGAAGATAGCTTTTAACTGATTTAGTAAATGTTGTATTAAAATGTGATCACAGTGATCTTTGCACACCGTATATTCAGGTACGTTCTCGCACAATGAGGAGATTGGTGTCAGGCCGGCGCTGTCATCCGGTGCCGACTTGCGGACACATCCGACACTCTTCCGATACCGACGTACTGAACCATGTCATATTATTTAGATATATAAATTTTATGCGTCAACGATTTTTATGAGTAGATTTTAAAACAAAATACATCATAAAAAATGTTAATGTGTTGTATTTAATTGCTGTGATTATACATAATATCGAATTTGTTTTAAAATCAAATTAATTTTATTGTGACTTCAAATGGTTCATGTTTTATAGAAAGATTTGTTGATCCAAAAAAATTTTAGTATTTTTGTTACACGTTCGTGTTAGTATTTTAAACAGCTTTAAACAATATTATTTTTACGTAATTGCATTATGTTTAAAGAATAGGTTAATCAAACATTAAACAATAGAACTCACAAGACAGTAAAAACCGCACGAAAATATTTTAAAATACCGAGAAACCCAGCATTCTCGTGAGTGTAAAAGATAAACATGCCTAGGACCGTAGGTATGTGGGCTCTTATATTATGAGGTTCATTTGTAAGGACAGCGGTCTGTCCTACTTTAAGGTCTTTCATTTATGAAACATTCTTCTTGGCGCTTTTAAATGCCTCTGGCGTAGCTTTGTATTTACTGCTTTTTAACTGTAATGCCTAATGCACGTTTTCGAAGGGAGAAAAAGAGATTGGAGGTACATGCTTTTTAAGTATGGTTTATCTGATATTCAGACTATTTCAGACATACATAGATAAGACAATAATCAAAAGCACAATGTGCCTATCACCGCTTGCCTATGCTGCCGCTTTTTAAATATACAAAACATCGAAATAATGTGATGGAAGGTACTGATGTATCGATGCATCTATTTCTATCTTAGAAATATATAAATAATTTTCCATTATAGTTTTTATCTATAAGTTTTTATATATTTATTTCTGTGTTAAACCACACATACGTATTTCATTAGAAAAAAATACTGAAAACTCTTAATAAAAGTTACGACTTCGGCAGGATTCGAACCTGCGATGATACAAGCCGATAGTCCTAGTTTTTATCTACTTAACTGTCAAAACAAATGTGCTGTACTCAAAAAAATAATACACAGAATCAGCTTACATTTTGATCCGCTTCAGTTGTTCAACTCTAATAATATAGAAATTCCTCAAATTCTAAATGAGATCTGCCGTTATGAATAAAGTTTATGTCGAAGTAATTGACATGAATCTGGAAAATTTGAGTTCACTCACATTTTCCTATGTGTTGAGTAATACAAACAGATCAAACGGTATCAAGGGAATTATAACAATTTGGTTCATTGGATTTGTATTACAGATTTAATCAAGCTTAATGGGTATGCCATGCCACACGACGCATATCATACGCGTTGACCAAGTAAAATAGTTCTTCGTAGTGATCCGAAGATCGTGAATCCTAACGATAACTAGATTGGGGGAGACCTTTGCCCAGCTGTGGGAAAGTATAGGTTAAAGAAAAAACTAGAGACTAGATGACAATGTGTGTAATGTCCAAGGATTAGGGAGATACTACAAATACATTTTCTATTTCATTTATAATGGTAAAGTGATGAGTTAGTTAGTTCGTATGCGCTAGTGGCCGCTCATTAAATTCAAGTCAAAACACATTTATCTTCTCACCTAGATCAAACTGATAGGTGAAACTTAGCTTTATGTAAATCTAGAACTGACTTTCCATAAAACCATTCTACCGTAGCATCCTCTCTAATCTACACTCCGGGGGCTCATTTGTAATCCTACCTGTAAAAGCACTTGTACTTAGATTTCTAGAGCCACTTTTATTGAACCGTAAATTTTATCAGTACTATGATAGTAGAGTATTCTCTTGATGATATTTTGTGTACAAAGTTAAATTAATATTTGGTAAATAAAGAAATTAAAATCTGACGTCATAGTACTTGTGATCGATTCGACCGATTTTTTTCTTCACATTTTCAAGTTCATTGTGGAGTGTCTGATAGAAGCAACGTGATCCAAAGACATTAATTTGGCAGAAATTATCAAAAACGGCAATCAGCGCAGCAATGCTGCCAGTGTCTTGGGCACGATTCCGTCTGGCATTGGCTTGGATCAGTTGAGCTTCGACTGGCTCTTATTGTGTTTCGTACATTTCTGTAAATATATAGTTACGTAGTAATGTAGCTCCTGTAAATTATTACTTTTATGATGTGAAAAAAAAGAAATTATGTACTTGTAAACACCAACATGCGAGTAAAAGTTTGAACTTGATCTCTTGGGTGCTTTTACTCATAAACGTTGAAATCTCGCAGCATATTTTGCATTATTCATTTAAAGCTTCAAAACGTAAGAATCCGCAGTCAACATCCGAGGTGGGTTAATGACTCCGAGGTCGGCCATTGTTTACCAAACAATGCAGCGAGACCCAACGATCCTCGGCTATTCGCTCCACTAAGTGACGAGCGACCTTTAAATATGTGGACGTTTGAACGGATAATAAGTCCTTGGGAAAGATTATGCTTACTTCAACTGGCATTCATATAAGTGCTTTGGAGAGCCTTCCGCTTTTGCCACAGTCCGGTAAAGTCAAGGTGGAAATAACAAGTCACAGTAGGTAGGTACTCAATCGATAACCCTATAGAAACCAGATGATGTATTGGAATTGGGGTTCAATGAGGATAAGTCACATGATGAAAATTATAAGCGAAGATAGAAAAAGATTCAAATGGAGGCGACTGCACACTATAATTTTTATTAAAACTGTAATATTTGGGTTGCAAATGTAGTTACAGATTCAGATAAAACAACACAAATTAAACCAAAATTTTACAATAAGTACTTTAATCACAGTTGAACTAAAACATACTCGTAGTTTGCAACATCGTTATTGATTTTTTTTTGATCTATAGGTTTTATTAGAATTTATAAGAATTAGCTATATTTGTATGGCACCCCATACAAATATAGCTAATTCCAAATGAAAGTAGGGTGTGAAGTTTGAAGTTTTTCTTCTCTCGAGAGAAGAAAAACTTCAAACTTCACACCCTACTTTCACCTAACAAAAGCTAATTATAAAGTATAAAAATCAATTATGCCGGCACGTTGATTCAAAGGCATCTTAAATCAAAGGATCTCTTCCGCTTATCAGCCCATCATAATCCCGAGATCATTAAAATACGATAAAGACAAAGTGAAAACAATAGAAAAAAATCCCCTCGACAAAGTTGGACGCCGTTGTCGCGAACAGAAATAGAGTGGAGTAAATTCGAGATCATCATTTATGCAAGTCTAGTTTATAAACAACGTACGGATGTCCATAGGACCATCACCCTAAAAGTTTTGTTTTTACAATATAAAATAAATGAAACTTTTTGACAGATAAGAACGTTGCTATGGTGAAAGTCCTACAGCCATCCGTAAGTTGGTTTATAGGAACCGGGCGTTACACGTTGTTTCCAATATTATAGCTCACAGTGAGAGACTGGCTGACTCTGAGCCGGCGTAGTGAGCTAACTGAGCCGCCGACTGCAATATTTAATCATTCACTGTGACTCAGTCGCTCCGCTCACTGAATGAGCCGGTAAGCGAAACGCCGCTGTATGACATCCCATTAAAATATTATAGGGAGTACAACTAGAGACACACATACACTCTCTAAGCCTACTAGATACAACTCCGACTGATTGCAATTTGCAACAATGTAAAGAAAACTGTGCTGTAATAATTTTGTTCAAACAACAAGATATTTTAAAGACATTGTCACAGAGAACAATCTCTACAGATACACTCAGTAGATACCGTGTGATGGTAAATCCATGCGTGTCAAACGAATACGTATGCCACATAAATCGTTTTATGACTTTTTGAAACCATAGTTACGAAAACTACATGCGTTACGCTGAAATTATTCAAATCGCACCTTTTTGGTAACTTCAGTCGAAACTTTGGAACCAAGTTTATTTTTCTTTTAACAGGATTGTTTCAGATTGAGCTATTTACGCCTAAAATACTCCTTGAACTTCGGCGAATTAACGGAAAGGAGAAAAATATAAAAGGCTTGGGGTGCAGCGGGGAGAGGGGGAAGAATAACTGGGCTTTCGGATAATTAATGGTTTCATTTATGTTTCTGCACTTGAAAGTCCTGATTGTGCGGGCTAGGCCTTTTTACTTTTTTCAAGTTTCAAACTGCTATTGTTCGAGTCGTAATTGAAATTGTAAAGGTTCTGTAATCAATAGGCACCTCGTTTGTTCGATGAATTTTCGCTGGCAGCAACGAATTTCTAGATAGATACTGACTAAAAGTAAATTTAAGTTTTTATCACTACGTCGTCTTATAAGCAGAAGACATATTAGCCGCGTCTTTACTAGGGAAAATTTTCTCTAAGGCGCGCAACCAGTTTATTAAGAACTAGTTGCGCCTCGCGGTGTTACCCGCGGTGAATAGTTACCGTTCCCGTAGGAATACCGGGAATGGTGTTAAGTCAGGATATTAGCTATTCTGGTACCAAATTTCATTTAAATTCATATATAAAGCCGTTGGAGCGTGAAGGAGCAACAAAAATTCACACTTACGCATTTTCACACAAACACTAAATAGGTTAAAGCTAATAGGTTAGGTTAAATAGGTGAACCTTTATAATAGGGAATTAGCTTTATTTGATCAAAATGAAAATGAAATACCTAGTTGTAGATTAACTATTTATTTTTTGAATAAGGATCACGCATCCCCAAACCCAACTCTAAATAACAATGCAAATTCAAGCTGACACCGAAATCCCTCGTAACTAATATCCGAAACATATATTTCAAATAGTCTAAAGTACCTATAAATGTGTCCTCACGTAATATTTAAGTGCAATTTGATTTATATTGCGTTTGCAGACAGTAAGAGAGCTTCTATCAAATGTCAGCTAATTTCATGCGTTAAGATGCTATAAATATTACTGCTTAAGTTGTATCACAGATAAAATAATACTATGTACAGATGGTCCATCTAGAACATTAATTTCACTCCTGTTTTTCTTCGGGCTATTTTTATATGTTTGATTTTGCGGCGCCCCTAGCAGTGTTTAGGTCTTGCCTGCAATCATAAATAAGTAACTCCATCTAGTGCTAAAATTGTACTTATTTTTATGAGAAATAAGTTATCCAATCCACTAGAAGTTCCATCGAAATAAAGTTATGCACCAAAATAGTAACAGAATGAAGTAATGGACGACGCCATTCCGGGATATTATGAAAGATTCAAAGCAAAAGCTCGTATTGCGGGCAACGTTGCAACTTTGACACCCATTATTCTCGCGAAAATGTTTTTCACGAGGGCTTGCCTATTTGAAATAGTTTTAATGGGTACGTCCTTAATTAGAATCTGTACGCAGTGAAATTGAGGCTCCTCTTCTGATTTAATGAGGGAGCGATCGCGTGATCCCTTTCGCACAGATTTAGCCACGCCCATCAGGCGGCGAAAATCAATAACATACTGTAGAAGTGCGTTTGGTGTCGTACCTTGCTGACGTCGACTGCAGAGGGATGCGAGGAAGCATAGAACTTCCTTGCAACAATCCTGCATTAGACCTCTTGCATTCCTTTAGATGGGCAAAGCTTCAAGCCTCTAGCTCAACAGAGATTTTACGAGTGTAGACAACTTCCAGTTTATTTAATTTATTTTTATTGTACTTTTTATAATTTTGATTTTAGATAATAAAAACTAAAAAAATAGCGTGCAATTAGCATCAACGTATTTTGCTAAGATTTGTATTAAATTAGTTCCTGCTATTAGCAGCTGCACTAAGGTTACAGGAACACAAGCATTTACCCCCGGTTCCTATAACAAACTAACGGATGTTCGTAGGTTCATCACCATAGCAACGTTGTTATTTCAACATAAAATGTATGAAACTTTTTGACAGATAACAACGTTGCTATGGCGAAAGTCCTACGGACATCCGTTAGTTTGTTATAGGAACCGGGGGTAAGTGGCTTACTTTAGGTCTAGACTAGAAAAACAAAAAAAAACATGTATCCCTACTCAACTTTTTTTTACGTAATTTTGTCAGTTAACCCAATTGATCCTGCAAATGACGATATGATCCATACATACATTTACAATTAAGCAAAAACATTTACCTCCATACTAAAAGTATTGGAATCCCAATCAAAAAGACAGCGAAACGCTGTTAACAATCGCCGACGCACTTACCCGAGTTTAAGCCGATTTACAATTACATTCTTGAAGGTCGTTAAAAAGCCTTAAAAAGCTTTTAACGGAATTAATACAGCATAATGATTTGGTGTACCGTCACAGATTAAATTATCTTCTCAACATCTGTAATATTCACTCTCTTGGCTTTGGCATTTGTTTTTAGATGACTACGATAAATATAAATATTGAGAAATTTATTATTTGAACTTGCCAGTTCAAGCATTATTTAACAACGTACTTTAAAAGAAAAGAAAAGGAAAACAAAATACATGAAATTCTAGTTTAAAAGTAGTAGTTGAAAGGCTTTATTCTTGTAGCTATTATTTCTATGACTTCACTGTGTGGTTGTTCCACCCTACAAAGTTGCAAATGGGTTTTCAAAAAGTACTGTATAATTTTTTAAATACCTTCTTTTTTCATCAATGCTATTCTATCTAAAACTTCTATCTATATCATCCACCTCTTGCTTTATGGGACCTTTTATATATTACTCTATGGTCCAACACCGTCTCATATTAAACAATTGATTCTTATTTAGTTTAAACTAGCAGTTAGCCCTGACAGATGCAATTATGAAACCTGGGATTTTATCAGGATGAAATATAGCCTATAGCCTAAACTAAAGTCCATTCTAAACATCGGTGAAAGAACTTTTAAAATATTTAGGATAAGTAGTTTCGGAGTTTACCTTTTATAAAGAAACAAACAAACACACAAACCAACATTACCTCTTTATAATATTTACCTATTTTTATGCTTGAAAAACAATGAGACAAGTTAAGTTTTGGTAATTTTGTAGTGATACAAACTCTGTTCCATGTAACAGAACGCGGGTTCCCGATAATTGAAGATCCGCCGGTGAGTTTGTTTGGACGCGGCAACCTGCATTAATTGCGAGATTTAGCTTCATCCCTAACATTAATAAGGAATAAAGCACTCTTTGGTCTTTGTTTATTAAACCAAAAGATTAATTACCGCGTCGAATTTTAAGAATGCGCAACTTTGTCGGTTTCGAGAATTTAATTTAAAAATTCCGAAGTTTAACGAGACAGGTGAGCGGAACTGCTAAGCGCGTTATGAATTTCCCCTCCACATGGAGCTAGTTTCGGGAATTTTTGCCGACTCCCTAAAACTTTGTGGCTGATCCCTCACGTGTGGCTTACCCTATTCTCTATAGCCCATCCTTTAGATATAAGGGCAATCGAAAGAGATACAAACTGTAGTTCCTGTAAAACCATTACAATACTTATTGCATATTATACGAGTATATTATTCATTTTCGATTTTGTATAATATAAGGCACTAGCAGCACGTCTCAGCTTTGCACGGGTGTACTAATGAAACTACCCGATAAAATATAGCCTATATAACCTTCCCAACAGTTCATTCTACACATCGCATCAGTGAAAGAATTTTTAAAATCGGCTGAGTAGTTTCGGAGATTACCTCCGTCAAACAAACAAACAAACTTTACCTCTTTATAATATTAGTATAGATCTACTTAATGTTGGTAGTACATTTATTGAAAATTTGGTTTATTAATATTTTTTTCTTTCAAGGTTATACTCCGTAATTATTCATGAATAATAATTGTTCCTCGCCGTATTTTATCATGTAGGTAGTTTATCAGTAAATCAAAATGTCAGTGGGAGTCAAGGACTAGCTTAGATAACGTTATTTATTGGTGAAAAACAGAGGTAAACAACCAAATTATTTATTCACAAGAAAAATTGGTTGCCATTATTTCACCCTCTGGAAACTATTTGGGAAAGGAAAATGGTTCACTTTCTGTTAGCAGGTGATTTCACTGTGAATAAGATTACTAAACGGTGCTAAATGAGATTGTTATTTAACATAGGCGATAAAGCTAGAATACTGTTAGGAGGGGGTTTGTAAATTTTAAATTAATTAAAAAAATTTCAAAATTACCCGGTAATTATACTGTGAGTAAAATGTACTACTAATATTGTAAAGTCAAAAGTTTGTATGTTAACTACTCTTTCACGCAAAAACTATTGACCGAATTTGGTTAAAACATGTAAATATAGATGTAGCCAATTTGTTCATGATAGATAGATACTTATGACTGAAAATAATCCGTATCAAACTTTTCATCCTGGTAGTTACTATTTAAGCTGAGACGCGAATGTTTACAGTCTGTATTCTGTATTCAAGTTGTGATAGAGATTCCCTTAATGGGCAATTTAATGTTCACACATTTTTATGCTCGTAAAATATTGAATATTATTCACATTTAGGCAGAGTTCAGGCAAAGTATTTGAACCTCAAGTCTTCCTTCATCACTTTTAATTGTTCATAAATCACACAGCAGTTAGAATTAAGATCCCATTTGGCAAATTTTACGATAGAACTTTGAAGAACGAGCTCCAGCTATGTGTGTGTGGAGTTGCGTCACTGGTTATAAAGATTTACACTGTTGTAAGGCATAGCGTAGTAAAACCGTTCACAAACTTCCTGTGCTTAAATTAATTTAATTTTTACATTATTGTTCTAAAATTATAAAAACATGCTTTATGCGTAGACTTTAAAACATTAAAATTACATTGATAAAAAAGGAAATATTATTTCAAATCCAACAAGTAGTTTTAGAGATATTAGCGCGTCTGAACAATCGGGCGTCTGACTTTTCCGGTTTCTAAATTACTAGCAGGACGTCTCGGCTTTGCACGGGTATATTAATGAAGCTACCAAGATTATATATATATAACATAATCATAGGCTGCCAGGTGGTGACGGCATTCGCCCAGTTATCGGGGTGCATCCGGCAGCCTGAGGGGACGCGCGGTCGCGGTCGGCCGAGGAAGCGCTGGAGAGACGATCTCGACTCTTTTGAGAGAGACTGGTACGAAGTCTCAAAGGACAGAGATGGTTGGAGAAAATTGGGGGAGACCTTTGCCCAGCAGTGGGACAACATAGGTTAGCAAAAAAAAAAAAAAAAAAAACATAATCATAACTGTCCGACAGTTCATTCTACACATCGGTGTAATAATTTTTGAATACAAATCAAATGAAAACTATACGTACACATATAGACTTTCAAATCTCAAAAGTTAAATGCTGGGTTTAGTTTATTGCTAGCTTTCAGATAATATAATAAGGTCACTAATTTCAGTTTTGCGAACATGTGCGTTCCCGAATACACATGTGTTATTTAGGACACGTGAAAATGAGATGCATTGTCAGATTACATTCACGTGTTACGTGATTTAAGCAACATTGATGAATCCATGATTTAGTTGGCGCGGTGGATGTTGTGACTGTAACTAGTGTATCGTTCTCGTGTTTGTTGTAGTTTATTTATACACCCTTATCATCACTATGTATTCCGGCTTTACACGGGTGTACTTATGAAACAACCGGGATAAGATATAACCATCTCGACAGTCCATTCTACACATCAGTGCAAGATTTTTTAAATCGGCTGAGTAGTTTTGGAGATAACCTTAGTCAAACAAACAAACTCACATGAAGTACATCTTTATAATATTTCTATTAATTCATGCTAGTTGGTCTAATGCTGTTTAAATTGACTAGTGCAAGGATGTTTGTATGGCCAACAGTTAGCAGCTAGTGCGCCATGTGCGTCATGAGCCGTGAACGCGTTAACTTCAAGTATCTATCAAGAAAGTTCAGACAAACTGCACCACAATTGCTTATGACCTTGAAATACTTAATCACACATCACTTGGGTTAATGGCTTATGAAAGTAAAATATATAAAAAAGCTCACTCGTATGTTCAAGAGTTATTAACTTTTTCTTATACTTTCATGCCATGCTTTTTTCACGCCACTCAAATAAAACATAATACTGGTCAATATCTAAAAATTCTACAAAAGAGTTCTAAAAAAAACCCGTGCATGTCCCAAGCTCGTAACTCATAAAGGCTTTACATTAATCGGAACAAAAGCGGTGTTAACACTCAAACAACTTTAATTGGTCAATTGTGTTAAAATGGACACTGCAGTCACAAACTACCTATTATCAACAGCTTGTACTAATTGTATTTTAAGCACGCCATGCTTGTATAAAACTAAACGGTCCAACCACACTGAAATATCGCATTAGATATTTTTTACTGGATTTATGAAAAACTAAAAATGGAATAGAGTGAGGTGGACCATGCTTTCAGATTTGTAGGCATTTAGAGTCAGAGATTATGTCCAAATATATATTTTAGTATGCCTACATTTTGAAAAAGTATTTGCACCCAAAACCTTTGGATCTCAAACCGAGTCCACTATACAAAACACGTCAAGGACAATGACGAAAAATTATTGCGTTTTGAATGAGTGACGTATGGGCGCAAAGCAAATTTTTTGTGGTCTAGGTATAGAATATACAAATCGTGATCAACACAATTTTACTCAAACGTCTTGACAAGATAATTGCTCTGAGGTCTTGACACACGAAAGCGACATTTGATGGAGTGTCTTCCACCAACATTCGTGTTTTCATGTCTTTTATTCTTTTTAATCTCGAAAAGCGAATGGTGTAATAAAATATTAAGTAGGTACAAACATTGTTCTTAAAACACTTGATAATCGTACTTAACGTGGCTATGCCCCAAAGTATGTTTAAAATGTAAATGATTGAGCGAGTTTATCAAAAGTCGGGTAAAAAAACACACGTTATCTGTTAGTGTCAGTTGGTCAATATTTAAAAAGGAACTATCCAACTTTATAATACCACATTTGAGTGACTAAAGATTATACCAAGTAAAAAATAAAATTCCCATCCAAATATCATTGTGTCAATAAACGTGGTCACGATTACTGCAGGTGTTCACTCCCCTAACATTCCTTTAATACAGATAGCTTGTTAATATTAAATCATCGAGGCCACTACAACGCGTTAATCATAAAACGAATGGTTGCTTTAGGGATTGGCTACTGTTTTCCAACAAAAGCCTATTCCACCTCCACAATGTTTCAGGCACTACAGTGTCCCGTTATGTGTAGGCAAAGATTGTCTCCTGATACTGTATAAATCATCTAGTATATGTAAGGGCCTGAATTTTTTGTATGGTGATAGTTGAAGGGATGGCGAGTGACATAGGCTACTTTTTATCCCGATATTCCCGCGGGAACAGGACTTACGCGGGTGAAACCGCGGGGCGCAGCTAGTAAATCATAAATCTATTAAGTAGTAAGAGTTCTAATTCAAAACAAAACAGAACATTTTCATCAGTTATAAAATAGAGGAAAAAACATATACAAAGCAAATCCAATTCTCTAACCAATCAGTTATGTTGCAGGAACATAAAATATGTATTTTTAGCAAAATATTAGCCTCTCTGTGGATTACACAGAGAATATAATTCTACTTTTTCTTTGTAAGTTAACTTGGTAGCGTTGAGTTGGATGAAAGAGCCTGTTACACTACCTAAACTTTTTGCTCTCGACAAAGTACTACCAAATGAAAACGTATTAAACATACACCGCCTGTGATTTTTTTTCCGAGGCGCGGTGGCTATTCTTTTAGATCGATAATATTTGGTATTCGTAATTACCGCCAGTATCGAGTAGTTAGATAAAAAACTTAAAAGCTTAGAATGTTTAGACAGAACTTGAATCCACAAACATTTATGGCAATAGAAACAATGTAACAAATACCACGTGATATTATCGCGATGTGCTCATCATTTCGATTATTAATAGTGCGTTTTCGAGCTGTCTTCAAAAACATTCACATCTGTGCAATCTTACAAATATTTTTGAATAGATTAGCAGAACTGTTCTTTGACATAATCTATGCTTATTTATCAAAATATTATAAGTTGATAGTACTTAATTGCCAGTAACTTTATATTTTAGATAAGTGTGGTGGGAGATCGCCAAAGATCAGTGGAAGATTTTGGGGAGACCTTTGCTCAGCAATGGGACATGACAGGTTCATAAAAAAAGTATTATGTACCTATATCGCTTCTAGTTCAGGTAACATCGACGAAACAGTTTCATTAAACAAACTAATAGAAAAAAACTGTCATTCAATCGAATTGTAATAAAATTGTTATCGTATTATATTTAATATAATATTCAGATTCAAGAATTCGAAACCCCTACGTGCAAAATTAAAAGTTTTGTCTATGCACTGTAACATATAGTTTGGCACGAACACACATTTTATTCTGGGTTCAAACTGTCCCAAATTTTCGATACCAGATAAGCAATAACCGTTACTTAAGGAAACTTTTCAGTTCTCGTATCGTTTACACAATTTGCAGACGGAAAACAAACGCGTTAACTTGATATGTGTATTTATTGGATTGGCATTTGAGCTACTGTCTCGCAAAGTTTGGTAACAATATTGGTATGCTAGATAATCCTAAAAATGGTATTGGATAACAAAGTACACATTCTTACAAGAAATTGGGCATTAACACGTTTTTAGAGTAGTATCTATGTCCTTATCTATCTAGTATTTTGGAGCACTATACCAGAGTTGGCCACTTGCTCATACGAACGAACGAACGAAGTTCCTACCATAAGCTAGTTGGTACAGGTAATATTTCAAAACTTAGTATAAATGACAAAGAAAATAATTTTCATTTTGATGTTTCTGCTTTGATTCGCACCCGTTACCGCTCTTTGTAAACGAACGGACATTTACTTGGCCAGAATCACTGTATCAATATTTGCAAAAGTGCCGGCTGTTTGATTGCCAATGAATATTTCCCTGTTTCATTACCCCGGGAATCCAAAAACGCCAACGCCACCGCGGCTGCTTACTCCCAAAACGTTATCGTTGTTTCCATTTTATTTACTTGCACCTCATACCACTTGTTATATTTTTATTTATTGTCAATTTGTGAAAATTGTATTTCTGTTGACGCCGGGTCTAGGTGGATTATCTTTTTTGTATGCGAGCGTTTATTATGAAAGCGTTCGTACGTTATTGTTTTATCGTTGTTTGTTTTTCTGTTTGCGGTGTAATATTAAAGTTGTTTTTTTAGAGTATTGGTCTTTTAAGAATATCTTTCACAATTTAAAAAGTGGTCGAATCTGTGCAGAACTTTTTGGGCAAAATGATAATATTTTATCACTCACAGTTTTCATCAGTAAGAGAAGTTGAGAAGTAAAGTACATTCTTACTTCGTTAATCTTAATTAACCAAGTATGTACTTCACTTATCTACTAGGCAGACAAAAAGCAGCCAAATCAAACATTCCAACACGGCGGAAGACATAACTAGCACAATATAATGATATATCAAATAAAACGTAATGACGAAAATGAAATTCGTTCTAACTAATTAAAGATTTCAGAACAAAGTGCCAAAGTACGTCACTTGCGTCACGCACAAACTGCGTCTGCATCAGCGTCATCATCCGCGTGACTTCGCGCGTAGCCGTGATGGTATCTGAAATATTCTATTGGCTGTGTGTATCCTACAATCCTGATATAATAACTCTGAATAAATGTTTTTTTTAAATTATATTATAATTTTTGAGTTTCTTACGCTTTCACCAAGACTTAATAACATAATCTATCCTTAGTTTTGCTAACTGTGATTGATTTATTTTCCATACAAACAATGACAAATAAGCAAAGCCAAAGATATTATGTATAGGTTAAGTATTGAGACTGGCAGTTAACCGATCATCATTAATTTTTACACATCCATTTTCAGTGATTAGAAAACAAAAAACAAAACACAAAGCTTTAAAAAACAACATAACTCTAAAAAAAACTGTTTTCTAGAAGCCACGCTAACAGAATCGCAAATTGATGGATTCAGTAAAAAAAATCATTTATTTATAGAAAACTGGTATGCCTAATAACATGCTATAAACAATCTTTATGAAGCTAACGTAATTTAGATCAGTGCAAAACGGAAGCGTATCGCTGACCGTAGAGCCACTAATTGGTAATAACTTATGGCAATGCCATTTTAAATAGCAATAATATTATAATTTTCTAAGTATTGCTTTGTGTTGTAGGTAACTATCGTTTGTTTTATTGCTATTTTTCTTAGACTATAAAAACACTTCAAATTATGATTGTAAAGTAAGTATTCGAAAATTACGCTCTAAGCCCAGGCGCGCACTAGGCAGCCAGGCTGCGCAGCCAGGCTGCGCAGCCAGGCTGCGGCAGCCAGTAAAACATATGGCGAGCAGCCGAGATTTCGTGGCTGCCTAGTGCGCGGGCTCCTATACAACGTCATATGTTTTACTGGCTGCCGCAGCCTGGCTGCCGCAGCCTGGCTGCCTAGTGCGCGCCTACGCTAAAACTATTCAGCTATTCGAAACTTTTATATGTGAACTGTTAAAACATTTCGTACCAAAAATGATGTCATGCAAAACTGTTTTTTGTAATCTCATACGAGTAAGATATATTTTTTGATCATTTATTTTTGTACGTCAGCATTTCGTCTGGTCATGTGACTTTGTTACGGCTTCCCCGGCTTTTCTACAACAAGAATGACACTTTCACTCAGTATTAATAAACTCAGTAATTAATAACACTCAGTAATGTCCAGCAGAAATTATTGCGCGCACACTGTGAAATATGAAAGTTCACTACAAAATAAACGAGAATTTCTTTGTTTAAAATTTTATTTTCGCGCCATTGAATGTTAATGGGTCATAATTGCTTGACAATTTATTGTTGTCTATTTATGTTTGTTTCTAATAGAGTCGTTCAATGAGTAAAATAATATGAACCTGGTTTTATATAAAGAAAGTGACCAGATTTTTTTGAGTATTTAAATCTTAATATTAAGTGAACGTCAATGAGTTTTATGTGTTTAGGTATATCGTGATATCGCATCATTTTTCATATAAAAATAACCTTCCTGCCCGTAAATTTATTTAAACATAAACTAACTAGTCGCCATATTTCGATTTCACTTCTGTAGCTGAATTCTATCAGCAGGATGGATGGGATATTTTAATGGGGATAAATTTTAAATATTTTCGGGTGCGTCGCCGTGCGTCTCATTATGTCTGAGGCGTTTGATAAACGAGCGTATTGGTAATGCGGGCACGCCTCACACGTCACGCTGACGGGATATAAATGAGTTTTATATCGTCTGTTCTCACCTAAGCCCATCTCTCAACTCTCAGATCGGTTATCAGGAACAACAAACGTCTAAACGTCCACTTGTTTAGTCCATTTGCTCATTTTGCTAAAGCCAACTTAGACGGCTAGTTGAAATGTTTGGCGGATCTCCAACGCTGTAAATTAACGCCTTTTTTTATTGTTTACAGGTAAATCACCCTTGTCTTTGGAAGCGGAAATTTCAAGATACGTGGCCGACGCAACGGGTCTGCGATTTATTTAGAGTTTAGTTTTGTTTGGTTGGGAAACAAACACAATGTAGATAACTGAATACTCTATGTATCAATAGAATTTGATAAAGTGTGACAGGAACGAATGAAATGTAATAAACGTCCGTGTAGTTTACAAGTAGTATTTTTATTTTTTAAATGCTGTAGTTTGTTAGATATGAAAAATATGTAACAATGTAGCAGTATCATATGAAACAAGGACATAAACAAATCTTTCAAACGAAAAATATGCAATTATAATGAAACTGCTGTAATTACACTCGAAAGCTGACATTACAAGTAGTTAGCAACTATTGCCAAAGTTTAATATAACATGTACGTAGTCATAGCCGGCTCAAGTGGTTTTGGCAAGCGGACGGGCGTCTGCTCAACTTAATAAGGCCGCACCTTAACCGGCTTAATGCTTAGGCTTGAGCGCAACTCGTAATGACTCGGAACTAGGGATTGGAAGCTGGAAGAAAATGCCGGAAGTGGTTTTCGTACAATTTCGACAAGTTAGACATTCGAGTTGTGGTTAACAGTCTATTTAGGCGAACTTAGAATTCGTCCATAACTAGAGCATTTGAAATTGCTTGATGATATAAAATCCATCTTCATCTGACGTAGGTAAGTATTTCTTTCATTTTTATAATCAAGAATAGTAAAACTAACTTGATTTTCCTTGCAAGTTTTATAACAAAAAACATTAATTAATATTATATCAATTAAATGTTAAAAAACAAAAGAGCGGTTGTTGGTTTTCAATAAGTTAATAAAAGTAAAAACTTATGTACATAAAGGTTGAGTTACCTACTTTATTGAAAATTTCGAATGACTTATCTCCAAAAATTGTTTACTTTTCGTAAAAAAGATTTTTTAATTAAAAATAAAACTTTAAATGAAACCGCCAGCCCTACGGAAACCCGATGAGCGTTGCCTCAACATGGTTTTAATTGTTCAAGAGCTGTTATTAAAACGATTTCGTGTATGAGTGCTGAAAAATAAATTAGGAACGATTTGTCTGGATTCCAGAAAATGTATATTCGCTTAAATAAACTTTAAATAATGAAAATAATTGGTATTTGATTACATTTCTTAGAAAAAAATATGATTTTTCGTCAACGGTTTTCTAAATATTTTTTTTAAGGTTTAGTTTTTTGTTATACCAACTTACATGGTGTTAAACCACACTTAGGACATTTTACAAGTTTCACAACTACTACAACCTCATGACAAATTCATAATATTTACCATCCAAGAAATGTGTATTGGGAGGTCTTTTTACTGGCAGGTTAAAAAAAACCATCTGAAAGGACATTGTTTTGATGACTTCTGTGGCTCAGTGAGTGAAGGCACGCCTCAGACGCAGAGGTTGCGGGATCGTTCCTCGCTACGAGACAAATGTTTGTACTCCGCGTCTGGGTGTTTTTTTTATGAAATATGTCTATATTTACAAATGTACATAAGTAGTGTCATCTAAGTAGTATCAGTCATCTGCTTACCACACAAACATTAAGCTTAGGACACTGTGTGAAATTAATGTCCTAGGATATTTTATTGTAATTTCCTGCTTATGGTACTTATATCAGCTCCATGAAGTCTCATGATATCCATCAGGGTCCATATGAAAACAATGATGGCCAATCTCCGGCGGCAATTAAGACTGCCCGGCGCATGAACGAAACGAATGGTGCTCTTCAATCAACGAATCAATCTACAATCGGAGTGGACGCCACTTGCTGGCGACAGCTTCACGGAATTTATTGCGACAGAATGATGGTAATTTCCAATTTTGTAGCCTGTTGATCTAAACACCAAATCTTTGATCGCATCGTAGAATTTAGAAAGTTGCAAATTTTATAATTACCGTAGGTACTTTCGAATTAATGACAGAAATAAATAATTTAAAAAATATTAGGATGAATTAATTCATAACGTCAAAATAAAAAGATTCTCATGACTTGGCTTGTACATGCTTAAACATAAAATGAATATCTTGAAATTCTGATTGTATTCTAAGGCGTACAAGATATATGAAAAACAAAGTGAAAACATAAGATACATACAAAAGGCTCGCTTCACGCGTTAATTGAATATTCATACAGCCAAGGAAATCTGGAACGGTAAAAAATATGGGATTATCATGGCTCCCAGGGGCAGTCCGTCAACACATATTCCTATATTTTGTTTTTGTACATCCTTGGGCTTTCTTTTATTCAGGATTTCAGCACCTTTTTGCGTTCTGTTCATATTTGTAGGGGGTCGCAATTTATGTAACTAACATTATTTCTGAAGGATATGTAGAGTCTTATTAAAGATACACCTTATGTGCTTGTAAATTCATAGTACTTATTTATCAACAAAACATAAGTAAGATAGACTCTATTGTAAGGATGGTAACGTTTTGGTTTTTAGTATGTCTCTTAACACGCAAGCTGCTGAAAGAAATCCTACTAAAACCAAACTTAACGATACGACACAGGAGCAAATAAAGTTCAAAGCAAAATGTAGTTTACTCAGTTGTTGAGTAAATTCAGTTAGTGCATTTTTAGAATGACAAGTTCCATGTTATAATTCAAGCGGCGAGCAAATAATAGATGATATTGGCTCTAGACCGTTAAGGTAGACGTAAAGACCAATCGTGTACACACAAATTTGAACAATAAACAGTTAGAAGCCACCGGAATAAGGTGCAATTTTCAGTGAGCTAGAAAATATTGCCAACATTTTTCTTTGTAGAATTAGATCAATAAATTACCGGCTCGTTATATGGACCAATCGGTTGAGTATACTATCGAGATCGAAAATAAATGAACAGAGACAGACTGCCTTTGATGTAGGCAGTTTAAACTAATTTATGGGGGCAATGAACTGTTTTACGTAATTATTTCGTTAATACCTACTAATTTAATTAGCAAGGTCTATGTCAGATTTAAATAAGTTTTACTTTTAATAAAAAAAATATTTAATCCACTTTTGAAACTATCATTAACTTTAGTATAATTTACTAACCCAAATATTAAAATGTTAAAAGCTACATTCAAAACTGTAGAATTGCTAAATGAAAATTTAAACTCAAACTGCCTATGTCGGGGTAAGCTGCGGTCAAGGAGCCTTGCGTGGGTAAGTGGCAACGAGCAAGCTATTCACTCTTCAATGACACTCAAAAAATTCTTTCACTGACACAAGACTTTGGTCACATCATGGAAAAACCGCAAGCCTGAATCACTTTACGGGTAAGTGTGCGTTGTTGGGACAGTTTTATCATCTACAAATTATGTTGCTCATAATGTTCATGCGTAGTGGGTATAGGTGCTTGAAACTGCATTGGTATTAAAACAAGAAAACGTCAAGAATTAAATACAACACTATCAATTTATTAATCCAATTTTAATTTTACTATAAATAATTATTTATTTAGGTATTTTATTTTTATTATGTTGTGAATAATGAATAAATTATAGTGTATTTTGTTTTAATTTAAATGTCAAATTAAAATTTATTCGATTATTTAATTTTAAATACTTAACAGTAATATTTAATGGATAATAATGAAACTTATATTTATTTTCATATTTAGTCATTTAAATAGTTTTGGCCACAAAAACTCATTATTTATATTCAAAGAAATTGATGATATTTCGCTACCTACGTCTTAGCAAGTGGTCAATAAATCAAATCCATCGTTTAGTACGAAATGAAAATTCCCCAGTACCCGTTAACCCGGTCACCGGTCCTTTGCGGCATCGTATCGGTCGCCCTTTCAATTCTTGATGGCCCTCAGGAGCCCGCGGTCCGAGTATGCGGGCTGATTCAATCCGCTTGTATCAGATATTTGCGGCATATAGCTTGACAGCTAGTTCACTGAAACACTGAGAGGAATGAATAAATGAATGAACACTTTACTGTGCACAAACATGGTAATCATTTTTAGGTAGGTACTTAACTTAATAAACACTGAAAAAAAAAAGAAATGTACAATAAGCGGCGTTATCTTATAAAACCATTTCTGAAAGATTAGTTTAGTTAGAGTTTATAAAATCTGTATTTTGTAAATTCTACTTTTTATTGACATATTTTGAATGGTGAGTAGCGTTTGGAACGTTTGGATGTAGAACTCCCTAGTTTTATGAACGTGACTTGTCAAAATGATATTTATTAGGGATGAAATTATTGAATAAATAAATGAGTTTGAGTTTGAGAACTGTACAGAGCCTGGATTTAAGAAGATAAGAGCGCTCTAACCCATGTTTGTTGCCTTGATTCTTCTGTCAGAACGAAAGTTTTTAAGCTTTTAAAACTTTTGATAATGTTTTATGTGTGTACCTACACCACACATGACACATTTTTAAAACGCACATAATATTCGTAGTTAGACCGTAGTTTTTTTTTGACTTTATGATTTTAGAATCCGAAATAATAGGCTTTAGGTAGGTATCTATCAAATTGCCGTTTTTAATACTTTCACATTAATATCTTTCATTTCCTCTTCCTGTCATCACAGTGCCATAAAATTCCCCAAACATATGAAAACAGAGACTTGCCTTTTCTTTGGTGCACCCTTATAAAACATAAAAAAAAACATAAAACATCAGTGAGCTTGCTGTTGTCATGGCTACCCATTTTTGCGGCATCCTACGTCGGATTTGGCCTCATTATCGGTTTACGAAGCGCTTTAGACGCGTAAATAATATTTTTAATGTTGGTAGAGGACTGAAGTTGGTAGTTGGTAACAAGCTCGGGTGGTAAGTACTATTGCAAAATTATGGTTTACTGGAACACACTGCGGTTCTAAGTGATTATAAATAATAATCTAAAAAAACTTAAATAATTGCTACAGTTTTAGGAAAATATTATATTTTAGAAGACAAGTATCAAAGTGTTTGTACCTAAGTAAAAGAAAAATAATGACGATTTCAATTAAGTATAGAACAGACTCATGGAATAAATTAATGGAACTGAATTTAAGTATAATATTATCAATGATAACAGTAGCTTGTTTAGTTTTAATAATGTAAAAAATAGTGGCGATTCAGATGTCGCCAAAACTTAAACTAAACTAATTTGATGGTAGGCTAATGATTACTGGCTGGTGGTTAATATTTCTCAGTTGCACAAAAAACTAGTGCTAACCTCTGTCCAAAAAGGTGGACCTGCAGTGATACCTTAATTTCATTTGGGCTTAGTCGTAGTTCCATAATATGCCGAGAGATGGCGTTGATATTAATTATTTACAAATGCTTAATTTATCCTTTTCATTTTTTATATTAGGTACCCCATCTGCATAATAATACGCACCTAATAGTAATTTATTCAATTAAGTACTAGTACTAGTACTAGTAGTTTTCTACGTGTTAGTTTCTGTAATAAATTAAAAGTTGAAAAGGATTTTAAACTCTCTTCTTTATCTTGCAATTAGTTAATTGCAATTTAGCAGAAAACTTTTCATGCATTCGTTAATGGAACTTTGTAGTCAAGAAACTTGAGTCGTTTAGCATTAAAATAGCGCTTAGTCACTCGTTGCTCGAGTTTCATAATTCTGCTTTAAATATCTATTCATGTAAAATGTTAAAAAATAAACATCAAAGTAAAATAGCCGTCTCTTTAGTGATGATAAATGAAAAGAAAAAACGAATGTGTTGTAAAACAGGTGATGAAAGTTCTGAACATTTTTCAACCACAGATATTATTGTCAGTCGTTTGTATGAGAAACAATAAGCAAATTTTGAACATATTTCGAGTAAACAGTGTGTACTTTGTGTAGTATGTAGATACTTTTACTTCTCAAAGTTTACTTATTTGATACGTAAATTGGACAAAAGCAATTTAAACTAAAAGCTAATTTATCCATTATCTCTATGAAATATAAAATGACAAATTTAATAAAATAGCCGTCTACGGTGAATTATTCAGAGTCCTCGCTGGGATGTTATACATTATTTATGATGATGACACGTTGCACGATAGTCTATTCGTTGTAGCGACGTCTATCTTTAGCCTGTGGTTTTGCATCTTGGCGGCGTACTTGCAATATAAAAAGGACTCTTCGTGAAGGAACCGACACGGTGCGGTGTCAAAGCAACACAATTATTTTTAGGGTAAGTAGTAGAGGGTGCAAATTCTGTTACTTTTCTATGTGACACTGTAAAATACGAGTGCAACCTTCCGCCCGCGGTATTGTAAGCTGTCTTGTTCCAGATCATAAACTATGGATATTGTAAGTTTCAGCAAAATTTGTTCAGTAATTACCTTACCTTACAGTAATTAATGCGTTCAAATCACATGCCAATTCTGAGTTCCTAACACAATGTCATTTGATTTGACCATTGATTAATTAATTTTGGAAATAATCCGCGTTTGAGATTGCGGCTGTTATTGCTCAAATAATAGGTAACATAAGAAAATATTTCAGGTCAAACTTCGATCCTACACGTTCCTCATCTTAGCGGTACTCATCACGCCACGAGTTAATAAGAGTGTGAGTTCGAAACAAAAGGTCTAACAAGACACTAGTGTCCAGATACTCGCGAGTCATTACCGTGTTCTTGTCTTGTCGCATTTCTACTGTTCCTTAAATCCCTGAAACTACAGTTTCATACGTTTTTAGTTTGGTTTATATAAGTATCTTGGTCAAAAAGTTTTTTAGAAATAACTTAAGAGATTGCTTACATTAAAGCAGTTTTTAGATTAGTAAATTAACACTTACGAGTAAGTATCTTTTATGCGTGTCGCAAAATTATGCTTCGGAAACAAGCGTGGTCAAGATGTTGTTACAATAAATGAATTAATTAAATATTTATCTAAAACATTGCTATCTTTATTTTTGATAACAAGAGTTATGAGTCACCTGCTCATAAAACTCATAACATTACTCATTATAATATTCTGTGACAGCTGTCACGTAGAGTTGTGACAATATGCATTTAACAAACTTCAACAGGCATAAAACAAATATAAATTTTTAATTTGAATAATGAACATGAAAATACTATTTCTATACCTTGTAAGCACAGAATTGCCTATATAATATTATAGTCCATTCATCAGTTATTTATGATTGTTACAGCGTGCGATTGATCAAAGACACGTGTGTTTTGTGCGCAAGCGCATTATGACGTTAAACAGTTGATGTGTGTTCAAATTATTGCACTAACATTATAACGAGCTATGTGTATTGCTATTACACTTTGAACGGAATTAAACTTTAATAAATGGGATATGCCTGCGCTGTGTTACTTTTTTTCTTCAATCTATTTCATCCCACCGCTGGACAAAGCTCTCTCCAAACCATCTCTATTTTTGACTGAAAGTTCATTTGATTTGACCTTTAAAAAGGTTTGAATTGAAACATGATTCTCTAATATTGCTGTTTATTTAAATAGAGCTAACAAGATTAGCTCAAACTATATTTCGTTTATTTTTAATTACCAAAACTAATGATTTACTTCTCATTATGGAAAAGACAAACAACAAAATTTGTTAGAAATAACTCAACAGTCTATAATATATTTAATAGCTTGACAGAACAACATTTTTCGTTTCAGCTAGTTTGTTACAAAATTACCTATACCGTCTAAAAAATAATATCGTCATATAAAAAACAATACACATTCACCATCTACTCATGGTATTACCCTGATCACACGTACCGAGTAAAATGGCGAGACAGTGAAATGTGTCTCGGCCGAGAGAGTGAAATCTGTCTCGGCCGTTCACACGTATTTTGAAATGCACAGTCAGTAGTTCAGTTGACTACAAAAGTGGGACACGATGGATCGTAATACCCTGATCACACGTACCGAGTAAAGTGGCGAGAGAGTGCTCTCGGCCGAGCGCTCGGTACGTGTGAACACTTTGACAGATCCCTCGGCCGAGCCACAGGGCGAGAGAGTCACTCGGACCCTCATCTTTTTTCCCGGCCGAGTACCGCCGAGTACCCTGCCCCCCGCTACTCCGCTCTGTCTCGCTCGCTTACTCGGTTGGTCTGAACACGCGCATGACGTCCACTCGCCACTCGGTGCGATACGGCCACTTTTTTCAATCGAAGTTTTGCTTGCAATTTACGATCCATCGTGTCCCACTTTTGTAGTCAACTGAACTACTGACTGTGCATTTCAAAATACGTGTGAACGGCCGAGACAGATTTCACTCTCTCGGCCGAGACACATTTCACTGTCTCGCCATTTTACTCGGTACGTGTGATCAGGGTATAAATTGCAAGCAAAACTTCGATTGAAAAAAGTGGCCGTATCGCACCGAGTGGCGAGTGGACGTCATGCGCGTGTTCAGACCAACCGAGTAAGCGAGCGAGACAGAGCGGAGTAGCGGGGGGCAGGGTACTCGGCGGTACTCGGCCGGGAAAAAAGATGAGGGTCCGAGTGACTCTCTCGCCCTGTGGCTCGGCCGAGGGATCTGTCAAAGTGTTCACACGTACCGAGCGCTCGGCCGAGAGCACTCTCTCGCCACTTTACTCGGTACGTGTGATCAGGGTATATCTATCATCTGTAATACCCTGATCACACGTACCGAGTAAAGTGGCGAGAGAGTGCTCTCGGCCGAGCGCTCGGTACGTGTGAACACTTTGACAGATCCCTCGGCCGAGCCACAGGGCGAGAGAGTCACTCGGACCCTCATCTTTTTTCCCGGCCGAGTACCGCCGAGTACCCTGCACCCCGCTACTCCGCTCTGTCTCGCTCGCTTACTCGGTTGGTCTGAACACGCGCATGACGCGCACTCGCCACTCGGTGCGATACGGCCACTTTTTTCAATCGAAGTTTTGCTTGCAATTTACGATCCATCGTGTCCCACTTTTGTAGTCAACTGAACTACTGACTGTGCAATTCAAAATACGTGTGAATGGCCGAGACAGATTTCACTCTCTCGGCCGAGACACATTTCACTGTCTCGCCATTTTACTCGGTACGTGTGATCAGGGTATAACCGTATCGTAAAGGTTACAGATGATAGATACTTCGTTAATTGAAATACATGACAGTTTTTATATAAACAACGTCATTACACTGATGAACGCGCGATAAAAGTTATTACTTTTACACTATTTTATAACGAACACGTAAACTGATGGGTTGAACTGAACGACATATTATTTTATATTGATGTTGTAATGATTTATGATTTCTAGAAAGTTAACATGTAAATATTGAACAGGTAAGGAGAGCTAGATACTTTTCAGGTACATCATTTGTATGGTTTCTTAACTTGTATGATTAAAATAGGTGTAAATAGTAATCAATAACACAAATACCGGCCATAAACACTACAATATCGCAGTTTTGACGGCAAACGATGTCACCAACTCTTGCGCACGCCGCATGAAATATTACGCAGACTATAAATAATTTCTTAGTTAGAATTGCGCTGTGTAACCAATCAGATTGTCTTGTTAAGACTAATGTGACACATTCCGTGAAACTAATCGTAAGGCTTCCATTACACGATCAGTCGTCAGATCATTTCATAAATTGTTCACATTGACTGCCTTATTGATAGCTGATCTTCTTAAGTTTAATAAATACGATTGGCATTTTGTATGTAATGTATCAATTGTATTTATTTTATTTATTAAATAGTATAAATATTATCGTGAATTTGAGATTTGAGGGAGACCTTTGCCCAGCAGTGGGACAACATAGGTTGATAAAATCAGTATAAATAGAATTACATCACAACATTGTATCTCGCAGGCATATCTAAAGGCAAATGGAAACACAAGCATTAGTTTCTCATCTTTCAGAAGTAAGCACAACTATAATTTAATAATGAGACAGTTATAGGCTGCTGTACGCTCAAAGAAAACAACGCACAACATTCGGATATGTGACATTTCAAATGAGATTGGTACTCTCATTTGAAATGTCACATATCCGAATGTTATACTATAAATAATTTAAGAAAGGGTTATTGGCAACGATCAATATAAATCCTATACAAAATACAAAGGTTACTTTTAAATCAAGATATTTATAAAATGGTTTGTTGGATACAATAACACTATTTTACGAACCATTCAATTAATTCCATCAAAAAAAAAGTTTCATAATCAAATCACAATCAAACTGTATCAATCAAAAACTGATCGTTTGTAACCAGTATTTTCTCGATCACTGACTGAGACAAATTTCTTTCAACATGCCGTGACAATGTTTAATTTATAACAGTTTAATTTGTTTGTTGATCGATCATTGTAATCAGGATGCAGTCGACTGTGGAATAGAATGGCATTTGTAGATGTCTACACAACAATTGATTTATTTGTCTAACCCTGTTATGTAAGAACCATTTTGGCTAAGTACCTGAAAGACGAGTACCGACTGTGCATTTGTTTATTAATGCGTACATAAAGTGCCTTGGCAGAAAGTTTAACATAGTATCATTACCTGGAATAACACGTTTGATACTTTTTATCAGGGGAAGTTCTTTATCAACCTTATCAAAATCAAGCAATCAAAGCTAAATGTCCAAGGATATTTATTATTATTATTATTATTTAAAGCTACGGATACTAGTCCCGCCTAAGTTATGTGACATTGATTTGCTCTCAAAATACTTCATGTGGTTCAGACCACTTTTTTGTTTTTCTTTTCGGATGCCAATATGATACATCGGATTTCCCATTTGTGTAAACTAATATTACTCAGTGTGAATATTCCTTAATTCCAAAACACAGCGTTGTTCTATTACTAAGTTAATTTAAATTCAATTGGTATAAAGCATTCAGTTTATTATCCTAAGCTGGAAATTCTGTGTTAAATGTAAAATTCATGGCAATTGTAAATTAATTTGCCCTAAAGCGCAAATCAAAATCACCGCTAAGCGCAATTTTGATTTAGTTATGTGCGTACCTATCGAATTATTGTAATAGCCTAATTTAGGCCTGTTTTATGCATGTAAGAAATAACCGTGCAATTAATTAAACAACTAGATAATGTATTGGATAGTTTTAATTGATAACTTTATAATTACATTTGAAGACGTTTCTTTTCTTTTAATAAACTTTTCTTCACGTTCTAATAAAACTGCGGTATTTGTTATGTTTATTTCAAGTTTCAGCCGAATCTGTTTAGTAGTTTTCCCGTGAAAGAGGAGTTGAATATTGTCTTTCGTATTTAAAACTACGTAATATTATGCAACTGGATCCCAGATACATTTTCAGTTTCTATGATGGCAGATCAACATTTTATTGGTCAGAGTTGTGAAAGGTTACTTAATTAACAATAGAGCAATTAAGTTCGGCAACGCAGATGGAACAATCCATGCGGTAAGATGTCTTTACACGGGCGACTTAAATTGCTCTACTAAGGGCAATTAGAAGCAATCGGTACTTACAATAGCAACAAACATAGTCTTACCTTGCTCATGTTTAGAAATTCAAGGAAAATAACTGCCTTGATGGCCGAGTTGGATAGTAGGTACCGTAACGGTTCGAATCCCTGTCATGCACCAAGCTTGTTAGGAAACCAGTTACTATTTACTAATTGAACACCTTATAATAGCAATATAACCGTGAAGGACTTGCAACCTCTCACATAATGAAATGCAAACTTTTGCAAAATGTAAACTCTAAACACCAGTAATGAACCAAAGCCTTTCACGGACTGTCAAGCTTAATTATATACCTTTGCTTGTTTGTATCATGCAATTTGTCTATGATACATGAATTGTCATGTACCTAAATTAGTGTCAGTGTTTTTAGCAACTGCACGGCAACAGTTGCTTCAAAGTTGCTAGTCCAAGAACAACATAAAATGCTCGCGGAGCCCGTTCCGCTCGGCGGGTGCATATTGCGTTTTGGAACCGCTGACGATGCCGCTACTGATTACTACCTTTCTGTTGGAACCGAACGGTTATTGGGGCATATCCGAGTTTTGGCGTTTCGTTTCAGAATCGTAAAGCGACATTTTGTTTTAATTGTTGAGCAAAAGCTTTGATGAGAATTTTTTTGTCATGTCCTTAAAAATTTTAAATTCGAAGGTTAAGGTTAAGGTTAAGGTATCAGGTTATTTTGCTTTATTACTTACATACAAAGCAAAATAAATAACTCGAGTAGGTAGTAACATTCAAATGTTTGTTCTCGCATAATCAAGAGTAACTGTGTTTGTGTATCCAATCTGTTTACGGCTAATCATGTGCAGTTATTCAAAAGTGTAACATGTAACCATGTTAAACGTTAAAAATAGTACAATTTAAACTTTCGCGATCTTTAGAATTTATATGAGTTTACGGGACTTTATCACGTATTTACCTTATTATTTTATATTTCTCGACGTTTCGAGTGCGTTGCAGCGCTCGCGGTCACGGGTAGACTGACATTTCTATAACGTTAAAAATAATTAAATATGCAACTTTTGTTGCCGACTGTACCAATTCAGCACTTTCATGCTATAAGATTCAAGTTTAGATAATCTAAATTCAGATAGCGATACTTGTTTTAAAGTTTAATTAAATGTAATCGTTTTGGCAATGATAAATGGATATTGAAAGATCAGATTTAATATTTATTACGCTCCTTAAACGACGATCCAAAAATCGGGCCACTAAGTTTTTTCTCCCTTTGGGAGGGATAAAACCGTCCATTGTTATAGCTTTAAAATACCTATATGTTACTAAGGATGTAAATCGAAATTTTTCATACAATTTTATGAATGAAACTTATTTTCTTAACTCAACTTTTATCGAATGCTCATATTTTGATTAGTTTGTTCTATTTCTGGTCAACGTTTATGAAGTATCCACAAATAACTGTTACGATACCGGCATCAAAACTTTTTCTGTAGGTATGATGCCAATATATATTAAATATTGTAAAAGTACGTACTTACGAATTTACTTTATAACAAGTTACCAACACTCTTTGAAGGAAGCCCTATCGAGGTTGCTTTAGCTAAGGAAATTATTTTATGACTTCTAGCACAGAAAACGTATGTCAGCTTTACGAGTAATATCACTAGCAAAATAAGGAGAACTGTCAGCAGATCACACAGTCTAGAATACGAGTACAACAAGCTTACGATAGATAACCAGATTATTATATTAATTTATCTAACTAATGCGAAAGTTTGCGTGAATGTTTAGATTGTTGCTCTTACACCCAAAAAGCACTGAACGAATTTGGCTTAAACTTGGAACAAACATATAGTTCATGACCTCATAGAACACATTTGTTTATTTATTTATTATTGAACTTAGTGAGAACACAAACACATGAGTTATTTTTAATCGATCCTAGTGGATACTACCCAAGTAAAGGCGCGAACGGAAACTTATGAAACTATATTTTGCTGTGACTCCAGGAAATTGCATTAATCACCTGCACCTTTATACGTATTCCTCACCTCTAGCGTTAAACCCTACTAATGACTCAATTTATACCAACATTCAACTTACAAAGGAATTGCAGCCTTAACAACATCGTTGTAAGATTTCGATTAGCATTTCTTGTGAGGTAGGTGTGGCATAAAACTTATAATGTAAATCTAGTTTTGCAGATTTTAATTACAAGTTGTAAACGCGATGAGTGTATTGAAAGTAAACAGCGTCTTAGTAATGTGTGACTTTGCGTGTTTTTTAAAGCTATAATTGTTTTTTTATTTATTTTTCTATGAACTTATAATAGCGCAAACTGTATAAATATTTTTTCTTTTTTCTCTCTCATAAAAATATTTCTGTGCCACAATATTATGTTTCAAATAGGTTTTCAGTCATGAGTTTTTTTGCACCTGCACCATATTAAAATAACATGTTTTACACAACTTATAGGCGTGCTACGACCATCATACATCTAAACAAAAATGTAATATTAAAAAGTTCAAAAGTATACACCGCATGTACTTCGGGTGAAACAAATTGAAAAGCAAATAAAAAGGATCCCCGATAAAAACGACCTGAACTTTTTCAATTACAAACTTGCATGGCGCGCGGATGTTAAGTATGGGAACTATGGAACTAACTACGAGTATGATAGCGGTTTTCTTTGAAAATTTTATTTCAGGACTTTAAACCTAAGCACCACTTATCTAATTTAATTAGCGTTAGTCTATAAATACGTTAAATCACAAGGGCCGGAAAGGAATGCCTTTGCAAGCGGACAGTAATGGTAAAACAATGAAAACTAAATAAATTGATTTAACCTATCTGAAAGACAGAAAGAAAACACAATATTTATTTCAGCGGACCCCAAAGATCACAATAAAAACGGTTAAACTTCTGATTTTTTTATCCAGAAACTGCACTCAATTAATTTTTATTCCTACAACATCAGAATTGTAAATACCTGTTAGATAGTTCCCATTCAAATGTAATTAAGAACTAGGTCGTAATATATATTTCAGCGAGAACATTTGTGTGGGGAAACGATCAGGGTCTACTTAGTCCAAGCTAGGGATGTTCCGGGTGCCTTGTATCGATGTTTCGGATCGCATTGGATCGTGATACACTGTTTTGATGCAGCCCTTTTAACCAATTTATTATATTATGTTTACTACAATCGCTTTTGCGATTATTCATCTTAGCTATACTATCTATAAGTACCGGAACCTTCATTACACTGATTGGTAGGCGACCTAAAAACTCCGTCACCAGAGTTAGCCACTTATTAAAAGGTTTTTTTTAAATAATAGCATTGTAGTTACTAAAAATGTATATTTTTACATTTTCTTACTTTTCTGTAAACACAGTAACTTCAATTTTAGGATGTAGAAGTTAAGTAAATTATTACCTTCTCGGTAAGTACGCGTGGTACCAAATACAAATATTAAATATTGAAATTTATAGCGTGTTTCAACATAAAGTTGTACAAAAATTTGATGCTGTACTTACGCTTCAGACCCACTGAGCAAGAGTTTCAATACAATAAAGGATCCATTGTATCGTTAAATATATTGGGTGGATCGTCTGCCAATTGTATCGATCCACGCAAGTATCGGACCGCATCGAACATCCCTTCAAGCAGAGTAGTTCCCTTATCGGCCACCGGTTGCGGACACTCGAGAAAATTAAATCTCTATTAGAATTTTCAGAAAAGGGACTTAACTTTTATCAGTTATGAACTTTCGTGACATTTTAGGAAGAATTATTATCGCCTTATCTTACAGCTTTGCGAGGGTGGCCAGTGTTTTAGCTCGTTGCAGTTTTTTTCAATTTATAAAGTGACTTGGCAAAATCAAATCAACACTGGTTTATCAGTTCAGCTGGTAGTAAGTTTGTAGGTCGTGGGTTCGTTTCTTTCCTAGGATAATCATGATGTGTGATGAACCAAGATGTTTGTTTTGTGAGTTGGTGTTATATGTATTGTATAGGCATGGTATTCTATTACTTATCTGGTTCTCATAGCTTTCATTAGTTTTAGTCTAGATGGATCGGATGTGAATTTTTTCTCACACAATATCGAATCGTTAGTTCGTATGACGGACGCTTATGGTGGAGTTTTTAGGCCGTCTGAACGATGAACAAACATAAACAATGTGAACATGATATTTTTTACCTTCAAAATATAAAGATGTCTTTAACAAGACAGGTCAATCAACTGACACAATAAACCTATATCATCTGTAAAATATACTAAGGCGATGATGATGACCATGAACATAAACAAATTAATAAAAAGTAATAAACGCAATAAATTACATAATTAAATCATTACGAGTTTCTAAAGCATAAAAGCCGTAAAAAGTTCAAGTGAAAAGCTACTGAAACCGCGCGTAAATTAGTCAGTATTGTGTTCGTCAAAGACGCAGCAAACAGCAAAATTAATTAAATAAAAATACCAACGGAGCTCCCGCTGAGGTGTCAAACACCAATCAGCAAATAAAGGACCGTCAATAAGTTAGCGAGGCTATTCACCAAATCGAAAAGGTTTTGAATCATTGTCACGTCTCGTTTTGATTGGACGTGCTTTGATACCGATAGCCGGGATTGCGAGCGTTCAAAAATTTTAATATTTTTTTTACTTTGCGCAAATTCGATTCTATCCACTGCGGTTTGTCAGTATTTATACCGTTTTTGTTTTCGGAAATCCTCGCTGGAGTGGCCGCTTGTAACTGAGGACTTTTTTTATCGAATCTGGTTTGGGATTTAAATGGATCCCTCAAATAGCAGTAAATATTTACGGGTATGAAATAGAAAATATAATAATTATGCTTCCAATATTATATGAATACAACGGGAATTACTCACGTAAAAGTATTGTCGATTTAGATACGGACAATGTTTCCCGACAATGTTGTTTGTGAGTAATTCCCGTTGTATTCATTTAATGTCTAGTACAACTCACGATAGTTTTGAAAGTGCTTCCAATAAGTTGAAAAAATACTACAAACTAGAACCATGATTTAACATTTTTAATAAATAGCGTCATGTAGTAAGCTAAGCAACATAATGCTTGTGTTTTAACGAGATGAATAATATACCTACTATTAGATACGTGGATAAAGAAAATTGAGACTTTTGCCCAGCATTATCTAATTTATTACACCAAACTATTCTTATAATTATCTAACACGCATATTGTACTATACGTTTAAATTTGTCATGTGCTCGAAGGGAAATAAAAATATTCAATGAACGGCATGAAATAAATTTCAAAAGACTTTACCATCCGCTGCCACAGACAGGCACATTACAGACATGTTTTCTTATGCAAAATCGACGGTTATAATACCTAAAGTTTTTAATATCCAAAGTAAGTTAGTACTTAAGTTTTAAACACCTATTACATCAAGCTTTTTTATGGGCAAATCAAATTTTTGTTCTTTTTTAACTCTACAATTAAAGTTCATCAAAATTAAATCTTGGTAAATAATTATGTCAAAAACATCGGGACATAAATGTTTAAAAAACACTGTTTATTATGCTAAATGGCCCACAACTTTGAAATAACGTCTAGGTAATGACAAAGCTTAACAGCTATAAATATATTGACTTTACTGTATCTTTATTCTCACTCTTCCATATTTTAAGTGGTTTACAATGCTTGTTGATCTTCAATAAGTTTACAGTAACGAAAAACTATTTCAGGCAACGTTACTTATTATTAAATGGTATCGCGTAATCAAATTCCACAAGACAAATCCTAAGATCAGTTGATAAATCAGACTTAGTCCGAAATAGAGCAGGAGACAGCAACTAATTGCAACACATTACAAAGCTGCTGTATTTTGACTGCATTCAACTGTCTATAATCAGCAGTACTGAGTTATGAGGCCACAGCTAGGTACTCCCGGTGACGTGGCACCGTGACGTTTCATTCATTATGCGCTGCTGAATGCGATCTGCTGGATGGATGAGGCGGCTCTAATTATTTCCGTACCTCCGTCGTCATCGAAACGCGTCCATGATTAAAGTTCGCATCGATTTTTGCGTTCGCGAAAGTAAGGAAAGAGCAGGAATGAAAAGATTTTAGATTTTTGAGGTACGACGGGAAAAAGTTCCGTAGCACTAAAAATGTTTAAGAATGTCTCAAATTCGATGGAGGTCTCCAGGACGGGAGTATTTCATCACCCAATTTGAGTACAGACTTTCAATAATTTGATCGAGTTGAGTATTGACATCATGTGTATTTATTTAATAAATACACATAATGATGTTGACAGATCCAGTCAAATGCTATTAGGTATATTTCTTAACACAGGACATCAGTCATCTTAATCTATTATGGATACACATGACAGACAAATGCTGGCAGACATCGCATCTATTCACGTTCCAGGATATGACATAAATAAGATCAGAACAGGTGCTCAATTGCATACAATGATAGAGATCAGGACAGGTAAGTGTATAAGCGACTTTATATCAACTTATTTAAGACTAGCAAAGGACGATAAAAATCTCGGGAGTAAAAATTTTACGACATGTGAAATCGCGACTTCGGAGGAGATAGCAGAATAATTTTATACGATACGCTTTCAAGTGTAAAATGAACATTTTTTTATCGGTAACGTATACGATATCGATTGGAGACTTATGAATGAGATAGAGTTTAACGATACCTGTAATATTCGCATGATAGCGTAAGTATTTTGGTAATTTTAAAACAATTTGTGTGATGAGTTTATGATATTAACACGCGTAGGCAATGCTTATCATATTCGGATACTGACGTTATTTTTATAACGAACGAATAGAGGGATGATATAAGTTTGTAGTGTATCTATTTGTATGTGTGTCTGTTTAAGAAAATATAGCTTGAGATCGGCTCAAATTTTTATTTCGTTTGATTGATGCCTTCATCATTCTTCACCCGAGATATATTTTTGAAATCAGCTGAGTAGTTTCGGAGATTACCTAGGTCAAACAAACAAATAAATCAACATTACCTCTGTAATATTAGTATAGACAAAGCAGATGCCTGTTGCTGTCAGCAAGTCCACCAACAAGCCACTGATGATTTGGTAAGATCTGCAGGTTCACGGAGGATAAGGGCCGCTTCCAGCCAAAGCAACTGAAGATCTATGAGGGTAGCTTATGCGGGCATCCTAGCAGTGTCCTATATAATATGGCTGATATGGTGATGATGACGATAAGTACTAAAAATTGTTATTTCTTGGTCATCATGATACATAACATGCTCCAATTACCAAAAGTAATCTAAGAAAAGTCCGGTTAGTGATACCTATGACACCTGAAAGTAATTACTCTACATCTGACATATGATATGACAATTTCCACCTACAGTGTACCATTAAGAGTGAACTGACACTGTTGTCAGTTAGACATTTCTGTTCACAAGCACGCTCTGATTCCGTCCAGTGGGTTTGCAATAGAAATAACTACGGACGTTGACAAATAACTGTACGTCTTCGAATTTGCCTCGGAATGTTCCTGCGAATTATTAGATAGAGAGTTAGTGCGCGTTATATGAACCAAACATTACGAATCTATGAACTATCATCATAGTACGTAACATCATAAACCTATAACTTACTCGTATATGAAATTGCGGGACTTTTGCCTTAATACTCAAACGCTAATTAAAGTAAGTGGGGACTTACGCGGGCGAAACCGCGGGGCGTCGCTAACTTATAATATCAGTGTAGGTGTAGATAATTACAAATAAGTATCGGAACGCCCCCTAGTGACCAAAACGTAAAACTTACAAAGTATTCCCTCAAGCAAAGCTATCCGAACCGTTTAACATCAATTTGTGAAATATATTTAATTTTAAACAACGTTTCACTTTAATTAACCAGAAGGCTTGTTCCCAGAATGTTCGAAGTTGAAGTAATAGGGAAGATAAAATTAAACAGCTGGATCACTACTAACATGAATTCTTTCATAAAGTATGCACTTTACTACTTTATAAGTTTTACGTTTTGGTGAGGTATTTTGGTCACTAAGAGATGCTTTGATACTTAATTAATTTTAATTCTTAATTAGACTTCTAATTATGCTATTGCCTAGCTTATAACTAGGTGACGCTGTGAGAATGTGCATGGAAAATCATTTTGTTCTTAAAACATCAAATCCTCATGATAGCAAAAATATTTAAAAAATGCTAATGAAAGCCTACCTGACGTCAAATAAGAAAAGGAGTAGGAACTGGATATTTTAGTACCTAGGTTTGGTACATAACATAGTCTATTTAAATAATAAGATAATTGTGTCAGGCTTTTTTAACACTGATCAAACAAACTGTCAGTTGTTTTAGTTTGAACGACTTAAATTAGAATAATTTTGTAATTTATGAGGAGCAATTATCTAGCTGAGTTTTCTGCACTGTGGCAAAGGAATTCCGGGAAACCTATACAAAGTAACATGTAAGTTGTGTGCCACCAGCTATTTGTAACCACATTTTCTTTTAACACAAACTACTTGAACTTTTCATTATCTAGTTCTGATTTAGCCTTTTATTATTTAAATTGTAAGTATTTTGATTTAAATTACTAAACAATCTCTCTTGATACTTCAATTTAATTATTATACTTTAATTCTCACTGTTTATTTCCTTCAAATTCATTTATTGTTTTCACAATGTTAAGAATTAATAAAACAGGTCTTATTTTTTGCATTGATTAGAAGTAATAAGTGTTAAGGTGTACCTATGTATTGTTCAATAGTGTGATGTACCTACCTACATCAATTAGGTACATAGGTATCTACCCGTGCATAGTTTTGAATACGAATCTTAGACCATCACAACTATTCGAAAACAAACAAAGATAATAAGAACTCTTTAGAACTTGCACGAATCGTCTCTATGTGGCCTCACGAACATTTTGAACGGAAACTTGTGCTGTTTTCCGACGCAATAAATGGTGCGAGCTAACGTTTACTGCAGTAAAGAACCAATATCGTTCCAATTCGTTCCATTCTGGTGTCCTCGATTGAAATTTGTATTAAAAAGTTGCATGGCTAAGTGTTAAAGTTTTGTTGTAAGATCTTGTATCGGAGTTTCATTATTTCATTTGAAAGTTTTGGTTTTATCTTTTGGTATTTTGTAGATGTTTAAGAATTTAATAAGACATCTACGAGTATAAGTTCAGTTGCAATACTTAAGTTTTTACTAATAGAGTTTTACTATTTCACTTTCAAAACTATCGTGAGTTGTATTAGACATTATACACACGGAAAATTACTTTCCCGTTTGCTTATAAAATGTCTTCTAAGTAAGTAATAGTAGGTATTAGGTATGATATTTTTAAAATACGAAGGGATTTAATCGCGTGCCAAAATCATGAATTTACCTCGACGTTTCGAATGATGAAATACAGTCACCGTGTTGTATTATAATACTGTCCAGTTACATATTGAAGATATGAAAAATATGACCGCATCAGCGTATGCTTTCTTAAGTAATGTTATGTTAATTCATTACCTAGAAAGCATACGCTGTTGTTTATTTAAACATGTTAAAGTATACTTTTCTTTAATAAATTTTATAAGTACCCATTCTTTATCTTTCAATGAAATACAACATTTCAAAAGTTTATAAAATATTGTGATTCGAAACCTTAAAAGCTCTCCGATTTATCTATTTGCCAGAAGAACGTATGTAACTTGCATACAAAAGTTCAATTTGAAGCTTTTAAAATACGAATCGAAGGAAAGTGCTGCCTCGCTACTGCAATCACAGACCCACTTCAAACATTGAAGATTCTTTAAAACAGTTCGCCACACAAATCCCTCACTGTTTGCGAAACTATCTACAAACTTACATATCACATTTTGATCTAAACTGTACCTACGAGCAAAGATCCAGGTTTTTAAATGAGAGTGAAGAGAGAAATGGCTCTTAAACTTGTATTACTTTGTCTTCCTGAATTTTATTGATCGTTTCAATACGGTTTTAAGTTTATTATTTTTTATAAAAAATGTTCGAGTATTCACCAAACAAACTGAACTAACCAAATTAAATAAAAAAATCGGTAATTAGATGATAGTTTTTTCTTAAATTTTGATATCAAAGAAAGTTTACGAAAACAAATTATTGGATCTAAGGTTGAGTGTAATATGATAAGAAAATGCTTGAGATTGTATCCATTGATTGGAAATTAAGTCACTTGACAATCTGTAATACAAGTTTCAGAGCATTTTAGAATGCATGCCATGTATTTATTTATTTTTATGAATGCAAAGCAATCCTGGAACCATTGCTTTTTACTTGAAAGAAATATTTTAGACTGCGCTATAGTAAATCTGAATTTGAATTAGGGCCTCTCGGAGCGAGCACGTGAAAATAGGGGTATATTGTGCGTCTCAGCATTATAAAGTCGGTGTAGTCCGCATTCAGAGATTGAATGGCCTCAGACGCCTATTGTGTTGACCCTTTCTGACTTCAATTTAATTTCACACGTTTTATTACCTTTGAATGCCTTATTCGCACTGTATTTACGTTGTAGTGGTAAACTTATTAAATGCAAAAATGTCTTGTATTGAAAACAAACTGCGAAATTTATTACATTTATCTAACGAGAAGTATTATTTAAGTGAAGATATTTAAATTATTTCCTGTTTTTATTGTTAAATAGAGACAAGTCAAAAATTTATTACCTTGAATGTTACGCCTTTTAAATTCTAGGAATCAAGGCCTTAAATAATGTTTTTTTTTCTTTAATTACAATAATGTCAATGGAAAGAGTTATAAACAGATTTAACAGCCGTCTAAGATAGAGCAAGTCTATTATAAATAACGAGGTTAGTGTTCGATAGGTCCTCATCATGAACGAATTGTCATCAGTTATGCATAGGTATTAACATAGGATGATTCGGGCTTTATTTAAAAGTAACAACTCTCTTAACAAAAGGTTGAAATAGAATTAAAAAGCTAAACTTATCATAATTAATTTCAAAAAAGGAAGGATTATATCATGCCGCGAAAGCCAGAAAAAACTAAAACTTTCACCCTCGCCACAACAAAGCTGAAAAGAGTTAGCATAACAATGCGAACATACAAAAAGTTAAACTCACGCAATTAGGACGTTCATTTGTACATTAACCGCTGACTGTCTATTCTATGGACTGTGTATTCTGTGCACTGTTTCTGTGTATTGTGCGCATTTTGTCAGACTGATACTGTAAAGCAACTGAACATTTTGGACAATGGAGACAATGCAAGATTTGTCCTGCTTTTGGTAATTTAGTGTACTAACAGAATACTACATTTGTAAAATAGTATGTGACTAGTATTTGGACATTTCTCTAATCACTTAAGATGTCCTTAAATAATCTTAAATGCGTAATGATTTGAAGGAACAATGGATATAATTTTAAAATACTGTCATAATCACATTTCGTAGTAAACTATGAGAAAAAGTTATGCATTGTCATAATGATTTAGCTTTAAACTGAGATTATTCTGAATCAGGTGAGACATCATTATCTAATATCATTATAATATTTATAGTTATAGCGAGGGCGATGTGCAGTTATGTTTTAACCGTTTAAGTATCTTAATACTACAATTTCTATTTATTCTGCTACCAAAGCTGTTTAATTTTAAGCTCTGCGACTTTCTTTGTCCATTTTCGAATCATCAAAGTGGCCGTTGATTTACAGTGCGACGTCGGATTCAGACCGAAGACTGAAGGGAATGCACTATACATACCTGTTTAGGGACTGGCTAAGGCATAACTATTGTATGGGACAAAATCAAATGTCTAGCGGACTACGTTGTTGTACCAAAAAATTATTGTCTGAAAATGTGATCAAACAAGAATGAGTAGGATTCAAACTTTATGGAAAAAATCTTCTTTTGAATATCTATGCATTTGAAACTAAAAAATGCTTCTTAGTAACGAAATAGGCTTGTTTTTATAGCAACGGCCATTTTGTAAAATTATATTGCTATTAATAAAAAACAAGAGCACAGCATTCTAACAGTTTTAGGCTCCTTCTAATAAAAGTAAAAAATAGCCTATGAAATTGACAAAACTGTGGAGCAAAAAGAAATATTCTGGCGGCTGCCCAGAGAGAGTACCCGGCTAGTTTATACGTCACATTAATTACGCATCTGATACCATCTGTGCCTGTGATACTTCGGACGTAGTCGGTGGGTACCTATTAAATGATAGTTACTGCGATACGGCCAAGTATTTTGATCTAACAGGTGTTTTGTTTCTATTTTATGATTGGGTGGCTACTTATGTAATAGGAGTAAATATTAAAGTAGACTAGTCTACTGTAATATTTGCCTATTATTACAAATACAACAGGAGAAGAAATTATAAAATGTTGTAGTATAGTATCAAAGGATATAGTTTTGTAGTGTGCACTTATCCCCACTAATATAATAAAAGGGAAAGTGTGTGTGTGTTTATGTGTGTCTGTTTGTCCGTCTTTCACGGCAAAACGGGGTAACGGATTGACGTGATTTTTTGTGTGGTGATAGTTGAAGTTATGGAGAGTGACATAGGCTACTTTTTATCCCGATATTCCCGCGGGAACGGAACCTACGCGGGTGAAACCGCGAAGCGCAACTAGTCTCCATATAAAAACGGATTGTTTTTGGATATACAGCAATGAGTTTATTTTCGATCACTATAGAGTTTTAGATATTACAAAATGTGAAAGCTGAACTACCTAAGTTTTTGGAAGAATCTCATCGCCAACTTTATATTTTCGAAGGATTCGGGAAGAAACTTGTACAATACATCCTACTATCCTATCTTATCCTACTCCTACTAATATTATACATGTAAAAGTTTGTGAGAATGTATTTATATTTGTTATTCTTTCACGCAAAAACGGCTGGACTGATTTGGTTGAAATTTGGTATCTACGTAGATAGGTGATACCCTGGATTAACACATACTTTTTATCCCAATATTCCCGCAAGAACGGGACTTACGCAGGTGAAACCGCTCTATATTCTAAAAGTGCGCGTTACCAAAGCACGTGCTTATAAACGCTTAGTATGTACCTACTTCTCTAAGACTATACAATACAAATAAGGGAAAGAATCGAAATTGCAAGAAGTAGCCATTCTCCAGTAAATCAGAATCGAACAGAAAGCCGGGACATGTGTCTCAATAACGCCTTATGCGATATGCGATACCCATCCAGTGATCTTTTATTTTCATTCGCCGGAGTGAAATAGTCTAGGTACATTCTGTTGCAGAATAGGATAGATTCTATTTCAAGAAATACGTTTTGCTGATTGTTACAGAACTTATCTATGCAAATTCTTTGAAATAGGTAATCGTATGGACTTGTTATGGGATAGGTACTATACTTAGTTTATGTTTTTTTTAACTAGTCTTACTTAGATGATTTTCTTCCTTTAAAGATGTCAAAGGCGGCATTAAGAACATACCATTGATCAGATTTAACATGAGGTATGTAATTTATTTACTAGAACATAATCTACTCGTAGTTTGTGAATTGTATAAGACGTATGAATGGGGTTGTTCTTTTAAATAATTTTAGTAAAAATAAGTAGTTTTAGTTTAAAAATTACATTTAGAGGTTGTTTTTTTATAATTCTAACATACAAATCAGGATTGTCAGCGAATTACTAACTAAGATTGATTAGGTAGGTATACTATTTTTATACTTTGGATTTTTTACTATAGGTACCTAAAAAGATAATACAACGGCTACTGCTCTAGGGTCTGCTTCTGATTGTATTCTATATAGATAACAATGTATTTATGTAGAGGTTATGGTTTTAGAACGATATGAGAACAAGTTTCCATTCCAAGTTTCTAACCTAATTCGTTTATTACATTTTCTATGCAAACTTTCTCGTTATTAAAATGACTATATTGTAAACTTTGTAAAATACAATATCCGAAATCGCAACTCTCTGAGCTTGGGCCAAGGCGCTGGAGGGGGTCAACCCGACATTTACATGAGGGGTCAACTGTTACTATCTCCCTGATTTACAACCGTATTCAATTGTTAGCCGCACTTGTATCAACAGCTGCCACCGACAAATAGATAGTTTACTCAGATATTCTGTGTCGCTTTTGTATAAGTTACTAGTTCAATAAATTGTCTGGGTATTTGCATTTTGTTTTAATTGTGTGTCCCTCTCATTTTCATTTAGAATAATTCTAGATACCTATTTGTAATACAAAGTTATGGTCTTGGTTTTCATTTATTGAATACCAAGCTTCTATCCACGGCTTTGCTCTTAGGATAGCTTAGGTACCTAGGTATATAATTTTCATAAACTATGAAACAATACAAGTCTCAGGCAAAAAAGGCAGTCATTTTCCGCGACAGAGTAACAAATATAAATACACCCAAACAAGCTTTCGTCTTCTTAGTATTGGTGAGAAGTAGAATCGTTTTTATTACAATAATGCCTTTACTCTATGCATTTATATACTATAGACAATAAAATATACTATTCTTAGTTTCATTGAAACCTTGAGGCTTGAAACTTGAACTTAGGTACCTAGATATATTTGGTTCTCACTCGTCTTCTTAGTATTGGTGAGAAGTAGAATCGTTTTAATTACAATAATGCCTTTACTCTATGCATTTATATACTATAGACAATAAAATATACTATTCTTAGTTTCATTGAAACCTTGAGGCTTGAAACCTAGATATAAATTAGGTTCTCACTCGTACGTGAATTTATTCAGTTTTAGGTAAATACATAATTAGAAATTTAAACACACTTATCCCTAGAGTAGACCTTAACTTTAAAGCTTTAGTTCTTGAATTTTGAGCTGCAAACAAATGCAATGTATGAATTTATCTTGTTCTTGCTTTGAAGGTAGAATAGGCCTCTCAGGGTACCGACCACTCTGCAAAATAAGAAAATCTACAAAAACTAAGAAGCTTATAAATAACTGTACGCTGCTCCAGCCATAATAATTAGAAGAATAATGTATTTTTCACAGAAAAAGTAACGTAAGAAACCGTACATTTCCAAGTTTTTCCTATCCAACTCATGTTTAAATGCATACATCTATTTCGTCTTACTTATAAACAGCTGTATAACTCAGAACTATCCCAACAAAAAACCAGAACTGACGTCAATATACCGAACACCCGAATCCGACCGGACAATTTGAAATTCAAATCTTATTAGCGATTCACCTCCACACAATTTCGAAACAGCTGTAGGTATCTACATTATGCACACAGTACACACCTAGGGTAAATTCACGCATGTATTTAAAAACACCCGGCTTCTATTTTGAAAATAAACTGTCTTTACTATTGTCAGAAACATTTAAGAATAATTGTATATTTTAATTATTATCGATTAAATTATTACAGAGTTAAATATTTAATAAAACAATACCAATATTATAAATTGTAGGCGTGAATATAGTACTCGCATTGAGTTGCAATCGCGAGTACTAACTGTCATGGCGAATAATCATGTTTTGGGGTGCAAGAAGCTTGTAAAAACTAAACTGAGGAAATAGTTTTGAGTGTGATTTAATATTGTTCATGTTTAAATATAGTTGGAAGGAGTTGTAAATATGATTATGTTTGTGTTACAGATAAAATATAATGTTGATGAATATTCCAGAACTAGTAAGCTTGTTTCATTTATGAAGGGGCTTACATGTCAGAAGTGCTATGAAAACACGCGGCCATTGCTCGGTATGGCACAGAATGTATTGGATTAGAAATAATCATCGGTATGTAATGTACAAAAACATCATCAGATGAGGTGAGCTTGAATACAATTTAATTTTGGAATATAATTATTAAAGTAAAATGATTGTGTTGTAAGTAATTATGAAAAATAAGACAATATTCTGATTCAAATATTGGGAAATGCTAAGTTCGAAATTCAAAAATATATTCCTTCCCTGAACTTGGTACATATAAAAACATAACAGAGAAGTCAAAGAAATTTGAAAATAGAGTAATTTGTATTTATTTATTTATTTATTGGAAAACCAACAGCTTCTTTACAAAAAAAAAAAAAAGCACACAAGTATAAAAGACAGAAAGCCAATTAAAGGTTTTCACGAGTAAATAAATAGTAGTATTGTTGGTATGGCTATTGTTTTTAATCGATTTACGATCGATGGACAATTACACATTTGTCTGAGGTTTTGTTGTTAGAGCGAATTTATGTAACCGGTAACTATGAGTTTTCTCATCAAGATTGTCAGAGATGTTACCAATGTTCTTTAAACGGTGTTCATTTATTTAATGAAGTTTGTTTTGATACATAGGTGTTGATCGCATTGTGAATATATGGGTCGTTGAGATAACGTTGAGACGCAGCACCCGGACGAGGGTACCTCTTACGAGTGGCATGCACGAGCGGCGATTGCGCTCAAAGTCAGCTTCGAGTTGAAGAGACGGAAAGCGTCAGCGACACCTGAGTCTCGATAGTAAAATATTCAGGTACCAAAATGTATGTATAGGTACTTTGTAGATTTTGTTTAAGAGCGATAATTGTATAAAAGTAGTTTGTCCAATAACATAGTTAATGTGAGTAAACCACCAAAATATTGTAAGTACTTGTTTTAAGTGCTATGAGACACACAAATTGTGGTGATGACTTGTGAAATACCTATATTTAGGAACATTAATACTTAATTAAATGCATAAAGTGCAAGAGTTGAACATACACGGTGATTCAACTTGCACATGAATGTTTGAAAAGACTGATGTCTCTTCGATGAGACAAATTTAATTGAATAAGTTTTTAAGTTTAAATTATTAACTGATTAAATTTAAATTATGAATTGACGTATGGATTGATTAGATTTATTTATTTATTGGAGATCCAACAGCTTACATGTATTGGAATTGACGATGAGTTAGCTATGGGAAGCCAATTATAGCAAAACATAGCATTTTTAGTGAGAGAAAAATACTCGACCGATCATAAAATGTGTTTCACAAGGTGTGTTGGGGTTGGTTCCCAATAATAAGTTATGTTAAGCTAAGTTGAGTGCCAACTTGCTAAGGGTAGATCACTATGGGGATTGGTGACTCTGAGGTGATCTGAGTGAGAAGACCAAGTCCATCGAAGTTTGAAGTTGCACTGGTTTATCGTTTCGGTAAATTTTATGAAAATACTACCTACCTAATTACTAATTATTGTACTTACTTTAATGTTTTAAAGGGTAGGTACAAGAATAGATGTGAGAAAGCACAAGGTGTGCTTCATAATGTTTGCAGTCAGAGCAAGGTGCTCGACCAAAGCAAAGTGCAAAGTGCACTGCGAGAAAAGAAAATATACCAGCTACCTACCAGCGCAGCTTGGAGCGCGCTACCTACCAGCGCAGCTCGGAGCGCGCTGCCAACCAGCGCAGCTCGGAGCGCGCTGCCAACCAGCGCAGCTCGGAGCGCGCTGCCAACCAGCGCAGCTCGGAGCGCGCTACCTACCAGCGCAGCTCGGAGCGCGCTACCTAGTGCAGCTCGGAGCGCGCTACCTACCAGCGCAGCTCGGAGCGCGCTGCCAACCAGCGCAGCTTGGAGTGCGCTACCTACCAGCGCAGCTTGGAGCGCGCTACCTAGTGCAGCTCGGAGCGCGCTGCCAACCAGCGAGCTTGGAGCGCGCTACCCAGCGCTGCTCGGAGCGCGCTGCCAACCCGCGCAGCTCGGAGCGCGCTACCTACCAGCGCAGCTCGGAGCGCGCTGCCAACCCGCGCAGCTCGGAGCGCGCTGCCAACCAGCCCAGCTCGGAGCGCGCTGCCAACCAGCGCAGCTTGGAGCGCGCTACCTACCAGCGCAGCTTGAAGCGCGCTACCTACCAGCGCAGCTTGGAGCGCGCTGCCAACCAGCGCAGCTCGGAGCGCGCTACCTACTAGCGCAGCTTAGAGCGCGCTACCCAGCGCTGCTCGGAGCGCGCTGCCAACCCGCGCAGCTCGGAGCGCGCTACCAACCAGCGCAGCTCGGAGCGCGCTACCTAGTGCAGCTCGGAGCGCGCTACTTACCAGCGCTGCTCGGAGCGCGCTGCCAACCAGCGCAGCTCGGAGCGCGCTGCCAACCAGCGCAGCTCGGAGCGCGCTGCCAACCAGCGCAGCTCGGAGCGCGCTGCCTACCAGCGCAGCTCGGAGCGCGCTACCTACCAGCGCAGCTCGGAGCGCGCTGCCAACCTGAGCAGCTCGGAGCGCGCTACCTACCAGCGCAGCTCGGAGCGCGCTGCCAACCAGCGCAGCTCGGAGCGCGCTACCTAGTGCAGCTCGGAGCGCGCTACCTACCAGCGCAGCTCGGAGCGCGCTACTTACCAGCGCTGCTCGGAGCGCGCTGCCAACCCGCGCAGCTTGAAGCGCGCTACCTACTAGCGCAGCTTAGAGCGCGCTACCCAGCGCTGCTCGGAGCGCGCTGCCAACCCGCGCAGCTCGGAGCGCGCTACCAACCAGCGCAGCTCGGAGCGCGCTACCTAGTGCAGCTCGGAGCGCGCTACCTACCAGCGCAGCTCGGAGCGCGCTACTTACCAGCGCTGCTCGGAGCGCGCTGCCAACCAGCGCAGCTCGGAGCGCGCTACCTACTAGCGCAGCTTAGAGCGCGCTACCCAGCGCTGCTCGGAGCGCGCTGCCAACCCGCGCAGCTCGGAGCGCGCTACCAACCAGCGCAGCTCGGAGCGCGCTACCTAGTGCAGCTCGGAGCGCGCTACTTACCAGCGCTGCTCGGAGCGCGCTGCCAACCAGCGCAGCTCAGAGCGCGCTGCCAACCAGCGCAGCTCGGAGCGCGCTGCCAACCAGCGCAGCTCGGAGCGCGCTGCCAACCAGCGCAGCTCGGAGCGCGCTGCCTACCAGCGCAGCTCGGAGCGCGCTACCTACCAGCGCAGCTCGGAGCGCGCTGCCAACCAGTGCAGCTCGGAGCGCGCTACCTACCAGCGCAGCTCGGAGCGCGCTGCCAACCAGCGCAGCTCGGAGCGCGCTACCTACCAGCGCAGCTCGGAGCGCGCTACTTACCAGCGCTGCTCGGAGCGCGCTGCCAACCCGCGCAGCTTGAAGCGCGCTGCCAACCAGCGCAGCTTGGAGCGCGCTGCCAACCAGCGCAGCTCGGAGCGCGCTGCCAACCAGCGCAGCTTAGAGCGCGCTGCCAACCCGCGCAACTCGGAGCACGCTACCTACCAGCGCAGCTTGGAGCGCGCTACCTAGTGCAGCTCGGAGCGCGCTACCTACCAGCGCAGCTCGGAGCGCGCTACTTACCAGCGCAGCTCGGAGCGCGCTGCCAACCAGCGCAGCTCGGAGCGCGCTGCCAACCAGCGCAGCTCGGAGCGCGCTACCTACCAGCGCAGCTTGAAGCGCGCTACCTACCAGCGCAGCTTGGAGCGCGCTGCCAACCAGCGCAGCTCGGAGCGCGCTGCCAACCAGCGCAGCTTAGAGCGCGCTACCCAGCGCTGCTCGGAGCGCGCTGCCAACCCGCGCAGCTTGAAGCGCGCTACCTACCAGCGCAGCTTGGAGCGCGCTGCCAACCAGCGCAGCTCGGAGCGCGCTGCCTACCAGCGCAGCTCGGAGCGCGCTACCTACCAGCGCAGCTCGGAGCGCGCTACTTACCAGCGCTGCTCGGAGCGCGCTGCCAACCCGCGCAGCTCGGAGCGCGCTACCTACCAGCGCAGCTTGAAGCGCGCTACCTACCAGCGCAGCTTGGAGCGCGCTGCCAACCAGCGCAGCTCGGAGCGCGCTGCCAACCAGCGCAGCTTAGAGCGCGCTACCCAGCGCTGCTCGGAGCGCGCTGCCAACTAGCGCAGCTCGGAGCGCGCTACCTACCAGCGCTGCTCGGAGCGCGCTGCCAACCAGCGCAGCTCGGAGCGCGCTACCTACCAGCGCAGCTTGAAGCGCGCTACCTACCAGCGCAGCTTGGAGCGCGCTGCCAACCAGCGCAGCTCGGAGCGCGCTGCCAACCAGCGCAGCTTAGAGCGCGCTACCCAGCGCTGCTCGGAGCGCGCTGCCAACCCGCGCAGCTTGAAGCGCGCTACCTACCAGCGCAGCTTGGAGCGCGCTGCCAACCAGCGCAGCTCGGAGCGCGCTGCCAACCAGCGCAGCTCGGAGCGCGCTGCCAACCAGCGCAGCTCGGAGCGCGCTACCTACCAGCGCAGCTTGAAGCGCGCTACCTACCAGCGCAGCTTGGAGCGCGCTGCCAACCAGCGCAGCTCGGAGCGCGCTGCCAACCAGCGCAGCTTAGAGCGCGCTACCCAGCGCTGCTCGGAGCGCGCTGCCAACCCGCGCAGCTTGAAGCGCGCTACCTACCAGCGCAGCTTGGAGCGCGCTGCCAACCAGCGCAGCTCGGAGCGCGCTGCCTACCAGCGCAGCTCGGAGCGCGCTACCTACCAGCGCAGCTCGGAGCGCGCTACTTACCAGCGCTGCTCGGAGCGCGCTGCCAACCCGCGCAGCTCGGAGCGCGCTACCTACCAGCGCAGCTTGAAGCGCGCTACCTACCAGCGCAGCTTGGAGCGCGCTGCCAACCAGCGCAGCTCGGAGCGCGCTGCCAACCAGCGCAGCTTAGAGCGCGCTACCCAGCGCTGCTCGGAGCGCGCTGCCAACTAGCGCAGCTCGGAGCGCGCTACCTACCAGCGCTGCTCGGAGCGCGCTGCCAACCAGCGCAGCTCGGAGCGCGCTACCTACCAGCGCAGCTTGAAGCGCGCTACCTACCAGCGCAGCTTGGAGCGCGCTGCCAACCAGCGCAGCTCGGAGCGCGCTGCCAACCAGCGCAGCTTAGAGCGCGCTACCCAGCGCTGCTCGGAGCGCGCTGCCAACCCGCGCAGCTTGAAGCGCGCTACCTACCAGCGCAGCTTGGAGCGCGCTGCCAACCAGCGCAGCTCGGAGCGCGCTGCCAACCAGCGCAGCTCGGAGCGCGCTGCCTACCAGCGCAGCTCGGAGCGCGCTACCTACCAGCGCTGCTCGGAGCGCGCTGCCAACCCGCGCAGCTCGGAGCGCGCTACCTACCAGCGCAGCTTGAAGCGCGCTACCTACCAGCGCAGCTTGGAGCGCGCTGCCAACCAGCGCAGCTCGGAGCGCGCTGCCAACCAGCGCAGCTTAGAGCGCGCTACCCAGCGCTGCTCGGAGCGCGCTGCCAACTAGCGCAGCTCGGAGCGCGCTACCTACCAGCGCTGCTCGGAGCGCGCTACTTGCCAGCGCTGCTCGGAGCGCGCTACCTACCAGCGCAGCTCGGAGCGCGCTACTTACCAGCGCTACTCGGAGCGCGCTGCCAACCCGCGCAGCTCGGAGCGCGCTACCTACCAGCGCAGCTCGGAGCGCGCTACCTACCAGCGCAGCTCGGAGCGCGCTACTTACCAGCGCAGCTCGGAGCGCGCTGCCAACCAGCGCAGCTCGGAGCGCGCTACCTACCAGCGCAGCTTGAAGCGCGCTACCTACCAGCGCAGCTTGGAGCGCGCTGCCAACCAGCGCAGCTCGGAGCGCGCTGCCAACCAGCGCAGCTTAGAGCGCGCTACCCAGCGCTGCTCGGAGCGCGCTGCCAACCCGCGCAGCTTGAAGCGCGCTACCTACCAGCGCAGCTTGGAGCGCGCTGCCAACCAGCGCAGCTCGGAGCGCGCTGCCAACCAGCGCAGCTCGGAGCGCGCTGCCTACCAGCGCAGCTCGGAGCGCGCTACCTACCAGCGCAGCTCGGAGCGCGCTACTTACCAGCGCTGCTCGGAGCGCGCTGCCAACCCGCGCAGCTCGGAGCGCGCTACCTACCAGCGCAGCTTGAAGCGCGCTACCTACCAGCGCAGCTCGGAGCGCGCTGCCAACTAGCGCAGCTCGGAGCGCGCTACCTACCAGCGCAGCTCGGAGCGCGCTACTTACCAGCGCTGTTTGGAGCGCGCTACCTACCAGCGCAGCTCGGAGCGCGCTACTTACCAGCGCTGCTCGGAGCGCGCTACTTACCAGCGCTACTCGGAGCGCGCTGCCAACCCGCGCAGCTCGGAGCGCGCTACCTACCAGCGCAGCTTGGAGCGCGCTACCCAGTGCAGCTCGGAGCGCGCTACCTACCAGCGCAGCTCGGAGCGCGCTACCTACCAGCGCAGCTTGGAGCGCGCTGCCAACCAGCGCAGCTTGGAGCGCGCTGCTAAAGGACAACCCTGGTCCGCTACGCAGGACATCCCTGGTCCTCTACATACATACAAAGGACAACCCAGGTCCGCTACACAGGACATCCCTGGTCCTCTACATACATACAAAGGACAACCCAGGTCCGCTACACAGGACATCCCTGGTCCTCTACATACATACAAAGGACAACCCAGGTCCGCTACGCAGGACATCCCTGGTCCTCTACATACATACAAAGGACAACCCAGGTCCGCTACACAGGACATCCCTGGTCCTCTACATACATACAAAGGACAACCCAGGTCCGCTACACAGGACATCCCTGGTCCTCTACATACATACAAAGGACAACCCAGGTCCGCTACACAGGACATCCCTGGTCCTCTACATACATACAAAGGACAACCCTGGTCCGCTACGCAGGACATCCCTGGTCCTATCTAAGTTAATAAAGTAAGAAGTTACTTAAATTTTTGTGTAAAATCTAATGTTTGTTATCTGTCGTCCGAGGCCGCACGAATCGTTTCAGATGGCCGACTGTCAGAAACATGTAAGAATAAAAGTAAATTTTAATTAATATCGATTTACCCTGGTCCTCTACATGCTTAAGACACCCCTGATCTTATTCAGGGATTTATTTGATTTAGGACATCCCAGGTCCTTTCTAAGTTAATAAAGTAGGAAGTTATTTAAATTTTTGTTTAAAATCTAATGTTTGTTAGCTGTCGTCCGAGGTCGCACGAATTATTTCAGATGGCCGACTGTCAGAAACATTTAAGAATAATTGTATATTTTAATTATTATCGATTAAATTATTACAGAGTTAAATATTTAATAAAACAATACCAATATTATAAATTGTAGGCGTGAATATAGTACTCGCATTGAGTTGCAATCGCGAGTACTAACTGTCATGGCGAATAATCATGTTTTGGGGTGCAAGAAGCTTGTAAAAACTAAACTGAGGAAATAGTTTTGAGTGTGATTTAATATTGTTCATGTTTAAATATAGTTGGAAGGAGTTGTAAATATGATTATGTTTGTGTTACAGATAAAATATAATGTTGATGAATATTCCAGAACTAGTAAGCTTGTTTCATTTATGAAGGGGCTTACACTATTCAGAATGGATTAAGTTAGAAGGATACTTAAATGTTTTATTTTAACACACAGCTAAGTAACAAAAACCTATGCGTGCAAAATTCTGGAAACGAAATAACCAAATTCCAGTACGTAGAAAATGTTGGATGTTATAAAACGCAATCCCTTTAGAAGCGTATAAATGTATTAAAGGTAAATGCATAGAAAAGGTTTCATTCAGAGTTTCGAGGTGAAGTAGGCTGCGTTTTTCTTTGGCGGCTTTCGTAGGAAGTCGCCTCGTAGGTAAACAGGGTGGCGCGATTTATGCACAGTTTGAGCGGCATTCGTTCTTTGTTCCAGGTAATGACCCTGCTTTCAACCCAGCCTCAATGGGCCTCGGCAAAGAGGCCAGATACCCGTTGGAGGACACAGTCTACTACGGATGTGCACCGCTTTCAAACTTATTGTAGTGGACGGTTTTTAGATTTTCAATTTCTTGGCAGGTTAAAATGTTTTAGTCATGGTCATAGTTCACTATTTTATCATTAAATTGTAAAGAATAAAATAGCAAGTAAGAAAGGATGTCCTACAGAAAAAACCAATGCTAAGTCAAAGAAAAGAGACCACAACCAAATTAGCCGTCTGAATTTTAGCCAGCCTTAAGCCTGTTATGAATAACAAGAGTAGATTTGGTAGTTGGTCAGGCATAAATTAAAATTGCTGTTAAAAAATATATAGGTATCTTAATCACCCAATGATAACAAAACCACAAATTAAAATGTTAATCCCGTTTCTCAATAATATGACATCATTTTCTTATGCTAAGATCGTGTAGATCTTTAAACCCCTCGCTAGAAAGTTACAAGTAAGTTTGAACAACGTCACGCGGAGCGGCCCGGTCTCACAGTAATGACCCTACTATAACGCCCGCATTATTATTTATATTGTGTAGTTGAGAACGGCATAATAGTACCATAAGAATGAAATAAATTACAGCAAAGTTTGAGCACTTGACTTCGCTCGATGGCAGCGACAGCACTTATTGTTTCAAATTTGTGTAAATGTTCTTTTGGACGTCTTTTGCATGAGGCAAATATTTCTAAATTTTTCTTTTACTGTGTCATGCTCAGTGTTTTTTTATAAGGATAGATAGGTAACCTACTACATGAAGATTAGGAACTTTCTTTTCGTTTTATAACCCATTCCCGGCCCAGCCTTCGGTCCTCTCCAAAGAAAATCCGCAAAACCAGCTAGAACTTAAGTATGTACCGCATAGGAACTGAAAGTGTTAATGGTAGCTTTCCTCAGGACCTACAACTATACTACAATCCGTTTCAATAATAAACTAATAAGAAAATTTAAATTACTATAAAGGATTTCTAAACTGAAATTACGTACGTGTTTTTCATATTTATTATTATTCACATTTAATTTCTGGATATACTTATTTATTTACAAAAACATTGTGTGCTATTTGTTTTTTAAAACAATTTGTACACTTGGCAACCTTTCTTAGAATTAATTTGAAATCATTCTGGTAGGTAGGTAATATTTGGAACATTTAAGTTAACTGTTGTCTCCTCTCTTTCAGTAGGTAGGTACCTACCTAAACGATTTTTTAACTTAATACATGCCTAGCTAGGTATCAAGATTCCAAGCATAAAAACTTTAATAATCTGGAGCCTTGAAAAGAGTAGAAAATAAAAGGATTTTGCTGACGCAATACTTTTAAAATGATACCTCGAAGTTTTCTAATAACGTGCAAGTCACTTTTCTCAGTTTACTCCCAACCTAAGATAACTGGTTTCATTATTTTGAATAGAGATGGCGCGGCTAGTAGACTAAGTGGCAATGAATTTATCTAAATAGGGGATGGTGGCCATATAGTAAAGCCTTCAGAGTCTACCTCGTTCTATTCCTAGGATTAAATGCCTATTTTGGGAGCTATTCGTAATGAACCGTTTCGCTTCTAATAGTGTAATAGTGTAGGTTCTTAGGGCTAGTTTGTAAAACTTTGAATAAAACTTTGCGAATGTGTTTAGAGCAAGTTACATAATTTGGTTGTATTGATTTTTATTTATTTTTATTCATAAATATGAATTACAGGACAGTGATAAATGCATTTAATTTTCCATCTATTTACAAACCTATTATAGGTAAGTAGAGTACCTACATAGGAACATATTTTTTGTAAGGTGTATTGTAAAACGAGGGAATAAGATTTTCTCAGTAGAATGTTAGCTTTATTATCACAAATAGGTGCTAAAGACCAATACCCATAAAGGAATTTAACGCGTTTATAAAGTTCCCGAACGTTCGTCACCTTGAGCCAATTTCAATACTGCTTCAAAACTTTCCAATTACTACTCTTTCGGTACTTTAGCAATTTTAATGGAGTTAAGTAAATCGATTTAGAACCTTTTTAAACAACTTTTCAAGGATTCTCGAACCCGATAGAGAAAATTAGCTGGCTATTACAATGCGAAGTAAAAATGAAGTAAAAGGGCACGCTAGCTATTAAAGAGCCTTAACGACTCTGATCGGATGAATAAATGATTGAATTTTCAATTAAGATTAAAGCGAAAACGGGAACTTTGTTGACAATTGTTCGCGGAGTAGACGATAGATGATTTATTGATGAGTATTTTATTGTAATTGGAAGTTTCTGCGAATTTAATGGCAAATTTCAAATCAATGAGATTAATTCTCGAGATCTTGTTTAAATTAAAGATCTGATTTTGTATAAAAAGGAAAGGTATTACACAAACTTAATATTTGATTTCAAATGGCTGCAAAAGAAAATAAGTAAAACTCAATTAAATTTATAGATGTTTAGAGTACTTATAGTTTTGGTTATCATGAAAACTATCTTAAATAAATAAAATAAATAGGTACCTATCAAAATATTATTAGATTATTCCACAGCGTCAGTTTTAGTCCCAAGTTAAGCCATAATGATCATGCTTTTATGCTAGGGTGTAGTGTAATGTATGAAATTTTTCATTTTTATTTAGTTATTATGGTGTAAAAAAAGATTAACACAGAACTAACTTAAATTATTCTTACAAAAACATTAATTTTGAACAAGAAATAATAAATGTTTGTTACTTTGGACCATTTTCTAGGAAAGCCTTCAATCGAAGCTACAAGTTATATAATAACTTATTTTTGGAATTTAATTTTGCACAGTTTATGACTGAGAATAAGTGTTGAGATTTAGTTTAAATTCCTTGTGTTCTATTTTCTATATCTGTTTTGTTGTAACGTATCCATCCATCCATCCATACTAATATTATTAATGGAAAAGTGTGTGTATCTGTCTGTTTGTCCGTCTTTCATGGCAAAACGGAGCGACGACGTAGTGACGTGATTTTTTAAGTGGTGATAGTTGAAGGGATGTAGAGTGGAATGTTAGTTAGAAGTTAGTGGAATAAACTCTGACTACCCACCTTTTAATAGGATTCCATAATTTAGTTGTTAATGTTAGAAAGTGTAGATGGGTTTCTTTAATCCCAGTTAAATAAAGCCTTTAGCCTATGTTGTATTTAAACCAGCTTGTACACCAGACATTAAAAAAACAAAAACAAGCTTTAGGGTCGGTACACATCTGACGGAAGATGCGTCACGTATCATCGGTCGCGAAACGCCAAAACAAACAAATACATAATAAAAAATCCATCCTTTCACACCTAACCGATGATGCGTTTAGTGCGTCGAGCGTACAGTGTCTGTGTATCGATGATACGCTCGACGCATCTTCCGTCAGATGTGTACCGACCCTTACACCAATAAAATTATCTACTTTGAGTTTCATTTTCTCAAATAAAAACTTAGCTCAGCGCCATCTAGTTAAAACAGTCGGTTTCATTTGCCAGCAATGAGATGGGATGCATCTGAGTGCATTTCAAGGCCCGGGGCGGGGTTTGTAAAGATGAGATGAGGTTTTCAACTCGCTACGTTGTTGGTGTAGCATTTTCATTTGTACCTACTTTAGAACATTGTTTAAGCCACGGTCTTCTAGGAAATAGACCTGTAAATGAAAACATTTAGAGGATTTGACGAAGCTTGATGTAGACTATTACGCTACTTTCACTTCAATGTCTTGAATACACCTTCATCATAAAGTGAATTTGAAATTTTCTAAATAACTTGGGTGGTAGGTACCCTACTATTTGATTCGGTAGTATTGTTCAGCTTGTATTCTACTCTAAGTATATACATAACCTTCATGTAGGTACCTACCCACTGTTTGTGATAGTTGTTGCTTTATTTAGGCTATAAATTGCTACGAAACCAAGAGAGTTAAATACAAAATTGTAATTACTCGACTTTGTTCCTAAATATCGGACTTTAGCCAGGTTTAAGCCGAACAAGATTTAGTTGACAACCTTTACAGCACTTGCTAGTTAACGGCAACGACTTAGCTAAATCGGTCATGTGCAGCAAAAATTGAAAGCATGATTCATTTTCAACCTTATTCTTCTTGTAATAAAGGCGAGCGTTCACAAAGAAGCCCTTAAAGGCTTAGAGCGTCTATTTCGACGTGCGCCGGTACGTTGACCGGCCCATTTCGTTGCAACAGTCGATAATTATGTTGTCAACTGACTAAAGCAAACGGGCCATACAAAGCGGATCTGCGCTGGATCAGTCGCTTTTTGCCCGACAAAGGCCATTACGCGATCCGTTTTCGAGCGCAAAGTCAACACTGTTATGAAGTTTTCATTGAGTTTTCGCCGGAAAATCGGCTAACGTGGGAAAGCTGCGATTGCGATTTGAATGGATAATGAGCTACAGTGTTCGTTAATTGAGTCGATATGTAAATAAACAGCCGCACTGAGCTCGCTCAATCATTGCTGGCCTCAAAGGCTAGTGCACTGTTTTATTGTTGTCCGACTCTGATTGTTGGCAAACTTCACAGTATGCCTGTGTTTATTTGACACTGCTTTTTTACTTTGTCATCTATCCTCACACAAAAATATAGTGAATGTATATGAAAGTTAAACTTGACACTGAAAACAGAAATTCTTATGGGAAAATACCCATGTAACTCATAGTGCCTTTTAGTTTTGAACCAATTAAGGAGCTTTCAGACGTATTGACAGCCAAATTGATTTTGTATGAGCCAAATTGTGGTTGACTGCTGTGCCAACCGTCAAATTCTGCATTTGGCGGTCGGCGCAGCTGATAATACTAAATTGTTTAGCTGTCAGCACGTGTGGAATTTACCGTAAAATGACTTATTTTGAAAATTCTCACCCGTGAATTTTTTTTAAACTTAAACATTGAACTTAAGTAAGAATTTGAATGTTACATAGGTACTTACTTAAATCCCATTAAGTAATATAATCAATAATTGTGATTTTATACAAAACATTGAGTACGAATAAAACTAGTGGTAGAGCTTAAATTAAAATAAAAGAAAAGACTTTAACCCAAACACTCACGGTTTGTAAAATGAGCCTAAATTTTGGCAACACCTGTATTATTTCGTTCAATATGACATTTCACTCAGTTATTCATTGCGTTCGCGTTTCAATTTGTGGTTTATACAGTGTAATAATTAATTTACATTAATTTATTATCTATTTACCCTGAAACTGAATCGATTCTGTATGACAAAAGTCTGATGAGTTTCGTTGCCTAAAGTGACAGATCAAAACACTGTTGCTTTTTAAATATTAGTCATATTAAACAAAGATATAACAATAAGGTGTTTGATTGAAATAAAACTACTGATCGAAGAGGACTAAAAAAAATTTAGTATAATCACGACTGTATGCAGGAAGCGGTAGACTTTTATTATTTTCAAGTCTTTTGTATTATGCTATTTTAGATCCTTTTGATGATGTCTAATGGGGGTAGTTCAAATACATATTTTGTACATTCCTACACTTGCAAAAGTTAATTTTCCATACGTGCTCAAATAAGGGGTGTCCAAAAATGTATTTAAATAGCTTGCAGAGAGAGTTATCAACCTTACCCCCTTGGTCATGAATTTGAATCTGTCATATTGGTAAAGCAGGGACACAGTAAATGACACCGACAGTACCTCTGTCCCAAATAGGTATGTACGGTTAGGTATAGAATTCGTTCGCTCGTTTAATAATGTTCGGCATCAATTAAAACTGTCCACCGTGATTTATTTTATTGGTTCTACAATTGATTACATTACGCCAAATTGACCGCAACGAATTGCGATCTCACGACGTGGAAATGGAAAATAACCATTTTTATTAGTATATTTTCGGGTTAATTTTGAATTTATTTTTATTTTCAAAGAGGTGAAAGTTTGTCATTTATAATCACTATATTACATTTTTAATATGTGAACAAAGCCGCAGGTGCAAGCAGGACGAGACATTCTTATTTACTTTACTTCAAGTACCTAAATAAATCTGGGCATCAATTATCAAATAACTTGACATCCAAAAACGAAGAGTAGGTACCTATTCTAATGTTCTATTGAACTATACTTGTTGTTTATTCACAGACAAAAATATGTAAAAAGAGATGCTGTTATCAGAGTTGTTTTCACCTACAGAGAGAAAGCTCAAACAAAAGATATTAGATAACTACTAACGTGTTCCTGTGGAACTATCAATCACCCTGCTAATTGCATTATTTATCTACCCTTACAGAAAACGCGCTGTCATCGGCTTATGTAATTTCACTTAGTGGGCTCTTAGTGTGTTATTTCTTAATACTTTTCCGCTTTTCATGGTGCCGATACGAAAATAATGAAATTGGCTTCCATTTATTACGAACTATAGTAATCTGCCATTAGCTTAAGTAATATTCTACAGGGGTTTGTAATTTCCTAAATAATAGCCAAGTTAACACTCAAAATGTTTAATACGTAACAAAAAGATTTATGATTTACAATATTGGCTGATAGTATTTTAGTAAAAGTGACAGTAATTTTGTTACATTGTTTATTAATAACTACTATAATACGTACAAGAGGCATTTGCCTAAGTTGTATTTAAAATTGTTTATCTTTTACTAGTTTTTTTCCTCCAGAAGTTTTCAAATGATGTAAATTTTTGTAAATCTAAGCTTTTTATGGAGAACTTTTTATTTCATTCAATACTTTTTGTTGGTTTGACTAATAAATTGATTTACTTTAATTTGCTTTATGTAATACATTTTGACACGTAGGTAGTCAATTTTGGATGGCCATTGTTTAAAACATTTTTAAAATGGTTTGCTCTCGACTTATGTTTTTTGGCGTAGTATTCGACGTGAACCAAAGTACAATAGGTAAACATAAAATTGTGTAATTTCACAAACAGTTTTCCAGTCCCCTATGACAGCATAATACTACTATTTAGTACAACCTATAAAATAACGCAGTTGTGAAATTAGATTTGATCATGCTATGTTTTCGGTCATATTTAACATCAAAACAGCGAGTTTAACCATTAATTTCTCCTTAAATAAGTTTCTGTCTATCTCAGTAAAGTTTCTGACCTCAAACCTCTTCTTTAAAAGCCGCCAAAACATCACTCAAGTAATTAATTATTTTAAAAGCGACAGTTTGGGATGGGCTTATTTTACTTGCGATTTCAGGCATCCTTAATTCATTGAATGGATAGCCCAATTCTAGTTAGTGGTAAGAGGGTTGTCAATTACATTTTGACTGGCAAGTTAATGAGTTAGACAAGAAATTAGTTGGAAACATAACACGTTTTACAACATCTTGTTGCGAATTTAATTAGATCCAAAAACTTCTGAATATAAAGAACTTTATTTGATTTCACTGAGAAATTATCGTACATTTTCAGATGATCTTTATTCTTACAAAAAGTTTAACCGACTTTCATTATTGTAAATTAATGTCGCTATTAGAGTGTGTCAATATTAATTTCAATTTAACTATTACGTTCAAAGAAAACAAACTTTCAATTAATGTCGCTATGCTATTAGAGTATGTCCATATTAATTTCATTTTAACTATTATATTACAAAGAAAAAGTAACATTGCAATTGATTTGGATAAATAACACTTTATGTCGAATGTAATAAAAAAAATTTGAAACATCAATGCGTATGATTGTAATTGTGTGATGTCGTACTGCGAAATGCTCAAATATAGATGCGACCTTAAACATCGGAGCTAACCGCACCAAACATTCCGAATACAGGCACAGATAGTTATAACCCGAGTTTAGGATAACTAAGCAGGCATAACTAAAATGCCTAGCTAGTAACAAAACAAACGGCACTGGATTTCAATCTATTCATGTAACTTTGGTATTTAAATTAAGTTTATTGCTTTGGCCAGTCGGGTTTCTATTTATGATGAGAATAATATATTTAAATATATCGTTTTCATCTTGAAGCTGCAGTGTCCAGAGGGTGCTGCCACGAATTTTTTATCCTAAGACTGCGAGCTCGAATCGTGACATTACATGTATTTTCGTTTGATATTATGTGCGAGTTTAAAAAACATTGTTGATAAAATCAGAAAGTACCTACTCGTAGTAAGTATAATTAGAATCAGAATAAGAAATATTTTATTGCAAAACTATTGTTCAAGGATAGGTCTTACATGGATGGATAGGCTTATAGTTAAACTTATGGTTTATACAGTTATCCATTTCGGATGTGCAGCGTTACAATAATTTGTTAAGAATAAACCTAGCGATAAACCTGCAACCATGTCTTCTGACATGCTTACAATAAAAATGTAGGGGTGTGCCTAAACCTACTCTTCAAAGAATCTTAAAATAGGGTACCTACATTGTCTATCGTTCCGTTTACGTTTAAAAGCTTCATCCCAAGTTATAAACAAACTTCATGATGATTTAGTCTAGCCAAATTATTACTTCATAACAGTTACACAGCAAGAACTCGGTGTATGGCTGTGCCGGCTATTCTTGCTTAGTTAAATATTTTCAGTGGATTCACGCAGTGAGGAGGGTCGGTGGCCGGCCCGGCCAGAATTCTGGCGATTGTGATGATATATGACCGCGCATTATTTTCTTATCTCCTCTCTTTCTAACTCCACCACCCATACTTCATTTTCACCCGTATTATAAACGTTTCGTATCTCATAATAGACGCCTTGGGCCTGAATGGTGTTAGTATAACGTAAATTTCAGTAATGGCTGTCATAGTATTTGCCTTCATGGTGATTACATTTCGAGAGGGATATAAATTAATTTTTGTTTGAACGTTACTCAAAGGAAATTGTTTTTTTTTATAATGACACCGTATTGTGGATGAGGTTATCGCTGTAAACAGGCAAGGAAGGAAAATACTTATTTTGAAGGTAAATAAAGCTAAAAATATCAGCCGAGTCCTCAAACAGACGAAGATCCAAAGAAGCTTATAAGAATACTTGGTTTTCTTTTTAAATTAGTCTTTACTGTGTGGATGGTAGATAGCAACCAAGCGTTTTTATAAGAAAAACACATTGTTTTTTTGTTTCGACAGCTTTCATTAAAATGCAGCGTAAATAGCATCAATGATGGACAGCCAACGCGGATTACCATAGGTTTAAAAGTCAGAATCGAGTAACAGTTATTGGTGAGAAGTAAACAAGTTGACCTTGCCGGCACCTTGACTCGACGTCCAGCAAATGCGGGTAGCGGCACACGACCCAAATGCTACGAGACACCGAATACTGATGAGATGATCCATAAGCAAAATAAGAAAAAAAATAGATTTTATTCTATACACAGGATTGTATTCGTCCTCAATACAGTATACTTATATGTAAATTGTTTATCTTCCAATTTTGGGCGCTAAAAGGTCTATATCTGATACATATTCAGTATTTATGAAGGCTCAATAATACCGACATATTTTATGGGTTAGAGCTTTTGTACCGTACTTCATAAAACACCGCAGTATTTTTTAATAAAATAACGTCAGGGAACAATGTGGCTACATAATGGTTGAGCAAGAAAAATGTCTACAAAATGTGTCGTTATACGATCAAAACTTAATTGCATTGACCGCGCTTCGGCGACGGACGTCCGGTGATCTTGTACAACGAAGAAAATGGATTAAAATAAAAATAGAGCTACCTTTATCGACGAGACTGCGGAAGTGATATAACAGCGACACAGGAGGTACAGTTACTGCATTTTTGTTAAATGTATTGAAAAGTAGCTTGTGTCTATGAAAACTTTTCCCAGCAACGCTATTGTAGGTGTACTCGGGGACATTTAATATTTATTTTACTGAAGTCATTTGTCTGAAAGGTATTTTGTGTACCAAGATTGTCCTTAAGAATAATCAGACTAATCTGGAACTTGCATTAGCCTAATGATGATGGCTAGGCGTCGCTAGTTTTTTGTAAATTGAAGTCTCCGTAATTGTGTCCCCTATTGCTCTAGCTGATCATTTGATTAGCTATAGAGCTAGGCACACACGACGACTACAGATCGATCTACTTTTTTTAAAAGTTTAAAAAAATATCGAGCTGTAACATTTTGATGTTGCCTCACATGAGAACACGTGCATCAACGTCATTGTATTTGTCTATATTTTCAAAGTGATTCGTTTTTTGCCGTGATTCCACTGTTGTCGGTACACTATCCCGGGTTGGAAGCCACAACGGAAAATAAAATTGATATCGCTCCGCCTGCCGCGAGCGCTCCGAGAAAAAGCATTTCGAAATAAATGACTTTTTAAATTTCATCGTTGCACACAGTTTCTCTATCAATTGTCGAGGCTCGCTCCACGTAACTGGATTTCGTGGCGGGCATTTATTGTGTGCGACATACGACAAGACGTCGCAATTTTTAAAATGATAATATGGAATAAGGGGAACGGTCCGAGGATCGGCAATCAGAGCAATTGCATTCGACTCCTTTGTATATCATTTTGTTGGTTATACCTGCAGTTATACTGTCCGATGAGTTGTCGTCTGATTTAAACGTTGATATTTGAATTGAATTGTCTCTGTCTAACTGCAATGTCTCTAATAAATATTTCACAATTTAAAACCAATATGATTAGTTATTTAACAAACTTATCTACAAACAATTTTATATTCTTACTTCAAAGCCAAATTAATTTCTGTTTTATATGAAATAAACTCTAAATTTGACCAGCAAAGCTTAAAAGAGGTCATTCTGATGTGGAAAATTTTATATCACTTGTTGTTTTACGATGCAACTTTAAGACGCAGTAAAGCGTAAGTGTTTAACAGGATATTAAATGAACAGTGTTGCTAAATACACGAGTAAAGAGTGAGCTGTAATTACTGAGCCTGACACTTATGAAGCTAACTTCTTAGTATTTCTTTACCACCACACTAGGTAAGTTAGATATCTTCTTGATAGTTATACCTAAAAAACTTAGACCTTTATATCTTTTACTAGATGATTTTATAGTCTCTGAAGACAATGTTTCTTACGCTTAATGAGAAATTGTAGTGTAGCTGTGCTAAGAGAATTCATTCTCGTATATATCATTCCTTCAATGGTATTTCCAGGAGATAACTCCTATTTGGGTACATAATCGAATAAAGTGATTCATCACTTCACCTATTTATAAATTTGTACTGATTTTTCATTTCATGAAATAATGACATGTACTTTCAAGAATTTTTTAAATATTTTTGGAATCTGTTGGTGAACCTTGCCAACCGAGGATCAGTTAGCGTTAGGTTAGGAACTGTGAGTTCGTATTGCAGACGTATCCGGCTGCAATTCTCGTTCATGTGAAAGTGATTTATGTACTAGCTAATGAGCATAAACTAGCTTACAGCCTGTCATGTTTGGAATTATAACTTCTCGCAAATTGTGTTCATGTGCCAAATGTAATGTTTTTAAGGTATCTATCTGACAACCCAACTCTTACATTTTCAAAACATCTCTTGATTTTCTGAACATGAAAATAATATTGTTAGGTATCTTTGGAAAAATATCAACTCATAAAAAACATTCATAACATGTGAGTGTAAGTTGCCTGCAGATTCAGCCTTCAAGAAAATGGTAAAAACAAAAATTACCTAAAACAGTATGTACCTACTACATAATTATGTTGTGAATTTAGGAAAATTGTTCTACTAAAGAATACCTAGTTGTTTCATATTTCCGGCTCCAAGGTAGTGAATAATCAAAGTTATCGGTGACTTACTTTACAATGAAATTAAGTACTCTTCAAGAAAGACAGAAATTATGCATTGTAGTCGAGGTTGTCTTAACCAGCACTTTAGTTAATTATTGTTCTACGCTACTTTTACTTCCTCAAGGTGATTAAATTTCTTGTTATTTTTAGATAAAAAATATTCCCTCTTTATTATCATTAGCTTTAGATTAATTGATTACGTTGTTCGTGATTTATTGAAATTTTTTTCTAGGAATTGTGATTTTTTTACACTTTTAACCCCAATTTTACAGATCGATTTTTTGCTAAAGATAAACATTGAGCGATAAAAAAACAGCCGTGTAGTAATCTCATCACTTTTTGTATCTCAAAATCCACTGTTTATAAAAGTATCAAAACTTTGTTGTTTTTTAAACCTTATTTAAACGGATAGAAGCGTGAACTTTGTTTCTATGCAGTGATTTGGGCGTCCTTATTCTGTATGCAAGCGAGCGCATAAACAAATTACCGCTTGCACATCTCATTAGCGTCACTCATATCGGCTATGTTGCTTGAAGGAAGCGCGCGTTTTGTCGTCTTGCCAGGTGTAAGTTTTCACCGGTATTGTATAACGTTACAACTTTGTATTCGGTTTCATGTCGCGTTGTTGCCCATTAGCGTCTATGTTTATCTAATTTATATGATTATTACGGGACTTTATCACGTATTTACCTTATTATTTTATATTTCCCGACGTTTCGAGTGCGTTGCAGCGCTCGTGGTCACGGGCAGACTGATGTAACTGGAGCTACCGCCGCTAATTGAGAGTAGAAACCACGTCTACCCTCAATTCGCCTTCAGAATCAGGAATGGACAGTCGACGACACACAACACTGACAACATCTTCTTGCAATGGAGTTACCGGATCAGAACGTTTCACACAACTACTAAAAACGGGATTCCACGAGGCCGAGAGACAAAAAAATAAAAAAAAATCCGCCGGTTAAAATTCCGGTACTTCTTGATTTCTATAGCCTCTCGGACCATCCGCTTATAGTAGTGACGTTCACTGGAGAGTACTTTGGGATCGTGTAACTCGATCCAGTGATTCGTTCCTGAGTCCAATAAATGGTCCGCTACCGCTGACTTGTTCACCTGCCGATTTTTGACTGCAGAAATATGCTCTTTAACGCGTTCAGCTATGGTCCGCTTAGTTTGACCAATATACGCACGGCCACAACTACAGTCAATTTTATAGACACCAGGCATCTGCAGTGGTATAACATCTTTCGGCGTTCTCCCGTGACCACGAGCGCTGCAACGCACTCGAAACGTCGGGAAATATAAAATAATAAGGTAAATATGTTTATCTATTTTTAGGATAGCCTTTATAAGACTTTAGTTTGAAGTCGACTACTGCTACTTTAAACTTTAAAATGTATTCTGTATTTATTGAAAATAATTAGTTTTAATAAGGAAAATATATAATTATTATAATTTTATTTATGCTATAATTACAAATTTAATAAAATATGAGCCTATACCTACTTACCTTTAATTTTGGTATTTATCAAAAAGGTATATAAATTATTTAAAGTGATGAAAAACTAATTTTGGGTAGGAAGATAAAAAAATATGCCTAGAATCACGCCCTTTCTATATTTACAGAATACATTTATTAACAGAGAGAGCAGATTTCCACTTACATGTTTTATCTTATTCATTTAGGTATATTAACCATAACACGAAATTGATTAAATTAATGTAAAGAGACTAGGTATAAGCATAAGCAATCGGCGGATCTCCTTAGGCATAAAAAAACATTGTGAAAAAAACGGTGTAAATCGCTGCAAGCAATCCATCCACGGATCGCTCCTTAGCTAATCCAGATCACTAGTACTTACAAACAGAATAAGGACACTGTCACTCCACGTTCAAGATCACGACCTCTGGGATTACGTATGTGCTCCGAATGACAAACAGCTGAGCTGCATAACATCGAACAAAATGGAACGTTTTAACTGAATTTAAAATGGAAATTAGCTCTTGTTTCAAGTGTATACCATGATTTTAGTTTGTTATTGAGATTTACCTTTGTGTTTCTGAGAGAGAAAACAAGCTTTGAATAAAGTAATAAATATAATAAATATCCTTGGACATTTCTTCATTCCACACAGCGTCATCTAGTCCCAAGCTCAGCAACATATTGCTTGTGTTTGGGTAACCAGATGACTGATATGGTACTAAGATATTTTTTTGTAAATGCATTACATAGTAATACACATTGTACATAGATATACCCAGACACGGAATAAAGTGCTTTTTAATTCGGTGGTTCGACAGAAGGCGAAGCTTGTTAGGTCGTTGGAGTTAAGCAACGTTCTGAACGGGCACAATTTGGATGGGTCACCGCAAGTGGCATTAACAGCTGAGCGATTTCGTGTTTTGAGGGACATGAATTGTCGATCCGGCTTTTAAAGTCTAAGCCATGAAGGAAAACTTTAGGTGGTTTTAAAAAACCTTCACTAGGGTTGGCTTATTTATAAGAACTTACTTAATAATTCGGTGAAAATACTAAATTAAGTTTAAAACTTAAAAAAATAAGTACTTATCTAAATTTTACCCAATTTTAACTGTCATCGACATTTTTTTAAATAAGTAGGCTTGCTCTAAACAATCTTAATGCCTTATAACCTCTGACTACCCCGTTAGACATGCTCAAAAGGATCTAAGTAAAATCCGATCTCTGAGATACAGTCGTGATCATCTTTATCTATTTTTCTTATAACCTAACTTGTCAAATATACCTGACGTTATATTAAAAGATATTTTCAGAATTTTAATATTGTTATATGATTTCCCCGATCGTCCGCTGTAAGTACGTAATGAAGCGCGTGGATCCTTGGAGGGCTACAAGGAGGCAGTGATGCGATGAGCTCGTCCGCATCAGGAATCAATTAGGCACGGATAGCAGCCACGGCGTGCCTACCGCATGAATTATTGACGACGCTCCGCCGACGACCGGTACTATCGGAACTCGAATGAAATTGACACGATTTTTTTATCTAGACCAAAGTATCATTTTCGTGACGATATTTTCTTGCCTGTTGCATACAATTTTGACGACGGTCTGCCGACGACCGGTACTATCGGAACTCGAATGAAGTTGACACTATTTTTTTTATCGAGACCAAAGTATAATTTCGTGATGCCATATTTTTGCCTGTTGCATACAATTAAATATTGACTGTCACCATGACTTGCTTATTTCTAAACATTGTTCTAAACACTGACTTCATACATACTCAAACTTTCCTAAAACTCTTTTTGTAACATAAAAGCAGAATGGAATAGAGCCTTTTAAACATGTCATTTCTAAAGAATAGTTCACCTTCAAATGTCACAAGATTTTATCTAATGTAGGGCAATTGTTTTATCGTTCCAAACTTCTTATTTTAATATGAAATATATTGCATCAAAGTACACAGTACAAGTACAGTTAAACTGTATTTCGATGCAAAATTTGTGAAGTTTAACACTTTCCACTGGTTCGAGTTAGTTTCGTTGCAAGGAAAATTCGACGAAACGTTGGTTTTCAAGTAGAGATCGCCAACAATACTGGCTAGGCCGATTAGCGACCAAACTAGATTTCCTTGTCAGATTATCCTGTCCATCATATGTTGGGGGTGAATTTAGCTGCCAGAATTTCAGTTCAGGTGAGCTGATGTAACATCCCAGCTTGATTTTATGGTTTAAATTGAATATTATGAGAAAGTTTTGTCTATTTTACGGAGAAATCTGAGAAAATCTGATTAAAAACGGAAACAGTGTTTACAGATTGGTCGGTATTTAGTACAAGTTTTGATTAACTTTAAACTACATTTTTCACCAATGTCGATTCGTTTGTTCGTATGAGCAACTGGTCATCTCTGGTGACGGAGTTTTTAGGCCGCCTAAAGGCCTCTGTCATGCCCTAACATTTACTGATTGTTAGTTTTAAAGAAGTTAATATTTCTGTACGCTGATTATGTATTTGTGTATGATTGTAAAATGTCACAATAATGCCGAATGAGTAATAAATAAATGAAAATCTAAATAACATACCGATATCGCAGGCAAATACTATGGGTGGCCATTATTCAAATATGGTTTGTTTAACTTGCGTAAACAAAATTAATACAGCCTATTCCAAATCTATTACTTCTGTATTGGATTTGTATATAGATCTGAACCAAATATCTATCGTAATTCAATCAATAAATGTTTAATCTAAATACGAGGTACAGTTATTTTAAATATAATTATGTTGTATACAACGTACGTAAAATTCTTTACTGTAATGTAATTAATACGATGCAACATACTTCCTAAACAAAATCCATGAAAAGTTATGTTTTCGGTGAAATTACAATGGATTTTCGCACAAAAACCGTGAAAAGTTTCCAAAGCTCGCTGTGTTTTCAAGATTCACTATTAGGTAAATGTTCAAAACTATTCGTAATATACTTACCCCCTGAAATCCTAATAAAAGAGTTGACGTGCGCGCCCAGTGACTGCTCTTTCAAAAACAATATGAATGGGCTAAAGTTACAATATATGTACTTACCATTTATGTATCCATACCGTTAAGTTTAGGTAGAGACCTCTTTTTATCAACTTTTAGGACACTGCTGTGAAAAGGTCTTCTTACACTCGAAACACAGTTGGCCAAGAGACCTTTATGCAGTCTATAAATTCCGTCACCAAAGTTAGCCAAGACGACATTCATTAGAATATGTCTATAAATCTTATTGTTTAAAAATATGCAACACAATCATTGAAGTGTAAAACATTAGCATACAATTCAGTCTCTACTTATGTTAATATTGCAGCATTCAATTATCGGTTTGCATTGCGACCTATTCGACGGCCAATATCGATGAATTTTAGTCAATTTCGTATAACAATATTCAAATTTTCATTAGGCATGAATTCATATTGATGAGTTGAATGAGCATCTAAATGTTCTGATTATAAACGTGTAATGTTTTTTATTGTTGTACCTACGTGAACTTTTTTGGATGAGTTTTCTGAAAGTACTTTATATACCTACCTACTTCCAATTTTTGACCTGATTAATTAGCATTAAATTCAGATTATGGTAGCCATTTAATCAATGTCAAATAGAACCTTTTTAATAGTAGTTAATAGTTTTTTTAATAGTAAGAGCTAGTACATACACATTACGCGTTTTAAAACACGTGCTTAAAAATGCGCCATGATAATTAAAAACTTATATTATGTTGTTGTCAAAATAATGTACATAATATTTATATGACACAGCTTACCGTTACCTTTTATTAAATGAAATCAGGCGTCACCGATGAACGTTTATTTCCAACAATTAATTTTAATAGTTTTATTATTGTAATTATAAGCATTCAGGATGATTGTCAGCGCTATAAGCCTCTCGCAAATGAACAGTTCTGACGGGATATTTTAACGTTGCGTAATAATGATGTTGGTGAATTTTATGGGGAGGATAATTGAATAGGGAAAATTGAAAGATCGTTAAGTACACTACAATTTTTAAGTTTGTGTGTGTAGTGTTTATGTATTTAAATAAAACGAAGTCAGGTTTGTTCAAACCCTTATAACTACTCGAGAACAGCGGAACCAATCATCAAAATTTTTAATTTGGAAGGGATAATATAAAGTTTGAAATATTTACGAAAAAAACATTAAACATTTTCCCATCCAAAATGTTTAATTATGTTCAAAATGATTAGGTAGGTATATTAAATATAAATATTTGCGAAATTGTATAAAAGTTTATAAAGTTCACCAACATTACATTCAAATAACATTACATTCTTCACAATTCCAAATTTATATATTTTTGTGTATATTCTAAACAAGTGGTATTCAAGACGGTTATTCTGAGGTAAACCACACCATGCGTGTGGTCGGAGTAGGCTCATTAGGCTAATCCAGTTTTGCCTGAAGCAAATGCATTTACCTCTACTGAATAACAAGATCAACCTGGGAGTCGGTTATTGTATTACGATTAAAGGTTAATGCGGATTACTGAAATGAGGTCGTAATAATAAATTCACAAAAACATGTATATTTTTATTGATATGATGATTGTTATTTTCAGATTTTACTTAGGTAGGTACAAATAGGGTTATGATGATTTACCTATTTCAAATTTAGCATCTGAAAGACATAACTTCTGCTTTTATCATACAGTGATTTATTACTCATTAAAATGCCTCCATAATCATTTTTAAATTTCTACAGTTGCTTTACAAAAGAAATGAAAAAAATACATAGGATTTATAGACGATATACGATGACAAAAAATCAAGCAATCAGAGGTGTGAAAAAAAAATAGCGGTGATATTAACCAGGTGAGACAAATCCATCGTTATCACGTACCTGCGGTATAGAGTACAAAGAGGCATGAGTCTTGAACAGAGAAACCCGAACGCTATAGCCCACTATAACTAGTTGTATGAAGGATGGCACAGCTGCGCCCCAGCGCATCATATGGCTCTTATTAGAAACTTATACTTCATGAAGTTCCATTTATAAGATGCAAGATGTCCTGTTGCATCCTATTAGATTGAAGCAATATTTGACTACTTGTCAAACTTGTCATGATGACAGTCAATATAATTGTATTGTTACAGGCAAGAAAATTGTGTAAATGGGTTTTTATCCGACGGACTTTTAACTTATTTATTTGACGTAAGCTCGCCTGAGACGCAGAGATTGTTCGATTCCCACAGCGCTGCAGCGGGACAAATGTTTGCATGTCTAGGTGTTTCTATGTATAATATACCTATGTATTTCCAAAAAAAATATATCTATGTAGTATTTTATCAGTCATCTGGTTACCATAATACAAGCATTAAATTGCTTAGCTTGGGATTAGATAACGTTTTGTTGAATGTCCGAGGATAATTTATTTATACTCGTATTATAACATAACACAATGAAGAAATATCACGTTTCCCATACGTTTTAATTACGATATCGCTGTCACAACATGTCAGAAGTTGTTGGGATTTGGAAGTTGCTCCCCAGAGGTCGTAGTGCTTTGAGGTGTGCCGTGCTCGTGTCCGCGCATAATCCATTGCATGTCAAACAAGTGACTAGTGTACTCGGGAGAAAACTTTGTCTTATATAGACTAGATACTCAGAGTTGCTAACAATTTTCTGAGTACATTAAAGTTAATAAAAAAAAGTATTTAAAAACTACCCGATTTCTATTACATGCTTACCGCATCGATCCCATATTAAACGTAAAATCCATTCTAATACTACAAATGCGAAAGTGTGTGTAAGTGTCTGTCTGTTTGTCTGTCTTTCACGGCAAAATAGAGCAACGAATTGACCTGAATTTTTTTAATGCTGATAGTTGAATGAATATAGAGTTACATAGACTACTTGTTATCCAGATATTCCCACAAACGGGACTTACGCGAATGAAACTGCGGGGCGCAGCAAGTTTAATATAATAGTAAAACTTACTCTAAAATCAATTAAACTTTCTACCTAAAAGTATTTTGTATCAATAGACCTCATTTATGTAAACCTAATATTTTAATAAAACGCACAAATTTTTAGCTAATTACTTAAATATAAATTATTTAAATGCATCAAAACAATTAATATCCACGTAGTATGATAACTGTATAATATTGTATGTTTGATAAAACCAAAAAACTGATATTATACAGGCAGATTTCCAAAAACAGTTAAAGAAATGTCTCCATAAAATCAAAAATAAGTTTAACTGATGAAACGAAATCTGTTTTCATCAAAACTGATCTTAAAACGAGTGCATAAATTAAAGTGGATTCACAGTAACTCTGAATTTATTGAAGTTTCGTCGTCAAAATCCGAATCTCTACGAAAGTTGCTTTTACTAGCCAGCACTTAAAGAATTTGATTCAATGGCTTTGGAAGATAGAATAGGCGAAAATCTTCGATAAGTTATACCCGTTTCTTTGAGTTACGTACTATGTTGAACTCGCCTCAAATATATGAGCGTTTGAGATTGAACTCGACTTTGAAATACGGCCTATTGGCAAAGTTTTATTGTGTCTGTCACAGGTGCAATGATTCGCTTGTTTTACTTTTGTTTTAGAAACGAATGTAGTTTGAATAGTTTATGATGTTAGGATTTTGTTTGAGAAAGGAACGGAATAAAAATAGCTGCCTTTTAAAGTGAGATTGGTATTTTGATCAAAGAAATCTCTACAGAAATGGGAATATTTATAATTTCAGGAAACAATTATTCCGCCATGTCATCAATCGGATTCCCGCTTTGATTGCGCGGCAAATTCGCTTTGTTTGAACACAAAAATTGCAATATAAAGAGCCGCCACATCATTCCCTTTTGGTTTAACGTAGATTGCTCCCAAAATGTAATATTGTTTGCAATTCATTTTAAACGAGTGATTGCCCACTTGTATTTCATTTATTTTTGATTCCGACACTAACTTAATACTGCTCGCGATCGTTATAATAGAAATCTGAGAAAAACTATACAATTGAATTCATATAATTTAATTGAACGGAAAATCTCTCGGAGGAAATTGTAGAGAAAGTTGTGGAAGGCGCGAGGGGGGAAGTGCCCAGGGCACAATATAATACTTGGGATAGAACAAATGCGGGAGCACCTTGTTGCGCCGACTTCTTTGTACTAGCGTCAATAATAACACTTGTCTTTATTTTTCCGTATAAGGTAAACATTTTCTCGATTTGGTGTCACCAGACGGCACCAAGCTTTTCGCTGAGTATTTTGAGCGCGTATTCACGTTAGACTTATTCTGAAAATATAGGCTGTTTCGTTTTATTCAATCTGACTACATTTCTTTATGCTATCTTTTAAAAGACTAGGTAAAAACTTTAACTTTATGCTGAATTAAATAATTAACTTTGAATTAATCAGCATTAAAAACTATGTATTTCTTTTCGTGTCGGTGGTTAATACTCGTATTCAGATAAAAATTGTATTTATGAGCTAACAACTATCAAGTTAAAAGATTAAAAAAAAAAAAAAACTATCAAGTAGGTACATAATTATTTTGATGTGATTATCGTATTCATTAATCTAACCTAATCCTAAAAAAATATGTCGCACAAAACAAATTTTCACTTCAGAATTGGAGAAGTCTGCTAATAAGACGGAGCTCTCTCCTTACGTAGCGACGTAATCAGACTGCAGCCTGGAGCTAATCTTGATGTACCTACTATTCGTAGACTCGCCTATGTACGTGTTATTGTACTCTTTTCAGGTTCGTATTATTACTGTTCCTACCTACGGTGGTGTATTTTCATTTCAGTGCAGTATCACTGTCGTTATAAACTTTTTAGTATAATGGCTTTTGACTCGACGCTTTTTTCCTCGTCGGGAACTTTACAAAGTTGTCGCTGTAGTTGTCAACATCTAAATCATAAATAAAATGTTAGCGCTTAAAGCGGATGAACTTTAAAGGACTTAGCGGGATGAAAGTTAAAAAGCGGTGCAATTCATGCAGCGCAGGTGACCAGAGGTTTATCAGCGCATCGCAGGCACAGGAACCGGAGCGTCGGAGCCGTCGGGGCAGCCGGGTGAGAGGGCGCCGGGAGGGGTGGCGAGGGGCAGGGGGGGCGGTGAGCTGGCCAGCACACACCTATCGCGAGAGGAACCTCCGCGTCGTGGATAATCGCCTCATTTATAAAGTTTAGCGGGACAAAGCTGCGCGAGTTTTTGATTGAAAACAAACTTAGAAGGGACAGCCTCATTTGAATAAGTATTCTGCGAATAAAGTGTGGCTTTATGTTTTCCTTTAGGTGTTTTTTTTCTCTTTGTTATGCAAAACAATGTTCCACCTTGTTTAGGTACTACAACACGCTTTATTTTTGAGTGAAAGACTCTTTTGAAGTTAAGCTTTCCTGTATAAATTATTTTATTTTCAGTGTATTGTTCTAAAGATCCTGCCTTTTGAAAGTTTAATGGTCGTTGTGATTCTTCGTCTTGGAGTCTCAGTTTATCATTGTTGAGCCGCAGAGAACGTATCTACCTATTCTCGCTATGTACCGTGCAATTTGCAATCTTAGATAAGAGGCCTTTAGAATACGGGATGCAAAAACTTTCTTTTGTTACAGCCTTTCGAGTTTTTCATTAGTCCAAAGAAGGGAATGTTTCTCTCGTCTACTGCGTTAGAACGCGCTGTTTCTGAGCGACAATAGACGCTTTATCGCCGATACAACTGTACAACTATGGACTTGCTAGTTTTCTAAATTAAAAGTAAGTGTGAGTTAGTAGCCATCTTTGATGACAAAGGTTTTAAGCCGATTACCATTGATTATTATTGTAAGATTCTACGACTTGTCATGATGAGGTATGTATAAGTATATTTATATTTATGAGTACGACTATTTAATTTGCTTTCTTAAACGTGGAATCGTATTTTTAACTGAAACATCGGCGGTAAACTCAAAATATCTAGCGGCGGCAATTTTTCTTGTTTTTTTCTTACACGGACATACAAGAAACATCATGGAACACTACTTGTAATAAATATAATGCTATAGGTCAACTTATTCGGTGTAAATAAGCTAACCGTAATGTCAAACTACCTGTTGACTCATATCACACTACATTCTTCCAACGGCCAGTGTCAATTGACACGTCAATAAAATTAAAAAGCACCCGCTATTACACATGACACACAGACTAAGCTCGGTTTAACGATTGCCTATAAAACAGAACACCTTTTATTACTGGACTATCTGATAGCTTTTGCGTAAGTAACAATGTTAAGTTGACAAAATGTTCTTAAAACAACCTGTAATATTGCTCATATGGAATACTTAAAACTTCTATAACTATAATAGTAAGACTACATTAAACATTATTGTTGTTTGGTCTATGAGTTCTGCAGTGGCGTTGTTTATAAGGATGACAACATTTTAAATAACATTATATCTCTCGTGTCACCATCATTTAAAAAAATTATAAGCTAATTTTTAATGACTAGTTTAAAATTGGAATTTTAATTAATTCACAAAGATTCAAACATTCAACTCTTCTAGGATAGTGGGGTACATTTAAGTATTATAATAAAATTGTTTGTTGTTCAGGTAAATTAAAAAAATAAATAAAGTATCGTTACATTAAAACAACTTTTTATTCAAGTTATTAAAACCGATTATGTTTTTCCAAATGGAATATAAATCACACCCAAATCTCTACCTAAGTGGTTATTAATCCTTTGAATTTTACAGTAAATCCTATAGGTAAGTAAATCACGGATAGTCGGCAAAATCCAATTATCGCCTGCACAATGGGTCACGAAACAATCTAAACTAAGAAAATTAATCTTCCGAGTCCAGAGACCGTCTGTGCAAACTTAGACAATGGATTTATAGTTCATCGATTTGAAGCAATCGTTGGACGGCTGTGAATGAATTTCTGGACACCATACAGGAAGATTCTAGAGATGAAAGCTATACTCGTAATAGCTGTTTGTTTTTTTTTCAAATAGTTTTACCTATTAGGGATCAAGCATAATAAAAAGAAAGACAAAAATGTTTTTATTTGTATGGCTGTGTCTTAAACTCTTAATGCAGCCCGATTGCGCCCGGTAGCACAAACGTCTATAGACAATGTTTGAGATGAGCTAAGTTAGATTAATAATGTTTCTGTTGATTGCAAATAGATAAGATAGTTCGAGATGTGATTATTGCGGAATCTTTATGTATGGTTATAGGCTATATTTTATCCCGGTAGTTTCATTAGTACGCCCGTGCGAAGCCAGGACATGCTGCTAGTTTTTATATAAATATGGTAAAATTGAATGTTTTGTAATGTAATACAGTTTCTGTGAGACATGAGCTCAAAACTAGCGGAAAACATCCCGAGCACATTCAATATGTATTTGCAATCTGTGTAATTGCAACAGCTATATCAAGTAGTTAATAAAAAACACAAGTTACGTCTCATTTAGTTGAGAAACCATAAAATTATATAAATTGAAAGACGCAGTCATTGCCCATCAAATTGTCTGTTATTTAAAATACCGTTTCGCGAATCGAGCTGTGCACTTCGAAAAAAGGTAATATTATAAATTGAACGCAAAACTTCTTGGCAATACGAATCTCGTTGGAAATGAAGCAAATAAAGCAAGACGGCACGTCGAGGGCTTGCAATTGCGTCGGCCTACGGTTCCGTTGGAAAATTTGCTTTTTAATGCCGAAAATGTACATTTTTATTGTGAATTGGGAATAGGAGATAGTATAGTTTAGTTTCGTATTCCGTATCAATTTTTATGTTAGGATTTGTACGTCTATATTCATCCGACGATAAAGAGGAGTTTTCGTGTGTTCGTGTGTATTATGTGTAGGATCTATCTGAGACAATAAAGCTATTGCACCGATTTTTTTTAGTAAGTTATCATCACGTTAGGTGAGTTTTCTTAGAAAGCCATGACTGTCAAGCTATCGAAAGAGCATCGAGATTTTTCTCTTTTATGAAGGCATAAAAGCTGTTTTTCGTGTACTTTTTTTTGGAGTATTCATCACTTAGATAAAATTCCTGTGAAATACTTTAGAAACACTTAGTGTGAGTGTCTTTCATAATTTCGATAAGGGATTTTGTGCATTTAAAACTAATTTTGCATAAATTCCACTGGCAACGGATACGTAGGCCAATGAATTGCTAAAAATGTTTGTTTTTCCGTCTGTATTGGTAACGTGCCTAAATATTTTACGGAACCCAATGTCCGAAGCTCGTCGAATGAAAATTTCACATATTGATGATGTTGCTACATTCAAACCAAACAATGCTATAACGATTGGCTGATTTCAATCTATGAAACTGATGATTTTAATTTATAAAAATACCAAGCTTTTGTTTCGTTAATGGTTTTATATCGATATTGAAATAACATTTTCAAGATTCCAAAAGTTTTGCAGCTCTCGGCCATTTAAAAGTTTTGTAATTTATTTTCGATTGGAACTTTTATATCAGTTTTATAAGGGTGCGATCGATGTAAATTGATGCACTTTTTGATTGGATTTTTCTGGTTAGGTAGAAGGTTTCCGGAATAAATTCCACTATGGTACAGAGTCTAGCATTGAGGACGCTTCAATGCGATTTTAAACGCAATTGCAATAAAACTCATCCATTTTCTTCATTTACAAAAACTAAAATTATGCTCTGCTTTCATTTTATCGTATTAACACACTAATCAATATACCTAAAGGTGAAAGTTTGTGAGTAAGTGTGAAAGTGTGTAAGTGTGAACATTTGTTACTCCCTAACGCTCAAACGGCTTAAAGAATTTGAATGAATTTTGGTAACAGAATAGCTTTTATCGTGACTTACGTTACTTTTGATCAAGGTATTCCTACGGGAACTGGAACTATCCCGCAGGTAACACCACGGGGCACAGCTAGTTTAGTTAATAAACATTCAAAAGATTAAAGGTAACAGTGAGAAAAATACTTGAAATTATAATATTTTCTTGTATTAAAACGAACGTTGCATTCGTGGGATTCGCTTGGCTGGGCGCGTTTCCTTCTAGCTGTCACAATTTTATCTTTGCCTAGTTTTGAATTATTACTTCTTCGCGTTATTCTTTACTTTGACGTTAATTTGACTTTAAACCGTTTCATCCGATTTTAGCCTGGCTTTTGCGTTTAATATTATTTTGAATAATGTTTTATTTTGTTGTTGAGCATACGCTTGATACAAACGTTATTTCTTTATTATTAAGAAATTTTTAAACTCATCTTATTCAATGACTTTATAATTTTCTTATCTTATCGACTCATAATTATACTAAGCAACGCGGTCGTTCAAACAAAAGATTACGAGCTCGCGGCTATTGTCATAGTATCAATTAATTATATCCAATCACTTACATATGTGACTAATCTTCTATGAAAACAAGCTTTAGCAGGTAACCTACATAAACGATATGTCCCACTTACAAAAATTTCCGATAGCTAGAATGTAAAATATTAAATTGGTGGCTCGCTGTCCCTAGTCCCGTCATTTCGGGACATTTAATATTTTAGGTATTCTCCTCACGCCTCGTCTTCAACGGTCGTCCTGATTGCCGCTAAATTGAACTAAAAACTTCTCCAATGCTCCCAAAACGTTTCAATTATATCCTGTATTTTAGGATAACACGCTCAGTTCCATATTTTAGTCGAACAAATTTGTCGAAAGTTTCGATGTTTAAACTACGAGTATGTTGTATTTTTTTGTAAAAAGTTTTTAGTTTCGTTTAGATTGTAGTGACAGAATCGAATGTGAGGCTGTGTTATTTGTAAACTTTTTATACTAGTGGGAAATCACTACTAAAATCTAAACCATTCGAGAATGGGCCAGGCTAGTGTGTAAAAATAAAACTAAAGTTTTTCACAAAAACAGTTTTAATTTTCACTACAGTATGTTAAACTATCTATATCTAGCTAGGTGGCGAGTAATATCTATCAGATCAGAGGCGTGTCAATGCATCTAGTAAGGGTCTTACATTCAAATTAAGTTTAAACCATAGCTTGGTTCATAAGTCGATATTTGCCAAATTTCAATTTAAATTCGTAGTGGACTCTACCATTGTTATCCGCTTAAGAACCCGTTTAAGCACATCGTAATTTTAAATTTCTCTCTGCATTTAGAGATTAAATTTAAAGTTTCCTTGATTGTAAGTAGTTTACCTACTTGCCGGTAATTTATTGGCGTGGCGTGTAGAACTACGGACTGCGCTAAGATGATTTCAATAGAACTCTAACAAGGGATGTAAAGTTCCGCAACAGCGCACTGCGCACTCTAAAATCGCACAATTATTGCAAATCGAGTCTTGATTGAAATCTTAGGTCAAGTTTGCGCTTAAAGTTTGCATAAAACACCGCCAGTAAATTAACAATTTTAACCGGTTCAACACTTTTGTTCCAGACCAGTTTTTTGTAATTAAACGGAAAACTAGAAAAGGTCGTTACAACTCGCGATCCATTAGACCGGTACGTTTTAATTTCGCACGAAAATTTGACATACTCGGTGTACGTCGAAATTGACCAAGCGCCAGCGTTTCGTTAACACGCATGTCATGTCTGGAAGTTCCGTCCGTGTTGTCGGCGGCGGTAGAGTATTCCGAATTTAAAATGGATTCGTTTATAAAGGCATTTACTGGGGTTCGAATTTTCGATGAGGGAGAATCGGCAGGTGAGTGACTTGTTTGCCGCTGGGCCACGTTTGCAACAGGAGCAAAACTCTGGACAGTTTAGCCGGCGCCGCCGATGCGGAGCACCCTCTATAAATCAGCCGGCGATTGACGCCTTCCTACAGGGAGTGATCTATTCTGCCCCTCCATGATACAGCTTTACTTGCAAGGATTTTTCTCTTACGGTTAAGTTTAGACGCTGAAAACTTGAAATTCACAACAATGCGCTTTTGTTGATCGATGGAGACTTCAGTGGAATGTTTGATTATATTGTCTTGAGAAAGTTGCTTTTGATTTTTGATGTCATAATGAAATCCGACACAAGAGAATTGCTTTTCTAAGTGTATTAAGATGTACTTTCAATATTTCATCTGAAGGTCAATGTGATCGAGTACTTCTCGTTATTTCCTCTCTAGTTAAATCATACATAATGCTTACAAAGGCTGAAAAAATGTTGAGAACTGAGTTGAGAATACGTTCATTTCTATGAATTAGGTATTATTCTTTGATAATCAAAGAATATAATTACAAAAATGACAAAAAGTAATTATAACTATTCGTATTTTTTTTTTTACTTTGATACATTTTATAAAAAATACTCTATAAGTACTACTTACTTCGCTAAGCGATTTATCATAATTATTAAATCCATTTTTTTGTTTCAGGTAAATTGGATCCCGTCAGCTTTGAAGTCTTACAACGTCATGTAACTATTAAAATAAGCTACTTTAAAAACCATCGTTCAACGTTTAATGTAAGGGCCTACTTAAGCATTCATTGTCTCGGCATTATCACTTAAGAGAACACATAAAATGATAAAACACTGTGTGTAGGGAAATATGGTTATTATATTTAATAGGTTTAATAGCGTGGGTGTCATTAAAATAAATAAGTAAAATAAACATACAAGTTCACGCTTCAACATAGTAAAATAGACCTATACTTAATTTCTCGAAACGAGCTTATAGGAAGGAAAATAAACGCACGTGATTGGTCGTCGAAAATAATTGTTTATTGTCGTATTGGCTAGATTTGACAATTGACAATTGATTTGACAATCTAGCCAATCACGAGATAATAAATTATTTTTGACAACCAATCACGTGAGTTTATTTTATCTTCCTATTAGCTCGCTTCAAGAAATGAAGTATAGTGCGAGTTTGATACTAAAAATAAAAAAGTAGCGATTATTCTGTGCAAACAAATTTATACAAACTTTTTTTTTTAACTTCAAGTTGCTAATGCGATAGATAAAAGGAAAGACAATACTTAACCGAAATACTCCTTAGTTTAGGTTCTATGTTTCACTGCTTATTTTGTTTTTATAATGAATGTTACCCGATTATGATTATGATTCTATCAAGTGGTAGACCGATTTTTTGTTTGCAGCAGGTTGGGGAGCATATTCGGAATAATGAACCGAAATGCACCGTCGAGAGTGCAGAAATTACCACTTGTGTAATACCTTACTCTAGTTCAAAACCAAAAGCGTTCAACTTGTGATTCAGTATACATCAATACAGCATTTGCTCCACCATCTTACTGACACGAGGCAATCTTGTCTTTGAATGCGCCTGAGAAATATAATTTCGATCGGACAGCAATCAGGGGCTGTTGAAGACGGCGCGTGATTCGAATCCGTAAAATATTGAACGTACTACTTGAAACTGCGCTACGATGCGAATGTGAATTCAGAAGCGATGTGTAAATATTTACGGTTACTTTATTTGGGCGTTGAAATCGCTCAGTGCTTTTGGAAATACAGAGGGTGACTTAATGTTTTATAGCCGCTTTCAAAATCAACGACATAGAGAAATAAACACTTTTGATTTATAAGTAAGTTCATTCTATATTTTTGATAAATAATAAATCGATATTTTGATTTTTGATTATTTTTAAAATGTATACCTTCGCTATAGTCTATTAGTTTATCACACATTTCTTAGAAATATCTCAATACATATGGCCGTTGTTTTCGGATACAAGAAAAGTGTATTCGATAGACACGAAAGTAGCTCACAAATCGAGTTAAAGACAGAGTTAAAGTACTACAAACTTTCAATTCATGAGATAGCGTAACAGATCTACTATTTTCGGTGTATTCCTAGTTAATATTTCACACAATAAGGGAGGATTAACAAACACAGTAGCCACTCTTTCTCGTCCCGATGAGATATGGCGGGTCGTCACGCGATCCCAGCTTTTGGACGGCATATATTTTTAGGCTGATAAAGTAGTTTTAAAGGTGATATATTTAGTTGCGAACATTAAGTATATTATATCATGCAGGTTTTATACCTTCTTGATAACGCTCTACAGGTTTAAGTCCTACAAAAGGCTCTGCGGTATCAGACACAATGAGAGAACCTACCAAGACCAACCATAAACTGTTCAGTTCAAAATTTGTGACACCGCAAAAATCAAAAACACTTTTCTTGCGTGCAGCTACAATTACAGACAGAATCTTGAGAAAAGACATACCACATTTTGTTCGGGCCTTACACGTAAGAAGCCGCGGGCAGAATATAGTCCTAAATAAATATTAAACCCTCAACTGGCAGTTTAAAAAACCAAGCAAATGCTGTAAGGCCAGTAAAATTGAATCAAAAACCTTATTACATTTACAAAAGCCTCAATCATTTAACAAAGCATAACAATCAATAACAGTACAAGTTAAGCTGCGTCTAGACAATAGGTATCTCAGCAGAGTGCTCGAGTCAACTAGTCTGAGTGACTTTAATTCATCGCAAGCCGCCATCTGGGACTTGAGGCCATCACGAGATGCTACGGACGTTGGATCTTTGATCGGAACTTGTTGGTTAGTTTCCCAAAATTGGGACAGAGATGAGATGAAGTTCCGCACGTGAGCACGCTGCCTTATGTTACAATGTTATTATAATGCCCAAATTTTGATTAGCTTTAACAATTTGTAATTGATTGGCTTTTTATATAACTGAAACCCTAGTGTTTCGGCTAAGCATTGTGTTGTTAATGACGGAAAAATACTCGAAGCTTCCAATCTTGAAAATAACCTTATAAAGTTTTTACCAAGGTCTTGTAACATACTATTTAATGTATAAAATAATAATTTGATATGAATTTTCGTCGTTCCTTGCGTATTTCTAGAGAACGATTAATCGAGTGCTACAGTAACTAGTTTTTCGAATCGTATCGTTGGTTCATATCACGTCAATAATGTCAATGGAATATTTTAACATGCCTTTAAATATTTCAAATGATGTTGAATGTGAGTTAATTACACCTTTATTAATGGCGTATAAGTATGAGATGATCATTGCCTTGAAAATACTTACCTTTTTTTGTTAATTTAAATGCAAATAAATTTTTCTTAGTGTTATAAATTATGTTTATACTTGTAGATATAATCCATTCTCAAAACATCTCCAAGATCGCAATTCAAACAGCAAGTCAAACTATTAATGAATTGGATAACGTTTCGAAAACATCTCGGTATCTAGCAGTGTATCTTGTAGATTTAATAGACAATGCTGCGAGGAAGTTTCTTGTAAACTTTAGTTGGGTAAGTTCTGCAAAGCCTGTCCTTAAATTGAAATAGGCACCAAAATAGCCCAACTTGCTTGATTAACAATTGGAACGCTATTTGCGGGTATTTAAATAATTCATTTGTCTTAAAAGTATCTATACTTACTTATAATTTAAGTTACACTTAGTTTAAGATCATTTATTTGCGTAAGAATGGAATAACTTAGTCGTGTTCAATCACCGTTAAAGGAGAAATTCAAATTGCAGCTCTTAAGTAAATAAAACACTTTCTAAGTTAGATATCATCAAAATATGATTCAGACCATGTGTCGAAAAAGCTTCTTTATATCAGTTTCGCAAAAAAAAAAAAACTTTTTGGTAGGTATTTGTAGACACAGTAACATATAAAGATGCGCAAATTGTGAATCTTCACTGCTGGTTCTCATGAATGTTTTGTTGTATTTGCTCTTAGAATTAAAAATGTGTTGCCCTAGATTTAGACCAATAGATTTCTATTAGTTTTAAAAAAGTCACATAGTTAATTTTACTAGAACCTACTCACTCATATTAATATTAAGTGCTACACGTAAACTTTGGACAGGCAGGTCCAAAATTTATTATACCAATATTGTGAAATCCAATGTAATGCGTTCCCGGAACGTGATACCTTGGACCCTGTTAATTATTACTTCACCCTTGACTTAGGAGCCACAAAGTATAGGTTTATTGGGCTTATTGTATTTAAAGTAAAGTGTAATATGCAGGCTTTACAACATTATATATAAGTACTAGCATCACGTTCCGACTTTGCACGGGTATACTAATGCAACTACCGGGATAAAATTGCCTATAACCATCCCGACCCTCTTCATAATATTAGTATAGAAAGACATGTTTCAATTTTAGTGCAGTGTAAATCCTCAAGTAACTCAAGAAAATACTCAAAAGTGTGCATAAAAAGTTAAGTTCCACTCAACTCAACCTGATTGGGTGTATTCAAAGTTCGGATGCCAATTATTGAAGACATTAGCAGCAAGAGCATCCCCATAGAGTGAAGTTCGGGCAAGAGCATGGCACAATAATGTAGTCAATACGATGCAATTGGGGTGTAATGATGTTACTAAAGTATGCAAATGGTTTTAAAACATTAATCGGGACGCTGTAACTTTTATGCTCTCGTTCGCTTGCAAATTCAAAGATAAAAAACTAGGAATGTAATTTGTATCAATAAAGTATTAGAAATGATTTTTTATTATCGACTGCTACCCGCGGTGGCCCAAACAGATGTAGACCAGTCCTTTCCTGAGGTCTATTTTATTTCTACAAAGTTTCATGAAATCAGTTCAGTGGTTTAGGCGTGAATGCGTAGCAGATAGACAGATAAAGTTACTTTCGCATTTATATATGTGTAAGGATTTAAGGATAAGTAAGGATAGAGAAGTAGGGATTATACATTGTCATTAAAACTTATACCATTTTAAATTTCGATAAAACATTGACAAGAGCACGTGGTGTACCAAATTCATAGCTGTGACCGCTTTCCTAGTAAATTTAGGAAACCGTCATGTTATTTTAGGGGTTCTTTACTACGCTTGTTTGCAAGTCCTAATTCAAGCTCTACTACCTTAAGTTGCTCTATAAACTCAAATTTATTGCTAGTCGCAGGAGTACATCACTGTCAGCAGGTGTAAAAGCTCACGCACAAAGTTAAGGCACAGAATAACAAATAGAAGTACGAGTATAATACAGAAGTTCACTCTGACTAAAATAACATAAAGGTAGCGGTTCACGCGATAGATACGAGACACCGCGACCTTTATGATATTTAACCGGGTAAGAATACCGTATAGAAGTATGTAGGTATTTAAATTATTTCAAAAAAACTATAAAATAAATATAAACATTGATGGCGATGGCACGACGAGTTGGACGCCTTTAGCAATAACCAGTGGCAGCTAATGGCGTGCAACCGAAACGAATAGAAAACTCGAGGAGAGGCCTTTGCCCAGCAGTGGGACACTCCACGCTAGCAACAACAACATCATAAAATTATATAATTATGTTTATAAAAAAATGTTAAATGTTACTAACTAAATGCGTTCAGTAGATTTTCAAATCAAAACAAACATCCATTCATTTTCTCATTTTTTCATGTTAGTTGAATTTGCATTTCTGTCACAATATGTCACAGTATGGTAGTTCTTAGTAAACCATATAGAATCTTACGATATTGTATTTTGAGTTATTTTACCTTGATGTATGGTTTGAGTGTTTCAGACACAGTCGTATAACATAACGTTATATTCAGATATTACACTCAACTTTACGAGTTGAAGATGCGAAAGCTTAGGTTATGAATCTTTAAAGTCCATAATATTTCTTGTCAGTGCCGTTTATTGGCTTCCTTATTTAACAATTTGCTTCTTCATTTACTAACAGCTCATTAAAGTTGCAAAGTTGCAAATAACAGAATTTTTTCCATTATCATTACTTATCGTTCCATGTCACGATTTAGAAGGCTTCATCAAGCGCACCTAAACAAGTGTGCTTTATGGAAGTACTTGGTGCGCTTCAAATGAGTGCGTTATGCGGAATACCTTATTTCTTTGGTAATTTACAATGTAAATAAAATGATTCCGTACCACGGGTTTTAAGAAACATTCATTCCAATATGCAATCCAACTTTTACGTTACGTGCACTATATTTATAGAATCTAATTCAATAAATGCACTTCCTGCAATGTCTGTTCCCATTCACGTTTGCGATAGCTAAATGAATGGGTGTCACGAAATTAGCAACCTAACGTGTGCCAGCTCATATCTCATACGGAAGACTGCGACAGTCGCCTGTATATACACCCTAAACCTACATACAGTGTACAAGGAATTGATAAATCAGTGGCGACAACAGTTAGTTCTATTGGACAAAATACTACTGGTCTTATTATAATCACACGGGAAATTACTCACGTAAAAATATTGTCCAAAAACGACAAGTTTCGATTCTTCCGGAAAATCTTCATCTGGGTATATGTATGGTCACTCCTCGTGGGCGCGTCTCATACTGGAGAGTCTCTGCAATTTTGGTTCACAAATTAAAAGGGGTAGACACAGTTCCGACCTTCTAAGGAAAATAAACTTGTCGATAGTGCATGACGCATTTTAAATATGAGTGCACTTTTGGGATTAGACAGTGATTGATAAAACCTGCATAAGATACAGAAAAAATTAAAAATCCTAATAAAAGTCACGACTTCTACAGAATTTGAACACGGACACGCTTTAATCAACTCAGCCACGAAGCCCTACTTGCCGAGGTCGAAACAATTATTAAGATCAAATTATCAGTTTTCAGCACCGATGAGATACCTAGGGGTGGTTTAACACAATAGTAAATATATAAAAAACTGCAAGATTGTTTGATAAAAAGTAAAAGATGAATAAAAGATCAAACTAGGAATAGGTCACTTGAGGAATAGGCCCTTGCTTAGATTGAAATACCTTCTACCGGTTGACTGGACTCCAATGAGATATAACTGTTGATATATTAGAGGCGCTCTGCAACTATCGCCCACTCAATCATTTCTGCTGACGCCACGTCAACTGATATTGTATCAGGCAGCAATTTGCATTTAGCACGCTATGTGGCTATGCAAATTGAATATACCTGTTTATTATGTAAAATGGATGGACGAAAATTGGAATCTTTTATTGGAAAAATGCACTAGCCCTGTTCTAAATAGGAAGCGTTTCTATACATAAAACATTCTATGCACGCGTTTGCGGGTGAGGTTAAAGGTCCGAGGTATAAAATAAGATCATATTTTATCCATTTTAAATACTTTAAAACAATTCAGTTTGTTTAGCTTTTACTGAAAGTTAGCGTTACTGACTCAATTTTGTGGATAGCTTGTATTCTAAAAATCTTGTGAGGTTAACATAAAGATAGTTAACTTTTAAGTGTTTTTTATAATTCTTAAATTGTCACAATATCTGGGCGAGCTTTCTACCAAATTATTTAATACTTTATTGATTATACTTCAAAATCAACCTAAAAATAGAGTTGTATACAATCTTAAGTCTTCCAAGAAATGCTACGTCTGTTTTGAGTTTCGAGTACTTAGCAAATTTTACACTAAGTGCTTTCTTCGTTAGCGCAACTTGGAACAAACAAATGGTATCATACAAGCTTATTTACTTTCTAAATGTCGAACACAAATTCGTTATGCCTTTGTCGCGTTCCCCTGCTGTCTCAGAGATTAGTTGACAATGTCACGACGAACAAAGTTCCTCTAAAGTTCATCTCGAAACTTGCGCTGTGTGCCCTTAAATTGAAACAGTACAACATCTGGAGTAGCTGATAGTTCAGCTGAATAAAATTAATCTTGTCTTGGGTTTCCTTATAAAGCTGTGGAATTCTAATTGAAAACTGTATTTGAAAAGAATCTATACTGATATTATACAGAGGAAAGATTTGTATTTCGTATGTAACGAATAAACACTGATTTCAATAAAATATTTTAATAATACTGAGATACGGACCGGCATCTAGTAGGTAAATAAATAAACAAGTAATTGGATTATTTCTGATCAAGAAAATCAAGTTTTTTGTTTCCCTTTATTTTTTAATTGCTAAATGAATTTACATTTAAGTCCCTTCACAATATCTGCACAGTAAACAACGCGGATGAAATTCATAAAAAAAACAATATATTACGATCGTGTATATTATGGGGTGAATCTGAATGTGTCAGTGCGTAATTTATCGCGGTACGTGTTTTTTGTGGAGGCTCTCACTTGACCTCATAAAACACAGAGCTGCAGGGCCAAATCAGAGGCGAGAGCCACTTGAACAGAGCCGGCCCGCGGCGCTCATCGAAGTGGGAAAAACAAGCTATCGACACTCGACGGAGACGCCCCAATGACACTTCACACGTCGTCGTGATTTTTACAACGTACCCACTCCACAATGTGGCGTTTTTTTCACTCGTAATCACTTTGATGTACGCGGTGGCGAAGTACTTTTGAGGGCAGGAAATAATGTTATATTTTGTCGTCGCTTCTGCAAAAAATGAGGGAGTTTTCAGTTTTAAAAACCTTTATAACACTTTTTGTAATTTAACAAAATCTCTTCTTTTTAACATTGAAAGGCACCATGTATTTGACCATGTACGTTACATTAAGAATATCTGAAAAGTCCGACTTGCTTTTGTTGTATTAAAGGTAAGTAAAACCTTCACAAACCGTTTCTCCCGAGTCAAATCAAAGTTGCATAAAATACTCTACGTGCTGTTCAGTTGGATTGTTAGCTGATTATTCAATATTTATGTGTCGATTGTTGAATCGACGAGTGCAACGGGCCGAGTAAGAGATTTTCTCGTTCGGAGAGGCATGTGTCATTTCAAATCGGCTTGAATGTGAAATGTGCTCTATTCTTTTGGCTTTAGATTCAATATACGATGCAAGCATTTCAAATACTTACCTACCGATTAAAATGTGAGTGTCTTTTTTATTTGAAAATAAGGTAACCATAAATACAATAGTACAATATGACAAGTTTATATTGTTATGTACATTCTATTTTTTGTGGTTTAAACTAATCTGCATTAAAAAAAAGCTGTACTAATCGCTTAAAAAAGCCTATATTCTAGTTTTAATGCAATTAAAACCATAAACATTTGTTAACCCCACAACAGTTCACAAATGAAAAGTGTGAACATGAGTTGTCAGTTTGACAAAGTGAGACTTTTGAAGCTACTATTATTGGTTCTGTGATCCGAATATGTGGCCAAACGCGCTGGCACACAGCCAACCGCAATACACGAAAGGTAGACTTTGGATGTCGGCGGGTAAGCCCAGCAGATGGCAATAGTAGCCGCTTAGTTAAAAAAAGTGGGGGATAACGTGTCATCACTGCATTCGGGACTTTGCATGTCAGTGGTTTGCAAAGCTAGGTGCACCACAGATTTAACTGACTTGATAATTTCACTCGATACAGTATGTTTAGTGGCAGTTATAGTTGAAAGCTACCGTGTTTTAGGGCACATTGTGTCAGAGCCTGTGTCTATATTCCAATTGTTTATAGTCAAATATTTGTATATCATCGTTATTAATTTGTTTTTACACTTTTGACCACGTAATTAATAGTCATTCGTATCATCATTCATCATAATCATTGTCATGAATATCAATTTTATTAATTTTCTATGTTTTTACTGCGAATCCGATTGCAGTACGGCAATGTTAATTCCCTTTACGCGGTGTATACCTATTACGCAGTACAACTAACTCGCGTTATGCCTAAGTCATATCACAATTTAGGCATAACGAGAGTTAGGTATAATGAGGCTTAAGCATAGCCAGAGTGTGACATACCCCGACATAGGTCTGAAGCAAGGAAGGCATAAAGCTATCTGACTGTTATGTTGTTAATTAGAATAAATATGGTGGTAAATGAAACATTGCAGTAGTAAAACATAGATTTATAATTATATTAGGTTTCTTTTGTGATAATTCGCATACATTTTTCAAAACAAAAGACTCATTGAAACACGCCCGGATTCAAATCCACGACCTTCAGAATAATAGTCAATAATACTCACACATCCCGGCTAATACAAAACAAATACAAACATTAAATGTTATATAAAATGTTTATATAACAATCTACGCAAAGGACCTTTATAATGGTTGTAAAACAGGACACTATTTTAAAGTAGCCCATAAACGTTAAAAGTAACATTTAGTGAAGAGCCACTTTTTGCATTTATGTTACGATCTTTTTCCGTTCTTGGTCGTTGGGAGACGTTGATACTTTTTGATTATGCACGGGTTCATGTACCGACATTATACCTAACGTCAGGTCAAATAGATTTTTATCATCAAAGGAAAAAGTAATAAACATTGAATACCTGATTAAACATACTTTTATCATCCCACTTCTACATCATCATGATCTTTCCCTTTTCTCAATAAATGGGGTTGTCAACATATTTTTTATCCATTTTCCTATATATTTTGTCATCTCAGAACTCACCCCTTTTCTCGTATCTGCATGTACGTAGTCCATCCATCTTTTTTAAGCCTACTCCTCCCAGTGTATCCATCCGCATTTATTTTCATACCACTAATATTGAAAAAGAAATTTGTATGGATGTATGGATGGAGGTATCTCTTTCACGCATAAGTTACTGGACGGATTCAGCTGAAACTAGGCATATGCGTAGTTTATGACCAGGAAAACTTTTATCTAAAATCCTCTTCAAGCTAGCAAGAGTATTAAAATCAATGCAGCCACGAAACCTTAATGAAGTCATAACAAAATTATTGATCTGATATTTTTCAACTTTGCCGAATATGGTTTCTTTTTTAATGAAGTACTAAGTAAGGAATGATTAGGTCATTACACATTTATTGCACAATGGACTAGTAAACCTATATAAGCTTAAACCGATATTAAATCTGTAGCTATCTTTTTTCGCTGCCATTGAAGTAACAAGAAAAAAACTTATTTGAAACCTTTACTTCATTGGCAAATCTTTATGAATAAGACCATTTATGTGGTTCAACTTTAAAAATTAAAAATACAGCCGTTATAAAATGTTAACACATCGTCAACAAGGATCTTTAATTACTACATTATGTATATGGTCTAGACAGTACTTCAATTTTAGTGCTTCAGTCGCAAAACTACTGCACCACGTTTTATTTGCTGACAAAACTGAAAATTTGCGTCAGGCTAAGTGCCAAATTTATAACATTCGAATAGTGTGGAAGGTTTTTCACTAATTGGTACGGTTTTGCAAGGATTGTTAAAGTTAAAATATGCAATGCTGACTGTTTTCGTTTACATTTTGATTGATTGCTTCATTACTTCCGATAGTGATGGAGTGGTTGCTAGCCGGTAATAACGCAGGTGATCTGCGAAGCTTATATCTGTTTTTAATCATTCTTCAAATACCTTTAGGTGATTGTATGTCTCAAACTAGCGCCGCTACCTATTTTATCTTGTTATTTTTATAGGTAAAAGATTAAAAAAAATTTAATAGAGTATGACTAATCGAAACTATGACAAGCACTTAATGTGCAGAGGCGAATAGATAATAAAGTTACGATAAACAAAAAAAAAGCTCACAAACGAACTTAAAATTAACTGAAATAATTTTGACTGATACATTATTACAAAATAATTATTGTTAGTAATATTCATTGCGATTAATTACAATAATTGGTTCCAATTGTATTGTAAAGTTATGTGAAAGTATATAATGAGGTATTCCAGTTACATAAACCACAATTTTTTTAATAGGTAAGTATGAATTTCTTCAACTCAACCTATTTTTCAAGACAATAAAACAATATGAAAAGCTTCAGGCAAAAAGGGGTCAGGTCTTAGCAAGTGGAGGAGGTCTGCCTACCCTATCGGAAAGAGGCGTGATTATTTGTATGTATGTATGTATGTAAAACAATAATAAAAGCGAAACAAATCTTATTTCCGATTGATGAAACTGAAATGTGATGAAATCAGTCGTTCCGTTGTCTGAATAATATTCATCCGTATAAGATTATTTTTAAATGGGCCTCGTAAATACGATATTCAAAACCCAGTTACCGACCACTGTAGCAATATCTCATTTATTTTAATATCGAGATTCCCCTTATCAAGTAATTACCTGATGTATACCTACAGCTACATTTCACTGTGAAAAGATTTTCACACTGATTTCAGTTTATTCGTAAATATCGTTTTGATGACGGTGCATATTTTGTGTTGTTTTGATTGGCAACAGCCACGCCTTCAATATTATTAATGGAAAAAGGTGTATGTGTTTGTCTGGTTATCCGTCTTTCACGGCAAAACGGAGCAAGGTATTGAGGTGGTTTTTTAAGTGGTGATAGTTGAAGGGTAGATTGACATAGGCTACTTTTGTACCGATATTCCCGCGGGAACGGGCCTAACGCGGGTGCAATTGCGGGGCACAGCTAGTAATTAAATAGTAATAAAATATGATCATCATCATAATAACACGTTCACTGCCTTTTATCAATAATGAATTTCAAATGTTGCAGCACCAAACATACAATAAGATAAATTATTGTAGGTACTCAATTAATAAAATTTACAATATTGTATAAAAGCATTTCAATATTAAAACTACATTAGTGTCTGTACATTATTTCCCATATATCTGAAACTAGGCAAACAAACAGTTTAACTTCCCAATTACCTGTTTAATTATAGTTTTTACCTAATTTACGAATGAAAATTAGCACAGAGCTAGTGAATTGCCGTCCATGCTGTCAGTTCATTTCGTCCGGGCTAGTTCAATTTTATGGTGGTTGGGCAGGTGCGTAGCCACAGAACAAATCGTGTTCCCGAATGATGAAAATAACCCAGTTAGGTGTAGATGGTGCACTGTTACAGAAAAATAACTAGGTTATATTATATTTTACTAAAAAGCCAAAATAATCAGTCACTATATAAATCAAACATTATTGAACAGAGACGTTAAGTATCAATCACAAAATGTATAGTATGTAATTATTATAATTCACAGCCTAGGATCAACCTCTGCATAATTTATTACAATCCAATTCAAGTACACTATAATCCAATCTGATAATAATCGATTCGATACATACCAATAAGAAATATAAATTAATGAAATTATCCACTTCAGTCATTACAAACCAAATCCTACTAATATTAATGGATGTTTATTGGTTTTTCATACAAAAACTACAAAACGGAGTTAGCTAAAACATAGAATTTAACATAGTTTGTAACCTGGAATATTGTTTTTATATATTGTTGTGAAGCGTGACTATTTAGATTGTTAAGGGATCGCTTTTAAAAAAAAGCTAGGCGCACACCACCAGGTTCTTGCCTGATTTTTCCTGGTGTAGGAAGTTGCGTTGGAACAGGCAATAGAGTCACAGTTTTCTCTCTTTCAATACATAAGCTACTTTATTTCCAAGTGAGCAGAGTCGTGAGCGAGATTACTAGGCGAGTCTGATTCGTTTCGCCGGCGACCACGACAAGTTTCCTACTTTTGTTGAATTCTGTACCAAATTTAGTAGATTAAAACTGCCAATTAGACAGTATTTGAATTCCAAGTTGTTTTAGAACTCGCGTAATTACTGTTAGTTGAAGAATTACACAAATAGAGGATACTTTTTGGCATTATTTCATTTATCTGAAGATTTTATATGCAATTTCAGTAATGCCTTTATTAAATGCGGCAAAATGTAAGTGTCGAATAAAGCTACTCGTGTAATAAAATATCTGAAATTTATTATTTTCGAATTTTACATTTTAAAAGTTACTAAAAACAACTTTTAATATATTTTTAGAGTTGCCCACTTGCTCATACGAGTGAACGATGAACGAACATAATTTTTTTTATAATTAATAAACATAACTGAACGATGAAAATTCCTATTTAAATGTGTTTCAGTACAGTACATGTACTATGGCTACCGTACATAGTGTAGTGTTGAAACACATTGCTTAAATCAATAATTCTATAATTAAAACGTATGTGATCGTGCTACTTCTATTTGGTCGATACTCATTAAAATTGTACCACGTTTCTTAGAAACAAATTATAGACTTCCTTCGGCCCGACGTTATCATACATTTTTGGTAGTGTTGTCTGGAAAATTCGTATGTGGTTTATTATTGTTTTCAGTTAGATTTCGGGATATTATTTTAAAACTTGTGAAATAACCCAGAAAGTAGTTCACTAAATATTTCTTTAGATTTTAGAATTAACCTTTTCAAAAATCAGTTGCTTAAATTAAACTTTTATATTAATTTTACTTGTTTTATGTGTTTCAGAATTTTTTTACCAAAACTCAACTTTTTTTTATGTTAAACTTTTTACCCGGCGTAGCGCCTTGTACTCTACACCATTGATTTTGCAGTCACTACCTACAGCAGAAATAGCCATGAAAAAAGTATCCTACAAATAAATCACAAAAAACAATAATTAAGCTATAATGAGGAGTCAACCCGCGGCTGAAGTGATGTTATAATTCAGTAAGGTGCCAGTTCGGAAGGTTCCAATTTAATGGTAGTTGAACAACTGCTGCGTCGTCCTTTGCCTCCCCCGTAATATTAATACTGCAAGCGCTACAATATTGTCTAGGCAATGGAGTTGATAATATGGTAGGTGTATTAATTATTAGCTTCCGGCCGCGGTTTTACTTGCAAGGTTTAAGAGTAACATGTGCTACCTTCGATTACGATCATCAAAGTAATTTGAAATTTAATATTATTGTTATCATGAGATATTTCAGTTAAAATAATTTAACAACATTGTATTTTTGGGTTGAATCATTATACTCGTATGTCGTGAGTACAAAATTACAAAACAACAACAATCTCTCTACTTGCAAAAATGACAAAAAATAGAGACAAAAACTGGACATTGTCCAAACGTACCCACAGATAATCAGTCGCATCTGTAATTACAACCCATGACAAACCCTCGCATCTATGAAAAAGAAATGAATTAGCAATGATGATCGTATAATCCGTTAAACCTGCAACCCTTGTTATCTTACTCCCGCTGAATGTATATTTTATTTAGATGACGCCTACGAGGCAATACTGCGAAGGACAGAACGGGTGGATTCGGCACAGTTGTTCAACAACCATAAAATTAGCATTTGGCTGGCTAGTAGCATTTTCATCCGAACACAAGTTGAGGCACCTGAATTATTCGACCGCACTTCTCAAGAAGGAAAACTGAGTGGTTTTTAAGAGACACTTGGGATATGATTACGCTGTTGTTGTAAACAATCCACATCAGATACTTGAAATTCTCTAATGATATTTTAAATCTTAATATAAAATTAAAAGGAATATTTTTAGTCTTAAAAACAATTTAGTACTTACCTAAATTAGTACCTTAATTACCTTAATTAGTAGGTAAGTACTATTTTAAATTTTCATTCGAAAAACTGCTTTCCAAATTGGCTGAGTGGTGATAGTGAATCGAATTATTATTTCGTGGGTTACAATTCTTCAATTATTATTTAGTGGGTTCTTTCTTCATTGTTGCTTTAATAACGAGCTATGTTTAATGAGACAATCATGGTGAGGGTAGTTTAACAAACACCTTCGTTAAGTTGCTCCAATACTTTAGTCCTACCGCGACCACGGCTGGTGCGTCAGTCAAACGTCGCGTCGGGCTAAAATTAATAAATTTCGTGGAAGTACCTATGTTATACTCGTAATATGTTTTGTACAGTTTAATGAAAGATATTTTATTTTACAAGCCAAGAACAACTATTTTCGGATTTAAAAAACACATCTACCATTGTAAGTATTGTACTAGTGATTAATGGTGAAGTCTGCATGCAATCGTTACTTTTCATTACTGTTTGCTATTTGGAAGTGCAGTACCGAAGGCTCGTGGTCAGATTAGAAAAGTTCTCGGCGAAACAACTCGAAAATCGACTTTAAAAGCATGGACCAACATTTGGTTTTAGAAGCGCAACCGCTGTCGAATTGAAGGGAAGTTTAAATTGGAATGTATCCCGCAATAAGCCTCTCGTGATTGGTCTGTTTGTTCTTAATTAGTATTAATCGAAAACTTTTGCAGGTATAAATAGGCGTAGTTTTAATACTGAATACGCATCAGATTTAGTTCGGTTTATTTTAGTGACCATCACTTAAAATTTATATAATACTATGTTAATTTTATTATTTAGTCATTACATCCTATAGATTAGCTATTTGGTTTTGCGATTAGAATAATATTGTCAAATTATTATTACTTTAAATTAAATGTAACTACAGGCTTAATTTATATCGCCTTTACTTAAATATGTATGTACCTGTATTTCACTTTTCAACTGAATTAAGTAAAATAATAATTATTATCAAAGTATATATACTGCGGTTTCATATAAAAAGGGTAGTTGAACCTTCATAATTTTAATGAATATCACAAAATTATTTAATCAGTATTCTGGGTAGTGACCGGAAATTATGTAAAATATACCTTTTAAAGAGAAATGTATATCAGCATATTCATTTAAGAGGGGTTCTCGGTATCCATCCATTAGCAAACTCAGAAGGCCGTCACAAACAAAATCTATGCATTTTAGACGCTGATACAAACTAAAGCGAGGGGGGTTTCTAAAGCGAGAAGGTTAAAGGTACTAATTGTGCGCACGTTAGCAAAATCAGGACCTGTATTTTAGTCCTTTAATAAAATCGAAATGCTTTTAGGTTCGGAAGAGAAAATCTGTTTTGAAACTGTAAACATTCGGCATTCTCGAGCGGCCGAACATTTGCCTGGCTCCTTCAATCATTTGAAGGGAACGACTCTTATCGTCTTACTTTTATGGAGTGTGAATCGAAAAGGCTTCGACGTTTTATAAAGAGACCCTTCTATTGTGTGGATGTGGCTATGGCATGAAGGTTCTGTACATACTGCCATGGAAAAATGTTGACCTATTTCGGGTTTCTTAAGGCATGTTTGTAGCAGATTCTTACGTCAAAACGTTTATTCTTCTACGAGTATATATTTCATGATTTTTAAAGCCAAAAAGTACTTACCAAATTTTTTGAAAAATATCCATACACATGGAAGTAGTACGTCAATACTGATATAATTTGCTTAATTTTATTTAATACAATTTTTACTTTACATCAAGATTAAGTATAGTATTTTTTGTTACAGAGAGTCTACGCGACTACTTTAGCAAATACGGCGAAATCACAGAAGTTATGGTTATGAAAGACCCAACTACAAGGCGATCGAGGTAAGTCATTATACTGCCTTAAAATAATATAAGAAGTAAGTAATAATGAGAAAATTTTGCCGCAAATATTTACAAACCAACAATAAAACATAATATACCTACGTCTATTATGTGTATTAATGAGAATACTTAGAGAAATAAGAAAAACTATATCGTACTGAGGCAATTTATTTAACACTCTTAATTTTGTGTTAATCAGTTAAAACATCATATTGGTTGTGTACAAAAAATATCACAACTATACATACAGCAGCCACAAGTAACTAGGTATCCAGAATTTTGAAATATTGTTTCAATAATCAGAAACAGGAATGCTTTGTAGCATAGTTAGGGAACAGTGGGCTGGCTGGCTGGTGGCATGAACTGACCAACTCCCCAAAAGTTATCGGTTTGCAAATAAGTTTCATTCTATAGAGGCATACTCGTTTCCAAATTTGCGGTTACCTTTGAATTGTAAGCAGTTAAATGTTGGACTTCAAATTTAGAAACTTAACAATAGAACTCGAATTATTCCAACTGAATTAAGCATTTGAATGAGTTGAATGAGGATTTCGGTATTCACTTTATGGGTCCAACTAAATTCCTATCGCAGTTGTATCGACATAGCTTGGATTTGTTGACCCTTGTTTATTTAATTTTAAGTTCGATATTGTTTCATTATTTTTCATGTACTAAAATAGCCTTGAGCCGATCGAAAAGCTGTCGTGGCAAACAATCAAGCCACTGTGTACACAACTGAGTGGCTTACCAACTCAGTAGACAAGAAATAAGTTGTCAAAGTGTCGAGGCAAAGTTGTTCTGTTAACAGGCGCCTCCTGTTAGGTAAATCGTTGGTTTCACAACTCAATATTAGCTCCCTTCCCTGAAATAATATACTGAGAACCGATATTGGAGTAACTGATCCGTTCTGCGAACCAATGCAGCCGATCCTTGACTTATTGCTTTATTGATTTGTTCTGGTTTCTTAGTAGGTAAATTTGTTCATAAAATAATCTTGAACATAGCATGTAGGATGGTTAGTGTTGATCAAAATAGCGATACATCAAGCCACTAGAAACCAGTGCATGCATTAGGTTTCAATCTTGCACCGGCACCTAACTTCGGCAACTCGTGCAGTCTTCCAAAGTGTCCACGCACACACAAACTTCTCTCCTAATTCTTCAGATCAAAGGCGCTCGCTCTCGGTCCGAGTTTCCGACTTCAGCTTATGCAAGCAAAGTAAATCAATATTGGAAGTCAATGAATCAAGAGTAATATATTCGGGTACATAATAAATGTGCGCTACCTGAAGGCAATATCTGAAAAATTTGCCTTCTCGATATTGCTTACAAGGGAGTTTCCTTTCTCCCCAAAATTTAATGCGTCGTTCGCTTTTTTTATAAAAAGAAGTAGGTAAGTGAAATAATTTGCGGTCCGTGCTTTATTTCCTTTTATTTATTTTAATGGTAGGTCTCCTTTCATTGTTTTTTCTTTGAGGCTAAGAAGAAAGGAAGAAAAAATGTGCTAAATTTGCTTACCTATATATCGTTATAAATGTCGGCGTTTGTTAACTGTTAAGGAAAATAAATTGGGTTAATTTCGATTGCCCAATGTGAATTAATTAATGCTATATATCCTAACAGAGCCTCTTACCTATAAAAAATGAGATAATAACGTTGGGCATTTATCGTACACACTCAAAGTAAATTATCATAAATAAATATCTTTTATCATAATTTTATGGTCAAAGTTAGGCTCGACGCCCATTTCGTGTAACCGGGTCGCGCGGATGAAATTATTATGATTTATCTACAATAATTCATTTTTAAAACGCTTTCAGAAAATGTTCAATGGGAGTATTTTTTGTGGATATGTTGGTAGGTGAAGTGGTGCCTGATATACGCGGGCTGAATGCCCGTTTATATCATAGCAGGGGCTTACAGCGGCTTTGAGCGCGTCTCCATTCACGCTGGTTTCATTCGTTTCGGTTCCCACTAAAAATCTAAAATCAATAAAGGATCACGGCATAAATGCAAAGATTACACTGTTCGCTCCTCTCGCGGCATGAAAAATGTGCGCCTTTACATGAGCCGTCCGAAATAAAACCGCGAATCACTATGTTCCTAAGTAGGTAGCACAACATAGTGTTTAGTGTACAGCTCACTCATTACATTTCACTTTCAATTAAAAAAAACCAACAATACAAATAATCTGTAAGATAAATAGTAAGATAATAACAATAACTAATTAAATACAGAAACATCACATCTGTACCAATGTTAAAAAGAAACAATTTTAAAGAAAATGAATTACAACAATTCTGTTTTTACTAACCACGTTAAAGTTTAACATTTAGTTTGTTTGAGAGAATGTAAAATATGAATGGTAATTCGTATCATATATCACTTGGACAACTAACACCTTCTAGTCAAGCTTTTCAAAAATAGTAATTAAAAAAATACTAATTCATTTTAAAAACCAATACACTATCGAAGTATTTATGTATGATGCGGAAAAGAACTTTCAATTTTCACAAACATCCTCATTAAAAAAAATCTATGCGTTGTTACAATAAAAATATAATGTTATGTAGTTTACCAGCGGTCCTCTAAAAGCCGTAGTAGCACCATAAAGGCGGATCTGCTGGAATCGCTTTTGCAAACACCTACAGAGGAATGAGCAGTGTTAAATGAGAGGGATTGCGAGCCCTCCCCTTCGGTGCTTAAGACATCTAGGAACTGGAATGATTGAAGTATTTTGACGTGTCTTATAAATCGATAAACGCCGTCGGCAAAATTTATCAATAAATGTGAATCGAAACATTGTTGGTATCTAACAATATTTTTACGTGAGTGAGTAATTTTCCGTTGTATTAATGACTCTTCTGGTGCTTCAGACTATGAACTGAAATTGTAGACATATTTTGGCGTGAGTTATCACGTTAGCCTAGCTTTCAAATCAACACAGGAATCCCTCTTTATAATATTAGTATAGAAGTATAGATATAGATTATAATACCTGCCTACTATCACAATTGTAATACAAAATACATTATATTTATAATAAACATACAAAAGCCAATCACACTTGTCACCAGAGTTCTTTGATCTTTTCTCAGCAATGAAAACAAAGAAGCATGAATATGATCATAGTGCAATCATAACTAATTTGAGTTAGATTATAGTGGACAGGTTAAATTGTCCCATGTCGTGTCGTAATAGGTTATGGCAGTTGTACCGTTCAGTAATAAACGATTGATCGTGCTTCAAGCTAGATTATCTGTGCATTGTTACAATTGGACGTATTTAGGATTTATTTAAGGGGTTTGATGGTGTACTTCAAGTTAGATTATCTGCGCATTATTACACAAACGGATTTAGGATTTGTTAACGGGGTTTGAGTTTTCTTAACAAAAATCATGGCGATTTTGTAATACTGAATTTAATTTATGAAATTCATTACTTTTTTTAGTTACTTCTTTGTTAACGTTAAATATAATGTACCTATAATTTTGTATTTATGTGAATACACAAAGTTGAACTGTAAGAAATTTCCATGAAGATTTTTTTCTTTTCATAACGAACTTGGCCAAACTACAGAAACAAATACTAAACCAATATTTTTAATTGATCGTAATACTCAGAATTCTGTAGATCATCTCATTCCGGTACTAAAGCCTCCATTCTGCCTACACAAGTGGTAGGCTCGCTATCGCATTATTACAAGCGACTGAGCGACTGTATTACGTCTATCATGGCGTGCAATGCTAGTTAATATAATAACCAATCTATTTTAATGATAGGCTTCTATTACGGATATCCTTTGCAGATTACTGCAGAATAGAATATTAGATAGTATTATTTGGAAGGGTTACAGATAAAACACTAATATTAGATCAGAAAATATAAAGTTTGAATTAATAGTTTGTATATTGGTGTGAAGATGTTGTCGATTGCCTACTGGGCTGATAGTGATTGTTTACAATTTTTTGGAAATATTTATTGTAATGTAACTTTTTATGAAAGCCGAATTTCGATTATCTTGGTTTCATAAATTTCAGAACGTAACTATGAACAGAGGTTAAAACCAAAAAGACCCTTCAACTTACCAAATATTCTAATCTACTTGGTAGGAATTAACACAACACAAAAAGTATAATTCTTAAAAGCAACAGTTTCCGACAGCTTAAAAGAGCATAAAATTAAACCCAAACATTTTTTGTGCAACATATTTTACCATAAAACACTAATTACATAATTTTGCAGCGTTCATTACTAGTTCGATAATCGGTCTGGAGCACCGCGGATGCATAATCAAGTAGTCGAGTGTTCGTCCGTTTGGGGGGAAGAGGGTGTGCAAAGATTAAATGATCAGATGAGAATATTCTAATAAGCAAATAAAAGTAAAATTATAATAATGGTCGCAACTGTATTTTCAAATTGCTTTAAACAAAGATTCCTAAAGGGGAAAGTAAGAGGCAAAAAAGATAATAATTACAAACATATCTAAAAAGTTTTTAATAAAAATCTAGACTAATCCCTATAAACATTATTAGGTTAGACTAGATTTTGTCATACTTCCAAGAACAAAGATACGTTTTCTAAACTGGTAAATTGTAGGCATGTGATAGATTTAAGGTAAATTAAGATGATTTAGATGCAATTTATGTTTGTGTTAAAACAATATCTCTAATTCAAAATAAGAATAGGTCCTCAACAAATTTTGCATCTTAAAAGGATAATTCGAAAGTTATGTGATGTGATATCTGTACATAGATACTCTGTGTCTGAGAGGGAAGTTGGTCGTAAAACTATTACGGCAGCGTTCTGCACTGCACGCGCGGCTTCATTAATCGGCTATCGTATGAAGCTATCAGTCGGTTATGATACGAGCACGGGAAATACTTACATGCTGGAGTTTCGCTTGTGCATGTCATAAGAATTCACTAATTTTTATTCAGAGTTTGATAGTTTGAAGAAATCATTTGGTTTATGACATAAGCAAATCTCATATTATAGAGATTTGAAATATAAGTGAATGTTTTTTTCATTGTAACATTTTTGATTTAATTTTTACCTCATTAAAAATTTATACCTTACTTTATTATCCAAACCCACATCATAACTAATGTCATATGTTTTTTCTCTAAAATACCTACACATCCTTATCTACTTGTGATAACTTACACTTACACTGTGATACACATACTAATTTTACAACTTTAAGGCTATATACTCGTCTACGAGGTCCACTAGGTCTACAAGACCTAGGCTCTACGGCGTAGCAGTTTAAATCGAAATTTCATAATATTCATTCGTATTCATTAATAAAAAAAGTTCTTAAATTATCACAAGATTATGTAATTAAAATCGGACTCATGTAAGAAAATACACATTGATATTTTGAATTCACAATTACATGTCACTCGTAATTAAAATATACATTTATATCACGTATAACGTTATACCTGCCCATCTTCATGTATCGCTTTTTGCATCTTGACGTCAAAATCGGCAATAAAAGCCATTTGGCTAGATTGCAGTCCAAACCGGCTCAGGTTACACCGATTGTGGCGCAATCTTCGTGAGCAGGAGTGCGGCTTATATCTGTTTCTGTTGCCGATAGTTTAAGGCTACGGCTACATTGGTAACAAATAGAACGTTGCTCGAACATACATTAAATTTGAATTACAGAAAAATATTCTTAATACATTTAAATCGTTCCTAAAATTGTTAACATGTCATTTATCGCGAATATTTTTCAAAAAAACTTTTAAGAAAGCTCTCTTTAATTTTGTTATAAATCTATTCAATGCAACCATCCCAGTCCAAGAACCATAAAGTCCCAACTTTACTTATCAATTTATTTCCATCATAAATGTTAAATCTCTCAAACTATTTGCATTTGATTTTAAAATATATTGAATGGATTCTTAGAGCTGGTAGATGTTTGTGTAAATGAAGATAAAGGAGAATGACATCTTCACAGTTACGTCTAAAGAACATTTTTTATTCTAGTCTTAAAGGCGATTTAAGTATTGGTATACATAAACAAGATACCTACTTGTATAGATTAAGCTATTTAAGAATGCAATGTTTATAATTTTTCCCATTATGCGCGCGTCTTTACCGCAAGCGGCCGAACCAGATTAGGTCAGACCAGATTGGGTTCGTTCTAACAAGACCGTGTACTGTTGCTGTACGGAGCCGACCACTCACTCCTATTGCCCATTTGGTTAAATTTACCATCGAATCGCCAACGTGTGGTGCCGATTTCAGTTAACGATGTCTTTGAACGTGAGTCAAACGGAACGAAATAATAACGAAATATGGACAAAAAATAGATTGGAATTCATTTATTGCACAATTTCTTCGTCATTACACAGCACCTTTTAAACAAGTTATAGTAGAACTTGTGTTAAAAGTGGGCAAGTTTCAAAAGTTTTGGACTTTTTGAATCAAATTCATTAAATTTTTTTAGTAATATCGCCGTCAAAAAAAACCTTCATTTTCTTCAATGAAATGAGGAAAAAAAAAATTCCTTTTTAAACTATGTAGGTAAATGATAACTACTCACATTGCGAATTTCAATGTGCCACTCATCCTTAGCCAAAACACCCACAAAATACATAAACCAAATTATTTTTACGGGCATGCCGTCCGCACTATGCCAAGGATTAAGCATTGCAATGTCAGACAGGAATAAATAGACGCTATTACACATCAGTAGGTGATCGATTCGTGTGTCGAACCGACAATGGGTCGTCCAGTTGATATTACTTATTGTCATTAGATTATGTGGGTTGGATAAATGGGTGGCTGGGACAAATGAGATGTTGGAGTTGGTTTCATGTATCATACTTTTCCTTGATGATATGGCCTGCATACTAAAGGATATTGTGTGATTGAAAGGTTAATTAATTCAATTTTTAAGGAATAACAAGGTGATCCGCTTTCGCTTCGCTAGGGTGTTTTTTAGGTATAAATAATTATCCAATTTTTTCTTGAATTTTACTTGTTTGTTTATTGATGAAAGCGCACAGATACCGGGTTACCTTTTTATGCATGCACACACATAGTATATGTAGTAGTGTATATATATAGATACTATGTGTGAGATTTAAAAATGTTTTTTATGGTTATTAACTGCAACGTTAACGTTTCATCCAGCACCCAACTTTATATTCAGGAAGACAAGGTTATCAAACAAGATTCTAAAAACAATATTTTCCATTAATTAAGCTTATATTTATAGCTTAAAAGATCCTTACTGGTTCATTATTTAATGTACAACAGGGATATCAATTTGTAAAATGTTCAATATAATTATCTAAATGCCTATACTTAAGAAAACTTACTGGAGAAAATGACACGAATAAAATTCTCTCAGAATTTATTGTTAAAGTTTAAGGAACAACGTAATTATTATCTTTGTTAAAATTATAATAGGTACTTAAAAGTTGACGAAACGAAAATGGTTTTTCTTCTTGTTTTGTAATGTATTTTTATTTAGATAATATTCTCCATTGCGTAAGAAATCATGATTTTGTTTCTGATTTTAGTAAGTACAAATAAAATTGAGGTAAAAACTCGGGCTAAGTTTCTGAAAAACTTTTTTTGTCATTTAGGTCAAACTACTAGTTTTTTTAGAACTAATAATTTGAAAGCCAGTAAAAAGTCGGCTACCTTGTATTTTCTAAGCTTGATAACGTTTTCTTACAAGATTCGTTCAATATTTTTCAACCACCATTGCTCTATGTTCTTTTAGTTAAGAAAACTCAACTAACGGGAAGAATGCCAATAAAAACTAGTTAATTTCACTAGTGGTTTGCACAAAATGAAATCTTAGTCTCATATTTTCTAACTCATGTTTTATTTAATATAGAGATAAGCAATCTAACTATTTGAAGTCTAGACATAGACGTAGTGTGAAAGAGGTATTGTATTATTTTATGGACCCCATTTAAAAGTGTTATATGAGTCACTTGAGAATTTCTAATGGGTGCTTAAAGTAGATTTTTATTTGAAAATAATATTTTACTTAATACTATTTTTTGGTCATTGTAACCATAAAGTTCTCGAGATCATCTCTTAAATATTTGTTTTTTAATGATGAGACTTTATTACTTAGTAAACACTCATTGTAAAAATTATTAGGATTATCTAAAAAAAAAATATTTTTGTAGTTCAAGCAAATGGATTTGATATTTTTCGGACAATCGTTGTTACATTATGTATTGTATCATTTGAAATTGGAAATGTGACACCGACAATAGAAAAAGTCTTACTGCTATCGTAAAACAATGGTGGACCGGGCCAAAAGGTAGGATTTTTGTTAGTACCTACTGCGGGCGGTAGATTGTCTTAGATATATCACTTGGTGTCACCACTTGGATATAGAGCCTTACCTTGCTCCTTTGAGTTTATCTGTTGCAGTAGAGCTTTGCACATTTGCCAATATTTTATATGAGTTTTATTACTCTACGGCCAACTTCGAATGAGACGTTGAAGAAATAGAAGTTCAAATCAGTACACGTGCCAGTCGTTACTTCACATACCCGAAGAATATTGACGCGAGTCGACACATAAAAAGAATAAGTTTCCTTCAGGTGAAGATGTCTTAAGTTGAAATGACAGTATTTCACGAACAAAGTAAACAATGAACGAAACAAGATTAATTTTCTAGAAGATTCCCTCTGTAGATATCTCGATCGGAATATACGATTACGTGTCATAAGTTTTATGCCCCGAAAGTTTCAAAGTAAATTCGAACATCCATCGATAAATCTTGGCGACGCTCGGAACGATTTCATTTTCGAATTTCAGGAGCGATTGCCTCCACTGTTAAAGTTTGCCTGAAAAATGTTCGCGGACGATTGACTCGCTATAAACGGAAATAAAAAGTTTTGTGTTAGAGCAATGCCATTGTACCTACATTGCGCATATAAAGCAAAGAGAAAACTCCGAAGAGGATCACAATTTGAACCGCTCCTGGATTTCCTAGTCTTAAAATGTGACTAACTTTTTACACCATCTATTGTAAAAGTTAGTTCTTTAGCCGCATTTATACTCATCTTTACGATTCTCTGAAACTCAGTCCGCATTTCAAACTCTTTCCATTGAAGATAATTATGCAATAAGCTTAGTTTAAAAACGAATTCGCCGCAGCAATAAGCATAAACACGGTATTCATAGCGAACAAGTTTAATTCAGTTAGGCTAGTGAAGCGGAGCTGCGTTCCGCATTATCATTACTAAACAGCTTTTATTATTCCACGATATTTGGCTAGAGGGGTCTCACACGCGCGCTAATGGAATAAAAAGTAAGGTTACAAAGTAAAAAGATACAGAGCACCTCCCGCGGCGGCGGTTCGTGCGAATTTCGACTGAAAATTTTATACGTTCAATCTATTCTCAGCGCTTTTATGCTGTGTCTCGCGATCCCGGCGCCCCTGCGCAAAACAGTTTCGTTTTCAATTATTGCCCACTTGTGGAACGGATTCGATGGAAAAACAAAAGAGCTCAAAATGATATTTTATAGACAAGTCGCTTTGTTCGATGTTTACTGCACTGCGATTTGTTCGCGAGTAAGATCTGTGATGTTCAAAGAAAATTATTGACGGAACGTGCCGAGAGAGACTCGCTCGCAGAGACGGGGATATAGAAGAAGCCCTCTACCGAAAACTCTTACGATTCGATTGCTTTTAATGCTGTGTAAATATTTTGCTTGATTTGGTAATTTTGTAAGAGCCGTAATGCCAAAGTTAAAATCTCATTTTAAGAGAATTCTTTTAAAGGCTCATAAAATTATATTGTTCGTCGTAACTTTAATTCACGAAGCGTTAAGAGAATTAAAATTCCAGCGAGAAAATGAGCTCTGACAAATAAACGTATTAGCTTTTATGTAAGGCAAGGTAACTAGAAAACTGGCGAAAAATTTAATTGTCTGAATAATAAAACACAACATAAACATAACATTTTACTGTTTCATTTTGTAAGATGTTATTTACATTTATAATATTTTCCATACCTACAAACTAAGTACTTCTAGTTAAGTGGAGTTTATTCGAAAGAAAACAATTAGATGGTAGTAGATCGAATGTTTAATGGAGTTGTCGTGCCACTTATTTGTGTTTACCGCCATTAAACATAAACGTCTATTACACACCTCGACGAGTACATCATTGAGTTATACCGTAGTAACATGCAAGCGTGTTAATATTAATTTCGCACACATAAATTATTTTTTCTCAAAATCCACGAGCTCTAGTTAGCTGTACATAAATTGGACTTATCGTGTTTAGAGTTTATGCTTGCCTTCCTACCTAATTATGGAAATGTAGGCGATCTTTTAACGTAAATTATTTTCAATGTTTGTTCGCGAGTGGCATAATGCAGGGAGGTTGCATTAGTGGATTGCACGAGTTGCTTTACATACAGTTTTGTGAGATAACAATTTTAATGTGAAACATTTGCTGCTGCCTTTACTGCTTAATCTAAAATTAATGATTAAGTAATTGGAATATTCATGCATTATAGATTATTCCGCGTAGGTATTAACAATAACTTACACTGCCTCAAGTGTTGCGTGTAATATATATATTTATACGCGTAAATATTTTTACAAAATACTTAGCAGTGGGTGAAGTCAGGCTGTTACGAATTATAAATTATATATGTATAAATGATTTTTCTTTGCACTTAATTTTTCGTTCACAATATAAACAAAAGCATAATAATTTTCAACGAATATTCTTCAACTGGTTCTAATTAAAGTTACGTAAACATGACTGTATCAGTAAATCACCTTTTTTGTCGATTAAAATAGAACAAGCTGAAAAAATCGTAATTTACCATAATACTTTCTTCGTGGTGATTTCAAACTATTAAAGCGGAATGAATAAAGAGCAGGTACCAGCTCAAAAACAGGCACAAAGCTTTGAGAAGGGAAGACGGAACTAGCAATTCGGTAGCCCTCTAATTTTGTACTTTCTGAGCGCACTGTCAGTCGCTAAGCATTGTCGTGTAAAAGGATTGGGTGGGCTTTGTCAATAAAACAGTAAAGCTTCGTTTTAAAAACTTGCCTTGAGATAAATTAATATTTATACTAATAGATTTACGATATTTTTGATTGGATTTTTATTTCTAACTAATAAGAAAAATAAGTAAAATAAAAAAAATTGCATTTTCGAACAAAACTTTTTGACAATTTAAAATGAAGTTGGACCAATGGTCTATTGATCATGGAAAGGTAGTCAATTATTTTACTTTCAATTATCAATTATTCAATATAATTAAATTAAATATAGTCAATTATTTAATTAAACTATTGAAAATATGAATAACAATGGAAATTTCAGTATATTATTACCATTTAAGGTAATTAGCATTATTTCATTATTAGGACGCCGGCGCCGTCAGTAATATGATGTATCAGTATGTATTACTTATGATTCGCACTGCCGAATCGAATTATCATTTTAGCTTGTTGCTAATATTAATAGACGTTTGAAAGCCTTTAGTTAGATGAACATTTTAATGGACACTAACACATTGGTTTATTAATTGGATAAAATAAGTCAATCATAATGGTGTTTACATTTTTTTTACTGCGATTCGAAACTAGAAATTATTTTATGTAAGTTGTAATGTATTATTGTACATTTACTAGCACTACAATAAAGGTTGTTTACGTTTGTCCTAACAACATGGTAAGCGAATTGATCGAATTGCTTTAATTATCTCCTTATTATTTGTGTTTTACAAAATGTGTGCAATCAACGTGTGGGCTCTAAATTTTCTCATACTTTGGACTGAGTACATTACTTTTTTGTATCATCAGTGATGATCTTTTAAAAATGTTCCATATATCGTCTTCATACAACACAAAAGCCATTTTGTTTTCCCGATACAATTTTCGACAGCAGCAACGTCCATCTCATTCATTGTTATGTTTATTACTCGAACATAGTCATTGCCAATGAAATTATCAGCGATAAGGATGGACGTTTGACTGAGTATCGATATAATGAACACGAGATATCGATTCGACGTCGCACTGAGCCGGACCCGCATCGGATCCCAACGCAACTACCGACCGATCAATGCAATACAGAGTACCAACATTTTGCATAATTGATGCCCCATTCACGGCTACGGAACACTTATTCATATTCATGAATTTCACATTTTTTTTCAATTTGTTCGCTGGCAAGTGTATTTACGGTATTGCCATGTCGTATTTGCGCCAATACAATCTCTGTAAAAGCTAAAAGGGGAGCGTTCGTGCCGCAGCACAAACCGACGATAAAGCTTCTAATGCGATATTTTTGATGGCTGTCCACTATCAAACAGGTTTTGTTGTGCGTCTACTCACGTGTGATATATTTTAGATTGCAGCGGGAGTCAAACCGTTCTACAATACAATTTTTCAAAAACTCCGATGCGTATTCGTTTTACTAATAGGTTGAAAAGGGTAACGGTTCGACCGTGAGTGAAGTAACATCGGTCACTACCGAAATTGATGGACCCGAACATTGCTCAAAAGGAAAATAAGAAAAAAAAACTGTAACGAAACTGAGTCCCAGTAGCACAGAGCCTTGGAGGTAATGGGAGATTGTAAAAGGAGGCAATAAAAGCTTAGTATTGTGTGCGAGCCGTAGGGGACTCCCTGTATTGTGTTCGGGTCCGCGGAGGCCCCTAAGAATCGTCTGACCACGAGCGCGGTCAAATTGTACAGAAATGAAATTATCAAGGTACGCTGCCGATTTTCCGAACCAATGAATCAAGATCCAATTCCCTTTTGTAATAGAACATCGTCGCGAAACACGCCTATGGAGCTACACTGCCCACTCAGTGGTCGCTTAGGCGGCGTCCACATGCGCCAGCCTGTTTATACATCTGCGGGTTTATTTATCGCACTCGTGTAGTGCCCACATTCCAGCGGCATGTCGAATGATATTATGACACGCAATGGGAATAATAAACTGTTTTTGCAATAGTTCATTTGTTTCCCGCTAAATTGTAACATTGTGTGTGATTTCGTTTTAAATTGACTACATTTAAACTGCTTTAAATAATGATACCATAAAACAGATTAGTGTTTATTGTACACCGAATGGGCTTAAATAAATTCATTCAATGAGGTTTGCTGAATCAGATATTTCAAAAAGGGTATAATTTACCTTCAATCAGTTTAAACGTTGAGTGATTCAGCAGTCACCGTAAGAGTGTAGGTAGCATAAGTTCATTTTGCATTCATTCCATATATTATTTATAACAACGTGTACGACATTTACGTTTAGTGGGAGTCGCAGTCGGCCCGTAATCTGCGTCAAATTGACTTTTCCGGGAAAGCTGACGAGTCTTCGACAGTAATATGCCATAAACGACCCAAACGTATTGGACCCGTTGCTCGGAGGTTGATAAATTCCGTTGATATTTGAATGCTTATATTCCTTTCGGTTTATAGCCGGACGTCCCTTCAATAAATACTCGGCTGCCGCGAAAATTATGTTGACGTTCCTTAAGCCTTTATTAATGAAAATCTTTCTGGAGATACTGAAACTAAATGAGTCATTTCGTGGTAATTAATAAAATGATTTTAATTTCTATGTGAAATAGTATTTGTGTAACAAAATAAGATTTGTGTTTTTGCGCGGACTGCGTAGGTAGTATGATTTGTGTTGTTCGCTCGATCTAATCACAATATTGACAAGTCCTGTTGAGTCAATACTACTCCATGAAGCCACCTTAATAACGATTGTTGCAAAAATTTGCCGCATCACCAAAGGCTAATATTATTCCAATTCGGAAAAAACAATTTTCCCCAAAGTTATAAACCTACTGATTTCCATTTCTTCGTCGAGTTGGTGGAAAGTAATTCCTTCGGTTCGAAGATAAATTTTACGTCATTTCCTGTCTTCTTGGAGGCCGGGAAAAATTATCAGGCATCGGCTCGCCAGTAAGACTATTTAAAATTAATGAATAATGTTATCTTATAATGGTTTTGAGAAGTTTAATTAAAGTTTCCCTTTTTTGCCGGATTTCCTCACTTTTTGATTGTATAAATATTATCTCGTTTATTTTTCCCGGGGATTGAGATAAGCGGTTTCCTCAAAAGTTTAGCCGTGTTATTTTTTCTTTAGTCAGTTGATTTTTGTGTAGAATATCTGTACCTAAGCCGTATAATTTATTTTATTTGGACATCTGTTCAAAAGAGATTAAGGCCAATGCTATAAAGTACCTACTTATTAAATAAAATACCTTTCAATTTGTATAAGTGTTTGAATATAAATAAATATACATCTATAATTATAGAACGCAAGGTATAAAAAGTGATCATTTTGAACTATCTTATTCCTACTCAAAGATACGTGACGTAAAATAAGAGAAATTTGAGGCAAAAATTATTACCCCTGTTTATTCCAGTTTTAACAATTTTTTGTTTCAAATTGTTGTTACTTAAGCCTTGTAAACAGTTTAAGTTACTTGCGTTTTTACCATAAAAATCATAAAATTACAGGAACTAGTAGAGGGAGTTTGGAGAACAAAAGACCGGATATACATAGAGGGAGATTTTTGCCCAGCGAAGGGATAGTATAGGATCATGATTTAATGAACTCTTTTTATTATACACCCCTTAAAAATAACTTATAATACACAAACAATGATGCATTAAATAGTATTATGAAACATTGCAGCGCATGAATAAACTTTCATTTTTATCGTTTTTATCAAACCCTATCGCTTCACAAAAGAATCCTGATGTGTGGATCGAAAAGGAATGCAAAGTCAAATATAAAGAATATAGATCAAAAAGAACGAAACATTTGGAAAATCGCGATAACATCATTCAAAGGAATGGTAAACTTTATACACCTTTGAGTGAGCAAAATAAATTTCTGTCTGATCTTGAATGCATTTCGTTGGTCTAGGAACTGGAGTTATTTGCGCAGTTTCAAATTGACTTAGCTCTCGGCTTATATAGATAAATGTTCAGAGTAAAACTGTGAGAGAAATTGTCATTGGACGGCCTTTCAGGGAAGGAGTTGGCATAATATTTACATACATTTTATAAATCTTTATCCTCATTTCACGGTCAATGTAATAAATAATCAGTGGATATTGTTTGTGTTTCGATATTGTTTAAAAAAACTGTCTTTTGGTAATATAACCACAACTATTTCAGGATCCATAAAAACCAAGTTCGTTGAATAAAGATCATATACCGTGGCTAAAGGTTAAAAACAGAGTTTAAAACAATTTTAAACCAAAAAATCAAGTCCAACAAATATGAAATGCCATATGTGAGCTAAAAAAATGGCGTCATGAACGAAGGGGTAGGGGGTGTCGTGGTAATTGCTGGCAATTTGTAATGGCCGTGTGATTGCCGGGCGGAACGTTGACTCTAAACTGTGCTATTAATTTCGTACATTTGATTAACGAAACTACTTGTTATGGTAATGAGCAGGAAAGAATGCACGAACGTGTTAACGCTACGCCTTGTCGACACGTTGTCGTGTTCGTGATATTTTCGCTTCGTACACTTTCTAATTACTATGGTGTTGTACATTTTATGATATAACTTTGATGTTGAACAGTCGGAAATGGTTAGGAAAGTTTTCATGTAAAACGAACAACATAAATCCATTGCTTAGGAATATTGTTAACCTCTTTTAAGTTTGTTTTTCAATATAATGATGCGATTTAATGTGCTAATGTCTTACGTAAGAATAAAAAAAAACAAAGAATTATTTGAAAATTAATACTCTTACGGCAAGGCAACTCAATTGTACGTAGTTGTTTACCGAAGTTCGTTTTGCATTGAAATTCAAGGACTTAAGTTACTTACTTATTTGTATATCAGACGAAAAAGTAACACGTACTTTCTCGTCTGATCTGTTCATAATAATTATTTTTATTGACAGAAAGACCATGCGTATAATATCCAGCTTTGTATTCATATTGCATGAAGGGTACTCCACGATGCCTTCTATGCAACAGAAACTAGAATAGTCTAGTTTGATTGGTACAATCTAGCGTACATAACTGTTACTGTCGAAGGTTGCTATTGATGCCAGTCACAATGATGATAGATCAATCGCCAGCTTCAATAGTATTAGATGCCTTGTCTTAGACTAGACTGATGAGATGTATTGGAGATTCTCTGAGTCTATCTACATTTCAATTTCAACCTGGAGGTTCATGATTAGAGAATTGTTTGATCTAGTTTTGAAAATATAGAAAGAAGTGATGAAGATGAAAATAAGATAAGGATAAAGCCACAGTTGTATTTTGGAGTATATTAGACATCTACCCTGAAGGCTTACTACCGATACTCCACTTGATAATAATGTAAACTATAGGAATAATTATTTGTTTTTGATTCAAATAAAAATAAAATCGGAAATAAGCAGAGCCTTGATTTTATTCAAATTTTAAAACATGTCATTAGATTTCTCAATGAAATAGTGCGTGTAATATTTTTATTCCAATTAAAATTGTAGTCATGATTGTTTCAAAAAAAATAATCAATAAACTAACCATACAATGCACAAACATTTTTAAATCTCAGACTCAACAACAAAGTAAATAATGCACTTGAATAAAGCCTGTTGTAAGTTCGTTTTTATTGGATTTTCCAAAAGCGCTGTCGTGACCTCAAAGGACTATCGATCGAATCTCGATATAGACAACACTGAAAAGTTTATAACACGGAAAGGGATACACAACGCACGCAAACCTCACTCGCATGGAAATTAGACTATTTCAATATATTATTTTGTCCAAATACGGCAACCATGTCTAAATTATGTCTTACATGTTTCGGTGAAATTTGATTTTACCTGCATCGGGTATGGGTGGAATATATTTTAGTTTTATTACACGCAAGACGACGGAATAATTTTATTTTTGCCGTTCCAGTACCTATAAAGTTTTAGATACCTAGTGGAAGGTCCTTAGTAGAATGAATCTAGTACCTAAGTGGATTTTATATTACTGGTCGCATTACTTAACAGTTACTATTTGTATGAGTTGCTTGTTACTTTACCAAAATTTTAGATTTATTTATAGATTTAAACTCGCTCTAAATGAAATAAATCGAAACTTTTTGTCGGCTCCGAATTAATAGGATTAACAGGGTGGTAGCTTTAAATCTTTTTTCAGAGGCCAGCTATCGCATTCACACGAAACTAAGCGTTGTTATTGCACGTAACCACTAAACAAACGGGAAACGAACCCGATTTACCGATTGTTTATTTCATTCGGTTTTACAGAGGGGTGCTTGTCAAAGGCCTTCAGTGATTTCATGCATTAATTAAGACCACAGACCGAGATTTACAATTACACGGACTCCTATAAACAAACTTAATTGCTTTACAAAAACTCAAATAACTAAGGCAGTGTCTCAAGTAGAGGCTCATTTGAATATCAAAGACGAAATTCAAATTACGGCGTTTACAATAAAGGCTCAGCCCGAGCAGTATTACGAGCTGATGTAAATTTCCGATACTCATTTCGAGGACGAAGTTCTGATGTCTTAGTTGCGTTGCTGCAAACTAGGGGCTCACGAGCCTCGTTTAAAAAAGTTGGCCTTTAGTGAAACTAGTCTCCATAGACTAGAACCTGTGACGTACATTTTTTTGTCCTTTATCCGTATAAAGGAACGGAAAATGGACGTCATAGTTCGCTCAACGTTTATAGACCTGATTAGGTTAGTTTATATAGAAATAGAAGTTTATTTATTTGTATAAAAATAGAATAGTATATCAGTAAAAAGTAAACCTATCATCTGGTGCCATAACACAAGCGTTGCTTAGCTTGGGACTAGATGACACTATATATTGTATGATATGTTCAAAGATTTTACATCTTTCATTTTATTTATTCTATATTTTGCAGTTTTTTGAAATCTAGCTCAACTTTCTACATCCTTCCATCAGTTTCTATAAATGTTTCTAAAATTCATTTTAGTCAAAATGATCAAGACTTGAAGCAAAATTACGCTTTAGTATGTCTACCGGTAAGTGCGTTGTCTGTCAGTTTCAACAATTTCAGCTTGAAGATATTATCAAAAACATTTTGAGATTAAAAAATTAAAGTTTGAAAATTATTCCTAAGCATCTCCTTTAAGGCAGAGATTCTCTGTATTTAAATAAATTATAATATTTTTATGTAAACAGCAAACTTATTCAAAAGTCAATATGCTTAGCAAGATTTGCAAATGTAAATTGAGAGATAATGTTATATAAAGTCACTAAGCGGCTGATTTATCTGGATAAATAAGTGAATGTACAAAGAGTGAAAAGGCAAGGCCAATTCAAAATACTTCGAATGAAATAAGTAGGTATGTAGTCAATATTCAAGCAAATAAGTTAAAAGAAAAACCCGTGGAAACTCTTCGCTTTATCTGTCCCTTCTGACCTACAATTTATCCGATGCTTTTACGGTTGACTAAAATGCCAAAGCATGGAGGTTAAGTCGCAAATCAAGTTTTTTTGTACTTTGTAGCTAGGTTTCGTACGTTTTAGGATTTCGGTGATCATTTGGGACGTTGTTCGTAAAGTTTTTTGTTTGGTACAAAGACACATGTAGCGGAACAATCGAATAGAAAATGAGTTTGAAAATGTGTGTACATGTCAAACTAGCATGTACACACACACATCTTTCAACTACATGCTAGTTTGACATGACTGTTGATACAAGATTAATATAAAGACTTTAAAAAATTATCTATGTAATAAAAACAAAGACTTATTAACTTGATATAAAAAAGATACTTACATTCTCGATAAAAAAAGTATCATTTCACCGTAGTTATCATAGCTTAATTTCTTGGAAACTTATATTTTGTTGTATTACCTAGTTGATATTGATCACATTCTGTATAAGTCCTTACAAAATAAAGCCAATAGATAAGTTGAAGCTATTAAAATGTTATTTTACAAGTCTACAGCGATTCAAGCTGTTATAACAGGCATGAGTTAGGAAAGCGCCTTTATTACTCTCTCCCACTTCCTGATGTTTCTTTTTTACTGAAATATTCTGCTAATTAAGGAAGGAGTGGAGGCTGAAGATTTCCTGCTGGTCTAGCAGATTACAGTTGGAATCTCTAAGAAAAATGTAACTTGCAGGAAATTATTTGCGTCTTTATTTTTTAAAGTTTCAGAATGAAGGCCAAATTCGAATTGTAGGGGATGATTGTGTTCATAAAATTGTGTGGATGTGAACTTATTTAACGAACTGAGTTTTTGGAACAAGTTAAGAAGTATTTGACAATTATTTTTACAAAAAGCACAAGGGCAGTTATTAAATTTATTAATTCTCTAAGGAACTTTTTCATTTGTGATTTAGTTGTTTTTTTTTTCTATATTCTAAATTTTTATTTGTTTTGTGCAATACATTTGAGAATATTATTTACTAACTGACTAATCGATCCTAGATTTTTAGTCGTTAAGGCATTGACGTGTCTTTAGGTGATCTTAAATTTCCGTCACCGAGTTAGCACCTAACATGAGCATACTAAACTTATGCCAGTTTAAGATCGCCTGGATTGCTTCTGTGATAACATCTTCAACGGACAATGGGACTATTATGTGAGTGGCTCCGTCTTCGTACGTGGGGAGCTAACTGACATAATACGATCAAGCCATGAATCCGAGCGCCCAACTTGCATTGAAACGTTATTCCAGGGTTTGATTTTGATCGAGATCGACATCTGTATAATCTGAGGAGCTCTTGCACTTTGTCAATCGAACAATGGATCGCTTTCAAACAATCATACTATTTGAATTAGAAATTGAATTTAGAGATTTAAATTTTTGGCATCATCTTATGTGTTAAAATCTGTTTATTATTTTCCTTAGCTCTGGAATACATGGGTGCTTTGTAGGTACGCATCAAATTCGGTGCATTGTTATGTAAATACTCGTGGTTCGGTTTGCCAGCGTCAGTGAACAAGACAAAGCGACGTTGACGACCGACGTAGGCTGGTTCCTATCGACCAGACATCGTATGGACCCACTCGGCCCGAATTTATGTTGTTATATTAGTGTATCAGCTTCTACAGCACATGTCGGGGGACTCCGACAGGCTTTTGATAGGATACAGATTATTACCTAACTTTTATGTAAGTACCTTTTTCTTTGTTCAACTTTGAGTTAACTGATTTTTACACAAGATCTTTTCTCTATCTATGTGCAATAAATCCTAGTTGAACCTAATTATACTAATTGAGGGTAATACATATCCAAAATACTGTCTATATTATACACAGATCTGTGTTAGTATTACTTCTCGAAAAGGCAGTAAGAAAGTAACTTGTAAAACCAAACACCAGTAGAATTTGTTTCTCAACGTGAATTTACGCAGGTGCCTCCAGAACGCATAGAAATTCAAATTGCGTTTACATTTTTTCTCTGGGGGCACCTCGTAGGTATCAGTCAGATGCAAGCCTTGAGATGCAAAGTGTGAGAGAGCTTTTTATATTTGTGGGAAGCACACTTGGTTTGCATAATATTGCTTCTTTAACATTCCTCTGTAGGACTTAGAAACAAAATGATGTACACTTAAAGGATTATAGAGCATCTTTAAGTAATAAATTAGAATTATGTTTGCTAATGACGTTAATTTGTTCAGGTTAGTGAATTACTAAAATTATACATAAAAACTAACCTCCTAAAGCACATTCGACCAACGAACTTATGCCCTGCCCTGCTATCTCTTTTAATTGCCATAAAATTAACAAGAAATTTACATTCCATAAACAAATAAAATTGACAAGTTTTTATGATAAGTCTATTAGTATATACCCAATTATCACGCCCTCCAATTGCAACAGAGTTTAGATTCCCACAGTACAATCTGCATAATATTGCTTCCTTAATATGCGAACCACCGACAAAAGACAGAGTCGAAATTGCTTTTTTCCAGAGAGTCAATGAAGTCGTAGAATAGTGGTTCTCGGCTTGATATGTTTGTTTAGTCAAATGCGATGGAAATACGGAAGTAAAATACTCTGTGGAGCTTTTTTTAGTTTGTCAATCTTTTTACGGTTCGGTACTTCGATTTCTTGAAAGAAATGCTCGTGAAGGCATTGTTTGTTTTGGATTCAGTAACACTTTCTTATTTAAGAAAAATGTAGGGAAAACGTATAATCAGTATAGTAAACCTAAATTTTAAATATTTCACTTAATTGACAAACTCTACTTAAACTTACATAGACTTAATTTCGTTTTTTAAATCGAATAAATCCTAATGGTGTCATCACTTTTTTGTGATGAATGTGACAAAAATAATAAAACATTGTACCAACAGACCAATCTGATTATTGAACTACTATAGAAACGCTAGCTGAAATATGCATTAAAACGAGTTTAAAATCGGAGTGAATTCTTATTTTAACTCAACCATTTTTTTGGGAAAGGAAAATTTATTCTTAGGAGGCTTTACTAACGACTTTTCAGAACTTGGTTAACAACCTGATTTAATCATTAAAGTTTTCAATGAAAATAAAAACCGTAAAATACTTTCGTCGAAATCCACAATCGTAAACGCAGATTGGACTACCACCTGTCACGCTTAATGTTAACTTCGCTTTGAGCCCTGTAATGTAAGTTAAAACGCACTGCGATAAAGAATACAAAAAAGGATTCACCAATAAAATCTATGTTAGTTATGTGATTGAAACGTACTTAAACCTTATGGTAAAAGTAAATTATAGGTTATTATTATTACTTAAAGTCATGTTCATTTCAACCAATTGTCTAATAACATTACAATTTTCAGGTGTATTATAAAAGCAAATAAATAGTTGTTGTTGATTTTAAATTTTTCATCGATATGTCTGAGTTGTAAGAGCGGTTTCAGACTAGCGTTTTATACGCGCGTATAAGCTCGTTTTTGGAAGCGTATGTAGGCGCGTATAGGCGCGCCTTTTGGCCCACGCGCAACTCGTACGAGCGTTGACGCGCTCCTAAGCTCGTATAAGCGCGAGCGATACTGACACGACACCACCGGTTCGAGCGAACACGCCGAAATATGCACGTTTACGCGAGTGGTTTTTAGAAGTGCGTAATGTAGCGCGCCTATAAGCGCGTATGCTGAAACGACCGTATACGCGCAAAAAACTACGCTAGTCTGAAACCGCTCTAAGAACCCAAAGCTTTGAATGTTCACTATATTTTTCCGAACAACCTACAAATACCAAAAACAATGGCATAAAATACTGTAACAATAAGTTTTCTCATGGTTAGACCATATATTTGATGTCATGGTTATTGTCTTGTAAAAAAGTACTGAGTCGTAAAAGTCTTTGTCACAGTGCGTCCTTAGCAAAGGTTTTCGAACTTTTGTCGTTTACTTTTTGTGCACGACCAACGTCATCAGCGGGCGACCACGGACTTTTGTGAATGTAAAAGTGTTAGGACTAGGATCTAGTGCCTAACTTCACCTTTCGAGTCACCTAGGTTAAGCTAGTTTTAGGGTCTTGCCGCCCGCCTCTCTGTCGTTCGAGTCATTTGTTAACTTAGAGTCATTGCAGTAGTAAAGAATAACATTGAGTAGAGTTTTGGACAGAGAGGTAGGCAGAGGCAAGGCCAACTTAGATATAAGCAAGTAAATGTAAATCCTCTTGTAGGGCCTATCTTTCCACCGTTCGAGTCTTTTGTAATTTAACTTCATTGCCTTTGTATTATCAACTTAACGTAGCGTTTTGGGTGGAAAGATAGGCAGAGGTAGGGAATTAGATAAGTAAATAAGATAGGTAGGTATTGAGAAATAAAACTTAGTATGGTCGGTAGTATCATTTAATCCCTGCAAATAGGTGTGGTATTAGGTAGGACAGGTAAAGGCTGCACTATAAGAGTTGCCACCAGGTATGAAGTAAGGTATCCTCACAGGGCTGAGAGGGTTGTACGTGACGTGCAACTAGTCACGTACACCTTGGTATGTACTTCGGGGTGGCACGTGTAAGCAAATAGGTCAAGGACTCTAAGCCACGCCTCTTTTGCATGAGGTGATATTTTGTTAACAAAAGGTTAGACAAAGATAGATGTAGAAAATAGAGATAGCTATAAGAAAGATAGACAAGAAAGTTGTATCAGATAGAGATAGCTATACATAAGTATTGGTTTATAATAAAATGGCGATTGATTAGCGAACATAGGCTGGCCAGTCGGAAAGAGCTATAAGCATTTACACATTTTGGTGTAAAAGCAGTTACGATTCACTCAAATTTCTATTCGCAAGGCGAAGCTCTGCCCGACCGCGGACCGAGCCTGGGTTCCCTAATGCCCTGACGGATTTCCTGGCATAGGTGTTTTATTTTATACAGTCCACTTATTATCGGTTGGTGACACCCGCCACATTTTGGTCCTTACGAAGCCGGATTACCACCAGAAATCTTCACATTCACTATGCCCGTCACAAGGAACCGACAGGGTCGGGAGGAGACCCCGACAGCCAGTACAGAAGAGGAATCAAGTACTGAACGAACAACCTCAACCGAGGAGACTACCGCCACGGAGGAGACGGAGGTCACGGCACCCCGGGTGACTGTCGGCGCAGACAAGGCGCCGGCGAAGGAAGACCCCGGGCTTGCGCTGGCCCGCTCACACAGGACGGCGGTATCAAAGAAGCGGAAAGTGTCCGCTGCGAAGACCAGGCTAGCCGAGCTGCTGGCCGCAGAAGCGCAGGCGCAGGCGGCCGCAGCCAAGGCTGCGAGAGAGCTCGCCGAGGAGCAAGTCCGGCGAGCAGAAGAGTCGTCCGACGAGTCGGAGGACGACGAAGAGGAGGAGCGGGAGCAGGCCAGACTCTCGTCTGGCCGCGTCAGCGAGTGGTTGGCGCGGCGGCCCATCACAGAGCCGCCGCAGCCGCCTCAAGCGCTCAAGGAGGGCCCGAGCGCGCCCAAGGAGGACCTCTGCGCGCAGGACGCCCAGGTCACGGACCGACCTGGCGCGGGTGACGCACCCGCCGCGGCGCAGGGACCTGTCGTCAACCTGGAGGCGTTGACGGCGGCGCTGTCGCGCATAGCGACACGGAGGGACCCGCCCAAGTACATGCAAGAACTACCCATCTTTAATGGTCAGGTCAGTGGGTGGTTGGCGTTTATTGCAGCATATAAGGGTACGGAGGAATCTTTCTCCAAGTTGGAGAACGTGGCCCGCATCAGGAGATGCCTCAAGGGTGCCGCGTTGGAGGCAGTGAGCAGTCTCCTCATCGGCCAGCCCGACCCCAAAGCCGTGCTAGAGGCTTTGGAAAGACGATTTGGAAGGCCGGAGGCGCTGGTGATGGCGGAGATGGAAAAACTCAGGAACATACCTAAGGTAAACGAAAACGCACGCGACTTATGTATATTCGCAGGGAAGGTAGCCAACATAGTGGCCACGGTCGAGGCCCTCGAGAGGGAGGCCTACCTTCACAGCCCGGAGATGGTGCGCAACGTGTTAGATAAACTGTCGCCCATCTTAAGAAACAAATGGTATGATTTCGCAGCCGTGAAAACCGAGTCCACACCAGAATTGAAAAAGGTATCGCTTTTTTTGAACTTAGAAGCTGACAAGTGCGGGGCGTACGCGCTCCCCGAGGTTGCCGAAGATAAGCCGCAAGGCTACAAGCCGAGCAAACGAAGGGAGCCCGAGAGAAGCTACGCCGCCGTGGAGAACCCCGTTGAGCGAAGATGTCCCCACTGCGACAAGCCTCACAGGTTGGTGGAGTGTTCCGAGTTCTTACAAGCTGATATACCTAAACGGTGGTCTCTAGCACGGAAATATCACATCTGTTATAAGTGTCTCGCTGAGAAGCATCGCCGGGACTCGTGCGGCGCGAAGAGGTGCTCACGAGAACGATGCAGTAAGTCACACCACACTCTATTACACAGTAAGTCACCAGAGAGAAGTCCGCATAGAAAAGCCGAGATATCCGCGTGCGCGTCCGCGCCAGAAGGGCCGGAGCGAGGGATCAGACACCGGCGAGCATATCTCAAAATAGCACCGATCGAACTTGTAAGTAAGAACGCGGTTGTAAGTACGTTCGCGTTATTGGATGACGGAAGTACTTGCACCTTCATAGAAGAGTCGATCGCCGAGTTATTGGGCGTGGAAGGGCCCCGAGATACGCTGTGGATCCGTGACGCAAATGGTGGAGAGACAAAACATGAAAATAGCAGAACAGTGAGCCTCACGATACGTGGGAGGAATCAGACGAAGGAGCACGTTCTACGCGACGCTCAAACAATCAAAAGGTTAGACTTCATTACGCAGGCTGTCCCAGCGCGAGAGCTACGTGGTTATCCACACTTAAGATCTATAATAAACGACATCACCTATGAACACGCTCAACCGAAAGTTGTGATCGGACAGAACAACTGGGACCTGCTGGTGAACTCTGAGGTAAAGCAAGGACGGGCCGATCAACCCGTCGCTTCACTCACTCGGCTCGGCTGGGTGTTACACGGATGTGGATACTCCGACGGCGACGCGACATCCGACTTCTGTGGATATGTAAGTGCGGCGCGCCCGACGGACGACATAGACGAAGCTATGAAGAACTTTTTTAGACTGGAATCGCTAGGCATACAAGCGCGCAACCCGAAGAGCGATCCGGAGGACAGAGCCGTGCGGATGCTCGATGAAAAGAGCCGACGACTTCCCGACGGACGCTTCGAGACGGGGCTTCTGTGGCGCGACGACTCAGTAAATCTACACAACAATCGCCACGACGCTTTGAAGAGGTTAGTCTCACTGGAACGAAAACTAGATCGCAACGAGGACCTCAAAGCTAAGTACAGTGAACGTGTTGATAATTTACTCGTGTCGGGCTATGCCGAACGCTGCGAGATGCCGCCGACTGAGGGGCGGACGTGGTACCTACCGCATTTCGCTGTTGTGAATCCCGCTAAACCGAAGATCAGGATGGTTCATGATGCTGCGGCCAAGTCGGCCGGCAAGAGTCTGAACGACATGCTATTGACAGGTCCTGACCTTCTTCAATCGTTACCCGGAGTGGTGATGCGCTTCCGTCAATACCCCTACGCCGTGACAGCCGACATAAAGGAGATGTTTATGCAGGTGAGGATACAGCCAGACGATAGAGACGCTCTGAGGTTCCTCTGGCGCGGAGACCGGAGAGGTGAAGCGACCCCCGAAGAGTACAGGATGACATCAGTCATCTTCGGGGCTTCATCGTCGCCGTGCACAGCATTATACATCAAGAACAGGAACGCCCGAGAGTTCGCGGACAGATACCCGGACGCGGCGCTGGCAATAGAGAGAAATCATTACATGGATGATTACATATCAAGCTTTCTTACTCTAGAAGAAGCTGTGAGAATAAACCGAGAAGTAGACTTCGTGCACCGGCAGGCGCATTTCGAGTTGCGAGGCTGGGCTTCCAATGACCCGAGGACGATCAGCGAGTTGGCGGCGCACTCAGGCGACCGCACTATCGTCATCGGCGGGAGCGCGACCGAGAAGGCGCTCGGACTGCTGTGGAATGTACACGAAGATCACATACAGTTCAAGGTAAATACGTTAAGAACTCCAACAGCCATCCTCGAGGGAGAGACACCCACGAAGAGAGAAGCTCTGAGCATCATCATGTCGCTCTTCGACCCGCTCGGGTTAATATCACCCGTCACGACGCCGGCGAAGAGGCTGATGCAGGACACCTGGCGGCACGGAATCAGTTGGGACGATCCGCTGCCGGCTGAGCTACAGGTGAGATGGCGAGATTGGATCACGAGTCTGAACAACTCAGCATCGCTACGCATCCCGCGTTGCTATGACTACGAGCCGGCCGCAGCGTATCAACTACATACCTTCGTTGACGCGAGCGAGGAGGCCTACGCCGCCGCCGTGTACTGGCGCATGACGCGCGCCGACGGCAGCGTGAGCGTAGCACTCGCGGCCGGGAAGAGCCGCGTTACTCCATTGAAACCGATTTCCATCCCGAGACTCGAGCTTCAAGCGGCGCTGTTGGGAACGCGCCTAGCCGAGACCGTTCTGCAGGAGCACGACTTCAAGGTACTAAGCAAAGTTTATTGGAGCGACTCGCGCACAGCCTTAGCTTGGATAAGGGCCGAGCCGCGCACGTTCAAAACCTTCGTCGCGCACAGGCTAGCAGAAATCGAGGAAACGACCAAACAATCGGAGTGGCGATGGGTGCCCACTAAAGAGAACGTGGCGGACGACGCGACACGCGCGACGCCCGAGAACTTCGACGCTAGCCACCGATGGTTCGTAGGACCAGCGTTCCTACGAGATACCGAGTCAACGTGGCCGCAGGAGGCGCCGAACCAAACACCGATGACGACCGGCGAGGAGAGGTGCCTAGCTACCATCACGGAAAAGGTCAGTCACCCCAAAGGTCATCTACCCGATATAAGTAGATTTTCAAAGTGGCTGAAACTGATACGAGCAACGGCACGCGTTCTCCAGTTCATATCGCTATGTCGCGAGAAACGTCATCGACAAATAGAGAAGCTAGCCGCAGTCCGAAAGCGAACGCTTCGGAACCCGGAGCGCGACGGCGACTGGCGAAAGAAAACATCGAAAGGACGACAAACGATCAGTCTACCTAAGACGGAGGTCGCAAAGGTGAGATACATCGGTCTGGAGGCTCACTATCTCATTGAGGCTGAGCGGCTGTGGGTGCTGAACAGCCAGCGAGAGAGCTTCCCGGACGAGATCGATAGGTCACCGACCGCACCCCCGCTGCGCGGAGGAAGACTGGACGCGTTGAGTGTCGTCAAAGGCGCCGACGGAACGTTAAGATTACGCGGGCGCGTAAGCAGAACACCTGAGATATCGGAAGAGGCGGCGAGCCCCGTCATCCTGGATGGCAAGCACGCCTATACAAGACTTTACATCCAACACGTGCACGAGAAACTACATCACGGAGGCGTCGAGACGGTAGTCAACGAGCTACGCCAGCGGGCGTGGGTAATCAAGATCAGACCCACCGTCAAGTCGACGATCAAGAGCTGTATGTACTGTCGTTTAAGAAAAGCAAAACCAGGCACGCCATCTACTGGTGACCTGCCTCTCCCGAGACTCGCGCACAGCATGCGAGCCTTTACTTACGTCGGTTTAGACTACTTCGGACCACTTCAAGTGACAGTGGGCCGGCGTAATGAGAAAAGGTACGTGGCGTTATTCACATGTATGACCACCAGAGGCATCCACCTCGAGATCGTCGCATCTCTCAGTGCAGACTCCGCAGTGTCGGCGCTCCGCCGCTTCATCGCACGGCGCGGATGCCCGCGCGAGATACACTCGGACAACGCAACGTGCTTCAAAGCCGCAGACCGCGAGCTCAAGGCGGCCTGGGTAGAGGCCGTAGAAGAGGATGCCACGAACCGCCAAATCATCTGGCGGTACATACCTCCTGCCGCGCCCTTCATGGGAGGCGCGTGGGAGCGGATGGTGCGCTCCGTCAAAGAAGCGCTACGTGTGACACTCCACGAGAAAAGCCCGAGCGACGAGACTCTGGCCACACTGCTCGCCGAGGTCGAGGCGACGGTGAACTCGCGGCCACTGACCCATGTGGCCGTGAACCCCGACGACCCCGAGGCGTTGACCCCAAACCACCTACTGTTGGGTCCCAACAGTCGTGTCCCGAGCCCGGGGGCATTCTCCGAAGACGATGAGCACGCACGACAGCACTGGAGGCGCGCGCAGCGCCTGGCTGACAACTTCTGGCGGCGGTGGCTAAGAGAGTATCTCCCCACTCTCCAACACCGGCGGGAGCCCCGAACATCGGGCAAGCCGCCCGAGGTCGGCGACCTTGTCATCGTCTGCGACAACAACTTGCCCCGCAACACATGGCCCCGAGGGAAGGTGACGGCGGTGTACCCGGGAGAAGATGGCGAGGTTCGCGTGGTGGACCTGATCACCAGCGCAGGACACACATGGCGGCGACCAACGAAGAAGATCATCGTGCTTCCGGTGGATCGCGAGACGGCGACGGCGGGAGAATGTGCACGACCAACGTCATCAGCGGGCGACCACGGACTTTTGTGAATGTAAAAGTGTTAGGACTAGGATCTAGTGCCTAACTTCACCTTTCGAGTCACCTAGGTTAAGCTAGTTTTAGGGTCTTGCCGCCCGCCTCTCTGTCGTTCGAGTCATTTGTTAACTTAGAGTCATTGCAGTAGTAAAGAATAACATTGAGTAGAGTTTTGGACAGAGAGGTAGGCAGAGGCAAGGCCAACTTAGATATAAGCAAGTAAATGTAAATCCTCTTGTAGGGCCTATCTTTCCACCGTTCGAGTCTTTTGTAATTTAACTTCATTGCCTTTGTATTATCAACTTAACGTAGCGTTTTGGGTGGAAAGATAGGCAGAGGTAGGGAATTAGATAAGTAAATAAGATAGGTAGGTATTGAGAAATAAAACTTAGTATGGTCGGTAGTATCATTTAATCCCTGCAAATAGGTGTGGTATTAGGTAGGACAGGTAAAGGCTGCACTATAAGAGTTGCCACCAGGTATGAAGTAAGGTATCCTCACAGGGCTGAGAGGGTTGTACGTGACGTGCAACTAGTCACGTACACCTTGGTATGTACTTCGGGGTGGCACGTGTAAGCAAATAGGTCAAGGACTCTAAGCCACGCCTCTTTTGCATGAGGTGATATTTTGTTAACAAAAGGTTAGACAAAGATAGATGTAGAAAATAGAGATAGCTATAAGAAAGATAGACAAGAAAGTTGTATCAGATAGAGATAGCTATACATAAGTATTGGTTTATAATAAAATGGCGATTGATTAGCGAACATAGGCTGGCCAGTCGGAAAGAGCTATAAGCATTTACACATTTTGGTGTAAAAGCAGTTACGATTCACTCAAATTTCTATTCGCAAGGCGAAGCTCTGCCCGACCGCGGACCGAGCCTGGGTTCCCTAATGCCCTGACGGATTTCCTGGCATAGGTGTTTTATTTTATACAGTCCACTTATTATCGGTTGGTGACACCCGCCACACTTTTGCAATCGATGTTGTCAGCAAACGTAATGCCGAACGTACCTGTAGGTTCTATTACTTTTTTATGGCGATATCGAAAAGACATAACCCACAGTCAACATAGAGCATTATAAATCTTACGTACAAAACTTCCGGCATGCAATAAAATTAGCAATAGGTAACATAACAATCAAGGAATGCCATAAATTCAGAGCTATCAGACGACGCGATGTCCAATGTCCACTCCGGGAGGTCGTCCGCAATATTCTTGATATTCGAACAATTTCGAGACGTTTCAAATTAACAATAGCCCGGACTTGTGTCACAAATGTGTCATATAAGAGCACCTGCTCTTTTGACAGGTCTCGGCACACGTAGATGTTGACGTGGTTATTTGCTCCGAGTTTATTTATTTGAGACTTGCGCCGGTTTCAGATGACCGCTGTCCAGTCACAACCTGTCGCTGTATTTCCCTGACCCTTTATTTTCACTTGCCAAGAATATTCCCTCTCGATATTACATTCCGATGCGACTTTTTATTCGTGATACATTTTTCCAATTGTCTACGCTGCACGACTGCAAACTAACGGAATAGAAATTTCTGTTTTGATTGATAAAGGTAGACAGGTTTTCGTTTTCTTTGTTTTCGAAATTAGATTCAGGAGGTGGCGCGAAACTTCAGAGTTCCGCTTGATTAATGGTGATTCGGGGGTGATTCAAGAAAAAGAAACTGATTTTGGGCCACCACATTTACTTTTAAATGAATGTAAAAAGTAAGCAATTACGCTGAGATCACTATTATGTTCAACTTGGCAAAATAATTACAACGCATTGAGATGACTAGAAACTAAAAACTATTTTTAAAGCACTGCTAGTTTTTGGAATAATGTGTGAATGGATGTTGTATTTTTCCGAGCTTATTTTTTCCAAGTTGTAGCTTTTTATTCGAATAAGCGTATTTAGATTTAGATGCATGAACGAGATATTATCCCATTTGTCGAAACAACGCTCGGGCCGGGTTAATATTTGATGTGTTCTCGACTTTTCTCGAATTTAACGCGCCGATTAAACAACGCGGGGCGAAGGATTTTATGTGAATATTTAAAATGCTATATTGGTTCTAGTTTTGCAGAAAAACAATTCGGTTTTGCATATAAATATTGTTACGTTAATTTATTGCTAATTTTTAACTATCGTACAATTTTAAGATCAGACATTTTTTTTTAATCTGACAGCTGGAAGGGAAAGACCTAGATTAACATACCAGGACCAAATAGGTGACATTGTGGAAAAGGGTCAGGCCAGTGTGATTAGAGTGAATGAGGCAATAAAGGTGACAGAATCGTAGTCCGTAGTCTCTGCCTACCCCTATGGGAAAGAGGCGTGATATTAATGTATGTATGAATAGACTTAATGATGATTCATAAAGTATTGTGAATTAAATGTTTATGTTCCTTGAGAAAAAATGTAGATTATATGATCTTGATAGGGAAGGGGTTTGTGAAGGCAAATTGGACACATTGTTGCATCCCGCAGGTTGGTGGACCATTAAAATAGAAGGATTACTTTTATGGCCGCTTGGCCCGCTTGAGATAATATCGGTAAATTTTATGGTCGTAATAAAGGGAATTCGATTTTAGCCAGTCATCTGTACGCGATTATATTGAGACTGGATTAAATAAAGAACCTTTATTGTGTTCAAAACAATAAGAATCTAGAGTTTTAGCAATATTATTTTGATTCATTCACACTCCGCGATAAATTCAGAGGTGATTTAATTTACGCAACTCATAAAAGATTCGACTAGAGAATAAGAACTTTTCAAAGTTTACATTCACACAATCGAAAAGTGGGTTAATGAGATTCCCTCAAGAAAAACATCTCGTTAAAGCATACATTATTCAAGCTTTCGCGAAGTTATTCCGCGTTCACGCGTTCATTAGGCCCCGAACAAACTCGAGATTCGAGTAACACTCGTCGACACGCCCACTTATCACCCGGACAAACTATTCATAAGTATTTCGGGCATTCTGGAGGACTCCCGGCGCACCCGCCTTGTTATTTAAATTTATCACTCAACTTTTATCCTCTAAATTCATTGTAACAGGTAATATTTCACAGGTTATTAATTACGTTACTCCGGCATCTCACGGTGTAACTCTTATTACATTATGTCAGTTGCAAATTGAAAAATTCCCCGGGCGTGTGTCCCGTCTCTCCGAAGTATTTTGGCAAAATTATTCTCATTCATTAAGTCGAGAAGTGGAGGGCGCGTTCGCGAGATTGCCGACCTACCATTCACTTGTGAGTAACGAGGTGACTTCCTGTTATTAGTTATGTTGGCAAATTGTTTTTCTTACGCTTTCCTGCCTCTCGTTTATATCGATTTTACATAAAAACATTAAACCTGTAATAAAAGCAGTGTTACAAATAGTTTTATTTACCCCCTTGCTCAATGATGCGTTAAACAGTCCTAAAATGTAAGACTGTTGGGGTTTGTGTCGTTTTTACTCGTATTTTTTCAATAAAACCTTTTTGGCTGGTGTCTAAAAAGTTGTGAAACATATTAATTAAGGGTACTGTGGTACTTGCAAAGGTCGGCGGTGTCCAGTTGACGCGTTCGTAATAGAATGGTGTCCCCGGCCTCCATGCGTCTCTCCAAGTGCCAATCCATTAATTAAAACTTATTTTGTAGCTGCAAACACGATTACTGAGCGTCAACAAACAGCCACTTCGTGTGCCTAGTTGTGGAAGTTCAACTTACTTACGATTATGGAGCACATTCGGATAATAGATCAGCTTGATTAAGAGGGATTGATTAAAGGACGTTTCATCCGATTGGGGTCTGTTTACACGGTTAATCATTGATGTTTACTATTTATTCTACAAACTCAGGGAAATCATTTGACAAAGCAATGCCATTCAAATTGGAAAATGTCTTTATTTTATACATTCTCATACATTTCTGGATAAGCATGTAGACCAAAATATAAGACACTGGACTACGGAAAATGCACTTCGTCCAATTTCGACATCCAATACAATCCACCCCAAGCTTCCGCAAAGATGGAAAATCTCTCAAAAGAATAGCGTTTAGCACGAGACAAAGACCGATCTAAATCTCCTCTGGCGAGGCTTTCACGGGCCACTATTTACTTTTCTCGGGGGATCTCGCACTTCGTCAGCTCGTGGCGTCCGAACCCAATTTTACAAAGCGGAAAACCTGCACTTTATCTCTGCAAATCGAATACAGTGAATATTCTAGGTTGGCATTAAGCGTCTTCTTGTTATATAGTAGTCGGCAATGAGCCGGGCCAGCGACGTGTCCTACCACCGCCTCGGGCCGTAATCCCGAAGTGTTCGCGTACGTGCCACCGCCGCCATTCGAAGATAATTCCTCCTTATAATTTCCCATGCTTAAGTCGGCGTAATGAAGTTTATTCGTCGCTACTTCATTGCGAGTCGTTTGCGAGAGGCGGCAAGGAATGTAATCAGTTGCGAACTAATACTGTGTCGTTGGTGCCCCCCTCGCGTATGGAAATGCCTCGTTGAAGCCGCCGTTAGTTCTTTTGATTGCTGGCTCCTCCTTGTCGAATTAAAACCGAGATCGAGTTCGGGTGATTTCAACAAAATTAAAGGAGCGTTTCATTTTCAGCAATTGCCTCTTACGGTTAATATTAGTATGATTGTGGGCGCTCCTCGTGCTGTTGAATCCGAGGACCTAGTTATTTTGCCGTCAACGTTTATTTTAATTATGTGAATATCTTGCTAAGTTGATGTCGTCTGTTGTTTACGCACATCAATGTGCGATTCCAAGGAACCCTTTAAATGTCTTTCGTAGAGCAAAAGTTTGACCCTCAAAGAAAACGCAGACATGCGGTTGAAGCGGAAGTAAAGTAAGATATCGCATTACTATACGCCCAAGTTCACGCAAGATTAAGTGCAAGCCATTATAAACTTTAAATTGTAGGGATACGATCGAGACTTTCACATCAGGTTGACTTTGGTATAGTATGATTAATGCATTTAAGGCCCCGGTCTCGAATTCTGCGGGCAGCGGGGCGGGAGCGGGCGACGAGCGGGCAATGAGCGGGCAATGAGCGGGCGACGAGCGGGCGACGAGCGGGCGACCAGCGGGAGACGAGCGGGCACTGACAGTCCGCGTGTCATAATTGTGTAGTGTTGTGCGGATAGTTATACCAAATCTCATTTTCTATTCCTGGTTCGATGTTTTTGATAAAGTACCTAAGTACTTAGAAATGTTACTATTATTACTATTATTACTATTAAAAAGAGATAAATTAAAAAGAGATCGAAACTAAAACCATTTTAATTACAACAATTTTGATTTACGTTTTTCATTTGTATGTTTTTCGTGTGAACAATTTGTTTGGTTCATTAAGTATTCACGTACAGATGAACAATAACTCTCACATTTAAACAAAAATAAAAAAATAAATCGTATGGATTCAATTCAGTCTCGCTCGATGCCCTGAACCATGAATAGGTACAACACTACACCGCGTAATCTGTCCGTCTTGCCAACTGTACCATCATCTTAGTAGCTATATCTTTTGCAAAAAGTTTCCAGATAACCATATCAATCATCATCATCATCATCACGTCTAGATTTGTTGCATAAGTACTTGTGGTCGGTTATAGGTATATTAGGTACTTATGTAAAAAGTGTTTATTTGTTTTTGCAGTTGACTTTAAACATGTTTTTTTTTATGATTGTTTTGAATTTTTTTTAACATGAATGTTTTTAATAATAAATTAGGTACCTAATAGATACGTAGCTAAATTGATATAAAGTATTTTAACAATATATTATTTGCATGTTATGAAATTATGACAAATACCTGAATATGTATTATGAACTATTTAATGAAATTTTAACACCTGTATGTAAATTACCATATTCAAAGCAAATAAATGATTTAGATTTAGATTTTGATTTAGAAATAGTTTAAATCAAAATATAAAAAATCATTGACGTCTTTTTTCAAAATAATTTGCTTGAATGGTTGATTTAGTGGAAAGTTGCTAGAAAAATTGATCAATTGTCTAGCTACAATTTTATTGAAATAGTTGCTGATGGGGGTATAAAAATTGCTAGAACTAGCTATGAAGTTTCATAGTTGGCAATGGTGACTGTCAGTGCCCGCTCCTTGCCCGCTCGTTACCCGCTCGTTACCCGCGCCGCCGCCGCCCCGCTGCCCGCAGAATTCGAGACCGGGCACTAAGAAACGTTTTAGTTGCAACAGAAAACTTTGACTCGCGGAGCGTGACGGGGCGCGATGCTGCGAGGGTGGCTCTTGAAACTTACTTTTTAATACCTATATATGCATTTGCATGTAAGTAGGTACCATATATTTTCAGTATGAGTTCGCTAGTAGTTCGCCCCGAATGAAATCTCGCGTAATTTTTATTTAAGTCTTATTTTTCGTTCGTCGTTTCGTTTTGACGTGGTAATTCAAAAACAAAAATTTATTTTGATTATTATCCAAAGTAAGATCGGTTATTTATGTATGTTATTTATCGTAATGTTACTCCATAATTTCAACACAAGCAATCGCTGTCGCCTTTGCTTCAGCCCCTATGCAAATTAAATTACATTTGAGTTTCGCTGACTTGGCCACAGTGTCGCAGGGATGGCCCATTTCTTCACAGCTACATTGGTACCTACTAAAGATTATATCCAATGTATGAACGAACACGCGTGAATATTTTTGTAACTTATTTTTTTACTTTTAATTTTACCTTCAGACGTTCATAAATTGAAAATAGGTAAATTGGAACGAAGATAATAGATATTTACAGAAACAAATTAATAAATAACTGTACAAAATACAATTAGAACCAACTGGGTCAAATCCTTGGGTGGTTCAACTAAGCCACTCAAAAATCGTTACAAACGATCTGTAGGTAGCTTAACTAATCCAAACCACTGCCAGAAGGAAGCGTGCCCAAGACACTGGCAACATTGCCGCGATGTATGAGAATGCTGATTCTTTGAGCCAAATAGGTGCCAGCTCGTGGGAAATACAATACATCCAACTAAATATATGAACGCCAAAGATTGTATGAGTACATAAACTAAAAGAAGGCTGCGAAGATGAAATAGTAATGAAAACCTTCCTATGTACTCGTAATAACATGCTCCAGTAAAAAAGTGCCTCAACCGCTGAAATGAGTGTTCCTAAAGAGCCGTGAAAGTGTACTACTAAGTAAAACAGCGCAAACATTACCACAAAAGACACCGAAGGGGTGGCACACACAGAGAACAACAATAAACTTGGTCGGATCCGCTGACCACTGCAAAAAGCGCATCCTCCGTCGCGTCCCGAACACAATACAAACTTAAATTGTTCGTGAAAATGCTATGCTCTCGACGGTTTCAATTTCCTTGCGAACTGCCCTGCAGATGTTCGGACGACTCATAAATATGATTTGAAAATCGTTTTATGTATAACTCATAAAGTTTTATCTTCGCCACCGACGTCGAGGTTCTCGATCTAAGCCGTTCCAGTTAGTTTCGTCCACAAAAGCTGCAGACGATTTAATATTGGACCGTCTGCTAACACGGCATGTATCTGCCGGTGTAAATTTCAAAGCGGCAAAACGGCCCTTCGGCACGCCACCTCTGGCTGGTCAAATAATACCGTTCTAATGGCTAACTATTGCTAGGTACCATTGCCGCTCTAGCCTAATGTATTTTGGTGAAATGGAATAATGTCTGCAAGTCCGCATGTTAACCGGGGGTTTCGCTTTAGATAGCGCTTAGTACAGTTGAGTCTGTCGGAAGTGCAGCGCAGCTATTCAATTTTGGTTTATTAAAATACAGTTATTATGATGTTATGAATAAGTCTGGCCAGTCTGCAAATCTGGCTATGTGAGTGAATGCAACTTTACGAGAGCTGCCCTCCGTTAAGAGATATTTCTATTATATTAAACTGGAATGCCTTTTGAATAATGAAACAAGCATCATTCTATTCATTCTAAACTATATAATTTCATTCAAATTGAAGGCACTAAGGTACCTAGGTAAATAAATAATAAATATGAGAATGCGCCAAATTCTTCGGTGTTTTTAATGAACTGCGATAAATATTTGCAGTGTGAATAGCATGTTTGATGAAAATACAACTCTACTTAATTATTTCATGACACTCAGCTTGTGACCGCAAACAATACCTGAACATTTCCGATTGAAATGAAATTATATTTTCATATGGAAATGTTGGCTTTTTAATATTTGTATAACAGAATATGTAAGAATCTTTAAGAATTATTCATTGAAGTTCTCAATATTTATGAGCACCAATGATTTTAAAACTGGTAAATTTATATCAAACTTACTCCAACGTGACCTTAATGGGGTAGTGTAGTACCGACTTAGATAAAAAAGTAGCTTATGTCTTATTCCAGGCTAACAAACTACAAATAATCCAAGTTTGTGTTACGTTTTAGACAAAAAAGTATTGATTCTTGCATTCGAATGGAACAAAAAAAAGCTGAAAATTCGACCATCTGAGCACATCTAACTATGCAACACATTAGCAAATATCCGATATAATCAATACCGTTGGTGGCTTATGTAATTATTAACTAAGTAAACATAGGCCTCTATCGCATCCTTGTACTCGTTCCACAAACAATGCCGGACGGTAAACAAATACCGGTGAATTATTGCTCCTGCAATAATTATGACTACATGCCAATTCGATTTGGGATATTAGATTGTTTAAAACAATAGTGTTTAATAACGAGATTTTGTGAGATTAGTTTGTTGTTGTATTAGCGAAATCTAGAATAAATATTTTACAAAAACTGTTGTTATGCGCTACAATAAAAGAATCAGTTAACTTTTTAATTTAATTTTGCTGTTACTTAACTTTTTTAACAACACACTATGGGTGTCACAAAATATCATAAACAAGACATTTTAATGAAAAAACAAGAAGACTAGTATGATGATCGTAGCATCTGGAAAGTTTGCCTCTACTTATCTCGATTGGAAACATAAAATTAATAATTTGATTTTTACCATTCTTTTATTTGACATGTAACGTTTGGGAAGAAATAAACTTTATTATTATTATTATTATTATTATTTATTTATGACGTGTGGAAGGAAGCGAGGCCCTTGTCCTGCAGTGGGACGCTAATAATTTTTAATAATTTATTTATCATATTTTATTTATACCTACGATGTACAAGCATCAAATTAATGTATTACTCATTAATATATGCATGCTCTTTGACTCTTCAAATGAAATCGAGTACTGTATATCACATTTCTATTCACTAATTAGTTACAAAGGTAATTACATACAATGTCACTTAGCTGAAGACAAACATTGGAACTAATACTCAAGTTTAGTACTATGTGATGGCTGTCACATGCTATCACATATACAGTTCAAACATCGCAGTCAAACTTGTAACTAACTCGCGGCAGTGCTAGGCTAGTGGCTAGAACAGACTAGCTCAGTGATAAATAAACAAGGCATGTGTTGAAGCTGATAAGACTGAGAGCGACAGAGCGACGGTTTGCGACAAGCCCCCATCGGAGTTCAAGCTTCTGCATCCACCCCACACGATAGGTATAAACATTATACAAAATTACAGAGAACCTATTGTCTTTCATTCGCGTCAGGTCGCAAAATGCAGTGGAGCGACGCAACGTTGAGATTAGGCTGTCTAAATTCGAGCTTAAATTTTAATCGCCGGTTAAAGCTCGCCGAACTCGGTTCAGGAAGCGCTTTTAAAGAAAATTTAAGCGACGTTTTCTTGAATGTATGCCATCATACGATATTACATTTAATCAAGGTGGAATAATTAAGTTCAAACTTTTGGCTTGAGTTTCTGGTTCGTTTGGTATGTTGGTAAATTCATTTTATCCCGTTTCTCTATGAAGCGTACTCTCAGATATTTTCTCTCCCCAATTCATCAAATATAATAATTGTGCATTTACTTGTTTGTTGTAGTGGTTCAATATTTTGTGCATTTTAATATTAAGAACTTTTTTTTTTTTTTTTTTTTTTTTAAATTTAATGCTAAAACAAAATAAACGATTTTTGATTTTGATAATGTTATGTAAATATTTCTTGAGTTTAAAGATAATGAAGATGCCGTGGAAGTAAGATATAAAAGAAAAAAACAATTAAAAGTTAAGAGTTCCTTCGACCTTTAGTCTGAAATCTTCTGAAATTAGGTGCCTACTTATTACGACTCTTATTCTTAACTGCTGATTAACCGAATATCCGGGCAAATCGCAAAAATCGCGATCACAAAAGTGTTATTTTTCAGTCGGCCTTTATTTTTGCGCGCGTCTACATCGCCATCCAACATCGGACGGGATTCTAATCAATTTAATTTATCAGGGATCCCTGGAGGCGGGCATTCACTTCATTTAATGCGCGTATTTTGCGGCTGGGCTGATTGTTTTGAACCATTCGCCTGTACGGTCCATTTAGATTAATTATTGGATTACTAAATTTTGCTGAGGAGTACTTTACAACGTAATTGGTTGCATGGAACGTGGTTGACGATGTGGTTGGTTTATGAGTGTTAATGTGGAATGACTATAATAATCGTTTGGGTTTCTTATGATTGTTTTTTTAATCGTACGTTCGTTCGTACGTATGAGCACAGTATGAGCAAGTGGCCAACTCTGGTGACGGATATTTAAAGCCGCCTAAAGGTTTCCGTCATGGCTTATTTTTTTTTTATAAATTGTAACTTTTATTGACCATCGCTGGCAGACCACCTGCTAGATAGAATAGAATAGAATATACATTTATTTGGAAACAACACAGAGAGAAAATAGATGGAATGGGTATTTTCTTGTTGACATCTTAATGCCAACAAGACCTGGATGTGATCTTCCCAGCACCAGGAGAACTGTCAGAGAACATAGAAGGCAAGATAAAAAAGCTAGCAGTTCATCATCATCAATCGTCAGCAAAATCAACCCACACGAGTTAACGATGATGATAAGGAAATTGGGACTAATTAGTACCTAAATACACAAAAGTTACTTTACTGGGTACTTTATCCTGATGGCCTCGCCTAAGTTACATAGTCTAAACCTAATGCAAGACATTTGGTTGTAAGTTAAAATGTGGTTCAAAGGCACTTATTAAATAAAACGTTTATGCTCAATCAAAAGACACTACGGACTGATTATCAAGATACTAAAATCACAGTTAACAACTCATCATTAAACTGAATACCATGAATCAAAGTGCTAATATCTCGGGTGTCTTCGGAGTGCACTAATGACTTTAGTACTAAAATTTCGCTTACACTATTTGGTAGGCCATGATTTCACGCACAACCAGACCACAGCAAAGCCACATTACTGCATAGAGCTTTGTTTCCTGTCTCTCTTCGGTTATGCACGATGGAGCTTAAACGGCTCAGCCGGCAGCGACGTGGCTACGCACCTTTAATTTATGGGTGACGAGATTTGATACTATAATGCTAGTGTTCCAGAAGTTTTTGTAAAACAGCTACTGTTTAATTGACCATCATTTAATTAATTTAAAGTAAAACTAATATGCTGTGGTGCTCAGCTGATGATAAAATGACTCGCGCGAGATCAAGAGGTTTAAACTGATATTAACTACATCTAAAATTATTTTAAACTCTATAGTTTTTTCATAATTTCCATGGATGAACTTTTATTTTATCTTAAGTTAAAATTAAGCGTCAATATAATAATTGGTTGGTTCATTAACAATTTGATTTAAATAATAAAGGATCGATGATTTTTAACCTAATATTATCAAAAAGATATAGTGTTTTGAGAATTTCATAACGCACGCACATATTTTTCGGAAAACCTCGGTTTTAATTTGAGAACTGTCCATCTGCCAGGTGACTCACTAATGCATTTGCACTACATTTGATGCAGTTACAGGATCGGTTCTGATTCCGTTTGATCTCCCCGCTCAAAAATGTTCTGAGCTTATTGCTTTACCTGGCTTCAGTGTACATTATTCAAACTGAAATAGTTTGCGATGTTTACAACTAAGCTTATTTTGATTATTAAGTAAGATTTTTGGTTTTATCCTGTCTTTGGTTGCGACAAAATATTACAAGATGGAGAATTGGTGAACCAAATTAAAAGCATGATTAGTTCTTCTTCTGTGTAGAAAATAGAACGCCGCAAGCCCCAGAAATCAGAGACCTATTAATTATAAGAATGCCAATCGAAGGCAGCATTCGCTCGGCAACTAATAAAGGAGACAATATTGCAGTCGATACGTATAAATGCGAGTAACATTTGGGCGTGATATTAATTTCGCCAGTAATTGCTATCGGCTCGGAGCCTGCAGCCATGAGGCCATGAATACGGGAGTTACCGCTATTTGTTCCTGACGTTGCGGTTTAGGGTGCCGTCCTATATTTATTTTCTAAGAGTCCAAACAATGCGAGTGGATTATCGAGTTGGGTTTGCTGGAAAACAATGGGCTCATTTCGAATAACTATCACGTGTAATTTATAAACGGTCTTATTAGCATTAGCTTGTTCGGCGTGAATAGGCTTCGATTATTCATAGTGAAGTTAATGATTTATTTATAATACCACTAGCTGCGCCCTGCGGTTTCACCCGCGTAAGTCCCGTTCCCGCGGAAATATCGGGATAAAAAGTAGCCTATGTCACTCTTCATCCCTTCAACTATCACCACACAAAAAATCACGTCAATCCGTAGCCCCGTTTTGCCGTGAAAGACGGACAAACAGACACACAAACACACACACTTTCTTAGTATATAGTATGGAGGATATGGATGGATTTTGTCTGATGTCATAAAAATTTCACGAAATATTACGAACATATTTTATTATTTATTTTTTTCTAAAATAGAATTCAATTATGTTATCATTCAAGTTAGTCATAATAATTAGAAAAGAAAATGCTTTCATAAATTTATTAGCAAATTTTCTTTATAGAGTATTGAGATATTATTCCATTGTAAAAGAAGAAAATAAGGCGCGTCCCCTTAAAGATAAGTAGGACGTAACTCCATTCGGCAAAGGGCCTCTCCACTCGTAGCTGGCGCAGTGCTTCCAATATTATAAGAGCCCCCACGCCTCCCCTATTGATGTGAAAATCAGACAAGATAGGGGTATCGGAAGGTGCGTGGCAGGTCGATCATCTCTGGTCGGTCTGTATAGTCGGCTTGACGCGCGGTGTGAACGGAGGCCCTCGTTATTTTCAATTTCCATACACGAGCGCCTACTCTATACGTTTTCACATACGAGTATGAAAATCGAGTGTATTAATCCATGAATCTTATAAAGACCTGGGCTGATTTAATACGATACCGAACGCAGCTACAATTGTTTTCTCTGTAATTTTCCTGTAAGAGGTTTATTGTGGATTGTTTCATCCTTCGATTTTACTTTATCGTAGGGTTTATTACATTTGTACGTTAGGAATTTGATTAGGATTAATACGTTTATTATTCTGAAGATTCGCTTCATTCTTTTATATGATTTTATTCCTAGCTCCATATAAAATACATAAATAAAGAACATTAAACATTTGATTTGGGTTTTAATAAATTTATTTTACAGAACATAAAACATATTGTGTATTTGTGTTCAGTAAAAACATTTAATTTACAAAAACATACTAAAACAGGGGACAATTACCCGAGTTATGCTCTCATCAAAATGGCTGCATAAAGCAAATAAAATTAATTCAACATTTACATAAAGCTTTGTAGATAAAAATGCCGGAATTCAGTGTCAAAAGAACTCCACCATTTTAATTCCAAGTAGCTAAAATGAAGTAATGTATTTGTTTAGTACTTTTACAGAACGCCACGTGCGTTTCCTTCGCTTTACTTCAGAAAAATGTAAATGAATCGTAATGAATATTTTTACCAACGACATGAGAAAGAACGGTTAAATAAATTTGACCAATTTTCAAAGGAAGTCTCGCTTGAAATATTAGGGGAGGTGTTGTTATTTCACATTTCTGGCAGCACCTGTAGGTAGCGGGCCGTCCGAGTACTACGAGAAAATTGTATTTCCATTTTTACAATTTCAATTTAGTATTAATTCGAGTTGGGAGCACGGTCGGGCGCGCCGCCACATGTAAAATATGGATCGGCTAAGTGAAATTAAAATGCTCTATAAATTGTGATTTTTGCAAGTCCTAAAGTGGAGAAGGCTTTTTATTATTTATCGCTCGCGCCGTGGTGGCCAGCGCTCGCTTACTGAAAATCGCTGTGTTATTATTCAATTTACTTGTTTGAAATATTAACTTCAATATGAATAATCTTTGCATAATCCAGTGGTTTTGGGTGTGTCCGTATACTTTTTTTGCGGTAAAAATGACATGTGTAACGTTGGTATTTGGGATTTGTAAGCACGTTAAGTTTGTTTGAGAAAAATAGTAAAACAAACACAGACGGGCGACAGTGGGCAAATATTGGCTTTGGAGAGTTAGCTGAATAATCATAGTTGTTCTTTTACGTTATCCACCAAAGAGCTAGACTTTATACTTATGCTCAAACACATTATTTTGTAAAAACAATTAATTTATTTTATGAGTGTTTGTGCTTTATTTTCATAAGTATGTTTATCTCACATGGACCTATAAAATATAATTGGTATGAAGATAATGACAAATACATAACTGACTAAATATTATAAAGTCTGCAAGTTTGGTGTGAAATCGGCAAGATAAAAAGCACTAGAGTTTAAAGTAGACTAGTACGAAACAAATATACGTTAGCGTCGTTAGAGATGGCAAGTTTGTCGCGCAATCAGTGAGACAGCTCGTATCGGCTCGCTCGGTATATTCTAGACACTTTTTACCTCTAGTGAGATAAGGACATTTTGTATGGTGTGCTAAGGAATTTTAAAAGCGGGGAATTTCAGAATGACTGGTACGAATTACTTTTGTACTGTGTAAGGTTTCCACAACTTATTTTCTATTATACAGCGTCAGGAGGCAATCTTTGCCTACACTTAACGGGACATTGTAGTGCCTGGGACATTGTTGAGATGGAATAGGCTTGCCCAGCACCCAAATCACCCTCTCAGCTTAGCCAGCCATATCCACAGGATAGACAATGGTCAATACGTGTGGGGCTGACTAGCCGCGGGTTTCCTCACGATGTTTTCCTTCACCGTTTAAAGATCGTGTTAAAGCGCATATAAACTTTTCGACATGATCCAAGACCTACAACAAATACAAACTGTACAATAGAAAAATGTCTTTCTGAGGAATCTTGTAGATTGATATCAGTAGATAAATAAATAAATAAAGTTGATCTGTCAATCAACCGCTTGTTATTGTACTACGTATACATTGCGATATGAACGTAAATTGTTATAGACATACTCGTAATTGCTTCGTTTTACTTTATCACATAATTTGGTAAGTTTCACTCACTCTTATGGCTTTGCTGTTTTCGACGGTACAAGAAGTAACCTAAACTTCTTTTGTGTATGTAAAAGAATGTTGAAAGTTAGGAAGTTTATAATAAGAGAATGCTGGTATTATATTATCTGTATTACGGAACACAATAGTGTGTAAACCATCTAGGTTTTAAACAAAACAGAGCTGTAGCAGTTTTTTTAACCGAGTTTAAGAGAAAAAAAAGTTTTTGTTTGACTGTATTATTTTACGTTTATTGATATTTCCACCAATATTGTGGAATGATTTATAGATTTATAACTAGGAATAAAAAAATATAATTTCTTTTTAGCATTGTTATACTTTCCAGGGGCAGTTTAATAAAGTTAATTTAAGTTACATGTAGGTTCATGTGAACTAGTAGATTATGAATTGTGACACTGCTGTGCAAGTAATTTATGCAGCTGTATAATGACTCTATTCATTATATTGTATGTTCTAATCATGCTGTCTGTTCTAGACCTCAGAGATACTTCTCATTTCTTTTTTTTTCAAACATGACATGTGTTGTTGATTATAAGTAAAAATACATTTTTTTTGTTGCAGGGGCTTCGGATTCATTACATTCGCGGATCCCGGTAGCGTAGACAAAGTATTAGCTCAAGGCACACACGAACTAGATGGCAAAAAGGTAAGATCCTTCTATTATTTTTTGACTTTATAAAGCAAAAATAGTTCGTGTATGAATTTTTTATTTACGTTAACCAGAGTAACTAAGAGTATTTCGTAGATATATAGAAGTACATTTTGCAGAAGTTTGCAATCCATATGTGACAGTTTGCAAGACCATCGACGCTTTTAGCAAGCTAACTATTTTAGAAAGCTAACTAGTTTCCTCACAATGTTTTCCTTTACTACTTAAAAACAGTGTTAAACATAATTAAATTTTAGAACACAAAAAATTCATTAAATGACTTTCGGATCGAAAGCCGATGTACTAATCCACTTGGCCAAAACGTCTCTTATGTATGATAAATAGTATATAGAGAAGGACCATGCTTTGTTTATCTCATTTATTCAAGATTATTGACTACTCAGATCTGGAGGAAATGAATCACTTCGTATTGCGCAGGATCTAACCCATTCTCTTAACATAAATTTTGTAGGAATAATTCATTAAATGTAAGGAATTCAGCTCTCTCTTTACACAGATTATAGAGTATATAGCTCTATTTATATGTTTTGTAAATGATTTTAACTCTGTCTCTTTGCTTTTTTTTACATTATCGATTTAGAGATGTTTTTTGTCGTAAAAAGTATTTGACAAAAAAAAATTGGTTCGAATAAAGTCTGCATTGAAACAACATGGTTACTTATAAAATTAATTATAAATAAACTACGTCGTGGTTTAGATGTTAAGCTTAATAAAATGTTGTAGGAACAAACTTAAATACAAAAGCTAAACTACAATAAGCAAAAGTATATTAATGAAACAGGTTATAAAACTATTAAAAGTCTATTAAAAATAAACCTCATAATCCGAGTAACTAGTCATAGTTTCCCGTGACGGACACAAAATTAAGCACCACAATGGAAGTAATAATATCAACGTGTACATGACCCGCGGCCATACAGTCGAGCAAGGTGTTAAATCACGACTGCCTTTAATATTCAGGCGCAATAATATTTTACCAAAAGTTAAATTATAACGTACAATTTTAATTTTCGCAGTTTATGCACGCGGTGAAATTACAGCTGGCGCCTCTTTCTCTGGCATAGGGTTTCTGTTTTATCATCATAATTTTATTAGCGTTTTACTAGAATTCTGTATAGGGATAAATAAAATCTTCATTTTTAATGTACGATTTTAAATTTAGGGCTTAGGGCTTTGTCTTTGAGTGGTATATATATTATGTATTTAATTTATAAAATGGTAAGCAAAGGTTGTTGGCAAAACTTGGTAGGTTTTATCAGACAGCGTGAATATTTACATGAATAAGAATGTAGAAATGACGGCTGATACATTTCATTTGAGATAATAATGGTGCGCGGTATTTAAAATTGTGCCAAAGCAACAAGCTAGTACTGTACGCGGTAAAGTTACAATTGTTAATTTTTAATCATTTTTATTTCAACTTTGAACGTAACAGTTTAAACGATGATTCAATTACCAAAACGTCAACTTTTCAAAATTGTTAAATTTTTGAGTACCTAAGTTTGAAAATATACCAAAATACGTCTGATAAGTACTAATTTCCTGTGTTTTTGCCTCATAAATTATTTGATGTTTCGCGTTTGAAACGAAGAATGTAACACGTTTGTGATCTTTGAAGTCCTACCGAAAAAATGATTTTCCTTTCTTTCGATTTTTCATATTCCGTTATAGGTTACTTTAGTAACGCAAAAGTTTTTTATATTTAGATAAGGGAACGTTGTTTATTTTTTAATATAGCACTTCTGCTATGTTAATAATAATTGTTGTTTTTATTTTGGGGATCGAGACACATTACGAGTTCCATTTCGGGCTTCGGTTTATGGATGAGAAAAAAGTCGATTACTATCGCTCGCCGCGAACTAATCTAGATAAATTACTAACATAGTGAAACAACGAGAAGAAAACCAACTTAATCTTTATTTATTTCTCAATAAACTCCCTGTATATGCCTTCAAAACTTTATTGTATTTGAGTATGTATGTATGGATCACACCTCGAAAGGACCTAAATTACTAAGAAGGTCCGAAATAACTGTTCTATTGTACCTTGAGAATATAGCCTAGATTATATTTCATTAAATTTTTATTCTAAAGCGATTGCAGAAATGTACCTTTGCTTAAGGGACAGATTCGTAAAGCAAATGATGAAATAAGAAGCTGAAATACTGTAACCTAGTTGGACTGTGTCAACGTCGTCGTTGTTTACTTTGATTAAATTGTAGTCGTCGACGGAAGATTAGCTGAAGGCTCGCGAATTGAGCGAAGCATTCCCTCAATTTAAATAGAGAGAGAATCCTTGATTTTTATTAGTATTTAAAGAAAGAAATGAAAAATAAAAATCTTTCACGGCTGTAATTCCAAGATGGGCAGGGTATAAATATATCACTTGGTTCGTTCGTTCGTTTGTTTGAGCATGTGGCCAACTCTGGTGACGGAGTTTCTAGGCCGCCTAAAAGCCTCCGTCATGGCTTAACGACTTTAAAATCCGGGACCGACAATTTAACGTGCCTTCCGCAGCACGGAAGCGCTCAGTTGTTAATTTATGTCACTTGAGTTAACCCATCCAAGTAGTGACGGATCAGAACGTTGCTTAACTTCGACGATCTATCAAGAACGTCTTATCACTTGGTTCTTTCGCGTTATTCACTCTCAAGACCTGGTCCCTTTCAAAAATATTAAATGATTAAAAACCTGTTTACCCTATAAAACTTGAATTTAAAATAAAAGTAAGTACAAAAAGTATAATCTTACGTTAATTGGATCTTCCTCAATAAAAATCCCTCTTTACAAAAATATAAATTATGAATAGGAATACAACCATCAGCGAAGAAAATTAAACTGTCAAAGAAGATTTTTAAAGCATTGGATAATCGAGTTATTTTTGAACCCTTCAGTTAATTCAACTGGCTTGAAAGGAAAATCCCTTAGATTTTTATTGGAAGAGACCGAGCATTAATTTGTTATTATAAACGAAATGTGAAATGATTTTTTTTCTAATATAAACTACAGAGCGAGGCTTTCTGTTTTGAAAAAGAATTGAATGTCCGATAGGTAAGTAGAGACTCTTAATACACCATGTATGGAATTCTATTTTTGCTATAATACATAGGTACTTTAGAATTTCATACTCTTCATTTAGTACATACTACTCTATACTTCATTTATTGAAATGAGCTTATAGGAAAAATAAACACACGTGATTGGTCGAAAATAATAGTCTTTCTCGTGATTGGCTAGATTGTCAAATCAATTGTCAATTGTCAAATCCAGCCATTACGAAAACAGACAATTATTTTCTTCCATTTATCATCTTCCTGTTAGCTCGTATTGTACATTAATTAGGCGGAAACATTGTAATAACTAGTTTTGGATCTTTTATTTGTATGCGCCTGAATTGTCCTCCTGCTTAATCTTGGCTATGAAAATATTATGACAAAAAATGGATAGAAAACTATTGTAACCTCTTATTTAAGTGGTCTCTCACGCCAGTAATGGGCAACATTTTTGCGAGCGGAAAAAAATCGCATGTCTTTCCATCGTAAATATTGTGCACATTTTTGGGAGTACGCCTGAACATAATAGCTTTCTGCGTCATCAATATTTATTGAGATGTTTACGAGTCCACCACTAAACGTGCACATGTGCCGTTCGCTTTGTGTCGAATCATAGGTCATTTGCCGGCTCCATGATATTGTCGTTCAAGTCATGATATTTAAAATGTTGTAACAGTTATTCAGTAAAACCCGCATAAGAGTTTAAGTTTAACTTTCCGTGTCATCAATATTTATTGAGATGTTTACTCACAAATTAAAGTGTGCAATGTATAATGTGCCGTTCGCTTTGTGTCCAATCAAATGTCATAATAATAAATAAATATCCTTGGACACACAGCGTCATTAAGTTTCAAACTGGGCAATAATAATACTGATATTTGCGTTAGAGTCATGATGTCTGGGAAGTACTGAAATAACTTGAAGTTACACTAGAGCCCATTTACATGGAGGTATTGTGTAATGCTCTTCGCTTCATTTTTTTTTCTACAATGTTATTTTATTTACAATCGATTTCTAAAATACTACTTTGTCTATTATTATAATGATTCACACACAGTTAACTTACATTAAAATTAAATACACTCTACAGAATGAACAATGCATATTTTTTATAAGAAACTTGTAGAACATAAATTCATTTTGTTCCTCGTCTTACTATACTTAGGATAAGGTTAGAAAGCAAAGTCGAATATTACGACCGTAAAATGAAGACCCCTAATTTGTAGGGGACCCCAAGGTTTTAGTATTTTCATTGTCTATGAAATAGGCTATAAACTCAAGCTTTTCTCTTCCTATTGAAAGCCGGTAGTCAAGTTACATTTTGCAATCTACATCTACATTCGCTTCAGAATAAAAACGAACACGAAACTAACTTTACATTACAATATTAAGTTTCTACAGTTCTGTAACATATTTGTGAAGCATTTAGTTTTCATAAGGACTCTTCATCTAGTTGATGATCTACAAATAGTTGAAGGAAATAAACTTTCTCCATTTATATTTTACTAGCTGCGCCCCGCGGTTTCACCCGCGTAAGTCCCGTTCCCGCGGGAATATCGGGATAAAAAGTAGCCTATGTGTTAATCCAGGGTATCACCTATCCACATACCAAATTTCAACTAAATCGGTCCAGCCGTTTTTGCGTGAAAGAATAACAAACATACATACAGACATACATTCTCACAAACTTTCACATTTATAATATTAGTGGGATTAACAGGAAGTATTGTAACTTAGTTCATCCAACTTTTCTCCAAGGTTCATCGATATCAAATGTTTCCTTATAGGGTAGAAAAAAATAAATACTAATGTATTTTCTTGTGTTTATCTACCTACATACTTAAATAAAGTAACGCCTCTAGGGTTTGTCATAGACCACAAACTTTTGTTCTGAACTCGTCTTCTTTATTGTAAAATTCTAATTTCAAACACACTGGTTTTTTTGAAGATTTTTTTATATTATACATAAACCTGTAACATTAGAAGTCGCATTTCTAACGTTTTATCTAAGTATACCCCACCAACCCATAAAGGTATTCGGGATATTGATCGTTTTACCTGAGGCAAAACAATGGGTAACTACACTGATTTCTGCGGCATTTATTTATAGCTTTATAAGGGTTTAGAGAACAAAAGCACGATTTGCTAGTCAAATAACACAGGTGCCGTCAGTGTATGCGACTCAAATATAGACACAAAATCTCTCATCTTGACTAAATGGCATTTACGATCCCGCATTAATAAATCACGACAACTTTTAAAATATAGCAGGGGAATTTTTCGGAAAATTAAAATTTTCACTTCCGCAGGATATGTCGATGTTTTATGCGGTTTCATATCGGCTGTTTCAGAAATACGATGCAGCTGTAATGTTACTGTAACAATGTCATAACTGTGGTCAGTGGTCCTGGTTTAAACCCGTTTCTTATTGCACATAAAGTAGCCGGTACACGACGTAACACTTAAAACTCAACACAAACTCCTCTAATTGTTTAAAGCTTCCTCCAAAATATGAAAGTAAAATGTCTGTTACACTAACAACTTTGTATAATGAATAAAGTTTAAAATGGAACACACTTTTCATTTTAACTGCCCGTTACGGCCTATCAAGCCGTTACGACTATAGAAGAGATTCATTTTTTTCTTACTGCCAACTGTTCGGTTTCTTATCATCATTATCTGAGGACTGTCAATTAAATGTTATTTATAAAATGCTTTAGGAATAGTGAAGCCAGGACCTGGAACGAATTGCACTGAGATAAAAAAGCTTTTTTGTTGTAAGTTATATGGGCTTTTATTTGGAGGCCAATTAAAAATTCCTTTTCCCGCTATACGAGGGTCTCTGGGGCTCTCTTTTGTCGCGGCCGGATCTGCGTAGAACCTCGACTCACGGAGATGACTCTTAAATTTCATCTAGTGAGCCCTAACGAGACAGCGAAACTTACTGGAATTATACAGAAGTCTATTTAAATAAAAATACTATGCCGTAGCTTTACTGAGAAACTTTCTTGCTGAAGTTCCTGATAGTTATCATTTAATCTTGCAAGACATTTTCCAAGAAATTCGAATGAAATGTTTCGTGGATTTTCCAAATTGTGAAACTGTTATCCTCGATTTTTGCACACGTAAAAGTACGTTTCGAAACGCGCGGCAGTCAAGTGTAAAAAGTGCTTAATTAAATTCCGATGCGTATTCCACCGAATCACGTCCGATTTTAAACGCATTTAATTTGCCATGATCATAAATTCATATTGCCGCCTAACACGTTCACCGGGCCTTGGTTGAATTCGAAAATATGATGACTGTATTGGGTGTAAAGATAGTTCCTGAAAAGTGATTTTCACATTCATTGGACTATTTTACTCTGTTATGATTTCACAATTTACTAATAGATTTTTATTTTTCACGACTAACACTCATATAAATACTAACAGAAAATGATTTGAGATAGTAACGTAACGACCTCTTTAATTATGAATAACTCTCACCATCATTCAACTATTTACCACTCGCTGCTATAATACACTGAGTATCACACTTGCAATACAATATGAGTTTCGATCGGGAGGTCTGTTTAGTCGTTGATATGATTAAAAAAACTATGAAGCAAGAGATTTATAATACAATTAGGATACATCAGCTGAGTTTTTCAACCCCGTTATAGAGCCACCGTCCATGGAAATAAAATGCTATCCAATGCAGCCATTGAAGTATGTTGCCGTGCAGCGGCATAAATTTGCTGTAGTACGTTATTTGAATTATTGCATAACTTGTAAACACGGTTAGACCAGGCGAGCTTGGAACGTGAAATCTCTTTTTTCTTTTATCGACACCTTATAAAATATGGCGTACGCGTTTCAAGATAGTCTAGTTCATGAAAATCCTTTTGATGGAAAATGCATTGACAGCTTCGCGGAGGAAATTGCCGGTACGTTCACGGCATAGGTATTGATAGCTTAGTATTATATTTATCATCTTATTGATAACATAAGGTTTTCTATTTTAATAAATACGACGGTCTAAAATAATCTGGCTGAAGCCAGTAAACTATTATTTGTAATAAAACACGCTCAAGAATAGTTAAAGCGATAAATAAAGAAATCAGTTAAAACTAAACGTTATAGCACCGTCTAAGCGTTGCATAATGTTTACGGAGAGAGAGTTAATTTCAAATATTACAGGACTCGTTCCCCGTAAACGATCTCGTTATTTTATACACCGTGTAGTTAGTGGTTAGAGACGTCTACGAGCACTCAGTGCGCTAAGTGATTTTTATCGTCCCACGATTATGTTCCGACAACATCAAGAACACAGATTTGAGTTTGCCACTTCATTTTGCAGACTTTAACAGTTTTTATTCCTTTTTAAGTACAGTAAGAGCGAAATTCTAGTCAGAATTACCTGCGTTTGTTGCTTTTCTTTTATATTTGTTAGAAAGGGACAAAATTTAACCAAAACCAAACTTGCAGTTACACAGCACGTTCTGAGCAGGGTTACCCGTTTAAACAAACAGACCAGCCGGAACACCAAATAAAGGGAAATACTAACAGGCGCGCACGTTATTCTTACAAAATTAACTCATAACGCCAAGAGCTCGTTGATTTTTTTCGTCTGTAATCTGCTTTAATGGGCACGGGGCCAGTCGCTTTAGCAAGTCGGTAGCACGCGACCGCGAAATGGGTATCTTTAAATAGTGTTCATACATTTTTGATGCCGCTTTTAATGTCATGCCTAGCCACGATTGTGGCGACAATTAGCGTTATAATGAGAACATTAAAGATGAAAACTGTCACTTTTACCCCAGATAAACAAGCTCAACCAGCTTAAGCTGTATACTTTTTTACAAAATAAACTATGTAGAATTTAATAAAAGGATTAAGGTGTATGGTTATGTAAATGTACATGTAGGAGAAAAACACGCATCGCATGCGGCCCCGAAATAATAAGTTGAAGTAGAGTTCATGTCCCGCCCACCTGAAGAGATTGGGGGGACAGGAATGCTTAATATAGAGTCCTTTACTTGCACCCGGCTCGCAAAATAACATTGCCGACTTTGCCGACGCTACCTAAACTCTACCGCGCGTACGCCGTCATTTGTGTCCGTACTCTATGGTAATAAAGGTTATATTTGATGCTTTCCGCTCATAGAGATTGAACTGCAGGGTACGATATTGGCTAGTGAGTGATATTCTTAGGTTCTCCGTGGCGTGTATTTTATCCTTACTTTGTGGTTGAACGAAATCTAATGGGTTGCGCTTGGACGGTTTATGTTTTCAATATAGTTCGTGTTATGAAATTTGATTTGGACTAACTTATGTCAATTATTTTATGAATTTTGACTTCTACTTGTATCAGAATTCACATAAATTGTAGTACGTATATCGGAACTTTTATTGCCCTGTACGAAATAAATCCTGAAATTTTACAAATCACAATAAAACCTTGTACCTACCCGATCCGAAAACTAAATAATACCAAGTATTTTGCTTGCATGTTTACGTTCAGCTGACAGCCATTCATTCTATGCACGAAAAGTTTCTCTGTGTAGTGTCAGTTGCGAAGTTCCAAGCTCGGACATCAGGAACCGCGGTGGATACAGTTCTACAATGGAATAAAGTAACATCGGAAGCTCGTTGGAGTTAATAAATAATACAGAAGCAGAGTGACATGCGCAGAATGCACCCTTACACCACTGTATATGCTTTACAGTTATACATGTAGATGTAATTATTAACAAATAAGAGGCCACATAGTACAGGGCCGAGTATTGTGGCGTTTACGAAGGGAGGCCTACACCCAGCAGTGGGTACCTATGGGCTGTGAATGATGATGATGAGGAGGCCATATGACGGAGGCCTTAAGGCAGATTTAAAACTCCGTTACCAGAGTTATCCATCACTTCGTATGGAACTTGTTTACCAAAGGTTAACTTTCTTTCTCTTTTTATGAAACTTAGATCAAGTATATTGAAAAAGCATACACGCACAAAACTACTCGTACGTAGTCAAAGTATTAAATATTATGTAAACACCATGTTAACGTAAAATCGATACCTACAGATTAATTAACACTAATAGTGCCTCGCAAGTGGTTAATTTTACAAGGCATTTTATCAATTTTTTTTATCACTATTACAATAATGAAAAATATCAACATGAGTTTGGGAAAGTAAGCTCGAGAATATAAATCCACTAAGAATAACTAAGTATCGACTTCATAATTTTGTTCAAGCATCAACTCCAAGGAAAATAAGCGTTGTTGTGCTTCTGTTTCACACCATTCTACTATGTTTTAAGTCTGTTTTGACTGCAAATATCTGCGCCGGATGTCTGTCTGTGTTGCAGACGTGGATTGTTCGCTGGATGGGTCATTGATCAGTCGATATTGTTATGACGGGGTTAGTGGATGTGACGTCGTGTACACATAAATTTTAAATTGCCTGCAGATTTACGTCTAGTTTGAAAGACGACCTTTAAGCTACGTGTACACTTGTTCTGAATCGGACCGTACTCAGTGTAGGAATTTATTGTTTTGACCTTCATGGTACAATATCCAGTGCAAAGGTATCTACCAAAAAAAGAACTTATTTTCGACTAACTGCGCCCTCGGTTTCACCCAAGTAAGTCTTATTCCCGCGGGAATATCGGAATAAAAAGAATCCTATGTCACTCGCCATCACCACTTAAAAAATCGCGTCAATCGCTCCGTTTTGCCGTGAAAGACGGACAAATAGACAGACAGACACACACACACATACTTTCCCATTTATAATATTAAAGTATGGATGGATAGCGTTGATGTTTTTGTCAGAACAGTCCACCTAGAAAGTGAGGTTCGCTTTTGTATTTCAGTCGTAAACAGATTCAGTGGTCTGTAAGGCACTGTGTTATCAACGTTTTAGCCGAGCGCTCTCGGACCATGGCCGGTGCGTATCTGTCTCAGACTCGTTGCATTGTGCAGGCTTTTGTTACGGGAGTTAGCCTGTTTCAATACAAACAGATTTGTTCTTACAGAGTAGATAAATAAATGATAACAATAAATAAATATCCTTGGATACTCCATACAACGTCATCTAGTCTTATGACAAGCAATTTTATGCTTGTGTTATGGTAACCAGATTACTCATATAAATTGAAATACCTACATTATGCTTCGTATATTCTTTTAAACTTGCTAATAAAAAACTCGTTAAAATAATGTAAAAAATAAAGTAGGTATCATGCCCAACGATCAAAATTTACGAAGTCCGCATCTCACAATACAATAATTATTTTTAGTAGCTTACATATTTTTTCATTTGTCGCTACGAGAATCGCACCTTTTTTTTTGCATCATACCTTCTACTACGCCACCGGGGACGTCAAATATCGTTACAATGTCGATGTCTTTCCCAGTGATTTGTGGTCCAAAGAAGGGCGTGTCTTACAAGCGACCGACGGTCACTATCTACTAGCAAAGTGAAGGCAGCTTAGTAGTACTCGTCGATAGTAAGCCAGTCTACCTGCTTGACAAATTACTAATTCTCTTTTCAGTTTAAAGTAGCGGTATTATTCAGTATTCATATCTTTTGTCGATAATTTGTCATATAGAATAAAATTACATATGTTGAAATAAGTGATTGCGGATATTGTGAGTTTTTGTATAAATCGATAGAAAAGTAAAGTGATTGAAGATTTTAGTAGTGCTGTGGGCGATTTTGCGTTGTTTGTATGTTTGTGCATAGCTTCCAATCTACATGGACTAATGATAGTTCTAAAAAAAATAAGTAAATAGCGTAATACTGATTCTTCTATGCTAACTGAAGTTTAAATCATCAATACTATATTGTGTTATTTTTCAAGGTATAAATTAATTACAGCGTCTAAGAACGTTAAACGATGGCAACACTTAAACAAATGAAAGCAAAATTAACAAGGGCATTAAGAAAAGAGAACTATGTCGTTACGGTCCCGGGCAATTGTTGCGGACGTGTTGCAAGAGGAAAAGGGACGATGAATAAAACACACGTTAATAGGAGCGCCTCTCACAGGGCGCCCACATTAACAAGCAGCGAACAAGCCCTGTGATGGATAAGATTACGTCCTTTTACACTTTCCTACCCAGAATTAGGCAGAAAGCAATATCAGAATAAAACATTTCGGCTGCACTTAGGTGCGAGCCCCGCGTGCCGGTTCCCACGCGGCCGCTTGTCTCATGTTACACTAAAAAGAACCCCATTTTTCCTCTTACAGAATTAAACGAGCGATAAAATTCTTGCGACGTCGCATGAAAATGTGCGTTACCTGCCTTGCATATTTATGCGTGCCCCAGTAATGACGTTTGTCGAGCCTCCGAGCCCGGGTTTCATTACCGCTTGTCTCGCCGAGCGTTAGAGCAACCCTATTTTATAAACAATCCGTGTCAAGTGCTTTTCGATCGCGACGATTCGTTTGCATTTTACGTAGAATGAGTAAGCTGTATCAATTAATACAAGAACAATGGCGGGCGATTTGTTTGCGGTTGTTTCGCTGAGGTGTTTGGTTCGCGCTCGCTTCTATCGCGCTCGCCGGCTTACGCTAAGAATGTGGGTACATAACTCGTCACTAAACATTAACTCGGGCTTAAGTGTGCAATATCATTTATCTCGGCTGCGAGGGTAAATATTGTTCTTAATTTAATTCAAGTTGGGGCATGGATGACGGCGGCAGTCGCTGCGAGCCGCAAGTCGCGCGTTGCACATCGAATATTTCAGTGCAAACGGGCTCGTGCAATAACATAGTCGCAATAGCTCGCCCTAATCTTGAGCCAAGTCGAGTGTTGCACCTGCAGCCAAATTCGTTCCAATTAGGAGGAGTTAGAGTGCGCGTTGCTGACTGAACAGCAAATGATGCGGTCCCCACTTAACGCCAGGGGGCGACACTTACGTGTCTGCACGTAAATAAATTCAGTTACCGCTTGCACTCAGTGCACGTCATTAAACTTTCTTGTCCTTAGCACGACGCAGACGTGTGACGGTTCTTAATTATCGGGATTTACTGACAAGCTTGCTACTCTGTTTGAATACCCTTCGGTAATTGATTTATTTGAGTTCGAATGAGCACATAATTGAATTATTCAAACAGGAAATGCTACGGACTCTTGTGAATTTTTTTGTCTGTACAAAACGACGAGCAACTGCCAATTTTTCTGAAATAATTGAGATCGATGGTTGACTAATTAAATTATTAGGTAACTTTTATTGGAAATTAATATCAAAATTATACACACGTTAAAATTATTCGTTTCGATTTCGACTGAAATTTGTTATATATAGTAATTATTATAATTATTTATATTAGTTAGGTAGGTACTATTTGTTAAGGATTGTTGGAGGTAGGTACCGTTAGTTCTACAATCTACACTAATTTACCCATAAAAAACGATGTATAAAAACGCGGGTAAAGTCACAGACAAAAACTAAAACACCATGGAACATTCGACTAAAGAATAGTAAAGTAAGGGAACTAAACTAAACTGCAATCAAAAACTGAAACAACGTACTTTGCATATAAAATCACAGACATTGATGGCACAAACTGTTTGTTCAATATAAAATTTAACATAATCGACTACATCGAGCAGTGAGTACATAAACCTAACATGCTCTTTACTATAGTGATACCCTACTAATGCGCTCCTTCGACTATCTTTTCTTGCGATGACACGCCAAAAATATAGAAACTGCAAGCAATACTGATTCCTATAGCTTTTGAAATAGAGGCAACACTTCTGTGTTGTGAGTATATGGAGTTACGATAATTCCAAGGTAGAAAGTTGCGATGTCAATCTTTATCGTAAGGGAAGTTGGGGAGGCTAGGGTGCGCCAATGCGTCGATTGTAATCACGCAAATGGCTCCACATCAAAAATGTCACATTCATATTCGACGTTTTTTTTGTAATTTTCCGTGGGAGTTTTTGAATTTATGGTACAAGTTGTAAGTGTATCAGTAAAAGCATATTGGTATAACTTTATATTTATGATTATGTTTCTCGTAATTATGTAGGTACTCTTACAATCGATAATAATAAGTTATTTAGTCTGTTCTTGAAAGCCTAACTAAATGCTGAACTTTCTTTTAGCTAAATGCAAAGTAACAATCAAAGAAATTGTAAATACAAATGCAAAATAAAAGTGATTACCGTTAAACGCTCAGGAATAAAAAAAGTTACGCATTAACCAGTCTTTTCGAGTTTGGTTTTATTTTTCTATCGGGCCGGCTGCCGGCTAGCCGCTGACTGGGATAGCCTCCATTAAAATAACTCGTTAAAATTTATCATCGACCGGCTTAATCGCTTTAGCGCCAACATCTGCGATTTTATGATTTTTCTGCTTGCTCTGTACACTTTCGTGGTGGTATTACAGCGCTTGTAAATTGTTTGCGTGAGGTAGGATGGTCACAAGAATCTTTTGAGTACTACATTGTAGGCTAGCGTACAGTGAGCGCAATTTAATGTGACCGGGCTAAACTTATGCTCTCCGTGCGGTCGCGAATAAAAAGCTAAGCTGTTCTTCTCAAAATAGTTAAGGTCAGTCTGTTCATAATCTGATCACAATTGGTACTTTACAATCTCATCTCGGAACATGGTAAAGCAATTTCAAATAAAAATCATGCTAAAAGCATTTCAAAATGCTTACTTAATTGCTTAAATTTTTCAATAAACCAAGGAACAATAATCCTCAAAAGTACATCGATGTAGTTCATACCCGTACATCATGTTTTTTACATCAAGTCATATTTTACATAAAATAACTTTTATAATAAAAAATTACCCAGCTTCCAAATTTTCCTTTGATAAACAAATATAGTTTTGCAATAAAATATTTCTGATTCTGATTCTGATTCTATACATTTAATAGTCATTAGACATGTTTATCGTAGCTCTCGTCTCTGGTCTCTTCGCATTTTGAAAATATTTTTTTCGTATCTTTGCTCATTAACGTAATTATAATTTATAGCTTAATACTGAGTCTCCTGCTGGAGATCCAATTAAATCTTGAACCGGATTTTCTGCGGCCGTGTTCTATGGCACTGTAGAGATAATTAAATAATTAACAATGTATGAATGACGCTGTAAAACCGTTTCTCTGATATTGTAATAATGCAGTCCTCTTGGGTCAAATCTCTTAAATTATTCCATCGCACTTTTGCCGTGTAATTACTTAGCCGTGGAAGCCTACGGTTCACTTTCTTGAGTAGTCATGAATGAAACGAGTTAAATCTTTATAAAACCGCAAACTTAGAATTACATCAAAAATTCCACAAAAACAATTGTATTTAGATTTTAAATAATATCAAAACGTCACTGAATACAAAAAAACATTCAACAAAACGGTAACCGCGAGTTGAAATGAAACATTTTACCTTTAAAATGTCAAAGGTAAGTTCTTTGGGTTTATATTTTGCGTTTATAGCGGTCACCGGCGCGTCGCAGATAGGAGCAAAAAGTAGGAGCGGTCGCTCGCTGCCGGGAGAAAATCTGAGGGCTTAAACAGTGCCACGTATGAAATAGTGGAGCTCGGTTACATGAAAAAGACGAGAGGCGAAATCGAGTGACAGGACCGCGGCGCAGGATTTTCAGTCCGATGGTTTTTTGCAGCTGGGATTTTAGGACTGGACATTGCAGCCGTACAGGCGATGCGAATTTATCGTACCCACTTACACGGATGTGCGGTCCATGATTAGTTGAGGTCGAGGCGTCTGAGTGATTCTTTTTTATTTTTCGTGAGGCGAGACCATCTGTCTTTTTGCTCAAGCACGGAAGGCTAACGAACGCCTGTAATTGTGTTAGTGCGAGCTCACATAGTTTTTGGAAGCTCGTCCTTCTAAATGTATTTTATGAATCCGAACTGTTAAATCGTCTCTGTTATTTTATAAGGCAGCTTGATTTATAAATTCACTTGTTTTATTAAAGTTACCCTTGTTCTAATTTACGAAATGTTTGTTACAGATTGACCCAAAAGTGGCCTTCCCCAGAAGAACACACCCAAAGGTAAGCTACAAACACTCCATCACGGCGCAGTACCACTTAAATTGAAAATTAAACCTTTATAATAAACTCATTCTGACGGCGGACAGCCACAAAACGGGTAACAGCGTAAAGTTACGGCACTCATAGTGTAAAGCAGGCCCGGCACCATTTGTTTATTTCCAAACATTTACTCAAAATATTATTTTAGGCTGGACATAAGTCTCGCCCGCTATTAAGATGTTGGCTCATGATGCATAAATAACTAAGGGCTGATAATTTAGTATGCGCGCTGTGATCCCCAACCCTAAAGGATGGCCTTTCACAAGATACTACTTTGATTGAATTGCATAACGGACTATTTAGTTCATTTCCTTTTAACATTCCTTTTGCTTTTGTTTAACAGAGTACAGATTTAGTGCACAAAAATAAAGGGATCAGAGTTTTGAATCCGGGGAATTCCTTTGAATGTCTGTCAGCGTCGATTCGAGTTTATTTTATTATCGTTTATCCAATAAATTCCTTTACGTTTTTCATTCTTAACTAGTGAAACGCAAGTCACAACACTTTATCTACGAGAATGTACGTCATGGAAACGAAATTTGTTAACTTTCAATATTTCTCTTTTGCTGGATGGTTTCGCACAATTTGCATTTCAACTAAGCTTAAAATATAAAGCTCTCAACTACACACTAGTTTTGTGGCGCCGGAGTGTAAGTTATCATTGGAGGGCGCGAGCCGCATTTAATGTAAATTGGCGTCAAGCTCACCCCGGCTCAGCCGCATCCAACGTTTTTACATTCAAGTAGCTGATACTTGAGGTTTTATTTAACCCAGCTCAGACAAGTTGGAAACCTCTTGCTTTTGTATTTGCACTGCTGAATACTAGAGTGTACACAATTGATAATTTTAGCTGAGCTAAACGGGCGCAAGAGAATTTCGTGAGGTGAAAATGAGAAAGTCAATGAGCTCGCTATTTAGTTAGATGCTAACATCCTATCAACTTGAGAATAGAGTGCCTCGCAACAAGTGAATCCCCTTTGTTTCTTTAACAGGATTAAATTTAAAGTTTGCGTAAACAAAACAAGTTCTGACTTTGAAGAATAGGTGTTCCGCAGACCAACACGTTAACAGAAATGATATACATTTTGGAATTGCGGTGTATGAAATCACAAAAAATTCGCGGATGGAGTCGGCTCGCTATTTCCTTCTTTTTATATAGACATTAAACGTGATGGATGGTTTTAAAACATCACGTTATATTACTCTATCCAGGCTAGCAGTGCGGTGTTGCGTGGCCGGTCAAAGGGGATGCCGGCTATGCGAATTACATGAATACATTAAGGGAACACCACCTCCTACCTCACGTTACACTGTAATGCTCACGAATAAATTTGAACCATGTTCCTTTATCATTAAACCCAGCTATACGGGTATCAAACAAACGACAACTTATTAAAGATAGGGAACATCAATTTTGATTTACCAATTTTGATCTACATACATTTTTTGCAAATGAGGGACGAGTTCAGAAAGGTAACCTTACCGATCGTGACAAAAATAAGCTAAGAGATAAAAGAAAGGGAAAAAATAAAATTAGAAAAGTTTACAATAAGTTGCACGAACCTGTTCGCTAGCACAAATAACTTTCTTGAGAGTCGAAATAACGTTTTTTTGTTCGCCTAATTAATTGTGATGTTATACGACTGGCGAAATCAGATGATTTTGTCAGTGCCTACTTGTGGGGGCGAAATTCAAATTTCTGATTATCATTTGCCGCCGCTTCTTTCCCTTCCGCAAACAATGGAAAAGGGGACACCGCCTTCCAAGCGCAATCTAAGAACAAAACAAACGAATTTTTAATATCGCCTTTATCGATAATTGAGACTCTCTCGAAAACCTCTTATTTTGGAAAGTTTTAGAGACTGCAAAAAAGGAATGGTGAAAGAAAATGGAATTGAAAGAAAAAACTTTTTTCATCTTCTTTGTTTGACATTGACAGTCACTAAACTTTTTATATTCTCATAGAATCTATTTAATTTCGAATTGATTCGGGGCTCCTTAACTGTCCGGCATCTGGCAGATGACACCGGCAGATATTAATTTTGTCACTCGAAAATAATAATCTATTTTCAAACTTCCTCAGTTCCGACAATAATATTCAGAACTCTTTCCTTAACTAATTTTCTTAGCCAAGAACAACAAGTTGTTGTAAGCACTTCCTTAAAAATCAAATTAAACTGTCACTTTGTTCCTTCAAGTAAAAAACCCAGACACGACATTTTAACCCTCTTCCGGATCGATTTGCGGTTATCCAACTTTTAACAAACAATGATATTTTCGTTTGCATATTTTCATTATTTTTGTTATCTGTTATCCATAATTAAGGACCTTAATTATCTAGTAATATAAACTATTAACATTCAATATATAGAACCTTATTTTTCTATTTAATTCACTAAACAATAAAAATTAACTAATAATTTATTTGTTTAAAACCATCCAATCTCCACAAATTTGCAGAATGTGATCCAAAAACCACATTATTAACAAACTAGACAAGCCGGAAACGCATTGCACAGACTCCCTCATACTACGCATTGGGTTTCTTGCAAGTAAATACCGGTGGTACCGAGCAAGGAACAAAGGCTAATATGTCATCGCGGCCAAGTTAATTGACGTGGTTTCCGCCGCGACGCGGGTGGAACGCAGAAGTCACAGTTTCCTCTGCTTACATATTTATACGGGCTCAAGATTACGCAATAGTTACCGTAAGTTGCACTGACTCCACATTTAATATAACCTTGCATGGGTGAATTTTACCCGTAATTGGATATCCCATTTTCTGGGATAGACGCGGTACCTAACTGGCGCGACAGACTGAAGGTTTGATACCAGACAGTTGCTTTAATTCTAGAATTTACTTTTGACTTTGTTATTATTATTCTGATCATTATAACAATTTCTTAAGATATTTTTTATCTGTTCCTCAGCTAGCAAATAATAAAAAAAATATAAAGGCATTGACAACGTGACCATAAATTATTCATAATTCACAGTTAAATCTGCCAGTTAAATTAATTGCATCTAATAAAAACTGCTCGCTCAGAACTCAGATGATTTCAATTAAAACAACCATAATCGGCGCCGTAACGGGGGCCTAAATCGGCTGCATTTGTAATCGCCGCTCAGAGTTTATACTCTTTAATGGACTTGCAGAAGTAGTTCCAACTCTCTTTACGGCTAAGATATTTGAGGAAAAACTAGGTAGCACCTACCCGCAGTAAGTGGCGAAGTTGCAGAGTTGCCGAACTATGGCGGGCGGTGGCGTGGCGGGCCCACTTGGCGCGATTTAACGTGTTTCATTAAAACGTTTTGTCGGTGTAATCGCGAGTAATTTAAGTGAAGAGAGCCGAGCTTCCGACTTTGTAAGTATTTTGTGTTTTCTTTTTTAATTACTTCGTTTTAACTTTGTTGTCGGGCTTTTAAAAGCTGACTGACAGCCAAATAACAAAGTTCTTTATAACTATTTAGGGTGGTTTAATGAAATCGCCGGCGATTATTAACCGATAGCGCTTCACGGAATCAACGTTCGGCGAGTAATGTGAACACATGCTACACTAATTTTAAACAACTCTTTGTTTTAGTAAAATAAAGAAGACATCGTTCGAAAGAAAACTTTTATGTTTATGATTGTAGTCGCCTTATCCAAGCACACGTTAAAAGTATCAATAATATTACTGCTCGTGTTGTACGAAAAGATCTTTTCCGTACAACACGAGCAAAAAATTATTTGAGTTTTAAAAAAAAATATTATGTGTTTTTTCCCTTTATGTGTGAGAGCAAAAAAGCTCTGAAATTTCTAACGATGCTGCTGCTACTAAAACTGACGTTGATCTTGAGTACCTATAATAAATACTCAAGATCAACTGCAGCTTTAATAACAAGACGTCTTGAAATATACTCATACTCGTTACACAACAAGTAAAAGTCACATCCCTCCAAAACAGAAAACTGTTACTGCACATATTACCGTTATTAAACCATACCTTACAATTACACTCAAACAATCTAAAACCAAAACTCCCTGAACGCATTCAAAACATTCCCTTCCGTAATTCACCGTCTAAAACGCGGCCCGACAGATGCCGTGTTATTACTAATTCAACATGAAATATCCACGTTAAATACAACACTGAATGATGTAAGCCGGCCGCTGTGGTCGCTGGACTTATGCGCTGTTGTACTTTAGTTATGAGCTCCGCCCCGGCATAAGTCACCCTGCATCTGTGCCGTCACTTCACTCACCTTAATCACATGGTCAGCTGATAAATTCTTGTAAATTTAAACTCCTTTTTCGGGGGTACCACGATAGTAATCAATTTCTCTACGACTTTAGCTTGGCAAACTTAAGCTTGTTGGAGACATAAGCGGTCGGTGCGATTTTCACAAGAATAAACGTTTCTTAAACGTTACAAGGAGTTCTAATCAGCATCATCATCATCAGCTTTTCTCATCCAACAGACGGACGTAGGCCACTCTCCATGTTTTATTCGTAGCATCATAATGTAGTGCGTAAAATTCTACTTTTGTGACTGTGAAAGTGTACGTGTGATCAATACTACGAATAGCGATTTTAAATTAGAATTAAGAAAAGGTTTATATTTATGTTGCTATTTATAAAATTGAAAGTTCTTAAAGAATTATTATTAACAAACTGTAAGTAAAAATGGAAAAAAAGACGCACGAGAATATAATATACCTAAATAAATATATCCTTAGACAGTCCCAAGCTTGTAGTTGATGTTTACATCTTTTTAATTCTTTAGAATTATAAAGTACTTTTAAAATTTTCCTATCTTGTACCCAAATCCATTATCTAAGTAAAAAAGTTAGGTAAGTGCTAGTTTACCAGACATTACCTATCTGAGTCAAAGAAAACAACACGCTAGGTTTAGCGATGGCGTGACGTTGCAAACTTGCGGTTTGACGCTACCTTTAGTCCTAACCTTATTTTTGTAGAACAAAGCGTTAGCTTTTAAGATATTACATGTTTTAACAAAGACAAAGAGCTGTCAACTTGTAAACATGTCGAAAGCAGAGTACACAAATGTAGCATTTGTAAACAAAACAAACAAAAAAATCTCGTAAGTATTTTGCAAGATTTGGTTATTGTGTCTCAATCTGTTTTCAATAGATCTGTTTGTATCGAAACATCAAAAAGAAAAAAAATAGATCAAAAATAAGCTGCTCAACTTTCATCATCCACTGAAATACCGGCTCTAAGTTCCCAAAGCAAAGTTCCAGGTACCTATTACAACGAGCATACTTTCTAAAGAAATTGCATTTAATCATTTTGAGACTTAATACATAGTTGAACTTTACATCGTATTTTATGAATTTTCGAACATACTTCTTGTCAACAATTACTTTGATACTTTCGCCATTATTTTAAGCGCTCCCTTTATGACGAATACTTAAAGAGAAATTAAAAGTTTGACGGCAAACAAATAACTCGTTGGGAAATTCTTCGGTGTGTGGACTCGTTTTAGCTTACGCATTATGAAAAAATGTGTAACATAACTCTGGAAAAACAGAAACAACCAACTAAATAACGTTTTTAATAAAAATAAGCAAAATAATAAATTTATATTAATAATGTTTATCAAGTTATACTGACTTACTAATGTCTTAATTTTCAGATCAAGCGGCTTAAAACTTTTAGTGATGTTTCTAACAAGGACGTTGTAATCATGAAATAACAATATTAATTAATAACTTGAAGTCAACCCACTTCACCCTGTCATTAGTTTGAACGTCGACGTACGAGTATATCAATCATTAGTTCCGTTATCGCGCGAGCACACGACGCCCTTACACCAAACTTAGTCATCTACGTAGATTATTTAAGCGAAATTTGGAGCGACAGAAATTTCTAGCGTTTCGTTTTCGATTTCGACTCGTCTACGGCAGTCCAGGTGCGGTTAAAGGATTTTCTAAACTGGGGCTTTTGTGTAATTAAATTTTTCAGAACCTTTGTTTTGAACAAAGAATCAACTTTTAGCTTCGTAGTAGATTACTTTGCATAATTCGAAAAAATAGGCACACAGTTCCAGTTATGCGGTTTTGCGTGATGGCAATTCCAACCATTTCTCTCTCCCCGTATCTGCGCCTGTTTCATTAATATGAGCGTGTATCTCACCGTTGCAGAATCTCCCACCGCGTCCGGCCCACTTCCGCTATTTAGAAGCTGATAAAAAATTACTCACCTTTGTTTTTAGTCCGAATTTAACGTTGTAAACTGGATTTGGGAACGGTCAAGGATCAGCTCGGGCTTGCGCATGCCCGCCACTGTTACTTTTCAACCCGAAATTCCTAACCGCGAATTTAATATTTAATCTCACCCTTGTCTAGAGCATTTACGGGGGTGAGCGTGTCCCGAAATACCGTTTTATGTGGGATAGCCGGTACATCGGTAAGGTACAGTTTTTTAATCGCTCGGCCAACACTTGACGTGCGGCCGTGATGGATGACGGCAGCTGGTGGTCACGTTTTGTCATTTTATTAATACTTAAATTGGCAGCGTGACGCGGACGAAAGGCAATGCTTTATGTCACATACTATTTTATGGGGTGGTTTATGTCCCTTTTCGATTGAATAGATAAGGTCAAATACCGTTGCTTTTGACTGAATTCAGCAGCGCTAATAAGTGTGTAAATGTAGTTTTTAATACAAGGTAATATTATATTTGTACCCAGTTTATGATTACCTACCCTTTCATTTATCAAGATTTTTTCTTGAATACTTATTTTTTTAATGTTGTATTACATCTTAAAAGTAAACAAACAACTGACAATGTAAATCGTATTTTTGTATGAACTACCTGTTATAATCTAGTTATTAGGCTACTCAAAATCCTCTCAAAACGTAAGTAAACTTAAGAATAAACGCTCCAAACTGATACAAAGCGTCTAATTGAAATAAATGAACCGTCGACAACCTGAAAACGACTCCTAAAATGCTTCAAATTCATATGCCATTTAAACGTCATACTGCTAATTTAGAGCAACCATCGCACGAAGTAAACTCACCCAGACCTGCCAATAAGGACAACGCTATTATAAGGTACCTATTAGGTACATACTCTGACTTGAAACATATTAGTTAGGCTAGCACAGTCCGCCCTGGGTTAATGGGGTGTCATAGCACATGATGGGTTGTCCGTGTTAGGCAGGGGCACATTGGGAGCGAGGCTGCGTATAATATACCTATATCACAAAAATCGTTTGTTAGTTTCTTGAAATATCACCTTAGTAACAGATTAAATTAGACTGGTACACTTATACACGTATGGTTAATTTGTTTAATTAAAAAAAATCACAAACTAATTAATAACTTACTTTTAGGTTATTATAATTAGGAGTAAATTGTGGCCCAATAAAAATAATGATAATAATCCAATTAAATTTCAAAATAATGCATTTTAATATTTTTTGTGTTGTTAGAGAAGTATTATCATTCTTAGGCCTTAGAATATTATATTAATTAATCTAAATAAAATACATACATACGAGTATATTCAAGATTACTTAAATAATAATTTTATCTGTAATATTAGCATAAGTTCTGATTTATAAAACAATAAGGTTTTTTAATTCTCTGGTCAGATCTTTTTAGCTCAGTGTATCAACAGCTTATGAACTTACTAGCTCATCAGAACCACGACCACGATCCTTACGGACAAGCTATTGACACTCGTTTTACACTGAATTATGGATGGAGGTAGAAATTGAGTCTCTCCATAATGTAGCTAACTCAGAGCAATTATCTTCCTTCAGAAGGAGACGACATTGTCAATTTTTGACATGCTTTCCCCGCAGCCAAGGTCCTTGGACCAACAATCATTCTCCATATGTAAAACCCCGCGCGCCGCTGGTTACGCGTCATTTGTCAATCACGGTACACGCGGAAGGATATAAGTATAAAATGCCAAATTGCAGAGTTTTCGCATATCCTAAAATATTGGAAACTTTCAGGTTACAAAAGGATGATGTGACTTTCCATCTGCAAGTATTCATTCCTCTAAATATTAACAATTTATGCACTAAATTTGAATAAAACTAAAATTTATATAATGTTGCCAACAAATCGTAACAGATTCCATTTTAGCGTATTTTGCTATGCCGCCGAGTTGGCCAAGTGGATTGCTACTTCGACTTTGATCCGAAAGGCGTAGGATTGAATCCGCACTATTCCATCACTCATATTCATGCTACCTATTTATTTTGTTATCTAGCACGAATCCCGAATTATGAAAAATAATACTCTTAGTGGCATATTATATTTATATTTTATTCTTTTTTTTAATTTGAAAAGTAGCTGTTCTATCTTCTGTTGCTTGGTCAATATTTGCAAGTCGGTTTAATTAAACGAATTAAAGTTCCTAGAATTTTTTGTATTTCCTCGTACTCGTTATAATAGATAAAAGCATTATATTTCTGCATTGAGTAAAAAAACAAACAAATAGGTAGGTATGTAGGTACACAAAACACCTACATACCTACCTACTTCAAAACTAGTAGATAGTGCTTACCTCGGAAGAAAGACTTTTCAATGCACTTGAAAAAAAATATTTGCAAATCATCCCGTGCATCGAAAAATGTGCATATAACAAAATACTACTTTTTATCTAGATTTATCATTATCGGTGCACAATAAATTAGGTATCTATACCACCCCTATACCTCCAACTTACTAATTATATACCTACGTAAGCTTTCAGAACGTTAAGTAGGTAGTTAAACTTCTGGCTGTTAAACTTCTGTTAAAATCATAGGTAAACTTTATTAAAAAAATATTTACCATCCTCACAATATCGCGGAAATAGGTATTTTTAGTTGGACACACTGCTTGTCACTGCAGCGAAATTAGTGAAGGGACAGTTCAAAATAACTTATCGATATTGACTTACAGCCCAGTCGGATTAGCTCACCAGTAGAGGGGTAACCTGAAATTGATTAAAGGACGATTTTTTTTCCGCCAATGATTGTATAGGTGTTGTTTATAGCTTAATCGAAAAACTCAACCAATCCGACTAGAACATTAGATTTTTACAAAAATGAATGAGAACCAAAATTGTTGTGATTTTATACAACTTTGGACCTCTCAATTTTCATCGTATTATCAACATTTACATAAATAACTTCAAAAAACAAGATAAAAAATAATTTCGCCTGTATTTCGATTATTTACGAATTAAGCTAAAATTAAAGAAACAAAGATATAATTTTTCCTTTGGCTACCACGTAAAACCACGCCAAAAGACGCTGTGATGACAGAAAAGGCTTAAATATTGATCTAAGTATAAAAAAATCAGAAAAAAGAGGGTTCAAAGCCAGTTTTGAATTTTTCGTTACAGAATTTCTGGATTCGGTCACCCCGCTAAGGGCCGCCATAGAAGCTATGCAATAGCTTAAAATCAAATCAATTTGTGATTTAATTTGTCAATAACATTAAAATTTGTCATACAACCAATACCTACCGTATTGGCCGCACTCATCGTTCTCTTCTCTTGTTTCTATTTTTACAACCTACCTTAAATTACTTTAAAATGTGTGTTTTTTGCGGGGCCGCAGCACACACATAAACCTACGGCGCTACGGAAGTCCAGCGCTGCGACAGATTCTCTGGTTTCTGTTGCAGCAATACGCTGAGTAGTTGCCAATTTTGTCAATGTCCTACTTATTTTAATGTGTCTTATGTGTAACGCGTTTTTGACAAAATAAATATTTTTCTTTCTTTCTTTTCTTTCTTTCTTTCTATCATCGATAATAAACTATCGATAGCTTCAAGCACTATGATTTTTACACAAAAATTGACATTTACTTATTGACAGATAGTTCCTCGTCCCTCGCAGCAAATGACCTTCTTAGCGTCATAGAAAATAAAACTGATGGCTCCTCCCCTTACTGCTTCCTCTATGGTAGCTAATAACAGTTTTTGGGTCGTGCGGGAAAAGGATAGGACTAATAAGAAAAAAATATTCTGAAACAAAAATAAACGAATGAAATGGGTATTGCTTATGTTGAACGCCTAAATATGCTCAGTCAGTAGCGTAACAGTAATTAATTTAATAGTTAAATTTTAACATCTAGCTTTTAGTATTTGTGGAACAGATTTGTTTTTCAGTCTTTATTGTTTTTTCTGACGACCTTGACGACCTCCGTGGCGCAGTGGGAGAAGGCCCGGCATTAAGTTGCTTAGCTTGGGACGCTGTGTGGAATGTCCAAGAATATTTATTATCTATTTATTATTTCTGTTCAATATTTTGGTTACCATTATATTGAAACAGCAAAGAAGACATGGATGGATTATGAGCAAGTTGACATGAGATAGAAAGGGGTGAATGTTGACAGCTCATGGGCATGTTGTGCCGAGGTCCCGTAATGTGGTAAAGAAAGATGATTCTGATTACCATTATGCATTTTTCCATACAATAATCCTCATTGACAATATAATTATACTAAGAAGCGAAAGAATAAACGTAATAATACAATCACATCGAGTACTATGTCCTCGTGCAAACTGAAGCCTTCTCATTTGTAGAACCCGCCCGCTCGCTCCAACGAACATTGGACACTTCTTCTGTAATAAGTTTATCGACTATCACGGGAATAAAGATTCTCTTTTTATTTTTTTAACAACTCAAAAAGAAACTTCGTTGCTCGAAGGAACCTAATTTATCAAATTAGAGGTGTGAACTTTTTTACTTACAATGAAGGAACCATATAACTATTTATTAACATTGTACTAGTATCACGAATTAGAAATTAGCGCTCGTTTGAAAAATGTTTTTCTGTGAAAGTTGCATTCCATTGCTAGAAAATGGTATCATGTAAATCGTACTTTACTTTTAAAGCTAATATACGTGATTCCAGAAGTTTTGATCAAATATACATCGTAACCATTTAAATAACATTTAAGCTGAAAACGAAAATTGTCATGCCGTACTTTTTTTTTCTTAATATCCATTCGCAAAATAAGTTTACAGCTGTAAAATAAGATAGAGGATATTATTTTAAACGTAAACAAATAAAATTTTCCACAATATAAACTTTTCGGATTAGGTTAGGTAACTAATAAAAGTGTTTAAAATAATAATGGAACCCATCTATTAGGGTAGTTCAGTTCGGACAAGGCGAGGTCACTAACTTTATTGGCTTTATTCATCACTAAAGACACGAAATAGCCTGACGCGTTTTATCAAGCTTATTTATTATGTATCAGCAAACACCTTGAAACCATTTTCAATACATATAATTTTTGTGAATATAACTTAAACTGAAGCATTTTCAACGCTCTCGAGATAACAATTCTGAGAAGAACTTTTAGCCTTCGAATCGGAATTAAAACGACATTGGAAAGCTTGCCAACAAGATAATACAATCTCAGACTCATCTCTCGTACAATATAAAACTCACAACCTGCAGAGTAAATTCACCTCCAAAAAGCGAAGAGTAGCAATCTAGCGAGGAATAATTTTTCCGTGCGATTTGGATGCGATGTTTTGGCGCATCGTTCGACAAATAGCCGCGCGTCGCAGTCCGCAGGGCTGGCTGCTGACGGTACAATATCTACCGGCACACGGCAACTTGCACGAAAAAATGACGATTGGCGAACACATTGAAGCGCAGCCTTGGGGTGTTGCTCCACGATTCGCCACGTTGCAACACGGAGATTGTGCCGACTGTTTTGTTTGCCTCCGACCGTCTTATTTCCGCGATGTGAAATTGTATGAGGACATCCGACTCCAAATTGTTATTTCGCGAGTCCCCTTAGAAATTGGCTCCCGCAAAAACTTCAAGTATCTCGCGGGTATACAAAATGAAAACCAAGAATAATTTGAAGAATAAGAAAAAAAATTGCAAACTAAGTTAACGGTATCTAGGCAGTAGTTAAATAGCTCATTCTCATTCTTGGAAACGTTCCCTAACGTAATAAACGACAAGAGTAGAAAGCTTCGCGTGAAAGTTGAGAGCGTATGCTATCTCATGCAAATTACGGCAGATTTATCATAAGACGTCTCCGTAATTGCGACGTGAGGAGATACGGCGGGCGGGTTTTAAAGCGAGCTTCCAGAAAAAAGGCAATTAAAGGGATAAACTGGAGCAGTTAAGTCGGGCGTCACGCTTGCGATATCTCTGGAGAGCGTTGGCGTCGTGGAGCCAAGCGACACGACGCGGCGCGACGCGTGCCGCCGCCGCCGCCTTCAGACTCCGCGAACATGTAAAGGGCGTGGAGCAATATCATAGACAACAGCCTGAGACGGGGGTGGAACATCCGCCACTGACGCTATTGCACTTGAAGCTTTACAAAGCTAAAAGCAATACAGTTATTTGATTTAAGCCGGGTGTACACCGCCGCCTTCCGTTGGATTGTGTTTGTTCTGGTTTGGCAGATGTCAAAGTTGTATGTTTTGAAACAGAGCCCCTGTTTGCGTTGTTTGTTGCGAGATAGAGGTATTAGTTATCTCTACGTATTTTCACATTACGCGCGGCGCGATCCATTTACGATTTATGGATTTGCGTGGCGCGACTACGAGGTGAGCTGGAGTACATTTTATAGACTAAAGTTTATGGAAATAAATTGACAGAAATAAAATACTATCGTGTTATTTATCTAGAAAACTTTTATACCTATAGGCTAATTGATGGTGAGTTAATGAGATCAAATCTGTATAAAAAGAATGTATACAAATGACTAGGGAAGGGACACAATCTAGAGTCATAAGTCAAGCTGTGACACATTTAAACACAAAAAAACATTAGCTCCATCACTTTCAGAATCCGACGGGTGCTCAGCCATTCACCCTCTAAACAAACAATCCCTGAACCCATCATCATCGATCGTCCTGAATCAAAACGCGGGTAGTCTATCAAAATAATCGTTTGACAGACATGTGACATTCGGCACGGTAATTAATGCAAATCAATGGACGGACGTGCGATTGATTCCGGACTAGCGGAAAGCTAAAGCGGATCAATTACGATAATGAGCTACATGAATTCATATCGACGATGGATCCATATTACGCAAACACTTCGTCTGGAACAAACATAGCGTGGAGCGGAGCGGTTGGATCTAAATAGTACTCGACCTATCAGTTTAACAGTTACTATCGAGTCTATAGGATCCACACACATATAACAAATCGATAATAGAATTTGCTCTCACCTCTACAACGAGATTGGGTTCCGTACATTTTTTACACTTTTATTTTGTGACATTTTATTTTCAAATTGCAGCATAAGCTAATTTTTGTTTGCTTACTGCTACACATACATATATCCAATTTGTATATTGTGTATACATAATATATTCACACAGCCATCGTATTATGCCACTTTCTAAGTCGTCAAATATCCACTTCAAAACATTTTCGCAAGCAAATAAAACCATTTAAATACTGTATAAGTATGTTATTTATATTGTTTTTTATACGTCAGTTTTGTTTTTAAAAACATCGAAGTAGAAATAAACTGACAGCTTCATTGAAAAGGCGCAAGCCGTTTCCAGTAAAAACCAAAGCGAATCAATTACCTTGATGAGCTACAGGCCCATATTGCTTACGTATCCATATAATGCGAAGCTTAGGAAGGGCCTCCTAGGCAAATGGCACAAACGGACGTTAGCGAACGACGACTGCCTGAGAAAATGTGCTTGTGTAATAAAAATACAATAATTTTACATCTTTGGACATTGACAGTTTCCTAGTCCTAAGCTAAGCCACTTTTAAGTACCTATTATTATTAAAAACATATATATGGAATAACACACAGTTTTTGATCTCTACTTACTTAGTTTATTATTTAGATATTATTTTTTAACAATCAATTATTTCAAACCTCTTAAGTTTATTTTAAAAATCTCCTTTTTTAAGAACTCGTGCAAAGACGTCCAGAAGAAGTAAGATTAGTAAAATCTTATAATATACTTAACCAAGGACGATGCATCGTCCTCGATATATAACTATAAAAATGTAACTGGCGGCCGTCAATGAACGGCCGTCTAAAATCCTAAGGCTTTTCATTTGCTGAATAATACCGCAGAGCATTCGTTGCAACGAAAAGGTTTTCATTTGATGATTATTTTGTATTTGATTGGTTGATTTATTCCTGAGATTTATTCTGTCGAACGACATGCTCAATTTGAAGGTTCGATTTAAAAAAGTTTTTATTCTTGCTCAATGCTCAGTTTAAGCAAGTACCATTAGGTACTTTTAATACGACCACTACTCTTTAATAACTGAAATTACTATTGAAAAAATAGTTCGTATGATAGTTCATACAAACTATTTTTTATAGTAATTTCATCCTTGTTTAAAGATTAATATTTATGTATGACTTTTTCGAGTAGCCATTACCTTTATCTTTGTAATAATCAAATATAAATTTCACTGCTCAGATTTACGAACAATGATACAAAATCTGTAGTTTTAAAATCTTCTTTAGTTTTCTAACAAGACAAATACACAGTTACCAGAATTCACGCAGTAGCAATCATAATAAAAATTCATAAAACCTATAACATATTGTTTTATAATATCACGAACGAAAACCCATATTTTTTAATATCGACGAGTCTCGCTAATATAAGAAAAACCTGAATTGATATACTTTAGTACAGTCGAGATCGTAAGCCGATCAATGGCTAATGAGCTCTAGGTATATCGACCGTTTCGATATTATGCAAATACTATCAGCTAGTTGCTGGAAAGCCCCAGTTGGCCGTCTAACGCTACTTAACGGTAACTGAATTGCTTTTGATATAGAATCGCTTTAGAAATGGATGTAGAAATATTTTACTTATAATACCTAAACTTGTTAGTTAATAAAGCTGTACGTAATAGTAACTGATCTGACTGAAATATTGTATGAAGTTATTTTAAAAGCTTTTGAAAGGTGTTCTATCAATGACATATTCTCCCAATATTTTGTAAACAATTCGTGTCAATAATACTGATAACATCATGCTCGCACACCAAAATACGATATTTTCAAAACTATACAACTCGTATCTGAAACACGTGGAGCTACTATAAACCATTCTAACCAACGCAGATAACAAAAATAAAACCTGACCATGACCATCAAACCTCAAGGCCGAAAACGATCGTACAATATAATACGTGCAATAAACTGTATCAAATATAGCACTGCTTTGTATTACAGCGTAAAGAGTCATAAAACTACGCAAATGGGTGTAACCAGGGGTTGGGTAAGATGTACATAGTACACCGCAATGCACCATAGTAGGTGACGTGGCTTTTGAGGCGACACTCACAGAGTCGTTTATCAAAGTCAATATCGACTGTCGGCGTACACACGTACCTTTTACTTGTGGTGCGAGTTCCTGCCTTGAATTTCGCATTGGACTAGGCGAGTTAACACTGCTTTAGTTTGTACTGTTACTGAGAGAAAAACCTCTAAGTTTTAAGATTTTTACATTTTAAATTAAGTTAAGCTTTAGAATTAGGTTTTTTTAAGTTGAGTTTTCAAGCAATTTTTGTAACGATTAGTATTGGTTTCAAAGCATCGATTTAGTATTTAAAAAAATGTTTTCTTTTTTTTTTAGTTTTAGAATGTGATTTTAGATGCTTTTTTTAAATCCTCTTAGGGTCTTTACCATTTTTTTAAAGATGAATTACAACGTTACCACTTGTTATCAATACGCTAACAAAAGATAATCTTTAAATTGGATTTCTGATAGGGATTTATCCAGTAGTCCGCTTTTTGCCCTTTTTTAACGAAGCAGCCAATCAAAACTCTCCTATTGCAAAAAATATCTTTATTTTATTAGTTGTAAAACCTAACCAGGAACCTGGAAATACGAACTGTAAAGAGGTACAAACAAACTCATGGATCAAAGCTGAATTTACGGTTTAAGAAACTTTATTCTTAATTTCAAAGTTGAAACTGAGATGCTATGCTCACTTCGATCATTTGGGCCATTAAGTCACATTTTACTGTATAATAGTCGATTTAAAGAGGTCTTATTCCATTATACTCGTAGAAAAATGTTTATTAACCAGTTGCTTCCGAGTTCCACGTAAATTTCCCATTAAAATCGTGATCCAGTATGAACTATACAATGCACATAGCATAATGCCACTCAAAAGTTTAATAACCTTCTCACAGTAAAATATACTTCAGTATCAAATCAGCAGTTTTAGATTTTTCTTTAGAAACATCCATATAAATAAGAGTGCCATATATTCTTACTACTTTAAAATACCAACAGATACAGTTATATCTTTAATAGGTATTAAAATAATGTTATTAAACTAAAACAGTTTAAAATATATGGATACTTTCGTGAGGGTTTAGGAAAAAGCATTAAAATTTATATTTTTCTTATAAAGTAAATATTTCTTTATAAAGATATAGTGTCTCTGGAGCATTCGTAAAATTGTAGTATTTACGTTTTTTATTTGTATCTCCGTATTAAAAGACAATAAGTTGTCTATGTTATTTTCCTACTCTATTCAACATCTACCAAACATAATTAAGAAGCTTTCAAAATCAGTTCAGCCATCACGGTTTTAGCAGAACATGGTTATTTTTAATTTTATTAAATTAAATAGAATGATTTAAAATTGAAATAACATAAGACGAGTAACTATTTTCTAGTTGCCTTTTTCCAAAAAGAGGGTCCGTAGTAAAACTTTTTTTTTGTAAGTGGTAGTATTGCCTACGGAAGCTTCTTGTACAAAACACGCGTGATATCGCGATTCAACTTCATAGCCGGTTTTGGAACACACGCAAGGCTGTAACTTCGCGTCTATAGGTTCGGAATGTCCCTGTTGCATCAATATTGCCTGAGCACCTACTACGATGAAATACAGCCTATTATCGTCTGAAGATACATACAAAGCCAGAAGGTATTTATTAATAACCTACTCCACTGAGCCATTTTCACGTGTACTAGTTTTTTTAGGGTTTTCTAATAAATAAAAAACCCTAATATAGTTTCGTTATGTCCATTTCCATGGCTGCTTGTCTGCGGTTTTTAGCTACTGAAAAATAACATAATGATAAAAACACAATCAATGTTAGAAATCTGGAATTCAGCACAAATACACAATGTTGATTACTCCAAAAAATTGTAGGGCAAAATCTTAAATAAATAAGGGTCCCCCTCCACGTAAAGTTATTTCAAAAATAACACTCTTAAAAGTGGTAAGTAAATGTAACGTTGACATACTTTTTATTTTTTGTCTGATATGAGTTCTGTTTTTGTCATTCGATTTAAAGCAGATATCATGGTAGGGCTTCCAAAAGAGGCATTGACAGCGTGCGTGCTCTTTAAATCTCTTGTTTATGTTTGTGAACTTTGGTAGCGTGATTCAGAAACCTATGGCCTTACTGAACATTTTGATGGGCAAGGATTTTATATTTCGCTATCAGAAACGTAAATAGAATTCTGGGAAATATAGCCTTATGAACATTTCGTAGAGTTCTATAAAGTTTCATATGGTCGATTATGGTATTTCCAGTTGTCTATATTAAAACTTTTGAACAAGTTTGGCTGAAACTTGAAATGTACTATAGTTTAAAATCGGAAATAACATATAAGCTACTTCAGGTAAGTAAAATGCAAGCGAAGCCACAGGCAAGTAAGTTTGTAATTAATAAATATTGCTGTCACAAAAGAAATAAAGTTTAACATAAAAGGCAAAGAAAATGTTACAAAAGTTTTCGAAAAATAATAAAACATAGAGACTTTTTCAATTTCGCCATTCTAAAGAGTTTGTAATGCAATATTGTTCATACAAGAAATAATTTAATACCACACTTTTTCGCAATAAGTAAAAACTCATAATTCATTAAAAAATAAAATTTGGCCAAAAAAATCACATAAAGACATAAAGGTGAAAATCCGTATTTTTCTCATGCCAACTCGTATATTCAAATAAAATGTTAACTCCAAAGCGCGACGTTGCAAGGGCGTTTGACAGAAACAGAATAACGTTCTATATTCTAAGAAACAATACAGCGTGGGCAATACTGATATAAGTCTTTTGCATTCATATTTTTCAATAAAGATGCTTTGGATGGCTTCAGGAGAAAATAAATAAGGACTTGTAGGGAATTCTGCGAAGTTTTTACAAAGTTATTACTACTCAATACTAATAATATAAGATACATAAAAAATCACTTGAATCAAAAATAAATATAATGTAAAGAGTTTCTTCAGGCATCAAGTTGATCAAATGAAAAGAAAGCCTATATTTCGCGCGTTTTCGTTTTACTATCATAACTTTAATATTCACCGCCATTTAGCAAAGTTACAGTTCTGTGAGTGGTGTCTTGAACTACATAAAATATTAAACAAACATATACCAGTTGTCATATTTCTGGGCCTCGCCGATGGTGTATAAACACGTCCCCCTTTCAATCATACGGCGATAGGCGGCGCCGGCGTGAATAAATCAAGTCCAACACTTTTTCACCTGCCACACACAAAAGCTTCGCACTGAAACTTGATTCGGGTTATTTCTGACGAAATATCAGCCTATTTGTTATACTATTGATACGGACGCACGTGCGCAGCGTAAGTTTGTACTTGTTGAGAGAGGGGATTGAGTGAAAATTGCTTTCCGACAATGTGCATAGAATTTGATGGTAACCGGCGCGGGTCTTATGTTACTGGGGCATTTCAGGGAAAAGGTCTCTTGATTGTCGGGAATGGAATTATTCTACGAATGAAAGTGAAAATATTTTACGGATAGTCATAGTTTTTTGAATTTCTCATATTCATTTTATAGTCAAACCGTAACATTTCTGATATAAACGCCAACCCCTAGCAAAGTTACATTCGAATTTACTCCTACAATTGCATTAGAAACGACAAAAAATGCTATGGAACGTTTTTAGAAATAAAATAGTAGGGGTAAATAATATTGCTTTGATTATACAATAAATGTTAATGCTCACTATAATAAATATTAATTCAGCCATAACTAAACCTAGTCACGAATAGTGATAGCACACAACACAGATAGCTGGTGCAAGGCAACTCATTGCGGTGTTGTAAGTGCCTATTTGAGGGTACATAGCCACTTACGACGACCGATAGCATAATCCGAATCGACATTGCGCCTGTGGCACTGCAAATCAGCTTCTAATGCAAAGTGAGCTTTATCACATTTGCTTAACATTTCATATTACTTATAACTTATAATAGAACATTGTTTTTTTGTTTTGTTTTGGTTTTTAACTAGTCATAGTAACTATCCATCTGAATAAAGAATCTTCAGAAGCTGCCTAAGACCACAGTAAAACTAAGACACTGAAAGCCGCTGTGCTGATGATGTGCCATAGCTCTATGAGATTACTTGAATTGCGATCTAACAAATATTATAGTATCATAGGTACGAGTACAATGTAAGCATACACTAAATAATTCCAATGGTTAAAAGTTTGCAATAAAAAAAACTACTGCTTAAAGCCTGCACTCGCCATAGGTTTTAACCTGATTGTTCCTCTGGAAATCTATGGTGCCTGATTAAATGTTACAAGTTTCCATAAAATGTAATTTGTACTATATTTACTTTGAATTAAGTTTCACAGTCCCAGAGCAGTTTCAGAGCGTGGTTCCTGTTTTTGTGTTGTTGGAATGAATCTCCTACGTTAGTACTACAAATTCTTCTGTGCCGACATGTATTGTGCGTCGTGATACCACTTGCTTACAGATACAGCTGGCGTCAAGCCGTCTATTCGATGTTCTTCAGATAATCTTAGTTTAAATACGATTTCAACGAAACATTTTAAATTGCAGTTAATAGAACTCTGTTAAAAATTTATACGTAGTACAATAATTGGTTTAAATTATTTCAGAAGTTTATATAAACATTTTCTGCGATGAATTTTACAAAATAACATCAGTTTATATTTACTGTTATGAATCACAGTGATTACTTTAGATTGGAGGATTATACGAATAGAAAGCTAATCATAATCCAAAACAAAACTAATAAAGCCACTCGACTCAATTGTTATGCTAAGCCTTATTCAAAGACAATGATAACGCAAATCTAATACTACGTGTATACGACATTCAGAAACACCGTGGCGCCAAGCAGACTATTCTCAGAGCCTATAATCTTCACAGTAAATGGATTTAATGCAAATTTCCCCCGGCCGTCTCAATGGTTGCTGATAAAAATACCTACTTAGCTCCTATTGTGTACTTGAAATTGTTTTTAAATGTGCTTTTATGTGAAGACGCTTGAGGAGGCAGTGGGGCCAAATTCGGAGAAATTGGGCGATTTTAAATTGGTACTTAGCAATATTGCGTTATTTTTTAAACGGTTTACGGACACAGATTCTGTTGGAAATTACTGTTCTGTTTTTAAAACGCGGTGGAAATTCAGTGCCATTCTGTATTCGGCAATTTAAAAGTTCTGTTTTTGCATTCCCACTCAAATTGAACTAGCAACTTGAATGCCCATCGTCGATATTCACAGTACTTGTATATAATTCAGACCATAGACACCACTCCAATTACAAACATGCGAGTCAGCCTGCAAGAGTAATCACTATGCGAATTATTGAACCAGAAGTGATTCCTAAATCGTACTCTACGCTACGTACAACCTCTATAATCTGTGGCAGACTGCTTCAAAATAGGCGGGTTGTCTGGGTATACTCACTATGATTTTGGATCAGAGCCCTCAGCACAAATTTCTGACGATAAAAATCATGTCAACTCCCGTATAGGTTATCTCCCACAGATTTTCAACGGAACCCCCAAATTGCTGATTTACTTCTGTGCAGATTTAAAATACTAGCTGACATCCGCGCCGCCGCCGCCCCGCTGCCCGCAGAATTCGAGACCGGGCACTTAGTTCTTATCATGCATTGCACGTAAACTTTGCCTTTTTATTACAATATACATACTAAATCTATGAATAACCAAAGTGTCGCATGCATTCCTTGAATTGTAAATGGAATTTGAACTTGAAACAAAATCTAACACACAATCTGTTTTAGCTTTGTAACATGACTGGTGTTAAAGGTACAGAGGTTTGAAACTGTTGATTTTCGTAGATTTGATTTGGTGAATCTCATTGATGTCGAGTAATTTCAGCTGGTATTCGTAGAATTCAATGGAATACGACATTTACATTTTATCTGACGTTCTGATTAAAGCATAAATAAGTATTTGCCTATAATATAAAGCGTTAATGTAGTATATTCATTAGTGTTAAAAAAACGACTATTCAAAGTCGAAAAAAAAAATCTACACATCGATTACCCCCGTCATACAAACAAACAAACATTATCTAATTCTAACATTAGTAAAGATATTGTTGTCGAACGTTTACTTACTTTTGTTTACCTAAACAAAATAATATTCTTGATTGAAATTCGAAGCTATAATTTAGGATCTTATCACTGGAATTACAAACGTCGGCACGTCCACTTATGCACTATGTAGTACATGTTTGTAATGCGTAAACATACCGCATCCGAATTACAAGCAAACTGTGCGTGAAATGGAACGCAACAGTAAGACGTAATGGCATAGAATGAAGTAGATTAGATAGCAAATAGAATTGTATCTTTGTAATTGTTACCGCATTGCTGGTACTAAACGAGGTATGAAAGAAAAGATTCAACTACCAGTTAAATCTTAAGTGAGACTCATTAATTAAGGACAAACAATGTAAAGTAAAGCGTAAATTAAATAAAACATTTCTATTTGGCAAACAAAGATAACTAAGCCATCATATTTTTCAAATCTCCGTAATAAAAAATACATGACTTTAACCATGGACGAAATTAGTCTTTAACTACATATATCTAAGAGTTATAATGTACACGTCTGTGTACGGTTCTCACTGCATCAGTTGTTTTATAAATCTTAAAAAATCTAAACCAAATCTAACTTACAAACCGAAACCTTCATAGTATAAAACGTGATTCCTGTAATGTGGTATAGACAAAAACTTAAATGAAAAGCAGTGATCAAAACAAATCTGTAGTTTCAAGTCGAGCCCAGCTTCGGCTAATCGTCCGTGGAAGGTCTAATAACTGAGTAAAATTTACATAAATAGCTCCTGTCTTGCGGCTGTTATCATTCAATTAAATAAGATTTCAGAAACAGAAACTACACCTGTTTTCAGATTCCTCAACTTGTTTCTGATTTCTATTAATTAGTGGACTGCGGTTTTGTTGTTTTAAGTGGTCTGTGAATTAGAAAGTTATTTTTGTTTAAAGCTACTTTATTGACTTTGTAACGAAGTACATTCATGAAAGGTATGTTATTTTATTTACGGGTATGAATACTTTATTCTGGAAACGGTAATATAACACGTTGTATTTATAGTAAAGAGTTTTATAAAATTTACAATAACTTATTTATATTGTAAAACTCTTTAATCCTAAAAAATATCTATAGAAAAAAAAACCAAACATAATTATTACTCGAACATTTCAAGAACAAAAGCAAAACAATTCTATACATTTTTTTTTCTATATTCTCTCATCCTTATCCGAGATGGCATACGAGTAAATCTCGTCGGTAGCGTAAATTATCACCAACAAAAATATTGTATTTCAAACTGTAAGAAATGCAAGCGTTTGATGAAGACTGCTATTCGTAAGCTTATTAGTCTACCTTCTTGTTTCAAACCGCGTTTCGCCTACTTACGCTGCCAGATTATGCTGATTTGTGTAATACGTCTTGTATGTAACAAATAAGTTTGGGGATGAAACGCGCACGATTGCTGACGCTTTGTCACCGCGTATTATACTCGTAAGCCGTATTTCGAGTGCCTAAGATAAAGCATTGTCTCCTGGATGCAGCTTTTCGAGTATCCTATCTTCCCTACTTATTCTACTAATATAATAAACGCGTGAGTTTGTTTGGGTGTATGGATTTGCTAGGTACAATTTCACATAAAAAACTACCAAATTGATTTGGCTGATAATCCATTGGCAATTTTTTATCCATGTAGAGCAATGCCGCTAGCGAGTAAGCTTTTATAAAAATATGAATTTTAAAGTATTGTTTTACAATCACAATTTTCACATTGACCATTATCTTACTAACTGTTACAGTAATCACTACTTATTTTACCTTTATTTAATCTATTTCGTCCAACTGTTAGGCAAATGTACCTTATTTTATAAATTACTAAACAATTGTAATACTACAATAGACCAAGTAAACACAAAGTTAAGCGACATGTTTGTACCAAAACTTCAGTACCCATTTCTCAGCTTCAAAAATACTCCAGCAAGGTATACACGTAATTCATTTTCAGCATCAAGTGATAAAGATAGCATGTCAACCTGATATCGTCACAGGAAAGTGTCACAAACATTCGATCAAACGTGCCAAGATTTGCTCCAAGTCTATTAAACACGTGATCACGTATGAGAATACTGAAATACAGAGTCTGGTTTGTCAATAAGTAAAAGAGTATTTCTTTTAGATGGAGTGATTTACAATGTAGCTCACAACAACACGTGTTAAGACTGGAGCGTACTGGGTTATTTTAACGCACGTTCTGGATTTGTGCTTTTTAAAACTGTGTTTTTATTGAGATTTTTATTGAAACCAACAGAGTGGAAGTTTGAGGTTAGGAAATTGGTTGATGATCATTTTGTTTTATAATATATGCAAGCAAGGCATCTGTAATGAAATGGATAAGATGAGTGGCAATCTTCAATACTCCATTGTTTTATAAAATGTATTATTAAAAAGAAATCAAATTATTATAATTGTATTTGATGTTGATTGTGATAAGAACCAATATACGTACTCGTAGAAGAAGTAAATGTACCTAATACACCTTATTTTCTATCTATTTTTAGAAAACTTTTACAATGTTTAAATAATCTATTGGTTTGGGAAGCGTGAGGGGTCAGTGGTCTGCAGAGATGCATGATCTGCAAATTTTTCGCTTTGGGTTCGGACATGGGATTTCAAATAGCACATTTTAGCAACATCTGTACGTGTATTTTTTTATAAAGGTAAAGTTTGTTTTCCGAAAGAAGTCCCTTTGGGGTAGGAAGACTTTTTTTTCAAATACCTATTGTTTTTTTGTATAATACATAATTATGTTGTTTTTTTATTATTTTAAAACCTAGTTTTGATAATCAAATCCTATTCCTATACATTTTATCATATTTTGTAGCCTATCTATTCTTTTATATTTTGTGGCATGTTAAGCTTATTAAATTTAAGGGGGTGTAGTCGTCATTAGCTTATTTGAGCAGTATTTCGAGAGCCCTAACTCAATAATGTGATCAGATTATTTAAAGAATTTTACGGTTTTAGAAAGATTAATCTTTATTATAATACACTGCAGAGAGAAAACATAATATTTGATTATAGTTTTTGAAGGAGAAGTCAATCCCGTCATAGCGTTTTACGAAAATGAGCGTCAGAGCTGTCTTTCAGAAGGGATATCACTATTGTAATGTGAGAAAATGTTTTATTTTAAGCGTTTGTGGACCTGAAAATATATTCTCATAATACACTACAGCTCAAAACAATAAAAAAATAGCCTCTAAAGGTAATGAAAACAATATTTAAAAAGTACAAAATCGTTTCACTTTAACACATATTTTTTACTAGTATTTGAAGAAAAACACAAGAGTTTTATTCATTTGATGAAAATATAGGTATTTCTAAACGTACAGTTTTTTTTTCAATCAATTTCGAGCACCCAGTAATTTACAGGATTATTTTATAACCACTATATATCCGGCCGCGCGATCGTCTTCCGATTAGTCGATCCCGGGTCCTCCCAGCGAGAGGACGTATCACTTTTTTCCGCCGCCTTGTCAAACAAAATCGATTGCGTAGAAAACTCAAAGCGCGATACACTAGAATTGATACTTGTACCATATATATATATATTATAAAGAGGTAAAATTTGTTTGTTTGTTTTTTTGTTTGACGGAGGTAATCTCCGACTAACTAGTCATCCGATTTGAAAAATTCTTTCACCGATGTGTAGAATGGACGGGATGGTTATCCCTACTAATATAATAAAAGGAAAAGTGTGTGTGTCTGTCTGTGTGTCTGTTTGTTTGTCCGTCTTTCACGGCAAAACGGGGCGACGAATTGACGTGATTTTTTGTGTGGTGGTAGTTGAAGGGATGGAGAGTGACAGGGACATTTGTATCCCGATATTCCCGCGGGAACGGGACTTACGCGGGTGAAACCGCGGGGCGTAGCTAGTAGGCTATATTTTATTCCGGTAGTTTCATTAGTGAAGCCGGGACGTACTGCAATGCTGCATTACCACTCACTCACTCACTCACTCACTCATTGGCGTAATAAATTGTTTTCTATGATGGTGGATGGGAAGGTTTATTTTTTTAACAGATTCGTATAGAGGGTAGTTTGGCGAGTTAAGGAAAAATCCGACTTTACCCATTTTTTGCCCCCTTTTTGCCCACCCCTGGTGTATCTCAAAAACTACAAGACCTGCAAATATTTTTTTAACAGATTCGTATAGAGGGTAGTTTGGCGAGTTAAGGAAAAATCCGACTTTATCCATTTTTTGCCCCCTTTTTGCCCACCCCTGGTGTATCTCAAAAACTACAAGACCTGCAAATATTTTTTTACAGATTCGTATAGAGGAGGTCCTGGGGAGTAAAAATCATATTTGTGTTTTGCCCCTGTTTTGCCCCTTTTTTGCCCCATTGATGGATCTCGGAAACTACGTAACATTTTTGATTGCTTTAAACGGATTTGTATAGAGGAGATTTTGGGATGAAAAAAAAAGTTTTCAGATTTGCCCCCATTTGCCTCCCTCATTTTGCCGCCACGCGTATCTCGGAAACTAGGAGACTTGGAAAATTTTAGTTTTCAGATTCAGGTAAGGCATTACAAAGTTGATAAAACGTGGTACTTTTTTTTTTTTAATTTTGACTTTTTTTTATTCTCCATACATTTTGTATGAAATTTCGAAACTTTTTGAAGGGCAAAATAAAAAATTTGAAAGAATTTGTAATATTTTCAAACGGATTTGTATTGAGGAGGCTTGCATTAGTAAAAAAAAGTTTTTAGTTTTGCCCCCATCTGCCCCCTCGTTTTGCCCACCACTGTATCTCAGAAACTATAAGACTTGGAAAAATTTAGTTTTCAGATTCATGTAGGGCATAATAATGGTAATGAATTGAGGTTCTATTTTTTACTTAATTTTGACTTTTTTTTCTCCATACATATTGTATGAAATTTCAAAACTTTTGAATGTGGGATAGGTAAAGTGGCGACAGACCTCAGGGACGTGTGACCCCCGAATGCCCCTTAAATCTAAAGGGAAAAATTATAAGACCATAACCTGTCGCGTTCTATGGATCAGAATGTTGGGCAATGAAGTAGACTGATGATAGGAGAGTGTATGCTACTGAAATGTGTATGACTGATGTGTATGTGTGTGAAAAGATAACGTGCGCCCCAGAGGCACCTGCGAAACGAATATAGCGCTGTTTTGTTTCATCCAACGCGTGTACACGCGTGTGCTTTCAAGCCAACTCAGTCGTCTCAGTCAACACCGCCGAAGGACGACTGCTGCTATTCGGTAAGTACCGTAGTTTGGTTGCTATGACCATACGTTGCGCTCGAGAGGCGCATGTTTATCTTCTGTGAAACTTTTATGTATTTGTGTGTGATTACGTTTCTGTTACTTTTTCTTTATTTACACATAAACAAAGTATGTAGGTATACAATTAGGTTATTGTTATAAGTAATTTTTTTTGTTTTTGAAACATCTTTACTTCATAGGAAGCAGAAGAAATTATGGACGAAAGAGAAATAATATTCCTTTTTGAGTCAAGAAGATGAAAGGTCCAGATGATAGCAGTGACAGCGAAATGGAGGATCACGTAAGTGAAGACGATACTTGTTCAATGTGATACTGACGACGAAAAGGTACATAAAAGATGCCATTGATGAAAGCTTGAACACCTCAACACCTCCTGACGACACCTCAACACCTCCGGATGACGCCTCTACATCTCTTGATGACACCTCAACACCTCCTGACGACACCTCAACACTTGAAAGTAATTACACACACAATGTTTTATCTAAACAAGAAAACCCTTAAACCGAAAAAAATATTATATGGAAAAACGAAGTATTTAACTGTGTACACCATGGATGAGATCTAGATTGGGAATCCCTACTTTATCAAAGTGTTTGAAAGAAAATATTGAGAACATCCTGCCACGGGCTATTGAAGAAGCTTCTTAAGAAGCTGAAGAGTAAACTCCGGCTAAAGTTCGCCGTTACTGTAGGCTATGTACCACCAAAAATAAAAGAATGTCTATGATGACCTGTACAAAATGCAAAAAGTCTGTGTGTGGTGAACAAAAAAGATGTTTGCAACAAATGTCTATAATTTTTTTTATTTGAAGTATTTTGTAATTTGAGACTGAATATAATAGTCAATTTTTAGTTTGTAAGAAAAAAAACTATAATTGTTCCATAATTATTTTTTTATTCTTCTTTAATATAAACTAAACACTTCAAATTATTGTTTTTATTGATTACTTATTTTGGATTGCATAGAATAATATTTTCTCTTTTTTTTCTCTTTATTATGTTGGTAGGTTGCCTTTTATTTAAGTGTTTGTTGTTGGACTTTAGGATTGTAACTAAGATTTCAATGTCCGCATTTCCAAAAACGGTTCTATCAGAACACCAGCGCGGCGTATTGCCCCCGCAATAAACCGCATTATGCTTCCCTTCCTTCGTATGAGCAAGTGGCCAACTCTGGTGACGGAGTTTTTAGGCCGCCTAAAGGCCTCCGTCATGGCTTAACGACTTTTTTAAAAGTCGGGACCGACAATTTAACGTGCCCTCCGAAGCACGGAAGCGCTCAGATAATATTGCCACTTGCGGTCACCCATCCAAGAAATGACCGCGCAGAGCGTTGCTTAACTTCGACGATCTATCAAGAACGCCTTAGCAAGCTTCGCCACGAGCGCTTCCGCATTATGCTGAGATAGGACCATTTTGCATGCCTAAACTACTAACTACTAATTTTAGCCTATAGCTTAGTATGGCATGGTCTACGTGACCTCAGGACGGATGAAAGTCATATCACTAAGAAAGTTATGAGTATGAGTGTGAAATGTGGATGGACAATAATGGATATACAAGTAGAAGAAGGCCGAGGGAAAACTGGATGGATTGTGTGAAAGAGGATATGAATGTGAGAGGAGTGAACTTCGCCAACTACGAATGATAGAGATGAATGGAAGATTAAGCATGTTGGGCCCACCCCACCTAGTATGGGATAAGAGCAGAAGAAAGATGTTGAAACAAACAACCTAAACGTATAAGTGTAAAAATACAAAAAAATCAAAATATAACAAAACGAAATTTAATATGAGCGACTGTATGGCTAAATTTTATCAAAACTTTTAACAAATGTCTAAGGGGTAGTCAAAACTACCCTACTTAGGTATGTCCAAAATTTGGAGTATTTGGACTCCAAATACATATTTATTACTTATGTTCGTTCACATGTCATTGTGCACCAGACAAGACAGAGATTGGGAAAAATATCAAACAACAAAAGCAACCTTCAAAAAACGCATACGCTTACGGAGGCTGGAATGCTGGAAACATTTCTGTACAAACATCGAAAACACCAACCAGGCCGCTAAAATAAAAGGCATTTTATCAAGTGAACCTGAACGAACAATTGGACACCTTAAAAAACCCGACAACACCTACACAAAAACAGACGAAGAAACCAGCGAATTACTGCTGGCGACTCACTTTCCTGGGTGCCAAATATCAGCATCCCACGAGTGGATGTGGCACAGTGACAGGACAGCAAACAACCAAGACTGGAACGTAGCCCAAAACCTTGTCACCAGAGAGAAGGTACTCTGGGCAATCAACAGCTTCCTTCCCTTCAAGTCACCTGGCCTGGATGGAATATTCCCGGGCCTACTGAGATGGTGCAGTGCACAACTAGCAGACCACTTAGTGAGTATTTTTAGAGGATGCATTGCCCATCGCTACATACCCGAAAAATGGAGGGAAGTGAAAGTAGTATTTCTACCGAAACCGGGCAGGAGCGACTATACACTGGCAAAATCATTCCGGCCAATCAGTCTAACGTCGTTCCTTCTGAAGACCCTTGAGAGGCTATGTGATAGGGAAATCAGAGGTAACACTCTCCTACACAAACCACTACATCCCAACCAACATGCCTACAGCCCCGGCAAATCGACAGAATCCGCTCTCCACTGCGTAGTCTCCCGAATCGGAGGCGGATTATCCGCAAAACAATCAACACTAGGCGCATTCATAGACATTGAAGGGGCGTTCGACAAAACAACATTCAGCAGCATAAACCTAGCACTGGAAAGATACGGGGTCGCACCAACGCTAGCAGACTGGATAAACAACATGCTCAAATACAGAGCAATTCAGCTAACAGTGAACAAGACTACAAGAGGAATAGTTGCAAGAGGCTGCCCCCAGGGCGGCGTCCTCTCACCCCTACTATGGAACATAGTAGTCGATGAACTCATCCGCAAACTTAACGGCAGTGGACTCGTCACCGTAGGCTACGCTGACGATCTTGCCATCCTAGCAACTGGCTGCTTCGAGAGTACAATATGCGACACGATGAAAACAGGCCTCAAAACAGTTGAAACATGGTGTACCAGCCATGGCTTATCAGTAAACCCTACAAAAACAGAACTCATAATGTTCACACACAAAAGAAATTTGGGCAATTTAAGAATCCCCAAACTCTTCAACACCGAGCTAAAACTAACACACGAAGTCAAGTACCTAGGAGTCATACTGGACAGTAAACTGCTATGGAATAAGCACCTTGACCACAAACTACAAAGAGCATGCACAACCTTCTATCAATGCAGCAGAATGCTCGGGAAAACATGGGGGCTGACACCAAAAATAACCACATGGCTATATACAGCCGTAATAAGACCAACACTGACATACGGTGCTATTGTTTGGTGGAAACGAACTGAACTTAACACTGCGGCAAACAGATTGCAACGCTTCCAGAGACTGGCATGCTCTGCAATAACTGGCTGCATGAGAACAACTCCGACAACGGCCATGGAGATTGTTCTGGGCCTTGTCCCACTCGACCTATACATACAACAGGAGGCGACACTGTCTGCCATCAGACTCAAACACCTAAATCTATGGGGGAATACAAGGAGCTCTCATGCATGTATTCTGGACAGAGCCATATCACACGAACCGCTTATATGCGCCCCGTGCGATAAGATCCCCAGACAATCAACTTCCCAGAAACACTACAAAATACAGACACATGAAAACCAAAGCGATCAGTCTGGAAATAGTGAAGTCCGAGTCTACACTGACGGATCGAAGACAAATCAGGGAACAGGAGCCGGAGTACACTCACTGGATCTCAACATCAACATATCAATGACACTGGGCTCACACAGCTCCATTTTTCAATGCGAATGTGTAGCCATAACCGAAGCTGCCACAGCTATCAAAAGGAGAGGGATAGAAGACTACAGTATACGGATACTCTCCGATAGCACAGCAACCCTCAGAGCACTGGAGAGCCAAAAGTGCAACTCCAGGCTCATATACGAATGTCACCTTGCCCTTGAGAGTATTGCTGCAAAGAACAGAGTAACTCTACAATGGATCAAGGGACACAGTGGATCACTGGGAAACGACGCCGCAGACGAACTAGCACGAAGGGGCTCGGAAACTCAAGTAGAAGGCCCAGCCCCCTTCCTGCCCCTGCCGTTCTCCCAGCTACGCACCTGGATACGACAACACACCCAAAATCTTCATAACGATCGATGGATACGGGCGACGGACTGCAGACAGTCTAGAGCAGCGATACCAGCGGCCACACCACGACTGACACGTCGTCTGATGAACCTCCAAAGAAAAGACCTCAAAATAATCATAGGAACACTAACAGGGCACTGCCCCCTAAACAAACATCTGTACAACATCGGCATCACGGACAGCCCACTCTGCAGGGGATGTCTAACCGAAGAAGAATCAGCGGCCCACGTAGTCCTGGAATGCGTGGGCGTAGCAGCTCAACGGCAGCAAATCCTCAACAATCCGAGGTCGCTCCTCGAAGCCTGTGAAGACCCCAGGAAACTTCTGTGCTTCTGGGAGGAGCTAGGCTGGCTTCACAACTAGTGAGCCAGATCATCCCCACGCATAAAGGACCACCTCTGAGTCCAAATGCGGAAAAGGGAGTCCCCATACATACATACATACATACATGTCATTGTGCAGATGTTTACATTACATGCTTAACAGAGTCGCAAGAAAGAAATTAAAAGAAACATTTGTTTCGGCAGGATCTCGAGGGTCTTATTGATACCTGATCAAAAATAGAGATAAGTACTAAACCACTTGGCTAACACGGATCGTTGGCTAAATTCTCTAAGCACAGATCTTACATATTATATTATTGGAAACCAGAAGTGAAAATCATTAAAAAAGATAAGAACAACTTTATTAACACAAATAGTCAAATCATCAAAACTAAATTATCTTTATAAGCGAACAATTTGAATTTGTCAGGATAACACAGAAAGCAAAGGAAACACCAGTTTACACCATTAAACCAAAATAAGCACTCAGATAGGCTACACGATTACAAAATACAAGAAAACGACCTAACAACACAAAGTTCCTAGGAAGCCGAGACATCCGTCTCGTTCGAAAGCCAAGCACAAAGTGAGCGAGCGCAGCCGTGCACTCGCTTTTATGTAGGCGCCGTCTGTCGATTAGTCATCATCAAGGGACTTGGCTAACACGGCCTCTCCTGACATCCTGACGTCCTCGTCAGGTTCGTAAGTAGTGTCATCGTGTGGCGACACCACTGCAGAAGACGGCCCAGGCTCGTTGACTCCATCTGCTCATGATGAAGGTGCTGTCACAGGCTCAGGATCCAGTAAAGGCATGGAGGGACCTGCGCCAGAAACTTGTACATCTTCATCTGAAAACGAAAGCTTTTTAAGATAGGCTGCCAGTTTACACCCAGCGTTCCATACTCTTCTTACACACGATCTGCCAATCAATTCATACATCGTCTTACAACAATAACTCATTCATCGAGTCATACCATCTCTCTTAACACTATTGAGACGTCTCTCGAATACTTATTTAAGAACAATGCTTAGTTCTTGATGCTTGTTCCACTGATTCCATGTTCTACAGCGCGCTCGCGCCGCTCCGTAGCTGTCAGCACAGCAGCCTCAGGTAGGTGAGCCCCACCCGTAACATGACGCGACACACGCGCCTGCCAGACTTTGCGACTAACGCAGACACAGACACGACCGACTATACACTCATGTGCAGACACGGCCAGATCGACTATGCGCCCAGCGCAGATACGGACATGGCAGAGGCACTTGCATGGAAGCAATACAGGTAGCATACCGACAACTGAAATGGCAGAGGCACTTGCATGAAAGCAATACAGGTAGCATACCGACAACTCAAATGGCAGAGGCACTTGCATGGAAGCAATATAGGTAGCGTACCGACAACTCACATGGCAGAGGCACTTGCATGGAAGCAATATAGGTAGCGTACCGACAACTCACATGGCAGAGGCACTTGCATGGAAGCAATATAGGTAGCTTACCGACAACTCACATGGCAGAGGCACTTGCATGGAAGCAATATAGGTAGCGTACCGACAACTCACATGGCAGAGGCACTTGCATGGAAGCAATATAGGTAGCGTACCGACAACTCACATGGCAGAGGCACTTGCATGGAAGCAATATAGGTAGCTTGCCGACAACTCAAATGGCAGAGGCACTTGCATGGAAGCAATATAGGTAGCGTACCGACACGTATCGATGATACGTCCACCGATCCGTTTGTCCACCGGACCGCTCGTCCGCAGGACCGCTCGTCCACCGGACCGCTCGTCCGCAGGACCGCTCGTCCAGAGCGCGTCCAAAGCGCGTCCACAGGACCGGTCGCACAGGAGCAAGCGCCCTGTACAGAAAACAAAACGCACACAAGATCAAAGGTCCAACAAGGTTATCAGAGCTTGGTAGTGAAATGACCTGTCATGACCTAATGGGTGGTACAGTCATATTATGTCAACGAATGTCTGTCAGTATTAAGGATGTCTAGTATGGGACATCTGACTTAGTTTTGGTGATTCAGAGCGAGCTTTAATCATACCTGAGCTCGGCCGTACCTGACCTTGTTCAATTAGTCAGTCCAGATACTCAACTTCCGTATCTAAGAAAGTGCAACAAAATCTGAGGGCATATGACGTATACCTCGATCACAAACAACACAACGTTTTAGTATCAAAAGACTCACAGTTACTCCGTGGTGGTACCGGCGCCACACGTACCTGGCAGCTAGGTACCTCAACGTCATGCGCGATGCTGCGCGACCTCCGATCGCAAGAGCGCCGGTGCGGCGATCCATCTCGCGTGTGGCTGCGCGACCGCCGGCCACAGGACCTCCTGTCCCGCGAGCGATCACTCCGCAACCCGGACGAGCGCCGTCGGTGACGTGACCGAGAGCGGCTCGAACTCGTTCTGCACAACACACAATAACGGTGCACAATGCACCTTGGTTAAATAAACACGTACAAAATAAGAAATAAAAAGTTATGGAAGTACCCATTGATATTTGTACCACGAACAGAACTCACAAATCACAACCAAGACGCTATCCATGTCAACGTTACGAGGACAAAGTGAAAACTAAACCAAACTTTCCCGAAGTCACTCCTCGACCCGTTGCCTGAGACACAACCACTCAACTACGACTTTGCGTCACCAAACAAACATATCGACTATAATTAGACGTCAGACAACGACGATTGCGACTCCAACTACTTGAACGATCTCTCCTTTGTACATTTTCACGATTACTAGTCCTCGACGAACGTCCAGACATTTTTATCAAAATGAGGGTAGTTACGATTTTTGTTAATCGCACAAAATCACTAAAATCCAGAAAACAACACAAAATCAGGAAAATAACACAAAGCCGGAACAAAACTATCGTCGAGATGATGGATGGCACAGTACGATTCGACCTTGCCCTACATTGCGAACTAGATCTACCCCTAGAACGAATTCTGCTTCGAGAACGAGTGTTACTACGTGAATCATCACTCCTGTCGCGACGACGAAACCTATGTAGGTCATCAGACAACTAACAAAGAAAATTGGTGTTTACTTCGTTTTTATTCAAATACCCTCCACAGACCGAAAAATGATTAAGTGGGTGTGGACAAGAATCCCACCTTCTGATATTGGAAACCAGAAGTGAAAATCATTAAAAAAAAGGTGACAACTTTATTACACAATTAGTCAACTCATCAAAACAAAATTATCTTTATAAGCAAACAATTTGAGGTTATCAAAGGAAACACCAATTTACACCACTGAACCAAAACAAGCACTCAGATAGGCTACACGATTACAAAATACAAGAAAACGACCTAACAACACAAAGTTCCTAGGAAGCCGAGACATCCGTCTCGTTCGAAAGCCAAGCACAAAGTGAGCGAGCGCAGCCGTGCACTCGCTTTTATGTAGGCGCCGTCTGTCGATTAGTCATCATCAAGGGACTTGGCTAACAATATATTACTTATAAGATAAAGTATCAAAACCATTCATACCATTCGTTCTAGACACGAGCTCACGCACACTTTTACAAAAATTATAGTATTATTGAAGTGTGCGTCAAAAATGACAACTCTGCGTAGCACGATCTAATGTTTGAGTTGGTCAAGATAGCTTACACGCTCTTAAGGCATTCGTTAGCATCTACTTCAAATTGGGTAGAACAAAAAAATCTCGTCATCAGAACCATTCAAAAATATAATAAAAACACGCACGCGCTTATTACACTATCAATATAAATTCAGACATAATGTTTATCCATGAATAACTTACAGAAAATCTCACTGTAGTCTATTCAGTGTCCGATATTTTCGATTTTCCATTGAACATGTTTTCACATGATAATAAGAGGCAATCACTGCAATTTGCATTTCAGTAGCGATAATATCTCGCCCCACCCTGTTTGTGGAATGTTTACTTAAATACACTCACCTATAAGCTGATATTATTTACCTGTTGAAATAAATTTTAAATTTTGACTGCGTTAACTTCATATTCATTTCAAAACCATTGTGAGTTCTATTTGTCAAGACTTCTAACTTTCTTATAAAAAAACTTTGATACACTTATGTTACGCAGAGGAAGTTTTCTTCCTAACCTGATGGAAAACATAGTAGGAATAAAAACTCATACACAATACATTAACACACATGCAATAAAAAAGCTACTATATATTTTTTTAAGGGACTACCCCTTAAATAAAAAAAATGTATGTATCATGTATTACCAAAAATTCTGACCAAATAACAATGAAATTATTCTAAAACGTTTTTCAAGTAAACACTCGCAGTATCTTACAAAAGAACCACTAAGAACTATGCATAAGAACCGCAAGTAATTACAATAAGAAGCGAGATCGTGGAAAATCACTGGGTAGCGAATTGCAATTAGCAGAAGAACACCCAACGGAAATAAATAAGGATATTAGTTCGCCGCAGATCCGACCGAGGATAAAAATTATATTATTGCGTCTGTATGGGTTGTTCGCACATTTGATTCTTCTCTTTATTTTATCAAATTAATAAACTACGTTATATTCTTATAGCAAGTCAAGTTTTGCAGGTGGTATTTTATCAGAAAAAATAAATAATCATAATAAAAGTTACGACTCCGGCAGGATTCGAACCTGCGATGACAAGCGATCGTCCTTAACGCGGACTGCTTTAGACAAGCCACCAAGCCCTTATTACCGAGGACGAAAAATATACACAATGAAATAGAATCACTTTATATTTACTTTTAGTTTCTAGTAATAGTATGACCACACTAATTATTTTAATGAACATTTAAATAACTAATGTTGTATTACTATTTTCCTACTTGAATAAAGTTCAGAAACAAAACTTCTTCAAACGGAAATAGTTTCTAACAAATAGTTTGTATTTTTTCCAATTACAACTAATTCAATTAAGTAATGAAGAAACACGATCCCGTAATCTAGGGCTAAAGCTCGAAGAAATTACTCGTTCCGGGAATCCCTAATTGTCATTTACCCTACTAAGTGCACAGTAAATATTGTAAAAACAGTACCTAATTGATTCTGAGGGATAAAAGACATTGAGAAATATATTTGCGCTTTAACACAAACTTTAACCTATTAAATTCGTTTCCGATGAAAATTGCAACATAATCTAATTATTGAACCAGATCGTCATATATAACCTTTGTTACACGATCCAATACATTGTCATTGTCACCTATACATATTTTTTGCTCAATATAATCAAAACAGTTCTATTCGAGGTATCTATAAAATAACAAGCAAAAAAAAACAATTCCAAATAAAATGGAAGGCTAAATGAAATCTCACTTGAGTTCATTCGTGATCACTTTAAGTTCATAATCTTGAAGGCGGGTGATCAAAGATGGGCAGCTTGGGACGTACTTGATTACGTCGGGGACTGCAGCGACGCATGACACTGTTTTCTATAGTTTAAGATTATAGCTTTGTCTGCGAATTTCAAACCGAAAGTTTTGTTGGCAATCCAAAATCACAATAACAAAAAGTATTAAATAAAATCCCGATAACACAGTTACTTTCAAATAATGAAATTTATTGAAAATTTTCGAAGTAAAATTTTGTTTTCGTATAAAATATTGCTAAACAAAAAAGGTACAAAGTTATATGAGAATTGAGATGTTACAAAACCATTTATGAATAGTTTCTAAATGGTGAACCGATCGTTCAGTTCCCACTGCAAAAGCACCCAAGAGGAAAAATATTTACGTTTTTTCGAAATGCAGAAATCAAGTAACAAGGAATTGGTTTTAGCGAAGAGAAGCGTTAGGGACCGAGCTGTTGAATAAAACGTAGAGCTGCAGTAATAATGCTTACCTTTCTCAAGTATGAGTTGGAATCCAAGCGGAGCATTGGCTGCGATTCTGGGTGTAATTAGAGCCAGTATTTTATGGACTCAGCTTATATTGAAGTTGTTGGAAAAAACAAATGAATTCTCTCTTTGATTTTTTGTGAAAGAGCTTCAATTTGCGTCTTAGTACTTAAAATGTCAGATTTTTAGGGAAAGTTTCAATGTAAATTCATTGAAAATTTAAATAAAAACGAATGCAAAGTGATTTTAAACAACATTCATAGCTACCTAAATAAAAGAACGGATTGAAACCATCAATACAATCCTGATTTTACAAATTTTTATAAAAATTGAAACGTATTTCGGTTTTCAGTTAAAAGCTAGGTACATTCAGGGTTTGTCTGTGTTTTTTTCTTTTGTAAGAGATTGCGCTAAGTGATCACATTTCGATATTAAACCATTTGCCGAAGGCCGGTGCCGGCTACGGTATTTCATTTTACTGAGTGTCCGACATGTTTTGGAGACTTGCTTTTTGTCGAAATTATTTTCGAATCTTTATATCATATCTACTGTCAGTTAACTGTCTGTTTATCACTGAACTACGGAAACGATGCCGTGTTCGTTGGCATAAATAGCATTTAGATTTAAACTTTAAAATAAAGCAGAATTATTTAAAATGACTGTTCATTTTGAATCTCGAGAACCTCTAATTATAAATTTAATTAAACAAGGTTTACTGAGCTATTTTAGTTTAGTTTTCGCATTATAAAATTTGAAATTACCCTGTACCTGCGCTGTGTTGGGTCGTGGATTTACCACGTTTTACACAAATCTTGCCATTACTATAGACCCAAACCTTAATCCTGGCAAAAACGAGCCGAACACATTTGCATAACTGTGTAGTGCTTTTATGTTGTAGGTAGTGCCAATAATAAATAAAAGTGTTGAAAATAAGTATTTTAACTTCAGTCTCTATATTTTATTAAGTCAATATTCATATGTATTTTGATTACGTCCACTTGGACTAGGCTTAATTTAAATACAAACATTTATACATTTTTTGATGATGATAAGTGTCATATGTGTCTATAAAAAAGCAAACAAGTTTACGGTTCTTAAGTCTACTCGCGACCACGGTGACTGTAACGTCATCGAAACGTCGAGGTGAATAAAATGATTCCAATACGCGATTAAGTCCCGTTAATATTTATAAATAAGTTTACGGTTGATTTGATTAATATGATTGAAGTCTCTCACTTTAGTCTCATTGACTTGATGTAAGATTGTTTTATACGATTAAATTTAACTCAATATTTTACTTCCATTCTCATATTTTCAGTGCAGCTATCATTATTGTGACTTTTTTAAAGTAAGTCATGATGATAATTAATTTAAAAGTATACAACAGACAAGAAAGATGCGTCATGTATTATGAAGCTACAAACACTATTTGCGGATTACTAAGATACTTCTAAAGGGGTTATTCCCTGAGTCCCCGATACCACAGACACTCGCCCCGGAAACCCCCGATGTCTTATTATGTCAATAACGTCAATCATGTCAATCTTATTTTAAAATCGGGAAAAGTGTTTACCATTATTTTGAATAGATAATTTGTAATAGGCATCACTTAACATTTAGGAACTGGAATAAATTACAGGTTCTAATTTCAATTTAAAACTTTTCATATCTTATTCCTTTACTACTACTTTCATAATCTTTATTTCAAACAATATTATTTAATTTTACTCCAAAGCTAAACAAATACATCGGGTTGGTAACCAAATTATGCACTGGTACCTACCTACCCCCATGGGAAAGGGGCGTGAATTACTTACGTGTGTTTCTATAATATTTTAGAACGTACTTTATCAGTGGTCTTTTTTCAGTGTAGCTATCATTATGTGACTTTATAACTTGCCAGTACTAAAAAGCTTTTCGCAAATTAATTTTTTAACATAGGTTTTAGTTGTTTTATAAATCCGTTCTTTGACTCGCTTATTAAATTAGTAAACTTCGAACTGAAGTTTGACGTTGAGTAAAAACATTTATTTGCCCGTGGTTTTGTTCGCTAGTTGTTTAAATCCTTAAATTACTGGTGTTTATGTTATACAGTTTGTTCTATTTTACACTAGCTGTGGTGTTCCCGTTCCGTGGGAATACCGGAATCAAAAGTAGCCTGTGTTATTCTGATATATAAGCTATTTATTACTGCGAAGTTTCATCAAAATCCTTTCAGTAGTTTTTGCGTGAATCAGTTATTTTACATCCATACAAACTTGCGCGTTTATAATATTAGTAGGAAGGAAGTAGGAAGTAGGATGTCCTTATAAAATATTGATTGATGACTGCATATAACGTTATTTGTTTTTTAAAAGTACAAAATAATTCTTAATATAAAAAAAAGTACGACTCAATTTAACAGACAAGTAGCTTAATTGGGACCTTACTTGAAAACGGCAACATAATAATTTATTTTGTTAATAAAACCTATTAAAAAAATATCCAGTATAAAATATTTATCTACTAATGTAAACTTCAAGGGATTACTCAGACAGACAGTTTCAAAACATTCGTACATAATACTTTTTCTTGCACTTCTTTATTAACAAAGTTTTATATAGAAAACATTTTTAATTTACTTTAGCCTTTTGTAAGTTCGTTGATTATACAGGCTATTCACTGAGTAAATATCAACGTTTTGATACAGTTACAGATTTTCTTTGCTTAAAAAGTTTCAATTTGTTGTAAAGTTTGTTGTTTTAAAAAAATATGTATGAATTGTAAATGAATTACAACAAAAATAATAAACCAATAATTCCTTGGATAAAAGCCAAGCAACTTAGTGCTTGTGTTATGGTAATAAAATGACTAATATACTGATATACTTTGTTTTTGTAAATACATAGGTACATAATAATTTAGCAAACCGCAAGTACCTATTCAACGTAACACAAAATAATGCATAGTTAAAGAGCATCCACAGTGGAAGGAATAAAAATACAAAATTATTTTACAGTCGGTAAATAGTAAAACTTAAGGCAAGAAGTCTCTTTGTTTACACTTTCAAGAAAAACACACTTTGATTTGATGAAACGCTGGCAAGCCGTAAGAAAGTTGAGCGAGTGCAGACAAGTGCAACTCGAACACCAAAATAGTCGTATTTATTTTATGATGCATTTCATTTTCTGTTGCATTTATTTGCTCATCTCCCCTCTGTTGTAACAGCGTTCGAATTGAAACTTCCAAGTTGCTTTCGCGAACTTCCCTCGCAACTCTCGATGTTTCTTCACTCATTATGTTCATTAACAAGATTCAGCGTAATTTTTGATGCTCACAGTTCGCTTTCAATGTTTTCTATTCGTACAACTTCACTCTGCACGCCGTCTGTGTAAGCGAAAATATTCGAGAAACGCTTTGAATGTCGATGTTTTATGTTTGAGGTAAATAATTTAAGCACTTGTGAAAACTTCGTGCTCTTGATTAACGGGGCTCAATTATATGCTTTAGTTAAACATTTCAACAGCGCTTTTGTTTAAATGTTAGACGTTTACAGAAATTATAAAGGAATTCGCATCTGCAAGGCGCAAAATATCATCACAATTTTCTGTTTATGTAGCTACGTTTTAAACAAGGTCCTACAATTTCAATTTTACAAAGTGCATAATTTAAAAACCGCAGCGGGAAGAAAGTAAAAAAGAGTCTTGAAATCTTAGACACGTAATACAATGCCGAGATTTAGACTCAAATTTCGAGATTTTAAATATTACAATGTACTTCGTCGAACTGCAGTGCGGGCTCTGTAAATTCCATTTAGCTAAATAGCTTTTGTGAGAGATAAGAATCTACCATACAATGCTTGCCTGCTTCGAGCGGGAAACTAAGAAAATTGAAAAGAGAGTCGCCAAGCAAGTCTGCTACGTCGATAGTCCGATCTCAGGGAACCTGAGATTTCGAATTACAAACGTCGTAAAAATTGAACGACTATAAACAGAGTTTGGTTGGTTGAGAATGTTTTTGCGCGACACAGTGCTCCGCTTGGGTATGGTTCGGGCAATCTTGGTTTTAATAAGTATATAACGTTCCCGAGATGTACCTGTGAGTAGGGGATTTACATAATCATTACCATATCTGGCGCACTGGCGCGCGTATTATGCCCGGGAGGTTAATAATGTTATTTTCTCGCCACGTTTTCACGTTGCTATTTCACGTTATCGACCTCCTTTATCTGCGTCATCATTGTTACTAGCCACTGCTGGAACATCTTCAACTTAGCTTTCTTAATAAGCCTTCGGTTAGCAAAGGATTTTTTGAGGCTGTATTCCTCGTATTAAAAAGTTTACGCGTTAGAACGCTAGGTCTGGCCTTGGTGGATGTAATGTACCTGTACAGTTGCATCTTCAAACAATTTTAAAGTTTATTTTTGAAATTTAGGGGTTAACTTTTTTTAAACCATTTCGGTATTTAAATGTTAATCTGCGTGATATTACTACTAAAATTGAGCTTTTATAAATTAATTATTTGTTTACGATTCCCTAAGACATAGTACAATATAAGTTAAAAGTGCTTTGTTTCATAAAGTACGAGCAGAAGGATCGTTTTAGCCCTTAAACCTGTTGGTCCCGAAGTGTTTTTCTTATTCTGCAAGTGACAAATGCGCAGTGATATAAATTATATTCTAGGCACGTTGCCAGCTCTCATTGTAAGGTCAGATGGGACAGTTGAAGACCAAATCTTTACATTACTTAAATAGTTTTTATCTAAACCTACTTAAAAGCAATTTTATTTTTCAAGAGTAACTTAAGTATTCGATAGCTATTCACAATTCAATTTCAAAAACATTTTATTATAATCTGATTCATAAATATTTTAGGTCAGTAATAGAGAATTAATTTGGACGGGGAATAACATTGCGAGCTTAAATATTCCGTAGGTATTCTCCAAAATAAATTCCTTGCTTTCTTGAGTACAAATACGAGTGAGGTGGTGCGTGGCACACATGCGCGGAAGTCTGCTCCACTCACTTTAAGTCTATTTAACGGATCGCAGAGTGCGTTCCTTCAAAAATAGATAAGAGCGCGCTCATGCGTCGCGCCACTTGAAATTACTTTTTGCACGGAGTACTGAATGGAAGAACTCAACCGACAAAATCGGCCGCTGCCGCTAACGAATGTGTCACTTCCAGCCGAAATGTGAACACGAATCTTAATTTGTATTGTGCCTATTCATCATATTCACTGACGTATTTTTAACTCTTTTTGCTACGGTTGCGTTTTCGTATAATTGAATTTAAAAGCGTTCACTTTAATGTTTTATTTCTTTTATTTTTCACTTGTTCAATTGTAATGCTGTTTTTTAATCGTTTTAGAATATTTCTACTACCGATTAACTTGAAGTTGAGAATCATATATGACAAAACTAAATGCTTAAAGCTCAAACTAAAAGTGGGTAAAAGAGTCAGCTGATAATTTAGATCATTGTTTATTTTCAATCTTTAAACTCATACTTTTCTATAAATGATCGTGATACTACGTATTGATATAATACAGTTGTGATCAATATATAACTTACCTTACCAATACATTCTTAACGTCAGCAAAAAGTAATCATACATGATTTAGTATAACAAGTATGGCTGCCGAACAAACTTACGGAATAGCCAATAAATCTAAACTTTGAAAGAAAGTAATTCTGTTACTATGCTTATGCGATATTTCTGTCTCCATCGAGTAGAGATAACTACTCGTAATCTGCTGAATTGCGACACGAAACCTATTTGTTTTGTAGCTTTATTTTACTTGTTATGGGGGAATAATAGCACGAGCAAAATCGACTGTATTTCGGCAAAAGACATAGTTCAATTTCAGTAAAAGTTGACTGTCCACAAATCGAACCAAACTTTTATTTATAAAGTCGCATTTATTTGCTTGTTATATTTTGTTACGATTAGGGGTTAAGAGTTGAATCAGATATATACAATTTTCAGTAAGCATGCCTTTTGTCATCGGTATCGTTTTAATAACTGGCTCCTCTTTACCTTTATAGAGCCTTTATATTACAGAGAACGATCTAAGTATACGAGCAAGGGGCCTCATTGCTGATAACAGAATAATCCGAAATTACACCATCTATCTTTTAAATGTTTACCTTTTCGTAGCCATTCGTAGCGGCGCGTAGCAGCGCTACAATGATACGTTGTTTTGAAAACAAAACTCAATTTGTGTTGTTCGTTTTATCTTCGCATTCACACATTATCTTATTAAAACCATTTGCTGTTTTCATTCATTTCTGGTTAAAAATATCAAAGTAAAGTATAATTCTGAAATATTTTCGCTTTTAAGTACACGCAATTCCTTTCCGAAACTCAACCATTCATCAAAATTATGCAAAACCAAAATAGAAACACGGCACATAAATCGAATCATTGGTTTGCAATAACTCAAATTCGGTTTCCTTCGATAGCGTAGTTGATTTAACCGCTTACCGCCTTTGCGTTAGTTATGTTAATTATGTTGGTTTACGGCATAATCCCATCCATATTGAAGAGCTATCTAATTACTATTCTGTCATCTTTCGCACCTGATTTCCAGATTATGCGAATTGACTGATAGGTTAAGCGTGATGATTATCGGCGCGTCATCATTGATTAGTATTGCTATTGTGCATCGACCTATCACCACATAGGTTCTTTTACGACTGAAAAAAAACTGTAAAACCGTAGTGACTACTAGTATTGTTGGTGTTACTTATTTATTAATTTTTATAGGTAGCTCAACTAAACTAAACCACTGCCAAAACCTCTAATTGTTTACTTTATTTAAATTATAAGTTTTCTAAATTTACTATCTTACTCACTTGTGGTTTATCTACATTTTTAATATTAGTAGGATAGTAGGAAGTAGGATTAGTAAAGGTACTATCTGTTTAATAGTTTCTGGGTGAACAAAGTAACAAATATCCATAAAAATATCCAAGTAAATACTATAAATTCTAAGTTTGTAAAAGGTAAGTACAAACTATACATAAAATAAAATCACTTTTTCTAATGTGGCAGAGATCACGGATCGTCAGTTTCTACGAATCTGACACAAATGTTTCGCATCATTCACTGTATATTGTTAAAATTGACACAAAAAAATCTAACATCACTAAACTACTACAAATAACGTCTTTATCAAACTATTATAGGCTCAAACAACTTCTTGCTTAAGACCTAATATCCTACAGGGTCACAGCTTAATTTGCACCAATAGACCTAATATCCTGTGTCACAGCTTAATTTGCACCAATATTTGTTGTTCACACGTTGCCTGTAGTTAAACCGCATAATGCATTAACTGATTACTAGCGCGATCCATCTTCTGCTGCGTCCGACGGGTACCTCCCAACGTCTTTTGTGCCTCGTTTACTGCAGTTTAGTTTTTACTAAAACGATCACCTTTTTTAGTTTTTGTAACTTACCCATACTGGGTAATTAGTCCCTTATATCTAAAACCTTTTATGTCCTTGTGGTTTGCCGATATCCTCTCTTAAATGCGTAGAGATCCTTTTTCAAGTTTATATTTGTATTTATTTCAATTAATTATATCAATGAAGCATTTTTTTTCAATTTCACTTCACTTCAAAGTCATTTCGTCATTCAAGTCCAACATTTATTTAAAAAAGTTATGTCTACTGGTTCAGTTCACTATTTTACTAGTGTAGTTTCAACATAAACTCACTAATATGTCAATACTAACACATTAACATACGCAAGAAAACAAGTTACATTTACACACTAACCATCTAGTAGGTACTTCTATAACTAACAAAGCCTTTTTACACTGCTATTTTAGTAAAAGTTTTCACGCATGCCTTTAGTTGGCTTGAAAACACTTTTAATAATTGAGTTCTTTGGTGATTAATTATTTGTACAAATATGCAGGATTTTATCGCGTTATCTTTTATATTATTTCTCGACGTTTCGGCTACGTTTCAACAAACGTGGTCACGGGCAAACGTCATGGTGATGGAGCTTTTAGTCACTATCTCTTACAATACAAAAAGATTACTTGCACAGTTACTAGGTATCCGGCCCTCCGATAGTCTAACTTGTATCAAATTGTTGCTAATCAAAAAATACAGTAATCCGCGAAAACAGCGGTTAGATTTTACTCTAAATATATAAGTTAGCACCTAAGTAACTTACATACCAGCATATTTCACAGTTGTTTTCTTGGATTACTATTATTTGTGATTCGCAACAATTTGATACAAGTTAGACGATCGGAGAGCTAATAACTGGCGAGCTACTAGACCGCTCTAAACGCGCCAGCTAGGTGCTGTAAGCGATAACGACCACGATAGTTATTTTGCAGCGGAAGATAGGTGTTCCTATAATAACTCTAACGTGAGTTTAATTTGAACTACGCTACGTTCGTTCATTAGTGACGATGTTGATGTATCGGCTCCGTTAGCTCATCAATACATTGAAGTAAAAAAATTGGTTGCACACACTTGTAAAAATGTACGAGTATGTCGATTATATAAAATAAAATGTGCGGTAATGTGATAAATAATGTTTTTAAACTTGCCTCTAGCTATATATTAGTCTAATCGAAAGCGATTCGATAAAATATGTATTACTAATGTCAGTATGACTACGAGGGTCGCTTTGGTAAAAACTCTTAATTTCATCCAAAATACAAATCACTTTTTTTATGCACGTTGGAATATATTATAAGTAAATATTTCAAGTTTAAATTATGGTGTACACTGGTTTTACTGGTTTAATAATTGTATATCTTAACCAAATAAAATTTAATTAAGTACATATAATATGAAACATTTAAAACTCAAACACATTTAAAAATATTAATTATTACTCATTACATTACGGATTATAATTATTTTAACGGAAATTTTACATACAAATCAATTGATATAACTCTACAATGTACGTATACATTAAATCAAAGACAAAAGCTCCATCCATGCGAGTGCTGATCGGTACACCATCATGTCGTGCATTTCTCACTTCAAATAACGTTCGCGCGTGCCTTTTTATATATTTTTACTTATTTCACCGTCAAATTATCATCCACTCTAGCGATGCTCACGTATACCACATTTGCAACCCCATTATTTATCCCCTTAAGACGATACAGTAAGCCATGTTATGCGCTCCTCAGAAACATGTTAAACACGCACGCAGACGCTTTTGTTGTCGAGAGACGTATCTGACGCGATGATTTCGTTTCGCGCCAATGAACACATTTTTCTCATTTTCCAAGAAAATCAAGAGTTAAAAATCACTTGCCATTTCGTGTGTACTTTATGTAAAAGTTGTAGGCTTGATAGAAATATTCCGTTGATGTTTTCTGATAAAAATGTTTTTCTCATCTTTTACTCTAATGAGAATGAGCAGTGGAGGCGATAAATTGAAATTTATTTTCTCCCTAGTACGCGTACTCACACACCTACATAAATATTTATTACTTATTAAAGTCAGCAGCAATTCATTAAATAGGTTTTGCGAGTTATTCAAATGAGATTTATAGCAGAGTTATACCTTAGTGCTTGGGTGCGGCGACTCGTAAATCAATACATCTTTAATTAGATGAATACGAACGCTTAATCTACTTTTAAGTTCCTCGCCGTACTACGAAAGTTCGAGAAGTTCCTAAATATTTATAGTGAGACTAGATTTTGTCGAACTTTTCCAACACAAATTATAAGTAGGGAACACAAATAATAGTTGACGTAGGGCCCGGGGCGGTAGGATGCGGGCGAGTAGGGGTGTAGGCTAGCGCGGGGGGAGGGTAGGTGTAATCAGCCAGGACAGTAATTCGGGAGCGTTAAGGGTGTGATCGGTTAGTGCAGACAAGGGTACCACCGCTGGCATCCTCAGAGAGAAGAAATATTTTAGTTCAGCATTTCCGATGTGGTTTTGTTTTGTAGCTCTTTGAGATTAAGCAATTTCTCAATAAACATGCGACCGCAGGGCAGCTGCTTCGCTTAGTTTGCGAGACGTCTCGAGAGAAATTAATGTAATGTGGAATATAAGTTAGGGCATCGTAATAAGATTGGCTTCGATGTTTCTGTCTGTTTCGCCTTTTATTGCGTTTGGGCAAACGAATCAGTTCCAATTAGTTTGTTGTTCATTATTCTGTTATTCTTCACTTGCGTCATTTCTCACATCCAATTTAGATCTCAGAAAGTCAGAGGCTGTCTCTTTTTTCGAGAACCGTGATATATTAAGGTTTAAATTCAAGGCGTTACTAAATCTTCACTTCTAAGGGCTTCTACGGAGACACAATATAAATGAATCTGCTAAGAAACAATATGAATAATGTTAACTAATCAAAATACGTAAAGTCGGGCTGTGAATGATGAATCAAAATACAAGTATTCTGACTGAATTATATAATTTTGACGTCATGTCGTTCACTCGCATATGTTACAAACTATGCGTTTTAATTGACCATTTGCGTCAACTCCACGGACACAGAACGTAGGTTTTAGTTTATTGTTATTATGTTCAATATAATCTAGTTTAACTGTGCTATAGTTTTTAATTCTAGTGCATAGTATATAGATCTGAGTTTATTATAAACATCAGTGCCACTCACCTTATTTACAAAACATAATTAATATAAAGTCAAATGTTACTAGTAGAATCCAAATCTTTTAATAATATTTATTACAAACAAAACAAGTTAAAAGTCTAAAGTTCAAAACTGGTTCAATACTAATAATGATTACATTAAGAAGAGTACTTGATATTTTGTCATGCTTACTTCGTCTGTACTTTTTTCTAACTAATAACTAACCTATGTACAAGCTTCTAAGCAATTCGTAATCAAAGAAAACTCATTGAAAACTATTGACTCCGTCTTATCCCCAATCAGGCAAATTGCTTACAAAACCAACTAGTATCAGAACTCAAATCCAATTAAGTTCGCTTTGAATCTTTCGAACGCACCAAGGTACCCGGTACGCAGCTCGGTTGAGTACACGCTACAAGTACATGGCCGACCATTCAAGAGCCCTTCTGTCTACTCGGAAGGTCGGTAGAGTTCGGGTATCTTTGCACCTTAATTACACCCGGTTCTTGTAAGTAGGCACGTATCGAGGGCGAAAAAAGGAAGAAAAAATTCGAAAATCAAACCGAAGCGTGAGCCACCGACAAAGGATTTTAGCATTTTCGCGACATTAGAATGTTCTCGATTCAAGACTGATAACTTTGATGTATTATTTCTAACCTCTTGTCTGTTAAAAGAAAATAAACCAGAGAGGGAGGCGTACACTTGACTTGCCTCGCATATTTCGAATATTTTTTCATGTCTTTATTTTCCTGAGTGCAAACAATTGAGTTTAAAGTGTGTTTTGAATGAATTATCAGTTCGCTCAAGAAAAATGTTTCTTAACGCCTCGAGTTCCCACGGGAGTGAGAGGGTAAGCCTTATTAACTTTGTAATTGAATAATTATGAAGGAAATTCTCATTAGCCGAGAGTTGTGGTTAAAAACGAAATTTGCTATCGAGAATAATGGCGTTTGAAATTAAGTAAGTAAACTCTACTTAAAAATCACTAAGTTATTTAAGTCTTGTTATATTAATTACTTTTGAAATTTTAGCTTATTATGCCAGCCTTTTGTTACATACAACTGGTTTTAAATTAATAAAAATAACACTTACCTAACACAAACAGCGTACCCTAATTCTTCTAACAAAGTAAATGACGAAATAGAAAGGGTATGTAAATTCTGCTTCACAATTACATACCCTGTACCTATAAGAGTGGAAAGTACATATCCCTTAACAGAATAATGCAAAGATTAAACTTAATGCTGTCTATGCGCCTTACATAAATAAGCAACATTGTACAAACAGTAAGTCTGCATGTAAATTTTTATGCAACGTAATAACACTATAACAAAACCTGGTCGAAGTCGTGCAGTAGGTAATATTCGGCTTTACTCGCTCGCAGAGAAGCCTCGCAAAAGCCGGTCTTATCTGACAACTTTTACATTATCTACGAAACTCTTCCATAAATTCGAGCCCCCAACTCTACTTACGCTTATAAAGTCAAAACTACTTAAGCGTGCATTTATTTGTTTCTATTTTCTACCTGATTGAGTCTACGACTTGCACGAAAGAGACCGGCCTACATCGTGAAACTTCCTCGCCTCTGATTCGAAATCAGTTAATGCAAAAGTTTATTTTTATAAGTAAGATTACACGGGAGTTGGGATGGAAGTTTGTAGGAGCAGCTTTCTTTCTGAAATCCCACAAAGTATGGAAGACGATGCTCGGAACCGGTTTGAGGATTAATACTGAATTTAAAATTATTTCGGGACTTTTTCCTGTTTTCGATGTCCACGAACTTTGCTAGCGTTGTATATCAATGGTTAACTTTAACTCGTTGTGAAGTTTAACAAGATTTTTGTAACCTATTTTGTTTACAAGAAGCTTTTTCTTTTTATTCGACGAAATCAAAAAGGCGGAGGTTCTCTGTTCCACTATACTTCTCTCTACTATTCTATGATTTGCTTTCATAAAATGTTAACTACACTTTTTAGGCATCATATTCCATCGTTCTATAGACTTTACTAACGAATATATTATTAAACAACTTAAAATTCTTAGAATTATTTTTTTCATAAATTAAATACCTGCCTAAGTATTTTGTCTAAAACATTATAAGGATAAACATGATACGTACATACAAAACGTCTTCTTTATTTCATACACAAAATATGTGTTTTCCCTCGCCAAAAAAAATACATTTTTTCAACGCGAGACAGAAGGTATGATGTAGATTTTGTGATACAAAATTCATCATCTAGGTACAAAAACATTTCAAGGCCTACAATTTGCTCCCCAGCGCAAACCCAGCAACATAATCGCGCGTCCGCTCGCCATCTGCCGGATGTTCTACAATGTTTATGAGTGCCATCGGGAAGCCCACATAAATTCAGACGATTGGACATGTTAGCGATAACGCCCGCCGGTTTAACTATATTAACCCCGTAATTGTTTACAAGTGCCTCGTGCATAGACTGTGACATTTTTGCGGGTTTTTGAATAAAGGATTTACGATTTTTATCCTCACAGTTCAAAACACTATGATAAACTCCGTCACCAGAGTTGGTTAGGTGCTCATAGGAACTTACTATATCGTTGCTGTACTGTGCAACTTGAATAATAGAGATTTAATCATTTTTTTTACAAAGTGCTGTAATCATTATTTCAAACTACATGTATATGCTGTCATTTATTGTATTATGAAATCTTGTACCGCAAGTTATTTTTTTATAAGTGTTAAAAACAGGATAATATTTACTACTGTGGATAATAATTTTTATTTCTTTCTGATCTTTGGGCAGCTTTAGATCCTTTGGTAATGTCTAAGAAGGTTGCCAGAGGTCCTAGCAATAAATTCTATTACGATTTTATAAATATCACAAATATTTTAATCATTGCAAAAACAAGACGATCAACAAGTCCATTTTAATTTACAAGCCATCGAATAAAACTATGACTAAGCAACGTTGCGAAGTAATTTTTGCGACACTCACTCCGTCATAAAATTCCATTAACGCCGCGAGGCTTCTAATTCGCGTTTAAAAGCCTGCACTCCACTCAAAGTCAGCCTTAATTTAGTCTTAGTCAGCAAAACTCACTAAAATCTAATTTGTCAAGTACTGTGGCCACTAAAAGTAGCAGATTGTGGATTTTTATGGTTTTGGACTTGACGATCCAGAGCTATAAACGACTGCGATGCTCGTAAATTATTATAAAGTTACACAAAATTAAAGTGAAATGTTTCGTCGAGGTGATGTTAATGTGTTTTGGCATGTTCGTTGATTTTGAGTGATTTCACTTAACTCACTTACTTGTTTGATACACGAGATTGAAAAAATGTATTTTTATTTCTTTTTGCATACTGCGCAAAAACATACGCTTTACAATTAAAAAATTCATAAATATTTAACAATAAGAAATATACTTACAAAAATTCCGCGCTTTTGTTTTTATAAGAAACAAAAGTTGATTAAGTTGACCCCCTGATTCATGTAGATCGGTTTTTGTTAATGTTAGCTACGACTTAAGAATTCATTATTATCGTATTGTGGTTAAATTAAACCTAATATTTTAAAACTTCTGAATAAAGTTTGTTTGGTTTCTTTATTATTCTCATAAACTTAATTTTGCGAAAAACGTGTACTTCATTGAACAGAATCAGTTTGTATTTTTCTTACTTATTTGTTATTTACGTGTTTACTTTGTTACAATTCTCAGATTTTTTTATAAAAGCATTGGTATTCATCATGCCAACTCATACGCTTAAAACATCACAAACGTCACTAGAGTTGGTCATTTTACTCATACGAACGAACGAACGTACGAAAACACAAAGTCTTACAAAAAGACCAATATCCTACTTCTCGCAATCAGCGACCGCTTCCCACCACACATTTTGGAAGGCAAATAATATGTCCACAAGCCAGAGCGTCTTGGCTATTAATAGGTTTTTAAACATCACTTAATATTACATGTACACGACAGGCTAATTAGAATCGTATACACGTATTTCTCAATATAAAACAAGGTACTAAAAGCATTGAAAGCTTACAAAGCCCGAACTATTTTCGATCGCAGTAATCGTTTCCTGTTTAACCATCTACAAGTGGGTTCGTATTACTAACGATTTGTTTTCATAGGCCGTCAGCGGCAGGAAGGTTGCGGGTCCGTCTTGGGTCCTCACGCACCGCTGCACCGGGTTTCAGGGTATTCGTTGATAGGGCGGGAGCGATTAGCGAGTATGCAAAAATGTTTTAGTTTTTTTTTCTGTTTGAAGCTGTGGGTCTTTAGAACGTGTGTGCATTTACGGGTTAGACACACCAATGCATATGTTATAAATTATAGATATAACTATCAGGCTGTTTTTTCGAACGCAGACTAACTCTAAATGGTCACATGTTTACAAAAAGTGTCCAACATCTTCCTAATTGAAGTGTACATTCATGTCATTTTACTGAACCGTACAATCACAGATTACAATGAAATTTATTATATAAGTAAATGGATATTAAATTACATCCCAGACCGGTATTACAAAAATAAAAATAGGCTACTTCACATTATCAATAATAATGCCGCGAGGGTAAAATAAATATTCATCTGTTGTTTAAAAGAATCAGACATATTTTTTTACCAAAGCCTAAGTAAGTAATTTGTAGGTCAATAGCTCAAACTTAAGGACAATACAATTAAAAAAAGTTTTTGTATAAACGTCAAATAAATTGCCCTAAAACTTGTAGGTATTTGAAAATGGCTGCGTCTATGTTGTCCCTAAAGCACAGAAGGTCAAAGTTTGTAAATCGATTGAAATTTGTGGAAGAAAATCTATTGAATTTAAATTTTGGTAGACTTTGAGCTTTAGAATTTTTCTTTTAATCTTATAAATTCTTCGAACCTCCCTACGGTAAGCTCTGAAAATGGTTTGGGAACAATTTGCTGGTCTCATGTGGCTAAAGTTTTTACCGATTCGGCATTGGAGTCAAGAATTTTTCACTCTCTGTCTGAGAATTTTGGAGCAAAGGGTTGTTTAGATTTAAGTAGACTTTTTTGATACTTTCAACCTCCTTAGCTTGATATAATCTTGAAACATTTAAACAAAGTGAAAAGTCTTCTTTAAATCATTAAATATTTTTACCATCTCAAGATTTTGAGTTTAGGACCAATGAAAAGTCATAACCAATCTAAAGGCGCTGGTCGACTGGTGAGCTTTACCGCGATTTTATGGCTCGTCAGTAAAGTTCGTTCGTGTATTTTAAAAACTGTGCGGTTTGAAATACCTACAGATTCGCGGATGTTCAGCGTTGTTTAGTTTCATTTACGGTTTGACGACGTGTTGCTTGAATTTTTGACTTCTAAAGAAATTAACAGTAATCAGCACTATCAAGCTGCGAAACCGTTCTTTTAAACCGCGGTACCTATAGCTCTCGGTCTCTTAATATTTTGTCTAAAGTACTATTATCTTCAAAGAGTTTATGATTATCGTTACTAGTAAAAGTTAAACTACAAAGTGAACGGTACTTATTTTAATTACGTACGTATTTAAGCACTTAGGACATGCCCTAAGCAAGAGTTAATGGGTTGAAAAGGTGGAGTACAGCCTCCTTTGAAATAAATTTAGATGTTCAGCGTTAACGATGACGATGTTTAAATTATAGGCATCAGTTTCAGGTGGTATATTATTACGCTGTTTGGAACTAAAATACTTAGCACGTAATCCTAGCCTAAATTATTTATTTTAATTTGTCTGTCTGTCTTTAGCTTTACTTTACTTTTAAAAGTGTCCTAGTTTTGATTAATAAATAGATTTTTATCAGGATGTGGTTTTTATTAAAGGGTTACAAAGTAAATAAAGTTAGAAAAAAAGAAATGTGTTATTTTATGCTTTTTTTTCTTTACAGGTAAGTACTGCAAACTCATGAAAACTGATCAGTATCTTCAAATAAAGCTAAGTGGTGTAATTTATTTATTACATGTTATTTAACTAAAATGCCATAGTTTTATTTTTTTTTAAAACGGCTCGATGTTGCTGAGCAAATTTGACATAAAAACAACACCTCATTTAAAGTCGGTTAGAATAATAAAGGTTGAACTATTGAAACAAGTCCAAAATCTAATTAAAATCAGCACAGTTCTATTCAAAAATGACTTGGCACACAATACTTTAGTCCTTCAATTATTTCTTAATCCAATAACAAGTTTACAATTGTTACCAAACTAAAACAATGGTCAATTTCTATACATTGTTACAATCTGAATTACGTTGCTAACTAAAATTACAGAATTCGTAGTAGTAAACTTGTATAGAATTTTCACTCTTAAACAAATAATACTAAGAAGCTTTATTTTAACTTGTCCAAGAATTATGGGTAAGTATTAATAATATAACACGATAAACAAAAATAATAAAGAAAAATCATTTCGGTAGTTAACTCAAATAACACATCAAATCGTTACATGCTAGGTTATTATGTTGCATGATATAAAAATAAATGATTTTTTTTTTCTAAAACTACTCGTGAAAACTTATGATTTTAAATCTGAATTTATACTTGTCCGTTATTTGTAATTAAACTGGTTCGCTTTGCTAATATATATAAATACCCTGTCCGAAACACACTATATATTATAATCGATTTGTTCTGCAAATTGTATTTTAATTAAACTACTCATTTCATAATAATTGGATGAAGTACATTCGACTTCATGGATATAATTATATTCATAGCTAGGTTATACTAGAAGGAGAAGCAATAAAGTTCAAATTACAGTATTTCTAGTTTAGAAAGACACAGACCTGCCTAAACTATGTGTATTACCTTTATAACAGTTTACGATAACCGAAACACGATAAGCCGGGGGTTAGTACTACCAATTTAATTTAAAATATATGACTAGGCGCATTATTGCCTGCTAACATACATTGTAACGCCATAGATTTGAAACAAAAAAGTTGTTGATAGATTTATAAATTGGTAACGCTCATTAGCTTTACGAACGAGCGATTAGACTGTTTTTTCTTGATTTTATTTTTAGTGGACATATAAAAACAAAAGAAAGAAAGAAAAAATATTTCTGTAGGACCTCAAGGATCACAAGATCACACACATTCATTAAATCACAGACTTATAAGCTAGGTGACTATTGCCTACTAAATCAACTCCTATAACCCGTTTAAATCGACACAAAGACTACTCTAATAACATTCAACGAATAACAAAGTCCTCACTCTTTAGAATTATGACATTCATCCTTAAAATAGATTCCAGAGAAGGGAAGCAATTTCATTTGTGAGAACCTGCTCCTGCTTATAATCCGTCCAAGGTAATATCATTTCATATTCGTAATAGAATCATTTTGAGTCTCCCGGAAACTTTATAGTCTCATTTTCATTGAAAGCGTTTAGTACGTATAAACTTGTAGAATATTTGATGCACGCTTCAAAATGGGACAATCTCCGGGACCCTTAGGCTTGATTCAGACCCAGTTTGTTGATATCATGATAACCTACTACTCTTACTTATTCATAGTACACGTAGCCGGACAAAGACAGTGCCATAGCAAAAATTAAATATATAATGAAATAATAAATATTTTATAAGTACTTACTAAATAAATAACCATTATTCTATTTAAAAAATCTTATAAGAGTATAATTATAATAATAATGATGCTCATTACTTGAACCTACAATGCAAAAGTCAGATCAACTGAGACATAAATAATGTACGGCTCTACATAAGTTTCGAATACGCTATATTATATATTGGTACGATAAACATTATTGGTCTGTAATTCGTGAAACCTAAAAATAATATACAACGCGCCACTCACAATAAACGGTGTATTTCGTTAAAAATGTCGCTAAAATTAACAAACAGTCTAAATCAGCCCTTACTCAACTAATCAGCACGGCAACTTTCGACAGTAATTCTTCTTTATTTAAATAATACATGTTGCGGAACGAATGATGAACGGGATTTGAAGTGAAAAAGTATTATAAATTTTCTTTTCAAAATAGGGACCAAGCAGGGCAGCCTTCTTATGCCGTATAGGCACCTATTTCTTTTAATTATTAAAAAAAAAGTACTGTACTTAACCTACGCCCTAGTCTATAAAAAGTGACTTAAATACATTAACCCCGTTATTCATTATGGTCTAGTAAACATACGTTAACTAAATCGGCTATTTCTATTGCTCTCTCTTTTCATTGGCCTAAGAGTAACATAAAAAACCTTAGACTTTTATCAAATTGTGAAATCTTTATGAGAATAACAGGGTTTTATCTACCCTGTCAAATACTATTATAAAAGATTGTTTAATTTTTTGAACTTTGGTCAATAGCAATTTTACTAGCAAATTGGTGACATCAACATCCTATCCTATTGCTACTAATATTATAAATGTAAAAGTTTATGAGAATGTGAAAATGTTTGTTATTCTTTCACGCAAAAACAGCTGGACCCATTTCGTTGAAATTTGGTATGTAGATACGTGATACCCTGGCATACCTACATAGGCTACTTTTTATCCCGATATTCCCGCGGGAACGGGACTTACGCGGGTGAAACCGCGGGGCGCAGCTAGTTATTTATACATTCACGCAGCCTCCCAAGGAATTCTCTGTAAATTGTTAATTAAATCCAAAGCCTTTAGCAAAGGTGGTTTTGTCATCATAAAAGTTCCCCAGTCTTTCAATAGTGTGCGTAACACACATGCTTAGATAGAGAAGGTCAGTCATCGTAAAATAACTTTTATTCCGTAAATCTAAGGTAGGTTATGCGCTGTTTGTTGACCTAGTAGAATGTGGATCCAGAGTTCGTATTGTGATTATTTGCTTAGATTAGAAATCCCGCTTGCTGTTGTCTCGTGCACACTCTCATTTAATTATTTATTTCAATTATTGAACCATGACTAAATCGATTTGAATGAAGTTTTTCTAACTTATTCCCTTCTGTGGTTTTGTTTACAATACAAAACTACGTGACGATTTATAACATCTTAACAACAAGTCTGTGTCCAAACGCTTATTAGGGATTTAAATCAACTTAAGATTAGTAATGAAGAGCATCAAACGGCGCGCTGTGCGGAATAGTTTAGGCCCGTATCAATTGATGCTACTTATTTTATCCTTACAGAAGGTAGGTGTAATTCAATAAAAGCGTTTGTGACCTAAAGAATAAAATTCAAAAAAACAGTAAAAGGGTTAAAAAATGAATAATATTATGTAGTAAATTGAAATAAATGATATAAAGAAAATAAAGTAAAGAAATCCATTTTTTAAATCTATTATAAATGGAAAGATCACAGCAAAACATTGAAATACTCCATCGCACATTAACGTGGAATGTTCTAGCTACCTAGACCACTAAATCATGGACATTTGAATAAACTTGGAAAAGTAAATTAGATCATCCATTACAATGAAAATACTCCACAGCATCTTTTAATATAAAAGTTAATGAGATAGAAAGTACACACTTTATATGAAAGAAGCGCTCAGCACTGATAAACGAAGTGCAAACGTGTCTGAAAAATAAAGAAGGCACTCACCTGAAACCCAATAAAGAGTACTTAGCGCTTAAGGGCGGTAAATTCGCGTTTTTGTCATTGTATATTCTGAGAAGCTGTGAAATTCTAATTTGTTGTGTTATCGAATTCATCGGGGGAGGTGCGTTAGCCTCGCCTCGCCTCGCCTCGACTCGCAGGTGAGACGGCGCTCTCCAACGCAAGATTTATGTAAGGACTTTTGTGTTTGTACGAGTAGTTAAGCAGAGCCGAGGGGCGAGGCGACGGGCTCATCTACATTCGCTTTTACTCACGCCAGATACCTAACAAAGTAGACCTTTTGTCTATCTGCTCGCATCCGCTAGTTTTCTTCGTCGCGAAGTAAAAATACGGCTTTAAAATTCCACGCGTACGGAGTTACTTTTTTGTAATTTCTCGCCATAGACATATCATCTGGCGTGGATGAGTTTTTGTTGGAAGGAAGCCCTTTTGTCTGCGCTATGAAAGTCAGAACGAAAGGAATATCCAGCTGGAGTGCCTGTGCATTGTTTTCACGAAATCTAAGCCAGACTTTGCCGCATTGAGGAGCGAGCAACACGTGGCTCGCGCCTTAAGTAATGAAATCAACTCGAGTTTTAATTAAAAACTCGTTACGACATAACTGTTAACCAATAAAGTACAATAGCTTTTCTCGTAAAAGGTTTTAGCGCTGTAGTTCAGTGATTTTATAGAAGGTTATCTCAGTTTGAACGGACCGAGGTAGGGTTACTCATAAAATGTTATGAATCACTGACCGCACCGAGCAACGCGACAAGAGGCTTGCTATCATTGTTCTAAGCTCTCCAAAACTTACCAAACAATACGTAGCCCTTTGCTTGAATTACTAGAGTAAAGTTTACAACACTCATAAATCATTATAGATAGCATAACTTTTCAGGTATGTTACATGTGAAATAAGGTAAAGTTTGGAATAGACGCCTTGGTTTCTAAGATTTCATAGACAACGCAGGTACTCCAATGTTATTGCCACAATTAATCATAAGTTTGCTTTAGTGAAATTACTCCGTTGGGCCAGTGGTGCATGAGATCATGAAGGCATGAAATTGGATAGCAGAGCCTTACCGCTCTGAACTGGCACAGCTGATTTTGAAATTTGATAAAGTGCTGACGTTTCTACTAGACTGACCTTATTAGATTTTGCATATTTTTAAATCATACTAGACACTTTTTGTTATTTATTAATCTTGACTTATCATTACAGAGATCAACATTGCCTACTATTTGTATACTATCGTCGTAGCAACTATTCGTCAAGGTTTTGTGGTACTTGAATATTTGATTAATTAATTTTTAAGGACAATGAGACCAAACCCAAAGATCTAATCATTGTAGTCAATCTATTTATATTATAAAAACTCCCTAAAATATGGTTAATATTTTTATTACACTTTTTGTTCAAACTATGAAGAAAACAAGATTTTTAAAATATATTTTTTTACCATGAGCTGTATTCATTTTTTGTATAAATTTATATTCTTTGTTCATATTAGTGATAAAGTACCCTCTCGTAGTAAGAATTAATTATCTGGAAAGGATGCAACGAATTGCTTACAAACTGAACAAGGGTCAAGTCGTGCCGAGACAAAGTGCTAGCACAGAATTATGATAATAGTTTTAAGAAGTTTAGAAAGCTCCAAATTCTCACGCTACTACGGCGCGTAGCCCGTAGAGGCTCTACGGCGCTACGGCGTAGACATGTCTTATTTATGATCGCCAATAACTTAGACTGAAGTTATTTTGTTTTTGTTTTTATGCACTTAAAAATAAAGATGTTAATAATTTTAATGTATTTGTTAACTAAATAAATCTCCGTTAAAACGACATTTAGTCCGTTACGTTCCAAAACATCACCATACATTTTCGTTGCACTAAAAACTATAAAAAATAGACGGAAGGGGTAAAAATGCGATCGTATCTATTTTTCGATTATTTTGGTTTTATAAGCTAAACTCATAAATAAAAATAATGCAAACTTGTAATAATAAGACCTAAGACCTAAGATAATAAGACCATGGTTCATAAGAAAAGTATCTTCTTCTCTTCGAAAACGTTTTTTTATTAATAGCAATATATAAAAACCTAGTCATTTTCACCTTTATTTCCCACACGAAGTCTCCGTAAACTCCAGTGCAATTAATTGGGATTAGTGAGGTCGTGCGTTCTTGATACTTATTTTTCACAAAAGTACAGTCTACTTCGTAAATAACTAAGTACTAAGTAACTATCCGGTATAATCGATGACTGAGAAATTAATAAGTATTACTTACTGGTTTCTGATTACTTGTAACTACATTAGAAAAATTATTGAATATTAATAAATATCTACAGTTATAACTTCGCTTAGTTCGCGGCTAGATGGCGCTATGTGTAAGATTTTCAAACACAATATAAAACGTGAAGCGGGACACCGTATGGCACTACAGTGTCTGTTGTGGCGAAAATTGTCTCCTGACTCTCTATAATCACAGTATAGATGTAAAAGCGTGAGAAGTATGTGACGCGCCCACGAGGAGTGAACTACTCATATTCAAAAGAATATTCTCTAGAAGAATTGAAACATTGTCCTTCACTAAATCGACGATATTTATTTAAACGTGAGTAATTTCTCGTGTGCTAATAATGTGAAGCTGACTGTACTTACATACCCCCATGATCTTTCAAAAGTTGAGTTACTATGAGGATTATCGACTAAAAGGTCGATAAGTGGTAAAGTCGATGCTCTTTTGTAATTAATTGCCGATGCTTTTTCTCTCATTTGTATGATAATGAGTCGGCGTACGCAATTATTATGTGGAAATGGTTGTAGTTGAATCGATTTTGGAAAGCGATTGTTTAATTCGAATGAAGTCACGTTAATGTTTGGGAAATCAACTTTAATGGTTATTTAAATGTGTTTTAGAGTTACTTACATGTTTTTTATGAGTAATACATAAAATATTTTTCAATTAATTATTTGATGGTTCAAAAGTTGTTTATAAAAAAAATATTTTCACCGTCAATTTAACTCGAAATCTAGTCAAAACGTGCCACGTTCAACGCCGTAAAATTCTATTTAGATCGATTTGAAATGCCCGTCAATCTCAGATAGATGTGCAGACAGCCATCAAAAGATAGCCCCGGGCTCGTTTGACAGCCACTACGGTGGATAGCTGGGCCCACCAATACGACAAAGGATTATCCAACGGGATGGCTGCCAGCAATTTACCTGTCCATAACTTATCCGCTTACCATTTTACACTAGATGAAGTCGTGATAAGCCGTTTTTTTATTCTTATTCCAAAAAAGTACATTTATGGATTGGATAGTGGTACTTTTTTGACTAGACTACTGCTGTATTAAAAATTATCATACTAAGAAACAATAAGAAAAAAAAAACTTATAGTAATTAGCCTGAAATACATTTTGTGATTTGATCGGGAGAAGATTAAACATTTATAATGTATACATACATTTTTTTAATTTGTAGGTACTTATAATGCCTTTTTTATTTTATATCAAGGTTACTTACTTGAAATGAAAATGAACGGCAACAGTGATTAACTATTAAACTTTCCATAGAAAGAAAATCGACATAAAACACATTCCAAAAGTCGCACGCCCCACAATAGCAAACTTTTTTCGGCTGGCAAAAAGTGTTACTGAAAATATGACGTTTGAAAAATTACACGCAATCACAAATCATACGGGCCCTTTTGTTGAAACTTTCGACGCTCACAAAGGAATCCAACTCGTTCTTGAGCTCTCAACTTCAGATTGATGTGCGTTCATATTTTAATTGGCGGCTGTTAAAACAACACATGCAAAGTGATAAATCAACGAGTTCATACCTGAACAAGTGACAAGCAAAAACGTCGACGTTTTACGATTGGAAATACAAAATTCCATTTGGTGCCGTCGAAAGGAAATGAAGCAATTAATTCGGCAGATGGCGCCGCTGCGCGAACATTAATCATCGACTAATCGTAACTGCAGTCTTCGATTAATCCGCGCGTCCGTGGACACGGAGACGGCACATGTCATGGTACGTTTTCAAGTTACCTCAATAATTAAAATAGTTCGTTTATTTGTTCTCTCTTTCAAATTTCCTAATAGATTTTTTGAATAGAATAGGTGCACGCTCTGAGGAATACCTCGCTTTTCTATGCCTATGACGTGGATACAAGACTTCATGAAGATGTAGTTGCTAAAGCATAACAATAATAAGAAACTCAGGCCTTTGCATCTTTTAGGTACTAGATAATTTTACAGCGAGGCAACATTTGTTTAAACAGCAATAAAGTAGGTAGGTGACATTGAACTTACGACTTGCTGACATGTCAACCAACCAAATGTAATTTATGTACGTACAGCCTCCGATTACTCCCTCTTGACATCTTAAAAGGTTTTAATTGGATTTATATGTTTAGTTATGTTAAGTATTTAAAAAGTATAAATACATTATTACAAGAAATAATAAAAAATATATTAAAAGTTGACTTATAACATGATTTAAAAAGTATTTGACATCAAAGTAATATTAACTCTAATCTATCAAATCAAATAACAATATTTCTAATGTCCATTTCTTAACTTCAAGAACTATTGTAACAAAGTACAATAATTAGTTGGTTAAACAAAGCCTGCTACATAAAATAAATAACACACAAAGAACATAATGATAACATAATTAGTTTCATAATCGCCACAACAGCAGAATAAAACGTACCTCAATTTTATAATGAACCACGCAATCTCGAACAAAGCATTTCTGTAAATAAAATCGTAATCCGACTTAATCGCAACAAACTCTTCTAAGCCGAGCTTTCTTTGCTAAATTAACGGTGATATCTATTGTCGCATCAGCAGCTTTCGAAACTTATCTTCATAATTAATTTCAGTTTAAAATAATGGTATAGCAAAAGGCAATTAAAAATGGATTAAACACAAAAATGAAGTAAGTGTTTTGCGAGTTGGAATCGAACTGAGTGCGGATAGATTAGGGCACTTGCCCACTCGGATGTTGCGGAATGTATACAGCTGGTACACTGTAAATTTTATTTGATTTATATTGACCTTTATTGAATAAAAGAAAATATTTCAACTACCAGACAAAAAAATAATTATCAAGCCTTCAAATGGCCATTGCTCTTACAACTGAGCTATCGTGGTATAAAGTATGAATATACGACCCTTAACATACCTCGTTAACCTCATTTAATCTCTTTATATTATTTATACACACTCACTGCTTAAGGGTTCTTTTGAAATATGGGTCAGGCCCTTTTCCAAAATGTCAATAATTTCCAATGTTTTTTCGCCTAGGTTTCCCCTCTTCCAGCTACTCCATGCACACAATTATACACTGTTTAATGTTGTATTAAATGTATTTACTCCATCTAGGTTCAATACATTTATTATCAAAAAGACAATATCACTTACATGAGAACAATATCGTACTTATGTATAAACTAATCTAACCACCAACCATCTACTACACTAAATTGATACATAATAGTAGTATGTATATTATTTAACGATGTGTTTGACTGAGCTGTTTCCATTTATTCTATCAGGATTACCGGACAAGCAAGTGGTAATGAAATTCGTCCCGAGAAAATGGTGGGATATAGAGGTCTAGTGTTTTAAGCCCTGTCCAGACAGCCACGATTGTATTTGATGAGAGTTTTATCTGTTTAGTAGGGCTGCCTGTATCCGGCTTTTTGTTTCGAGATAAGATATTAAACGTTTTTTGTCAAATTATAAAATTATATTTTAAGAAAATTTGCGCCCGCGTCTTTGCCCGCGTAGTGACTAATATTATTGAGAGGTAATATTGGGTTGTTTCTTTGTTTGGTGGAAGTAATCTCCGAACTACTAAGCTGATGCCTACTTAGATATAAATAATCCAGTGTGCTCATCCAGCTAGCTTCAAAATCTCATGAACTTTCTATAATTCAAGTTTTAGCCAAATCTATTAAGTACTTAGTTTTTGCGTGAAATTGCTACTAACACCAATCACTTAAACAAAGAAGCAACAATAGTTATTAAATTATGTACAGAAAAGAGACAGCCTATATTTTTTAATTAATTAATAAATATCTTTGGACAGTCCACACAGCGTGTATTAAAAAACTATTCTTGAAGTACACAACAAGAACACACAATGTGATGATTAAAAACAGTAGTTTTCGACTATTCTGTTCCTCATCACCACATCCCTATTTTATACAATCGAAGTCGTAATCGATTGAACTTTGTTACAGATTTGTTTAATCGCTCGGTTTATTGTTGACTTTAAAGTGTTTTCAACTGCTCACTAAGGTAAGGGTCGATTTAATTGCCCGAGGCTACCATCTTAAAAATAAAACTGTTTGTTGATGCAGCTACACGACTCACTTCACTTCTTCTTTTATGGCCCCTGTGACTAACTGTCACAATTTTCGTTTCAATAACCTATCCAACACAACTATTTATGACAATACTTTCATGCTGAAATGTCAAGTACCACACAACAAAATCACAGATAGATAGTATTTTAAAAGTTTATGCTGTTCTTATTAGCAGTCAAGAAATGTCTACCGCTCCCTGGGATACAGTCGTGATCATATTTCATTTTTTTTCATTTCATTTTCATTTCATTTTTATTAGCAGTATTTAGAATTGCTTAGCTTTCTAAGAGCGTCGATGGGCTTGCAACTTGTTTATAACTAAATCTATACTCTATACTATTATTGAGAGGTAATATTGGGTTGTTTGTTTGTTTGGTGGAAGTAATCTCCGAACTACTAAGCTGATTTCAAAAATTATTTCACCGATGTATGGACTGTCGGGATGGTTATAGGCTATATTTTATCCAAGTAGTTTAATTAGTAGACCCGTGCAAAACCGGGACGTGCTGCTAGTCACGTATTAAACGTTTACTTCTCCTAAAAGTGAGCATGTCCTTACTACCTGTAATACATCTTTGAAGGATCTTAAACTACTTAAAAAATCTGAAATAAATTATTGATCATAATCATACCTTGGGATAGTATGATCACATTTAATTTTTATTGTTACATTCTTAACTTAACTTAACTTTGAATATAGTGGTTGTGTGATGAGAGGAGAGATTTAATAAAAGTTTTACAATTATAAAGTCCACAAAATTCAAGATTAAGTAAAATATTCACAACAAAATGTATTTTAAAGCGGGTCGACATCGAACCTGAAAAATTACGAAAGAGAATTCAACCGAAAAATCTACCCAAACTTTTGTCGATCAGATTTGGAGACCTCAAAACTATCAGTCCGTGCCCGTTCAGGGACATGCCGATCTTCAACAAAGATATCTGAAATCTAAAACTGGTACTGTTTTGTATCTTAGAAAAAAAGTGAAATTAACTAAACTGAATAGATTATTATACTTTGGACAAGCCTATTCCATTTTAACAATGTAACAGGCACTACAGTGTGGATAGGCGTAGACAAAGATAATATCATCTTGTAAAGATGGAAAAAAAGCTGCCACCTGCGATTTTAACCCGCGGTATACAGTTTTCGTTTCCGTGGGAATACTCGTTCGTTCGTACAGAAAACGGTTAACGTTAACGGTTCGTACCGTTAACGTTCGTTTTGTGTTCGTATTTTTTACAGTGGCCAACTCCGGTGACGAAGTTTTTTTAGGCCGCTTAAAGGCCTCCGTCATGGATTAACGACTTTAAAAACCGACAATTTAACGTGACTTCCGACGCACGGAAGCGCTCAGTTGTGAATGCTACTTGCGGTCACTTGCTCAACAATAAAATCAACAAAAGCCACAAACATACAGGACATCCTCACACACATTCGGGTTTATAATTTTAGTAGGATTTCGTATAGTGAGCTATGGTCATTCTAGTTTCCTGAATCCTTGACACTGTCCCTACAGACCTCCGTACCGTTGCTTACTTACGCCACTGCCGATTGTGATCCAATTAGGGATGGATGCGCATTCGCTTACGTATTAAAGTGGACGGGACTTGATCGTTTTGAGAGAGACAGGCTGGGAGATAGGGGGCAGTTTATTACTAGATTGTTGTCTTTGTTTTTATGTGAATGGAGGTGTTTATGCTTGTATTTTTATAAGTAAAATAATTAGAAATTTCGTAAATGAACGATAAAGAAAATATACCTAACTATTATATTTTTTACTACTTTCTATTCTGTTGTTAGTATAATGTGTTATGAATATTTACACTAAGGGATATATCATGTAATAAGTTACTTTATATTTCGACTCTGTATTCCTGCTGACAGTTCTACTTACGACAAACATGTCCAGCGGGCTTACCATGACCGTTTATCTTAGGACAGTTAGAACCTTATCTGAATTGTTTATTAATTCGTCATGGTAAGCCTTCAGTTCTACTACAGGCTTTCTGACCAATGTCAACAACACTCCTAGTTGATGTAGCAAAATAGTTACTGTCTCCTCACCTAAGAGGTCAGACACCCAATGGACGTTACGCTCTTTGAATATCAAGAGCTTTGTTGTCTTCCAAGTTGTATAGAAATTAGTTTTATGCGTGAGAGTAACTTTCCTTTGATAATTGAAATTGAGAAGTTATAAGGTGTGAAGTTTCAATTGCTTGTTCAATGGTTTGTTAAAGAGTTTTAGTTGATACTAAACTTATTAATTTGTGTTATAGGGCTATTTAGAACCACCAACTCCATTATATTTTTTTATCAGTTTAAAAAAGCTTTAGAGAATATTTATTTTTATGTAAATAAAGAAAATAAACTTTAGAAAGTTTCTAAGTTCATGAACAACAAAGATACTTTTTATAGAAAACTATTTTTTTTTTTTTTTTTTTAAAGAAAGGAATGTAAATTTATCACAACTGGATTTCCCACTTTAGAGACAATTTAACATGGGTACAGTTTTTGGGGAAAAAGTGATTTTTTTTTAATTTACAGAGAGAACAACAGTTTCACATTTACATACATAAATACTCACATTTTCAAGTAGTATATACAAACAGTGAAGTTTTATACCATTTTGTTTGTAAACCGTGAAATTGGAATACAGAAATTAGGAGGATACAGTTTAGAACTAAACTTAACTATTGCAGTAGACGTTTAGGAAAGTAGCCCGGTCTTAACTTAGAATCTGTTGGTAGATAGTGGTTTGATTTCGAGGAAGTAATAGTCTTAGTCTGGCCAAAACTATTTTAATTACTGGAGTGTGTGATTGGTATTACAAAGTTTAGATAACTATGGTATAAGCAGGGCTAAAAAAGCCCAAAATAGAATCTAGTTAATAGAACGATTTTAACAAACCATAATTCTACTAAAACATTTGCATATTATATTATCCCAATTGAAAACGTTGCACGAACATGTTTCCTATTTAACCACCGTGTCAACAAACATGTCAAAGCAGCCTGATAGCATTCATTAAAAATACTCACAAACTGTTTGTACACTGTAGGGTGTAGTTTGACTCAGGGTAAAAGTGTCATTGAAAAAATGTAACAAAGGATCCAATAGCAATTCAAATCGATTGACAAATTAAATTAAGTAATATGAATAGCCTGCTCGTGTGATTTGTTAAATCGGATATTTTGCAGTTTTTATGTCAAAATTTTCTTTTTATAAAAAACTATGCAAGAAAAAATCGCCTATCTGAATATATTTTATACCTAAAGTATTTGAAAATACTTAAAGGTTTAAAATGTTAATGTGTTATTGTGCTTACAGTACATTTTTCTACAGGATTAAAAGTTATCGCAAACACGGAACATGCACAGATATACTTATGGTTGGCATGCGGGACTATTACATTTCAAATTAAATGTTTAAATAACAAGCATTTTAAGCTTTATTTGTTTGAAAATGTGGCTGACTGGTTGAGATTATCTTTCAAATTTTATACAGATAGTACTGAGAATTGTTAACATTGAAATAATATTTATCATTTACCATATTATTATTATTTTTATGTACGGAGACTGGAGGTCGTTTCATAGTTCAAGTTCTCGTGAGAATATAAAGTAGCATATGCGTCAATCCATCACCGAATTCCATTCAAATCAGTTTGAGCGTGAAAGAGTCCCAAAGTTCATCCATCCATCTGCAGTTACCAACTTTCGCATTTATAATATCAAAACGTATAATATTAAGATAAGATTACAAAATAATGTAATGCGTGTATATTTATTTTTTGAAACTAAACTTCATACACAAAAATTATACAAACCAACTTCATTATACCAAGACATCATCTCTATTACAAACCTTTAATAATACGAGTACCATGACCGACTTATTTCACAGTACAAGTAATCTTTCAGCGTGAGACTGACGGACGACATATCAGGAAGTATATGAATGTAATATAGATATACGAACTGTCAGTGTGTGAAACAGACAATTAATCATACTTACCAGTAGAAGCTTTTTACTAGGAGCTCAGTTTTTATGTGGTAAGACTAAACGGTTTATTGGGATCTTTTCGGTATTGCGTTGAGTTTTCATACTTTAGGGTGAATATTCGTTTTATTTACGAGTAATATAGTAATAAGAAATCCTTGAGATCTATTTTAGCTAAGTGAGTTGTACTCTTACGTTAAGTATATTACCGCCTGCAAGATTAAATCTAGCATATTAGCAAATATTTCGTTTTCGATATGAAAATAAATTTGTAATTAATAGTTTAAAGGTCGATTGAGGTAAAATTATGTTTGTAAAAATACCCTTAACGATTTTAACACAAACTGTTTTATTATAACACGTGTAAATAATGCATATTAAGATAAATATTCCAAAATAAATGAGAAAATATGTATGCATGGACGGAACTTAAACGCACTACCTTCGAATATTATGTAGATGGCCTTATTACATGTTTGGTTAATTTATGAACATACTAGTTGTGCCCCACATTTTCACACATGTAAGTCATGTTCCCGAAAAATATCGGGATAAAAAGTAGCCCATGTCACTCTCCATCCCTTCAACTATCACCACTCAAAAAATCACGTTAATTCGTCTCTCCGCCGTAAAAGACGGCCAACAGACACATACTTTCTCATTTTTAATAAATAATAATAATTCGAGTATAATAGTAAAAAAATTTTGTTTATGTGTGTGTATGGACGATATATGCAAAGTCGCGGGCAAAAGATGGATCGGATTGGCACAGGACCGTGGTGGATGGCACAAACTGAGGGAGGCCTATACCCAGCAGTGGGTGAAGTCGGGCTGTGGATGATGATGATGATGTGTGTGTGTGTGTGTGTGTGTGTGTTTGTGTCAATAAAGTCTCTTCTATCTATCCAAAAGACACAGGACGGGAACGGAATGGTTCTCAATATTTCATACGCCCTATGCCAAGGAGCACCTATTCTTGAACTTGTTTCAAACTTAATATATTCTCTAGATACTTTCACCTTAGCATCGTGAAAGTTTTTACGCTTCACTTTTCTTCATATTTTGGTAATTTGATTTAAATAAATTTTTTACTGTAACAAGTTAAAACCTTACGGCGCAGGTAAATAAAATTCATGTAAAATTGTATGAAATTTTTAAAATTGTATAATCAAAAACTGTATATATAGGTTGTAATGGCGTTGAATTACAACTACGTCCAAATGTACAATCATTTCTGATGCACAATACAATTATTTCATTTTTAATTATCATTGTTTCAATAAATACCAACAAAACCAATGAAATATTTCTATGAATAAACAGTTGAAATACAGACTTACAATGTTCTCAAAAGTCTGCACATATCATAATAAAATTATATGCATTTCGCAGACAAGTACTCAAAACATAGTTGTGAATAGCGAATGTACCCCAAGCTATTGCAAAACAATACAATATCTCAAAGACAAACTTTTATAACATTTCGCTAGTCGCAACTCCATATTACATTCATCAGTGTCTCACAACTTTTATTGCAACGAATATGATGGATCCACAGTTCCGCAATCTTGTCGTTGTATAAAGTTAAATCGTATACCGACTGCCTAAACAATTTCGGTACAAGGGTGCCTCGTGTTTTGCATAAAAATACTAAGACGTCAACCGTTTACAAATAACTCTTTCCCTCGGTCGCGTCGAGGTAATTTTTGTTTCCCCTTTACTCAAAGTTATGACACAAAATTCCGAAAACATTAAAATTGAATCGTAGCCAAATATGTTAAGTTCTTGAAGGAATGCAGGGCGGAATGGACGGGGAATACTAATCGTCTGGCGCGTAGGGAAAGAGTGGGACATTCGCTACGGCGTAGACAGGTGCTACGCGTCAGGCTCGAGGGTCTACGAGCTACGGGCTACGCGCTACGTGTCAAAACATATCGACGACCGCGCGTTGCGTGAGCTACTTTTAGAAGTCGTCTGGCTTTTGTTTTATGAGTCTGGTTTCAAACTTGTGTTGGGAATAAGTTGAAACTAATAAACTGCCAAAAGAACAAACATACACATTTATTGCCAAACATTTCTTTAATAAATAGAAAAAAATGTTTTATTTTTCCATCACCAAATAAAAACGAGAACCCCTAAAGAATAACAAAAATCATTCTACTATCGCTTATAATCAGAATCACACATATTTGTCATCAATCGATGCTAATTATCCACGAAGCGATAAATCAAACTCGAAACCGTAATGAAAGCGAACGGAGAAAATATCACGGAAAAAATCAGGTGCGCCGAGAGAAAAACAGAGTGGTGTGGTGGGGGGCGGTCGATGCGGGGGGCGGGAGATGGGCGGGCGGCGCTTGCGCGAGAACAGGCACCGGCGGAGAGAGAATAAACGCCACACTCCCGCGGCAACGTCGCTCGTCGCCCGTCGCCCGTGCCCGATACATTCCCGCGTCGCGACAAACACGCGCGCGTTCAGACCCACATACCAACACATGTCACAAGTGTTAAACTCAGTGCACTCAGTGATTCACCCCGACACGGACCAGCTCACATCTCTCAGGGTTAGTAACTTTTGAAGTTTATTTGACGCAAAGTTTTGAGCGCCGGTCATAACAAACAGAGGCGAATCTTTGCAATCTTTAAACGAAACCCATGTTATTTTGTTTTAATACTCTTATTGGTGTACTTTATACAAAAAACAAACAGTTTAATTGAATCTTCAAGTCCGTCGGTAATCTTCAATAGACGTAAAACTCGCGTTATTTTGTTTTATGCCTAAATATTGCGATAAGATAAGCAACACTAATAGCTAGGAATAAAATTGTGGAATCGCATGTAACGGTGATATTAACAGTGAACGGTTCAAGTTTACGTACTTTTTTCTCAAATTAGCCGGCGGGAGGGCAATTTGTAACAAACTAAATTTCACCACTTTTATAGCTTTATTTTGATGCCGGTACTAAAATGATATTCGAATATTATGTGCAATAGAAATGTGTAAAGTTATTTCATCTCAAAAATGGATGACGATATTTTGATCAGAAAATAAAAATAACAGCTTGTTATTCTGCAAAAGTGACCTACGTATTACGAAGTGAAAAAATAAAATACAAAGTGCAAGTCTGAAAAATTCAGTGTATTTAAAGGAGAAAAATCTAAGGTATCTTAAAAGTTTCTAGAAAAATAGACTCTAGATGGTAAATTGTAGCAAAGGTATAACAACATAAATCCTTTGGCAATAGACAGCACTTAGAATAGATTAACGTTTTGAACCTAGATTAATAGCTAGTCGATTGAAAATAAAAAAGTCCAGATATACTCTAGTGTAAGAAATTAATATCCAAACAATGTTTCTTGACGCAAAGCTTTTTATATCTGTAAGAAATATAAAAAACATAATAAGAAATAAAATTTAAATCTTCTTCTTCTTCTTCTTTCTGCCCTTATCCCACTATGTGGGGTCGACACAACATATTATGTTTTTTTCCATTTCCCTCTATCAGACGTCTCAGGGAAATCATCTCGAGAAATAAAATGTAAATAGTAATAGTAGAACGGAAACCAGTATTACTACTTTTTACTAACTTTTATTGAATGTAGTTGCCAAAACAGGTACTTTACTGTCTTTTGATTTTCACGAATTGCTACCAATATACAAGGTATGGAGGCTTTTGTTTTTGTATTTAATTTTATAGCAATAATAAACGGTTTTTATTGATTTCATAAAATGTTATGAATTGATATGAATTCATAAGTAGTATAACAACAATTTCCAGGATTAACGAAATTATTTAGACCAAAGTTTGGCATTGACATTTTTAATTTGATTCAAAGTGTCGTTCAAACTTATGTCATCTTAATTCGGGGACTTTTATTAATTGTGACAATATAATGTTGTTGTCTAAAGTATATCTTAATATTTACATGCTTTCTTTGTTGCTTGAAATAAATTTTATTAGTTATGCTATCGATGCTAGAGCACTGTCAAACTCTTATTAATTACGATGAGTCAATTAATAAAATGCAGGGTCTAAATCTTATAATAATTGCTTAAATACCTATAATGCAGATTTCATAAAATAACGTTAGCTTTTGCAATATGTATAGAGAATCAGATGATTATAAATACGTATGGATTTACTATAAAATAAAGCACTATCAAAATATTTAAAGTTGAGGAAATGAACATTACTGTATTCCTTTACTTATAAACAAAATGTAAAACATTGCAAAACGAAGTAAAAATTGAAAAGTTGTTTACATCTCTTACATTTGGCTATTCATCCCAACTATTGTCGCATTTTGTCACAAAATTTTGTTTTCAGTGAGAATAATAGTAATAACATACTCCTTAATAAACAATGCTGAAAAATATAACCTAAACTTCGACTGAAAATATCGCAAAATTTCCGTAATAACAAAAAATAAATAACGGCGGTCGCCGACAAAAAATAATCTAACTAAATTAATTTCAGTCGGTATTTGTTTCAAAATACGCCCACGACAATACTACTGTAATTACCAAACGGCGTGCTTCGCAGAATTTTTGGCATTTCTTAAGATTAATAACAGACAGTTGATTAGTTTCGTAAATCAAATTCCGTAACAAGAGTTCCTACGGATTATTTTCGTAGAACAAAAATTTTTAGTATTGCATGTAAAAAAATTCAAAATTATTTACTTAATTCTCAAACAAACAGAAACAAGTAAAAGGTATGAGCCGCTTTATTGGTGAAAGAGAGTGTTTGTTTTATTAGCTCGGTTTGCTGTACAAATATTTTGATACGAATCACTTAGAAAATGAATCGATACTGAAGTAATATCTTTTAGCAACACAAGGTATTATTACTTTACCTAAAAAATATAATTATCTTAATGGCTTATGTAAGTAAGTTTTATGTAAACTCATATAAAGTAAAAAGACAGCATTTATTAATTGAAAAAGGACTTCTTATAATAAATATTTTTTTTATAGGAAATTCAGAGCTCTCGATTTTCTTATTTGACATTTTTATAATTAATATTTTTATATTAATAATGAAACAAAGACCAGCCGACGTTGTTAATCGGTTCGGTTGTAGTTTTTAAAACAAAAATAGATTATACAGCCACAATCTATCCTCTAAAAATAAAAATAAAGCATATTACCTACTTTTCATTTATCTTTATTTAAGAAATACTCATTTCAGTCTTAAAGGCTTATAATATATTAAGATTGACCGCAAGCTTCGACATCTTAATCCTAACATTCAAAACATGGTAATAAATTACGCATGTTGAAATCTAGGAGCTCAGTAGTCAAGAGAACTTCCTATCACTCCGGAAAGACGGCTGTAATTCTCTCAGTTGATTTGTGACAGTATACTATTACATGGTCAGTGTTGCATTACAAAACTATTGTACAATATAATATCTATAATACTAACAAACATTACAATTCAAAGGTTATGCCAGTAGTTTTATGGATATTAGATTAAGTGTAGCTTATTTTTTAAATCGTTATTACTGCTATCCAATTAAGAAAAAATACATTAGAAATAATAAATAAATTAACGAAAGTGTTACCTAAGGATGGTTGTTTAAGGTATACTTAACTACCGACTCATATTTTTATTAAAGTTTATATTTTTAATTACAGACCAGCCGTTTCTGTGTTCAAGAATTTAAATGTTTTTCTTTGAAATATAATTATCTAGAACCTAATACCTATATTTTTGTCAAAAATTACTTGTATCAAAGTTGAGAATATATGATATATATTTAGGGTCTTATTCATAAAAACTTGACAATTTAATACAGGTTTTAAGAACGTTTTTTTCTTGTCACCCATATGTCAACGAAAAGAGATAGCAACAGATTTAATATGCGTTTTAGCTAATGCAGGTTTAATACAGGTTTTAGGTCGAATATGCATAATGAGGTAAGAATGTTAGTTACATTGTGGCTTAAGGAGAATTGTATTTGAATATTGCTGATTCGAAATAAAAAACGATAGTAAAATTATATCTTCCAGCAAAAATGTATTGAGGTTAACTATAAAAAAAAAAGTTTGTAAATGAATGAGATAGAGTCATGACACGGGTGAATTCGGGGAAGCAAGTTAGTGCCTACTCAGAAACTTCAGTCAACCTTAACAGCAATGTGGTGTCCCTTGTCAAGGCGGAGAGTAAACACGGCTAATGATCGAATATCGAAGATGATGATAGATGGCGACAATGCTTTACGCACACCTAACCCCGTTGTACCTTGAGTGTCTATTACTTATCTATTATATCTATACATAGACGAGCGATAGCTTTTTTGAACGAATATAAGAATCAGAATATCGACAATGTTTTGATTTTTCCGGAGAATCTACATCTGGGTATGAGTATTGGTCCTCGCGGGTAAAAACAAAGCACGCTTCTTTTTGATATTGAAATATAACTTAATTGTAACAAAATTAAAACACGATTTTATATAAAATCAATTAAAAGTAGAAAAGAGACAAAAAAGTCCTATCAACAATACCATTATGTTGTAAGTTGTTAGACTAAAACACATGCATAGGTGTAAAAAATCAACTATATTTCTTAATTTGAACCCTCGTTCCAACCTAATTATTGTGGTATAAAGGATATACATAGATATAAGACAGTATTAATCGGCTGGGCGTGTAACCACACCAGTCAAGATTACGCCGTGACATTATCCGAGCAAACATCAAAATGATACATCGTATTTACCTTCTAATTATCCACCACTCGATATAAAACCAACATAGCCTTATGCCGTTACTGAATAATAGTCGGTTCTTGTTATAATTACTTATAGTTTGTTCTGAAGCTTATTATTATGACTCGGCCACTACTTCCCCCGAGAGTCAAGGGTTGAAGGTAGTTATTAATTCATAACTTTCTCTGTTTATAGTGGCTAAGCCTCAATAGCATCACCTTTTCAACTCAAATCCGACAATTTATTGAGATTATAACGAGAATTCAGACAGCGGTTTTGCTTATAAATCAGTGTTATATCCGAATAGCAATGGCGCTTATTCTGATGTGAAACTGACTAGCTAAATTGTCGCTTAATCCGAAAGATCTTATTTTGTTTACGTTAAAGTTCTTAATAAAAAACAGCTCGAGTCATCTGTTAAAATAACTACTTCGAAAAATGTTAGTAAAAGTAAAAGATGAAAAACGTGAGCACCTTCATTCAACTTAAACAATTTCAGTGCTATGCCATACTCATAATTATCGAAAACGGAATAGGAGCTTTAAAACAAAAAGCTCCCATTCCGTTTTCGATATGATAATTTAGTTAGTAAATGTTACAAAAAATAAGTTCCGTGTTTTACAATAGCACAGATTACTTAAGTAACAATAGGCAGCTGATAACTAGCTCTACTCGGTTTTGATCAATTTTGCCTGTTTTAAAAAGGGTATCTAATGTTAATAATTTACCTAATTTTGATACCGTGTTCCGTTCAACGCTGATTGAACCGTAAAAATCAATTCAAACTAAGTCATAATAATAACCTTAAAGCCATCTAAATAAAGTTTTGTCTCACGCCATTTCTCGTCTAAACAATATACGGACGATGAGCCATAGACTATTAAAATAATAATAAGAACAATATTAGTCCATCAAACTACGTATTCTAAAATATTTTCTATTATATTTTGTCAAAAGAAATAAAATAAATAGCCTACACTATTCATTAAATAAGGTAAAATAATAGCCAATAATTTTATTGAATGACTAAAATTGTTGAATCGACGGTAATACCTATCTCTTTTCATATTTAATTATAAGCTCTTTTGAGTAGTTACTGTGAAATAGACTATAAATGCCATATATTTTCAGTAAATAGATGCTATTGGCTGACTTATTAGCATGCAACGCAAGGTATAATTCCTTGTCACACCTATCGTAGCCAACTGTATCAGTATAGACTGTATATACAATCGACCAATTATAAAATAGAACCACTTATACAGAACTTTGTCAAGGATTCTTTTTATAGGACCGATCGATGATGGCTTGTTACTACTTACTACCGATAACAAGAAATAATTCTTACTTAAATGTCACTAGTCATTTGTTTTGTTCAAGTCTGTTTAGAATTTTATATAACATAAAAATAACTCAAAAAAATTATAAATCTTTAGGTTGTTCAACTAGTTGACAGTGTAGTACCTACTACATTATTAACATATTGCGTGTAAACTAATTAAGACTCCAAAAATACAATTAATTTGGTAACGATCGTGTTTCACCTGATTTGAATTATATTTTCTAAAGTTATGTAAATATGGAGTTGTTCAGTAGAAAAAATCGGACAATCGTCGTGATTTAAATTTTGTTATTAGCTCGCAATAAATAAATGAAGATAAATAAATGATTGATTGATTGAAAGTACTTTATTGCACACTTGTAGAAAGGTACTTATATAGTATAACTACAAATCCTTAGAAATAATTACAATGGGCGGTTTTATCGTATACGAGTATATTATACGTTTCGATTTAGACTTTGAAACATTACAAGGTAGTTTATAGAAATCATTACACTCAACAAGAACACATTCCAACTCGCAAATAGCAGAACAATCCAAGCATACTGTGATATTCAGAAATATGACGTACACGCAAGTTATTTCTATAATTACATAGCAAAGTAATCGCTGCTCTAACTTATTTTAACTCAAATTAAAGCGTAGCGCAAACACCTCTCTCACCTCGATTCAAACTTTCATACTTATGTAGTTTCAATAGGACGCAGTAGTAAAACTTACTCTATGATGGTAGCACATTAATTACTAACCAAGAGCCCAGCGGTACTGAGTTTCATGTAGATTTACGATCGAGCCCTTTCATTAAACAGGTATTAAGGCGACAGATAAGCTTTATACTACGCACTTGTTCATACAATTTGGGAGTTTGCACGAAAGCTTTATAGGGACAAATGGAAGTGCCGACCCGACTGTCTGAATACGACTATCAACCCTAATAGATAAACCTTGTGGTTTAATTTATGTTAACGTATCCAACTTCGAATGGAAACGATTCTCAAAGCCTCGCCAAAAGTGGCCTAGTAATCAAAATACACATGTTACACAACTATAAAATTAAACTGTTGAGTGTTTGTTTTATTAGCAACCTTTCTGAATTCTATTAGAGGAAACAGTCAAATAGTTGAAAAATAATTATGAACTTTCATTTGTAAATTTGAATAAGTTTATTCTAATTGTTTGTTTGTAAATTCAAAGCTATTTATAAGTATTTAATTTGTTTTATCAATTAATTTAGTTAAAATACTTTCAAGTTTTTCACAATAATTTAAAAATAAAATTTCAGCAAAACGTTACAGGTCTCAATTTAAGTTCTAACACGTGAACATTTTTCAGATTAAAACGACGAAGGTAATTTATCCGAGGTGTGCGTTAAATGGCGGGCTCCTGCTTCGTTTTGCACTTACAAAGCAATCGATTTTAAAGCTCGCTGGATTGAAAATTATATGAGGAGCCTTAGAACGGTGGTGTTCGTGAGCCGCCAATGCGCTTGTCTTTCGGTTCAGTGGGCTTTCTTTAAATTGGCGACGGCATCGCTGCTGGCCGCTTCTCTTATTGCATCCCCCGCCCGCGGCGACGCGACGTCCACGATATTGCCTCCGCCCGACCTTTAAGCAAATAGAATTTCGCAGTCAGTAAATAGGATAGCATTATAGGTAAATCTTCGGTGTGTCCTCGCGTCGTTTACGGGTAAAAGGTAAAAATTCAATTTTTATCGACGTACTCGATTACGAGCGCTCCCGCGAGCTCGAGAAACTTTGAGCGTCTCATAGGCAGCTTGCTTCGTTGAAATTGGTGCGTGATGAACGACAATGCTTCATTGCTTGTCGGGAGATTGTTTCGTTTCTCCGTGTCCCAGGTTCCTATTCATATTCATGTTTAAGGCACGCCGCAGCAAACAAAAAACCATACAATGTCGTTTTTATTCTGACGAGTGAACGCCAAGAATGTTGCGTGTCGCGAGGATTTTCATCATGGGACCTATCAAATAATAACGAGGTCGTCCTTCTCCAACAGCGCTCCGCCCGATATCGTGAATCCATTCGGTAACAATCGTGGACGATGTTTTGTGCTTTACGATAATACATGTCATTGTTATTTAGCCAATCGTTTCTTTATTCACTCATGTTACATAAAATATTACACAATATAGCATGTTATGGGCTATTGTGTCGTCCGCGTGTGGGGGGAATCGGATAATATCTATATATCAGGGAAACTGTTGTGTTAATAGGCAGTAGGCTCGCTTCTGCAGTGTTGATACGGCGCGACCGCTCGAGCTTAAGCATCGAGTCGTCGGCACGAAGAGGCATCACGAATTCTGTCCACGATCCACTCTAAGGTTTATTGTAATTTACAAAACTGACGGAGGTCTTGTTGCCATCGTTCCTAAACATATTTTCTGTACCGTTCCTAACAAGGGACGGTCTGATAGCAGATTACGTTTTTAATTTAAAAATCCCAACTGGTAATTCTAAGAAATAATTTATTTTAAAATTGGTAAAACATACATCACCAGCTTCACTGGTAACGGAAACCGTAATGTTTTAAGTACCAATTAAGCGCTCAACAAACTCACTTCCAACTTTAGAATTGAAATTTATTTTCTAGTACCTATAATAAATATATTATTATATATTTCATGGAGGGCGGAAGGCTACTAATGGCATAAATTGAAGAGCGAGCGCTGGAGGCAACCACAGGATTTTGCGTATTTCAATTTCAGTTACTTTCATAGTCGTAATACATGGCTCTGGCAGAAGGTTCGGAAGCGATCGCGTTTCGTACCTATATCATTGTATAAAAGGAAGGAAATGGTTCGCTTAAAGCGCGATGAAAACCAGAATTTTAAATTTGCATCCAGACGCATCAAAAATACCGCAGCGGTACCCATACCCAAGTGACGCGGCGAATGCGAGAAATGCAGCCACTTTTCATTTGAAATGTTAGGCGTTTCGAACCGTTGCGAAGTTTTTTATTGTTGCTCACAAAAATAGTACTGCTCTTAAAACATAGGCGTGATAATGATTATAATTTTACAACGTAAACTGTATTTGACTATGAGTTTTAATGCGAAACGTTTTACCATGGACGAAAGTAGTAAAAAGGACCGCCTATGTTCGAACTTCCGTGATTCAAAAACTGTCAAAATCAACCCAGTAGTATTGAAATGTTAGTCCTTTCTACTACATCGTCCTTGGATTTACCTATGAAGTGCGTCTGCATTATTTTTATAGTTAAATTATACGGTGACATCTACAAGACGTCGAACATCGAATAGTTAATCATGCATAAAATAGTGAACGTTGTTGATCCCAGTACAAATGCATCGAGCTGTCTGGCGGCATGACAGGGTCGACGCGTCGGGAAGATGCTTTGTATAGCGTCATATCAATCACCACTGCCGTGGAGCAGATCCCCTGGCACTTGGCCTAGATTCAAAATTATACAAATTTACGTTGTGGGCCTAACCCGAGAAAGCCGGCTAGGGATTAGACGGCTGAACAGGTTACGTCGGATCCTGACCGACACCTCGCGCTCTCCCGAGGTCGATCTTTACTGCCCAATTTTTCCGCCACTAATTTGTCATCGCTAATGGACCAAATGATCCCATAATACACAAGTTAATAAGTAGAAAAGTTTGAATAAACTCGTCTTTGCTCATCAATGTTGAGAGCCATCGGGGCGACTGTCTACTTTAGCAAAAGTTATTGCTAAGTAGGATTTGTGTTAAACTTACGTTTCCTCAAAAGGATTATGGGACTTTAATGCCAACAACATATTTGGCTAACTTTATCGCGACCATTTTAGTGAATGTTGTCTCGTTTTGTTCGATGGTAATAAATCTAGATTTGTTCGATATTTTAGGCTGGTCTATTTCGATCTGAATGCACGAGATTAGTTCGGACGGACGTGAGTTCAGTACAGTCAGTGTTCGTATAATATTTTTGTGTTCTCTTGAACCACTCGTTGTATTAGTAAAGTCTCATAATACCCTTTCATTTATAACTCCCGCTACGACTCTTGATATAGGCTCTCCCTTAATTCCGACTTAATTAGTGTCACGCAAGTTCCGTAATCCTAGGCTCGAGGATCGTACGACCGTTCTTAAAATGGAGATTAGTGTGGCAAATATCTCGAACTACGCTATCCTTTCATAGAACCACTACTGTGTTCGTTCAATCGTGAAAATCGGGACTGCTTCAAATGTAGCCTGATTTGCTGAAATACAAATTTTGTACATTTATTCATGACATTGTGACGTGAAAAACTTTATTATGCAAGAGAATTTTAATGTATTTAACACCTAAAACCTGCATATTGCAGTGAAATGTAAAGCTACAAATAAGTTTTATGTTCAAACGAGATAGTAACCTTCCTAACGTAAACATTTTAAAGTATGTTTGTATATTTTCTGTTCGTTGTCGCAACATGTCCGCACGAAGAGTCAACTGCGACAAGGAATTCTAAAAGAACTGAAACATAGTATTTTGTGTACGGAAGTCCTTCCGCGGTCGCGTACAACGGATGTGCAGGAAAACGCTTGCATACTGAGTAGGCGTGCCTAAAAGACACTGCGGACTTTAGTTTACCTACAGTAGATTACAGGAAACTTAAACATGCCACCTAAATCTGCGACAAACCGTTAGAACCGAAGCATTTAGCTTCTGGCTTTGGTCCGCGTTCCCAAACAAAACACAAACTAGAGCGAGGTACCAAAGAACCGCCACTCCATTTTATCCTCTATCTAAATTGGACGTCACACGGAACACTGCATAAAAAATAAAACGCAGGTGCATTCACTTTTGAGACGCAGCTCGACGTTTTTCCTCCCAGTTAATCTCATTAAAATTTTCATCATAAGTTTGCTTCGGACGTCACTGGAATATTTCGAGGCTGTGCTTCGACGCCTCTCTTGACAAATTAGCTACGGATTTATTCGTGCCGATTGACGGGTGATCTTATTTTTAACGAGACATCAAACATTATCGAGGGCCCGCTTGCTCAAGCGCCTGTTTACAAATAAAAAACGTCGAGAAGATGAGTGCGTAATAAATTTTATAACGCACATCGATTTGGAATCGAACGTAATAATAATATATCGGTTGGAAATATTGGAATGTCGGTGCGCTCGGCGCGTTGCTCAAAATAGACCCTCATCAAAGACAAGCAGGTTTGCAGCTGTAAATCCATTTCAGTGTGGCTTGTCCGCATTATAAATTGGAGCATTCGTACGTTGGTGTGCGCAAGTTTGTATAGCTCTCACTCACCAGCTTAGAGGAGACCAGCTGGCTCAATCTGTGATTCCAGACACGTATTACATACCTACCAACCTGCAACTCATGAATGCAGATGCCCAGATTAGTTATTTTGTTCACACAGTCCAGCAGCGTTTGGAAGTGAACGCACCCCTCATAGGATCGATTAGACTGAAAGCATGTTTATTAGGTATGAAATAAACCAACCATTCAGTTCACAAACTGTGGTCAGAATGAATCGCGTCCTGTGACCCCGCGTTTCCATCTCATGTCGCACCGCACTCGTTTGCGTTTTCTATTAACATGTCCCGGGCACTATTAGGGCGGCTAGATGGATGTTGTAATTTAGTTTGTCTATGTTTTCCGGATCAGACGTTTGCAAAACGAACTCGTTTGTGTAAATTTGCAGAATATAATGAACTATATGATTCTTTAAAAGTTTTTTTTGTTTTAGATTTGATTATTATAAATTTATAATAAAGTTATGTGGATAAGAACATAAATTAGATGCCAAACTTAATTTTGTAATTTTTTTTACACAAACATGTTAATTTTAGTGTCATTAAATATGTCTAATTAAGAGTTAAATGAACTATAATCAATGTATGTATGTAAGTCAAAGACATAAAGTGCGCACATTTCATCAGAGTGACATCGTAACTAATACACCTTTCCGTTCTACATTTGTCAAAAACATCAATTTCAATATCCTTAAGACGGTCCCAATTCTATTCGCTTTGATCACAACAATATCACTAGTATGACAAACTGTTCACAATAATAAATCATCACTGCTTTTGATGAAACGCGACCGCCGTACTAGACGACCGCAGTGCATAGATTTGCATTTTACCGTTTTGATACGAGCGAATATTCAGCGAGTTTAGGGTTGCCAAAAATACAAGGAATCTGAAAAACGAGATAAATTAAATTAATTCAACAGCACTTTTATACGTTTTTTCATGTTTCTAGAATCAAAAAAATATACATAGGTAATTGTCTTTTGTAAACTTTCGCGATCTAAATACATAACACTCATGTAAACAGGTATTTATCACGAAATTATTAATTTGGTAAGCCTGACAACTTTTCGACTGCTTTACACCAACCGTGGTTGCGGTTAATATACAAATGTATGAGATTAATCAACTATTCCTGAGACAGTAAAACAAATATAAAATACTATGATTTAACATTTCTGCTAGAAGTGTTTCTAGTCATTACATAATAATACCTACTAGATCTAAAATTATTGTTAAAAGTACACATTTTTAGTAGCAACCCTAAGCTGTGTCTGTACTAGGTATCTTTTCAATTCGACGCGGCGCAGAGTGGTCGAGAGGCTCAAGTACAGACGCGTGCTCAAGTGCCCGTCGCGATGCGCCTGCGCAATGCAACCCTCCGAAGGTTATTACAATTAACGCCGCGTCATACTCCAATTTGGCACAAGAATGATCATTATGAACTAGGTACGCGGAAATTAAAGTAATATCAGAGAAGAGGCTTGGCGCTCTAAGATGTTACTTAAACGTAATAACTAAAATCATATTTTTATTAATCTTTTGTTTCATCGTCATAGGTATTAGTTTGGTTTTCATGTTTTAGGTTAAGGTTAAACATGTTTTGATGTTAAAATAGATTCCTTAACTTGTAATGCTCGATTTTGTATACATAATTTATTAAAAATGTAATTAATCTTCGAGCAAACATCGCGTGGCGCGGAAACGAAACATTGCGGTGAAACTGTCATCGGAAATACAACGACAGAAGTACCAGACGAGCATTTAAGTAGTTTTATGTCTTACAACTCATAAAACACTGAGTCCTGCGATCAAAAGCAGAGTGGTAATTTTGTTATCAAAGTGGATGGGCAATTGTCATACAAGTAATAATGTATGTCTTTGAAAACATTGTTGTAGAATTCATTATGGAGCTGTAATAGCTGCTATGCATTTTCTTTATTATCATAATTGACATTTCATATTACGGTTCATAAAGAAATTACTATTTACTGGTCAATAAGTGATCAGTAAATAGTAATCAGACTAGACTAGACTAGACCATACAATAAATGTGTTTGGTTACCGATAGTACTCAACACCACTTACGTTATCAACGTTTCAATATTCGCGCGTAAGAAATGTGACTAAGATAATTTGATGCTTACTAGCTGCGCCCCGCGGTTTCACTCGAGTTAGTCCCGTTCCCGCGGGAATTTTGTGATAAAAAGTAGCCTATGAGTTAAACAACCTATCTACATACCAAATCGGTCCAGCCATTTTTGCGTGAAAGAATAACAAACATACATACATTTTCACAAACTTTCACATTCATAATATTAGTAGGATGTACACTACGAGAGAAACCACATACTCATAGTTTAAAAATCGTAATCAAGTTCTGTTGCACTTCGGTTTGTGGACATCAGCATGGCGAACAAATCATGCGTCAAACACACCCATCGAAGGGGAGCGAGGGTGGAAATCTGTCGCGTAAGGGGACACCCGAACCGCTCATTCATTCGCTTCGGATTCATCACGTCAGACTCTTAGGCAGGGCAATTAGGGCCGCTGATTCTTTTCATAATATCACTCGGTAATTAAAGAGCTCTGGAGCTCAAAAGGAATCTATTCATTATATTTTTGGCTTCTAATTCCTTTACCTATGTGGTTTATATGAGACTAGCTGTGCCCCACGCTTTTACCAGCGTAAGTCCCGTTTCCGCTGGAATATCGGGTTAAAAAGTAGCCTGTGTGTTATTCCGGGTCTTTAGCTAGCTCTTCATCGCAATCGATTAAATAGTGTTTTCATGTAAGATGAACAAACATACATCCATACATTCGTACTCAAAATCTTTCGCATTTATAATATTAGTAGGAAGGATGTTAGAAGAGTCTGTATGTTATAACTTTATTCACAATTATACAACAAAATATTTCGTTTTTCATTATTTGCATAGGTACCTTAACTGATTTATTGAAAATTTAGATAAACTGACAATGTACATGAACAAGTTGAGCCATCTAAACTTGTAAACTATCAAGTACCTCAACTGATACAAGCCACTGCTATAGACTGAAACGTGCCCAAGATTATAAATTGTTATAATATAAAACGTTTAATGAAATAAAAGTTTATGTCATATCTCCATTATTAAATTTCAAGAGAGATTACGATCTCGTTATCTAGAAATATAACGTTTTCTGTTTTCAGCAAGCTCGTTTGAGAAGAGCGCTTAAAATTTATTGACTCTGGTCTAGTCTTGCAATAAAGTGCAAAACTTTTGAACGAAACGCTCAATTTATTACATTTGTAGTACAAAATGGATTTGATTCTATTGCGACATTCACATAACTAATTATATCGTCCAAAGTAAAATTGTACAATACGCCACCCGAAGTCACAAATTAATAAAAATAAAAACATAACCAATATTTAATTGAAGATTCCTTTTATTCGGTAATTATGAATACGTCAGGTGTTTGTACATATATGTTTTCTGTGGTGTGAATATTTAATGCTGTCCTTTGATGTCACTTTCATGTGTCTTATTTCAAATTCTATTTGCAATTCAACTGTGTGTAAAGGATATAATTTACCTAATTTCTAACGTACGTGCGAAAGAAGGTACTTTTAGATACGTGTGTCGCTCGAGTACCTTTTGTATAATTAAACTGTGGGCGAACTCGGTGTACGTTTAATCCTATAGCCTCTTGACACCGCACTCCCGTCTATAAGGGAGATTATATTGTTCGTCAACACTATCGAGCCACGAAACTCAGAACAACGTTTGTCAGACTGAATTACACCGTTTTGCTATTGTATGATGGTTTATTTTTCATTGTATAGTTATTTCTCTCTGTTATTCGAAAAAAATACGGTTACAAGGCTTATAGAGCTCAGTCAGACGGCAATCATTCATAGAGATTGCATGTTTTGTAAGCAGACTCTGCCATATATGACACTCGTGTCTGTAGTTTGTGTATTTATTCCCACGAATTGGCATGTTTTATATTTTTGGGCGTTAGTTAAGGCTTAGTGACGTTAATTTAAGTAAACATTGGTGCCATTTATATTATTTTAAAATGTGTGTTTTTTGCAAGGCCGCAGCACACACATAAACCTACGGCGCTACGGAAGACCAGCGCTGCTACAGATTCTCTGGTTTCTGTCGCAGCAATACGCTGAGTAGTTGCCAATTTTGTCAATGTGTCTTATTACTTTAATACTTATTATAATGTGTCTTTATTTGTGTTTTTGACAAAATAAATATTTTTTCTTTCTTTCTTTCTTTCTTTCTTTCCATTGTAATGTCCTACCGTTTGTGTGTAGAAAATTTGATGCACAATTTATGATCATACATTTTAGGGACAACTATGCGTTTGTATGAGCAAATAGTCGAATAAACGAGCTAATTATTTTATTCTGTTCTGATTTTCAGATATCATAAAAATTGTTTACAAATAAAAATCTAAAAGTTTTAAAACTTAGAAGCCGGAAATTCAAGATCACTTTAAGGAGAACATGCGATTGACCACTCCCCTTGTACTACAATAGCCTCCCGCGTCGGCTTACAGCATTTAAGTCCTTATTACGCATTCTCGACATTTGCTTAATGTATGAAAATTTGTAAGAACGAACCATGTTGATGGGACTCGAAACAAAATAATTGCTACGGTCGCGAGGACCGGGATTCGGCCCCCGCATTCATTATTCACTTTTTATTTCGCCCTCCCCTCGGCTTATAATTTGACTCGAAACATAAAATCAAGTTTTATTTGATTATGCCAAGCAAAAAGAAAAATTTCGAGTATCTTGTATCCTTCACTTTTAATAGGCAAAAGAATCTTTACATTAAAATTTGCTTGGAAAAGTTAATTTTGATTTCTTCGCCTACATTTTATTGACTGTTTTGATTTTTTATGGAAATAAAAGTACTTACCTATTTTTTTGTAGGCAAAACCATACATTCTGTTCGTGACTTTTCATTTTCTAAAACTACTACTAAGCGTTGCCAAACTTGTACTTTACTATACAAGTACTCACGCACTAGATAGGTACACTCAAAAGGGTGCAAACAATAATCGTTCCCTCCGAACCCACTCCCAAACACACACATTCACATCTGTCTGCATATTCAAAACAAAGACTCAGTCAATCTTGCAATAGCCTAGGGTTGGTATAAGTAGGCATAGTTTTTACATTTACCAAGAAGGGGGAAGGCGTCCCAGCGTCTCGCTTTCATCCACTCCCGTCGAGATGGGTGCTACTGCATAAAAGAAAGTCAATACGTATGCATCTATAGAAACGTCGAAACCCTTGCGTATGGAGTCATTCTGTTGAAAATGGCTTTCGATGACGAATGCTGAGTCGTTTCAACTTTTTAGGCGCCTAAATGCTGCCATTGTTTCGCGTTCGCTCGCGTGGGCTGTTCAGAAAGTACGTCTGGCTAAGAGTAAAATCATTGTTAGCTTTTAGAAGAGAAAATGTCAATCGGAAGGTTACAATCGAAATATCATAGAGCAATGAAAGGCATTACGAGATTATAGCTTCTTTGTGTGGGTACATTTATCTGTATTGAAAGGAGTAGCCTTTGTTCGCGCTTCGAAGACTGCGTGCGAGTAATAGGACGTAAGAAAAAGCAATATCCGAACCACTTCATACCTACTTCGGTCGTTTCATTCTTCCATTGTACGGGAGCTCTTTAAATTTTTCATAGGCTTATCAACGCATCGATCAAACGCTATTTTTATTCAGCTCACGGTGTAATTTTGAGAGATGTTTTCATTTATATGGATTCGTTTACTTTGTTTTTTTTGATCTACTTGAGATGTTTTTGAATTAATAATTTTGTATTGAATAGAAGTGATTACTTATGAAATTAATAGAACTTTAATAATGTTGAACTAACAAATATATTTGTATTTTACACAACTAATTTAAAAATAACAGCAATTTTATTACTTCTAGAGTAAATGTTTGAGACCAATAAAAGTGGGAACAGCACTTATCCCCGACGCTAAACAGTCAACAAACAGACAGCAACAGACTGAGCATCAAAACGACATCGAAATTAATACTGTGCAAGTGTAGCTCAAGCCAAGAAGCAATAACGTTTCGTTAATGTCCCCCATTTAGTACGTACGCGGTTAGTGTCTTGCGTCGTCTGATGTCGAACACCGCAACCGAGTAGTTATTTCACGTCGCGTCTCCGAGTACTAACGAGACTAGCACCCTAAGCCCTGGAATCACCATTTGCCATCCATGCGGTCCGTATTGTTACAAATGGCACAGATCTAAAGACACCCGTGTGCAACCTAATGAGCTGTGAAGCAGATAAGGTGCGCCACACGAGGCGGGATCATCCCTATCTGTGCGGAAAGCTCACTGCGCTGCAAACCTTACCGATACACATTTAGATACCGCATTACGATTGAATGAGATAAACCTCGATAATACCGCGGCTGTTACAGGCACTGCTGCTGCAACCAGAATTATAGGGAGCACGCAAAATCAATTTGCGTGGTGCGAAAACACTTTTAGTTCACGCAAAAAAACCCCAAAGTGGACTAACCGAAATTGGAATGAACGATAGGGAGGCCACATTCTATCCCGTGGGTGTAGTAATAATGAAAAATAGGTGCTTCAAAATACGCATTTATCCAGAAAGACAAAGAACGGAGCGGGTCAGAGGCTGTGGGCAAACAAAAATGAAATGCAACGTCAGCGGCGGGCGACCCACCGACCTTTGTGCCCTCGCCGCGACGGTCCCCCGAAATTCCCTGTGTAAAAATTGATTAATATTGTCCCACCGCCTGTGCCGCAATAAGTGGTATGCTCACTCTTTCATGGCGCAGATAACTCGTAAAAGAAAATGTTTTCAACTGGATTTAGCTAGCTGTAATTTCTTTTTCAAAAGAGTGAAAAAGGTGTACACCGTTGAGTGGATTTAAAGCAATAAAAAATAACAATCCTAAAGAATTGTACAGGCACCGATGGTGAATGCATTTCATTTATGGACTAAGACTTATGGACTCTTTAGAGATGTTTAAGTATGTTTTGATATCTTCAGACTACATTTAAATTGCAAATGCATCTATGTGAGAAGTGATATAAATAGTTTTCTTCACTATAATGGTGATAGCAAAGCTTGCTCGTTGGAAAGCACTCATTTCTATGAAAGTTTCCATTCATCGTCAACTACAACACATTTCCGATCTCTACATAACGAGTGTGCTTTATACGTGACAGACACGTAAATCATTTAGCATTTTTATTGAAACTCCAATACGAAAAGCGCTTTGTGGAATATCGTTACTGCGACACTTCGCTTCCACGTTGTTGGTGAAAACGTAAAAATATCAGTAGCCGTGGCACATTATGAATTGAGTTAGAGCAACTCGTAAGCTTTCGCGTAAAGGGACTCTGCAGCTCGGACGTCGCGGTAATTGGTGTGTGTAGCTTTTTGTACTCGAGCCGTTCGGTGTTTGCCGGCGGTCAAGTTAGACGAAATTAAATTGTTGTATTTTTGCAACAAAATGACAACGAAACTGCAAGCAACTAATGTTGTTTGGTCGCTGTGCACGCGCGAAAAATTTTGAAATGCGGGAACCTGGAATTGCTGTTTCTAGTTTCAGCCGGGTCATAGCTGGTACCGTTACACTTCCGTTTGCCACTGCAATTGTTATGGCTTGTTTTGATGTACCAATTTTTTCTAAGTTTTGCATAGTTATTTCGAAAAGGCAATTGTAGAGATTCAAATATCATAAATCCGGTTATTCTAATAGTGTTCCACATATTTGTTGTGAATAATAATGTTCCCTGTGGAGTAGGTATACATTGTCCACATTTAAGGTACTTAATTGCGAACAGTTTTGGCTGACGTGTCCGCCAGCAAACCTGACACTCGCTCCCAGAGGACCACCCTTTACAATCCTATTTATAAATGCCGGTTGATAATTTTTTTATTTATAGCTCCCAAAGTACAATTCAAATTAATTGCGAGAAATTTAAAAAACACGACTTACAAAATTATTTTGGGTGTTTATGTTTCATTAATTTTTATTTATTGATAAAATATTATTTTGCACCTATTTAACAATATTTCCAGAAAGACTTGATACTTATTGGTTACATAATTCCCCTAAATTTTATATGACCATTCGATTAGGGTTACTGCGGCTCACTATAATTTTCATTTTGATTGAGATCATAAATGATCGTCACACGATTTTGGTCCGTAGCTGAATGCTACAGTATTCATTATTGCTTACAAATCGTAAGAGTGTTGTGTATTTATTTACGCTGAATGTATACAAGTAATCATAAAACCCACACCAAGTGCAATATCGTAAGTTTATTTCTCCGCAGTTTAATCCTGGGCCGTTGAACCGACTCCGAATGAAGATTCTGTTTGTTTTGGCGCACCTATAGAACGAGTATTTCGAAACCAGAATACTAATATTTTCAATTGAAAACGACATCTAATTCCACGGTCGATATCTAATGAGTTACATGCAAATGAATTATTGTTGCAGTTATACAAAAACGAAGTTAATTTCCGACTTTGTATAATGTATGTACTATGTCAAGTGTGTTTATAACTTAAAAACTTTTCTTTAATAGAGATAAATGAGCCTAGCGCGTCACTTCACGGAATTATTTTTCAAAGGCTGTCGATACGTGACGATGATGGAAAGAATGAAGTAACATCGTCACTTAAGATCCGGGAAAAGGCTCGAGAGGAGGGGGGTGCCTCTTGGACACGTAGCGGACCCCTCTCACCAAGCTACTTATTCATCATTTACGTATTTGAACGTGATTTCTTTCTCACAAACCAAGTGTTCTCGTTCGTTAGTTTTATTTGTTTTTGAACGCTAGACTTGAATTTTATCGAGGTATAACTCGAGATAAAAGATTTTCTATACTGACGACATTCCCCTTAGACTTTTTTGTGCAAAAAAATTCTGATAGAACATAATCTTTCACAATTTAGAAATACAACAAAATAATTTGAATAACAAAAATCTTGTTTCATACTTGAAATTTATCCCTGATACGGCAAGCCACCTCTGCTTGAAAAACGCTAGCTCAACAGGAGGTTAATTGTTTGACTTTTGTCGTTAACTTTGGCTGTTAGATGATACGTAAATGCAGGGTTGAGTCCCTTTTGTCCTTAGGTACGTATAATACGCCCACCGTCGTAATTATAGTATCGAGGTATCCCTTACACTCTCATTATTACGCAAAATCAAGAATCATGCCATTCTGGCTGATATTTCAAAAAGCGCATTATTTAGCAAAAGAAGCTTTGAGATAGCAATGAAATTGGTTTTTATGATCATACTGAAACAAAACGATGTTTCAAACCGAATAAAATTTGATTGCATTGCACAACTCAAGGAGATTTTTTCCTGAACGAATCTTATCGTGATTTAACATTCTCATATAATTTAATTGTATAGAAAAAGTAACTGCATAGATACATTGTTGAATAAGATTAAAAAATCTCACGTAAAAAAACTCAGATAAATCTTGTATAGCATTGGGAAAATGTTTTATTTATAAAAGGCTTTCAACCTGTCCTGACTTGTGACTTTGAAATATTAAAATAAAGATTGACATTCAAAATAAATTTTATTTCAAAAACAATTTTTCTCATTTATTCCCGTTGTTCCAGATGGTGACCAGGACAAAGAAAATTTTCGTAGGAGGGCTTTCCGCACCCACAACGCTGGAAGACGTAAAGAATTACTTCGAGCAGTTCGGACCGGTAAGTTCATTATCACTCTTCTTCATTATCAGTCAGAGCATGATCATCATATTTAAAGAAGTTGTCGCAATCGGCAAAGATATTATCTACTTCGTAAGTTTTAAAAATCAAGTACATTTGAGTTAAGAAACTGCTTTTTTTTTAACAAAAAATTATAAAAAGATTAATGATAGTTAATTGCCTAATGGAATTGAATTACCTTCCATAATAAGTAATACTAAAACAGGCAGAAAATGTTTTTAAAATTCCATTGACGCCTGAAACCGATGGACAATTGGGTAAACATAAATAAAATAATGTCTAGTACAACTCACGATAGCTTTGAAAGTGAAATACCAAAATAAAATTTTAGTTAAGTAATCTGTTCTATTCCAGTTGATGTAACGTGCTTGTTGAACATAAACTAGTCAAAATAATAAGAATACAGTAATGTGTAAAAAAAATGAATTACGAATGTGCTACGCGGGCGTAGGCGTGCTCTAAGCAGAGTTTGTCCAACTTCGTTATTACGCAAATTAAATTCACACGAAACTTCTCGTAAAAGTATATTGAATTCGCGCTGTCACGTCTCATTGTGTTATGAAGTGACGCTAATTTTATCCAACGTCATCAGTGTAATAATTAAACATATCAATCGCACTTTCAACGCGTACGCGTCAATGAAACTTGCAAAATGTGTGGTAATTAAGAGCTAGCTTTGTTTAACTTTATCTAATGTACACAAAAACGATATTTGTACAATGAGTAACACAATCAAATAGTTCATTTATCTGATTGTTGTTTACTGATATCAAACCATTACATTGAATAGAGGCTTTTAACATAATTACGCCTAATGGATTTCAAATAAGAGTTAAATTTTAAACCAAGGTAACTCTGGAAACAATTCCATGTCCTGTTATTGTTTTAGGTCGATATTGAATAAGACCTTCTTAGCACCAATCTATCGTCTCGTTCCACAAACGATATACGATAGATACTAAAACAAGCTTTCCTTGTACTGGGTAGAGCTTATTTTCGCGTCGCATGGCGCTCGAGCCTGTAAGTCTGCGATAACTTGGTCTTTGTCTGGCGGTCGCGAGTCAGCGCAGGTGTCTATCTACAAAAGTTTCGTCGTAATTAGCCCCGTATCTAGCATGGATGCCGACTAAGGAACTTTTTAGAATTCAGCATTGACTATAGCCGGGGAGTCATTGTGCCAGCTCTCAAAGTAATCGGGCCCGCCAGCCACCCGCGACGATCGAGACCTTTATTACCTATTATGAGAGTTTAGAATAAAGCCAACGAGTTTTTTGGAGTGAATGTGATTGATGCCAAGTAAAGGAAATATCTCGGGAGAGATAAAAGGAATTTAATGAAGAGTCTTTAAGAATAATGATTAAGGGAATGGTTATTTCCTTTTGGTCGGCAGCCTAATGATGGGGTCCTTTGAATTACTTTTTGTGTCCATGAAATATTTTGCAGCCGCAATTATTCTAATTAAATATGAGATACAGAGAGAAATTTGATCATTCAACCGACTTCCGAGCTTAAGTAACTTGTATTTATTTGTTTGCTTTCTAAGAATTGGGTTACTGATGTTATTGTTACGCAGACATTCGTGGCAGAAAACTCTCATTTATTTCCCGTACGATTCCGTGGAGACCGAATTATATGTAAGCCTACTGATGTTCGTACACAACATCCAAAGAAGCAGATAATAATTAATGTATGTGCCTAAAACCATTACTGCCGAGAAGGCACACCGAGAATTCTGATTACAAATTAATTCAATAACATTGAAGCCGTGCATTGTGCTCCCAGCCGGCATCATTTCGTAAGGGTGTCACATTTTGAGCAAGTTTAATTAACAATCTAGTCGCTTTTGTAGGTGCCTTCATTAGTGTATTTGTGGATAAACATGGCACAAACTCTGAGCAATACACGCGTGTGTGAGTGCGTGCCGAGTACCTGTGGGACCGAAGCCGGCTAAATTTAACCAAAGTACTTCAAACTGATTTCAATATCAAAAACGTTATGTTTCACCTTCTAAAGGGCACATTGCATTGACCACAACTTGAGACACAAAATATGAATTAATTTCATTAATGATCAGCAAATCAGCTCATTACAGCAGACAAATTGCATACAGTTTTGTTACGAGACCAAAATAGAATAGATGATCAAATCCTTTGAACTTATGAGTAATCACGATCAAGAATAACATTAATGACTAAACCAAATGCATCATAAAATTGATTTATATTCAACAAAATCTTCAATTTAAATAAAAGTACCGAATCAAGGGATTTTCAGACTCGATACACGGCACCAAACGATTTTGTTTTACATTGTTGTTGAACGTAGTCACGTGCGACCGAATTCATGATGTTGTGACTCGCGGCCCTCCTAAACTGGCGTCGTACCACCGATATCTCGATACCTTCCCAACCCTACACGGGCTTTACAAAACTGTCTCAGAATATCAAATGAGCCACTTAAATACCGTACACAATGACTGCGCCCACCTGAAGCAAAGGCTGGGACGCGTGCACGCAACGCCGCCGTAAATGAAAGCCGAGGGTCGACGGTACCCGGTAACGATTTCCTTCAGATAATGGAGAATACTCTGATGAAAGCTGCGCCCTTGCCCTTTCACGGATTTAGGTACCCGACGGATTTATGGGTTCGAATCGTCGCAAATTCTGTTCGTCAGCATTGCCTATTGAATGCATAAAGCTGAGTTTTTCTAGTTAGAAACGTTTTAAGGCGCAGTGCTGGAGAGTTATGGAGATAACGTACTTGCTGTGTAGATGTGGTGAATATAAAAAGAACAGATTGCAGCGAGTTAATTTTATGGCGCTGGAACGCTTTAAGCTAAAACAAACACGTACGCGAAATTACTTCCGGGCATACATTTTCAGAAGCAGTTTTAAGGTGGAGATAATTTGCCAAATCCCGTTGGCTGTAAAGTGCTGCTCATGATATTAAGTATCTCTTACACGTCTGTGTACTTTAACCGTAGTTTTGAATGGTTGTAACAGTTTCAGCTTACCCGATGTTTGTTTCACGAGCGCTCACTGCCACTTATTAACATCTAGTTTGCACAGTGGCTGTGCAAGCTCATATTCAATAAGACTCCATTTCAAATCAAAGCTCCAGGTCCCAGTGTTCCACATTGACGATGTTTAGTGTAATTTAACACAACTCGAAACATTTACAAATTTGATTGCAGCAATTGAATTCACCTCGGTATTGAAAATTTGCTAGCAATCAATAAATTGCTAACTCAAACTCCAACAGTTGTACCGATGAAAACGACTTTCCGCAAATTAATTTTCAAGGAAACTTTTATGAAATAACAACAAAATTCAAATCAGACTTTGGAATTGAGAGAACAAACCTTCATAAATGTAGCCAAATGGCAGTTGAATCCGCTTCAAAATCGACGTTGCGGACGGCAAGATGCCGACTTAAAAATTAATTAGGCGAACGACCGGTGTAATCGCTGAAGCCAGCCCGATCCGGGGTTATTTATGTAGGGGAGCAGTCAGACGGAATATTGACCTCAGCGGCTGGTGAAAAGGTGTTGTTTCCAACTCTCGTCGATGCCTCTTAAGCTTGTTCGCCCCGAACTCCGCGACCTCCGTCTGCCAATCTCTGTCCCCAGTCAACAGAAAACGCACACTTGGCCCGCAGTTTCGCCAGCTTATATTTTACTTTTTTCTGTTCTCATGAAAATGTATGCCGTCTTTATCTGTCTATCTTCTCGCTAAAACGTTATTTATACATACTATTAAGCGGACAACTTTATTCACGAGAATATCAGGCGGGATGTTTAAGTATGATATTTTCCTTTGTTGAGTATTATTTTTAGATTTGGAAGGCGCGGGAAAAAATAATGTCCCATTTTCCACAATTTATTTGGAGTTATCATTGTCACATTACTTTATACCGCATTCGCAGCGGGGAAGAGTTGAATTTTGATGAATTGGTGTAGCAGCTCCTAATGCCTTACGTTTCTAGATCAAGGCTTACCGAACGGTGAAGTTTCCCGACCAATATAAAGTTTGGCGCGTTTGCTAAGCGTCGCACGCACAAGAGGGTGTCTTTGAGGAAGTTCCGCTGCATGCTTGATTCGCTATTGTTTTAGCGAGAAGTGAGGCCGAACTCTGACCGTCGCGTCGTCGGTATCAGGCGCAAGTGTGTTGCAACTTGCACGATTACTTGTTATTATCTCAACAAACGCTATTAACTTTGTATCGGCTATGGACATGTTCTCGAAGTCTTGACTGCGACTGCTGCCGGGAATTTCGAATCGAGTTGCAGACGGGCGGGCGCATATGGCTGAGAATGGCTTTGTGCTAACGCTTTCAAACATTTTGATTTTGACTCGGTTCTCCTAATTGGTAATTGAATTCAAAATGTTTCGTTTGGCTTCATACGCTTTCAATAATGCCAATACTTAACATTATTCGGTTTGGTTTTACTTAATTATGATTCGAATTTCGAAAATCTTGATATTATCAAGACTTTCGAACTCAAAGTCACTGTGTAGACTTCGTTTAATAATGCGCCATTGTATTTTTATTCATCTGTCGTTGTTTTCCTAGTATTTTCCAATTTATCTATTTCAATATTGACCGTACAAAAACTCCCCCTAGGCAAGTAGTAGCGACCCTTTCATATTGCGTCAGCTTGTTTGCGCAGAACATCCGTAAAATCTAACCGATATCTTGTACAACACTTGACCAAATCAAACAGTCGAAAAGCCGAAGCGGGCTCTATCTAAACATCGTACAATGTCAACAATACTCCAACTGTAACTGAGGCGAGTCTGGAATTCGGCGGTGCTATGGCATAGCTGGTATTCAAGTACCTCGCCGTATATCAATCAGTTGTTACAGCGTTCCTCGCTTGTCGTTTATCTTCGGGGCGCTTGGATCTGTCTGTCCAGATTCGTGCATTGTTCGGACATTAGGGTAGGTAGGTAGGGTAGCTCGACTAGTCTGGGGCCGAGCGGTGGATGTCTGAAATGCCGGTGCGGCGTTCTCGGTGCAACGGGCGCCCGATAGCGCTTCCAATTTCCTGACTTAAATTGCTCTAATTTGGTTATGCTGACGAGTGATCGAAGGCTCGAAGTTTCAGCGACAGCGACATTTACTTGTTGTAACTTTGATAAGCATTCTGAAAAAGTGATTTGACTGATCTAGGTGACTCAGTTCAGTCAAGTTCATATCCATAAAAAGTCCAAAATACTCTTCAAATAATTATAATTTAGAGCTAGTTACAACAAAATTATTTTAAAAGCAATTAGAACTAGAACTCGCCAAATAAATTTTGACTGAACAAATTGGTACCGTTGAGCAATGGAAAATAAATTTGGAGGAGAAAGTTTAATACCTACATTTTTGGAGGAGCAATAAAAGCAAAACATTAATACAAGCAAAACAGTAAATTGCAGTATTTTAGTTTGATTTTTCAACATGCATTTAAAAATCAAATTAAACTATTTTGTTTATACTAAAAAAATAATTGTTGCTTGCAGTGTATTTTTAATAAATAATGAGAATGATGATAGACATCCTTTTTTTGCTATGTAAATTTACTGAGTAACACGCAGACATAGGTTGTACCACAGTTGTACTAAGAATATAGGGCCAGTATTAGACGCGCCAATAAATTAGGCTAATGGAGAACTAATTACGCCCAAGCGATTTTACAGGACCACGTTATTACCCCTTAAGGAGTAGTACAGTACTTTAATATTGGCATACACTTTTTATTTAAACTCGTACTGTGGGAATAGAGAGAAAAAACAGGATTAGGAGTCGTAATTGCTTAAACGCAGTTGTTCGGTTAAAGTTTTGAGTGTGTTTGCTGGAATTCGTATAAGTTTTATTAAGAACATTTTTGTTCAGTTTGCATTTTTTTTTTAAATTTGATTTTCTAAACGAAAGGCACAAAGAACTAACCGCTTTGCTCGTTTGTACTATTACTGTTATTGTTTATAGCAATCTTTACTAAATACTAGCTGTGCCCTCATAGTGCTACTTACAATGTGTTAGTGGTGTGGATCACCACATAGGCTATAAACTGCTTTTCATCATAGTCATCTTCAGATTATTATGATGAAAAGCAGTCTTCAAAGAAAGAATCAGTCTTCAAGACAGAATTCTGTGAGTTTCAGAGATTTATTCAAACAAACAAAAAAAACTCTGTCCCTTTATCATATTGGCATAAAGTGGTTCCAAAGTATTTTGTAAGTCTCTAAGAATATTTTCAAACAAACACATTAAAGTCAAACATTGTCAGACGAGAAAACAGAATAAGAAAAGTTGAGTGAAATAAAGCCCGTACGATAGGTAATAGTTTTCTCGAGTGGAGGGAAGTAGATTCGGATAAACGTACCCTCGGGCAAACGATTTGTATTAGCCGTCTAGTACTGTGTACGTAATTGTCGGTGCCTGGGGCCGCCGTGCTCAAACATACGAGGGAAAATCCATAAAGTAATAAGAGTGCCACAAATCGATGGTTCCGCCTCTTTTAACAATGTTTTTAAGAGGAAGCAATAAAGTTTTTAGCTTTCAGATATTATTTTATAAATAATAATGATCATCGTGTGCCATCAAATTTTTAAGTTAAACATTTCTTCATTAAATTTTTGCAGTTTCGCCTTTGAACAAATTTTGTTCAAACATGTAATGATTGAAAAACTGCAGTACACTATGAATCTGAAAGAAAAACTAGCCCAGTAAGCTTTAGAGGTTAACGAGTCATAGTGGATCAAATAAAAATGTAAAGAATCATAGCACATTTCGAGTAGCTACTCGTACTTTAATTAAGTTATTGATAGTTTCAAAACAACGTTGAACCATCTAAATATGAGTTATCTTTGCATATTGGGCAAATACGGAACCCTATATTTAACGTGGCCCGACGCAGTCTTGGCCAGTTTTTTTATTGTTAATGGAAACAATATCAGTACGATTCGCGCGTCAACTGGTTGATCCTGTTATGCCATTCGAGTTGATGGGGCGATATAAGCCGATCATTTGCAAAATGAAATATAAAATAAAGGCGGCTTGGTTCCGAGTCTACCTGTTATTGCAACATTGTTCCTGAAACCCCTCGATATTCGCTGAAAAGCTACTATTATTACAGTTGTCTTTACAGATATTTCAAAATATTTGTATCAAGATAACGTCTCAGATAAAAGTGATTATGCAAAACAGAGGCATAAAGAAAAATGAAAATTAATTTCCTTTAGAAAGTTTTTATACGGCAACTGTATCATTTCTGTATAAGTAGCTCAAAAGGTCACCATTCACAATGAGAAAATCAAAGGAGGAATTAGGATGAACTCACAATAGAAATCTTAATCAAAGCTCCTACAGAATCGAAAAGTCTCATTTCACGCGTATATGAAAATTTTCTCTCTGGACTCGACTTTATAATCTTTGCAAAGCTGATTTGAGGTTGGCTCAATTATTTTCCTCATATTTCTTTCTATCTGACGTTAATTAAAGTATTTTAATTTTGAAATCCCTCCTCTTATCACGCCGGTTTACCTTTATAAATCTTCGTAGGTACTTTCGCAAAAATACGTTTGTGAAGCTTGGCTTTGCATGTGGATCGGGCTTTTTAAATATTCCTAAATTTTGATTGCCTCTGAGAAATCCGTCCGGATCTGCCGGAGGGAATCTTCGTTTTTTATTCTCGTTTAGAAGGACAATTAGGTATGCTAATTCATTTACTTTATGATGGCTTTATGAAAAAACGTTGAAAAAAGATCTGTGACGGGATTTAGTTGAGAGGTGTGGCCATTCGCTTTTAAGAAAGAGATTCGTTAATAAAATATGAGACATTTTTTATCAAAGGTTCCATTCAACATCTTTTTGAAACTAAAACTGCCATCATTGTCCTTGTAAAATTAAAGCTTTGTTGAATAGGTACGTACTTTTAAAATTTACAAGATCTAAAGTCTGTATTCTGTCAACTAACTATTATCACGTCGAAAAGAGTGTTGTGAAAGTTAGAGTTGAGGTCTCTTACGATGCACCAAAGCGTTTTTAATGACAGTTTTTACCTTTGAAATTATTCCAGTAAACATTTAAAGCGTAGATTGAACCAATGCACACCGCATCCCGGGAAGGCGACCGGGTAAACATAATTAGGCGGGCGGTCACGCTGATTGGACCAGACACTCCCCGGAAGAAATTGTACGTGAAAGGTAATATTTCAAGAAACCTCTGGGTCTGACTCATCTCGGTTAGCAGGTGTCACGGAAGTTTTGATCTTGGTGAAATTACGTCCGAAATAAACGGTTATATTTTGTTTACTGTACATAGTATTAAACCATGTCACTTTGAACCATTGTCTGTACGCTTTAATATTAAAACAACGCAACGCAATTTGATGCGGGTTTCTATCAAAAAGCAGAATAATTTAAGAGAATGGTTTCTAATCATGCGTATTGTAGGAGAAAAACCACACTAGCAAAATCTAGTTAAAAGATAAAATAACATTTGATGTCGTTCCATTTGACCACTATGTTGCACAAAGCTTACTTGTTTTTCAAAGTAAAATAAAATCCTTAACCAAAGGCGAGGCTACACAACACATTGTAAACTGTCAAGGAAAAGCAAAAAACAGACCGGGCGGTGACAATTCCAACTGTCAAATAACTCAAGGTGCGGTGAGACGTATCTCACAATCAACGAGATCTACAGCTTTACCTGCAACTGAACACTTTTTTCCACCGGTTCAGTTTGTTTATTTCTTTTTCTCCTTATAAATATAAGAGTTCGGCACCTCCATACGAATTCCCAAGATGAAAACGTATTTTTCACACGCGAACGCGAAGCATCTAAACTTTGTTGTGTTTCAGTATCGATTTAAGATGGATATTTCTTTGATTCTTTCAATACTTTTTAACCAAAATCGGCTTCATAAAACTTCACCTTGTGAACGATTTTAAAATAGGACGTCCTTTTTTGAACGTTGAAGTTCTTAAAATAATTTGTAAAAGACCTTATAACCTAGTAGTCATTTCGGCGACATGTTGATGATATCATGAAGTGTAACATCGTCTGACCCTTCAACTTATCGTCTCCAAACGCATTCCTCACTCAAGGCGTAAAGTCGTAACATCGTGTTTTAGGCATCGTAAAAGAAATCAAAAACGAGCGTGCTTCGTGAAATACGGTACTTCGGTTTCCTTCATTCTGTAAGAAATAAAGTGAAGAACTCATTTTTAAATACATGGGATACTGATGAGTTATATGCATTCCGTGATGGGGCAGTCTGTGAGGGGCAACGCAAATACCTTTTGTAAAAAACGATGATGAAGCATAATCATGTCCCCCAAATACCCTTACTGATAAATTGACGAACATTTTTTACGCTTAAATTCTTTTCGAATCCAATTATTGAGTTTCTTGTCTATAGCCGTCCATCACTTGTTTTTCTTGTTTCAATCGGATATTTCACCTGCTTATTTCTAAACTTTATTGTCTACGATATATGAACTATGCGCATTTGTTGTGAATAAGACGTTGAAAGGCCGATAGAATATTGTCTCCGAGTGAGGCTCGGTCGCGAGGGTCGACGGAGTAATATTTCCGATGCAAACATGTTTTCAGACCGCTCTAATTTTATTCCGTTCCACGTTTTGCTACAATAGAATGTGCAATTTCGTTCAACTGAGTCTGTCATAATGGTTTATGCTAAATCCAAATCATGCTTCAGTATTGAGTATTGCGTTTTGTATAGAATTATATAATTTACGCAGATTTATATCAACTAGATATTATTATTCTATTTAGCTTACTGATAGACCTCAGTATACGAGTAGATGTAAGTTTACTCAAACATTTTCGATTTTTGCTTACATTAGCATCAAACAGAAACGAGTAAGCTTTCAGTAATATAATATGAGCGATGACGTTGAAATAAGTTTACTCGAGAGCAGCTGAACGAATACGCTAGTATTTATTATTCATTGATTTGAAATGCGAGTTTAAAGTTCTTTTAGAGTATGCACGAAAGGTTACGTTTTACATAAAACAGTCGTACCAAATGCGTTTTGAAGTATTATTTATTGTAATGGGAAAGATAGGGATTTATTTTGGTGCAGAGTAGGGCCGGACGCGCATGCCTGTCTATACAACTACTTGAGAGGGCTATCGTCCGTTTTCTTATCTATAAGTATTTTAAGATACAACAGTGAAATCTAAAGAACGTTAATATTATAGATAATTCATAATAGTACTTAAATACTTTGTCTTCTAAAGCTGTTTGAAATAGAAAACGCCGATCGCCCCTAAACAATATTTCCCGAAAGTTCTCCCTCGACACATTGCAGGAAACGAATAGTATTCTAAGTTGTAAAACATAAACATGTAGATAGTGAAACTGGGCCCGCGTCGACCATCCCTATAAACTGGAAGCCCACTAGCAAACACTCTAACTCGATACAAACCGTGATAAAGGTTCAATTGTATGCAGTAAATAAAATATGACTTGGCCATATTTCCACTTTCGTTTCTTCTTTTATGTCCCTTTTTCTGGCCTCGAAGGAAACCGTTCATACAAAATACCTTTTCGATATTGCTCGACTTTATTAGCTTGGGCACATGCTTTTATTTACTACCTTTCACTACTTCGGTATTTTGTTACATGCGTGCACATTATTCATTTTACCGATTTCATTAGATAAATAAATTGTAGGTATAAAAAAAGAAATTATTCCAAAGACATAGTTCTTAATTAATTTTCTACTGAATTACGACGTTCCTCGCTGTCTTTAGAGAACCAATAAAAAGTTTTATTGGCATTCAGGACTTTATGCCAGGATGTGTGAGGTATTTTATTAATTTCATTCTGTTATACATCCATTGAACTATAATGATGTATAGGCTGGTAATAGACAAAGGCTAATATAATGGACCAAGACTTCATGATTAATTAAATGAATGATGGATGCCATTTACTAATGACTAACTGTACTTGCACAAAGCATTGGCATTCTAGTTTTAAGCTGAAATTAACGGAATGAAAACTGCTTTTACTAAGGACTCTTTCAAACTATTTTAAAAGATACCAAAATTAAACTGAACCTAAGACAGACTGACAGATTCATATGACAGATTCAGATTCATTTTTGTAAAAAAAAAGTCATTGGACGCATGGCGTCAAAAACTCGTTTTCTTGCTTTTCTTGCTAGTTATAAAAGCATTTCATACAAATAAAAGATTTAAAATTAAAGCTACTTACATTTAAATATATCTGAACAGTTACACTTAGTAAAAAACTGTTTTTTTTGTGTCTACTGAAAACCAGCAATTTTTACATACGACTTTTTGCAATGACAGCGTCGTGATGTGAAAATATTTGTCATCAAAATTACATTCCCCAGTCACTGTCCCACTAAGTTCTCGAGATTTAGCTTACGGGGCAAATAAATAGCTTCTTCAAAAGCTATCCTGAAACCGAATTAGAATAATGCGACGCGATTTGGCATTTCGACGAACGATCGTGAAATGGCCCTCGGTGGATTCGCTTGGTTCACCAGAATTTCAGTATAAATGGAGGTATAGTTAAAACGCGCACACAGGACTCACAAATAGGTATATAAAAAACTACAAGCTCGAAAACTTAATATAAACTATAGACGTCTAGTTTATCATTCAAAGTCCAATAAAAGTCAATACATAATAATAAGTTACAGATATGTATATATATTATATTAGCTAAAACGCATATTTAATCCACCGCATATCATAAATCCTAACACACCTCTTTCGCCTTTTTACTCACATCACTCTCTTCAAACATGCTTGCCGGTTTAGGGTATTTTTAGCAGTACACATTGCACATAATATAAATAAAATACTATGATGATTAATAAAAATAATGTTATTCTACTAGATTCCACTTGTGTTCATGCCACGATCGTTCTAAGATTCTTGGCACTGCAGATGCAACAATCAATTGAGCTTTGTGCGAAGACACTTCTGTCCATGTGAAACTTAAAGCAATTCCAAAGGGGTTAGCCCCCTGTTTGCTCTCAGTGTTAACTGACCCCCTCTAACAATATTGGATAACAGAGCATCTATATTATATACACTATCCCCAATATCTTGAAACAGACGGCTTGATGCTTAAGGAGTGGTCCCACTGCGGCGCTTGCTGTGCACGAGAGCACGGCACATTTTAGCTGAATTAATTATTTTTTTTGACAACGTATCGTAACACGAGTAGCGTGTGTGATGTTTGCAGTGGATACAGTACATTTTCTTGCAAAACTTGACGCACGAGCGTTACAGCTTCTCCGTCAGACCACGCCTTAATACTTCAGGCCTAGTTTACACATTGCGCTCCTTTGACATAGCAAAGGTATAGTATCAGGATTACTTTCATGAATTAGTGTTATTTTATAGTAAAACTTTTGATCTATAAAAGAGTAACTTTTTTTATCTCTTAATTTATACGTGTTAATACAAAAAAACGAGCTCTGGAAACAAACGCATTACCTTCTTGCAAGATTTCAATTAATCCTGTTACTCTAACCACGCAGACGAAATATTTCATTAAGAACATTAATATGTAACATTACGAGTAGGTAAGCCTCGGATTAGGGTTGCCAAAGAAAGTCGGAAAGTCTAAGAGATTTATGCTGCGCAGGTTTTTAAAATAAATGTATAAATACTTGCTAACACTCGTTTTGAGTAATTCTGAGTATTGTAACAACAGCTGAGATTGGAGAGTTACAACCTAAAATCGTAGATAGGTAGGTAAATTAATATCTTTGGACATTTTACAACGCGTAATCCAGTCCCAAACTATGCAATTTAATGTTTGCGTAATGGTAATCAAATGACTGGTATACAATCTTTGCACAACAAACAAGCAACAATGGGGATCGAAACCTCACCTTCCTGTGTGTTAGGCGGGCTTTTACTTACGGCTTGCCAAAGGTCATAATAGAAGAAAGATAGAAAGAAAAAAAGAAAAATGTGTTTATTTCTGTAAGACCTCAAGGATCACTTAAAAATGTGCAGTCTTATAAGCTAGATGACTCTACTACCTGTTCCAACGCAGCTCCCTACACAAAGAACTTTATGGTACAGTACATGGACTTTAAAATTATCAAAGATACAATGATGAAATTAAGATAATTGATAATGTTAACAGATCTTTCACATGAAAAAGTAAGGTAGACTTTGATAATAGTTATCGTAAATTCGTTTCAAAGATAATATTTTACTTGAAAGTTCTGTGGTAAATATTACATAATGTATCAGTAAGTGTCTTGACTCTGAGTCTGAGTAGACACCAGCTGCTGTATGACTAATGGTAAGAATGTGAGTGGTGGCGATCTATGTCAACATACTTAGCGTGAGCTTCAACATGTCATTGCATACTCCAGCGTTGCTGAAGTTCTTAGATATTTCAACTGTTGTAGAAACGTCATTTAAAATGAGATTAAAAAAATATCAAAAATATTAATCATGATTTATATATGCGTACATTAATATAATCACACCTCTTGTTGATAATTTTTTACGTAAGGACATAATTATAATCACGCTTTAATTCGTAGTCAGGGGCCATTTACTTTGTCTTGGATAGCGTCTGCTTTATGTATAAAATCATAATAACCATACTCACTTTTAAAAAGAGTGAGGAAGGCCCAACATACAGCATACAGGCCCGTTAAATTATAAAATAATGCTATACTGTTTGTGACAACCCTATTCTTCGTTTGAGATCAAATGGCGACCCTGTCCTCTCGATGCTAATGTCAGAGATTAATAGAATTACCTACGACCGCGCCACTCCGACTCAAAATTGTTCTTTACATTATGGTGATCTCTTGGTGAATATTATTTAGAGAAAATTGAATTGGGGTGTATTCGCACTGCTTTGTATTGGATTGGGACGTCTTGGATGAAAAGAAATGCGTAAGTGTCGGCAAAACAGAAACCGCATCATATTAAAACAGAAAAAAAAATCTAGTTAATTAAAATTAGAAATCATCGAAATATTTGAAAAATATGAAAATTGTTAATCGATAACTTTAAAATCTAACTTTAAAAACATTCTTCTTTACTTCCATACTGAAAATGACATAATATCAGCTTATCACAATAAGCAAAATCATAGATAGATAGAATATTGTGTCTGGCTGTAAGACAAACCCTCGCAAGACTCAGTTGGAATCATTTATTCAAACCAAAAACATACTTTACTGCGCAATAACATAAAACCAAAACAGAATAGATATAGTCAACAAAGTACTGAAGCTTAACTCATATTTGAATTATTGTATGTCTGCGAGATTTCATATACTGCGCGCAACATGTGTTTTATATCATCTCATCTCAGCTATATTTCGTAACATCAAGCGACATAAGGCTACCTACGTAGCAAATTGCAAACGGTGGAACTACACAGGATTCAATATGGCAAAGGAATAGGAAGCCGGCTGCATTCATACATGTTGAAAAGTCATAATATGATTTCGAATCGAATGCGGCGCGTATCTACGTTTTTATGGTCTTTGTAAGCTTTGGAATAAAATTTTATTCAAATGTTAACCCCATCTTTATACGGAAGGAGTTGGGAGCGTACCAGCGTTCGTTTATCTTCCGAAGACATCTCATACATGATCCCATTGTTTTAAACACGGTGGAAATAGATTTGAAGTCAACTTTACCAATTAAAAAAAACTCACGCAATTTCGCCTGTTCGTTCCCAAAATTATGTCTATTACCGGACCTTAAACTTTTTATGGGGCAACACGAAGCTTTAAATACTCTCAAACGCTCTTAAAATCAATAAAAGGTCTACTTTCATCAACGTCGATGTAATAAAAGAGGGCTTAGTGTTATCCGCGGCAATGGAATTAGATAATGTATCTTTCTTAAAGTTCATTTTGGTGTTGTAAAAATCTAATTGGTGTAGGTCCATAAATATTTGCCGTCGAATCGGCCGCGTCGCTTTGAATGTCGATGGGGCTGCTGGGTTCCTTAATGCATGTCAATAAGGACCGTTACAATTTACACAGGATCCTACGTAACCTAATACTTGTCGCAGTATATCTCGAGATTTAGAATGGTGTAGCATACCGAATGAATGGGAAATAACTAGCCTTACAAATTTGTTAAAGCGCGGCTACGATTTAGTACTACTACCAACTATTTTACTAAATTCCTTATAGGGGAAAAACTAAAAATAATACATTTTATCTCTTCATAACTTTGAATAGTTAATATTTTCTTAGGAGTTGGAAAATCATAGGCTCAGTATATTTACTTGGGTAGGCAAGAAAAATACAATTTTAAAACAAACGGTTTAAATGAACTTAATATTTTGGTTACGGTTGATTTATAACTCCATGACACAAATACATACATCTGTAATACACAATAGCTAATGTAAGCAATGTAATGAGAAAGAAACGCAAAGTACTTTCAAAGAGAATACAAGATAGTCCTTAGACTTTAAAAACCCATTGTGAAATTAATGAACGACCAAGGAATGTTGTATCATTTAATATTAAAGCAGCGACCAATGCTAGTTTAATATAAAATGATTAGGTACTGAGCTGCTTGCTCTGCGGGTGACGTCATAAAAACTACGACACTTGGAGCCATCAAAGGCGTACTAATAAAAGCAAACAGTAACAAAGAGAACAACAGCAAAATTGTAGCAAAGTTATGACCCGACATGTTTACCCCATCGTAATTTTGCTTTTATTTCAATCTCAACTTTCAATGTACTTTTAAATTAGAACAGAAGTGGTTTGTAATGTACATTGCGCCAATATAATGGCACTTCATCACTCTGTAAGTTAGTTCTTGTAGCTTGTTTTTGTTTTATACATTTAAGTCCTTTGAAAAGTAGTTGTGATTTACAAAATTTCTGTAACAACAGTCCTTTACATAGTGCGCTTAAAATGTTACATTTTAATGCGACATTTAAAAATCTGGCATAATGACACAAGAAGCAGTTTTATAGAGCCTATAAAAACAAAAGAACTTCCTCAACGTCCTCGCTTACTCGCGAAGCACTAATGTCGTAGGATGGGAAGACGCATCAAACACTTTACCATCAAAGCTTTACTGGTCCGTTGTCATCCGTAATTAGTTTTTCCTCCATAGTAATCACCAGGAGGTACCTATAGCATGCAACGTTGTAGCCTTTTTAATGAAAACCCTCTTAAGTGCTCTCGTTTAATGTTAACTTCCACTTTGTTCTTTAGCTTCATGCTTATAGTCCCTTTAAAAACGACCGCAACGCAAAAGTTGCAACTTGATTTCTTCAAAACGTCCGGACGTCTACCGTTCGGTTGTTTCGAAACAGTTTTATTACCTTATAACATTCACTTGAGCTGAAAGTTTAAAACATTACTTAAAATACGCAGATAGTTTGTTACGATTTGCTCAATCCGGGATAAGGAAATGTTATAGACAAATAATGTTCAGCAATCTCTTTGAAAGGTTTCCAGATTTGTCGTTTTCTCGAGAATGCTTTGAAAAATACCAGAGCCAGTCAAGTGGAGGAAGGACGTTCGTACTGTTTATTGTTAGAAGGTTTTTCAATATAATTGAGATCAAAATAAATTTGCTTGTAAGTATCTCGACTGCTGAAACAATTATAGAGCAAGTAAATACCTACTTAGAACCGAAAATTCAATTTCTTGGTAAAATGGTTTCGGTCGATATTAGTTATGAAGGAGACCTTGATTGAAATCAGTTTAGTGCAGCAGCACATCTGGTGTGTTTGGGAAGAGTTTTGGGTTCCGATGGTTACAAAAACAAGACATTATAGATGTTTATTTGGTATTTTGAATGTAAGCGAAAATCCAAACAACGGTGACGTAAAAGGGTTCACGATTTCCTTGTACCTACCTACATCACCACGTCAATTTGGTTCCGGACGCGAGCAGCGTGACGTTTTTCAAGATTGACACCAATACCCAAATCTAAATCTAGCAGGGCTTTGGAAATGTTCTCAATTTATGAGTTGATTTATTCGTGGACAATTTATGTCATCTGTGATATGAGGGATAAACCATTTCAATGCTATGAGATATTTTTGCACTCTCATCCTTTTTAAAATAGCAAAAGGAAAATGGTTTCCTGAAACGGCTTTTCTTTGGAAAGCACCTCCTATCGCGATCAATATCAGCCGAGAGCACACCTGTAAGGCGTGTTACACAAATAACGCAAGGAGCGCGATAAAGGCCCGCAGTCCACACATCTCGAGTGGCGGATGAGATTTATAGGACGTTTTTATAGTTCGCTACGGACGTTCCTTGTTTTAATTTCGCCCAAGGATCAGGGTTTCCCGCTTGCCGGCGGCGGAGGCTGTCGCACGCCTGCGTCTCGCGCGAGCCCCTATTCCGCCGCGAGCCTAATGTCGCGAGGCGACGAAATTTATCGCGCCGCTTGTAATTCCGCCCCGCTCGCCTCCCCGCGTCACCCCGTCACCCGACAACACACTTGTAACGTTTTCTAATGAAATTGTCCACAAACTCCCGCTCGCCACAACCCCCGGCCCGTCGACGCCGGATCAACCGAAAAAAGTACAGCTCGCGTTACTAATGGCTTCATTTATCACAGTCACTAACACTGATACACCGCAACGACGTTTTATATTTAATTTGGCTCTCTCCGGAATAAATTACGGCAATATCGAGCCTGTTTGATAGAGAACAACCGGCTTTACTGCTGAGTTATCGGGACAGGTCATAGTATTGAGACAGTAATCTCACAGATTAATTTGTTCGCGGCTAAGTGATAAGTTAGCCGGCGCCTTGCTGTTACAATCCAGTAATGTCACCGCGAAGAAAACGAACGAGTTCCTATAAAACATTTGCTTATTTTAACTATTTGCTTTACCGGGAAAACATCAATCGTCGTGGTCGAATATATGTTAATGCGCGTAGAACTACAACAATAACATGGGAAACTTACGAAAAGTTAGTCGACGCTACAGATAACATTCACGTAAACGTTTAGTCGTGTAGTAAATTAAAACAATAAGCTAAGTACAGTTAGGTCTAGTTTAGTGTCCATGGTGCGCTGCCAAGGAAATATAGTACTAAAGTCGTTGAAATACAGGAGTAAGAGTACAAATTGCGAGTATCTTAAACAGGTTGTTTTATACCTCACGTAGCTAAGAGCCCATGCGGTCTGACATATCGTTCTGCTTTACTGCGAGCGGTAAACGTATCTGCGCCGATGGCTTGCATTCCATACGTTTAGAAACTAATCGTTAGTGTTATCTTAAGAGGCGTTTCTAACTGTGAATTAATGATGGCTCCTTAGCGCAGTATTGCTATCTCGCCAAGCGTGCATTCGCTGGAAGGCTTTAAACAACGAATGTTCTCTGCTAGCACATTCATGGATGCAACTGTCTTGTTCGCTGGTTACATTATTTGTCAGTCTGTTCCCGTGATGTCTTCATTGTGTTTGTAGCATGCACATATTTAGAGTATTCTATTCACAGAAATTCAGTGTACCTTTCACCCACCGCAAGGAGTTTCTTATTTTGCATTTTGTATTTCAAATTTTCAATGTATTCGCTGTATACTCGTACTAGCTCTCATTAGGGATTTATTAAAATATTTTCAATAGAATCGAGAGTAATTGCTGATGAAAGATACCCAAATGGATAAAATAAGACCCGAGTGATGAGTGGTCATCCCCATTTATAATGGCTATATTTCCACTTAGTATAATAGCTTGCACGGCAGTGAATCGCGTTCGCCGCCCTTAAATGAAAGTTGATATCTCTGTTCCCTTTCATCTCCCTCTCCGTACCAAATGGAACGTCGATCTGATAATGAACAAACCAGAATTGATACTTTGTGAATCAAAACAAAAGAAATCTGAATTATCATTTGATTCAATCTGTATTAATAATCAAAAACAATGAAATATAATTTCTCGGGTCATGTTCCTCAAATATTCGTTCCTTGAATATTAATAAACGCTTTTAAGAGAATAATTGAGGTAATAAAGGGTAAAATTGTAAATTGTTTTATATTCAGACTGCAGACAGACTTTAAAGTTACCTTACAAGAAAATTATCAAAAGGCGGTGTTAAATGTGTATGTGTGAATTTATTGGTCATGAACAAAGATCGAACCCGAAATATTATGCATATTGTCCAATGTATAATGTTAACAAAATCAGAATACTCAATACCCTGAATTGGTTCATAGCTGCTAGTGAAATGAGGCGTACAGTCGCATTACCGTCACACACCGTGAGATTAAAGTAAGCCCACATTTAAACAGCGCACCGCGTAATTTGGCAACTGAACTGTGATTAGATAGTGCTCCAGTCTCGTTAGCTTAATGAGTATGGCTTTGTTAACCTTTGCTTTATACGTTTTGCCAATTCATGAAATGGTTCTTTATTAGTATTTGCAATGAAAATTATGAAGAAGAAGTAAAAATTACATTCAAGGCCTGAGTTAAGCCGCCTTTTCCCAAACCTCACTAAAAATGACAAAGGAATATCTTCATAAAATCTAGCTAGCAAAAATACGATTATGAACCCGAAATATTCACACACAGTTCAAGCCTAAAATCTCTAAGGAGCTTACCTACTCATCCTTTTATTTTTCCCAAACAAAATGCCTCGAAAACAATTTACTCTTTCTCATTACGAGAACCGCAAGGAACCTTGTAGGGAGGTACTTTTCCACGCATTCTTTTCCACATTACAAAATAGTTTGTGTATACGTTAGCCAAGTTTGGAGTTGCACCGTTTGGTGTTCAGACTTGCTCGTACTGTTTCGGAAGCAATGTAAATCGTCGCGGGCTATGCACACAGTCCAAAGTAACTTCAACTGGTACATAACTATAAAAAGTTATTTGTAAATTTAGATACAGACAATGTTTTGATTCATCAGGAAAATCTTCATTTGGATATGAGAAATGCGGGCGTATTTCACACTGACAGAACCGTTGTGTTCAATAATGTTTAGTACAAATACATAAAGTACAACTTGAAAGCGAAAGAGGTTTTTTGTTAAAATTATATTTTTATTTGCATCCACTTTAATATTCCCTTTATATTTTTCTGTCACATGACACATGAAGAACTTGAAAAACCACGTAACACAAAATACAAACGTGCTGTTTAAACCGATTTACCGTAGCGTTGTATAGGTACTATTCTCAATACCAAGTCAAGTATTTCCAATGTAGAATAGAATAGAATAGAAGAATAGAAGATAACTTTATTGCACACCCTCGTGAACGAGGTTAGATCCTACATAAAAACCAATGCTAGTCCTACTGACAAAACCGATGCTAGCCCTACTGACGTTGCAGACATGTGACTCAGCTGACATAGTAGGCATGTGGCGTAGAGACCCAGCTATTCAATTTCCGCTGCGCCCACGGCAAACTTTCCGAGATATCTGGCCAAAGGACAAGACGTTAATATATGCGAAATCCTGCACTCTGCGTATTGTTGCCTAATGCGCCGACTTTGTCTGCTGTTTCTATTTATGCATGCAACTTGTAAATTTGTGAATGCGCTCGTTATTTGTTGCTTACGTGTTGAGATTTTGTTTGTACTTTGGTTTAGTATCTGTATAATTTCGATTGTCTGTTTGTTTATTGATTACGCGTGAGAAAGGTAATAATTCAATTATCAGTTTATTTTTAAAGATGTTTTCAAGCAGTTACATAGTGAAGAAAAGCAAAAGAACACTATAAATAATATAGTAAATATGTTTAAAAAATGGTCCAATTTTGGTCAGTAGAATATTTTAGTTCAATATAAATACTTCTCAGTTTGTACTTGATCTTAGTGGTAAGTGTGGTAACATACATTAAGATGTATGAAACACAAAACATGCATTAGCAAAGTTCATTAAACTCTTATAAAATTAATTCCGTTATCTTTAAGATAACACACAGGTAACACCATTGTCTACTTGTCTCGGTGTTATTTAAATAGGGGGAAGGTTCCTACGGCCCTTTCTTAGGCCCTTTTGCTTAGTTAATTTAAATTAATTTATTATCTACCTCGCCTGATGTGGAGTAAGGTTAAATGAGGTGTTTTTAGGAATATGGTAGACGTATTAACGTGTTATATTGGGAACTAAAGTAAATAAATATTATTTTATGGTGGATTTTTTTTATGTGAAATACAAACGTTTTAAATTCTAAGTATAGCTTTTCTGTATAATCTAGGTACATACATAACTTACACCTACTATACTTCTTTTATTAAAATTTATTATTTATAAACTACGAGTAAAACAAAGGTCAAATTATAACCAAACAAATCTGTAATTCGCCTTTAACAAGCCACTGCACTGCGAATTTTGACTGAAAAATAGTGTTTGTATTTCATTATCAACAAAAGCCGCGCTGAAAAAATGGCGCTCAGCACAATTCGAGGTATAGCCGCCCACGAGTAAACTCGAGAAAAGCCGCACTCAAGCGGGCCCAAGCAAAGATATTTCGCGTTCGTATTTACTCAGGCGTGCCTAAATTGTTTGCTTACATGTTTGACGCGCCGCACGCAACGCTCATTATGGCAAACGGAGCTTTGTTCAGACTTAGACAACATATTGTTACACCCAATGGAGCTGAATGTTCTTTATATGTTTATTTTTATCATTACAGGTAAGTTCCTGAAGCAATTGCGGCTCGTTAATGGTAGCGGTTCGGTGAGAATTCTCCTTTGAAATTGTTTACATTGTTAGAGCTGCAATTTCTGTAATTTGTCGGGACTTTTATCGAGGCGTAGGAACTTTTCAAATGTAAATAATAATGAACGCTCGCAAATCTTGTATGTTATGCTTGAAGTGAGTTAACAATGCGGAGAATTTGCAAGAGTCTGGGGACATTAGACGAACGAGTGTGTACTTACTTAGCGGCGGTAAACATCCATTACGCTTCTTCCTGTGGCGGACCAGGTTGGTACACTTAATTGTTCATACAACAAGCCAGTAGGGAATTGGCTCTAAATGCTACGCTGGCCGGATCCGGTTATACCGCAAACGTGGTACGCGGTCCACGCCGCAAGCCGTGCAAGCCAAAACCGACCACATTATCTTGTAACTAAGCGCTATTTTCGGCGGAATGCCGCAGACGACGGTGCGAGCTGGGACCGCCGTGATAGAAAGCGCAATAGACGGCCATTTACACCTGCGATTCTTCTTCATCTTACCCTAAACTGGCGCGCCGTTTTACCTAAAGTAATTATGCTACATAACGTATTAGTCTTTTGGGAGCGAACACGTGTTAGAAACGCTTAATCACTTACTTTACATTTGCGTACGCAAATAATCCGTTAATTTAATTTTGGTGGTGGTATTTATGACGTTTATTTAATTTATTATCATATCAAAGTGTAGGCTTTATTTAGCGGGGTTTGTGTGCGTGTGAATAAACGTTAATAATGAAATCGTGTAACAGTACACTGGGGAAAAATTTTAACGATTTCATAATGTTTGCGGTTAGAGTCGTTTTTCTACAATGTAATTTGTATTCCGTTTAATAACCGTGTCAGTGGTTTTAGGGTTATGTCTAAGCTGGATGTTTTTCATGACTATTTTTGTGTTATAGATCACTTTCGAATTTGGATGTCATAAGTCGTAAAACGCATTCGGGTGCGTGTTTGCGACTCCCGAATCGCTCCGTCCCCACTATTGATATTTATCGTTTTACGGGATTCTTTCAGAGGGTGGGTTGTTTTGAAACTTTCCTTTTTAGAGCTGACAGTCTTACTGGATTAACGTAACTAGAGTGCTGTAATTGGTAGAGAAGTTATTGCTTTTCTGTTTCTTTTCCAGAAAAACATAAAGCAATTGTGCAAGTTGGTCGAGCGTGATTTATTTTATATTTTCGGGAACATCTTTCCTGAACTTAAAAGCTGTGTTGAAGAGCCTTTGGAACGTACTCGCTGATTTATTATTTATCACAATTTCGGTTTGATAAAAAACACTCAAAAGTTTTGCGCCTAAAATAATTTATTGCTCTGAACTTTTCTTTCTTTATAGAAAGTTGTGAAATGCTTTTTACGGCTGCTCTTGAAATGAGAAAATGATCGCGCAAAACAACTTTCTGTTATATTCACGAAACTAAATTGTAATGATAGTTGATTCAAAATAACCTTTGTACTCAAAGGGTCACAAAAATCCGACCCAGAAAATAAATAACAAAAGCCATTATCTGACAAGAGCTCGTTTGAAATCATAACAAATAGCCTTTTAGAAACCGCATCCCACCCAAAAGTGTCCTACAAAAAGGGGTCCGTAAACACATTACAAATCTTCACCGCAGCATCGCGCAGTTAAAAGGGCTGTCGATGAAATCCGTCCCGTCTCGGACTATTCGTTATGTGTCTTAATGGATTACACAGAATATAGTAGGCATCGAGAAAACAAAAGGCCGACCGCCCCCGAAAATCTCTGACCACATAGTTTGTGGCCTAGAACTAAATTTATTACATTTGACCTTAGTAATTCTTGTCGAATGTTTTAATGTGTAACAGCCAGTTAGGGTTTTTGAAAGGTACGGCTCGTTCGCCGGCTGTGGGTTTATACGCAACTAAATATTTTATGAGTTACAAATAGTTTTGTGAAAGTTTCGGTTTCGGTTTAATCCCGCCGATAAAATCCGTCTAGTGTATCAATGTCACGTCTACTTTATTCCATTTGAGTATTGAATGTATTTCACGGAGAATTGTTTGAAAACAAACTATTGTTTAGTTTTACATGAAACCTTTAGTTTTGAACAAAACACTCGCTTTAAATTATAAATTTAAATAGAAGTCAGTATACTTAAGAACAATGGAAAACTATTAATATACATAACATCAGTATATTTATTTACCGTACATTGAAAATCTTTATTTTAAAAAACAGTACCTAATTCCTAGTGCCTAAGTACTTATAATCTGGATTCGCTGATACAATTAAAAGAATGATGAGAATCCGATACAATCTTGTCCTCGTCACCCAAAGTTCTGTTACAACAGATTCATTATAAAGAACGTATCAAAGTGATGCTATGATATTTTTGGTTTTAAATTTCTTAGTATTATTCTTCTATGTACACAAGACAAGTTATGCACCATATAACCACAAAAAAAACAATTTTCAGAGCGCAAAAATATGCAGTCTGCATTTCACTTCACATCTGACACGAGATTAAATTCTTAAAAATGACCTCGTCATATTATTTAAAAATATTAAACTGGCTATTTTACGAAACCAATGAGTTTCCAGTCGGTTGCGCATCACATGAAATCATTTCTGCACCGATCGCCACGATTACCTGTTCACGGCGCTGCAGCTTGTATCTACAAATGCCCATACTCTGAGCGTGCTCATTTCGCGCCCTTTGAAGCTGGCACACTCACAAATGTTTGATTCCAACTCCCATCGCTCGCTTCCCGTCTTTACATTCACAAACAAATGAAGAGCCGTAGGAAAACTTTTTAATTCGCCTAATGCACGCCGAGTACCTGTCTTTGCCTAACTAAAGTGCACTCTTATAAGGCTTCGCGTCGTCAGTCTTCTGTCACATTGACTGTTGCATTTTGAGCAGTTTATTTTAGCGCTATCTTGAATACCTTTTTCTTAAGACGCTGCAGAAATGTTGAGATTTTAGCTGAAATTAAAACGTCGCTTTAAACTCCTCAGACTGTAGCGTTATATGACTTAACTAGAAACAAACAATGTATGCGAACTAAAATTTGTACGAAGCATAATCAGACTTAATGATTACTTTGATTTTCATCTCCCGCCCGACGAAACGAGAAACTTAATGAAAAGTCAAGCAAACTCAGTCGAATACAAATTTTAGCATTAGTATGCAAGAGTAAAGTTTTTATTCAATATAACTTGCACTGTTTTATCTTTCGTTTGTCTTTTTCGCATCAGCAATCCGCAAGTTATTGTTACACTCAATCGTGATAAACAAATCCAATGGAAACAATGTTTTGTTTCCAACGAGTTGTTTATATTTTAATTTTCGATCCATTGTTGCCATAACGCTACAAAAATATAATTGACAATAACAAACTCATATCAATATACGAATACGTTTTTATTTATTCATAAAAATATTACACCTAGAATACAGTTAATAAAATAGAGCTGTAAACACTTTTTTAATGCAGTAAGTGAAAAATGTTGTTTTTATCTACTTAGTATTCGAGATATTGTTCCATCTCGTTGAAGTTGTTTTTTTATCTTCTCTTGTTACCACCGTCTGGTACAGACATTGTCCTCGGGAAAAAAAGTGTTGAGTCAATGTCTGGATGTCAAGCGGCAGTCGCGGGTTCCGCAGTTGCGCGACATCGAGTGCTTCACCCGTGCCACCTAATTCTGATATGAATATGAAATTGTATGTAAATGTCGCCCAAATATTGCCGCGCAACTTGACAACTCGACAGCGCTGTAAATATACGGGTAACGTTGCACTGACTTGGTATACCGAAACATGCGAGTCTCTAGTTTACGACTGCGACTGTTTGAATAAATTGTTTAGGTTGTCGTCTGTACATACTTGTGTCTAAGCAAGGTGGCCACGCGACGTTGCGATCTACAATCCGCGGGGAGTCGGAGATAGCAGATAGGTAGACGGTTAATATAATGTGGAGTTGGTCGCTCCGCAACACTCTAACGAGAGCAATATCACCTAACTACGTTCAAGAGAGAGAAGAGCACCCCGTCTGTTTTAAACTAGAATCCATTTCACGACTACAAACTCTACAAACGTGCATTTTCTCAAGCGGAGCGCTTTGCCGCAAAGTTAAGTTTTACCACTCGCCATAATTACCAATAAAACGTGTTCGTTGACGGCGCGTCAACTGGGGCCACATCAAAATTATTAAGTTGCCTGTCGCCTCGGTTACTCCGTGTTATTGCTGACGATTCAGCCTGATTATCTTTATCAAAAAGTTCTAACCCCAGCATCACCCAAACTCAAAGATAGTTAAACAAATTCCATTTAAATGGTAAAGTAAATGACTGATTATAATCGCTTAAGGCAAAATTCAACTCGACAGCACAGCAGTAAGGTTTAGGCTTACAATGCAAAGTTATTAAAAGAAATTGCTGAGACTCCTCGAAATGCTAACTCGGTGAATCGTCATAATTAGATTAAGAGCGCCTCCAGTCTACCAGTCGAGCAGGGATTTCTAATTTAACACTTTTAAAACAACTGAGATTGCTTTGGTTTCTTTTATTTCTTTGCACGCGGAAGGGTTTAAACGCATATATTGCTAGAAGAATATTGACAGTTATGATCACTTCACGATTGGAGCACCGCCAACAATGTCTAAGATTTTCGATACGATTTGTAACTTGACTTCTCTTGCTTCCGTTTAGAATAGATGTGCCATTTCAGAGTGTTGCGTCTCTCTCGCATTCGACGTGCGTATCTGAGATATTTACGACGTTATGCACTTCAAGCTTTTACGTGATGTATAACTGCATACGCGTTTACATGCTAGAGTTATAGTGTGCAATTATTTATGCTGTGAGAATTGCATTCATTGATCGTGTCGTGAACATTTTAATATTCGAGTTACAATGGTTTGAATATTTACTGAACGGGAGCGGGCAAGCGGGCGCATAGGGAGCAGACTGACGCGTGTGGCTCACGTCATATCATTTCTTTTATTTATTTTAATCAAATGTGCCCGTTGTTTTGATGCGGCGGGTTTGCTGTCGTAACAGTTTGTGCACTCCACATTCTCCTTTGAATTGCGGACTGCGGATTGATGAATCCTTTAACATTTTACATATCCGACGAATGTACACGGTTTTTCATTCAGTTTGATATGTTTTTATTTGTGATCTTTGTTGTGTTTACAATGTGTATTTGTAGTGAATTGAAAGGTTTATAGACGGAGTGTTGCACTAAATTGGTTGAAGTTTACAATGCCAAATTGCTAGCCGTATTACTTTTCAGCAACTGGTTAAATTATTTTTTCAATTTTGTTGCGAGAATGTATTACTGCAAAACAATGTAAATAAAGTGATACAAGCTACGTAATTCATACATTGCAGGTTTTGGTTATTACCGCAGTAAGTATAAAAATGTCAGTGAATCAATTCAATTCTCATTTCATCTCAACCGCAGCACGTTATAAAGCTCCTAACAAAAAGTCTCATCCAATCCGAACGGATAATGAAAATCTTCGATGTCGTATCTCTTTTTGTAATTGCCTCACATTTCTTTGTAATGGGCTTGTGCGTGCGGTGAACTAGTCTGATTGTACACTCAACCATAAAAATGTAATGCTTTTAAAACTTAACTTACAATGGATGGTATATTATTATTACCGCGTAAATGACATTGGCTTTCAATTTCAGTAATAAACATTTATTTTCTCATGATAAAATTACATGCCAGAGTAAAGAATTTAGAGCAGCTGATATATTTCTATTGGTGACTGTACAGATAGAAGCAATCAACGGTTATGAGCTCAACGGGGTACAGATGCAGCTAAAGCCGCGGCTACAATTGCAGGACTGATATTAAATCAGTATTGCAAAAATCACAGTGATAGTTAAGTTTTATGCGTATTAAGGGACCATTTGTAATTTATAGATTAGCTTAAATTATCAATGTATAGCTATGACCTAAAAAAAATTGGTTGCCTGTAAAGTACGGGCGAAAGTTTTACGTGACAACGCGTGCCTCTCACTCGCGCGTGCCTCTCACTCGCTCTCATTGTGAGCGCATAACGTGAGCGGAGCGTAACGCAGTTTCTTGAAGACAAGTGTCACCCGGCAATCCAATTTATAAGACGTTGTCACGTCAAAAACTACATAAATATAAAGTAGAGTAGTAAACGCTTAAATATAAACAAACTAACTCAGACCTGCATTTCGACGTTGTCAGTTACATGAACAATTTTCTACTAAAAGCGGCTACACACGACCCTAAAATCACTGGCAATATCGGGACAGTGGTGGGGAGGACCCTAGATCGTATCATAAATAGCCTGGTGTGTAGGCAAATCGTACCCGATTTTTTTCGTCCCTAAATCGCTACGGGCGAGCTCACGATTCAGGGACGATGCGAAATCAGGACTGATTTTTGCGCAGTCTGTATAAATGTATGGATGTAATGTATGGAAAAACGAGCAGTCTGTAGCACGGTCGGTTACGTACTGACAGGCAAGGACGTGTGTAGAGTAGAGACAATTTTATCGCCGATTCAGCCCCAATTTCACTGTCTCGACATTGCCAGTGATTTTAGGGTCGTGTGTAGCCGCTTTAAGTAAACTTTGTAAATGATTTTGCAGTACGGAATTTTCATGAACGTAATTTTAATTATTTTAATCATGTGAAGTCAGCTTTAAGGGGGACAGTGTAATCATTTAAAAGCATTGCGCATTCACTGTGAAACGCATCTCGACGATTGCCGGTTACGTTCTACAATCAGAGTATATAGCACCAGTCTTCATCATCATCGAACTGCATAAGCAGGTGGTCAACAAATGTAGATGGCGCTTGATGACGCTAATCGGTGCACAACCGAATACCATCTTATGAATTATTTCATTCTGACGTTATAAATTATATGGATTTCGAGGCTTTTTGGTAAATCACTTCTGAGAAAAGTGTTGCTCCTTGAGTAACAGCTTCTTAATTATATTTACTTAACGCAAAAAATTCTAAAACTATCGAACAGACAATTTCATCGCTTGAAGACACATAAATAAAAAATTAAAAAAGTTATCGGTCATTTTACGATGCAAAAAAATATTATGTTGAGATAACTATGCTTCAGTTGAACACTTTTTCAGGCCTTCTAAGCTCGATAAAAAAATGGTTATGTTAGAAACTTGTGCTAAGTCCCAGATTGCCTACCTCATATCGACTTTTTCCACTTCGCTTATTGCACCCGGTTTGGGAATAGTTTTTGTTTCGGGCCGGACTAATCAACGCCCGTACATGGCCAGTCGAGTGGGTTTTTCCATTTAAATGTCACAGAATATTCTATTTGGTTTGTATAGTATAGAGTTGGTATTGTTTTGAATATTAGAATCGATATGGATAAATGATGGGGAAAATACGGCGAGAGAGCTTTGTAGATTGAACTGAAAACTGATGCGAATTCAAACGGTAAATTCTAAGATTGTATTGGATACACGGATAAAGAGATAGTTATTCACGATTTGTAATCATAATTAGGTTTCATAAACAAATAATACATACCTGTATGTCATAAAAGTTCTCATAAAACATGCTCTGTTTATAACGGGTTCAGATTCTGCGGCGTGACATATTCTGATATTCAACACTTAAAAAAGTTGGTATTTGTGTTTTGACAATTAGTACTTCGTTCGATTTATATTCGTCTAATCTTTAAAGACAACTCAAATTCTTCATTTAGCAAACATTCATCTGTGAAAACTTATTCGATTAGATATCGCACTAGGAACGGGTACCATGGGTAACGGTAATTGTGGTTATGCGGTGCAAATATCGATTTACATGCCACTGTATAATTCAAGGGTTGAATAATGTATTACCTTTCATTAGCACATTGGCCAGTCCTGAGGCGTATTTGCACATAAATTCGCTTACCCACACCCAGAAGCCTTAGACGTGTGAACGATTATCCTTTGAAGCGAAAGCGCCATATAAACCCCTCTTGTTTTTTATCGTAATGCGCTTTTTATTGGGGTAGTTATCACTCAATTTTCTCAGGTCAATTTTTTTTAGAGAATAGTGAAATATTTGCAGAACAGGCATACTTTTATGTATTTAAATTTGTTTGACTTATGTAACATTATCTTCGATAGTACTTAATACGAAATATAATTAAGTATCATTTTCATTAACTAATTGTAATTTTAGTTTCGCATCGCTCATGAAATATAAAATAAATCGTACTTCAAATAAAATCATTGCAGTCAGAATTTGGCAATAGTACACCGTTTCATAACTCGATTTGGAGCCAAAGTTGCCCACGTATCTCACTCTACCTTTTATAAATATCCAAACTTTTCGTGTAATCACAGAAAGTGCTCTACATAAGAGAAATATTTGACCTTTCAAACTAGCGAGCAAATTATTTCATTTGTCGAAAATATCACAGCCTCTACATAAACTGGCCCAAGTATTTGTGTCAATATTTTAATGTATTCAAGACTTTATATTAAAACAAATTAACATTCTTCAACGGGTCAACAATACAATGTATTTTGTTATTAATGAGTTGATAAATAATGGACACGTTTATATGGTATCAAAAAACTATATCGGGATCTCGAGTTGCATAATATCTGTTTGAAACAGACTATATCAAAAACAACTTATTATCTTTTGTAACTTAATCAAAACAATAGACAAAATAGCGCAGTGATACTTGACGTCACATGACCTGTCTGTTATTATAATGCTCTTTATTAACCCAATGCATGGTTAAGCGTATTTGAATATAGAATTAATATTACGTTCTATTAAAGGGGTTATTTGATACGTTTCATTGTCAATTTGGTTAAAGAGATATACATACATAATAGTACAAAACTTACATCACTATGAGTTGTAAATTATACCAGTAAATGAACTATTGCATTAGTGACGGTTTTGGATAAGATTTGAGTATATTTCAAACTGTATACGAGTATTTATAGTCAATCTTATAGAATGATAGAATTTTTTTGAAAAAGACACTCATTTATCGATTTTGAATGTATTGTGTGACCATCAAGATGTTAAGAATTTCAAGTTTATCCCTTTTAATCTTGTTTTATTTAAAAACGTTTAAATCAAGAGATTATTATTTTCGTAAAATGATCCTTCTATAAACACTTAACCATATAAACTTGGAGAAATAGGAGACCGATACCGATACTAATGAACCCCAATAATTGCTTAGCACCAGAACGCGTGCTATTACCTCACAAACGGCCAACCTACATCATTTTAATGCTCGTTTAATTATTATTCATTGCGCGGCCACCGGTCGTCTGGAGTTCCTCCGATAGCCATCTCTATTCGCGATCGTTACCGCAAAAAGCAGCATGCTTGATTAACCCGGGCTCCGCTTGATGTATTTAAACTGCATTTTAGCTTTAATTGGGAACGCTAAAGCTCGTGCAAATGAGCGCATCCTACGTTAATAAGCGAAAATTTCAGCTCATAAATGAGAATCGCCAATAAATCGGACATTATAATAAACATTAACGTTATTGGTTCCCGTTAAAGCCCAGGTGCCACCGCAACAATCCACCCAGAATTTCAACGACTTCAATTATTGAGTGCCTTCGAAAACCGAACCCTTTGGGCTCCTCAAGGGCCGGACTGTCCATTTCGACGGACGATAATTCCGCATGGCACGCACCCACGTTAAATAAGCCGTTTATCTGTTCACCTTTGTATTTGTTCCTTTGTAAAATAAATTATTTGTAGAGAACATAATTGGAAATGAATGGAAAAATATTTTCTATTCTTTTATGATTGATTCTATTTTTATAAAGGTCCATAAACTCGTTTACTTATAGTTACGACTTTAATAATAAAGGTATTATACAGTGCGTTTTATCGGGTAATACAAATGCGTGAGTTTGTAGTTGTATTTTATCACATTGCTATCATCGTAACTGTGGTGAGGTAGCCAGCATATTTTATCAAATTACATGGCGCATCATTTTTTTATTGTGTCCAAATTTAAAGGAATGAAGCATAATTTCGCAATACAAGAGGTATTCTGCATTATGAAATAAAATATCGTCGAACACAATATTTATTTTCTTCTATACTTCATGTCTTGGATCGAGCTAACAGGAACAAAAATAATCTCACGTGATTGGTCGACGAAATTCATTGGATTCGCTAGATTTGACAATTGACAATTGATTTGACAATCTAGCCAATTACGAGAAATACAATTATTTTCAACGACCAATCACGTGCGTTTATTTTTGTTCCTATTAGCTCGATTCAAGAAATGAAGTATAGATTATTATTATGACTTTTCTAATGCAGTTGTAAGACGCTGTCACCCGCCAAGACATGAATATCAGATGTCCGCAGAGACCGGATACGCTACAATACAATTAAATGGTTTGCATAATTTGCATCAATGCATTCTGCACAAGCTTAGTGGAGTTCCTGGGAGAGTTGCTAGGTTACTGAATATGTGAATTACATAATCATGTGCGAGTGAATAGAGCCAGCCAATATGAACTGAATAAAATATACAGCGGGCGAGATCTTTGTCGTGAGGTGCACCTGGTACTTGCAAAGGCTTTAGGAAAGGAGTTTTGCGTCGTCACTCAAAATACACTTTCCAGAAATTATATCAATTATATAGGTATAGCACATAATATTTAGTATTTTTTCGTAGTCTACTGTCTCTGTTTTGCATTGAAAGTTACTTACCTACTACATTGATAAAATTAGTAATTAACCTACGCATTTCATTTAGTCACAGGTTTTAGTAACACCCTATTTAAGAATATTAATAAAAATAAAAAAGTTATTTTCCATGTAACCTGCAGTACAAAATGATACCAAAAATTCCTGCTTTAAAATAAATCAGTTAAATGCTTTCCTTTGTCTTCTTCTGATTATTTATTATCACTACCACGTTTAGTAAATTACCCTTAAAAGGAAACAAGTCTCAACTATGTACGGTTAAGCATTATCGAAATGAAATTAGGGTGCTTACATACACGCGTCACGTTGTCACTAATCTCGACTCTTAGCGCAATCTCTGGCCATTCCAACGAGAAAACAATACTGCCACCTTTCACGGGAACAAAGGGGAATAACAAAAGAATGGACCAGACGAATCGCTGTACAGAGCATTATCGGTTGGACTCGAACACGTGAGCCTGTCGCTGATCGCCCTTTAAAACGAACTACATAAAGGAGAAACCACTTCAATAGAAGCTAGATTGTAACAAAAAACAAAATACAAAACCGTTGGATCAGTTTGATATTTGTTTTGTATCAAACATTTAGTGTTTACAATGTGACCGCGTGTGTAGGCTTTGAGCTAAAAGGTTCGCGCTGTTGTCCATCTGTGCTAAACAGGGAGTAAGCCGGTGGAATTTCAACGGGTTTTTTTGTTTTATGATCGACAGCACACGGGGCGTGCTCGGTCGCGCGTTCCGTGTCCACCGGTCCGTGATCCGCTACTAAGAGACTGCCTATCGGACCCACCTCCACATTGTCACACGGTGCATATACAAAAGCTCTTTGAATACGTTTGTTACAGCTAGCTCCGATCTATAAAACCATTCACAAAAATCACTCTACCAGCAAAACCCACATTTTCATGCAAAACTCCTTCGCTCGACGCGTCTAATTAAGGAAACTGCGAGTATTCAACGTGTGCCTAAATGTAGGTACTAAAAATATGATCATCTTGTTAAAACTCGAGCTCGCAAATATAAAATTCAGTTTCTGAATGAGCACAAAAAATCTTCCACCTTGTTTTTCGCGTTCATTTTGCATCAACCGACGTAGAATCCTAATTATCTTTCCCAGTTAAGCTTAAGTGAATTATTCCAGCCGCCCACTGTGGCGCACAAACAAAACGGCACCGAGTTCGCAACCTCAGTCGAAAATACTAAAACATTAAAGAGCATTCCGGGCGTACGTATAATATCCGCTAAGTAGTAAGTACACGCGGACATAGCCGGCTATCTTGCGGAGGTAACAGAGCTGCGCTTTAGCCGGCTCAACTTTTAATAACGCCCGCAAAATCATCTAATTAATCTGATTACGCCGGACCCGCCGCCGACGCAACACTCGCCACTAATGCTTACTTCTGAGCATAAACAAACTTATTTGTCCCATGTAGGATCTCGGATTAGCCGGAGCGCTGGAGCCTTGTACATTACCGCAAGCCGAACTCTCGAATAAATAACACGAACCATCACTCTCTTTCCAAATTAGAGTCTCACTCAAAAATCTGATTAGCAACTGTTGGTTGTTTGATATAATGTGCTTTAGCTCTGAAATATTACCTTGAAGTGACTATAGCTACTAGAGTTGTATAATCAGTTCTGATTTACTACGCTTAAGTTCATTTAGCCAACCGCCCTTTGCTTTAATAGCTTGAAGCTCTAGTCTACCTTTCAGGTCCAATTAAAACCATAGGTTAACGGATGGTTATCAACCTTTTTGTACTAATTAATATTCATAAAACGAAACGAGCAGCTCTTAATTGACACTTAATTAATATTTGCGCAATGAAATTTTTTCAAACTCCAATTTGTGTGTTTCTAATCTTAAACCTCTCATAAGTATTAATGAATCATAGATTTGTTTGTACAACAAAATTTACGACATGAAATAGTACATAATACTATTCTCTGCTTTGTTTTTACCTACCGTTTTGTCCATATATTCCTCGTGAAACTGTGTCAGTAACCTTCAGTATCAGATTTCGGAACTGTTTGTGCGCCCCGCAGTCGGCTCCACACGATGAATAAGATCTGGCGACTAATGGAGATCTTATCTTCAGATGGAGTAAGGTGACCGTTCTTAACCTAAACTTTGTTGTGTATTACAACAAGGTCTTAAGGGATGGTTTTGAAAGAGGCGTCTTATATACAGACACGTTCACTGTATAATATCTACGTATTCTGAAGTTATTTAGATTAACACAGAAAATAATTGTGTAACATAAATTTACAAGGATAGGGGTCAGTGGAAGATTTTGGGGGAGACCTTTGCCCAGCAGTGGGACACAACAGGTTTCTAAAAAAAAAAAAAAAAACATAAATTGATAACTTCAATAAAATATTTAGTCATAGACCATTAATGCACTAAGAAACAGTTGAGTTTTTGTGAAATTTTATCATGTTTTTGTTTTGATTTACTTTTACTTTAAACCAGCCATTAGCCAGTTGATTCACAGTGCGTGTACTCTCTCTAATGTCTGTCGTCAGTCTCAAAACCAAGCCTTTATCTCACTAAATACCGCCCAGTCCAGGCCATAAATAAGGCTCCGGCTTTGATTTCTGAAGGTGACCCTCCCGCTTCGTTCTTTGGGGTCGGAGATCGTGAGATCCCTTTTAATAGTTGCTAAGGAAATCTTACTTAATTCGCATAATGATCACGTAATCTCTAATACTAATCGGGACCCCTATAAATTATACGGTTTCTAAGGGTTAAGCTACATGCAAGTATGCTTCAGCACGGATGGCTATCGTCCTCATATGAGACGTGTTTTGTATAAAGCATCGTTCTCCACAAAACAGGTCTAATGAGTAGGTAGTTTAGATAACTGTAAGATAAGAATATTTCCCTTAACTCTGTGGCTCTGTGTCAAATGTATTATGAAATGCTATCTTTGAATAATTCAGATGCTTATTTATTAAAATACTTAATGATCTGAAAGAATATTATTATCTACTACTTGGGAAATTTTACATTTAATATATTTTAATCTGATTTGAAGTTTTATTTGTGAAACCATTGATAGTCACACAATTTTTTTTAATCCATTCTTATGAATTTCAATATTTCAACCGCCAATTTGTGGCGCTTCCGATTCCCATTAGAACAATGAACGGAAGACTATTTTGTTGAAAGTAATTTTGAAATTTATATTGTTACTCCTTCTCCCTTAGATCTTGTAATTATTTTCTCTGGTCTGCTTTAACAAGCGATTAATTTGAGTAGGAAATTAAACCCAACGCGATATTCCAATGTTTCTGATTATCAAACGTTACCCGTCGAATACGGTAGCGTCAATTTCTAATCGCGTCCCTGAGGAATCGGCGCATTTGGATACCTCTACATTCGCCTATTGTGTAGGGAATATAATATGGAAATAAAAACTTCACACTAAGTCTATCGAGGCTTCACTGCAGATAAAAGGCAAAGCCTATTGGTGGAATCGAGAGGCAGAATAGGCTGAAAGTGAGAGCAGATAGGCAGGTGGAGCGACACGAATGCGACATTTCAATTTGAGTATATATTATTCATGGTAATGCGTTAAAAGCGGTTGTGTATGTAACCGCTCAGAGCGGGTAGCGGGTAATCGCTGCGCGCACGTGCGAACACCAGATACCTACGTAATATGGTATTTTCAATGTTGTGCTTTAAAATTGTCGTTTCGCGCCATTTGCAGTTGCCTGGCCCGATGTGCTCCGCTTATAAAGTAACTGCACGAAATAGCTACAGTTTTTATTTATACAAAATAGCTTTCCGCCTATTGAGAATGTATTTCTCTGAAATTGCAATCACTGCATGTTTGAATTAATGAAACGACTAAAGCGGAGGTATCGCTTGTAGGATGTAGATGCTATGATAATAGATATATTGAATGCCGCACATAAATTTCTAGCTCGACTATAGAGTGAATCCAATGGTACCACAACACTGAGGGGCGCGTAAATGTTCGAATAATTTGAATGCACGCATTCTGTAGTGGATTCCAAAAGTGAAATCTATGCTGTCGGCTTAGAACACAAATGCATGTTATTTGAAATTTACTAAACTGTTCAATAAAAACATCACCTTTGGAATCTTTTAACGAAGAAACCTACATGTGCCATTAGCACGATGCTGATAAGTATATTGGAAAAGTTTGAAAGTGAGTAGAAAATGAACGCTAGCAAGCATTGAATATTTAATTACTTAGAAAAAACATTATGTTTTTAGTATGACAATCGTTTTGCATATTTGACAATGATCTTCAGGGGTCCCTCATGTTGTTTATAATATTGATTAGTTAAAGTTCATCACTATCATCATTCACAGCCTGGGTAGGCCTCAATTCGTAAACACCACAAATGAGGATTCTCCGGGAGAATCAAAACATTGTCGTTATCTGAATCCACAATATTTTTACGTGAGTAATTTCTTATTGTATTATTATAATGTCATAAATAAATGCTAAACCTACAGTTTTTACGAATCGCAGCACAGGCCTAAAGGTCGAGCTCCAGTTCACATCAATTATTCATCTTCGAAGACACGGGAACGAAATTTGTGTAAGTGTGTTGTGATCTGGCCAATCTTGCCATCTTTATTTCATTCCCAGTAAATGGATTACGTTGTTCGCGAACCCTGTTGTGTTATCGGTGTTTTTATTTATACGACTGTCATGTTCTGTTTGTCTCGGAGAGGGCATGAGATTTATTTTTTGTACGTCACAAAAATCAGAAGTGTAAAAAAAAAATTGTAGGGTGATTTTTTCATCAGTCTCATTATGAAAAATCGCTAAGTTTAGAGGTTGTGATAAGATCAATCCGTTTTGCTATGGAAGAAAACAAACAAGTAGGCGTAATAACCTACACTTTTTTAATGAGTGGCAGGTACGGATTAAACGACACTAAAATCAAAAAATAATTTAAAAACATTATTAAACTGATTCTGAAACACTCTCTTTCATTTTTCTTTTCAAGTCCTTTACCTAAGAATTATCGGCTGTCCTTTGTGTTTTGAGGTCAGTAAACTGACTTTATGAAGATGAAGTAACCTTGAATAAACAACTTTGACAGAATGTTTACTTGCTTGATCTACAGAATGAAAATAAATGCTTACTTTTCCGGCTTTTTGTTGTCATACATAAAAGATGAAAGCGGTTTATAAAAGGCTATTGTAAGAAGGATTTTCTTAGTAGTACTTGGATAGTATAATGCCAGTTGCTGTCTCTAAGGAATTTTACAGCCTTGGCCTTTTTATTATTCGATAGGCAAAGTGACCATAACCCACTTCGTATGATATGGGTTCAGTAAAATGTAATGCTGATTTTATATTTTGTAGCCTATATTACTGTACTATTGAGTACTACTCAATAACTCATTCTAAAAAATAGGAACTGATTTTTTAAATGTTTTTATTACGTATATGTTTTTGTTGAAGTTTTAATTTGAAAACAAAAAAAAAACATTGTACCTAATAATTACGACTATTTCCCATAAAGGGAAGGCAGAGACCACAAATCTTCAGTTGTAAACAAACACTGTTTTGTCATCAACAATAAATTATGAAATAGGTTTGTGATGGATATCAACTGCTGGCAAGGCATGTGATCAATAAAATGTTCGATTCCGGGGCAATCGTTCAAACCAGGCGTGTTTGTATTACCGAGTATGCGTGCGTACGCATGCACCGCGTGATGGATGAACACCCTATATATCAGCGCTACGAACCAAGCTCTCGCCTCATCTCGCGAATATTAATCAGACTCAAGCCTCACAACCTACGGACCTCTTAATTTTATACTCTCACAAAATACCTACTTATCGTCGAAAATTGACGACCTGTATTTTTCTTTTTATCTGATTCAATTTACAGTTCATTACAAATAACGTTTTCATGTGACCTTTTAATGGGTACGATGAATTCGTAATTCAATGTTAGGTTTAATGTCGTTATTTTTTCTGAATATCAACGCGGTATAAAATATTACGAAATTAGATATTACATTTTGGTTTTATTAAGATCGTAGCAAAAATTAATGCGACACATTTTACAACGAAAGCACTTAAGGGTCTGTTTCACAAAGTTAAAAAAATGAGAAATTCCACGGTGACTCACCTGTGACCCTCCCGTGCCATCGTTTTATCGGCACCCGAGACATAAATTACAAGTAAAAGTAATCGTTGAAACTTTCCTGAAGCAGGCCGGAGGGCCAGAAGCCTGGAATTTGTGCCGAATTACCTGCCACTGGTTTTAAGACTTGCAATTTATCAAGCCCCCCGTCCTGATCGGTCGCGGCCCGATCGACTACCCGCCCGGAAAATCGCCGATGTCGTTATTTTAAGGATGTTACCGACAGTATTAGTTTCGACACGTTCTTTCGTTCAAATATATTGTTGCGACAGCAATGAGCATTTAGATGCCTACTTATCACATTCTTTGGAGTTCTGGTATAAAGACATTAGTAGAAGTGAAGGTTCGGTGCGTATCGCGGCGGCGTACATTACGGTATCTCGGAAAAAGGCTGGTTTTGATTGACGCCGGCAATCGGCTTAATGTAACCTCGACGCAAGTTTTGCGCGGCACAAACGACTGGTTAAATTCGGAGGTCGACGCAAAGCGGCGCAATCTCTCACACGTCACATGGAAGGAGCTTTCCATATAATTCATTACCCTATTCATATTTGTCTTAGGAGTTGACTTGAGTACCGACGCAATGTATGAATACCAAAAACATAAAGATGTGAGGCGAATTCGTCAGTAGAAAAATTAGGACAAAACATTTCATCCTTGAAAATTTCATAGAATTTGGTAGGTAAATATTTTTTCTCGATTTTTTATTCAACTGCTCAGTGAAAAGGTTCAAATATGAAAGCAAAATTCTTTATCAAGATCGTACATTAACATCGGTTTGAATCAAGTTCAATCGGTTTCCTAAATTAATAGGGACCCCACATGGCGATCCGATCAAGGAAATCACGTGATATCCCACCAATAAGGAACAACCTGTCAGATGGTCGCGTGCCGGCATCGGTCGATGAACCCCAGATACTCTCCCCAAAAGAAAACCTTACGCAAACTTGTCCTATAGCCGTATGGTTTATATTCGTCGTTCAAGTTTACGTGACTGGAAATAGTAAAATCGGATGATGATGTTGATAATGTAGGTCGTAATGGGCCATTGCCAATAAAACCTTATAGGTAAGCGATGGATTAGTAGGAATTGGGTCAGGGCAAGCCCATGCCTTATGAAAATAACGTGATTCGGCAGGGTGCTCCCGTACTAAACGAGGGATGCGAAGAACCCATTGTGTTATCTATCTGATTCTTATGCCAGAACAGTATCAGAGCAATCGGATCGCGTACGCAACTTACGACTCTAATATACCCTATTGTATCGTAAACATGAGCGTGTTTACCTTCATGGTTTGATTAAAATTGATTCTGATATTCAAAGGAAAATTAGATTCGGGTTTCGAGTGGCAAGTCAAGGTTATCATGAACCCAATATCTGATTTAACAGTTGAAACTTGGTTTACTCAATTATATCTGACAAATTGTTTATTTAAATACTTCCTAAAGTAAAAGGCTAGGGCAGAACATTATGTTTCTTTTATAGCAAAGTAATAAAGTGTACTCGTACTCTTATTTATTTTAAGCAAATGGCAGCCAAAGAACGACCAATCACACTAAGTTTGCATTACTTCGCTAGCGCTTGGGTCTAAGAGGAAAGTTACATGCACTCAATGGAGGACTCCAAAAGTTTCCTTCGTTCGAATGTCAATGGGAAGAAGCAACTACGCTATCTGCTCAGTTATGGTGTTATTTGTGATAAAGAGTCGACAAATGTCTCTGAAAATTTTGATTCTATGCTTCAACACCCAGTTTGCTTGCAGGTACGTTTCTAAGCACTAAATTTGTTTAATGTACTTATATTATATTCAATTTAGTGAGTGAAGCGCGCATAGTTGGTCGTTATTGGCAAACATTGTGAAAGGCGGTTGCGGGGCCCGGAGCGCGGTTATGTTTTGCGCGCGGGTCATTTAAGCCCATCGTTACCAACAGCAGGCGTCCCCACACGCACAATGACCTCTTCATTCTCACACGGTATTTCACACCCATTGTACACGTTAAAATTCATTTTTTCACCACATGCTACTTGTTTACACAACCGACAACGCCACCAACTATATTAACAACAAAACATCAAATATTTACAACAGATTTACCACCCTATTGTTCGGTGAGACTTCGATCTCTCGTCAGATACCGCCCTAAGTCAATACCGTAACTTTTGCCCAAAACTTGGCGGCCGCAGTGGTTGGACAAAATTTTCGTGTGGCCGATAATTGACATAATAGAAGACTGGTGGGTTCATCCACTATCGGGGTCATCCAAACTTCTGTGGATTAGAGCTTTCACGGGCAAGGCTTATCGGATTTTGAACGAATTTCGGGTTGCTTGCGATAGCGACGTCATTATCGATATCCGATTTATATGCAGATTGGGAGAGAAGTGGCGGCGTGGGCGCGGCGATGACGTCACGAGGCTCGCGCCCCGCCACCCCGTCTGTGCGAGCTGTGAGCTTCCACATAAATAATCCTACTTGCCGACCGCCGCCGCGGACCATCTTCAACTTTGTCTTATTCGAAGATTATACAATTAATCCCTTCCCTTTACATTCCCGTCGGAACTGCGATCCTTGTTCAACTTTTGCGCACTCGACCCGACCGAGACAGAACCTCCATTGTAAGGATTTAACAATTTCTCCCGCCTCGTTGCATTTCACAGAGTAATAATAAAATATCACAATGGATGTCAACTCTATTCAAGATGAATATCCGAGACTGGTACCGTCAGCACCATCATTCAATAAATTATTTTATATTATAACTTAATTTAAAAGATATGATAAAGATTGAATTAAAACATTATATTTCAATACTACGGCAACCACAAACGTGATGTCTTAAAGTGTATTTATCATTAACCTATGAGGTATAGTTTTTGAAACAAATGATGTAGGTAAAGGTAGCTTCTCGCAAACAATAAGTAATTTTGAAAATGGAATGTGAATATGGAGCAGCCCCGCTTTCCCATAGGTAATGGCTGCAACGCGAGACTAACGAGTGAAACTTCAGTGGCTCATTATTCTGCTGTGATCGCTTTTACGTCTTTCGTCATTTTTCACTGCCATAATTTTATTTCCTTGAAAGAAAGCCGCTTGAACACGAATTCATTACTCTTGAAAAAATCCTATTCTCTTTTCATTTTAATATTTCTGCAAATTGTCAAATAATTCACCAAAATAAAACGAGTATATTCAATAGAGAAAACAGTGATTTTGATTTAAAATATAAAGCAAAACCGTTAGAATATTGTCTTTTGAACTTTATTTTATACCATACCAATGTAACCAATTCTTGGTACAGATGAATCCCATCGGTTCAATAATTTTGGGTTGCTAACACTACCATAATCTAAACTATGCTAGGATAGTTTGGCACCGGACACGGTAAATCAATTAGTACCTGCAAGTTTCGGTTGCAAATAAGCTGTTTACATTAGGTAAGTGTTAGCTCGCATCCGATAGCGAATTTAGTTTGAAATTGTGCGTTGTAAAATACCCCTTATAGGTACTTACTCGTGATTTTAATAGCAACATTTTTTGTATATGTTATGTATATTATGATAATAAAAACGTATACAAGTTAAAAGTAAATTCAAGAAACGAACAAAAACGGAATTGTTACTATTAGCCTAGGCGCGCACTAGGCAGCCAGCCTGCGGCAGCCAGGCTGCGGCAGCCAGTAAAACATATGACGTGGCTGCTGCAGCCGTGGCTGCCTAGTGCGCGGGCTCCTATACAACGTCATATGTTTTACTGGCTGCCGCAGCCTGGCTGCCTAGTGCGCGCCTAGGATTAATGTATGACATACGCGTACCTGATTTAAATTTTAGTTTTATTAAAAAAAAACATATTTTGAAAAAGTAATGGAAATTGGCTAAGCCAAAATTTAGCTGAAAGTCAAAACTTTGTATAAGATTTTAATTATAACTACGTTTAAAAACATCTGCGTCTTAGAGTTTAAAATGATCAATACAGGCTAAATATATTTAACTAATTCCAAATGGATGACGGACACTACTTTGATCATTGGTCTTCTATTAGAAAAAAGTAAGAAGCCAGCACATCATTCATCTTTGAGCCTGTCTATTATGAGTTGCAGTTTTGAAAAGTTGGTAATTAACCCCGAGCGGTCCGCCCTGACCCAAACTTTAAAAGTGTTCGTAAAGTTTGAAAAATGCTCCAATAATTAAAAACCTCTCGTCCAGGACAGCATTTTTTGTTCCATTTGAATAAGACTAAAAAAGTGTATTTTTGTATATCTTTTAATTATGTTGTATTATTACCTTTATTAGCATTGAATTGCAAACACAAAGGGAGGCCCATGGGCATGCCCAGCAGTGGGTTAAAAATGGCTGATGATAATGTTGATGATTACCTCGTAAACTAAAGTCGTTTCTAAAGGTGTTATTGAGTTAGATTTGATCCCAGCATTTCAGAAAATAGTTCAAAAATATCCTTAATTAAACATTTTCATTAAAACTTACTCGTATCTTAAGCATTCTGTTTCGGATATGACAAGATTTTTTAACAATATAATGAAGTGCTAACGAAGGAACTACAAGAGACAGGAAAAGTGGTTAGATCACTACTAAAGTTCTAAGATGTCTCTGTTCTTCTACTTCTCTCGATCAGTCGTCATCCTAACACTCACTTCTTTCTTACTCATGAACGCATTTGGCACTTGCCCAATATAAATAAATATCAAGAACAATGTAAGGAAAACCACTTAAATACAAAACAAGCTTTCTCAGCTCCATTAAACAGGTATGTACTAAAAAGATTTGCATTCGACAAAAGCACAGGTTAATAAGAAATGAGTTATATTCGTCTGAGCTTGTTTGTAATGGTGGTTATTTAAATACAGAAAACGTTTTGGGTTTGCTTGAACTTCTCTAATATATTATTCAAAGGTTTTTCAGGTTTGGGCCATTCGCAATTATTGTTTGTAGAACAATTTTATTTCTGCGACATTATTTCATTAGCGTATTTTTGTCGACGGATTTATTTTCCAGTTTTACAATTATTTCAATGTTATTTTATTATCAAATAGTTTGGATTAGAGCTTTGTATTTAAACAGTTAAAAAATTCACATTCGCAAAAATATCTCACCGAAATGCATTACCTGACAAAAACAAAATCCTTTTATCGAGTTCCATTCAAATTGGGGAGAAAAATTTTAACAAAACAAAATGCACAAGGCATCCCTTAGTCTATCTATACATATTCCTACGTATATCTATACCTAGGTATGTGAGTTTTTAATTTTATTTGGTGATGTTAGGATCCTGCGCTGACAACCCGCATAGGGTGAGAGCTCTCCCCCAATCCATCTCTTACCCTAACCAGCCCTATACACACAGCTATATAGCTTTCTATAGCTTTCCAGACATGGGGGGGTTCGGAACGTTGTAAAATTAATTAGTCCTCTCCTTTTTGCTGCGTAGCTAATAGTTCGAGTAAATTACAGTATTTTAATGTAAAAATGTACATTTCAGTATTGTTATTCAAAGTAAATATTTTTTATTATTACCGTCTTCAATATTTGAAACAAAAAACTCAAAACATTGTTATGACAATAAACTTAGAAGCATTCAGTAAAACTGCCAAGATCTTAAATATTTCTTTGAAAAATTAAGTGCGTTTCCTCCAGTTCTTTTGCAACCAATGAGTTCCTTTAATAAATCTAACTATATATATATTTAGTAGTAGTTTAGTAACGTTTATATTTCTAATTTAACTTCTGAGCAATCAAAATAAAAAGAAAATGTAACCAAAAACAAGAATTATGTATGTACAACAAAAAATGTTCCAACTTTAAGTTAAGCTTCCGGCTACTAATTTAGGCGTAAACCAAGTATTCGACAACAGGAAAACACCCCAGTCGATACAATCGCGTCGATAACTCTGGATATTTAATTACCGTTGCCTTATAAAGTATTCTTAAGGGGTATGTTAATAAGGAAGCTGAGTTCCCTAGGAAACTTTGTCCAGAAAACTAATCCAATCCCGAGATTATTCCCAACTCTCAATCAATACCCATAAGGATGGTACAAAGTTGTGTAAAGAATAGTTGTAAAAGTGGAGAAGTACCGAGTATTTGGAAAGTTCAGAATGATTCGTAACAGTTATTATCATCATCAGCTTCAGGCTTTTGGCGCAATGTAATCTCGGCGTAGCATGAGTTGTAACTTTATATGTTCGGATTTATGACTGCTTTTTGTTCAGCTAGTAAATGTATTTCACTAATTTTATTTTAAGCCTAAACTCTTTAGAATCTCTCTATACTCGAACGTAAAACGAAATCGAGCGGTAATTTATAAATATTTATTTATTTATTTATAAATTCTTTATTGCACACAAAGTAAAACTAAAATGTACAATTGGCGAGCATAATGCCGAAAGCATTAAATATCCATAGAGAGCTGACAAAAATATCATGGTTGAGTTTAAAGTTCATTTGAGTGTTGTGCCTGATTATGAGCAAAGCAGGTCTAAGATTTTTATTAGATTAATCAGTCACAACGAGAATTAATATGAGCAAACTAAGTAGTTTACTCATACTAATTCCCGTTGTGTTAATAAAATATATAGAAAGGTATTTGTACAGTTATGTAAATATGTATCAGTTTAGTTTTTGCAAATATATGTTTTACTTGTTAAAAAACATAGAAGGGTATGTTTATAAGTTGCAAGTCTGTTTTTATGAATGAACAAACAGGAAATTGGATTACGTGTTTGATATTTGTTTTTATTCCGTTTCATTGGCTTAAAGGGCTACAAATTAAACATCCGTCTGATCTATCCAATAAGTCCGAGGCAAACTGCAAATAAACGTCTAATATGGAAGGTGCTTCCTTATTTTTATAAGCAGATGTGAAAAAAACAACATTTCTTAAACAAGGCACAGGTGTATTAAAACGTAAAACATTAAGAGCCCAACGAATTAAATTAAAAGAACATCCCATTCAAGTTCCACATCAAATGATTACTTTAAACCCGCCGCAAAAAGGGTCCTTATTTATATAGGCCAGAGGCCAGAGTATATCTGGCTCTATTAACTGCACTAATATTCTTCTTCAAGTTAATTGTTATGTTGCCTTTAAGAGCAGGTGGTTTGTCTCATTACCCCGCCGCGGGCAGGCTAATGTCTCGACACGGAACTTAAGAACCGGAGGGAGGTTCTCAGAAATATTTAAACAAATTAAAACTTTTTCTTCATACAATGTACAGAGCGGCGCTTAGAAATGTCAGAGATTGTTGAGTGTCTATTTCTGGACAGCCGGCCAGTTAAGGTTTGTACGATTATAAAATTCAGGGGTATTTTAAGTACATTGTTTTATTTTTAATTTATAACTGTTGATAAAAAAATGGAACTCCGTTTGACGTTCATTGAGTTTAACCAATTTTTATATGAATTGTTGAATTTATTTTTAGCCAAAAACCACACACGACCGTATTCGAATGAATTTGATTTGGACAAGTAGCTATTTTAGTAACGTCCTCTCACGTTCACCTGTTCGTTCATAATAAAATCGAATGAAGAATGTTATTCGATTCCGCACGCTAGTCTGGTTTTATAACTGATTGAACTTTTAAATTGAGTGTCGTAATTTTGATTTCTATGTAAAATATCTTTCTGATTTTAGTTTTAAAATTTGTATAAAATCCAATTTACAGTCTTACAAAGATTTCTTCAAAAACTATTTTTGCCAACAATCAACGGATTTCGAACCTTATCTCAACTTGCAAGCTACTAACTTCAAGAATAGTTCTACTTTACGACCAACCCATCTTACGTCCAACAGACGAAGTGTCTGACCGTCGCTGTTGGTGTTGATTGACGTGTGGTCCGCCACTGGACGATTGTACAAGTTAAGTGACCACAGGATCCTAACTGAGGAAACAAGATGCATAGTTCGCGATCCTTGCGAGTTTTGGGTATTAGTTTCGGAATGAGTAATGACCGTTGCAATTAGAAGGGACTTTTGACGTTGAGCTTTGAGAGCAAAATATTGTTTATGAGAAAAAAACTGAAATATATTTCAAAAAAATATCAAGAAAGTTTGTTTGTTTGCAAAGAGTAACAAAAGTTCGTACTTATAAGTCGTATTTAAAAACTGATTTAGGTGAGCTTTAAATACAAATTAATTTTAAAGTAAATATAATAAAATATGCCTAGCAAAATATTTACGAACTTTCATAAAAATAAATTAAATTTCCGCGCGAGCAACGCCGCGGGCAAATCTATAATGGTGTGCAAACATTCCGTGTTTAGAAATCAAAGCGTCAACCCATGACGTCATAGACGCACACACAAACAAACAGACGCGATGCACACGAGTGCAAATACCAAGCCGATTGTTCAGAATATTAGTTCCAATGGTAAATGTTGGTTGTTTTGAGCCGGCGATCGCGATATAGCATGCCCGGTTTGATGGATTGCACTGAATGTAATGCGCTATTTGCGGCTACAATTTCTTGCTGTAATGATGCTATTTTATTTATTGCCTGTCTCGCTTTGTTAGTGAACAGTAATTGTTCAGCAGCGAAGAAAACAAAAGCGCAAACAAAAGTGAATCTAAACCTTTGCCTTACATGCCAAACGCTATTGTTTCTGCACAGAACGAATCGCCGCAATCGCAGCAATTTTCCAGCAAAATCAACTCCTTATCCAAACATTTTCCACACCATTGAATGCAAAAAATGTCTTCACAAATTCGACTGAACACACAAATCCAGACAACGTATGAAGTGATCAAGTAGAATGCAAGCGAGTGGATAGGTATGGAAAGTTGAGCATTTTCGCATCCTCGAAAAGGCGTTATAACAAAAGTTGTTCGGTTCAGGAACATCTGCTTGGATCAACGCTGTCGAGCTTGAGAAATTCCTAAGCTACGGAAGCTAGAAGTAGAAGCTTACTTTTTGTAACTGTTCTTCCAGTTTTAGAAATTTCAAACGGTGTGATGCAGTTTTCTATTGTAACAGTCGCAAACTTTCTTGTGGATAGATTTTTGTACTTCTGTGTTATATTTTTCAAGATAAGACAAAATACTGCATAAAAAGTCCACAGATATCAACACAACAGGAAAGTTCAAACGACTACATCAATTAACATCACCTTTAAATTAGCTAAAATCTCGTTAAACCGAAAAAACCAGCAATATGAAAAATTTCAGCTGTTTGAGGAAAGTCGCAGTAAAATAATCCTGAGTAATCCAATAGTGTACTACAAATCTGGTATAATGTTCCTCTAAATCTTAAATAACAAAAGGAAAAATTAAGTGGGTACTCTGAAACGTACACGTAGCAAATTACCACGACAGGTATCTCCCGGGAAGGACCGGGTGTCTCCCCTTAAATGAAATACTTAATAATATAGCCTGGTACAAACGTGGGAGCATTAAAGAAAATTGTACCCATTGTTGCAAGTGTTTATTGATATTGTGAGGTGTTTGTTTTATTTTGATTCCATTATTAGAGTATTTCTACTAATATTTTTTAAATTTAAAATGCAGTTTCAAATTATTTTTAAATTCCGCTGCAGGGCATATATAAAGAGGTTATTTGTCCTTAAATACTGTGCATACTGTGCAATAATAACGTCCATACTGCAAATAATGATGCAAATAATAAAGCATCGTAAACCACAGAACTGTGTTGGATACATAGTTCCTGAAAGAGTCAAAGATGTCGTCTAGATTATTTTTATTCCCTTCCAAGCAATCTCTATTTTATTCACCACGTAGTCTGGCCACTATAAAAATTCCACGCGTCCAAGGCATTGTCTCCAATTTCGTTCACTTATCCGCCAAGTGAAAATATTCAAGGAATTAGAAAAGTTCTCAGGAACACCACATGAGCGGTACGACACAGATTGAGAAATAGTTAGCCGGGTGACAGAATAGTTAACAGTTTCTACGGCGACTAGCCACACATTGTCCGAATATTAATCGGGGAATTAGACCAGCACCCTGCCAGCGTCGATGTCCATAAATGTTCTTATTAGGCTCTTGTTATGAAACACTTCAGCTTACGTGACTGTAGTCGGCTCTAAGCTAGCATTTTTACTGCACCTACATAATGTTGACAGCCCTGGGCAACAGTTATGCCAATAACTTACACAATTTAGTACCTCTACTTATAATTTCCGCAGGTTTTCTTATCACGTTCGTATTAGGGAAAAATAGTTTTTCCCTTGCCAGCGCGATTTAATCAACATTAGTTTCGGAATAGCTGAGAGGACGATCTTGTAGAAAGGTTTAAATCGAGTCAAAAGGAGATCGATAGATAATCACAAACGGATATTAACTGAAAAGACACCTCAGAGGTTTAACATTGATCACCAAGCCAAAGTTCGGTTTCACGGTAACGTCACCCAAGGGAGAGACCCCGAACTGGCATGTGCCGTCCTTGTCACACATACTTCATCACAGGTTCGAAAGAAGGTAACGACGCGATGTAGTCCTCACAAATTGGCCGTAACAATGCCGCATTAGGTCACAATCTATGTCGCAGGAGCACAGAATAATCTATACTTTTTCGGAATAATCCTTATTGATTCGGACAAACGACGACACACGACGGCGTATTATGATGAAATGTATTGTGATTGGTCCATATTTCTGTTTTGTGGCTAAGGCAATAAATCTAGTCATTATCTAAGCTAATAGATATTGATTTCTTAGTGATTTGGTATTACAGTCAGTTTTGTCGTCATGTAATAGCAGCGAAAAGGAATTGCTAGCATTTGTTACATTTTGGATCAAATCATTGTTGTTTTACTGAGTGAGGATAGGAAATAATGGTATTTTAGAACACTCACAAAAATATGGAATAAATGATGACATCAAACTATCGACGTGGAGTAGTACCTTTTTATATCTATGAGTATGTTCTAAACTTCCTGACTCAACGTTACCGCCTACGGCGAACGTAAATCTATGTATGGTTGCGTGCCAAATACATGGTTTAGGGATAGAACAGATGCCAAATATAAATCAACGCTTTCGGCAAAATTAGGTATTATTTTTTATTCAGTACAAAGGGCGCTTAAAGCACATAGTAAACGTGTAGCAATTCCCACTCAAACAAATCACCACTAAACAAACCTTTCTACAGGTTGAAATAATTCAAGGAAAGGTCACCTGTTACGGGTCTTCGACATCGATCATCGGGAGTGAGCTGCGGCGACCTTCCCGCATAATGTCGCCCTGGGGAGCGGCCGGCGCCGGCGACTCAGACGCCGAAACAAAGCCCGCGGGCCCCCTCCGTCAAACCCTACCTGCAATCATATAAAAGCACGCGCGTTTTAAAACATCACCCATTTCAGACGTTCCGACTTCCATTTCCAACACTCAACTGAAAAGTTAATAAGGAATTTATAATTAAGTCATACGCGCGTCACGCGTTGCCGTGGACATGAATATTTACGATGCAATTTTGTTCCATTTCAGATTTATCACTGTTTTGCAGACGGGGAATTTTAAAAATGTTAAATCTCCTTCGTGGGCGAATTCAGGTGTGCGGGCAAGTCGGGTTAGGCGGTGACAGCGCATCTCTACCGTGTATTGTTCGTGTCCTAACCGCCGACTTTCCATTTATTTCTCTATGAATACGTTATTACCTGCTTGCCCGCGCTTATCAAAGTTTATTTGCAGCGTGTGGTTTACTCTGTACCGGTGCTTATTCGTTATTACAACGCTGGAGTGTTTTATTGCCAGGGCGGGGCTCAAATCGCGACGACGACGCCCTTGTTTTTCGCCATTTTTCATCGTGATCTTTCAGGATCGGAAGTTTATGTGTTTTTTCTTTGTTGCAGATTGAAGATGCCATGTTAATGTTCGACAAACAGACCAATAGGCACAGAGGTAAGTGTTTTTATTGTTTACATCAGAAAAATTCAGAACTTCCGTTTGATATAAATATATAATATATCAAAACTGAGTTGTGGGCGAAGAGAACCACAGAGTGGACCCCACTCAACGCGACACGACGACGTGGACGACCCAGGATGAGATGGCGCGACGAACTTGACTCCTACCTTAGCACATGGCCTGTGGTCGCGCTGAGTCGCGAAGAGTGGAAGAAGGGAAGGGAGGCCTTTGCCCTGCAGTGGGACGATTATGGCTGAATAATAATAATAACAATAATAATAATCAAAACTAAATAATATAAAAATACTGTAAACAAAGTGACTATTTGTTTAAAAATTCTTCAAACAAAAAAAAAATCAGTAATACTGTTGTAGCACTGCAGTGCACTAAAATCAAATATGAAAATCATTATAGAAACAGGTCGGCGGGCACATCACCTTGTTTTCTTTTATCCCAAACAAGGCGACTTACGGCCTCCTGTCACATAGCCAAATGTATCATTTTTGTGCGTTTCGCTTCATTTATTCAGCCGTCTTCGCCACAAAGTCATCGCTGGTTAACTAGCAACGTATAAATACACGCTTCGACCCTCTATGAAAGTCGACCGCCATAGGCAGACACGTAGCCTTCTGTACAATTTTCTTCACACTATCAGCCACTATAAATGGCACAGGGGAACGGGGAGCTCAAGTAACGCTGGCTCTAGGTGTACGGCTGATCCGAAGCGAAGCGAAACGTAGGTTCGAGGTGGCATCGTCACTAAGCAGGAACACCATTTTCGGTATTGTGTTCCCTCCCCATGTTACGACTATTCCCGACTAATAAATAACAAATCGACGCTTGGATAAAATATACGGTTTCCTCGGTTGAGATTTTGTATTATTGTTCGGGTGAAAGCAAAGTTTTGCTTGAAATCTGCCTTTTTCAATTCCGGTGATGGTTGATTCATATTTTTGGGACGTATTGTCTCCGATGAGAAATGGTGGGACCTTTTTGCAAACAATTAATAGAGGATATGCAATATCCATGTTTCTTAGCAGGAAACAGTGTAGGTTAATGCCAAAAGTTTGTGGCACTTCAATAAATAATAAAGATAAAAGCGAAAACATTAAAATATTTTATTCTGTTTTAAAAGCATCAATTCTTGTGGGGCAGTTTGTTTCACTGTTCTTATGCGTAAGATTTTAATTAAAATATACAAAACCGTATCACAGTTTGTCATCTTTTGTTGCCAACGGAAGCATCTCTTGCAAGTATTACGTCAAATTTTCTTGTGTAATCCCCATTACACAAAAACAGGTTGACCCAAATATTCAAGCTTGGTGAAATATTGTAGCGCCGTCATTTATGCAACTTTGCAAAAACGAATCCTGTTTCATTAAAAGACGAAGGAAAAACGACTTTTTCATGTGGCAATAAGATATAAAACAATTGATGTCATATTTTTCTCTTCTTACTTTGTTGCCGTTTGTGTGTCATTTGGATGATATTTCTTCCCCAGCTCCTAATTAGATAAACAATGAAATGTGGGACGCATTAAATCCGATGAGGCCTTAACATCGAGGCTTGAGCTTATATTTCAAAAGCAAATCATACGTAAAACGATTCACGTAAAACGAATACTTGTAAACCCCAACTTTGAGACCGAGTAATAAATTGTATATAATTCAAAGTAATGTTCCGTCTTTATACTGTGGTAATGTTAGAGAAATAGCTCATACAATAATCTAATATAAATATTCCTTAGGCCTCCCCTAATACGACTGGCGGGTTATTATCCTGGCAACGCAATCAGTTGGGTCGGGTTATCTTGCAAGAAATGTAAAAATATCCGCTGTTTATTTATATCAAACTCGGGCTAGACGCAACCCAAATGCGTATTCAAACAGAATATGAATGCAAACTGCCCGGCGAACGGCCGGAATGGCGAAAATCAAATTAGGTATGGCGTAAATTCTTCACGGCGACGTCGGGCCAAAAAAATTGAAATCAAATATTCATTGACTATCAACCGGATAAGCCGGCCCGCAGCCATTCCAATACATTTTATTATATATTTGGCGTTACCGAGGACCAAGAGGCGCGAAGCTTTCACAACCGTTCGCTTGTTACTACATTGGATTACAACGCCACCAGCATGCTGGCCTTTTTCGGGTTCGTCCCTTTACTAGCATAGATTTCAATAATTCAGTTGCATAGAAGAGAACTGTTATTGTAAAGTTAATTTTATAACAACAACAACAAACTAAGCAACTGAAATAATGCAACAGCTTAAAATCTCTACATAATATATTTTATAAATTTTGTTTAGAACATAATTCACGTGTTGAATGACTTAATTCAAAGAGAAATTTTCATACGTAAAGCTGTTGAATCTGTTGAAAAAAATGAAAAATACCTGCCTTTCAACCTTTTCAGTACATTAAATATGCGAGAATAATGCGTTTAATAGCACCCTTTACTTTTATTTACGACCGCTGCTGGTTGAAAAAATAATTAACGATGTCCCCTCGCGAAATACTTTCCATTGTCTCCTGTTTAAAAAATATTTTTCACCTTTTGTACGCGAAGCCTAAAATTACGCAAAATTACAGCAGATATCAAATTGATGCTACAGGAAGTTCAGAACATATTTTATCATTCAATAAACAAACAAGGCGTTACCGAGGGTGTGTTCACGTTGGTTTAGCATTCGAGCTGGCGAAGCCTAAACCGAATGCCATTACGCCAGTAAAATGCGACACGTCACAGAGTTCATAAATATTAAAGAATGAAAAACTAGCAGAACCAATCTCAGCGGGGAAGATTCCATTTGGACGCACGAGCCACCTTGCGCGCTGAGGGACGCATTTCTGTCGAGTGCGTGCCTTGCTATCATGAAAATTTCACCTCTCACTTTACATAAGAGTAGCTTATCTATATATCATTCGACGCCGTTCGTGATATGTAAAGACGCCTATCGCGTGAATCATAAATGGCGATCGTTTTCGTCGAGTACCATAAAATGTCGGTAAGTCAAAAGGGCGAATATTCGACTCCATATTTTCAAAGAAGGTTTTCACATATTGATATTTCCACACGTTATTTTTTTAGCATCGAAAACATCGTGTTTACGGTCTTTTAATAAATTATATTATTGTCATAAATTCGATCACGAACGCTAGTAAAAGGTTCACCTACATTTTTAATACTCGATGTGTTTCCTCTGTAGAGGAATAATTCCCCCTGTATAAAAGATTCTCGCAAATATTTCATTGATTTTTATTTTGTCTTATTTGTATTCAATTCACTTCACGAAACACTTCAATTTCGCTATTTTTGTACATGTCGAGGCAATTCTAATACCGGCAAAGCTTCTGAAGTAGAGCTCTCAGACTGTGTAAGGCTGCAATTTAAGCTTGGCGTTCCGGCACAAAGGAATTTAGCCTTTCCCCCTGCGGTATAAGAGTTGTGTCTATGTTTTGTTCGTCTGTTCTCGGAGTGCTAAGTGGCTGCACGTGGTTCCTCCCTCAGGAGCAACGGAAATACACGGGTTTTAGATGCATCTTGTGGGAACCCAAGAGCCCCTGTTAATATTATGTGTATTACAATTAATTTGGTTTAAGCTGTCTTGAGTTTGTAAACGTTCTTTGAAAAGCTTTTTCAACTTCCTAACTTTAAAGGCATTACATACTATATTCACTTGAAACTTTGTAGGTACTCTATCACAACATAATCATTAGAACATTGAAGTATAAAACACGGCAACAAAGAATGTATATAAATATACGCACAACTTACCTACAAAATATAGAGTTGCGAAAACGGAAAATCGACACATCGATATCTGAAACAACCGATTCCCGAGACTTTCGATTCCCAAAGGCTACGCGGTTGGAATGCATCCCGTGATGCATGGATCCCGGGAAGTGAGATAAACTCATGGGAGTAAGCAGTAATCACATGTTTGCTAGACGTTTCGACGCGATAATATACAAATAGAAACAATGTTTCAATGTCAGCGTAATCAAAGTTTAAACATGAAATCACATCTTTGACATCCAAACATTTGACCTTACGTATACATTAAATTTGATTTGGAACTGTGGTGGATCCAGATGTTTTAAATTAGCAACAGAAAATAATAAATTTTAGGAGTATTTTGTATTCTAAAATTGTGTGTATTTAACTTGAAATCGAATGACAAATAATTGATAATATAAATTGGGTATAATTTTACTCAAAGTTTTGATTTGTGTAGTCTTGAACTATCATACAAAGCTCTGGTACATGAGATCGTGTCGTTTAGTTTCAGATAGTTTTACTACAAATTTGACGTGCGATGTGCGTGCGAGTATTCCGTGACAGTAAATGATAAGGAACCAATAAAAATTTCATGATCGGATGTAAACCAGTGACAATATAAACACGCTCTACTTCCTAATTGAGGAAAGAAGGCTTCCCTTTATTTTATTTTACGACTTTCCATAACTATGACTTACAAAAAGGTTACTTCAAGTCAGCCCTCAATAAATAAAGTTCAATTTTAAATAAATACCAGCGAACCCTTACTTACATTCTCATCATAAATTTAATTTAACAAGAGAAACATCCAAAATCTACCCTATTATTCGTTCTGACCCGCACTAAAATATTAACGGACCGCTGGCTCTAGCCATAGGTAAGCATCGCGATGCAATAAGTCCATTTACGCGTTAGTGGGAGTTATCAAACCCCGGCGGGCTATGTGGCGAGAAGTGGTGAGCGAAGATAACTACAATATTAAAGCATCTGTTTGTCCGTGATGGAACTTCGAATGAATTTCTTTCAGAATAATAGAACGGTCAGCTTCATTAACTCTTGCTCATTTCTATGAAAAGAATATTCAGTTTTGTTTTACTGTGAGATGAACCAATCGGAAATATTGTCTCATTGGCAGCAAAATATTCGTTTCAACTTTTCAGCAAAACTGAGCTTACTGAACAAGTTTAATGTACCGTATCAATATTCATCGAAACCAATTTGGTAGCGACAGGCTATACGTCATTGACAATGACAACCGTCCTGTGTGTAATTCAACCAAACAAAATCACATTATGGCCGCTCAATACGCTCAATAATTCCATCGTAGGCCAACAAAGGCCTCTTAAGAACGGATAGCTATAAATCGAAACCACTACTGATCCTCAATAGAGCATTAAGAAGCTGAAGCCTTCACAATATTACATTAAGAGTGTGTTTTAGCAAATCACTTCCTGGGGAACTAAGCGATGAAAGGAGGGTTACAAAAATACTGAGTGGGGGAAATGACACAGTAAAACCAACTGGCGACCTCTTTAAGTTATGTTAACGATTGAATAGTCATTGTCTTGAAGCGGGGTTCCCATACGAAGACTGTGCGTGATTAAGTAAAAACTTTTTTCTATCAGTCTCTTCATGTGAAATAAGGGTAAGAATTAACCTTCCACATACTATTTTGAGCTTAAAAAAATAGAAAACAAACTTTTATTTCTTATACTTAACTTAAATCACAGTGTTCATTCACAAATCAGAAAAATTCAGTACCTACATTTAATTTAATCAATTCCTGTATCATCGCTTATCTTATAATTTGATAGGAGGAATCAAATAAAAAGATTACACATCTTTATTTTCACTATTCTAAAAAAAAAAATACAGATGTTAGCATTTATTGACGATTCACGTGGTCTGAAGCGTCGAATCAAATTTTTTAACGATGAAAATCTATAAGAATCGTTTATAAATGAATCTATACAAATTCTTTGTACCACAGCTACAGGCTCAGAGCTTGTAGGTGCTTAAAATGGTTGCAACGGAACAAATCGCAGTTCTCTCGATCAAATAAGTTTGATGGCGGTAGTAATTACGAGGCCGATGGTGTTATTGTTCCCGTTTATCGGAATTTTATTGTTATTACCACAGATTAAATACCCACCACGTTATTACTACTTACATGCTTCGGGTACTGCGATTGTGAATTACTATAACGGGCTTGGACAACAGAACGCGGAACCAGTTAAGTGTACAAATATAACATGCATTATACGAGTAGATATTTTTTATATTAATATTAAACACCAAATCAAAATGATCAGCTACTTTGAATAATAAAGGGATGACATGAAATAACACATATGCTCCTTTTTATCCGGGTTAGTAGCGTATAAGCGAAGTTGCGGGCGAGTAAGCTATAAAGAATAAAAATTATTCTTACACTTTTAAGTAAGCGGAATATCGCTTTAATCTAAGTTCCATCCAGTGTAATTAACTTGCCCTCGGTAATTAAGATGGTTAATAATGGGTGCGTAAGTTGCTTTGTGATAATTAGTCAAGGAATCCTTTAATATAACTTAAACAAGCGTGAATAACTTGCACTTAATTTCTGCGCTATTATGAAGTTGGTCTTTAAGCTATTGTACTATCAAATGGCGGTCTTAAAACCGATGGTCAAACATCAGCTAATCTCAGTTAGTTTAGCTCGCATAGTAGAGCCAGATTTTTATAATTGTGCGTATGTGCGTCCACTACAACTATGTCAGCGAAGCTTACTTATTCCCAGTTTAACTAAGCTTAATTTACTGAGCTTAGTTTTTACCTTACTTAGTCAAAATTTGACACATAATTATAATATTAAAACTCAGTATTTACATTAAATTTCACCCACCACTAATCTTGTGCTATCTACTAACAGTCCTGTGCTGGTGGTACTTATAGACGCCCCGAAACATTATTATTTGAAAACGTATTAATGTAACTCTTAAGACGCGTAATCCTTTGGTAAAATTTGTTATTAGCAATGTTTATAAACAGTGTTTGACAACCGGTTTGACAGCGTACATGTTTATGTACGCTTATATACGCTGTAGAAATGTTGCTAAATGAATACCCGGCTGTATTCAACAGTTTTGAAAGAAACATATATCAACACTTCATACTGCTGTAATAAGGGCACACTCCATAACTTCAGCCCCAAGACCAGCGCTATATCGTCAAAGTTTTCTTGCTATATCAAATGGGATCTTTAATGTCCTCAACTTTTTCGTAATAAAATTACGAGAAAAAATCTTCGGCTGTTTTTAACAATTACTTTTATTTATGGGCTCAATAAATTTACTGTCACTGAAATTAAAGCAATGCTTCCAATATAGTACAAAAGTACCTTTATTCTTTAGACGCTGGGTTCCGTTTGATAAGGCATTCGAGGAATGAAGAGAAATAAATGTTTCTAGGAAATTCTTTATTACTTATTTTATCGGACTTTTTCTTGGGTAATCGTTACAGCTTCTCAAACATTCTTAGGAGTGCAAATATTTTTTTAAGATATTAATGTATCAAGCTTGGAAATGTAAATTATCTTTTAATTTGAAAATATCCCACTAGAAAAATAATTGCTTTAACACGAAATATATTATTATACGCAATCCAAATATAACTCGGTTAGTGTGACAAAATAATTATAATTTCCGTAATCAATATCATTAAAGTTTCATGTTATTTGCTGTTTTGTAGTTGTTTACCAAGCTTTAATTTATTTTGGAACATAGTAGGTATGTATTGTGAGTATGCGGCAGAGGGGCCATATCATTACCTACCGACCACAGCTGAGTAATGACGCACGAGTCACGCTACCCGCTTGCTCTCTGCGGCTTTCAACAAACAAAACGGGAATCCGCATTATGTATCAACCATTGTTTACTCTATCGTGAAATTGTTCTTTTGATTGATGTTTATCGCGGATTTTAAGTAATGGCCCCGTGCCATGCGATTCGACTCGTAACTGCTAATTAGCTGGTGTTGCTTACATGCCTCTTATCAGTTTCGTCACTTTTGAGTTTATTTCAAACCGTAATCGTTTAAGAACGTGTAGTCGTCATTAGCTTATTTGAGCAGTATTTCGAGAGCCCTAACTCAATAATGTGATCAGATTATTTAAAGAATTTTACGGTTTTAGAAAGATTAATCTTTATTATAATACACTGCAGAGAGAAAACATAATATTTGATTATAGTTTTTGAAGGAGAAGTCAATCCCGTCATAGCGTTTTACGAAAATGAGCGTCAGAGCTGTCTTTCAGAAGGGATATCACTATTGTAATGTGAGAAAATGTTTTATTTTAAGCGTTTGTGGACCTGAAAATATATTCTCATAATACACTACAGCTCAAAACAATAAAAAAATAGCCTCTAAAGGTAATGAAAACAATATTTAAAAAGTACAAAATCGTTTCACTTTAACACATATTTTTTACTAGTATTTGAAGAAAAACACAAGAGTTTTATTCATTTGATGAAAATATAGGTATTTCTAAACGTACAGTTTTTTTTTCAATCAATTTCGAGCACCCAGTAATTTACAGGATTATTTTATAACCACTATATATCCGGCCGCGCGATCGTCTTCCGATTAGTCGATCCCGGGTCCTCCCAGCGAGAGGACGTATCACTTTTTTCCGCCGCCTTGTCAAACAAAATCGATAGCGTAGAAAACTCAAAGCGCGATACACTAGAATTGATACTTGTACCATATATATATATATTATAAAGAGGTAAAATTTGTTTGTTTGTTTTTTTGTTTGACGGAGGTAATCTCCGACTAACTAGTCATCCGATTTGAAAAATTCTTTCACCGATGTGTAGAATGGACTGTCGGGATGGTTATCCCTACTAATATAATAAAAGGAAAAGTGTGTGTGTCTGTCTGTGTGTCTGTTTGTTTGTCCGTCTTTCACGGCAAAACGGGGCGACGAATTGACGTGATTTTTTGTGTGGTGGTAGTTGAAGGGATGGAGAGTGACAGGGACATTTTTATCCCGATATTCCCGCGGGAACGGGACTTACGCGGGTGAAACCGCGGGGCGTAGCTAGTAGGCTATATTTTATTCCGGTAGTTTCATTAGTGAAGCCGGGACGTACTGCAATGCTGCATTACCACTCACTCACTCACTCACTCACTCATTGGCGTAATAAATTGTTTTCTATGATGGTGGATGGGAAGGTTTATTTTTTTAACAGATTCGTATAGAGGGTAGTTTGGCGAGTTAAGGAAAAATCCGACTTTACCCATTTTTTGCCCCCTTTTTGCCCACCCCTGGTGTATCTCAAAAACTACAAGACCTGCAAATATTTTTTTAACAGATTCGTATAGAGGGTAGTTTGGCGAGTTAAGGAAAAATCCGACTTTATCCATTTTTTGCCCCCTTTTTGCCCACCCCTGGTGTATCTCAAAAACTACAAGACCTGCAAATATTTTTTTACAGATTCGTATAGAGGAGGTCCTGGGGAGTAAAAATCATATTTGTGTTTTGCCCCTGTTTTGCCCCTTTTTTGCCCCATTGATGGATCTCGGAAACTACGTAACATTTTTGATTGCTTTAAACGGATTTGTATAGAGGAGATTTTGGGATGAAAAAAAAAGTTTTCAGATTTGCCCCCATTTGCCTCCCTCATTTTGCCGCCACGCGTATCTCGGAAACTAGGAGACTTGGAAAATTTTAGTTTTCAGATTCAGGTAAGGCATTACAAAGTTGATAAAACGTGGTACTTTTTTTTTTTTAATTTTGACTTTTTTTTATTCTCCATACATTTTGTATGAAATTTCGAAACTTTTTAAGGGAAAAATAAAAAATTTGAAAGAATTTGTAATATTTTCAAACGGATTTGTATTGAGGAGGCTTGCATTAGTAAAAAAAAGTTTTTAGTTTTGCCCCCATCTGCCCCCTCGTTTTGCCCACCACTGTATCTCAGAAACTATAAGACTTGGAAAAATTTAGTTTTCAGATTCATGTAGGGCATAATAATGTTAATGAATTGAGGTTCTATTTTTTACTTAATTTTGACTTTTTTTTCTCCATACATATTGTATGAAATTTCAAAACTTTTGAATGTGGGATAGGTAAAGTGGCGACAGACCTCAGGGACGTGTGACCCCCGAATGCCCCTTAAATCTAAAGGGAAAATTTATAAGACCAACCTGTCGCGTTCTATGGATCAGAATGTTGGGCAATGAAGTAGACTGATGATAGGAGAGTGTATGCTACTGAAATGTGTATGACTGATGTGTATGTGTGTGAAAAGATAACGTGCGCCCCAGAGGCACCTGCGAAACGAATATAGCGCTGTTTTGTTTCATCCAACGCGTGTACACGCGTGTGCTTTCAAGCCAACTCAGTCGTCTCAGTCAACACCGCCGAAGGACGACTGCTGCTATTCGGTAAGTACCGTAGTTTGGTTGCTATGACCATACGTTGCGCTCGAGAGGCGCATGTTTATCTTCTGTGAAACTTTTATGTATTTGTGTGTGATTACGTTTCTGTTACTTTTTCTTTATTTACACATAAACAAAGTATGTAGGTATACAATTAGGTTATTGTTATAAGTAATTTTTTTTGTTTTTGAAACATCTTTACTTCATAGGAAGCAGAAGAAATTATGGACGAAAGAGAAATAATATTCCTTTTTGAGTCAAGAAGATGAAAGGTCCAGATGATAGCAGTGACAGCGAAATGGAGGATCACGTAAGTGAAGACGATACTTGTTCAATGTGATACTGACGACGAATAGGTACATAAAAGATGCCATTGATGAAAGCTTGAACACCTCAACACCTCCTGACGACACCTCAACACCTCCGGATGACGCCTCTACATCTCTTGATGACACCTCAACACCTCCTGACGACACCTCAACACTTGAAAGTAATTACACACACAATGTTTTATCTAAACAAGAAAACCCTTAAACCGAAGAGAATATTATATGGAAAAACGAAGTATTTAACTGTGTACACCATGGATGAGATCTAGATTGGGAATCCCTACTTTATCAAAGTGTTTGAGAGAAAATATTGAGAACATCCTGCCACGGGCTATTGAAGAAGCTTCTTAAGAAGCTGAAGAGTAAACTCCGGCTAAAGTTCGCCGTTACTGTAGGCTATGTACCACCAAAAATAAAAGAATGTCTATGATGACCTGTACAAAATGCAAAAAGTCTGTGTGTGGTGAACAAAAAAGATGTTTGCAACAAATGTCTATAATTTTTTTTATTTGAAGTATTTTGTAATTTGAGACTGAATATAATAGTCAATTTTTAGTTTGTAAGAAAAAAAACTATAATTGTTCCATAATTATTTTTTTATTCTTCTTTAATATAAACTAAACACTTCAAGTTATTGTTTTTATTGATTACTTATTTTGGATTGCATAGAATAATATTTTCTTTTTTTTTCTCTTTATTATGTTGGTAGGTTGCCTTTTATTTAAGTGTTTGTTGTTGGACTTTAGGATTGTAACTAAGATTTCAATGTCCGCATTTCCAAAAACGGTTCTATCAGAACACCAGCGCGGCGTATTGCCCCCGCAATAAACCGCATTATGCTTCCCTTCCTTCGTATGAGCAAGTGGCCAACTCTGGTGACGGAGTTTTTAGGCCGCCTAAAGGCCTCCGTCATGGCTTAACGACTTTTTTAAAAGTCGGGACCGACAATTTAACGTGCCCTCCGAAGCACGGAAGCGCTCAGATAATATTGCCACTTGCGGTCACCCATCCAAGAAATGACCGCGCAGAGCGTTGCTTAACTTCGACGATCTATCAAGAACGCCTTAGCAAGCTTCGCCACGAACGCTTCCGCATTATGCTGAGATAGGACCATTTTGCATGCCTAAACTACTAACTACTAATTTTAGCCTATAGCTTAGTATGGCATGGTCTACGTGACCTCAGGACGGATGAAAGTCATATCACTAAGAAAGTTATGAGTATGAGTGTGAAATGTGGATGGACAATAATGGATATACAAGTAGAAGAAGGCCGAGGGAAAACTGGATGGATTGTGTGAAAGAGGATATGAATGTGAGAGGAGTGAACTTCGCCAACTACGAATGATAGAGATGAATGGAAGATTAAGCATGTTGGGCCCACCCCACCTAGTATGGGATAAGAGCAGAAGAAAGATGTTGAAACAAACAACCTAAACGTATAAGTGTAAAAATACAAAAAAATCAAAATATAACAAAACGAAATTTAATATGAGCGACTGTATGGCTAAATTTTATCAAAACTTTTAACAAATGTCTAAGGGGTAGTCAAAACTACCCTACTTAGTTATGTCCAAAATTTGGAGTATTTGGACTCCAAATACATATTTATTACTTATGTTCGTTCACATGTCATTGTGCAGATGTTTACATTACATGCTTAACAGAGTCGCAAGAAAGAAATTAAAAGAAACATTTGTTTCGGCAGGATCTCGAGGGTCTTATTGATACCTGATCAAAAATAGAGATAAGTACTAAACCACTTGGCTAACACGGATCGTTGGCTAAATTCTCTAAGCACAGATCTTACATATTATATATTACTTATAAGATAAAGTATCAAAACCATTCATACCATTCGTTCTAGACACGAGCTCACGCACACTTTTACAAAAATTATAGTATTATTGAAGTGTGCGTCAAAAATGACAACTCTGCGTAGCACGATCTAATGTTTGAGTTGGTCAAGATAGCTTACACGCTCTTAACCTCAATTTCTTAATACTTAATCTTTTTAGCGCAGTAACAATTATGTAAAACCAGTGGAATTCGTTATAAATGTCCGAGCACTCGCAAAATATATGGAATTTACAGTCGGAAGGTTTATTCAATTTACATTATCCAATAATTGAATCACAGGCGAATTTCCGAAAGCTTCGTGCTGTTTCAATCGTGATGCGGGTAGGTGCGGTCGCCGCTTCACGTGGCGCGCGCACAATTGCAATCAGCCTAATATGTTGAACAGTAGGTCCATCTCATTACCATGGACGACCACAGGTGAATGATGGCGCGACGGTGCGACCACCGACCGTTTTGTTTGCGGTCGATTTAACGCCGACGACAAATTGCGTGTTTGCCGCCGCGGCCGAGAGATCATTTCAGAACACCGGATGAATAAATCCACTGATTACATTATTATTCATAATAGAACACCTACTTTGTCAAGGAACAATGTAGCACTATGTTTTACCCTGACCCCTTGAAATACTTACATAGTAACGCACAGTAAAACTTTCCGGCAAACGGTAAAAAATATGGGTCTCTCTTTTCGGCCGTTTGTTCTGAAATAGTGTAATAAAAGGCGCCTAAAATGTACAGTACCGTTATAAAAAAAGAAAAGAACCCTAAAAAAGTTCATATTTATATCCTTGTAGAAAACGAACTAACTCTTGTTTTCATCCTCTTAACAAGAAAGTAATCTGTCGACCTACGTCGCGATAAAGGGATTTTTATGTAACAAACCGGAGTCGCGCCTACCCTCACCTAGCCCGAGGCTCTTTCAAAAAATCCCCGCATTGTCAGATTCTACTAAGGATTCGGAGTAATATACATTTTCTCGTGTTGAAATTACAGCTGTATTTTGCTCATGCTACATAAAATCGGCGTAAAGACGACGCCCATGAAAAGGCTCGGGTGCAAAACCTTTATTTAGTTGGCTCCAAAGCTCCAATGTAACACTCTACTGAAAGTTTTACTGTCGGTAGTTCGAGACCCGTTTCATAAGCAGCACACGGCAAACTGTGACAGTGCAGGACGTAACAGAATGCACTCGGCCCGAGACAAATACTCAGACACGTGATACACTGTCTCTGCGCTACAACTTGTTACGCTCCAGGTTAATGTTCAAACATTGTTTATTCTCTCCTCCCAACTCATCGCCTCAAAGTTGAGAAGAACAGAAAACTGCTTACAAAAATATAGTACCACTATTATAAAACAAAACATCTACAATATCGACCTCGATAACTCAATTGAGAAAAATAAATGCGACAAAACGATGGCAACTTAAAAAGCTTTGATACGTTTGTAAGTGTCGTCTGTCTTGAAATTCTCCCGAGTAAATATTGAAAATATCATTGCGCATCGGATACCTTTTTCAAAACTTATGCAGCAGTAGGTTTATTAAATAATAATTGTTGGTTTGGTACAGTGTTGCGCACAAATGAGTCATTTCACTTAACCACTAGAAAATTAGATACAAGTGTCGCTTATAAGGCTGGTTACACGTATGCTACTAAATTTTAGTTAAAGTCGTTGGCAACAGGTGCGTGGGATGAGCCAGTCGGAGTCTCGTAATTACCATGACTCTTGGTTTACACTTCCATGTTTATACCTAAGCTTATTTATATCTCATTCAGTACAGATTTATCACACGCATAAAACTACAATACATTCCCGAACGATTCAATTCCAATCGCCATTCAAATACCATTAAAGCTGACCAATATAAATTATGTAACAAATCCAATTTGCATAAAACCACAAGCTATTTAACCAAACGACATCAATTATAATTATTGACTACTTAAAACAAAGGCTCTATAATCTACTTTTGTATAGCTATTTAACATTTTGAGGCATAGGTAATGCCCAATATAAACATTGATTCGATAACCGCAGGATATTAATCTCTCATTTTAAACAAAGTATTAAAACAAATTTAATTAACAATATTTCGGTGAATGTGACCGCGGATGGACCAACCTCCCTCGGACAATTTAAATAGTTTTTGTATGATTTTATAGACGGGTGCTCGCGCCCGCGGCTCGGCCTGGCCGCCTGCAACACGCGCGCATCATGCTTGGTGTTTCCGTCAACATCACTACGGCACATTTTGTTCACTTGTCAATTAAATGTCACACACGATTCGCTGCGAATTTACTCATTGGGTCGCGAACATCAACCCGCCAAATGGAAATTTGCATAAAAAATACGAAGTCCGCCTCAAACTGTATAAATTCAGCTTTACATTGGAAAAATCATGTAGGTGTATCTTTAGTTCGGAGCTTTTCGCGCCCCTCGTTTAGGCTAAATTCAATTCGAATCTTATTTTCGGCCTAAATTGGCAATAAATTGTTTATGTGTAGTAAACGTATATAAGCACGGACAAATTAAATTTTTCTTCTTTCAATTGAGTTTTGTTTCATCTATGTGTCTGTGAGAGGATCGGAAATGAATATTTACGGCGTAGATCGATGGTAGCGAACTAAGTAAATGTTTCGTAAAATTCGACAGTGGCTGTAAGTGGCAAAACCCATAAATCCGAGACAGAGCAGAGCACGCAACGTATGTGTGTGTGCGTCCAGATTTATACGTTTGTCTTGCTTCACGGTGCACGTTCACACGCCCCAGACAAAAATATTGCTGCCCGCAGTTGAAATAGAGGAAACATGTTGCTACTAACAACTCTAGAAACCACGAACCCACTCCGATCTCCATAATTACAAACACAATTAAAATACAACCTTGTTTGTTGAATTAAAGAGTATAGATTTAGAATCACAATATGGGTGAGATTTTCCTGTGTCAATCGAGAATTAATTTAAACTTTGCTACCAAAGCGAGCGAGGAATATCCCAAGGGACCAAACGGGCATCAAATCGAATAGAAGGTTATAATTGACTGGCGTTAGGCGAATAACATTCGCCACGGCTGATCCTAATCAATCAATTTTGCACTCTAAAATGTGAAACTGAGCAATGAGAATCGCTTGTAGGGTCTGTTGTTTAGGAGTGATTTTCACTTGGAGGCCTATAAGCCGGTGTCGTGGTGGGTCTAACACTCACTTAGTGGGCGCTCCGCGAAAGTAATTTGCGAGGCTCGTGACCGATCATTTAGATGTAGCCTCATTTGCATACTTTACTAACGTTATTATCAGTTGGAAAACATAACAGGAGGTCGGTAAAAGGATTCATTGACGATAATGGAACAACATCCCGCGACTTAGCGTTTATGTGATAACGACTTTGTTAATTATAACTATTTATCGATAAATATAATGTTTAAACATTCTATTGAACAACTTATTTTTTTTTAATATTTTGAATAACTCTCGAGTTCATTAACTGGTAGCGACACAGTTAATACTTTCGCTGTCATAATCACTAAATTCACTTTGTTACTGATGCCAAATAAGTATATACATATCTAATTATTTGTATATTTGTGTCTTAACAAATTATGGTAGGACAAAAATACCGTCACAACAAATCTTTGTAGTGTTATAGTAAATTTGTTTTATCCAGAAAAATACTTACCTTTTTTTCTAATGGGGTCTGAAGCAGCGCCGTAACGCCATAACAAGGTTTTTGACGCGCGCGAGCGTTAATTTAACAGTTTCTCTTTTTGTTGTCATTTAATGACGTAGCTCTGGCGTTGGTAAAGCAGCTTTTTGGTGAAACAATACAATTTAAATGCGAACCGCTTTATTTAAAACACGTCAGAAGTGGTCAGAGTGTGTCAATAACTCACATTTATTGCATCGTGCTGTTTTTGAGAAATAATTTTAATAAATCTGTTTTAAGTATTAATTTTTCTCTTTTTTTAACTAAAATATTTATTATTAGTTATTATTAAAAAAAATAGGCAAAATCATCGTTATCCAAATAAATTGTATTTGATTTATATAAAACACTTAACCTAGGTACAAGCAAATTCACAAAAACGTCACCATTTTTTAAATCAAATATTAATTACCTAGGTTAAATTCAAATAGAATGCTTTATTCACATTCAAGACACTTTATCGTTTTAAAACCACTTCGCAAATTGCTAGTACTTTTCCAAACCGCACCTACACGCATCTAATTCCAATGCCAGACGGGTTAGACAGGAACTATCGTAGCTTTCATGAACAAGTAGGTGTCTGTTCTGTCAGCTGACTGAGAACGAGCTGTCATCTTTGACAGTTAGCGGCGCCTCTGAATTCAAAGACAGCTTTTGATCAAACAGCTGGTACGAACTAATATTTCGTTCAAAGTGTTACATGGGAAAAAGTGTTCGAATGTTTCGTGAAAAAATATGACAGCAAAGTAGAAGGGCTTTCTACATTTTATCTTGCAGCTTCCTCCTAAAATTGTAAATTAACAAATAAAACTACTAAGAAAGGAACTCTAAATAGAAGTCAAAAGTGATAAATTGATAAAATAATGTGATAATGCAACGTGCTAAATGTTGTGTAAATACAATAGTTTATACCAACTAGGCAAGAATAGGCGGTAGATTTCTAGCTTACAGTAGCTCCCTCTAGTGGCAAATTAAAAACGTCAATCAGCTAGCTATTACTGATAAATCACGGGCACCATTATTCGAAGCTATTAATTGCATTCTGTGTAATTGAGTTCATTCGTGTTTCATTGTACTGTAAGAAAATTAATGAATACGCTACGATTGTTAGATTGTGGTCGCGAAACGTTTGGTAGTCAACAATAGCTTAAAGTGCCTATGTTTTAAAATATATACTTATTTAAGTAATTTTAGTTAGAAACACACTATATATTTTGATAGGTAATATGATAGATAATAATGTCTCTTCAGTTTTTATGGAATAGTGTAACTGACATTATAATTATGTCATTTAAAACAATGATCAACCAGGCTGATATACTACTAAGTAATATTTTTTTTAATCACATACTTAGAAAACAAACACATAAATTTAAGCAGATCAAACAAAAAATTGTCCCGCAGCGCAACCTTTGCGTCTGCATTATAAATGTATTCGTAATAACGCACAATCTTTAAAAATAATAGTTCATACTTAATATATTTATTTAACATTTCAGTCCAAAAAGTCAAAATCATCTAAAATAAAAATAAAAGTGTTTCCCAGAAACAATTTGAAATCAAACAAAAAATCGGAAAGCCCTAAAAGTCTTATAAACACAAAAGTGCTATAATATAAGAGTAATAATAATTAACATTTTCACTTTGTAAAGTATGTAGCTACCCTTGTAATCATCTCTAACAATGGCCGAGGGTTGTTTTGATGTCTGAAAGGCCCTCGATTAATTTCGCCTTTAATAAAAATATGCGAGAAAACATTGGGATCCATTCAAAAGATTTTGAATTATGAGGAAAAGCAAATCTTCAGTTACTTAATCAAACAATGATGGACAAAATCATTTCTTTATTTGAGGTGTGAACTTTGTTTACTTATTTATTTACTCTACTCGGACATTATTATCATCTACAGCCTGATTTTACCCACTGCGGAATACATGCCTCCGTTAGTTTTTTTCATCTAGGTAGTCAGTTTTGTTCGAGACAGCATCATCTCAAACTAATAATAATAACACCCCTCTTTTTGATCAGCATTTAAATGTAGAAAACTAGCCAATAGAATTGGTAAATTCAACACCCCAAATTGGCATAGTAAATAAATCATTTCAAAGGTAAATTGATTTCGTTACAAACCATAAAGCTGCGTTACAGTAAAATCAAAATTCATTCGACCGAGTCAAATTTACATTTTGGTGAATATTTTAGCAGTGGAAACAACATAAATAAGCAAATACGCTATTATACACAGCACCAACATTACAGTGATAATACACCCCTGTAGGGACTTAGGGCTAGGTAATCGTATTTACTTTAGTACTTTGGTACCGTTTGACCACGACAACGTTTATTACTTGACCATTATAATTACCTACACGGAATTACATTTTCATTTGCTCGTATGCTTCGTAATTTACAAACCATAACTTCTTTATTTTGTAATCGGTTTGTGAACTTAATCAAACAAATTTAATAAATAATTATCAAATTACTTGTAAAATATTATGTTTTCATTCATTTGTCTTTATCATTAGCTTAAGTTATCCTACTTCCTACTAATATTATAAGCGTTAAAATTTGTACAGATGTGTGAATGTTCTTCTTTTGATTTGGTTGTAACTTGGAGTATACATAGTTTATGACCTACAATAACATAGGCTACTTTTTATTTAGATAAGTATCACGACCGAATAAACTAGTTTACTATAATAGGATGTATTGTACTATTTAGCCACTACAAAAAGTAACTCTTGCTACATGTGTATTTTTGTTCAAACATGAGTGTTAAACCACTTAAGACTTATCTCAAGAGACTACAGTTAAAGTTATTCTCGGCACGGCTACTTAAAAGTCGTCGTTTTAAAATCGGATCACGAGGTGCGCACGGATGGGCAACATCATACCATTAAATATTTACGCCTTAAGATAGCGCCAGTTTTTGTACAGAGCTATAGGATTTTACGAGTCTTTTATTGTTCCCCGATCAGATGCCAGTACCTGCACACCTAGTTCTTTAACAAACACTGCTCGATTAAGTCGTTTGATCGCTTTAAATAGACACTCAACTTGATTTACAACCAAAGCTTACATCACAAATCTAAAGATTTTTCACCTAGATATTTGTAATGGTTCTTCGAAAACAGTCTGATAAATGATCGGTTTTCACATATCGGTTCGTATATTTTTCTAATACACCTTTCTTTGTATCGTATCGCCCTTTGACTTGTTGGAGCACAACAGCAAGCAAATGTTTATTTTACCTGACCAAATTCCAGATTAAGCCCTTTCAACTTCATGTAACAAAAATGCGGTCGGTTGTGTCTATAGGGAGGGAAGTCGGCATTGTGTTACATATTTCCTACGTCGACCGTTCTTAGGACATGAGTACCCGACGGATAACAAACAACACAAAAGGCAAAATAATGAATAGTCCAGAAAAACGGCGCGGCTCTCGTTATGAGCCACATGCATAAATGATACGGCGAATCTGACAAATGGAACGGCAGAGTATAACAATGCTAGTGCCTCCAAGTGGCCGTTCAATTATGCAAATAGGCTGCGCGATGTTCGTCCGGCAATAATAAAACTGTTTAACAGCTGACAAACGCCGGCCGGCTGTCCGCTCGAACATTTTTGTATTCAGTCATCCGTCTAAGCAATAAAACGAAAGCAGGTACACCAGCCGTATGACGAGATGTCCCGCACTCATATTAAATTAGACCGCCCCCGGTCATCCACTTTATTTTTATTTGAATCCCATGAAAATATGGAGCGTGTTTGGTCGCGCCGGGAGCGGCTCGCCACCGTTTTATTCGCGAGTCAATGTTTATGAATTTGTTAATAAACAGCCGGACACAGCGTTGTTACCTTTGCAATTAAGGCGTGGAAAAATTCGCGTCAAAAGTTAGTCGCGACCGCGGACCGTAACCGTTATCGCTAATTATCCGGAGTGGGTTATTTCCGCGGCATAAAAAGTAATCCGATAGTAATTTGGATAAAAGAGTATCTTTTTACGAGCATTCGGGACTGGATTGGCGTAAGTATAGCCGTCTTTAAGGAGGGTTATCATGCAAGAAGGACATAAAGGCGATCGTGATTCGTGTGTCGCGCGACTAATGTTACCGTATCGCTTCGGTACAGTGTTGCTGTCAGCACTCGCAATATTTTATACGCGCAGTAAACTATTTTATTTAAACTACTTTTTGTCAGCAAAGTTTTTTTTAATTTTGTTTACTTTGCGTCGGATTTCATTGCGAAGTTTCCTTCTTCAATGAACCGCAGCTTTCTTTCCTGTTATTGTTTATTCAATACTAAGCAAAATAAGTTTTAGCTGGGTTTCCATAGCCAACCCACTGGTTTCAAAAATGAAAGAAATTATTGTTCTGAATAAATCAAGAAGCTACATGAAAATCAACTTCCATCGGGAAGTAAATCCTCTGGTCTTAATAGCGGTATTTAATAATGCGAATTAATTATAAATGGATTAAACAAAGAACAATTTTTCGTCTGTTACTTCTCATTAAAGTGATCCACTGTAGGTGCTTCATCACTCAGTCAAATTGCGTTTCGCTTAATTTTCTTTCCCCGGCAGGTGTGTTCGACAGAGCAATTATTTACACCGTCAGCCGTGACGTCACTTCTCCCTCCCCATTCCCTGCCCCCTCTCAGCGCCACGTTCTTTCGAGTATAAAACTTATCGTTGTCTAGATAGTTTAAACCTGTATGTTTTTACATCTAGTTTTATTTACTCATAAACTTGCGGAATCTTTATACAAAACTTTATATAACCTTAATAATATTATGAACTTACCTACTTTAACCTCGTATATGCAAGATATATAATATGTGTCTTGATCTCTGTAATTCCTTTCCAAATATAGCGCAGCAACAGCCCAAGACTATGGCGATGCCTATATGGTATACAATGATGAAGCCTGAACTAACATGCGTGAAATAATACACTGTAACCGAAATAATTCCCATCCTAACCTAATATAATTTCCCTAAACAAAGCAAGAAATTCCTAAAACGTCTGTCCCAGAGAACTGCCAGCAATAACAATCCATGATGTCACTCAATTTTCAGAGAGGATTTGTATCAGCGACTTAGCTATAATATTACGTTAAACATTCCTAATTGGAGGCCAACCCTTCTGCTAGTGTACATTAGACCCAAGGTCGCGTACACTTGAATGTCAGAAGCATTTGTTCCCCTCATGTTTAGAAATGTCACTGTGGCTGATATGCCTATGGTTTAGTGTCTCTAATTTGACAGTGACATATAGGATTAAATCAGAATGTCATGGAGAAAATGAATATGCGCAGATTAAGTTGATTCCATTGTCGTTTTCCCTGCAAATTATCTCAAAAGACATATTTTAACCTCTACTTTTGGCGGATATGTAGCTGTGCCGTGAAACTTTGTTATGCCATGGCTCTTTTAAAAATAAATGAAATAAAACGTCAATAAATCTATGGAAAAGCCAGGATCATCATACATATATTCACTTAACATTAGTGTAAATCATGATAGAGACAAATAAGGCGCGTGACTAACCGAACTAAACCAACTTTTTTAACATATTTGTCAAAGATATAGAGTATTTTAGAAAATAAATTCGACATCGTCGAATTACGTTATTTAACGTTACATGATTATTGTAAACGGATCCTAATGTCAAATAAAATATAATTATGTAACTCGTGTACTAATTTATTTATTAAAAGAAATAGGTTAACTTAACAATAAAATTTGATTTCCCATAAATATCAAAAACAGCATGACATTTTATTTCACTTCGAGATGGATTGTTAGCCTGGCATTTGCACAGGTGGGTGCTTGACATTTCAACTAAGCATGTTTTGGTGAAGCTATACAATTTCGATAGCTTGAAATGACCTTTCTGGATAATAGCTGTTTATTTGACACGCAACTTCAGCGCTAATAAGCAAATAGGTAACAACTTAAACTACTAGTTCATTTCATGTAATAATAATTTGGTACATTTCATGTCATTGAATTTCGTATTCTGCAAGAAGTTCTTAAAAACGCAAATTTATAAGTACAAAAGAAAAAATATGAAGTAATTGATGTCATTATCCTCAAGCGTTCATAATAAGAAACCTGCTTTAACTACTCGTACGTATCGATATTAATCGCTCAGATAATTTCACCCTCTATCGATTAAATCGATTCCGCAACATTGTGAATACATTGTCGTAAATTGAGTCAGGAGCGGAATCGTTTTATAATAAATTCTCTAGCTACCGTACCCAGTGGGATTAATCGTCTTACTTTTCTCTCTACTGTAATCCTTAGAGGGAATTGTGTGGCCAACATCCACGTATCCACTACCACGAGTTTCCTATGAAACCTCGATAAAACAATCGACTAAAGTCGAGTTCTACTCGGTGAAACTGATAAAACGATTGTCTAAAGTCGGATATCATGTTACTCGAAAATAGAATTGTCAGCTCTGAACGAGGTTTTACTTTAAAGGAAAGTGTGAGTTTCTCACGTATCGATGACCGGAAAATGTCTGATGAGCTCAATTTGTTTTGGAAATAACCAATTTGTGTCAAAGCTTTTTGCTACAGATACAAGAATATTATTGTTTTATGATGTTTACCAAAACATAGTAAAAAGACTCGTGAGTTGAATTTCAAAATGAATCAAATTTCATTTTCTCTATGATTTTTGTTACTTTGTTTTTATTTCGTTGTGTTTTTTATGTTGTCTCGTAATTAACTCTTTTTATTTGCTTTTAAACCATTAGATTGCTTTGTACATATAGGATACCCCCTTTTCATTTAATTATAAAATAGTTTCACATAGAGTCATAGACTTGATTGAAAATCTATTAAGTTACATTCTATCATTCTTCAATACAAATCTGTCTGAAACTGCGATCTTAAACATAAGTTTGAGCTGATGCTATCTACATCACATGAGGAATCAATTTAAGTTTCGGTCGGTGGTAAGAGGGTATTTGTGAAGTACTGCTCAGTATTCTGTGGCCATACTCCTAGGATTTACCGCATCACTAGTTGCGCTCGGATAGCCTATCCTCAACGGTTTTACTTAAGGTACCTACTTTGCGGCTGCGTTTTTGTTATCTAGGGAAATATTGAGAGCTTTTGAGCTGGAAAATATCGAATATTTCCTTAGTGCTATTATTTTTGATGCTTAAAACAGGTTTAACAAAACTGTTTAAAAATCATGTTACGATAACATTATAATTCGTGATTTTTCTTTATACTCGTAACTACGATTTTGTTTGTTAGGAACGTTATTTTATTCAAATATTTCTATAACCAAAATATGAGCTTAACATTGAGAAATAAATCTATTGAATAAAAGCGTATTTTCTTTCTCGAATTTATAAGATTAACATAAATACTTGATAGCGATATCAAATAACGCCTATCGCTTTTGCTTTCAACCGAATACGGTTGTGTAGTTGTAATGTAATGGGACAGTGTGTTCTTAGTTAATGGTTTTGTAGGGGTGTCTGTGTAGATAAAAACGTTTAAACATCGTTAGTGAGTTCTTTAGGTAAATATCCCACTTATACACAAAAACAATTTGCTTTTACTGCGTTAGTTCTTTACACTAAAGGTGTGAATGAATATGTATAGGAATTTCATAAAAAATAAATCGAAAAACCAGAGTTCCAATTTAAAACGAAGTTAGTTTTGCTGTCAGTCAGAGTGATATTAGGTCTGTATAGGACAGGTTCGCACCTGACGGGTTTACAGTTGGCAACAAGGTTTACTTTGTGTCACAATCGGTCGCCAGTGCCTGCAGAATTAACCACGCTCGGCTGCTCCAAACGTCACTCTTATTATCGTCTGACGTCCCGGATTACCAAGGATAAATTGTTTTAACGTTTGTAAGCCGTGCCACGTTTGTGTCCCTCTCGAATTAAAACTCTTACTTTTACAGGTACGGCTCTTAATACAATTTGCAGGTTTAATTCGTCCCCTGCACGCAGCCGAATCAATCGAGCTGGCGTTTGATTGGCGGCAACAATCACTTACGTGCAACTGTCAACTTTGACGTGAATGAAGTTCCACGGCACGCTGCAGTCTGCTAATACCATTTTCCGTTTGGCTAATAAGTTGAGCATGCGCTATTACCAATCCGACGAGCTTCGCGTGGCTCGGGCGCCTCTGCACCAATCAATTTGTTTCATGTCCGGACGTTTTGATTCTCTGAATTTCACTCGAACGCGACTGAAGTGCCTGTAGGTGCGCCGTTGCGGTGCGTCTTCATTTGCAAGTTTATGTTGTTTGTTTGCGCAGTCTTGTCACATTTACCTTGCGAAAGTGCTGCGGTTAAATACGTGGAATTTAGTAAGTTTAACACTCATTGTTATACTTCCACTATTATTTACTTGGAAACGGTATCAGATGTTTGTTATATCTTGGAAGAAGTATACTTAACAAGGTGGTTTTGTGATTTATAAATCTTTATTCTGAGGCAGGCTTATAATCAAAGTGTATTGGATTTTGATTACGACAAGGCTATATAGTTCTTATTGTAATTGATACAAAATCGCAATATGTAAATGGTGGGCCGTCGGGCTGGCTCGAGCCGGGCCCGGTTCGAACTCATTCGACATGCGGATCACGGACACTTCCAACGACGACTCCCTTCTCAGCTCGCTTCAGCCGATTGCATTAATTTACCCATTTTATAAACGATTTAATAGACAATGTTCAGATTCGACCATTTGTGAAAATCTGAAATGAAGCACTGTATAATTTGTAGAGCATTTTAATATCGCGCTACTGCGATAAGAAATATTGGTACTGTACAGCTGCTTGTATCAGCGGCAAATTGAAAATTGTTGCCATTTTATTCGTGCTATTTAAAATTGAGCGCTCGCTCATTCCTGACGGTCGAAGAGAAGTTTAATTTATTCATTACGCTCGCAGTTTTTCCCGCATCACCGATGGAATTAAAATCTCATGATAAGAATGCGGCGTCGCTTTGCTGCGACCGACTTCGATATATCCTCCAAGAGATTCAAATCAATCTCTGAACATTTTCAATTTATTTCAGTGTCCTTATCTGTGACAGGCTCGGCGCTGAATTAATCTGAGCGGACTGCCCCCCGCTCCCCCGCTCCGTCCTCTCACCGGAAATTAAACGAATTAACGCCATCCAAATGTACATTTTTCACTTTGGGAGTCGCGCATCCTATCGATGAATCTCGAGTCTTTTTCATCGGAAAGCGATCCTCGGATCTGTGCGTTTCTCTGTCTCCGCTTAGATTGAACAATTGATACGTCAGTGATGTAAGTAGAATTGTAAATTGAATCCGCGTTATTGATTTGTCTACGCTCCATTTATTCGAGAAACGATTTGATTAACGGAGCGACACTGTATTTAATCATTGAATATAATGTAAGTACGTTTAGCGTGAAGATAATCAGAGTACTTTTTCATTGGATTATGTTTTTAAAAGGGATTTTCGTTGTACAGAAAGTTAATACAAAAGCTACCGTAGCTGGGTGTGTACGGTCAATTTCTGAGCGGTTCACCTGTGTACCCTGTAACGAAATGGTGTTATATAGCCGCGGGCACACCTGTCGGTTTTCCTGTCGGTTTTCCGCGCATTTCTAGACCCGTTAATTAATTCAGCGGCAGCCATTACAATACCTACTATTATTGCGTAGCTCTAAAAACGTTTCTTGTTTTGCTCGAGTTATTTCTCTTTTATGGTGGAAGGGATTGAGCACTTAAAAGGTATCCCTTGTTTTCCTTACGAGATTTTTGTAGCTTCATTACTAATACAATATAAAGACCGGTTTAGTTTAGTCGTTTGAGTAAGGATTATTTTGATGTGATTGCCTCCATAAAAGTAGTGTAATAAAAATAAAGTAACGTCTACAATTAAATAACAACTCATGTTTTTCAGTAGCAAACAACTTAAAAACCAGTACGTATTTCTCGAATTGTCACAAATATCTTCTGTACATTATTGCAAAATAAAAAAGCTTTTACTTTTTGTTAAATAAATTAAAGTATTGTGTGTAAACTTTTTCAATAAATTTGTGAAAAGTTAAAAAGCATGCATTACCAGAACACGCGCATAATTTAAACAGAGAGCTTTACCGCTCATCCTCTTAACGAGCTCCCTGTCCAATAAATTGTTCCAAACTATGTACCTACGTTTTGATTAATAAAACTGATTATGTTTATCGCACGGTTTAAATTTTAAATTCCCTGGCTTATTACTCACTTGATATTTTCCGCGACTATGTTCATATTTTTTAATCTTACTACTTATTTCATTTTCCGGACTTTAAAGATATTCTGCGATAAAGTTTTTGTAATAAAGGTTACAAAAGGTTCATCGCATGATGTTTAAATAATAAAAAACGCATACATTTTAGTGATGTGATTATTGGATTTCGAAGCTTTTAAGATAAATTATCCGTGTCTATATACTAATATACTAATACAATACAGTCTATCTAAACTCATACAGCACAATCTTTCCACAAGTGTGATTTGCAAATATTTCGTATTTATCAAGCAGTAATGGTTGCCAAGATGCTTCTCCCCTCGGGATTTCAACATCGTTGCAAAAAATGTTAAGCGAAAAGCATCTAATCGCGATAATTTCTTAGTATCGCGGATTTTCCCGTCATAACCGTACATCTCGGCGATAGGGAAAGGGACGCTCATTAACGTCAGCTAAGATCGCTTTCAGTTTACGGCAACCGATACCTTTAAGGTATTTACAAAGCAAAGCGAGCGCAATTCACAATGAAAAAATCCTCTTGTAATCCTTGAAAACTCCCTTTAAGAGCCTCACGATTTAATGCTAAGTGAAGCAATCTGGGGTACTTGGAGAGGGTTAAAAAATGATGCATCTAACGCTGTTAGTAACCAGCTGCTCCCGACTTGATAACGTTTCAAGTAGCTTACGGCACTCCACAGGTTTTGTACTAGCTATAGCTCGAGCTAAGCACATTAACTGTGTTTATCTACAGATTCATCTCTGATAATTTGCTACCGCGTTCCTCGGTCTGATGTCGTTTCATCAAATAAATTATGAGTTTAATCTCATGGAAAGTTTCGCTGAGAATTTACCCGAGTTTACTTTTTAAACTTCCTCTGCCATTCAGCGAGCGGTGATTTATAACAACTAGAATTTTTTAAAATGCATAGAGTATTTTTCATTCCCTCATCTAACGTTGTCATGTATCAGCGGGTTTCAATATGTACAAAAGTTTCATATAGCGCTTTACAAAAACACATATTATAACTACTCTGATTTCCATTCAATCTTTACATTAAAAACCACGACCATTCCCTACAAATAATGCGAAGCGCTGTTGTTTTTGTATTTTCTGGCATTTATTTTAAATATTTGCTCGTATTAACATTGTCCGAATTCTGTAAATTGCACTTTTACATTCGACGATCATAACTTCGCGAGAGCATTAACCGAACGCGCCCGCCCGTTTAATACGAGACTATTAATTTCGGTATGGACTTATTTACTTCCCTTAATGCCGTCTATTCGGGAGATAAAAGAAGTTAATTTTATAAATGGGCCATTCTGCTATTCCCGTATAGGTAATCTTGCGTCGGTGTTATCTGGGCCCAATCGGGGAAAGACAGATAGCGTGGTCGACACGCGAGCGACGATTGATTAGTCAGACCCGCACTGCCTTCACGGGGTTAATAAAGCCTGCGATGGCTGCTGATTGCCTTGTAAGCTACCCTACCCGTCCACTGCCCCGCTGACTTATGAATCGATTATTTTCACAATCTATCATTAACTATCATATTACAAAAGAAACATTACATCCCACTAATATCTTAAAGCACGACTAAGCAAAATTATAAACTAAATAAACTACGATTTTCGTAAAATATATTTAATAATACCGCTGAGTAGGGGCTTTAGACATATTCAAGTAGTTTAAATAACTGTAGGTAAAGATCTGACGGCAACTTGTTAATCGCACCTCGTGATCATATTTTTTATTTCATTTCAAATTATATTTCTGGATAGGGGCCAATCTGTGAAACAATTTATATAACAGAAATCTGACAAAGTACTTCAATATGAAACCCAATTAAACTTTCTTTGTATTCATTGTTCGTCGATGTACAAGTGCAGAGATACTTGGTCTGCCTAACTAAAATAACTTCTACTGTCTAATAGGCTGTACAAAGCTATCACGATTGGTCTTGTTAAGCTCTTACCGAACTACTAAGCAAAAGAGGATTTCGTTGTATTGGTACACACCCAAACAGCAGGAACAATTCCATTGTTCTGTTTTTCGGGCAATATTGCTCAGCTGAGCTCAAATCACGCCCATACACTTATTGGATTACCGGCGATACTGAGCCAAACTTTATCAAATGATGTTTCTCTATCGCTGTTTTATAACAAACAAGTATCTGTTACAGATTAACAATCAACTTTCACGTTCGTTCGGGAGGGATTAAAGTTGAAACAGGGGTTCCGTTTTAGCGTACAAAAGTTTATTTCGGCTGCGGTGTAAATTAATCAAAGTATATCGCAGTGTAGTGTGCGATTATAAAGCAGGGTGACAGAGGGCGGGTGGCGTCCGGCACAAGTTTCGCCAACAATTTTGGCCGCGGATCGGATTAGGCTACGGGGGTGCTCGCGGTCGCCAGCAGGCCTCATGAACACGGTATACGTTTCAGAAAGTTCTTCTCGCAATCCGAATTAGAAAGTCACTAACAAATCTGGATTTACTTAGTCTCTGGCACTGGCATTTTGAACTCGTCTCGACGACGGTTGGACGCTCACGTCCCGTGGCCGCGCTGCGTGGGATTATGCAGCAAAAAAGCTTGCGTTAAACAAACCCTTTTTTTCGGGCGATGTGGATGTGACGTGAAGTTTCTTCCGGCCACCAGCGCCGGCCTTGCCCGCGATGCCCGCTGCCTAATTGTTTGACGAAAATAAATGATTCCCAAAATAAAAACAAACGAGAGTTTCGCGTTTGGAATTAATTTTTAACGTTACGTTGCGGTAACTTTTATTCATGAAAATGTTGGTCATTCAGGCCATAGAAAACGAATAATGACGGGAAAAAATGATGATGAGTAAACGGACAGAAAGAGTGTGGTTGCGTTATGATGCGCACATTTTACATGGAAGTCAGACATTTACAGGGAACTTAAACTCTTTATTCGTAGACTATAATCAAATAAAAAAACACCTTTCTTAAAAAATGATGGTATAATACGATTACATACGAGTAAATAATTAATGTATCTACTCGTACAAGTTAACAAATCCTCCCGCACTAAACCCAAAAGTTTAAAACCATTATTATCATAATCAAAACAATGTTCACTAATTTAAAACATCGTTGAAAGTTAAAAGCTATAAAGTGTAACTATGACAGAAAACGTTATGTAGATACAAAAAATAAATTACCTTGTATGTGTAGACATTAAAAGTCATTTTAAACCTTGATTGTTAACACGCACGCTACGCCCACATCCCGCTTGAATAATATAGGTCAGACTACCTCGGCTTTACGATTACATTTTCGTCCATGACTCCTCATAATTTCAGCTTGTCAATCATGTAAAGTTGGATATTGAACCTCTTGATAAATAGTTAAAAACATTGTTTGCTCAAACAATATGTTATTTGTTTGAAGGTTTCTCATCATCATTCCCCTGCCCTTATCCCACACTAGGTGGGGTCGGCACAACATGTTTGAAGGTTTCTATCGATATAATAATTATCAACTACTACTCGTAGTACTTTTAACATAAAACTTACCGTAATGCTGAAAATCATGTAAAACTTTTTATGACATTTGACCGCAAGTAACTTTTTACCAATATATAGGTTTTTGTGAACTATTGTATATTCGAATATTAAAATGACAACAATTCTTGTGAAATAAACTAACATGTTTCGCTTTTGAAGTGAAAACTAAAATGTTTCTATTTCGAAGTCAGTTTAGTTTCACCGGCGCTTATGCTCGATAGTGTTTGTAGTCAAATCAGCTGTTTAGTTCCACGTTCATGTAACACGGTTTGGATGTTATCTAAATCGAAGTTGCAGCAAACTAGGAGTTTCGGAACGGAACGCAATATTTATCGAAGCGTTCGTCTCTGAGTTAACAGGAGCTGTGAGTCACGCGAGGTTAATCTGTCTTCATTTCCTATCTATCAAAATGGCGGTGGGGCCCGCGGGTAGGGTTGCCACCTGTCGAAAACACAATTTGATTTGCTACGACCGTGTGAAGCAAAACATGTCTATGAAAGTGTTCAAGCATAACGTTCACTCAAGCGAAAGTACAAACATATAGAAGTTTTGATGTACTTGCGTAGTTTTTCGCTATGTTACAAATAAGTTACTTTTAAATTTATTATTTACATTTTTATAAAAATAACTTATTTGTTTGATTCTAAATACATTAAATATTATAAAGAGTAGGTTATCTTATTTAAGCATCCACATTCGAAAAATTTTGATTTCTTATACCCTGTCAATTACATAAATGATTAAACTTGTAATTTCAATATAGCTTCCTGGAAGAACAACCTTTTTATGGATATTATATAGCTTGCATTTGCCACTAAGTAAACCTGTTTAGTTTTAAACTTTCTGTAAGTTTTTATTTTGATACTTGTTCGACAAGATATAAATAAATCTTATATCCGCCCCTAAAACACTATATTGTGGTGTGATGTCATCTCAGCACTCACTCCTTTCTTACTCGTGTCATTTCTCACACAATCCATTCATCGGTTCTTTCACATTTAGACCTAATATCCATCCACATTTATTTATTTTTCATTAGTTCATATGAGGTATAAATAAATAAAAATAAAAATCAAGTGGTAACCCTAAAGGCAGCAATGTAAAGCATTAGTTGCTATCAGGCGACTTTGCTCGTGAAAAATGATTTCCAACCACACCTTGCCGTTGTCTTTACCAATCTTTCACGACTTATCTATGAATGTTCCAGTTTGCGTGTTTCTGTTACAAATCTTTGTTTATTTATAACTTTTGCTTTGTTCCAGGTACGTACTACAGAGTAGTAATATAGATATAATTTCTACGGGTGTTTCCTGTTGCGAGGGTAATTACAAAAAACATAGTGTTAATTAAATATAACAAATACTTTGTGTATCAGAAAGTATGATAAACTATTATGTATTATTCTGTTATCAAAGAACGGAGCGATGAAAACATATCCATTTTTACAATTATTTATTTGAAGTATCAAAGCTTTCAACTTTCATGGCACAATTTTAGAGCCCACGAAAATATCTTCCATCTTTTATATCTTCATACTTCATTTTAATTAGGAAGATAAAATCAGTTTAATCACAAAAGACCAAGTTTTTAACCACTATTTTTCTCAATATATTTGCCTTAAAAACTAAAAAATATGTGGCAATTTTAAAATAAAAACAGCGCAGCATCCTACATGGCAAAACAATAGAATAGTTATCCCAAGCTCTCCAACTAAGGTGGGGTGGTTGACGTGAATTTTAATTACATTTTTATGATACTAAAGCGTAGGTAGCAAGGTACTCGTGTATGTATGAGGGCGGCCCCACGTCATTCCACGGGTGCTTCCGTTCCGCACACACAAAAACGTTAACCCTAGCTGAATATAAAGCGCCATTGAGACGATCTAACGAGTAGTCTGCAGGATGCTATCGACTCGGCGTGCCCTTTGATATGAAAATTGACGACAGATTTAAAAGCGTCTAGTTTAACAAAAGAGTCAGAAAATAGTGTGAAAATTTCATTGCATTGTGCTACTCTTTATAAAGCCTCGAATCTGATCAGTCTTTGGAATATTGTTAAAATCATATGCTCTAGACTGATTCATGGCGGTCAAACGATGTATAAATCTTCAAAACTATTTACGGCTATAAATCCCTCAAAATATTAAACATTTTCAGATGAAAATTCTGTGATCTTTTATCAAAGTTTCTCGAATATATCGCCGAGAGATTCACGATGAATTTTGAGTACGTATAAGTGATTGTATAGAATATTTCTATATTTCTGCTAACAACAACTATGTTAGATTTCATTTTAGTTTGTTTTGCAATATGTTGAATAAAAACATCATTTCAAAATTAGAATTACCTTACCCGGAAAAACCCTGATAAACAAATCATTCGTGGGCACAAAAATAAAATAATATAAAAATTAAGCGTTAAAATGAAATGTGAAAACAACAATGAAACGCGCTGTAAATAATGGTGCAGGCATTCACTATGTAGGTACATTTGAGAGTTTATACGGTGAAGCTGCGCGGTTCATGGTAAACAATTTGAATTATGACATTTAGGGCAATTACAGACGAACGTACTTTACGCGGGTTAACTTTTTAACATTGAAATGGAATGACAAATTCAAGCGTTTTCTTCTATTGTTGTAATAAATCGGGTTAGTCATGTTTTTTTTATCGAAAATTTTGTACCTTAATACATTATTAACTGTCATGACGTCACAGCCGCGAGCTAATGAAGCCTAAACATTGCTGTTTTACTATTATTTCATGCGTATTAGTTATTGTCACTTTTAGTCATCTATAGACACACATTCTGTACAACTAGTAGTTGGAGCTCCATTTCTCAGTATTTTGTATGTAAATCGAAGTCTTTTCTAACTCTATCTAAATAAGTAAGGTGTGTAACTCTATCTAAGTAAGTAAGGTGAAGACGTTGATTTTAGAATATAAAATGACCATTTAATCAATATATTGATGGAGCAGAATTAGTATGCACACCGCGCTACTGTTTTGCCTCGGTAATTTTTTCAGAACGCAAAATAATGATATCATAAGTCAAGGGGAGATAAGCCTAAACGGGCCGTATTGTTTATCACGTTTCAATTCAGATTTTTCGGTTTACAATGGAGGGATGATGGCGTTATTAACATTGTCCCGTTAAACTTTCCTATCTTAGAGTTTGCTATTTAAGGTGACGTTTAAAAAAAATGTGATTGTTTTCCTCATCAGCTCTTTAGCAAATCGGTGAGCTCACTTACATTAAGCGTTATGAAGACGAAAAAATAGCTTTATGAATTTTTAGCACGTAATCGGTTTACCTTGAGTTCTGGCAGACAATGAAGGTTCATAGAGTATGCGTGCGACCGGATGCGAGTCACATGAAGGGCCGCCGGTCCTTCATACATAGTTGAGTGGAACGCCCTCGCAGGGAATTTAAAATTCACCCCGTAACGGTGGCGAAATGAGGCCCGCTGTTTGAGCGCGATCATCATGATGATACTGAATCTCTGACGACGCAACGTCTACTTAATTTCACAAAACCAAAAAATCGTATCCTTTGAAACAAACGCGTAATATTTCTCGCTTAACTCTTTATACGTCCCTCTAGGGCAGTAATAATCTGCATAGTCGTTTACATTGGCTATATTTTTCATCTCACACAAAAATACGCTCCCAATACCTCGCCTCTGGCGACTCTTGATTTGAACAGCTATTACCGGACCCGAGTTTTATCTTCTTTATTTATTTCCGTATTGTCTTATTAAGGCTTAATACACAAGTAGCGGGAGGTTTAAGCCTGTAATCGTTTAAATCGATGGCTTTATAAAAGAAACGATTGAATGAAAAGATTAAAAAAGTTGGGGAACTTGAAGCGATTACGGCGCATCGCGCAGCCGACGGCAAGCGATACTGCGAGTTTCGCAACATAATATTAACTCTACCCGTATCCGGTTCTTATCTTTTGTCCGGTGAGCGCTGCATTTGATCCAATTCGCCAATACAATCGGATCGAGGGTATTGCAATGGCATTATCTCCGGCCGAGCCGCGCGGTCTCTAAACGATCGAGACAGAACTCTTGTAGGCTGTTACATTCTCGCACCTACCTAATCCTCATTCATACTATTTGATTAAACAAAGCTAGAGTCAATACACAAATTGTTTTGTGTTTATAAGTTAATTTATTAAGAGAGTTGAACGAGAGTCACAATGTAAGAGCACTTCAAATTAATTTAATAAAAAAATTGGCAAAATAAAATTGGAGTAATCCACTTATTGTAGGCATCAGATAAGCGTACATATTTTAAATGAGATGTGAAACCTTTTCCCGAAATAGAATATTAAGTATTCAATCTCGAATCCCATCGCCGAGGCCCGCGTTACCCCTATAATTCCGTTAGAAGTATACGTAATGCTAAAAAATGTAAACTTGTTCAAGAAGCGGAATATACGCATAATAATTTGAGAGCCGAAATCCAATCGGATGAAGTCCGAAAGCGCCGAGGGAAATCCCTCAAGGTGAGAGGGCACCGGACACTGGAAAATCTTCCCCCCCCACCCCTCGATAAGATTGTCCAGTGCACGTCCCTTAACGCAGAGGGATAGAAAACTTCAGAAACGAAACCGAACATAGGATCCTGAGGGATCAATACATTCGGAAATATAATATCTGGATAGTTCACGCTCGACTTCAGAATCTTACTTTTGTAATATTTTTTTTTGTTATTCGACCATTATTAGTTTAGCGCGAGCTCCAAACAATTTTCCGCAACAACACACGCGTGGGCGCCGTCATATATTAAAATAGTAATATTTCTTGTAAGGTTCTGAAACTAAAAAGCTTTAGCTATACAATTATAAGAAAAAGGTTTGATATTGAAATTACGACGCTTTGGGAATCGGTTGACATTTCAAGGTAAACATTTTAATAATTTTGTTCATACCTGAACTTGTTCCATGAGATTATGACCATTAGCTGTTCTGAAACTTTGGCCTCTAAGGACTTCTATACTTATATACAAATACTTTATTTTACTTAAACAAAAATGTAACAGATTACTTGCTGCTTAGCTGTTTTTACTTATGTTGGCTGGATAGAGAAGTAAAGTTATTAATTCAAGTAAATTAAAAAAAAAAGTCATTTTATACATTACTTAACTACAAAATCCTTAACATTGATATAATCTATTTTCTATATAACCATCACTACCTCAACTGACCACTTTAGAAGAGCATAAATCAATTGTCATTCACCTTGATTAATGATCACATTATTACGTCAAAACAAGCTACTACTAACCTACTTATCTAAAAGAGCAACTAAGCACATCTGTTCATTAAACCCCTACAGACGGGCGGTTCGCCGTCGCATCGGTGTACCTCAGGGACGTAAATAAGTGGGTTTGCGAATTTTTCCTAGTAAACTTGAGCGGTTGTTTACATTGAAAGCCGAGTCGTTTACTCAGTGGGGGGAGGGGGGATCACGAACGTAATTAGCACACCCCGCGCCGTCTGCACCGGCGTCAACTTAATCTTGAGAAAAATGTATTGGACGACCAATCAGAAAGTATTAGTGTTGTACAAATAGGAAGTTGCTAAAGTGACTGTGATAGAACTCTTGTCTCGAACTTGCTCTTTTGTTTGGGCAATGCTTAAGTTTTTTCCTGTCTTTTGTTTTTGTTAGAAATAGTCAGTAATTACTTCTTAGGAGCAACAAAATCCTATGTATGTTTTTGTAAACATTTCATTAAAAAACGTGTACTTTAATGCTTATTAAAAACATTCTATTTACACACACTTAAAAATCCTATTTTGACAAGAGAAATTGTAAACTCTTTTTTCACATAACTGTGTGTCTTTAAATAAATGTCATCAAGGTGACTTGAAAAGGACAAACATCTTTACAATTCGGAAAAATCACGTCAAACGGCCACTAGAGTAGATCCGTCGATGAAACGGTCAGTTTATTTCTATGCTAGCGAGAGACATTCGATTATATCCTCGAACATTCCTAATTTCCTGGTGCTCCGATGTGGTTAGCGCAATTTCCGAGTGTATGTAGAAGGTACCTGGGGACAGCCAACCGCACCATTATCGCAAAATCAAATAAAGTCTCTTTACAAATTATACGATTGAAATGTACTAATGCTATTGGGAACGTTTTGCCTTTCTTTAACTTTGTTTTGCAATAAAATAAAGCTACACTTAAAAAATATTCAAAATTAGATTTGAGAGTCTTTTTAATGAGTTCTAAAAGGACAGCATGCATTTAGATGCTTGATCAAATTCAAGTTTTGTTCATGACCACCTTCCAGTTTGAAAAAATAAAGGCCTTTACCACTTCAATATTGTAAGTTTCATTAAAAAACGTGATAATTTTGAAAAACACTATTTTGTTCTCCAAAAAAACATTTTTTAAGCGCCACAAAATTGAAGGTGCTTTGCATATACATCGAGCAAATTTACGAGAGAAAAAGAGTTTATTTATTTTATTAAGAAGAAAATCGTGAATCGAGAGAGAAAGTCTCTATACCTAAATTCCGGCTTTCCCGGGCCGATATTGACATTGCTAAGAATAAGAGAAAAAGATAAATATTTGACAGTTCGTAGGAAAATTTCCTAGTAGGATGATTGACAATATTCAGAGCTTTCTACCGAAATTCGTGTCTAAATCTCCAATAAAGAGTTATATTATACAACGAGGTTTTCCCTAAGACTTTTCTTAACTTTCACTCAATTCCATATTATAACTTTACTGTCTCTTCCTTTTTATTATACAAAAGAAAATGAAGTCTCGATTATCAAGGATATTGGAAGAACAAAATCTTTACGTCGACAGTTCAAAGATGAGTTACGTTGGATTTAGAAAAAGTTTTTAATCAAGCAATTTTCTAGCGTCCCCGCTTGCGTAGGATTTTAAATTATCGCGGGATGAAGTATTTCCTTTTGTTCTTAGTAAAGTGCAAGTCATAAAAAGTAGGTATTGTGAGAAGGAAACTTGAAATTGAATTGAATTGAAATGCGTAGGCGTTTTGTTATTAAAACTGAAATTTTCTCATAACTTGATTTTTTTAGTAAATCTGTAGGGGTCGAACCCTATCGGTCTACTCAATCAAGACGCTGGCGTTCTCTGAATTCGTCGCCATTTATCATTGGGTTCATTTATTTTTGCGCCTTGAGATATGATTTATCACAGCAAGGCCACCAGAGTTGTTTTTGCACCCGCAGTGATATTAATCGTTATCGTGCGCGTACCACCACTCGTTTGTTTTCATCACACTGGCATGCCCCATTAATTATCAATGAGCGTCCGGTTCCATGATGAAGGTATCATTATGTCCCAAGCTTTTCCAGGTGACAGGGCTCGTGCTATCAACCCTTTTTAAGCCTCCGCATTTAACGCGAAGTGTCTGATGTCATAAAAGTGTCCGATTCGGGAACGTGACAGGAACGGTAAGCGATTAGATTTGGGGCGCTCCTTTGAAAAGATAAAGTAACACAATATTGTAATCGTTCATTATCCTATAACTCTTTTGTTGGCAACATTATAATATCTAATGCGGAGAGAATGTTTTATTCACTACCATTCAACTAACTTCTTGTAACAGTTAAGAATTTTATTACGTTGTTTAAAAGATTATTCCTGCAGTTTTCTTTACAAATAAATTTCTTATTGGTGTACTGAAGTAAGCACCGCAATAGTTTAGTTGTATGTTATGATCGGAGAGTATGGTTTTCAGCATGATGCATCACAGTTTGAAATACATAGTTTTCTCATGAAATTGAGTTCTTTATTTTGTTGAACTTGTGAGTTTTCTCAGAAAGTTGTAAATGTTCCTATTATATTACACTACACTTTCTAACATCTACATTGGTATGACCACAAAGTCGGAGCGATGGCGATGGGTTCTGAATAGAATTTACACAAGCTAACTTTGAGTTAGGTGGGACTTTGATTAGAGACCCTAGAATAGCGTCCACTCTCATTCGAGTTCACAATTTACCGTCATTGTATATTTGATTTCTACAACTACGATATTCCATAACTTACGTTTTGCTGTAGATGAAATCAATATCTCTATAGTGTTTAGTATCTATAGTATTTTAGGAAAAACTGTATAACACAAACTTACTTAAATAAACATTATTATAATCACACGGGAAATTACTCACATAAAAATATTGTCTATTTATATACCAACAATGTTATTTAAATAACTAAATCTGAAACATCTGAAATTCTATAACTTATACAGTTAGAATTTAGCATTTTATTAAAATTTCTAGTCATGAGCATAACTAATAATTATTTTCATGCTCATGACGGGTTGGCGCCAAAATGTTATACTTTTTTGGTTGGTAATTGATAAATCAAAGATAAAGGTAGATAAAAGAATAATAATCTCCAAACTTCTTATCATTTTCCTTGTATTTTCTCATTACTCTGAGCTTTATTATGTATGAAGATGATGAGGAATTTGCCATTAAAGTTGTGGAATCGCTGAAAGCGGGCGTGAAATTATTAAGGCTTGAGATAATGCTGTTGGGCTAATGAACCGAGAACATGCCCTTGTATTACTATCGGTACTAGATTGTTCCTTATTTTATTCGACAATAAAGCCTTAACTGGTAAAAGAAAACATTGGATAGAATCAAGTAAGTTCGTATGAGACGAATTCTTATGATCGCCCAATGGCCTCCCTCTGTCATTGCTAAACGACTTAAAAGTCGAATTTAATTATTAAAAATTAATGTATTTTATAAAAATTACCTTACCTTCATTGATATTCACAAAATAGTAGTAATACATTTTTAAAAACAAGTGTTGCCAAACTGATACGATTAAATAAAGTAAGGCAATAATTTTATATACAACTTAATCCTGTTTTACATGAATACAAACAAACACTTGAAACATGAATATACTGCCATTTATAAACGCAAATACTCATGGTTTCTTAGATGTACAAAAGCTACAATCAAAATATAAATATAAGATTTACAAAACACATTCAAAAGAAGTTTATTCCGAAAAAACGATCTCTAAGAGCTTTCTTTGGCTTAACGCGTTTTTGAATAAAATATTAGGATATACTTTATCATGATTTATGTTAAATAGTTTTTCTTGGAAGAATAACATAACAGGTTAACTCCAACGTCTTTCTTAACTGTCTTACAGTATTTATAAACATTTTTCTTTGTAATACATCTGTATTATAGTTTTTAAATTTGCTTAAATATCTCGACGATTCTGAGTTTCGAATTTCAATAAAAAAATACAAATTAGTCCTTGTTTTGTTTATCTAAGTACTAACCCTCTCTCTCTCTTTCTGTCTCTCTGTTTTTATCACTATTCGAATTACATCCAAAGTAAACACCAATCAAAATGGACTCGCTTTCCAAGTCTTTGCTCAATTGATGTGACTAGTCACTAGAGATTCGAACCCAATAAGCAAATCTATAGTTGCATACTAAAATTGGAACCTCACTCGAAGAAGCACACTCGCTTTAAACCACACGTGAACATTTGGTAGGACCGATATGTGCTGACGATTCCCGTGGCACCTTCCGTCTCCGAGCTTAGTTGGATTAGGCTCGCATCATTAATCGGTAGAATTGCGTTCGTTACCCGCGATCCTATCGAGAATCTTCAATTAGAAACATTCCAATTTCAATTCTATCGATCGAATATAGTTTATGTCCGGAGACATTAATGTCCCGAGTTCAGTGATTGAGTTCCGAGATAGAAAGCTAATTTCACACGAAATTTACTACCTTCTGTTTGATTGCAAGAAGCGCTTAAGTTTTGATTAGGTGCGTGTGTTGGGGAGAGTCAATACTGGGATAAATTGGGCTCACGTTTTGGTGTCTATTATTACTGGCAGTTTGGATTGCTTGAATGAAATTACTTTTTTTGGTGTTTCGAAATTCTCAGGCACTAGTGTCCCGTTTAGAGTAGGCACAAGATTGTTTTCTGATGCTGTATAAATAATCTAGTGAAGATGTAAAAAACTGAGATGAGGAATTGAAGTTTTGCTTTCTCATGTCGAACGTTGCTTTTATGATGAGTGGCCACGGTCAGGCTGACTCAAAGAGACGTCAGCGATCAATCAAGCGGCTGACTAGCGCCATCTATCAATGTGTCACGGCATCACACCAGATGGCGACGCTAGCGAATATTAGAAAACAATTTTCGACCAATTAAACCAACTGATGGTTGAGATTCAACGTTAACTAACTGTCTATATTTTTCAGTTTTAATCTTCACTATCTCTACATAGTATAAAACAAAGTCGCTTTATCTGTCCCTATATCCATACTTCCATACTAATATTATAAATGTGAAAGTGTGTGTGTATGTCTGTTAGTCCGTCTTTCACGGCAAAACGGAGCAATGAATTGACGTGATTTTAGTGGTGATAGTTGAAGGGATGGAGAGTGACATAGGCTACTTTTTATCCCGATATTCTGATCACGATGAAATTTTCGACAGATAACAACGTTGCTATGGCTAAAGTCCTACGAACATCCGTAAGTTGATAATAGGAACCGGGCGTAAATGACTTTATAACAACTAGGTTCGGCGAGTGTCAAACTTCATATCGTATGATAGGTAGATTGATTATTTATACAGTCTAAATACCTACAAAGTTAAAAAAGCAATAACACATTTAAAAGCAAACAAAGTATAAATAGTGCTGTATTTACTCAGTAAAAACATTAACAAAAATATTAAAATCTAGTTACTGAAATCTGAATTCCGACACGTAACATTTTCTGTTTGACTAAAAATTTATACACTCCAACGTTCAAACATAAAACCACTCTAATTCCAGCTCTAAAAGACCAGAAATTACATATACATCATTTGCAAACCTAACCCGTTCACGTTTGTTCAAGCGAACGGTAATCTTCAAACATTTTATACATTCGAATGATATAAGAATAAGGAACTTTTGAGACGATCAATCGTAAAACACTGACGAGTCTATTCCAAAGTAAAATAAACTCTTTACGATCTTTTTTTAAGCTCATTTTATTTTTACCTCTAAAATTTATTTACTAAATCACTATTCTCATCAAACATCATTAAAAAATAAACACAAACATAATTTATTTAAAAAGATCGAGGATTTAATAAATAACGCAATTGGAAACGTTTTCTTTAGTAATTTTATATTATTAGATAATTGTAATGAGTAGCAATTGACAATAATTTATGTTATTACCTGTTAATGGAAGTAATTGACGTCATTTTATATCTATTTAACGGTCAGTTAAATAACTTTTAAAATTTCAATGTTGTTAAATGAATAATAATATATTTTGATTGAGTTAATTTCACACAGCAATTTACAACAATTATAATGTGTAACATCTTTCTCATTGAGCATAAAATAAAGTAATAATCAGATTTAAATTCGCATTTACTGCAAACAAGACTACAGATGTTAATTGTAACATTCTTTTGATTGATCGTTTAAAAATCCCCTAAAGGAATAAGTAAATTCAGTATTTCGGTAAGAACAAAAGTAAATTAGCGCTCAAAGTGGGACGCGTGGGAAAGAGGCACGGTGCGGCAGGTGATGTGTTATATCTTTGCGCTTACGTCATGGATTAGGAAATGTACTTAGGATGTTACCTTGTTTTGATTTGTTCATGCGACAATTTTGCCTTTCTTCAAGCGTTATATAAATTAGAATGCTATTTTTCATTTATAAATAGAGTTGCGATGATAACATGTAACATTTTTGTTAAGAATACTAAAATCACGCATAAGTTTATTTATTATATTTAACCAACTAACACACTCGCATAGTACTTACCTGTTTATAAGAAGAGAATGTTTTATTTTAAGTCCTAAGCTATGAATACTCCAAGTTTCAACTAAATCTGTTCAATAGTTTTTGCGTGATAGAGTTACATAAGTCTAAACATCCATTTGGACTCTGACATTCTCATTTATAGGACCTTTATGACTTTTATGTAGGATAGGATAGTAGTTTAATTAAATTGTTAACACTGTCACTATTTAAAACAGCAGTTAATTTATGTAAATTGAATTAATGTCTCAATACTAGGAAGGTATCTTAAGAACATAATTTCATATTAAAAAACAACAAATGATGACGATGCTTTTCCCAGTAGTTGTTTGAATCATTGCATGCATAGAATCAAGATAAGGTCTGAACATTCCTGGCAAACCTAAATACGCTCCACGCTGATCACTTTCGTGCATTTATGTAAATGTTTCCCTATAGCCAAATAAGCCTTTATATCTCTGTATCTCGTACTAAGTCGACTTTTTCGATTACGCCGCGAGTACGGATGATCTCCGAATGTCTGCGAAATGATGGGGAAAACGATGAGCGTAATCGTTTATTCAAGAGCTCTCAGCTTAAGCTTTCTTATAGAAATAATAGACAAGAGTGAGGACTGTCTGTCATACAGATAAAAGGTTTGTACTTAAAAAAAAAGTAGATTGTGTCAGCCATAAACTACAGTCAAAAATAATTTTACTAAGTACTCTGAGAGTAAAATGATCCTCTGGGGCTGCAAAATTTATCACAATTTCGCTTTTATCTTATTTCAAAAACTTTAAGTGTTTTATATTTTTGATACTAAAACACAAAAGTACCTTTCATACGTTATGAACGATACAAACTTCGTTAAAATGGAGCACCAACAAGCTCCGCAATTCAGGTAAAAACCTTATAAAATTCTTTATTCTATTACGCTCAAATTCCCACTTTACCTCACGATATCCCCATAAAATAAACACAGTAATATTACATCCCAAAATCACTTTAAGCTTGAATGTCTACAACGCGGCTACGGCGTAGCGTTTTGCTACGAGACTTGCTACGAGTTCGGTTCGTAGAGCCGCACTGCGTTACCTACGCGGTCTCATATAAATCTCACTTGAGGATTACACGGATTCAGTAACAAGTTCTTGGTTTATCCCAAGATATTAATGCTGAGTGCACCAAAAGTACCAATAGACCGACTAACTTTGGAATTATAGAGTATCTCTACTCGCTCGTAATGCTGGCTAAATCCTAGGATTTATATCTTAGTTTGCTGTAAAATTATAAATGAACTCTGTTTTATTTATTTCTCTTATTATGAGCTTGTTTACTTGGAATTTGTCTGGCTTTATACAAGATATAAAACTGTATTAATCAAGGTGAAGAATCATAAATTCTTACTCAACTCCTTGAACTCATCAATTTATAATATAGATTAATGATGATACCGAACTTTGGAAATACATTTTTTATCATTTACGTTCTTTCAACATCGCTTCAATAAGTTCAATAAGAGTAGTATAAAAATAACAACAACAACAGAACATAACAAAGTAAGTAACAGAGTAACAGAGTAGTATATTAAAAAGGGTTAAAGTTTATTTGTTTGTTTGACGGAGGTAATCTTCGAAACTACTCAGCCGATTTCAATTATTATTTTACTGTATTCAAAAATTATTGTATAGAATAGACTGTCTGGGTGGTTATAGGCTATATTTTATCCCAGTAGCTTCATTAGGGGTACCGTGCGAAGCCGGGATGTGCTGCTAGTTTTATATAAATAAAAAACACAGTTTTTGGAATATCTGATTGTACCAATGGTTATATCAAACAATTCTAGTTATTTAAAATGTAATCGTAAATTACATTAATCTCATTATACAAATCGTAATCTGTTTAAATGCTTAAATAAGAGGAAAATCAAAGCTTAAATTGTATTTCGATTAACAACGATAATTACCTCGAATAATGCTGAGCGTTCGAAAATAACAGGTTAATTTAACTTATGTGTTTTAATAAACATATGTACCAATAATCAATTTTGCATTAATTTTGTACACAATTGTTTTGGTACGATTTTTCTCAGAAGAAAACCTGTTGGTCCAAATTATCAAAGGATCAAAGATGATGGTTGAAAAAAAAAAACGTTTTATTAAATTTTTTTTTAATTTCAAAAAGACGCTTAAATAAATTAGTCATAATAATAAATAAATAAATATCCTTGGACATTCCACACAGCGTCATCCCAAGCTAAGCAACTTCATGCTTGTGTTCTGGACCAGAACAGACCAGAACTTCTGGTATTCAGATGACTGATAAGATAGTACATTTTTTTAATAATAATAAAAATAGGACAACAGAGCAGTTATGTAAATGACTTATTTAATTGGTTCCTGTTAAAAGATATTATTGGCAGTCTGCAAACTACATCAACAGCTCTTAGCCGCTACTTCAATGTGTCTCAGTCAAAAGATAGGCTTTATCTAATAGAAAATAAGTGGGCGTCTACAATTCAGATTAGTATTCTCTGATTGGTTAGTCTCCATTTAGACCTATTCTACGCCCAACTAAAAGTTAAATCTTAGAACTAGATGAACATTATGTTTATACCTACACAAGTATTTTTATATAATGACTAATTAAAAAAAAAATGAAAATGAAATATGATCACGACTGTATCCCAGGGAGCGGTAGACATTTCTTAAAGATCTTCATGTAATTCTTTAGATCCTTTGAAGATGTCTAATGGGGTAGTCAGAGGTATGTCCAAATACATATTTGGTACATGCCCACTTTTTGCAGAAGTTAACTTTCCATACGTGACAGGTTGCAAGCCCATCGACGCTGCTAGAAAGCTAACTGGTTTCCTCACGATGTTTTCCTTCACCGTTTAAAGCTCGTGTTATAGCGCATATAAATTTTTCTATACGAAAAGTTCATTGATGCACGGCCGGATTCGATCCCACGACCTTCGGATTGAAAGTCGAGGGATTAATCCACTTGACCAACACGACTAATTAACTAATATAATAATATTTTTTTTCCCTAAAGCTTGGCTGTTTGGATCACTAAAAACAGAATCATGAAATTAACCACGTTTATCATAATCTATACTAATATAATAAAGAGGTATTGTTGGTTTGTTTGTTTGACGGAGGTTATCTCCGAAACTACTCAGCCGATTTAAAAAAATCTTTCACCGATGTGTCTATGGACTGTCGGGATGGTTATAGGCAATATTTTTTCCAGGTAGTTTCATTAGTACATCCGTGCAAAACCGGAACGTACTTCTAGTGTGATTTAGGCAAACGAGTATTTGGAGAGTTGGTAAAAAAATTGATTAATAAAGGGCAGCCAACCAATCCCAAAATACCTAATATTATACCTACCCTGAATATAATCTACTAGCTTATTCTAAAAACTATTAAATTTTCCATTTAAAGTCTCATTTATATGATGCAAGATTATTGCAAACAATTAAACTTAAGCAATATTTAGCTACCATGGCTTTATCATTGCTAAGACCAGTCATGATAGTCAATTTAAGTGTGTAAGAAAGTAACATCGTGAAATTGAGACGTCTTTAACGCAAGTGTTTAACTAAAACTCAGACTATACTCGTAGATCTTTAGAAATGTCTAAGATTGTAATAATGGATTACCTCCAGAAATGGTAACCCCAGTTTCCTAAACTAAGCATTAAAACTTTAGTAAGATCTGGTTTAGAACTAAAGCATTGTTCAGTAAATTTTACATTCACATAAGACAGAAATTTCGTCTCGTCCGGATTTACGATCAGACCTCGAGGAGCTAAATACGAGATTATTTATTTCCTACACGGGATCCGGCCTTATAGTAAATAGAATATAATGTTTGAGCTTAAGATTTCGGCACTCATCGCAGGGGAAGATGTATAAGTATTCCTTGGTATTACGGAAAAAATATTGGGTGACAGTCGTGATATGTCGTAAACATAATATTTTTTACAAAGCTTTTTTTCATATCCACTAATAAGTAGAATGTGATTCAATGTGTTGTGAAGAGTTCATTGATAGTATTAAGCAGCGTCGTCTCCTTAATACGTGATTTAAACTTTGTAATGCAACTATAACTATTGTAATGCCTAAAAAATACTATTGTAATGCCTATCAAATATTACCATAAAACAATGAAATTTTATAAATTTAATTACATCTGAACAAAAAAATTAAAGCTAATAAACCTAAGTGTCACAAACCAACTAACCACCTTGTAAGTCATGATTACCCGGCAATTATTCCTGTAGATAAATCAGCACGAGGCGTGTCTTATTAATAACTCGAAAGAGTTACCGCTCCGACACGATTGTTACTAAGCCGACGGAATTTTAATTCGTTCGGAGTTTATTAAGTGCGTAAAGTTTTAGCGGGGAGGAAAGGCAAATTAAGTGAATTTGCTTGTCGGCGAAGGGGGGGTTTGCCACTTCCAATCTGATCAGCGGGATATTACAATTTTAATTGCCATCTGCTGGCTACATCTGACGGGAGGTGCGACTTGTTAGCTTCGAGATATATAGATAGGAGATTGAAGCGTAACTTTATCAAAAACTGTGCAGAGCAGCGTTGTTGAGAAGTTTACAACTATTAGAATATTATTTTTCCAGTTTTTCTAAGCTTTATTAAAGCGCCTGTTATTTTATAATCGGTGTATTGTTTGGTGTTTTACAGCCGTCTGCTCCCAAAATTATTCACTAACTATTTTATATTCTGTGACAACATAGAAACCCTTTACACTTCACGCGCCCTCACCTTGCTGTATTTGTAGTAATAGGCAAATAATATCCTACAAAAACATGGAGTTTCCCCAAAATTGCCTTCACTTAGTCGTATGTAAGCTGCAGGTTGATTGGATGATATTAGCATAGACATTTCTCTTTTCATGTGTAGCTTTACTTATCAATGTTTATTTGTTCCAGGTAAGTTCGACTGACGTCACTAATAACAACATTTACGTCCGCAATAAACGGTGTTATGTATTCCGATACTCGTCCTGCATAAAAAGGTAGGCAGTAAAATGAAGTGAAATGAGTGGGACCCGTAAAACTCTTTTCATACAATATTCAATAGAAAATATTTTATTATCCCGTGATTTCCACAATTTATCGATAAATTTGTGATATATCCTCCATTTTATATCCTCCTGCAGGGCAAATTTGTTTCTTTTACACGTGATACAGTTATAAATCTAGCAGTATGCGTACGCTTCTTTGGTTACGAATCTATTTTATGACCGCATACGCCGAAGGTTAACCAATAAAACCTTTTAACAGCCGTAACTATTTCGTTATAAGTTCAGAGTACGCAATAAAAATGGGGAAGCAGAGATAAATCTGAGGCACAATGGAGAGCGGCGGGCGCGGCCGGCGGCAGCGCTAGGCGTGGAATCAATCACGCGGGCCACGGTTTAATCGCTCCGATTTAAGTTTTTCCTTTCTTGATGGAACAAATTGATGAAAATAGTTGAACGTTAAATATTGCGAGCCGAGGAGCGACCGTGTACAAACTTCCTCTCACGCATTTACAGTGCGCCAATAAATCTCGGCCGCTTTGTGCCGTGACTCTTTCAACGTCTTAAGCCATAAACGGCACGTGCGCGCTCTTTGTGTGTGTAACGACCTGCAACTCAAAAAACGATGTTAAATTGCTATTTTCCTGTTTACCTTTTGTTTAACTGCTGCGCAGATATTGTTCTCAATATTTTGAATGTCTCCAAACTTCAGCGAGTCATCGTTTTTATTCAGTTATTCACCCGCTTTATCTCCTTCGTAAACGCGTCCCTGAATTAGAAATAAGCCGTCATCCGCCGCTCGAGACGAGCTTCATTCCCTAAACTAACCCAAAGATAAATTATTCCAGCACATTTCTCATCACGATCCATTCTTTTCTCCCTCGACAAAGCGTCAGTGAATCCCTGGGACATATGAGCGTCCTTATCCGCCAAATAAAATGAAGTCTCGCGGCGCGCAGTTACTAAGTAACATGGCCACACGCGCGTTCAAATAATGTTTGTGCTCGTGCGGCCCGGAATGAATCACCGCTGATAAGCGCAGCGCAGATTTGCAGGATCGGCCCGCGCGCTTGCCAACTTTCTTGCCACGCCTACACATTTGCATGTTAAGGATGCGTCTCTAGTGTGCTTTTAATGGCTCCGTCTCTTCCTGTTATATAGTGACGCACGCCGCGATGAAGTTTTACGACGGCCTTATCGTGTAAATCGCGTGATATTAATATTAAACGACGGTGTAATTATGATTTCGTGTAGTTTTATTCGAGTGTCGACCTCGGTGATAAATCAGCGTAAGTTGCCGGCGTAAACAACCACAATTCGCTGGCGTTCAACGTCCAATCATTACTCAAAGCGTCTGAGTGCAGCAAAAAGCGAACTAATTGCGCTCTTGAAGGACAAGGGCCACTCCGTTCGTTCTGTCGCAAAACGTACTTGGTCACGTTTAATAGTTTTTTTTCTGTCGCGCAAGGATTTATCTGATGGCGCTCTAAGGAAGCACTTATAGAGCGAAACACAATCTGATACACAATCAGTTACAAAGTGGGCTGCTGATATTAAATGATCATTAGCTTTTCATAGCGTCAATAAGTTCCAGGAAAATATATTCCATTCATCTTCTCTCATTTATCCAATACTTCTAAGCAAAATATTTCATTGATAACAGAAGACAATTAAATAACGGAAAAAGAAGGAAGATTCTTAAATAAATATCGTATTTTAGAAAACAGCACCGGAACAAATTAAAGAACGATATAAATAATGTGGTGGATAGTACACTATAAAGAAAGTGTATTTCTCTAGAAAGACATCTACCACACGTTTTAGTTATACTAGAAAAGTTTCAAATGATATCAGATCTAGCCGTAGACAAGGTTGTCCATAGTCTTTTTTGCATGAAAACTTGTTTGCAAATATTTCGCCAAAGTTAGTTATTTTAAAATTCTTGTAGCTAGGTTTAACTTCGCTTCCAAGTGGGACCGAAGTAAACACCTCGCAAGTTACCCTTAGAAATTGATTTTTAAACTGTGAACAAGTTAGTTTGGAAAAAAGTGCAAAACACGAAAAACTATTCTAACACGAGCGCCGGGAATGAAATTAGTTTTAAGCGACAAGTTCATTTGAGTTTTTGCCGGGCGCAGCAAGGGTGCTGCGATTTCTCGGAGATTCTCCAAGTTTCCTGCAGATTTTGATTACACACGCTCCTTGAAGAAGTTCCCTGTCGGAGGAATATTAAATCTTATTTAAGTTAGACATCCGCGGCGTTCGCGTTGTTATTTCGAATAAGGTGCTTTATAAACTCCAACTTGCCGTTGGAGCATTTTAACCTTTCACTCGGATTTGTCCTACGAAATGTGGTCTTGCTTTAGACTTGCGTAGTTTTTGCATGATTTTGTTCTTACTTTAACAAGTATTGTTCTCCATTTTTTCGTTTCTCGTCAACATTCATCTGTCTTTGGTTTTATTAAACCTTTATACCTGCTCTTTGAGTATTTGAATTTAAGCTGAAAATTATGCTTTATATTCTGATTTAGCTTAACATTTAAGAAGCGCGCAACGCTCCTTTGAAATAGACTACCGTGCCATTTTAGGAACGGTTAAATTTTAATTGTATAATAAAATTGCGGTTATATAATCATTAGGGAGAGCAATAGAACGGGGAAGTCGAGCCTCATTCGCTCGCGCCGCGCTCTCACGTTACATGGTGCATTTGCCTAATTACAGCTCACTTTACTGTGACGATTCGTGATTACCTAAACGGTAATATCGCAAGACGCACTCTCGAGTAACTGAAGGCCGCCCGGACATCATCTGCTGTTATCCCACGACCTCTTATTAAATAAAAGCGTTTCTTGCCAGTAATGCGATACGTCGTCCTCGAAAAAACCTTAAGTGACCCTCAGGGACGTAATGTAGATCCATCTGTAACATTTATTTTGAATCTCCCTAGGGCTTATCTTACTTATCTCATATTTCTAAATTTTGTGTTTAACTACTATGAAGTTAATAGGTACGGTTTGCAGAAGGACGTAGAAAAATGTTAGTGCAAAGGGTCGTGGGAATAGATGGCGCCGCGGCGTCGTCGGAGCCCCCTCCTGTTCGCGTATTTTCGGAAACATAAAAGTTTCCCGCGCCTCCGATATCGACACTGCATTCTTCAATTTGTCTGATGGCTGGAAACAGACACGTTACCTACTTCCGAATATAGATAGCGGCGCGACTATCTTTACCTCCGTTCCTTCGTACTAAAAGGAGAACCGAGCTTAGAATCGGGGACAAAATGTACGCTTCTAAGTTCATATGACATTTTTATCTTACAAAAATTTTAGTAAGCTGTCTGCTTTATTTGCAGAAACGGTCTTACATTTTATCCGTTTATGTTCATAAATGGGAACTCAGGGTCTTTCCAGACGCTCTCAGCTCTTATATGTTGAGTAGAAAACATTTTTTCTAGAGAGACAAGAGAAAATTAGAATCTAAATACTATTAGAGAGGTAACATAACCATTGGAAAGGATCTTACCCCGACTTTTTAATTTTATTAAACATCTCCCTGTGCCCGAGATATAAAGTCGATTTCTTTCGCTGGCGAGTAAGAATTTCGACTCGTATAATAATTTAGATTACGTAGCAAGCAGTGAGCGTTCATTATCGTTCTTTTGTACCTGATTTCGTGAAGATCTCATTCGGATAGAGCGGCGGTCCGCGCGGGCGTTCTCTCGAAATGGAAAGTGCGAAAATGAAATTATAAAGCCCCACGATAAAAATAAATTAAATCGGATTTCGCATTTGCCAGTAGCCAGGGATGAGGAACGTTTTGTAGCCTGCGAATTCCTTTCTCCTTTTAAATATTTGTTTTAACAGTTGATTTGTGGCGTAATGAGAAAATTCACACTTCGCATTTTTTTTCCTTCTTTTGTGCTAGTGAATTATCTTTGTTTTTCTTTATACAATTTCTTGTATTGTTTTCTTGAAATGGTTCTTCCATTATACGAGTAGCGGAGTGAGATCCCCGCTGCGGCAAATCACTCTGCATTCTCACCAGCGATTATTCAAATTAGGAAACGGTACGACAAAGACGAATGGTACTAATATCGTTCGTTTCGCGATCGCTGGGTGCGATAACGCGGTACGTGTTTTACACACGCGCAACAGATTTCGTCCGGCGATAAACGTGCGATTGATCTGGCTGATATGCTTTCTGCGTAGGTATCCGTGCTTTGTGCATTCGATACGAGTTCGAGTTCACGTGGCTCCGCCTTCCACCAAGTAATCAGTTCAACTACTCTGGTTTCATTTTGAAATTGATCATTGTTTTGTAGAGATACACATAAAAGCTAATTCTAAACAAATTTAGTTTTTTTTTCTGAAACATTCCTTCCTTAAAGACCATTAAAACCTTGTGACAATCTCGCGTCGAAACTGTTCTAAGTAATACGTTTTGTAATAATGCTCCCAAAAGTGTAATTTAGATCCGATTCGTTGTCGTAAATACGTAATTTTCTCGCTTTTTTCCTACATTATTCGTTAATTCAGAGTAAAACAATGTAATTATATTTTTATTGCTCATTCTATGTCCAGTAAATCGGGGTTTGAAATCCCGGGGGTAATTTTCAAACGACCCTGTTTAATAGTCCTGCTCTAGGCGCGGGTCAACTCACGCGACTAGACTTTTGTTTATATTTTGCTTACAGTCCCTAGTGTTATGTAATCATTAGTGTAATTGCTGGGATTAAGTTTCTTGTAGAGACCTTTTGCTTTTAAACGGAGTTTAACTTGTCCACTATTACACTTAATTTAACAGATCATCAAAAAACCACAAACTGTTTTGTGTCTCTGCCTTATTAAATTAAATGTACATACGAGACGCAAAAAGCATCATTAAAATTGAAAATATTCACCTCTATTTTTACTTTTTAAAAACATAAATTGTTACTGACTAGTTAGTTATATTTGAAACACAAGAACAACGCGTGATACATACATTTTATTCACGCCAACCAACAATCTTAAACCGAGAAAGAAACAATACTAAACGTACACTGGTGCACAAAATGGTACGTTTTAACTCGTTCTCAGATGTTTTTGTGCACGCCTTTTAGCTCAGATTCTGTATCCAAACCATCACTTAGAATGGTCCCGGACACCTAGCGCTTTCTTCACTACATTTTGCTTTAAATACAGATTTATTAATTAGTCACGTCACATTATTTGTGAAACAGGTCTTTTTATTATTTTACTTACACATTGTTTTTTTTTTTTTTTTTATTGTTGAAGTATTAAATAACATCACTTTCAATCTTGTAAGAAAATACAGGTTCGAACTTTTTCATTGATAGAATTAATCATTTGCTATGCATATTATGTTTTAAAATACGAACATAATAAAAAAATATTTTACAGTATTTTGTTAAAAGTAAAAAAAGTTATTGCCACTTTCCTGTGTCGTCGCATTGAACACCCGTTTGACCTGAACAAATTGAAATGTTCTACATCTGTATAAAATTTGTAACAAATAAATCAACAACTACTGATACATAGAACAAATGTCCAAGTTCCTCTTAAGGTACACACGAGTAATGTAGATAAAAGTGCATTACGAAATTGCTTTTACACGCCGTTTTGTAGCAAAGCGATGTGAAATTATAGCATTTTGCTCTTCTACTCTAAATTTAAGTTTGTGAAATGTATGCAAACTAGATGTTTTATTTTACTATGAAACTTATGTTATCTGTTTCAAGATTTCTTACTGGCATCTTGCCTATAAACATTCCACTTAAACGCTATCTAGCTATGCGTACCACATTTATTATTTATAAGCAGTTTTAGATGCATATAAGCTAAACCAACTCTGTTGACAGAGTATTTACCTTGTACGCAGATACGGCATGATGCCTAAAATCACGCGTCATTGTTTTATTCACTCGTGGCTATGAAAAGAGTGTACCTTTTTTTCCCCATCAATGTATTTACATTGATTGGACTGTCTGATGGGGCCTTATTTTTACAATATCAATTTATGACACGCGGTGACTTTCAATTGTGTATCTATGTCTGTTTGTAATAACTCTTATCATATCAACTAACTCTTTTGATGAGACGACAAGACTGAATAGTACTTAAATCTTAACGGTTAACAACTATATTAACTTACAAAAATGTTTGTTAAGATTACCTTATTTTCTTTCGTCTGACGTCATCCGTACGAAAACTAACAATCCCTCAAGACCTAAATATAGCCGCAAAGAATACCCGCAACTGAGAAACCGTGTTCTCGTTAATCTAGTCACAAAAGCGTCACCTGATTCAGAGACGGAGCACTCTCTGAGGAATGAAGCGTAGGAGAGCCTCTCTGAATTACTTCCTAATGAAAAGAGCTGAAGAGAGGGACAGAGTGGGACGGGCGAGTGGAAGTCACGCGGCTGCTAACGAACGGTGGGCACTCGACTCGCTTGAGTGTGCTGACGTATGCATGCAACCGCCTTGGCTTATTAGCGGCCTCTCGCCAGCTTTCGAATGGAGCTTTCGTACTTTTGATGCGCAGCGTGGCGCATTCGTGCTTATGATATAAATTGTCCGGATAATGGAAACGCAGACGAAATTCAAATCAAAGTTCTTAGCTACGAAGTGTGTTCTTAGTACATCGGCTACGAAATGCTACGAGCTCCCAAAAATGTATGAAATGGAATTGTATTATTCCAAATAAAACAACCGGGTCCATTACATTACAATAATAGAAACTAAGTATTATTTTATTGAATACAAAAAATGCATTGTGAAATGGATACAGCTTTCAAAATATAATAACCAATTGAACAGTCCCAGCTTTTATAAATATAGTAAAAAGCACTAAAACAATAGTATTTTGTTGACGCAAGTTACTATAGGTACTGCAAATAGTGATTTTAATTCAAACAAGGACAAAATTGGATTTCGTGAAAATGGAATTTTTACGCGAAGCTCGAATCTCTACTTTTATGAACATCTAAATTATTGAACACCTACCAGTTCTATGAATAGAATTACAATTTTATTTTTATAGAAAAAAAATTACATCAGTTTTGTGTAAGCTAAATTGAATTAAAATTAAACATCAGCTAATATAGCAGAAAAAAATACACTTAATGAGTAAAAATTCCAAACAGCTTCCAGTACACTAGACCACAAACAAAGAATACCTAGCAAAACCACAATGTACCATACTTTTAATAAAACTGTTTAATCAGCCATAAAATCACAACAGCAGCACAACAATTTGTATTGACGCAAACCGATTAACGCAGATAATTAACCGAACAAAAAGTAAATCAATTTTGTCTGACAGATACAAAAATATCGGACAAAAGAGCATTCCATGCATATACTGGTTTCATTCCGGCATCGGCGGTGTCCGTCCGATTGTAATGATTCGAATATCGTTCCGATTGCATAACAGGCGAGATCAAACATTTTTATTTGTTTGCCCACTCAACCGCACGGCTGAAACTAATGAAGAGGAGTTTCGATTAAATTAATACCGGTTTTATTTCCGTTTTTCTCTGCCGTGGATGTGAGAGGTTTTTTACGGCATGAATCCGTTCATGCCCGGTGATAATTTGATAATAAAAATACTATGCACCTTCATTAGATTTCCAATTTTGTTATTGTATCTACTGCTTGGATTGTCTTTGTTGATTTTGTGAGGGGTGGAAAATCCGTTTCATGCTAACGGTTTGGATTTATTCATGATTGTTTTGTTTGATATCTGTAGGGCTAGACAGAGATTTTGGAATTTGGATTTACATATTTGATCTTTTGCGCTTTAGTAGTAGATTTGTATCGCCGTTTAAGTATTGTTAAGACATATTGTTTATAATTTGCCTACTTTTCATAGTGAAATAATCCTATTAAAATTATAAATGCGAAATTTTGTGCGTATAGTTAGTCGTCAATCTTTCTCGCAAAATGTTTTGAACGAATTTGCCTAATTACAATACAATTTATAACTTGAAGGAAAGTCGACGGCGGAAGCTTGTGTTTAACAAAAATGTTTTAATCGTGTTAACTCAGTTGATAATTTTCATTTTTTTAACAAATTATACACAGTCTGCTATTATCTTATTAAACTAATCTTCAATATCTTCTCAAGTCAATATTAATATTTAAAATCTGTCTGTAACCTAACAAAATAAAACCTACTTAACAAGTAAAGTTCTCAAGTGTTCCGCACCGCATACTTACACGTAGATGGTACACGTAGTTACGTTTCAAGGTAAAACGAACTTTAATAAGCAACCGATGTTTCCTCGCCGAGGTTAAGGGGAATACACACTTGTAGAAAGCAGTTTTGTACTAAAATTAAGCGATTATGTTGTGCAAAATGTTACTTATTTGATTAAGTTTAGATAGATCTAAATTAGTTCGTTTACTACAATTTGAACAATTCATAAAATGTATAAAGAATTTTTTTAATTCGAATTGCGCGCAAATCTTTAAAAATTACTACTCGTAGCAACACGTTCCAACTTTGCACAGGTCTACTAATGAAACTAGAAATAGCCTGTAACCATCCCGACAGTCCGTTCTACACATCGATGAAATATTTTTTGAAATCGGCTAAGTAGTTTCGGAGACCACCCCCATCAAACAAATAAACAAACCAACATTACCTCTTTATAATATTTCAGTAGGTATAGATTGAGCTAGTCTGTAACACAGAATCATGAGTCACCAATGAGTGTTTAAAACTATAAGTTAAGCTTTTGCTCGGCAGCACCTTAACAAAACCATCGTATCCGTAAGCTTAAGTTCTGACTTCGGCTAACAAGCTGATGTGCTGTTTCCAACTGTTATTAACATGATACCAACATACAGCGAGCAACCAATTAATTATAGATTAAAGTTAGATGGTGCGAAACGCTTTGACGTCATTTGCAATAATTTTAGTAAGTTACATGTCATTTTGTAAGTAAACAAAATACAAAACTAATTAGTTCAATATTTTGCAATTAAATATTCTTGTATATTAAAAGGTTTACTTTTTATGATTTGTGATGTATGGAAAAAAGTAGACTTTCACACATCACGAACCAACGAAAAATTACTAAACTTTCTACATACTTTGACATCTGGAATATCACATATAGTCTACTTTTACCGAAGTTGGTACTACACAGTCGAAATCACGGGAGTAAACTAGTATTTAATAAATTGATTAACTCAGTTTATTCAAACTTATTGAAAATGAAAGACATTTTATTAAATTTGTTTTATAGAATGATAAAAAATATGTAAATAACACGAGCTACCAAACGTTTACAGAAACTAAACGGACTTGTACTATTTTTAATTTATTGTTTAAAAACAAAAAAGGTACTATGTAATCCTAAAATTGTAAATGTAGCTAGAGAGCGTATAAAATTGATCATTTAGTAAGGTAACAAGCACCTTATCACCGTTGAAAAAGTTACATTTTCAATTATAGGAAAAATGTAAGAATCCCGAAAGCACCTTGGTTATTATAAGAAAATCAACCGTCGAATCGCAGATTAATGGCCAGGAAATCTACCACGTGGGCACAGGGAAATTGAAACAGATCGATCACTTTCATACTTTGGAAACTTTATCGGATACTTAACTTATTTACTTCCTTCTATAAAATACATCAAATTATTTACAGAATCGTACAAAATACAATTAAAACCAGTTGAGCCACCTAAGGACCGTTGCAAACGGTCTATAGGTAGCTCAAATGATCCAAACAACTGCTAGATGGAAGCGTGCCCAAGACACTGGCCGCATTGCCAGAAATTATTTGGTATTTTTAACGCAAAAATAATTTTAACTTATGTGATGTGGCGGTTCTATAGCAGCTGTGGTAGATATTCACAGATATTCGCAAATCTCATTACGCGGGCAACGGTTCTGGTTTCATTTCCACGTAACAAATGATTTAATCGCGATCTGCGATGAGCTGTATTAAAAGTCAATGATGGTGTATTGATAACCATTTGAATTGTAAAATGTATATCATAATATAAAAAGCTAAAGGATTTGTTTGTTTGATCCTGCTAATCTCTCAGACAAGCAGGATGGAGCAAGTAGATTCTTTACATTTTTATAAACTTGGTAGCTTAATTGTTGCGATATAAAATCTGATAGCCTATAGTCACGGACAAAGGAACGCAAATATAAATGTTTAATCTCTGTGAGTGTGGATTGTTAACTGCAAACCGATGAGTGTAGGTATATGATTTTATAAAATAGTCATTCCAATACGCGAACAATTTTATTTGTTCGCGTACTCTGTTTTATAAATTCAATAGTAGATTTTGTGAAGATGAATGAAGCTCTGAGTAGAGGAAGCTAATTCAACATAGCATTACCTACAGCGCTGACTGCCAAACTTCTCAAATCTCGATGTAATCAATCCACAATCCCTTATCTTCAGAACTCGCGCATCAAATGAAAGCTGCACGAATCGAACAGTCGTTAATGAAACTTCCCGCACAATTACCTAACCGTCTTGCTTTTATTAAATTTAATCAAGAACTTGTGTAATATCACGCAGATTGGCCCAATCCGTGTACAAGTTTCGATAACGTTGTAGTTGGAAACTAATTTTGGAAATACATTATCTCGGTTTCTGTTCGATCGCCTTATAAAAAGGGGATCAATGTTCTTTAACAAGATTAGAAGATAACGTTCGCGGCGCCGAGTTTAGGGGTAAGGAGGAAATGGCTGGGTTACTTTGCAGACATGACCACGCATCCCGTTGGCAGTGGTTTTATGAGATGATGAAACATATTATATGAACATTACGAGTATTCTATAGTAGTAAAACATGGGTAAGCATGTTTGTCGCAAATACTTTTTATTTTATTTTGTCCCTACATTTTGACTGCATTGCCGAAGCCGAAGTCGCAGGCAGACTCGGACTCGACTCAGATATGTTTTGACATCAAAAACTACTGCATATACTCGTATTTCTAAATAAAAAAAATTAAGTTTAAAGATTTTTTATTCATATCGTTTTTTATCGTTAAAAATTCCATTTCTAACAAAATTAAACTAAATCCTTTATAATTATGATAAAATAATAACTGATCGACTACTTAAAAATATTACTACAGGAGAAATACAAAGTTAGAAGTAAACTAGCTGAATTTTATAAGCTGTGCTAAAGGGATGCATTAGTTCCGGTGAATATAAGCGGAGATAGTGTAATTTAGTTCTGTAGTTGTGTTGAGATGGCCAAAACAAGATGCCCCTAAAGATAGAGCGATGATCCTTCTCATTAAACACGGAGAAGCTAACTGTTTTGCAGGGAGAGGATTAAGGTTTAAGTCCTACTTTGAGGAAACTTGTCTTTGAACCTTTGAGCCTATCTGTGAAGATCTTTTTTAGCTTAGTTGAATACTTTACCTGCCCATTTGAATGTTTTATAATATTTTCTAATTGAAATAAAGCTGTGGATTCGATTTTAAAAACAATATTTGATAACAAATGTGGATTTAAGTTTCAAATTGAAAATTTATTTGATTTTTTTTTTAATGCCTTTAAACTCGATTAATAAATAAATAACAAAAAAAGAATCACGGCTTTTTCCCAAGGGTAGTATACATCGACCAGTAGTATCACTATTATCTTTTAAAAATACAGTGTTTCATATTAAGATCGTAGACAGGGTTCATTATAAAAACGCGCATTAACTTAGGTGATTCTGTATAAATGAAACTGCTCTAAAAATAGCAAACATTATCCAAAACATTCTGAAACTAAATTCAATGGCTCTAAAGCTTATTTTCCATTGGAAGTCGATAGCAGTGTCACAGGCAGTTATAGCCTGGGGCGGACGCGACTCCGGATGTTTCCGGCTCGGCTTATCACTACCGATAACGCTCATGTATGATTGCGCCAACCTAGTTATAGAGTTTGTTTTTAGTCATTTTAGCTGGTGAAAATGTGCTATGATATTTTGGGTTTTGTTGCGAGAATTTATTTGCTATGCAATTTTATTTTGCGCTTTTGCGTCGTGTCGATACAACATGAAAATGGTGAATTTGTTTGAAACCTAATTGAGATGTTTGGGCATTTTTACGATATTAAGTTTTGTATTAAGATTTTTCATAACTTATGTTCATAAATATGGAATTATATATGATCACTAAATATGTTCTCGAGTTTGCCTGACATATTCTGTTATTATGCATTACTTAAAATACCAGCTTTTGTTATCTTTATAAAATAATTTACCCAAGAGTTTCAAGACAGTAAAAGAAAATGACTGCAAATCTTTCAAAACTTCATACCCTCAGGAAACAGCTTTGAAGTAAAAGAAAAAGTATTAATAATAGCAAAAAGTTAAAGCCATACAAGGTTACCTTAACGGTTCATTGTGGCTTTTCACAAATCCAAACAGTCGCATTATTCCAGCTCTTTAAAAAAACATTTACAAACAAAGATTCCGAAACCAACTTCAAAGCATTGTGTAAGGCACCTGAAAACCGCAAGCGCAGTTACAAAACAAGTATTGCAGGTATATAGACGACACGGCATTAACATAAACTGTGGCCCTGGAAGAATGGAATTGCTTTTTTGAACTCCCCACAATGTTACCACTATTAGAAGTTAAGAAAAAGTTGAATAAAGCCGGCGAAGAGTGCGGTGCGTAATCACGTCGCGAGTCAAAGTTGGGTTTGTCGCCAAATGTAGTCACCAAGCTTGCAGTATAAAACTTATAGTAGCACAACTGGATTTAACTTATTTTAAGCATTTGTATTTTCTTAACAAACAGTATAATGATGTAGATTTAAAAGAACAAGATTGATTAAAAGTTCAATAAAAGTGTATGATTATTATAATGCAATTTAAATATTTTTATTTCTTAAAAATTGACACAAGACAATTGCATTATCTTGTTGTAGTAGTCCTATAGCAATTAACTTAAAACCAGAATCAAATCTACAGCCACATTCTTTCCGTAAGTATCGGAAAAACCATCGTAACTTTTCTTGATAAAACACTGCGGCTAACTAAGATTTCCAATAGAGTCAAAGCACCGTTCGATGCACTATGTTGTATTTACAAAGCTCGCGTGCGAATGAGCTTCCAGCGTAAGATTAGAACTATATACGGAAATGGATGCGGACACGTGCTTTTTAGCAATTCTACGACTTTCCACTTAAAGAATACTACTCGAAACTAAGTCCGCTTTCTTATTCACGAACGTTTACAGAAGACTTTTTTTATGAAAGATAAATAACTGTCTTTGTATTTTTCTAGTTAGAATATCTTAAGTTTTTTAAAGTAAGAGCCAACTTTAATCCTTTTCATTTGTTAAAAAGAACTTTATATCATACTTTTGTCACTTTATTATTATTATAATGAGTTACTCACCTGCGGCGTGGTACCTGGATAGACAAAATTAGCCTACGTGTTATGTACATGTCACAAGATAAAAAACAAAGTTTCCACTAAATCCGTTCAGTAGTTAATATCTACATATCTTTAGTAAATTTTAATAAATGCATACTTAGATACTGTGTTCAAACTTTCGTAGTTAATATATGCTGTTTAATAAACTCTTAATTTTTGAATGTTGTAAAGTCAAGATACTATAAGATCCTAATATACTACATACTATATTATACTATATACCTCTATATTTTAGATCACTAACACTTGAAACACGCGAGACGCTAAACTAAAGTTGTTTAAGTAACTAAAACTTTTTACACTGTTACTTTACACATGCGATCATGCCACAACGTCTGAACATACACATAGATAGACTTTCAACTCTTTCAACGTAAGCAAAACCGAGTATAAAACTAGTTTTATATAACAATAGCGGCATAACAACCCATTTTAGCCTTCGATTTATTCAGCCTTTACTGCGACCTATTTTACAAGCACGTTACCTTCCATACATTCTCCTTAAAAGCCTCAGACGTTAAGCCCCGGAACTACGACGCTTCGTATCGAGCCGTGCGTGAACATATTTTATCTTCTTCCGCCAGCCGCGGCCACCGACAATTATCGAGGCGTGCTACCTAGCTCATAATACCTATAGAGCACAAGGGAGAATGAGAAAGGGTTAAGGTATATTGTTATGAAATGTACGCTAATAACTTCTTTATAATATTTAGTCTAAATCCTGTATAATTTAGGTCTAACTTTTTAAGAAAAATGAAAGTCACAAATTTATATTTTTAACGTTTTCATTTTTTTTTTAAATATTGCTTCGATGGTACCACAATTTTAAAAGTCCTTGTAAAACAAAACTTAAGGTAAGCTACTTAAATATTAATCTCTCGTTCATGTTATTATTTAATTAACATTGTGACATTATGAGTATTCAATAAGATCAAGTTTCCGTAACATAAGCATTAAAATTAATTAATTGAGCTAGATGACGTTGTCCCAATTTAATTCGTTGAATTTCATTTATTTACTTTAGGATCTACTTTAAATGTGAAAGTCTGAATGAAAATGTTGCGATGTTAGAAAATCCATAATTAAATTCCAGTTTATTATAACGTGTTGTGGGAAAAAGTAAAAATTATTTTAATCGCACGTGTGAAACAACCTTTCCCCGTCACACTACAAACTTCTAGATCGAAGATAAAAAAACCCGTATTATATCATTAATTTACACCCAACTGTAATTAAAGCTTCAACAAATCGTTGGAGCCATAATTTTAGATATCGTAGTAGAAGGGTGAATAGATCAAAGCAAGGGCCATCTATGAGACAGAGGCACGCAACTGTGAGGTATTGCCTTTATTGCTCAGCTTTATCTTAAACTAAATCTACGTTTTACGGTTCGGGTTTGGAAACAAATAAATTGTGCGTGGAGTATTTTTTTATCAACTCACAAAACTGTGTTTCGGTTTATTTTGTTTCGACTTTTTGCTACATGAAAAAACGTGAGAATGAATAAAAAAAAAATCGGGTAAACTTTTGTTTTTTGTGTTTATTTTATTTAGGCTTTTGTTACATTTAAATAACTTTTAATTTCATAAATTGTTTTAATAATCATTTCAGTAATTAAATCTACACATCTTGCTTTGAAACCCCCTTTTAACTACGAGTATAGAGATACATAATTAATTGTTTGAATAATAAAATATGTCTGTTCTTGTTGTTAGACGAAGCTCGATTTATACTTTATGAAAAGGTCAGAAAATATCTGTTACGTTATTCTGTTCATTAAAGCTGTAACGGTACCCCGGTATCCCGTTATAGCAATTAGGGGAAATAATTGTTTACATTATACAGATTTTGTCGATAACTGTGCTATACTCGCTTCAGACGTCCAGTAATAAGTAGACTATTACGATAATTGCTTTACAGAAAGCCAATAATTGAGTATAATAAATTAAATTTGATTATGATTGTATTCCGAGCGGTAGACGTTCTTTCAGATCTTTTAGGCATATTGAGATTTTATGAAGATGCCGTCAGATGTAGTCAGACATATTATTTGGTACACACCCACATTTTAAACGAGTAGACGATTCATGTCACATGTTAGTAACTAAAGTTATATTTGATATGAATGCAAGTTTACATTTTTCAATAGGCCTACAAAATACATTTGTGTTCAATGTTATAAAAGCCACAAAGAGAATAGTTGATGAACGCTAAAAGACCGCTAACCAAATACCCATTTATGGTGAAATAAATTATGAGATGCAACAAATAGCATCAATGAGGTGATAATGTAAACAAGCAGACCATAAATTCAACTAAGAACATGCGGGCGTTCAATTTGTTTATTTTCATTATACAAAAATTGCATAAAATGTACGAAATGTAAATTTCAGTCAAACTAAGATTCTGAAAATTCGCGTTATCGTTGCCATTGTCATAGCCGTGTTCAAAAGAATTATTACACTGCAGTCATATGAAACCATTATTCTGTTTTACGCAAAATCCTACAAATATTATTATTTTTTGTTTATAGCAAGATACCATAAAGTACTCAATTCACTGTTATTTTTGATAATCACAATTAGAAGAAGAGTCTTTTATATCAATCGTAGAAATGTCCATGGATATTTTTTAATTGTTTAAGACATTTTGGGACATTAAAAAAAAACAGATTACTTTTTACTAATATTAAATGTATTGTTTTTGATGCTTAGTAATACCTACTTATAATTATTAACTGAAACAATACTACTTCTACCTAATATGATACGAGTGTATAATAAATAGGGTCATCGGAGTAAAGTATATTTTACAGTCAGAGTATTATACGCTGCACGATTCGTGAACAAAATTGTAACAAAAGTCTGTGAAGTGAGCTACTATTTATTTTACTCGCATAAAATCTCCAAGTCACATGTGAATAGTTTAAAGGGGATCGGAAAACGAGAGAGTTGAAAGAACGGGCGGTGAATAACTAACTAAGGAGAAATGAAGCACTCAGCGAGCCCCAGCACCGAATTACACGATCTATAGAGCTCCTGGCGCGATCAACCATTTTATTTTGCATATTATAGGTTCAATAAACTTTTATCGTTATATTTTCAGAAAGCTCTCTTATCTCCAGAATCCGCTTACTTATTGAAAATCTAATCGAACTTTCTGTGTACACCTGTTGAATTGCAAAACAGGAATTGAGGTCTGATGGTATTACGATATTATGCGTAAATATTTAATTTTGCGTACCATTCCCGGAACGCATCCACGCCGGGAAATACTTTTATCTAATGGCGAACTTTGCCAATTTACTCTTTCTCGGTTGTTCGATGAAAAACCAACATTGTTATACGAGTTTATATTTCTAAAGTGCGTTATCAATCATCCTCGAAGTAAGTTTGTAAAATGTTTGATATTAGGCGTAGCTTCCGAGCTGATCTAACCGGATAACCTTTATCAGTGAAACAGGCAAAGTTTTAGTGCTGTAGATCTGAAACAAGCCTACTAAAACATCGTAGGTATCTATTATAGCGCGAGAGATAAGGCTGTTTATTCAGTGTGTAAGCGGCGTACAAATTGTTTGCTCGCGAGCTCTTTACCTGTAGAGCCGAGTTTTCATAACATGAAGCTGCCGCGGGCACGACAATTTGTTACTCGCCTCGAGCCTCGAGATTCACTGACGAACTTGCTGGCAAATATATTCTTTATGAAGCTGGCGACATCTGTGTAACATCGCTGCTGACGCGCTTCCAAACTTTGGCTTTCGTACACAATGTGGTTTGTCAATTTTGATGTTTGTTTCTAATTACAACTTCTAAACGGTTTTATTTCTTGGCATTCTATAAGGAAAATTTAGTTATCTTCAAAACTCTAATTTTATTTAGTACAATTTAATCTTTCGCGATCTTTAGACATAATTTATATCAGTCTACCCGCGACCACGAGAGCTGTAACGCACTCAAAACGTGGGGAAATGAAATAATAAAGTAAATACGTGATAAAGTCCCGTAATTTCATATTAATTATGATTTTTTTTTTTCGAAAACGATCTTGATAATATTTCATCACATCATCTCTTAATTGCCTGTTTATTTGTGGTCATAATTAGAAAAAATATGACTTGTAAAATGTCTGCTGAAACAGGTTTTCCAAGAACTGCGTTTTATAAAGCTTCACAGATCTTCCGGTTTCCACACATCGTCGTGACGAGTAATGGCAGTGTTACCGTTACCATTACTAAACTTAAATATTCACACACTAATACTAAGAAAATATTGATATAATTGTTATTTAAATTAGAATAACGTAGGTTTAAATAATTGGATATATATAATTATAATTGATATAATTGGATATTGGATTGGATATTTATAATTGGAGCTGTCAGAGAGGAGTGGAAGCGCGCAGTGAAACGTGTCACAAGGGGAGAACTACACTGATGACCACGACCACTCTGTCAAGAGTGTACAGAGCTAGAAGAGAAATAATTGGATAGAAGTCAGATTTATTTTAACTATAAATAACATTTTTATTTTTAAACCAATTCTAACGACTAAATGTTTTGTATTAAAGAAAAATATTCACCAGAAACTAAAAACTGATGCAATACTCTATTAGCTTATAAAATATTCTGCGGACAGTTACAGTGTCAATATTGCAAAAACGGTTTGTATTTTTTCTTTAAAAATTTACAATGCAATAACAACAGCGTGATGTCATATCGTAACATGTTAATATTTACAAAAAATATGTTATATTGCAAATTTAACGTAGTGTAAAAATGTTTGAAATTGCGTAAAAATAACAAAATTACATTTTGGTAATTCTACAGAACATACAAAACATAAAATAACGGTCCATTCAAAAATGTGAATTCTAAGTAATTTTGAAAAAGAGATTAATCATATTATGTCGACTCTCATAATAAATATGATTTGATATTTCAAAACCAAATATACCTTGTCGTGTTGGTTAGTAATAAATTTGTCAGAAATGCATTTATACAAATGAGCAAGCAGTTTATGAGATAATCTTAGTTTAATTACAAGTATAACAGACAGATTTTACAAAATGTTCGATATAGTGCTCGATATGACATCAAGGTGGCAGACTCATGAGACTTTATAAAGACACTGTAATATCACTGAAACACAACAATTTGACTTTATCGAACGAGAAAAACGAATATTACAACAACTTGACATTTACCAATACACTAGCAATGCAGAGAGAACTACAGATATTTTTGGTAAAAATCTCAGATACAATTTTAAATGACATTTATATCAATACATTTGTTTAAAATACATGATCACATAATGTGGACCATTTAATAAACAAACAAACTACAATATGAACAAAACTTAATAAACTATCATGGTTTTTAACATTATAATCACTTCATATATTTACTTTGTTTTATATATGATTCGTAGATTATACTCGTACACATATTCTCAAGAACTTTAGTTTAACTATGATCATGGCGATCATGGCGCATGCAACTATGCCTTTTTTTCATTTCATAGTTTCATAAGAAAGGGCATCGATAGTATATAGAAAGAATATAATTTTTACCGTTTAAAAATTAATGTCAAGTACATTCATAGTTTAACTTTAAAGTAAAAAAACTGACAAGATAATACGCCATGATCGCGACATCGTTAATAATTTACAAAGAAGTCATTTGCCGCTATTCAAACTGTTTAATTCTAATTGTAGTACAATTATACCTAATGTTATGTTGTATTGAAATGATATTTGTTATTTGAAGTATTACCTAGTATTATTTTATCTGTGTTTCAAGCCAATATAAATAGATTGTCATATATACTGTTAATTAGTAGAAATATCATTCGCTATATCCAGTAATTTAGTATTCGTTATAATGTGGTGTAATAATTAGAGCCAGAGTGGTTTCGCCCAATCATCGATAGACTTCTAAAATAAGTTCGTATTTCTTATCGGCGAATTTTAAGCTACTTAAGGGCCTATGGCTATGACTTGGCTTTGAGACTTTCAAAGCCGGGTTTGAAAATTTGAGATGCCCTACGAAATACGTAAGCGCTTTGTTGTTAAGCCTTCTCCGGTCACCCATCTGAATAGTGACCGCACAGAACGCCGCTTAACTTCATCTATCAAGATCGTCCAGCACGCTTCGCTACGAGCGATTTATATTAATACATTTGTATTTGAAATTGGTTGAATCTTCTTTTTTTTACTACGATAATTGTTTGTAAAAAGGTTTCAAAAAAAGGAAGGTTTATTATGTAAATATTACCTTATTGAAAACTAACTTAGATTGCGTTAGTCTACCATCATTTCTTTTAATGCACGATTTCTATAACCAACGTACTGATATCCGTAGGTCCATCACCATAGCAATTTTGTTTTTACAGCATAAAATGTATGAAGCTTTTTGACAGATAAAAATGTTGCTGTCGCGAAAGTCCTACGGACACCCGTAAGTTGGTTATAGGAACCAGCCGTAATAGAATTAAGTTTTTCAACCTTACTTATTGTTCATATACACAGCGCCATGGCGCCATTGTAAATAAACAATGCTTGAAGCGCACCATATGTGCATTCTACGAACTAGACGCTTGTTAGCCTTCATTAGACATGACAACATGAATAAATACAGACTTTAAAAATATCAAATTGAAGCTAAAACTCCCTTCTGACTTATAAAGAAGCTAGAAACTTTTTCTTGTTATATCAATTGCTGGTTATTAAAAAACAAATTAAAAAAACTGACGAGTTTTCTTAGAATGTCGTTGTATTTACAAAAGAAATAAATAAAACTTATAACGATTTGCTTACGTTGAGAAATGTTTGAAGTTAAACAATATTTGCTTGAAGATAAAGTATCGGTAAATAATCGCTAAAATTCAATTGATATTAAGACGATAGTCTATATTTATGGTTCATCAATAAGACAATCAACAATACAAATCGTTGCCTAACATCGTAAAATAACGAGTATGTAATGAGATAATAGGTTATATTATAAATCTTTTCTATATAGATGTTGCTTAAAAAATACTAAAGCAGTAGTAATAAAAAAGAGCAACTAAGAAAAACACCAAATATGCATAAAGTTTTTGCAAAGTAATGTACAGAATATTTAAAGTCTCATTTCAAACCATGTCTCATAGTGCACTCGCGACAAAAGCTCAAAAAACTACGTCGGGAGATAAAAACGTGCGTGACGACGCATTAAGAACCCACGACACCCAAGCTCCTCGCATTAATTACTGTTGATACATTTTATAGTCAAGTCAAGTAATAAACATAAACAAATTATTTTTACTTGTAAGAGTTTTTAAGAGTTTTTAAACAGTCAAACAAAATCTTAAATAAAACTTGGGGGTTTATCATAAAAAAGACAAAAAAACAGGTTATAAATGGAAAGGGCAACCGTTATCCCACGACCGATTGTTCGATACGATTTAAATAAATGAGGTGACTTACATACCCGAAATAACATATAAAGTTTTTTTTTTAATTTCGTTGTTTACTTCTAAAACTTTGTTAGTATCGCTAAAACATTTTATTTTGTACCTTTATGACTATGAACAATAACTCATCTCTCATGATCATCTTAACAAAAATACATCATATTCATAGGAACGTGCGTGTCCAGTGCCTGAGAGAGTGCTTGAGAAGAAGAAATATCGTGGCGTAGTTAAAACTGCAAAGCCGGCTGGCATCTCAAGAGATGCATCATTATGGTGTGTGGTACGCCACGGGGAGTAGAGGGCTAAGGCTATGTGCGAAGATAGGAGCGGAAGATTGAATGTTCAACTTTTGGTATTTGAGAAGAAAGTTCAACAAACTTCAAAATTAGGAAGTTCGTTTAAGGAAATAAACCTCCAAAGAAATACTAAGCTTTTGTAAAACAGTTTTACATTAACGAGAATTACTACTTTTATTACTATGTATTTATATCACAAAAATTAACAAACTAAAATAGTTACTAAGAATTTATTGTACGAGTACCTATATAGAAAATAAACAACCATTTACTGATATATCAAACTTCCATTTGAAACATTTTAAAAACTTTTCGAACGCTGTTGATACAAAAACTATTGTCATTATTAATGATACTCAAACTTTTTCAGACACTTTAAAATAATTCAAAATAACTTCATAAACAAAATCCATTACAGAGATCATGTGTAAAGATCATGGTAAAGCTTTATTTGTCATTAATCATTTCATCTAAAGAAAAAAAAAATTTAGCTACACGCTCCAACTCAGCCCACAACCTAACATCTCATTTAAAGGTGTGTTTACATAGCGCACCTACCAGCGAACCGCGTCTTTGGCGAAGTACACAAGACGCCTTCCTATCGCTGCCGTGAAGAAACTTTTTGAAGACGAACATTTTGCCTTCTTTTTGATGATGAAAAACCTCCTTTTCGGTTCATTGAACAGCTTTCATAAAGAATTCAGGTTTCAATCTAAGTTAAAGTGAACATTAAAATACTAGAAAGTAGTCAAATTGTGTTTTAGGAAGTTCTAAATCACGTAAATTTATCGAAATTAAAATAATTCTAGTTAGGTACAGTAATTATACTATTATTTTACTGCCATGAATAGTCACACATTTAATACAAAATAAAATAATATATTCTTGATATAATTCTCCAAATCTCTAACTTACAATATTTACTACAACATTTTAATAATTGTTTTCGTTAATACAATGGCAACTCTACATAAGTAACTTAACATAATCAAAATATTATTGCAACAACAAACATTCAGTTAGAACGTTGCTAATGTGATGGAATTCAGTTCTATCGTTGTTTTTACGAGCTTCCAGTAATTTCGGCTACAATGAAACTATAAACTCATCCATATAAATATTTACGCCCCCGATGAATGGATTTTGTGCTCCAGCAGTTTTTGCTCTTTTAGGTTGGGCTAGAGAATTTAATTAAAAACTATACACATCCTTAGTTCAAATGTGTAGGGTTGGAGTTTATTTACTGCTTTATGCTCTTTTTAATGTTTAACATTTTGATTTCATAGTCGAATAACAAAAACTTTAATAAATAAAGTAATTAATTGATGCGTATTCGATAAACATTTGGATAACAATACTATGTCACAGGTGACTTTTATTTTTCTACATTATACTATAAATTTATAAGATGTAGAGTTTGTACGATTGTCAACTTAGATGGCATATTCCGCGATTGTTGGACGAAGAGCAACTAGTATCTGACATAGGTTTAGGTACTACACGGGTAAAGTAACGGTCTGGTTACAAATGACCAGTCATGTATTCGTAGGTTTACCACACAAGAAAAGTTTCGGTCGGGTTACTAATCATAACTAAATAACCTCTAGAATACCATGAATCATTTAAATGTTGTATTTGTAGCAAATACAGATAGGAGCGTGCTACGCTGTAGCGCTATCGTAGTACTATCGTAGCACTAACCAAGCTTAGCTGCTATTACGAAAACGCAAGTAAGCCACGCCGGATGCAATATCCAACATTAGGTACGTGTTCAACATATGCATTATCTTCATATGCAACATAATGCATATGCACCTAGAGGCACAAACGCCCCATCTCCATGTTATTAATATGCGCAAATCATGCAGATAGCTTCCTTTAGATGAGTCGCATATGCAGACTAACGAGGACAGCTGGATTACAACAAACTAGGTGTCTAATCAACAAATTCTGTCTCACCGTCACAGTTACACGATAAGTTTCTTTGGAGTAACTTACTTTTGTTTTGAAGTTTTAATGAATTAAATACAATAGTATTATATTTAGCACAAGATCGCGACGTCTGGAAGCAATGGGGGGAGGCCTTTGCCCAGCAGTGGGACACGAACGGCTGAAGATAATAATATAATAATAATAAATACAATAGTATTGTTACACAAATTCTTTTGTTTATGTACAAAACAATACTAAAATTAATTGACTTTATTTTGTTAAAAATATGGTTTACCAAAATATTTTGTCACAACCCACTAAAATTGTTTTGATTACGCTTAAACTTTCACTCATTAATCTTTTAATTTTTCCAATTATTATGATTAGTGACTTCAAATTTTAGTATCAAAATATGCCTATAAGCTACAAAGCATCACCAAATTAATTCCTAAGATTCAATGTCCTTTAATTTTTAATGCTAAACTAGTTGAAAACAGCTCTTGAAATGTATCATTTTGTGTCAAACTTCCAAACAAAACCAGTTAGAACCATTACAATATATAATTGTCTCTACTGTAAAATCTACTTTTCTGCACTTACGTCAATATTGCACCAGATAAGCGACATGTTAAACAGCTAATAAAATATAAGCTGGTCCATCGCCAACGATATCAATGTCCGCAAGACATTCTCGCATATTAACAGACTTCAATCTTAAACGGGTTGTTATCGTAAATTTTAATGACTACGACGATTACTGGCACCGACCGGTCTGCTGTGACTTGAGTACCTACAGTGCTGCACAGTTAGGATACAGTTAAACATAACTGGTCCACGCGCCATTTTCAGTTTTTTGGGAAACGACATAAAAGCGTTTCTCTTGGGAGAAGATCTATATTTGCATTTTGTTCATAAATAAATATAGACATCGAAGCTTCTACTTATAATTTATTATTCCAGAAAAAAATATTAAAAAAAAAGTGTTTACTTTGGAATATATAGCTAAAAATGTACATGGACGCACGATGAATATGATGTTTTCATTTTGCAAAACAAGCCCAAGCGACATTTATGGCGTTTGGATTACCTATGCATAATTAAATTTCAAAGATTCAGTTCGTATAACTACAAAAAGTTCTTTAAATACTCATACATAGCTAGCTTCTAAGACGGGACGGCAAAGAGGATTAAGGAATTTAAATAAAAAAGCATTTAAATGGCACAGGTAAAATATGTTGTTAGAAAATATTAAAAAAGACAAGCAAGGAAAAAAAAACAAGATGACTGATGTTGACCAGTTGAAGTATGGAAGTTTTTAAAGGCGGATGGATGGAAGTGGCTGACTTTATTCTTCAATAAGTTGTTACAAGAGGAGGCGATCCCCGAAGAATGGCACAGCAGTTCACTGGTGCCCATCTTCAAGAATAAGGGTGATGTACAGGACTGTACCAACTACCGAGGAATAAAGCTCATGTCACACAGTATGAAAGTTTGGGAGAAAGTGATAGATAGACGAATGAGAGATGAATGCGTGATAACCCAGAACCAATTTGGCTTTATGCCGGGACGAGGGACAACGGATGCCATATTTGCTCTACGCCAACTCTGCGAAAAATACCGCCGTGCGCATAAGAGCTTGCACTTGGTCTTCATTGATCTGGAGAAGGCGTATGACCGTGTCCCCCGGGAGGCTCTGTCGTCTGGCCGGTGGGCTTTGAAAGAAAAGGGAGTGCCAGGGAAGTATGTTCGACTTGTGAATGCGATGTATGCAGGAGCACGCACGAATGTCCGGTCCGAACCTGGCGTAACTGGCGAGTTCAATGTGGCAGTAGGTTTGCACCAGGGATCGGCTTTAAGCCCTTATTTGTTCCTCCTGGTAATGGATGCCTTGACATCAGACATACAGGAGGAAGCACCCTGGTGCATGCTATTTGCCGATGACATTGTTCTCGTCGGAGAGGATGCAATCGAGGTACAGAGCAGACTGGGAAAATGGCAAGAGAAACTAGAGAGAGTGGGCCTGAAGATCAGCCGCACTAAAACAGAACATCTGTTCTGCAACTTTAGTAGCTCCTCTAGTTTCTCCCGGATTGCCTTAGATGGTGTAACCCTACCAGTCTGCTCCGATTTCAAGGACCTTGGTTCACTTCTCCAACACGACGGCAATTTTGACCGGGACATTAACAACAGGATGAATGCGGGATGGATGAAATGGCGGCAGGTCTCAGGGACGGTATGCGACCCCCGAATGCCCCTTAAACTTAAGGGAAAATTTATAAGACCATAGTAAGACCTGTCGCGTTGTATGGATCGGAGTGTTGGGCAATGAAGAAGACTGATGAAAGGAGAGTGCATGCTACTGAGATGCGTATGTTAAGATGGATGTGTGGAGTGACGCGAATAGATAAAATAAGGAATGAGTATGTAAGGGGAAGTTTGAAAGTGGCACCTGTGACTGAAAAGGTGAGAAGTGCCAGATTAGCATGGTATGGTCATGTAATGAGGAGGGATGAAAGTCATATAACTAAAAAAGTTATGAGCATGAGTGTGGATGGATATACAAGTAGAGGAAGGCCGAGGAAGAAGTGGATAGATTGTGTGAAAGAGGATATGAATGTGAGAGGAGTGAATACGGAATTAACGAATGATAGAGATGAATGGAAGAAGAAAATATGTTGTGCCGACCCCACCTAGTGTGGGACAAGGGCAGGGGAATGATGAGGAAGTGCATTGGAAATAAATAAAATAATAAAAATGCTACTATCCTACTTTCTACTATCCTACCATCCTACTTCCTACTATAATATTGTATATCTGAAAGTTTGTGAGAATGTACCTATGTTTGTTTGTTATTCTTTCACGCAAAAACGGCTGGACCGCTTTGGTTGAGATTTGGTTATAGGTAGGTGGTACCCTGGACTACCTAACATATAGGCTACTTTTTATCCCGGTATTCCCGCGGGAACGGGACTTACGCGGGTGAAACCGCGGGGTGCAGCTAGTTATAAATAATTTTGTCACTTTGGATGTCCCTTTCTTGCGTTTTAAAAATTATCAACAGCATTAAGCTCTCTAGTCTCTCTTTTCTTTCAACAATATGCAGCCGACATATATATTTTTTCTTACATATTTATTTGAAAACATTTCTTTATCAAATACTTTTGTATGCGATAGTACCTATGTTGAACAAAATATTTTTGTGTACCTACCTACTCTACTTGACATGACAACCAACGCATGACGCGAGCTAATACCTACACGCAATAAAATTATTATTATTTTCGAACTCGGAGTTACTAGGGAGACGAAGAAGCGAACTATTTTATTGCATTACTAGTCTATGCGACAATGATTGAACTTTTTGATTCGCGTTCTGACCCAATCTCAAGATTATCATTTTGCATAACCAGTCCACGTACCAGTCAACTGGCGTTTGGTCTTGTAATGCAAAATGCAAAAGCCGTTCTTAGTATGATTAGTCAGTTTTCAGTTTTGAATTGGTTTTTGGGCTTGTTATGCAGAACACGATAAATCGTTTGCCATACATGGCGCTTGGACGGGGCATCAAAAAATACCATTTAGACTGAAGGTGGATGGATGGATGTTTTTTGTATGGTTAAATTATGCTCTAGAAGTTACGAAAATGCAAAAAAATCAAAAATTGAATTTTGGCGCTTGGACCAGTAATGCATAACTGTATCCAGTTTAGAGTAACTTTACGGGTTGTTACGATTTACATGAAAATTCCTGTCTTTATTCGATGAGATGTACGAGTAGGTGTGACTTGTCTTTGGTGAAGTTTAATAGAAATTTGCTTTGATACACATAATTTACAGCCAGCTAAAGACCTTCCACTTGACTTTATTTGGCTGGAAATATGTTTTAAACCTTCACTAAAAATATTTTTGATACGAAAAATCGATGTTTGGTACTCTTATACAAAACACTCCTGAACTGATTTAATTGAAACTTAGATTATACATGGTTTACGTTCTAAAACGGGCTAGTTAACGGGCTTTATTTACTTAATTTTACACACAAAGATACATAAAATCACGCCTCTTGCCCATGGGGGTAGGCACTTAATTTTCATTGCCAAAACTGAAAAATTTAAAAATAATGATAGAAATACTGGCGTTATTTAAAATTCTGTGTCTGAACTAAGCCTCTAAATTGTGTATTTTTGTACACCCTCCACTCCAATCTATCGACGCTCGATTTGTCCCTCTATAAACTCCTTCCATTCGACCGGCTTTAATTAAAATAGTTCGCTAAAAAATAGAATCTACTTCCTTTTAAATGGTCGATGGGGTATTTTTGTACAGGGAAACTGTATTGTTTCGCACTGTACAATATGTTTCTTTTTAACTTTTAGTTGTCAAATACTTATATACGAGTTTTGAAACTTATTTGAAAGAGATTATTAATAGAAATAAAGAATAGAATAAATATTTAGACACACGTTCTCAAATTGATAAATGTTGTGAGCCTCTTTGTTTTTTTTACAGATACTCCATATTATAAAAACATCGTAGATACTATACATATAATTAGATACTTTATTCTTACGCTAGATCTAAAACAAATATAAAGTATGAATGTATCATTCACAAGGTGAACATCTTTAGACCCAAATATTAAATTATTTAAAGTCATAATCGATTTTTCCCTACCTAAAGTTTTGTAAGGAGAAGAGTAGTTCTTTTTATAATAAACATAAAAGAGATTATGAAATATCAACCTTATTACAATAAGTATAGAATGTAGAATAATGAGCGGCATTGGCTGCGTCGTCCACTCGAAAGACAATGGCCGACCAGTTACTTTCAATATTAATGATGCGCCCATTGAGTTGGTCTGCAACCGGCCATCTGAACTGACCAATCAAAAGTTCCGCTATCCGGCTTTATTCATTTGCAAAAAGATTTTATCATATAGTGCGTTAATAATATCTACAATAGTCTCAAATGGTACATGTGAACCCAAATGGGGACGGTAGGTGTAAAAGAGATGTGAATGAAAATCGAATTACTTTAAATCTAATAAACTTTTAGTCAAGTTTTTTATACATTTTCCGGCCTTCTAAACTTCCCAACCCTATGCACCGAGAATGCACAGAGAAGCTGGCGAGTTTCAAAAGCTCGCCATTGATACTCATTAACTATTGATTCATAAGTAATACCCTTTTACCAAGCCGGGTCGGACGGCGGCAACTTTTCAAATTCAAATGAAAAGGGATTTTTAAATGAAACAGCGGCTATTTTCATCGCTTTGTTTTGTCATAAATTGTTACTTGACTGGTAGTAAAGAGTAAAAAATTGAAATGGAGAAATACGATATTTCTCAACAGTGTTTTATACCCTAGCAACTTTCAAGTCAGAGTCATTTTATGAATGAGAGATTAGTAAACGATTAATAGTTCCGTTGCTTCATCTTATTTCAAACCAGTTTGACGACAGTTTTAGTAATAGTATTAAGTACCCGCGGCTTTCACTTGAGTGGTACTCAACCCGAATAAAAAGTATTTTGTATGTTGTCAGCTAAGGCAGTACATAAATGTATGTAACAAGTTTAAGCTAAATACGTTAAGTAGTTGTCCTTTCGTTAAGTAGTGCGTGATAGACTAACAATTATAGATCTGTTTGGACTACAACTGTATATACTGTCAGAAACCCACACATAAACCATACATAAGCTTTACAAGAAAGCAAACAATGTTGATAACAATTTTAATATTAGTAAAAATCCATCGGTCAATTCTATTTGTATCACAGAGAGCTTACACCCACAACCAAATAAGATTACAGCTAAGAACTTTCTACTTTGTGGCGACCATATAAGGAATCTTTTAGTTTATTGTTCAAACATCTGTCGATATGCAAAATTGCACTCGTAAAAAGTCCGTAGCTTCCCTCAGTTAACTCCCTCTTACGCTCATCTTTATACCTGTGAATTTGTAATCTAATATCTCTTTAATGTTTCTGATTAGGTCGAGTTTAGTGACTTTTAGTGGACTATGAAGACCTTATTAAACATTTTACGATTAACTTTGTAGTAAAAGAAAATAGGGAATTTAAATTCTTAAAATGCAACCTGCTGTAAGTGCTTTTCTAATCATGTTGTCCGCTATAATATGTACTACTGATTATTAACTCTTATTCACTTCATCTAGATTTTTTTAGTACCAATATAAAGTTATTGCCATTACGAGTATAAGCTAAATGTTAAAAATGAACGAAATATATCACTGAAAAATAAGTAAAGTTTCGTAATAATGATGACGTATAAGTCTGAGAGCTGATCATAAATACGATTAGAAACCCTTTCCCATTTCCTTATATAATTCAACAAGAAAAAACCTACGTCATTCCAAAGAAGCACGTCACGTCAGCCACGACGCAGTTCACAATCGCGTGTGCAAACGCCCTTAGTTGCAATCGTAAATCCCACGTATGCAACAATAAAATCTGCACAATATCCACTGATAACCCAGATGCGAATATGAAAAGCAATCAAGAACGATGACGTATGTAGCACACTCAGCTCATCTCAATTCTCGGCGTTAGGGCGACGCGTAATCGGGCTCCGCAAATACGTTCAGCACTTATTGCTAGATACTTGAAACAGGTGCTCTCTGTGTGCCCAAGTCCTTATAGCGAACAAAGCGACCGGATGAAGCGGTATAGAGTTTAAAGGGTACGGCTTTTCAATAATGCTCGTGTACAGTTTTGTGTTGGACTTCGTTCGATCTGTGTGATGCTAAAGAGTTTTACTCACCTTTCCGAAATACCGAAGCTTAATTAACTCAGAAATATTTGTTAAAATATATTGTGAATTCAGTGGCACTTTGTCGTTTTATAAAGGTACCCTCTTCAGTCTTCTGTGAACTATAATAATATAGTCTCTATGTACATTTCCTTTATGCTCTCGGTGATTTGTCTCTGACAAGTCGTAGATTAACCCAAGCCCTTGCAGTACACTCTACATTAACTCAGATAGCCAATGAAGGCAGCACTAAAGGGATGCACTTTATGACAACAGCCTTATCATCATTATTGTATTGTACGACCGAGTAAAAACTCCATAACCCGGGATTGAGATAACGAGAAACTGCATCGTTTAAACTAAGCCCGCGCTGACAGAGCAGACCGGTCACAGAGAGAGACAATAAATACAAGCTCCCCTTGATTAGAATGAGACGGACGCCCTTTGACTTCCTCATCCCACTTGAAGGAAGCCTGTGAATCACGACGTTGAGTGGACGCTTTTATTACGAGATTTACAGACTACTGCTGAATTTTTTGCACACAATATTATTTTGAAAATAGAACGGCGGTTTTAATATTATGGTAATGTTTGAGTTCTGAAACAAAAGTTTGGAGTAAGCGTAGTTCGACGGATATTGCCCAAAATGCCAGGTAGTTCTGTAGTATCGTACAAACAAGCGTTCGCAATAACCTGAACCCAACTACTCGAGGACAGTCGAAATACGCCCACAAACTTTAAGATGACTCATTCAAGTATGTATAAAGTTTTGTAGTGCGGGATGCAATGGTAAATATTGGGTTTTCTCGCTGCGGTTTCTTAACAAGTGAACCGTGGCGTACGTGAGAGCGGCCTCTTCACTCGGCGCGAGCTCGTTCGCCGCCGGCATCACAATGTGAGCTCCGATCCACTTTCATTTGCAATTAAAACGATATTATCAGGATCATGCACCAACTTTCATTTCGAACTTTTTCCATACTTAAATATAATTGAAACTGCGCTTCGACGTAAGCAAATCTGTGTTTAGTTAGGTTAGAAACTGCAATATCGTCTCTTTCGTTATGTAAATAGAGTAACTAGTGATTTGAAGGATTGCGACTGTTGTAACCGCAGGGTATTTGAGTCTTGTCGATGATCCCGCAAATCCTGCCCGTCCCGTCCCGGGCACGTCTCCCGGCGCGCGGGATTACTCGCGATATTCCTGCGATGCCGGATGACCGCAGCAATCATGTCGGACTAGCTAAACTATCTCGTCGATCCTATCTCCTAGGGAATTCCAAATGATAAGACCACGCCACAGTCCAAGACGCTGGACTAGAATGATCTAATCATCTTATTTCAGAAAGTAGTATTTTGTGGAAAATTTTCCTTTCTCTATCGATAGACATAAAACATAAGAGCGTTCAGCATTTACTTAAATAAATCAGCACAGAAGGCTCGCGTACATTTATATTTATAAAAAACACGGCCTAAATTTCACTTACACCTAGCTACAAACTACAAACGCTGGCACTAAAATAACAATGCGCTTACGCCGGTCCGAAGCCCGGCAGGTCGCCATCACGGGCCAAACGGTGTCGTAAAACAACACACGCACAAATAAAAAGGACGGAATCTTATTAAAGTAAATATTTATGGCAATGCTATCAACCGATTGGACGAGGGTTCCGTCGCCCTTGATAAATTGTCCTGCCGGTTGCGGCATTACGGCCACTCTCCAAAATATTTCTCGTGTTACGGATCGCCCTAAAAAATTCGATGTGTTTGATTTATGGCATAATTTTCTTATACTATTTTGGTAAGCTACGAGAATTCATCATTATAGATTTACTCTCTTTCATAAACCCAACTCAAAAAATTCAATAAGAGGTTTATGTGTGCTAAAATGTTGAACTACTCTGTTACGTCTCTGTTGTGGACATCAAGCAACAACCTCCAAAACATCTATTCATGTCAAAAGCTCGAAAGCGCTCTCGAAACTGACTAAACTTGAAAAGTTTAGGATCGAAACTTAAATATGGAAGTAAAGAGCTGTTTTGTTCTTCGGCTTCTATTTTACTTACCGGTACGTAGACAATAAGGGCGTCTACACACAATCACTCCACGGTAAAGTTGATAGTTCTTTCAGCACTCGACTTGACAATAGAGAAAATGAAGAGAGCCAATTCTTTCCAGATTTTATGTGCTATTTTCTTAGCTTTCGGAAAGTTTACATTCAGATTTGCTACCTCTATTCAAACACATTAGACTCTCGCAACTATTTATCTTGGCATAAAACGGTTGCGTTATTCGGTGCAGTTATTTCGATAAACTGTTTGCATTCTCGAAAGATTAGTGTAGTTTCGTGCAATGTACGCTTGTTGTTCTTACCTACAAACCGACACTCCAAAATTATTACAAACAGTTTACTTCTCAATTTACTATCCATAAATAGCCGTTGAGATACAAAGCAATTTCAATTTCTATTGAAATCGCTTAGTGAATTCAGGCATTCAAAACAGCCTGTTCTGATAATAAAATGATAAGGCCGCTATTTCAAATTAAGATTTGTTGTTTTCCCTTTTGTTCCTGTAAATACATTTTCTTTGATGTCAAATAAACAGTTTATCTATCAGTCTCATTTCTCTATTAAATATAAAATAAACCTTACCTACAAAATTTAGTTTAAGAACAAAAATATGCGAAGAATAAACTAAGCTGAGCTTTGGTTTAGAAAGTATATAAAAAAATTTAGTCACGTCACTTCCCTTTCTGTGATTAATCGAACAGAACCGCTAAAAAACTTTGATTGGCATTTCGATATAAACAGAGCTCGTGGAGGTCACCGGCTACTTAAGTGCTTTGGAAGGAGTTGGGGCATTTTTGTACCCATTTTTTAAAAACAACTAGCAATATTGAGCGTTTTTATAGTACTCCGGGCTTGAACTTACTTTTTTTTTCATTCAAAAAGAACAACGACTGCGAATTGTATTGAATCTTGTTATATACATTTATCTTTGAGCCAGAGAGATACTAAATAGATCTTAATCACTTTTGTAAATATATAAAAAGAATATTCATTTATTAAATCACTCTTACAAGTAATATGCATGCAACTTATAATAATGCGTCGTCCGGAAAGCAGAGTTCCGGACATTTTACCCCAACTCCTTTTACGAGCAAGCCCCTAGAAACAAAATGTTCTACTAATAGGTTTCTAATAAGCATTGATCGGGTACAAGCAATTTTGCTGTAACCTACTTTACTTTAATAACTAACGCTATCAGCTTGTTATTACCAGACCAACATGTTATTCGACGACTCTAATGCAGGTAAAGGTCCGCCTGAGACGCAGAGGTTGCGGGTTCGATCCCGCCAGTGGTGAAATGTTGCGTAATATTTGACAAAATACACAAGAATGAATTTGCTTGAAATTGTTAAAATAATAAGTTGTCAATAAATACCTCTTTTATAGTCTATTTTTCTGAAAAATATAGCGGAATTTTCTTTTGCGTGAGTAATTATACTATTTCGAAAATTTTCATGATGATAACAATATTTATCGATGTTAAACTTCAAGTATTCTAAACACTATTGGCATTAATTAAACGATATGCTCTATTTTGTAGGATGACGTCATAAAATACGTATCTGGAAAATCTCTTAATTACGGCGCCGTGGATTTTGTATAACAACAATGAAGAGAACAATAACAAAAGTTTGGACGGCGTCGTCCAACTCTGCTGATCATTTGAGTGCTTGCTGAAGTTCTAATGAAAACTTGTTACGAAAACATCACTCTTATTCTAACCGCAACAATGACTAATTCGACGTGCACCTAATACGTTCTCGTTAAAATACATTTGTAATTGACGTTGATTAAGTAACTGCACTATGATAAAACCAATGTGACATGTTTGTTGGATTGATGGATGAATGGTGAAACTCAGAACAAAATTGTTGTCTGAAGCTAATATAAACTTTATATCATGAAAATATTGAATAAATTCCACTTGGAGCTTGTTATTAGTAAATCGCTATTTGAATAACCTCATTGCTGAAATAGGGAAATTATTAAAATGACCACTCATTCTAATATAGATGCATTCACCAGCTAGTAACTTAGAAAATGAATTGCGCTTTGACGTGAGCTACTTATTCCATCAGAGAATATTGAAATTCAATATTCTTTGAAGTGAACATTTATTTTGACCAAAAGAAAACACTATAACTTGCAAGTTCACTAACGTATTTTGAACAACAACTTTTACGCAACTATGTTTTAAAGATATTGAAGCAAAGTCTCCATTAAACGAGTATTAGACGTTTTCATCAGTACCTACAGTAACATACTTCCTTGAATAATTCATTACGTAAAAGTAATATAGTATTCAATTAGACGAATGTACTCCCCGCCATTATTACATTAGTGAAAGAAATAGCAGTAAATTCGGATATAACATCGCGAACGTAAAGGTGTTACAAAAATTGTGGTGGCGCGGCCCTCGCAAAGTGGGGCCTAAGGTTGTAACGTCAGTTATCGACGCCTACAATAAGTCGCATTTTATACGGTTATTATAGCGCCATAAACGCCACCGGCCGGTGTTTCATACACTGTCGGGGCAGATTATACTGCCTATGGCCCCGATTTCGGGCCGGGGGGGCCGCCCCCTGTCAACTCCACGTGCCGCCCGACAGATGTGTCGAGATATCAGATATCGGGAGACACATTCATAATCTTCGCCTCAACCTCTCGTTTCTTATATTAAAATAACGCGCGCCACGCAGGTGCGAACTCGAAGCGAATTAATAAAAATTGGCCGGGATTTACACAGGTGTGCGCTTACACGGCTCGGTAGGCAGTTACCTACTGAATCGGTAAATAATATATCAAATTGGGGTGTTAGTGAAGGAAATTGGTACGCGCTAATTGATTTTTTTCGACCTTTATAAGACGCTTTGTGCGTATTGTATTATTTTCTTTCTTCTAACTCGGAACTTCTTTTAGAGATTGGTACTTTTGAATAGAAACTGGAACGTGATTGTCAAAGACCCCGGAGCCGAGCGCCGCTTCATGAAAATCACCTGTAACCCTCCAGATTTAATTATACTCTTCCTGAAAAATAAAAGTACTCTAATTGAAGCCGGGGAAAAATAAAGCTAATTCCTGGAGCGGCCCTGGAGAACTTTCATTAGCGTTTCACAGCTACAATTGCGAGTTCAAATAATTATGTTTACGGAATCCTTTTCTTACGCAGAGATTATTTATCTTCTCCATTGTTACGAGAAGTGACGCGGACGAATTTCACGAAAATACCCCATTTATCTACAGAGAGCACACAAAGGCAACACGAAACCCAAAACTTTTTACGTGGTCAGTGACAATGCTATTTCTCTCTTTTCTCTTAACGTTTCATTTCCAACCTTAGTAGCATCGTTTTCATTTCCACGTAGAGTTTATAGTAACAAATCATTGAAAATTAAATGCTTCATAATATAATTTACGATGAATTTCGCTGTGTAGTTTGATACCGTGGTCCAGTTTGATATTTGCTCAGCCATCTCGCCCGCAGATAACTTTACTCGGCGGCCAACGTTGTTGCTTACTTCCTACTTTATTTGGTTTGCAGACCCGCATAAATAAAGGCGAATTGGCTTCACTCGGCGCGCAACTACATATCTGTCCCATCCTACTAATCTGAGCTCAAACAAAGCTGAAATACGGACGCAATTGTTTCGATCCCGGCGATAGGCCTCAGGTTACAGCGGCTGAAGATCAAAACAACCAAATTTGTGTTTCACTTTTATTTATTAACGCTTTATCAAGGCCCGTCCGTTCCCTTCGACACAATGTTTTATGTAAGTGGCTATTGTTTCCGATCGCTTTTATCGGTAAAGCAATAACGCAAGAACGTTTCTCGTGATATACCGCACCGACCTTATAATGCATAAAGAAAATACGGTCATTCACGAAACTCCACTGAACCCTTATTTGCCTTTTCTGGGTGTTACTATCTCTGCCTCGATTCGTACGCAAAGCCACTCGGCCGCGCGTGTAATATCAAATGCGCCCCACTTTCTGTGAACGGATCGTGCTGTTTGTTTAGGCCAACCAGACTCGAGAAAGGTGATGAACTAAATATTAACAAAGAGCCGGACTAAGTATCAACACGCATGTAGCGTTTACTGGCAAAAAGTTGTGTGAAAGTGACGTTGATCCGGTGTCATGAAGATATATTAGGCGAGCGCGTGTCGTACCGCGGCCACGGCACGGGAGGTAGGAAAGTTTCTGAGTGCGACCGTTGTACGTGTCAGCATAATCGGGCGCCACCTTCTGTTTGTCGACCGGCTCACTAATGCTGTTTGTCCTGGTGGGTGGACCTGGACACGTCACGTCACGCGTGTGTGTCTTAATCGTTAGCAGACAGAAACTCGCTTGCTAGTCGCATTGTTTTGTTTGCCACTTTAACCGGGAACTTTGTACGGCAGGTGATTACGCTACTCCGAGCGGGCACCGTGTTGGTAACTTGAAGGATTTATTTACACGACATATTGTAAGCCAGGAAGTGAGTTTTCGCTGTAAACATCGAAGGCGATTCGTTAATAAAATTGCAAATGTCTCCTCCTTTCAGATTGTTAAACAGAAACGGCAACTTCGTAACTTATACTTTGCAAGTAGCTAGCACGTGTATACCTACATTGTTATTTCAAAGAAAAGTTAACTAGACTTTCCTATAAAAGTCTTTACTATAATAGGTATTATTGTTCGCCTACCGTACATGGATAGTTACTGTCGATTTATGATTGACGCCTTTTGAAATTACCTTGACATAAATTGCCTTCAATTATAACGATATCAAAGACTTAAGGCCTTATTAATTCGAAGCAAGTTAAATACGAAAAGTTTTCGGACTCACTGAGGTTTTAAGTTCTGTTTCAATACGGCTTGATTGTGGATTGTAATTAATGTGAAAAATCTAAAGTGAAACTTTTGTTTAACAAGTTTAATTAATTTCCCTTGTACTTCAGTGACGTTTTTCTTGGCAACTTTACAATAATATTATTTCTGTATAAAACCATTTCACTAATAGATTACTTGTTTTGTTACAGGTTTCGGATTCGTCACATTTCAAAGCGAAGACATAGTAGATAAAGTGTGCGAAATACATTTTCACGAAATCAACAACAAAATGGTAAGTACATAGTAACTTTAAGCTCCTTTTATACAGGTCTTTCGTTTAAAGTTGTAGCGTACTTCAAGAGATACCATCATGTTTTTCGAGAGCAAGTGATGCAATGTTAACTTAGATATCTGCTGCTCTTTTGTAAAATAAATAAGGTTAAGATTTTGAATACCTTATTTACTGAATAATAATATGCCAAGATGAGGGTTTTAGGTCCAAATAACATAGAAATAAAATAATTTTTAGATTGAACGGTCAATGTTGACGAAACTCGCAGGAATGATTAAACTCAAGAGTCAAATAAAATGACTGTGGTCTTTATAGATTGTTAAATTAAAGCCACGAGCAAACCACGTTTTTTAAACTTGCATACACTGCGCGATTAAATCAATACAAACGCGATACAAATAGGCTCTAGCAGCTTGACTGGTGGTGACGTTTGCTGTGTGTCCGTCGTCTGTATTGATACAAACGTAACGCAAAACGTATTGTATGAACTCTTAGGTGAATGTCATTTTTGTAGCTCATTCAATTTTCATTATTTTAATTTTATTTTATAAAATATGATTTTATTCAAATTTATAAATCTTGGTTGAATTTTTAAAATAATCTATGGTCTCTCTCTCTCTCTCGATCTGTCGACTATTTCTTAGCGCAAAACCTGTAAAAGAGTTAATAGTTTATGTGTAAATGTGAAAGTTTGTTTCTTCTTCACGATCAAACGGCTGGACGGATTTAAATGAAAGTTGGTACCAGTATAGCATAGATCCTGGATTAATACTTACCTTCTATTTATCACGGGTGCAGCTTGTAAACTATAACATGTCATATTTATTACGTAAATCCCAGCGTAAACAGGGGTAAAATAAAATCTGTCACAAAGTCTGTGTATCCATTTACACCTTGTCTAATATTATTCGTTTTGTTTAGTAAAACAAATTTCGAATCCCAACATTTTTTCAAAGTACAAGATTATAAACCCATGATATGATCCTCAAAATAAACTCAATTGAAGGCTGCCTCAGACAATCCGGCTGACATAACCGTATTTCCGCCATAGATAACAATATATTATTATCGATTTGATAGCATCCTTGAAAACTTTGTTAGTCAAACAACAAAAAGTTCGCTTTTCCCACTTGTTAAAACTTCCGTAAATGCTAGGGGTATTATCATCTCTTTACTTACATGTTCCTGTTGTTTGTCTTACTGGGAGATTTATTCGTTCTACCCTAAAGTTCTATTTTGCTGGTTTGAATGGGAAACGAAAATGATTTAAATTGCTGTAAGGAGCGGTTTTGAATGCTGGTTTAGTGGTGGTTGTAAAATACTGCTTTAGCCTTTTCGCTTATTTATTATGGATGCTATTGAAGTAGGTGATGTTAAAATTTTAACACTATTAGAGCGTAAGGAAAGTAATCTACAGATTTTTCTTCCTCGCTAACAAGAAACATTTTATTTCCATTCGATTAGATATAGCCAGTTTACTCTAAAATTGCCAATGTTACCGCTATCAGTATAATACAATAATGAAATCAATATAAAATTGTTCAAGTCTCTATTTTCTACATTGTCGGTCAGATATCAATTAGAGCCAAAAGAACCCTGGCTGGCGTTGTTCCAAACGGAGCTAATAAAACCCCACTAAACCCGGCTTATACTCTGTTTAGATTTTTCCCATTTTCCCCACTGGAGGACGGTCGTCAACTGACACGCCACATTCGGGATAAAACCACGAAATTTTGCGGATAGATTAGAGGATAATTGAACTATTAAACGTTTTGGTTTTGTTTAAAGCCAGAATATTTTCGGTTGAGACAACTCTAATACTTTAAAAGGGGGTTTCAATTATTCACTAATTTAACATTCGTTCCTGAGTTCTTGGTGAAGTTAATAATACTTTACTTTGTTTAGCATTATTTTAGTAATGATAACAGTAGTCAATTTTGTGCCTTTTAAAAGGTTCACTCTTGTACAAAGCAACCCAGGCAATACATTACCAGTCACCCTTTACAAGACTATTACAATCATGTGAACCCGTAAACCGTGCTCCGATTAACTTTTATCCACCATTCGCCGCACGCAGCAACCACTGTCTACCACTTTATTATTTTAGTGTAAATTTTAGGATATAATCAAATTCGTTCTGACTGTTCACGCGACGGTTTATAGTGCCGTAAAATGTATTACGAAACGCTGACCATTGAATTACAATGGCGGTTGTAATTAGCATATTAACATTCGGATTAGGTCCGTAAGGTCAGAAGGGAACGGGAACATCAAACAGGTCATTGCTTTGTCATGTCCTTTGGAAGGCTTAGAGTGGTTTTGCGTCGTACCTCTTTATAAAAAGTCTGCTTATGTAAAACAATATTATTAAAGTGTCGGCAAAAAATATTGTAAGAGATTAGAGTAGTCAATATTTTGCTCTGAATTTAGATGCATAATACTCTGTTTACACCTTGTTCAAGGGTAAAAAGATAGACTTTCGAAGTTAGTGCAATGAAAAAGCCGTTTTTTTTTTCATCTCTGTCGCACGCCTACGTCCATTCGTGCCATTACGTATTGTCTTTATCACTTGAAGTTTCCATCGCCATTATCTTCGCGCGCTGAAAGGAGTGGTGAAAACCCCTTCTCTTCGATGCATATTCCTGATTATTAATGCTTGTTTTTTGTGCCTTGCTCCATTGTCTCGCGTCTAATGGCTGTACGAAACTGGTGGCATGTGTCGGCAGATCGCAAGGGTGATGCTCGCCCTAAGTGGAGCAAACAACGAACAAAGACATCAAACAAATGGGTAGTGTTTTAGAGTAATTACGTTTCGCTTCCGTGCGAAACGAGAGGTGTGCATGAAGCGAGCTTTCGCAGCGTACACTCATACGACGCAGGAAACTAATCGCTTATTATTTCGCCCCTTTTTTCTTGCGTGTCGGGAAAATGATCAATGTACCTTCCTTTTAACTCGGTTTTTGATATAGAGTTGCATTACTGAGACAAAGTGTGCCACAAGGTTTTTTCCTATAAAACGACAAACAGACATTCGAAGTATCTCGTAAACAAATAGCGCCATTAAAAATTTGCTTCAGCGTATCATAAACACATCAGATAGTTATATTTACGTACGCAATAAAGAAAACAGAGGCGTCATGTCAGCGACGCTTTGCTGGGAGTAGCTGCCCTCGTAAATTTAATATGTCATCTCTTATATTAAAATGGTCGTTAAGCTAATAGCTGCTCCGCCTTCCCGCACGAGACTGATAGGGTGATACTGGAGCTTACTTTTAATAGTAAAAAGGACTTCATTATTCCGAAAACTTTTAGTTTTCTAAGATTCGAACTAGCAAACGATTTTACCGGAAAATTCTTAAGAGGAAATTTCAAAGAGAGATCACAAAGCACTCTAAAGCTTCACATAATAGTATTGTACATTTGGGAAAATCATTATCTCTCCTTCAATATTTACTTACAAACGAAATAATTTCCCCTCTCACGGAATCTTTGTTAATTCTGAAACAAACGTGATTATAAATGAAAAGCAATTGTAATTTCCATCACATTTAATTTAGGCCGCGTGATTTAATACGAGTAATTTTAACAAGACATCGCTATCTTGTATAATTGTGTACTAAACGATTGTATAATTATTAACACTGAGAGACAGGAGGCTTCGCTGCATTTTGAACATAAATACGGCCTCCATTAAAACGTTCGCAACAAATTCTCGTCACTCCATTACGTCCTTACACATTACTCCCTTAATTGCTTCCGTTTACCATGAATTTTAACAACAAAGCACCGACGCGCCTCAAAGTGGGTAAAATATAGTGAAGTTAGATTTCACCTTCTAACATCAATTTCTATTTGGCGGATTTAAGCTTGCTAGGACGCACCACCTGTGTTCTTTATGGGGTCACACATGTTAAGGTCGAGCGCGAAAAATGGGGTGTACACAGTTAGCGTGAACAGAGGCGAGCGATCCGATGCGTAAGCAAATTTGACGTCTGACGCTTCCAGCATATCCAAAATTAGTCGGTAATGGATTTCCATTGTAATAAAATTGTTATGCGCGCCTGCGTAGCTCGGTCCGCATAGTTAGAAAGTTTCACACGGTTACATACTCCCGGCAATTTCACTATTGGAATTTCACGACACATTTGCTGGGTTTATTTTTTAAGTTCGCGAACGGAATATCTGTATCTGTCACAAAAGCCGAGTTAGAAGTTTTCGTAGATCGGGCAAGTTCCACGAATAAGCAACTTTTATGGCGTAAGCCGCACGAACAAATTCGTAGGGGTTTTATTTTGCGCCGCGCGTTACTTTTTATTGAATGTTTAACTAATGGTTTTCCGAAACAACGTGACAGCTGAAACCCTAACACCACTTTTGGTACTATCGAGTCATTCTAATAAAATGGAATTTAACGTGTCGTCAGTTTGACGGGTGACGATGAAATATTATGTTAGAAACTGGTGCTAAGTTAGCTCAATAATACGCAGTTCTTTTGTTTTTCACGCACTAGTTCCGATATTGGTGATGATAATATTTTTAAAATTCCTTTTCCCCACCGAAAACTATTCCCAGCATTGCATTTTTTTCTTGCACAAGTATCGCGTACATTTTTCTTTTCGATCGTGCATGAGGGAAACAAATGGTTTCCGTTTAGGAAATAACACTAAAAGTAGGCACATTTGAAAGTGCCACTTAAATCTTGGGATCCTCAATCGCCATTTCTCTTGGAGTATCAGTAAGGCAGTTGGGCGGGAGGGTGAAGGAACCGTTTTACGTTACTGTCTTATTATCGCAGGCATTCCATGGAAATAGTTCGTGTGGCTAAATGGCTAACTCTTCATTATTGCAAACGTTTTCTGAAACTTAATAATTTCTTAGATAAACAAGTGATTTTGCACGCTACGAGTCATAATAATAGCGTGCTACTTGCTTTCAAGAGTCATGCTTTAATTTTGCACATTGCAATTTCAGCAGGGAGTAAAGCCGTAATATGCTAGTATCTCAGAAGGTCCACCCCTCAGTGAACAATCAATCACAGGCTCCTCCGTGATTACCATAAACTTCCCGTTTTAGGTCCCAGGCATCTAAGCTCCATCGATCCGCGCCCATTTTTGCGCCTTCGCATAAAATATATCAAGTGTGACCGTCAGAGTGTGATCGTCCCTTTTCATTGAAACTTGCAATTGGCAAGTTGGATTCGGATGGATTTTGTCTCTTTTGAACTTTTCCATTCAGGGCCTAATGGCTTGAGGATTAGAAGGTGCGGGTCCGGAGGTACATTCTGTGAAGAATCGGCTGAACTTTGTAGGAATTTTAAATAGGAGATATTCTTAGGTGTTCTTACATCAATGAACCTTATTTTAATTTTTACAAAGAAAAACGTATGTGCGTGTGTAACATGAAAAGTATGTATTAATTTTGATTCTATTGGAAAACAATTTGTTTTTATAATTTCGTAGTACAATATATTAGTCAAAACAATATCTTGAATCCGCTTAGAAACAAATTAGCATAAACTGTCACCTGTGTAATTAATAACACAAACTACAGTTTATATCAAGCTGGGTTCAGGATGCGCCTGTCGCTAACGAGGTTTAGTCTCGGTGTTATAGCCTTACTTAGGTAGATAGGTGTTCCTTGGTGTAATTTCCTGAGATAACCAACTTGGAGGGTCACTTAGAGAAGTGTGTAAGCAGATAACCGCCAAGTTTTGATTATCGCAATACCTCATTCAAATTCAGAGATTATCGAATGACAGGACAAATTCACGTGAAGTATTAAAATTAGTCGTTTTGTGGAACGCTAAAACTAACTAAGAACCGAGTCAAGTCAGTTTTTCAAACGCTCAAACGCGCCATCACTGCGTGTTTGTTACATACAGATAGTCTGTATAGAAACAAACACGCCTCGCGTTTGATGTAAAACGCGCTGTGAACTAGCACTGCGAGATTTTGTGTAGCGCGTCACCACGCGCTACACAAAATCTCGCAGTGACTGCTTATTTGACAAGCGTAGTGTGCCCAAAGGAATCTTCGCAAGGTCTTGTATGAAGATTGTCTAACTTGTTTCAAATTTGCGAATCAAAAATCACAGTAATCCGAAAGCAACTGTGGAATATGATGGGATGTAAGTTACTTAGGTACTAACCTACATATTGAACATAAAATCTGTTATTTTTGATTTTCAACAATTTGATGCGTACACGTTAGACAATAGTGGGGCAGGGGTAAATCAAATTCTTAGATAAACCAGACCCTATAATTGTAATAACAAAAAAAGCTCATTACTTGTTAGCTCATTGCTCAGTAGGTAGGTACTTGATTATTCTGTAATGATACAATGAACGCATAGAATACAAACAAGTTATCAATTTGCTTAAGAATTAACCAAGATTTACAGTTTTTGTCTAAAAAATTATTTATTAGGAAAGTATACAACCTTAATTTACATATTCCCGTTATCAGAATCCCGACTCACCCTATAATATAGTCTTAATTAGTAGGGCTCAGGTGCAATTTCCGGGTAGATAGTGAGCGGCACGACTGACTGACAATAGATGGGCGATAGGCAATCTTACTATCTAACTATAAGTGTATACGCATGTGTAGTCCATAAATAGCGATATAAGATACTGACTTATTTGTAACACCAACAACACGCGTTCACGCCAAACAATGTTTTTGTTCATAACTATGCTCAGCTTTTGCGAAGTAAATTTGAATGGAAATTGATGGATCATCATGGCGGCCAATAATATCGGCAGACCTATACATTTTTATGCGTCGATAGTGCTGGTAATAAACTTTCTCACATGAAAACAGTCGCAACAGTTCGGTTTATTTTTATATACCCCTATAACCAGAAGTTGGTATCTAAATGACTTGCATGTCCATAGCCAATCGAAGGACGCATCCACAAAGTCAATCACTATCTTTTTATTGCATGCGCGTAAAATTTTATAGCTATTAACATTGCCTTGTTAACCTACTTTCACGTTCACAGATATCCGAATCATTTCACGTAATATAAGTACTTACACAGTTGATATCATACGGCTATGCCGAACCAAAAATATTACAAAGTCTTCCAGTAAAAATTTATTAATACCGATCGTAATCAGACGGCAATCAGTATTTAAACAACTACCTAATTTCCTATATAGGTACGTACATATATAAATTTAATGGTCATAAAGCACTCGACACGCAACTCAGGAATGACGCAACTAGCTGAAGTCAGGGAAAGGACGTAAATTTAAGGCTCAACAGGCCTTTCCGGCGGTTAACGATTTCTACTCAAACTTAAATTTGTAGCGTGAAAGAAAATTAATGAATCGCACATGACGTGGGCGCCGCTTGGCTGTACAGTGTACACACAATACGGCTCTGCATAAAACGCACTGTTTGACGGATTGTTGTCTCAAGGCGCACGCCCCGCCCGCACCCCGCACCGCTCCAATCTCAGAATAATGCCGAGTAATGCTTTAATACATGTGCGTTACTCTGCGTATAAGCTCTGCAATCCTGTTACATCTAATAAAAACTTGACGCCACGGATTAGTGATGAAGAACCTCAAATGAATTCACTCACAACACGCCGGGATTACAGAAACATACGCACCGAATACTACTACCCAAATCTTTTACAAATGTAAACCTTTGTCCACAACAAAGCGAAAGTTTCAAAGAAGTTGTCCTATCAAAGCACCAATTGACAGTTTGACAACCTTGGGGACGAGATTCCTTTATTGTCAAAGAGAGAGTTGTGTTTGAAGTGCGTGAAGCGACCGCACTGAGACGCAAAAATGTCACGCATGTTACTTCTTCCTTGATATTTTAAGCTCGATTTACAAAATAAAACCAAGTACCGTTTGATCTAATCCGTATTACTTCATGAGAAAAAGCAACTAACTCATTTCTTAGAATATTTTTATTTGGCTTTCCGTTACGAAAATAGATAATATACTTCTGCGAATCGCTTACATTATTTTTGTAAGATAATGCTTTGACAAATTGATGGAATCCACGATGGAATACAAATCCCTAAAAGATTGAGGAAGTCGATGCTCGGCTTAGTAGAAATGATTTAAGGCGAAGTCGTAAAGCATTGTAAGAAGGCTCGCGTAATTGAAACAGTGTCGCTGCGTAGGGAGACAATAAACCGGAGTAGGTAGGAGTCGGCAGGAGCTCGTCGAGGGCGCGGGCGTCATCAATAAAGGCCATACGTTAGGGAAGGCCGGTTCATTACTGCGCGGCGTCTCCACATTCCCATTACCGGGGAGTTAGGAGACGCGAGCGGCGATAAATACCGGCCGAGGAGCTCTGCTTTATTTCTTGCACACAATTTCATTTACATTAGAGGTGCTCCTCCTGAGAGTCATGAAAGTCGCGTACGGTCGCATGCTAAGCAAGTTACGAGCGGCGACAACAGCACCGCAGACCTTAATCCAGTCGCTGGCACGACGTCCTAGCGAGACGCGACTCGCACCGCGCTGGCTCCGAGCGCCGATCCACCTACTTAATTACTACTCATTTGCAGAGCTTGTACCTGTACGTGCGTCATAAACTTTCTCACGCTTGGAAATTAATTCAGCGCATCAAACTCGACTAACTTAAAATCACTCGTAATACAAATGCATTTTCATTATAGTAGTTTCTTTCAATGATAATTTCTGTTTATTTTTAGAATTGTTTATACTATGATAATATAATAATAAAATAAATGTACAATTATAAGATGCTGGGCATAAACATTGCTCTATTCGGTGATAATAGGATTTTTAATTACTAACCTTTTGCATTTATAAATAGCAATAACCGGTTCAACGTTGAAATCAACATCTAATTTAGCAAATTGAAGCTGCGAAACACAGGGCGACCTCAAACGGCCGACATTCAACAATTACTTTAATGCAGACTGCACTCATACGCCTCTAACGCGCCCTCAGACCCGATACCTCGTTTGCAATTTCATTTGATTTTATTCGAGAAATTTTCCGGAGCATTTCAATTCGTACATGGAAACACTTTTTAAGGTATTCGCTTCCGTTTCTGTAATATACAGATTTCATTATAGCAAAACGTTTTCCGGACGATGCCGTTCCGAGCTGGACGCTCTCGATCGTTATATTCTTTTACCCTCACGCTTAAGTGGAGTCTCGAGCGTGATGCGAATTAGTTAAGCAACGAGTCAGCGGTAATCGTGTTTGCTTACAATTGCAAACGGCCGGTAATACCGCTGAGTGTCTGCCAATACTGCTCTCGACTCTTCGCTTTCAGTTTAATTGGTATTTTCGTTTGCTCTACCATTTCGCCCGATTAAATCATTTCAAAAGTCTCGGTGTAATCAGAATTGCACCTTTGGCTTTAAAACTATTGGAAATGGTCGAGTTAATATAAACGTTGCGATTGTAATGGTTTTAAGCAACGACCTCTTTAGTAGAACATTTTTATGTTAGACGTCTTGATAGGTGACGCGACGCAGTGTTGCCATCGACCGCAATCGATTTTCCCAGAAATAGCAGCGGGCGTTTGACAGGCTTCCACGGCCAATGAATGTTGCACGCGCTGCGCCGTGTATGCCGCGCCTTAATATTTAATGTGTAAATAACATTTCTATGGCGGTAAATGTGCCGCACCGATCTAAAATTATTCATAGTGCATTTGTAATGAAACATTTCCTATGTCTTCAAGGAGCCCTTGCAGTGCTGTGGCTTTCCGCTCAAGTTGCAGTAATTGCTTTCTTTGTTTGAAAATAGAATTCTATGTTGCCTCAATCTAATAGAATGTAATTTTGTAGCAGTCATATGTGATTTTTTACACCTGAACTATGTTACTAACGATAAATATTACAAACACAGAACAAAAACTTTGATAAATTATTTTCAATATCAACGAGCATTATAGTATTCGTTATTCAATATCACTTTAAATTAAAAATTGTTAAAATATTAAAAGTGAAATCATTATTTTTTCTACTTTCAATGGCCAATAAGTATCTATGAGATTTATTGGGCATTGGAAGCACGCAAAACTTCGCTTCACAGCACTCAGATGTATTTCCGACGTTGCGATATAAAATGTGTGCAATTTACAAGTTGCTGGGGGGCTATCTGTGTTGCAGGTAGCAGTCGCGAGTCGATCGCTATATCTGATTTGAATTTGGCGCATTACCCCGCCCACTTCACCCCCTTTGGTAAACACTCCGACACTTTAAGCAACTGTGCCGAAATTCTGAAAACGTCGATTTCTGCTTATCTTATTCCTTCAAACAACAGTTACGTAAATATGGAGAGCTCTCCGGCAGCGGGAGTATTTCATTATCCATGACCTGTTGAGCGCAAGATTTGTTTCTCCGCGAACGTACGAACAGTGAGACTTTTTATAAAAATATTTTCGAAACACTCGTACAAAATCTGTAAAATTCTCGAGGAAGTAAAGCTAAGAAAACCTTAAAATTACATTACGTCATATTTTATCGCAGCAGACGTATAATTCTGGGAGTTCTCACCTAGCCCCCGGTTCCCACGCCCGGCTTCCGTTTAGAGGCAATCAGGGCCAGGCTTGCGACGCTCTGTCAATAGTCAATACGAAGGCGAGAGGTTTCCCTGATAAACTTATCTAGCGGCCCTGTTCCCTCTTTGCGCCCCTCGCCCCTGCTACCTCCGTTTATCGCTCACGTATGCTCGTACGCTACGCCCGTCGCCCGCACTGCATTACTCCTACAAAGTTGTTCTTCTTTAACTCTTCTTGTAATGCGTTAATCATTATTACACAAAGCTTCAACCCTAATAAAAAAAGACACCCTCAATTTTAACAAATTTTAACTTTTCGCTACAGAGAATGTCATTTGTTCATGACATCAATAGAGGTATTCGTTTAGAAACAGCAACGATATTTTATCCTTTTATAAAGTTGTCTATTTGGCCGTCTGCCCGAAGTTTGCCACAAGTATTTCAAAGGAAGCAGAAATAGAGTACAAGGAAACAAACGCAAAATCTTATAAAATGCAGTTAACGTCAACACACATGCGAGCTCGGGTCCGGTGAGCGTGTACTGTTTAAAGAACTTGTTTTATTTTTTACTTTAGAGCATGGCAAGAATCTGGAATAATGTCCAAACTGAAGTTTCGCTGCTTTGAATCTTTACATAATGCTTCGAGACTCCTTGAAGGCGTCGCTACGCTACATACGTAAATTCCTGCTGTGAGATACGATTCCTTATGTTTTGTATCGCTTTAGTGAAATTGGTTTATCTTAAAATATTTATTTATGCAATTCCAGATGTATCATCATTATTAATATCAGAAATATTAAGAACATTAATATCAACTGAAGATTTACATTACAAATCTTATTCAATATTAAAAAAAATAATCAACAACGCTCAAAGTTTAGGTACATTTTATCCGCTTCAGTTCTTATGAAATTAATCACGTTAAACTTTAAGGTTATTGACGTTAGTGTTTTACCACTGAAGGGGTTTACTCAAAATCAATCGAGCGTAAATTTAATGGCTCCTTTCAAGTTCATATTAATTTTCGTCTACTCGACAGCGTATAGGCGAGGCGGTGGTGCGTAAAACTCGGTGTTTTCTCGCGAAACAATTAAATTTCCCATACATCGTTGGGATCAGGAGGATGTTGGCACTGGGCTAGAGCTGAGCGGCATTAAGCCGTGCGCAGTCGAGCAGATCTCGAGTCCACTCGGTTGAACCGACATCTTTACCTCGGTGTCGACTACTCGATCGCTGCGATCGATATATCGCCAAGAGGGCGCGCCTAGCGCGACGGCTAAATACAATTTACCTTTGTTATTTTTCGTGTCATTAAACTGCGTCGCGATCTCGGCTCTCGATCGGGATTGCGAACTCCGATGCGAATTGTTTGAGAGCTTTTGTTTCCCACCCCGCTCGCCAGCGACGCGACATCAATTAACGTCGAATCCCCTCACTGAATTTTCTTCGTGGCCGTCCATATTGTACGTTGATTTAAAACATTCTGTGACGGTCTATTTGATTAAATTCTTGCTCAAGTTGAGAGTTTTAGTTTCGACTATAATTTTTGGTGTTTGAAGTCGTGGAATTTATCCCGCATGTCCCTTTTGTTGCGTGTCGCCGAAGAAATGGTGGGTGCCACGAAGCGGCCTCTGCTGGTATACTCGCCTATTCATTTGTAAAGCTTTGTCGCTCCTGACAAATGACGCCTCTCACTATTTTTATGTCGACGACGATAAAGATTTAGCCCATATTATAGCGAAAGTTTGAAAATTTAATAAAACCCTCGTAAAAACCTCTTATTTCGGTGCAACGTAACTTTTCATTCAAGCAATAGCACTAAACAACGTCCTAAGTCATAATCGTCTGGGCTTCCAACTTTAATATTACATGTTGATTATGCAGCCCTATCTAGGCATAAAACTTGGTGGAAAGATACTCCTCGCAGTAAAGCCTCGCTCACTCACTTCCCCGCGTTAATGCAAAAGCACGTAGTTTCATGTCGACGCAGAAAGTTGTGCAAAGTGCACAAAGTGCGCGAACGCCGCCGTGGCAAAGCCTTCATTTGTCGGCTTCTGACGTCCGCGTGACAAATGTGGACGCGGACTTTATGCACCCCTCCCCTTCCGCACGCTTCGCGATTATGCACCACAATGAAAAATGAGACTGGGAAGTTTTCTTACGAAACAAATTAATACGTTCAACCAAGATGCTTCAATTCAAACGAAGTTATAAGAGCGGTGCTGAAGTGATCTATCTAGTGGCTTTAATTTAAGCCTACGTACTTTTCTGTAATGCCGGTTCGCGGTTGCGAAAATTCTATTGCTGGAGTTTGGGTTAGCGTAGATTGGGTAATTTATACTCGCCTCCGCCAACCACGCCGAGGTGAGAGATACAAGCACGGAGGGCCACACTGTTCGTTAAAATTACCTAATGGATCGATTAAACGTAGGGTTTAATTATGAGGTACATTAATTTTATCCGCTACTGCGCGGTGTGGTATCGAGATTAGATGTTAAATAAATATGGTTAGCTCACCAGTTTCCGTTGTATTAAAGTAAATTAAACTTAATCGCTGCACAACTCAACAGGTTCCTTTGTGTTTGTTATAAACTTAATAGGGACAAGAAGTATCATTGTTTTGAGTAATTACTTGAAACCTCGTTAAATTCGTGCTACTGTATTATAAGCATTCGATGATAAGCTTCTTGACTTGGTGAATCAAATTAAAATTCAATTTGTGTCTCGAACCGTGAAGCACAACGGATTGTCGACCGATTTCGTCGCCTCCTTTCTTCCATAATTTTGCGAGTCACCCGTTCTTAAGGAAGTATTTATTCAGTTCCACAGACTTCAATAACCTGGCAAGCTGAATCCAAACTTATTGTACAACTTGCTTATAAATTACTTACACATTTTAGCTGCATTCCGTACTGACTGTGAAACAGATCCTCTTTTATCTCTTAAATCGTCTCTACTTTGCTAAAACAAAACTTCTTGCTATTCATTATTCTTGCTCTACTTACGAAAAGATTTACTTTTAGATATTCTATTAAATTGATTAAAATGATTTCTTATGAAATTGTTCGATTCCAACGTGATTGAACCCACATTAATGAAATCGATCATCTTCACATAACTTAGCTACAAAATCTCTATGATTCCAGCCATTGGTTATTGGTTATATATGATTATACTTATTATTCGATTTTTAAACCAACAACGGCTCGATACAGCATTAACTTTATTGAGCTAACATTGCGTTATCTTTGTTGCAGGTGGAATGCAAAAAGGCACAACCAAAAGAAGTAATGCTCCCAGCGAATCTGGCTAAGACGAGAGCCGCCGGCCGCGGTGCGTACGGTGAGTTGCTAGGTAGCAGCGTGGTGTCCGGCGCCGGCAGCGTGCGGTACGCTCCTTACCCGCTCCATGCGCCGACGCAGCTGCTGGTGGCGGGCGGGCCGGCGGGCGCGCACGCGGCCTACCGCCGCGCGTTCGCCGCGCTCCGCCCCACCCCGCGCGCCCCGCGCCCGACCTTCACCCCCCTCACCCTGCCCCCCCTCGCCTACTCCGTCTCCGAACTCCTCGGCGCTCACGCTCTGGACATCCCAACTCTCTACTCCCCCCTCACCCACGCAACTCTCCCGACCCCTATGCCCCTTTGATCCGCGATCCTCTTCCAGCAGCATCCGCATCACCCCTACTAATGGGCGTTCTATTTATGCTGCGTCGGCTTCCCCCATCCATTCCTTACTCTGTTTTACATTCCTCTCTCGTTATTCCTACCGAGCCTAAGTGACAAAAATGTACTCTAAAAACTGATGATATCTAAAGTGTCTTATTTTTAGTAATCGCCATTAGTGAACGAGTTAGATAGCAGAGTTTCAAACTGTGTACCGAAATAGAGGAGCCATAGTGTCACTCTTAAATTAGGCATAATACTTTTACAACTATCATTATACCAACATTTTTTACTAGAATCAAAAATTGGATCAATTTTATGTAGGGTTTATAGAAGAGCTATAAATATTTTTCTACCAGGTAGTAGGTGCTTTTCTATTTGATTGACAGAACATTTTTCTAGATAGCAGGCGATAGTGTTGGCCTGGTGTTTCTGATTTCTAGCTTTAACTATAAATGCAGGCCTTGTGGCCGCTGAGTCTTGCCAGTTTCTACTTATCCATCCATGAAGTTAATTCCTTCTAGCGGACAGAGTTAGTCATGTCATCTATTGCGGCCAGTTGAATAAGTGATTTTGAGAATATTTTCATAAATTATATTGCATTCTTTAGCTCTATACCATGAATAGCTTCACAGCTTGATGTCGGCTTTTCAAAAATGTTATCATTGGAAGAAAAGAGGTACCTATTATATTATGTGGATGTACTTAAGATGCCATTAGATGTTTTGTTCCTATTTGTTTTAAATTGTGTTGTAAAATTAGGTTCTTAAAATTGGACAAAAATTAATGTGTTCCTAGAAAAGTTTTGAATTAGGTAATTTATTTTATTTATTACTTCTATTTACGTATATATTTATGTGCATTGCATTGACTAAATGTTATGTTCATTAATAGTATTATTTAGTAGATACGTACCCGTATGTATACTTCTGATAAGTATTGATGATTAACTTTACCGTTTAACAGTATATAAGCTATTTTGGATCTTTCCAACTTGTGTATTATCGAGTAGTTCTCGTTAACAAATAGAATTAATTGTACTTATTAACTTACGTAGGTGATTTTCGGTAGAATTAGATTAATAAACATCATTTCTAAAATATTTAAATATTGTCTGTTTGTTTAACATGTTTAGAATTAGACTAACAATGTGTAGAGTTAGATTAACATGTTAAATGAACGTTATTAAGTGATCGAGTGCGGTAATCAAGAGACACTAACATACCCCACCATTAAAGGCACATTAGAAAATGTTTGATTGTAGCCCGCTATTAGTATATTGAATGCTCTTTATTTATTTATAAATAAAATACTAGAATAATTCATTTAAAAATTGAATATTTTGTTAAAATTTCGCCAAGCAAAATAGTGTCTCATGGCACAGTAAACTCACTCTTTCAAGTATTATCTCTTATTATAAAGTTACATATTTAAATGTAAAATGTAAGGATAGATCGATTTATGTAAATGTTTTTACATTTCTAGATTTCATGTGGTCATTGGGTGCTCTTCCTGACGGTAAGTTGATTCACAATTTTTTTGTTCAAAAGTCACATCACATTTTACCCGCATTAGGTCATTGACGTGTCTTGAGACGAGACCTTGACTGTGATTGTTTGTGCTAATTATGGGTTTGGTTCGTCGGGTCAGTGTAGTATTAACCAGTAACTGCAGAGTAGAAGGTACCAGTGAGACTGAGGCTCGGAGGCCGCCGTCCGTCCATCTGCCGCGTGATGGATCGCGTCGCCTGACAGATACACTATTTTGATTGGCAATAATATGATAAACGATCCGGCGTAGTAATCATATCAGCCGATGTGGACGGTTCGGCCATCATTCATTTTACATTTTATAACGAACTCCATTTTGTCAACATAACCGAGTGTACAATGTAGACTTTATTAATCGCACATGCAACAGAACCTATGTACTGTTTTGTTTCAGTTTAGTTTATGTTTGAAATAGAGTAGTGGGTTGGTTTATGTTAGTTAAAAAATACAGTAGGTATCTCTTACAGCCGAGGCCGATGTCGTCCACTTAGACTGTGCCACATTAAGCGATGTTTACAAAATACCGTCCGCTGGACAATGTCCAAAGCGATGTCGCACTGGACATGTACTATACACTCGTCTACCTTTTATGTGACGGCTCTATTTTAGAAGCGGGCCAGCGAGACACGTGTTACATACCGAATGTTCACGCCGCCCATCGCGCTTGTATCGGCGCCGCATTAAAACTACGCTGAATCGACACGATGCCAATGAAAGCATGCAATCCGATAATTAACCTCCGCTTTTCATGAATTGTCCTTTAGTTATAGTTATTAACGTGTGTTTGTTTGTTGCGCAGGTTTCCCCGCAGCGTACGCCGCGTACGCGGCAGGACGTAGCTATTCGGGCTATCCTAGCTTCGGGCTGCCCTACCCAGCAGGTAATCCCCTGGCGAGCTTGCACCACCAACTGTCCGGCAATCACTACCACCACCTGGCGACACTCCTGCCATACCACCCGCTCGAGCTTAGCGGGGTTTACAATGTACACGCCATGCATCTGTGAACTCGCGTTGGCGACAATGCATTCCACTAACCGAAACCAAAACTAACGACGGCCACTGTTTTCATTCAGAACTGACATGCTCCTCATTCAAACTAACGACACATACGCTAATTTTCCTAATCCGCTATGGTGACAATGTCCTAACTTCCATTTCGACTAACTCGCCAAGGCGAAAGTTCGTGTGAACTCTCACTAACAACTTTACTAACAAGTTAACACCCCTAACAATGACTGAACCATCTAGATAAATGCCACGCCGTCAATTACAAAACGTCCACGTTTCGGGAAATGCTATTTATTGTTTATCTCCAGAGTTTTGTCGAGACAATCCGACCAATTGCGAGCACCTCGTTCCATGTTTGCAGACGAGTCGCCCTAACGATTCTCAAATGCTCTGCGTCGCGCGAGCATACAGAGCGGCGGCACCGCACTGGATGTGGTGCCCGCACCCCCACGCGACTCCGTTTGCACCTAAAAACATATGCTGCTCATTAACAGTAAAGCTCTTTAAAGGGATTTAAACAAAAGTACAAAAAAAGTCGTCCTTTTTGCGGTGACTTCGATGTAAATCTCAAAGCGGACGAAAACGAACTTCCATTAATTAAAAGTAGTCGCATGCTGAATCCTGTCCAATGGGACCAGAATTATAATTTTCGCATTGGTTGGTATTTGTCTTTTGGGATTAGTTTGTTACGTGGTCTAGGAAAAGCGACGTTGGATAGGTAATAATGGGAAAGGTAGACTCAATGAAGCGAGCGACGCGACGCAAGCTCCCGCGGGTCGGAGAGGCGAGCAGCTGCACAAATACTCTTCTCGTTATTTGTCCACACTCAGTGTTTGAGCCGCCTCCCTCCACCGTAATTACGCCAATAAGCTTTGGCTTTCTACTTTTTTCTCGGTGAGTGGAGCATGCCGCAAGATTTTTTTGGTTGAACGCAAACGAAATCTAGAAAAGCGAACGCCAGATATTGGAAATTCTAATTGAGCGTATCGCACGAAAAGTGCAGCTTGGTCCGTTCAGTTTGCGAGCGATTGATGCTATCGTGGCGCTCGGTTGAGCCGAACTATCGATATTACTTTCGGTCGTACAAATCGTTCCATGTTAGTTACTTACCGGTGATTTACGACACGCAAGATGGACTATTTTAGTTGTCTTTTCATAAAAAAACTCATCGCATGTGGGCATTCGCTCGATTGTAAATACACATAATTGAACAATGGAGCGGCCCAATAATTACACAGGTGTCCGGACGAGCCGTTTAAATTAATGGCGTTATCGAACGCGAGTGGACACGAGCTCGGCTAAATAATCCACCCCCGAGAAGAAAATTTTAAATGCCACTGCGGGATTTTGCATTTCAGCTTTAATCCTGTTAGTATGCTTAAATGAAAACATTTTGAACCAACAATTCCGATCTATAAATTTCCGAGTCTCCAATTTCATTTGGACGGATGACTAACGAAGGCTTTATAGAGGCATGCCAAGGCTAATGAGCATTGATTAGATTTGTCTAATGGGCATATGCAACAAAGCGGCTCTGCCACAATTAATGTGCGTCCATTTCGTCCATTAGCATTCCTCGAACGACGGCTCCGTCGAATTGTTGGTATCGTCATCGACGTTGCCAATATTCAGGCCGCCATAAATTATGATACCACAGACATCCGGATAGAAAGTGGATAATTAAATTTCATCATCTGAATGTAAATGTGCGGTCGCAATGCAGGTACTTTTAGTTAAATTTGAACCGAATGAAAAGTGTGCGGGTGCTTTGATGCACGAGATGTCGAGACAAAGTGCTGAGTCGCGAAACTGCGATCCGCAACTTCGTCGCTGCCTTTAGGTAATATGGAGCAGTCGCTTTCTCAAACTAGAAAAACGACTGCACGTACCTACATTCACGAGGATGACTGTTTTCGAACGTCGTAAACAACTTTGTCAGTTTCGAATGGAAAGGAATTATTCTTCGCAAGTACTCCCCTGTTGCCTGGGCTTTAAAGTATGATAATAAAATGTTTGCTTAAAAATTCATACGCGCTCTTTACATATCCTAGAAAAGATAATGCCGCTTGGGCATAGTTTACACATAGTTTGAGATACGACAGCGAATAACTCTGCGAAAATTTTTCATCCCTTACCGCGGTTTAACGAACGAACGAGAAAAGTAATATTATAACGTTAACATCGAAAATACAATTACGAGACCGTGATGGCAAAGATAATCAAGGCATTAATCGTTACAAGCTTGAAACAACTGAGCTCATAACCTAATTTGCATATTTATTGAAAATCGTAGTCCGTATTAAAATTTAGTAGAGACTCTCAGGAATAGACTTATAAAATTAGATTTACTTAGAAAAGTTAACTTATAATCTAGGTATAAAAATAAAAATAGCGGCAATTAGTTTAGTGTTTTCGTAGAGCCAATATACTTCTATCCTCTATTTAGCATGCTGTAGTTTGTAGAATTTGGATTTTCATAGAATTTAGGCAGACTGTATGTGACGCCAGACACTTAAATCAAAACCTGCTTGAAACAGTTTTACAAAAAAAAACGTTGGTTAAATTCCCTGAAGTTGAATTAATAATAATTAAGCTACAGTTGTAATAAAAGGTAACCTTAATCTCATATTCATGTTGCTCTCGAGTCTAACATAAACAAATAGTAAGGGACATTGGTATCCCAGTGCATGCATATGTAATGATTCCCTCAACCCGTCTCATATATAACAATAAAATTATTATAACGTGTAATTTATCCTTGTCTCTGTGTTGACCATACATTATCCTCACGACACGGCAGCAGCTAGGCGCATTCATACAATTAATAAAACTTTCAGTTGTCAACAAGAATGACGCGATCATTGTATTGTAAAACGTAATAACATTGCTCATTTATTCATAGCCACGGGAGTGGATAAACTGACTTTATTGAATTTTTATAGTTAAAAACAATGAATAATTGAAGAGACGGTTTACGATGGACTTAGTTTTGTCTGGCGTCGTATTCAGCTTAGTTAGATCTTTATTAAGTGTAAGACTAGGTAGCTAATAATATAACGAATAATGAATAGTTAATAACGTAGCTCTATTCATTTTGAATTACTAAGTTTAGAGGATGAATACTAACCGAGACATTTAGATATTCATTTGCGTAGTCAGTCATTAGTATTAGCTTAGAATTTTCATTTATTTTATCTATCGAAAAAAGAAAACGATACATCGAGCTTGAAAAATGTTATTTTAGTATGTTATTGAATGTTTGCTGTAATCTTATTGTAATTAATGTGTTCAGTTCGATTTGAAAGTTATTTATGTATTTCAAATATTTACACTGCTTAAATAATAATGTTACATTAATGTTTAAATTATTGTTGTTGTTGTATTATATTTTTGGATGCAACCGTTTTACGCCTTCTTCGTGTTATTGTTAATTAAGCGATTCCGTGTAATTAAAAGCAATTTGAAAAATTGAAATAAGGCCCGGATGCCTTAAGTTTGACCTAAGAAATCGTCAGCAATAATCGTCATCACACCTCGCAATATTATTTTCAAAATTAAGATTTGATATCGAGATTGTTGTTTAAGCAATGAGTTGTTTGATCATGATCGCTGCGTGCGCGACCGTCCTAATCGCCATCCTCTAAACTAGTCATACATTAAAATAATCTTAAATTATATCGCGTTCTAACTCTAAGGATATTTAAAGTGTGGTTATTTATATTCTCGTTAGGAATAAGCCATAAAACAGTTTTATTTGATATCTCCATCAAAACAGCAAACGCCCCGAGAACTGTAATTTGTAATCATATATCAGTTCGGGCGGTATTTGTTTCCGTATAACTGCGTATTGCGTGCTCAGTTATACCAATGTCGAATGAATTATTCAGTAAATAACACCATGCTCTTGAAAAGTAGAGTTTTGATGATCGAATCAATAGTTGGATATGGGCCGTAATGACCCACTGCATGCACTGTGCCGGTGCGTGCTAAACTCAGGCCCTATCCGAACATTCAAAACGCCAGTCTATCATTCCGTGCGTGCAAACAATTTTAAATAATCCGAAAACAGTAAACAGGAAACTATCAATTCCAAGTTTCCCCATAAAGATTCGATGAGTGGAGCTCTAGGCGTTATTCTCCTTAACACAATCCCTCCGCGCAATGTAATTTTTTTATAACTTTTTGTTTTCCCCTTCATGTTAATTTTGAACTAGCTTTGAGATTCGGTGTTCCGCGTGACTATTTTTGTCCGAGTGTTTATTTGTTTACGCCGGCGCTGGCGGAACCCTCGGTAGCCTCCGTAGCCGGCTTTGTAGCGTTTTTTATTTTGTTGCCGCAGGTGTAGTGGGAGTTTTACCGGCGGAAAGTCGGGTGTTGGTGGGTGCGGAGTACGTAGGGCCGGGCGCGCTAGGCCCGGGCTCGTAGGCGCCGGCCGCGCCGCCACCGCGCCACCGCTCTCTTACCCGGAACATCCGTTAACGGCTCCCGGAATCTCTTACGAACATAAATAAATCTTTCCTCCAGCGAATAACTGTTTGGTATTTCGCCCTCCGCTTTCCCTCTCGAATCTAACAAGGAATGCAATGTCGCAAAAGCTAAGTCTCATTTACATTAACATACAGCCCGAATTCGCAGATGCGTGCCACAAAATCGCCCGACTAGGTTCGCCCATATAGCTCGATAACTAATTGGTTGAATGTAATCTATTTCAATATTGAATCAGATTAAATTGCGGTATCCCTCAGGAAGTAATGCCAATAACCTAAGATACGTAATATAATACATTAGAAAACTCGATTATTATAATGCATTTTCATAATTATTGTATTTGTAACCCATGTGTCAAATTCATATTAATAAGTCTACTTTTATATTTATAAGATTATAGTATTGTTCTTAATCGCTGTTTCGACATATCGTCTTATATCAGTATTCGTAAGTTTTATGATATTGTGAAGCCGCTATATTTTAAAATAAAGGAAATTGCCGTTGTATAAGCAAAACGTTTATCGTTTATTGTCCGTTCAGAAATGGAGGTCGATCATGTCTAAGTTATTCACCATATCGATTGCTACCGAAATAAACTGGAAGAGATAGTGTGTTAGCGTGGAGTTGGCTAGCGTGCAAGGAACTTTGATCGTTTCTTGTAACGAGTGCAGGTCTTACTCGTACGCTCTATCGCGTTTCACAATTTAATGATTCATTTTTCTGACTCATCCAATGCGGCCATGCAGCGTGGTTGAGACACGCGCCCGCGCACCAACTCGGTAAGCCGTGATAGGTTAGGAACCAGCAGAGACTAAAGTGACCGGCCATGTTTCGGACTGCACCGCGTCACAAGACATGAAACAGTCCTTACAGTACCCACTCTGAGGAAACGAACAAATCTTGGGAGATGAGATCTAGCCGGTTTACTTTAGTGTATGCGGCAGGTGTAGGGCGCCGTGGGCAGTTCCCGGCGGCACGCGGCACGCGGCCGCGCGGCGTCTCGCATTCCGTGCATTCAACACGCTCGCCCCCAGAATGCAGCCGCGACCGACACACCACAAATGCAAATAGTTGTTGCATAGTTCGATCTTGAAAACTACTGTTTTTACTATCGAAACAAAACAGCCACAAATTACGCTCGTGTTAGGGGTCACAAAGCCGTCGTCGTCGGTTTGAATCCAAATAATTAGCTGGCGAGGCGGCGAGTGGCCGCGTGTCGCGAACGGTGCCAACTCCATTTGTAATTTAAGATATTTGACCGTTAATTGTGTTAGTAACTGTTCCGTTTAGTGCTTGTTGCTTAGGTCGGAGCGGGGCTCGCAATAACACTTCTTTAGAAACCTCCCAGTGTAAATACGTACCTACTATAGACCATAGCGTACCTTAGTTCAGCGGTTCGATGCTGAATTAGTGTAACGAGTGCTGTATTTGGATGGGTCAGAATATTTTATTTCCTTTTATTTGTTCTAGTTAGGTAGTTATTAAATGGATGCCCATAGATATTGACCGTCATTACGCTAGTCTAGCGAGCTCCATTGCATATAAATTTTTATTGTAGAATTTCACGGAATAGGAGTATGTCCGTGAGTGCATAATGGTCACTATTAGCATAATAATCTCTTCTAGTTAGATTCGTATTGAGCGGCCGAATCCTGCGCCAACAACGTGTCTGTGAACACGCTGTAAGTCCTTCCTCCCCGCGCGCCGCTCTGATTGCATCAGCTGCAGCTGCTCTGCACAACAACTACCTATTGACAGAGCCAATTTCGGGCTAATTCAACTGGGGAAAAGGGACTTACATTAGATTTTATGCCGCACTATACGTTGTGACAATGAAGAAAACAACTGACCCGAACGGAGAGTGCAGTCCACTACAGCAATAGGGCGAGTAACATTTGAACATTATAAAACGTTGAATCGTATACTTTTGTATTAGAATAGAGTTGGCGATTAACATTGTTATAATTTGTTAAACGAGAGTAACCTTATAAAGTGTGGTAGAGGTAGTCTTTTCAAACTAACGAAGTAAATAGAAAAGCCAACGCAGCGTAGACAAAATATTGATAGTCAATAGAATAGTTTAAGAGCTAGAAAAATTAAACGAGTCCGAGTAAGATGAGTTTGTAGATATTCTGACCATCTAATGGAATTTTAAATAGCGGAATATTGTATAGATTTAGGTAGACTAGATAAAATTGCGGGCGATTTTATTATTGTAATATTAGTGGAGCTTATACTAGCGTCAAACTATTATGGTATGTGTGTTAAACATTGTTTAAGCTGGAGTTCAGAGCTTTCTTACATTAGGTAGAAAGCTAATAGACTAGATAGGCAAATTGGTGGTATAAATTGTGATTGGTGGTGCAAACTTTTCATAGACTTTATTTACTGTTTTTAGTTTTAAGATTTAACTAGAATAGAACCTTACTTAAACATAAATTTGCCTTAGGCAGATAATTGAGAAAAATAAAAGTAGTGTAACAGATTTTTTTACAAAATGTATTACATTTTATAAAATTAGAATAGTCAAACTTTTAAAATAGAATAGAAACAATGTAATTTACAATTTTGTAGTTACTGTGTAGATGTAACGGAGGTATTCCGCAAGTACTTTTAATCTGATTACAAGGGTAGCCTTTAAAATCTTAGAACTTTTGTAGAGGTTTTTAAAGTTTATACATCTGTGTGTTCAACTGGATTCAAAATTATTTATGCTTCTTTTAATGTCGCTTTACATGTTTCTTTTTAATCTCTATGACTGAACCACGTGTACGTTGGTATCGCAGTGTGCGAACCAAGCAGCGACCCGCAGTAAAAGCAGACTGGGAGTTTCTTACATTTAAGGCGAGGGCAAGCTTCTTTGAATTACAAATCCGAGTGTGGGGCGTGCGTGCCTGACAACAAACCAACAAAGAAATTCGATTAATTTGCAATGGAGATAAGTCGGAGAGGTTTAGCATTCGCAAACCCGCAAAGGCGTATCATCTTCGCGTCTAGTTATTGATGGTGCCTATTAAATATGCGTTTCCGTAGGACGCGCGAGCGTTTCCCGGTGAGCGCTCAAATAAAACATTTCAATCGTGCGGGCAGGAAATGAAGTATTACGATCTTGGAGGTGAATGATGTGATCCAACTTCAGATACGGAAGCCGGCTGTGGATTAATCAAAGTTGTTCTTTTCTGTCACCCAAATGTGTTTTTTAAATTAACTTGATTAATCCTTCACTAAGTTTCGTTTATAAGATTTCTCAATGATTTCTATGTGAAACTCAACAAAACAAAATAGTAAAGCGAGCGGATTTGGACATGCATAGTTACAAAATAAATCGTCCAACTGACTTTTCTTTAGTAAAAACTTTATTGATCTCAACTTTTTCGTTCCAACTTTTTTATGAGTTTCATAACTAATACTAACAAAATACCTCATACCTAGCGAGGCCGAGGGTTGATTTTCAAGGAGTTTGAACAATGTTACACATAAAAAGGCCCGCGCACACTGGATGCCAAGGGCTCCGAGCACCGCACGCTCTGTGAATATTTCCTTCGACCGTCATCCCACTTCTGAAGAAGAATTATTAAGTTTCCCCGAACTTCGCAATTATGAAAGTTCGAATAGCTCTAGCAAGGCGGCCTCTGAATTTATAGATGAATGTGTGATCCCCGCCGTACCTGGGGAGTATTATTAAGAGCTTCGATATTTTCAAATGAATTACGAGCGAATGCGAACATAAAGTACCTACCTAGCGCGCCGCCTCGCCGACGAGACTTTTCCCTAAGAGACTCGAATAACATTTACAGTCACCGCTCTGACAAAAGTGCTTCGTAGTCACTGCTCATTGTGGAAGTTAGTACAAAGTTACCGAATAGACACAAACAGACGAAACACAAACAGCAGACCAATTTAGCATCTTACGAGCATTAATTATTTCCACTTTCTGCGTCTTCTGGCTCCTTGGGTGGATTCAAAGCGTCAAGAAACTTTAACCATTACACGCACAAATTACTGTTATGGCATGTGTTAACATGGCTGCGTCGGATCGCCGTCCGGCGCAGAGCGGCAGATAGCCGGCTTCGCGCCTGCTCGTCTGTAAACTGGATTGTATAAGTCGTAAATTATCTGAGGTCAGAAACACACTTTGCTTAACTAAGTTTGGCCTGTTTGTGACTTTGTTCCCCGTAAGCTCAGGCCCGGTTGAGAATGATGGAAGTGATAACTGACGGTTTATGGCACGCACGCCACCCTTTTTAAACATCATTAATCTTACATTCTCTTCTGACAGGAATTATTACAAGATTATACTCGTATTATGAGGTTATAAAAAACAAAACTTGAAAATATATTTAATTGCGGAATGTCTATTAAAAATGATATCATAATAAACCACAACGCTAAGTGGGTGGCGCCTACCAGTAATGGGAAAAGAGCGGTATTATAGCGATCGACACACTAACGATTGCGAGTCGCGTCCGAGCTCGAACTCTTATTTATTACCCTGCGACCTCCAAGTAAATAGCCTCTCACATCGCAAGTAATGTTATTAAAATGTGTCAGCATTTTAGCGCGTCTGAGCGGCGCAGGCGCGACAGGCGGGCCGCGCGCGCCATCTATCATTCATCCTCCATTACTTATATTGTACTTTTTTTGCAAAGTCACTCACGGGCCGGTAATCACCTGGTGCGACCGTGGCCACGGCCGCGAACCTTCATTTTTCACGCTAAATCACAACCCGCACATCTGACAAAAATAAAATTTGTCGCACAAGCCAATGGGGTAGTAATGATAACACTGTGAACAGGCAAAAATACGGGCTAGCACTTCTATTTTTGTGACAAATTCAGAATGCTTTACGTAATGAAAGTTTTGATAAATTGAGTCTGCAGAGATAGACAAAGATTGGTTTAATCGTAGAAAATCCAAATCTGTAGTAAGTGGTGAGGTAGAGGGGTAGTGGCATCGGGTAGCGTAGTTGGAAGCGACGCACGCACCGGCCGGCCACGTCGGCGGCGCAAGACGCTGCGACGTGCGGCGTATGCTAATGTCTCCCCTATTCAATAAGCAGACCGCCGCGTGCCACCGAGAACTCACGTCGGATAATTTACTGGATATTTTGTAAAAGTTTTTTCGCCCTCTGTGATTTATACCCGCGAAACTTCCAGCTCTCTTTTTCATTTGAATGCACGTGACATACGTGATATTTTTTGTTCCAACATAATCTCGGGGAGTCTTCGCCGTCCTCATTCGTCAGCTCGGCATCTGTCTCCAACGGCTAAATTATTCATGCATTTACGCGCTTCAACTTTATCCGAGCAGGAGAACTTTAATATTGAGTTGCGATTACATCGATAGTCACTTTACCGTTCAATATGCTAAATAGTGCTAAGGTGAGGTGTTGCGGGCGCGACGGTTGCGGGGGGCTTGTTGGATTCGATGGTTCAGTCATGGATATGCTGTGATTGAGATCCGCGTCATGTGTGCGTGGCCCGAATGCGAACCGTGTGTATGTTGCAGTTGACCTGACCAACGGCCAACTCACTCCGAACAACAACACACCACTGCTCGCGCAAGCGCTCTCAGGTGAGGCCGCCTTCTGTGTCGTGTCTCCTGCACTACTTTACATCACTCACATCTCCACATTCCCCAGACTTATCAAGCATCCTCCTCTACACACACCACATCGCGTCGTCGTATTTAGTTATAATTCGCACAACTTGTAAATGTTCGTGTCTGTGTGATGTTTGTATAAATGTTGCTTTATGTGCTCACTTTGTGCATTGGTGTTTAAAATTAACCTGCTACTAACCTTAACTTCAACAAGATCGTTACTTAGATGAGGAGCTGTTAGCAATCAAATTATTCATAATATTGATTAGTGATACCATGAATATCATTAAAATCATCGACAGGTACCGAATTTTAAAATTGTATTGACCAGATTGAATAAAACAAAATTAAAAAACTTAATTGCGCATACGCACTAAAGTAGGTAATTCAAACTAAGCCTAAATAAATCAATGTTTATTAAACTTTCCAAATAGGTTTACATTTGAATTATTAAGTAGTAGGTAATTTAAATATTCTTACTCACTTATATATTTAGGTTCCATACTCATTTGTGATCAGTTTACGGATTAAAAAAACAATTGAACTTTCTTCTGTTATCTTTAGACAAATATCAATCTGGTCAAAAAACTCCCAAACAACGTTCTAAAATAATCATTGTGTCTCCACAGTGATGAACAACTACCAAGCGGCCGCCGCCGGCTTCGGTCCGCCAGCGTCTCCTCACGGCGCCGGCGGACGCGCGGGATTCCCCTCCGCCAGCTCGCCGGGTCCAGCCCTGGACGTGTACGGATCAGCCGCAGACAGTGTTGGATACGTGCAGGCTGCCAGCCCGCAGCCGTCTGGATTCCCCGCCATCGCCGTTAGCCGTGCGCCCCTTAATTACACCCCGGTGAGTCAAAATTTCAGTCTTAGAAATAGAAATATAGTTTATTCATTAACTTAATCTTTAAATAAACATTTTTTTTGGAAACCCTCTTTAGGTATATAGATACCTGTATTAGAGAGTTTCGCTCTTGCCACTTTTTAGACTTTTTAGAGACATACTTTTTTTTCACTTATTTAAGGTACGAGTATATTGTAAGATTAAGAAAATTTTACAACATATCCTTGGACATTTAACAGCATCATGGCTGAACGACTTTCAATATGGAACGACTATTTTAAGTGCCCTCTGATCCAATTGCTGAGCGGTAGCTATCAGAAATGAATACTACTCGGTCATTCATATTATGACCACTCAGAACAGGTACATAATCTATCAAGAATATCTAATTCTCAGCTTCAATATTATCAATATTACAAGGTTTAACACATTCTGATAAGTTGATTTAGTCTGTTCATAGTTGATCAAGCATAAATAGCCTTTGTATAGTTGATCATACAGATCAATATAGTTGAATATTCAACAAAGTCAATATTTGATTTAAGCTAATGCTCCACATCACGTAGATGAATTAAGCAATGTTAACCTATTACCCACACTTAAAGCTGAAATGCCTGGGACATTACTGAGATGATTACATTAGTACATACAGTTGTATTATTTACAGTAATAAATCAAATCAATTGGTGTTCCATTTAAGCACTACTAATAACAAAAACTGTATTTGAAAAATAAGAAACTTAAACAGATAGTAAAACTAGACAAACATTATTTACCAGGAAAGTATAGTGGACGCAATATCTTAATCGGGGAAAGAAGAAAAGTTTCATATCTACTTATACTTCATGATGAATGGGATAAAGTTATTATCTTCTGATTGTAACTTTTTTCATTTATTACGTCATGTTCAAAATGCCTACTCCAAGAACCAAATGAAGGCAATTCTCAAATTGTCCTCGTTCGAAAAGTTTGAACTGTCATGGCGCTTAAATTAATGTTTGTTCTGTTTTGTTTTTCTAAAGAACGTCTGATTTCGTTTCATTAATAAGTACTCATAGACACCTACTTGCATCGTTCCTCATCTCAATACAAAAATGCTTTATAGATAATTTTTAATTTTCGTTTTTCCCGGGAAATATCGTAAATTCAGCGAGTTGGCTGGAGTAAAAATTTCATTAGCAGTTAGTCACAGGGGGATAAGGTAGTAAGTGCAAAATCCTCTCGCGTTGTTGTCGCGCAAAGTGCGCCGCGTGACGCCGACCCAGACGCAATTAGCAGCCGACTACACTCAAATTTTAGCGAGACGGTCCAATCTCATTACAGAACCGATCTTCCTTGTCGCTCTTAAAGCATAATCACCATAAGTTAGCGAGCGAGTGAAGCATGAGAGATGCGATTATAAAGTGTTCCGAAATATGAGCACGGCGAGCAGGCGGCGGCAATCTACGCGGTGCAGTGCCGCGGGTAATGGCTTTTTAAAACTGCGACCGAGCTCCATAACTGCTTCCCTGAGATGCCATCAGTCTTCATTGCTTGTCGGCGCCCGCCAGCGCCACCGCCCCAACATCTTAACTCCTCACGTCGCACTATCTCAAAAACATTTTTCAAACGCTTCAACTGAACGTTTAATTTTCGCAATAGGTACTTGTGGAATGAAACTGAGCTTTCTTTGAGAGTTGAGACCATCCGAGTGTCTCAAGCAGCAACATATCACCGTCAGTGTTACAGTTGATTATGTGAGCGGCTAAGCCTATCGAGGCGGCAGGTTCGGCGCAATCTGAACGATGTCGCCCGAAGGCTTAATTCGAGTCGATCGCATTCACGTGAGCCACCCTTCCGTTCCAGGCGCGTCATATATCAAATAGGATATTAACTCAATCGTCCGTAATCGCCGGGGCAAAACAAATACGTCGCTAATGAGAGAATGAGCCGGGCATGCGTCGGCCGCGCCGGCCGGCGCTGCGGGCCGGCGCATGTGCTTCCCGGGTGTAAAACGGTCTTATTAGGTAACGGGAATGCCCCCACGGGCAATAACCGTAAATCAAGGAGAACAAGCGGTGTAATTACCGTTGCCGAGCGGTCGCGCGTTGCTCTAACTCATCCTCTAGCTGTTTTTATTTTGTCGGCCACAGAGCCGCTACCGCTCTATCGACTGCGAACCAAACTTACTACCTTTAAATCTGCCCCCAGAGAGGTTAATGTTCCGCTGAACGCTTTATACGTCCATTCAATTATAGCAGAAACTCGATACTCTCCAATTTTAAGGACGCGCATTATCCTTTTGTGAGTGGATTGTTCGACTCTAACCGTTTCTTTTCTTTCCGTTTCAGGGCCCCCTGATTCCTGCGGCTTTCACCAACGGTTATCATTGAAAGTGTTATAGCACAAATATTTTACGTGAGTATTTCTTCTTTTTCATTTTTTTAAGGCAGTCTATTAAAACGTCGTTATGGCGAATGAAAGCGTCGACGGGCAACGTGCGTGGCCGTTGCAGCTGCTCAAATGAATTGCGGGCTATTACCATAACAAAACGTTTTTTAAACGATCTCATAAGACAAACAGCTCTGCGAAATTGCATATGAGTTCATTTGTTGAATATTTAATTCTCCGTTCCACTCGGAGCGGTAACATGCAATTACCTGCTTCCGTATGCACTTGTCATAATTGAAAACGATTAGATGGCTACTTATAAATCGGCCCCCAACGATCAATATGCTTGTGTAAGGCCTTTGCGATACTTTAGACAATTAACATCGCTTGCTACATTTGTTTCACATAAAGTTTTAAGATCAATACCTTTTATTGTGTAGGTACGTACATACAGTCTGTGTTCTTATGTTACAACAATTAAGAAGGATGAAGAATAAGCTGACTTTTCTTGATTAGTTAGATTGAAGATTATTATCCTGGTATAGGTACTATTTATGTTTGAATGAGATATAAGCTATGTGTGACTGAGTTTTATTGAATAATCTTGTCCAGGTGGCGAGCGGTGTGGCCCACGCAGGCGGACCGCCCGCGCTCCGCCGCCGCTCCGCAGCGGACCCGGCACCGCTCCGTCCGGACCACGCGCGGAAACGATCTCCGCGACCCAACACTACCCCCCCCTCTCTCCCCACTCCCAACACACACCCCCTCTACCCCCCACGCAAACCCCCCCTCTCACCCCGTCTATTGTAAATAACTATAACATTTTTGTCGTGTGAACGAGATAGAACCAACAGGTATTTTTTCAATTTTTTCTCGCTTTCGACTGTACCGTAGATGTGTTATCAATAACGTTTAAACTACAAAAAAATACATTTCATAATAATTATAATTATGCATCTAGACAATTTTATTGCAGGGAGGTATATCTTAAATATTTTATAATTCATAGTTAAATTACAGTTTAAGGTGTAATCGGTCCTCGTTCGGGACTTTTAATTCTGTAGATAAAGTAATGTATCCGTTTTCGTACGTACCCATTGTCAGTCGCGTTTCGCATGTTAACGGTTTATGTAGTTGAAGCTTTTACGATCATTTTGTATTCCGGGATAGTGGATCGTTGTAAGTGTATCGTGTTCGCAAGCGCTTGTCCCGGCGCGGCGCGGGCGCGGCGGCGCAGACGTGCGATATCGTGCCATGTCGTGCGATATCGTGCGGTGTCGTGCGATATCGTGCAGTCTGCAGCCGCCGCGCGCCGCCGCGCTCCTCGCTCGCCACCGACACATATTTTATTCTATCTATTTTTAATATTAATGTCAAATATTAACATAATTATTATACTACTTATGATATGCATATTTTACCTATGAATGTAATTATTTTTGCCTAATTCGAATTGTATAAAATCAACGTTTCGACATTTGTTCCGTTTCAGTAGCGATCAAGTTTTTCTATTACTTCCGTATAAGACTATGTTAGTTATGCGTATATACATTTCTAATAATTATTAATATGTATTATGGTATAAATTTTTATCCTAAGGATAATACGATCGTATTTACAATTCATAAGAACGTTTGGGAAGTTAAGTCGGAACATTTCAGAATATCTCTAATTGCGTAAGATAATAATTCGTTTCTATCTTGTACCTTCGACGTAGGTAATGTAATTATTATAATAATAAATAACAATTTTGTGCATTACGTAATAAATATTTCATTGTTTCTTACGATTATATTTAACCGTAAATTTAAGGCCACTGTTGAGGACATCACACGACTCCACTAATACACGGAGTCGCACTCTAATAAGTTTTTAAATTTTAATCAAAATAATAAATATGAACAGTAAACTTTTCGTACAGTTTGATAGATCGACACGTCACAACATTTCAATAAAATAAAAGCAGGGATACTAAAAATAACAGCCAAAGGCGCAGGTTTGAGGTAATAGAATAAAATATGAAGTCAATTCATTAATCATATTCGTTAGGTACTGAAGACATTGTAATTGACCACTTGCATCAAAATTGAAAAGACGCGGGAACGCGCGTACCACTTCGTAGCAGTGCTACGAGGCCCGAGCTACGCGCGTAGAGGGCGCGCCGTAGAGGGCGCTACGGCGCCGTCAGCGTACGATCGCGTCCGATCACGTACGCCGCGCCGCTCGCTACACACGCACTAGGTTGCATTCATTCATTATTTAATACTATAATTACTCATTACTTACATCAATTAAACATTAATACTATAAAACTAGGTATTAAATTTTAGGTAATAATAATAAACAATCTTTTAAATGCTATTATTATTATAAATACGTTATTAATATAAATGTTTCCTGTTACAAAAAAAATATTGAAAATGATACGAAGTAAATCAATATTCTTTTTAAACGTAATTTATGACTTATGAGTGTAGTTAATTGAATACCTAAAGGAATGTAAGATGGAGCGCGCTCGCCGGCAAGCGGCGCGTTCGCTTCGCGTTTAGTTCCGTTCGTTCGGGGCTCGTTCGCGATCGCGCCGAACGTTCGCTGAATCGTCCCGCGGCCCGCTCCGAGCGCAGGAGGCACCGCGGTTGTTTGTTAAACGTTAGCTAGGAAATTGATAATGAAATCGAATGGTGTGAGTCTGTAGGACGGTCGGAATATCATACCTAACAAATTAACGTATTTGTTTTTATATTTACGGTGTTGTAGGTATTTTAAGACATTTTTTCTTAGATTTAATTACGATGAGATGTTATAATTGTCAGGTCCGGGCCGGCGACGGGGCGGCGCGCGCGTCTCTCCGCCGTCGGCCGCTTCATTCACTCACCTCCTCACTATATTTTCTTACCGACCTTTTTAACGTAGGAGAAGCGCAGAGGACGCTACGCCGCGTCTGCGTTCGTGAGAAGCCATCGGTTCGCCGCGATTGCATCGTGACGATACATAATGACAATTTGTATATAAATAGTTAGCCGCATGTGTAAAAAGACGTTTAGGTAGGCCTCATCTTGGCATAGATCGCGTGTGGCAGACAACGTGGGCCTACTACCTGACGTGCCCCGCTCGCCACCGCTCGGCTCGCGCTCGGTTCGCCGCTCGGCTGCCGCTCGCCACGAGCCGACCCTCGACATAGAGACATGTTGTTTGGCCGTTGAGAGGCGGGAGTACGGCCCCGCAGGTCGATAGCTCAATACCATCTGGTCGATATTAGATTGATTTGAGCCGCAGTCAGATTAGTCCGAAGATTAGTTTTGTTGTTATGCTTTTGTTAATACGGTTTGTAAGTTTCTTTAGTCACCTTAGAGCGATCGCGGGCCATATCCCTAAGTGCGATTACGTTTCAATCGTTTTAGATCATTCGTAGGAGTTTCGTTAAAGTGTAGTTTTGTGATAATAAGTAAGTTTTTTTAATTGGTAGAAAATATGTCAATTACTTGTATTTAGAAGAAGCAACAGGTGTATATGGCCCGTCGGTTCGGAGCTAGGCGCCGCAAAAGGCGCGGTCCGCGACCCGCGTTCGACGCCGCGAGACCGCGACTTTTTGCGCGTGCGCCGCTTTCTCTCGCTTGTTAGTAATATGCGTTAGTTCAGTTACTTCAGTCACCATTTAGCAATGTGTTCTATATCAGAATAAAGACTACGTAAGTAATAATAAGCGAGATCTCAAATTTATTTTTAAAATTCATTATGTGATCCTAATATTGCGATTATCGTATGTATAATGAAATTAAAAAGATAATTTATTATATTTTGTATAACGACATTCTATATTATTTTACACTGGATCTACTTTATATTGTTAAAGATAATAAATTAATTTTAATCTAATAACGTGACAGACTGGTAAAGTTCGTAGAGTCGCCGTGGCGGCCATAGATCAAGTAGCTTTGCATATTCGGCAACGGCCAAGTAAACGTTTCATGGACCAAAGGTATACTTATTCGCGTAGAACCGGAAGCGCATTGGCTCCGCACGAACCGACCAGCCGATCGGTTATCATCGCAGCATCGAGCGTGTCAAGAGTTCGCTCCGAGAGTGACCGCGCCGCGGCCGCACCGCACCCGCGCGCGCACCGCCCGCGCCCCGCGTCGCACCCGCAGGACCCACGCACACCCGCGCAACACTCGCTTGCTTCTGTTCTCGCGGTTACTTCTCGATTGCGTGCTTCGCGTGCTGACTGATTTTCTATAGCAATAAAAAATCAATTACCTAAGATTTTACATTAAAGTAAATTTGGATTTATATACGTTCGAATTTGGTGTCATGTACATTTAAAATATTAGTGAAAGGGATAGAACGATAGGCGAGCGATAAGCGACGACTCCCGTCGCAGCGTCGGTCGGCGCAATATTTTCGTCATTTCTTCGTGTATAATATGTTACATGAATCTGTATACAATATGGATATAAATCGTAATGAATGAATAAATAAAATTAGTTTTTACGGCATCTCTTTATTAAAATAATGATAATATCAATACGTTTTGTAAAATGCGGTGGGTATGTCCGCCGGCCCGATTTCGTGCACCAATGCACTTTCTTATTGGAATATTACATTATATAACGTACGTACTATGATATATATAATCATACCGCCCTTCGGGGCGCGCGTGTATGGCGATGTATACACATTGTGCAATGTACATATACCTATTATAATACAATGATTTAAGACAAGGTTCACATCGTGCCGTGTGTATGTGGTAATAAATATAATATGGACATTGTTCAAACAATAACCAGTTGTTTTATTTCATAACCACCTTTTGACCTGTTTATTTCAAGGCATTTAATATCGATAAGCCGAAGCTGGAGAACAAAATGTTTTCATAAACTAGTGCCTCGTGGAGACGTAAGCTCATGAGATTTGGTTACGCATATTAACTATGGCAGGTTTACAGTCTTTAAGGAGGTTCAAGTCCTCCCAAAAATGTTGTAGGTATAATTTTACAAAAGATTCGAAAACTTTACAAAAACCAATACCTGGACGACCAAGCTACGGTTGGTTATCAGTACCAGAAAACACCAGTAAAACGTAATTTTTAAATGGCAGCTAGATTGACAAGCAAGATCGACTTAAAGCCTCCAAAAACCTCCAGCATACTCAATTTGAAAGAAATCGTTGGAGCCGTTTCCGAGTTTCAGAATATAATAAATGTTTATACTCGCATATATAAACACACACAGGTGTGATGAACAGTTAACAGTCAAAACTTAAACGTTGAGTTACATAAAGATTCTAAGGAAAATCACGTCAATGTGATAAACACAAACTAGTAAGTACCTTGAATCTTGCATCGAAGAACAAAACAAATATAGTCACAATACGTACGTTATCCAAAGACAATACCTATGAGCCTAGTTGGCATTTAGACGGACCAATCCAGACGTGCACTAAAATTCACCTTTGGATGTTTATTTATAAAATGTTACTATGCATCACTTTCCAGCGTGGTGGAGAGACGATTTGGAAGTTCACATAAAGAAAGCCTATGTTTGGTTGAAACATTGTTGTGAAGAGATTAGTCAGCCTAGAACCTTCGTTACTGGCGTCTAGCTGCTTCAGCAGCAGTCTAGCTTGCAGGGTGCGCCACGTGGAGGATCTCTTCATGCACCCAAACGATAAAAGAAGAAGAAGACTTATAGAAAACCAAATGAGAGCCTGCAAAGGTGAAATGAGTCAAAGATTTACTATACGCTGATGATGATGAGAAACTCAGTACTTTAATTGGCTCACTAGATTTCACAAAGTCAATGTTTATGCATGTTAAACAGCGCAGAATAAACTTATTTAGTCAAATGAACTTTTTCAAATAGATAAACAGTACTTACTTGTTTTTACCATGTTTTACAATTATAAAGTAGACCCGTAGTTGGACTTAATTAGTGTAAGTATCTTTGAATAATCAAAAATTAGAAAAGGTGAAAAGTATAGTATTTAAACCCGCATAAATGGACTTTTTGTTAGTGAAAAGAAAACAGTGAGGAAACCAGTTACTTTCTAATTGCGTCGATGAGCTATTGATTCTGATTTAAAAATTCTGATTTAAAAGTTTCGATTCTAAGTAAGTAATCTTAATCAATTTCCTTACATCTTTTAAACCCCAAAGACATCTTCAAAGGATCTTAGATACCTAAAGATCAAAAGAAATTACTTCCCACCGAATACAGTCGTGATCATACTTCATTTCATTCGGTTTTTTTTCTCGATTTGTCTTTTTACCTCAATTTCCTTTTAAAAGAGTCAGCGGACGTGTCATGTATTGTCATTTGAGTGAAACTTTTATCCCGTAGAGTTCTTATATCGCCTGTGCCTCTACCTATAATATGGGGCGTTCTATACATTACGTGACTCTATTTGCAGAGAAACGGACCTCTTTCTAGCAATTTACCTTTTTGGGGCTAAAATGACCCAATCTGTTAAAGCATTGTGGATGCCATACATACAATTTGTACTATAACTTTAGTAGGATTTCGCGAAGTAAGGAATGGTTTTAATTTACATTTTATTATAGTTTGGAATAAATACATTACATTGAAATGCAAATGGTTCTTTTATTCTGCATGTGGTCGAGCTAGTATTTATTGAAGATATTGAAGACTGGATTCTAAACTTTCGTCTTCTTAGGTTTAAAGTGCTTTGTCATTCTAACCCCATTATGCATATTCGACCTAAAACCTGTATTAGCTAAAACGTATATTAAATCTGTTGCTATCTCTTTTCGTTGACATATGAGTGACAAGAAAAAAACGTTCTAAAACGTTCCTAAAACCTGTATTAAATTGTCAAGTTTTTATGAATAAACCCCTAAGTTATTACAAGGTACACAATTTTATATTTCTTACAATTGTTTATAGATTGGTGTTTGTATAGAGTGAATTAATCATTGTAATAAACACACAGAGTGAATTTTTCTTCATAGCTACTTAAGAGCAACCATGTTAGGAGTTACGGGTACGATTTAAAAAAGTTTTGTTAGCAGTACAATCATAGAACCTTAGATTGCTGAATGGTGCACTATAGGTGCAAATAAAGGCAATATCGAAAAAGTTCTCCCATAAAACCAAGCTACATCTAGGTCTTCACAAATAGCCTATTTCAAATTTCTGAATTCCCAAACGGAATCAATGCCGTCCAAAACTCGTATAAATTGCGCGATTCACACCGCAGACGATTTTATCAATTTCATTCATGATCTGTTCGCATTCAATAAAGTAATCTGATTTCGCGAATCGCATTGTCGGTGCGCCTGCCTATAAATTAACAAGCTTTTGCTTTTGGTTCCGGGACTGTGTCACTCCAAATCGGTTTTCAGTGTAATATGAGCTTTAGAGCTCTGAATTTTGATGATATAATTGGATCTTGTGATGTATTGTGAAATATTTGCTGGTATTATTAGCAGCAAATATTTCATGCTTATGCATGAAAATCGATTAGTTGTCGCATTTTAAGGTCCCGTGCCGAAAAGGTATGAACGCTCCTATTACTAAACTCCGCTGTCCGTCTGCCTGTCTGTCGTCAGGCTGCATCTCATGAACCGTGATAGAAGAAAGTTTAAATTTTTCGTTTACCATTCATAAATTCTGATCTCACGGATCTAATCAAGATTTTCGGAGTTATGAACAGAAATGCAACTCAAAAGAACAAGAAATTTCTCTTTTCTGATGAATTTGAAGTCGGTATTATAAAAAAACATTGTGTCACTTCTATAAATACAAATATTCTTGTACCATTTGTTTTATTGCAGTGTATTAACACTTATTTCATCAGTTAGTATTCAACTATCCCAGTAACTGGGGCCAAAGGCACTAAACTTGATAGTTAAATAATGTCTCTACGGCCCAGAAGGACATTAAGCTATCGACAGACATAAGTTGGCAATTACCCTACAGTATGTTGCAGAGGCTTAGTATACATGTATAATGTACTCGTGCTACATAGGTACTCGTGTATAGGGTGTCAGTTATTATTTTAAATATATTTTGCGGAGTTAAATGAGTTTATAACGCGGCCTTGCCACAAGTTAAAGAAGGCTAAATGAAACTGTCAAAATTAATCTTTCTTTATTATGTGAATCGATGTAAAGATGCTTTCCAGGTCGCAAATATAGGTTTCTATTCCAAATGTATAGATATCTCCTTTTTCTCTACCTCCGACTTTAACAATATGAAGTTCGAAAAAATTATAGGTAATGAAACCACAAAATAACATAATTACGTACATTTTTTGTTCACAACCCACTTCTGCGTGTAATATTTGCAGTTGCTCAAGAGTTTTGGAACACCCTATACACCATTCCAATAGATCGACACAACTGTTAGGTTGGAGCAAGGGTTTAGTTAACACGTAAACTATGTTGGAATATAATCACCCAATAACAACTTGATAAGACTGCGGTACAAGTAGGTCAGCTCTGCAATGACATAGACACTGTAATTTTAAACAAAGCATCAGGTACGAGTATATCACCTAAACTTATATCATAAAGAGTTCATGTTTGTTTGTTTGACGGAAGTAATCTCCGATACTACACAGCCGATTCCAAAGATTCTTTAAATGATGTGTAGAATGTACTGTCGGGATGATTATTAGGCTAGAATTTTTATCATGGTAGTTTCATTAGTACACGTGCAAAGCCGGGACGTGCTGCTAGTAACTGATAAAGAGCAAGGTCAAACTCGAAATTTCTTAATTCAGTAAGCAAAACAAGATTCTCCTGATGAAGACAACAGTTTTTGTTACTGAGATGGTATGAACATTTCGAATGGTTTTTTTTTAACTCTTCAATTTCCAATTTTTTACAACTGAAAACCCACCATAAACGGTTCAGCCGTTCTCGAGTTATAAAAAGTTACTTTGTTTTCGTTGACTGGTTCGTTCGTTCGTATAAGCAAGTGGCCAACTCTGGTGACGGAGTTTTTGGCCGCCTAAAGTAGACTTCAAACTTGAGATTAATTCTGCTCTAAGTTTTTAAAAGACAGAGCGTTTACTTTTAATTTAAAACGCTTTTACTTTTTTATCATATCGTATCTTATTTTTTATATCGTTTTGTTTTTTTAATGCTTGCTTAGTAAATACATTTAACAGCAATTTTTTATGGAAAATTTGTCTACGCGTAAAAAGTAGTGAGTTATTGAAAGGTATAAAATGTATACGATTAACATAATACGATTTACTATTTAAATTACGAATACTCATCCCCAGACGATCATTTAACTTAATAGATTATATTAATAAACAGTAATCATATTAACTCATTAAAATAAGATAGGAATGCCTACACAGTCTAATAAATGTATTATTATCACTTAAAATTTCCTCAATTCTAGTCTTATCCTATTAGTAAAGATAACGGCGAAGTCCTACTTAATAACTTTTAAATGCGTAGATATTTAAAAATATATAGTAAGCAAAATCAGTAAAAGAAAATAATAGTGCGTAAAAGAGCTTTGCAACTGAACAAATGTGGGATTATCTTTAGAAAAGGTCGCAATATTTATGAACATAAACATTATGTGTACGAGCCCTAAACTCGTATCGAGCCCAAATATCGCTAATGTGTTTGATATAATCCTATCAGCGCTATTAGGGTTACCGCAAATCTAAATGGTGCAACTTCTAATAAGGCATAAAGTAAGCTTGCTCTGTGGAATTTCTAATGTAATAACGATTAAGGAACAGCTTTTATAGATAAATGTTTTAAAAAAATATATCTATTCTTAATTACTATTTAAATTAATCGTTTTAGAAACCTTAACTATTTTATAATCTCGATGGATTACCACAAGTCACCCATCCAATTGTGACGTTTCTTAACTTTAACGTAACGAGCGCATCATCTAGCATACATACTAGAAATATTCAAGGCAAGATTTTGAATATTGAGCAGTGTACAGCTATTTTTACTGCCACGATTACATCATTTTATGCCTCATATATCCTAACCGATGTAAAAATTTAATGTGACAAAAATAAACTTTTTCCTATTCTATTCTAATATAATTTAAAGTGTGACTGTACAAACAACATAGCTATTTAGAACAAGAGACCTCCATTATAGGGATTATAGAGATTATCCTCTTCGACAAAATGCATGTTCAGTTGTTATTGCAACGTATTATTTTAACCGGATAACGTGGGAGCGGATGATGGCTACGGAAGGAGATTATCTTATTAAGTCTCTTGGCAATACATTTACTGAACTTGTTTTAAGATAGAATTTTCAATTGAAAACAGCGTTGAGATAACTATCAGACTTTAGACGATTTAGTATTTTTGCCGGCACGAACAAGTTCTAATAGTCATAGTGTAGAGCTTTGTATAGTCTTAGGTACGCCCTCTTGTTCATAAGAACTTGACAATTTAATATAGGTATATATTAAATTATATAAGATATTTTATTCTCGTTTCTTATATGACAACGAAAAGAGAATTGGCAACAGATTTAATATGCGTTTTAGCTATTAAAGGTTTACTGATAGAATATGTAGGTATAAGGGGGATAGTGTAGATTTTTTTATGACTTAATGGTCAAGTGAGACTTGTCTCTTGTCACTTGACTAATTAAAACCGTGAATATTTGTATAGATGTATTAAGGTCAGGTCATAATCTATTTACCTATTTATTCCCCGATTTGTTTAGTCAACTTGTTCAAGAAAACCGTAAAAAAGAAGAAAATTTGCAGGCCGCGAGTCTGACTCATAAGTTCGTTAAACCCTTTGTAAAACATTATTATTTGAATAATAAATTAATGTAAGTCTTCTAACTACAACTTTAATAAAAGGTGCTAAACCATTTTCTCGAGCGCCGGTTTACGTCAGTACGTCTGAATAATTTCAAAAGTGCCTTATTAAAAGGAGCCACTCAGCCTTACAGGCGAACAATCAAAAGCATTTTCTATGTGAATGCATACGCGCGATTCCTTCGAACAAACCCACATACCGGGTGAAATATAACCAAGCTTCACTCTAACAACGGATCAATGAAATTTTATAAGTTTTGAATAAACATACGAGTATAATTCAGAGAAGAAACTGTCAGTTTGTTTTCGTAAACGTAGCGTATCTGATACACTAAATATATAGATAAAAAAATCATAAAATAAATAAGCTCACCGTACGTTAATCCAACAAGTCAATAAACATGAAACTCCGTATAAATAAAAATCCTCTAGCAACGAGCAACAGTTCTTTTTTCCAGTAATTTTATATTTTTATCATTTTTGTATACACTCGCTAGATACATACATACTGCAGGCGGGTACTGCTTTATTTGAGTTACAACGTACTCATCGCAAACGCTTTTATTCATTCATGGGGGACGTTTTAAAGCGAGGTATTTCATCATTTATTTAGGCATCACCCCATCTACAAACCGATTTGAGCGAAATTATGAATTTTAACTCAGTTTTTACTGGATTACAACGCTACATTTGAGAAATATTTTTTACTGTTTCGTTTTACTGAAGCGTTTATGAACTGTTATGCCTGGATTGAACTACCTACTTGCTTTTAATGCCAACAGTGACTCCAGAGCATTTTAACGGTGCTGCTCTTCATTCCCATACATTTTTCCTTTCATATCTAATGACATTTTAAAATGACTTAATTTTTTCTCTGATTTTTTAGCATTTTTCTACTGTGAAGTGTAAAAAAGGCTAATAAAAATCCGTCAAGCTATTTTGTAAAATAATTAAGAACTCGCATAACAGAATTTTTGACCCAGAAAATATATTTTGTACGAAAATTTAAGCAAGGCGATTGCGGCTAACCCGCGACAGGTTGCACTAAGAATTCACTGCCCTTTCAAGGATCGTAAAAGTGATGGTGGGTCTTTGGATGAAAAAATCACAGAAGTCACTTGTATTGTACACCAAAAAATAAGGTAAGTATTTAAAAAGTTTTCAAAAATTGTACGTACGCAGCTTCAATGTTTGGATGAAAAATATTAAAAGAATCGTTAAATAATGACGGAGCACTGATGTCCAGAAATATAATTATTCTGTAATAATATCATAAATCTGTTACTATAAATTTTAATCATTGACGCCGGCAATATTCTATGCGTAATTGAAACAAGCGTGACCTTTTCTGAGTAATTACTTATAATAAATAACAATTTATTACCTGAATAGAAATAACTTTACCGAGGACTGAAGCTTCTTTAACTTGAGCATTTTAATAAGAAACGTTTGATTTAGAGCACTTTATGGGTAAACAAAACATAAAATTGGTTCTCTGAAATGTTATTTTGATATGCTTTAAAATATTTAATAATTGTCAGACTTCCAGATGGCACATAATATCATACATTTGAAGTTGTGAATTTATCTATAATAGTCTCACAGTAATTTAGACCAGATATAAATTAAATCAAACTTTATCTACATCATTTATTCTAAAAACAAAACAATTTGTAAAATTAAACCTATACAATACACGTTAGGTACTACTGAACCCACTTCAGTGGTAGTTTGAACATAACAAAAAACAGAGGCTGCTGATTAAACCGTTCTATTTTATTAATTTTTGATTGCACCAGCTTTCTGATAAGTTTTCGCTTCGATCAACTGGATTAAATAACTTTCCTGAAACTTAAACTTTCAACATAAGTCAAGTTTTTGGAATGAAGGATCTAAAGAAATAATAAAGACGTTAAAATTTGAGGCTCAGAAAAATATTACCATTTTAGATACAGATGAATCAACGACGAATTCTGAGAACATTTTCTGTGAAAATTTAATATAAATTATTAGAGATAATATAATTATTTGATCAATTTTCTGAAAACCAGAAACCGGTATTATTTTTTCATCAACTACAACTTTATTGATTTTTATAAACACATACAATTATAGATAGAAAAACACCTAGATCAGGTATTTTCGGAACATACGAATATTTGTCCCGTGGCGGGGATCGAATTCACAACCTCCGCGTCCCAGGCAGGCTTTGGCCCACTGTACCACAAAGGTCGGCAATATTTTTTTTATATTTATTAGGCCGACTTTTGCGACCATAGAGGAAGCAGTAAGGGGAGGAGCCATCAGTTTTATTTTCTATGACGCTAAGAAGGTCATTTTCTGCGGGGGACGTGGAACTGTCTGTCAATAAGTAAATGTCAATTTTTGTGTAAAAATCATAGTGCTTGAAGCTATCGATAGTTTATTATCGATGAAAGAAAGAAAGAAAGAAAAGAAAGAAAGAAAAATATTTATTTTGTCAAAAACGCGTTACACATAAGACACATTAAAATAAGTAGGACATTGACAAAATTGGCAACTACTCAGCGTATTGCTGCAACAGAAACCAGAGAATCTGTCGCAGCGCTGGTCTTCCGTAGCGCCGTAGGTTTATGTGTGTGCTGCGGCCTCGCAAAAAACACACATTTTAAAGTAATTTAAGGTAGGTTGTAAAAATAGAAACAAGAGAAGAGAACGATGAGTGCGGCCAATACGGTAGGTATTGGTTGTATGACAAATTTTAATGTTATTGACAAATTAAATCACAAATTGATTTGATTTTAAGCTATTGCATAGCTTCTATGGCGGGCCTTAGCGGGGTGACCGAATCCAGAAATTCTGTAACGAAAAATTCAAAACTGGCTTTGAACCCTCTTTTTTCTGATTTTTTTTATACTTAAATCAATATTTAAGCCTTTTCTGTCATCACAGCGTCTTTTGGCGTGGTTTTACGTGGTAGCCAAAGGAAAAAATTATATCTTTGTTTCTTTAATTTTAGCTTAATTCGTAAATAATCGAAATACAGGCGAAATTATTTTTTATCTTGTTTTTTGAAGTTATTTATGTAAATGTTGATAATACGATGAAAATTGAGAGGTCCAAAGTTGTATAAAATCACAACAATTTTGGTTCTTATTCATTTTTGTAAAAATCTAATGTTCTAGTCGGATTGGTTGAGTTTTTCGATTAAGCTATAAACAACACCTATACAATCATTGGCGGAAAAAAAATCGTCCTTTAATCAATTTCAGGTTACCCCTCTACTGGTGAGCTAATCCGACTGCGCTGTAAGTCAATATCGATAAGTTATTTTGAACTGTCCCTTCACTAATTTCGCTGCAGTGACAAGCAGTGTGTCCAACTAAAAATACCTATTTCCGCGATATTGTGAGGATGGTAAATATTTTTTTAATAAAGTTACCTATGATTTTAACAGAAGTTTAACAGCCAGAAGTTTAACTACCTACTTAACGTTCTGAAAGCTTACGTAGGTATATAACTAGTAAGTTGGAGGTATAGGGGTGGTATAGATACCTAATTTATTGTGCACCGATAATGATAAATCTAGATAAAAAGTAGTATTTTGTTATATGCACATTTTTCGATGCACGGGATGATTTGCAAATATTTTTTTTCAAGTGCATTGAAAAGTCTTTCTTCCGAGGTAAGCACTATCTACTAGTTTTGAAGTAGGTAGGTAGGTATGTAGGTGTTTTGTGTACCTACCTACCTACCTATTTGTTTGTTTTTTTACTCAATGCAGAAATATAATGCTTTTATCTATTATAACGAGTACGAGGAAATACAAAAAAATCTAGGAACTTTAATTCGTTTAATTAAACCGACTTGCAAATATTGACCAAGCAACAGAAGATAGAACAGCTACTTTTCAAATTAAAAAAAAGAATAAAATATAAATATAATATGCCACTAAGAGTATTATTTTTCATAATTCGGGATTCGTGCTAGATAACAAAATAAATAGGTAGCATGAATATGAGTGATGGAATAGTGCGGATTCAATCCTACGCCTTTCGGATCAAAGTCGAAGTAGCAATCCACTTGGCCAACTCGGCGGCATAGCAAAATACGCTAAAATGGAATCTGTTACGATTTGTTGGCAACATTATATAAATTTTAGTTTTATTCAAATTTAGTGCATAAATTGTTAATATTTAGAGGAATGAATACTTGCAGATGGAAAGTCACATCATCCTTTTGTAACCTGAAAGTTTCCAATATTTTAGGATATGCGAAAACTCTGCAATTTGGCATTTTATACTTATATCCTTCCGCGTGTACCGTGATTGACAAATGACGCGTAACCAGCGGCGCGCGGGGTTTTACATATGGAGAATGATTGTTGGTCCAAGGACCTTGGCTGCGGGGAAAGCATGTCAAAAATTGACAATGTCGTCTCCTTCTGAAGGAAGATAATTGCTCTGAGTTTGCGACAGTCTTTTGCGATAAATAGTGGCAGCTAATGACGTGCAACCGAAACGACTGAAAAACTCGAGGGGGAGGCCTTTGCCCAGCAGTGGGACACTGCAAGCTAGCAACAACAAAAACAACATTTATTTGCAAAAAAATTTTAGCCCAGCCTAAATACCAGTTACTTATTCTAAGCTAATCCTGTTTATTCTTGCTCTATTAGCGGATAAATCGAATAAGTTATTCTCTCTCGCTCCACTCTGATTAGAGCAGGCTCGCGAGATGCGGTAATCGCCTAATTATTGTGGAATAACAAATTGCTTTTGGTTTTCTGCGGAAAATTCGTTTTGACGGCTTTTAGCTTGGTAAATTTTTATTTATATTGAGAGCTTATTTAGTCAGAGTCTATATACAACGTTGTTTGTTAATATTTGAGTAATAGCTATTAGATATATGATTATAAGTATTGACTTCATAGACACAGGCAATAAATACCAACATAATAAAGTTGAACTGAAACATGATTACTCGTATAAGCTGTACACTTATGTACTTACCTATAAATGCATATTATGCAACCAATTTCTGCTTGAAAGTATACAATTATCACATAGGTACTTTCCATCTGAAATAATATATTGGAGGAATGTATTTAATGATAACTTTTGCTAAATGTAAGCATATACCAAACATGTTATTGCACATTCGTCTAGCCTTTTAGAAATCGTCAGTCTTTAAAAATTACCAAAAATCTGAAAAAAAGTATTTTTCCCATTTTCACTAAGTTATCCTCAAGTCACATGTAGAGATACCTTCATCTTGAATCATTTAACCTCCAGTATGAAAACGCCTTAGGTACTCACCGATTCTCTCTTAAACCTTTAACAATGAATATTAAAAACATAAGCACCTGAGCCAACAAAAATTAGAACAACAAATATTTGAAATTCTATTATAGAAACCACTAATTTTCCCGGGAGATCCCTCTCGGCGGGGCCGTAAGCCCGTAAGGTCCCGGTACATCACCCGCGCTACGCCCTGACATACGGCTTTGCGTTATGATAAAGCACCTGTTCACATATTTTATCGTCCACACGCCTGAATGTAGGCGATGCATAAAATGAGACTTCATACTTCGATAACACTCGGGATCACTTGGTGCTTGATGAGGTGTGCTGGCTCCTGATTGGTTGGTCCGAAGAGTTGGACTGTGTTATAGTTGTGAACCTAAAGTTTATGAATGAGGTTGCTTTTAAAACAATAAACATTATATAGTTTATTCACAGACGATCGTTTTAAGCACCACCGGGTTGGTACATTTCTAATGCTGCGATTTTAAATCAAAAGCAGAAATTATTTCAGACGCAAATACACAGTTTTGAACTCATTATTAATGGAGGATTTAAATGCTCAAAACTCCCATAATAATTTCCTGCAAATTGAATTGTTATAGAATTTTAATTCACTCAGAATTGAAAATGAGGCGCTCCTTCAACTTACGGCAAAGGTCATCTGAATCTCTAATTTGTAGCCTCGAAAGTGGTTTGCATAAATGTTGTAAATTGTAAAATATTTTTTGCGCATAAAACTTGTATAACCAAGCAACTGCGAAGCAACAGATATGGTTTAAGAAAATTTAATTAATCTAACGATTTCGCCATCACAAACGTGATAGCACAAAAATTTTATAAAATCATTAGAAAAACTATTCGTGTAATTAAAAAAAGGTATATTTTATTATAAGAGAGAAAACAAATTCTTAGAAATTCTCTCCGCAACATGACGACAACATATTGAAAAATCTGTATTACTTATCACAATAAAGTAATACTCTTCGTACAAAACCCTCAAGATAAAATCAACTAGCTACCGAGTTCTACATGGAAATACAAATTGAACAGTAATAAGAGCTTGTTAAACCGCAACTTTGCTGCGCTTCTCGAAATAATAAAACTGAAATCTGCAACCTCTCGACTTCGTTCTAAGGTCGCGCTTTAATAAATTGCAATACTTCTGCTTCAAGCTGTGGGTAAACCAAACATGCCATCAACATAGACCTTCAAGAATATGGTTATTTGAAGTTTTTTTTAGTGATCTATGCCTCCAAAATCACAACCAAGTGAACTTTTCTTGATAAATTTGTTGTTTGAAGTAGGTACCTTTTTGAAATTTAATTTAAAATTTCTCGATAACAACTTGAGTTGAAGTTAAAATTAAATGTTCATAGAATGGATAAACACTTTATCTAACGATTCAGTGACTCAAAATTGTCTTAGACCGCCTATTTTTCTCATAATTAAAAAAAGTTTGGATTTTAGGTGTACTACAGTTCTGTACCTAAATGAATGAAGTCAAACGTTTTATTCAAAATTGAACCTTATTTAGACGAACCTTCAAATTAAACGACAATGTCAATCATTCGTTCATGTTACTCTTTGATTCGTCCGCCGGACGCCGTCGAAGGAGGACCTTGCGCAAAATCGCTCCCGAATTGACATAAATTATTACGAAAATATTTAATTTCTTCATACAAAAAAGTTTGTGACAGAAGAATGTCATTTCAAACAATAAATTAATGGAGTTCGGTTTTCAACTAAATATTTTATTTCACATACTACTTTTGCCCGCGACTTCGTTCGACTTCCCTGATGGTGGATGGGAAGGTATGTTTTTTTTGCAGATTCGTAAACAAGTAAGAGCGAGGCCCCATTAGTGCGTTGCGCTGCGTTGCGTCGTCGCTGCGTCGGTTTCCATATATTTTTTACGACATGAACCATTAGACCGTACGTCGTCGCGCGCGACAATTCAACGGATCGACAGACGAGAGACGAAGCGAGAGGGAGGGTGATGCGCTGCGTTGTCGGAGCTCCGCTGCGACGACGGACAGTGATCCACTGCTAGAGGAGGCCACAGCCACAGCCAGTGTTGCTGCGACGCTCTTGCGCTGCGACATCGTGCGTCGTCGCAACGCAGGTGTGGCATACAATGCGCTGATCCGTTGCGACGACGCGACGCAACGCAGCGCAACGCACTAATGGGGCCTCGCTCTAACTCTGATGAGTCTGGGAAAAATCTGACTTTGCCCATTTTTTGCCGCCATCTTGCCGACCCCTGTCGTATCTCGGAAACTAGAGGACCCGTAATTATTGTTTTATGTGGATTCGTATAGAGGAGGTCCTGGGAAGTAAAATTCGCTAATTTTTTTGCCCCTCTTTTGCCCCCCTTTTGCCCAATCAGCTAATCTCGGAAACTACGTAATATTTTTGATCGTTTTAAACGGATTTGTATAGAGGAGGTTCTGGGAAGTAAAATTCATTTTCTTGGTTTGCCCCTGTTTTGCCCCTCTTTTGCCCTATTGATGGATCTCGAAAACTAAAAGAGATTTTGCATTTTTGAAAACGGATTTGTATAGAGAAGATTTTAGGAAGTAAAAAAAAGTTTTCAGATTTGCCCCCATTTGCCTCCCTCATTTTGCCGCCACGCGTATCTCGAAAACTGCAAGACTTGGAAAATTTTAGTTTTCAGGTTCAGATAGGGCATTACAAAGTTGATAAAACGTGGTATTTTTTTTTCTTAATTTTGAAAATTTTTTTTTCTCCATATATTTTGTATGAAATTTCAAAACTTTTTAGGGGTAAATTTTTTTTTACTATAACCTTTTATTATGACTACTCGATTATGACGACCTCTGTGGCGCAGTTGGGTGAACGCCCGGCTGAGACGCCGAGGTTGCAGCTTTCGATCCCCTCTACGGGACAAATATTATGTTTGCATGTTCTGCAGACATGTGTTCCGTGTCTGGGTGTTTTCTATCTATACTAGTAGTTTGCCTCGAACGAGATCTCGCTCGACGGTGGTTGTGTATTATATTCTTTTTTATCTGTGTTTGAAAGAATTTACTTCAGAGGTCTACTAAAAAAAATTGAGGATCTAATGAGAACTAAGTACCTACCTAAAGTTTTTAAAGCCGATTATTATTCCTTTAATTAATAGTAAAGCGATTTTGAGTGTGCATTATTTACAATACAGGTTTTGATTAAAAACTCCATGAATATGAATTTAGGTTTGCATCTGTAATTGAGGTGTCACTAGATTTTAATTTAAGTTATTTTACTCTAAGCATGTGCTAGTGTACTCCTTGTTGATGCAACTAATAAATAAATAAATAAATAAATTTAGAGTCAAACCTTAGGCTCTAAACCTATTTTATATTTAGTATGTCATGTTTGATCCTGTCGTGGCACTACTTTCGATGACAAATGTGTTACCCGCGGTTATTTCAAACATTGTCAAAAATCATTTTGCATTAATTTACTTATATTTCGTACTTGTTTTTACGAGGGTTTTTCGACTTATAACATTTTGGTATTTTGTTCCGTGTGAAGTGGCAGTGACATTGGTTCAAGAAAACTATTTACACCCGGTTCCTATAACAAACTAACGGATGTCCGTAGGACTTTCGCCATAGCAACGCTGTTATCTGTCAAAAAGTTTCATACATTTTATGTTGAAATAACAACGTTGCTATGGTGATGGACCTACGAACATCCGTTAGTTTGTTATAGGAACCGGGGGTTTGTAAGTTGAATCCTTTTTCCATTAAAAAGTCGTTAGGTTGTCAAAAAGAGTTAGGAGTTAGAAACACCAACCAAAATAATAAAGAAGAAGAAGAACCATTTTCTGTGCTGCGATTTCACCAAAACTTATAGAAATGGGAGCTCAGGTTATAACAGTCCTGATTTTTTTACATTTATCGAAGTTATTCATAAACTTTACATCTTAGACTATAAAGTAAAACCATTTTGGAATGTAAAAACAAAGCCCTTTCATATGACACCCCACTCAATGTATTTTCACAACTTTTATTTTTTTTCATGCCCTTCGGAACCAAATATTTAAAAAAATAACTTCGAAAAGTCATAATTATTATAAATCACCAAAAAATCACCTGAATAATTTAAGAAATAATGTGAAAAAGAAGTCTCTATCGGATATCGCGAATCGTTACATTGTCAGATAGAGTGTCATTTGAGCTAACATCTCAGAAATTATATTGTGCCAGGCCTGCTCTTATTTGTGGCATTTACCTGACATCAGTAGGTACTGAGATTGGCAAACTTGTATCAAATCGCTGCAAATCAAAAAAAAATATGCAAATAACAGTAATCCGCGAAAACGACGACATAAATACCATGCGCTTATTTTAATTCCTTTTAAGCTATTGCATAGCTTTTATCGCGGGTCTTGAGCGGGTAGACCGAATCCAGAAATTTCGTAACGAAATCACCTTACGCTGTCACAGTTCAGCAACTCGCCTCTAGGTGGCATGCAATAGCTTTACCGCGGCAGTCCCCGAGTGCCACGTCTTTTTTTAATCATTGCATGCATCCCAGAAATTGCAAAAAAATGACAACAACAAAAAGTATATCTACCTACAGATATATAGTTAGCAAATTATGTAAACATAGTACTGCTATTTCAATAAAGCTGCGGTAGAGAGCTAGAACGCAAAATCAAATCAAACCTGCAACTTCCATTTAATTTTGCAAGTTTACTGCGTACAAAGTTAGGTATATTAGGCAGATGGCTGGAACGTAGAATGCGATTGCATTAAAGTTGGACGTCCAATATCGAAATATGCCGACTTTGCTACGGATGTGCCAACCTGCTCCGGTGCTGCGATACATAGCTGCACTACGACTACTTGTAACGAACAGTCAGCACAAGGACAATTTTTGAACCGACTTCAAAGGAGGAGCAGGTTCTGTGTTCTAGTCAAATATTATATTATACATATATCAGGCCTTTGCATCTTTACTAGTTGCTTTATACAGCGTCAGGAGGCAATCTTAGCAATTATTTTTTTGAGGCAATGTATTTTCCTACATTTAATGGGACACTGTAGTGCCTGGGACATTGTTGAAATGGCTTGATATGCTCTGCTCGTATATATTTTTTAAAGTAATTTATATATATATTATAAATTTATGTAGGTATATAATGTTATGATTTTATGTGATCATTACTCGTACAAAAATGTATACAGTGACTAAGATTTTCAGATTTTTTAAGATTTTTTTGAGACCAAGATCCAAGAAAACCTTTTTAACCCTAGAGTGCTCGCGCTATGAGCATTTTGCCGCCCGCGGCACAATTTTCGTTATATTTTGTGTACTATGCATTTGTCATGTTCAAGCGTCCATGTAGCTGCCCCCCTGTCTTTCAACTTCTTGTGTTAGAAATAAAAATTAAATCAGTGCGCGAATTACTGCAGGAGACAAAGGTTATTGGAGGTGTGTCGCGTTTCGCGGCAAAATGCTCACCGCGCGACTACTCACGTTAGTAAAATTTATGGGTCTTAGTTTTTATTTTTGTTGAAATATTATTCATTTTCATTGCGTATAGTATTATTTCAATGTAAATATGGTATGATATTAGTTTTTATTTGTTTTAATTAATTATTGGCCCTTGTGTTTATGTTTTATTTTGTTTAGTTCATTTCATATCGATACGTCCAATATTTCTGAAAGAAATTGCCCTGGCTAAGAATAGACCACATATTGTTAGGAAATTTGGCGTGAACATCTTACAGAAATATCTGAGATACCAAATCTCTCGATTTGTGCCACCGAAACATCAAAATATACCCTCAGTTCGAGAAGGTATATGCGTCATCAAAGAAAAATAGAAGGACAAAAAAGGGTGCATTTGATGTGCAATGTTACTGTGCAACGAACATCGCATGTACATGTGCCAAGATTTATTTGGTGAAATACATGCCGTAAATGACGAAAACGAATAATGTTGTTGGTTTGATAATTTTTACAGTAATAATTATGAAGAAGTTCTAAAACACCAAAAATTATTACCTAAGATTTCCCAAAGCATTTTTTTCTAATTTCTTATTATAAGTTTTTGAAAAAAGTTTTCTATTTTTATAGTTAATGGTCTATTTTATTATTAAAACATAACAACAAATGCATATGACTCCGTATTAACAAAAAAAATTGCGGCGGCAAAATGCTCCCTACGCGATTACTCGCGTTTCACGAGAAGGCGCGACTACTCTAGGGTTAAGATACAAAAATAAGTATCTGACTGAGTGTTATTAAAAGGCAGCAAGCTCTATATTTACCTAACATATTAGTTAGCTATCAAGGTCAAGCTGTAATAGACGAATTCACGGAACTAATAAACAACTTCAATAAGCAATCAATATAGCACCGCGCACCGACGCGTCATGAATGGCAAACTAATTCTACCGACGTGAAAAGGTACGGTGTACCACCGGTGGTACATAATTAATAGCTGCGTATCTGCTATTCATATTTGTAGAACCACGCTTCTATAGAAGTCACGTGACTTTTTAGGAGTTATTAACTGCTTTAGATCAGCAGTTAAAAGTCTTAGAAGATAGAATATAATTATGTGTCTTTATCTAATTAATTTCTTAATCCTGGAGATTATTAATTAAACTGAAAGGATGAGATTATTTTGGAATAAGCTTGATTAGTACAATATGGCAGAAAGATAGAAAAATCTTTATAAAAGTTTTGACACCGGCACGATTCGAACCTTGAAAACACTATAGAATGAGCAGTAGCAACATCTCTTGCCATTTCGTATTAGATGTAATTTCAGTGTAGACAAAAATTGGTAAAAATTTTTATATTGAATTTTCTAGATTTATCAGCATCTCATACCTAAAATACTTTTTTTACGAATATATACGAAATTACATACCGATAGTACCGAGTCAAAGTTATACGCTAACATTATTGGTTTATACTCAATCTACACAAAGCCTTAGGTCACGCACTTCTATACGAGTCTCGTAAATCAAGCACCTGCGAAATTAAAAGCAAGTATTAGTCTGAGTGCAGGCAGGCGGGGACGGCGACTGATTTCGTGGTATTGTAAGGCCCGAAATTGAGACTGGTAGCACCTGGACCTGTATTGCACTCGGTGATTTGTACCCTTCATGCTATGTACCTATAAAGGTACTTTATAGTACGGACTGGCAATTTGACTTGTCGTATTCGAGCTCGATAGAATTATATTACTCGTGGCCGCATAGAACGGTATTCGCAAAACAAATTTGTAACCATGTTATTTACTGTTTAATTCTCGCCTGTAATATTAAAGTCAAATTTAATAAAATATTTCAGTTAATTGGTACTTTACATATCAAATTTGTATTTTAACAGTGAATTTCAAAATTACAAATTATGTGTTACTAGTGTCTACCGAGGCTTCTCGCACGCTTGGTAATAAAATATGAATAAAAATTATGTGTAAAAATCATACTGTGTTATTCTAGGTCATAAACTATGTATTTAACCAAGTTTCAGGCAAAAAAAGCAAAATAGTAACAAACCCATAATCATATATACCTAAGAGTTGCACAGATTTCAAAACTACAAGCTATTGATACTGTTTTGTATTCAACTTTTAAAAGAAAACAAATACGTGAATCCTGATTCTGGCAACCTAGTTACTCAATGAAATGGTTAAAGAAATCCAAACACCAACCTCAAGTATATTCCGAGTTTCTCAATGAAGCTACCTTATTCCAAGTGTATTAGATATCAGTATCGGAGCATCCGTCAAATGGACGGGTTCATTCAGCACGTCCACAGGTGCCCGATAACGCGGTAGAGCTGGCGTCCATTCTGCTTGATGGAATTGCAGTGTTGTGTGTTGCATAATGTCATCCAATTTCTTTAACTTCATCTTGTGAGAAATGTTTGTGCTTACATTGTATTTGTCTACACTTTAAATCATATGAATGATACGAAACGTATATTTACCGCTTGGTTGAAATACCTATAAGTTTAACGTATTTTTATATTTATTCGTTTAATATTTATCGTTTAAGCAGAGAAGAACTTAAAACAATCATCACGGTAAATAGGGAACTGATAATAATATTAAAAAACTAAAAAAATCCGTGCTTTTTTTTTTGGGTTTTTAGTTTTGACATGTTTTAACCAAAAATCCACCTTCACGTTTAACAACAGGATTTTTTTTAGAAATGCCATTCATTTACTGTTCACCAGTCCACATTTTGTCTCATCATTCTTCATAAGAATATATTATATGCTTACATCGACGGTGTATTTTTATAAAGGTATTTTTGTATTTAATCTCACACACCCTGTATCAATAAGCTTGCTTCCCCAGTGACAGCAACAATCACGCAAGTAAAATGTCATTACGGAGTACGCAATCCGGAATTAGGTGTTTAGTGGCTATTGCTATTGCCATTACCTGTATTGAAGTGTCTATCGACTCTGCTTTGATTTACCCCCGGTTCCTATAACAAACTAACGGATGTCCGTAGGACTTTCGCCATAGCAACGTTGTTATCTGTCAAAAAGTTTAATACATTTTATGTTGAAATAACAATGTTGCTATGGTGATGGACCTACGAACATCCGTTAGTTTGTTATAGGAACCGGGGGTTAATGATAGTGGACATCTATTTATTTATTTAATTACAATAATTTAAGTATAAAAGTTATTCAATAATTATGATCTAAATTTCTTAATTCTAACAAAACTTTTAGATTCCATGTGGGATTCAAACCCGCTGTGGTACTAGCGTTCGACTTTAAGTTTGAATGTCATACCAAATCGGCCACGGAACCCCTAATTGGCAATCACTGACTGAAATTATTGATTTTATGGTTTCGGTTAAGCACAAAAAAGGCTACATTTTTAAAACTGACATTTTTAAAATGGAACCAATGGTTTTACCAATCTTTCCTCACATCGTTAACCTTTAGATATGGCTCAAATTTCATAAAAGTAGGTTAAGAACATATAAATGTACCCAAAAAAGCGGTTCAATTTACATAACAGCCCAGCGTCATCTGTTCTCAGGTACCTAAATATAATGCCTAATTTTTTATCCCAACTTAGGTACTTGAAAGATAATATAACGGTAGCGAAATGAGAATTCTGGTTGTTATTAATTTTGCTGTTTACATGAAAGCATTGTAATGAAAAATAAAATTATGAGTTCCTAAAACTGTTTTGTTTTTATAATTTGTTTAATTGGAGTAGAATGTTAATAGTACAATGAAAAAATTGAGAAATTAGCAAGGCTTTTCGGGTTTAAAAAAGTTATTCCTGTTGCGAAATTACACTGTATCAAATGAGATTTATTTAAAAGAACAACAGCGTATGTCAAACTTTTCTAATCAGTAACCTATTGACATCTCTTTACGGAATGAACCCGATTGGCTATGATTAATTCCGGTCGAGCGCGTGACTCGTGCTCAATCGCCATCTGTCCTTATTAATTGCCTTGTCAGCCGTAATCGTGAGTCCTCCGCTTTACTGTCCCATCGTGTGTATGTGGCTTAAGCCATGACTTCCTTCTGCACCGTCGGTAAACGACCGTCAGGTGTGTGTTGTGTGAATGAAGTATAATATTATAATGCTCTATATAGATTTTTTCGCAAGTCAAATAAAAATGTACAACTATGTATTTATTTTTTTACATAAAACGTGTACGTAATTAGAATTAGTAACATGAGCATTATGATGATTAAATTGGTGTTTATTTATTTATTAAATCAAAAAGTTAGACCAAAACAGAATACCTACATCAAATTGAACTTTTTTATAAAGATTATCTCAAAAATGATTATTAATCAAAATGAAAGTACTGTAAAACGAATTTGTAATTCTAATTCCAATACGAAGAACCTATTTCTGAGGCGGACGTTAGTGAACGGTAGTCAATCGACGTCAATATCTAGGAGACGAAAGCTTTACGCAATTCCATGGAATTGTTTTCCGACGGAAATCAGAAGTGTTTGATTAATTCGGAAATATACCTACTGACTCTGTCGGTTTCTTTGTTAAGTAAAACTTATCCTACGCTGAGTGATGATAGAGTTCAAGTTTCTAACAAAAATACTAACAAAGAAACAATCGGAATTCCTTTCTTTTATGCCAAAAGTGTTTTACGTTGGCTTAGTTTCCTAAGATCGATCGAGTAATAAAAGCAGAGAGATAGTTGCAGGTGACGTTATATTAAAGATTTTTTTCTTTGGGACCAAGAATCTTGATATACTCGAACTTTTGCAATAAAAAAGAACAGCTGCAAAATTGTTAAGTACATATTTTTTTCAGGTGACCGAATCTTTGACTTTTTGCATCAGAAAATATATACATAAATATACTTTTCCTTTTTACAAAGCGTCACATCTACTAGTTCAAATGTAGGTAAAGAACTTAATGCTTCTGTTTTCCCTTATCTTTTTTGCACTTTGAAATGTAAAGAAGTCTAGGCATCTTTTCTACAAGGCTTTTACCTCTTTATAATATTAGTATAGATAGATTATAATTCAATTATGGAATGGCCTTTTTAGCCCCCGGTATTACTAGTTACATCCAGGTCATCAGTGAATTAATATTAGTATCGATCGTGACATCTCGATCACGGTTGAGGGCCCCCGCGGGCTGGAGTACTGCGGCAATTAATTCAATTAATTGCTTGTCATCTGTTGATTGTGCTTCCCTTGCACAAGTCATTAGTCAAAACGAACGGCACCATGCCTACTGTCTATGTACATGCGTAGTACTATCGTAATTCTTGTTTTCGGAAATTGTGAGTTGTTGACTGAATTGACCAATAGGCCGAATGTTGTGTAATTATATTGACGGGTTTAATACGATAACTAGGCTCTATATAATTTTGATTTTTAATTGCTATTAGTTGTAAAGTGGAAATTTAAATTCTGAAAATTATCCTATAAATGTTTCTTAACGCGGCTTCTCACGCTATCACAATCATTGAAGTTTTCTTGTTGTGAAAACAGAACAAACAGACAGACAGCTACTTTTGCATTAATAATATTAAAACAGGAAAAACTTAATATACTTAAATATGCATTGATAATTTTTGTTATCTACGAGTTTCATAATTGATTTCAAAAGTGTCGGGAGTTGCGTTGGAACCGGAAATTGAGTCCTTGATTCTTGAGCTCCTACAAAAAAAACACATTTTTCTTTCTTTTAAAAACCTTGTACGTTTGTATGATGTGACTCAGCCATTTGAATTATCCTATAACCACACCTAGCATTTAGGTAATATAATTAGCTACTATCAAGCCAAGCGCATGATCACAAGATTAATAGCGTAAACTGTACTAGTACTTAGATGATTAATAGAATTATAATATGTTACATTTGATTATAATTTGTGCAACTATTGATTTTCTGACGATCCTCAATGAGTAAAATAGTTTCCATGATTTAAAATATGTGAAAAAATCCCATTAAAACAATTTTTTATTTCAATATTTCATAATTTGATTTTATTTACTTATTTTTAATGCTTTACTTTTATCGTAACAAGTTTCAAGGAATTGGTAGACATTCTTTTCAATTGTTTAGAAAGTTAAAGATCGTTTGAAGATGTCTGAGGGAGTAGTCACAAGTACGTCCAAACACGGTTCATACCCACATATTATAGCAGAAGCATAATTATGACTTTAATACTAGAGAGCTTTGTGGTCGGTACACGCGGCACAGCTTTTACCGTAAATGGTAATCCAATTGAAATAAATACTTAGCTTCAATTGCAAATTGGGTATTATTACGAAATGCCCTACCGCAGGAATCGATATCGCATATATCATTGTCGTAAATTAGTGGTTTTTGTTTTTATTAATAATGGTAAAAAGGTATATTATAAAACCAAATTAAAAAAATCAATGATATTATTTAAGGGACTAAAAAGAAGTAAATTCGTTAAAAAATATTATTTTTAAGTAGTAATATTAAAAGAACCCACGGAACTATGAGGTCAAATAAATGCAAATCTATTAAGTATAGGTAGTAGTGTAGTGCAAATAATTTATGATTCAAAAGCTTACTCAATAATAAGACGTATTCTCTTTTAGAACAATTGGTTGTTATCTTATCATTCTCTAAATGTCATAATAGATAGATTTACCTAAACCCATTATGTAAGTAATTGTATAACAAAAATTGTTACATTGCCGTTGACAGCTGTACTCGGTAATATTGTTTAATGGCTAGTTAAACGATAGATAAGCGTGACATCGTATAACCATTGTTTAGTTACTTGTCAGTATAAAATAATGAGCATGTTACAGAATATTAACGTTCCAGTAGATAAAGTTACTTTTCTTTTCTTGATCCTGTCTTCATAGGGAGTAGAACATAATTTATAGTTTATTTAGTTGTTAGTACAAGGCTCATCTCAACAACATCCCAGGCACAACTATGTCCCGTTAAGTGAAGGCAACGATGGCTTCCTGACGCTGTATAAATCATCTAATAAAGATGTAAAGGCTATTTTGTGTGTTATGGTACATACAAGTTATACATTTGAAGAAATGTAGATGTTGAAATGTAGGTGTGAACAATTGTTTTGTTTATTTAAAAAAAAAAAAAAATTCTTTGATTGCCCTATTTTTATTGTTAAGAGTATTTTGCTTCTAGGTCTCGTTGAAAAATACCTTCTTAGTATATTATAAAACCAGGCATAAAATGATAGGATAGTTAACTTACTGCAGACACTGTGGCTACGCAAGGCCGTCATAAACACAGTTGTCATCGACAATAACAATCATGATGTAGTGTACTTGATACTCTGCTATCGCTACTGTTAAATGTTTAATTTAAATAAGTATATTAACAAAGTATCAATATTATTATTAGTTTAGCGATCATTTTGAATGATAAAACTTTGAAGCTTGTTTACCTTTACGAGTTTTAGGGAATGGGATAATAAACTTAGAAATTATTTTATTTTACAGTTATGGCCAGACTGAGTTAATAAAAATCATCTGAATCAATAAACTTTTTCTATCCTATACTTTATCTTTATGGCATAAGCAATTTTAATTGTATCTAACTAACTGCAAAAGTAGTTTTAAAATTTACCTTAGAAACTAAGTACTTAATTTTTTTATTTTTTTTTAATAATTAATAAATAAATATCCTTGGACACTAGTTACAATTAGTTCTTTTTGTAAAAATGTTGAAACCATTACAATTTTGTGTTGTGATAACAAAGATTAGTTCAAACAGTGAAAATATTATAAAATTACCTGCCGCGAAAACTACTGTTTAAAGTAGTCAAAACGTGACGTGCAAAACTGTCTGCAAGTTGTACTTAAAACACGTACAATCTGCGATTCAAATGAACTTTATCATCCGAGAAGGCAACAAAGCGTGTGCGACTCCAAGTTTTCCGGGGCCTGCGCCACACCTGCTACTTTCCCACAAATTGTAACCGGTTTGAACTTGCAAGTCGGGGTCTTCTTCATAATTAATTCTTCATTCGAGGCAACTTCGACTTGGACAGGAACAGGCCGCTAGCACTTAAATAGTCCAAATTGTGTCGGAGACGCGCCCATTTTTAATTAGTTCAAAAGAGCTCTTCAATTTTTAATGAGCGCGTGCCCAAGTTTTGTTGTTAATTAGCGCTGTAATCAAGCGGGTGCGATTGCAACCTTTCATTTTCGTAGGTACAAGCCGTTCCGCCGACTTACAGCTGTTTAGCTGAGGTTCATTTTCCGCTCGAATAATATTGTTATGAGGATTTCCGTGTCTTGCCTTTGAAATGTTAACAAGCGGGCTTCTACTCAAGAAATTGATTTTACCTCGATTAATAGTGTACATTTTAATATAAATGTTGGAAAACCGTTTTTTTTTTTAGAAAAAAATACTAATAATGTTTCAGTGTCTGTCTAGATATACTAAGCTCTACTGGAAAATGTAAAAATAGCACGTGACAAAAACAGCATTTCAAATAAATGACTAAACTCTGTTCAAACATCATGCGAGTGAAAAAATCTGTTTCGCAAATTGAAATATAGCCATTTAAATTGTTTCAATCTCACACAGGCCTACATATTGCAAAACAATGCGTCTGACAAATCAATCCCAGAGTTTAGCGCGAGCCTGTCTGCGACAGCCAGTTTGCGTTACATACTGCCGTGGAAATAGGGATGGAGAATTGAAATGCAAAAGTGCTTTTTTTGCGGGTAAAGATTGTGAACTTAGTAAAACGAATACCATTGTTTATTCTAACTGTGTAGTTGTGATAAAATGCGTAGGAACAATTTAAGTTTTAGGTTTGAAGGCAATATTTACAAAAATGGGATAACAGTAAAAGCAACCGGAAGTCCTGAGATTGAAATCATTACATTTTGCCAGTTGTACACAACATAATTATCAAATACCAAAACCAACGCTTTAAAAGTCAAAACTTTAATGTTATTATAACCAAGAAACTACTCACGTGAAAGTTACAAGTTAAAATGACTATTAATGAAAGTGTAGCTACTACAAAAGAAAATCATAAGGTAAAACAGAAAAGGAATTGCTTAGTAGAAGCATAGATTACATAAGTAGTAGAAGTTAACTCCGCTATTACAAACGCATGTAGTTTATGCGTCTACCGATATAGTGGTTGGTAGACGCCGCCGGCTGTAATTTCTAGAAAGCCAAAACAAAAGCCATTTGTTTTCTGCCACGAAAGGTATAGAAGTTAAGGCTTTCAAATCACTTCTACACAAGCATTGTTCCCTGGCTCAGCTTAAGTTCGTTATGTCCGCATGACGGATGGTTATCCCATTATTCATATTGTAGGAGTAGCGTGATGGCGCTCCGAATATTTGGGCAGGGCCGGGTAGATCATTGTTTTTAGCTTCCATTTATTTTAACGTCCAGTCGCAATGTATATTAAATTCATCAAGTCATTGGTTGGCCAAATTAATTATGCGCCTACTCTTCTATTTATCTTATGAAATTTGGTCTTAAGATAAAACAAAAAAAACTAGAATCACAGATGTTTATATACTTGAATTTCAACATTGAGCTGTGTGACGAAAAATAGTAGTAAGTAAAATAATCTCTAGTATAATACCTAAATTATTTATTTACTTTTCGCTTAAATGATAATCTTTACTACGAATAACAACTTGCTTTTGATATACATTTGAATGACAATTAATCTGGAGTAGAGACTACCTCACTCATTAGCGAAGTTTATGTTGTGATCGAATTGGGGTTTTGGTTATTTGATTAGTATATTTGCATTTGACTGTATCTACCTAGTTACCGCGTTTCTAAATCACGTATGTATATTTAGTTTTCACAAACATCCCATGGACTAATCAGCAACTAAACAAAACAGCACCTGGCCTATCGCGAAATCACGTCATACCGCTCCGCGCATAATTCACACAGTGGCCCACAATGGAGCATCGGCACATACACCGCTGGCATTACGCATATTAATCAGCCAATTTCAATGGCTCTAATTAGGGCTGACACTGACAGAGTTACACTAAGCGGTGAACATTACATACACGCAACGTTCACTATTCATAGAAATAAAACTATCGATCAACAAAATGAACTTTAACCCACAGAAATAAAACGCAAGGTGAGTCGACTAGCGAAGGGTTAAAGTGGCGTAAAACATCGGTGACGCCGATAATATTAGTCTATCTTCATTATTTTAGTCTGTATACGAAATACAAACTCGATAATAACCTGTGTAGATTTCTGTATTATCTCGAGTGGAAAATTATGTATGAAATCTTCGAAGTTTTGCCATTACCACGTGTGTAAAGTTAGTCAAAGAAACTAAGCTTGTAATAGCGTGAATAAACTTTGATGTGTGATCTGCCTTACACAAGTTTACGCATAAAGTCAAAGTTATTTCACAATATTAACCACTCTATTGTCTTTGAAATACTACTAAATTAAGATGGTAATAGACATCCTTCATTTTGAGTTATACTTAAAGGTGAGACTCAAGCTCATACTTAGCATCACACGATTCGCACGTTCTTAAGTGAGAGACTACTTGATCAAATAAGACCAGTTCCATTTATGAATTATCAATTCAGTGCTTTACATTATACGTATCTAATTTTAGCCGACACCGAGCAATTGTCGTAAAAGTTCGACCGGATACACAAGCAAACCGTCAATAGCACAAAGCTGGAGCACAATGACTGGGAGACAATGAGTGCGGGCTGCACTCGCAAACACTGTTCACTGCTCGGCTCTGTCACTGTCAGACGTAATTACCGCCATTGAGATTGTCTGATTATTATGCGCATTGTTACCGTTCATATCGCACTCGAGTGCATAAACAAAGTAACCTATTTACTGCTTTTATGAGCGGTCTTCACGCACAAAGTAAGACTCGAACTTACACTTATTGTCTAGACGGGATTTCTATGAATGGTACGAGGGGAGGTCAAAAGTTCGCGGAGTAGCAGGGAAAGGGGTAAAATTTAACTTAATATACGTATTATTTCCCCACGCACCTTAAATCCTTAAAATTTGTTAGGAGGTTAAAGTAACATTACCGCCTAACAATGTTTAAAATTCATCTAGTAAACATATAAAGGCCTGGTTTTATTTTTTGGGTCTTTTTAAGCCATTGCATGGACTTTTATTTTGGTTTAGATATCAAACCTCATAATGATAAACCCACGTTTGGTCTCGTACTTGTACAACAACCCACCGCTTTCCAGGCCTTCCATACCAACTTTTCGACCTCCCCCCTTCGTAGGTACCAGGAAAAGTCCAGATATAAGTTTAGAGCTGAAGCTTAATGCTGAAACCTACGCTTTCATGCGACCAAAGCCTGACAAAATCTAGTTAATAAAACTAGTCTAGTACCAAAATTACGTCCAAAGCTCCAACTTTGCTCTCCCGCAAAAATAGGCGTACATTTTCTACGCAGCACAAATTGATCGACTAAACAACCCACTAAACATTACGCTCGTTTTCGACAAAGTTTTAACAACTCGCCCATTAAGTTCGTCATAACTGACGTTACGAGGAATAGGTTCGATAAAATTACCACTTTTTGTTGATAAATGTGGCCTGCTCGCTGGTGCCTGCTGTTTATGTGCCCATTAACTTGAAATACTTACTTAATAATGAGTAATCTGTTATAATTACGATTATTGTAACGTCTAACGCCGGTATTGCCTTTCTCAGACGTGAGTGCGAATGTGTGATGCGTACTAAGCAGGTAACACTCGATATAGTGTTATTGCTGGAACCACTAACGTTGTATTACGAAAACCTGTGTTTAGTTATTGGGCTATCCAGCTAGTACTTTGTATAAATAAACCTAACTTCAAAAGTTCGCAAAAAACTCTCATAAAAACGTCTGGCGGAGTTTTTCAAATGCAACTCACGTAAACTTTATCTAGAATCTCGTTATCAGTTTTTAATGAAGCTGAATCGACTTTGCGCGTAGTACTGAGGTACATCCAGTTTCCAAATTCTAACCTACACGTACAGCTTGTCCGTTGAACTAATCGGATTACTGAATACCCGCCATTGCTTGCTCTAAATGTCAGCGTCAAAGATAGGGTACCTATAATCACAGCTTATGCGATACTTAGTTCATTGCCCACTAACATTCCTCAAAAATAAGTCGGTTTATTAATAAATAATGTAGTGCTCTAATTTTTGCTTCGTCTTTCGTTTACTTTATAGATTAAACTAAATATTTTAACTATACCGCAAAGACTATTATAATTTACTAAGCGTTTATTGCAATACAAAGTTTCGATAAACCGTCAGATACGTATTTTGCTGGCATTTTGTTAATGTTCTAAAGAAGTTTGTTTTACATTGCAAACTAAAAGCTAACTGTTCCTTGAAACTTGCTTACTAATACAGCATTGAATATTGCTCTATTACTTTGAATATTACTGCAACAGATTTGACTAGCTTGAAGATAAACTTAAGGTAAATATCCTCAACTCAAGGAATTCTCAAACTTGCACACGGAACCCGAAATAGATATTTTTACATTCAAGGCAATTAGTTCGTTCAATGAGCACAGACGAAGTAGAACTACTTCGTCTATGAAAACTAACTAGGCTTCATCATCATCATCATCAGCCCTTCTCATCCCACTGCTGGGTATAGGCCTCTCTTCGCTTCCGCCAGTCGAGACCGTCAACTTAACGTGACAAAGCCCGGACGGCTATTTTTTGTAAAATCAATTTTATACATTATAGCACAATGTTTTAAAATAAATATTTCCGGAATCATCATAAATGATTGATTAATTGATTTTCAGTAACAATCTATAAATAAACTTACTTATTATTACCATAAATTCTGGTTATTCTGGAGCTTCTGGTGCCCATACCCATTCAGTATACCCCAATAATTAATGAATATGTATACAAGGGCAATGATATCAAACTTAACATCGCCCACGGGAAATCAGCCCCTATAATCTGCGCGATAAAGTTGAGAATGGGTTTTTGAAATTTGACAGCCTGTTAAACCACGGTGTGAATCGTAAGCACTTCTACAAACATCGGGTATTGTGAACAAGTACCTTGATTATTATGATCCTAGCTAGAGATTTAAGCTATTAATTCTAAGTTATCATTGACTAGATATGGCTTAACGGTGGAATTCCTAAAATATTTATAACTTTGTAATGTACCCAAGTCTGTCCGGCTGAATTAAAATAGAGATGTTTAAGGAATCGAAGCCCCCCTTCTTCGATCTACGAAGTTAAGCAGCGGTGACATGAGTGTGAACAATTCATTTTAGAAAATCGTGACTCTTTAAACATTAAATGTTAATTTAAGGTTTTTAGCCTCTTTCGTCCCACAAGATTTTCTTTTTTTTTTTGTTAAATTGTTGATACTAGACTAGAGACCACACACAAACTTTTTGTAACTATATTTCTAAAATTATAACTTTTAGTACTGGACTGAAAATTCTTAGAAATCACACACGAACTTTTTGTTACTGCAAATGAAAAATGAAAATGAAAATATATTTATTTCAACAAAACAGAGCTGAGTGTAATTAAATCCTTAAACTAAGGCTTAAAAAATAACCATGAATGTTTATGCCAGAGACTCATGTTATGCTATATTTTTAACACACATTCAACATATTGATCACACGCCTAGATATCCGAACTCTTAAAATAGTGGCGCGATCGAACCCTTATTATGTAGAGCATATTCTACTTCATTTGCATGCTAATGGAGAAGTGCGGTGGAGAACCTTTCAGCACTTTCAGATACTGCACACGTGTCGCCGCTCGAGCACTCTTTGTTTCGCATTGCTCTTAAGATCTAGTTAACTGTGTAACCCTATTGTCTCCCTGAGTATACTCAGGGAGAATATATTCTATACGAGCTTTTGCCTGTGGTTTCTCTTGAAAAAATAATGTGCTGTTAAACGTGTACGAAGCGAGCGAGACTACGCACTAAAGAAGATACTGGTACCCAAGGAAGCAGAAAAGGATAATGTTAAATATATAATTTAGAATATCATGCTTTTTCATGCCACAATCTTCATTGATTTTATGTTCTATTTACAAGCTTCCGCCTACGGTTTTGCTAGCATCAACTTAAAATGTTGTATCCTATATTATAATATTTCAAATCTGGATCTAAATGAAGTAAGTTATCCAAATCCAGTAGTTTTTGCGATTAAGTAACAAACAGCTAAACATACAAACTTTCACAATTTCATAAAAATATAGGACAAGTATACTTGTTCAGAATTAAGAAATACTTACTTGTAATTATCGGAAGCATAGTGGGTGAGAGTTTGATAAACTCAATTTTCTTCTTTATATTTGGAAACCCATTTAATACTTATTGCCTTTAATTACCACGATTACAATTACACCTAGCGTGGAATAAGGGCAGGAGAATGATGATTACAATTTAAATACATAACTACTGGTTTTGATTAGGACGTTTACTTTTAGTGCTGACTGTACCAAACCTTTGTTTGTAGCCAAACAACACAAAACTCAGTAAACAAATTCAAAACACCAGAAGAAAATTTATGTGGCCCGATACGGAGACACCCGAAAAAACCTAAACCCCTTTATATCAGTAAAGATAGCAGGTAAAACAGGGTACAAATAAATAAATACGACTCCGTACGAATACGTTTGCGCTAATAATTCACTTTTATTGTATCTTACACGCTCTTTGCTATATTTATGGCTCACCTACGTATTGTGGGTACACTTGTATAAAATATAATGTAACAGGGTGCACTTAATAGGTCATATTTTTACGCCAATTGTTACGGACGCCGTAACAGTGCTTGCTACGAACTATATTAATGCCTGTATTACGTTATTAAGCTGTTCGGGCTGGCTTACTGCTTTGTTAGGGAGCCACTTGCTAGAGCTTATGGCATGATTCGTGTTTTATGATACTCCTACATTTAGGCCTGCGAGACCTGTAAATGTATAATGATAACTAGTAGAGCTTACGTTTAGTTACAGTGTTACGTGCTTATAACAGAATGTTGATCATTATAGGTATGGTATTTTTTGAAAAGGAAAGTAAAACTCCGGTAGCTGCTTTTGGCCACAATCTTATACAAACTTACACTGAAGCAGTACTATGACACACGTTATTACACAATACAAGTACCTACATAATGAAAACACGATTTGCATTATCAATATTTAATTGTTCAGATTTTCTGTACAATTATTTTATCGGTGAGGAATTCCTTCAACTAAATTCAAGTTATTTCTGTAATTTGTGACGAAATTATATTACCCTCGTAAAATCGTAATCGAGAAAATAATTTTCCACAATAAAACACTAATGTGGGTACGGTCTCATTAACATTAGTAAAACTCAGAGCTTATTTACTTATTTTTACGATACGCACTGCAGTACTTGTAACTTAATACATTTCATTAAATATTGGTAGACACACAACGTGCCATCTACCCAGGATTATTCCTATGCGAAGAAAAATATTATTACATGAGAAAACATTATTATTAAATCGAGCACGTAAGTCCTAACATGACTTTTCGATAACTCTCGAGGTTTCAGACTTAGTGGCCAAAAAAACACTCATACTGTAGACCGATGTAGGCTATTTCTGGTGACGTAGTTTTTAGGCCGCCTGAAGATCACCGTTATGAGAAAATAAAATATTTTCACAAAGTACTCGGTCAGAGTAAATATTGAATATCGTCATACAACTGTTTGTCCTAGTTGATAATTAATTTACTGATAACTGTTCTGTAAAGCTTTTCTGTAGAACTTAAGCGCGTCTCTAAATTAAAGTCTCAATTCTAAAATGTCTATAAAAATCCAGGACGACAGGCGTCAGCCACCGACCGCTAACTAAAACATATTTGCTCTATGACAGTTCACAGGTAATGATTTCCACGAAACACGAACATTTGCTTGGTATTAAACATACATAGATTCCAACATTCTGAATTCATGAAATCTCTGCAAACATGAAAACATCATTACCACTTTATTCATGTGAAAAACACTCGGTTCGCTCGTAATGAACTTATATTGAATGTCACATTTCACGTAAACACATATAAATAACATTTTGAAATTAAAAATTTAAAGTCAAATTCTATGGAATTTTATGTTTCAAATGAATACTGAGTGGGTCTAAACTTGTCGGTAATTTGTTTGTTTTGATCCACATTTTAATTTGTCATTGCGAATAATTGCGAGGTATAGTTTAATTTCAAGTTTGGAATGTTCAACTACGAGTATATTAAATTGAAATGACATAAGGGTCATTTTACCCCTGAATAATGTGTTGTCAGGTCGTGTATTGCTTTTGGATGACCAAAACTATTACCATTACAAAAACATTGCAACTAAGTATGCAAAAAGTGTGACTGTTTCCCACAAATAAGAATGTCGCTATGCTAAATTGGATAAACAACAGTTAGTTGGTATACAAACCTGACTTGAATCGACGGTCGTATAATGACGCTCGTTCGTCGAATACAGTCGCCTTGGAAACCACGGTTTAAGGGTCATTATTCGGAAAGGCAGTGCGACTGACAGTAGGTCGATTAGCGTGCGGGACATGGGTTCAAAGACTGACGATAAGTTGAAGGTATTCTGGACAGTATTAGAACAAGGCCGTTGTACGCACAATTAGCTAGGCTTAAATACTTTTGAAATACCACTTACCTACATTCCTTACTAAATGTAGGCTATTTGACTTTTATATGACAATATTTTATTCGTAATTCTTTTTTATAACAAAGCATTTTCGAAATACTGACATACATAAACAAATACCTATCATCTGAATCCAAAAAATGTTGTTTGCCAGAAAACCTTTGACAAAAGATATTTTATTCTCTTCATTCGCATGATTTTATAGTACCTACAATGCTCATATAATATAAAAATATATTTTAAAGTTAAACAACATAATAACAGAATCATTTTAAATTTCGTGAACATTTTCACAATGATTTTCGGTAAAGTGTTGCCATAAACTTTGTTTCTTCTCTAAAGTGAGTAAAAGCTATTAACACGTCCTCTTTAAAAATTCCCGTCAACAAAAATGACGTACCACTTAGCGCACATTGTCGTTCGATACAGACGCGACATTTTACGAAAACAGTGTTGTCAGGCGATCGAATGCCGAGCGAAGATTTATATAGCCGGAAAAAATATTTTTACATGAAAAATTACAATTAAATACCGGTGGGCGTTTCACATAGTGTAATGCGAGAGGTGTCTGTTAACCAGGATTATATTTTAGTACCTATAATACATAATAATATAGAATGGAATTATGTTATCTTTCGTTCCGGAGATCGTGGTACATCAAATGGTGTTGGCGACTAGTTCCAAGTTCTTAATTTCCCACGTGTGAAATTTTGCTAATTATTATTGGGACGAATTCTTTTTAATGAAAAGTCTTAATTTTACCATTTCTTAATTTTCCGAATGCCTCATTTTCCTAATTATAGTTAGTTTCAATTCGGTTTTTTAAAATTAAGTACAGTCAACAGCGACTAAAATAAAACACACAAGTATTAGTATTGCTTACAAACATTTAATATATGAAACAACGTTGCTTTAAATTGTTTAAGCGAATTGGATCAAATGCCTACCTATAAATTAAAAAATAAAACGCAATATTACTTATTTGCTTACTTAAACCGACATAAATTTGTCAGACATTGTTCGGGTGTGACTTTTCCTTTAGTCAGGTCTTCTATATTTGCGCTAATTTTTGCGTCTTTTATCATATATTTTGACCGTCTTTTCCTTGGCTCAGTGTACACTTTATTTTGTCTAGATCTTGAATTGACACTTGACATTATCCTTCACACTTTATCTATTGCCTATTAACACTAAACGCAATGAGTTTCATAATAAATAGGTATTATAAATTATTAGGCTCTCAGCGAATAGTTCATAGTAGTTCATAGTTGTTGTGCTTTTTATGTTCAACTGTACTATCATCCGAAAAAAAACCGAATTGAAACTAACTATAATTAGGAAAATTAGGCATTCGGAAAATTAAGAAATGGTAAAATTAAGACTTTTCATTAAAAAGAATTCGTCCCAATAATAATTAGCAAAATTTCACACGTGGGAAATTAAGAACTTGGAACTAGTCGCCGACATCCATCAAATATTTACCCTTAGTAAGATAATAGTCCATTGAAATGTTACAATTTGAGGGCCGAGTATTGCATTTGTTAGAGGACGCAATTTTATTATTGGGACATGTGTGGGGGGTCAATAGAAGCTTAACCTCAAGTTTGTGGGGTCGCCACCCCCGTTTCCCGGCCGCCATCTTGAAAATAGGGGTGAACACGATATCTCAGAAACTATGCGTCTTACAAAAAAATTGTCAAGCTATCATTTGTAGTAAATTGTTTTGCCTACAAATATGTTTCTATAACTTTTTGCCCCAAATCAAATATTTAAGAAGTTATAAGCAAAAAAGTGAGAAAATTTTTCTGTTTTGCTCTATAGCTTCACGCAAAAACGGCTGGACCGATTTGGTTGAAATTTGGTATGTAGATAGGTGATACCCTGGATTAACGCATAGGCTACTTTTTATTCGGTTTAAGTTTTTGCGCCCCGCGGTTTCACCCGCGTAAGTCCCGTTCCCGTGAGAAAATCGGGATAAAAATTAACCTCTATGTTAATCCAGGGTATCACCTATCTACACACCAAATTTCAACCAAATCGGTCCAGCCGTTTTTGCGTGAAGTGATAGAGCAAAATAGAAAGATTTTCTCACTTTTTTGCTTATAACTTCTTAAATATTTGATTTAGGGCAAAAAGTTATAGAAACATATTGGTAGGCAGAGCAATTTACTACAAATGATATCTTGACAATTTTTTTGTAAGTCGCATAGTTTCTGAGATATCGTGTTCACCCCTATTTTAAAGATGGCGGCCGGGAAACAAGGGTGGCGACCCCACAAACTTGAGGTTAAGCTTCTATTGACCCCACACACATGTCCCAATAATAAAATTGCGTCCTCTAACAAATGCAAAGCAAATGTAACGTTTCAACGGACTATAAACCAAAGGTTAAAAATTATTGAGAAAGGTTATTGAGGATAGCCTTGACACTTCAACGATCAATAATTGTGTTATTGAGGGCCCTTCTGTTGCGCAATCGGAGTATTTTGGATCGTCCGGTGTAGATACATCTAATGCATGTTAAACTATTACATTTATGACTTTACATCAAAGCCGGATACATCCGGCTTTTCGACATCTCTAGCAATGGACACGGCCTTAATTACGTTCAGTCGATGTAACGCAGTTAGTGTCCGCGTAAAATTGCGCCAGTTCCCTTCCCTTTATGATTATTTGCTCAACAGGTATGTATGTGGTGTTAAAATTTGATGATTATTGCTTTTACAGTCGGCTTTGTAAGGGTTGGGACGAGTGACAAATGCATACATTGAAAGCGCTTGCGTGCTAGACGTTACGAGGCATTAAAAAGTATACGAAGTAGTGTGAAACGACAACAGGGTTTTAAAACTACATACTATGTTTTGTCAATTGAACCAAGTTTTTTCCATACCCAAGATGAGTCAAGAAACAAACTCTTAAGATTAATATATAATTTTCTATATAAATCTAAATAAAAAAAGTAAGTATAAACAGTTATAATTGTAGGGTTCGTGAAATTAATATCAACAGTCAGTCGCCTACACCCCATGATTTTTTTAGTCTGATCAACTATTTTTTACATATTATATAGGTACATGTTCAATGTCGTGGTAAAACTAAAATATATTTTTTGCTTATTTTATATCTCAGGATTGCGCACCAAGGTAATTTTACAAAAGAAAGCGAAGCAATACCAGTATTGGACATGGTGTTTTTCCGATTAAAAACGAATCGGTTCGGTTTTCCTTACAAAAATGCTGCGCTGTACGGAGCAAGAGCTGTTTATTACACGCACGTATGAACCGGGAAAATCTATTAAGGCGATGTCGGTGACATATCGGTGATATTGCACAACCATTAGTCAAAGCACGCTCTCGTAAAGCCACACTAATAATGTAGATATATTGCCAGTAATTAAATGTGGACACTTAGCTCCGTAATTACCGGGCTGAGGCATTGCTGACGGATCCGGTCGTTAGTACAGTCAGGTATTGGAAGAATAAGTTGGGTTTCGATATCGATAATTATTACTATAATTACATACTTATAATAAATATAATAATATTATGTTTACCTTTCAGACAAACAATACTATCTTAGGCCGAGGTCGTATTGCTTTTATTTGCTATGTATCTAGTATTAATTTGGTGTTAGTCTGGATAATAACTGATATTATAATCACAAAACTACAATGTTCATAAGCACGCTGACATTCGCTGAAACATAAGTACCTATAAAACTTAAAACTCAAAATAAAGTCAGAGCACAGCTACTAGATTCAAATACGTGAGCGCATTAGCTTACGTGCGCAAAGCATCGTCTCGCACACAAACTGTCCAATTCGAAATAATAACAAGTACAGTTGCAGACTTGTCTACATTGTCGTGAATTAGGCGCATTAGGCGACTGGCCCCGTAATACACTGTGACAATGCGTTTATCTGTGATTATGCACCACACCACACTGTTTCTGTAACTCGAACTTGAGTTTTACGGTGTTAGGGTTAGGGTTGTGTTTAGGTCGGTTCTGAGAGTGGTATTAAGGCTCTTGGTTTATGTTGGAGTAGTGAGTATTTGTAGCAAGAGATAACAGCACACGAGCCGGCAGTAGGACCTGTTGATGATAAGCGCCGTCGTCGATAAGGCCTTGCGCTGATGGACGGACCGCCCGGTGAATTTCGGCGAATGCATATTTCATGAGTTGATTAAATAGTTCACGCTTTGAATTTGGCCATATACATATGTATGTAAATATGTATGGGTGTACTGCAGCGTGCATTTTCGAGTTAATTTTGTAGGGGTTTGGAATTAGGTATACTTGTAGACTTAAGAAAGTTGGTATCAGCCGCCATCGCCATGCATTGCACTGTAAATTACAATGAAGGAAATTTATATATGTCCTCAAGTGAAGGGTTTCCATTTATATTCATATAAAACTGGGTTCATTATCTATTTAATATTATAAACTTTAATTTTACGCTTACCTTGCATGATAATTATAGTTGAAACAGAGGGAGTAAAAAGTACCTTATGTAACAAATAACCAAATAACAAGTAGAGAAATTAATGATTCCTATGTAACACACTAGTTACGCGTTCATAACAATGATAATTTCTAGGAATAGATACCACTTTCTATGGACCGCTTTTGTAACTGATGCGATAAATAGGTAACTATCAGGAAATGTTAATTAAACAATTTCCCAGAAATCAAACAAAATATACGTTTCGTATATAAGGACCACTGAATTTTACTGCTGTGTTCTTGGTTTTTGATGCTTAATTATTTATGACATAAACTCCCAAAAAAAATTTAATGGAATTTAAAATAAACATAACAACAGAGGCGTGAGGAAATCAGTACAACATACATATTTGGCACATGCTCACATTTTTTGAAAGTTAGTAGTTATTCCATAGGATGTAAGCCCATCACTGAAAATAATAAGTAGGTTACTAAATATTTTTTTTCATTAATCAAATAAATAATCTAATATTATCAACCTACCTTATTTAGGTTGAAAATCTTAGACTATCCAACTCTTTCATATTATTTACATAAAATAGGGCCCAAACCAACACAAAAACAAAAAATGACATATTTCATACAAAAAATGAAAACAAATTTGGTAACATTTAATCCCAAAATGCGATGAAAATGCCTGAAATGAAAGATGCAAAAAATATGCATGCTAATGCTTTTCACTAATAGATTTAAAACAACATTGAAATATTTTTGCTGAATTATTTGCGTTGGCCTTTTGCCATTACGTCAGTATGAAAGTATCTAGTACAGGTTGACTCAGATAAGGGGTTGCTCTGGTCCTCCTGGTTGAACATACATTGGAACTTCTAAAATTTAATTGATAAATTTAGATCAATAGATAAAAAGCTCCCACTTTACCAACACGGCACTGAATAAAATATCATTGAAATGGATAACAGATATTTGACAGATTTTTTTATATATGTTTTTTTTTTATTTTTTTTTTGGTATCTGATTTTTAACTATGCTAAGACCAAATGTCAAATCAATGGTCTCAGACTTGTAATGACAAAAAAGATTATGATTTCGAACTATGGCAATATTCAGAGTCATCTTTGACGAATCTCCAGATGTGAACCAACCCTTAAAAACCGCTGTTACTTCTACTTGAGTCTCACTATACTGAACTTTAACGGGCACTTAAGTTTTATCGCGAAGTTAAACTCAGTAAAAGGTCCGCATAGCCCGAGGTTCAAAATACTAGTTTATCGCGCCCGAGCAGTTAGTATGTATTAATCAATAAATCACGGCGTAGCCTTTTTCCAACAAATGGAACAACCGATAAACATTCATCTTCAATACATAGTTGACTAAACGGCGTTTCTAAAAAAAGAAGAACGGTCTCACTTGAGCGTGCGATTGCTACATATCGTTGGATAACTACGAACATTTTCACAATCGAGTTTTAACATCAGTTTCCACAGTACAATTTAAAACTAACGAAAGATATTTAATGAGAGTCTGACTGAATAGTTCGACTCTATAGTGAGAAATTTATAATAATAATATTATTATAATATCAATACATTTTATTTCAGGCAACTTAAGAGTAGTAAAAACTAATTCTAAGACCCTTAGAAATAAAAATAAATATATACGCATGCTCGCCGGCGATAGAATGTATTTTGGCATATCTGAAAGTTTTAAGGTAAAGAGGATAAAGTAAACCAAAGGCACGGTACATTGATAGCATGGATATTTTCAATGAACAGATCCTTAAACTCATAATTATTTGGCATCTGTGTGATAGTAAAATTAATTGTACGACACAAATCTGTGCTACGGCGTAGACTACGTCGTAGCCCGTAGCTTTGGGCTACGAGCTGCTACGACGGACTACGTGCGAACATTTACCCGTTTAAACACTCTGACACCTTGTGAGCAACACTGAATATTATCTTGAAGGTATTTTGTAATATACAGGTACAAGATTTTAAGATGCTCTTAAACGGACAATTACTTAGGCCTGTATACTTGTTTAGTACCAAGCTTTCCAATTTCAATTTTAGCATTCGTCGTCAAAATAAAATACTGTTCATAATATTATGAACTATATTAAAAATATAGTTCATAATAATGAATATTTTTGACCAGAATTTAGTGAGAAGTTATTAAGAATGGCGGTTGGTAAATTTGTAAAGTTTCTTTGCTATTTAAAGAGTTGAATCGAGAACCGTAGGTAAGCCATTGGTCGTCATACGAACCGCGTGTGCAATAGGTAAGCAATGAATAAGCGAGCGGGCGAGTGCGAGCGATAAAAATGATATATGTGCTCTGATGTGGACACCGTACTACTACTACTTTATTTGTTACTTGAGCGCCATCTACCCATTCGCGGGACAATTTTTAAAGCAATATTTTATGTTCGACTAATACTTGTGAAATTTTATTTTGTAATTTATTTTTATGAATAGGTTTTATGGGTGTTATATTTTGTAATTTTAATTTTACGGCTGTGGTTTTGTCAATAGGTTAACATAACAAGGGGATGCTTATATAAAATATAAATAAATATAAATATCTTTCGGACATTCCACACAGCGTCATCTAGTCCCAAGCTAAGCAACTTAATGCTTGTGTTATGGTAACCAGATGACTGATAGATTACTTAGATACATTTTTTTTTTGTAAATACATACATATTATAGATAGTAAACACCCAGACACGGAACAAATATCTGCAGAACATACAAACATTTGTCCCGTAGCGGGGATCGAACCCGCAACCTCCGCATCTCAGCCGGGCGTTCACCCAACTGCGCCACAGAGGTCGTCTTATAGAAAGTAAAATTATAGTAAAGTGCAAAGTTTAACTCACATTACGTTTTCGAATGCATCACTGCGTGTTTTCATCGATACAAACGCAAAACTAACAAAGTTTAGAGTGACTGTGTTTAGTTGCAGAATGATAAGGTTGACCAGTTGAGCAATCTAAGGATCTATAAACTGATCAAAGTCAATGCCAGTTGGTAGCGTGCCGCCATTGGCAATATTGAATTGGATTGAAGTAAAACAGGATTTTTTGTAGTCACATTTGAACATCTGAAAAAACTCTTGATATCCGAATTGTCCAAACTAGGAAAAAACTAGTTTTAAAACTTTTTAATCTATCATGGTTTTAAACATTATAAACACTTTAAACGGAATATTTACCATGATTCGTAGATTTATGAGTTTCCCGTTATTTCGGCATGGTTGCATGCGCCATGATCACGCTTAAACTTAACTAGATTTGTATACAGATACTCGAATACCAAGTAGTAAGTCATGTACAAAAAACTAAACACAACGGATGAAATCGTCAACACTTTACTTAAACATGGCGAATCACAAACAATATCTAAACAATTCCCAAAGGCACTTGAATATTCAAAGATCACAATAAAATATTAGAGTTGCGGAGTACAAAAGGCATCGTAAGTTTAGCTTATCGCCTTTCGTGGCCCGTTAGCCACCACCGCACAATTGATTCTACTATTCTAGCACACCCAACCCGGGACTTTACTAGTAACCCCGCCTTTTGAGTATTATCATATTTTACACTGTCAATTACAGAGTTCACCTGATTTTGTTTACGGCGATAGCGTGAGAGAATCTTTATATGTTTTATGCATTGGAGAATTTATGAAAATATATGCTTTTAGATTTCAGAGGTGCTAAGGTATTATGACTCTACGCATTACACTACGGCTATGACTAAAATATGAAATACAATCTTGATTTTAAAGAACTCTTATGACTAAACACAGTCATATCATTCTTTGGCTAATTCTAAAAGCTATTTTAATTGACCAACAATCAATGCAATCATCATCATCTTTGCGGTTTATCTTTTTCTTTTACTGTGTCATGCATTGTTATTCGTAAATGTTAGTTGATATTATTTAAAATAGTTTTGAATAGACTATATTTTAGTCTATATGACTACATTTGAATTGGAAAGAATATGTATAAATTGAAAACGAATATATCCGATTCAATGAATACATCGACTACTAAAACCCACGAAACTTTAAGAGGCCTTGTATATTAGAACAGCGTTCGCGAAAACATTTTAATTTGCATGCAAAAACTGGTTTCACCTACTGAATAAAAGTAATTAGCCGTTACTACGTACATTACTCCCCGATGCACGTCACAATGTTTCAAACGTTGACAACAATACAGAGCCTCCCCCGGGTGTACGTACGCTGTAATTGTGACAACTCAAAACCATAATAATTAAATAAAACACTGCAGTATTGCACAAAGCAGGGGATTTTCAAATTGAGCGCAGTCATGGTTAATTACGAGATGAAACTTAAATAAAAGTACAGAGTCAATTATGAGGTTTTGATTCATTTGCACTGCATTCAAAATGTAACAAAGTTATTCACTAGCTCTGTTTTCATACAGCTGTATGTATATACACATCTGCATCGGTTGTGTATATCTTGTTTTCATTTTGACATTCCAATATAAATACTTACTTGATTTACGTTTTTTTTATCGTTGATGGTGTTAAATATACATCGATTTTATCTTTGTAGTGAACACGAAATTTGACAAATGCTTTTTTATATCTGTTTTCAATAGAGATTTTATCTTTCGACAAAATTGAACCATCAATTATAAAAAATCGTTTTTCGAAAAAGTCGCAGGATGTACCTACCACTGTGTACACGATATCGATTATAATAAAGCACGATACCATGTGTTTTAATTTGCAACAAACATTGGTACGAGTAACATATAAACACGTTTATTTCTTGCCGATACATTTTTATTATAAATATAAGAGATACAAATGTATAGCGTTTTATTACATGAATCTGCATCATGCATGTGAAAAGGCATTATCCATGTCGGAACTAAGTAATGAATTCGCAGAACGCGCATCACATTTTCATTTGTCAGTTTCAACTTCATACAAAGTTGTTTACTGTTGTTTTACTTTTCATCCGATAATTATAAACAAAGTAGCTACTACAACGTTATTATCTTAAACTGTATTTAGTGTTCGACCAACGGTGCTGAGGTTGTTCGTATCTGAATCAATAAAATATGTATAAGATGTATAAGAAGACTACACTTACCAGCGCTTATTAATTGCTGCTTGCTCGCAAGTATAGGGCATGCTGTTTTTAAAAGTATGTTTTTAACATGTACGTACAACGCGGGGCCTGCCCCTCTACTCTACAAATCGAAAACGATGCATCGTGATAATCATCACAGGTCAGCTTATGTTGGTTAACCTTGCGGATTCAGTTTCCACTAACTTAAGCTGACCTGCGATTTGATGCCGAAATTACACCCTGAGCCACGAACGAGCTACACTCTCGCTAATGTCATAGCGCTTGGTTACTTATGCGTGACGTCACGCTTTTTTGTAGAAATAAATATTTTTTAAGGATGCAGGAGTTGTTTTAATTACAAATATACCTACCTACATTTTATTTAGTACTTATTGATTCGTACGATTAATTTTACGCGCTGAGCATCAGTTTAGCACTAAATAGTTAATGTGTATCTCTTCAGGGTTATTTACAAGCCCCAAAGCCATCAGAGTTTCCACCGGATATCTAACCCACTGAGCTCACAAATGACGCTCAATTCTCAGCGTCAATTCTATTCTGACCTGAACATTAGATCTCATAGAGTTTTCAGAATGCTTTAGCCGGATATATTCCCCTATTCCGGTTCGTCGACCGGCCAATAGTTAACCGACTTTTTGTAGGGTTTGAGTTTTAAATTGTAAGTTATTCAACTTACAAATAGTCATTTAAATAGTCATTTAAACTTCTATGACTGTTATGTTTCGCTAGTATTTAAACATTGTTTTATGATAAAAACAAACTTATATCAAGCAACTATTTCAAAATTATGTCGAAAAAATTGTTGTGCGCTCTCGCGCTTAATCTGCGTAGGAGTAGAATACCGTGAATGCCTGTCTGTTCGTAAAACGCCCACGTTACAATTCCAGAGTTCATTGCATTATTGAGTAAGTATTTCCAACAATTGCTAACAAGGGGCTTTGCATTTGAAAAAGATTACAATGAAAATAATAAACCATATTTGTATTTCTTTTGTCAAAGTGCTTGGTGCAAGTTTGACTTGTTCAATAACAGAACTAAGGTACGTAGATTAAATTGTCATTACTGGTCTTTTAAATCAATAAATGACATAATAAAGGTGGCTTAAAAACTCTATTAGTAGGTGTAGCCAACTAGCCCATACAAGGACGTACATATTCAAAATTTTAAACCGTCTGAACCTCTAACAAGCGTTTGCGATCGCGTCAATTTGCAACTGGACATCCACCCAAGGGTCTACCTAACATAAAATCAGGTGTAATAATGATGATTAAGGTAAGGTAGTAATATCATTCGATTACTGCTACTTATTTGCCCGGCATTTCTGAATGTTATTTCAAATTCTACTTACGCACCGTAAGTACCTCGGAAACGGTCGAGCCCATGAAAAATATGATACGAGGAAAGGGAAGAGAGCCTATAAGCCCTTTTATGAAATCGTTAATGACCACGTTGATGGACCGAAATGGTTTTTTCCGAGTTCTACGTTATTTTACAACGTTTTTCTATGCGTTTTGTGAGTGTTACAACCTAAGGAGATCGCGTTCTCGTACCAGTGTTTGAAGGCATATCATCAATTTTCAGGTTCTTTCCGGGTTCGTTGGCATGTTACATTGCAAATTTAGGATATTTTTGGTATGCCAAAGTTTTGAAACAGAAAAGCGTCGATGTCAATTTCAGGCATGTTTCATGTGGTTACATAGCTCCGTACGCCATTTTCTAAAATATTTCACTACAACAGTCTGTGCGAATTTAATATTTGGTTTGAGCGAATTTGGCTTTTCCGCATTGTTCATTAACTCCTAGCTAAAAGACTGGTGTTATAAGATTTTTGTGTTTTCCTGTCTGATCAACTAGAGCTTGGATCTGTTGTGTCTTTGTATAGTGATTATAGTACCAAATAAATCATTAAAATCTATCTTAATCGTTATTTCAATTTGAATCAACATAACGTTCCATTTTTGAAAATAAAAATGAAATATGATCACGACTGTATCCCAGGGAGCAGTAGACATTTCTTCCGGATCTTTGTGTAACTTACATTTACCATTTATATCAATAGAATATTACATTCAGTTTTATTAGATGAATCTACATCAACATTTACAAACTGCATTCGTAAATCCAGGTACACAAAGGTCGAAGATAGTGCGCCAGCTGAACCGTTCCGTTTGTTCCGTTCGTTATCCACGCTCGATCGCAGCTTCAGAATTGCTTCTTGCTTTGCTACAAGTGGTCTGATTAAACCACCTGCATTCCAACTGTGTGTCACTGCACTACCTTTAAGCTACAGATACACATGCTCGAAAGTAGCACGAAAGCATGCTATTTTTGAGCAGATGCTACTTAGTAGCATACAATGAGCACGTGTATACGAAAAGAGCATGCTTGTGAATATATGAAATGAAATTATTTTGACATGAGCATACTATCTAGTACCAAATAAGCATGCTTTTTAGTAGCATGTGTATCTGTAGCTTTAGGATCAAGGTTGACGATTACATTAGTATGTTGGTAGATTTTTAAAGTCACATTTTTTTTTTTTTTTTTGTATAATACAGTCGGGAAATTAAAATGTAAAGGTTGACCACCCTAGTATCTCGTATTGTTTCTTAGGTATTCGTTTGATAACCATTTGACACGAGGCTCTGTTACCTTTTCAAATCTGCGTAAGGTTTAAAGTTAACATATGCTTGTAACACGTTAAACGAATTTATTTGAATACTAGTCAACCTTTTAGTTCTGCGAGTGTACCAATATACTCGTATTATCTGTTTTGTTTTGTTTTGTTTTTTAACTTAAACGAGACCAACTGTTCCGTGAGAGCTTCCATAACACTTTACGTATTAAGTGTTACGTGCTTTAAATCCGGTTATTCTTAAAAGGATAAAGTTCAGCTCTGGTTTTATGAGCATGGTGATAGAGTCAGCAATTCAACGGACCTAACAAACCTGCCTGACCTACTAACCCCTACTTGTGTCAACCCGGAGTCTGATTATGTCGCGCTGTGCAATTTTTGTACTTAGGTAAATCTTTAGAAGTTAAAATTACATATGTACTAATAGAATACAAATAAGTGCTTGTCGCTTGCTTATGCGCTCTTAATAAATCGTTGAAATTTTGTGACATTCTAAACGGTGTTCATTTGGATAGGTTATCGCAAAAAGCATTAACAGACCTAAGCTCTTTCATCATTCAAAAAACACGTTAAAATGTTGGTCTCGTCTTTACGTGGTTTTTTAATTACGGAGGTCTTCAAGCGGTCTAAAAATGCATAACATTAGGTTATTCGAATGACTTAGTAACAGTTACTATTAAGTATACAAAGTACTATTAAGATACAGTTGAGACGGTAAGACAAGACAGAAATACTACCTGATCGATCTGGTTGTACATCCTGCGCTTGGTTTTACCTCGAGTCAAGATGTGATTCATTTTGTGACTGGCCAACTAGAGTATAACACCTAAGACCGTCTTTTTTCTAGTAAAGTATAAGATCACTCGGATTAGACCCGTTGATCAGATCAATCATAGATCTAGTGAGTTTTTTTTCTATAGATCAGTACGGGGATTGTCTAACTTGTATGACATTGTTGCGAATCAAAAATAACAGTAATCTGCGAAAACAATTGTGAAATATGATGGTATGTAAATTACTTAGGTAATTACTGACATGTTTAGTGTAAAATCTGACCGTTGTTTTGGCGGGTTACTGTTATTTTTGACTAGCAACAATTTAATACAAATTAGGCAATCGGAGGGCAGATATATGACAGTGTGGACAGACCACAGATTACATAAATGTAATCTTTTTTTGTACTTAACTAACTACTTACTTGCTTTGTCCGTCTAGTCCTTTTTATGTATTTCTTCCTAATTGTGTGTGTCTAAATAAACTATTTTCTTTCTTTCTTTCTTTCTGTGGTAGTAATAATTATTGTTATGAGCCGCAATGGCCTGATACGTTCATGGCTCGGTCATGGTTTAATGTGTGATTGTTGGCAAAGTCCTTAAGGTGCTAAATTATCTTAACATCCACCTTAGCTAGTTCATGCTTAAGTTGGAGTGCATTGCTGCACTATTTGTGTTCAGTCTTTGTCTAATTCAAATGTCACCGAAACTGTCCCGAGCTCGACCATCTGACCATGAATCCGGGCGGAGTTACGAAGCGAGCAGCCAACAATGACGACATACTTGCGGTATGTACTTGCGGCGCGTTCCGACGTGTTTATACTGTGTTGTAGTTTTTGCGAGGACACAGAATACGCAGAAAATCAAATGTGATTCCCTCAACGCAATACCGATCTTCTGTTGTGAAAAACGAAATATAATATTGATTTTTATGGGTTTATGAAGCCTGGTCTAGGTTTCATTCAATTAAATATAACAAGAAGTTTTTAGTTTTATTATTTATTCAGTTGTTAGTTTCGTTATTTTTTAATCCAACAAAATGCCTTGTATGATATTGGCTGTCTGTAATACTTAGTTTGATCTGTCAAAAATTGCTTTTATCAATGGCCATTAAAACAAGGATAAAGAAAATTTCAGATCACGTACCGATTTTATTTTATATTTTTCATCATTCTTTATGACTCTGCTATGTCACAGTAACTAGTGAAGCAAAAATGTATATTTGTCTTACTGATGCCGCTGTGACCAACTCTAGCGGTGACGTTTTGCCCACTCAGACCGCAGGAGTGGCACTGAGTGTGGCAATTAAAACTTGCGAATGTCAAGTGCGGTGCCGAGACCTTTATTATTTTTTTATTTTATGCCAACAATAAAGCAACCGAAGCGGAGGGTATCTCACAACTTTGGTCACTAGTGCTGTTGTTAACAAGCTAATTTTGCGTTTGTCAATTTCAAGCATTAGTTATGACCCAAATCATTGAACCAAAGCAGCTGCCTGGGAACTCTAGAGCTGACCAGAAGTAGATATGATGCTTGGAATATAACGTAATGAGATTGCCAGTTGCTTTCCAATGCAGAGTAATCTAGTGATCGAAGCAAAATATAAAGTATTGAGAGTGCAACGTCTAGTCAACGCACGTGTGCCATCGAGAATATTGGAAGAGAAATTGACGCAACAGAAAAAGAAAAAGTTAATCGAACGTCGTACCTAGAGACATTGAGTTACTGCAACGCTCCTATCACCCAGCTACTGTCTACCTCCAACAAAAATAAACTACGAAGAAAATAAAAGTTACTTCAAAGCGTCGATATAACATGAAACTACTAGGTCCGAGGCACGCATTTAAAAAAATGGCACAGCTTATGTTCCCCTGTGAGAGCGGAAGGGAGGGGGCGGGGAATCAGAGCCGGGGGGGCGTAGTTTATGGACCGAACTGATACCGGGACCCAGGAAAGCGCTTCAGCTTACGCTTAGGATTTGTAGGCGAGATATTTACATGGAATCATATGTAGAAAGTAATGCGATAAATTATTGCAATTTACCTGGAAAATTTCTCTTTTATTTTTCTTTGTAACTGGCGTAACAGATTTAGGTAGAGAACAATTTTCTTGTGCTTTTTAGAAACAAAAGAAACATACATTTGTATCAATGGTAAACATTTTATATAAGTTAAAGTTATGTCTTTTAAACACGTGAGAACTCTGAATAAAATGGAAAAGCCAAACACTAGACGGATACAAATGAATACCAATTGACGGAACCTTGGGTAGTCACTGATTAATGCAATCAGCTCTAGCTACTTGCCCGTTAAATTGACAATTGATCATACTTAGCGCGCGATAATCTTCAGGGCTGCCAAGAAATGGCGCGATGTGAGCAAAACTATTCAAATATTGGCAGCTAGATCACTTTACTCAGATAAGCTCTCTCTGTAGGTTCTCGATGTATAGAGTGAAAGCGACAGACTTACAATGACTCATCAAAACGGGTAGGTTAGGTGGTAGTTAATTATATAGTAAACCACACAGGTATTTACATTCAAAAAGAAAAATCGGATCATAATTATCGATTCCGACGTAAAAGGGGTTCCGCGGCCGGATTGGTAAAGCTCTCCGGTGTTCTCTAATTTGTGAATAACATTGTTTAAAATACTAACACTTTAAAGCGAACTATCTTCTATGCTTAGTTTTGTTCCAGGGCTGGCGAGAAATAGCGCGGGATGTAGGGGGCGAAGGGCGGGTCCTGCGGCAGACATGACTTATTACAGCCACAAGGATACAACCCTATTTCGGTCCTAATGACGCCGCTCCGTATAGGAGCCTTAATTTCGACGCCCCACGATTTTTATTAACGCATTCAAGTGGCCAGCAATTTGGCTCGATGTCTGCTTTTTTTTGGAAGGATTGATTCGTTTTTATTTAGGATTGAGGCTGTGATTAACTTTGTGATTGCACTCTTTCGACGCGTCAATACCATGCGATGATTAGAACCATGTCCATTTATTGAGAAGCATTACGTTTGTTTGTTTGCATCGCGATATAATAATTGATGTTGATAGGATTGTAGGTTAATGTTTGTTTTCCTGGTAAATATAGAAGTCTTTTTTATAGGTGCATTAAACCTGTACCTTTTTTGTACACAGTCATTCAAATAAATAGGTACTAATAAAAAGACAAACAACATATTTATCTAGCAAAACACATTTGCACCTACTCGTATTCTATCTAAAAGGGTAATCTACAAGTAGCTACGCCAGGAACCCAACAAACTTATGTAAATATAAAGCTTTGCGATTTAAATTCCGATATGTAAAAGAAGAATAATGTATGTAAACTTACGACAGACTTTTAGATAAAGATCCATTGTGACCTTCCTCTAAGCTCGTACAAAAGTTTGAAAAGACAGAAAAGAGAATGCTTACCCTTCCCTGGAAAGATAGAAAGTTTCGTATCGCGAGATGTTTGTTATGTTGTCTGTTTAGTGTGTATAAAGGGTGTTAATTGATATTGTACTGACAAACTAGCATACACGTTAGTAACTATATCAGAAACTATTAACTACTTAAATGTAGCTTGATTTAAATTCTCATTATGTAACTCTAGACTTTGAATAGGTAATGTATTTCTGATGCAAAAAGCAACAGTAAAAGGAGTAGGCAATGCATATTTATCTCTGATTTTCAAAAGTGCATTAGTATAATTTGAGTCCACACGAAAATAAAAGCTACAAGTGCAAATCCTCCCTTCACTTTGGCTCTAAAAATTCATCAGCTAATGTTAGCTTATGCATGCCTCTGAATTCGCCTTTGACGAACACCCTGTTTAAGCCGACCAAAAACAATTCTGCCACTCACCAAACTTTTTATAGGTCACAGAAATGTTATTCGAATTACAGGCCATTTTGCCTGTATTCCTTTATACACTCGAACCCTTCATAAAGGGCAGACAATGAGGGAGGCTCTATACTTCCATTCTTCGTAATTTGAGCTCCATAACCGACACTAAACCGTTTATGATGCGGCTCTCGGAAAGGTTAAAACCGGCCGGAACGGACAGAACGTAAATCAGTTACAACAAGCTCAATAAAACGGTGAAATGAAAACGTTTCACGCCACTACTGTTTGGAGAGTGCCAGCGGTTTAGAATATCGCTGCACGTTGTCAAAAATGATTTTATAAGGTTTTATGAGTACATCGGTGTTCATATTCGCAGTGTAAAATGTTAATAAACGAATAAATTATAACACAAACCACTAAAGTTTTGAATTTTATAACTTAGTGAATAAATTGAGGCTTACTTCCGATAAAAATGTATCCTAGTATTTTCAGCGCTGCTTTCTATTACTATCTCACAACAACCAAAGAGCTTACCACATCGCATTAACAAATTAAAATCCATTAAAGTGATAAGTTTATTTTGCGATTTTCCCTTCGTATTTTAGTAGAATTTTGTTATAAAAATGTGTGTAAATATATCAGAGGCGAGGGGCTTAGACTCGTGAAATGGAATCTTGAAATTCCCAACCCGTGGTCAAGTGCACACTACAGAAATTTCGAGTCTTCTAAATCGGCCTCGTTTTCACCGCTGCTACAAAATGTAAGGACTTTGTTATAATTCTTTTTTGTATTTTTACCCAACAATGTAGATTATATTTTTTAAACCGGCATGATTTTGTTTTTTTCGGTTCGTGAAAATGTAAGGACATTTCTCAAAAATACAAGGTATTTTACACACTAACAAGATATAAATCGAATAAAACTTAACATCCACTCATAATTTCAATTAAACAGTTCTGACTGGGATTATTCTAAGTTTGTGGTGCATGAAAAATGCTCGTAGACCGCAGTCACCGCAGTCTAACGAACCAATACTTTTCCTATTTGGAAAGTAGAATAACAAAGTGGGATAATAAGTGGATAGAAGCATGCCCATGCTCACATAATTACCGCAAGTAGCTCGATGATGAGCCACTAATCCGAAACTAGGATAAATTTGCATTGCTAACCACGTTTGGCGTGCACGCACTAGTTGTGTATTCCATAGCACACCTAATATGCAGATAACCCGTGATGTAATAGTGCTATTCAATAGGTTTTACATGTGAGTAGAATAATTTTTCATGGGAAATGTTTTTGTAACAAAATAACAACATCCAAAATTGAATCATAGTTTTAGTAGAACTTTTTCCTGTGCGGATCGGGTTCTGGATACAACAAAAATGAGGAATCATTTTTGAATTTAATAACATTCGTATACATAATAGACATATTATTATTGGGAAATTAACAGTGCATAAGATTTACGATCACCAACATCTCCAAAAAATTATTTAGACCTCTATGTCAATATCTGCGTAAAAATACCATTTCACAATTTGATGTTCTGGATCGATCTGTTTAACTTTCCGTCTGTGTACCTATTTTTATGACAAACATAAAATTAGTTATTATTTGTCTCTAGAACTACCCAACTACGTTTTACTGGAAAACAATGATACAATATAAATATTACAACGCTTGCGAAATTTCAAGACGTTATAATAGTTTAAAGTAAACACTCGTACATACTTTTGAATTCAGTTAGCAAACTGAAACTATCTCGTTCCGTTTGTAAATTAAAGAAGAACTAACCAGAAACTAACCTAAGTATCATACAACAGCGCATATTCTCCCAGTTAGGTATTAGAATCGCACAATGAGCACAAACAACAAGATTCCAGTTACTGGCGCAAGTTGGACGAAATCGTAAGCTACCAATAACTAGAGTTTAGTAACATAAGTTTCTGTTCAATTACTGGGTAACAGGTAGGTATGCAGCAGTGCACGTGTTGTGCACGCCCCGTTTCAATTCTGCTACATAATAGCGCTTGCGTTTGCTTGTATTGAAAATAGAAATACATTAGCCAAGTATGGCTTAGGACTATTGACAGAAACGACTCGATTATAAACTAGTTAATTAACCTTTTTAGATACATGTAGCAACCTAAATATTCTACAAGAGCAGAAGGATAATGATGATTCGGGAAGTAAAACTAGTTTGACCAACCCAGGGCATGATGAATCAGATTTGTGTTTTTTTTACTGATATGTGTATACGAAAAAAATAAAAAAAAACCAATGCTATTTGTTGCTTTTAAGTTTTTTCAACATTGCGCGACATATAGGTTAGGACATAGGTTTTTGCTTTATGTGGCCTAAAATCACCATCAAAGTTGTCCACTTGCTCATACGACCATACTTTTACTTGTAGATTTTGAATGTTTTTTTAATAACAAAGGTACACAACAAATCTCTATTAGAGCGCGCAAAGAAGGCGTGCGTCGCGGCGATGCTTTAATTGCTACTGTTTATCGCAGCAATTACTCTTTGGCTAAGGCTTAAATAGCGCTCGTACGTCACGGACACCATGTAATTATTTCACGTGGAACTCTCGAAAAACACAGCATCTTCGGAACGAGACTCGTTACTCTATGGGGACGCTTTAATTTGTCTATCGCCCACCTTAATTAGAGCATACGTTAATGCTGGGTATTTGTTTGGTGAGGTATGCGAGTACGTTTTATGTGTGCTTTATTGGTTTCCCGTGGTTGCGACTACATAACGGAACTTGTGACTCCATAAAGTAACTGATTAATTCAGACAAGTTATGCTTAGTAATAAATCTGCATTGATGGATAAATTGGTGCATATTACGTAGGATAAATAGGTTAAAAACATATAAGAAGATAGAGCCTTCGCCTTTTCTGAAGTCGGTTAAACATTGGTTACACTAATACCAATCAAAATTATTACTAGCTGATCAGGCAAACTTTTTACTGCCGTATATTTTTATAGAGGTATACTTTACCATAGAGGACAGTTTGGCAATGACAAATGGAATGGAGAAATGCTCTCTACAATGTAGAGCATGTACCATGCACCGATAATATTGTAAGAACTGTGGTTGGTCGGTGACAAAAAGCACTACAAATCAATGGCCTAGTCCTTAGTATATCATGATGGCATAAGCAATGGATTTATATGTGATATCTATATTATGATAGATACAAAGCTGAATCAAATAAAAATTCAAAAGTCGGACAAATCTAAGTTAACTTCAAAACTAATTTAATAAGTTCTAACATTCAAAAAAAGTCCTGCAGAGCTCTGTCCATAAGTGCCCGGTCTCGAATTCTGCGGGCAGCGGGGCGGCGGCGGCGCGGGTAACGAGCGGGTAACGAGCGGGCAAGGAGCGGGCACTGACAGTCACCATTGCCAACTATGAAACTTCATAGCTAGTTCTAGCAATTTTTATACCCCCATCAGCAACTATTTCAATAAAATTGTAGCTAGACGATTGATAAATTTTTCTAGCAAAATCCACTAAATCAACCATTCAAGCAAATTATTTTGAAAAAAGACGTCAATGATTTTTTATATTTTGATTTAAACTATTTCTAAATCAAAATCTAAATCTAAATCATTTATTTGCTTTGAATATGGTAATTTACATACAGGTGTTAAAATTTCATTAAATAGTTCATAATACATATTCAGGTATTTGTCATAATTTCATAACATGCAAATAATATATTGTTAAAATACTTTATATCAATTTAGCTACGTATCTATTAGGTACCTAATTTATTATTAAAAACATTCATGTCAAAAAATTTCAAAACAATCACAAAAAAATACATAAATAGGTATTTAAAGTCAACTATTAAGCAAAAACAAATACAAAACAAATAAACACTTTTTTACATAAGTACCTAATATATAACCGACCACAAGTACTTATGCAACAAATCTAGACAAGTGATGATGATGATGATGATGATGATTGATATGGTTATCTGGAAACTTTTTGCAAAAGATATAGCTACTAAGATGATGGTACAGTTGGCAAGACGGACAGATTACGCGGTGTAGTGTTGTACCTATTCATGGTTCAGGGGATCGAGCGAGACTGAATTGAACCCATACAATTTTTTTTTTTTTTTGTTTAAATGTGAGAGTTATTGTTCATCTGTACGTGAATACTTAATGAACCAAACAAATTGTTCACACGAAAAACATACAAATGAAAAACGGAAATCAAAATTGTTGTAATTAAAATGGTTTTAGTTTCGATCTCTTTTTAATTTATCTCTTTTTAATAGTAATAATAGTTGCATTTCTAAGTACTTAGGTACTTTATCAAAAACATCGAACCAGGAATAGAAAATGAGATTTGGTTTATCTATCCGCACAACACTACACAATGATGACGCGCAGACTGTCAGTGCCCGCTCGTCTCCCGCTGGTCGCCCGCTCGTCGCCCGCTCGTCGCCCGCTCATTGCCCGCTCATTGCCCGCTCGTCGCCCGCTCCCGCCCCGCTGCCCGCAGAATTCGAGACCGGGGCCTAAGACGCAGCTGATAAGCTCCAATATGACATGTATAAATACGTTATACAACTCTTTACTTCTTAGCAGTCGATACTCGTTGCTCTTTATTGCAAAACTTTCGCGAGCATTCCTCTTTTATTACGCCAATTTTGTACGTAAGCCTATCCAACTAGGGATGGCTCGCGATCTTTATTATTTAGATTTCGATCGGTCGGGTGCAATCACGGACAAAGCCGGCGCTATTACTTTGAAAAGTAAGGAAATTTACTATTTATAGCCGATTGGGAGGTACTAGCATAAGGTGTCTGGAATGGACGAGGTCTTTGCCCACACATTGTACATGCATGCATAGTTATTATTATTTATTATTTGGTGTTACAATTATTTTAGAATTACATTTAGCCTAGATAGAATTTCAAACACGTTTTGTAAAATGAATGTTATGAATAAATGAACTGAACTGAACTGAACACATGGGACATAAACGACAAAAAATAATAATAATCCAAATTATTATCTAACTTTAGTAACGAAGTTTTACGTCGTATGGATGCTAACCTCGTGGCCAAACGGCTCAACGTTATGAAACCTTCTCACCCCTCATTTAGCCATTCCATGACTTTTACATCGTTTTCTAAAAACCATGCTATGTCTCTCTTATTAGGTAAGATAGCCTGTTTTCTGTGTAAAGCGCCCTTTTCAAGGAAGGGCCCTATTCGTAGATTCGCGGGGTATCCCCTATGGCGCGCTTGAGCGATACTACCAGCTTAGCTGACTAAGGCACTCTGTGTCAACATATGAATATGTAATACCGGTAATACCGAGTTAGTTACACGGATGGAAGGATGCAATAACATATTGAAATAATCTGAACGCAAAGAATATTCGTTTTCGTAATCTTCATGATACGAACTCGTTGTTTTGGTTAGAAATTGTGTTATGGCATTCTGATATTTCGCTCATTTAATGAGAAGTAATGATATTTTCAATGTTTTATTATGTTTACTGCAGTTACTGTTAACTTTACTGTATTTTTGTTACTATAATGTGGAAACTTGTAATTGGCCATCGACAAAAATGTGTCTACTCAAATAGATGCATGTTTAATAAAAAATAAATATAAAATATATTAAATAAAAAATATATTAATATACTTATTAAATATTCTCTACTATTTCTTAATCTAGCTGTAAGTTTTCCTTAAACTTTAAAAGTTAAATTAATAAAATGACTTAATTGAAATTCAGAAAAAAAAAGTAGTTTCCTTTTTGAGGCAATTTCGATTTTGAGGTAGAGAGAAGATAGGTGTAACGTAAGTGGCATAATTATGTTTCTTCTATGAGTATTATATTTCTTCACAGACAAAACTACAGGCTATGTTGATGCATGAGCAAAGTCTTAGGCAGTAGCTAGTTAATAAAATACAAACAAAGGCAGAATTTAAGCAGTTTAACTTATTCTACAATCTCAGTAGTGATACGAAGTCCCACAGTCAGTTTTTCATATAATATTCTTGGAAAATGAATGCCGTTATAAATCTCCATTATAAACGCAAAGCTGAGTAAGTATTGTAGTTTTAATGAGCGAAACTTTGCGTGATTACTACTTTATTGAAGATTTTCAACGGTTTCATAATTTTACTATAACATCCACGACAAACCATAGTAATCATTTTGTATTATAACACAATACATAACAGCTATTGAATTAAAGTAGTCTAATATTTCAATCGCTATTAAGACTCAATTATAATGTTTCATGTTTGTTATTTTCATTTATTTTTTCTCTCCATTTAAAGGTTGCCGGGAAGAGATCGCTTTTGAGCGGTGAGGTCAATCATTGTACATTGTGTCTTAGTTCATTCACTATTTGTATTGCACATTTTTATGTAACTCACACATTTCTTTTATTGCTTATCTTAAGCAATAAAAAAAGTCTGAAAAAACAATGTTTATAAAGCACAATTTCTAGAAGTTATAGGATACCTGAGTTACTTTCAGTGTAGCAACACAAAAGTGGTATTTTGTGCACACAGGCTTCTAATTTAGGATCAAAGTTAAAGTATTGAACTAGTCAATTAAAATGAGGGTGCAATCCAGAAGTGGTTTAATCACCAAGGGGACTTTGAATCGATATTACGTTGAATCACATCAGTGTAGTACACGTCCAAACAGTAAATGTAAACCATTGATATTTTATTTTATCTGCCTCAGGTTACACGATCCACAAGTTAACGCTTATATTACTTGCTCTTATAAAATAGAAAAAACAGGAAATAGAGACTTAAATAACAGAAGAATCGAGAACTAAACACGAATTCATTGATTCTATAAACCTTGACATAAATTGGGTTAGGTATTTGGATTTAGCTCACGGTTTTAGGCTCAACTCACACCGAGATGGAAGAGCAGCGGCGCGCAGTTTTATTGTCATATCATTTTAAACTTTATTGTCATCACAACTACATAGTATCGCTACATAGAATACATAGTATTTCTTGAAAACTTCAAACGCAGGCGATCACGAGCGATCGTAAGCGGCGCCAAGAGCACTTTTCAAAGCGCTTAAATACTATTCGTTATAGTTATATTCATAAAGTTTAAAAATGATGAAAAAAAAATTGTGTAACATCAACAATATGGATCATTTGTATCTGAAATAAAGTTTAATTATTATTATTATTATGTTTGTCAAGGTTTAACCTCACGGGACTATGGAGTCCCGGACCTTTGGTAGGCATGCATGGGGCCGAAGCCAACACACAGAGGCCATTTGACAATTTTGATTATTATTAAAGTTAAAATCACATGACACTGAAACTTCGCTTCGCTTAGCTTCCATCTTGGTGTGAATTGACGCTTAGAATAAAAGCAGAGTGGTGACGTTGCCTTCGGCTTTTATATTCGTCAGCCGTCAACTTAAACGAACTTTAACATGCCTACATGTTTACAAAACGACTTCGTAGAAAAGATTACCGGTAATCTTCCTGAACGTGTTTGAAATGGTAAACTACCTAGAATCAAGTCAAATTATCGAAAGACCTTTAAGACTGTCATCGAAATCGATTTGAATTCTATCAACATCGGGCGTGATACATTTGGAGTTGAAACTCGTGTATGTAGTTAGTGTGTATGTCAGCAAAGGTCCGAGACTGCCATTACCCGCAGAGTATTGCCTAAGAATACAGTGTTACATCTGCTGATACTCGTATACCTTTTCGTCAGCACGGTGTGCAACATGAATGTAATTGCTAAGCTGTTTTTGATATATACAAAAAATATTGTTGATGTTAAATACGTTATGCGTGGAAACTGACAGCGTTACAATTTTAAACAACTTTATACTTTATACGTATTAGAACTCTCCTTTTAGAACCACCCAAAAAAAATATTATTGCAACACAATATCTCCCTCTAATTTTGAAATGAAATTGGTCACTAGCTTACACAAAAGGTGTCCGTCAGCATAAAAGTCATGTTTATATTCTAAACTGTTAATATTTAACATTTAGAAATGGAAACACGCACATATTTACAAAAAATCGTGTAAAATGATTTTAGTTTGATCAAATTCACGCTCCGCGTTCAAATAGAGCCTTTTTTTGTTATATTTGTAAGTAATTGAAGTAATACTCTTTTCTAACTTATGCGTTGTCAGAGTTTAAAGGTTCTTTCAACCAGTAAAAACCGCAGTTATAATATTATGTTTTCCTTTTCTCTAACTTGCTTATGTAATTAGCTGTGTATTTTGAGCAATATTTGGATCACGAATGTTTGGGTAACAAACAATATTGAAACACGAGCATTGATGTCTTTTTAAAGTCTATTAGATACTAATCAGTAAACCAAAGATCTCAAAGCAGTAGTATTGCGATACTACTTCCACTTGCACTATCTCCAAGTAATGGAGAGTGAACGACGCAGTTCCCGCCACAGTAGTCGAAGATTGCACTCCCAAGCCGCTTCGAGACTTGAATCGGGCATATTAGATTAGGGTTGTCCGCTGGCACGAACTATTTAGTGATCTACTCGATTCGGAGGTAATGTTTCCACGGCATAATGGTGTGGAAACGGCTTTTCTGAAGGTGATATTGGGTCAGACGGGTCTGCGTAACTAAGTTTGCGTTACGCAATGAATTAAGACACACCACGAGAATTGGAGATAATGTTGGCACACAGTAAAAAAACCGAGGCCTTTACATCTCTAGTAGATGATTTATACAGCGTCAGGAGGCAATCTTTGCCTACACTTAACGGGACACTGTAATGCCTGGGACATTGTTGAGATGGAATAGGCTTGCCCAGCACCTAAACCTCAATACCTACTCGTGGGGCTGACTAGCCGCGGGTTTATCACGATGTTTTCCTTCATCGTTGGCACACAATAATCCTGGCGATAATTAGCATGGGCTTGCTATGACGTTTGACGGTATGACGTTTTTATATGTATTCTATAAGTACAACAAACTGTATCAAGAACTCTTCATCAACTCTTGAGGATTCACCACAGTTGTTTTGTGATTTTGTGTTGGCGGTTTTATCATTTTAAGTATGATGTCTAAAGCCCACTGCGTAACGCGCTTTTCAATTTTTAGCTTACACAAACATACGTACTACATATTACCATACAGTTCTGTAAAAGGGGTACCAATTTCACATAATGTTAGAGCTTCACAAAAAGGGAGCGGAAGGATGGAGCACGAGGGATGATTTCAAAACGAATATCCTTTTTATGATCGAAATGTTGAATTTACTTTTTTCATTATCAATTTTTAAAATGTGTTGCTGTTTTTAAACTTAGTTCTCGCAGGTCGTTATTTAAGCGGATGAGGGTTTTTTATTTTCCGCCAAAATATGAAATATATTTCTGATAAAAATGTATTTCTAACTCAACAATTTTAAAAGCTTTCCTAAAGTAACATACTGTTTGTATTATTTGAATAATAGCCCAGTTTCCGCGGAATTATCGGAATAAAAGGTAGCTTATGTCTTTCTCCATACCTACAACTATCACCACTTGAAAAAATCACGCCGATTTGTCGCTCCGTTTTGCTGTGAAAGACGGACAAACAGAATAACACACCTTTCCATTTATAATATTAGTATAGGTGGATGTTATTGATGACGACGTATTTGACATATCTATCTACTACTACAATTCTTTAGATACGTTTTAAATTAATAATCCACCAGCATAAGCTGAACTGCGATTATTGACACGATGCTTCATTTTCGGTTTAAGGAGTAGGGTCCTGAATCTACCTGAGAGTAATCACCCAATCAGATTGGGTGCCAGTTCGGGTAAAATATTTAACGCATTTAGAGGATCTTATCGGGGTTTTGATGATCACATTATTTTTCATGGTCTGAACCTCATCTTAGCAGTTTCTACAACGGTTTGATGGCTCTAATACTTGATAGGTTAAACATAATATGTTTTTGTTTTTTTTTAGGAAACAAATTAATAATGAAAATTCTTGTTGTCTCTGCAATTTGACGGTAAATTAAGAATAGATAGAATATTGTAAACATCTGGAAAGACTGTAGAATGCGTTCCAGACAAATGAGAATTCTTTCGTAGTTATGGACGCAACGTAGTAACTTGAGACTAAAATTAAGTAAATATACATTTTTGAGTTCAGCTTATGTTGGTGTATTGTTACAAATTGAGTATTTACCACAACCCTATTTTCACAAAACTTAAGTAATCCAAGTAGGGCCTGCCTCAAAATTGGAAAAAAATATCATACAAATATTTGTCCCGCATTGGGAATCGAATCCGCATCTTCCCGCGTCTCAAGCGGGCCCACATCGAAATGCGTAATAAAGATCATCAAAAAGGCTTTAAATAGTTATTCATCACATAGTAATGTTGGGAAATCTGGTTGGGAAGCCTTATCCACAAAGTGTCCGCGCGTCCGAGCAGGTATGTGACATTTCCTTCAGACACTGACATGGGTTCCGAACCCCCTCTCCATCGTTGATTATGATAAACGACTTATGAAATTAAAACGGTCTCGTACAACAAGTTGCCATTCAAATGAATACAGCCTTTGTTGAAATTCATTCCCTTGACAAATCGCCGCTCTGCACTCTGTATACATTGTCTGTTAAATTAAATGGGTCGACGGCTATTGAAATCGTTTCTACGAAGGCTATTCCGAGACAAAACGATAATACGTCAATCGTGTTCGCGTGGCGTGTCCGTTCAATTCTAACATTTCTAACCTGAAATAGGCCGGTGAATATACAATGCCCGCGATATATCGATCTGCTTTACGAGTGGAGGCAATCTTACAAATGTCCGTTCTATTATAGCTCTTTCTTTAACAGCCTTATACTGGACAAAGGCTTCGAGAGGACGGGATCCAACAGCTCTCCAATGGAATGACTATGTTCCGGATTTTGGGAAAACGTTTTAAATCGGCGAAGTGGATGAAAACCTGTTTCATTTTCCGATATTGCCAGCGCGTGGTGTAGCCTAAATTGATCGTTTTAAATTAATTTAGACTATTAATATTCCTGAAGATTAATCAATTAAAGCACTATTCAATGCTCTCGTTGGCAGACTTTAATTAAAAAGCTTTCAAAGTTCTTATTAATTTTTCTCTCAGTAATGGAGCGGTGTTAGCGTGATGCTTGTGTAGGCTTTTTATATGATGAAGAAACGCACTTTACTGTGATTTCAATCAACTTTTTCTGCAACTGAAATAAACTGTTTTAGTTATTTCGCTTCTCATTATCAGTCTCGGCGTGGCAATAAACAAGGGAGGGAAATAGTGCAAAAGTAGATAGACATCCGCAGCGAGCGATCTCTGACATCGTTCCAATAACTTTGACAGGACGCAATCTCTCCCGCTCCCGCGCCCTCTTGCCCCAATCGCCAGTCGTACATCTCCCTCTCACTTTTCGCCCGAAACGGACTGTAGTTTGTTTCTTTGTGTCATTTCCTTATCGCTCTCTGCCAAAATACGTCTCATGACCGTTACGTCAGTCGAGACATACTTCAGGTAAAAATATAGCTTGTCCAAACAATTTTGATTATTTCAATGTAATTCTATCATACAAAACAGCGACGCAGACAACAATTATTTATAAAATAATGTTTACGCCACTACTGCTTGTCGCAGGTAACCGCAATATTACCGGAAATATTTTATGCCGTTACCAACCCATTGCAATCTTTTCGCATAATATTTTATATTAAACCATTTGCCATTTTCATAATGGTTTTAAATGTATTTTTAACACAAACCATTATTACGCTCATTTTAAAACTGAAAATTTAATCCATTAATTTTGCGCGGTATATTACAATTTATATCACTTTCTAGTAACATTAACATCAAGTATCAAGAATAATTATAAATAAGTGCGTGTCTAACTTTTTAATTACAACACACGTTTGGCATTATTAACACTATGTTGTGAATTAAACAATGTAGTGAGTGGCAATATGACGAGATGAAATGAGTCGTAAAATGTTAGTGTACGCGGTGAATATAGTGCAAGTGTCAAGATATGCGAGTTAACTGTCATCACGTGCATATGGTCGACACGGCTCCATGCAGCGAAACAACATCTATTTGATTCTTATCTCATGCCCGCCCCCTCGCCTCCCGCAGACAACCAAAATATAAACAGGTAAAATGTTGTCTTTGTGAAGAAAAAGTCCATTTCAGAGACAAGATCGTCTATCTTTTTACAAATATGAGGTAGTGCGACTGTGAAACTTCTGTAACATTTATTTTTGCTGCGCTAGTTTTTACTTAAATTAAAAAAGTATGTGATCTATGAGTATGCTGAATTGAGCAGGGTACGTTTTAAATTCAAGAGATTTCTGAATGGCGCATGGGATTTGTAACTTCTTTGTAAATTTTCTATTTAATCTTGGAATTTACTCGTGCATGCTGATAAATAATATAAAAAAAAACAAATAACAATCTTTTGAATAAGACACTTAATTTGAATGACAGTTCCAAGACGTCCGTCACAAAGAGTATAGAATCAAAATGAAATTACAAAGGGATAGGAAAAAATTCCAAGGCGTCCGTGGTTTAAAGCTTTCGAATGTCGATAAAATCAAAGAATTTCTTTCGCAAGTTAATAAATTACGAATTTTATAGAAGTAATCTTGAAAAATGGTTCGAAAATCATAGACAGTAAAAGTTTTATTAGGGCGGCATTGTCTTGCAGAGCAGAGGGTGGCCGAGGGCGCAGGAAGCGGCGACTATCGGGGCGCGCCCGAAGTTACCGCCACTCTCCACTGGACACAGGAAACTTGTCTAATTTTTGCGACAAACGTATCACTGCACCCAACTGCAAGACCCGTCGAACAATGCACGAACAACTTTTTAACAATCTTATTCCACTTCAGAAGTGAACATCATATCGATTCGAAATTCCATTTCGATATAAAACGCAACACGAAACTCACAATCAGAAGCCAGACTTTTATTAATGCTTCATAGAAATAGATACTGCGGGGAGATTGCAACGATATCTGTATTTTTCCATGCGCGAGTTGAAAGAAATCGAATCTAAATTCATCGAATACAAATAAAAGTGTGAAGCTGTGAAAGTTCCGCCGTGCAATTAAACCGCACTTTACTGCTACAGTCCCTTGAAATAAAGAACTTTAAAGGAATGTCCTTTTTGTTTAACTCCTTTATTTCTTGCAGCAGTCGGACGGTGGGAAATAGTGCGCTACTTGCAGTAAAGGTGCCCGGACTTGCACGATTGCACATGGCACGACCGACGCGGTAACCCAAAACTTACATTTTATTAACTTTACTTGTAGAACATTACAACTGGTGACACAATTTTAACAAAGTTGTTTGTTTCCGTTTAACAAATGAGTATCAGTTTCGTTCAGTTTTGAAACATCGTGGACGTCATACTTTTATAACAAAATAATAAAATTATTATAATGGAAACATGAAGACTCATAAGTACCTATCTATGCAATGATTAAAACGTTATTCTACGGTAGTGTTTTTTAGAAAAATGCAGCAAGTAGTGCACGAACAAAAGTACAAAAGATTTTTCTTTTCATTGTTGAATTTTCTTCTGTTATATCAAATCTCGATTTCACCATTAAATTCAATGCGCTCTATTGATAGCTAGTACAGAATTGTTACTATTCATCGAACATACATATTTGAGTCGAAAGAAGTAGAAAGACATTTCCATTCTATTGTTGCAGTAACAATGCGACCCTCACGTCTTCCGGCGTTTAGCCGGACTCGTACTTAGCAGGGTAACTTGCCTGGGCTTCGAGTTCGAGAGTGTGGCACGCCCTGAAAGATAACTAAAAATAGCACGAATGATACGAGCTCATATTTATAAATATTAACGGGACTTAATCGCGTATTGAAATCATATTATTTACCTCGACGTTACGTACGAGCTCCACTAAACTTATCTTGTTTATAAATATCTTGTAGTCACTACAAAAATTATCAAACAGTCAGGGTTGATCGGAATTATTTTAAATAATATATAATAATATTAAATTTTTAGCTTGAAATTGAAATTAAATAAACATACCCAATTAAGTTTTTTTTGGTACCTACGTCATATTGTCGGTCCCGGCTTTTGATGTCTTTAATTAAACCATGGCCAAGAAATTTAATCACAAGAGTTAGTAGAGAACTACTTGCTCATACGAACCAGCTTGTTTTCACAAAAGTGAAGTAGCACCTTTAGTAAGATTTTGCTAAAGGTAAAAACATCCTAATTTCAAAACTTACTTCTTAACCTGACCTGGTGTTACTTTTAGAAAATACGAGCAACCGCTTTTGTTCACATTTTAGAATGATTTCCTCTGGTCGTATCCACGTGCGTGTACGTCACAATATTTACGTGTTTCGCATAAAACCCCGGGAACTCTTACAAGCGAAATTAATTAAATTCATGAAAAGTTTTTACACTACCTTGGAGCTTGGAATGTTAGCTTTTATACCTCGAATTTTAGGTGCAAAAGTTTTCGATTTACGCATGGCAGTAATTTCACATTTTTTGCGCTACATTTTATAAACCACATCGCATTTACGAAGAAAGCTGGTAGCCAGCGACGTCACCGCGTGTGTGTGTAAACTAGTTCACAAACGAAAATAAATATGATGATAATTTACTTTCTTTCCATTTTGTATTGTATTCCAAGGCACAGTAGACATTATTTCTGATAATTTAGGAAATACATATTCCTAAAAGATATCAAAAGCACGATATCTGCTACATTTTTTTTAAGTTTATTCCAAACGCTACAAAATTAACATAAATTCACAAACATAATTAATAAATAGACATTTACGATACATATTTGAGTTTAGATACCAAAAAACAAATGAGAAATGCTGGATTAACAAACTCACAATTCGGAACTCGCTGTGTGAAATGTCCAAGGATATTTATTTATTTAATTCACTTCTAAGAAGTTTATGTACCAATGTCCCAAGTTTGTAGGATCTATTTTCTGGTGTAAATGCAGCCTATACCGTAGCGTGGCGTAGACCGGCAGCCCTGTAATTCGCGACTGTAGTGGAAAATCTTTATTACGATATTACAGGAGTGAATTTACAAAGTATTTTAATAGGGGTTCAATCGCAGGAAAGAACGCAAGAGTTTTAATATGAGAATTGGCTTCAAAGATTTTAAGTAGTAAGTAGTTGGTAAGTAGGTATACAAAATGGCCGGACTCCGCGCACGTTCGCAGCGTTCGCAAACGTTGCAGTTGCGTTGAAGTCGTTGAAGTCCAACCGAAGAAAGGCGAACGTTGAACCAACCTACTTTACTTGAGTTTTAAGAAACAGATTGTGCGTGGCCAAAGGTGATGATGTAGACCAACTAAAGGCCTACGGCTCAACGACTTAAAAGCCAAAACCACCCTCCGCTTTTACATACCCTCCGAAGCACGAAAGCATTTAGTCGTTATTGCCACTTAGATCAATCCAAATTGTGACCGCTCAAAACGTCGATGGAGGAACGCAAGCTACGCGACGAGCGCTTATGCATCAGCAGCGCAGTGGTTTATTATTCGGCTCATAAGTTTCGACACCAGTATCGCTGGTTCTAAGAAGCTCTCAAGAAACAAGGGCGGGGCAGCTCGCATAAATATCACATAATTACTACTCTCCATCGGCAGGGCCGTATTGGGGTCCGACTCTGTTAAATTTTAATTTCTATTCGTGATTGCTTTGGTAATGTCCGGGGTGGTAAAAATGTAATGAAATGGGTAAAAGTGCCCATGAAGGGGTCATTATGTTTTCGTATAACCTCTAAATGAGGTCAGTATTATGGGGAAAAGTTGGAAATAGTAGATTGCTATACAAGGGGATAAAGGCATTTTTTCTATGCACGAGATGGTTTATCGCGCGAGCGTCAGCGAGTGCGATAATAGTTCGAGTGCATAGAAAAGCCTTTTCCCCGAGGTAAGCACTCTGCTTTTCATTACAAATATAAGGAAATTACCAAAAAAAATTGATGTAAAATTTAAATTTCACTCACGAAAATTAGCTGTCTCGCTTTTTTTTTTAAATCGCCTAGTTTAATATTGACTAAAAGCAGCTAACGATGGCATGGCATAGCTGCGTTCCAGATTTAAAAAAAAATACTGATTGGTAGAATGGCTATAAAAGTAGTAGGCATTCTACCAGTAGTTTTTTTTGATGATGAAAAAATTTAAATAAATGAAATAAAATAAATAAATATAATATAATTAAGTGTAGAGAAGCACAAATTCGTGCAAGAGAGACATAATATCTAGCATCTGATTGAGTTAGAAGAACTTGAACACTTATCATGCATCGACATGCCACAAAAGAAATGTCAAAAATGAAGTTGACATTTGACAGTTATTTACTTTCCTGCCCTAGGGCAGGAAAGTACTTGTTTTCCCTAGGGACAGAAAATGCTACTTTGAACCCTATAATCAGGCAACTTCGTGCGTACTTTCCGTGTATGAGTAATGAAAAAGCTATTTATATGACACGAGTTATGTTAAAATTGCAAGCGCATTTTTTATGTATCAATATTGTATCATTAGAAATGCATATCATTCCACAATTCGCATGTCATAAAATCAACATCAACATCATAAGACTAAAGCTGTTAATTATTACAACGATTGTAGGCGCCCACAAGTCTCTTCACAGCTAAGTGTCATATTTAATACAAGTAGACAAAAATAAAATTCAAGATAAACCTACCAAAGAAACTCATCTTCAGGAACTAGCTGTGAGACTCAAAAGAACATTACCAACACTCATAATCTCGGCTAAGCTTACAAAAGATCACAAGTGCGACCCTGCAGACCCTAATCCGAAACATCGCTTGCATCCGATACAAGTGCTCGCAAGTGGCTCGGCAGTACTCGCCATTGTTGCTGGAGGAACAAAGCGAAGGGTGCTCGCGCGACCTCGCTCCCTCGCCGCGACACTCTTTGTGTTATCACGTTTTTAGGCCGACAAGGTTGAATTGGCGATGGAAAAACCCCCCGGTACTTTGCTCGACAAAATTACATAAATAGCCCTCTTAGAATTATTGAACAAAATTGCCAACGTAAAATCTAGTCGAAGTTTATATTATATTATAGTATATTTAGAAAAACATGGACATGGAATTTTAACGTGGTATTTACCTTATTTGCATCCCGACGTTTCGGCTATGTTACATAAAGCTTGTAGCGAGAATATTCACCCAATGAGAAAATTAACACGATAAAATCCTATATAAATGTGAATTGTGATCACAAAAGTTTAAGAAATACTAACTTAATTCAAAATCTTTTAAGCAAGAAAATGGTCTGAGTATCAATAACAGTTAGAACTTTTTGACGTATTTCACCTTAGAAATTTATTCTACTTCAACATTTCTTCCGTGTAGTAAGTTTAAAGGTCTTCCTAGGTTGGGTCAAGGCCATTGAAAAAGTGTACCAATCGAAAAACTTTGTTCAGGGGAACGCTGAGATAAATTCTGCATATTTCTAAGGCTTTTTTATGTTAACAATCATCTCAGCGGAAAAGAATAATATTGTTTGCCTAGGTATTGTTAAATTCTGTGTCGTCAAATAAACACGTCAGTGGAGAGACACTTGGAAACAAAGACATGGTTTCGCGACCACTAAAGGTGACGCAGACGCTCTGACGCCTTCCAGCTTACCTTACCTAAGCCTGAGGCACTACAACAAATTGGGCTGTGAAAAATAAGCCTTATTTACTTTACCATAGATAGAATTTGGCTTTACAAACAGATTTTTAATTCTTAAGAAATAAGTAATTCATAATAAAATTAATTTAACACGCTAGTTTAATTCACTTAATTTTCTACCAATATAAGAATTATGGTATTAATTAAGTGGTCTTTAGACTTTAGATACAATTTCAATCTAAGTCCCATTGTCTATTAAAATTAAAAGTTAAAAAGTGAAAATATTATTTTAATAGCTACATTTCCGTTGCTCAATGCCTGAACGAGTGCGTATAACAGTTCCACCACGTTATTTATTTTTTTAACCACATTTATTTACCTATAAAAACTAAAGTACCTAATACATATTTACATAACTGTTCAAAATACAATTAGAACCAGTTGAGCCACCTAAGGACCGTTGCAAACGATCTAATAATATTTACAAAAAGTCTACAGAGTGAACCTTTGCAATTTAATGTTATATAACCTTCTACGTTTTACTTCCTACAAAATTCCAGTTAAACTTTTTGGCAGATTCGATCTCGAATATTCTCATACCACGCCGAGTTACAAACTCAATAACCTATCTGTGATATATTTTCTCTGTCATAAAACCGTTATTTGAAACAAGTGCCGGGATTCAATTAAACTTTTTTCTACGTCAGCTACAATAGTTTCCGGTACTATGTTTGACAAATGAACAACGAAACTGTGAATGAAATAAAGTGATTGATAGACCACGAAAGAAAATAAAACTTGTCACTTATTCAAAGGAATAGTTTTAGTTACTGCCGTAATAAAGAGTAATTTTATTTTCCTTCGTGGTCTTAAATCACTTTATTTTTATGTGTTTAATATGGCGCATAATTATTGTACTGCAGAAATCTGATTTGTGTTGGAACTTGAGATGATTTCTGACCAATTTAGCTGTTTTTGTCAGACTGCTTAACCGTGCGTACTGGTATGTGGTCATGCATTATTGTGTGCACGTGTGTTCTTGGAGTGTACGTCACTTTTCATAAACATTTGTGAATAGTTGCAGGATCCGTTGATATTTATTCTTGGTCTGGATGTAGTATCACACACAGTTTCTAATAAACACGATACGGAGCAGGCTAGTGTGGTATCAGGATGTATGTAGATATATAAGTACTTACTTAGAATGTATGTAATTGTTATGGATTGGCGTTATTTTTATATAATTGAACGGATTTATATTTACGGAGGAGTTTTATTACAAAAGAGATAAGGTTTCAATGATTACAAGCATAGAACCAGTAGCTCCAATATTATAGCGTAGGACTGCGTGACTGCAGCTGCAGACTTCCCGCCTGACCGGACAAAGAATCTTAATTATTTTAAGCTCAGCTCGCTCTCTCGTAATTTGTAGTTTAGTCCCTGAGTACTGCTTATTTTATTGTATCGTCAGCTAGGGACCGGCTTAACTAGTGCTGGACAGGCGTGATGCTAGAAGTTGAGATGAGGGCTTTATCTCATTTAACTCATAAACATTTGTCCTCGTTATTTTGTGGCTCTATTATTCCTTAAGGTTCAAAATTAAACAAATAGAGCACATTTATAAAACAGAATATACGAGGTAAATATTTGGACAAAACTAATAAGCATAGTCCCTTCACAGTCAGTACTAGTTGCTAAGCACCAAGATCTAGTCCAAGACAATTTCCTGCAGAGACAATAAAATGCGAAGTAAAGTACATAATAAACGAGCACCTCCCCCTAGAAGCGGGTCCCTGGCTCCACGCCTGCGGTGGGGTATTATTTTACAGATTTCCACGGCGTCTGCACATCTGAAGAGACAATCGTGCTTTAAGACCCGTTCTTTTTGAGTGCTCTTCATCAGAATTAAGTTATTCGTTGTCTGTCAGCAACGTTTCGCATTTCCACTTTGTCAGGCACTACACTGTTTAGAAACTTGAGTTGAATGTTTTATGGAGCGACTCAGTTGGATAATGTTTGGTACAACTTTGGGGTTACAAGTAGTCTGGATTGTGGGAAGACAATGGATATTATAAATTGCGTGTGGTATTGTATTCGTGTGATATTTGTTTGCTTACATCTCAAGATACAATAAGTGAACTGTATTACTTAGAGGTCTTTAAACGCCACTAAATAAAGCTTATTTTAGTTTAAAAGCTATTCTTTGGTTGTTATTTCTATAGAACACCTGACTCTACCTTCTAGAAAATATCAGGAATCAAGCTACATAGCTGGTCACAATAAGTTTTTATTAAAATGAGAATGAGTTTTTCCAGTTTGCTTGAAAAATCAAACACCAATTTCACAACCCGTTTTTGTATTAGGTATTATCTTATTTGTATGTTACACCTTACTAATAATAATCATTAATCAAGCATACAATTACAATCAAATTAGAGTCAAAGTAAAAAAAAAAAAGGTAAAATAATTCAAACATATTATAAATACTAAGATAGGTTCTTACAGATTAAATAAAATATCATGATTGAGTTGCATTAAAGTAAACTAGGTATGACCAGACCAATACACAGATATAAATTATCAAGATAGTGATTCGAGCGTGAAAGTTTAAACCACACCCGAACAGTCGAGGAAATTAACCATTAATACGAGTACATTCATAGCACAACAACAAGACCTCTATACCGTCTATTCTACAAGCAACAACAAAATTCGAAGAATCGAACAAACAACAATATCGAATCAGGATCACGATTGAGTTAGACAGTGACCCATAACTAAGGAACAAGATAGAACTTCGGAAATCCAAAAACCAAACATCTCTAACGCGGAAGTAAAGGATGTTTTGCTAAAGTTTTGCGACACTTATTGCAGTTACAGGCATAGTCGGAGCGAGTAGGGCGGCATAGTATAGACTGTTACCGTAGATAAACTTCGAACTACTGCCAGTCTCAGTAACCTATCTATCTTTGGTTTACTGTAGGTTAGATATTTGATATAACTTTCGTACAAAATCAAAGATAGCTTTTGAGACTTTCTTGATCTACTTTCGGTTGTAGTTAGAGCAAGCCATAATTGTAGTTGTAAAAAATATTGTTTGTACTTTACAGACTTTATTAACATTGAATTTGCTGAAAACAAAGAGAAATGACAAAGAGAAGAGATAAAAATAGGTATTGGCCTTGCAGTGAGACACAAAAGGCTTGAAAAAAATAATTTTTCTAATTATAATTAACTGGAATAATGTAAATTAATGCAATCCACCAGATTCAAAAACAATGAGTACCATATACTAGTACAGATTCCCACTTCTGTAGTTCTTGATATACACTAGGTCGAAACGCGATACAATCATCACAAGAATGTATAAGATTGGTTACAAACATATAAGGAACTACTTTTTGCGCTTGTTTTTCTAGGTGTTTAATTAAAAAAGTCAGAAAAAAATATTTGTTATTTCGATTAAACAATCAACTTCTTATAATACTACAAGTCCAAGTACTATGCCATCGTGGGGGGAAATGCGCTTAGAAAGTTTAAATTAATTTTATTTAACTGTAGTGTGAGATTGGTGTGCGATCTTAACTAGTCTTCAATTATAGTGATCTGAAACTTTTACTTTACGAACGGGCAGTCTAGCTCACCGATTGTTCTGAAGTGGGGAAATACCTTAGGTATAATGCTGAGAACAAGATAAGATCATGTGTTTTTTCATTAGATAGATACAGGGTCGAAACTGAATCTATGGAATTATTTCGCAAATTAAATTCTTAACCTACTTCAAAAAAGGTTCAAAATAATAATTTTGATAGGCTATTAGATGTTAGTAGCCTATTTATAAACCATCTCTAGCATGCTGATGATGACGTCAAAAAAAACACATTGAAGAAAAAGTATTTGCCAAATATTTTGTTCACCAAGCAGTTTGTTAGAGACAAAATATAACATGGAAATCTTTACAAAATAATGTTAAAGTCTGTGAATACCCAAAGCTCTGCTACTTCTCAGAGTAAAAAGTGACTTTCTGTTTCATAAACTTACAGCGAGCAACAAATAAATAGCGTCAACGTACTTACACTAAAATTGAAAAAAGTTATATTGGACGAAGTTTCTTTTATTCAAATTCAGGCCGAAAAGATCTTGAGAAAAGTTTTCGTGTCTACTATTTAGTAAGTGGGAAAATTTTCTCAAATAGGTTTTTTATAAAGTCAAGTCGTTATTTAAAGGAGTTTTGTTTGTTCAATTCAAGAATTTTAAAAGTAAGTCTCTTGTATTACCACCCCTCTGATAAGCACTACAAGTTACAACAATTTGATTATTTTTTTATTTGGTTTCTACAAGTACTTTCAAAATTACTATTGCACCATATTTTTATGAATTCATGTGACATTTTCTGATTTACCAAAGAAATACTCGTACATATAGAAACTGTTGTTTAAACATATATTTATCTTCCCCTACTTTAAATAAAATAACATAAGAATTCCTTTCCGAACACGAGTAACTCAAGGTTTTCTTGTTAGTTTCCGGAATGCGACATTCCCGCTAATAAACTTCAGTCTTCTCGGCAAATATTTCCACAGGCAAAATAGACTTAAATACCAGTTCATTAAGTGACGTAACAGGGCGAGGTAAACACGGCAAGGCGAGTGTAAGGTGCTCTTCAACTGAGTGTTGTGGTACGCCACTGCTAGTATAACTATGTCCGGTGTTTCGGCTGCACCTAGAAGTTGCCTTGTTAAAAAGTTGCAAATCATCGCGCTTAGAAAGATTTTCTGGGATTTTCTGTATGAGTTAAAGCTTTACGGGATTTGTTTACCTTCTGAATGCATATTAGTAGGATAATGTACAATGTCAGTCTACATGATGATTTATTTTGGTCTTGTTGGTCACTGGTATCTATGCTATAAAGTTCACTGTTATTTCATCTCAATTAGTATGCTATACCGCATACCGCATAATATTCGACTACGCATTACAATAAATAACCCTTTTATAAATTATATCAGGTCCGAAAATAGATCGGTCCAAGGTTCGATTCCCGATGCAAAACGATAAAACGCGTGAAAGATTCATCGTGGCCCCCTTGGGGGCGATTTCTCTACTAACTTGAAGCCCCTCGCTCCGTTATATCATATTTTCAAAAACACCCTTAAGTTGGGAGTTTTCGAAGCTCGCAGCCAGAACTTTTGACATTGAATTGAATTGTCGTTTTCGATTCATGTCGTCCGCGTTCAGAAAGTATTCGATACATGGACGTTCTTAGGTTTTGTGCAAAGTTTTATGCCGCAATACTGCATCGGTATAATTCTTATTGAAATAAAACAGACGTATAAAACAAAATGTAACACGCAATTAAATCATCCTAGCACCATAACCCCTAACTGAATGTATTAGAAAATGCACGCTATATTTTTTGTCTCCTAAACTAATTTTTAAGTATTAAAATAAGAATAAAACATTTTAAAAAGCGTCACTGAAGCCGTCACATCGCGCGGATAATTCGACAGGTACCGATAAGCATTGGGAAGTGCTTTTACGTGTCGCATACAGTGCATTTAATTAATACTCGCCGTTGCCGGCTTTCAGGCGAGGCGTGCTAATCCGCATTAACATACCTACTGCAGGTTGATCTGTCTTGATACGTCTTGGTACGGTGGGATTAACTAGTTTCGTGAATGTTTCAGCTTTTATAAATAATACTGTGAATTTATTGGATTTTTTATTTTTAGTCGCTTGAGCTTTGTTTGTAACTTTTTATGATGTTGTTCATTATTATCAGCTAACTAATATATGATCATAATCTCTGCTATGAGTATGATCCTTTGCATCATACTAAATATGAAAAATCCTTAGACATTCCACTCATCGTTATCGAATCCCAAGCTAGGTAACTTAAAATGTGTTATTGTACGTAAGTAGATGACTGTTAGTCATAACGTCTGTTATAACAGTCGTCTAGTAACCATAACCTACTACAGGCTTTCATCCACTGCGCCACAGGGGTCGCAGTTACTTCGTTAATTTTTTGACGTTAGCGACTGTTTTCTCAAATGTTTTCATAACCATAATTCATTCTTAAATTCTAAAATGAAAACGTTGAATATACATCCAAAATCTTATGTTATCTAAGGCTATTACCAAAACCATTTAGCACTAGGTTATTAGTTAATAGCTGGGAACACTCGGTGTAGCTGGTCTAACAAGATATTAATGTACGCCAGTCAAATTGGTGCCCTTGATTAGAGTTAACTGCAAAGATATGAGTGAGACCGCGGCCATAGAATAAAAGTTTGGTTAACTATTAAGTGCCCTGTTAACGATCAAATTGTTTGTCAAATTTTACGTGTTTGTCAAATTATTTGATAGTGTACTGCTGTGTTTGAGGCGTTTGTCAAACAATCTACGTGTTTGTCGTGTTTGATGAAAATCTGGATTGATGTCTAGTTTGACAAACAGGTTTGAACGTCAACGGCGGTGTTTGTCAAACAATATCTCACTCGTTGTATTGACATCATGGAGGACGCTACGCTCAGTGACGTCACGTCACGAAAGGAGAAACCCGAATCTACTAGAAAGTTAACAAATTTGTTTGATATTTGGTTTGATCGTTTAAGCTATTGTTTGATAAAAACGTGAAGTTTGACAAACAAATTTGTCAAACAAATTTGATCGTTAACAGGGCACTTTACAAATGCCATAAACAAAACACAACCTTATGATATTTTGTTAATATAACAAGATTTTGGATCCTTCAACTTATCAGTCAGATTTCATTGAACCATTATAAAACCACCAAATAAATAAATAAAATGATTGATTGATTGATTGATTATGAATAACGGGATGGAGTGGCCCTGAATCATAATAGGATGTTCATATTTTAAACTACACTTAAAACAGATGATTTTTTATAGCTTTTATGACATGCACCAAAACTGTGTTGCCATAAAAGCTTATTTATAGAATGTTAAGTCTGTTCATTATTTAGCTAACGGTAACTAAACCCCAGTTTGAATTAGTTGTGACTGGGAAGAATATTTATTTACAGTTGCAGGTTACTGTAGACGCATGGTAGCTTGTTTACTACGAAAGTTTAAGCAGATCAATGCTCATGCTTGCAAAATAGTCAAATTATTGTTCATTGATGGTTTTAGTAGATTTGATATGAGAATTGTGTATGCGTAGAAAAATCACTGATTATTTTATTAATTGATTATTTTCCATTCGAAAAGATATAAATACTCTCGTAATACTATTCTGATAATTAACAATACGTTTATACTTTGCTCAATGCCGTAGCACTCTTGCTACGCTATTTGCTAAGAGTTGCTACGAAGCGCGGGTTGACGCAATCAAAACTTGGTTCAAATCTTTCAAGAAGTCTAGTTTTCAAACTGGATTTTCCATTATATAAGTAATGCGGTTCGCAGAAAATATTGCTGCTATGTGCTACGCATTGCGAGTACTGTCCTACATTAGAATAAGAGCTATTGAGCCGTAGAAAAAGCAAGTGAGCTCACTCTCAAATGTTATGAACTAGCAAATCCGGTAAACTTTGTACTGTCTTTGTTTTTTTTTTTTATTCAGATATATTTTTGGGTCAGAAACCCTCGGCGTCTTTAAAAGACTTTATCAAAGTTTCACCACAATCTAATTAATGGGTAAGAGAAGTTTAAATTAAAAACATACAAACATATTTCATTTATGTATAGAAGTACTTAGATAGACCTTTAATTTGTGTACTGTATCAACCTTCTCTGAATTCGAGAGATTGGTTCTCAGAAAGTTGTAATAGAACCAAAGATGAGCCATGAAGCAAATAGCTGTGTAGATCAGTCCCTAACAAGCAATGTATTAAATTAAATGTGTGGGTGTAGTGAGTCCCCTCCGTGATTACAATTAACGGGCGAGATATGCCCCAAGGCTGAGCCTTCGGATGTATTCTGTGATCAAGTCAGAATCATCCATTAATGGACTAATGGGTAACGGTAAAACTGGGATACCATGAGATTAGGTAGGATATAAAAATAATGGGTGATACGACTTTTTTGACATCGTGTTGTTGGTAAAAAAGGTTTACGACCATTTTCCAATACTGGAAAGGAAATTAAGACTTTGTTTTATATTGTTTTTTAATAAAGTTTGTTATTTAATGTTGTAATTAATATCACTGGCGAAAAAAACGCACAGATTCAAACAAATACACAAGAACTTATAGAGACTATTACTAAGAAACTTCTGTACACAAAAACACTTCATTACGTTTAAAATTGTGTTGTTCATTATCCGTCTGAGAGAATAGGTCCCATCAGAGCTATGAAATTGTCTAAGATTGGTCTTCACTAGGATTTACTGAGGAACAACAAGTGATTACTTAAAGCCGGGGATTCTATGTGTCTAGCATGGTGGAAGCGACCTAACTATTATGGACGTGAGACATATTACCAGCTAGGATTAGAATCTAGTTTTGCAATGTGATAATATGTGACAACTTAGGGTCTATGCACACAAACGGTCAGACTAAAATCGAACATTCATCAAATTTAGGGGTATCTTAAGATGACAAAAAGAAGGAATGAGACCATGTAATAACAATACATGATCGTATGTATGACTACATCTCTATACATCTTTCAAATGATCTTGAAATACAATTTAAGATGTCTACTATCCCTGAAATAACAATCAAGAGCCTGTTTACGTAATACGAAAACTGATTTACATTTTCATGACTTTCAAAAGTAGACTTTAATCCAATCACGTTCTGTTTTTCTATATTTGAAGCGAAAATTCACGAGCGATTTCACCCCTTTTATCTATATTAAAAACCTGTGAATCTGACCAGTCGGTCACGTAGGGGACATTTTATTTTGACGAAAGTCCATTAAGTTTGGACCATTTGTTGGTTTAGGACGATTAGCCTTGTACCGCTTGTTTTTCTAACCCAAAAACCAGCATTAATTCTTATTTTCATTGGTGCACTAATCTTTACAAAGTTTTATTGTGCATTCCCGCTACTTGGCAATAAACAACTGAGGAAATATGGGGCACCTTGGGGAGGAATTAAGTCCGATATTTTTATTTATACAGTGAATAAAATTAAGGATGTGGAGGGAAAAAGTACTTAGATAAAATAAAACATTATTTTATAGCGAATGAGACTACTGCGTTGCTGTGATTGTGAATTGTCTACTTATTGAGACTTATGTAGAGGGTCACGAAATGCATTGAATCTAATAGCCACAGGCCGATAATATGTACTCGTATTGTGTCAACGCTATCTTTGCTCTTTAATTAATTACCTTATTCATAACTTTATCACTTGCCTGAAATATCAAATTGAAGTAGTTATATTTTCAAAGCAAGTTTCAGATTTGCGTAAATATTGTTCCCAAAAATACACTTCCTGGTATTCCTAAATTAGATAAGAGAAATTCCAATGCGAATTTTTATTTTTATCGTGTAGTCAATAGTAGATCTATTTTTCCTCTTCCCTGTATTGAAATATGCAAAAGCTTTCTTTGTATTGTCACTCTTCGGTCTACGCACACGTTCACTGTGGGTGAATTTATCGGAGTATTAACGCGATTCGTATCGAACGTGTAGTATCGAATTGCGATCCAAAATATTACTCGATAAATATCGAAGCGTGAGGCATTCGCCAATGATTACAAATATTTAGTTGAGCATCAATGCAAACCATGCTAGTCCGCCATTGTTGCATGGTATTATGATAATATCTTGGACAAATCACACAGTGTCATCAAATCCCAAGCTAAGCAATTTAATGCTTGAGTTATGGTAATCAGGTGACTGATATACTACTCATTCAATTTTCTGTTTACACTAATTATACATAGAAACCGCTCGAAACAAATAAATATTTGTAATTCACACAAACATTTGTTTTGTGGCGGGTATCGAACCCACAACGTTCGCGTCCCAAGCGGTCTTATGCTCACTGCGCCACAGAGGTCGTCAATATCTAGTAGGAATTCCACTAATCCTGCGCGTACAAGCTACATAGTAAACAATCAAATCAGTATGATTTATTAGTTAAGTCCGGTACGCTTATTAAACAGTATGTATCTGGACACCAATTTGATTGTACTGCATACAGGCTAATCAGATACGATGTACTGGTTTAGAGAAGCAATTTGTCTTGGAAGACGTTTGTCATCTTACCATTATTATATGTTTTCAAAAAAAAATTAAGACAAGTAGCGATTACATTATACGTATTGGGTTGGTGATTGTTTGTAACAAATGAATGCAAAAAGTTCAAAATGAAACATTCTAATTCACATTAGATTGCAAACAACCTGTAAGTTTGTATGAGCTAGTAGGTAAGTCTGAGCACTAAGTAGTCATACATACTGAGTAGAAGACTACGAGTAGTAAAGACATTAGTAAAAAAAATCTTACAGTTAACATCTTTTTACAAGTATTATTTAACTCTTTCTTTCAAGTTTCGCTTGAACAATGTATTTCTTACAAAAAGCACAATGCCAAAATTGTTATATGACGTTTTCGTAAAACGACGGAATCAACTGAAAGTGCAGCAAAGGTGACAGGAAGCGGGCGCAGTGGAGCGGAGAGCTGACTCAGTACCCACTAATCAGGAAACTCGAACGAAACTCTAATTAAAGAAACTTCTAGAATAGTTCGAAAAAAGTTAGCGAAAGGACATAGTGAAAGCCGGCGTGCCTTTCCAGGCCCACACAAAAGGTTTGATACAGAGTTTGATTATAATGATGGATATTTTCTTCTACAATTACGATAAAATAAACGCATAAATTGATTATGATGGAAAATGGATGTTACAAAGTAAAAGGCTATCTCAAAGTAACATCTAATGGAGTATCTCGAACGGTATGTTTAACATTACAATTGCATATTTTGCACCAAAGATATTTGAACCTAATATTCGATCTTCTAATTTAAATTAAGTACTCAACATTATAACGAGCGTTAGATTCATGCAACTCACTCAGATAAGCGCCCCTAATCGGAGAACTCGATCCGAACTTAATAGAAAATTCTAGAAAAGCTAGAATTACGGCAGGTTCAAAAGTGCTCGTGCCAGCGAAAGTATGTTAGGATTCAGTTCAGGTATAATTATTTGGAGTTGGAGATGTAAAAGACATTCTAAATTAAACTTTTCTGTACGGAAAAGTTCTTCTTAGAAATGCTAGAAGTTTTAAGCCGTTGAAAAACATACTTTAGTTTAGAATGATCGAATCAACTAAAACTTTTCACGTGTATTTTATTACAAAGTACCAAAGTACACATCGTTTTTCTTTCTCATTTTTATTAATTTAATTATTTAGACGAAGGTATAAGTTAGAGTATATGCCTCTTATCGAGTCAAAGCTATTACGAAAAAGCTCTCGTTCTAAATCCCGTTTTGGCTAACAAGCACAACACTCATAAACCTTGTTCTGACCGTTTTGAGGGCTAAAAAAACGTTATCGCAGAACAATAGTAGTGCAATACCGCGAGTAAGCGTTTTGGCACATTGCGCTCGCTCCGAGGCGAGCCACGGTATAATCAAACCTGCGCCACTCCGTATCACTTTTCAATGTAAAATGAGCTATAACACTTCGTATTTAGACGTTATATAGCACGATATGTAATTCGAATATTGAAATACTGGGATCAGACTGCATTGAAAATCGGTACTTATAAATAATTTTAATATGAGCTATAAGTTTAATTTCGTTTGTATACATTTACCAGCATTCTAGTGTTTTATTCCGAAATGGTTCGATGGAAATTCTGTGCGTTGGTTATTTCCACTGCGGTATAATTACGTACCTACCTACGAAATGTGAGCTGTCGTTTAAATCTTGCACAGCTTAAATTTGAAGCAAACTTCACTCGAGCGGTGTTATTAATTTAATTTTGCTCGGTGTATGATCTACTTTTGTTATAACATGACTGTGCATGACATTAAATGTTTATTTACCTAGTTCAATTAATGTCACTCTCTGGACACAGCAGAATTTGCAACACTATAACGTATTTTCATTGTTTCAGGCGTAATTTACATTGGTCTGAGGACTAGGATGGAGGATGGATCTGAGGAGGATATTTGCGATATTATTTACAACTAAGCAGAGAATAGGTACACATAATCAGAAAGAATGAAATTCTACTTCGTTAACCTTTCATAAATTCCAAAGAAAACATTGGGGAGTCATTTTCCCTCAGTTCCGGAGGCGAACGTATGAATCTTCAATAGGGGAGTGGAAAGTCAATGAAGGCATTACCCGAACGCATTAAACTACCAAAGCTGAACAATTTAATGACGATTGACTATTCATAGCACATTCGAGCGGTTGACCGCTTTGCTGCACTTGATTTAGAGTCTAATTATTCTACGATCTCAGCCGTGGCGGACGCAATGAGAGTACGTAATGAGGGACCAGAAGGAGAGGCAAAATGCAAAATGTTACAATTGCATTTTCCCGTCAGAAAAACAGCTTACACTAGCAAAAATAATTAAGAGTATTAGAGAGTCGCGCTGCGCAGTGTCGGGCAGTAAATAGTCTGCTAAATACCCACCTACATTTATTGGCGCAGGGACTTTGGGAAGGCCACTGTAATGGAAACAATTTTGCCTTTAAAACAGTAGCCTGTAATGTATGACTCGATCGGTGCTATAAATGGCAATAACGCTCTCCATTCTACGACACTTTATTAGGCAAATGTGTATTTTTGTATATACCCAACCTTACTTTCAAAGCTTATAGTCAGCGTCTATGGTATCTAACTAAAGCATGAACTATGTAGGTACCTATCATGTAATCCTTTCAAGTTATGAGATATTCGCAATGCCAAGATACATACTAGAGGTGGGTAGTCAGTAGCCCATCATTTATCAAAGTTATTGTTACCACTACAGCGTTGGGTTTGAGTGCGGTCCCCGCACACTGACCGATGTCTTAGAACCTGGGACCAGTGCCTATATTTACCGATTCTCGATTCCTGCTGTATCATTTGTCGTCTGTCACCGATAATACTTGACAACGGTTCGAAAGGAACAAGCAATCCCTAAAAAGATAATCCCCAATTAAATTGAATCACCACGCGTGAAATTGTTTACCGTTTGAGGTAAAGATTCGCAGACGGAATTTTATGGTTGCGTAAATAAATCGTGGAACCATAAATTATCGTGTGTTTTCGAAAAAAATGCGATAAGTGAAATCGAAGAAAAGATACATATTTATGAAGATACATTGTAATATTCATTCGTGAATAGAAACGAGTGTTATGTTGAGTTTGCGAAATTTATGTGAACCATTCAAGGTGGAGAAAACCATACGATATATGAATGGTTGATTTTAATAATGGAGGTACTATGCAGAGGTCATGAACTCAAGAATAATATATTTAGGTCATTTTTCAATAGCTTATTTAAGTAGCTCACACTAATAACTTTTTTTATTAGATTACAGATAAAATATTTGTTACTTTTAAGAAATAAATTTGGATACATAAATAGTATCATACCTATCTATGAACATCTAAGAAACATTAAAATACGAAAGTAAATAATTAAACATGTAAAAAAATACTTGAACTTAAACTTGTAGTAGCATGCGTCAAGGCTTAACTTCTGCAACTACTAGTTAACACAATATTGGGAATGAATAAATAAATATACGTTCATTGTCTTCACTTAATAAAACCTCAGAAAAAGTAAAACTAAAGCATAAACGTGGTATTTGTATAAGTTATTGGTACATCAATTCATCAAGTTGTAGACGTGTGTCGCGTATCCGGCGACAATAGCTGTTGAAACCGCGATCCGACACAGTCAGCAAACGTGATCAAATCGCGGAGGCACTCACTGTACACAATCATATTTTGATACTAATACCAATATAACTGTAGTTTTAGGAAAGCGGGGAAAATAAGTTAGATTTTTAATAGATACGATGCGTTTGCAGCCTAGCGCGTAGGTGCGGAATGTTAAAGGGTTATAACTTCTGCTAACTGTGTGCATGTACCAAATATGTTATTAGGATACTAGTTTCAAAGGATTTAAAATATGATAAAAGTACTATAAAAAATTAGGAGAAATAGAATCATTTATTGTTTGTAATTTTAGGGACATTGCTTAAATTATGATGTAATAGTGTTTTATTTTTAAAATGTAATCCAGTAAATACAAGGCAAGCAAAAACCATTCCAAAAAGATTGTACCGAATAGGCTACTTGACTCATATCAAATTTGACCCAATAAATTAGTATTTCCTGAAGTACTTTCCTTGCAAAACCAAAATATAATAATTTCAGTTAATCAAAGTCCATGATGCTTGCATAATTTCAATTTAAAAAACGGTTTCTTTTTTTTTTAATTGGAACGCTGAAAACGCTACGGCCATTATGGTGACGTCATTATTATCGGAAATAAACAAATGTCACATAACTAAAACCAATTTACAGTAATGCCAACTTTTCAAAATGTGCATGTTCCCTAGACGTAAATCACGAAAATTATTGTTTTGGTTAGGAATGACGTCACAGCACAGACAATTCCATAGACCAATATGGCGGTAGCGTTTTCACCTGTTTTTGAAAAGTAGAACTTTTAAAATAAAATTTTGCGGTTTCTTAGGTCCAAAAAAATATGGTAGTATTTTTTTTGGTCTAAAAGAACAATTATTTATCATATAAGAGCTACATAAAAATAGAGTCAACTAGCCTAGAATGACAGTAATTAGGAAAAAGTTCTAATAAAGCAACATTAACGGGAGCTTTTGGCAGCCCGCTGCCGCCGCTGGCGCACGCCCAACCCTACCGGAAAGTAAGTACAGCCTACCCCCCAAGTCAAACCACATATAAAATCCTAACCCCTAAAGATATAAGGCAGATTTTTGTGTAAAACTATGAACATCCGCGGTGGACTGTACAACACAAAGTGGTCGCACCGTTTACCGCCTTCATTTGGCAATCTTTCGCTGCATTGTGATGTGCATTCAATTCGTGTTGCATTATCATACCTTCTGAATAATTTACGCGTACGGGCATGGGTGAATTTTTGAGCAGGCTCGCTCAAAACTCAAGTGTTTAGAAAGTAAAATGTGGTAGAACAAACATGCAAGCGCTTTTGAATTTGAAGGACTGTAGCATGTATTTTTTATGAAGCTTTTTTTACTTTGTTCTTAAAATTCACGCTTTGCAACGAGGGACAACATTATACTGTAGTGAAATTAGTACCGGAACCAGATTAACGTTGAAAACTTCTTAGAATATGGGTAGAGCGATGCTGTAGAGCTTGCTCTATACCACTTGCGTCATTCGCAGTAAACTCACTTGGTGAATTTATTTAGAGAAACTACTAAATAAAATAAGTTACAAGGTACCTATAAAATGAACCCAGTCAAAGACCACATACATCCAAACACTCACCGTTATCCACACTTACTCTCATTACATTCTTCATACAAGCTAACCGGTTTCGGGTAAGCCTTACGGCCAGTCTCAATAACCTATCTACTGTCACACATTTTGTATGGACGAAATGTCAAATATCTGCCAGCAGTAAGCAAAATCAAAGATAGGTCATTGAAACTGGCCGTTAGAACTTAGGTCTTAGTCTGTCCCAAACACATTCTAGAACTATTTGACTTATTATTCCACTGCACATGCCCAAAACTCTCTCAAAATGCATTTCTTAATTAGTTTTTGATCACTACATCTTTTACATCATTCTCTGATCACATTATTCCTCACTCAATCATATTAATAAACTACATACATTGAAACATTTGTTTTTGAAAATATTTTATTGACTAAATAAATATTTAACTACTTATTCATGTACAAATAAATAATGTCAAATGATGTATGAATATATTCTAAAGAGGAATGTTAACATTTTTAAGTTTACAGCGTTGATATGCGTCGTTATTGCTTTTTAATTAATTCATAAAACTTTAATTAAATTTACGAAATGTAACAGTAACATGTAAAATTTATATTTATATCAGACCTTTTCGTTTAATATCATTTTAGTTAATCAGCTTTAATAGAAAATTACAAAGATGTATGAAAATCGTTGTAGTTGGTTGTACATAAATTAACTTGCGTATCAATTCTAAATTTCATTATTTTGTTCCTATTTCAATAATATACGATTATGTACAATATATAATTCATATACATATTTTACTGAAATATAAATATACTTTCCAAAATGAGTTAATATAGTACCCAAATGGTACTAATTTAGGTACTTACTTATATCACATTTTAAGCCAAAATACTCTTCTAAATACTTTTTACGTATTCAAACTTTTTGGTACGCTATTTAAGTGTATTTACCTATCTAATCAATAAGTCATATTTAATATTTAAAAGCACCAAAATTAAATAGAACATTATTACTAATTTGCCTATGATATTTCATACTTATTAGCTAAAAGATAATTTTTCTAGTAGTGATATCCCTGTCATATTGTACGCGAAAGACAAAGATAGATGACCTTGTTTGTAGGCGGTTACAATTTACAGCGCAACTATTGGACGAACGCTGGCCAATGAGGTTACCGGATTAGCCAAGCTATAATTATCTCAATAACATACATAATATATTTTAACTAATACCTTCTGACAAATAAATTACCACATTTCAAACAAATCAAAGTAACCGTCTAAACTGAAACGTGTATATTTAAAACTAGTCTACAGTAGGCACTTTTAGTATGAATATTAGACGAAGAATGTTTTATCAAAAAGATTTTTAATTTTACAAATACAGTAAGCGCAATCTTAGTTGACCGGAGTGAATTCCACATAGTTCTGTGATAACAGCTGGTATTTCGAACGCAAATCATTTAAATATTCAAGATCATTTTCAAAATTAACTAAGTAATCAAAAATCACTTTTCTGTTTACTCTGTTCAATAAGTCTGTGGCTCTTTCGCAATGACGGTTAATATGCGCGATCGTCCGGAAAGCCTAAGTCCGGCCACATTCCATTGCGCTCACTGTACATGTCATCTTACAATATAATTTGCTAGCTACGTAATATAAAGATAATATTAGCTAAATATTTACAGATTTCTTGGGTGTAGGCACTCTGGGAGAGTTAGAATACAGCTTGCGGAACAGACCTGGGATGTCGTTGTCGGGAAATAGATTTGATAGGGCCACTGGAACAAAAATTTTATATAAGTTCTTAAAATTATCAGATGAAAATATATTATTTTGATATAAGTAATTGTTTTAACGGAATTTTAAAAAAGGAGGATCTATGTTATGAAATTGAACTCAGTTTTATATATTTTTGGAGTTGATAATTCTCAAAGTACAATACTATTTTATGTTGTAAAAAACAAAGTTGCTATGGTGATGGACCTTCAATCATCCGCACGGTGATTACTTATAGAATTCGGGAGTAAGACACTTTTTTCTTGTGTTCTTAATATTATGTATAACTTATACTATATATTTACTACCACCAGAGTTGGCCACTTGCTCAACTGAAACGTACCTTCAAGTAGTACAAATATGAGTCTTCGGTTGATTTCCTGTGTTTGGAAAAGATCGAACACAGTCAGTAATCCTCGCCTCGTCGAGTCTGTCCCCACGATATGCCTCAGATCATCTGTAAGACAAAAACATTAATGAAAATGAACTGGTAAAAATATACAGATATGAATAAAATACATCACATGAGACGTAATAATAATAATAATAAAATCATTTATTTCTCTCACAAATGGTTAAGGTTTTTCAAAAGAAAGAAAAATGTGTTTATTATAGTAGGACCTCAAAGTCACATAAAAATGTAGTCTTAAAAGCTAAGTGGCTCTATTGCTTGTTATTATGCCTTTCACTATAAGAGAGCCCAAACAATTTTCGATAAAAACATAGCATCTGTTCAGACCTCTGTAGCTCAGTGGGTGAAAGCGAGAGACAGGTTTTGGGTTCGATCCCCGCTGTTAAACAAATATTTGTGAGTCAGGCTGTTTTTAATCTATAATATTATCAGTAATAATAGCAACAAAAATATAAGTTTTATTATTTACCTATTTATTTACCTACCTAAAAAATATCGTCAATTTAATACCAACAATGTTTTTTTTTTTCGAACTATATTTTTTTGTAACAATTTTAACGTTTTTATACCTGAACATGCTGATAGTAAGGCGACTTTCGCTGCAACTCGGGTTCTTGCTTTAGTAGCGGCGTCCCTATTGCTGTAGCTAGAACTGTTGCGATTCGTCAACCACTGCCTAAAACAAACACATTTATTCATAATACCCAAAATATATTAAAAAAACAACTTAAATCGTCTACAATTAAAAAAAGCATAACAGATTATAATTAGTCTATACTAAAACTACTAAAATGATCTTGAAGAGAAAAAATCTGGCATTTGACTGGCATTTTGTTTTGAACTTTATTGTGAACAAAATAAGAGCTTTCGAATTTAGGAATTTTTAATTAGTCAGTGCCCCGCCGAATCGGGGCCAATGATTGACTAACTATAAATACTTTCTTTTGGTAATCAAAGACAAAAGGATGAATAGTGGAATTGGGAACTATTCTGAAAATGAACAAAAAAAATTTAATTTACACATAAACTTACTTGAATGTTTTAAGATACTGGACAACATTTCTGGGTGACGTCAGCGATGACACTAACTCTAATACTTTCCTGTAAACAATACAACGTAAGTTAAAACTACAGATAAAGATGTTAATGATAGTTTCGAGCCCGGTGCGATAAGACCCCGTGACCGAATGGTGAGGCATCCCGCGTTTAGAGAGATCGCTTATATGTATCGACGCAAATTAGAATCCTACTGTTACTGTTACTCTTCCTGCCTATTTGTGGTTCCCTTTAATATAACTATTAACTTGGGTCAAAAATCAAACCTTAGTTTATCAATTTTAGTAGATAGTCTGTTCACAAAAATGGCGCTAGCTAGAATAGGATTTAAATTATTTTAATTGGGTGTATCTTCAAGGGAATCATAATATATTGGTCCATTCATACCTATTTAAATATATAAATAATACCTGTTAACACGATCAGCTATTAGCGTTCTTAATGGCGCGAGTAATCTTCGCCTCAGCCAAAGACCACGGATTCCTAATACTTCTTCTAAAAGCTTCAGTGGAACGCTTTCATCATCCTGTACAAATAAATTCAATATTTTAGACATCAATAATTATATAAGAAAATTATTTAGTATATAAAAATGTATCTGAGTATTATATCAGCCATCTGGTTACCATAACACAAGCATTAAGTTGCTTAGCTTGGGACTAGATGACGCTGTGTGGAATGTCCAAGGATATTTATTATTATTTATTTTATTATATTATGTACGGCGGAAGACAGAAGAGGAAGAATGATTGGACATCTGATACGACATGACAGCTGTATAAGAAACATCATAGAAGGAAAAGTGGATGGAAGACCGAGAATTAACTACATGAGTCAAATTAAAAAGAAGGTGACTGTCATATCGTATCAGGAAGTAAAGGAGATTACATTGGAGAAAAGTCTATGGAAATTGCATCATTACACCGATAAGAGCTGAGCTCTTAAGATTTATATTGTCTTACGTCTTGGGTTTCAGTTGCGTTAGCACTCTTCAATCCTTCGTAGTCACTCTCGCCACTTTTACCTTGGAATACTTTGGAGATACCTGCATAAGAATTGTGATATTTATTTATTTTCCTAATGTTTGAGCCTTCCTAATAATATTTTCCAATCAAGCAATTTGGTCATAAATATAGGTAAAATATTAGTTACCATCCATAACTCCATCCACGGTATTTGCGAATTGATCAGGCATATTCTTCAGTGTTCTCATGCCCGCGCGCAGAGAATTCACAAGGACGGCATCAATCTATAAGTAAATAAAAATAAAATATAATCGATGTCGCCAAACTTGTCGCAAAATCGTCGCAATCACGAATAAACCGTCAAATATGACAGGAAATCGCAATAAAAACCCGAATGGGAAAGTGAGTGTGAGTGTGTGTGTGTGTGTGTGTGTGTGTGAGCGTGTGTGTTTGTCCGTCTTTCAGGGCAAAACGGAGCGACGAATTTACGTGATTTTTTAAGTAGTTATAGTTGAAGGGATGGAGAGAGACATAGGCTACTTTATACCCCGATATGCAGCCAACCGCGAGGTGCAGCTAGCAGTACCCTATAAAACTGAAAAAAAATTAGATAAACTTACCGAATTACTATGCTTCTCAGTCGGGTTCTCAGGACTGAGAAAGCCTCCAAGATAATCTTGGGAGAGCAGCGTTAGATATTTCGCTTCTCTCGCAAGACTTGCCAGACTCTGCAGATAGTTGTTGAGCATTCGCTTGCGATTCTCTAGGACGGATCGCGATGTGTTCTGGAATGTTTTCTTCGCGGGGAACGGAAGGTTACCTAGTTCTGGCCACTGGAAATTGATGATAGGTATGTGTAAAGTTGTGTAAATGAAATCCTATCTATACTAATATAACGAGGTAAAATTTGTTTGTTTGTTTGTTTGACGGAGATAAACTCCGAAAGTACTCATCCGATTTTCGCAATTCATTCACCGATGTCTAGAATGGTCTGTCGGGATGATTATAGACTATATTTTATCCCGGTAGTTTCATTAATACACCTGTGCAAAGCCGGGACGTGCTGCTAGTGATAAATCTCATACAAAAATCATTAGGCCTATCTCTTAAAGCACTTGTAAAACTTATTTACCATAGTACTGACCTTATCTTTAATAGAACAGTGCAAATCGTAAAAGTCGCTATATCTTCTGTAGATATGCCACACTTCATTGTCGGCCAGTCGTGTGACCGCTATCGCGTAGATTCCGAACGCTTTACCTTTCTCTTGCATAAGTGCTAAAACAAAAATCCAACGGTTTGATAACTAAATATAAGAAATATCGTTGGACATGAGAACTCACAACTCATGTTCAATCATACATATCGACGGTTAAAAGGCGACTTGTCTCAAGCGACTATTTTTGCGAAATTGAGGTATTTGATGTTGTATTTCGTGAACATTTTAAAATATTTTAGCCCTTTATTTTAGCTTATAAGTACTTGGAAAGTTTATAAGACAATACAATAAAAAAGTCACTGCGCTTTATCAAAAGTTAAACGATAGAATCATATAAATATTTTAACACCTTTTACAGTAAAAGAGAGTATGTTTGCTTTCTTACCAGTTTCAATAATACAAGCTGTCAGCGGTGACATAATATTCCTCGCGTGCCTGCTTATTTCAGAGTGAGACAGCGACAGGTTGTTTGAATTCACCGAAGCGAGGCTTGATGGACCAGAAACACCTTTAAAATGAGGAAAAGTATGTTTTTTTTTTAAATATGATTTGCCTGAGAAAATTTGTAATTCATAAAACTAAGCGAATCGTAGAAGATGTGTGTTTTAAAAATGTTGAAGACATTTTATTTTTAAGGATTTTTTTTAGAAGAGAATAAAGTATTAGATAATGTTTAAAATTTAAGTTACCTGCACTTTCATTGACCATTCTCTGCGCCAAATTGCCTACAATATCCGATCGCGATCGATTGTGTCTCGTTGATCCAGGCAATGGTAACGTATCCGCTGGAAAATTAACATTTTATTTTGCAATATCCTTTAACTCAACATAATTATCAGAATATAAACTACCTACATATACATACTCTTATTACTTGAAACTATATTTAAGAGACTACGCAAAAACTACAACAATACCCATACGAGAAACTATTCATTATTTTGTAAAATCAACAAATTCACCAGAGACAATATACAAAAATTATAACAAAAATATTACAACTTAAAATACAATAGTGCAAAATAATTATATATTTCAATTCGTTACGGAAAATAAATTATACCAAATATCCTGCACTTAGGCAGTGTATGATTCTTTGTATTCGCTACTTTTCGGGTCAAAGTCCTCGGGAAAGTTGAAGACTTGTGCGGAAAGTCGTACTTGAGTTTCGACTTTGAAAACAACTTAGGTAATTGGTTCAGGCAAGTCTTCATTAATTTCTTGCATTTTTCTGCACAATTGATTGTATATGAAAAAACCAATTAAATGTTTGATGTTTAACCCTTCGTAAAAAGTACAGACAGGTGAAGGGAGAAATAATGTGGAAAAAATGGATAACAACCGAGAAATTAAAATGAGTATACGGGAATTACACTAATATTAAAAAGGTTAGGTGTGAATGTTTGTTACTTCTTCACGCTCAAACGGATTTTAATGAAATGTAGTACTAAGATAGCTTATATCCTGTTTTAACACAGGCTACTTTTGATTCCAGTATTCCCATGTGAACTAGGTATGCACCGCGGGTAACACCGCGTAGCGCAGCTAGTCATACTATAAATAGAAGAAAATAAAGTGTCAACACTTACCGCTATACTTTCTCGCATCAGTCTTTTCGTCCCTTTTGAATTCGCTGAAACAAATACATTTTATAAGATATTGAGTTTATAAATGCAATTAATATGATAATGTTTCTTACCTATTATTTCTATCAGCATCTTCGCTATCCATCATGAAGTCTGATTGCCAAGATGGATCATCCTGCAAAAGTAAAAATGAATTACTAAGAGTACATCAGAAACTAACTTCTAAGGCATTACAGACATACATATATCTGTGCATCATCGAAGCAAGAGCGGCCACTTGCTTCGATGATGTAGGTACTACTTCGATGGTTTGAAGTGAACTCCTCCCGTTTCGTAGTAACCTTCCTCACGAGTTTTCTTGTTCTATTCATAACCACCCGATTAAGATACTTACTTCTAAAGCATCGCAGACACATTTCTGTACATCGTCGAAGCAAGTGACCGGGTTGGAAGTAAAATCCTCCCCTTCCGTAGTGATTTTCCTCACGAGTTCCGCATGACAGTTCTCTGGGATTCCCATCACAGAGGGACGGTTCGGTGCTAGATATAGATCTCAATGTTCTAGCGTTAGTACATATAAGATACTTACTTCTAAAGCATCGCAGACACATTTCTGTACATCGTCGAAGCAAGTGACCGGGTTGGAAGTAAAATCCTCCCCTTCCGTAGTGATTTTCCTCACGAGTTCCGCATGACAGTTCTCTGGGATTACCATCACAGAGGGACGGTTCGGTGCTAGATATAGATCTCAATGTTCTAGCGTTAGTACATATAAGATACTTACTTCTAAAGCATCGCAGACACATTTCTGTACATCGTCGAAGCAAGTGACCGGGTTGGAAGTAAAATCCTCCCCTTCCGTAGTGATTTTCCTCACGAGTTCCGCATGACAGTTCTCTGGGATTCCCATCACGGAGGGACGGTTCGGTGCTAGATATAGATCTCAATGTTCTAGCGTTAGTACATATAAGATACTTACTTCTAAAGCATCGCAGACACATTTCTGTACATCGTCGAAGCAAGTGACCGGGTTGGAAGTAAAATCCTCCCCTTCCGTAGTGATTTTCCTCACGAGTTCCGCATGACAGTTCTCTGGGATTCCCATCACGGAGGGACGGTTCGGTGCTAGATATAGATCTCAATGTTCTAGCGTTAGTACATATAAGATACTTACTTCTAAAGCATCGCAGACACATTTCTGTACATCGTCGAAGCAAGTGACCGGGTTGGAAGTAAAATCCTCCCCTTCCGTAGTGATTTTCCTCACGAGTTCCGCATGACAGTTCTCTGGGATTCCCATCACAGAGGGACGGTTCGGTGCTAGATATAGATCTCAATGTTCTAGCGTTAGTACATATAAGATACTTACTTCTAAAGCATCGCAGACACATTTCTGTACATCGTCGAAGCAAGTGACCGGGTTGGAAGTAAAATCCTCCCCTTCCGTAGTGATTTTCCTCACGAGTTCCGCATGACAGTTCTCTGGGATTACCATCACAGAGGGACGGTTCGGTGCTAGATATAGATCTCAATGTTCTAGCGTTAGTACATATAAGATACTTACTTCTAAAGCATCGCAGACACATTTCTGTACATCGTCGAAGCAAGTGACCGGGTTGGAAGTAAAATCCTCCCCTTCCGTAGTGATTTTCCTCACGAGTTCCGCATGACAGTTCTCTGGGATTCCCATCACAGAGGGACGGTTCGGTGCTAGATATAGATCTCAATGTTCTAGCGTTAGTACATATAAGATACTTACTTCTAAAGCATCGCAGACACATTTCTGTACATCGTCGAAGCAAGTGACCGGGTTGGAAGTAAAATCCTCCCCTTCCGTAGTGATTTTCCTCACGAGTTCCGCATGACAGTTCTCTGGGATTACCATCACAGAGGGACGGTTCGGTGCTAGATATAGATCTCAATGTTCTAGCGTTAGTACATATAAGATACTTACTTCTAAAGCATCGCAGACACATTTCTGTACATCGTCGAAGCAAGTGACCGGGTTGGAAGTAAAATCCTCCCCTTCCGTAGTGATTTTCCTCACGAGTTCCGCATGACAGTTCTCTGGGATTACCATCACAGAGGGACGGTTCGGTGCTAGATATAGATCTCAATGTTCTAGCGTTAGTACATATAAGATACTTACTTCTAAAGCATCGCAGACACATTTCTGTACATCGTCGAAGCAAGTGACCGGGTTGGAAGTAAAATCCTCCCCTTCCGTAGTGATTTTCCTCACGAGTTCCGCATGACAGTTCTCTGGGATTCCCATCACAGAGGGACGGTTCGGTGCTAGATATAGATCGCAGAGTTCTAGCGCTGACGATCGAAGATTGTCGAGAACTGCGCTTGATGTGTGTGGAGCGTCTGGTAATGTAAGTTGGGACTTAGTTATTTATAGTGTGATGATAGACTTTTAAAAATAATCTATAGATGAACATCTAAATTGATGTTACTAATTAAAAGCATTTTATGTTTTTCATTAAGTTAAATTTCAGACGATTTATGTTCATCAAAACCCCTTTAGTTTTGTTTAGTTGGTTTTAGAAACTTGCTTTTTTGTTGCAAATGCGTACCTTATATTCAATTAAGTTAAGCTAAGAATAATTTTTAACTAAATATTTAACTAACATTTACATTTTATTAGTTACTGTTACAGATCTTTGCAAATCTAACTACATGGCCATGCTATATGTATATGAGTATAGTAGATCAAAAAAGTAAACAAAAGCAGTGTAAGATTATCTAAACCGAAAACATGCGACATTAGAAATTATTGCACTTACTACAAACAAATAAAGATTTTTTTCATCTTGCCATCGGTCGTAACTTCAGTCTCCGGTCATAATTTACTTATATATACTCACTCGTACATAAAACTATATACAAAAGCATCATGCATACGTACATACATAGAACTGTGAATTACCAGCTTCGTTCATTTCAATTTCAAGTAAATATTGTGCGTTTGATCGCCAGGCGGCTGTGGCTCGAATAAATTTCAGAGATCGAGAAACTTCTTCTGATATTTTATCCGCCATTGCGTTATTAGATCCTGAAAACATAGAAAAGTCTGAGAAGGTTGCGGGTTTGATTTAGGACACGGGACAAAATATGTATGATTTGTGACTTAGATATTTTTTACTACATTTGGAGTTCTATGAGTATTTACAAAAAAAATTATCTATGTATGAGTAGTAAATCTGTCATCTAATTACTATAAAACAAGCATTAAGTTGCTTAGCTTGAGACTAGATGCCGCCGCGTAAAATATTTATACAAACCTTCTTGAGGGCCCAACGTGGCTCTTTTAGCTTGTATTATCCTAACTAGATACTGTAGTGAAGAGAGTTTCTGACGATCTTGGAGCTCCCATTCTCCAGCGCTGTCCTTTGAATGCTGTGCAAAAAATTAACACTTTATTCAAATGACAATATTAAAATTATAATTATATTAACATTATACGAGTATCTGCTATATTATTAATTACTTATAAGCGTTTTGATTAAATATTAATTAAGTACTTATTTGTTTTTTGAAAGGTTAACCTACTTCGTCAAAAACCAAAATTAACAGATAAGGCTAAAACTTAACATACACTAAGATTAAAATCTGCGATAAAACGTGGTGACGAGCCGCATTTTCTCGCGGTACGGTTTGCTAGGTCATAGCGAATAACCACCCTGGAATAACTCGCTACTGGTTCAGGTGAATATTTGTAAGATATTGTTTGGATTATCACAAAACACAGTGATAGAGATAATTCGTAGTTTCAAGTTTAAGTCTTGTTCACATTTGTATGAAAGCTATAATGGCTTGTACTTACCAGTTTCTGTATGTCCTTCTGCACTAATTCCAACGTGGCGTCCAATTCTTCAGCGTCGCCGCAACTTCGTATGACTATTAGGAACAGTTCAGAAGGCAGACATGAATCTCGACAGCACTGTAAATTTATAAATATGAATAATCAATTTATATAACGTCCTATGAGAAAAGTTTCAGTGATAATGTTTAGATATTTGCATGTCTTTCATCTCAATCACTACGTTTTATTTATTTATTTATTAAGGATACACAACATATGATACACTAAACTTTAGAAATAATCTTATCAAAAAAAAAATCAGGTGCTTCTATAATTCAAGAATATCACAACATGTAATTTAAAGTTACCTAGAAATTAATAATTAATTATAATTTATTATTTTCTTTTTTTTTTAACGACTGCGCGTCACCTAATCGAAAGCGCGTTTTACAAAGGACAGTTGAAAGGAACGCATGGTTTATGTTCGCGTGTTTGTATTGATCCTAACAAGGATAATAATCCTATAAGGATCAATACATTATTCGCAAGATTCGAAGCAGAGGCCTTAATGGTTGCCTGGAAGAAATTGCTTTCAGCAATAAGGCCGCCAGTTGGTTCACAATTAGTTTTTTCGAAATTGTTACCATTATAGTTTTAAGTAACCACTATAGAGTTATCTATCTATCTATCTATCTATCTTAAGCCGTTCTTGTCAGATTAAGTCACTCATTTCGCCACAAACTTACGTATCTAATAATAGTTCTATTGATGTTATCCGGGTCACTGAGCAGTGAGATGATAGGCCGTAGTACAACAGATGAGATCAGCTCAATAAGCAGCATCTTCAAAGCATGGCAGCGCCAGGCCTCTTCTGGTGCGATTAGATATAACACCGCTTCGGAGACTTCGCATAGTAATTCTGCAAGAACAAAAACTATTTACATCAGTAATTATACAACCTGGTTTATGCTCGATTTCTATAACCAACGTACGGATGTCCGTAGGTGCATCACCATAGCTATATTGCAACATTAAATGTATGAAAGTTTTTGACGGATAACAACGTTGCTCTCGTAAAAGTTGTATCCGTAATTTGGTTACAGGAACCGGCCGGAACAAGGAAAAGATCGAGAGAGATGGAAACAATTGGGGGAGACCTTTGCCCAGCAGTGGGAAAGTATAGGTTAAAAAAAAAAAAAAAAGAACCGGCCCTTAGTGTGAAAATTGCAATGCAGAACTCTTTCTCAATCAACATAAGAAATTCAAATCAGCCAATCTGAAATTGATGTTACTTAACATAGCTCAATGTCACGTATGCGTAAGTTTAAAGGTACACGTCCATTGGCCAGCGGTAGACGCAACAGCTTTTAGTTTGTCGCGTACCATATAAATGCCATTCGAAGCGGATGGCGCGCATAGTGGATGCAGTGTTATGTAAAATCATACAAAGCAAATTAAAATCCGTTGCGTGCGTTGCGTCCGGCGCGGACCAATGGACACTTACCTTAAGAAAGACTATTCAAACACTTTATTTGTGAGTTTTAAGTGAAACTTACCATATTCCCTCTCAGGGTCGACACAGAACACATCTCTGCAAATCTGCCGGTTCTCCACAGAGCATTCCAGTTCAAAGAATATATCCTTTAGAGTTCGACCAGTGAGGTTCTCAGAACTATCATAGAACTTCGACTTTCCGTATGTTTGTGTATCTAAAAATAGTAAGTATGTATAACTAAAATTATAGAAGAACATAATAAATCGATTTTTTAACTAATGCTAAAGTAAAAGAGAAGCAGTAAAATTATTTAGGAAAACATAATTAATTGTGTTTTGTAAATTATTATTTGGCACTTTGGCCCTCCACTCTTTTGGTCAAGACTTAGCAGATGAAAATAACAATATGAGTAGCATGTTACCTGTTGGCCAAGCTAAATCAGTTTCACTTTTATTTCTCCGATGAGTCTTCTTCTCATCCGTCTTCTTAGGACTGGTCCTCGAATTTCCATTGGATAAATCTTTAGCACTCAACAAATCAACATGTTTAAGCCTCACTCGAGACTGTTTAAATAGCTTCAGATGTGTTGTAAGTTCTTCTGGAAACTTTGATGATAGAAGGTAGATCCAGTCAACACCTTTTACTCTGGAAATAATTTTGAATAAATTTAGAAGAATAAGTAGGTAATAATAATAATTATTATCAAGGCTGTATTCCCATGGAGATCCTTTGATGATAGTTTTCATGATTTTTAAGTTCAATTCAGCTTGTCTCACTCAAGATAAGTTCATACAATCAAAGTACAAGATCAAAGGAAACAGTGATTAATTCATCAACAATACATCATCACACAGTACAAGTTCTATGAATCTGTTGAGCAGACTGTTGCTTTGTGGTCATATAAACTTAGCATTAGTACCCCTGCAAGTATAAGCAAGTTCATCATTCCATTGTGATATTACTTACCTATTGGACACATTAACACCGGCAGCAAGTACCAATCGTCTAATCGCATGAGTTGTAAACTCTTCATCATCAGTCAGTATCTCATACCATGGGGTAACATAGTCATTGACGATTATTGTGATTATTTCATTGAGGAAAGAGTCCACAGTCTCGCTTCCCGTTATTCTGTTGTCATATTTAGGAATTGGTATTTCTTGTTGGAATAATTCTAGTACCTGTAAGAAAGTGTGTATACTTATTAACATATCTAATCTATAATGTACTTATGGAACTTTATCCAGCCAAGAGGGAGATGCATACCTAAGGAAGGATAACTGTAGTGCCATACAAACTAATTAGGTATCCAGTAATTACAGTAATTTGTCAGTCACAATTTTCAGTTAAACAAATTTAGAACATATCCATTACCATAATTTCACTGAACTTACCGCTGGTATTTGAATAGAGAAGTTTGTTTGCTGCAATGGATTATCCAAGTAGTCCAAGTCTACTGGGAATATTTTCTTTTTGTCATAAGTGAAATAAAGTATTGTGAGTACTCTGGAATAAAAATAATTTTTTTAGACTAATTCTGGAATTTTTAAAACAATGTTTGTTGATAAAAATACATTTGTTTAATAAATATAAATAATATTGATATTTATCTTTATAATGACCTGTCCAATGAACTTAAAACGACCACTATTCAAGAAAGTAAACAATGTCTAGAGCAATGAAGAAGACAGAATGGCATTGTACAAGACATCATTAAACTTTAGTTGCTCATTATAGCATCTATTAATTTATGTAAAATCGAAGCATTTCCACTTATGAAAGTAACAGGAAGTTATCAATACTCACCCAAATATAAATGAGGCAAAAACAGAGAGAAACACCAAATACCACCCAAAACCAAGCAGTCCTGTGATTATGACGGAAATTAGACCAAACCAGCTAGCTATTCTCATAGCCATGGTTCCATTAGACTTGGTCTAATTGTTCTATTCGAAGTTAGTGTTTCTTTCAAGCTATTTCTACAAGTAAACAGAAAAAAATTAAATCCCAGTCGTTGCACTTTTGTTGACAAAAATTTGATTGATGTCGCATTCCTAACTTTTGGCAACAAGCAGTGGCTTGACATTGACAGACAGCTTATTTTTTGCTGTCAATGAAAAGTTTTACAGAGTAGAAAAAAAATAAAAAAAAAATGAAACGAAGGCTCTTGCTTGGAGTCTTGGATCTACACAGAAACACCATGTGAGGGAGTAGATATTTTAAATCACTGAATTTGCTCGTCGTTCCTATTGTTAAAAGTTGAAAAATGCTGCATTATATGGTGGATCGTTATAAATCCACCAGAGAATATAGCATTTTTCAGGACGTTGGGAACCATGGGACTCCAAACATTCTTGATCAATGACTCAAAGATCAAGATTAGTTACCTACTTTGTAAGTGGAAACATTCGGGGGCGGGATTAGGAACCGCGCTGCCTGCGATTCCGATTTTGCAGTTTCATTTCAGTTTAGGTTGGTAGGTAGGTAGGTACTTACTCATTTATAGGTAAGCCTACCTACCTACCTACATAAGTAAGGTTTAACATTTTAAAATGTAAAAAAATAAATCATCATCATCAACATCATCTTAGCCCATTTCCACCCACTCACTGTTGGCTATAAGGTCTTCTCTTTATCACGCTACTCTCTCCGATCCCTCTCGAGTCTCATCCACTCAGTAGATGAGTGGGAAAAATAAGTAAAAACAAATAATCATAACAGCTTTTGATTTATTGGAATACAAACACAATCACATAAATTATTTATACAGATTAGACATCAGTTAGACCTAATAATACTAGTACATTAATATTATTGTCAATCATGTCAACCAAACTTGGACATGGTGAAAGCATCACACAGGAAAGTCTCAGAGAAAAGTCAAGTGTGAGCGAAAGGCCTCTGTATGAACAAGCTGAAACAGATGTGCTTGACTAAGCTAAATCTGAGAGCATAAACACTACGATGATTGAAGGTAGGAAATATTCTAGAAGTAGGTATTTTTCACTCTTCTAACACATATAGGGCTCCTTGTTATACATAGGTTATAAGTAAGTTTAAAAAGAGCTGGTGTCTACTGCGGAGTTTTTAGGCAGCCTGAAGATGCCGGCGGATAAAGCCGACCCATACTCTTAAAAAAACATCTTAAATGCCTTACAGTAAATGGACAGAAATAGCATATCAAAATGTAAATTTCATATTACCTACATAATTAATGTCTATGTACATATTTTAAGAGCCTCTCGCGATATTTGACACCATATCAATTGAGTTTTTTGGTACAAGGTTTTTGTTGCGATTATGATTTAGAAGATACGAGTACCTACGTCAACCTTGTCTAGACGAGCGTTAATGCCGTTGTAAAGCTCGTCGCTGTAAGGTTCCTATAAATGAATAATAGAAGACTGATATTACGTTTATGTGTGCGAGATTAGGTAATGATTGCTTAGAAGTCTTAGATGTAAGTTAACCAGTAGCGCCCACTTTACAAAAGCTAATTTTCCTTACGTGTATTGTAATAGAGATCGCATACGTAGGTACCTCAATCTTATTTCTTACAAATTTTAACAGCATTTAAATGTTATAAGACAAACAGAGAAGTTTAAAACATAAATTACGATTAATTGAGAAGAGATTAAAATAGCGTTTAGATTAAATGGTGCTTTCATTATTATAAAGGTGCTTTATACAATTCCAATTTTAGTTTTTAGATAGATAGATAGATAGATATAACGTTTTTTATATCATGAATGCACTTATGACGCATGGATTTATATATTGCTCAATTTCGTATATTTTTAGTTTAATTGACGCGAATACAATAATCTTTACAAATAAAAGTAGTACAATTTCATTCATCAAAGTGAATTGAACAGCTTTGTCAGCTGTCATTCTGGTTAATCTCAATATTAACATGAAACTGGAAGTTTCTTCAAACAGTTACGATGCCTTTATATTAGACCTTGGAAAATCATAGGCAGAAGATGCCTTTTTCATAACCAGCGAATAAACTACATATAACGAACTAAATATATCTATGTTGAGTCTGTTAATAGTGGCGATTCTAACGCCGCCAAAACTTAACTAAACTAACTAAAAATATTACTGTCCCTTTCATAACGATCGAAATAAAAAGGATGGCATCCTCTTGAGTTAGTTTAGTGTAGTTTAGCTTAAGTTTTGAGTCTGAATCGCCAGTAATATCTCTTTCGTTGTTCGAGTGTTGGACATCAACATGTTACAAAGAAGGCTCTTGGTTTGACTAATAGCTTTTTCAAGCAGACATTTTGGGAAACATTTAGGAAAACAGATATTATATATTGCCCAGCCCTCGGTTTTAACTATTAAACTAACATAATTAAACATTGACAGGAAAGAGAAAAGTATCTAAAATTCTAAACACACTATGCAGAACTAACGCCATCGAGACATTCGGCATGATTACGCCTGGAATGCTATTTAAATTACTGACATATTATGGCGAAAATTACGTTGCGTTAAACTTCGGCGTAAGTTCAAAAGATCGACGGCAATTCGGAGGCGCACAGCATTTTCGAAACACTAAGGTCACTAAATTTCAGGGCATACGTACAGCACTTAGGTATAGTGGTGTATCATATAGCTGCCGATCTTCGGTCGCATAAGTTCGACATAGTATGTCTTGACACTAACATAGAAATTACAAGTAAAGCGTCTTGGAATAAATAGAGGTTATCCTACCTTACTTTAATAAATAACTGCATTACATCAAAATAAACGAAGCTTCATTATTGCTCCAAGTTACATCGAAATTCATTTCACACAATCAGATCTATTTGGTAATGTGCACTTACTTACTACATAAATATTACGTGTAGTTTTACGTTACAATTATTATTTAATTCGATCGTGTTGCAATTTGAAAATGTTAAATAAAGAATTAAACACATTTAAAGCTGTGTTACAGCTTTCTAATTCACTACTTTTCGTATTCATTTCGAAAATGAATAAGACAAATAGTTAGTTTCTTAAAATTCCATAGATGGCTATGAATTTAGAAAATATACATTTTGTTAGGTATATTTTCTGAATTCATTGTCATCTTATAAAGCTATCATGAAAGAAACCACAACTTTGTTTACAATTTTATACCTTTTAGTACCACCTGTTTAAGAATCCAGTATTCTTGGTTATACTTTTATACCATAAATAAGTTATCTAATATTACTTTCGTATGTTTGTTTTAACCACACTTTATTTTCACAAGTCAATGGAGATTTAAATCAAGATCTTTTTACATAAAGTTGTTTATTCATAGTAAGTATTTCTAGAAAGTTTAGTTACATCTTGTGGCTTGGAAGTGAAGTGTGGTAAAAACTGTCTTACACTAAAATTAACTAATATTCATAATATTAATTTAAATATACAATATATTACAACATTTTCAACAAGAATATCAACAATGGACGATAACTATAACTAGATAAATACAATGTAGTCTTGGAAATTAGTCGTTAAGTAGTCTTGTTTTTGTGGCATGTTCTTAGGACTTTATGCTTCACGGGAACCGTGCGTTTACATTAAACTGGTGACTTTTGGAGAAGGTTCTGCCGCCTTATTCTCCAAATAACCATGTCTTGACTTGGCACGACACGGCGCCGGCCGGCGTGTTTTATTTTTACTACCAGAATGTAATTTAAATTTGTGGCCAGTCGTGAAACATAATTTCAGTCATCAAACAATTTAGGTTTATCACTGCCTTGGTGTGGTTCCGCGATTCCGTCATAATCTTGAAATTCACTATAGATCACAACATATAAATAAGGTAGCTATTTTATATAGAACATAAAATCCTAATCGCAATTGTACAACCATATTTACTAACTAGGCATTGACATCTATGTGCCCTTTGAGATCTGCTGATAGTAAGAAGCATGTCTCTGTACCTCATTGTAATAAACTAGTAGTTCGCCCCGAACGAGATCTCGCGCGTTGGTTAGTGGTTCATTTGTACTGATTACCATTTACTAAATTCGCTCCGCTCGCTCGACCGATTATAGAAAACAATTAATTCCTCAAGGCTACATCACAATTCCAAACGTAACTACGTAACTTTACGTTCAGTTTAGAATCATTGAGGCTGATCTTGAACCCACGGTGAAATCTTTGTACTGAGAGAACACGCAAAGCTGAAAAAGAAAAACATTATTTAATTTCAGATATTCTGCAAAAAGAACAAAAAGAAATCTATAATAGGGTAATTGTTTCATTGTTGTTTTTCATATATTGTACAGTGCTTATGAATTGCTACGCGCGTACAGCTATAATCTCTAAGCTAGGAGCAGTAGCATTTAATGTATCTGATATTAGAATCAGAATCAAAAATATTTTATTGCAAAACTGTTGTACTTACAAGGGTAAATCTTACATCATAGGTAAGTACAAGTTTATACAGTTATCCATTTCGTATGTGCAACTTTACAATAATTAGTTAAGAATAAAATAACCTATCCTCCTATGTACCTATGTACAACTAATAGATACGTGATTCAATTGAGTACGTAGGCTCGTCGGGTACGGCTCGTTCACATCTATGTAGGTACTCACTTGATACAGCATCAGATACATTATATGCTACACAGTTATACTTCATTTCTTGAATCGAGCTAATAGGAAGAAAAATAATCGCACGTGATTGGTCGTCGAAATTCATTGGGTTGGCTAGATTTGACAACTGACAATTGATTTGACAATCTAGCCAATTACGAGAAATACAATTATTTTCGACGACCAATCACGTGCGTTTATTTTTGTTCCTATTAGCTCGATTCAAGAAATGAAGTATAGGCAAGTATCCTGCTTTACCATAAAACCTCACCACAGGTTGTTTAAACAGGAAAACGCATGGGTACGTAAAATATAATCTTCACATCAAATGAGCGATAAAATAGGAAAAAGTTATCGAAATGTAATCTAGCAACAATTATCAAGTTCTTATCAGAATTTACCGAGCACTACACATGTCATGTACGAGATTTCGAGATACTGAAAATAAAATATCAGGCTAAAATGTTATTAGATATTTTATATTTTTCAATTAATTTCGTTTCTTTTACTATCGGTTCATCTGGAGAATTTTATTTCTCTAATTTTGACAATTTCGGCTATACTTTACAAATATGACGAAATAAAATTTGGCTGAAATATTGACTGAGATCCATAGAAGTTCCTAAAGTAATAAAAGCAATTGATGTTGAATTCCTCATTACATCAATAAACTAAACACAATAAAGAGTGTTTACAAACAACCGATCGCCAAGAGAATAGATTAGATAACATAATCATGTATCTTTAGGTGTGTAAACATAATTCGAACTACTGAATCCTTATTGGTACATAAGAACTTGGAATTTAATACCTATGAAAATGTCACTTCATCCACAACATACAAAAAACTCTATTGGTACTAAAATAAATCAAGCCTTAGCATCTATACTAGATGATTTATACAGCGTCAGGAGACAATCTTTGCCTACACTTAACGGGACACTGTAGTGCCTGGGACATTGTTGAGATGGAATAGGCTCGCCCAGCACATAATATCAGCTTCTATTACTTTCCTAAAGGTATTATAACTCACCTTATCTTTAAGCTGTTGACACATATGTAAAGCGGCCGTCAGCATGAATAGCACATCACTCAGCCATGGAACTGCACAGTCGGCTTGACACGAGTCAATCCTCATCGTGCCGTGGACTGAACTGAGTTGATACGCAACGAATATCAGCTTGTGCGACTGAATGTAGAATGATATTGCTAGGTCTTCAGGTAGATTTGGTGTCAGCGCTTTCTGGAATAGGGTTATACTTTGTAACGATTTGAGGGATTTTTTTTTTCCCTTTGTAGAGTTTTTTGACCTTAGTAAGATATTTAACTCAGAAAAAGTTACGACACCGGCAGGATTTGAGCCTGCGTCGATACTTCGGTCGTCTTGTACTACAATAAGGCCTACTATTAAAAAAAGGTGCTAAGGGCATTATATAATGCCTGGCTCAACTTACCATATTTCTACTTTTCATAAGCTCATCAATTGCTTTTTTCTTAGGAAGGACTAAGGCAGTGCGGGCCCGCTGCAGAGAGCCTATGAGGCATTGGATAATATGCAGTACCTCTTCTGATGATCTGTGAATAAGTTTACAAATAAATTATGCATGCCTACATACTTTGGATGGAACCCAGTGGGATTCTGGGTAGGTTACTTTAGATCTAAAGACCGTCCGTCTAAATTGACCATAACTATTACTCAGCGGCACAATTGTATTTGCTAGTATGAAATTTACCCTACTTACAACTGATGCAGACGAAAAAAATAAAGTTATAGGGGTAGTTTTTAATGTTTTTTGTACCGAAATATCTTTCGCACTTGACTTATTTAAGTGCCTAACATACAAATGCGATAAAATCAGAACTTGCTACCTAAAACAGGTATGCGGATAATTGTGCCGATGAGAATAGAAATGAATGGGTCAAGTAAATAGGGAGAAAAGAATAAGCACCCATGAAGATTAATGAGAGTATAAAAACATCGTGCGAAAACCAACATTGTCGCTCTAGAATTAAAAGTAACTTTCAAACCCGGAAACCTATAAAACTCTCGTTACCATATTCTAATTATTTAGCAGTGGATATTTCCCTTAATCATAATATGTTGAGATAAGACGCAAGGCTAGCTCAGTGATGGATGACCTCGTTACCTCGTTTAGATGTAGGCTAAGGCAATACAGTACTTACATTATACTTATGTTAAATAGGTACTGTACATTGTTTCTATAAATAAATAAATATCCTTGGACATTTCACACAACGTTATCTAGTCCCAAACTAAACACATACGTTTTTTTGTAAATACATACATATTTATAGATATAAAACACGGAACAAAAAGGTATCTGTGGAACAATAGAATATTAAAAGAAGTTATCAATAAATCACTACTAAACAGTTGCCTTTATCAGCTTGTATTTATATTGAACTAGCTTAGCCGCGGTTTCGCCCCGTGGTACCTCGATAAAAGCAGCCTATGAGAATGTTATTACAGGATTTACAAATCATAAACTATGTAGGTATATTTCAAGTTTCAGTCATCTGTTCACAAGTTTGAGCTTGTAAAAGCAACAAACATCCACACATACAAACTTTGTGTTTATTATATTATGTAGTAGGAATAGGCCTACATCTGTGGCTATTAAAAAGATACTTGTTGAATATTTAGATATATCTATTGATATTGAATCAGTAAGTAGTTTTGGAGATGACAAACAAACCATCTTTACCTCTTTATAATATTAGGAAAGATAAATAATTTTGGTGTCATATATGACACAAAAATTCACCAATGTAAAGAATAGACTGTACTCAATCTTGACCCATGTTGTGAGTAAAATAACAATAAATAATAACAAACGAACCAGGGACATTCTGACAGCATTAAGAGATAACAATCTTTAAATTATCATTGATTTTTATCTTTACTGCAGTTCTGATGTACTTATTTTTAACTGCCAAAAACCAGTTTCTATAATAACAGTTATTTTCCATCATTAATTCCAGTGCTAACCTAAGTGAAACCAATTAACTATTAATTAATCTTTATAGTCCTCTTAATTAAACTAAATGCAAAAATTTACGATCTCATATTCACCTATGTTGCAGTTAATACAAATCATATAGACTACATTTTACAGGACAGTTGACAGGAGTATCATCACAAGAACTTACTTGAAAACATAGTTCTTATCAACATTGTCTATGTACCCAATGGCTTGTTGTAAATGGTTCGCTGCATCTTGTATCTGCTGCAACTTCCACGGACCGTCCTGGTTGATGGAAGTACGGCATATTGTGTGCATTTGCCGGAGGACTTTGAAACTTATATCCTGCAAAGAAAATATAAGTAATCAAATTTTCGTTTAGAAAGACTCTTTACAAAATAACTTAATCCTCGGAACCTTAGGTTAATTCAATGACTTGTTTGAAGAGCATGTGTTTCTCTGGTGAACATACACTCTCATACTAACATACGTCTGAAGACTCATTTTGTGTTTATTTTGTCAAATTAAATAACCTGTAATTATAATAACATTTAACTTGTTTTCTTTTTTAGCATGTTCAACTTTTTGTATGATTCGATGTATATTGGTTGGTGGTTCAAATTAATAAATAAATTAAACAATTAAGCTTATTTTAAGTTAACCTACATACCTACATACACAATCAAAATAGAACAGTGTGACTTCACTCAATGACAGATTAGTAAACTTAATTCATTCTACCTATACCTACATTATTAAGTCCTAATACTTATTCATAATAATGGTAAGTAATGGACAAGAATTTAGATAAATCAATCATTTTTAGAGAAACTCACAGAATGAGTGATGCTGTCTCCAGTCAGGGTCACAATACATTTTAATTGTTCTGGCTGTGACGTCAAGATGAATTTATCCTGTTTCTGACCCTCATTGCCATATAATGGCACTGGAAACCTATGAGCACATTCCTGAAAATAATACTTCATCAAAATCTGCAACTTAAAAATATGAAAATCATTCTACTTTCAAAGGTTACTCACGACTAAAACTGAATGTAATTGATGTAAAATGGCATGTACTTCTTCCCGGAGCACCCATTCAAACTCTTCCTTCTGAAATTACCGATCACAAAAACATGTCAATTACGGTCATGTAATTTTGATTAAACCTAATGTAGGATAGTTCAAGCATACCAAATTAGCTGCTTCCTCTCGCTCGTTATCGCACATTTCAGTATTTTAGTGTAAACGGTATCACTAAACTTTTCTATTCACTTTATTTCAGCAAATGAGCAAACCAAAATCATTCAATCCAGTCGAAAAATCTATTTAATTTTTATTTTACAGAAGGAAAGAAAGGAAAGGTTATGTGTAAAGGAGAGAGAATGGTATTGCGGGGGGAGGCAAAGGAAAAGGGGGGAACTGATGAAATGTCAGTTTGACGTTAATAGACTCGTTCAAAAACATTTATTTTTGACATCTGCTTCCTCCATGGGTTAGTCTATGGCTTCCTCCCTCATTCATCACAGTCAAGAATATTAAAAAAGCACAGTGCTTTTTCAATATTCTTGCTTGATCACAGTCCATATATCATGAATGAGGGAGGCGCATTCTTGCGCATGCTCCGCAACGAGGCGAAATAACTCAGTGTGTCGAAAAGGTTAAATTAAATTAACCCTGTATTGTTATTTTTTGTTCCTACTTTTTCGTGAATGATTACAATACAACCTAACGTTACTCATTTAACGACCTCATTAAATCTATCTATCCAAATCAATTCAATTTGTAAATCTATGGTCACTTGAAAGTCAGTTGCATCGATACAAATCACGTTTTTCAATTTTAGTTTCAACTGTTTTCGTGCTATTACAAAAATGGTAACGCCTCCCGTACTTGCTAAGTTTTACGATGGAGTTGAAAAATCACTGAGAGCAGCGGGGTTTATAGCAGGGTATGTAGGGTTCTTAGTAATTTTGTATTTATAAATTGTGTGTGAAAGGAGTGAGTATATTAAGACGAGCGATAGAGGAAAATGGAAGAAAGAATCGTGTTGTGCCGACCCCACATAGTGGGATAAGAGCAGGAAGATGATGATAGATAGTACAATATTATGTAATGTTATCACTGATCTTAGTCTCACTTTTGTTTTAGGAAGTCAGGACGACATATGAAATTCCCCTACACTTTTTCAGCTAAAATAGCCCAATTCCCGATGTTTTATTATTTGAAGAAAAACTGGATTTGGATGTACTATCCACTGGGTTGGGCTGTTGGCTTCTATTTATTTACCACCATCCATATGCTTGCCAATTCTGAAGCAAACCAGAGAAGTTGGGCGGAAACTCAAAGGAAATTCGCTGAAAAAGAAGAGCACTAATGAGCGAATATAATCGGACACAAGACGGAGAAAAAGTTTTTAAAATTTAATTTTCACCTGTAATGAATGTAATCCTTTTATGTTAGGTATTTTTTTCTTTTTTTTATACATACATATTACACAGTAAATTACCTACCAACATTGTCTAAATTATGGCTGTAATAAAAATTTCTCAACATAATTAGGTATATGAATACTCTTGTGATAAAATAGAGTATAGCTTACTTATTAACTGAATTCTGTAAAAAGTGTAGATGAGGAAGTGATGGGTTTGGCTGTGTTTTCATTATTTAATGTTTGTTATGGTTTGGTTGAGGTTTTGAACGAAATAGTCAACGTCAAGCATTATGTGACGGCTGGATGGGTGGATGTTATTTCACAGATATTTTACCAACGGATCATTTTTTTAATTTAATGATGCCTCTACACGTTGGCTGATTCTACAAACAGCAGTCAGATCCACAAACAGCTTATCAAACAGCTAACACAAACAGGCCTCGACTTTCGAGCCAAAATCGTAAGTTCGAATCCTACTCCATTAAACATTTGTAAAAGATCTAAAAATGCCTAAAAAGATCTGAAAAAATGTACCTACATCGCATCTTGGGAATACAGCTCCCGTCACGTCCGCCATGTTTGTTGATCAAACCGAAACAGAGACGTGAGGATGCATAATTGTGTTGGCTGTGTGTGAAGCTGTTTGTGGTTCTGTTGGTTGTTTGTGCAAACAGTGTGTTAATAACCAACGTGTGGTGTGCCCTTTACCTACGTTTTTGACAGAATGACGGGCAAATAGCGCGCTCGAAAAATAAAATACTAATGAAAACCACCCGTTGTTTCTTTCTGTGTGCGATATTATTTAGCGAATTTAGCAATAAATGTTGCAGTAAAATAATTCGGTAGCATGAAAATAATCAAAATACATACGTATTTAGTTAAGAGGTACCGATAAATTGTTTACAGCGATGTGGGTGAAACCGCAAGAAGTGTTCATCAAAACTGCGTTGTGGTAATATACCTAGTGTTCTTTCTTTTATTTTGTACTCATTGTGCAAGTTTATAATGTGCTTGTATTTTCAAGGGATTGCGATGAAACAACACTGTATTTCGTCCTCCAGAGAAGAAAAGGGCATGGTAAATCAAAGGGTCTTTCTTCACTTCTTGTGGGTACGCTAGACAGCGTCCGGGATACGAAACCAGCTCCATTCAGAATCTTACACCAGACTCCTAACTCTGAAATATATTACGGTAAGTTATTTCAAGTATCTACTCAATTACAGTGAGATTAGAAAAGCCTTTGTTTATGTAAATCAGTAATTCTCTACTACTTAAAATAAATCTGTTGTAAATAACTTGCTCCACATGGATTGAGCTTGTTTTTTTTTAGGATTAAAATACTCATTTAAGAAATATAGCAATTGAGTTCTCTAGTTTTAAACTTCTTATTCAATTCCATTGATACCCAATATACCTACTAAGCATATGAATAGGTAATAGGTACATTATAATTAGACTGTACCTATACATTTCTCGACACAGACTAAAAGTTAGCCCTGTCTATACCGAGGTATAAAATAATGTAACAATTCAAACTTTAAATAATGATTCAGTATATTGGTAACTTTTCCTACCTTACTGGTTTATTATGGACTTAATCTATTTACATAGAATGTAGTCACATATCAAATAACATGACCAGATATTGATCTGTTGAAATAAGTAATTATAAGCAATTATCATCTCTCTTGTTACATCTGTTAAACTGTTTTTTTAGTGTTTGAGTAATATTCAAATTGGGTATTATATATTTTTTTAATCTATTTCGTCCCACTGCTGGGCAAAGGTCCCCCAAGCTCTTCCAACCATCCCGATCCTTGGCTGATTCCTACCATTCTCCGTCGTATTATACATATTTAAAACTTTTTGTTTACAGTTATAGCAACAGCATTGACCGAGCAGGAGATAGTTCGAAACTGGCAATGGTTGTTTGACAATGTTTGTCCGACTCTCCACTCTTTTGACTCCGAGGAGGAAATCACAGAGTTTGTGCTCTGTAAGATCAACTCAATAATTGCCACGGAACAGGAAAGTTTCACTGAAGGTAATCATTAACTCGACGACCTCTGTGGCGCAGTGGGCGAAAGCCCGCCTGAGACGCAGGGGTTAAGGGTTCGATTCCCGCTATGGGACTAATGTTTACATGATGTGCAAATATTTGTCTCGAGTCTGGTGATTCAATGTAAAATATGTATGTATTTACAAAAAAAATGTATCTTATTATATCAGTCATCTAGTTACCATAACACAAGCATTAAATTGCTTATCTTGGGAATAGTTAATGCTGTGTGAAATGTCCAAAGATATTTATTTATTTATTAACTAAGCTGAGTTTTACTATTGAGCCAGACATCAAATTTTTTGTGTTTCATTTTATTATTAAATTCAGAATTTGCTGAATATAGGATGAATCATTGTATAAAAATTCTTAATCATTAAGTAGAATGTTTTGAATTTTGGGACCACAATAGTAGGTAACAATTAGTGGGTACCTATTTATTTTTTATTATTTGTATGGATACACAATGTGTGCTCCATCCATTTGATATATTTTTGATTATTATTTTTATGTGAATGCCATTACTAATAGGTACATTTTTTTCTTATAGATGAAGATACAGTCACATACAAAAATGTTGACTATGAGTTTCATCAGAGGTTTGATGGGCTACCTAAAGATGAGAAGTTGGTTTGCTACTATTCTTGTAGGTGAGTTTCAAAAATACATTATACTTATAGATTATTAAGGATTAGTTTATATAGTTTATTATTATTATAAATCGTCCTCATTATTATGTAGCCATATTTTGCAGCTCATTCATAAATTGCAATAACAATTTTAAAAATAATCACAAAAGGCACTTAGATGTTCCATATTCATCATTATGGCGTCTCACCCCACACATACATATTTTATTTCTATCTCAACCTAATGTTCCTATTCAACCAACAGCAATACTGCTACAGTGTTGGGGAACACGAGAATTATCAACGAATATAGCCATTGCTACAAAGTCAACAGGAATTATAAATCTAATTTTATTTCAGTTACTGGAAAGGTAAAATACCGCGGCAAGGTTGGATGTACCTATCGGTCCACTACATGTGTTTCTACTCATACATTTTTGGGAAGAAAACCACCATAAAGATTCGATGGGCTGACGTCACAGAGCTCGCTAAAACTAACAGTCTTCTCTTCCCGGACTCTATAAAAGTAACAACGAGAGACGGAGAACATTATTTCACGATGTTTTTAAAGAAGAATGAGACTTTTGCGCTGATGCAGCAGCTGGCGAATATCGCTATGAAACAGTAAGTTTAAGAAAGGTTTTATATACATTATACTATCACTACTCTGTGAGGGTGTAGCTAGTCGTTTGATAAAAGTTTGTTTAAAATAACAAAAAGATGATTGCCGAAACCAGGGATTGAACCAGGGACCTTCAGATCTTCAGTCTGACGCTCTCCCAACTGAGCTATTTCGGCGGTACAGGTTAACTCAAAATTACACTTTACATCAAAATGATTATGTAAATGTTATTACAATTATGTTTATTGATTCTTTTTAACATAATTATGCAGATATGTGTGTGAAAGGAGTGAGTACTGAGATGACGAGCGATAGAGGAAAATGGAGGAAGGAAACATGTTGTGCCGACCCCACTTAGTGGGATAAGGGCAGGGAGATGATGATGATTCTTTTAAACATTTATTTGAAAGAATATAATAAAAACTACCACTTTACCACTAAACTGATTATGATAACATTATCATCATAAAAGTACCTACCTACTATTAATTAACTCTACTCCTAACTCAAGTACTCATTCTACTCAAACACACACACTCACACATACACACGTAAACACACACACACACACACACTCACACACTTACACACTCCCTTATACACACACACTCACTCAGACACTAAACCTCTCATTAGTAGGTACATCCCAACTCAACACCCCGAAAACCACTTCACACGTATAATATTTTCCTATGTATCTACGTACCAACTTAGTAACCCACATTTTATGTACTTAGTATATTTATAGCTTCCATGGTACCTAAGGTTAATCAGCGGAGTAGGGCCCGGTGTCCTGTAGCACAGGTTTTCTTTAAACCTATTTCAGGCACCGGTCTCTCACAAAACAGGTTAACTGAACTATCCATGTTTCTGTTCCTTCTGTTCAATATTTTGTATCTAGTTTTTAAGTTAACCTCTGTGAGAGAAATAAATAAATATATTCATATTCATATAATTAATAGTGAATCAACTAATGGGCCTGACTACATGAGCTTCTTTGTTTGACAAAAGGTTATCAAAGTATAGGCTTATTTCACTGTCTCTTGCGGTTTTTATCATCATTAGTCTTGTATGATAATAAATACACAATGTTAGTCTTGTGGTCACACATAGATCTGACTCACTTATACCACAGATTACACAAGTATAATCTGTGCTTATCCTGACCCTACCTACTCTCTCTCTTTAGAAACATTAATTATTATTCTCAAATTATTTTATGCTTATTCGTATGATGTTCAACTATTCATAAATCAGCAGCACTATAGACTATATATATTTCAGACTGATTGACGATAAATCAGGAAGCTTCAACATCGACAAGCACCTTCTAACAAAGCTTAGCAAAAATGTACCAAAGAAACCTTCATTCCTTAAAAGAGACCTTGATGCAAGAAAGCAGTCTAATCTCTACACATTAAGGTTCAGATTGCCGCAGACAGAAAAGCTGGATGGCACAGAAGAATGCACCTTATGGACGCCTTACAATAAAAGGCATAATTGGGGAAGATTATATCTGTCGCAGAACTTCATTTGTTTTGATAGTCGAGTAAGTATAAATAATGCCTTTTAAAACTACTCGGTATTTTCCTGTTTTATATAACTATTCTCTAGCAAAAAATCTAATTTCGCTATCCTTAGGGGGTAAATATCGCTTTAGAGTTTCCCTACTTATACTTCTATCTATTTCTATTCATGTTTTTTTGGGAGACAGATAGGTAGATAAACATTTATTCAGCATACACAAAACAGGTAGGCAGGCAGGTAGATTAAAATAGGAAAACAAGCAAAACAGTACCTTCCTACACTTATTAAAGACAAAAATTAGGCTAATTTCGTGAGCGTGTTATGTATAGACACAATCATTCCATTGATCAAACATTTGGCTTATCATAACCTTTTTGACTTTGTCTAGAGAAAGTTAGAAAGTTATGGATCATATTATGGCCTTATCTAGAATCTTATCAGATTTGAAAATCATGTATGCTATCAGAATTATCTAATAGATAACTATTTATAACAAAGCACCGATCTACACGTGTTTTGTTTCTAATTATCTATGTTTATTCTATACTAGCAGCAAGTCCCGGTGTTCATACCATCGCAATTACAACCACTTTCCTATTGTCAAATTGATTTATTTCAATCATTCCCAGTTTTGGTCGTAGCGAAACGCCGAGAGACACCTTGTTATATTATAAATATTGAGCAATGTTGACAATTTATCATAACTTAACAAAGTTAAATCATTAAATAATAATAATAATAACCGATGATGTCTATGAAACTGTTAAAAATGAAAAGCGTTTTAAACTCTACATTTTAAGGCTCAATTTACCACAGCGATTTACAATGATACTTTGTTATCAATATTGCTCTCTCATTATCCAATTAGTTTCCAATATTTTTAACATTTCTTATCAGTAAAACAATGTGACATACAAACTGATAAGAGCTAAACTACGGTAAAATAAAGCAGCTAAAATCTAACAAACCTATTGCTAATCCAAATCTACAATTCTTGTACAGTTTTCAGTTCCTGTTACTTTGGGAAACTGTTGGGATCTTAATAGAGTTGATGAGGTCAACTTAAATTTTTTTGACAGTGTCTGTTTTGGGATAACCGTACTTTTTTCAAAAAACCAAAATTCAAATAAGTTTTTTCTTGAAAATAACGATTGTCTAACATCAAAGAAGAGGTGGGTGACTTATTCTTTTAATGCATAGATTGTCATAAAATATAATTGCCTAATGTCAGAATTCTACGAGTATAACTACGGAAGTCCGCAGGTCCATCACCATAGCAGCTTTGTTTTTACAACATAAAATGTATGAAACTTTTGATAGATAACAACGTTGCTATGGCGAAAGTCCGACGGCCATTCGTAAGTTGGTTACAGGAACAAGCCGTTGAGATCTAAAATTTTGCCCCACCCTGTATACATGTTCTTTCAGATCTTTTTGCATTTTTAGATTCTTTGCGCTGGTTTGCGTTATGTAAGTTAACTAGTAGCACGTCCTTCCTGGCTTCGCACGGGTGTACTAATGAAGCTAACGAGATAAAATATAGCCTATAACCACCCGGACAGTCCAGTCTACTCACCAGAGAAAGAATTTTCGAAATGGGTCCAGTAGTTTCGGAGATTACCTCCGTCAAACAAAAAAGCAAACAAATTTTACCTCTTTATAATATTAGTATAGAAGTATAGATTAGTATAGATAATTTGACGGGTTGCAAGATTTCCAAGCAAATCATATAAGTAACAAATCAACCTTTCAGGTTAGAAACCTAGTCCGTCTTACAATACCCCTTCGAAACGTGCACCAAGTGGAAAGAGCCGCGGCCGGCGGCGCAGGCAGCTCTAACGACAACGGCAGTATACTGATCACCACCGCTCACCACACTAGTTTCCTCTTCGGCAATATCGCGGACCGGGACTTCTTGGTGCACAAGATATCGGAACTCCTTGCTAAGTTGCCGAAGTAAGTGGTGAATATTGTTTGAGGGTATTCTGATATCTGTGCTTTGTATTTCTCAGGCTGATAATTATAATTTTACTATTCTTTTAAATTTAATGGGATTATTGTTAATGCTAGATGAGATAATGCTATGATGGAAACTTTTTCTAACCTGATGAATTTATTCAATATTAAAATCATGAATATAAAAAGAGCTTGGATAATTTATACATCTTTTTCTTATAATTACCTTTGTTTACTCTTAATACAACATGATTTAAGAATCTATCTTCGGATATCATCATTATCATTTATCACTACTTGAGCCTGTTTCTCTTGGATGAAAACTTTCACAAGCATAATAATATGAAAAGTCAAATCTAAGTCTAACTATAGTTTGTTCATCCATTTCATTCAGCATTCCTCATACTAATTTTTCTTAAATATATTATGCTCTACGACTAACTTATATCGTTCTAAAACTAAGTTTCAGATCTAAAACGGCGTTACTTCGTCTAACAGCATGCAGGAGCTTCGCCTCTCAGCCTCATAGTTGTAAGGGTTAGTTTGGCTTGGCACTGATGCGTGAACACAGTGATTCTTGCAGGGAACGAGCGGCCAGTGTGACGGAGGATGTTGAATGGACGCCGCAGCCGCCGCTTATGACGCTGTTTAGGATGCATCAGACTTCGACGATTAAGCAGATACAGGAGAAAAAGGTAAACTTAGTAGTACCACACTCGAACATTGAATTCACTCGCAAAAATCAAACACAAAAATAGCCCGAAGAAAAAAGAACAATGTTCGAGATGAGGTATCTGACTTATGTAGGTAATCTGTGGTAGTACTTTAAGGGTAACATATCTACAGTGTTATGGAAAAACAACATAACTGAAGAAAATCTTAATTTAACTGTTTTTTTTATCTTGAATGTGTGTGTAGAAAAAAACTTCTCTGGAAACTTTAAATTTTTGTTTAAAAATATTATTTGAAAAACTAGGACTCCTTGCTCGTTGACTAGCCTTTGTGCTCGTTCCCACTATGTCGGACCTGCAAATTTACAGTTCCAGTAAAATTATCGGAAGGTCTAGTGGCAGTACAAATTGTATGAAGCTTCACACTGTCCCGAGCCCAGTATTTTTACCGGGCCCGACATTTTTACTGAGCGTTTTGTCACTGCAAAATGCCTGCAAAACTACCGGATCGGAGCAGTGTGAACGAGTTCTGCCGATACCTGCCCCGCCCGCGCTCCCCGCACTCCCCGCTCCGCCCGCGCTCTCCGCCCCGCCCGCGCTCCCCGCACTTCATTCGACTGAGTGCTGGTCCGATATTTTTACTGGATCCGCGCAATGTGAACACTCTGTCCGACATCCTGTTTCCGACATTTTTACAGTTCCGACATAGTGGGAACGAGCGCTTTGATTGAACTTGTCTTTGACAACCCCCTAGAAATTTTAAACGTTAAAAACGTAACATTTTAATAGCTCAGAAAAAAACGAAACATGTTCACGAAGGCGTAGTAGGCATTATCTCAAATGTTATTACTAGTTAGATCCTTTATCATCTGAATTGTGCTAAGATGTCTAAAGGGTTATTCATACACCCAAACAATGTTATGTTAAAGTTAACATTGAAATAATTCCAATGTTATAACCTTCAGGAGAAACAATGGGAAGATCACATGGCCGAAGTGGGTCGTGGGGTCAGCATGTACCAAACAACAGATGGAAGCGAGTTGGTCGTCAACGGAATACCGGAGTCACTTCGAGGCGAGCTTTGGAGCGTCTTCTCCGGGTCAATACTGCAGAAGGCACAAAACAAAGGTACTAGTACGATACGTTTATCTGTGACTAGCTGCGCCCCGTAATAGTTCCCGTTCCCGTGGGAATACCGGGGTTAAAAATAGTCTTAGTGTTAATCTATACTATCTATACTATAATAATATTATAAAGAGATAAAATTTGTTTGTTTGTTTGACGGAGGTAACTGCTTACCCTATTTTAAAAATTCTTTCAAGGACGTGTAGAACGGACTGTCCGGGTGGTTATAGTATAGGCTATATTTTATCCCGGTAGTTTCATTAGTACACCCGTGCGAAGCCGGGACGTGCTGCTAGTCTTGAAAAAACTGAGTAAAATAGACATTTCACAAGTCTACATTGTTTTGAAGAGCTTTGCTTACTTTCGCTGCAAAGTACGTGTGACCCAAAAATTACCTACTTAAACTCTGCTTACGTCGCTGTGGGTTATGTTTATAAAGTAAGTAAAACGTCAATTGTATGTTATGCAGGATTGTACGAGAGATTGGTGAACGAAGCGCTGTCATCAAAAAATCCAGCCAATGACGAGATTGAACGGGATCTGCATCGTTCTTTGCCGGAGCATAGAGCGTTCCAAAATGATGTCGGTATGTACAGTTAGATAGCTATGTCGTAGGCTGTCTGTTATAAGGCGTCACGTAAGAAGAACGCTGGAGGGGAAATGGCGGGTTTCCGTTGTTTTTCAAGAACCTTCTTGCATACCCTGATGCAGAGATCCTACTTGGGATCAACGAAAACGAATTTTCGTTACAATTTTCGGACACAGTTTTGAAAAAAAGTAGTATAACCGAATAACAATATTATTAACCCCTGGTTCCTATAACAAACTAACGGATGTTCGTAGGTCCATCACCATAGCAACGTTGTTATTTCAACATAAAATGTATGAAAGTTTTTGACAGATAACAACGTTGCTATGGCGAAAGTCCTACGGACATCCGTTAGTTTGTTATAGGAACCCGTCATTAAACTAGTTTTAATTTACTAAATCATGTTACTTACTGATGTACCCCCTATAGAGATAAGAAATATGTATTTATTTTGAAATTTCAGGTATTTCCGCCCTCCGTCGAGTTCTATGCGCGTACGCATTAAAAAACCCCACCATTGGTTACTGCCAGGCGATGAACATAGTGGCGTCAGTGCTACTCATCTACTGCCCTGAGGAGCAAGCGTTCTGGCTGCTAGCTACGATTTGTGAGACGCTGCTACCCGATTACTATAACACTAGGGTCGTTGGTGCTTTGGTAAGTTTGCAAGTTACAATAATGCTTACCTATATTTATGAAGTTGAAAGTTTGTGTGTAAAGCAGGGTACCTGCTAAGTGTGAATGTTTGTTACCCCTTCACGCTTAAAAGGCTGGACGGATTTGAATGATATTTAGTATCAGGATAGCTTATATCCATATTTAACGCATCTTTTAATCCCGGTATTCGCACGGGATAGAGATCTTTTCACCCGGGTAGAACCGCGGGGCGAATTGATCAAGCAGATTGATTTGTACATTTAATCATCTAACATAATTTCTTTAAGCTCATACGAACAATTAAACAGGTGGACCAAGGTGTTCTAGAAGAGCTAACAGCAGCCCACTTGCCCGAGCTCCACGCGAAACTAGACGAGCTTGGGATGATGAAGATGATCTCATTATCCTGGTTCCTGACGCTGTTCATCAGCGTAATGCCGTACGAATGCGCTGTCAATGTCATGGACTGCTTCTTTTATGACGGCGCTAAGGTTATATTCCAGGTATGATTTATTCACATTTATTACTAGCAGCACGTCCCAGCTTTGTACGGGTGTATAATGAAACTACAGGGATAAAAAAAAAACCTATAACCTTCCCAACAGTCCATTCTACATATCATACGTGAAACAATTTTTGAAATCGGCTCAGTAGTTTCGGATATTACCTCCGTCAAACAAATAAACAAACAAGCCAAAATTACCTCTATATATAGTAGTATACATGTCATAAAGATAGGTCTTAAAGAGGCAAAACGTTAGACATACCATAGAGTTTAAAAAGCTATCTTTCTGATTTCTATTTGATCAAAAGACTCCTTTACATTTTAAGAGTGGTGACACTCTTAAAATAAAAAGGATTTGAGGAAGGATAAGGGTTTTAAGGGCACATAATCATTAATCAACAAAGTTATCACCTAGATTGTCTATAACAACAATAATTTTCAGGTAACACTTACAATTTTGGACATAAACCGCGATAAGCTACTGAAGTGTATAGAAGACGGGCAAGCTATGCAAGTGCTTAACGATTACCTAGAAGGAATCTTCAATGAAGAAGCGATGGCGCTGTCTACTGAAACCAGAACAGCTGATAAGGTAAGACAATAATAAGTAAAGTAATTGAAAAAACTGCTTGAAAATAATACTCTTAAAATACCCTTTGAAGGGCATCTTCGCAGGGCATTTCTGGACTAAGCCAATGTATTCCCCGTATGCACGTTAACGCATTGAAACGTCAAGTTGCGCTGCGATTTAATTTCAAAACATCACCGCGCACACAACTCTTAGATTACGAACTGGTTTTATAGCCCAATAGTTTTGATTGCAAGTGTACCCATGCGCAAACATACCCTCTCCACTTTCATTTAGCGTTCTTTTTATGCGACTAAACTATAACACCTTTTTCAGACGATAAAAGTCCAAGAACTAGTATACAAATCGTATTGCACATACGGCGGTCGAGTAACAAGCGAACACATCGAACATTTGAGACTGAAACATAGACTGCGTGTCGTGCGTCAGTTGGAAGATAGCTTGGAGAGGAACACGCTTAGATCTTTGCAACAGGACAGGCTGTTGGATCCTAATGAATTGCAGGTAAAGTACAAATAATTGAAGGTAAAGTACAATGAATTGCAGGTAAAGTCCAATGAAATGCAGGTAAAGTACAATGAAATGTAGGTAAAGAACATCGAACATTTTTTTGCGTTGCCTATAAAACGACATTTTCTACAAATTAATCCTAACTACATTTTATTATCCTCGAACTTTCTTTAAAATGAACGAAAACATTAGGCTTTTTTTTAACCTATAATTTTCTAACTTATCTTCTAATTTATCTTTACAGGAATTACTAAGCATTATCCGTGAAGAGTTGCTCTGGGCTAAACGCGTGCCGTGCGAGCGATTGGAAGCGCCGTACGAAGCTTACAGGATCGACTTCATGCAATTCAAGACCTTATTCACGGCTCTATCTCCTTGGGCTAAGGGAGATTATGCTGAAGCAATTACTGCTAGAATGTTTAAGGTAAGATCTTAACTATCGTTAGAGTCGAGTATTCTAATAGATAAAGCGCTTCAACGAAGCTTGACTGTATGTTCACTTATTATTCCAACAGTATTGCAATATTGGGTCGATTTTATTATTTTGAATTTTTTTAAGTATACCTACATAAACCTGCTCCCGATGTGTAAGAATATAAAAACACACAACAAGTATCAGACTATTATAAGTTTCATTTTATTCACCCAGTTAATGGACAACGACGAAGACGGTTTTGTAAGTGCAAGAGGGCTTAGCGTGGCGCTAGGATTGAGCGCAAGAGCTGACGCGCCGCGAAGGTTACGAGCGTTATATTGCGCCCACGCACCTCCGCTGCTTACGGCCGCTGAACTACGGCCGACGCATTTCACAGACACGGGCGAGGAGCTGGCTACAGATGCTATCACATTCTTTGACAGGTGACTAGATTATAATATTTCTTCCGTACTATTACATAACCAATCATTACTTAAATTATGTGGTTTTAAAGATTCTAAAACACTAACAGACGGTTTTTGAACGCAGATCATCACCATTAACATTGTCTGTACAAATCTGACAAGTAAGAACGTCCGTAAAGGTTAATACGTACTTTAATTAGCGTTTGAGTACATACATATGTAAATCCAAATATTTTCATTTATATGCATCGTGTTGAGTCGACTCCACTTAGTGGGATAAGGGCAGGGAGATGATGATGATTTATGTCTTACAGTATCGACGATAAACCCGCTACACCCGAGCCGACAGTGCCAACCGCGATGCAACGCTCCATAAGCGAAGTATGCGATTCTAATCCAATGGATAAATCCTGCGATAGCGCTACTAGTCACTCAGGTAAGAATTATATTGTCATCTAGAGAGCATTTTGACATGAGTACCTACTAGTCCGCCATTTTGAAAAAAAAAGGTGATTTGACGACCAGTGATAAAACATGTCAATCGATAAAGTAAATTATTGTGATGGACCTACGGCCATCCGTACGTTGATTATATGAACCGGGGGTATAATATATATATGTCGCGCACGTAAAAAGAACGCTGCTGGGAAAAGCTGCGCTATTTTAAAGAATCTAAGGTCCGATTGGTGAAGGGGTGACGCGGCGCACTTCACACCTTTAATTTAGCGCGTGCTATTGCTTTTTGAGCGAGTGACCCATGCTCAAACATAACCCCTCCCGCTCCTCTCATCGTTCTTTTTAAGTGGCGCGACTTATATGTCAAAGCTCATTAGAGCCTGAGTTTACAATCCACTTAATCTTTAATTTATATCGCAAACCATTTTCTGTGGCTCATTAGAGCCTGTGACCTTATAACTGAAACGTTTTTATTTTTTATTTTATTTTATTTATTAGGAAAAACAAACAATTATGTTCAAACATGTTGAGTACATCTAGGTAGGTACTAATAGTAGGTAATTAGTAGCAAATTATTATGAACATAATCCACAACGTTCATCACAGATTAGTTTTATCCTCGTTGTTTAACAAAAAGCAGCTAGAGAGGCACTTAGCATACCTAAATAAACAAAAATAATCTACAAAGAGATTATAAAGAGGAAAACTTTGTTTGTTTGTTTGTTTGTTTGGTTGTAATGAATAGGCTCAAAAACTACTGGACCGATTTTAAAAATTCTTTCACCATTCGAAAGCTACATTATCCACGAGTGACATAGGCTACTTTTTATCCCGATATTCCCGCGGGAACGGGACTTACGTGGGTGAAACCGCGTGGCGCAGCTAGTAAAATATAATAACGTTTTCTCTCCCCAGGTTCAAGCGACGTGTACTCACCTGTCAGTGTCCGCGCATGCGCTCTCTCGGGCCTGCCCGCGTCCCTCCCCTCCAGCCCCGGGTGCGCGGCCCCGCCCCCCGCCGCGCCGCCCCTCCCCCGCGCACACTTCCTACAACTGCTGGCTGCGTTACACGACCTTACGCAGCACAGTCTGGTGCTCTATGAGGCTGTGCTTAGAGCCGGTGAGTCTAACAACCTAGCGACGTATACTCATGTATAACCCGCCGGCTTAACATGTGCAGCGCGAGAAATCATCTCGTTGTCGACAAAATATTATCTCCTGCTCTAACATAGTACGTTAGAGCAGTCTGACATGATCGAGATATTTCATTTGTCGTGTCGAAACGTTGCACATGTTAGGCCTACCGGTCACATTATCTCGAGACCAGTAGGCCTAACATGTGCAACGCTTCGGCACGACAAATGAAATATTTCTATAATGTCAGACTGCTCTAACGATCTGTGTTAGAGCAGGAGAGAATGTTTTGTCGACGACGAGATGATTTCTCGTGTTGCACATGTTAGGCCCTCTGGTTCACCAGTGACTCACCAGTCTCTTAGATAAATAAGTCTTGTGATAAAATCATAGATTGAAACCACGTCGTTTGCTATATAATATTGTTTTGTTTTCAGGAACGATTCTCCTACAACTGGGCGAGTTAAATCACAGAGCGACGTTAGACCGGGAGCTGTCTTTGGACAGTCTTTGTGTGGCCGCTGCCGGAAAGGTATCACTTTCACTACTAAAATATTAACATTTTACTATACAAAAATTCAGTGTACATAGTAATTTGATTCTTTGTAGGGTAATGTAAGTAAGTATGAGTAAAGAAAGTGGCCTATTTATTTATTTTCGCTTGGCGAGACGCCCATTATGGCCACCAAAAACTAAAACTAAACCAAGCAATAGCGTTCAGCTCATGTTGATGTGTATCAAAATAAGCCACATCTTATTGGCACGATGTGGCTCAAAGATGAATCTCGAAATATCGGTATTATTTGAGATCAAATATAGCTAATATTTGTATGACTTTTGCTTCGCACAAGACAAGTATAATATATAACAGTACTAAATTTTGCATAATATTCAGCTGGATCCCAACGGCAATGCGACAGAAACAGAACCAGAGCAAGCCAGCGCAAGACCGTCCCCGCTAAAACAAAAAGAGCCTTATTCCGACGGCACATGGTCAATAACCCTAGAGCAGTTCTTAGCAACAATGCTGGCTGAAGAAGAATTGGAGAAGTTCTTCAACGAAAGCGTACCTCTACTACCTTTGTTGGAAGGTTTGAAGACAAGAGTCGATAGACTGCAGAGTATATCGTAGTGTATCAAAGCTGTACATTAAAGGATTTGTCACACTGCATGCGTTCTGCGGTCTCCGGTCAGGTCAAAACGAACAAACGTCAGGTCAAACGTTCGCTTTGACCTGGCCGGAGACCGCAGAACGCATGCAGTGTGACAAATCCCTAAAGTCGCTATCCCACTGGCGTTTTACGGGCGTTGGCGTCTCTCCAACGTCTGCATAGCGTCAACGCTGCGTAGACGTGACGTGACGCCAACGCTCGTAAAACGCCAGTGGGATAGCGGTCTAAGCGCAGTATAACGTGGCCGGAACGATCTTAGGCGCTTAGTTGGCGTATGTAGTCGTTACGAGAGAACTAAACAGACGTGACGACAGTACGTGAAGTGATATTTCCGACCATTGCGACGCTACTCGCAATAATTACTTTGTTAGGTCCGGTCAACTTAGATTGCGCTATAAAACTCCTTGAATAGTCAACATCTGCCTTAGACGGTCCATTAATTAGAAAATGTTTGGTAAGAGTTTAAATCTGAGGGGCTAGTATGGCTATGCAATTTTATTATCGTATTCCTATGTAATTTCAACTTAATTTCTGTCTAAATTGACCCGTGTTTCAGGTAGTAAAGTCAGGTGGCTTAGGTCTATTATCTTCTGAAACATCTAGCGACAATTCACTTTGACCATATAATTGCTTAGCCACGTTCGCATCCTCAAAAACAGCTTTACTTAATTTAAATTGGCGAGATTAAATTTTTGAGTATTGGTAGCTCATACAAAATTAGTTTGAGCTGATTATACAAATGGCTTAGGCACCCATTTTAATCGAGTAAGGAGGTGAAATTAGGAAATACTTTACTGAAAATATGCATTTAAAGAAAGTAAACCTACTTAGAAAGTAAAAATAATATAATAAATCATTATTATATTTTAAAATCATGTTCAACAACCATCACCGTAATGGAAGTAAAATGAGCTTTTTTATATTCGAACCGCTTACAAAAGTGACTTATAAATGAAGTTAAAAATGTATATTTGACAATAAGGATTTCATTTCGCCATTTGGCCGCTGAACCTTGAAATTGATTGAGCTAACATTCCATTAAGCATTTTCATAAAAAAATAAAATGTAGAAAAATTTAATATAGGCACTTATAATATAAGTTTAGAATAATACAGGATGAAATGTAATTACCGCCCTTACATAAGAGTTTATAATATTGTACGATTACAGCAAGAATATTAAGTTTATTCGCGACATTGCATTGTGTGATAAACTGTTTCCATCTATATGGCTAAGAGTGGGCACACAAGCAAAAAAAAGCTAAGCAAATAAAAAACCACCAACAGATAGATAACTTAACATCATATCCGAACCTAATGAAACTAAATGAACTAATTAGTTTTGTTATTAATTGGGTCTTCTATAAATCTTCACGTGGTGGAGATCCTTGACCTATTATCTTGTAAAAGAAAACATTGTAAGCAAAGTTGGCTTTGTTTTTCCAGTTCTTTGTAAATATATTTTTTCGAAAACAGTGCCTAATGTGTCATAGATTGTTCTAAATATTATAAAGGTGCTTTTTATTTAAAATAATAAAAAAAGCAATATTTTCATAGCAATTGTAAAATATTGCTTGTTCAGCTAAAATGCTAAATTAGTAAACTTCTATTTTGATAAGAAATAAAAATGTGTATTCCTGATTTATTAGCTTTATGTTTTAAATGATACTATACTTCATTTATTGAAACGAGCTAATAGGCAGATAAAATAAACTCACGTGATTGGTCGTTGAAAATAACATTCTATCTCATTATTGGCTAGATTGTCAATTATCAAATCGAGCCAATACGAGAATGAACAATTATTTTCGACGACCAATAACGTGCGTTTATTTACGTTCCTATTAGCTCGTTTCAAGAAATGAAGTATAGGTATAATCTGTTTAACCATAGCTTAAATAATATGTCCTGTATAACGTGTAATTATTACTTTCCAAAAATTGACAATACACAAATACTTTATTAAAAAGTTTTAAAATTATTCTGTACAATAATAGGTAGGCTAAGTTTTAATTTGTACTGTTTCATTTTGCGCCATGTATCTATAATTTTAATTAGTAGTGATAATAATAAACTTGCACAGCAAATTCAGGTATTTATAAATATTATAAAGAAAGCAATATTATTCAAGCTAAGATATTCCTGTCGTAAGTATGGTTACTTTTTGATCTCTAAGAACTGTGGCTGTGGGTGATGTCCAGGGTTAAAGAGAGATCAGAATCAAGTCCAAACAAGCTATGTTGCTAATAAAAAGTATAATCTATAATGTATCAAGTTCCGTTACGATTTTGCTGTGTAACCATTATGCTTTACTAGGACTGTATTCTCAAACCATGCACTGTCTGTATTACTAATTTTACACTGGTATTGATGGTGCTCATTTCTATGAACTGTTGACTCAGTCAATATTTTTCATAGGTTAAGTTAGTCCCAGTTTTTGAACATCAAACCAAGAACCATCAAGAACTTACCTAAGTAAGCTGCTATTTCGATGATGCAGGAAATATGAAAAATCCTCTTTCTCTCTCACTTTCATTCGGATTTGGTTTCGACTTTCTATCTCTTTTTGTTCTATAACACATTCAAGGCCCAAGTCCCTAGCTCGTCTTCTGGCAGCGCGGCCGCGAAGTCCCGAGCTCGTCCGTGGCACCCAAAAAGAGATAGAAAGTCGAAACCAAATCCGTCTTCATAAATTGAGTATCATCAAAGCCATAGTATAAAATAATTATTATACATGGATTGAGAATGTAGTTATATCTTTCGTCACTTCCATTTAGCACAAGTAAACGTATATATTAGTGATAGGGAAATTGTGTCCACTACCATTATTACATTTACATTTATGAATAATATAAATTAATATCTGAATATATTTTGTTTGACGTTATTTTATGTTTTTTACTTACTGTCGTTTTTTTATGTTACAAGTATTTCATTTATCAATTGGCTATCTCTGCTAGGTACTGATACTTACATAAAAATACAATTAATTAATCAAACTTTTATTGTACTTTTCAAGTAATTATTACATTACTTTCATGGCAAAAAGAGAATTACTTTATACTAAATATAAAAACAACTTTCTATTTCTTATTGAATTTCAAAGTCCAAGCCAGGGTAGATTTCGTTTCTGCTTGGCTTGGTAATTGTATCTGAGCTTTTCCATTTTTGAGGAACCACTGCAAAAAATAACACATTTTGATTAATAGCAGTTAAGTGACCTATTCTCTTTGCCCCGACTGCAACTGAACTTCAGGATATGCTCAAAGATCTGAGCGCTGCAGGCCTAGAGGTTGGACTGACGATGAACCGGTTAAAGACACAAACCATGACTAACGCCATCAAACATAAGATCAAGGTTGATGGGCAAGAATTACACTATGTCGATGAGTACACCTACTTAGGCCAGATAGTCTCCTTCAATAACAGGCAAGACAAAGAAGTCAATTGTCGCGTCGAAAATGCCTGGAGGAGCTTCTGGTCTATGAAATCGCTAATGAAGGGAAACCTTCCTCTGTCTCTGAAGCGAAAACTCATTGACATGTGTATTCTGCCCATTCTTACCTATGGCGCCCAAACGTGGTCTTTAACCGAGGCTCAGAAGTCCAAACTCAAAGTCTGCCAGAGATCTATGGAACGCAGCGTTCTAGGGGTAAAGAGAACTGATAGAGTTAGAAATACCATTCTTCGAGAAAAAACTGGAATCGTGGACGTCGGCGAAAAAACTGCCACTCTTAAATGGAACTGGGCGGGCCATGTGAGTCGTATGGATGGTGACAGGTGGGCGGGGATCGTCACGCCATGGGTGCCTGCAGATGGGCAACGAAGCCGGGGCAGGCCGAGAAAACGGTGGCGAGATGACCTCGACACCTTTCAAGAGGGTTGGTGGGACCTAGGAAAAGACCGAGGGAGATGGAAACAATTGGGGGAGACCTTTGCCCAGCAGTGGGAAAGTATAGGTTAAAAAAAAAAAAAAAAAAAAAGAAAAAAAAAGTGACCTATTAAATTTACCAACAAGAGATAAGAAAAGACTGGGACAAGGACTTTTCTTCAAAATTACAATCTGGATCAAATTATCATTTTAAAAAAAGCCAGCTTTCTTTCTGTCTTTTATTATTGTTCCAAGTAATTAAGTTGTATTTAGTACTCAGATTTAATTAGTACGCAAATCCATAGCCGCTCAAACTTCTAATTGTTTTCCTCACGTTTCATTTTAGTTTAGATAACAGAGAATTCTTAACATAATTACATTTAGTTTATTTCAGTTTTTATGTTTACGCATTATCATTATCAGTTGTTTTAGTACAATAGAAAATGAAAGCAATTTAGTCCAAAGCAATTAAAGACACTTACCTGCAAGTATCCATCATTGCCCAACAACGCCACATTGTAATTACCACTGTGAAGATAAGTGGCAATATCTCTGATTTCTAGTACGCCTTGTTTCGGCCATTTCAATGTTATAGCGTAGATTGCTGTCACACTATCGGGTGATGTAGGTACGGCGGTAGGATTAGCAGCATTGTACATTGTTCTCTTGCAAGTGTACCATACATCTCCGTTAATGGTGTCGTTTTGACCGGTCCAAGGTGAGGTGCTGTAGATAGCTTCTCCATTGATGTCAAGCCATTCGCCGAGGGCTAGAAGGCGTTCTTGAAATATGGGGCAAATTGTGCCTTCTTTTGTTGGACCAACGTTTATCAGAACATTGCCTAAAACAGAATTTATATTTAAGAACATTTAATATACGCGATTCGATGATTGCAGCTGTCACAGTTAATTACACAATAAATATCTGATAAAAAAAAATACAAAAAGTGAGTTTAATACAGTAGGGAAATGCCTAGGTGAGATCAAAACTGGGAAGTCTTTCTCCCGGTAGTACACATGTTTGCATCATCTGCATCTGCAGATATGTGGTACTGGGTAAGCATATACATTAGCATAAATAGAAGACAACAAACATAAAAACAACATAATAAAGTCCAACATAAACAATAAAAAATTAGAGGTATCGACAATTTTGCTCTGAAATGTGCCGCAGGCAATCTTTTGGATTGAGCAGCATTTAACGCATAATTACCTCCACAACTAACTGTAGTAACCAGCTCATCAATCAATTGCGATGGAGTCAGAATTTCGCTAATATCCATATCTCGTCTGTAGCCCCAGGATACTGAGTCAACTGTGAATGCATTCTCCCATTTATGCTTCTGAAGAGTTCCTGAAAGATGTTACTTGGTTACTTTTTAAAATAATATCTAAGAATAGGTATTTGTAGTAACCTAGAGAGAGATAGGTTTATAGAGTTTAGTAAGTCTGTAAAGACCAGGGAATGAGTTAATGTATAGTTGCAATTTAACTTAAATCTGAGTTTATTTATATAAGCTGGCTTAATGCAGATGAATGAAGTCAAAAATATAGGTAGGTATGTATTTTATTAAAATAGTAAACCTATTTTTAATACATTGAATTTAGGGAGCAAGTTGGTCAATTTATAATTTGATTTATTATGAATACGGAGTGTAGGTATATATTATTGTAGTTCACTTACTGTTGTTGAATCTATCAGCAAAATTGTAGAAGTCACCATGTTTACCAGGTATGCCAATACCCCACCTATCATTCACTACCACCTCATCTTTGATAGGACTGTCATTGTACAGCCAAGCCAGGAACTCCTTAGACTTCCAGTATGTATCATAAGCCTCCCAGTCACCGTCAGACCAAATAACTGATGGCTCGTAATCATGAATAAGCTGCTTTAAATCTGGCCACAGTTTTGTATCAACAAATGTCCTTGTTTTGGTAAAATTATGTTGTTTATCCTCTAGATAAATGGGATTAAACCATTCAAATAAGGAATGGTAAACTCCGAACTTCAATCCATGCTCTCGTACAGAAAAAGCTAATTCTCCTACCAGGTCCCGCTTTGGACCTGTTTCTACAGAGTTCCAACTAAAAGTTTTCTTTGATGGGAATAAGGTGTAGCCTTCATGATGTTTGCTTGTTAAAACAATGTACCTGAAGAAAAGTAAGTGCTTATGAATTTTTTTTTTTTTTTTTTTTTTATTAACCTATTTCGTCCCACTGCTGGGCAAAGGTCTCCCCCAGGTCTTCCCCCTTATGAATACCTACATTAATTTGTGTTATATGTAGGAACATAGAAATAAATGGACAAAGCATATTGCAAAACTTAAAAGGTAAGTACCTACCTCCTACCTAAAATAAGTAATCTAGAACATGGAGAAATAAAGTGATAGGTCTAGGAATGCAACTGCATTTTGGTGTTTATCTTGATCATTTGCAGTAGTACCTACCTAATATACTTAAGTACCTACCTACCTAATTTTAAAAGAAAAAGTGTACCTACCATATCTATGGAAGCAGTGAGAAACTGGAGGAGTTTTCTTTCCTGTGTTTTTAAGTTCTTGTACAATGCAAATAGGTACTTACTTAGCTCCAGACTTAGCAAACAGTTTTGCCCACTTATCAGAATCAAAAAACTCTGTGGTGAACATGGGAGCAAAATCTTGGTAGGTAAATCCAGGTGGGTAGTTCTTTCTCATAAAATCCTGATGTTTCTTACTGCCAACTGAAAGAATACAATATACTAAGTACCTACATAATTAACAAACTATAACTATGCAAACAAGTGATCATTCCGTTCGTAATAGTGTGAATTGTTTTGTTTTATTATATTTTATTTTATTGTACTATTGTTGTGTTTATTTTACTTTATTTTTGGATTTATTTTATAGTGTACCTAGGTTCTGACGGAAGATCAGCTTTGCGTTTGTCTGTAAACGCAGCATAGTGCTGAGTCAGACCCTTGTAACACTAGGCTAAGTAGACTTATAGCGTGTATTACCTCCTAATTTAGTTTTTATGAGTGTTTTGTCTGCTTGTCTTTCTGTTGCAATAAATCATTTATCATTTATCAAATTCCTTAGTGGCAATGGTTATCTAATTTCAAACAATAGTACTTACGACTCCAGTTGATCCAAAACCATTCAGAACCAAAACTGGGTACTGAATAGACGCCCCAGTGAAGAAATATTCCTACTTTAGCTTCATCATACCATCGCGGTAGCGGTCTCGTGTCCAAATCGTTCCAGTCTGGCTGATACTTCTTTAGATTGCTGTGCAGTTTGTTATTTCTACTTCCATGACTCCTTATTTCCGCTATTGTTATGCTAATGAAATAGCAAAGAGAAAACAGCAGTAAGAACAGCCGCATTTTCCTGTAAATTCAACACTGCCATGAACGTAAAACCAAAATACAAGCAAATACCGTACCGGTGCGGGCGTTTTTGAATGTAAACAAAATTAAGCTGACAGCAGCTTAATTTAAGCTGCTGTCAGTCAGTACCACAGAACATAATACTCAAGAGTCAGTACAGTACATGTCAAAATCCAGCTGATTGTTGGGTGATCCATAGACGTAGCAAAACAAACTGTAAGGGGTGATCCATATTGGTTTGCCAAAACAAAAGGAATTTGGTGGAATTTGGGGTCAATCAATCAATAGGTATAAAGAAAACTGAATAGGTACCTACATATAATTATCGGTTAGGGCCCCCGCAGACGGCCGACTTTTTGTAGGTGGAAAAATCGGTCGAAAAATAGAACGTACTGACAACAATAGCGCAACGCACACGACCTACAAAAAGTAGGTGAGAAAAAAGTAGGTGGCATTCCGACCGACCCGACACCGACTCCGAATGTGTAGGTCGTTTAGTGATGCGCTTTTCGGAATAAGTGATAGAGCTTACTCCGCAAGTGGACTATTTACTCCGAATTTTATTTGCTTAGGTACCTAGGTACACTTCTGGTAGATAAGTAGGTTCAATCATTCATAATTATAATTTATTGTTATTGGATTAATAATAATAATATTACGAGTAGGTACTTACCTAACCATGTAATTTATTAAGTACTTATTGTAATTTAAAGTAATTTCAACGAATTCCGCGGGAATATCAGGATAAAAGTAGCCTATCTATAATACCATATAATACCATGTCATTAGCTACCTATATCCCAAAGTAGGTATACAATAGGTTTTGTAGTTTTTTCGTGAAAGAGAAATAACCATACATCCATACTCACAAACTTTCGATAAGTAAATTATAGTAGGAATTTTCGTAGGATTAGTAGAAAGGATTATAACCGAAGTATATTTCGGCTGCATTATAAGAAAAGAAAGCTAGGTAGTCTTATCTTCTACTATATTATCTACTTAATTATCTTCCTTTGCAAATCCACCGTTCTAGTATTTTTCGATGTTGTCCCCTCACTAGCCACCTACAAAGTGACGGTCGTGTGCGTTGGAGTCGGTGGCAAAGTAGGTGACAAAATCGGTCGAAAAAGCGACCTACTTTTCCACCTACAAAAAGTCGGCCGTCTGCGGGGGCCCTTATGGAACCACATTATGTGCCAAGTAGGTATATAATTACATTATATCAGGTATTAACTTGATAAGGGAGTTTCTATATCTTTTTCGAGTTGAATATAATATGGGAGTCCATATTATGGACATACACAAACTCAGACCAACCAAATATTTATTTGGTCTGACCATACAAATAACTGCACCTACCTACCTTTCAGTATATACAAATGTACTCTGTGTACCTACCTAAGGCGGAAAACTTTTAACAGTGTGTAACTTACTGATAAAAATTATGGACTTCAAATAATATTTAAGTACCTACCTACCTACTAAATACTTAGGTCATTAACTTACCTACTTAAACAGCTCACAACCACACTGTAAGCAATCAGTAAGAGCACTGGCCGTAACTGTGTTATTAATTAGTTTAATAATGTAGGTAAGTACCTATCTTATCTACTACCTACTCGTAGTAGCACCAGTAGGTATGTAACTCCAACTGATCAGTATGACTGTTAAGGGGTAACTTACATATTTTAGACACACATTATATTTAGGTAGGTACCCAACTTATGTTAATGTAAAATTATAAGCCACCAGTTGTGGTACCAGTACCAAGTACCTACCAACATAGGTACAGGTTACCAACTAATTATAGAATATTTTTGAATCTGAAGATTGTTTTCTTCTTTATGATTTCTTTTTTCTTGTTTTCTAACATTAGACTACAATAAAACATTTTATTTATTTATTTACATTTATTTAAATTAATAAACACTTACGTCTCAATAACCTAGCTAGTTTTGGAAATGTTTACTTTTGGTAGATAACAGACATAATTTCCCATACAAAAAACATATAGCTAAAAGAAATAATTTCCATACAAAATATATAATTCACAGTAGCAGAATGATAGATAAAGGTTATTGAGACTGGTAGTGAGTGATTTGTTTAACTTAAGCCCAAAAAGACAATCGGTAAACATAACAAAGATTATTTACAAAACAAAATGTTATCATTGTAAAATAAGAAATATAATGACCTAAATTAATTTTATCATACCTTGGCTTACAACTATCAATGCTTTAAAACATTTATGGCATATTTGTACCCAATAGGTACTACTTACTTAATTCTAATGGTCTGTGCATCTCCAACTTATCTCTGGTTATACACCTCATTTTTATCCACCTCCACATTTGGAAGTGGATGGCATTGCTATTGAGTATCTACTTTGAAATTAGAGTAAGCACAATCTCCTTCAATAAGAATCTCTCTCATTCCAGAAGAGGGTGTTGAATGTCCAGCTGTTAGTGAATCAATCTGAACTGTTGCTAACGGAGCTGAGAACTTATCATTATGCATATTATTACTCATATGCCGAGGGCTATTGGAGAATACTGTGCATAGCTCTTGCTGCTCACAATTGCTCATTTTCACATCAAATATTACATCTAGAATTTTCTTCTTAGCTATTAACTGATTTTTCTCCCCTTTTAGTGATCGTAATTCATTTGCAACATATTCACCAAACAGCATAAATTCATCTCTCATTTCTTTTGTCGCAGGGATTTCTTGTTTGACAGTGGGTACAGTGTTGGTTCTTGAAATTTTGTAGGGTGGTGATTGGTTTGTAGATTTGGAGGTGCGTTGGTTATTGTCTGATGGAGATTTCATAGGGTCATCTGTACTGGTGTCCTGAAATTAGAGATACTTAACATTATTATCAGAAATTATTCTATAATGATTCAAATAACAATCAAGAACATTAGAATTGACTCCGTTTACAAAAATATATTTCTCTTAGTAAAAAAAGAAAACTTGATTAACTTATCAATTTTTTGGTACAATCTAGCCTGAATCATACTTACAGAGTGTACAATCCTGTATGGTTTACTGCTATCCTTTAGAAAGTGTAAATACTCGTAGGCATACCAGTTACTGATATAGCATTCATTCGGGTCTTCAATGGCAGCATTAGACCTGGTTTCTCGTGCCCTTTCTCTGTTATACTGCGTGCGAAGGTGCTGAATCTTCTTAGTAGCATCTGATAATGAAATTTCAAGGTACTCAGCAATTTGTCGTACCTCCTCCCGGCGTTTTTGTTTATCGTGCCGTGAGTCGGAGAGCGACGGGTTCCATAAGCTTCCATTCGCTTGTAATAATTCTATCAACTTCATAGTTTTTTCTTTAGACCACTCCATCGCGAGCTTTGGATACTAGCTTTCTGAGTAAAGAAAGACCCGCTTCACACTATCTTTTAGCTGTTATGGAAATTAGGTAGGTATTTAATCTGAAACTCGACCGAAACAACAAACAATTTATTTTCTCAATAATTTTTTATTTATTTGGACAGGCAGGCAGGCAGGACTGACAGACAGCGTAGAGTAGGGCAGGAGGGAGGAAGGATGAATGACATTACGAAACGAAAACCGATCGGAAATTCTGAATCGAATAATTGAAATGAAATCTTTTAGCGGTTTTCTTTAAAATCGAGCGTAGGTCGCTAATGTTTGATTTTGAATTTCCATCAGCAGCAAGATAGTTAATCTTAATAACAATTAAATATCTTGCTGCAATTGGTATCAGGGTAAGGACCAAATTTTTGGCATACACGTGCGATTGAAAAATTGTCCCTCACTTTGAAGTCGTAGTATAAAAATAATTGTGAACTTAGGTAAGTTTTGAAACTTTGTTACTAAAGCTTAACTATTTTGGCGTATTTTGCTTATTCTAAATTTAGATTTAATTCACTAGATTTCTGTAAAATTAATTTTAAGTAAATTATGATACCAAATTTATTTTCATTTTTCATACAAAATGCGTTTTGTCCCTTTTTTACTTCTCTTGGTTATTTGGATTTTATTTAAAAAATAAAACACTTTCTCATTGACTTTAAGTTTTATTATATTAAGTAATAAATTATCTTTACGTTTCTATTATTAAAATCTTGTTAAACATTATAGTTTATTAATAATAACAATACAAAAAGTGAAAACCTAATTATGTTCCTGTGTGCGACACAGTTGTGCGACAACATAACTCGAGAACTAGGCAATATTGGATAACAAATAATACTGTTTTGCAATTGCGACACAATCATCTAACTTGTGGCTAAATTTTGGCCAATTCTGCCAAGTGGTTTTTGACTCAGTTGAAAAAACGTGTTGAAAATGCACGCGTACCACTAAATCCCGAGTTTCCGGAGGACTTTTAAAGTGTTTTTTGTCAACTTCTGTTACTTTGGATTAGTCATTCTATGAGCAAATTTTATCTACTATTTAATAACTTTGATGTGTATTCATTTAAGTGTTTATTCTCTGCTGTGTGAATTTTTAACTGACAGGCCGTGGAGTTTTTTATTCCGGTGTGCGACAAACGACACGAAATTGTTGTTAAGGTAGTTACACAATATTATTTTATGTCAGAAGGTCCTTGTTTGGTAGTTTTTATTTAAACATTTTAACTGTCTGAGTTTTTAATCCAATGCTTGTTAAATCATATTGAATTAAATTATTACACCTAATTTTAGTTGTAACCATTATGTTTTTAATAAATAATACATGTTATAGTAAAGTAAATCAGTTGTTTTTTTTGACAAGTAACATCCCCATCTATAAACAAGAAGTAAGTAACTAATAGAATAAATAAATCGTAGGAAAATCGTGACATAAAGTTTAAGGTATGTAAATAAAATTAATCAATAAAAAACAATTATGAAAAAGTGACAATGTACACTAAGCCTACAAACTCCGTTGTGCTACATCCGATGTGCAATGTATGCCAAAAATTTGGTCCTTACCCATCAATGGTATCGATTACAAGATCTGACTTTAAATTAAACTCACGAGAGGTAGTTAGGTAGGTAGGTACGTTATCTTGGGATTCTTGGGTAATGAAGGTCCTTGCACATAATATACTTACCTATAAGATAGATAGGTAGGTAGATAGTTAAGTACTTACTAGACATGATGTTTTAATCACATATTTATGTTTTTGAAATAAAATCATAAAACATCGATAGGTACTTACTTGTCCGAGAGTATCGATGTCTCATAGTATTAAGTTATTCGAATTAATCGAATTAGAAATATTGGGCGTCTCTACTAGGAATGGTAGATGCCATTTTGCCAACAGTCAAAAACGTCAACTGATAGGCAGACAGTAGAGTAATGTCAAATGTCAAGTATATGTCAACTGTCAAAACAGGAAAGTCATGTGTCAAGAAGACAGTTAAGTAGTGCCAGTTAACTGTCATTGTCAACCAACTGTTAGGTTATGGCGGGAATTTGAGATGAGAGATAAATATTTCTCTTGTTGTTTATATTTGTTTGTTGGTTGTTTAGGTAATGCAACTATTATTCATTATTAGGTAACTAACTGTTGAGTGTTCGTGAACGTACCAAGTGTGGCGTGAGGCAAATGAAACAGGACTGGATAATAAATAATGTCATCTCCCAAAAAGTCTGGTGATACAGAAGCCAGAAAATATAGGTAAGTACTAGGTTACCTATCTACTGAGGCTATATTTTTTTCCTGGTTGTGATTGCTTATCTACTTAGCATAAAGTTGCTTAGCTTGGGACTAGATGACGCTGTGTGGAATGTCCAAGGATATTTATTATTTATTATTATTTATTACTTAATAAGGGATACTATACCTTTAAGACAGCCTACTTCTACCATCCAGAGATTCCAGAGTGCAGCGCTGACCTCAATCAGTTTATAAATTTTATTTATTTTTTGAGCTTGTGTTTAGGTAGGCAGGTATTTAGATAAACTTAGTAAAGTAGTTTAAATGATTGCCTACTGGCACAGAATAGAGATGAGTACTGGTTACCTAACTCCTAACATAGACAAATAAGAATTATTCATGCTCCCCTAGTTATTAACTAGCACCAGATAGGTGCTTAGGTACTAGTTACTATCTTATCTTAGACTATTTCTTTGTCACACTCTGCAGTTTAAACGTCTTCACGATTAAGATTTTAGCACAATGAGTTAAGTACTTACCTATGTGCTTGCCTGCCTACCTACCAACTGTAGGTTGGTAGGTATTTATTGGTACCTACAGTTTTTTTCCGCAACCTTAAAAATCTACCTACAGGAAAAGGTGTTTTGAAAAACGACAAACATTCTATTTCATTCTCATTTATTTACAGACTACAATGTGACTATCACATTATAAAACAGGTGCTATTCAATATTTACAACTATTTACAAATCTCACAAAATGCATTTTTCATACAACATAAAATTGACTTCATACATTCATAAAACCTAAAAGGATAACAGTTATTATTACAGGAACTAAATTAAAAAGGAACACAATTTTTGTGTCTGCTTTGAAGTAACACATTAAAATACTTCCCATATTAAAATGTACGAAAGTATTGAAAGCTTTACTTGCATAAATAGGTACTTACATACAAAATAAATATATCTAACTAACTAAATACCTAGGTAGGTACATGCTATGCTTATAAAAATATTTGTAGCTTAGCAGATCACTATTATTCTATTACAATGTCAGGTTTTCTTAACAAGGGGTAGGTAATATAATAAAGGCTGCGTTTTTAGCTCACAATACATTTGCAGTGTAATTGGGTACTATGGTTGTATGATATAAAAATATAGTCAACATATTTTACGAGTTCTTACCTACTGTATTATCACAAAATAAAAACAACAACAAAACAACAAATTGAAATTACATAAATAATGCTCTCTGTAAGTAGTAGGTAGGTACCTACCTACTTACCTAAAAATCTATGTTGTCTTTTTCACAATAATTTATTATTTTCTGTCTACGGTTGACACAATGAACAATGGCAAATTATAGCATACCTAACCATCCTAGCACAAATTAGAACTCAACTGTAAAATGGTAAGTAGGTAAGTACCTATCAACAGCCCCTGGATTGTCTTTTCTCAAACAGTTCCTATAACCAACTTACGGATGGCCGTAGGACTTTCGCCGTAGCAACGTTGTTATGTCAAAAAGCTTTAAACATCAAAGTTGCCATGGTGATGGACCAAAGGACATCCATACGTTGTTTGTAGTTTGTGAGAGAAAATAAAAATAAAAATGATTGATTGATTGATTATAGAATTTGGGCATGACTTGTTTCAAATTCTATTAAATCAAAAATTTAAATCAGGGGCAAATGAATGGTACCTATAGATATGTTGGCACTGGCACCTACCATAGTGAAAAATGTTAATTAATCACAATTAATTTAAAATTATATCTTGTCTAGTTCGAAACTAATAAAAAGAGATTCTTATTCAATAAATAAAAGAATGCAAAATATTTACAAAGGAGTTTCGATTCAACATGATTAAGAATAATTTACCTATGTTCCTACCACAGGTTCCTACCTAGAAATCATATAAGTAAGTATAGGTACCGTGAAATGCCCTAGAAAACAATTTCTTTAGGAAGATTATAACATTTCTACAATCCCAAATTATTACCTATTTGGAGATTGTTAATATTTTTTTACATGAATGAGTTTAGCTATATTCCTTCGTAAACATTATTAACTAGAGCGTAGGTAGGTACATGTACGCTAACTACAAAGTATAAACATACAGCCAGAAGGCAAATCGTCGTAGGATTTAATATCTAAGTCTCAAGTACAAATATACACAATCACACCCAGTCATTCATTACAAATTCAACATTATAAAATATAGAATATTTAATTTTAACAATTGACAGTAATTTTGTCTATGCATTCGAAGCCACATCACTTCACATCACTGGCACTGGATCAATAGTCAGGAATAAGACAAGACAACGTCACTAGCGTCACCTACTTTACCTACAGATTTTCATGATAATCTAATTAGTTGATTATGGTACATTCCAAACGCCATTAATTACATTATCTGCATCATAAGAATGATTATGTATGTTTTGCGATAATTCAACCCACGCTTGAGGCTTGCAGAGCTTACAAAATCTTGCCTAGAGCTTTTTTCACCCCCAACAGATAAAAAAACTTAGATGTTCACTTAACAGTCGTAGGTGAAAAACAGCAACTTTTCCTTTACTATTGCAACTCGCCTGACCACTGTCTAAAATTAGGCCTAGCAAAGTTACTATTCAGGTAAACGTCTCCGTAACTAAATAAATAATAGCTACTAAGTACTAACAAAATTGTACATCGTCCAACAGTTCCACTGTTTACGTTACATCTAGAGGTCGCGAGTCGCGAGATCTGAAGAAGCCGCGCTCGGTGCGGCACTCGCGGATAGTGACGGTCTGCAGGTTGACCGTGACGTCGGTGATGAACACCTGGTCGACGACCGGCGCGCGCGCCATCCAGTAGGCGGCCGTGCGTCGCGGCGCGGGAGGGGGCGCCACTACCGCCGGCAGCGGCAGCGGTAGCGGCGGCGGCGCCTCGCCCCACTCCTCCTCATCCTCGGCCGGAGGCGCGGGGGGAGGCGGGAGGGTCCCCTTAGGCTCCGCGGGCGCGGTCGCTGCGGGCTGCGTGTCGGTGCGTCTCTCGCGCTCCTGAGGGACGTGGGCATCAGCCTCCTCGGGGGAGTGAGGAGCTCGCCGCGTGCCCGTCGTCCTCGGCGCGGCGGCTTCCGCTGCGGGCGAGGCGGGGGCCGCCGCGCCGCCGGGCGGGCTGGCGGCGGGCGGAGGCTGGGCCGGCGCCCCCGTCCGGCCTCCGTTCACCTTGGTGGAGTCGTGCCTCTTGCCGGGCGGGCTCATGGTTATGGTAACGCCTATCTTGCCGGACTCCTTGGACAGCACCTCCGCCTTGCGCTTGCCGGGCGGGGGCGCGCGCTCCTCGGAAGGGCTGCGCGCGCGCTCCGCGGGCGAGTGCTCGCGCTCTCGCTTCCTCCCCGCGCGGCGCACCTCCTCCCCGCGCTCGAAGCTCTGGATGAGCCGCTGGTCGAGGATGTTCTCCTCCGGCTCCCACGTGTTGTGCTTCGGCTTCCACCCTTTCCATTTCACGTAGTACTCCACTTTGCTCTGTAAAGAGAGAACGACCGTTGATTAACCGTTCCCATTCGGCGTGTTCGCGGCGAGACAGGGCCGGCGCGACTGGCTAGCGTGCGAGGGTTGCACGTACGAGTAGCCTTTTGCAGATTGATTGCGATAATAATACGGAATAAACTGGACGTAGGCAGTTTTGAGTCTTATGTTGGTGCGGTGCATGCAGCGGGGCATGCAGTATAGCGAAATTGCTTGTAAGATATGAGGGAATAAAGGTAAGCGGCCAAAACGCGAACGTTATTTTGGAGTTCGCGAGCGCACCTGCCCGGCCAGCTGTCGCGGTATCTCCCCTGACATCGGGCTCGCGACCCAAACTCGCTCTTATTCCTAAGCAAATACAGGTCCATTATTCACAAATCATGCTTTACAAAGGCTTAACATGCAATTGACATGCTTCGTATCCTAAAGGCCAAAATAATTACACAATCACAATCAAAATTATTAATAGGTCTATCAAAGTGCTTTACTTAGTTAATTTTCAGTTTTCCTATGTGTAGAAATATTTACTACCTACCTTAGATAGGTACTTAGATGAGATAAATATAATTTGGTATTGGCATCGGCTAAGATAGGTAAGTACTTACCCAGTTCTTTCGAATCTACCTAGATACTACTTATTTTGTTAACCACCACCTACATACTTTAAATTTTAGCTGTTGATCTACCTTAATGGAAGTGATGACCTATGACTAGGTAGGTAGGTACTTACCCAAATAAGTAAGTACGGTTTATTATGATTGTCGATAAAGGTAGTAAGTACCCAAGTAAGTAATAAGAAGACCTACTTAGTCGTTATTAGAAGGGTTACCTACCCACCTACTCAAAGCTCTACAGTCTAAATAACCGGTACAAACCAGTTGTTTCTGGTGTTACCCAATGTTTTGTGTTAGTAAACTCTCAATATTGTAATTACGACACACATTACACTCATTCGTACCGTGTTCTTACGACCGCAATATTTTATTTGGGACCTTTCACTTTACAGACACAAGTCTCTAATTTCGGCAGCAGTAACCGACGAAAATAAGCCAAACCCCTTGGTAATAAAGTACAAAGTCGTTTGGGCGTGTTTTGTTATAGGGCGTTTCGAATTTCGGGCCCTCAAAGTAGACCCTCGCTTCTTATTGGTTTTAGTGGCGAAGGGTGAGTGAAAGAAGTCTATACGATGTGACGTTGTAGCGACGTCGCTTTATTATTTTGACTTTTCTTAAAAAAAATTAGAATAGAATAAAAATAAGTTTTTTTTTCCATAAACACACATGAATCAACATAAATTAAGAATCAAAAACATTTACAATCGAGTGGCAGGAAAATAAGGAAACCCCTCAGCATTTGCTTGTCAAGACATTGTACAAATTGTGAGAGATATCTTTAAAATGAAAAAGCCTTGATGATGACAATGATAGATAACAATTAATAATACAAAAAAAGTAAGTACCACAAGAAGAATAAAATAATGGAATGAAATAAGGTCCAAGACCTTAGAATGGTTTATTACGAGACAAAGAAACATAATTATTTAACCTTCATAGTATGTAACTCAGCTATTACCATAATACATTGTTGTTCTAATCTCGTTCACTGACAATAATGTTGAAACCGAACAAAGCTATTAATAAAATGCAAAAAAAAGAAACTAAAGGGACGCTCTTACAAGGTAAGGTCGTTTGGCAGCCGCGCCGCTATTGGACGAGGCGCGGGGCGGGCGGGGCGAAGGGAGCGCCCCTCCCCGCCTCATCTCTCCACCCCCGCGCGTCTGTGCCGACCTACCAAGTTAACTTTACTACCAACATCGCCTTTATATCGACCACATAAAGCGGTAATTACAGCGTTCGCTCTCAAAATAAAATGGCAGATTTGATGGTTGTTGTAATCTTGCCATGGGCGGATCGAGCCTTCGAAGTATAGACGCCAATTAGCGGCGATCGGTTCTTGTAAGTAGATAATTAACTCGCGAATAACTAATTTTATTCTGAAGAGTTTGGCACGCTTCGTGTTAATGAGCATAATGATAATGAGGTGTGTTTACCGCATAAGCTGATTAACTATCTGATTGTAGATAGCCAACTTGTAAATCATTATGCGACTAACATCAAAGTATTATAAAATCACTTTGGTCCAATTATTGATCTAGCAAGTTTTATTGAGCCTAATAAGTAACATGGGGAACATTAGGTAGGTATGTTATGTACCTAAGTAACCAATAAGTGCTGGACTGGAAATGTTTTTAGAATGTGGTCACTTTTTGCCATTAAGAAGAGATTCTCTTTCTTCTAAGAGCTAGTCTTCGAGAATTACAGAGTACCCACTACCCACCTACCTAGAGAGTGATCTACACTAGATAGATTAACACGTTTATAGAAAAGAAACAGAAATATAAGAGGGTACCTAACCTAACATTCTCTGATGAAAAGTCACGTAAAATTTAAAATCCGGGAAAAGCGATGATAGAAAGAGAATATTATAAGTAAACAAGACTTGTCACATGGCTGGTGGCTGTGAGCCCCTACTCTTAAAACCGAAAACAATTGTTCATCATGCCGATTCGCGCCTATAATCGCAGTTCAGCTTATACCTAAACGTAAACGTTACCTATGAATTCAGATTTCTGATTTCACTATCGTAAACTGATCTGCGATTATTATCTCGTTGTCTGGTCGTTTTCTCAGGGTGTAGTGGACCTCATTCGCAATTTTCTGACAGATTGAATTCAATCGGTTCCAAGGATCCAATCAATTCTAAGAATTCTTAAACTAAATCAACGCCCGCATATACCACACGTATTTAAAATAAGCAATTGATGCGAGCAACGAAAGCAGGGCATAAATCAGTTAACAAATATGGCATAACGAGGGTCAAGTGATGCTCGTTATAGAGCTTTCTTGTGTCCTGCCTGCCGATTCATGACTAGCCGAGCTTACTTCAACGTCTCAAGACGTCGTCATCGCTGAAGACGTTTCATCAAGGACGATATGTCTCATGAAAATCTTTGAACACTTATTATTCACTTGGTATTCAGATGAATTACTGTTCATCTGAGTTTGAATAAGTAGGTATTATTTTCGCAATCTCAAGACGTCGAGACGACACGTTTCCTAGACGTCTTTGAATATCTTATTCTAAACAAAAACTAATAAAGTAAGCAACCATTCCGATATTATATCAATGCAAAATAAAGCAAAGAAAATTATGATTAAAAAAATTATATAAAGAAGTGGGTACCAAGTTTGTACATTAGGTACACGTTATAGCTAATGTTTATAAAATATTTGCTTATGATTTTCGGAGCGATCTCTCAGTAACTAAACTTGGCTCTGCGTACTTAGACAATGTTTATTGAACGTTATTCGCTTAGATGCGATTTCTGATAAACACTACATGTGAAGATCTAACTGAACCATACCTAAGTCTGAAATATAATAAATCTGGTAGATGATAAGGATTTATGTTTCTTACTAGGTACGCCTACGTTAGCAGGTGTCTAGGTTTGAAAATTTCTGAGTAGTGTACCTAGATGTAAATGGATCCAATACCTACCTATGCTTAACGTAAAGGTTATTGGAAGAAGAATTAGATTAGGTATTTAAGATGTCGTAATCGGGAGATGGTAAAAAGAATATAAAAGCCCTTATAAATTGGTGTTGTAAAGAAAACAAAAACAAAAAATGTTACATTGTTTCCACCAAAATAATGGGTTGATGAAATGACATTAAAATAATATTATGACAAGGGAGGCGTTGGCTCTTTGCCAGTACATATTTTGTAGGGACTTCAATTTCAGTCGATAAACTCTCGTCAGAGGGGAAAAAATAACGTTAATATCGCTTCAACAACCATCGAAATGAAACACGTTTTATCGTTTTCAGTACGGAAGGTATCGATAAAATATTCAGTTATTATTTAGATGAAAATAAAACTGTCGTAAACATAGGACTGTATATTTTTATTTTGTTTATAACTTTGGCAGATGGCTCTTAAATGAATGATGATGAGCTTCCGTTTGTTGATCGCTCGCATTCCATGAACCGTAGATCGTTATGAATTCTTTAGACAAATATTTATGAGAAGAAGTTACAAGTAAGTACCTACCTACTTGAGCAAAAATAACGACGATTGAACATAAGATTAGGTAAGAATGATAAATAATAAATAAATAATAAATATCCTTGGACATTCCACACAGCGTCATCCAGTCTGTGCCCAAGCTAAGCAACTTAATGCTTGCGTTATGGTAACCAGATGACTGATATAATACTTAAATACATTTTTTTTTGTAAATACATACATATTATAGATAGAAAACACCCAGACACGGAACAAATATCTGCAGAACATACCAAACATTTGTCCCGTAGCGGGGATCGAACCCGCGACCCCCGCGTCTCAGCCGGGCGTTCACCCAACTGCGCCACAGGGGTTGTCAGATGATAGCAATAGTTGAGTTTCTGTATTGGCTTAGCTTCGCACAATAAAAAAAGCAAATTAAAATCATCAAGAGGACGTCCTCATCTCGCAGAGCGAAGTGTCAGAAAATGAGTGCGCAATTTTCCCTTTTAGCGGTTACATTTCACTGTGCATCAAGTTGTCGCAAATTGCTCCCGCCTCAACTCCGACGGATTTACAAGGAGGCAGAATGAGGGGGGAGAGGGTGGGGAAGTTAGATTAATGGTTCGAGCAGTTCGCCCACAGGGACCGATCACCCGCTTAAACACGAATCCTCTCAAATTGCCCGGACGGGCTGTCAAATGACCGTGAAAGGGTTTGTTTATAAGTTCTGTTGCGCAACTTCGTAGTTGCGGTTGTGTGTCAGCTTCTGTTGATTGATATGAAGCAAATGTTTGGTTGTTATGGTTGGCTTGGATTGGTTTATTACCACTCTGTTATTCAGAGATACTAAAATGATAATCAAAACACTAAAATATAACTATGTATATCGAAACTTTTACTAGTATTGATAACAATTTTGAGCAACGTATTTTGGACTTGCCTGCGTATTTTTATTTTTTTCTACATTTTGAAATAATTTTATAACTGCATTTAAGATTATTTCCCTTGAAATTGTAATTCTAAATTCAGTAAGCCAAATAGAGAATAATTATTAGTCTCCAAAAGTGTGAAACGCGAAACTAATTTCCAATCATTGCTAGAACCTACTTGGGACACAAATCACGGCGCGTGACCGTGTCAGCAGCCAGCACAGGAGGAAAGCGTGACGGACGGACGCACGACCGGTACTTAGCCGGCTCATTACTATCCTTCGGAGTTCGGACACATTCCTGGAGATAATTAATTTATTGGATGACTTCGAAGAGTTCGAAGGGATTTCATGTGACGGGAATATTAAATGCAGATAACTCTTAAGAGGCAACCCATATTATATTGACATGGGATAATTGGGATATGGAGATAATCTTTAATATACTAAGAGGCAATATATTATGTAGGTAATATGGCATTTTTCAATTTGAAATTGAAATTCACTTCTAAGAATCAACTTCCAAAAGTCATGGACAGCGGTTTCGCTTCCATCTTTATTCTGTGGCAAAGGTTACTTAATCGCACGCAACTCACACTAGTGTTTTGTTCCGAAACACTACCTTGTTCCCAGCAACACTTATGGTATGAAAATACGTAATATACGAAAATAATGACTCTTGATAAACATAATGTAGATAACTAGATACCCACCAACTTGAGTGGCGAAGAGATAACTTGGATCGTGATAGGTTAATTAAACTTTGAAGAACAAAAGGCACAAGAATTTCGAAAATGTAATTAAGAATCTGCACAGATTTGTCGAACTTTTGCTCTAATAAACTTTTATCACGTCTTTCATCATTATTTCAATTTGAAATGAAATTAACATGACGTCTAAAAGCCGAAACAATCATCAAGCGATAACAAGCTCAATTCTAACCCCAGACGGTGTAAAATTGTGTGTAATTCGATTGGAACATTTAATTTCCCAGCAACTTTCCTAGCCTGGGACAGACCCTTGCGAGGCGTTAAAAGGGCGCTTGAGGGATCGAGAGGGTGAGGTTATGAGGAAAAATGTCGGGAAGATCGGAAAAGGTCGGAAGCTTAATAACTACAGCGATTAATTTCAGAGGTCTCTCTTCATACGACTTTAATGTTAAGAAGGTACCCTACTTACTTATAAGTAAGTATAGGTAATACTTAATCATTTGTTTGTCAAAAGGTGGTCAATAATTTCATAGGAATGTTGGTCAATCAGAAAATCCAAAGAAAATAAACTTTAAGCGAGATCCATTAAAATGCATATCATCAACACCATAGCACGGCAGGCACTAATGATTTGGTTTCTAATGAGCGAAGCAAATCATTACTTTCACATTTTTGTACTAGTTTCTATGAAGATTTCCTATGTTAGATAAAATATAGAATAGGTTTTGGTTTTCAAATGTTGAATATTACCTTGACATTTATATCAGTTGAATATGAATATTCAGTACCCACTCCACCAATTTCTGTTCCGAGCAAGACAAGTTTAGACCACGTTCCTGCATTACAAATGGGTTAAATTGGAAATGTTCACATTCACACCCAGCTACTATTGGCTTACATGTATTCTGTCCACGTAGGGACCTCCACAGAAGCGGACGTGACGTGTCTATCAGTCCTTGTACCGTTCATGCATGGCAAAATCCTTTGAATAACACATACGAATCTCTAATACTTCAGGTTTGTACGCACACAACAAGACCTTGCGATGAGACTACCTGCTAATTAATTCATTACTAAAGTTAGGTACCTAAGTAATTAATTCTAAAAGCATAAGATAACACAATAAGACAAATGTGTGTATTCAATTTACTCAAATATTGACGGATGGTAGATACGTATTGAAACCGACAGAATCGCCTTCCCGCGATTCTTTCGTAACATAAATACCAGGAGCACAGAAGTGTCGAGGAGGTATGACTTGAAAACTGAGATAGCCGATGAGTGCAAGTAGTAAATTGATATGCGAGACAAGGCAAGCGAGTTTGCGAGTCTACGAAACAAACAGAGACAGGGTCATTGCGGCGCTGTAGCGTAGCGCAGAGCCAGTCACAGCGTGTTATCGCTGTGCTGCGGACGTGCGTACCTATGCCACCTACTCGTTTCTACTTTGTTATTCTTCCGTTCAATTAACCAACGTCATGAAGGTGTGAATTGAGTTAGTTATGGTTGTGCTCTGACTTGTTTTCCGTTGCCATTCAATGAAAGCCATTGGGGCTGAGTCTTATTGCCGCGGCTATTATCTGCTATTTTGAGTAATTTTATAATTTATCGTCGGCTCGCAGATGTTGTATGTAGCGTGAGATTATTTTCAATTCCTGATTGGAACAAAGTTGAGCTTCCTTTAATGGGAATCAGAGAACGGTATCATGAAGGGGACTGCACTTAGCGGTTCCAGACATCGGTCATCGACTCACAGACATATCACTAACCACTTAAAGATTAACGACACAACGAAACATTTATGTCATGAAACAAGTTTATCACCAGATGATTGGCTAGGTTCCGAATGGGAAGAATTTGAAATACCTACAACCTACGGATCCATATTGGTATCTAGTACCTACGTACGTACTGGTTACCGAAAGTTCAATTATTCAAAGAAAGTCGACCTTTAGTAGAAATTATAATAAGTAAGTAAGTAATAGAATTAAACCGTAAAAAGGAATATTTACAAAGTAAGTAGGTCAGATAGTTGATAGCATTCTTTCAAATTACCAAAGGGACTCGTTACTCCTAGCCCCAAATCGAATCTGTGTGAAGTAGCCTTCTCAAATTGTTTAGTTCGGAATACCTGTCCAACTGTTTCCGAAGAGGGGATATTTGAACAAATTATCAGGTTCGGTCGGGCAAGGTAAGCAGAACAGGCCCTTGTTTGGCACAAAGGGGGCTTCCGACCCTCACTTGCGGCAAGTAGTAGAGCAAACACTTGTGTCGCCTTACGAGGGAGAATTTAGACGTGATTTGTGAGTTCCGTGACTCACTAATGATTTGAATTTCGACGATGACGCGTATTGTACGTGGCAGTGATTTCACGGGAGCTTTAAGGAACTCGGGGAGCAGTTTGATGTATGGCTCGAAAGCTAATGTTTAGTAGGCTAATTGTTTTTGGATTAATATTATCTTAAAGTTATATTATGAGAGTGAAATTCATGAAACACTATCTCGGTTTCTTTAAGCAAATATTTATAGTACCTATTTTAACTTTGTAAGTATCTAGTTATTACAAGGATTAAGCAAGCCAATCTGAATGATTACTTCAGTAGAACAAAATACAAAACAAAAGCATGCGTTTACCCACAGCTTAGTAAAATTATAACATAACATCACACCAGAATCATAATATGTAATCCCAAAGTAAATACGCCGCCAGTAATAACTCAATTAAGGGTGAGCACCGCTCGCGGCGGGATAGATATGAGAGTGGAGGCACAGAATAGTGTGAAGGTCGATAAGAAAAAACACAAAGCGAGAGATCGGGTGGTTTTGACGCGAGGGGGATACAAATTCCAGATATTCTGACCCTTGTCTCATCCCTTCATAACAGACCCGTAACTGATTACATTCCATTGTTATTGGATCCGCAAACAATGCGCAAACACTACAGTCATTCGATATGACTGTCTTAATCCAATCAGAAATGGCAATGGTATGTTTATGATCTCATTATCGAACACTAATGCTTTTCAATTGACAGCTCCAGCTGTTCTTTCACCATGTTCTGATAAACGTGGGAACATCACACCTGCCTGCAGCGTTGTCCAGGACAACTTGTCCTACACCATCGCTCACTAATTATCCCTCTTATCTGCATCAGATAAAGGAACATTAAAATCCACCGTCCTTTCCATTTCGTTACAAATTAACATAATAATGCGTGAGGCATAACGACCGCCAGCGAGGCAACAGAACTAATTTGTCTTAAACTTTTTGTCTCTCCTGTATGTAATTATTATTATTATTATTATTATAAGCCTGATGTTTCCCACTGCAGGGCAAAGGCCTCCCTTCCCTCTTTCCACTGATCCCGGCTTTGTGCTTTCTGGCGCCATTCTTTGTCGTACGAGTAATACTATGTATGTAATACTGTCCATAAAATGTCGGTGGCGCAATCTGCAGTCCAAACGTCCACAGGGTTTCAAAAACGGACCACAGGCATGTAATACCTCAAGCAAGATCGATTCCGTGATAAGAGTTAAATTTCAAACAGATTTCACCGATATAAAATCGATTCGTCGCGGCTCTATCGCGACAAGTTTACGATTGAGATTTCATTGGCAGTTTAATTTTATCACCTGATAGTCGGTTCTCAGCGCGGCTCGAGATTGTGTAACGGTATGCCATTGTGCCGGCGTGTGCACGAGACAATGCAAACGTTGCTTTAATTGTGTGGGGGCTCCCATATGACGCTTCCCCATCCACTTTAATATTCGTAGCGACGCCAACGTGTATGCGATTAAGTATGCTTTCTAAATATAGGGGGAACCCTTCACATAGAAAAAGTTTTTATATTTCGAAGGGTCGAGGCACCTACAGAGCGGGTATATAAGCATTCTGTTATAATGAACGGTTTTATGACATCGAGATCCATAGAATAGAATTGATAAAATAGTTTTATAAGCTGTTATTAGGATTTACTAGGGCCAGGCTCATTTTATATATTGTGCTAATTATATTTTAGAACTATTTATGCACAGGTTTTTATCGCGTTGATTACCTTATTTATATCCCGACGTTTCGACTATGTTACAATAGTCGTGGTCGCGGGCAGACTGGAGTATGCATCTGAGTTTCGTTGTGAAGCGGCGGATAGTTAAGCAGAACTACCCTCGCTATCTTCAGAAAATGAATCGGCTGCATTTACACCACAACACAATAATGCTATGTGCTAATTATGTAAATGTATTTATGGAAACGTAGAAGTAAGAGGAAGTTAATTTAAATACAATTACGAGTTGAATACATCTCAAGAACTTATACGACACGTCGCTCGTGTTAAGAAAAAACAAGTGTTTTCCTGAGGTCTTTCCCATTAGAATGAGGATTTGAGTTATAAACAGAAATGAACTTCGTGAAAAATTGCTCTCTTAAACCACTACTTAAATGGTTGTCGGTTTTTTTGATTAGCCTCATGTAGTAATTTTATGAATATATTAAGGGGTAACCTTTGTCAAACTGGACAATACGTATTTCAACAAAAAAAGAAGTACCTGTAATATCAAAAAATAAAAAAAATTATGTAGGTGGAATAGCACAATTCGATAAAAAAAAAAATTCAATATTTCAAAACAGCAGAATTATATCTAATTTCAGATAAATATTGGCGGTGATTCGGCGGGGCACTGACTAACTAAAAATTCCTAAATTCGAGAGCTCTTACTTCGTTCACAATAAAGTTCAAATCAAATAGACCGTCTGAGTGACAGTTCTAAAATTACGTATTTTACGTCAAATTTAAGTGAATGTATGCAATTTTAGTCAGTAGCCTTGATAAGTTTGATTAAAACTACACACATTTACCTCAATTTGACGTTAAATACGTAATTTTAGAACTGTCACTCAGACGGTCTATTTGATTTGAACTTTATAGTGAACGAAATAAGAGCTCTCGAATTTAGGAATTTTTAGTTAGTCAGTGCCCTGCCGAATCACCGCCATTGTCTGTTTTTATCAGGCTGAAATCTGCGTAGGTCGTATGTTTTATATTACCTTAGTAGATATCAACTTGTCTACCAGAATAGGTACTTCAATTTTATGTTGAAGTTGGAAAAGAACATGAGTGGAACTTGTTTGAAAGAGAATTTAAGCAAAATAAAATGCAACTCGAGAGCTTAGAAACTGCTCAGTTAAGGCATTACGCTAGCTGTTACCGTACCGTCCGACATACGAAAAAATGACAAAAGATTGCTAAAATGGAAGCCAGATCAAATACCTACTCGCATATTTTATTAGATGACTATTCAAAATGCAAATCTCGAATTCAGACTGCTCCAATAAATAATACATTTTTAAAGTATTTTGCACCAACAATGCAGTCACGACTCCATGGTTTGAACTGTCCCCTTGCACCTTTTTTATTTGATTCTAAATTCCAATACAGGGATGGACAAAATTACGGTGGAGCATTGTCAAGCGATTATTTATAGAAAATTTGGTCGCTTTGTGTTCCTTCCGAGTGCACTTTTTAATCGAACCGTTCTTTTGGGATTTTATCGGCGCCTGGCGTTGTGACCCGGGATCTTTTTTATCTTATTTTTTGTCCCAATGTCAAGGAAACCGTTACTCCAAATTATATTGTTATCGGCAACTAGATCTGGGTTCAAATTAGAATGTTATTATTATGAAAATCATCGTTGGGCATGAATGAGCGTCAGATAAAAAAATAACAAGTTTGGTGCATGTTCCTTCCTATCAATGTTATCTGATATCTATGAATGCAAAGCCTCATTTTAAAGATTATTTGTGTCGTGGTGTGATACGAAGCTTAACTACTTTTGTTTGATAAAATAAATAGTTGTTTAGGTTTTTATAATTAGGTAGACCTGATTGCCTACACTAAATAACACACTTTGGCAAAATAATTGTTGCATTCTGTAAGATATTTTAAGGATATTGAATTAGATGGCAAAATAAGTTTCTAGAATGATTAATGGCATAAAAAAGTATATTTCTGTTATTTAAATATATTGTTAAGAGCGCCATCTACCAAATACTCTCGGAACTATGTTGTGCGACAGTTCACCAACAGCCTAAGTACGGGGCAAAAATATGAAAAGGGTGTTGTCTGTGTTCTATACAACGATGATTTTAATAAAAGTTATATAAAATGGATGTGTTTCTAACTGATATCCAAACATGAGTATGATTGTGAAAAAAATGTTATTAAGAACTTATACCACAAGAAATACGCTCACAAAAACCTTTTTGCGTGAACAAAATGCTGCTCAACGCTGATTGGTCGAGGGAAACGGCGGGGAGCATGCGCTGTCGGCAGTTGCTCGGTCGAAGCCGAATACTGGCGCGTTTTCTCTGAGATACCAGGGCCACAGAGCTCAGTAGGAGTTAATGTAAACTTGCAGTGTTTATTCAATTGTATGCCCTAACGCTAAGGAATGAAGCTAAAATTGCCTTGTGAAAAAAGGCTTCATTTATATTAGACGATGCCGCCAGATAACAAGGCGGCATTGGTGCAAACAAAAATGAACTTTATAATCTCGTAGCACAGGTTTATTTTGTTTGAAAAAGCCGTTTTGCCATAAAATAGTTTCCTTTATTTGACGCAGGGCGCTGGTGGACATGTTATGAAATTAATTCTCAAATATTGGGAATGATAATTTATGAATTTACCTATTTTCAGAACACATCATCCATGTGAACCAACCAACATAATAAAAGGATAAGTACATTAAGTTTAAAGGCAAACGTTTCAATCAGCGCACTTGCGAAATTTTATAAGAAACGAAGCACAGTAGGTAAAGTTTATAGGTACTTAACTTACCTATTGTATTACAAAGTTTTCGGGTTATTTTATCCTGATTTGGAATAGATTTAGGTAAAGTGTGATTCCTAGATAAAGGTGCTTTATGATTTCACCAATCAGAGTGCTTACCTATTATATATTGATGCAAGTAAATACCTAACTAAGAAACTAATTAAAAATTATAATAGATTGCTTCTTCTGAAAACAATTAGCAACTGCTTGGGAGATCAAAGACTTATCAATTACTTAGGTCCATGTTGATTTCTTAATTATAAACACTGCGTCATCATTGTAACCTAAAGATTTAGAGATACTTATATCGCAAGTGGGAAGAATTATGGATACTGGTAGTAGGCGGAATGTCAAAGAGAATTAGGTATAGAAGCCTCCGATATTAATCTTTAATAGGTACCTACCTCCGATTTTGAGGTATCTTAGTACTTATGAGCGAGCACCCGTTGTCAAAAAGATACGACTAGCAGTTTATAAAGGAGTGTAGTGTCAATTTGGATATAATGGTAGCGAAAGTTGGGTAAGTGGCAGGAAAAACATTAGAGCAGAGTAAGTGGTGTAGAAATCAGAGCGTTTAGTAGTATTTGCGGGTAAGATGGAGTAAAATATTGTGTGATTAGAGAACGGTGCTGAGTGGAAGAAGATGTGGCGATGAGAATTGAGAAAGGCAATTAAGATGGTCATGTCATATGAGTAGTATTAATGAACTTCGGTTAACTAAACAGGCGTACGAGAGAACGAATCGAGTGTGAATGGAGCAGATTGAAGAAGACCTAGGCAATTATAAATAGAACAAATTGTTGACGTTTTGATAAAGGTCCTGGTTAAAAGACTACCCTAAACCGGCGAGCGTGTATATGCAGAATGTAATAAGAGTGAAGGATTCGAAAGTGGTGTGTCGGGATCGTAGCAAGTGCCTGTCTCTGTCTACCCCAATGGAAAGAGACGTGATTTTATGTACTACGTACCTATATCTGAATTGTCAAAGGTAGGAAAAGTAAATTGCAAGTGACTGAGAAGGAAGACGCAGAAGTCCAAGTAAAATTTAGTTCCATGAGAAATGAATCAAAGTAAGGTGATAGAGGGAAGTAGAACTGAAGTCTGAACCCAACTAAGCAGATACCTATTTTGATAAAAGGTAAAACCGCATGACTACAAATTCCATGTTTTTACATTAACACAACACAAGAGAGAAACCTAGCGGCCTAAGATAGACCGCTAGAATAAACTTTGAATTTCGTATAACATACGTAAACAAGATTATCTTTAAGTACTTATGGTTAGTTCACGTATGTAATGTATGATGAATTGATGATGGATTTGAAGATGGTGGTTTGTAACAATAATTGCAATAAGAGAGATCGGTAATAAAAAAAGTAGGCCTCGATATTATATTTATCAATTAAGTAGAAAATGATCGACTAACGTAAAATTATCACAGAACAACCAAAGCCAAAGATAAAGAAGTAAGAAGTTCGAAACTTTCCAGCAAACTTTGAGACGAGTGAAAAACATGAGTGACGGTTAGAAGGATGTCGAAAACTTCTTTATTGGGCTTTCAAATTTTGAAAGAACATAAATTGAAGCCTAGGTGGTGATTTGTAGGGAATAGATCGTATTATTATGGTAGAAATAAAATAAAAATGTTTTTTTAGTCTTAAACTACACATCTAATAACCAATGACAAAAATAATTAAGTACACATTAACTTTATCGATTGCTAGCATTGTGCAAGTATTTTAAATCGGTAGGTAGGTAATGGCTGACGGAGCTCTTCGGAGATCTAAACCACCTTTTAATTTAATTTAATTTAATTTAAACACTTTATTGCACACTAATTTAAAACTAAATGTACAAATGGCGAGCATAATGCCGAAGGCATTTTCTACCTGCTAACCAAGAACACAAGTAGGAGAAAGTATAGGCGTGCTAATAGACTTAAGATAATTGCATAATAAATACATAGATAGTGTAAATACAATATATGATAATACACATAAAGTAGGTATATATTTAAATATTATAATAAAATAGGTATATATGTATATATATATATATATATATATATATATATATAGAGAAGGATAAGAATTACATAATTATAGGTACTTACATAAAATTTAACAGGAATTTGATTGAAACAGCCAATCACGAGTCTTCTTATTATCACTATATCACCTTTTACGATTGTTTTATGGGTTTCGTTTCGACGCTATTGCTTTTTTGATCTTATGATCCTCCACGTACGAAGCAGGTCACCCTTAATGACTGATGGGCCACACACAAGAGTATGCCGTATATTTTTGAGCAGGTAATTGGTAGATGCATTAAAATCGAAACGCTATAAGGTAACCTAAGGTAGGTAGGTATAAGGTAATTGTTTTTAATAAATAAATAAATAAATAAACCTACCTAGGTACTGATTTCAAATGTTAAAACGAACGGGGCAACGGACTTACAGAGATAATTAAATAATAAGCCAAAAACGTGCTTACAAGGGGGTAATATGAGTCGTAACTGTGTAATAATTTCGATGTCATGGGATTTTCACTATTTCGTCAAAACTTGAAAGGTAACCTTTACAAAGAAAAATATTTCTACTTAGTTTAAGGGAGACTTCTACTTATTGCTGTTCTTATTCAAACTCATTTTAAAACCTATGTACTTACCTAATCATTGACAAAAATACTTGACTTTGTTAAGTTTTTATAGTTAAGAAGTGGATTTAGAAATAGCTTTGCCCCTTTTGGAAACTCAAACTCTTTCCAAGCTCCAATTTTTTGAATTTTTTGCTTTGCAATTTATTGAATTTAATCAGAAATCGAACCGCAAAACTTTGAGCCTTCCATTAGTTTAGGTAGGTAACTGCCTGCTTAAATAAACTGAACAGAATAAAGAATAAACTTACCACACCAAGACTTAATTTATAACTCTTCTAACTATTGGGAGCCGATTGTTAGAAGAGTTATAAACTAAGTAGGTAATTGGCTTCTCCCTCCCTTCCAACTATGTAGGTACAAAACAAAGGGCATGCCAATTAAAAGTAATTTATTAAAATACATTGAAAACAAATAGGTAGGTAGGTACTTTTATTTAAATTAGGTATAATTTATTAAGTTAAGTTATAATTAGTTAGGTACGACCTTTTACCTAGGTTGTCAAACGGAACATATCATGCAAAACAAAATAAAACCATAAAATAGACAATGGCAGAGGCAGCCCCTCACACGGATACTGAGAATGTAAAACTTGTTTATGTCAAAAACTTAATGTAATCTCAAGTCGGGTACCGATTTTAATAGAGCATTGAATATCTCAGTGCGACCCTCAGACTCCAAGAATACCCATGTAAGGGGAGCCCTGGTAATAATAAGAAACGAAAACACACGTCAAAAGAAACACAAAACCCTTACGTTAATTTCCGAACAGCTGCTCCAGGGCATCACAGATCACAATGCTGGGATTAAAAACAAACTAAACTACCTACGTTCAAAGCCATGCATTAGGTATTAAAGTGTTATTCAATCATGTTTTGAAATTAGGTGCAAGCAAAACAAGCCGCGAGTTGCAAAACAAGCTGTTTACAAATAAAGCACACCAATAAAATCAACCGATATGTGATCTCGCATGCAAGGTTTCGCAAGTTTGAATCCGCTAACGTGCTGGCTCAAATCATAACATTTACCTTTCTAATTCTTTTCTTCATGATACGCTCAGCGGCGTACACGCTGTCGCCGAGTTCCATCTTGTGCATCCCCAGCTTGGAAGATGTTGAAAATCAAATTTCCAAAATCCAAATAAACACTGCAATCCAAATGTGATCCAATCACTGCATCCAATAATGTGAGGGGCACTGCAATCCAGCACACATTGTATACTTTGTCACGAGTTCACAACACTTTTTCAGCAATGTCTCTGTCACTTTTTATTCAAAGTTGCCGCGCAAACGATCCTTTTCGCGGAGAAGTGCGATACGGCCTCCCGGTACGGTGTCTCTGTCGCAACTGAAGCAAGGGGAGGAAGGAAGCCCCTCGCGCGCCCCGCACGCACCGCTCGTTCGCGCCACACTTCGCCGACAGAGCGCGCTACCAGTCCGCCAACAGTCAACACCCGCTCGATATTCTGTAAACAAGTTTTATTTTCATCTTCAGGCTCGGTATTTTCATAACAAGCCCCAGTAATTTCCAATTAATGTTCGTACCGAGGTTTGATTTATGTTAGGATTTTTATGATTTATGGAGACTTGTTTTAATAAGAGTTTTATAAGAAAGGCACGTCTAAAATTACTGAAATCTATGTAAATAATAAGGAAATATATAGGTAGGTGTACTTAGATATCTATTTAGTTAGACTAATTAAGACTACCCATTCCTAAACTAAAAAAAGTCAGTGTTAAAAAATAAGAACAAAAATAGTTCTAAGAACTAAAAGTGACATCGTCATTAAAATTCGTATCGTATCGGTGCGGTCGGTAGGTAGGTATATTGCGTTGGCATGGTGAATGCGTCTCGCTCGGTGGCGATCCCCACTGCCCGGGAGCGCGGCGCGCGGAGGCAGCGCGACGTTGCCGGTCCGCGCCAGCTGCGAGAGAAAGACCGAGCGCCTACCCTATTATTTACGCGCGACGTTGCCAGTCCGCATGGCCTACGTTGATTACGAGGACACCGCTTTTACGTTCGATCATCCGGCACCAATAACCGTGTTTATCTCGCGACTCCTATGAGCTACGACTTTCCCGCTTGAAATAAAAGCTAGTAAAAATATTCAGGAATGCTAATATGAAGGTGGTTTGGTGTTACCTGTTGTTTCGATCAGCTGATCGGTTAACTTCTCCGAAACGCGCAGTGTACGGGGAACACCGAGATTCGGTTCGAGAGCGAGCCAGAATCGATAACAAGTTTATTACTGAAAACCTCGGCGAAAGCGACCAGCCAACAGAGCGCGTGAGAAGTAACTAAGGCATATTCGGTCGTATCGAATCGTGCCGGTATTCGTGAAAGGTCGGTATTTTGGGTCTCGCGGGGTGCGGGACGGCGGCGGCGCGCGCGCTCGTGATTGGTGGCCGTGAACGGGCGGCGGGTATTGCTCGAAATCAGCCAATGGGAAGCCGCGACGCGGCCGCCCCGCCCGCTGTGTCGATTGCTATTATTCCCCGTCTCTGTCTTGGCGGCTCGCACGATCGAATCCAGAATGTTTTTACGCAGCGCGGCTCACATAGAAAAATAAACGGACATTTTGGATTACGTGCCTCGAGAAGGGTCGCCGGATCCGGGCGCGGTTCGAACACGTTTATTTATTTGCTCGCTATTGTTGTAGGGAGAGATATGGCGCGATAAATAAGTGGAAGCTACAGCTTGCGTAGACGACGCGTGGGAGATGTGTTCGTAACACGAAGTTTATTTTCTACACTGGTTGAATTTCCATTTAGGTACGCATGGCGTAGGTGGTTGATTTAATTGAATCCATTTATGCTTTACTCCATACAGTAGGATTTGAAAAAAAAATCCAAAATAAAAAAAACAAAATAAAATCCTAGTAGTCCTAGGTTCATCGGTGCTCTACCTTGTTCAATTCACTTGCTGGCTTCGATCTCAGTACCAAAATATACCTACATTCAGCTACTCCATCGGTGTACCTTGTAGGTAAGTACCTACTTACAACTCACTTGCTGGCTTCCATCTCAGTACCTCAATATATATTCAGCAACTACATCGGTGCTCTACCTTGTACAATTCACTTGCTGGCTTCCATCTCAGTACCTCAATATACATTCAGCAACTACATCGGTGCTCTACCTTGTTCAATCCACTTGCTGTCTTCGATCACACGACACGTTACGAAATATATTTATAGGTATTCAACTCCGTCGTCGGTGCTCTACCTTGTAAGTAGGTACAATTCACTTGCTAAAACTTTTTAAACTATCATGGTTTTGAACATTATAAACACTTGAAACGAGATATCATGGTAAATAAATATCTCGTTTCAAGTGTTTTTAAATTCACTTGCTGTCTTCGATCTCAGTACTGAAATATACATTCAGCAACCATATCGGTGCTCTACCTTGCACTTCAATATCACTTGCTGTCTTCTTTATCAGTACCTACTGAAACATACATGCAGCTACATTGTTCTACTTTGTTCAATCGACTTGCTGTCTTCGATCACAGTTTTAAATAACCACAGTTTTTATCCTTCAACTATATCGGTGGAAGAAGACTGATGAAAGGAGAGTGCAATTGAGTGCATGCTACTGAAATGCGTATGTTAAGATGGGTGTGTGGAGTGACGCGAATGGATAAAATAAGGACTGAGTATGTAAGGGGAAGTTTGAAAGTGGCACCTGAGACTGAAAAGGTGAGGAGTGCCAGATTAGCATGGTCATGTAATGAGGAGGGATGAAAGTCATAAAACTAAGAAAGTTATGAGTTTGAGTGTGGATGGACATACAAGTAGAGGAAGGCCGAGGAAGAAGTGGATGGATTGTGTGAAAGAGGACATGAATGTGAGAGGAGTGAATTCGGAGTTGACGAATGATAGAGATGAATGGAAGAAGAAGACATGTTGGACTGACCCCACCTATAAGTACTTCATTTATTGAAAGTAGCTAATAGGAAGAAAAATAAACACATGTATTGGTCGTCGATAATAATTGTCTTTCTCGTGATTGGCTAGATTTGACAATTGACAATTGATTTGACAATCTGGCCTATCACGAGATAGACAATTATTTTCGACGACCAATCACGTGGGTATATTTTAACTTCCTATTAGCTCGCTTAAAAAAATGAAGTATAGTGTGGGATAAGGGCAGAGAAATGATGATATATCGGTGGCCGGTGATCTTCTTTGTTTGGCGACTTCACGTAAAAATCAAAACGATTTATGTATATAGGTGCCTACTACCCATAATGTTTGAATCTTCATCTGATCTGGGTTCTGGGTATGAGTCTGGTCACTCCTCGCGGTCGCTATTTATTTATTTATTTATTTACTGATGGTAGGTATCTCTATCAGGCTCCAATACACTACCCACTATATTTTTTCGTTCCGTATAAATACGATTACCAGGCGTGAGCAAAACCCCAATCAAGTTGAGAGAGTTGCGTTGCGAGGGAGTTAACGTTGCCTTGGAACAGGCAATAGAGCCACCTAGCTTATAAGACTGTACATTTTTAAGTGATCCTTTAAGTCCTACAGAAATAAACATATTTTTCTTTCTCGCCTAAAGCTACTGAATCGATGTTTTTCGAAAGGAAAAACTACATTTATTTCAAATCTCAAGGAGCACTTCGAATCGACTTACCAGCTATGTGATTATATTGCCTGTTTCAACGCAACACCCAACGGTGAATAAGGTTTATCCGCGTAGCTTGGCGCTCACCTACAAAGCCTTCATACGAACATCATTAAAGCAGAGCGGAAGTGATCAAACCGAAAACCCTCGTAAAGCCAGCGAAGCAAGTCCCGGGCCGTTTATTAAAAAACTTGGGGTTTTAAACGTAAAATGTAAAAAATAAAATTGTGAGGTTATTATTTTGCCAGAGGGGCCTTTTCGCTGACCATTGTAACTACGTTTGTATTCTGTGACGCGGGTCGGCCGCGATCCTTATCAGTTTCTTGGATATACAATTCGTAATTCGTATGCTCGAGCAAGGGATTAATTTGGAATTGAAGATTTTTGAAGTTTTTAAGAATGATTTTATTGTTTTATTTTATTTTTTGAGCTTATTGAGGACGTAAACCATCTAGATACTTAGGTACCTTATCTTCTTAATTATGTAGGTAAGTAGGTACCTACTTACCTACTTACAACATCAAAAAAATTAAATTAAAGAAAAAAAATATTTTAAACTATTTTTTGCTCATAGTATGTATTTTTTTATTTTGTTATTTTACTTTTTACATTTTATACATTAGGAGGTACCCTCCTACTTAATTAAAAAAAAACTACTTACCTACATGATTTTTTTTTAACTAAATGGTAGGTTAATTATTTGGATATAAGTACAGTACATACCTAAGTACCTAAGTATCTACTTTAATTTAAAATCCTACGTGTGAAATTTGAATTGCATAAAATTGTACTAAGAGCCCAACAAAAAATATAAATGCATTATGAACAACGACCAAAAAAACAATCTCATCATCCGTAATTATCTACCAGAACCAACTAATCATAACATAATAGGACCGCCTTTACAGCCATAAATAAAATCTTTATGATCCTTTACCAAACAGGTCCCTTCAAAAAAACATGTGCTTTCAAACCGAAGGCACAAGAAAAAAAACAAAACGCCGACGTCGTGGCATTGTAAATACCTACCGTGATTTCAATTTCGAAGGCGAAGGAAAAGGTTCGAAACTCGAATAACAATGAGACTGAAAAATGCTCCGACCGTTTCTCAAACACCTTTCCATCAGCCGAAACCAGCAGCGACAAAGCGCTTTATTACGATAAGCCGTCTAACCCTCAGGATACGATGAAAAGCGTTACAGCGCTTTCAATACAGAAATTTGAACCGAGACACCCGGAGCGAAATAACTGGGGTATCTCATTGATCCCAGGATGCTCACGGCATTTAACCGAAAACCGACACTAGTTACAGGAGCATAGAATTTAAATTGGGTAGTGAAGTTGGTCTTTGCGATAACCCTGGCTTACATAAAGGGGATGCGAGATCCGTCGAAATTGCGCGCCGTAATGATGTCCCGACAATAGGTGTTCTGGGAAACGACGAGGTTTTTGCAATGCGAGTGCAAATTTGTAAGAGGAATCACCATGTGGCTTTTTGGCGCCTTACAAAGAAACGAGTTGGGTAATTGTAGCGGGATCTGAATTTTTGAGACAATAAAGATTTTGTATGATATGATGTATGATATGATGTAGAAAGTTTCAAGTTCCAAATATTTAAAATTACAATATTTGAAATACGAGTAAGTATACGTAGTGTGCCTAGCTCTTAGAAAATAATTTGTAGCAACAAATAATCCGTTGCCAGGTTCAGGTCAGGTCTGTGAATCAGTATTTTCAAGGAGGTTTATTTTTAATTGACTTCAGACAAAAAAGTAATCTTCCTCTGGACATGAAATGATTGAAGACATCAGACTCAAGATGAAAATATAATTAAAGGCCGCCAAGTGTGCTGTGAAACATTGCTTGATGTTCCAATCCAACTAGATTGGATGGACAGAAAGAATAAAATAATAGACTGGTACCTAAAGCATCTTGAAAAAGTAAATTGCGTATGGGTACCAAGTATGCACCTCTTTAACCCAGCGGGTTGACACAGTCCATTTGACAATCTCGGTGTTAGGGAATTTGCTTAAAAGCGTATACCGAGCAAGGCGCATTTTCAAGACTTTTTTACTGCCTTAAGGCGAGGGTATACTGGATTTCATTATGTTCAGACATCGGTATCTCCATAAATACACAACTTACGGTTCTGAAATTTATATATATTAAAGTTGAGGATATTATCTTGAATTGGCTGAGAGCAAAAACACGATTAGCATATTTTCACTCGATAGAAAAAAATGCCAAAGTTACCTCTAAATAAAACTTTAAACAGTCATATTCAAGAAAATAATCGATGTACAGACAAAAATTACACACTAAAATGTTTTACACATTATAAAGAAGAATTACGTGAGATATTTTTTTTTTGTTTCATACAAATATTTTTCACATTACCAAAATACCTACAAACTCACGGCCCTGCGTCTGAACTCTTGCCGCTCACTCCCCGCCGAGGCGTCACAGAGAGCGGTCACGTCGCTTTGTGTCGCGAGCGCTCCGCTGCGCTGTTTAGGTAGTGAGTTTTATTCGCTTGCGGTTGCGGTGACCAATATTTTTGTTTTTGGAGAACATTATATATAGTAGATTATTATACTCACTACCTTGTTAATTATTTACTTTTTTAATAATACTTTTAGTGTAAATTATAAGTTAGTAAATAATACTTTATTAAAATAAATATAATATGTATATTTAAATATTCTTGGACATTCCACCAGCGTCATTTAGTCCCAAGCTAAGCAATTTATTGCTTGTGTTATTTACTAACATGTCTCATTTATCTATATCTGTACCTACTTAGGTATTCATTTATTGCTTCAAGTTGGTAGGTAGGTACATTAGGTCTTAGGATGTATTGTAAATAAGTATTGCAAATTGGTGGTCTCAGGGTTATTTGGTGTGAGCTATTCTACCTACTTACCTACTAATATTATAAAGAGGTACCTAATGTTTGTTTGTTTGTTTGACGGATGTAATCTGCAAAGCGGCGTAATAGGTACCTACATGTCAATCGCTAAATATGGGACAAACAAATGAAAAAATTTAACCGAGTCAATCGAACGAAAATCGTGAAGTCGAGTGAATGGAACAGTTGGGCATATTATTACTTACTCTCTGTGGTATCAGGACACTTGCGCGGAAAACACTAGCGCCACGTACACATGCGGGATGGACATTAGCGCGAAAAGACATTTGCGCGAAAAGACATTTGCGCGTATTTGCTACGGAAGCTCAAAGCACCCTCTAGGTTGAGTTCCATGGAACTGTCTACAAGCCATGCAAGCAAAAAGGTTTTCGCACAAATGTCTTTTCGCGCAAATGTCTACGTCTGCGCATGTGTACGTCGCGCAAGTGTATCAGCCCCTCGATTGTCCAACAAAAATCACAATGTTGCGAATCAAAAAAATCAGTAATCCGCGAAAATAAGGCCTTTCTCTCATGGAGCTACTCAAAAAGAACTAGTCACAAACTCAAATTACTAATGAGTTGCCTGAGCGTCACAGCCCATACATGTTCTATGGAGGTTCGCACACGACGCGACTAGTTACTAACTGGTCGGTAACGCGTTAGCAACCGATCACGCGCGACGCGTCGTGCCGGTCTCCACGCTACTGGTTTCCCAAGTTTCTTTGTTTTTTGTGATAAAAATGAACGAGCAAACATTAAATATTCAATTTGTGAAGGAGGACCTTACAACTTGAGTAGCGTCGTGTGCGAGATACAATTTGTAACTGGTTTGTAATCGTAATTACTGATTAGTTCAGTCATTTTTGAGTAGCTCCATGAGAGAAAGGCCTAACTGTAAAATAATTATGGTATGTAATTAGCTTAGGTACTAACTTACATATTTAGCGTAACATCTGACCATTATTATCGCGGATTACTGATATTTTTGATTCGCAACAATGTGATACAAGTTAGACAATCCCCGTGCAGATCCTTCTTTGCTAGGTACACTTTTACTCTACCTACCTTTCTACTTTCTAAGTAGGTCTAGGTACCATGACATAGGTAGGTACCTACTTACCTTCTTACGCATAAAAATTTAATTGTACCTAGGTACCTAAATAAAATTAATAATATTTTAACCAGAAATAATTATAGTACAGGATAGGTAGGTAGGTAGGTACCTACATTATTATCATGGAAATGGTAGGTTCTTAGTAACGTGGCGAATTATCTAAAAACAAAAACTAGATGGCTACCAAAGTAGCTACTTTGGTATACTTACCTATAATATTATGGTGATACCTACCTAGGTAGGTATAATAATTATTATAGGTAGGTATACAAAATCGAAATTATTTATGGTACCTATAAACTAGCTAGGTTTGACATCTACTAAGTACCTACCTAGCTCTAAGCCTAATAAATGAGGCACCTACATTTTATTTTTGTAATGTAGTATCATTACATTACCTACCGCGATTAGTAGATTGCACTGTGGTTGTGTTACACTGTGGCCGAGAGCGCGTGTTGAAGCAGAGACGCGAGGGGAGGGCGAGGCGGCCGAAATACCTACAGCGCCAGGGTACCCTCGCCTTAATGAGCCTAATCGTCTAATCGCACCGTAGTAGGTCATATTATTTGACATGACAGTATTCGCTAATTAAAAAACGTCTTTAGGCATTGAGATTTAAAATTCTCGTCTAATTTTCTAAAAGCTGATCATCCTAATTGAACTCTCCTGGACCTCTTTCATTTGATGCTCTTAGCCAGCAGATAAGACATGATCAATTCAATATACAATGAGGGTCACGTAGGAGAATAGTACCTAATAATTTTCCAATAAAACTTCAATATTAGCACGCGTATCCTGTTGTCTGTTTTTATTCAAGAGGTCATAGATGGCCAATGGCGGCGTCTCCAGAGAGCTACGTGAGCTCGTGTTTAGAAGTGTCGAGCCGACCATAATCCTAGATGGTTGGTTTATGCCAGTTTTCTCTCCTAAAATATTAGGAAAAAAGAAAAGAAGAGAAAAAACTAATCAAAAGTGGTAAGTACAGGAATACCTGAAACTTTATTAGAGATTCTAATCTTAAAATAGATGAATATACGGCTTGAAATAATCTATATTTATAATATATAACCTTCCCAACAGTCCATTCTACACATCGGTGAAAGAATTTTTAAAATCGGCTGAGTAGTTTCGCAGATTACCTCCGTCAAACAAACAAATTTTACCTCTTTATAATATTAGTACCTATAGATATAGTATAGATAAAGAGGCAAAGTTTAAATACTATTTAAACTATCGCGGCTTGGAAACATATTTATAAATATTAACGGGACTTAATCGCGTATTGAAATCATATTATTTACCTCGACGTTTCGGTGGCGTTACAGTCACCGTGGTCACGAGTAGACTGAAGGCCGGCACCCGTTCGCATCTTCAACTGACGAGGTTTTTGTCTACCCTCAATCAGTCAACATAAAACTACTACTAGGGTTGCGGCACACCACACTGACAAACGACGAGGTAAATAATATGATTTCAATACGCGATTAAGTCCCGTTAATATTTATAAATATGAGGTAAAGTTTGTTTGTTTTTTTGTTTGACGGAGGTAATCTCCGAAACCACTCAGCCGATTTCAAAAATTCTTCCTCCGATGTATAAAATGAACTGTCGGGATGGTTATAGGCTTTATTTTATCCCGATAGTTTCATTAGTATATCCGTTCAAAACCGGGACGTCGTTTTGGAGATTAGGTAGATTAGGTACCTCCGTTAAACAAACAAACAAACCAACATTACCTCTTTATTATATTATTATAGACTTTATTCAAAAAGCCTGAACATCGATATAGTATTAAAACATTATTGAATCACGTTGAATTTGAAATCTGTATTCGTGCCATTAAGATGCTTGTGGATATAAATGAAACCACTTGTTGCGTTCAAACAGTCTGCGAAGAGTCTAGCTGTTTACTAATAGGTAGTTTTAATTAATTTGTTATCATTGCATTATCGGTCTGATTAAAAAAATAACAATATTCTTGTTGAAGACATTTGAATTTTTTAACATCAAAAAAGAAGTTTCTCAATTCGACCGTATATTGTTTTAATTTTTGTTTGCGGATAACTACGGTCGTTTTTGAAACAATTTTGTTGATTCTATTTTTGTTGGAAATAAATCAAGAAAAATGTGTTTATTTCTGTAGGACCTTAAGGATCACTTAAAAGGAAATATTCCAAAGCTTACCCAAAGTAAAGTTTTGAGGATCTAATGGATCTTCGGAGTTATGAACAGAAATGCACCTCGAGAGTACAGGAAATTGCTTTCTTCTCACGAAATTTTAGAAGTCGTTTGAATTAAATTTTCAATTAGGTACAATTACAGTCACCAGAACAAGTGGCAGATTTGGTGACGGTAATTTTGTTAGTCTTTTATGAAATAATTAAGTACAAAATTACAATAAAAAATGTATAAAAGTAGCCAGCAATACCAAATTTAAAAATATACAAATATTTTTCACGCACGAGAAACCGCTATCAGAACCTTCTAACTCTAACAAAAATTTCTCACATCAAATTAAAACGCCGAAACAAACTACTCGTATCTACCCTTTAAAATTCCGTCCGAAGCTAAGAGATAAATATTCAGGCAATGTCGAGCCGTTGTCGTGTTTTTAATAAAATTACCCGAGGGGTGACGAGGGGTGGTGGGGTGGTGAGGGGTGGCGAGGGTGCCGTGGGGGCGGAAATTGAAAACCCGGCTTCCGACCCACCCTTACCTACCAGGGTTGTAATAAGAGTTGTGGTAATAATGCTTATTGTTTTATGTTATAAAATGGGCATAAAATGGGCCTTTCTTGATTTCTTGCATTAATCTTTCGTATAGTTACCTACTGTAGATTATTAAAAAGAAATCCAATCGAATGTTAAATTGCTAGCGTTTTAATTTTGTTCGTTAGTATGAGCACCCCGAAGCACAAAAGCGCTCAGTTGTTAATGGCACAATACACTGCCTACAACAGATTATTTCCGATAAAACAGGTTTGTGCAATGCAAAGGTACCACAAAACTTTTTTATCTATCATAATATCCTCAGTCCTAAGTCCGGCCTATCGCCCTCGGCTTTATCAGCGAGAGCACTCGTATGGGCGCAGTTCTCGTGATTCACTGACAATGGATGTTTGCCGTTAATTGGTGTTTCATTTTAATAACTCGGTGTTTTATTGTTTTGGTAGATTGAAGGAAGTGTTAATAATAACGTTGCTTTGCTAGGGAGTAGAGGACCCTGTGTGGAATGTCCAATGATATTTACTGTAATTGGACATTCCACAAAGCGTTATTTATAGCTATATTAACTAGCTGCGCTGCGCCCCGCGGTTTTACCCGCTTAAGTCCTTTTCTCGCAGAAATTTTGGGATAAAAAGTAGCCTATATCACTCTCCAATCTCCATCCCTTCAACTATCACCACCTAAAGAATCAGGTCAATTCGGTTACTTTGGATTATCGAATTTTTGTTCACGTTTACGTTTGAAGTGATTGGGCAGGCCATATCTTCAATGATTACGTTGAGCCCACTTCATCACACATTGGGTATCACAAGCGGCTAACGGTGACCCGGTAGACCTAAAAAAGATGGCGAAATTACCTGGTTGCACTTGAAACAAAAGTTTATTTCGGTAGGACCTTAAGGATCGCATCGACACGTAGTCTTATAAGCTAGGTGACAAACTCGACATAATCTTATAAGCTATTGCCTCTCGAAAATAAGTCTTGTGCTTCATAATTCAACTTTTCAGTTGCTTAATAAACAATGCTCTACAAGAGAGCATTTGCCTATTCTCTTCTATTTTGCTTGCTTCCACGATCCCTTGTCACCTCGCCAAATCAGATTAACTTCCACCGACAATAAATTACCCTAAATAGCCCACAAGTCTGAAAAGTTGTTCACTACCTTAAACTTAATTTGATAACACCTGAAAATGCTGTCATCCCTTTCTTGCACATACAGAAGACAAAGACAGCTATAATTTTAGAACTGCATTTTGCTTCGCAAGTTTGTTGTGCACAACAAATTATATTTGAGAACTTTACGGGTGTACAGAGGCAGGAGCTATGTTTATATTTATTTATTTATTTATTTATTTATTTATTTATTTATTTATTTATTTATTTATTTATTTATTTATTTATTAAGTTGCACCAACAAAGTGAACACCATAACATGCAATAATCATAGTAAAATATTAAATTAAGAGCCAAGTGCCACCTCAATTATAGGTGCAAACCACATCCAATTGGTTTCGTTGTGTACAAAATTAGAATAATTAAAAATTTAAGTACAAGATTAAAATTATTAAAAATTTACAAAATTAGCATATAAAAATTAACAATAAAATGAAACATGAAAATTAATAATGAGTTAAGCACCTATATAAAATTAAAAAAAATAAAATGAAATAAATAAGCAGAAATTAATTAGTTGATTTTAAATGTAGAATAAATAAATATTTCCTAAAACTGTATAAACTATTCGAAAAAATGTCCAACTCCAAGTGGTTTACATTTTCATTTAAAGATGGAATTGGTAAAGAAACATGGTGGATCACATTATACGACCCCATTAATCTGTTCAATGGCGAGAACAAACCTAAATTAGAGCGCGCAGATTTTTGAGCGAACGGGCGATATTTTTTTGATCTTGGTAGACCACGAGGAATAGAGACATTTATCAAAGAGAGGATGTATGAACAGTCAAAGTAGTTGTTGACTATTTTAAACAAAAACATGTTGTCCAGCACTTTTCTACGGTTAGTGAGAGAAGTCATGTGGAAGTGTGTTAATCGGTCGTCATAGCTTGGCAACTTTTTAGCCAAATGGCAACTGTACGATAAATGCCACAAAATTTATTGTTTCTTGACATGGAATATTGCATAATGATTATTCTAATTACCTATGCTTTATGTATAGGTCTCGGCAAGCTTAGCGTAGGCCGTCCATTAACGAGATGAACGACAACATGTAGAATATAATATTATACGGAATCCTACGTGCGCTAGTCCGATTCTCACTTGGCTGATATTATTTAATTGCGTTTAATGATGTTCACTTTAGACACACGCACTTGACACTATTTAGAACATCCTGCATTATTTGTTATTTTTAAATCTATATTTACAAATAAATCCCTGCTGATCTGTTCGTCCGGACAAGACAATGGCGCGGGAGACAGGGGCCAGCATCCATCATCGTTGCTATTCAGATGTCAGGTGCAATCGACAGCGTCGGTACCACTCTTTAAGAAACAAGCACTACATCTTGTGTGGTATTCGATGCAGACAAACTTGCCTTGTTCGTTCACTTACCTACTCGGGTAGGTAAGCTGTATGCCTACATCACATTGTCTTTAAAACTAGGTGATTCTATTGTCTGTTCCAAGGCAACTCTCTCCACCAGGGAAAGAATCAGGCCTGAACTTGGTGATGTGGGCCTAGCTTTTTTAAAACGAACAAGCGAATAATATAATGTCAAATCTTTCACATTTATTCTGGCGCAGCGTTCCCGGCATCTATTTCATACTCAAAGGCAGATAGAAAAATTTGGTGGTTATCGACAGCTTGTCACACGTATTAAGGAGCTAAGTATAGCTAAGTAGGTAACTTGCGGGTTAGGTTATTAAAGTGGATCATGTCGTATTACAATAACTACTACCAAACATACGCAGACCAGAATAAATATTGCAGCCAATTATATGCAGATGTGGGATTTTGTAGTGCCCGAGGCATTATTGAAATAGAGTAAGCTCGTCCAGCCAACACCATACCCACGTATCCGTAATAATGGTCAATAAATACATATCGTGCGTCCTCAGCTAGACAACTAAATAAGTAGGCACCACTTAAGTCAGTCAAGTGGAGCGTGAGACAAAATTTTGTTTAGGTGTAGGTACTTATTTGCAGTTACTTTTCCTTGCTTTGACATGCCGATGCCGTAGGTAATCTGTTTGACTTGTTTCTCACTGCAGCATGACTATTTAGATTGTTGTTTAGATGTGGTATCGCTGGTTTGAGCGCTTCTGTGCTTCGGAAGGCACGATAAATAGTCGGTCCCGGCTTTAAATTTTAAAGTCGATAAGCCATGACGGAGGCTTTTAGATGTCATTTATCATTTATCAGACGTGAAAATTCTAAAACTAAAATAGTCCTATGTACAGAATGTGTCTATTTTCTCCGAATGCGTGTTAGCACACCAGTGTGCGGCGCTCGTTAACGACCCGCGCCGGAATCCTGCTCCGTTCTACAAACAACCAGTCCGACCACTAGAGATGGCTCGGCTTTAGTCGGAACTCTACCTTGTTATCTTTCTTGTAGTTCATTATTATCTTTAACAATTTTGCACGACACAAGGTAATTAGCATTTTTAACCGACTTCAAAAAAGGAAGTTTTAATTTCCACTGTATGCATTTTTTAATGTTTGTTCACCTACTCCATTGATAGTTGACTGATTTTTGTTTGAAAGAACAAACTTTTGAGGTGATCCCATAAAAAAATTGAGGATCTGATGAGGACCTTGGACATACACATTATGTGTTCTGATCACGTAAGTTTAAAAAAAGACAAGAGGACCTTGGAGTTCTGAACAGAAATGTTCCTTGAGAGTACAGGAAATTTCTCTGTCGGAACTCTAACATAATATTTTTTTACTGACAATGTTCCTATACTTATTTTGTACGATTTTGTACACCGCAGGAAAAATACCCTAACTTACTTCAAACTGTAAACCAATTTTTCCATTAAAAAATCAAGAAACTGTAACTATCCGGCTAATTTTACGCAACTTCCAGCCCTATTCATATGTGTACATTCGAGTTTAGGTGTAGATAGATGTGTGAAGGACAATTTAGAAATACTTGTCAATTTATAGCAACTTCACCGACCAGTTCTCAAATGAGTTCTACGCCGTATATCGTATTATCGTATACCACTTTATAGTGCGAGTCGTAAAGAGAAACTAGTTAAGTGCGACGAGTCTATAAAATCATGTTATGGTAATATAATTTCTTGGAGTTGTAATCATAGAATATATTCGGCTGATTGATCGGCGTTCGTATTGGGCTATCAAATTTCAGATCATTAGAACACAGATTAATTTAGATAGATTTAGTAGAGATATTGATTTCAAGTCACGTTTTGCTGTTTTATGGTTTTATAAAAGTAACATTATAGCTAATTAACTAAGTCTACTAAAAAATATTACTTCTAAAATCGAGATTAAATCTAGTATATTGAGGAAACCCGCTATTTCTCTAGCCTTATCTGCATGTAACGATCGTGTTTTTCCTGTACCTAAGTTATTATCGTAGGCCTATCAGGAAACCAAACGGAGGTTCAAAGAGATCCAATCGTTGTAAAGTACCTTGGTAAAAGTTTTGCGATAAAGCTAGGTAAATAAACTCTATTTTATAATATTTTAACCTTCTTCTGACGAAACTATTGACGGTCAATAACATAATAAAAAAATGATTATTAAATAATTTGTCAAGGACCAACTTGGTCAATCATGCCAAACTTGGGCATGATTGACCCGCGTATCTTCGGCATATTGTTTAGTTACAATACTCGTAGATAGAGTAATAACCATTAATCCATACAGTCAGCCTCAACTTTAATTATTTATAGAGTGCCTATATTGGAAGGATGTGGCACCATACATTGTATTTAAAGCAGTCAAATGTGCTACAAAATACAAGAATACACAAGCCCCTCTTAGCTATTTTTCTAATTGCCGGGCACGCGTCGCCACATGGCCGGCATATGCTGTGTCTTCGAATTAACCGTTTAATGGCCAGATAATGGTGTATTGTTGTGCCAATTGTGAGAACATTATGTTCGCCTTATACAGTTGCAAATGTTAACCGTTTAAAATTAGCACGATGCTTGCTTAGCCGACACGGGACGTTCTGTGTGGTCATATGGATTTATAACGTGGCATACGAATGATGACCACAGAATCAAAGGTGCTTTTTAGCATTTTACTTTCGTTGATTATTCATTAAACCGGCATTGATTTCGCGAACTCTAAAATTCACAGTCACAATATACCTATTAGGGCATGTAAACCGATTAATCGGTTAACCGAAAAACCGATTAACCGACCGATTTTACGCCGGGTTTTTAACCGGTTTTTTTTTCAAAATAACCGGGTTTTCGGTTTTTTTTATATGTGATAATAAATGACAAATTTACTCAATCTATTCGTTGTAGACCTAAAATATATAAAAAAAATGATTAAATTATAATAAATAATGCACCTAATGACTTTATGATCCATAATAATGAGTTAAATTATAAAAATACATACATACGAACACTTCTATCTTTCGACCACATAAAATGTCGCCGTGCAAAATAAGCTAGGAGCAAGATAGAGGTGTTTATGTTTACCGCGGCGTGTAAAAGTAAAGAAAGATAGCGTGCGAGTGACGAGCACCAAATATTGGCACCGGCTCCTAAGTGGTCAAAATTATTCTGGAATGTTCTGCTGAGGCACGGTCGTGGCGCGGGCGCGGTGTGGGTGCGGCGCACTGTCAGGTTGAAAAAGCAGGCACTGCATCCGCGCCTCTTGTATCTGTCCCGAGCTTTAATCTCGCGTAGCGTTATTATAAAATTATAGTTTCGCAATTTTTTTATAGAGACCGTTCAGTTGAATAACTTAATTAGATAGGGTTTCTGCAAAAGTTCAGTGTCCAGATAATACTGAAGAGAGCTGTTAACACAGGTGCAGTGCAAATCAAATACGAAGAATACAAAAAATCTGCTGATCAATCGTCAATATGGTTTTATTATTTACGAGCAGCAGACGGAAACAGCGCCAAATGTAAGAAATGTAGCAAAATACTTAGGGCGTTATCATACTAGCGGATTGCGAACGTCTTTAAAGCGGAGCGGGCGCGCAACGAATTCGTTACCGACACACAACGAACACGTCGCGCATGCGCAGCGAATTCGTTGCGGACGCGCAACGGGATTCGTTTACGGGGGGTTTTCGTTTTCGTCTCCGGCGTCTTCGAAGTAATAAAATCAACAGCAGTGTCATCAATCCATTGTCATCAATCAATCCATTTTGTAACTGAGTGTATTGTACGGCGATAATTTGCTACAAACGCGCGACGAAAACGGCCATGCGTCCGCGACGTCCTCGCTGCGCAGCCGCGGCGTGTTCGCGACGCATTCGCTGCGCGTCCGCTCCGCCCCGCAGCCGCTTCCAAACCGCTAGTATGATAACGCCCTTAGGGCTGCAGTACCTACTTCGAGCTTATGGAGTCATTTGCGCACACAACATGCAATCGATTTTAAAGTTACACTGGCAGTGGCTACATCTGATCCAACACCATGTTACTTATTTTATAATTAAGTCAAAGTGAGATATATGTATAGTCGCGGAATTAAAATGTTTACCACGTTAAAATTATGTACAATTTAAAATATTTATTTATTAAACGATGATAGACGAGCTACTGCTGGTATGTCTATATCACACAGTGTTGGAATAGTCGTTTTGGTTTATGTATCGTTAATCTTTTTTAGCACTGATTTGTTAGATCATAGCCAGTTGTCGAGCCTGTTTTTGAACGCATTGATAGAAGGAGCTGTCACAACGTTGTCTGGTAGTGTTTTCCAATTGTGGACCACCCTGTTGCTGAAGAAGTGATATGCAGCAAGTTGGTGGGTGAAGTCACGGATCAGCTTAAGTTGATGGCCACGTGAAGGTCTTTGGTTGTCTTTTTTTGTTCTTTTTTTATTTAGACGTTACAAGTTGATTTAATTGGCGCTTATTTGTTAAAATAAAACTTTTTTTGGTTATTAATGTATGGTTTTATGTAGAAATGGAAAAAAACCGAAAACCCGGTTTTAACCGGTTATTAAAAAAAATAACCGAAAAAACCGGTTTTTTAAAACAACTCGGTTTTTACATGCCCTAATACCTATCTATACATAGGTATAGGTAATTATCTTCAGTAGGCTTAACATGTGCAGTACCTACGTCAAGACAGCAAATGTAGTATGTACTGTACTGCTCAAATGTAGTACCTAGTGTACCTACGTTTGAGCAGTTTGACATTTTCGAAATATGTACATACTATGTAATTTGCCGTCTTGAGAATGTTTTGACGACGACAAGATGATTTCTCGCGTTGCACATGTTGGGCCCGCAGGTGGCTTATATCTCCTTCACCAGAGCGGGCTCAACACAAGACACCTTCTCGTCGTCGACAAAATTTTCTCTCCTGCTCTAGCATGTACTTGACGTTATCGAGATGTTTCCTTTATTGTTTCGATTCTGTCGAAGTAATGATCCGTCGGAATAAATTGTTTCGAAGTAAAGAAGATGTCGAAATAAAAGCCTGTCGAAGTTCAGAGGTACAGTCACATGTTAGGCCTGCAGTGCAACTCCAGGTCACAGTAAAGTCCAGAAGTCGTACTTGGGATCAACGAAAACGAAGTTTCGTGACAATTTTCGGGGTCAGTTTAAGTTGGTGGATATTGAATTCGTAACAGTTTACCAGTAGGTCTAAGTATGAACAGAATCCGAAAATTGGCAAAAAACTTCGTTTTCTTTAATCCCAAGTAGAGCTTCAGGTTGGCTCGTCATCTCTAAGGCAATGACATTAGAATAGAGGGCCCATTCTTATCTGCTCTATTAGCCACACACAGTAGGTAGGTAGAAACAGTACAACTTACGACAGCAAAATTACGTTTCATTTTCTGCTTACGCAAATATTATGACCATATCAGTGAATACCGAGCTAAACTGAAGTGGCTTCCTATTCGTGCACGTAGGAAGCTGAGAGTTCTCTGCCTTCTTTTCTCGATTTTAAAATGTCCTTTTACTCCTCACTACCTAAAAAATCGTTTTAGTTTCTTATCAGATTTGCATGACAGAGCTCTTCGATCATCTGATACTCTTCTTCTTCAAATCCCGGCTCACAGTACTACTTTTCGTGACAAGTCTTTCTCTATTGAAGCGGCTAGACTTTGGAACGACTTACCCAGCGACTTAAGAAGGATTGAGTCTAGGGATAATTTTAAGAAAAAACTCGTGAGTGGCTGTTTCAATCATTATCAGCATCCTCCTGTTAAATTTTATGTAAGTTTATTTTTATTTGATTTTTATTTTTATTTTTCACTACTATATATATATAATATATATACCTATTTTATTGTAATATTTATATATACCTACCTTATGTGTATTAAGTATTTACATTATCTTTGTATGTATTATGCAATAATCTTTGAATTTAATTTTTTGTAATTAGTGTCTTAGAATAAGTCTAATATTAGCACGCCTATACTTTTTCCTACTTGTGATATTGGTTAGCAGGTAGAAAATGCCTTCGGCATTATGCTCGCCAATTGTACATTTTAGTTTTACTTTGTGTGCAATAAAGAATTTATAAATAAATAAAATTGAGGTCTTCATCAGAGCCACTATTTTTTTGGGACGTTTTTGCGGGTAGGTAGATAGTTCTCTAATAAACAAAGTATCAAACCCACAAGTTAAAGTGTTTAGTGACATGGCCGTCTGGGTTTCCCGCGTGGGGTAAGTGTGGGAATCACACAATAGTTGGCTTTTCCCAGAATTCTTTAAGCATAACGTCATTATTGTGTCTTCATGAAGTTTTGCTTTTCTATACTAGTCTATACTAATATTATAAAGAGGTAAAATCATGTGATGTCATCTGAAAAGTTGAGATAAATAAAACGATTTCATAATTATGAGGAAAAATGTGATAAGTACTTTTAAAATGGCGTCATTGACTCTGACCATATTTCCCCAGATGATACTTACCATCATATTATTCTGGTGATTCGAGATTTTGTTTAATTACCTTTCTTACGAATACTACTGAAACACTAGTACCTAGTATTTAACTTTGACGTTAATTTAAGTTTTTGTACTAATACAGTTTTGAAACGCAACAACATCTAACACAAAAACTAGTGTTTCTGTATTCGGGGTAAGTAGGTCTTTTGTATGTTACTTGTATTTACTGTACCTAGGTTTTTTTAATATTTGAGGTAAGCTATAATATAACTAACCCCACTAGGTAAATTATAAACGTAAAACATTATACCTATGGAATCTTATATGTAAGTTCTTGTAGATTGGATTTTACCTACTTTTTCACGCAAACACTACTAAATGGATTTCGATGAAACTTGGAATATGACTTGACACACAGGCCTTTTATGTAGGTATACCACGGGAGCGAAGTTGCGGCCAGATAGGTGATCTATTAGCCCAAAAAGTGTTGTGCATTGTTTGTTTTATTATGCAGGTTTTGAATGACAACCACAAAACGTAAATGCGTGCGAAGAGGTCAACGTGTAGAAGTAAACAGTTTATTACGTAATTCATTACAATGAAACTAAACGAGGGGCACTAGGAACTCTTTGTTTTATTATTTTACTTTGTCAAATCAATATTGTTACCACATATTTTGCTACATATTTGTAATTGTAGGTAATCAGAGTCAAACTCTCTGGGACTAGAGAGTCCCAGAGAGTTTGACTCTTTTTTTTTTGTTCCCGCCTCTCTTTTTCCGCCGTTTGCACGTGACTCTATTTACCTACAATTACAAAATATGTAGCGCGAATAAAAGAACAACAATGAAGGAATCGCGTTCTTTTATTATAGGTCGTTAGTATAGTATTTCATTTAAGTACTTACTTAAGTACCTACTTTGTAAATAAATAGGTACTTATACATATTTTGGAAAACTCTTTTCAATTATTTAATAAAAAAACTAATCCTACAATCGGCCTACATAATTCCCTAATCAATAATGACGAAGAAGCGCTTAAAAAACAATGACGAAAATTCACAATGACAAAACCTCTTGTTCCCACGTCACACTGTGAGACGTCTGAGACGTCTCTATAAAACTCGACCCTTTCGGCGTGAGACGGACAAAGTAAAGTAAAATAAAACATACCCTCACACGCACAATAATAACCTCATTTGGACGTATCAAACGTTTGAAAAACGCCGCACACTAACAAACGCGTCCGCTAGCGATTATTCGAACAAAATCGAGTTCAAAAGTTACCTTCAAACTCGCACACATACAAGATATCTGTAAACACGTTGTTGCTGTGTGGTTTCGCCGGGTGCGGCTGACTTGACATTCGCTCGGATCTATTCGGGATCTTTCGGCAAGTTTCGGCTTCAACTCGCCTTCTCGCCCCGAATGTTGTATTTTTAGCGCTGATGCTGTGTTTTTGTCGAGTGGTATTTCACCGTCTCAGTACAATTCAGTAATGTGTAGGTACCTACCTCTATTACTGTGAAACAGAAGCAGCACATGGCAGTACCAGTTTTTGCAGACAAAGACCTTTGTGTTGTATTAATTAGACGAATTTTTGTTTATGAGATGTTTATTTGAATTTGAAATGTTAATTGCATTGTGTGCGATCAAAAAGAAAGGGCTCCATATTAATTAGGCCTTAATGATACAGTTTTACAACTATACCTACTTTTATACTTTACAAGTACATACCTCTACAGCACTGTAGACATAACTGGTAGACCTTCTACATAACTGTAGACCGACCTGTAGGATGTTAATATTTCGGCTCCAGTTTATACCTACACTACACTAATCATTGTTATTAGTCAATTATTTAACATTTGTTTCAGTAGGTCGTCTTCCTTCGATGAGAGTCCTTTATATTTTTTTGTTTTATGGGCGGTCTTATTTATTAATTGGTCTTGAGACTCTTGTAACTTCCTTCACCGCTTCACCGGACTATGACGAGAGCTGAAGGCTCTACGCTGGAAAAATTGATTTTTAACGGCAAGCACAAGAGCACCACTTGATACAGCTACATCTACATGTTCCATGCTAGGTAGGCTATTGCCTGTCCGATCCAACCCGACACACCAAGAAGAACAATCAGGCAAGAACACAATTAAGGTGTGGGGCCTGACTTTTTATTTACAGTCATCCCCATAGCTTCTGCAGTGTAGCTTCAGTAGGGAGCTAGTCAAATGCCAAAATAAGTAAAGCAAGTGATAAGCAAGTGGCAAAATTAAAATAAATGTTTAAACGACTTCAATTCTTTACTCTTATCTTAGAGAATTAATTCTCTAAGATCGAAGTAGGTAAATTTCAGGTATAAGTACCTATAATCCGATAGCTCCGAAGATCCTTATCAGATTTTCAAATCTAGGGACCACCTCGGGAGTGTTTTAAGTAATCTTTCAAACAAAAAACCTCCTGTTTTGATTGAAGTCGGTAAATTAATAAGATATTACTAAAGTTGCCAACCTTTTTATTTCGATCTTTATGAAAGGGACGAAAACAGTTTATTTACTTTTAGGTTTTGCGACATCCGAATAACTACCAATAATCAGTAAGTAGGTAATAAACCGGTCTGTTTCATAAAATATTTTTTTACTTTTTAATTCTAGTATTTATTGTAGATTTGTCGATAGAGTTTTCTGCGGGCCCTAGCATGCGCAACACGAGAAATCATCTCGTCGTCATCAAAACATTCTCTCCTGTGTTTTTATTAGTAATTGATCTTTTTTTTTGTTTCGACCTCGGTTATTAAGACGTGGCTGAGTTGGTCGAAGGCAGTTCGCGTTAAGAACAATCGCATGTAAGTATTAATGCAGGTTCGAATCCTGATGATGAAGATTTTAAATTTTTCTAGTTTGAGTAATAATAATGGATTATTAGCATCAACTACCTGACCTGCCGCCTTATTCTCCAAATAACCATGTCTTACGCGGCACGTCATTGGTTATTTTGAAAAATTCTATTCTGTATTTCAGAAAACAAGCTAGATAACGTGCAATCTCTAACCGCGACATGTTTTGAATGTCGTCAAGAATCGAGCAGCTGAACAGCCTTATTTCGATTTATAGTTAAAGCCTTTCCTCACTCACCCGCGGATTGCGCACGAAGCAAGAGTGAAATACATAATTTATATCTCAGACCAAATAAAAACTAGTTTTTATTTGGTCTGAGATTTATATAGAATCGAACAGAATTTTTTTATTTTTTCATTACAAATACAGTTAGAAGACTCATAAAAATAAATTACTTATACAACAGAAATTTAAGAAAAAAATGGTCGCTACTCAGCGTATTGCTGCGGAAGAAACCAAGGAATCTATATGGCAAACATACTGCACCAACCAAAGTGACATTTTGGATTTCCTTCAACCGGCGATCGCGTATGAAGAATGTTATGAGAGAGAATGAAGCGAAAACGTTGTGTCAACTGTCAGAAACGTAGTAATTTGAGATCCATGGTCTCTACCTACCCCCATGGGAAGAGTTGTGGTTTTATGTACAGTCGTAGATCGAAAACGTTAACAAGTTTCCAATTCAATTCGTTTGATGCGTTAAAATAGCTTGTTCCCTTTTTAAACTGTAACAACAACAAGACAAAGACTGACAAGAGAGTCTGTAACAAGAGTTTTGTGTCAAATGGTTATTGCAAGCAATACAGGTTCTTAAGGTGGTCAACCTTTTCATTCCGCGACTAATACCTACCTATGTATAAAAAGCATATGAAAGTATACGAGTATAAAAGCTTCACAGTCAAATCTTCGTCTACTGTGATAATTTATAAGAAAATGGCAAATCTGTGCTTCAGAATGCTCTCTCGTTTTAATTGGAAACTCGCTGCCTAAACAAAATTAAATTAAAGACTCCGAAATATGTGCATTTCAAACAAAAATATAACAAACTTTATCAGCTGAATGTTTGATGAATTTAAAATATTTTATCAGTAAAAATAAAATACTTAGAACATTTACTTAGAATGTAGAATTAAAAACTTGTTGTACAATTTAAAATTTTCTGTCTACCTGTTTTTGGTCCGACTCTACCGAAAACTATTAGACTTTCTAATATAAAGGACGACTTTCCATTATTTCAGTACAATTGTCTTTTCTCTAAGAAATGTCTACCGCTCCCTGGGATACAGTCGTGATCATATTTCATTTTTTTTTTTCATTTGTAATGTCTACCGCTCCCTGGGATACAGTCGTGATCATATTTCATTTTTTTTGTCTTTTCTTTAGATACCTATTATCTACGAGTAGATATTCTTATGAGAGAGTGTTCTAGCTAGTCTATATCTATATCTACCTATACTAATCTTTAACAATATTATAAAGAGGTAATGTTGGTTTTTCAGTTTGACGGAGTTAATCTCCGAAACTACTTAGCCGATATAAAAAAAATCTTTCACCGATTCGTAGAGTGGACTGTCGGGATGATTGTAGGCTATATTTTATCCCGGTATTTGTATTAGTACACCCGTGCAAAGCTGGGACGTGCTGCTAGTGTTCTATTAAGAGGAAATATTTGTCTGTTTGGATGTTACGAATAAACTCAAAAGCCACTGGACCGATTTCAAAAAATCTTTTACCATTAGAAAGCTACATCATGAGTAGCACTAGGCTGAATAATGAATACCCGTGCGAATTCGGGACAGGCAGCTAGTTAAAGAATACATGACTCTGCGCATGCGCAGAATCCTCAACTTGGAAGGAAAATTTTGCTTTTTCCTCTTGACTCGACTTATTTTTTAATTTGACATCTTTATTTCATTATAATTTTTTCACGTCTGGGTAGGTATAGATCTGTTGTGATCAGAACAGGGGGGCTAAAAGGCCGTTTCGAGCATTTCTGCTAGCAATTCATCAAGAGCATTAATTTCATGAATTGTTTAACATTTTCGCCAAAATTTCGTAACACGGATCAATTTGAGCCATTCACGGCTTTTTTAGCCCCCCTGAATACTTCAATAAACCTTTCGTTCTTTAACTATTTATCGTATCATCATTAACTTCAATGAAGTTTTTGAACTAAAACAACAGCAAAGCCTTTTGTCAATGATTTTCATATTCTCTGCATGAAACAAGCGACAACATCGACACACAAAGCGGCAGTACTGTAGGAATGAATGTCAAACAGTGCGATCCGAGACCGCGATGCCCCCATTCCCGCTCATCTGCATCCCACATTTAAATTTGTAATCAGATTGTCTGTACAACTTCATCCATCATTCATCGGCATAGCGTTTAACCGACGATTCTTAAATCAATTAACGGATGATGAAAAAAGAAATCGTCTTTGCTCGCCAGTAACCGCTCATTATTTCTTCTCACACGTTTTTTTTATTGCGGCAACATTATACGTGGGTGTGGTTGTAATTTCCTTTCACCGACGTAAGGGCACACACGCAATCGCATTTCCCAACTTCATATTTACAACTCTATAGTTTTAAGATAAGGTGCAAAATAGATTGTGGTGAACTTCCTGATGAGAAGATGCCCGATAAAATATTAAGGCGTCCGTCCCTTTCAATCCTGTAGGTTCTCTGTCACTCGTCAACAGAACTTCTGTGGATGTTTTTACGCGCGCCGGGGGGCAAAATGTACGTTGTTTTGGCGGCAAAACGCTTCGGGGACTCGTAACTCAATAAAACGAAACTGCGAAGCGTAGGGAGACAACATGTTTTATTTACGGCTTTTCAATTTATATTAGACGGATTTGGTTTTCCGTGGTGCTGTGTCATAGTCGTCATAAGCACTAGTTTATAAAGTCATTGAATAAACATGTTAGGATTTAGGATCATCAAACGACTGATGGAGGACACCTATTAAAAGAATTCGGCAAACATGTAAGTGACATGTTTGCCGAATTCTCTCAAGGCCCCCCTTGAGAGAATTCGGCATCGGGGGCATCTCATTCATCGGGGGGTAATATAATTTCAAAACCTGGGCCACTTTGGAATTTCGTAATCTTTAAATTAATTCCAACTTCGTTTTGTTTTTTTTCTAGAGGATTCCATATTTGTACACGAAAATGAAGTAAATTAGTTTACTTAAGTAGTTTAATAAAATATAGGTAGGTAGTACGTATTTGTTTGTACCCAATTATTTATATTTTAAAATTAGGCATGCTAAATAAGAATTTTTTTTTCTTACTCAAAAAATATGGTCTATTGTTGCTTACAGCTTGGGTTACAAACGTTTATATTTTCATACCTGTATCGTATGTTTTGTTATCATAGTATCATCATCATCTCCCTGCCCTTATCCCACTAGGTGGGGTCGGCACAACACGTTTCTCTCTTCCATTTCCCTCTATCGCTCGTCATCTCAGTACTCACTCCTTTCACACTCATATCTGCACACACACAGTCCATCCATCTTTTCTTAGGCCTACCTCTTCCAGTGTATCCATCCACATTCATATTCATCGATCGCCGTGTGACATGCCTCTCATCCCTCCTCATGACATGACCATACCACGCCAACCTTGCACTCTTCAACTTATCAATCACCGGCGCTACTTTCAGACTTCCCCTGATATACTCATTCCTTATCTTATCCATTCTCGTCACTCCACACATCCATCTCAACATCCGCATCTCATTCACATGCACTCTTCTTTCATCCGTCACTTTGGTTGCCCAACACTCTGATCCATACAATACGACAGGTCTGATGATCGTTTTGTAGATTTTCCCCTTAAGTTTAAGGGGCATCCTACGATCACATACAGTTCCGGAGACCTGCCGCCATTTCATCCATCCCGCATTCATTCTGTTTTTGATGTCCCGGTCAATCTCGCCGTCGTTCTGGATAAGTGAACCGAGGTACCGAAAGTCGGAGCAAACTGGTAGGGGTACACCGTCTAAGGCGATAGGAGAGAAACTGGAAGGACCACCGAAGTCGCAGAACAAATGCTCGGTTTTGGTCCTGCTTATCTTCAAGCCGACGTTCTCCAGTCTCTCCCGCCATTTTCTCAGTTTGCTTTGGACCTCAAGTTCATCTTCTCCTATCAGGACAATATCATCCGCGAACAGCATGCACCAGGGTGCCTCCTCCTGTATGTCCGATGTCAGTGCATCCATCACCAGGAGGAACAAATAAGGGCTTAAAGCCGATCCCTGGTGCAAGCCTACCGCCACATTGAAATCATCCGTGATTCCAGCTTCAGACCGGACATGAGTACTCGCTCGACTGTACATAGCTCGAACGAGCTGAATGTACTTCTCAGGCACTCCCTTTACTTTCATTGCCCACCACAGAACCTTTCGGGGCACCCTATCATATGCCTTCTCGAGATCCACGAATACCAGATGTAAGTTACGGTGCGCACGTCTGTATTTCTCACAGAGTTGTCGAAGCGCAAATATGGCATCCGTGGTTCCACGTCCAGGCATAAATCCAAATTGGTTCTGTGATATTTCACATTCCTCTCTCAAACGTCTCGCTATTACTTTCTCCCAAACTTTCATACTATGTGACATGAGCTTTATTCCTCTGTAGTTGTTACAGTCTTGTACATCACCCTTATTTTTGAAGATGGGCACCAGAGAACTGTTGCACCATTCGTCAGGGATCGCCTCATCTTGCAACAACTTGTTAAAGAATAAAGTCAGCCACTTCCATCCATCCACTTTCAAACATTTCCATACTTCTACAGGTATTCCATCTGGTCCACAAGCCTTACCATTCTTCATATCTTGCACAGCTCTCTTGACTTCTTCTACACTAATCTCATTCACCATACCAATGTTAGTTGGTAAATTTTCAACCACACCACTCCAGTCGTTCTCTTCATTCATTAGCTTTTCAAAATATTCCTTCCAGCGTTGTTTAATTCTTTCATCATCTGTCAAAACCTTTCCTCCGTCATCTTTTATACATTTAATATGAATAATGTCCCTTGCACTCTTATCTCTCTCTCTTGCTAATCTGTAGAGGTCTTTTTGTCCATGGGGGCTTTCTAATGATTGGTACAGTTTGTCGTGTACTTTATTCCTCGCCACGGCCACAGCCTTTTTAGATTTCCGTTTACACTCCATATATACTGCCCTTTTCGCATCCTTCATTTGTACATCATCAATTATGTTTTTCCATTCTTTAAATGCATTCTTCTTTTCTTTTAAAACCTTTTGTACTTCTTTATTCCACCACCATGTATCCTTATCAATCTTTCCTTTCCCTTTCGTTTCTCCAAAAATATCCTTCGCCACACTTCTCATACTTGTTGCCATTTCAACCCAACACTCATTCACCGATTTTTCTGTCATATCCTTCATATCTGTCAAGCCATCTATCATGCGTCTTTGAAATTCCACTGCATACTCACTCTTCTCAATCAAGCGCCATCTTGTTTTGGGTGGGGGCTTTGCTTTGCGTTTTAATTGTTTCACATTCATTTTTATTTCCATTACTATTAGTCTGTGTTGGGAGACGAGACTCTCTCCCGGTATTACTTTGCAGTCTTTTACTGTATTTTTTATCATAGTTATATATCATTAGTTTGTTATCATAGTATGTAGTAATGAAAAACTCACTTCTACACACACTAATATTGAAATTGTTTACAAAGGGGGTTTGATAGTAGGGGAGGCGATCGTACCAATAATCTCAGCTTTATGTTGACAGAAACTGAATTCTGTCAGAACCGTTTTTCTAGATTATGTAGACAGTTACCAGTGCTATATTCCAGTCAGGGTGTGTGGAAACTAAATTCTAACCAAACCGTTTCGCTATTTCCTCGATTTAAACAGGAACCAGTGCTATGTCCCCGTCAGTTCGACACAGCGTGTGCGTGACAGCTAGGGCCCGGTTATTGCGTACTTGTTCCACATTCGGGACAAATATTGCTTTTGGTGAAATAGGCCGTTTGTATGATTGGATTTGCTGACACGCAATAGTAACAGTTGTGGCGTATTGTGTTCTTTATTCGTGAAATATGTAGCAGCTGTACCTATAACATAGTTGGTCATAACATAAGGAAATCAAAAACTAGCCACCTTTCCTTCGCACGAGATTCAATAAAATGTATATCAGCCTACGTTACTCAGTGATAATAGTGTTTTTTTAAGAAGATAATTTAATTTTTGAAATCGGTCTAGTAATTTTTGAGTTACCTTTTTATTTAGCCAGGACTTAAAAACGGCCGACGACGGCGAGACTGAATATTGGCTCTTTAGCGCATATCGAGTAGGTACGCAGGTACGGTACACTCGTAAAAAACACTGCTATTTCCATTTTTTTTAACAATTTGGTTCCTAAAAATGATACTTATTATATTTATCTTCTGCGTAAACTTCGGATTCGCCTAGATACGTCGGCTTTATCATGCGCTAAAGTTTGTAGAGCCTATGCTCAGACTCGTTACGTCGTCGGCTGTATTGTATTTCATACTCTGATTTTTGTACCCTCTTCTTCTTCTTCTATTTAGCACTTCCTTATATCTAGCAAGAGAGGCATTTTGTCAAGAAAGTGGAAAATATGAGAGCTTTAAGGAGAAAGACAAATTATCGGTCAAGGCTTTTAAAATTTGGAGGCCTTTTGGCGTTCTTAAGTTAGGTAACTAAACTAACTTGCTAACTACTTACCCTATCTATCTTTTGCTTTGCTTACCGACGGTTTTATTATCTTCCCACAGTAAGCAAAACCAAAGTTAAAATGGCCAAAAGGAACTAAATGACAATTAAGTGATGTGTTCTATCTATCTACTTAAATTAAATCTATTATCCTTAATATATTAGTGTTCTTATTTTGAGAACTAATATAGGTAATAAGATATTTAACTCGATTAAGTTTCACTTTGTTACTGTTTCTTATGAACTAAAGAATTGTAAATTAAACAACCATCAAAGAATCCATTCATTCAATTAATATCAAAAGCTTTACCTTCTAAAACAATTCAATGAAATCAGATAAAACTTCCAAAACAGGAAACAAAGTTCAACTTTCACGAACAAAAGAAAGTCTGACAAGAAAATCTCAATAACTAAAACAAATGGCCACTTTGATCTCTCAGCTTACGCAACTCATACTTTATTAAAAGTAAAACGTACCATGCATTACCCCGATTCAGGGGCGCAATTAGTACGCAATCCCGGGGGTGTTGGGAGAACCCACCCTACTAAACCGGCCATCACACACACCACAATAACCTTTATATCAAGTTTCTTGGAACTCAATTTCCCTCGAAATAAAGCAAATCTGAAATCTCTCGGATTACTTCGGAGCTGTTCGTGTAATTCCGTCAAATAAAATGGAACTTTCCATTCGAAGTTTAAATTCCCGTAAAATATTAATTTGATATTGACATGCATGACAGAGAGTTAGATAGAAGTGGACGACCATAATATCCTACACACATTGTCATCAAGTCCCAAGCTAAGTAACTTAATGTTTGTGTTATGGTAACCAGATGACCGACATACAATTAATCACTTGTTGTAAAAAACATACTACATACATAATTATCTGGAGATAAATATTTGCAAATCATACAAAATATATTGACTCGCGGCTGGAAACGAACCTAAAGTTTTCAACCACTGCGCTATAGAGTTCAAAATAGAAGATGTTGTTTGTGGGGTCCCCCAGGGGGCGCGGGTGGCGAGGGATAACAGCGGATAGCCTTTGTGAGACCCTTTTATTCTGAGTTTCCTCGGAGCGGCACGGACAACGGAAATGGCATTGGAAAATGATTGGGCTTTTAGCTGATTGCACTTCGTTGTTAGAGTATCTGTACGTGGTTTTTGTTTCGTTCGTGACAATACGAAAAACAGTACTTTTTTGTAATTATCGCGTCTAAAGTTTGTTGTTCTAATGGGTTATTCTAATGATAATGGCTAGGTTTTTGTTATACTTATTTGCAGTCAATACGTGTGGGGCTATCTAGCCGCGGGTTTCCTTACGATGTTTTCCTTCACCGTTGAAAGCTCATGTTAAAGCGCATAAAAACTTATCGACACGAACAGTCCATTAATGCACGGCTGGATTCGATTCCATGACCTTCGGGACGAAAGTCGAAGTACCCGGCTAAAGTCATGATTATATTTCCTTTTCATTTCAAATAGTCTAGGTGTAAGCCATCAAATGTTGACAAAATATAAAGTCTTTGAAGAATAAGGGGCCAATTTACGCTTCGATCCGGTAAATCCATCAATCTTGGGTTTCTTAAATAAGCTGTGGTAGAGTGAACGAGCGCAATCGACCCGGCTCGACGAAGGTTTGACAAATTATTTGACTGGCGTAAAATACTTCTTTTTCCTTCTTTTTAGTATTATCTACCTGTTTAATTCTGTCGTGTCGAATTATGATTCTGATTTGTTCTTTATTAAGACGAGTTCGATGTATTATTATCTATACTTATATTATAAAGAGGTAATGTTGGTTTGTTTGTTTGATGTTTCGGAGATCACATCAATAATCTCCGAAACTACTTAGCAGATTTCAAAAATTCTTTCACCAATGTGTAGAATGGACTGTCGGAATAGTGATAGGCTATATTTTATCCCGGTTGTTTTATAAGTACACACGTGCAAAGCCGGGACGTGCTGCTATATTATAAGTATTAAGCTTTTATATTCATCGCGTATTGAAATAATTTTATTTACTTAGGTTACTTGACCTTGACTACCCTCAAATTAGTCATTGTAGTATTTTCTTGGATCGGACGTTGGGATTTTTATCATCAGTATCAGTATCAAGCACATTCTCTGCAATAGGACTCACAAAGGTACTCACATCTCGTATAGGTAGTCTGAGGCCTTTACATCTATACTAGATGATTTATACGAGTACAGTGTCAGGAGGCAATCTTTGTCTACACTCACCGGGACACTAGTGCCTGACACATTGTTGAGATGGAATAGGCTTGCCCAGCACCTAATCCACCTTCTCAGCTTAGCCGTACAACAGACATAAAATAACTCAAACTTAGCAATGTCCCAGGCACTACAGTATCTCAGACACTCGTGACACTAGCTTTTTCACCGTTCAGAGTTCAGAGATAAAATGCTTATAATAATATTTTCAAAATAAAAAATATGTTGATTAATGGAGTCTTATAACTTGCGTGAAAAGCTTTAAGCGATAAATAGAATCCAGTAAAAACATACCTACAATTTATAGCACGGTGTGGGTATGAAAGGATAAATAAAACGTAAAAAAGTAAATTGGTTAATTATGTAGATTTCTTTTTTTATAACACCTTTATCTTATCTCATCTAAATCTTTATCACTTTAAGAGCCGTGATCCACATTAAGTCAATGTATTCATAGATTTTTATTAACTTTTTATTTGCTTCATTAATATTTAATGTTGCATCTTACAGTGTATCTAGGTTCGTTATTGTTTTTAAATGTGCAATTTCAATGATAATTTAATTCAATTTCACATAAAAATAAAGTATAAATTTACGCTATATTTTATCTTGAAACAAGGTTAAATTGAAAGTTGAATTTTACGTTCAATTTGAAATTTCTTTTACAGTTTTTTTGTATTCTATCACTTTACTGTTTTACCGTTGACCGAAATATGTACTTAATTTTATAAAAAGCATCTCTTTAAAGCCGTAAACTTTTAGTAATTTTTTCATTTACCTGGTACCATTTACCGGTCTCCTGTAGACAACGGTTGGATAGATTGGATAAAACGAGTGGTAGGTTCTCGTCTCGACTTTTAATCCAAAAGTAATAATGTTCAAAATCTGCCACCAATTCATTTCATTTCAAAAAGTGAATAATGAGTTACACAATCCAATTTATCATTATTGTCATTATCAAAGGTAAGTACTTACCTATTATTTACTAGCATGAAGAGAGGCTAGGAGCTATTCGACGCAAGATATCACATCTTGCGTCGAATAGCTCCTAATTTAAAATTCACATAAGTAACTACTATGTGAATTTTAAGTTATACCTAGAGGTCTATTAATTCGATCGTGTTGGCTAACATTTACCGACCATAAAGCTATTTTAATCCCCCCATTAGTATTCCACGATCGATCGTCAATTAGTTGCTAGTGTTGCCACGTTCGCCATCGCTTCCATAATTGGGTAGTTTTTACCCATAAGGAGTACTAAATTATAAACTTAAAAGGATTATTATTAATGACTGTTGCTTGTTATTTATCTAAACAAAAAATAAGATAGCATTATATAGGAAAGTCTTTGCGTGAAGCTAGCACGGATGATAGTGGTTTTATGGTAATTTTGGTGGATCGATCATAATGTTGGTTATCACCTCTAAATACGGCAACAAAAATAAGTAGAACTAAGGAAACTTTACTATACTGTGGTGAAGTCTGACTTTGAAGTTTATTGCCGCGCCGCGCCGTCTCGGTCGGCGTCGGCTTCGCAGGCAATATTAAGATTTGTTTTTTTAATAAATCATAATAAATCTTATCTCTAAGTAATAAATATATATCTTAAATAAATAAAATATCCTTGAACATTTTACATGGTTTCATTAGTCCTAAGCTTAGCAACTGACTTAATTATGGTACCTATGCTTATTCTTATTTACGTTATGATATTAAAACTTATCAAACGAAGTCTTGGTTTACAAGTAAATATCACGGTTTATTAAAACTGTTCAATAAGGTGGTTTTACGTGCTTCATACTACATTCATTGTTATTTTTAAACGACTTCAAAAAGAGGAGGTTCTATGTTACACATTGTATTTTTTTTCTAAGGTATAGCTTTCGGCAGGCTTATATGTAAACAATATTGTACAAAAGTTAAATAATGTCTAACAGGAACTTCAAGCCGGGCTTATTAAGATGAATGCTATCAATATTCTTCGTGAGTTACGTTAACGATTCGGCGAAAAACTTATTGGCTTTAACGCATCATCGGTTGTATTCATTGGATTAAGCTGAAACTTGGATAAACATTCGTTTATGATCAAGAAGACCACATACATTACTTTTTATAAATTCCATAAAAGCAGTATAAGAGAAAGTACTTAGTACATAGAATGATGTGATATATCGGGGTTTCTATCGCGGTTATAACTATAATAGCATTTGATGATTTCGCGGTACCTACCTTTCTGATAAGTTAGTATCGAAAAGTCAGTACAAAATCTACACTTTTACTCTTACCAATTTTAGAAAATGTAGGTAAGTACTTAAAAATAACAAAAAATATAATATTATAAAGAGGTGATGTTGGTTCATTTATTTGTTTGTCTCCGTCAAGGAGGTCATCTCCGAAATAAATCAGCCGATTTCAAAAAAATATAGAATGGACTGTCGGGATTGTAGGCTATATTTTATTCCGGTAGTTTCATTGCTACACCCGTGCAAAGCCGGGACGTACTGCTACTGCTTGATAAATATATTGTCCAGTTAGTCTAATAGCAGTGCAATAAACTGGCAACACCGCGTAATGCGTGCTTGGAGTTGCTCGCCGAAAAAACTCGGCTCCACCAGTCCGACCTGTTTCGAGCTTCGCAGAATCCGCACAGAAAAAAAAACAAAATTGCCATTTATCGAGCGAGCGCAGGATGCGAGAATGTCGTCAAGGCTCACAACTTTTCAATTTATACTAGCTGAATTTAAAGGCTTTTTTACATTTTGGTTAGTTCAGTGCTAATGTTACGAATTATGCCACTAACCGCATACTAGCATGTCCCGGCTTTGCACGGCTGTACTATTGATAACGAGGCTATAACCATCCGAACAGTCCATTCTATACATCGGTGAAATAATTTTTGAAATAGGCTTAGTAGTTTCAGAGATTACCTTCGTCAAACAAACAAACAATGGTGTTGTCAGAGGTACCTATGTTCAAATACATGCCCATTTTCCAGAAGTTTACTTCGTGACAGGTTGCAAGTCCCATCGACGCTGGTAGAAAGCTAATGCCTAATACTCTTTAAGAATTTTTAAAATTGGTAGGTAAGTATACTGTTGTACTATTAACACGAACGAACGAACGAGTATACTATTGTCGGAATATTCTAATAAAAAAAAACACATGCGCTCACATGTTAGCTCAGTTGGTATTGTAGCCTGGGCATAAAACAGACAACAGTATACGTTTTAACAAAATTTTGCCAGCTGCAGATAAGAAAGGCCAAATGTAATTATTGACTTGTTAAAAGGTATTCGTAATTTACATAACATTCTTTTTATTAAAATAAGTAAATAGAGTTTAATAAAATTGTTAAAGTATAATCAGACGATAAAGACCAGGACTGGAATTTATTTAATTTGAAGAGGTATTCAGTGATGGCTAAATTATTAAAATGTATTTTTATCATAAATTCTTTTCTAAATTAATTATTCATTTTTTTCTTTCTTAATTCATTATTCAGTTTTCTTAATTCACCTTCACGCATTATAGACCCGCTCGAGTAAACCTCGTACGTAGGTCTTGTTTTGACTAGACAATTGACTCTACCTAAATTCAAACGAAATCTCTACCTAAATCGCAGTGGCTAGTGTTTACTAGAGTCTGCCTAAAATGTATATCTCTAGTAAAATGATTTCGTCGCCGACAACATTTTATACCTTGCTCACATACCTAGTACGATAGAGCAGTTTGACATAGGTACTTCACTTCTTCTGGAAGGCTGGTTACTTTTGTTTTGCCTGTGTCCGTGTACTGCTAGTTCCTTACTTTACTGCGTCAATGCTGAGAAATTAAACAATTATTTTTAGAATTATCACTCATAACTAAAATAAAAGTAAAATAAAAATAAAATAAAATGAGCTTTATTTTCCAAATACATTACAATCACAATATTCATATATTATTACATTACAATAGGTATTCATTATTCAAAATTATTTCACTATTCATTTTTCTTCTTCTAAGTAGGTATATGGACCGCCTGTGGCGGTAAAAGCCTCCTCCAAAAGTTGCCATTCTCTTCTTTCTCTCGCTTTTCTCGACCAGTGATTTCCGGCCGTCTCGACAATATCGTCTTCCCATCTTTTACACGGGCGTCCTCTCATCCTTTTTTTATTTCGGGGTACCCAATTTGTGACTACTTGAGCCCATCTATTTGAACGTAGTCTCTGAAGGTGGCCTGCCTCGACACTTTGGGGTTGTAAAATTGACAGTTTTAAACAACTCTGACTTAAAGGCAGCAAAAAGACCCTTAAAATGATAGTAGTAATAACGAAGTTATGTAACCCGATTGCAGACCCAACTTTTCTCTTCGCGAAAGGAACACACCATTACCATATTCAGAAGTTAAATGTCCGTCGTTTTTTAACACGGTTTAAAGGTTTATGAATACCTACTTACAGTAACGACCGTAGCCTTTTTTGGCGGCAAAATGCGCCGCTGGTTTACACGACAAAATTAACCTTCGCCGTAAAAGCCTGTATTTACTGAGCTTTGCTGATAAAATTTTATGATGATTGGCTCAATTGGCATTGTTTTAATTCCTCTTTTAATTGTTGGCTTTCTTTTATTTTGCGATTCGTATTTTTTGTGCATCTAACAGTTGTTTGATATTTTAATTTTTTATCTACTTTGGTGTTTTTATTTTTTATGACATCATTAAATCAAATTGCAAATAATCGTCTTCAGAACTAATAGCTATTAACAAGCAAGAACAGGTATAATATTGTATACAATAGGTACAAGACACAATTAAATATTAAATAATTAAATGATGGTATTACGAAAGCCTAAGCTTTAGTTGAAAATCTATGTAATTAGGTACCTATGCAATGTTATACCTATTCATATAACGCACAGACGTATTACGTAGTTTTAAATGACTTATAAACAACTAGAGTCCATAAAACAATTTAACAAAAAATGTAACAACAACCAATGCAATAAATCTTAACTCAAAAGGAAAACCTCATTGTGCTCAAAGAAAGACGTCTTTGTTTCATAATGACGGTATTGTAACGCTGTGTTGCATGAAGTCCAGATCTACCACGGTTTGGTAACTAGTGACTACACGTTGGAAATCACGGATGGCGTTACGCAATAAGTACCTACGTTTGTAGGGTTGTCACTGTTTTTGAAAATTTAATGGAACCACCTATTAACTCATTTATTGAAGACAGTAAACTCTTGAATTAAAAAAACGGCTTTGTAAAACCCTACGATTACGCTCGTACGTCGGTCTACGTCTATGAATTTATTTCAGGACTTAGATTATTTAGATTGTTTTTGGGGTACTGTACCACCATCTTTCGTTTTCGGTACCTTGTGTTTTTTTAACACCCTGTATCATTACAGTTAGCATTTATTATGTTATCAGTCTAATGAAAGATAAATTTTATCTTCATGTAAAACAAAAACACAACGAATCGAACGATCAATTTTATAAAATGTTTAGTACGGGTCTTTAGTCGTTTCGGACCGCAAGCGATTCGGATAGTTTTGAAAGCGAAAAAGTGAACGATCGATTTTCCATTGCTAGAAATAGTAAGTGTCATCCCTAGCTCTGGTGCGGTTACAGTAGCTGTATAGGTAGTTAGAGTTACCGCCCGGAAGCTATCGCGGCGCCCGAGGCCATGGATAACATAACAGTTACTATACTTACCCATAAAACTCCGTGGGTGGGGGCTGATTTTCAAGTAAAATGCAAAATTACTTTCATGCTGATGTACATTAAAATTTGAATGGAAGAAGAAAACATGTTGTGCCGACCCCACCTAGTGTGGGATAAGGGAATGCTGCTGTACTTTAAATGGTTTTAAAATTTTATGAGGATGGTTGATTTTTTTTATTAAATTAAATGAGTTTGTTTTCTCCAAGTAAAATATAAATAATGAGTTTCATAAATTAAGTACTGATTGTAATTCTAGAACTGCTATATTAAACAGTTTCAAAATTTAATGAGGATGGTTTGTGATTTTTTTTATATATGTACGTGTGTTTTCTTCAGCTGCTGGTTTTCTGACTGAAACGATCAAAGCTTACTTAATTTTTAGATTTTTAATGTTTAAATTCCATTTCCAATTTTAAACATTAACACACCACGATAATTAATTAGCACATCAAGCTTTAGGCTAGCAAAGTGAAGTTTTAGTGTTACGTCGTTTTTATCTTGGCGCCGCTTGCGGTCGCTCGTGGTCGCCTGCGTTTGAAGTTTCTCGATGTATCATGGTGATGAAGATATTGTGTGACGGTGATGAAGCGATACTATGTATCATGGTGATGAAGATAAATTTTAAAATGATATACTTATGACAATAAAACTGCGCGCCGCTTCCCATCCATCTCGTTGTGAGTTGAGCCTAATTTGCATTGATCTCTTTGTCCCTTTTAAAGTCATGAAATACCTAGACGTCAAATTTAAAAGTCTGCCATATCACATACGAGTACGTAAGCGACCTCGAGGTTAACAAAACAATGACACGTAGCGACTTATTTTAAAAGTAACAACTCGTATAGAAGTTAGAATCAAATTTTTCCCGACAGATCATCCTAAGTATTCGAGTGTGTAGCAATTGAAACATCACCGATACTATCTTGACACTAAAATGTATAAATAATGACAGACACTCTCGCTACCAGTCGCGGTCGGGTGACTAAGCAATTTGTCAGCATCGCGACTGACGCTTGGATAGATGAGGACCACAGACATAGATCAAGATAGACGGCATGAGTTTACCTACCTTGCGTGGAAATAGTGTGATCTATGATCACACTCTTGCTCGGCCTAAGTCAGTCAGCTTGAGACCACTGGCATGTAAACGTAAGAACGAAAATGGTTAATTGTGCAGTGCTCTCGTGCAGAAACGCGTCGAAAGCAGTTGGCCGAGAAAATAACGGTATTTCTTTTCACAGGTAAGTACTTTTGAACACTGATAACCCCGGATTTAATATGTAAAACAATTAAATTGAATTAATTTTTGATCAGCATCACTGGTACAAAGATAATTACGGAGCTCGGACGCAGTGAACATATCGCTACGCGTATACTTCCATTGCGGGTTTTACTTGACGTGATGCCTTATGGTATGCATTCTCAGCACGCAGTGAAAATCGCAGCAAACGATACTGTTATGTGAACCGAACGTCGTGGTATGAGTCTTTCCTCATTCCTCTGTCTGATTTTAAGAATAGTGCTGTGTATGTTCCGATCTTTTGAATCGATAAGACAGCGGAATGAGAATCGATTTTTTTGAGACAGCGGAATGAGTTTGTTTGGCGAGATAGCGAAATGAGATATTTGATCTTCTACCACGAGGTCGATTAAGTGTTCAAGAAACACATTTTTCATTGCATCCAAAGTTCAAAAGACGAGACAGCTTAAACCTACTTTTTTTGTTATCAGTAGAATCTACTTTCAGCTTTCCACAGGATCCGAAAATCCGAAAATTCTCATTCCTCTGTCGATTTTGACAGAGGAATGAGTATCGACTCGGACAAATGGAATAAGGTTTTGAATGTTGTGCTGATCGTATTCCAGAAGCTTCTAGAACCGTCGTCATCCAGCAGGCTTCGGTTCCGACACCATACCTTTCACGCGTTGAATTCTAGAAGCTTCTGTGATGACTTAAATCACAAATAATTTGCAAAATACCTACCTTCCTATAAGAACGCGTCACGTAAGAAGTAAATTTTGACAGCTAAAAATGGTTCCATTTTCAAACCTAACAGGTTAACAGGTTTGAAAATCGAACTAGGTATTTCTAGCTGTCAAGACTTACTTCTTACGTGACGCGGTTAAATATTTACCTACCCGTTTTAGGCATACCGCATAGTAGAACAAGCCGGATTAATAAAACGTAAGTATATTTTATTAAATGACGTTAAATACTTACGAACTTGCGAGTAGGTACAATTGCCGCTGACGAAAATGTTGCAACTGATGCACTGGTAACACGTTCTTCCACTTCAAATCCTGGCAACCTACTGCATGAAAATAAACTAGGAAGTTGGAGTGGGGAGGCGCGAGGGGTGGCGGTCAATCAATCGATCAAAGCAATCGGTGGCGGCACTCCTTTGAATCGGTGGCGGTATCGATTTCGCGCACCTTGTTTTCCCATCACTAAATCTCGCTCGTGACGTCACCGTAGGTACGAAAAATTCGACACGCTCGGTTCTCATACAGTTTGGAGCGCACCTTTGGTCTATCTTGATCTATGTCTGTGATGAGGACATTATTGTACCGTTAGACTGTTTGATTTTGTCTTTAAGATATAAACGCTATATTGACACGTAGACATTGATAAAACTGGCGCCTCTGAGCGAACTCGTGAAATGCAATCGTGATGCGACCTACCACATTGTAAAAAGTAATAGTCCAGTCAGGTTAGGTAGAAATAATAGGGGTAAGTACTACTTGCAGAAACGAAATAATTGAAAATGTTTGAAAACACACATTTTGACACCTTTACCTACCCTATAAAATGTTATATTCATAGAGTCGCTGCTAAAAAGCATTCACAATTAAATGACAATGATGTATTACGTTATACAGATCAACGATAACAAAGTTTCGTTGCAATTTTCGGAGTCAGATCACAGATTTAGTATTCACTAACATAACCTCTGAATTAGAAGAATGAACTGTGATTGACACGATGTATCTTTTTCGAGTTGTTGAGGAGCTAAAGATGGTTCATTGGCAATCCTTCTAATGTTTACACAATATTAGCTCAGTTGCTGAGTCTTGCAGTAATTTTCTGAAGGTTGGACAGCGGCATTCCCGATAGTGTAGCCTGCATAAGACAGAATATTAAAACTAGCCGTAAAACAGGATTATCGGGCTATAAAAATCTCTAACACGTTTGTATCAAAACATCAAAGTCTTTGAATACAAGCGACTAATCTGCCGGCTATCGGTTGAGTGCATGTCGGTTTCGATCAATTGATTTGGCTATCGACATTTATCAAAGGACTTGGCAATGTGTCAGCTTCGCACCCGCAGTGATCAATGATGTCTCCAAGTCAGATTGTTATCTTGTTTGTTTCAAGAATTAATGAGCGGATATTTGCCGTGATTCGTGGATTTTAGCACTGCACAATATTTTGGCCCAGTTGCACGTGTCTTACAATCTTTTTAAGAAAAACAAAGTACGTAGAAAGTTTTACGAGAATAGGGTAAATACAAAGCTTACACAACATTTAAAACGAGGACTTCAAACATAAAATATTGATTTTTTTATAACCTTTCAGTAATTCTCAACAACTTTTATGTATAGATAGTGGGTATACCATCGGAAAAGCAGCAAATTTTTCAAACCACAAAATATTTTCATTAAAATTGGTTCCCTAATGATTGTCCGTAGTGGATCATAGAGCCTTTTCCCTAAGAAGTCGGTTAAAAATATCTACCACAAATGATAAGAATAGTAGTGAATAGTTTTCTTTGTATCTACGTGTTGTGTTGTGTGTGCTGAATAAATGTTTTCTATTCTATTCTATTCTAATTCTACTTAGCCTTTGCATGTTTACTAAGATTAGATGACAGCGTCAGTAAGCATTCCACTGTAGTGTCTGGGATATTGTTAACATGGAATCGGCTTAGATACATACATACATACATATAATCACGCCTCTCTCCCATGGGGGTAGGCAGAGACCACGGATCTCCACTTGCTACGATCCTGACATACCTCTTTCGCCTCACTCACTCTCATTACATTCTTCATACATGCTCGCCGGTTTAGGGTACTTCTGACCTGGCCTTTCTGCAAAATGTCACCAATTTGGTCCACATATGTTCGCCTAGGTCTTCCCCTTCCAGCTGTCCCATTCACACTCGCCTGATACACCTGTTTTGTTAAACGACTTTCATTCATCCTCTCTAGTCTACATGCCCAAACCACCAAACAGTGAGAAGCAGGATAGGGAAGGAGTCTGGGAGGGGATATATAGGGTGATAGGTCGAGTATCAGCAAGGCAGGAAGACATCCCCCTGAGGAAAGATGGACAGTATATCGACCCCATGGAGTCTGCAAAGACACTGGCCAATACTTTCTTTCCGGAGGACGATGAGGATGAGGATAATGCTGACCACCGACAGACCAGAGAATTAGCAAGCCGAGTTAATGAGCAGACGTATGATGAATCATATGACCCGCCATTCACACTGGAGGAGCTGAGTGCTGCGGTGGACAGTTTTAATCCAAAGAAGGCACCAGGGCTGGATGGCTTCACAGCGGATATTTGTAGCCACGCCATAAAAAGCGACCCAGAACTTTTCTTAGCACTGACAAACAGATGCCTGGCTCTCTCCCATTTCCCTACAATCTGGAAAGAGGCCACAGTAGTGATCCTGAGGAAGCCAGGCAAAGAAGACTATACAAACCCAAAGTCATATAGACCTATAGGACTGCTGCCGGTGCTGGGAAAGGTTCTGGAGAAGATGGTCATTGGGAGAATAAAATGGCATCTTATCCCGAAAATGAGCGCCCGCCAGTATGGATTCATGCCCAAGAAGAGCACCGAAGACTCCCTCTATGATCTAATTCACCGCATCAGAAAGAAGCTCGACGAGAAGAAACTAATCACCATGGTTTCATTAGACATAGAGGGAGCCTTCGACAGTGCGTGGTGGCCAGCGATAAGGGTCAGACTGGCGGAGGAAGAGTGCCCGAAAAACCTGAGGCAGCTCATTGACAGTTACCTGCGGGAAAGAAGAGTCAGGGTTAGATATGCCGGGGAAGAGTTTGCAAAGGGTACAAGCAAAGGGTGTGTCCAGGGGTCCATTGGGGGTCCCATCATGTGGAACCTTCTGCTGGATCCGCTCCTCAAGGGCCTAGAGAAACGTGGAGACTACGTACAGGCGTTTGCGGACGACGTGGTCCTGCTATTCGACGGGAATACAGCGCTTGAAGTCCAGCGACGTGCGAACGCCGCCCTCGCCTATGTTAGGGAGTGGGGTGTCAGGAATAAGCTCAGATTTGCGCCGCACAAAACCAACGCAATGGTTATAACTCGCAAGCTTATCTATGACACACCGCTCCTGCGCATGGGCGGGGTCGACATTGGCATGTCGCAGGAAATCAAGATCCTGGGGCTCACGATAGACTGCAAACTAACGTTCAATAGCCACACCGTAAACGTTTGTAAAAAGGCAGTCAACATCTATAAGCAGCTATCGAGAGCCGCCAGGGTCAGCTGGGGTCTCAGCCCAGAAATCGTCCGGACGATTTACAATGCCGCAGTAGAGCCGGTCATAATGTACGCGGCAAGCGCATGGGCACCGTCGACGAAAAAGATAGGGATCCAGAAACAGCTGAATGCGGTCCAGAGGGGCTTTGCACAAAAACTTACTAAGGCGTACCGTACCGTCTCCCTGAACTCAGGACTGGTACTGGCCGGGATACTTCCTCTTGACCTCAGGATCCAAGAGGCAGCAGCCCTATACGAGGCGAAAAGAGGAGTGCCCCGGCCAGAGTTGAAAGACAGGGAGGTGGAACGTGTAACACCTTACGCTTCGGTAAGTCACCCAGCCGAGTATATTTGCCTGAAGTTCACTTGCTTAGAGGACCAAGAGCAAGTGGATGCAAACAGCACCCATGCGATCCAGATATACACGGATGGCAGCAAGATCGAGGGTGAGGTCGGCGCAGCACTATCTCTATGGAGAGGTGAGGCCGAGATCAAAGCCCTCAAACTCAAGCTGCCATCATATTGCACAGTGTATCAAGCAGAGCTTCTGGCGATATGCAAGGCCACGCAAGAGATCCTAAAGCGCCCCGAGGAGTCTTACGGCATCTATAGCGACTCCCGGTCAGCACTACAATCAGTGGTCAACAACGGTTCTCTCCATCCTTTGGCCGTGGAGGCTCGGAAAAATCTTAGTACGAGTAGACTCCAGAATAAAGAAATATCTTTATTCTGGGTCAAAGCCCACGCAGGATTGGAGAGAAACGAAAGAGCTGATCAATTGGCGAAGGAAGCCGCGAAAAACATCAAGAGAAGACCCGACTACGATTACTGCCCGGTCTCGTACATCAAGCGGCTGATACGTCAGCAAACGCTTGATGAGTGGAACCGGCGGTACAAAGAGAGCACTACAGCCGGAGTAACGAAGATGTTCTTCCCAGATGCGGTTCAGGCCTACCGGACAGTCCGTAAGTTTAGTTTATCGAGCACGTTGACCCAAATCCTAACAGGGCATGGTGGGTTCTCCGAATACTTGAACCGGTTCAAGTGTAAGGAGAGCCCCTCATGCATCTGTGAACCCGGTGTAAGTGAAACGGTAGTGCACATACTGCTAGAATGCCCAGTTTTTTCCCGAAAAAGATACGAAGCCGAACAGACTCTTGACCTTGAACTGACAGTACAGAACCTCAACACACTAATGACTAGAAGGGAGCTTAGAGAAGTTTTTATGAAATATTGTATAGAAATTGTCAGCACAGTAATAAATAGAAATAAGACGTAGGGAAATTATGTTAAATATATATTTTGAATATTATGTAAATTAGCATAAAAATTATAAGAAACAGAACATTAAGATGTAAAACTGTACAATATAAGCAAAATAAAAAGCTTGTACACTTAGATTTAAATAAGTATAATAAAAAATCTAGTAATTAGTTTATAAATTTATAAGGAAATTGCAAAAAAACTAGTAATGTTAAAAATTTAAACTTAAGATAAAATAGAATAAGTACCTCCTAGACCCCTTAAGGGTAATAAGTATGTATCCCACCCGTAGATAGAAATAAATAAAGAAAAAAGACTTTGATTCGTAACGCGTCAAAGGAACGAGATTTAAAAAAAAAAAAAAAAAAAAAAAAAAAAAAAAAAAAAAAAAACCACCAAACAATCGGCTTAGATGGAATGAAAATAAACTAAACTACTATATTTAACAGGGGCAGTTAGAACCAGTTAACAACCCACTACTGTCAGACGGGAGGGTGTCCAAAATACTGGCACGCTGAATGGCAATGCTGATCCTTTGAGAAAATTTCAAAACTATCGTGAGTTCTACTAGACATTATAGGTACCTTTGATAAACTAAAATTACTCACGTAAAAATATTGTCGATTTAGATACCGACAATGTTTCGATTCTTCCGGAGAATCTTCATAATATGGGTATGAGTATGGTCACTCCTCGCGGGTGCTTCTCACACAGAAGAATCGAACCATTGTCGGCTCAGACCAAATAAAAAATATTTATTTGGTCTGACAATATTTTTACGCGAGTTAATTCAAGTTGTATTAATATTAAATCTTTAAGAAACTATAAGAAGAAGTCAAATTCCACAGAACAATCTTACAATACAGGGTGTTTGTAGTCTAGCCAGGTGCTGCGAGCCGAACAGATAACACTATCACGTTATCAGCTTCCTGCCAGCTGCCTCAGATTACGGTCAGGCGCAGCTATTGTTTTCATTACTACAGATGCTATAGGTCTTACTAGGATAATTGTACCACCTGTTCGTTCGTTCTTATGAGCAAATGGCCAATTCTGATGATGGAGTTCTTAGGCCGTTCTTAGGCGTCCATCATGGCTTAGCGACGGGACCCACAATTTAACGTGCCCTCCGAAGCGACAGAAACGCTCAGTTGGTAATGCCACTTGCGGTAACCCATCCAAGTTGTGACCGCTAAGAACGTGGCATAACTTGTATGATCTATCAAGAACGTCTTAGCAAGCTTCGCTACGAGCGCTTCTACCACCAGTTGAACTCATTTATTTACAGAATCTAAACTACTACATATATCAATAACTGTACAAAATACAAATAGAACTAGTTGAGGCACTCATAGCTCTGAATCCCATCATGGTCCTATGATAAAATTTGTGATGATCTGAGGAGGATCTTCAGAGTTATGAACAGAAATATAAATCAAGAGTGCTGGTTTTTTTTTTCACTCAACTTTCGATACCTAATGAAGTACCTAGGATAACTTTCTTTTTGAAATGAGGACTTTTCCAAAGCATTACTTTTCACCATTTCGCTAACTTAAGCGTCGTAACTTAAGAGCCATGGTGGCAGGGTGGGTTAGTGCCTCGAGCATTGTGCCAAGAGCTCTAAACGGTGAAGGAAAACCTCGTGAGGAAACCCGCGGCTAGTCGGCCAACATGTTACCATTTTCTTTCCTTGGATATGGCCGGCTAAGCTGAGAGGATGGTTTAGATGCTGGGCAAGCCCATTCCATCTTAACTATGTCCCAGTGTCCCGATAAGTGTAGGCAAAGATTGCCTTCTGACGCTGTATAAATCATCTAGTAAGTATAGATGTAAAGGCCTGAGTTGTGCTAACCTATTGATACTTTTCTAGTCTAGCCATTTTTTAATTTGCTTAATGTTGTTTTAGAGTTTGTCTCAAATTTAATCTTTAAAATACAACTAGGTATTCTCAAAAATAACTGTAAGTTCAGTCAGAGAATTTAGCTATATTCTCTAAGGGTTTAGTAGGTGCTTATAAATATTTTTAAATACCTAACCTCTTTGTTAAATATTATTATTATGGGCATTTTCAATCAATTTCTCTTTGACATTTTTATTCAATTTTAACTAAAAATAAAATATTTTTTGATAAAGATATTCAAATTTCATAGCGCAAAATACAAATTTTATGAACTGATCGCAAATTTCCATAAACGTAAATTACCGGATTATTAAAATTATTATATTTTTATAAGCAACATAAAAACGGCCAATAACAATAAATAAGTCCATTACAAAAAGATATTCAAATTCAAATAAAGAAAGCGTTCGATTTGAGTCGTTTTCGTGCAAACGTTCCGCCGGAGTCATTGACTGCGCGAGTCCAGATTAGAAACGCGTTGCTTTCTACCGCCGCGCGACGTTGCCGCTCTTCACTTGTTTGTGTCACATTTAAACATGCGTCGTTTATCGTCTGTCATGTATTGTGTCAATTTGTTTGAATGCAGCTATGTGCTAATTTACTTTGGCATGATTTCGTGCCTTTTTTCGTATTATCGTTTGGTTGATTGTTTCTTGATGTAATTAATGAGTGCAATGTAAGTACCTATAATGTGGTTACAATATGGCGTTAATTTATTGTGAAGTACCTATCGCCACAAGTTTTAACTCACTTTATATATTCTTCTCCGTAGGTATACTTAAAAATGAGAAACCAAAAACAATCTTAAATCTTTCCTAAAGCTTTTCATTGACTCTATATTTTGGTCTCAACACTCAAAAACTAACTAAACAATGTTAAATCTGTTTTCAACAACTAGAAGTCAAGTCAATATTAAATCCATTTTAATGAATTAGCTCAAATTATTGTAGGTATGATAGGTACTATCCGATATTTAAATATTTCTAGTTTATAGTTTGAAACGCGCGTTCTGGTAGACTTCTAGCAATCTGTTCAAGATTGCTTTTTTAAATTATTTACTAGATATAAATTTTTCGTTTCTGTTGAAGTACTTAACGATTTTTTCAATACTTCAAGAATATCTTCTTTAAAATAAACCCAAAATATAGATGGATCAAATTACGGAACGACATTTTAGACCGTTACAACTTGGTTCCAAAATGCATATTTACAATGTTTCGAGCACAGTTTAGATACTTTCATTCAACTACTATCTAATATTATTGGAATATTATGTCATCTTGAAATAATTTAATTTTAGTTCGTTCGTTCGTATGAGTAGTAGCCAACTCTGGTGATGGAGTATGACTGAGTATGAGTGTTTTTTCACAAAACCAAACCTAATTTATGTCGTTTCGCATTGTTTATTTTGTATTTTTCTAGTAAGTAAATAATGTAGAGACTAGATGAGAGCCTTATGTAGAAGCTGACTAAGACTTCTGTGTTTTTTGGAAGACCACAAATACTTCTTTACAAGCGAAGCTCTTAAATCTACGGATACCTTCCTTGTTCAATATTAAATCTCCAGTAGGTATTAAACAAAGTGAGGCTCATCAAATGAAGTCAAAACACTCGTGAAAAATCGATAATATAGTCTGAAAATGAGGATGTTTTTTGTTCCACTCCTTGTGATTTTGTTTTTAGTACTTTTGAATTTGGCAATTAGGTATTTGTCGATCTTCTTCTTTAGTTACGAACATAATAAAATTGCACCTCGAAAGTGCGGAATTTTCTCAGTTAAAAGTACTAAATATTTTTAAGTACTTATGCAACTTTTTTTGATTTTCATATAAGTTAAATAATCAGAGCAAGAACAAGAACAGGATAAGACAAAAGAATTGATTCAATTTTATTCGCTACTTTTATCAAAAATTCACAATCATTTTACTGGTATCTCAACGTTTCAACCATAATTTTTATGAGAGAAGCGATTACATTTTCTTATCAGCTACTTGCCAATAATAGGTAAGTGGATATAAAAACGAATGATTAATTACAAAAGTACCCAGGGTATTTTTTAAACGACTTCCAAAAGGAGTTTCTCAATTCGACCATATTTTTTATGTTTATTCTCTGAATAATTTCGTCGTTTATGAATCGATTTTAATAATTGTTTTTTTGATAAAAAGGAGACATTCCAAAGATAATACAATATAAAAATGGTGATTATTTTAATGGGTACTTTTAAAGTTATGAACAGAAATGCTCCTCAAGAGTACGGGAAATTGATATCTTCTTATGAAATTAGAGTCGTTTTAATAAAAGATTTAATTTTGCTACTTGTTTATCATTAATTCAATGACCTAATTTAAGCCTGTTATGCTCTCTTATAGCTTATTTTGTATAAGATATTTCAAGATAAGCGCAATGTATTTTGCTAACCTTTCTTTAAAAATGTAATATAAAATAACTTTAAGACGAGATAACGGCTACAAAAAAGTTGGAAACTTCGTGAGAGTCTTTTATTAGGTACCTACTTAGACAAATCACATATTTAAGTTACAGCTCAATCTCTGATGATAGTTTCTTTCAGATGAAACAAGAATCTGACAACTAAGAATTGGCGCAGCCCTATGGTTCTTGTCTTGGTGAATGTATTTTTTTGTTTTTGTTAGTAAAATGGAATCACAGAGAGCCTTAGGTACTTCATCTCGCTCCTAAAACTTGTAAGTACTTTTTAGATGACGTTCTTTTGTCGTGCCTGATGTTTTTCCCTTTTTGATTACAGATGGGATGAAATTTTTCAAATTTTCATTCACCACATAATCTTTAACTTATTTTGCTTTAGAATTCTTTATGATTGATTTTTCTTTGGATAGTGTATTTTTTAGATTTTGGCTACCTATAACTTCTTGACCATGTCTTTCCTGTGGGTATAACTAATTCAACTGAGGGTTAGGTGTTGGGCAAGCACACTACATATCTCAACAATGCCTTAAGCAATAGGTATTTACAGTGTCCGTTGAGTTAAAATCAATTCAAAGTTGGCAGCGCAATGATTGTGTTGAACTGTGATGATTTGGCATAATTAGTTTATCCTTAGATCTTTGGGAGTTTTCATTATGATATGACGTGACGTCTTGTTATTTTTTGGAACCTACCTATACTTAACAAATTTTACAGTGAGAGATATAAGGTAAATTAAGCCAGTCTTAGTGTAGGTTAGGTAAGCAATTAAGATTTTCTATTCTAAAAAAACAATTATTGCTTTTAAAACAAAATTGAAAAACTAGGTAGCACAATTTGATCACAACATTCATTGCAATTTCGTAATATTATCACACTCAGCATCGTCATGCAGCCTCTACATAATTGGTAGGTAGCTTCATTATTTATTCATCGGAACTGCTGCCCTCGTAAAAGCTTCATAAAATTAATTAATTATCAGTTGAATCAACCACAGCAAGCTAAGGCCGCCTCGGGTTATTCAGAGCTCGTATCGAACGATCCTCGCAACCTATACATAGCCACCTGGACGGTCACATAGAAAAATCGCCTACCAACACACGGTCTCATCAAAAAAACACAATTCGAAATGTAACCCTAACACAAACCTACAGAGTACACTTTTTCCTCGTCCATACAATAGAACTCTGTCGCCCTAAGCACCCGTCAGTATTCTGTTAGTATACAATAAATATTCGGCGTCAGTTGTGCCAGAAGTACACACATATACATAGAGACCGATGTTGTAGCTTGCCAAGAGCGGCAACGTCGCAGAGTTCAACTACGGATTCAGAGCTTGTTTGATTCTACAGATTATTACTTTGATAAGGTTCCTCTAGTGCACTCCATAAGAATGATTTGCAGCTCTATTTTTGTTGCAGTAGAGTTGATTTTAAGCAGGCGTTTTTCTATAGAACTTTGTCAGAAATACTGTTCGGTCAGAGGGTAGCGGGACGCTTGGCGTTGTCGACGCATTGTGTTCGTTTTTTATGAGCCGCGATAGAATCGATGTCAGTTGGCAGAATCTTTATTTTACCGTTTTTTGGCCTTGTTTGCGTTAAAACGCACAGCTCAAATGATTTCTAGACTTTGCTCTATAATGTAGAGTCAAGTTCTTTAGGGGCCGTCTTTGTAATAAAGATATGATTTTATGACAAAATATTAGATTCCTACAGTAAAGTCAGAAAAACAATTTAAATTGGTTTCTTAAGTACTTCTACCTACTTTACTTACTATGAAACTTTAGAATAAGTAAAGTATGTAAATAATTTCCATATTTAAACCCCGATAATGTTTTCACAGTGTCAGAACAGAATCCCACAAACTTGTCCAGCTTGTTTTAACTGTTTCGTATGAACAAAGCCAAAATTAAAATTTAAAAGGCTAAGTGCATACCTACATAGTTATCTAAAATAGTCTAATAGCCTAAAACAGTACCTAAGGTTAGATTATTAGAAATAGTCACTGAAAAGTTAACGGCACAATCCGGCGATTTTTACATGGACAGTCGATCCGATCGTAACTTCAGGCCCCAAGGATAATTTTGTCCGTAGACCTCTATTCTCAAAAGTTATATCAAAGCAGGACTACCTAAATCAGGAGGCCTTTACATCTTATAGTACTAAATAATTCATACAGCGTTAGGAGGCAATATTTGCCTTCTCTTAACGGGACACTGTAGTACTGGGACATTGTTGAGATGGAATAGGCTTGCCCAGCACCTAAACCACCCTCTCAGCCTAGCGTGCCATATCCACCCACAGGAAAGGCATGTGGGGTTGACTAGCCGCGGGTTTCCTCACGATGTTTTCCTTCACCGTTTAAAGCCCGTGTTATAGCGCATATAAACTTTTCGACACGGAATCACCCACCCAACCAGGAACAGACTGAAAACCAGTGTTGCTCTGCACCCAGTGCAGGGCAACTTAAAGCTGAGGCTGTCCCTTTTTGGCGAACATTGGCACAGACATCCAATGACCTATTACTAGGTAGTACCTACTTAATACTAATGTGTCTTCTGTTTTGTGTCTTCTGTCTTGTGTCTTCTGTTGTTAATGTTATGTAGTCTGTGCTGTTGTTTCCAAATAAATATCTATCTATCTATCTATCTATTGATGCGCGGCCGAATTCAATCCCACGACGGATCGAAAGTCGAAGAACCAATCCACTGAGCCAACACGAAGTCTATCACTAAATTACCGTAGTATTGAATACTATCCTCGATACCGACCGAGTCAAGTAGCAAAAGAAGACCGAGTAAAAAAAGTATAAGTAGGTCTAAATAAACAGTTTTCTTTTTTCAATATAATCAGTTTAAAACATGAAAAGGTGAATATTCCGTAGCTTATTTACAAATATTGACGGATTAATATTTGGATTACCGATTGACTGCATGACGGCATTTTAAGAAAACTATCAGACGCCCACGTCTCTTTGGTCTCTCGTGAGAACTCAAAGTAAATTATAAGGCATTTCAAACAGAGATCTGTGTGCATTGTGTTAGCCGTTTTTCCATGTTTTATTAAACAAAAACATAAAAAGACTCTTATATTCTTTCACCTTTCTAGGCTATTTTGGCAAAGACTTATGTGAACCGGAGTTTTTGAGAGAAGATTTTCAATGAAAGTATAGCAGGAAAGTTTGAAAGCAATTTCTTGCACACTCGGGGTTTCTTTTATGTTCTTAACTCCGAAGATCCTCTTTTGTTCCTCAATTTTTTAAACAAAAACAGTCAACTTTTGACGGGCCGTTTATGTGGTTTTAGATTTATTTTGTAGTCGTAGATTATGTCCAAATAATTATATATTTGGTAGTAAATGTACAAAAACAATGCCTATAGTAACAACACAAGTTCAGTAAGATTACATAACATAAATAACATCCCTATGTACAAATCGAACAATGACATTGTTACCGCATTCAATTGTAAGCAGTTTCCTTCCTGCAAAGTTCCACCCATTGTCCTTTTTCGGCGAACTGACCAGTGTTGAATTTCTGTAATGGAATTTCAAATCATTATAATAAACAAATTAATAAAAAACCTTGGATATTTCATACGGCGTCAGCTAGTCCCAAGCATCTGGTAGCAGCGGGCGCGAAATATTGAACATTTAAAAAAGGCCGGTAGTGTCACCCATACCAAAGAGCCTGCGCCTAGCGTGGCTCGTGGTGGCTATAGATAAGCGATGTGTTAAACGTCTGTCAAATTTTCCTATCCGCCTGCGGGCGATATGGCCTGCGGGTTGAGTTTGACCACATCATCATTCTCCTGCCCTTATCCCACGCTAGGTGGGGTCGGCCCACCATGTCTTCTTCTTCCATTCATCTCTATCATTCGTCAACTCCGAATTGAGTTTGACCACATGTAAATGTTAAATTAATTTCGTAGTGGAAATTTCGGCCCGCGCTCTGATTGAGGTGTTGGCTAAGTTAACAACTAAATCGTTATGAGGAACCTAAAATACGTCAAAACGCTCGTTCAGTGTGGCCATCAAACGCCTAGGCTTAGTAACTAGGTCTAGCCACCGCGAATTCGGTTTGGACGAACACTAGGAGTTCTCGTTTCGTCTGTAGCTACATGTAGGTCAACATTATCCTTAACCTGCTTCTTTATAATGCTCAGGCTGAAGTTCAGTGACCCAAAGCAACAAAAAGGACCAGTGACAAGCCACAACCGCAACATAGAAAACACAATTTACGGTCAGAAGTCAATCGGCTGTCGTAAAACCACTCACAATGGCTCGTAAAAGTGTAATAGTGGTTCCATTCCAAGGCTGACGCGAGGTCATAAGTTACTGATTATATGAAATATAATTATGCTATAAACTTACCTAATTACGATAGTGGTTTACATCAAAAAATACTTTAAATATTTTGTTACCATATTCGGCAACAATAAAGAAACATGCTGTCATGTTGTGTCGTACAAGTGTCCTAGCCCTGACTGTAATTGAATGTCTTGTCTTTAAGCTATTTTAGATTATGATCTATGTTTGTTTCAACGGACACTATCCAGCGGTTAAATGTGGATGGAAACTCACAATAATACTTGTTAAAGTTTAGAACAGTACTTGTATAACATTATTTAATTTAAACTCTTGCCAGGGTATCTCAATTTCAGCGTATTAGGTTGACGAGTGGTCAAGTGGGTGCTTTTTAAAAATTGATGTTCTCAATTTTCATTTCAAAAAGAGGTGCTTATTTTTTCATTTACGATTACAGCGATACAGTTCTAGTTTGACGATTTACACAATATTTTGTTTTGCTCTTGCTTATTTATAACCAAGCTTGTTAGGTTTTAATCGACTTTAAAAAGGAGCAGTTATAATGTGCTAAAGTGCTAGTATGTAATTTTTTCTTTAGAGCTCGTGTTAGCATCACGCGATGTTTAGAAAATTATAAGCGCAAATACGAAATGGAAATACTGAGATGCTCGAAAGTGCAGCACAATCGCACACATTATGAACGCAATAATTATTAAATATCAGAAAATGTAAGTACATTGTATTTCGTAAAGTCACCTTGTATCTTTACTTGTCAGTTCGACCTCTACAATAGCATTGTTCAAAAATTTTTTGCTGTTTATAATCATACTAGTATTTTCCGAAAATCCACTAGATTATGGTACGAGTAAATATCCCGTTTTTATGTTTATTAGGGATTTATTGTTCTTTATTTCAGAAGTTTATAAATATACTAGCAGCACGTCCCGGCTTCGCACGGGTGTACTTATGAAGCTACCGGAATAAAATATAGCCTATAACCACCCGGACAGTCCATTTTACACACCCGTGAAAGAATTTTTGAAATCGGTTGAGTAGTTTCGGTGATTACCTCCGTCAAAGAAACAAACAAAGTTTACCTCTTTATAATATTAGTATAGATAGATATATAAAATATCACGAATCAATGTATGAATAAAGAAGTAAGGTCAAACGTCTGATAAAGGAGGGATCGGGTATTATCGATATCGTTTCTGGAGACTGACCCGCGACCTCAAGATATTGAATAATCTTAAAAACATCTTATACAAACTTTTTAAACTAAGTATCATGGTTTTGAACACAAAAACTCCTAAAACAGGATATTTAGCAGTTTGACCATGATCAACTGTGCCGAAATATCTTGAAACTCTCCTAAATCAACTAATCATGATAAGTAAAAAAAAAGAAATAAGAAAGAAGATGTAGGAGTCAGTAGTGTTTATAACATCTTATTTAGCCTTGCTGAGAAATTATAGGTTGCAGATTCGAATCGTCGATTTTATCCAGGAAATGTTGCAATCGGCCTTATAAACTACAAAAAAGCCTGGTTTATCAAATATATGGTCTAATTTTCTTATAACTTATACTTATAATCTGATTCAATTACATTTCCAGATCCAATTAATTTATATTTTTCGTGTCATGGACCCGCGCTTATTATTGTTTTGAAACCACCGCTAAACTAGGGTTCGTCTAGGTTTAGCGTTATACCGGATATGTTTAATTTTAATTATAATAAGTACCTAGTTATAAATTATGATACGATTTCAGACACAATTTGTTAATTGTTGATGAATAAATGAATATGAATAAACCAGGGTTTTTGATCACCATCTTAAATCGTAGTTTATTTAGATGTAGGTGATGCGAACCAATTTAGACAATGGTTTTGATAAACCAAGATTTATTTTAGTATTTTGTAATGCCGTATGAGTTCTTTATTTCAGTGCTTCATTAGTTACGTTATCTGGCCTTATGGTTCGACCGCATCGTTCTATCAATCGGTCTACGTGGACTATATTTTTAAGTTGGTAAATTGTTCTTGAGACTTTGAATAGTTCGATGTGGACCTTCATAATCGAACTAACCTCATCGCGCTAACTAAACGGTGAAGGAAATATCGAGAGCATGTTATTATTTCAAAGAGCGGTGATTTAATAATATTAAAAAAACACTGCGGTACTAAACAGTTCTGAATATTTCTTTGTGTTTACAATCAGTATTTACCTACATCTGGCGAGGTATCGAATCAAAACGACTAATACAAAAAACTTAAACTAAATGAAAAAAGCCATAGAGACCTAAGGACCTAAACAAATTTGAGCTTACAAATATGAGATCATTCCCAAATATACTGCATTATTGCATAGTCATCTGTGGTGAGGCGGTGAGAACGCAAATATGACGTCACTGATGTGTGAAGTCATCTTAACGATAGTTTAAGAAAAAGAAGAATGTACAATACAGCTAAAAGCAAATGCTGAAAGATTTAAACTACTAAAGTAGTTTATTCGATAGAGCCTTGGGCATGTTTGAATTGCGCGCATGGCTGTGGCATGGCTTTAGTTTTAAGCAACACTGAGCCTCAGCACAACGTGAATGATCGTTTTTTGGACAATAACCCCCAGCTGTATTACATTTCTACAATATAAATAATACGCGTTCGCTTAGGAACAGTTAAAATAAATAGAAATTGGCATTCGATGACGATGAGCATAGGTCAGAAGTGTCGAATCAAATGATTTAAAACAGAGAATTGGTACTATAATAATGCAATAGAGTCACCTAGCTTATAAGACTGTACAGTTTTAAGTGATCCTTGAGGTCCTACAGGAATATACACATTTTCTTTCTTTCTTTCAGAACTTTGGTAATATGGCTACAGTTTCTTCGTGTTTGAAAAACGGGGTACATTACTTAGGACTACTTGGACGAAGCTTTGTATCTGTCTAACCTAATACAATCGCAGACAGAAACAGGATAACATTTTTAAACTCCGTGACAAACCAATATTGTTTAAAATCCAATATAAGTTATGACACGATCACGACTTTCCTACATATTCGATTTGGACTTCCAATTTGAACCAAAACAACGATCGATTGGGCCCACAGTGGATGACGACGTCGTCGCAGACAGATTGTGGTGCCGAGATGACCTAGACGCATTCAACAATGATCGATCCTCCGAGATTATTGAAGAGGTATTTCCACTGCAGTGGGATAAAACAGGCTACTCTTCATACTTATTACTTATCAGATCTTAAGTTGTTTTAATTTGTTATTGATGCGCAGCTCTTTTCGGCGAGACTGAAAACCAGCGCTCCACGGCCAGTGTTGTTGGAGCACATTTTGAGGGGTAGCCTTATTTTCATTCGATGTGGAATGGTTTTGTCTTTTAGAAACCTATTGCAATTTATTCTTATTCTTTTATTATACAGAGGTAATGTTGGTTTGTTTGTTTGACGGAGGTAATATCCGAAACTACTCAGCTGATTTCCAAAATTCTTTCACCGATATAGAATGGACTATCGGGATGGTTATAGGCTATATTTTATCCCGGTAGTTTCCCGTGCAGTCACCCGTGCAAAGCCGGGACGTGCTGCTAGTTATGAAAGTAAAACTTGACTCTATACTTCAATAACTTCTGTGGAGCACTGTACAGTGCTACCCAATAGCAATTATCATTAACCTACCTACGCGGAGGTGATAAGAAGGCCATTTAAATGATAATTGGTGATTAAGTGCTCTATAACCGTGTGTAATGCTACTATAGAATGGACATCTAAAATAAACTAGCATTGAAATATACGTACCTAACTGCACAAATGTGTTAATCCAAAATTATCATGGATGGAAGCATCCTATAATTTAATTGTCCTATTCCCAGCAGTGTTACTTTAACTACACACAAGTAACTTTTAATTTTTACCCACTGATGATGTCCTTGTCTGATCATGAGATTTTATTTATATTTTGAAACAATAGTCTTATTTGCTTTACTTATTGTGCGTTGTGGTCGCATTTATGCTATGCTGGTAAGTATATCAAAAGGACTGTTTACATTCCGTTTCAAAGTTAATTTTATTTTCTGGAATATTGGCTCTATGCGGCTCAATTAGCTCCGCCCACACTGACTCTGTTTTCTATGGCTCAATTAATTATTGTCATAATTTTTTTTCTTTGTTTGCGTTGGAACAGGCAATAGAATCATCTAGAATGTAAGAGGTTTCTATGTGATCCGTGAGGTCATACCGAAATAAATGATTTTGTTTTCTCTCTTGAATTTCTTCTTTCTATCTTTCTTTGCATTATTAATTAAAAACGAACAAGCTAATAAATAAGGAGATTTTCGAATTGCTAAAATTTTGGAAATATTTTACTGTTTGCTTGTCACGACAATTACTCCATTTATTTCCCAATGGCATTTCGATAAAACGGAGGGGCAATTACGAATTGCATCATGTTCATGGCCATGTGTGGCAATATGTCTTCCATGAATTACATATTCAAATTATCCTCCATTGCAAAATTAAATAAGAGAGAAACAAAAAATATTAGCGAGTGGCACGCTTCATAGCGCCCACCCGCCTAGGGCCGACCTAACATGGGGATAGTCACCCCTTGCAATCAATTCCAAAGCCCTCTTCTATTACCACCTTCCGTCTCTTTCCAACTTACAACATAAATACACCTCTCCTTGTCTAGAAAGCGATTAGGCGATCGAAAAATTCCGAAGGGCCTCGGGCGCCGTCGAAACTTTTCAAGACTGAATGTGATCACAATCTTTACTTTTCCATCACTAAAAATCAACCGCATCTTTATCTGTATCAAGGTAGGTATCATAATCGCGTGATATTTGTTTATAGATGTGTTGTATGAAAGTTGGTGGTCTTATGATTGATGTAGGAGTAGGTGTCTATCGCATGATGAGAGGCAGATTCAATCTCTTGGCGCTTTGGGCGGGAAATCATGACGTGGAATAAACAGACACCAGATTGAAGACAAACAGCACCTTTCAGCAAATCTTCGCAAGTGGCAGTCAGTCGTAGAAGTTTGTGGACAGCTCAAGTTTTTTTATACTAAAAGCAAGGCACAAATTTTTTTGTTGGGGCTTTAACAATTAGGTATGTGCAATTTCATAAATAAAAAGTAACGTTATGAATGGATAATTAAAAAGAAATAAGAGATAGTCATAGATTATTAAAAGGTACCTAAAAAAGGTAAGGTAGTTTAACTTACCTAACAACTTGTTTATCAACCACTGCCTCTGCAACCTTTAAATGAAATGGAATAGTAATTAAATTGAAAAAAAATAAGAGTAAATAATAAATAAATAAATATCCTTGGACATTCCACATAGTACCTATACAGGTCATTTTGCTTCTGACGAGTCACATTTTGTAAGGTATAATCGTCGTGTGCTCAAAACTTTAAAGGCATCATGAGAAATCTTTAAGGAACTGGTTTGCTGTTAGTATCAAAATAAGCGGGTACGTGCCTCCAACTTGTCACGTACGGAATGTTAACTACTTGTTATTTGTGTCAAAATGACCATATGCCGATATTTGGAGAAGAAATTGCCTTTCTCGCCATTACACCAGTGCGACAGACGATGTGAAGGTGAATCGGTAGTATAGTAACTATTACTAACTTAAGTTCTTGTCATATTTTTTTTATCTTAAAAATCGGTTTCATTTAAGCTTTTATTGATGAATACATTAAAATAGAGCACTTAGTTGAGGTGATCCTTGAAGGATAAAAAAATCGATATGAAAGATTTCAACGCGTTTCTCGTAGCAACACTGCTACGAACATAACTATGAAATTAATAGATCATAAAATTCAACATCTTCAAGATAAATAGATACGATTGCATTTTCTTTTTGCGGACACCCAGGGACCATCATTTTAATAATGACAAATCATTGTGTGTTATATGCAAATATTTACCATAAAATTATAGGGGTAAACTATACTAATAATATTTTGAAGAGGTAATTTGTTTGTTTGTTTGACAGAGGTAATCTCCGAAAGTACTCATCCGATTTGAAAAATTATTCTATTGTAGAATAGACTGTCGGGATGGCTATATTTTATCTCGTTAGTTTTATTAGTGCTGCTAGAATATAATAAGTATATTTATTAGAATAACCAACTTATGAACGAGTTTTGTTAAGTTCTTTCTAAGTATTAGTGAAAATTGTATCGAAATACACTGCATGGCTTTAAATTAACGATCATCGGATCGAAAGTCAAACACTCCACTCGGCTGCCATAGCTCTTAATAAAGAAATAAACAATGTTTTTGTATTGCGCCTGAGCACGGCAAGTTGGTAAATTGATCGACTCAATAATAACTCATTGTTGATTCAGTAATTCAGACTGGCATGATGTACTACATTCTCCAGATCGGAACGACAGATAGCGCGGTCAATGGAGAGCTATTTAATATTAATTGCACTTAGGAATTCTATATATTTTTATCTTTAAACTTGAAGCATACTGATTAATGAAATACTTCTTTCTTCAGATATGGGATTCAATTAAGGAAGGCCTCCTATTCTTAATTATTTTTTTACCATTTTATATATTAGGCAAACAAGTACAAGTACCTACTAACTACAAGTACTACAAGTACCTACCTACAAGTACTTTCAGAAAATCGTTTTATACCTGACTCTTACAACTGATTTACAAGGCATCAATAACTGTGAGGATCAACAAGCTATTGCAAACAGAACAACTAGTTTTAGTTAATTTTGTGTTTGTGATCTTGTAAAGCGAAAGGTTTTCTGCAATGCTAGCTAACCCCAGAAAATATAAAAGGTTCTTCCTTGTAAAACCCTTAGAAACGATGAAAAGGGTGGAATTTCATTAAATCATTACGGTTCGGTTTTTAAGAAAATCTCCATGTTGATTTCGCTAGGTTCGTTGGTTCGTATGAGCAAGTGGCTAACTCTGGTAGCTGGGTAAATATTAATATAGATAGTTTGCTATCAGTCTACTGTCAACTGGTATATTATGTTAGCGACGCTATCAGTATTATTGATAATTATGTGCTCAAGATAATTCACAATTCATTATCAACTTTGATAGGTATATAGTCATTTCTTATTGGTTGTTAATTATGACTCACACATACGGATATTTTGTCTTCGGCGCATTTGATTACATTGAATTCCACTAGTTTACATAACATCACTACCGCATTGTGTAAACCTCTCTGCATAGCGTGTTTATCTGAACATTCGTCTAGAATAATAAACAGTTAGTATTAGTTTGCAAGCCACGGATTGGCTTTCGATGCAGCAGTGGCGCCACGACGCGGTGCGGTGTGGTGCGGACTGCGGAGCGTGTCTCGACCGCCGCGCCACCTCGGCCGACACGCAAGCGATCCCAGCTACCAGGAGCACATGACACGAAAGAGCGATATCTCATTCTACAACCCTCGCCTCGCCTCGCTCTGTCTCGCTCGCGCTATCGATGACCCTCGCTCAACCGAACGGGGCAAACGGCCTTCTCAAAACAGCGTCACAAATAACTTTGCATCTTGAAAACATCGAGGTAAAGTTCACTTCTGGATATTGGTATAACCTTTTTGAATTTAATGAAAACCTCCGATTTATTATACGAGCACCACAAAAATGGAAGTATGTATTCTGAACAACGCTGAGAATTTCTGATACATTCGTATGCTTATGTTGCCCTAATACTTCTGATGCTTAGGGATCATTTTGGCGTGGTTGAAATTCCTTATTTGGTATTTGTGAGAACTATCGGAGCTCTTCTGATAAAAAATATCGTGGGGGAAATTACCAAGTAGAATGTTGAGTTTGTCGGCATTGTGTCTTTTTATTGGCATCTGCCGGTCCTATGTCATGTTATAGTTTTATACCTAGTAGTGTACCTAGTAAGTATTATTGGGATCGTTTTTGGTCCCCCTTAGAATATAACTGCACTAACGAGTAACTTTTTTCCTGATCGGTTTATTACCTATTACGTTCTAGCTAAGGCTTTGTTTTTGTTTTATACCTTTGTTATTTAAATTAATTTACATTACTCGTATAATAAGTAAAAGTGGCTATTCTGACTCCGCCAAAACTTAAACTAAACTGAACAATAATGATGCTATCCCTTTATCTTTAGTCTCAGACAAAAATTTAATTTTTATTTGGCCTGAGTCTTTAGTTAGTTTAGTTTAAGTTTTTTCGGCGTCAGAATCACCAATAATGGTTATAATTTTATTGTTGTTTTATAAGAGGTATTTAGTACAAATGTTTAAAAAATATAAGTACTTAGAACTGGTTAATTTTTTTATATGCAAAATATTAGAATTAAAGTAAGACCTACAAACGCCAATTTTTTGTGCTTGCATTTCAACGATTTTACCCAGACGACGACCGACGACGTGACGTGGAAGCCAATACCACCACACGCGGCCTGTGGGCTGTGTCCCACAAAGTGTCATGGAAGATGGCGCGCGGCACAACACAGCGAGCACTAGTACCAAGCGAACATAACTGCGTTGGAGCTATCACGCACGTAGACTCGTAGCCCCTCGTATGCATTACCGCTGTGAATATAAATTACATTTATCAATCAGGCGCAGCGTTTTGGTCTCTATTCTCATAATGTTAAGATCAAATTGAAGTTGAGCGGGTATTGTGTGCTAAGTGGTAAGAACTATGGTAGGGACGATGTTGAAGAATGTATCAGGCAACTGCTATAAGTGTATGCTGCCCCGGTGATCAACGCGCACTGCGCAACTCCTGAGACGCGACGTCATACCCATCCATTTTCAAGCAGACAAGGCAATCCTGTCGAGGTTACGTTAAAATATTATGCAAACAGCACTATCTATACGTGACTGTCTATGGCTTCAGATGGAATTCATAGTAAAAGGCGGTTGATAGTTTTGCTAGATTCGATTTGTTGATGTTTTTCTATGATGTCTGGTATCCATTTGGCTCAACGTATCAGCATTGCCACTTAACGCGCTAATGCAGCTAGTGTCTTGGGCACGCTATACTACGGGCAATGGTTTGAATCAGTTAAGTGACATTCTATAGATCCTAGTCCTAGTCACTCACGTGACGTGACTCACGTCACGATAACAATAAGATGGTATGATATGATCTCAGAGCAATCATCTTCTTTCAGATCCTCATTGAACATATCCATTATGACATCTTACAGGCTCTTGTTATATTATGTTTTGAAGTATCTAATACAGAATCCAAACAATAGGTACTAATCAGCCAAATCACTATAAATACTTTAGTATCAAAATCAAACGCGGGGTTGCTAAAATAGGTTAGGTAACTTTGTATCTCTATTTATTTTAACTTTAAACTTATGTAGTTGAATGATTGTAGGAATGTATTGTTTCTTTGAGTATATTTTGTCACAAATGGTGGATACTACGATACCATTTCATAGGTTTACTATTTCGTTCCTATCCGCAAAGGTGAAATTATTAAGGAGGTTACTTAGTTGTAACCAAAGCAAAAACTAAAATAAGGTTTGAAATTAATAAAAGTTAAGCTATAAACGGTGAAGGAAAATTACAACGGGAAAATCAGAGTTAGCTTAGAACGGCAATGCACTTGCAATGCAACCTGCCGCCGCGGCGCCGCCGCGCCGCGTAGAATGTTAATTTTGCAGAAATTTATGATAAACTAGCAGCACGTCCAGGCTTTACTCGGGTATACTAATAAAACGACCGAGACAAAATATACCACAGTCATAAGTCATAACCATCCCGACAGTCATACACATTGGTAAAGAATTTTTGATATCGGCTGAATAGTTTCGGAGATTACCTCCGATAAAAAAACAAACAAACTTTACCTCTAATATTAGTTTAGATATGCAGGTTTTTACAAAATTAAATATGTAGACGTATGTTTTTGGATACCTCTGACTAAAAAGAAAAAAGAATCCTAAACTATCCTAAACATCTCTGCGGTTTGAGGATAATATTTTTGTAGGCACCTAGCCGTGCTCTTATTTTTCCTTTTCGTCCATTTCGCTTCACATAAATGATTAATCTATTTGAAGCTCCTCAATCAAAATTACATAAATGCTTTTAAGAAGCTTCAAAATAACTGATTTACTTATGATATTAATGTGTAATAATTCAATATATAATAGGCGGTTGTTATTAAAATTCTGAGAAACATTCATGCCGAGAATTGTTGGCCTAAGACATTTTAAGATTTTGTTTTTCGGTAAAATAAACATTTACATAATATTTTATCATTTATTTACATTGGTAACACGACTTTTTCCTACTTATTGTGATTGATTTAAAGATGTGATTCCGTAGATGGATGGATGTATGGATATTCGTCAAGTTTATCACAGGTCATTTATTTAGATGTCATTTATTTAAATGACATAAACAGAGAAAAAGCATTGGGCATTCTATATTCCTACTCCAATAAAAAAATAGTTTACAGGAATAGTGTAGCCGAGATTGCACTTTTTGTGTCAGTAACGTATTAGAATTGAAAAGAACATACATTAGAAATAATTGGTAAACTCTTTTGTATTAAAAACTTTGTCCATTTTTCAAATACATCATTAAATAAATAACATACTTACCTACTTAAATAAATAAATATGAAATTAATGATATCCAAGGAGGATATCATTTATTTCACACAGCGTCATTGGAAGATAGTTTCAGATTCTGACTGTAGAAATTACGGGTTACTATCGGCACACCTAGAAAGCAAAATGAACACACAGCTACTTATGCACGCATTGCACGCACGTAGATCTCGTTTGAAACAGCTTCGAACTTTTTCATCTTAACTGAAAACTACTAGGTAACTGAAAATACTAAATTACATTTACCTTGTAATAAACCATACGTGGCTAAACATAAGTCTAGATAATTTTTCAAAACAGAATGAAAACAATAACAAGAACCGGCAACATCGATTGCACGAGTAAATTCAAATACCCGACGTCATCACGGAAAATTAATGCGCGGCACATTTTACTGCCCACACACGTTTATTTACAAATCACCAGGTTAGAAAGACCCGCTGTTTTCTATTCAAATATCCCCCCACAATGCCAGCAATATAGGGAGCCCGCGGTGAGGTAGGTCTACGTGTCTGGTCATGTGGTTTACATTTCGATAGAGCTCTTTGCAAGTTCTGTTGTCCTAGTACGTTGCGCACCGTGCGGTGAGTTGCGATCGCAAATCCTACCAGCAGCGGTGGCGCGGCGGCACCACCGACCACGATGCGGAATGTGGGAGGGGTTCCCTTGACAACAATCTTTTAATCTCTTCAATGAGGCCTTCTCGTCACGTTGCCATTGTCTCCTACGTGTCACTACCGTTCGAAAGTTGGTTGAACGTGGCAGTACATTTAAAATGCTACTTGATTGTCCATTGGTCTATATAAAAATTTAATTATAGTACCTATCTAAATCTAAGAATGAAACGAATTAGTTAAGAAACACAATTTATTCGATGAAGTCATAGGTACGAATAATAAAATTAGATATCACTATTTAAATTTAGCGAAGTTCCAGTCTTTAATTTGTCCAATCTTCCATAAAATATAACATCGGAGATCAATTTTTCAGCAATATATCTTTGTTTTGGGCGTAATTCGTTCAGTTGGCCAGATATCGTCTTTGAGTACAAATCGGGTTCAGCCGATAAGTTTACTTGGTAAACTTCGGATGGTTCATTTTTTATAGAACAAGAGGGTTCTTCTTGGTGTAAATTATCATTTTCTTCTAAATATACACTTTTAGCTGTCTTGATTTTTATTGCTGATGGAATTTTTATAGTGGACTCAATTCCATAATCATTATCATTGCTTTCATTCAAATAAACACTGGCTGGTTTTGATCTCTTAAGAGGCGGGGGCGAGGGAGATTCTGTACATTCCTGCGAAAGAAAATAAGCTTTTATTCTAGTTTGTTTTACTTAGGAAAGTATAACATTGAATTTAAAAAACAAATTACCATTCCAAAAACGTCATCATCATCATCATCATTAGCTTCTTCGTCGTCGTTTATCGTGACAGTTTTTTCTGATTCTGTAGTTTCATTCTGGTTCTCGTTGTGCTCGTTTAAAAATGTCATCAGGGAATAGTACCAGAGAGTTGGCTCGTAAAATCCACCGCTAAATTTCGCTTTTAAAACCTTAAAAAATCAAAATTATATCTGAGTACAAAAATATATAGGTACTAACTAAGGTAATACGTACTTTCATAAAGAATACATAATAATTCTATGTCATATCACAAGCAACTTACCTTATTACGCTCACGTCTGTATGTTGTGCGCAAATTTTCAAGCTTCTTTCTCATTTTACGCTTATCTCCATAAGGATCTAAATCTTTATACTTCTCAAATAGAACATCAAGCGCGCGATTTCGCGCCACTTTGTTTGTGTAAAATTTATGAGCCGGATCCCATAAAAGAGTATGTTCTTTGTACAATTTAATCAATTCTGCAAGCGGTTTGTTTTCCATTTTAGTTTTGAAAACGTCCTACACTTTCGACAGAGCGGATCGTACTGACCGAGCAGGCCCGATTGTTTGTCAGATCGCTCGGGTCGATGTCGAGTCCGACTGAACGATTCCCCGTCTCTTTCTCTCATCGTAAACGAGAGTGTGATGGATTATGGAAAGTTGTTGGCGGGTTCGGATTTCGGAACGCGTCGGTTGCTTTATCGTGCGCTAGGTTGTGCCGAACGAGGTTGGTTAGTAAATTATAAAGGGGATTGACATGACAGTGCTAGATTTTATAAATGCCATTCTTTTTTTAGTTGCTTATGTATATTTTCTTGTAAACTAAACTAATGATTCAGTCTTCCTTTCCTTACAAATAAATCTGACAACCTCACAATAATCAAACACGTGTAACTTTAACCACAAAAGCTACACTTGTAGAACTTTCTCGATATACCTACTTTAAGTACTTACTAGCAGCCAGTCCCGACTTTGCACGAATGTAGGTACTAAAGAAAATCTGGATTTTACCGGGATAAAAATTGACTTTCCGGATTAACATAGGCTATAAATTATGTTCAATACATTCTATAACATCGATGAAAGAATTTTTGAAAGTGGATTAGTTGCTTCGGAGATTATTATTATTATTTTGTTGTAAGATTTGTTCTTCTCGGTTAGAGAAACCGGTATTAACTGATGTGCACGGGCCTAAGCCAAGTGCACATCAGTGTTAGCTTGCATGTGTGGATGATGTTCAGTTTGGAGGAACTTTCTCACGATCCTGCAGGTGTTGAGAATAACTGCCTTCTGCATGCTAATGTATGTGTATTTTGAAATTTCTAAAGATGCTAATGATTGAAAAAGTTGAGTTGGAATGACACCTGTGGTTGAGAGGACTATGGGCACGATGGAGACATTTTTCAGACGCCACATGCGAATGATTTCATTTTTTAAATCGATGTATTATTATTATTAAGTATCTCTTACAAACAAACAAACTAACATGACCTTTTTATAATATTAGTATGTATACTCGTATTATAGATAGAAAATCTCTTGCACTGTTCTCTTTTTTATTTGATATAGTGGACTCTACCTTCATTATTGGATCTGGCGGTTGCGTCGTCTGATCGGTCGTGATACGCATCTCTTTCTAATGCCTTCCATGTGATAAAGACGGCATGAAATCGATGTCTTGCAGCTGTCGTTGACGGCTCTTGACGTTACGTCCACAGGTTGTTAGTTGTCTTGGCTTGGGTTTAGAAACTTTTTGTCAGAAATAACAATAGGTATCTACCTAAGTGCCTAAACTTGTGCATCAAAAGATGTTTCATTTTCTAAAAACGTAAATTACATAATTTTAGAACTGTCACTCAGACTGTCATTTTGTTAAGATTAGGAATTTTTAATTAGTCAGTGCCCCGCCGAATCGGGGCCACTAGCCATGACTTTAGCTGACCTCAAAACTCCGTCACCAGAGTTGGCCCTGCTTTACGAACTTACTGTCTTACAAAGAGTTCTTACTTTACCTATGCTATCCTACAAATAAATCTCTCCTAACCTTAAAACATACATAGTTACCAAAGTTCACTCAAACTTACTATTTCCCGCCTTTACTTGGAAATGTATTGTGAAACTGTTTATTTGATCCTCAAAAGGCTTTTGTATGAAATTTCATACTGAGAACTTAACAAGGCCGCCATTGGTCGGAATCAACCAATCAAGCGAGTTTCGAAGAAGTCAGACGTAGCCAAGTATTGTTGAACAATGAACTAGGAAAGCAGAGTTAAAAGTTAAACTAAGTATAAGTTGTGTTGGTTAAGTGGGAGTTAACTTAAGTTTTTAAGTTTTGAGAGGAGGAAGAAGGTTTTAAGTCTGTTTCAAAAATACGGCCATGTTTCAGGTGTTTTTTTTTTCATTTAAAACATCAAATTTTTAACCACTGAATAAAATAAATTTTATAGGGTTTTAGTTTATTGTGTGTCTGACTGAAGGAACGTAGGTTCTGGCCACGATTTTGATATTTTTTGTTTGAAATGTGTCTTCATAAAGAGTGTTCATTAGCTATCAAAAAGTAGCTAAATTTAAAAGTTCAGCCATTTCAAGGTTAGCTTATTGGTGCTTAGTTGATAAAGATATAAGTAGGTACCTACCTACTTATCAAAAATTTTATGAAAACCCCCCCAATGTACCTACATTGGGAAATGCCGAATCCGTTCTGTAATTTTCAGGTGAAAGAGTTACAAAACAAATATTCATACATCCATACTTACAAGCGTTCACATTTAAGTATAACCAACTTATTAGTAGGATAGGCTGTTTATAGGCATGAGTAGGTAAGTACCTACTTACTTAAATGTAAAGTTTCTTTCAGAACTCAAAGCCGCTCATATTTTACCAATTTTGCTTCATGGTTGGGATCGCAAAATACGAAACACAAAACCTTGTATGAACGGCCTCCTAGTCCGAGTACAAAGACCCCGGGGGGAGGGGGGAAGGCTACACGAGGCATCGCTATCGATCCACGGTATGACCCTTCAGCGCTTTTATCGCTTTATAACACCCCAATACTAAATAATCAGCCCCACCGGGGTGTAGCGCTTCATTTGCTTGTAAATAATCTACCCCTGAGGGCTGATAATCTTTGTCGTTCAGCGCTTGCAGCAATTCCCACATTTCCTTATGCGTAATTAACAGCGCTGAAAGTTTTTACACTACACGAAATTATGAATTTAATGAGCTTTCATCTGCTATACTGCCCAGTGAAAATTTTAATTAGTTATGATTTGCAGCGCTTTATATGCTCGTTGAACTGATTTATCTACACACATGAATGGATTTAATGTTGGAACGTAGCCAACTGCTAGTTTTTTCTTTTTGACTGCTTTTAAATTTATATTTAGTTTAGTGTTAGTTAGTGGCAATAGTGGCTATAGAAACATAAAACTTAACACTATTGTGTGTCTAAGTTTAATTTCGTACTTAAAACCTAAGTTTCTACTTCATACTATTTTTAACCGTCTTCAAACAAAAAATCTAAGTTCCATTGCATGTAGGTATTTCTTTTAATTAATATTCACCGATTACTCCGTCAATAGTAGACCGATTTTGAAAATTAAATATTTTTTTGTTTGAAGAATAAACTCCTGAAGTGGTTGATGTTTTTGAGTATCTGATGAGGATCTTCCGTGTTATGAACATAAATGTACTTCGAGAGTGCAGATTTTTTTTACAAAATTAAAGTCTGCTAAGTTAATTAATTCTAGTCATTCTCGCACAGGAAAGGGATGGATGGAAAGAGTGGGGGGGAGGCCTTTGCCCAGCAGTGGGACATTGAGGGCTGTTAATAATACGAAAATTTTTGAATTTACGAAAGAAGATAACTTCAACTCTACAAATGATACCCACTTGGTTTAGGCCCGTGTGTATCATAAATACCGAAATATAAAAAAAAAATCGAGAAAAAAAAACAATATAAATAATAATAATAATAAAGTCTGCTAAATATTTTTTTCACTTTGCTTTTAATTTTTGTTGTTTACTTTTCGATGTTCAAAGTTCGAATGTCGTTGCTGTAATTATTTTTGAAATATTTTATTACTTTTTGTAGAGCACATTCGTTTACTTGTCTTATGTTAGTAGGTGTTGTCAGCTATTTTCACCAACCTTAGAAAATCTAGTGTTGACTGTGTGACTAGATTGTCTAAATTATTAATGTTTCATCCAAAATAATTACGTTAATAGGATAAAAACATTTATATACATACATTATTTAGTGAGCATAGGTAATATAGAAATGACATTATTGTGTTGATTTTTAAACCCAAAAATAAAACTTAATTCAAATAATAAATAACAATAAATATATGTAAGTACTTGGACATTCCACACACATTTCATTATTGACAAACATGAATTTTTAGTCGTTATTTGCTCGAAATTAATAATAATCAACATGTGTATAGATATAATAATAATAATAATAATAATAATACATTTATTTCAGCTCTTACATAGTTACAGTTACAGGCATATTATAAGTTATTGAGAAATACACATTAAGATAAAAATACTAAACATTACAAATTATTTAATATGGACAGTGTGCAGATGGGTCCAGTGCTTCCCAAACACACTGTCCACATCCAACCGTCCAGCTATCAATGACAGATAGCTGTTGGTGCTGCCCCGCACCCTGCGCATCAGGGACGATGTTCTTTTTCTGATGACTGCGTAAAAGTAAGCTCGAAATATTCATCATGGTACAAAACTCTGCGTGTGCGAGTCCGACTCACAGATTTTTTTTTGTTAATCTTGCCTTGTTAAATTGAAAAATTATTATGTCTCAAAAGTTTAATCTTAAATACATAAACAAGTTAAATGCATGTTCAACTACAGTAAAGCCTCTGACAAACAGCCTGCAAAATCAAAGCTCGCTGATTGCTTATCTCCAATACCCAAAGCTAAAATACAGCCTCCGTACCGACTTATAAATTACAGCTTTTATGGCTCACCGAGAAGCCGCGAGACAATCGTAAACACGTAAAATGCATGACCAATCAAAATACCAATGTGAACCACCCACACACTGACCACCTACACGTATTACAAAGAGTACAGGCTTGTGTGTATGTGTGCGTGAGAAATGCATTAGTTTTGTATGTGTGAGTGATCAACACAGGCGCGGTGCCCACTGAGATGGAACACTCGTTCGAGGGATAACGGAGGGCTTACAATTTATCATGGATGGGTGAAGTGTGGACATACCCTTTAGATCCTAATATCAATCTGTTTCATTTTGCCAGAACAGCATTTTCAATATTTGTGACGAGAGGTTGGTACTACGATTCATCGTATAGCATGGCTTAACGTTTTTGTCGTCCATGATGAAAACAGCCCATTAATATTAGAACATAAGTATTTAATGTTAAGTTTATCAGAATAAAACAATTGAGTTAAGAAATAAATAAGTCAATAAAGAAAAAAACATTTGTTTCGGTAGAACCTCAAGGTTGACTTTGACTTTGTCTGACAAGCTATAACTCTATTGCTAACATTCACCTAAGTATTGATAAATCATTTAAAAGAGCGAGCTATGTATGTACAAAATGCTTATGCACAGCTTCACCACGACCGTGAATAAAGATAAATGAAAAAGCATGAAAAATAATGAATCAACGTGTGTAATGTGTACCTAAACCCTATAGTAAAACTGAGAACAGGAGTTATCCTGTTCTCAGTTTTACTGTAAGGTTTACGCACTTTAAAAAACTCTTTATTATTACACCATTCACCAGATTATGGAAACTATTACATGGTATGGGTATCTTAATCAGCTTCATAGGATATTTGAACAGGGCCTATGCACGGCTAGAATCACGTACTAATATAACTAACGTTTCAATGATGTAACAAAAGTATACAAATCTTATAAAAATTACTGATTTAATTAATAAGATGCGTATCCAATCCATACTATCCAGTCCAGGCGTCTCGCAGCGCGAGCCCCCGCCCACATAAAAAATGACATCTAAATAAATCCATTAGAGCCAGGTCGGAGACGTATTCTTCCTGTCTATAAGCCCCTTTACTTCTTTCACGTCTGTAGGCGCCTTTATTTGTGTTTTGACAGCTTCGTAGCTTTGTGATGAGAAACATATTTAATTAACACGGTTTTTGTGATTTGACATGAGATGAGAGGATTATGATTTGAATTGTTTGCTTTGATAAGTTACTTGTGATGCCTGAAATTATAAGACGATGTGAAACAGCTTCACAAACTAAAATGGATTACCGAATGTAGATGCTTGCAACACTAGCCATATTACTTTGAAATGGTATTCTATGAGGATAAGTCACGTGGCCAGATGTGTCAATACAAAGGACTAGTTTAACGAGTGATGGAAATACAGGTTTTGTGTCTAATCTAAACAGTCACACATCTCTTGCCGGCTAAGCTTAACAGGCCAAGGCCCAAGCACTACAGTAGGCAAAAATTACTTCATGACACACGTAGAGATTAAATTATCTTTGCATGACACTGACACTGTATAAATCATTTAGTAAACATTTAGTAACAAATATATTGCTTTGTACAGTTGCGTAGATGTAGAGGAACCAACGTTGAAACCAAAGTCATCGACGTGGTCAAACTGATCAACCAGCTGAAGTGGAAAGGACAGTTAGCGATATGCGAAGACACAAAAAGGGTAAAGACAGAAACTGAATGGTGGCTCCGTGTGGTGAATGATCGGAAAATATACCGCCAGCCAGTTGATTTGACTTCTTTCTACAAGCTCTTCCATACACAAAGCGAATTTTTTAAGCAAGGTTAGCAAACCAGTCAGTAAGCTAAAGTTTTTGGTGCGGTTGGAGCAATCCCGGAGAATGTGATGGAATAACGAGGATTACACGGATCCTCCAGGATCCCAGGATTAGGAGGATACTAAAATTGAAGGAATATATTTTTTGTAAACTATATAATTAGCTTTTTACTGACTTCAAAAAATGAGGATTCTATGTTTCACTTTTTTTATGTATGTTCAGCGATTACTCCGTCAAATATTGGACTGATTTTATTAATTCCTTTTTTGTTTCAAAATTAACCCCCGAGGTGGTCCCAAGGCTTCCGCGTGGGGCAGGATCTACGGAGCTTTAAACAGAAATGTCTCGAAAGTGCAGTAACCCACTAAAGAAAATTGCAAACAAAAATAATTTATCATAAAATCCTGTACTTAGGGACTTTTTGTATCTTGTCAGATTTAGTCAGCCACATTGGATTCCATAGCAATTGAGTCGTAACTATTACGATGAATAGATTGTAATTTGTGAAATTATTCAATGGGATTCCGCGTGGGGGATCGGAATCCTATTACCGAGCGCCAAGCGTTCTGAAAATATCCAGGAATTTCTAAAGAATGAAATACCTACTCATATTAAAGTGGTCGACGTTTTATTGAAGAAATATTTTAATCCAATATTGAATCAGACCTTACATAAATAGAATGCCAAGATGTTTAGTAAAATGGTTGAAAATGTATAAATATAAATAAAACATTATTTGTGGTTTTACATTTTGTGCAATCTTGTGTTTTGAGCGTAACTAAACTAGCCAATTTCATGCGCATTTAGATGTTTGATAAAGACGTTGTTGTGGCTTATTTAAGAATTAAATCAGATAACTGTTAGTAGGTACCTGTACATAGCTAGGTAAGAACTTAGTTTTGAACTTTATGTAGAGCTTTTGGGTTCAGTAACATTCATGTTGTCGAACCTTTGAGTGGTTATTTAGAAAATAAGATAATTTAATATTGGAGAGTTGTGTTAACTTAAGTAAATTAGAAGTTTTTTAATAAATAGATCTCCAAGACAAGGTATTAACTTTTGATTCTCAATTAAGTACAATGTTTTAGTTTTGAACTTTATGTAGAGCTTTTGGGTTCAGTAACATTCATGTTGTCGAACCTTTGAGTGGTTATTTAGAAAATAAGATAATTTAATATTGGAGAGTTGTGTTAACTTAAGTAAATTAGAAGTTTTTTAATAAATAGATCTCCAAGACAAGGTATTAACTTTTGATTCTCAATTAAGTACAATGTTTTTTTTTGGTTGGTCCCGGTTAAAAAGTTATAAAGTCGTTAAACATGACGGAGGCTTTAGCCAGTCTAAAAACTCCGACACGAGAGTTATCCACATCCCCCTACGAACTCCTTATCTTATTATGGCTCACATTAAAAACAGCATTATTTTTGGTAAAGTAAAACCGACGTCAAACGAATGTTGCTTTTTCAACCCATACCTACAAGTTACGGAGCTAATGAATGAAAGGTCATATTACCAATACCTTGCACCAACGAAGCAATGATGTGCGCAGATAACATTTTCGCAATTCTCACTTACATAAAAACTCGCAACAAACATGAGACCGAATGAAACAGCGTGTTCGCGCAATACTTACCAATGTAGCACGCACAGCACCAGCATAACCAGGCCTTCTGCCCCTCTTGGTTTAACATAGATTAAGGAAGTGCAAGGGGGGTTTGGTTGAGATTGAGGGGGTCAGGATAAAATGGTTATGGAAGTAGGCAGTAATCTAAGCGCATTAGAGCGCGGCGTCGCGTGACGTGCGGTACATTGACCGCACCGCTCACAAAAGATAGGAGTTTCTGTAAAAGCGGTGGCCCATTGAGCGCTGAGAAATAATGCCGCCGGCCACACAACGCTACGGTGCATCGGAGAGGTCGACCTGCGCAGGTTGCCTGCGCAGGTACACCGGACGTTTGTGGGGAGAGATCTACCGGAAAGGTAACGTGTACCTGACCCTACTGTCCGATGACCTGAGCAGGCAGGTTCTCTCTCCGATAGACCTCTCCGATGCACCGTAGCGTGTGTGGCCGGCATAATGATTCAGGAGCAATGATATTAAAATAGAAATGGATAGGTTGTGTCAGTACTAATGTGAAGTCAAAAACTCTCCAAGGTGTTCTTCTACTTTTTTGACAGAAACACAAGTCAACTGCTGCGCAACGAGAGTTAAAGTGCGCTAATTAGCCTAATTATCTATTGGTGGCATTTTTTAGATGCTAATATAAACCCATCTACCTACCTGTTTTTTATTAAGTAGGTATATTATTTTTGTGCAAGAGCATAATAAAGTGGTTCGAATGTTTTTACAAGCTGTTCCGGAAAACAACGTTAGTATGCTAAAAAGTGGAAAATTTTTAATCAATTTGTCATTAAGATGGTGTAAACATTTTTTTCACACACATACATAGGCTAATTTTTATCCCGCTATCCCCGCGGGAACAGGATTTACGCGGGTGAAACCGCGGGGCGCAGCTAGTAGGAAATAATTTGAATGTAATGTTTCTGCTTCCTCCTCCTCCTTGAGTCGTACTCCTCAATGCTGAGGGTCGTGACCACCCTTCAGAATCAGTTTTCTTCTGATGATATTTCTCCATCTATTTCTGTCCTCGGCAGCGTGGAGGTGGAGCGTTGTGCATGGAGGTGTCGAGAGCGGTGCGGATCTGGTCTGACCAACGTATAGGACTGCGCCCACGAGGCCTTTTCCCATCCACTTTACCAGTCACAATGAGCCTTTCAAGATTGCTGCCGTCTTTTCTAGCAATGTGGCCAAAGTATGCTAGGATTCTACGTAAGCATTCAGACGACAGACGCGTGGTGATTTTAAGTTGTCGTAATATGGATACGTTAGTACGATGTGCTGTCCATGGAATACGAAGCAACTTTCGCCAGCACCACATCTCGAAGGCGTCAATACGTTTGCGGTCGGCAGCTTTCAAGGTCCAAGTCTCCGCGCCATACGAAAATATTGAGAAGACCAGGGTCCGTACCAGTTAATGTTTCTGCTTAAATCTACCTTTATTTAAAACTAGTAGCACGTCCCGGCTTCGCACGGGTGTGCTACTGTTGAAGCGACCGGGATAAAATATAGCCTATAACCTCCCAGACAGTCCATTCTACACACCCCTGAAAGAATTTTTGAAATCGGTTTAGTAGTTTCGGTGATTACCTCCGTCAAACAAACAAACAAATTTTACCTCTTTATAACATTAGTGTAAAACTGTAGAAGAGCATAATTTACACATACAAAAACCATCTATAAAGAAACTAAAATAATGAATATCACACAGTTGTATAAGTATAATACATGTTTACTTGTAAGAAAAATTATAACAAAAGACATACATTCTAAAATCATATTTACAAAAAAGATAAGTATTCAAAAACGACTAACCAGACAAGCACATAATATAAATTTAATTAAACCAAGAACTAATTTCGGAAAAAAGAATATTATGTTTGAAGGAGTGCAATTTTATAACAAACTTCCAAAAGATATTAAATCAGTAAACTCAATATTAACTTTCAAAAGACTACTAAAAGATTACGTTTTAAAGGATTTTTCGCTGTTAGAATAATTTCGTAAAGTAACTTCACTATGCACTAGCCCTTACAATATAACTCGCACTGAATGTTTGTTGTTACTATGCGCCGATCTACACGCCGCGCGCCGTGCATAGAATCTACCCACAAAATGTCGATTTTTTCTTCTTTGCTTTGTAAACTAATGTACCTACTTACTTACCTAATAACATTACTTATTGTAAGAAACTTCTCATGTACCCACTTAATCTAGACTAAAAAAGCTACGCTTGATGGCTATCTACTTACATAATAAATTGTATTTTCTCTTTAAGTGAATTTGTAAATTTTTTCTGAGAAAATAAATGGTGAAACTCAATTTACGTCCCATTCACACGATGCAAGATAATTACCTGTTGCATACAATTAAATTGAAGCAATATTAGACTTCCATGGTTTTAAAAATAACCATGCAAGTCGACAGTCAATTTAATTGTAAGCCACAGACAAGAAAATTGCTTCGTGTGAATAAGATTTTAACCTAATGTCGGAAGTAATATTACGTCCATCTATGTGTAGCATCGCCACGCAATTTATGCAAACCTGGCTTAGGCATTAGCTCTATAAATAGGGCTAGCGCGAGACTTTCAGTGCAAATGAAATTGCACTTCACTTGAAAGCATTTTATAAAGCTCCTTGCACATTTTTAATCAAAAATTTTTCAAGGAATAAAAATAGTCTCATTTGTACGTATTTACGTGTTGTTGTTTGTAACGATTTTTACCTACTATTTACTTGGATGACAAAAACGCTTTAGACTGAATACAGTAGAGCCTTGATAATCCGAACTAGCAAAAACTAACCCCTGTTCGGACTCACGAAGCGTTCGGATTATAGTATGTAAGGAGAAAAAAAAACATTTTTAATCTTAAAATAGTGTTTAATTATATACATAGTTTAGGAGGTACAGTAAGCAACGAGCTGGGCTTTACATATTGACCTTGGGAACGCTCTTATTACAAGCAGCGTAAGGACTACAGTCGTAATGCAAATGAAAAGCCCGGCTCGTTGCTTACCGTACATTTACATAATAATTAGGTACCATAAAATACGTAAGGTGTAAATTGTCTATTTAGTCATAAACTGATCTATTTTAGTTTGGCGAGTCCTGTTGATGGACCAGAAAAAAATATGTAACTAATAAACAACATAGCAGCGAGGCGAAGGCGAGGAAGTGGGGTGGGGTATGCAGTTCGGATTATAGCGACGTTCGGATTAGCCTGAGTACGGATTATCGAGGCTCTACTGTACCTATATTTATCTATCTTTGCGCTTTCCACACAGCGTCATCTAGTCCCATAAGATAAGATGGTAACCAGATGACTGATAAAAAACTAAAGGTGCTAAATTCAGTACTATTATGATTGAACCACTGACAAATAGAGCTCGGCGATGATCATCAGGTTTTGCCTGCTTCTTTCCCTGGTGTAGAGAGTCGCGTTGGAACAGACAATGATTCAAGTGCAACATAATAACTTTGACAAGTCTTGACTTTGACACTTTTACGGTGAACAAAACCAAAGATAGGATAATGATACATATTGATTTCGTTATTGATATGGCTAGAGTCACTCCAGTTGTAAATCCCTAGGCTATTATAGGCCTAATGGACCCTAAAATCTCCGACACTAAAGCTGGCCACCCGCTTAAATAGACATTCTAAACTACTACTTTTAGCGTGTCTTATGGGTTATAATCTTGACAGCCCTATCAAATTAGGCGGGCCACGAAAACTGTAAAGTGATTTGTCCGCTCTCGCCAATCCGAGGCCGATGACCGGCGCGACCGCGCTAACGGGCCTTCAGACTGCACTCGTTCTTTTGAAGGCATAATGATTGCTATTAGTTTTATTAATTCAAAATACCTTCGTAATATATTTACAAAAATAAATTAATAATAACTACTTTCGCTCTGAAGGATAAAAATAATAGCTTATTATTCGAGTGGATTTTATATTTTCGAAAAAATGTGTATTCTAGGCACATTAACACGGGCTATAAACAGTGAACGAAAACATTGTAAGTAAACTCGCGGCTGAGTACTCAAACGTATCCAACCATTGCCTTTCCTCTAGATAGGCCGGCTAAGCCGAGAGGATGATTATGGTATCTACCTACTGGGCAAGCTTGTTCCATCTCAACAATGACCCAGGCACAACAGGCACTACAGTGTACCCGTTTAGGGGAGGCAGAGATAAAATCATCTATGTATTGGTCCACCCACCCCGGCCAACATGGCTATGCAGATGAGAATACTTCTTGGGCACAAAAATGGCCTCTTCATGGTCCTAGATCACTTTATGATGATCATGTTTAATTGCTACGATGGTATGTGAAGCTTGAGCTCCCTAAGTCTGTAGTGGTGCCCTGAAGTTGAAAGACGAGGCCTGCAGGGTGGGTGTAAACACCGTCACTGACAGAATTACCGTTTTCCTCTGTCTAAGGGGGTTGTAGCTATTAGTAACCAACTTGTTGCTTAGATAAAAAAAAAAGTTTTTCACTTAGACAACTTCATCAAATAATAAGTCGGCTACTAAGAGAAGAACTTCTTACTAACAGAACAGCTTAAACGTAGGTAATCATTATTATTATTATTTAAAGCCTGTTGTGTCCCACTGCAGGGCAAAGGCCTCCCTTCTCTTCATTCTTCTTCTCACTTCTTCATTGCATTAAAAAAATGCTATAATTACTTAAAAAAATGTTTTTGACAATTAAATGAGACAGTGATTAAGTGTGACAGTGGTACGGATTGTAAATTAGAGATTAACCCCCTTATGCATATTCGACCTGTAAACCTGTATTAGCTAAAACGCATATTAAATCTGTTGCTATCTCTTTTCGTTGACATAATATATGAGTGACAAGAAAAAAACGTTTTTTAAACCTATATTAAATTGGCAAGTTTTTATGAATAAGACCCTCAGTGTTTATTTCTGAAATACACTTGCTGCTGATTAATTTTCAAAATATTAAGCTTACTGTTTAGGGATTCCGTAAAACACTAAATAAGTACTTAATTGAAAAGGTGAGTCACAGTATCTAAAAAAGCATTCTTTTGGGACAGCCCTGAATATAGATATTGGTTCGCGCAACTCCATTAGAATAAAAATAATAATATGTAGTAGGTACTTTCCAAGATGTTATGACCGTCGTATTATCACCGCGGAATTAAATATTTGTATGGACATTCAATCATGATTAACAAACACTTAAGTTAGAAAAATGTTAATTGACAGTCGATGCAAAAAAGTCACAAGTGTCAAATCAAAGTAATAGCGATAAAAGGCGCGGCCCCACCGCGGTGCACGGAGAGGCTACGCACGTGTATTAAGCTTCGCTTTGTAAGAAAATGTATGTGGTAGTGTCCACTGCAACCCACGGAGAGGCTACGCATGAATTGACGTCATTGATACACGCGTGGCTTGCTCGAATAGGCGGTTACATAGCTCAACGCTGTCAACGTGGGTCTACGTTTCCACTGGAGTACACGAATAAGACTATGTACAGCTCGGTTATCGCAGAGCAGTTGTCAGTCATACACGTTGTCACTCTCCGTGCGCCGTGCCACGCTAAACATAGTCGTGGGTCTTCGTGTAGGTACTCCAGTGGAAACGTAGACCCACGTTGTCAAACAAATGAATACACGCACGCAGCTAAAATGCGCCGCGTGCCCGTGCACAGCGTGCACCGCGGTGGGGCCGCGCCTTAAATAGTAAGAAAGCGTTTGTGACATGACTGCAGGCAGAATGATACCTAAGTATTTCAAGGTATTCATTTGATTGAGTTCAACGAAATGTGATTAAGGTAAGGAATCATTTTGGTAAACGAAGTATTAGGTATTACGTTAGTTAAATGCTGGCATGCATTTTTAAGAGAACCAGATCATTTCCTAACTTGGAACGCTAAAAGTCGCTAACTAACCAACCAATTTACAAGATCTATATTTGGAAAATTATACAGAAGCGCGATAAAAAGTATAGACCTTGAAAGACTTGAAACTAGAGAAAATGCAAGAGGCCACAGGCAACTGCCCGACCAAAGTGTACAGTTGTAGCAAAACTATCCATGCACAAAAACAAAGCGAAAGCAAACACTATCCACCAAGACATAAGAACCAAAATAGCTGCATCAGACGACTTGGTAGAGCCGTATCCAGACACCAGAGCGAACCGTGTCACCGTCCTCGAATATTGCCGTTCGGTTTAGAAAGAGACGGTGATATAGAAGAAATTGCTAGCGGAGAAAGAGATGGACGACGTGGGGACAATCGGAGTAAATTGCCTCATGATTGGATAATTATTTTATTGACATAGTTAAATGCCATTGAAACTGGACCTTAGGGCACAGAGGGAAGTTGACGCAAGTAGGTAATTTATAGACAATTAAGGCTAATTGGGGCTGTCAGGGTTCTGTAAATATAATTATTTAGTATTATTATAAGCCTGATGTTTCCTACAGCAGGGCAAAGGCCTCAAATTATAATTTAATTTAATTTATTTTTTTAATTTCCCACCCTTCAATGTATAAAAATGCAAGAGAAAATTTAAGGACAGTAAGCTTGACTTCTAGTTGACGTTTCGTTTTCGATATTTTCAGTACCTAGGTAATGTCTCAATCAACTATCAACACATCACCATCACCATCTACCATCACAGCAGCAACATGAAGTTTCATTTTTAATTTTCCATTTAAGTTCCAAAAAGTACTTACTTACGCTACTTGCGAGTTTGAAAAAATAATATTTTCATTACCTACGATTATTAAAACAGGATATATATTTATTTGTTTGAAGTTCTGATGAGGTTGAAAGTAGCATTTTGCTTCCCTTCTTTTTTTGAATAGGGTTCCCTAGGTAGGGGTGTAGGGTATTGAGGCAGGTTCACCGGGCTAATATTTGTCCGCAAATGCATTCTTCTCAATACTTCATACCTACAGAAAGCATGCTTCAAGAACGTGGAACATAATTGGTTTGTCGGTATCTTATCGGGTATTACGTGAGCCGTGTTGTTATCAACCGCTGACGCATTCACAAACCACTCAGTGAGTCGCGCGACTTATGCTTATCAACTGCGACATGCTGATTTTCAAAACATGGGAATTTACTCATACAAATTAAAAACAATATTAAGGTCAATTCCATAAAAGAGAAATTTCTTGAGATTTCTGGGTACTTTTCTGTTCATAACTCCGAAGGTCCTCATCAGAATTTTTTAAAATTAATTTTTTAATAAATATTCTTGGACATTCCACACATCTAGTCCCTAGATAAGCAACTAAATGCTTGTGTTACGGTAACCAGATGACTAATATACTACTTTCTACCCAGCCGGTAACACCCACTGCTGGGTAAAGGCCTCTTCTCTATCACGCCACTCTTGGCGATGTTGTGCCATCCGGATCCACTGCTCTCCTACCGCCCTCACAATGTCGTCCGACCATCGGGCAGGTGGTCTGCCCCGAGGCCGCCGCACATCTCTTGGCCACCATTCGGTAACTGCTTTGGTCCATCGGTCGTCATATATATATATATCAATATACTACTTACTTTCTTGTAAATAGTACATACATACATAGATAGAAACACCCAGACTCGAGACAAATATTTGCAGAGCATGCAAACATCTGTCCCGCAGCGGGAATCGAACCCGCAACCTCTGTGTCTCTGGCGGACTTTCACCCGCTGCGCCAAACAGAAAAACTTAGAGCCCTTATAATGCTCCTAGCATTAAAGACTCAAAGTTTTGCTCCACCTGTACATTAGTATATTTATATTATGTAGACCACTCTAGATTATACATAAATAAAATCATTGTGATAATCATGATGCGAAAATGTAAATTTTTCTTTGTCTGTATTAGGGAGGTAGGTATTTATCATACTTAGTTTACGGTTAACTGGTAGAAATGGTCACTAGCTATAAGACTGACGATTGTGAGAATTCGGTCTATAGGTAGCTCAACTGATGAGCCAAATAAGAGTCAGCCCTCGGATCACGCGTCGCTTTGACCAGACAGTGATTAGAATATTTTCAGCCACCCAGGGCCACGATCAAGTCGAACCGTCAAGTTTGCTGCGAAATACAGTAAACTTGATGGTGTATTGGCATTATAGTAGGCTGTCACACCTCCGCTTACCAATAAATTTGATCATGGGTGGTTGGCATAAGGCCGCTATTCCACTGGCGTTTTACGAGTGTTGCCGTTCTCCAACGTCTGCGCAGACGTTAACATCGCGTTCAGCGGACTTTACGCGACGACGACGCGACGTCAACGTCGCGCCTGCACAGACGTAGCCGTGGCGTTGCCCAGACGTTGTTGGAGAGACGCCAGCGCTCGTAAAACGCCAGTGGCCAGTGGAATACCGGCTTAATACTGCGTCAACGATTGATTAGAATTCTGCGTCAATCTAAAATGCTAATTTAAAGGCGGCAATCTGTAATTTTGCCATTCAATCTGTCCTCTAATCTCGACGTGGCTCGTAATTAGAATGCAATCCCCTGAGCTCAGTTGTTTTGCTTTTATCCCAGTGCCATTGAAATAATTTCAAGATAATCTAGACTCTAGATTCAAATTAAGTATGTATTTCAAAGGCAAAAAAAAGGATTCTACATTTTAGACATTTACCATCTGGTAGGTAAATCAAAATCTGCATTGGTTAAGTACGTGTTAAAAACCTTTGGTGCATTTTTATACTTATCTGCTTTTCATTATCTGGCTCTGAAAAAGGCAATTTCTCAACTGTTTCGTGACTATTGTTTTTATATTTTTATACCTTGTACCAAAGCTTTTACTAAGTCATTCCATTTATAAATGAATGTTTCATATCTAGTTATGAAAATGGACCCTTAAAACCAGAGCATCAAAGTAAAATCAGATTTCTACCTATCAAATACTTCATCGTCATTTAGCTGAAAAGTGTTCTTTCAACACATTTATGATGTTTTTATTAGTGAGGACGGTATTAGCATTTAGTCACGGCTTAAAGTGTGAGGAATTTAGCGCTCGCGAATTTATAACAACAATGTTATGGTAGCAATGTTTATAAATACTCAGGTCTGACTACTGGAGAAATAACATTGAGCACTGCTTTCTTCGTACTGTACTAGAATATGTATCTAGAAACACAAAAGTATCACCTAGATCTTTAATTCGTTTAGTTTTAGTTTTGGCAAAAACTGATTCGCCGCTATTGTTATTATTTTGATTTAATCAATCTCAGTTTTTTGAAGTTCTTTCATTATTATTGGGTGATAGGTAGAGTTGCGATTCGTAGGTATTCCGAAAATTAAGGGTTCCACGAATTGAAATTCTATTTCGACAGAATGATTGATCCCTGTAATGTAAAAACATTTCTATACTTAGATACTTATTTGATAATGTGGGTAATGATTTGACGGCCAATTCTGAATAATTTCATCAATTCAAGCACAAAAGTTGACCACAAGCTCAAGCGTTTATATTAATAAAATCACAAAAACCTTATCAAAATAAAGAAAAAATCCAATAATATAGCAAACGGCAATTTCATGGACCATTAGCGATACACGCGCAGTCATTTGCAGTTGCTCTTTACATTTACATTTCCCAACCCTATTTCTTTATGATAAGGTGTATTTTTGGTTGGAGTTTATCATGGTTTTGCTGAGATGTTTTAGATTCGCCGCGGTCGATGCGGGTTATTCCCAAAGTACTCCAAATTTTTGACCCAAAACACTCCAAGGAAAGTTCTCAAACTACTCTACGAATACCTACAATATTATTTCTAACCGACTTCAATAAAAAAAGAGGTTCTATATTTCACTGTAGGTAGGTATGATATTTTTATGTTTTTAAGAAATTCCGTAACGAAAAAAAATCGGCGTCCCGTTTAAAGAATAATGAACCCTCTGCTCATTAACATAGGAAGTAATTGCGTGCGTTTGACGAGGTAGACGTTTGACGTTTTATTCGCCTCAAAGCCCTCAAGGTGGCATGCAATAACTTTACCGCGGCAGTCCAGTCCTCGAGTGACGTGTTTCTTTTTTTGTGTAGGCATGTTCTCCGTGAATTTAGTGGATCGATTTTGAAGATCTGTCGGTGATCTTTAGAATTGTTTGGTCTTAGTTTTTTTAATTTTCCACTTGTTTAAAGTGGCACAATAAATACATAGTAATAAATTCTACTCCATGGTACTAGTGTCTAAACTCCTTCATTTCATAGGGAATATGCAATTCATTTAAATAATGTTTCAGTATTTTGAATGGAGTAGTTTGGCAATTAAGAAAAAAATCTTTGGAGTCGTACTTAAACTTAAATGCGGAATATTTTTTTTATAATTCTTTGAAGTAGGAAAGTAGATTAGGAACTCTGAAATTTCTATCTTTTTTAAACAATATTGAATTTAATGGGTACTTTGGGAATAACCCCTGATGCTGCGGGCGCCCCGATATTGCGGTGGTTTTAACGCGTAATAACACCTCTCTAGTAACATTTTATCGTGTTACTTATAGGAATGTAGTTGTTTTATCGGGTTTTTGCTGTGAGTAAAGTGGATATACCTACGTATTTAATGTTTTATAGATAGGTAATTAAGGAGATTTTGTGAGTGCTGGGCCAGAAGAATAAACGTACCCTGGTACTTTGTGATGAGATTTAGAACTGCAGATTATAAAAATAAGATAAGTAACCTACTTATAATAAAAGTAGTTCACGACACAATTTAAGTTGAACTTTTGTTTTTGTTTCAACTAATGGATAAGCTTACTAACATAAAAATTTACCTAAAATGAATGTATAAGTTTAGCTGGTGACTGATGAGATTGACTTCCAATTTTAACTAAGTAGAAAACAATTGTAATTATCAATGAAAAAAAAAACCTGATGATTGGTTTCCAAAATGTTGATCCTCTAAGAACCGGTCCAATGACCATGCTTGTAAGTTTTGAACGGGTGGCGCCATCTCTGTCAACTTCTGGGTAAAGTACTACTAAATCTCGTATAATAATATGTAAAAATTTTCTTTTCTCTTAAAAGTTAATTTAATATTCTTTTTGTTTTTTTATAATTCTTATTGTTTTTTTTTGCTTACTGCTGCAGATATATGACATTATGTAGTTTTATACAAAAACTACAAATATCCAACCACAGATGGATGGATACATTGAGATTACAGAGATTTGCATACAATTTTAAACTTCGTAGGTATGTGACGATTCAAAGCTATAGCTAAGTTATTTCTGTATATTGTTTTACTTGCAATGGGATAGGAGTGGAATAACCTGGATCGACGGGGTTTATATGGCGATTAAACTAAGGGAGGGCTTGTACCTGATGCATCGGGCTTGCTACGACGAATCTAGTTCAACTTGTTAATGCAAAAGTTAAAAATAAAAAGCGATATTATCTCATCTAAGCCATTAGTAACTTTTAGACACTTACACTGTTGTTGTTGTCTCTGGCCTGGAATATCCCTCTGCTGGGCACAGAGTCTCCCCTCGACTTTTGCAGTCGTTTCGGTTGGACGCCATTAACTGCCTGACTAATAGATCATCGTTAAAGGCGTCCAACTTATTAAGTATTTTTATCTTAATTATTTTGAATTAAGGTAGTGTGGCGACCCTCCCCTCTTTGTACATCAGTGTGTAACAAAGTTATTGAAACCAAAAATGTATGTGACATGTTCTGCTGGAGTAGGCACATCCACATAATAAATTGGTTATTTATACAAAAAACTCACAATTACCAGTTACAAATTCTACTTAAATGTTGCCCTGCGGTCATTTATTGCACTTCGGAATGAGGCAAAAAACATAAAGCTCAGCTGTAAACATTTGACAAATGCTTTGTTTCTATTCTCTTTCTATTAACTTGCTATGTAAGTATGTACCTATCAGAATTTCAAGAATTATGTTTGCCTCTATTCTAAAGCAATTACAGAGAACGTAGTCGGTCAACTGATACAATTTCAAACGTTATTTCGACGAAGTAGGGAAAATAACCAAACAAATATGATTGGTAAATAAATAACCAACTTCCATGAATAATTTTAAAGGTTGAAATACTTGACCCGTTGGCGAGGACCAACTTACGGATGACCGTAGGACTTTCGCCATAGCAACGTTGTTATAATGTCAAAAAGTTTCATACATTTTATGTTTAAATAACAGTATGGTGATGGACCTAAGGACATCCGTTATAGTTATAGAACGTGTGTGTGTGTATGTGTGTGTGTGTGTGTTAATAAAGTCCAAAAAAAAAACGAGCATATATTACCGTTGCTATGGTGATGGAACTACGGACATCCGTACGTTATAGAAATCGAGCATATTATAAACAATTCTAAAATCGATGTTAGGGATACAGATTCGCCGTAGCAAGCCCACTATACTGCATAGCTCCCCTCACCCTACGCTCGGTGAGGGGTCGCGCTGTGTAATCTGATTTAGTGGTAGTTAGCAGGTAAAGTGCTTTTTGCACGCTGATTCTAACTTGTTTACGGGATTGCGTTTTAGTGGGATCAAAGTGATATTATCGCCACTTTGCTTTTAGCGTTTTGGAAAAAAAAAAGCCAATTTTAAGCAGCGGAGAAAATAAAGACGTAAATGATGTTTTAATGGGCATTTTTAGGGGCACGTAATTATTAGGACTTTTGAACGTAAAAGTCAAAGGGCCATCTCTTAATATTTTCATTTTTTTATTAGCCTATGCTGTCCCACTGCTGGGCGAAGGTCTCCCCTTTGTCCTTCCACATAAGTATCCCGGTCCTTTCCATCCATTTATACATTAACAAAATAAATGAATAAAAATACGAGTAAACGATTTTATCCCGGTTATATTAAAGTAATACACCGTGCAAAGCCGGGACGGGCTGCTAGTATTAAATAAGTTAATTAGTAGTAATCATTTCTAATTACTTACCTTATTTTGATGTTCATAAAGTCCTGTTGAAATATATCAATAGAATACAATACCTATTGTTGAGTTTAGATTTATTTTCATACGTTACGTAACTTTTAATTTATTTCCCGGCCATGTTCTAATTAGGTGTTTAGAAGGGAGCCGCCAATTACCTTGTCCCGCGGTAATCCCTGTCACGGTTTAATTTACGAACCCCGCAATTACAAGCGCAGATTTTATTTTATTTTATTTTATTTTATTTTTAAGGTTTTAGGAAAACTTACAGCTAGATTAAGGACATAGTTAACAATATTAGAAGCATGTGCCTATTTGCGTAGACACATGTTTGCCGATGGCCAATTAAAAGTTTCCACATATAGTAACTGAGATACATTAAAGTTAATTTAAAAAATTAAAGTAAGTAGACGACCAAATACAGATACATACATACAAATAAATACATATATAATAAACATTAAAAAGTAAAACAACACTTATCACTTGCTTGACAAAAAATCACAAAAGTAGGTTTACTAATCATTGTTAAAGAACCGATCACTTAATAATCGCTTGAGCGTAGGTATAGATGTGTTAAAGAAATCAACGTCTACGCCTGACTTCACCAAAGTATTGAAGGAGCTACATGACCTTAGCAAAAAAGCATTTTGCCTGTAATTTGTGCGAGTGGTAGGAACGTGAAGTGTGTTAGGATTTCTAAGGGAGGCTGTGTTACAGCGTAGTCCTATTGAAGCCAACAGTTCCGGACAATCCACTGCGCCATTCGCAATTCGCAGAAGATACACCAAATCAGCTATTTCTCTTCGTTCATACAAAGGCAAAAAGTGAAATTTCCGACACCTCGCCAAGTAGTCTGGTAAGAATATATTAGCTCGATACTGTAAGTACCTAACAAACCTTTTCTGAATTCGTTCAAGTCTAGTAGAATAAAAATCATAGCGGGGATTCCATACTTGCGAAGCGTATTCCAAATGACTCCGTACATAGGCACAATATAAAATTTTGAATGTTTTAACACATGAAAATTCGGATGACATTCTGAGGACAAAGCCTAAAGCACGAGATGCCTTTTTAATAATTTTGTTAATATGATCATCGAATAGCAATTTATTATCAAACGTCACGCCCAGATCTTTGATAGAGTCTACTCGTGAAATTACTGATTATAAGTCTACGGGGACCTTTGTACCTTCATCACAGGGGTTTTTAGAGCAGGATTTTTTTTATTTCTCTATCTAATGAACCGATAGCCTAGGTACCTCATCCACTGCTGAGTAGGCACCTAGGTACTGTTGGGCTACAACTTCAAACAAGTGGCGAAAGTAAAAATGTTATAAGCACTCTTGAGGTGTATTTTATTCATAACTCCGATCTTCCTCAATTTTTGATCAAGAAATTGCTCTCTTATGGTAAAATTGAAATCGGTTTTATAAGTTAGCACTTTTTTTCAGATCTTACACTTGTTAAATTATAACTAAAAATACGTGAAATTTGATTTCTAAGACAAAAAGCATTTAGTTTTTATCGTGACACGAGAAGAAAATATAAAGCTATTAAAAGTTCAGTGCCGGCGACCGACTAGCCGCAAAGCCCGGGGGATGGCGAATGCGAATGGCGACTGTAGGTAGGTATCCCTTCAATATTGCGGATATTGCAAATTGCTAGACAATAGTTCATTTGGGCAGCGTTCAAATTTTAAATTTTCATTCTAAAAAGTCTAGACAAAATAATAACAGACGAACAATCTACTGACAAAGTAAGTATCTAATTTGATGTTAAGATTTTTAGAAAAACATCAACGGGTAACAGTCCTATACTCTTCATTATAAAAAAATGCGGAGTATTTTCATCTATCCCGGGGGACGATAGCCCGATAGCTTCCGACAATTCCATTCCGGAAATTGCAAACCCAAAAAGTCCATGATATGTTTTATCTTTTGATTAATTCTGTTTCTACTTTGTTTTACGGAACTTTTCGGAGCAGAGAGAAATAAATAAAAGAAATTGACAGATTGTTCGGACTTTTCCGGGACTTTTTGCAAGATTGTATTTTTTTATTTCTTTAGGTAAGTACATATAGGTATACTTACTCGTAATAGGAAAGTAAAAAAATGTTTTGATGAATGTAAATAATAAATTTAAAAAAAGCCGCGTCGTGAAAATCAAATCCAGCACACTTACTTTTAAACAGACATTCACCCGCTAGGCAACAAAATATTATAGCTATGAAATAACTTTAAAATAAGTAACTTGTATCAAACTCTGAATAAAATTGCTATACAATGTTTTATTGTCAAAGTTATTCAGAAACTTTCCCTTGTTGAGACTTTCCAAACTTCCCTCCCCTTTAGTAACTTGTTGAGGGTTTGACAGAATGAAGTGCCAAGGCTTGTAGTCGTATTGGAATTTACGAAAGTTATGATTTCCCTAAGTGCTGTTTATCTGTTCATTAACGCTCTACTGCAATCAATCAATTATGCTTTTTACAAAATGCAAAATAAAATTATTAATTTTCTCGGTGTAATCTCGTTAATTTTTTAGCGCTTTGTTATCTCACTCATCGTAACTACACTAAAAATTGTTATGACGACTAAATATTTTATTTTATTTTATGACGGCTAATGGACCAAAGGGCATCTTTTAAGTCTAAGAACTCCGTTACCATTGTTGCCACGAACTTACCACACTCAACTCACCATCCATCCATACTATCTTGTATCTTGTATAATAATATAATAAAAGCGAAAGTGTGTGTGTCTGTTTGTTTGTCCGTCTTTCACGGCAAAACGGGGCGAGGAATTGACGTGATTTTTTGTGTGGTGATAGTTGAAAGGATGGCGAGTGACATAGGCTACTTTTTATCCCGATATTCCCGCGGGAACGGGACTTACGCGGGTGAAACCGCGGGGCGCAGCTAGTAGACTATAGATGGAATAGACCGCAGTTAATTATAGCCGCAACTTCACGGGCCGTAAAGGAGTGAATTGAAGTCATAAACCAGAAGGGTCCCGTCGAGTTATTGGCCAAATAGTTTGGGATTCGCCGTTTTCTTTTCAATTCGGTTGTGGTTGAGTGATAATGATTTTCGTTTTGAGGTGTTAGGTTGTGAGAGGGATAATCAATTAGATTTTACAGGAGCTTAGTAGATTTTGGAATGACGAGAATGATAGAAATATAAAGTTTCAACAAAATCTTACGCCAAACTTAAATTGGGTAGGTAAGTACTAGGCCTACAAGCCCTAAGAAAATTAGGCACCTACGAGAAATAATTATCTGTTTTGTAAGTAAAACTGAATTCGTGTAGGCACAGTGTAAATCTTTAAGTTATTTTTAATGACTGTATTTTCATGAATACGCGCTTAATCGTTATTTATGTGTTAGTAGTAATTTTCATTGCATAAAAATAAAATAAAGGTACTTAAATGTTAACAGATATCTACAAATAGTTAACTAATGAGGTAGTGTGTAATAATATTCAACAGTTCAAATCATACAAATGAATCAAAATTATAATTTCCATTTCTAAAAATACCCTTCAAATATGTTCGTTCGCAATCCAAGTCCGTGTAGTTTATTGTCAAGTCAAGACATAATTCTGCCGCACCGGCTAAGGAACCCTAAAAAGAAAGCAATTGCCTCGGCGGGCCATAAAGAAGTCGAACGCGGGAACGTATCCATTCAGCCTATCAGTTTGAATTCTATAAATGGAATACTTTATATTCCATTCCATTCCATTCCATACTCAAGAATTCTATTTGGATAGTTTATTACATCAGAAAATATTTAATACCTTCTCATTTTGTAAGAGTAGATATAAAAGTAGATACTTACCTACTCGATTTGATGATAGGTAGGTATGTAGTTATGTACTATGTACTCTACACTGTATTTTATTTGAAAATTTAAAAAAACAGGCCAAATAATTATAGAAAATGTTGGTAAAATAATAAAATATTAAACTAGGTGTAGCCCTCGTCTTTGCTTTTCGCAATTCATCATCATTTATGTCAAACATAACAAAAAAAACCTGACTTCGATGATGGAGAACAAATTCTGCACTCTCGAGGTCTTCTCTCCAGAGATTCAGAGCTTCCTCAAATATAAAAGTTTAAAATAAATTAGAATAAAAATATTTCAAGCAAACTTAACATCTTTAACAGATTAAATTGTAAAAAGCAAAAAAAAACTTTTGCCTACGGAACCCTACTTCAAGCAATTCCTTTCCACATTACATTCAAGGCTCGTGTCTAGGGGGTATCGATTGATGCCAGAAAAGGACACAGATACAAAAAGACTACTGTTTAGAAAGAGACAAAAACCGACCTTCCGAGAATAAGATAGCATCAAGAGTGAAGAGGGACGACGCTGGCGCATCATCAATAAAGTTTTTTTTATTTTTTTTGTTTATTCATTGCGGAGTGGTTATTTATTCATAACACCTTTGTCGGGCGTGCAGCTCATTAGGCGGAATTAGTTGATGGTATTAGGTTATCATTATGATAGAGTGGACGCGTTTTGGTAAAATAATTAAACTTTTATGATTAATTACTTAGAAATGAGGCATTATTGAATGATGTAGGTACTATAAATCTATGATTTTAATGTGCTTACTATTAAATTGAAGTTATTTTTCTTAGTGACTAACGCACCGATACTGAAACTCTGCTTCATTTATGTAAGTGTTGCTTATTTATGACATTATTTGACGTTTGTCTAGATTTGATACTTATAATAATAATAATAATAAAGCCATTTTATTTCCCATAACTAAAATATAACAATAATTTCATTTTTTAAAAATACCTTAACTACACTTTCTCTCTTAAGTAAATTAAGTTTTATTTAACATGCAAAATATAAGATAGAATAGATTAAAAATTTAAATAAAAACTTAAGTATTATTGGATTGCTAAAATTATATCATTTAACATAGGTAAATAATTGATTGATTGTATAGTTTGCTTGAATCAAACAACAATAACAAAATATAACTTAATTTTGCATGCATTCATTTTAAATCTTTAATTAAGTATCTAATAGATATTTTCCTTTCGTTAATTATTATATTTAGGGACTGCCCATTTTTGGGCAAAGGCCTCCTCCAACTCTTTCCAATATTTATATTTATTTATATTATTGGATTTGATACTTACTTGTTTTTAATTCATATTTGGGTTTTAATTTATGTAATACCAAGGGTACCTCTCCTCGAACATTAAAATCACTCAGGAGTGATTTTAATGTTAAAATATTTTTCTTCGGGTTTTTTTTTGGTGTTCATTTTTGCGGCTTCACCTAGCTTTTAGGCATTTGACTGCATGCTACTTAGCACTAGACTAGATGGAGTTACTTATTTTTGATTGCAGGCAAGACCTACTTCGATATTTTATTTTATAGAAACACTCATCTTTGAATCATACAGGAAGAGAGCGTTTATTTCAAAGTTTGTCTTCAAAGCACGAGATGTGAAATCGTAAAATTAAAACCGTGACCAAACAGACGACTAATTAACGGCTTTCTTTTGTGGTTTAAACACGCATGCGCACTTCACACGACACATCGACTCTTTGACACGATCGTTTTATTATAACTAGTTTTTTATTTTAATAAATTTTTATATAGTATACCTACTCGTAATAGGTCTTTTTCACGACTTAGTCAATTCGGCTATACTTTCGTTTTGGTTTCTAGGTGTTCCGATAGTAACCCAATTTGGGATATACATAGTTCATTGATTATGTTTCATTTCATTTTCTTTTATAAAGTTTTATGATTGATGTTTTATTGGAAGAGTAAAATGCGTGTTATTACTATCGGTCTCTTTTCAAAAGACACAATAATATGAAAGGTTTACCTTTAATTAATATTCTTGATGAGATGAAAAATAGACTTCGACAATGCAGGAAAATGCTTTAAAAGTCGTGAAACCATGACAAAACTCTGTCACCAGAGTTGGCCACTTGCTTACACGAATGAACGAACAATTAATTGACATGAAAGTTACAAGATATAAAATTAAATGACAAATCCTTATGAATCGTTCGATCGTTCTTTAATATCTTGAATAATGTCATCATTCTCCTGCCCTTATCCACGCTTGGTGGGGTTAGCCCAACATGTTTTTTCTTCCTTTCATCTCTATCATTCGTCAACTCCGAATTAACTCTTCTCACATTAATATCCTCCTTTACACAATTTATCCACTTCTTCCTTGTCCTCCCTCTACTTGAATAATGTGTTAAATTAAATATCTACAGCTTTATAATGACTATTGTTATTATAATTGCATTCGAGAACCCAGTGAGTTCCCACAGTACCTGGGTCATCGAGAGAAACTGCGCTTTCTCGCGGTCGGCGCAGGCGCACGATTCGCGTTTCTAATGACGTAAATCACGACAAGCCACTCTTTTCGCTTGTATGAAATACATCAACGTCTGAGATAGTTAGGTACTTTAGAACTTTAGACTATTTAAAACCGATGCTCAAATACAAAAGTTTGCTTTTAGCTTAAGCTAGAGAGCCAAGCTATACACAAGCAGATGGAATGGAGCAAAGAAAGTCATGAGAATTTGTCTCTTTGAAAACAACTTTTGAAGTGGTGCTTCCATTGGCAGACAGTTTTGAAGTATTTTATTCGAGGGAAGGTTTTCTTTGAGTTAAATCTATCAAGGAACTTACAGCGTTGTACTATTTCAAATAAGTACTTAATACGAACTTTGAAGCGAAACAAAGTGAAAATACCCAGTCAGCTTAACAGTATGGGGATGGTAAGCAATAAAGAAAGAAAAATAATACCTATGTTTATTTCTGTAGGACCTTAAGGATCACTTAATATTTAATTTTAGTTTGAGTATTCAGGCGTTTTGACAGGCACCTAGATGATAGGGAGAAATAGAGCAAACTGCTCCATCAAAATATCCTAAGCATTCCATTCTTGTTTATTTCTTCTATAGAATGGGAAAATTGACCAATTACCACTAAGTATTTTATAATATTGTAGGTTTTACCTACGTTACGTTCTTTGCCATAGGTTTCTTACTATGAAGTTTTTTATTCAGTAGAGCTACGGCCGAGCTAAATCACTCTGTTTACCAATACGCCGCCGCTCACATTACCAATGCAAATGACGCCCGGAGCGCTGTGGATAACGTACCGATGGCAAAACCATCCGATACGTTTTATTTATTATAAAACTTAATTTATTTTTTTCTGTTATAAATCTTTTCTAAGGTATAAAAATGTTAAATCATCTTGAACTTGGTAAGTACGCATGTTTTAGGTTTTTCGATAGAAGATATGCCCTAATATTTATAAATTGGTTATATCCTCGGACGTTTTAAAATATGAGTAATTTTATAATTCGTGTTTAATGATGTATATGAAATTATCCGCTCATCACGAATCACTTCTAATATGAGTACCTACTTGGAAGGAAACACAAATAAATAAAATGTGCAAATACGTAGGTACTTAAAAAGCAAGACAAAGAAACAACCTTTCATTCATTACAGGAATTGGTTTGAGCTAATTGCCATTTTTCTGTAACGATCATTTTTCATCCGAATCATTTTCCTCCCAAGAAAATAAAAAGTAGGTCAAAATTAAATTTTATGTTGGATCTGAAGTTATTACAATTTACAGTATTTTAGAAATACTTAATAGGTAGGTACTTAAATACTTACTCATTAAAAATAAATCTATTTCTTTACTAATATTATGAAGAGGTAAAATTGGTTTGTTGGTTTGACGGGGGTAATCTCCGAAACTAGTGGACCGATTTCAAAAATTCTTTCACGGGTGTGTAGAATTGACTGTCCGGGTGGTTATAGGCAAAGCCGGAATGTGCTGCTAGTAAAAATAAATTAAAAGCGAGAGGAGTTAGTGAAGCGTCCCTGCTTCGACTAAATATCTTAAATTATTCTAAAAATCTTGTTGAGGTTTTTTTTTGCTAACCGTACACACATTTTCAACGGCATGTTTTGCTTTTGCGTGCCGAGCTGCGAGTGTGTGCCCGGCTGACGTTTCAATATAATACACAAACTATAAATACCACACATGCAAACAACCGTTCTAACCTGAGCTGTGCGTTTAAAGAATTTGTTGAGGTGTAGGGTCAGTGTTGGGTGGTCGGTGTAATATATGCGTTGATTGGTGTAAGGCTGTGTTCGTGAGTGGTTTGTTAGCACTCGGATCACCTTCGTGCGACCTCGTGTTTCGACACAGCGGCCGAACGACTAGTTATTGTTCGGCTGAAGGTTTGCAGCGCGCGCTGATTACTGATGAGCGGAGCGACCGAGTTTATTTTTAAATTCTTGATTCTGGTATGAGTATGATACGGATACCTTTGAAATGTAGGTGTATCCTACAATGAATTTTGTAGAAGTCAATGAGCTAACAATCTTCTGTTGGCATAATAAACTAGCTGTGCCCCGCAGTGTTATCCGCGGTGTCATCAATAGTGAAAAAAGAAAACATACTTTTAGAAAATGTAAGTTTAACTGGTTGTAATTGTATTTTGTAGTTTTGTAAATATGTAGGTAGGTATTCGTTTAGTTTCTGTAAATAAATTAAAAAAAAGGTTGGTTTCAGACAATATACCTAAGTCCATAATAGGAATGGGAAACATAGTAGGAATTAAATACAACACACATACAACCTACCTACCAGTAAAGTCAATCTTCCTCCAAGATGCCAAAATAAGAATGCAATCTCCAATTTTGAACACCGAACACACAGTAGAATAGAACGACAGTGGTGCCAACTGATAAACACAACAGTTCAATAAGAACCAGATGCTTCTAATTATCAAGTCTAGACATTGCTCTTGCTGCTTTTATTTTCTAAAGCTTTGGATTCGGTCCAGGAAACTCACAACAGCCTTTTTATTCCTCTTGGACGAACCTTGCTTCTTTACTTATCGAACCCCACTCATTTTTACTGCTATGATTCATTTTACAAAGCTTACATACATACATACTTACATATAATCAAGCCTCTTTCCCATGGGGGTAGGCAAAATTTTACAAAGCTTTCCATTCCTTTAATGAATAAGAGTTAACTAATTTTATACCGAATAAATTAGCTATAGAAACGTATATCAATGCAAAACTCACATAAATCGCAGATTAGCATACTATTGTGCCAAATTAAATAATAGCTTGTGAGGAAACCCGCGCTACTACTACGACCGGCTAAGCTGAGATAGGTGCTGGGCAAGCTTATTCCATTTCATCAATGTTCCATGCACTATCCTCTTAGGCAAAAATTTCCTTCTGACACTTTTGATTTCAACAACTTTTTTTGAAAACTTCGAAGTGTATTTCATCTTTCTAAATCTTCATTCCTTTCTGTCATACAAACCCGGATCATTAGATAACCCTGTCGTCATCCATAACACTTACACCGTCCCTGCCAAATCGTTTTATTTGCATGAAAAATGACCGAAGCCCCCGTATACTCGGTCCACTCCAAAACAAACGACCCCCTCGGGAAGGGCAACCCTTTTTGCAAAACCCCAGACAGGGGGAAGATCCGGTGAGACTTTTGTTTGAATAAAAAAACGTGATACACTTTTGTTATCTTCGCAACACAGGTTTTAGATAAAAAGCAAAAAAAAATACTTAAAAAACAGTCAAAAGATGAGACATTTGATTTTGATGGTAAAATTAGAAATTAAGGGCTTGTCTCCCGGTATGGATCCGGTGGTCTGATTTCTTCGAAAAGTAGATAATTATTATTATTATTATTACTAAACCAAAGACAGTTGAAAAAAATAACAACATAATTTTTTTTTATTTCTGAAACGCAAAACCACTTTTATCATAAAGAAACATGCGAAAAAACATTATCTGAAAATAAATAGAACCTAACATTTAGGTCGTATCAATATCATTCACTGCTGGACTTTGATAGTGTACAATGTCGTGTAATTGTGTATAGGTACCTACTTAGGTAATTATTGGTTTCAATGGTTTCAAGCAACTTGTAAGTCGTATTTTTAAAAGCCATAAATAAAGCTGTATTTGAACCCCTCTCATTTTGTTAATAAAACATGACAAGAAAAATCTTCAATTTCCGTAACATAAAAATTATTCAGAAACACAAAGCACTCCCACATTATTCATACGGCAGAAAACTTTTGATAAACCCCTGAAAATCTCCATAAAGTCGTTTGGAGATCCTACATCCATTTATTTTGCAATGTACTTATTTGCAACTGAAGAGTCATCCGACTTTTCCTGTTTTATTCAATGTAGTTTTATTATGCTGGTTTAAAGATTTCCGTACCTGATGAATATTTTAGATTAGTTACAAAAATAAAAACAAAAGATTCTATAGAAAATTCTGTAATTGCTATTGGAAGCTTTTCGTAAATAATAGAACAGAATATTAGATTACCTATCTTTTGTTTACAAAATCACGTTATTCTAGCTAGACAAACAAACTTTGGTATACTCGTATAGTTTAATTGCAAGTATAAAGTTAATAGAGCCACAAAATAACTCAGCGGCAGCGACTTCGTGAAATCATTCATTGGTGTGGTTACGCTTTCTGTGTCTACCTGCAGGATTTATCTTAATCTAAATATCGTTCACTTATCGCAATATCGAAGTTTATCTTCTTAACCTAGGCTATATCTCTGCTGATGATGATCAACGAAAGTCAAAAGATGATCGCGACTCTAGACATTTCCCAAGATCTCAGAACTTGAAGACACCTTGATGCAGACCCCAAACATAACAAACGAATGTGCGCTGTGTATTGAAAGCAACTTCTCGTAGAGACTCATTGATTCAACACGACATCTGGTTGTACCAGACCTGACCCCAGTTCCCCAGTGTCAAGTTACATTTTACAATCACTTTTTTTAGGAAAGAAAAGAAAGTGTTGTTGTGAGTTGATATTTCATGACGAGAACTCGACCGATGAGTAGAGTCGCATCAAAGGCATTGGCATTTAAAATAATAAAAGAAATATACATAGCGTTCGTCAATTGCCTACAGGGGATTTACTATAACCGTTAAAAGCGATTTAGTTTAGGTCCTATTATGAACTTCTTTTGACGTAAGCTTAGTTAGAACAGTTAACCTAAACCTAAACTTGTTTAATAGAACATGGTAATCTTCCAGGATCTGATTGATCAATCAAGCTAGGACTCTTCTAGGTTAATAAAATTGAAGAAAAAATATCATATAATTCGGTAGGACCTCAAGGATCAAGGTTTTACATGTTATGCGATTAATTCTGTTGCGCTCTTCTCTGTTGTCTACTTAGCCATTTCTAATTAAGATTTGATCCATGCATAGCAGCGGATTTACGTTGGATTTTATACTTTGTTGACTGGAAGGATCCTGGCCTGATGGTCCGACGTATCTTTTGTCGATTTGTAAACCCTCTATTTTCTTGAATCTCGTCCGGGTTATTTCCAATTTAAGAAACTACTTTAGGTAAATATTATTCAAACAAACCTTACCTTTTTTCAGTAGAGGGTTTTCAGATCCAATGTCACGGCTTCATCCCCTTTGTACCTTTCTACTGAATAAATTATGTTCGCACCTCGTAGATTTGTTTACTCGCTTTTTGCGGCTTGAAAAATAGATGCCGGTCGGATTACATTATTTAAAATCCTTTTAGCTTTCTTTTTTCCTCTGAAGGTTTTGGAGTAAATGGAAAATAGGGGCTTGCTTTCGGTTTCATGGTAATATGAAAATATTGCTGGGTTTTAGAGATTCTTTTTACTTTTGCTTTTATGTGTTACGATTAAGTAGCTATTTGAGCTTTTTGAAGCCTGTACCTATTTTTATTCGGTTTCTTTAAACTAAAATCTTACGATCACAGAAAATGTACCTATTTTATTCCGAATTCTAATCTAGCAATTGCTACAACCAGATCATCATACACAAAAAAACATATTTTCTTCAAAATATTAAGATTTTTAACCTTTTTCTAAGCCCACCTACGCATCAGCTCACATCCTCGTATCTTTAAATAGGAAGAAGTTAATCAGAAAGTTTTATGGCTTATCTCAGCATTCACCATCAAGTACTTGATTCAGTACACGGGAACGCGAACTCGAATCACCCAGAACTTGTTCCTCATCCGACGCCAATTCATTATCGGACATCCAGACGGGACATGAACGTCATTCCATGAACTTACTTCAAGCAATTGTAAGCTTTAAAGTCATCGTAAATAAGGTCGTTAATGGAACTTCTTATGAACCAGCAATAAAGCGTTTTGGCATCCAATATCGAATGATTACTAGCCTCGCGTGTTTGAATTCGAACGTCGTATTCGATGCGGGGGGTAATTAAAATGTAACTGTACCGTGCATGTAATAAGGTGAGTTTTCCCATTCATGCGGAAAATGTATGTTGTTTTTCGTGCGTGTTTCGCCGAAGCAATGAGAGAGGGCGTGCGATAAATAACCGCCTTTGTGCCGTCACCGCGCCGCTATTAAAATATATTTTGAGATTGTTTCGTGTTTTTTGCGGCGGGACTCGAGATGTTCCCGGGGTTAGTGACAAGTCGGGATTCTCCGGCATGCGGTACGATTTATTTGGCAGATCTTCGGAACGAAATGTTAGGAATGTGTGGTGATGTTAGCTATTTGTTTTCGATTAGGAGATACCTAATTATAGTAGGTAGGTATATCTGTTTCCTTTTGAAACAACCAGTTAAAAGGTATTGGTTTAAAGGTACCATCAACTCAAACTTCGTTTTGTCCGCTGCATCGGGGACTACTAGCGCCATCTATGTTTCACGAACTGTTTTCTCATCATTGTGATTTTTTTGTGAACCTTGTAACCGCTTGTAAACCGGTAAGACCGCATCGTAGGTTGTATAAATTAAAACATTAAAAAAAAACTTTATAAGTACTTATTTAAAAAAATTATTATAATTTAAAAAAACATAAACTCACTGTCGTTAATCGTATGTTTCTTTGGAAAAAACCTTACAATGAGTTGTAAGGTTCTTTTGGATTAAGTAAGTATAATTTATTGTAAAGAATTTGAAAACAAACAACGTTGGCCAACAAAACAATTATTCCATCAAACTTCTAACTCAATAATAAATAGACGATACATTTTCCGAAGAAAAACAAGGTGAGTCCAATCGACGGATACCGATTGTGCATCAATAACATGATCACGTAGGTAGGTGCCTACATCGAAACACGGTCCGGACATTGGACACCGGATACCGTATCGAATGATAACGCACGAATGAATAGGGGATGTGAAGGATGTATCCATTAGATGGAGTATTTGACTGCTATTTACGATGTAGGTAGTGCCCAAAAGTATTGAAATAACGTATTTTCAAAAAGCGCGCGTTTCTGACCACAATCTCACAGTTGTTAAGTGACGATGTTTCTGAAGATCAAGGTTTAGAAGATACCTCACTTTTGCCTTAAGATAGCAATAGTCTTCAGGGTAGCTAAACAGAATACAGCAGCGAGTTTCAGACTTTGACTCAGGTCATGAACGTAATGTAGAACCAAGAAAAAAGATGATGAAATTCCAAATGTATAAAGTCAAAGGCCTGGATCGGGGTGGATCGCTATTGCTCTATAAATCCTGTCAAAGAGTGGTGACGTATGGGTGCTAAATCACGGTGCAAACGGCATTTTTTCCGGCGCTCACCCTTGTCCTAGCCAAGTGCTGTCTCGAGAGATATCGGGTACGGTCTGCAGAGGATTCTATTACTATTCTGAAGATTTTTTTTTACTAATAGTGTTGATGTAAAAAGTTGTAACCTTTTTGCCGAATCGAATGTTAACTTCTGCTAAATGTGGACATGTAGATGTATGGACGACCTTTTGACGACCTTTGACTAAATGGCTTATCTTTGACATGAATTGTCGTTTTCTATAAAGCTATACTGTAGTATGTATCAATACCTACATACTACAGTAAACTGGTGGGTAGGGAGGGACTAGGGACTAGGCCCTCAGTATTTGGAAGTTAAAGTTTGAGTTTGAAAAACTAACTTCAGTTTTAGTTTGCGAGCTGTACCTACAGGGGCGGGGCGTTGGTCTCATTATTTAGATATTAATCCTCCACCCTCCGGCTTGCACCACAGATGCAGCTGTAGTTCATAGTGCGGAAAGATACGGATACGGATCGGCTTGCTTGACTTGACATACTATTTCACTATTTTCTATTATTAGTTATTTTCGTTAAAAAAATATTATTTAAGTACTATTTAATATCAACACCACATAGGTACTTTGAATTTCTGACCTATTGATGCTTTTACTTTTTTGAAAAAAATATATAATACCTACTTATCTGAAATTTAGTAATTATCATTAAACAAAACAGACATGATAAAGTTTTAATTACAATAGAAAAAAGATGACCCCTATGCAAAAACAACAAACCCCAAAAACAAAGATCGCTAAAATGGTACAAAACGCTCTTAAACTCAGCTAAATCCCTTCCATCATTTTCATTTTCATTTATTCACAAACAATTTCACAATCGCATTTGAATGTCACCTTATAAACTAAAAGCAAACACAATGGGCTATTAATAAATTAATCAAAAAAATTGACAAAACGACTAAGAATTTCTAATTTTAAGTAAAAAAAATATATTTATAGTATTGATAATAATTAATATCAATCTACTAGTAAGGGCCCCCGCAGACGGCCGACTTTTTGTAGGTGGAAAAATCGGTCGAAAAATAGAACGTACTGACAACAATAGTGCAACGCACACGACCTACAAAAAGTAGGTGAGAAAAAAGTAGGTGGCATTCCGACCGACCCGACACCGACTCCGAATGTGTAGGTCGTTTAGTGATGCGCTTTTCGGAATAAGTGATAGAGCTTACTCCGCAAGTGGACTATTTACTCCGAATTTTATTTGCTTAGGTAGGTACCTAGGTACACTTCTGGTAGATAAGTAGGTTCAATCATTCATAATTATAATTTATTGTTATTGGATTAATAATAATAATATTACAAGTAGGTACTTACCTAACCATGTAATTTATTAAGTACTTATTGTAATTTAAAGTAATTTCAACGAATTCCGCGGGAATATCAGGATAAAAGTAGCCTATGTATAATACCATGTCATTAGCTACCTATATCCCAAAGTAGGTATACAATAGGTTTTGTAGTTTTTTCGTGAAAGAGAAATAACCATACATCCATACTCACAAACTTTCGATAAGTAAATTATAGTAGGAATTTTCGTAGGATTAGTAGAAAGAATTATAACCGAAGTATATTTCGGCTGCATTATAAGAAAAGAAAGCTAGGTAGTCTTATCTTCTACTATATTATCTACTTAATTATCTTCCTTTGCAAATCCACCGTTCTAGTATTTTTCGATGTTGTCCCCTCACTAGCCACCTACAAAGTGACGGTCGTGTGCGTTGGAGTCGGTGACAAAGTAGGTGACAAAATCGGTCGAAAAAGCGACCTACTTTTCCACCTACAAAAAGTCGGCCGTCTGCGGGGGCCCTAAACCTTGTCCATCTCACATACATCTTCTCGATATATTATTACCATACTCTACATTAATCACATGAACATTTACAGCCTCGAGCCGGCAGGATCAATTACAAGGCTGATTGTATCGGGCCTGTGGTCTGAGCCGACTTATGTAGAGATGTATTCTAATATTATAAAGGGGTAATGCTGGTTTGTTTGTTTGTAGGGGGTTATCTGTGAAACTACTCATCCGATTTCAAAAATGCTTTCACGTATGTATAGAATGTACTTTTAGGCATTGTGAATGTTCATTGAAAACCCGGGATTTTACTAAAAAATAATAAAATATGATTCCCGCTGATACGGAACTTTGTCACATCACTAGTTTAATCGTCTGGTTTTAATTAATATGCGGTACTTGCGGGCTAGGCAGAGTGTTAGGGAAAGTTTGGAAGTACCGACCTACCGTAATGAATTGTTAGTAGGTAGGTAAGCAAGTACCCACTCCAAATGAGATTTGGTTTTTAATAAGGACCAATTCATCCAATTAATACTCCTAAAATTCGCAATGAAATGGTTTCTTAAATATCGTTAATTAAGGTGCAACATCAACAATGATCTTTTAACTTAAGATTTTTTATTACCTCTCAACTCAGCCTTGAAATCGTGATTTGGTAAAATTTCGAAAAATTCTCCTCACACTCATAAGTTTTTTAAGGAAATCTCCATTCGAGTCGAGGCGCTACCAAATAGCTGTCAACGTGAGATTGGTCGCGAGCTACCTAAAGTTACCTTACGGCATTTGTTGTAACAGAAAACTATAAACAATGGATATCAATTTTAGTTATTATGAGTTTATTAAGTACATTACAACGACGGTTATAAAACCCTATCACGGAGGTATCTTTGGGATTATCCTTTGACTTAGATATGTGATTTCTCCTTACTTTAATTTCTCTCGATCGTCGATGGGCTTGCAACCTGTCACGTATGGAAAGCTAACTTCTGCAAAAAGTGGGCATATACCAAATTTGTATTTGGACATACCGCTGACTGCCCTATTTAGACATCTTCAAAGGATCTAAAGAATTACACAAAGATCTGAAAGAAATGTCTACCGCACCCTGGGATACAGTCGTGATCATACCAAACAGAAGGAATCCTCTTAGGAATATTCTAAGGTCTTCAACTAAGTTTGAGGCAAAGGTGACGACTAAAGATAATGATATGGATCTAAAAGTCCACGAATTTACGGTGATACTCAGGTGAATGTCGTCGAGCCAAGCACACGTACATACTCACACGTCTATGCCTTTTAGACAAATAACTTCAAAAGACGTTGCCCTCGGTATCATGTTAGCAATTAGCGCGAACTAATCGTGGGCACGTGTTTCGCATCTCCTATCCAGTGAAGTCCTCGTTGGATGTTTAGTAATAGTAGGTATTTTGTAATGACAAAAAAATAAGCTAAAGAGTAATGGGTAATGGCTTAAGAGTGTAAAGATTGGTTTTAAATGCTATATTACTGGCACTATCAATGATTTTAAAGTTATCATTTCTTTTTAGAGGGCACTCTTTTTCTCCACGGATAACTTTTTTCTCCAATTAGTTAGTAATTGCTGTGTTCTAATAACAATTAAAGTTTTTGAAGACCTTTCTATTGGTAGATATAGTTGCTATAGAGGTGGGTACGGGTTCTATTATTATTATTTTACCCATTGTTCTTTAAAAAATATTCCAAAACTAAGTGGCGATTCAGACATAGGTAGCCAAAACTAAAACTAAACTAGGTGCCTCAAGATGATGCCACCCTTTTTGATTATTTTTATCTACTACTTAGTTTTGGTGACAATCTGAATAGCTTTCATTTTAATATAACGAGCAATACTTGTTTTATACTTTGTACTCATCATTTTTCTGAATCTCGGAAACGGCTTCAACGATTTTCATGTATGTATGTATATGTGTTGTATTCAGGTTTCAGAATAGGATAAATTTGTTACTGACCATCAAAGACGAGATTCTTTGTTGTGATAAGTCCTTATTTGTAACCTTTTTACTATTATGAAAGGGTTGGGTCGACACAAGGACATTATTCGTATAAAATAGACTCTGATTTGACACGTGTTTCTTGTTATTTAAACCCCAGCAACAAATTGTTGGTCCTTTGAAAACATAGAATTTTGTCTATGAACCGGTTTGCTTTGTCACGATACTAGGAGCAAATAGAACTGGAAGCACGTGGAAGGTAGCTTAATTATACGTATCTATCTATAGAATATTTTTCGTAAAAACCATCGTTCGAAATATGAACTTAGTAGAGGTACCTAAGTACCTATGTGGAATACTTAATTTTGGACGTTCCAAATTCAAATGCATTTGCTTTGCAACGCCAATTGTAGTGTAGCAATCTGGAATTGCATTGTGTCTAAAATAAGAATAAATGCGTCATAGTAAGTAGTTTCGCTGTGTGGTCAATACAATTGGTTATTTATGGAATAAACGTGCATTAATAGTCGTAGGCAGCTATTAAATAGATCAATGACTGTAAACAGGACACAGTTAACGATCATCTTCGATGACTGGCGCGCACGTGTTGCTCATTAAATCTTTATTTCCTAATCGATTCTTTTACTATTACCTACTTACATACTCACTCATTTTTTTTGTTTCTTTTTTATCCTCTGGAGATGTGGTAGCCGAGTTAGTAGATAGGTAGGTACTTACCTCCTTTTTCTATAACAAGATTGTGGGTTCGAATCAGGCAAGACTACTGGGCACCCTATGTATTTGACGTTTCATATGCGCAACACGAACGCACCATTTAAAAAATCAGCGTGGGGAAACCAGTTGCATTTGCATTGCAACATTTACAACCAACCTATCGTAGGTATTTATCTTCTACAAAATGACTGTGGGCATACAGTACCAAAATGTGTTAGGTTAGAATAGCTCTGACTTCTTTAAACATCTTAATCGGATCTAAAATTCCTTTAAAATCTAATAGAAAATGTTGACCGTCTTGGGAATACAGCCATGAATATAGAGTAGGTAAGTATACCTACCTCAAAACGTTGAAAAGTAAAACTTTTAACAAGATTTCCTTTGTTAATTTATCCCCGTTAATAAATGCTAATAGGACTATGTAGCTCAGAGCTCTTTAGCCTTTTTAACGCCTTTGTACGCCGATCGCACGAGCTGGCAACGTCGCATTGCTAGTCCGGCGTTGCCGCTCCGCTAGACACCGCTCTCGCCGCGCCCCACTCTCGGCCCCTCAGTCTCACCAGAGCGCCTGACATCGCAACGCGTCATGAATCGAAATAATTCCTTCGACTTGTTCACCCCGAAAGTAGAAGACGATGTTGATCTCGACTGTCGCGTGCTTAGGCCGACTTGGAGCTCTGAGATGACCATGAAACTAATCGAGACTTTAGAGGCAGAGTGCCAAGTGCTTTGGTACTCGAAACATGTGCATCACAAGGACAAAGCTGCTAAGCAAGCGAAGACGGAGTATTTAGCTGATATGTTTGGAACGACTGCTGAAGAAATAACCAGGAAGATACATAACTTGAGGACACAGTACAATAATGAGCTGAGGAAATTAAAGAAGAGACAGGAAGCGGGTGGTGATAGAAGCTCGGGGGTGGCAAGTGGGTGGGAATACTTTGAGGCGATGTCGTTCTTGAAACCAGCGCCCCCTATGAACGAGACTTCGTTGATGTCAATAGACCCACTCGACACTTCTCTTGGAGTTGATGCTGTTAATATTGCGGTAAGTGTCTCATAACAATGACATTGATGTGTTTATTTATTAGTTTTTACTATCTCTGTAATGAACTTACTTAATTATTAAAATAGAGGAAATGAAATGAATAATAATCACGACTGTTTTGCAGGGAGCGGTAGACATAATTTTGTTTTTGATTAGGTACCTATTATACAAATCTCCAAATTCTTTGTAGATTAGAAGGACCAATAAAACCAATATGAACACTGATATTAAAAAACCTTACAACAATAAAATCGTTTAATTCTGCCGGGCAACCCTCAGCCGTGGGTTTGACAGGGATCCAGTGGCGCCGGCCCGGCCTAATTGCTTGCTCGGCTCTGTATACATCCTCATGAATATTGTGTAGGCTAGGCATCCGCTTTTAATTTCATCTTAGGATGTTGACGTGAATGAAGGAAATAAATTTTAATAAAGACTAACTAAAGAACTATCTTTAACTTTAAGAAACGAAATCTTTTTAAATTGAGAATGGCTCATTATAACCAATGAAACAGATAGGTAAACCAAAAAGATGTAAAGAAATCATGACTTCCTTTTACTTATAGGTTTTTATGCAAAAGCCAAAACCGAAGAGTAAAATACGGAAATTATCAATTTTAGCTGTAAAACTGCATTTTTTTATTTGGACGTTTGTAACGTTTACGATCCTTGGGTGATAATTAAAAGTACGCATACATACTTAGGCGTAGGGATAACATTTTGCTATCAGCTTAATAAATAATAAATAAGAGAAAAAAAATATATAAATAATAAATAATATACAAATTTATGCGTCAACAACCAAACAAATAATGAATACTTCCATAGCTAGCAGAGTTTCAAGCAGAGGAAGAACAAGAGTTCGCAGCAGCTCGATCTCGACCCTCCTCCCCTTCAAGCAGCAGTCATGGTCGGAAGAAGCCGACCTTGAGGGTCGCGGCATCAGCCCCACTGCCCCTACCTCCTCGAGCGCTGCCGATCATGTGGCCTGAACAGCCACGAATACAGCCCAGTCTGAATGCTGATGAGTGTCAGGTAAAACCATTAAAATATCATCTACCGCCGTATGTTCTTTATCCTGTGTGTGTTTAGGATTAAGTACTATTTTTGCTCTTCAGAGATAAGTAAATTTTATTTTATTTACCACCAGATATTTGGCGATTTTGTAGCTTCTGAGCTGCGCACTCTTCGATCAGAGTCCCGCAAGAAGCTGAAGAGGATGATACAGAAGGCAATATTGCAAGTCGGAGAAGAGGAAGACGTAAACATTGATGGCTTGTAAAGTAGAAGCTGTATGTACTTGTAAAGCCGAGGAAGGACTGTAATGTTTTACAAAACAAAAATACTTTATTATGAAAGACTAGTTAATAATAAATGAGCCTTAAATATTTAATAAGCGTTTGAGTATTCGGGAATAAGACTCAAAGACTTTTTAAAGAATTTACACGGTCGTTTTTGATGGCCAATATTGAAAATTTTAAATTCTATTACTTTCTGGGCCGGGATTGACCAAACAACAATTTCCTAGTTGTTAATTTTTTCGATCAAAATTATATCAGTAACACGACGCGGTACTTTTTTAACCTTTTTGATACGTTGTAAACACACAAAAAATTATAAGCAATAGATGTGGGAAGATGCAACGTGAAAAAATCCTGTGTAGGTAGGTATTAAGTTTTTTCCAAGTACATTTACTTAGAAAACTCTATTTTTAGAAGGAGAATTCGTAAATGCAAGGAATCGAGGATAAAATTGATTGTGATCTTTAATTTAGAAAATTAAAAGCCAGGAATCAGGAAAAAGCCGAAATCAAAACGATTGAATGAATGATGCATTATTGATAGAATTATAATTTGTGTTTTATACTTACTAAATGTTAGTTACTTTGATAGACTTGACGTAAATTTGATGAAGTATAGAAAATAATAAAAAAAATACATTTTTTCAATTTATTTGTGTTTGCATAATGGGCTACAGAATAATGATTTATTAAATGGTAAGTATAATGCTATTATCCTAGTTTAAATGAAGTTATATATTAGAGGTCTATAAAATTCTCTAAAATCTCGTAAATTGAAGTTGGTTTACAAATTTTTTATTTTAATATTGAATATTATACCACCAATTAACATTTCATAAAATTTGAATCAGACCATAATTTCTGACAAAAACTTATCACCGTCCTTGTGCGTTAAATGGATAAAAGGTTATCAACCCAACTATCAGAAGTAGCTTCACACGTCCAGATAGCATCGCCCACGGCCCGCCCTCGCCCATTGTTTACTTATTAAAGAGGGTAATAATTGCCCTTTGTGGATTTCCGACTACGGAAATGAATGCAATAATTACGAAGCGAATGTGTTATTTGCTATAATTGGATGATATTGGCCTTTGATTGAAGACATGCGCGATATGTTAACCTTTTTCCAGATCATCTATTTCCATAACACTTTATCTATATCTATACCAATATGATGAAGAAATAAAATCGGTTTGTTTGTTTGACGGAGGCAATCACCGAAACTACTCAGCCGATTTTTTTAATTCTTCCACCGATGTGTACAATGGATCGGGATGGATATAGGCACTTATAGGCTACCTATATTTTATCTTGGTAATTTCATTAGTATGCACGTGCATAGCATTTAAGTGCTGCTAGTAATTTCTTTTAATCATTAAGTATTTTTAGGGTACTGTACCTGGAGTGGTTTTATTACTTAGTTTTTTTATAAAAAAGTTTTTTAATTTATGGTTTAAGCGCAAAGTGAATGATTTTAATATCTGTAACATTTGGGTTGAAGTATCTCATACTTCAACCGAATTCATTCGAACTATTCTTGAGTCCAAAGAACTAAGAAGGAATTTATTAGGGTCATAAGAACCAAATATCAACATGATTCACCATCCAAATGAAATCTCAAAAAGAATAAAGACTTTAAATCTTATTCCATTTTGATAAAGCTATGATTAGAAGCGTCTAACTAATGTTAATGTCAGTGCTCAAAGCAATCTAAACTTTATAGTTTTGGTACCTAGTAAACTTAAAATCAAAGTAAATTTTAATCCCCACAAATTATCTTGACAAGGATAAACCATGGCGCATTAATTTTGATCCAGATTTCATCGCATGGGATTTATTACTTACTGGAAAAGTAATTACTTCCTGAAACATAGTACGTCGTAGTCGGAGATAGAAGCACTAATAGGTACAGTACCCACCTATATAGTTTAAACCGATGTTTAGTAAGTAAAACTACAGTAATGTTCATCTTTGTATTTTAGTCCCTATTAACAGTCCGTCCCGGCTGTTCTTAAGAAACCTGGAATTTTACCGGGATAAAAATTGTAGCTTACGTTCATTCGAAAAGTCCTTTCTATACATCATCGGTGAAATAATTTGTTGGTTTGTTTGTTCTTTGACTAAGGAAATCTCCGAAACTAGCCGATTTCAAAAATTCTTTATTTATAATTTTTATAATACGCTGAATTTTTATGTTTTTGTAGGTAAACCTATCATGCTTACCTTACTTATAACAGTGAAAACTAACAATTGGCTTTTTAATGCTTAAATCCTTTGTTTTTAATAACTTTGTAACTCTTTTTTTTTCTCTTTTTTACTTCTGTTGTTGATTTTTCCAAATACTTACCTAAAATATTTTTATTCCTTAAAGCTCTTCAATTTTGCTCGTAATACATACCTAATATACCTAATCAGCACCTAAACTTTGCTCGTGTTTCCCCTCTACAAGTTAAAAATTCCTCTCGCTTCAATGAAAGCCCTTCAATACTCAGGTGGGCAGGGAAGATACCTATAGGTACTTACTTATCCCGATTGAACTTTGACCCACTTTTGTCTCCGGGACGTCTTGACGCGATCTTATTTCTCAATCTACTGTGAGGACAATCCCTATTGTCCTCACAGTAGATTGAGAAATAAGTGTAAATGTTTCTTTGAGAAAATATACAAAAATATTTTTCATCATTTTGGGTTGATATGGAAGCGATGTCAAATATCTACCAGCAGTAAGCAAAACCAAATTTAGATAGGTAGGGACTAGCCATACCTAAGTCAGGTTCAAATCTAGCAAAATGAAACCAAGCTCATATAGGTAACTGCATTAAAACAATATATATATTAAATCAATAGGCCAACACCCAATAATTACTAGTTCAAAATTGAGCCAGTCATCATCATCATCTCTAATTTCAACTTCCCACTAGCCTCGTGTTACGCAATTATACTTTTTTATTATTTTCATTCATTCCAATGCTATGGCGCAGATTACCGCAGATAGCATCATATGAAAAGTTCAAAACATTCACTCTTGCGTAATCGCAACATCCTTATCCCATTCATTCTTTTAAACAGACAAGGGATATTGGTACCTAAAACCAGGAAGATTCAGTTCGATTTGTGGATTAAAATCAGGAATCACCTTCTATCCGGCCGGTGGTGTGGTGGATATCTTGAACAGTAATAAACCTTGTTTCAACGTAATAACGACCATGTCATGTCACCAACATTAATATACAGAGTGATGTGAGCCCAGCTACGGCGTGTTTTAATCTCTTCGTCCATTCATTTTGTTCGGGCCCCGTCAACCGAGACGGGACTTGTGTAATGTTCCGGTTTTCCGCCATCCCTTTCGTTCCTGTTAGCTCAGCTATGTCTGTCCCTTTCTGTTCACCGTATGGTTCCTTTGTGCCTGCCAAGCGATTAGGGGCACGTTCCTGAGAAAACGGCAGATGTTAGAAAGTTTTGTTTGGATTGTGAAGGAAACTTTTGATAACGTTTTCGATGGATCAACTGAGTTTTTAAGGCTTACAGAGGTTTTAAATTTAGCTGTTTTTTAAAAGGTCTAAGTATAAAGGTTTATTTTGTGTCTGTCTTCATCATAATGTAGGTTACCATAGGGTAACGTAGCACAATTTTAATGGACGTGTAGGTTGTAGTTTTTACCTATATTATTATAGTAACAAAAAAGCCGTATTGGCAAAGTGGATTCGTACTTCGACTTTCGATCCAGGGGATCGAATCCGGCCGTGCAGCAATAGACTTTTCGTGTCGAAAAGTTAATATGCGCTTAAACACGAGCTTTAAACTTCGAATGAAAACATCGTGAGGAAACCCGCGGCTAGTAGAGAGGATGGTTTAGGTGCTGGGCAAGCCTACCTACTCCATCTCAACAATGTCCCAGGCAATACAGTGTCCGTTAAGTGCAGGCAAAAATTGCCTCCTGACGCTGTATAAATCATCTAGTAGGTATAGATGTAAAGGCCTGAGTAGGTTGTAGTTCCGTTGATACTTAGATGAGAAGACCATTACAAAAATGAACAAAACTTTCAACTTTCATAACATCAACAACTTTAGACAATGCTATTCGTTAAATCGTTACACGCTTACACGTTAGCACACAGTTCTATACCGCAAGCTATTAATGTAGGTATATACCTAATAGCAATAACATCAATACCTCCCACAGATCGACAAAGAGATCATTATGATTAATGATCCCCCTTGTAGGTAGAAAATAAGTGGACAATCAAAACAATCCACAATAATATAAAGCTAAACGCCAGAATTAACACCTCCCATTGAATAATGGCACCTCCGCCCACCCGCATCGAATCCCCTCTCGAATGAATTACTGTATTCCAAGAAGTCCAATTTACAAAATGAGTAATAATAACACACTTTAGGTATTACACACTAATATGACATAACTGTTCCCTCCATCTATAGTTTAGATTCTAAACATAGACAAGATTTGAAAAAAGAAGCCGCACACAATAAAATCTTTTTAAATACTTCGAGTGTACTATTTTCAATATTAAGAAAGCTGGCTGTCCATTCATTGAAATTAAAAAGAATTTGATAAACCAACTTCATACGGTTCTTTTGCAACGATATCACGGTATCAATGTCAACAGCCAGTGAGCCGTACAATGACATTCCAGTGCTATGTGCGTTGCAATCGCAATCACGAGACATTTTCCCGCTCGGCTTCCGTTTTTACTTGTTCTCGTTCAATAAACTTCTGTTGTACGTATGCTCTCCTAGTACTTGTCACCGAACTGCGCACCATATGGCGCGGGCGCGCTGGTAACGTTTTTTTTCTTATCTACATCATCGGTCGGCTTCAATGTCTTGTGTTTATTGGTAAGACCTGCTTTGTCTTGTATAAGTATTCTAATGTTTATGTGGGGAATTTCAGACCACCTCTACTATTACTATATTGGCTTATTAATTAGGTACAGTTGTACAGCTATCTTTTCTGATCATGTTAAAACGTTGGTAGGTTTGTTTATACATACTTAATACACCCTTAAGGTAAGTTCATATAAGTAGTTACCATTGGCATGGCACCCGCTCTCATTAGACTCTATAATAATCATCATTAAATCGATTATATTAAACAGTCCTCTCATTTATGGCATTTAATTTTATATCGTCTTATCACCAAACGTGTTTTCACCATATCAACACATTTACAAAATTGGAACACATTAAATTGATGAAAATCTCCAATAACTCCATGTTGCTTTTGATGACTGTCTGTTTAGGGGCTCTTGAAATGACTTTGTCCGACAAAGTTAGGCAACAGGCCATACGAGTACTTAACTACCAAACTAGGTACTCATTATGATAGAGTTATACTTAGTTTGGCACGACCGAACTTTGTATTTCAAAGTAAATATCATAAATTTTCCCTAACTGCGATGAAAGTTTGCAGACGGTAAGTTTCCGGCAATAAAGAACGATGAAGTTGTATGGCAATGCCATTGAAGGCGAAGTTTCGTGTTTGAGTTTGAACAGCTTTTGTGCTGAACAGTAAATTGCTTTGAACACGGACCACGGACTTGATAAAGTTTTGAAATAAACACAAAATATTATGGGTACCTATCGACTTAGAACATAGAGTTTCATTTAGTGTTAGAGTACCTAAAATATTAATTTATTTAGTTTTTAAATACATAGTTCTCCAAGGCTGAAACAGTGTGTATACAAACCAGTAGCTTATCAAACTTCAAACAACAACCAGAAAGGCGACGTTAATTGACGTCGGCGGAACATTTAGCTCACTCGACCACTTCTGTGGATTCTCTCAAGTGATTATCGTGCAAATTTATGCTCTACCGCATAGCTGATAGGATTGATAGTCCGTTTATAGTTCCGACTTGCGTCATTACTCCGTGGAGGTAATTCGAAGCCGTATAGTTACGGGCAAGCATAGTTGTGTGGGTTGGTATGCTTGATATTTCGGAGTGCGTTGGTGTTCGCTCAATAAGTCGAGGCATGCGCAGTGGTAGCTACCGCCATCTGTTGACAGCCACGTGGGCTTGTTCTCTTGGAGCGTGCGCGGATCCATCGATCCAGTCACCTTGACTGCTTAATAGATTCATGTACACGGAGAGCACGCTCCGTTCATAAGAATCGCCGGTTTATGTCCGACGCTCGATAGAGATAGGTAGGGACTCGAGGTATTACGTTGACGTACGCTTGTGTGTTCATGAATAGTGAACGTGGACTGTCTGTATGAAATAATATTTTATGTAGAGGTGTCCGTTTTATATTTTTGTTCCTTACAATACATACATGTATTTACACTTGTAATTTGTAAAAAATATCCAAACAATTTTATTAAACTGAGCCAATCTGATCGTGCACGTTAAAATGCGAGATATTTCAATAAGTAATTTATGATTATTTTTCTTCTTCTTGCCCTTATCCCACTATGTGGGGTCGGCACAAGATGACTGTGTTCTTCTTCCATTCCCCTTTATCAGACGTCATAAAAATTAATTTCATAATCTTACAGATGCACAGTAGATTTATAATTTAGTATTAAAAATATCATAAACAAAAAGGATGCTAAGTAATGTTTAATGTTATGAGGTAGCGTAAACACCTACTACTTCCTTATCGAAGTCATAAACAAGTGCTAACGTCATAATGAACTCAACGCTATTGTTAGCGTTTTAATTACAATAGTGTTCACCATTCAAAGGTTGTTCACTTGTTTTTGCAGATGTCCCTATTGTCATTAAGTTAACAGAGGTATAACGCGTTTGTGGGACTTGCCACGAACGCGTGGCTTGGAATAGCAAAAAATTAAAAAACGTCAGCGCCGCGGTTTGCAGCCTGTACCTATCTCGAAAGCAGATCAAATCCAAAATTAACTAATAAATGGCGAAATCTAGTTTGACGCCTCACCACGTGATTTGACTATTGATTAGTGAACTTCTTGGAGATGACCTGCGTTCAAGAAACAGGCTGTTAGTCAACCAAACACACGTTTACCTCACAAGTTTTATGGGTATGCCTGGCTAAGCTGAAAAAATGGTTTAGATACTGGCCAAGTCTATTCCATCTCAACTATATCCCAGGCACGTAACGTACTACACTTCTCCTAGTTTTGAGGATACTGAACTTCAACGGGCTCTACTCGTTGTTTATAATATTTAGTGTTATTTAGCCTTAGTGTTGGTTTTAGTTTGTATACTTTATAACGAATTACGTATATAAAGAATTAGGTACTTTTAAGACCTGTAATGTTATAATGGTTTGAATAAATAAATTACGCCTTACAAAGAAAAAAATCCGCATCAACGGTTCAGAAGCTATGATGATCTTACAGGATACAACTTCAAACTTATGATGTCGATCTATTTCGCCATGAAGACTTAGGAGTTTTTAGGCCGATATTAAATTGGACAGAGATAATCTTAGTACATTTTAAACTTTCACGAGCAGTATAATATTAAATGATTTCAAAAGGGACTTTATCGCGTCATTAAGTACCTTATTATATTTAGGTATATGAATAACCTGTTGTGTCTCACTGCAGGACAACCTAATAACCAGAATAATTAGAATGTAGGTTATATTTAACCATTTAGAAAATAATAACTTTACTCATAACAAGGTTGCAATCAGAATATTCCTGTAAAAATCACACGTATTCTCCACCTACCCACAATTTGCCGACTTTAACATTCCAGTTACTACTTGTTTTCCTTATTTTAGAGAACCCATGTATTTTCACACTAGAAGAATTCAAACCCATGCATGACTGACTGACATGTTCATCGGTCGAAACACTGAACCGCTCACCCAGAAAGAAAACCCCGATCGTGTAGGTACCTACCTATTAAAGAATAACTTGAACAATTTAAAACAGCATCCATTAGCCTATGCTAATGGATAACGTAGGTGCTATCACATACGTATACAAAACCAACTAAACAAGGGCACGTTAAATTGTATATTCCACTTTTAAAAGTCGCTAAGCCATGCATGCCAGAGGCCTTTAGGCGGCTTATAACTAACTTTTTACTTCTAGAGTAGTGGCGATTCCGAAGTCGCCAAAACTAAGACTAAACTTACTAAAGATGATGCCATCTTTTTTATTTCAATCGTTGTGAAAGGGACGGCAACATCTTTAGTTAGTTCATTTTTAGTTTTGGTGACATCGGAATCAGCACTGTTAACGTATGAAACTACAAAAAAGTTTTATTACTTTTGATTAAGTCTCAAAATTTTATCATTAAATAAGATATCTTGATCTTTAAATGATTCACGCGAAAAAGGTGTCTCACTTTTTTTATTTGTTGTTCAAAAGGACTAAAATATGAATACCGTTATGTAATACATAATTTAGTCTTGTTTGTTGAGTTCAAATATAACTCAGAATATGTTTTTCATTACTCATACACGGAAAGTACGCACGAAGTTGCCTGATTATAGGGTTAAAAGTAGTATTTTCTGTCCCTAGAGAAAACAAGTACTTTACTTTCCTGCCCTAGGGCAGGAAAGAACTCGAACTATTATCGCACTCGCTGACGCTCGCGCGATAAACCATCTCGTGCATCGGAATCTTTGCCTTTCTTCCTCGTGTAGTAATCTACTATTACTTCCAAGTCGGTATTCGCACATTACGGAGCAAAACAAAAGCAAGTCCATGTGACTAAACTTTCTGCAGAGAATTATAAATTATGTAGGAACTTCGTATTATTATTGTTACAACCTTTTATCGCAAAACACGTATTTACCTACATTACGAAGATCTTACGCATAAAAGTTGCGTAATAGATAAACATCACCATAAAAACAAAGAGAACAGCAAAGATAAAATGATTCCATTGGACAAAGTAAACACCTACGCTTTAATCGTATCTATAAGGCAGGTAAACATAAATACTATCAATTCTCAGGTAGAGTCAAGCACGAAACAGACCCGATTTCGCAGGTAAAATCGACTCAAAAGTACCAGGAGAGCAGAAATCCCTAGCGATGGGCTTCGAGCCCCACTCAGATAGTTGGGAACGCCCACACCATCGCCCCTCTCCGCGGCTCGCCGAGTCAAGGGAAGATTGGCTATGGTCAATGTATGGTTGTTTTTTTCCCTTGAATAGGTTGGTTTCAGGTAGTGGTCGCCATTTATGAGACATAGGTATTTCAATAAGGAATTTGCGACAACAATGTTGCTGGTCTTGGTTGGTCTTTATTGACATTTAAGTAAAACAGGTGTTGTGTTTTTTTGAAGAATATTTGACATGCAAAACAAAATTAACTTAGACTGATGGGTTTTATGCTAGAAATTTTATGTAAGAACTTTGTCGCAATTATCAAGAGCAATGATTAAGTGCTAGTGCACTCCTATATAAAAAAAGGCCCAGATAAGTGCTGCATAGAGCCCTTTCTGTTCCATGGAATTCTTTTTTCATACAAACTCGTACCTTTCGAATAAGCGTCAGACCATGTGCGTGTGTTCAATGTTCTAATGGTGCTCCCACACTGCTGTTACAAAATGTTTATAAACATTTTTGAACACTAAAACATTTACTAACAAATGTTGTCAATTGTTACATTTTGTTAGGAACTGTTATATGTTATAAGTGCTCCTACACTGATGGAAAGTGTTTACTACTGTTTACTACCCCGCCGTCACCTGTATAAAATGTTTACAAACAAAATTTTGTTCAAAAATGTTAATTAACATTTACTAACATGAAAACATTTTTTAACTTTTGTGATTAAATGTTAGCTAACAAATGTTTACTAACGTTACTTAACATTATATAACAGCAGTGTGGGAGCACCATAAGCCATGAAGCTGAAAATTTTAAAGAAGTTTGACGTTAACTACTAACTAAAAATTGTGATCACGATTTTTATTTGTTTTATCAACGGCCAAACTGTGGACGCAGTTGCAGACACAGAATCACTGGGCATTTTGAAAAAGATTAGAACAGTGTTCTTATTCGTGTGACTGTGAAATCTGTGAATACGAAGTAGGTAATCCTATAAACGCTCTCCAAAATACTGAAGAGTGTGTAACATGGCTAATGCCATTATAACCCCTCTCGATAGGTATGCAATTAAAAAACAATTTTTCTTAAGAATAAATTTAATTTAAGCAAGGAATGTACTTCTTTAACTTTTCAAGACATTGTTAGTCTGGTCAAAGGGTCACTGATAAGGGGCGGTTCTAAGGCGGGGCTTACTTATAGGGCCCAATTCTAGTCTAACTTTTAAACAACCGTAATCACCATTACAGTTGGTACTTTTTATTCCAATACACTAGTCATCAATGTCAGAAATTATGACAAAAGACTGAAGAAATACTGAAAATACAAACAAAAAATTCTGAGAGACCGTAGGTATAGGTATTTATTGTAGGATTGTTTTGCTTTGTAAAAGTAGAGTAACAAAACGAGAGCTCTTAATAAAAGTCATAAAGATCTTCAGATCAAAATTTGTCATTCTAAATGGTTAGATAAAAGTTCACAACCAATACTTCTGTTTGTAAACTCCACCTTTTAATAACAAACCTATAGGTATCTTAGCCGTTGTATAACGTGGTATTTTCGACAAGCAATCTTGTTTGCATCATTTAGATCGGAGAAGGTGCACTTGGTAGAGTCGACCTCATTTTAGGGCCTGCGGAGGCGTGTCGGGGGCGGGGCGAGATAGGTTGTATCCTAAAACTTAGGCTCAAGGCTTACCCACAAAAGAAGACTTAAGATTTCAGATTTGGAAAATTCCTTTAAGATATCGAAGGATAGTTAAAATGTCTAGATTAGGTCTAATTTTTCAAAGAACAGTTCCTGAAAAACAATGATTCAATGACATCCGACCCAGATCGCCAGACTTTGAAGATTTAAATGATAAAAGGACAATCAGAGGCAAGTCCAAAAACATGAAACATCTACGTCAAGGCTTAGTCTTTATGCTCTGTTGACTGCGAAATGATATGGCGCCTGTCTCTACTTTGAAGACAACAAGCCTGGTATTTGAAGTAGGACTATTCTAACGTGCATTAGCATGCGATGTCTTGATTGAGCTACGGTAGATAAGCATAGCGCAGGACCGAGGCGAATCGTTGACACAAAGGGAGGCCTCAAATAAAATTCTCAACGTCTGGAGAGTCGTGTTGGAACTTGGAACAGTCAATAGAACCTCGAGTGTAAGATGATTCGAAATGATCCGTGGGCTCTATACTGACATAAATATGAATTTTGCATTCCATTCCAGACTCATAGCTAGAATAAAATTAAAGGTGTATCTCTCCTTTCGTAGCTCATTTTCGTGATGAAGTTTTAAAATAAAAACAACAATCCGGCCGGATTTAACTAACCTCAAAAAATGAGAACCCGAAGATCCCTGATCATGAAGCTTATCCATTACTTTTGATCTCATGGACGTCGACTTGAAAGTTACTAACAAGCTTTCTGAAGAGAGTACGAAAATCACAAACATACAATACCTAACTTACCATAGCACAAAACCTAACACATCACAAACCATGTCCTCAAAAAAAAAAGAAACTTCCAAAGGAGATTGCCTCAAGTGCCTCGAAGGGCCTCAAAGGGCGGGGTGGGGCGGGGCAGGGCGGCGCGCGGGGAGTGGCCCACGCCCCATGCCTTCGAACGACGGGCTTTGTTTTTTTTATGAAATGAGTCATCGATGATGTAAGATTGTGCTTGAATACTAAATGAGGTTGTTTCAATTTTTTGTGACTGTGGTTCTAGGGATATTAAAAAGATTTGTTTAAAAACAGCGCTGTTTAAAGGTATCAAATATTGTACACTCTGTTGTACTTAGTTTACGTATATTTGATATAGGTATCATATCAACCCGTGGCTTTGCTCACGTCATACCTTTTTGGACATATAAAAATATCTAGTCACAGGCTACCTGTGATCACGGTATTTTCATGGGAACTTGAATTATTCAACGCGGGTAATACCGCGGGGCACAGCTAGTAACATAGGTACTTAAGGCAGAAATTTTAACCGAGAAAATGCCTGGGACGCCATTACAGATAATACAATTTAAAATTGTCATGGCCACGTTGCTTAACTTGAATTATTCAACACGGGTATTATCGCGGGGCACAGCTATTAACATAGGTAGGTACTTAATAAATAAGGCAGAAATTTTAACCGAGAAAATGCCTAGTAGGACGCCAAATTACAGATAAAACAATTACAAATTGTCATAGCCACGTTGCTTGACGTGGCGCCATCTAGGTATAAATTCCCGAAAGCGCTATAGATGTTGTTCTAAAATATCTGAACTTATTTTCGAGTAATTACAAAAACAAATTTTGTTATCAAAATAAAATTAAGCAGGTAGGTACTTACTTACCTACTAAACATATACGTTTAATATTACAGAATAGCTGTTCAATCTGAGGATAACTAACGACTAGCGCCATCTATTGGTAAATGAACTGAAACCACTTTTTAAGTTCATTCAATATTTAAAATAATTGAATTATCAGTATCACCTTTTGTAAAAGAACTTGAAATAAATCCTACTTAATCATAAAATCCCACTTTGATTTATCATAGTTTTTTTTAAATCTTAAAAATAAAATAAAATGATTGTGTTCTAATCTTAAACGAATTAAAAATAGGAAAAGGTAAGCCTAATTTTAACCTAATTTGCTTGGCTATTTTTTATGTCAGTTATCTGATTTAAAAAAAATAGCCTAATACGAAAGCTTTTATTTCTTTCTCTGTAAAGTTCAAAATAAAATAACAGTCTGAGTGACATTTAGTCAAATTGAGATAAATGTGGGTAGTTTTAATCAAGACCATTTTGCCTTGACTAAACCACAGAATAAACATATTAATACTAAACATTCGAATTTGGGATTTTTAACTCTGCCACACGAAATCACCGCCAATACTTCACCATTAGGTATATAAAACAAAAATAATTCGTGAATTAAAATAGATGATCAAAAGAAAATGATACATTTGGTTCAACTAACGAAGCTACTCAAAGCAGGGTTTTATTGCTGGGGGGTGGGATGGGGTAGGATGGGGAACGATGGGGTGGCGTGGGGGTGGTATCGACCGAGGGGTGATACTTCTAGTGTTAGGGTTCCGCACACAATCAAAATATTACCTACTTTAATGACTTACGAAATTTTTCTAATGATAAAAGTTTTAACGGCTTTTTTAATAAATAAGTAAGCCACTTTAAAATAAAAATAATGGGTGATCACTGATCAGTTAACAAAGAATTCTTTATGGATATTTATTTATCGTAAATTAAGAAAATAAACTTTACAGAGGTAAGTAAGTATTAAAAAAAGCTAAAATGATCTATCAAAACCTGATCAATTTTATTATTTGTTTGGTTCACTTAGATTAACCTAGTTCTTCAACCATAGACTAAATTAGTTGTCCGTGGTTCAACGTAACACTTACTACTAAGATAAAATAGGCATTTTAGTTTGTTGACGCATACAACTTTATTAGTAGAAAAAGATAGAGAAAGATTTTCCTGGGGATTTTGTTTCGGAAGAAAATATTATGAACAGTCGAAATTAGCCAAAGAAATTAATAATTAAAAGCTAGCTTACCTACTTTTGCGCTTTATTTTAAATTTTATGAACGGGTATTTATCACATTACCTTTTTAAGTATCTACAAATTTCTCCCGACGTTTCGAAGTTCGAAGTTTCAGGTTGTTAGCTTTAGGTACTTTGACTTTAAAATCAAGAATATATTAAAAAAATATTAAAAAATATTCGTGATTAAAAGTTATCGATTGTGTCTACGGAACCCCAAGATTTAAAATAGGGGTTTACTCCCTTTACACCCACTCCTGACTCGATGTGGAAAATGTCATCGATTTTTATTTACCTAATCAACTTTTAATAATTTATTGTGTGTTAGCAGAGTGATAGTGCCTTCATAGATCCGAAGTCGTGAGTTGAAATCTCAACAATAAATTAGTTTTGCGCTTTCCAAACCGTCTATCGCTTTGAATAAAATATAAATTCAAATTAAATAGGTATTCTACGTGTGGAATTAACCTCACAGAAAGTACCTACATAGTTAGAAAATAATAAAATAAAATATTTTTATTGAGTCACTTACACATATTAAGTGTGTACCTAAGTCTTTCATTTCTTTTACTTGTACCTATGTGTTTTTCTACAAAAATAAACAAGTACCTACTTAAAAGAAATGGGAAAAATGACAAAAATGGTCGCTACTCAGCGTATAGCTGCGACAGAAAGTTACGGTCATACGGTCAATACCTACCGTACTTGTTTTCTATGAGGTTGATTTACCTATCAGAGAAAATGAAATATGTAGGTGCTTAGCAGTCTTCTCCGTTTCAATTATGTTCCCAGCTCAGCTTCCGTTTATCAGTTCATCAACATTTTAGTTTATCTTTGTAACTTACATAAAATAAAATAAATTTAGGTAAGTATAAATTAATCGTCCATTATCTTTGTGAACAGCGAACACGCCGTAACCGGCCCCCTGCAGAGGGCGCGCGTTGTATTGACAGATAACATGATTATTTATTGACGGACTCACAGCGCGGGTAATTAGTAGACAGGCTAAGCCGGGATTGTAGGTAAATACTAAATATATTAATATTATGAAGTATTATTTGGTATCAATTATGGAAAATGTAAACATACCTATTTTTGCTTTTTAAACTTAAGTTTTTAGGTTATTTTGAAGCAATATCCTGCGCCTAAAAATAACTAAGTAATTGGTACTATTCAGTTACTTTTTGATACATTAAACATTGTCTAAATTTTATGACTGAAAACACTAAAAGATCTTTCTAAAAAGTCACTCAGTGTTGTTACCTAATTTCTTATTCGTTGTTTCATAAACCACACCATTACTAAGTATTTTTTTTCCATAGTTCGATAAGTATATTTGTTAGAGGATTGGGTCTTCTTGCAAATGGAAACGCCTCTCCAACAATGTATAATAAGTAGTTTATTTTGTTTGCCTTGATACAATTTGCTATTATAAATAAGTAAAAGTAAAATCTTAGTTAGCTTTCGCTACGAGTTCGTTCGGCCAAGTGGCCATTGCAGCCCCGCTGCGCGGGGCGCGGGGGGAAGCCGCCGTAAGGAGGAACCCACCCAAGTATTTGTTTGCGTAAACAATATTTTTAAGAAGGGAACGACATAATTTTTTTCGTTTTGACGATACTTGATAGCTGCCATTATCGTTATGAATCGGGTGGCAACATCTTTAATTAGTTAAGTTTTCGTTTTGGCGACATTTAAATAAGCTAGTTTTCGGTATTTTTAGGATAAGATAAAAATCAGAATCACGTTAGAAAATAATTAAAAATAAATTATTTTTCATCATCTCTACATAACTGATTCACAACTTTTTACCTTAAAATAACTCTAAATTTGTTAACTAAAGCAAAAAAATACTCATCAATCCCACACACAAAGGTTTATCACGCATTTATAACACAAAATATTGGGTAAACTAAACAAAACAGTGGATAAAATTATAAAAATAAAATGGCGAAATGCGGCTCCACGCTAAAGCGCCGTGCGTAGGCCTAAAATGTAGCGCGATTGTTGTAGACTCCATTCGTAGTTTCGACACACCCAAGCGATCATGCTCTCCTGGTACACATTAACTATAAAATTGTGTAATTTATAGAAGTGTAGAAGTTATAACTAAATTATTTAGTTTTGTTGTAGAAGTTATATTGCAGTTGCTTAAAATAGAATTGATGGTTTTAAGGTGTAAGATCCCTACTTGAGTCTCACGAGAAGACGTCTTGTAGAATTCAAATAGGTACATGTATTTTTTTCTCTATCAAACGCGATATAAAATTAAATGGTTAATGGTTGTTAGTTGTTGTTCGTATTTATTTAAGTCACTTAATATAATAAACAACCTACCTAAATTTATTTAACTGCCCATTATAATCATTGAATTCGCCTAATTTATGGAACAAGCAGCATAAGTTTAGCCTGTTTCAACTACCTACATCATCATCATCATCATCCACAGCCCGACTTTACCCACTGCTGGGCATAGGCCTCCCTTAGTTTGTGCCATCCACTACGACCCTGCGCCAGTCGCATCCATACTTAATTAATTAATACATACTACCTACATACTTAACATTATTTCTTTTTTATATTCATTTTCGCTAATGTACCTATGTAGGTACTACTACTCAATTATTTTCGGTAGTACCTAAGTATTTTTATTTTATTTAGATCTACACTATATATATATATATATATATAATATTTTATAGAGGAAAACTTTGTTTGTTTGTTTGTTTGTTTGTTTGGTTGTAATGAATAGGCTCAAAAACTACTGGACCGATTTTAAAAATTCTTTCACCATTCGAAAGCTACATTATCCACGAGTAACATAGACTACTTTTTATCCTGATATTCCCGCGGGAACGGGACTTACGCGGGTAAAACCGCGGGGCACAGCTAGTATTTTATATTTTTAAAGAAAAATCTTATTTACCAACTAATTTGTAATTATAACCCACAAGTAAGTAAGTAGTTGGCTAATAATACTTTTTAATATAATACGTGAAACCAAAATATTATTTAAAAAACATCAAATAAATTGCTTCTAATTTCAAATTCAATTTGTCTCGGGCCGCTTTCTCGCGGGTCACGAGTTGCACACTCCACATCCGTTCTCTTCTGAATGCACAATGGGAATGTTGTTGTCTTTGTCTGGACTGTGGAGTTTGTATATCTACGTTTCTGTCTCGCAGTCTTGCGACGTTGTCAATCCGTATTTGAGTCGAGGTGACCTTGTTGTCGCGCTCTGATGAATGTTGTGGCTAGACCTTTTATTTAGGGGCACAACGGAGCTACAAACGACTTGAAATGCAAGTTTTATTTGTAGTGTAGAATAAGCATATGGCCAAGTACTTACATTGATACTTCGACTTTCTATCCGAACCGAAGGTCGTGGGATCGAGATCGAACCCAGCCGTGCATGTACCTACTTTTCGCCACGAGCTTTAAACAGTGAAGGAAAACATTGAGAAGAAACCCAACCCGAGGCTGGTCAGCCCCACACCTATTGACTTGATGTCTTTCCTGTGGATATGGCCTAAGGCCGGCAAAGCTGAGAGGATGGTTTAATTGCTGGGCAGAGCAAGGCAAGCCTATTTCATCTCAACAATGTCCCAGAGAGTAAACTACCTAAAACAAATACTTACCTACATACCTACGGTGGAACAGAAAACCTCCTCCATTTTGGTTTCGACGTTTAAAAATAGAAATTCTGTTAAAAATCCTACAATAAAGAATTACAAGAAAAATCCTCAGATAGGTGATCTGAGGATTAAGAGTGCCTAAAATATTCATGAGACGATTCTCAAACTTCCAAAGTTAGATACTCAGAAGCATCCATAAAGATTAGATACTGTAATGTGCTAAGAGAGTATCAACTTCGGTTGAAAATTCAAAACTTAACTTCTCCACCGAAAACATTCACGGAATAATTTCTTCTTCCATTCCAACAAGAGTAAACACGTACCAGACGGTCAACTCAAAAAATCACAACAGTCTTATTACATTAACGGAAACTAGTTCATATTTTGAAATGCACTAAAGACTAAAGTGGTCTGAAGTGTTAATGCAATTCAGTGGTTCATTTTCGATAGAAGCGTTCGTGGTCTATTTTTGGCTGCGGTAGGCGGTCGTTCGAATGCATCGGTATTTTTTTTAAATCTTTTTAAGGGCTTTTTACTCGAGGCTACGTCTGCATCCGTGCTTCCTGCTATTGTGTTGTTAATTTTCAATTAAACTTTTGCGGCAGATCGTGAGATTTGAAAACAAGTTGACTTATTTTTCTGAAGGTGAATACACCTGGTCCTATAGGAAAATAAGACAACTTATTTTTAACTTTTTTCCCATTCAAATAGAAATGGGAATAGATGCGAGTTTAATTTTAAAAAACATTCCTTTTAAACTTAGCAATTCAGTAAGCAATTAAAATAAGCCGATTTAAATTTCGTAAGAATAGTCTTTATAATAAACAAACCAAAGCTAACTATTTTCAGCTGCAAACATTTCCGTACAAATTTTTAAAGAAATTGGTTTAAAGAAATCCTGTTCAAAATTTAGAAGATAATGGCGATTATAAACATTGAATTGACAAAAAGTTCAAAAAGAGCAAATAAGTCACGAAACAAAAAAAACTCAAATGTTCGAGGAATCCTAAAGAAACAAACAAACAAAATCAAGGTGCGCCGAAACCCGGGGCGGTTTGTAGTTTGTAGGCGCCACATTTTGTAAGGACCGTCACACATATCTACAGATTCAACAGTACTCTGAATAAATATGTGGGAAACACGAGTAACGTGGGAAAAACTATGAACAGATTTTAAGTTACCTTACAGTATAAAAATTGACGATTTCTTTTTCAAACTTTGAGATTCAAATAGTTAGATTTGATATCCGTTGGTAATAGCTCTTAATAGAGACGCTATAAAGGTTTTTATACTGACTGAAGTAGTAAGTACCGTTATATAAAAATACAATAGCTTACCTATACTTTCCTAAAGTAATAAGCTATTGTATTTTTATAAGCTATAGTGTTTTGTAGTAGAAATTATTTATTTTCGTCCTAAAAACAACGCTACGAATTTTAGGTCATACAGCATTAGGGCCCCCGCAGACGGCCGACTTTTTGTAGGTGGAAAAGTAGGTCGCTTTTTCGACCGATTTTGTCACCTACTTTGTCACCGACTCCAACGCACACGACCGTCACTTTGTAGGTGGCTAGTGAGGGGACAACATCGAAAAATACTAGAACGGTGGATTTGCAAAGGAAGATAATTAAGTAGATAATATAGTAGAAGATAAGACTACCTAGCTTTCTTTTCTTATAATGCAGCCGAAATATACTTCGGTTATAATCCTTTCTACTAATCCTACGAAAATTCCTACTATAATTTACTTATCGAAAGTTTGTGAGTATGGATGTATGGTTATTTCTCTTTCACGAAAAAACTACAAAACCTATTGTATACCTACTTTGGGATATAGGTAGCTAATGACATGGTATTATACGTACATAGGCTACTTTTATCCTGATATTCCCGCGGAATTCGTTGAAATTACTTTAAATTACAATAAGTACTTAATAAATTACATGGTTAGGTAAGTACCTACTTGTAAATTATTATTATTAATCCAATAACAATAAATTATAATTATGAATGATTGAACCTACTTATCTACTAGAAGTGTACCTAGGTACCTAAGCAAATAAAATTCGGAGTAAATAGTCCACTTGCGGAGTAAGCTCTATCACTTATTCCGATAAGCGCATCACTAAACGACCTACACATTCGGAGTCGGTGTCGGGTCGGTCGGAATGCCACCTACTTTTTTCTCACCTACTTTTTGTAGGTCGTGTGCGTTGCACTATTGTTGTCAGTACGTTCTATTTTTCGACCGATTTTTCCACCTACAAAAAGTCGGCCGTCTGCGGGGGCCCTTAGGAAATAATGTAACATTTAGGGGTTTATTCATAAAAACTTGACAATTTAATACAGGTTTTAGGAACGTTTTAGAACGTTTTTTTCTTGTCACTCATATGTCAACGAAAAGAGATAGCAACAGATTTAATATACGTTTTAGCTAATACAGGTTTTAGGTCGAATATGCATAATGGGGTTAGTGTTTACAGTAACAGTTGTGAGATAAAGCTTATTGATTCATGTTAACAATAATTATCCTCTCGCTCGCTCGCTCGTTTGAATGAGCAAGTGGCCAGCTTTGGTACCGGAGTTTTTAGGCCGCCTAAAGGCCTTAAAACTAAGCACTATAGTGTCTTGTTAAGTGAAGGCAAAGCATGCCTTGTAAATCATCTATGTATTATCTATTTCCATACTCAATATTGTAAAGAAGTAACGTTGATTTGTTTGTTTGTAGAGAGGGTAATCTTCAAAACAACTCATTCGATTTCAAAATATTATGTAACTGTTCCACAGTATGGACTTTCCGAATGAACAAAGGCTATTTTTTTTCCGATAATATCCCAGGTTTCATTATGTAAGTACTCAGTACCTACAGCCGTGCAAAACCGGGATATTAAAATAGATAAAGATCAAAATCACGTTATTCCCACAAAGATGCGCTCGCAATGATGTGGCAACGCTAATGACACTCGACTAGCTCATCCATCTTGTACGTGACATATCTGATAAGGTGGAAAGTGCTTGAATGACATTACGCAAAGTGCAAAGTTCCAGCTTTCTAAGAAGTTGTTGACGTAGTTATAAAACAAAGATAAATTGGCGAAGCTTATATACGTTCTTGGTAGATCGTCGAAGTTAAGAAAACTCTGAGCGGTCACAACTTGGATGGATGACCACAAGCGGCACTAATAATTGAGTGCTTCCTTGCTTAGGAAGGCAGGTCAAATTGTCGGCCCCAGATTTTAAAGTCGTAAAGCCTACGAGGCCTACAAGCGGCTTCGTAGGTAAGTAAACTCCAACACCAGAGTTGGCCACTTGCTCATATGAACGAACGTTCGAATCTAGTAATTCTACTACTTAATACCTATCTTAGAGTCGAAAGTGTATATAAAAAAAAGCTGTTTAGTTACAAAACTTGTAAGTTATAGTATAGGTAACTCGAGCACGGCAGAACTGATTTGTTGCTGTTGGGAACATTTTGTTTAACCACATACAATTACAAACGGATCAATTGATCAGATGGGAATAACCCCTTTGATTTGTCGGAATAAGAATGTTGTAAATCCAGGATAGGTATATATTATACTAAAGCTATCCTGGTACCAAATTCGAATCCTTTCAGCGGTTTGAGTTTGAAAGAATTATCAGGATAAACCCATTCATGGTTACAAGCTCTAGTATTTAGAGGTAAAATAATACTAGCGCCCAGCGGTGCTACCCGCAGAGAATATTTTCTGTTCCCGTGGGAATGCCAGGAACACAGGTAGCCTAGCTTACCTACCTATTTATTATCCAGGATAGTGAGCTATTCTGGTAAGTACCTATCTACCTACCAAATTTCATTAAAATCTCATAAATCGTTTAAGCATAATAGAGTAACAAACATCCAACCATTCATAGTACCTACACTTACAAACTTTTGCCTAAAGAGTAGTCAAATCGTAGTAGGTTTAGTAGGATTGAGATTGGACTTTTGTGATTCTTTGTTTTTTTTTTTTGTTTTTTTTTTTTTTAGTGATTCTTTGTTCCTAAATCGTCAAGGCTTTAGTACCTACTAACGCCATCTATCCGTATATATTCACACTACGTGCCCTACAAGCCACCTCACAACTTTCCTTATTGGTCGTGAATGACGTTGGCTGTCGACTTCGCTGCTGAGACAGAGATACACGCTCACAATGTGTAAGAGTGAGACAGAACAATAACAAATGGAGTTACCATCGATTCGGGGTCAACCGGCGCGCATGTCAAGTACACTGATAAGAATAAACTCAATTGAATAGGCACGTACCTAATCAGTCTGGACTCTGGACTTCTTGAGAAAAATAACTTGAGTTTCCTAATCCAAGTAGTAGGTACCTACCTCAGTAATTTTACTGTCTGCAATATATATATATATATATATATATATATATATACTAATATAATCTAGGATACTTATAAGCTATTAGTAGGATTAGTGAACCATTAATCGGCCAGGCTTCCAACAGGTTAATTTTACTATAGGTATAAGTATGTACTTGGTACCTAGGTAAGGTATACTGAGACTAAACAATTACCTACATTTTATTTAAAAAAAAAATTACAAGTACTTTTTTGGGGTTACTATCGGAACATCTAGAAACCAAAATGAACACACAGCTGAATTGACCAAGACGTGAAAATGACCTTTTAGCAAAACGAGTGGGATATTATTCATTCGTTCCTTCTTAAGTAGGTAGGTAGGTACTTACTTACTAATAATAATCAAACCAAAATAGTAATAGTGCTTAACCTACCTACGTTGATAGGGTAACTTAATTCTCAGTATGCCTAGGCCTAGTGATAACAAATTATTGATAAAGCAAGATTTCCTTAGTAGTCGCCATCCTTTTCTTCCTTCGCAGAATTCGTAAATGCCTCTCTTTCCAACATTTTTCATTAAAGTCCGTAACTGGGATAGAAATTGAAAGTACAAAATAGCTTTTAATGATAAAGTGATAAAGTCAAATTTTCAGTAAAAGCGAGGCATTATTTGTTGCTGTTTCAATGTGTTAGTACTTTTAATTGACAAATACAATCGCAAAAGCCACTACTATAGAAAAATACGTTAATTGGTGAAATAATAATTTAACTCGATGGGTAAAAATTTTGGAATCAATTTTTCCATACAAAAGACTTCAACGCGCCAAGCAATTAGAATGTTTTTTTAATGTCAATTGTTATTGACAAAATAAATACAAAACAGTTTTTTAAGGACATAATTAAATAAGAAGTTAAATTAAAATATTTTGCATGTTTAGGCTACTTGAATATTAAATTAAAACTACCTACCTTCCTAAGTAACCTACCTAATGAAAGTTATTCATCAATCAAAAATGTTTTTAAATGTTTACACTTTCTGACTCTACTTAGCTTACTTAATTACCTACTTAAGTGCCTACTTTAGGTAAGTGTAATTTACCAAGACTGCAACATTAAGTGGTGTTTGCTCAAATAAGGTTGTCGGAGAACCAGATTAATGACCACGACCACTCTGTCAAGAGTGTACCGACCGAGCAAGAAAAAGATAAGTATGATTGTCCTGAATGTATTTTAATTTGTTTACTTAAGATTTAATTTTTTTTGTATGTTTTGTATTTAAATGAAAAAACCTCGAACTCATCAAGGAGTGAAATACTTTCGAGAAAACCATGAGATTCGATAGTAGAACCTACGTTCAGAAAACGCAATCGATCTGCTCCCCATGTCGGGGACACACGAGCTAAGTTTCTGAAGACCATCGATGATACACTCTTGGCAAACCCCTTTTGTACCTAGAAACCTTACTACTTCCACTAATTGGTCCGAAACTAGGGTGCTGTACCTGTAGTGTTGATAAAGATGTTATGAAATCAAGCGACCTTTAATGATTTTTTAGAGTTCTGAAAATGCACTTACTTAATAGAAATCACTTATTTACTTATGTACCTACTTAAGCTAATAAAATAAATTTTGTAGCACAGATGTTAGTAGGGACTGAATTGATATACCTCAACCCTAGAATAGTTTTCCCGTGTGTAGCTAGACAACTCACACATGCGCGCTACAGACCCACCCCACACCCCGACTTGCCCAACACAATACACATGGGAATTTCCTACAGGCAAAGCTTTGCACACATACATACACTGCCAAGCAAATTTGAACCTAACACCCAAGCAAGTTGCTCTCGATGTGTCCTACATTCAGTGATCCAAAAGTTAACCTCAAAATTTCAGTTACAGGCCAGAAATATCGCACTAGCTTTTTAATTCAAATACTGACGTTCTAAGTTTGAATTTGTATTCGTTCGAATTGTTTCATTGTGTTTTCTACTTTGTGAAAGGAGTTCTCATTGTGTGAAGATATTTAGGGCGGTATTCATACTTTCTATCGGAGGTTGCGTCCTGTAGAAACTAGTTGCTAAGAAGGATGCGGGGTGAGACACGGATCTTTAGATCAGATTTTCAGTGATAGTGCTGTGAAATAATACTCTGAATTAAATGAGTGAGAACGAGCACAGAGGAAAATGAGCGTAAGTACAATTTCAAGTGTTTTCTGATCAGCTGATCCATAAAAATATAATATCTTACGTAAGAAACGTAATTATGGCGATTTTATTGATAATATTTACAAAATTATTATAAATAGGTACTTAATATTAAATTGTTTTGTGCGATAGAGAGTATAAAGAGTAAGGACATATTCTTAATAAATAAAATAATTATGTAAAATATAAGTATGTAATAATTGTGTTTGCCCCTGACTAGGACCTACTTAAATATCTTGGAATTGTAAAGAAATCATCTCTCCTTACGATTGTAAAGAAATCATCCATATTTCTTATTTTATACCAAAAGCACTCTATTTTATCACCTTCGTGATCCAAGTCTTATATTTAGAATAATTTGCATTAGCACGCTACTTGCCTTATCTACATAGTTTACAAACCATGCCTAATATATTCTCTAGTTCAAGGGCACCTTATCAGCATTCCATCGCTATTAATAGAATGTATTGTTTGGCTTGAGACACAATTTAGTATGCGGTAAATAGATAGATAGATAGATAAGCATTTATTCAGCACACACGAAAGGTACAGTAGAGAAAAGACAATGACACAGAAGGACACAAAACAGGCAGGCAGGTAGGTACAAAGAAGAAAAAAAAAAAAACAAGCACAATTAAGACAAACCTATAAACTAAAACTAGGTACCTTCCTGCACTGATAAGTCAACAAAAAATTAGCCCCTCCTGTGTAAGCAGTGTTGCCGAATGGGTCCAATCTCAGCGTGATCCTACTTCCAAACACAAAGTGAGGAAGTAGCGCTGGTTTTCAGATTAGACCTGGTTCAGTAGTTAGGTCAGTCGGAGCGAAAATACATAAAAAATTGTACATAACCTTAATAAATGGTAAGTAAATCATAGAAATGAGTGAAATGAATATAATGACGAAGGTATTAAGTACTCATGCACTAAGTAGTAGCGTAGCTTATAAGTCGACCTCTGTGGCGCAGTGGGCTGCCCGCCTGAGACGTAGAGGTTGCGGGTTCGATCCACGGTTAGGTTTAAACAAGACCTGTTCTGATAAAAATATTGCCTGGTAAAAGAAATGAAAAACTGTAATTGCAAACAAACTATTCTTAAAAAAAAATATGTACCTACCTAAGATAGATACCTACTTACCTACCTATTTACTCGTTGAATGTGATAGTATGAGCAATATAAAAAAGTGGTACGAGTAGGTATATGGTGGAAACATGGTGGAATGTATGAGATTCGCATTACTACGACTTTTTGAGGCATGACGACGAAAACGTAAAGCTGGGTATCCACTATGTTCGCGAACATCTTGCGCTCCGCGCTCCTGCAACCGCTCTGATGGAGACGGTACGCGCATCTCCACATGTGTTCGCTCAAAAACCGACAGCGCGCGGAGCGCGGAGCGCGGAGCGCGAGCGTGGGAGCGCGGACGTATCCACTATGTGGAGCAGTTGCAGGAGCGCGGAGCGCAAGATGTTCGCGAACATAGTGGATACCCGGCTTTAGACTCTGCAAGACAAAAATAAACAAAATACTGACGTTACCGGAAAATTAAAGAAAAATTAGATGGGTACCCATTTCTTCAACAGAAATCTTTTCGCGTCTGAATTTTCTTAACCTTTCTATTTGTAGGTATTTCGTTTTTTTCTGAATAAATTAAACTATTTACTTAGACGAATATTTTAACATTCAAAGTAATTGTTCCATCACATTTTTAATTGCATAATTACATAAAACCATTTTGTTTACATGAAAAAATTACCTCACGTTAGGCGTTAAACTAATGTAAACAAGGGTGTCACAAAATCAATAAAATGTAATGGGTTCCGTTGGAAGGGGAGGTCGGAATAGGTCGTGACACCGGTTGATTGAACTTGACCCAAATCTCCCCTCTTAGAGGAAAAAATATATGGAGATATTCAATCTCTACGCGTAAAGAGATGAAGCGTAAATCGGATAAAATAATAAATGATGTTGATAATAATATAATTGTCAGTGTCTTAGAGCCATGTTGACCCAGTGGGATGTAGGTATCTCTTCGATCCGAAAGGTCGTGGGTTCGAATCCCGGCCGTGTTTGAATGGAATTTTCGTTAGGTATGAAAAATGTAGATTATAGGAGGATTATATATAACACGAGCTCTAAGAGGCGAGGAAAACATTGTGAGAAAACCCGCGGCTAGTCAGACAAACACGTAGGTATTGACCATTGTCTTTCCTGTAGATATGGCCGGCTAAGCTGAGAGGATGGTTTAGGTACTGGGCAAGGGCAAGGCTATTCCATCTAAATAATGGTGTAATAGATGTAAGAGTGTAGTATAATGGATAAAATAGGGCCCCGTTAGGTGTACCTACATCCGTACTACAGTACTCTAAGCTGATTTCAAAATAAAATAAATATCGTAAAAAGCTCTAATTTTGTCTATGAGTACAGCTTTTTTTATGTAGAATCAGCCGAACACAGAGAAACAACGTGGAAACTTGTTGAACTTTCGAAGGGTCCTGAAAATTAATGTTTCATGAACCAGTCGTTGAGGTAAAACTACGTAACTCTGCCGATAGATGGCGCTTTGTGCCAGACAGCTCCTTTAATGCCACTCAATATTCTGGCTTTGTAACTCAGATTAATCTGAGCTTTGTAATTATTTTGTGGATTCATGAAATACATATACCGGGTGCAGGAAATTGTACTGTCCCTATTCGAGAATAAAATATTTTTGACAATTTTTAATATTTATTATTAGATTTTAGTATGTGAAAAACACACTCCAAAGTTTTGTTATGACTTATCCCGATGGAATACAGCCGCCTTAAGCCAGACTGCCTTACTAACTCGGCTGCGGAGCCCCAAATGGCAGATATTTTTTTATTTTTATTAAAGTGTGATTTAACACTTTAACAATAAAATAACATACAAAAATGGTATAATTTATGATACGACTCAGTTTATCGATAGTAGGTATATTAGAACGACATTACTAACGCCCACATAAAACAATTAAATATTTCAAAAATAGCTCAGTCAATCTCAATCTCGTTATAACTTTAACTTTAAATTTACTTCCTCTGACAAAAACAAACAAATCTTCGAATCCCAAAATGTCAAAGGTAAATAAATATTGATCCACGGTTCTCTCGATATTGCAAAATTAATAATCCCTCTGTGAAACTGGGTTTGCTGTGAACCGAACTATCAGAAAATCAGCTAGCTCACTCTTGCTTAATATTTTTCTGTAATTTGGTTAGCTTTTTAATTTGGTTTAGAAATTATTAATAACACAAAATTTGAATATAATTAAGCAGGGTTGATGACGATTCATTTGATTTGATTTAACTAAATAAATGTTAGGTAAAATGATTCAACCCTCGCTATAAGTAGCTCTAGCATCCAGTTTCGAGCTGTATAGTTAACCATCCTCGCTAACGGGTCAAGTATTTCAAATGTATGAAGTTCAGAATACAAGTTACCGGGGGCAACGCTGCGCTGGAATCTCATACATTTTTGTGTTACTTGACTCGGGATTGAGGATAGTATCAATTCAATACTACAGTAAACTGGTAGGGCCTAAGAAGTGCAACTGGTTTTGTTGCTTCGGACACTTGACTTGTTTCCTACCTAAACTAACTTTTTTTGTGATAACAGGTTCTTCGAATTTATCTCTATTTGCTTTATCTCTACTATTTTAAAAACTATTTCTGGTTTAGTTGTAATAGATTAAACCAACAATAAAGCCGAAGGGGACAGCTAGTAAAAATAAAAGGAATATTTATATAACAAACCTAAAAATAACAAGGTATTTCAAAAAAAGATTTAGGAATTTTAGTTATGAGGGACTGTCGTCATTTGTTACTTCTTTTTAGTTAAGCCGGCGCTTTTGGTTACAAGTGTAATATAATTAACCCAATTTTATATTATAAGTTAAACTGAACTAGCTGCATCTGTCACTGCTTGTACTGCCGAGCCGAGTTCAGTATATATTATTAATATTGCCTTGCCAACGTGATACCGGTGTTGGTTGTTCAATGCAAAGCCTTTGAAGTGTCCAGCGCATACTGTTTAATCTTGAATACAGGGATTCTGTAGTGAAGTGTTAAGTCATTATGAGTGAGCGTAGGAAGGTGGCCATTTACTGCCAGTTCATACCAACTGACGGGTGGCCGTAGGACTTTCGCCATAGCAACGTTGATACCTGTCAAAAAGTTTCACACATTTTTTGTTGTAATAACAAAGTTGCTATGGTGATGGACCAACGGACATCCGTACGTTGGTTATAGAAGCATTAGCAAACGGAATTATTAATTCATAGAGGTAGGTACCTACCAAGACTTGACTCCCAATAGGGAGTCGTTGGATATTCGGAGCCGAGTCGCCATTCGGGCCCGAGTGCTCAAGGCCCAAGCGTTTAGTATCTATAGACTGAAATGTATGTATGTGTACTTAATTGATATAGGTACCTATGTAACTAGCAGACAATACCGGCTTTGCACGGGTGTATTAGTGAAACTACCGGGTTAAAATATAGCCTATACCTAACCGTTTGTTTGACGGAAGTAATCTCTGAAACTACTCAGCCGATTTCAAAAATTATTTGACCGATGTGTAGAATGAAATGTCGGCATATTTTATCCCGGTAGTTTTATTAGAACACCTGTGCAAAGCCGGGACGTGCTGCTTGTAGAAAAAAAACAGAATACTTAATTGAAAAACCCTCCCTTTACTTTCAATATGGCAATATTTTCGAAAACGTGTTTCGTATTAGATTCTCGTTCACAGTCTATTAATTTTGCTTTGATGTCTCATTTTACCTGTGTATGAAGGAAAATACAACTTTGAATGATTTTAATATTTGAACATTATTAAGATCTTAAGTGCCTGAAGATCATAAATAATGTTGATGGAGATTGGAGATACAGCCTTGAGCCTAAAATTTTTTTAAAACAATATTAAATTGCAGTATTTTTCGGAGTCTCTTTTAACTTAAAAAAAACAATACCTATCTCAGGTGTATGTAATTGTAATTTTTAAGTTTATCAGTAAGTAAATGAAGTATGTTTATTTTAAGAAAAACTTATGTATTCATCTTGGTCAAGTATACGTAACTAAAACGACTATTAATCAGTCGCGATCTCTTTTAAATGACATTAAGAGTAACAAGAAAGCAACATTCTTTCAACCCCTATTATTAAAAATTAAGCTTTATGAAGAACGAGGTAAGAGAATACAGCCATAGTACATAGTAAATAATTTTTTCAAGTTTAAAATGATTTTAGCATGGAACCGAAAATATTATTTTACTTTGTTCGTTGTAACATATAAATTAAAGCACTTACTCTAATGAACTTACCTCAAAAATATAAAATAGATATTTGCTCACTTTCAAAGCAACAAAATCATGTTTCAATACAGATTTAATTATGTAGGATATCAGAAGAAACCAGTTATCATTTGCGTATTTAATGACATTGAATTAATAAATAGTTTTTATGTACCTAGTTACCTACCCTAAAATAACCTCCATAAATAACATAGTAGCTAGCTACTTACTAGTTATGCTAAAAAAATAAAAAAGTAAAACAGACAAAAGTTTAGTTTTAAACATAGCGGTGTTCAGACGTCTGGTTACATGAGTATAATATTTAAGCATTTTGTATCCTTTAAGCCGCGTTGACACGATCAGAGCCAGCTCGGACCAAGCTCGGACCGAGTGGACTCGTAGGAGTAGCTTCATAAGAGTGTACTAGGATAGCTGTTGAAATTATCATAGTTCACTCGGATCATTTTCGTCATTATTCCAATTATTTTTATCAGTCAACATCGAAAAACGACGGATTTAGTGCGAAGTGGCATCGGAATTGTCGCAGACTTGCTGATACAGGAGCTAAGACGGGAAAGAGATAAGGCATCTCGCAAAATGAAAAGAATTTGGACTCGCTCGTGGATTCTACGCCGGTTGTTGTTATTAGCCGCCATTTTGTTTTCCAACTCGTATACGAGCTAGCTCGGATGAGTAGAACACGGTCCGAGTCTACTTAGATCGGACGCCGTCGTCCGAGTAGGCTCGGATTAGAGGTTGCTACATTCCGAGTTGCGTCCGAGTAGATATCCGAGTTCACTCGGTCCGAGCTGGCTCTGATCGTGTCAACGCGGCTTTACCCACCGTTTTTGTGTGATTATATTGGGTTACTATATTACCCCCTTTGTTTATAATTTTGCAATAAACTCAGTGATTCTACCAGGAGCACATAACACAGTAAGAGTATACAGCGCGAGCTGGGAGCAACCGTTGCACATTAACATATAAAAACAAGAGAGACATGTTGCAATTTACATTCATTACCATGAAGAGCTCTTGTTGAACTGGATTCCATTCAAACTACAGGAGAAACCAGTTTACGGCAGACCGGTCAATCACGTGAGTCGGGTAGAACGATCAATAACACGCCAAGGTGAGATAATAGATTTACATCACCGTTTTATTGCGTTTTTAAACTACCTGCTTGTTTCTGTTGCCCTGTGGCATGATCCGATTGTATATTGTGAAATTGACATTGACTTCAAAAGCAAGGCCTTTGGTGCCTACAGAAACACATTGTATACAATCAGTATAAAGAAGCAAATAAATAAACATAATGTCAGTTAGGTCCTCGTGTTCATCCACAATACTAACAGCACAGTCAATCCGACTCAGCTTTAAATTTACTTTCTGGAAGAAAATCGACGTCTGAGAAGGATTTATTCTTTGACTACGATAGATTGACAACAGACATTCGCATAATGTTCAAAAACTTTACAAGAGAACAGGATAGAAAATTGCAACTTATGCTGAATATTATAACTGAAATTCGTGATGAAAATAAGATGATAAAAGAATCAGTTCCTGAGAAATACGAGGATATGAAGAAAAGAGTAGAAACTTTGGAAGAGGAACGAAAACAAAAGAAGTCTTTGGTGCAGTCTCTTGAGAACAGAGTGGACCAAATGGAGAGAATGGCTTTAACGGCATTTTCAGAGCTAAGAAAAATGAAGAGAAAAAAAACAAACGAATAAAACAGCATTTGAATTTCGAATGAATCAAATTACAATAGTCAAGGCTCAATTTGAAGAAATAAGGTAAATAAAGTAATAAAACTAAGGTTTCCTTTAGCAAAAAAACTCAATCAAAATATCTACTTAATATATTTTATAAGATGCTTTAATCAATATTTTCAGTGTGTGAGGTTTAGATATAGCAAAATTTAATAATGCTCATTATGTTACCTTTGATGGCAGTCCTTTAGTCATTTTTATGTATGTACTCGTATTTGAATTACCCCGGTATTCATAAGATAGTCAATATAATGGGGGTTTTAAGAATATGTTTTTCATTTTACTCAATAAAAAGAATTATGTAGAGAATATAAAACGTAATATTGTTATTAACTTATTTTATTCGACCGGTTTTACTGGTCCGACAAATCAGAATGAATAGACTAGGTATGTACCTAATATAAAATTTAATAAACTCTTGGGTAAAGGTTACCCACTTTAGTGACCTTTTATTAATGACTTTAGAAATGTCAACATTTTTCTTGCAAGCTTCCGCGACGGGGCTTTGCTTCCGTGGTACAAACCCGGATTAAAAGTCTATGTGTTGTTCCCGGTTATAAACTATGTTTTGTCCAAGCTTTAGCAAAGACGGTTTACTTATAAAAATAGTAGGCACCTGACTAGTATTCATAGTAGTCATCCTATCCATTTTCTTTATTTCAAAAATATCTTTGAAAAATGTCGGTTTTTTAAGTTAAGTACTTATACCTATTACAAACGAGTTACGTTTCTGCGAAATACGTTATTTGTTTTAAGCTATTTTTCCCTTCCTACCGCTTCCGGGGTACAGTTGTGATCATATTTATTTTTTTATTTTTTTTATTTTTCTCTATCATTTCAGAATATTTAAGTTCTATAGTCTAAAACAAGTCTTTCTCTCTATAGCAAATGGGTACAGACGACAGCATGAGCGACGACGTGTTCGAGGACGAGACGCTGCGTGCGCCTGCGCAGAGGAGCGCGCCATCTCCCACTGGGTACAGAGACTACCAGCCACCCAGTGTTACCAGATGAGACAACTGACATTACAGTGTTTGGCGCTCAAAATTACAGTATTTGATACAAAATTACAGTAAAAGTAAAAAAAAAATACAGTGAATTTTACAGTAGATCTCAAGAAACTTTTATTGCAGAAACATAATAATCACTTTCACCAGTTTCACAGAACGTCTTGAACGAGCCAAATAAATTCCAAGACAAGTGCGTTGCATTGCTTATTAAACCAATTTACAATTAATTAAACTAATATTAATTAGTCCCACTCTTTCTCAAATACGTATGAAAGAGTGGTGGGAGATCGCCAAGAATAGGGATCAGTGGAAGATTTTGGGGGAGACCTTTGCCCAGCTGTGGGATATGATAGGTTCTTAAAAAAAAAATAGTCGCTGAAAAAATATTTAACACACGGTTAATACTATGAAGTGATTCTTATTCTATGTCGGGAAATTCCCGCATAGTATCCACCGCGCCGCTATTCATACCCGTTTAAAATAAGACATTTTCGTTCTTATTGTAATAGGAACAAGGGTTGTGACATAGGCAGAGAGGTGGCGTGGGCTCTAGTAGCACCCCGCATGCATTGTGACAAGTTCATATCTTTTCTTTTCACAAAAGCTGCGTTCAGTTTACATTAAACTTAAAGTTAATTTGGTATTTTGGCTTGTAGAAAAATTACAGTGTTCTCCATACACTGTAATTTTAGTATTACAGTGTACAGTAGATCATGTGAAAATACAGTAGATCTGCTGTAATTACAGTGTATCTGGCAACACTGCAGCCACCTGAGGACACGCCGTCCAGACTGCAGTACGAAGATGATATGCCGCTTCATAAGGTAGGTACTAGAATCTAATTATCTTTATTTTGTCACATTAAAAGAAAACACTTTACTTAAAAAACTCAATGAATATAAGAAATAAGAACCAAAGAAAATATTAAAATAATGCGATTATAAAATTTCTTTTGTTACCTTCTCAAAAAATATAAGTATCATAAATTGTGTTAATAACCTGAAAATAAAATTGATGACCCGGTGAAAATAAAATTGTCGTTTTGTATATACGTAAGTATATTATTTCCCTGGACTTCCACGAATATTTCAAAACTAAAATTAGCCAAATCTGTTTAGCCTTTCTAGAGTTATTTCACTTCAAAAATCACGTAAATTCACCCTCTATTTTGCCATGAAAGACGGACAAACAGACACATTAAGCATGGATTACACGGTCGTTCAGTGATGGCCGTCAGCCAACGTCACTACGAATTTCACAATGTTTATTTGAGATGTCCAATAGCATAACGGGTGCCTTTTGTAAAAGTAAATACGGAATTTTACCTTTGAGTCGACTCGGGTTACTCGATCAATACCTGAATGGGTGTTGTTCTTTTTCGCCCTAAAAATCGATTTAAGAATATGCTGTTTGTCTCTTATTTTGGTATTAATTACCACAATATAATTACAACATAACAAAAATGATTTTTCACATTATAATAGGACCCTAAATTTCGTGATGCTGTTTCATATTTCATTCGTTTTTTAATCTGTCACGAAATATTTTTTTATATTTTTCTGTTATGTGTAAGTACGAGTCTATACAAAATGAAGGCGTCGAAGTTACTGGACTTGTTATAGGAAAGTTTAATTAATGTCAGCCAATTAGTTCTCAGACACGCCGCAGTAAAAAATAACAACAAAGCATCTGTTAAAAACTTGTTTACGTTTTTACATTCTTCAAATGTCAAATTCAAATTAAAAGTTAAGCTCTTATTTTGCAAATTTTTAGAAATAAATTAGGTAATAATGAATTTTAAACTGAAGGGTTCCGTCATTTATTTCCAAATATGTATTAGTATAAACGTAGTTAATACCTTTCAGCAGTACCTAAGTGAATTTTTTTTTTGCTACGACTTTTTTATCGTTTTAGTACTCTTCTAGTCAGTTCAAAAAAAGGGATACGTCAAAATTTAAACTCTTCTACTGTTTCCATAGCAATTAAACTCTTGATCGCTCTTTTTTATAGAGTTGATGTACTTTTTCGAAATTACTGTGGTAGGCGGGAAGAGAGGTCGAAATATCCTCATTAGTATCGTCTACGTTGTCTCTCATTATTTTCATTTGAGCACAAGTAGATTTATTATAGTTAAAGCGAAGACCAGGGTTAAATAACTCTTTGTGATACAGTTTTAATTAAACTAATGGAGTTTTCGGCATGTTTTAAATAGGTACCTTAACTTTGAATGAAAATATGTATTGTTTTCTTTTTAATTGTAGGTATCAGCTGAGCTGACGAACAAACTATAGTGAAATGGCTGGCCCCAGAATCATTCAAATGATACAACGTGCCAATAGAATCTTTTCAGCACCGGTGGCGTTTGGGACGATCGATTGTATCATCGCAGGTTCGAATCCTGCCAAAGTCGTAACTTTTATTACGATTTTTAAATTTTTCGGATAGTTTTCGCCTTTGTATTGGGCAGATTCTTATAAGGGCTCTATTAAAAATACTCGTTATATCAGAGACTCCATAAATTACAAATTACAAAATTAATTTCTCATCTGACTGAAGTTTTGGCAACTCAAGTTGAAACAATGTTAGCAAAAACTCAGATAATTAACATTTTTTACACGGACTATACATTTTCTGATGGCTTTTTTGATTAAACAAACAATAAAAAATACTTTGAGACAGCTGAACTACTAATTATTTGAAAGTCTAGTTAATTATTTAGGTCTGTAATTATTTAAAGTGACATTTGATGATAAAATATCATCAAATTGATCCATTTTACCAAAATTTACCAACGTTTGGTGAATATGCTAAACAATTTCATGAAATTAATGTTTTTAATCTATCGGCCTTTCGGCCTTTCTCCAAAATGTGGTCCAAATATGTTAGCCTAGGTCTTCCTCTTCCAGATGTCCCATTCACACTCGCATTATACACCTGTTTCGTTAAACAACTTTCATTCATCTTTACTAGCACAACAAATGCCATGTAATCATGCCCAAACCACCTTAACATGTCTTTCTCAATTCTCATCACTACATCTCGTTCACTCCACACTTCTCCCAATGCACACTATTTCTCACTCCATATTTTAAACCCATTTACTTAATTGTATTTGTTTCAGACCATTCTATTGGGTGACAGTGGGGTCGGCAAGACATCCCTGCTGGTTCAGTTCGAGACGGGAAAATTCCAATCTGGAAACTTCTCTGCAACCGTCGGCATCGGATTTACGGTAAGTCCAATTGTGGTATTTGTTTTCCCACCAATTAGGGTAATTATTACCCATTTGCGGTCGATGTAGCTGGATTTTGTGGTGTTAAAATGTTAATTTTGAAATGATAGGCTAAAATACTTCATTTTGAATTTAATTAGACAATTCATAAAAACATCTTCTTAGTCGTAAAAATTCGACAGTAGTAGGTAGTAAGTAATATTACTCGTACGTAAATCTCTCACGCATTGCAAACATTTAATATCTTGTCCAAAGTTTGGTCTGCTTGACCGAACTATGGAAATAGAAAAGCTTGCGGTGTGTCATAGGTTTTTAAACGATAAAAACTGTTTATGAAATTTATTGTATTGATAGATAAATATAGCACTACAAATAATGAAAATATGCTGTTGTTTTACAATTACCTAGGTACTTTCTTTATTTAAACTCTAGGCTGGATCGCATCAAAGAACAGAAAAAGCAAGGATCACAATAATTATCTTGCGTCACACATTTTTGTGAATGGAATAATAGGTACTAATAATAGGCTACCTATCAGGCACACCATAAATTTACTATGAAGCACAACTTGTGTCTTTGTCTGTTTTTTTAGGTGTGCCGCGCTGGATCAAGCAATAGAAAATACTTGTGATCCTACTCAAGTTACCTACTGATTTTTTCTTGCTTTATTTCTGCAAACTGATTTTTGTCTCTCTAGATTGCAATTAACTATTTTTATTTATTCTTTGGAATGTTGTAGTAATATGATCTTGAGAACATCATGGACGGGAGACAGAAATAGACTCAAGATGATAAGGTTAGGAAATAAGCAAAAAATATACGTCCCTTGACACAAATAGATAAGTACCTCCTATCTGCTTATGGAGTTCCTTTGTAGGTACTTTTACTTACCCATATATGAGTATTTTAGGATTTTTTATGTCTAAGTACCTAAGTTCATTAACTAACCTATTTATTTAAAAAAAATACTTATTTTTGCCTTTATGTTTAGAATTACCTATGTACTTGCTTTGAAAATGTAAGGTTGTCCATTAAACTAATAAGGATTTTAACCAATAACAATTTTCTCACATCCCTTCTACTCACAAAACTCGGTCAATGGTTTCTAACCAACCAACCGCCTCGTTTGCTTATACGGACGTAAGCATACGGCCGATGTGATTCGATTAGTGAACCATCGTTAGCTACGATTACGATTATTTATACCTTCGTTAAAGTCATCGTTATCATCACACGTTTTTGTACTTCAAACGAGGGCTATAATAACTCGTAGCGAAAATACCTCTTAACTAAGAGCGATCAAATAATGGGTATTTGATCGCTCTTAGTTATGAGGTATTTATAAGTTGATCAATTCCCTACAGGAATATCAAGAATCACTTTAATTACAAATATCCTAGAAAGTCAATGTTTATCCATTACACGATGCCAGCGTAACTAAGCTACGCAACTTCAATAGCATTACAACGCCACCTACAGTTTGCCACTGAACCTACAAATCCACGAATTTCAATAGGCTTTGAATTAGCACACGGACACAAGCGTCCGTTCACAGACGGACGGCCGTCTGCCCGACCCAGAGCGAGTCTTGCCCGGTATAATAGAGGGTGGGATGTATTATGCCGGACCGATGATGCGTGTCAACCTACCCTATAGTGTTGGTACCTCTATTCAACGGTGCCACTATTGTGTTGGGCTTCATTAATTATCGGCTTACTGAGCTGTTTTCTAAATAAGTAATTGATTTTTGTGTTATTTTAAACATTATAACTTGTAGGTATTTATAAATGAAAAATCTTACTAAAAGTTTTGGGCTTCGACGGAATTCGGGAAATGCCGGGTTCGGGTGTGGTTTAACACTACAAAATATATAGGTACCTATGCTATTATTATAACTTGTAATTTAACTTAGGCACAAGATGTATTTTTTTACTAAGTATTTTACATTATCTATGAAGACAATCTCTACATAATTTTGGATACTTATTACTTTAGTTTGATACTGGCACAGATTACCTACATAATATACTGGCTCCATAATGTCAACATAATTATTTTCGTACCAACTTCAATGTGTCTCAGTTTTAGAAACCGAAAAGCGGGTCTTAAATGGTTTTCCTTTTGTTTAAATATTTAACAAATTACAAAACACAACCTACTTGTTATTTTCTTTCTAGATAAAAAGTTTAGCAAACAAAAAGCAGAATTGTCCGTGTAATTAACTAGAACTCCGTAGTAGGTATTATTGTTTAGTATAATACCTACAATCAATTATCTAGTAGACGCACACCATTGAACACAAGCACCTATCATCAAGTTAAATTCCGAAACTCGACTCTTGTTGTAAATTAAAGTGGAGTTTACTCAACCTTATCTGTTTACCTCGTCCCACTTGAAGTATTGGCTTGAAACTTAAGATGACCCTACATACCTACCTATACCTACCTACTTACTTACACGGGCGTAGCTTTCACAAGGAGGTGTCCAAGCCCCAAACCTGCCCTTCTAATTCTAACTAGTTTTTGTAGACCTTTAATGATACATTTGAAATACTCGAAAATATGTATCTATACCCATTTCATATAGGTACATTTTGTCGTATGTTAAGAGGAGAAGGGACCCCCTGACCTTACATTACTTGGGTATACAAGTGGCGAAAATACAATTGTTATTAAGTAAATCTTTTTGTCTGGAGGAAGCAATAGCTTTGCTCTATATTTTATGGATCACCTTGAAAGACTTTATCAAACAGAGAGAGAGAAAAGAAACTTGAAAATCGGTCCACTATTTGGCGGAATAATCGGTGGTTACATACAGTGGAACATTCTGTCGGACCTCAAGGATCACTTAAAAATGTACAGTCATATTAAGCTAGGTAGGTGACTCATAAGCAAGTCTACCTGATGTCTTTTAAGCTTGAAGTGGGTTAAAAACAAGATTGAAATGTCAACATCCTATTACCAGTTTCAATATAAACAATTCAATAATGGATAGAACTTACTTATAAGTAGAATGTCTCCTCTTATGTGAAATTTAGTAATTTTGTGGAAAATCTCGATCCGAAAGGGTCCACAAGGCAATTCGTCTTACACCAGATTCACGGAAAGTTACCTTAGGTATGTAGTTTACCCGACTTTAACCACTATTTCGGTTATACCTAAGTAAGTAGATAGGTTGGATTCAAGTGGATTTATATTTTTGTCACTTGACTTTTGTTTGCTTTTATTCACTTGGAGTGAATTCGTCAGCCATATTTTTATTTCTGATTCTTTCCCTTTCTAAATATCATAATATTATCATATTTTAGGCCTTCATAATATTTTAGGCCTTACTGAGCGTTAAGGAAGTTATTTTTTGACAGATTTGTATGGACAAATGTCAAATTATGACATAGTTAAGCACCATTTACTTTAATTAGCGTTTCATTATTCGGGCGAAAATCTGTCAGATTTACTTAAACAAACGTCAAATAATGTCCTTCAAATAATTAATTTAACATAAACAAATCCTCAAAGCTTAAAAAAAAATTAATTTACTTCACTTTCACATTTTATTCGCCATATTAGCGAGTAAGCGTCCCTAATTCTATTTAACCATCAACAGTTTTCATACATCAATACCGCATCCAACTATATTCACACAATCTATGTTCATAAAGGTTGCCGTATCCAAAGCAACGTCCCGGACCGCGCGGGGAAGGAAATGTCCCAGAATTACTACATACAGACATAAAGCAGGTTACCACCGTGTAGTAAATTCTACGGGGAGCCCCGTTCTACATTCAAACGCGCCGGTACGCAGTGAAAAATAGCGACAAAAACCTGCTTTTCGTCTGATTGATGCCTTTCAGCCAGCCTCTATGGTCCTCAGTCGGGATAGAGCTGTGAAACCGACGTGTCTTGTCCTGGCAGTCGGAAAATTCGCGAAACTTCACGCGCCAATTGTTTTAAAAAGTTAACGTTCGATATTCGAAATTTGGAACGTGGTGTTCGAATTTGGATCGTGTGAGTTTGAAATTGATAAAAAAGTTGTGAATGCAATGAAAATTTGAGGTCCGTTGTAAAGTATGCCTCCCCCTCTATATGAGATTTTAATAGAAATTCTAAAATTTTGTCCTTATTTCTGCTAAATGTGTTTTTTTTAATTAACTAAAGATATTAAGTACTGAGAGTGTCGATGAAAGGTTAATTAATATGAGGGTTAAATTACCTCTAAGCTGTCGAGATCAAAAGATAAACATTAAGGTCGCCCTACTCAATATTATAGGCAATTTCATTGTATACCTACTTCAGCTAAGGTATCGTTTTCGGTATTTTTATTGCGTCCCCATTCCTCCCCATTCTCAGTTCCATCAAATTAATTATTTGATTTTTCTCGTTTGTCAAAATTTACAAAAGCTTGTTTTTTATATTACCTACGCTAATTACATTCTGTGGTAGATAAATAAGGTAATAAAATAGGTAAGGTACATAAGTCACTAGCACGTCCACAAAAAGATATACTTATACAAAAAGATATATTTTAGTTTATTAGAAGCTCTTCTAATCCATTCAAATTTAAAATTAAATGAAAAACAACAACTATCAGTCAGACAAAAATATTTTTTGCTAGTTAGTCAACACGGCCTGTTTTCGTGTTCTCAACTACGAGTTAAAATAAATCTGGTTTAATTTTTTTATTTCTCATAAGAATAAAATAAATTGTATTCACTACCAATTTCAGATGCATTTATTCAATTAAGTACTTTCCTAAACTACTAACCGTTCCAACTAGTACAGACATTCCCCAAGGATCTATTATCCATTTTGTTGGTACTTACCGAGTCCTCTCAACTTGAAAAGACTTTGCGTGGCTTCGCTCTATAAATGCCTTTGTACGCGTATGTACTCGAGCACTGTTGAAAACTACGAGCACAATAATGTTCTCGAGAAAGCTTAAGATGGTACAGTCATGTGATAAATGATATTGAATAATTTTTTCGCATCGAAACTCTAACTCTATCCTTCAATTTCGTCAGAAGAGCGAAATTTCCTGCACCTTCGAGTGCATTTCTGTTGTTGTCTTGTTGACAATTATCATCACATCAGTTCCTGAAACTTTTTGTTCCTTAAATATTACTTTCTGACAATCAAGAATTATTAAAATGGGTTCTTAGACGAAATTATTCGCGAACAAAGATAAAGAAAATAGAAGTCGAAATTTATAAACTTCATTTTCTATTCAGAATGAGCTTTTTGAGGACAACTGAGACGAAATTATTCGCGAACAAAGATAAAGAAAATAGAAGTCGAAATTTATAAACTTCATTTTCTATTCAGAATGAGCTTTTTGAGGACAACTGCGGCTAAGTCTGAAGCTAAAAATTATTGAAATATTATCTTATGTTGTATTTAGATAAAATAAGTTCTTTATTTATAAATATAAATTATAGTTTTTAGAAAAACTAAAACTTTCAATTTAAAAAAAACTTTTTCATTAATACTTTTAATCTTAATTTTTCTCAGTGTTTGTTGCAACACATTTTAATAGCCAAAGTAAGAAAATACAGCACTTTATTGAACATCTGTAGGTTATTGATTGAGGGGTTTATTTATAAAACTTGACAATTTAATACAGGTTTTAGGAACGTTTTAGAACGTTTTTTTCTTGTCACTCATATGTCAACGAAAAGAGATAGCAACAGATTTAATATACGTTTTAGCTAATACAGGTTTTAGGACGAATATGCATAAGGGGTTAGTATTTAATTCTTGGTGTACCTGTTATTTGACACTGACTGTACTCAGAATCTTTATGTATAGGTATGTATTTCGATTCGTAGAAAAACAAATTGAAGGCAGAATTGTTATTGGGAAAACGTAGAAATCCATTGTTAAAAGCTAAAGTACTTTATGTTTTGATGAAAATGTTTTATAATCGATTTTGCTTATTAGTTGATGATTCCAATCAACTTACTTTTAACAGCACATATAATAAAGGGACACAAGCTTATCCACCTGGATAAGTACGTAAACTCGTTTGGGAATAACATAAATAAATAAAATATATAAATATTTATTGTATTGAAATTTAAGAACATAGGTCATTATTATTTTCTATGTAATATTAGTTTTCCAAAACAACTGAATACAGCTCATAAGATTCGAACTCACAGTCCTCGAGCCGTGGTTTCGACTGAACCAATGCAGCTACAAATAAAGCTTGCACTTACTTGTAAAATCATATAACATGCCGGGAGTTTTAATGAAGCGCTAATTGGTGGTAAACAGTCTGTACAGGCGCTTCGTTGGAAAATGAAGCTTAATTTATAAGTTGTGGATAAACTTACAAATCTAGTAACTGTAATTTTATCGATTGAGGGAGCGAATGTTAGCACAATCTTAGTTGATCGGACTGAACATAGTACTAATGTACTTCTTAGTGTTCATGTGGGAAGACCTTATGTGCTATAGAGCACTTACTTACTTAGAATGCATACTGCATAGGCATTGGTGCTCAATCGCAAATTCTTTTCTGTAAGTACTATAAGCCAACAAATATTCTCATTAACACGGCCTTATCTAAGGTTGGAAAATATGAAATGAAACGTAGGTATATAAGTCGTTTATACACTGACAATATAAATTGCCTTTTATTTTCGTCGCCATTCATACAGGGTGTTTAAAGCTGCTTACCGTGGGCATTGGTGCATTCAGCCGTCGGCGCCCGGGCGCAGCGAAGCGTCGCGACATCACCCGACATACGAGAACAGCCTTCTTTTTACATTATTGTCGGCAACTCTTTATAAATCTCGTAAAGTAGGTCAGTTCTTATTTTCAAGCTCATAATTTTAAAATAATTTATCACCTGTGGTCCTGGGGTGATTTATTATGATGTGATCATTCTGACATAGAATTACACTCGTTAACATAAACTTCTCACTGGTTATATGGAACACAAAATACAAATTGCCCCATAATGATTGTGTGAGCACTGGAAAATTGAACGGATTGGTATTCAAATGTCCTTTTATACCCTTTTTGGTTGATAATTCAATATACATAGTAAAGATACATTAAAAACATGTTAATTTAATCCATTTAGGGTCAGGGAACAGTATTTTTTTACTGGAAAATGTTTTTCCGAAATCTTTTTACAATATTTTTCCAGTGAGGAGGTTAAGCTAATTTGTACAAGTTTTTTATATTTTAGTGCTTAATCACTTGAATATTTGTGATTCAAAAATATTATAAAAAATTCCAGTAACTAATCCATTGAATGTGGTTTTCGTGGAAGTGTATTGAAGCTATTTTCATTGATGGAATTCATTCGTTACGGCTTTTGTTTTACATACTCATAATTGTATTATGTAGTAAAAATTGTATTTATTTTAGCGAGTTTCATCTAGCCTAAAATAATAAAAGATAACATTCGTGTTTTAAAAACGTAATAAAGATTTCTGTAAAGCATAGTGTTGGCCGTGTGGTAACTTTTGTTAGAAGGTCGTAGGTTTTGTCAGTTCAGCTTAGTCATACGCATATCAACCATTGTGTTTTCTATACTTACTTAATGGTTTAGGCGCTGGGAATTATACATGGTTTATAACATCGACACATATAGATAGGTAGGTAGGTTACCATGCAAGCAAAGCCTCTGGCGAGTAGAGTTATTGAAAATAACTAACTTTTTACTTATTGAACTTTACTCAAATACAAAAACTAATCACAAACATAAATTATAAAAAGTTCGAGGTATAAGGTAATATGTTTAAACATGTTATATTTGTAAAGTTATAATGAGATGATACATTATTTATCAACTAGTCATGTTCTGGAGTAAATACACTCTTGAGAAAATAAGCCTCATATTTTTGTAGGTAAAATTATTGCTTTTATTTGTTTAGGTACTAACTAACACAATGTCTTTGACGGAAGATAAGCGTTGCGTTTGTTTTGTAAACGCAACGTGCTGAGTCAGATTCTTGTAACATTGTCCTAAGTAAGCTTTAGTTTTGTAGCATGTTAGTACCTAATCGTGTTTTTTGTGTGTTTTGTCTACTTATATGTCTGTGTTACAAATAAAATTATTATTTAATAATTTATCATTTTTACAAGTCATGTATTTTTTCAAATGAATTGGTTTCAAAAATTTCAAAAATGAGTTGGTTTCAAAAATTTCAGTTTCGGAATTACGAAGCTTTCCGGGAGAGCTTGTTAAAAATAAAATCTATTAAAGGCTTAACATGACAGCCGATTTCATAGGTTTATGTGTTGATGTTGAAAAGTTTGGGATAAATACAACATGTTTGTTGAGTTTCGAATCTTCGTCTCGTAAAGGATAAGTTTTTAGACGGGGCATGACTTTCTTAAGAAAATTTACTTTTGGCCATTTACGAGTATTATATTTTACATATTCGGGGGATGGGAGATGTACAACCAGGAATTTATGATGAAAAATCATTGATTTTACTTAATTTGATGATTAAGAAACTAACTGGTAACTAGGGTTAAGAACTTAAGCAGGTATTACTCTATTATGTTTGAAATTCTCTGTAGCTCATTCTAAACATTTAAATGAACTAAGATAAATCTATACTACGAGTACTATCGTAGTAGATAACATAGATACCTATAAAAAATGTATAATTGTAAATTTCAGATTTGAAGAATATTAAGTTGTCTATGTCCCCCTTGTATACCCTTGACCTTTTATTGGTCAAGGGTATGTAAATCAGTAATAAATTTGATAATTTGTTAACAAAATTATATGACATAAGAGTTATACCTGCCTAAGTAAATTTCACAACGAGAATCTGACAAAGGATTCTCAATAATTTTACCTACTGATCTTTTAATGAGCACGCAAAGTTTAAATTAGCTCTACAAAAGCCTTTGTGTGTGTGATAGGTACTTTTCAGTTATTTCAGCAATCTACATCAATCTTTAATTAAAGAGAATCGCGATAACTGCTCGAACTCATTATTACCTGCATGAGTTCTGTGACAAGGGCAAAAAGTGGTGGAAATGATGTCCAAGGTATATATTGTCCGATCATCAAGTTCGTACCGAATTATGGTGACCCATATTTTGATATTATCATTATTTGCCATAAAACCTATTTGAGCTGGTTATCTATATCATCAATTTTACCGTAGCATTGAATATAATTATCCTCGATACCGAGATAAGTACCTATTATAAGTCCATGAGAATCCAGTGAAGTACCTCTCTCGGTAACTTAAAATGCATAATTACCTATACCTACTAATAATTTCATGCATTTTAAATACCCGTACCGGTAGAAAGGATAGTTTACAGTTTCACACCACTCAAAAACTGATGATCGCAAACAAGTCAAAATATTGATAATTTCGAACTTCACTTTCAAAATACTTGAAATATTTTATTCATACCATGGTAAAGTAGAAAGTCAATAGAGAAAAACATCCATGTAAAAATAGGGGCGTGTGTGCACTGTATACTCAAAATATAAAAAGTTGAAAATATTTAATTTACAAATGTTGAACCGGATAAACTTACCTATTGATCGATTCGGAGTAGCACACCTAGCTTACCTATTGATACCACAAACGAATTCACGGACTAAATCAAAATGAAAACTAAAACGAAAGTGCTTTGTATAATTATCCTGGCTATTAGTTCGTACCTCTCAAGTCCAGCATCGGATTAGATAAAGTTGAAAGTTTTAGCTTTAACAACATGTCTGGTAACTTTGAGCTTCCAACTTTACGTTCAATGTTTACGTTCTATTTGGAAAATGTTAACGTAAAGATATCATGATAAAACATTTTTATTTAAAATGTTTGAACATAACTTGAATTTTTAACTTTATTTATTTTTCCACACAGAAACGTTATTTTTGTGCATTTTCAACTGCGTATGTCCGCAACCAATTTTGATTCTGTCAGTTACCTAAAAAACAATGTCGGAATAGTGTTTCATAACAAATTCGAAAAAGTGCAGGTTCTGACATAACCATTTCTATTCACAGTACCTACCTATCTACACGTGAAAAGCTGTGATAGTCTTGTTATAATTCTATTTTTACTAGCGGTAAAGAACAAGTGAGTCACTCATCAAAAATATAACAAAGAACAGTTGTTTTACGTCGGTATTGTAAAAGTTATCGTAAAATCATTAAAGAAGGTAGCTTTATTTTATCTTAATTATAAGGTACCTTCATCATTCTAATGTAAGAGTGGTGACTAGTTATTAACAAGCTTTACAAAAAATAATGTTGTGTTTTCCGATCAGGACGCAATTTGTTGTTATTGCAGAGAGCGAGAGAACTAATTTCAACTTCGCTTGATGCGGTTGTCACAATACCTACATATATATGTATATATAAAACAAGATGGCCGACGCCGAGGTAACTTTTAGAACTATTAAACGTTCTACACGTTAAAATTACTCTGCTTTATATTAATAACTTTCAATATGTAATATTCTTGTTTTTTAATAAGATTAATAAAGTTTCTTTTTCGGGATCACATTAAGAAAAAAAACTGTTATAAGAGTTATAAAAAGTAATGGTAGAAAAACAGACACGAGCGAATTTTTTTTTTTTTAAATTCTAGTGTTATAGTGTTTTAATCAGAAACACTTGCTTGACAAACAACGCAGAAGCAACCCTGCACAAAACAGCATTTCCTACGAACTCCCTCGTATTTAGTTTTGTCTGAAAGCTTTGTCAAAGACACCGTGGCCTTTAGCACAATTTTCTAGAATGAAATTACAAGCGTAGGTACTAATACTTTTCAAGCCTTTACATCTATGTTAGATGATTTATACAGCGTGTCAGAAGCAAAATTTTCTTCCACTTAACTAGACACAAGTGCCTGTGACATTGTTGAGATGGAATAGGCTTGCCCAGAACCTAAACCATCCTCTCAGTTTCCTGCCATATCCTCAGACAAAAGAAAGACAATGGTCAATACTACAATGACTTTCGGCATTATTATAACTTCTGAGTTGACACTTGCTCATACGAACATACTTTAAGCACAGAATAACTAACAGAACAAGTAGGTACTTTGAGTTAAAACTTGCAGGATATTGTCATTTAATTAACAACTAAACGAACTGGTGCTTCAGTGTTAGTTAGTTTGTAGTTTTAGCAGTAGGTAGACCGTCTCTACTAAATTGTGCAGTGAGGTACAATCAGCCGTAAACTGAACATTTCAAGTATTTTAATCAAATAAAAAATTATACCTGTTGGCACAATAAAACGCTACCAGTCATATTATTATACTTACATATTGTAATATAGGTAGGTACTTCAATCTATAAAAACAGATATTTAATAGATTGATGTACCTAATTAACAAAATAAACAAAGAAACGCGTCAAGACTTGAAACCTTTAAAAAAAATAGGATATGGCGTAAAAAACATAAATTACATTTTTTAATTGTCAGTTATTTTTTAATAGCGTCTTCCTTCAGTCCATTCATCAAATAAACTTGTTTATAATTTTGTTCAAAGTTTGGAACGGTGATGGATTTCATTCTTAGAGATTTGAAAACTTCGCTGCTTACGGTAATTATTGGATTAAGTGGATACTTGGAGTGCTTTTCAGATTGTTTAATTCAAAGGTTGGGTATTGACAGTGGTTGCACTTTAGCATAAGGTTTAGCGAGGGAAACGCATCTCTTAGCGCGTGACTGGCTTGTCATGTAGGTACAGGATACCCAAATTAAGAATAGGATGTGGAATTGTTTGATTTTGATAGTTTTTTAGAAACTCATCCTTAATCCTAACTCATCCTATTTGGATCTGAAAGTGATAACCAAAGTTTTGTATTCCCTGTCTTAGACATTTCCAAGAATGTCCGGCTCAGAAACTCGTCGGCTTAACATAAGACGACCTACGAAGCCTTAGCTAGCCTTTTCTTTTCCTAAGTACAACCTTTTCCTTTTATACTCCTTAGGGCTTAATGTAATCTGAACGTCAATTGGTCGTATTCTTTTGGTTTCTAAGTACTTTATAACTAACCAAAAAACTGTTCTGGAATCATCCCTTCTGGCCATCCATACTTATCTATACCTACTTAATAATTAAACCAACAAACAGACACATACACACACTTTACCATTATAAAATTGTAAAGTGTGTTTGTGTGTTTGTCCGTCTTCCACGGCAAAACGGAGCGACGAATTGGCGTGATTTTTTGACTGGTATTGAGTTGAAGGGATGGTGCACTCTCAATGTGTTACTTTTTATCCCGAAATTCCCACGGGAACGGGACTTATGCGGGTAAAACCGCGGGTATATAACTTCAATCTCATACGCTACACAAGTAGGAACATCATGCTAATATTATAAACATCAAAGTTTGAAATGTATGGATGAGTGGTTTTCTCTTTCATGCAAAGCCTACTCAACAGTTTTGTCTGTTTTAATTCGCGATTGTAATATGGCTACCGGCTCAGGATCTTTAGTAAATCAAGAATCAAACAGATTTACCTTAACTGTCTAATTAAGTGGGGAGGTAAATGAAATAGGGCAGTTTATATACACTCTGAATAAAATGTTAATTAAATTATTCGTTGAGTGTATACTTCTGTTTGGTTATCTCTTGTCTGCGAGGTTTGTTTAAACCAATTACGAAATGGAGGTAGTTAAGTAAATTATAATTAGCAATGTCTATTCATATGGTTCCTATGGTCAATATGAAAATGATTAATAGGTAGAGGGTGAAATTGGAAGAAAAGCATTAACGGCGGTTTTGTAATTTTCATCAAAATTAGCATTGAAATAAACTTTATTGATTTTTAACATTACTCTTTTCATGTTTATTTTTAGTACTTATTATACAGCTTTATGAGGCTTCGTATAGGTATTAAATTTAGGTACTGAGGTGGGGAAAATATTTTTCCATTTTTATTGTTTCAAACGTTTATTGTCATAACAATTTTAATGGTGTTTTCCTTACGAAAGTTGAAGTATATGATTATCTATTTCCATAGACGGATGCTAGTTCTGTAATGAAGTTATTTCTCATTACATCCCTATAAAACTCGGTAATTCGTCCCGATGGTTTAGTAGCACAATAATATTATTTTATCTCTGACAAATCTAATAAACCTTGTGATTGAAATGAAAAGTGACACTTTTCCTCAACAGTGATAGATTTTATTTGTGAAAATGTACAAGGGGTAATCTGATATTATCGTTGTTTTTGGGAGTGAAATATTCCTTGGTCTATGAAGTAAGGTAACGCTTATTAGGAAAATTCAAAGACCGAAATACGATCTTTCTGTATCTAGTTCTTGCTGGATATTTCAAAAGAATAGGTAGTAAATATATTTTTTATTCTAGTTTAAATTTGATGGTTGAGCCGAGTAGGAGACTGCTTTTAGACTTTTGCAGACATTTTTATAACTGTACAAGACACAATTATTAGAACCAGTTTAGCCAGAACCTAAGGATCGTCACAATTCACAAACGATCTATAGTAGCTCAACTTCAAGCCATTGCCAGACCAAAGCATGTTCTAGAGCCTTGCATCATTGATATTTATTGGAGACTTGAAAATAATAAATGGATGTATAATGAGTTAAGGTAGACTAAAGAAAAGGGTGGGTGTAGATTCTATGAAATATATATATAAAAATTTGAATAAATTTTTATATTTTGAAATTAGTATAAAATTTTTGTATGCTTATCGGGACAGTTATGATTATGACCATGAGTCTACTTGAGACCACGATAAGCAGGCTGTACCCATCCAAAATATCGATTAAGTACTTACTTCTCTAAAGTTCCAAAAATAGTATATTATGATCAAGTCTTGTTATGTCGTATTGTAATATCTATAACTTATTATAACATGCCAGTCTAACTAAGTCGTTTGATGTAAGCTCTATATTCGCCTGAATGCACATTTCGTGCCTCGACGTTTGCCGAGCTATAAACCGATTTTACAAGTTACCTACGATTTTCATATATTTCTCGTTATTTCAGTTGGATGACTACGAGAAACTGAAAATGAAACCTTCTTTACTTTTAGTGATAAAATGTAGGATCAAAATAAGCTGAGAGGATGTTTCGTAGGTTTTAGGGAAGCTTACTCCATCTCTAACAATGTCTCAAGTTATCGTCCCAGTCCGTCCCACCACACACACAGTTTTGGCAATGATATACCTAACATCTCGTAAAATTGTAGGTTAGGGTGTTTTATTAAATACTTAGAAATGCATAATATCGGTCCTATATAAATATTAATTTAGTATTATTTCATAATTAATGCTCTTAACACTTTCAGGCTTCAATTTAGATTATTTTCATTATTATTATCGGGCTTTCCGAGGAATGAAATATTTTTCTTCAGTTTTCTCGTGACCTCCAAAACGTGACTTACAAAATGATTAAAATTAGTGATTGGTTTTCTTGTAAATGTTTAAAGTTTTTCTTCGAGACATAACATACTTGCTCAGCAATTAGGGCACGACGCAGATCGTGACACGAGCCCAAATGTTTGCAAAAGCGTCCCAATATTCTCAGTAAACACTTCGGTGGGTTCCGCACACGATCAAAGTGAATTATGTACGCGACAGGTTACACGTAAGCAAACCACATTTTCTGCCAATAATTGTGCGTAAAAGTTGTGAAGGTTTACTATTTTTCTTACTCTAACTCTGTATCTCGGTATGTTGACTCCGTTGCTCGTCTCTGTCGCGACGTGAACCGCTATCTTTTTATAGATGCAAATATGATAAAAATTAAGTTTAATTTATTAAATTTTCCTAGTAGTGGCTAGTGCTGAGTAGAACAAGACTGCACGAACATGATTGCCTGTCACATACGTGGGCGAAGGCAGTCACTGTGTGATTTCCCAGTATTTCCCACTAGGTAAAACATCGGCACACGGTTACAAAATGAATTACAAAACAACAGCTATTCTGTGCTTCGGAGGATACGAAGCTTTAAATCGTGAAGATTTTTTCATTCACATTCAAATATGCGTGTAAAGGCTCAAACAATTAACGTTTTTAAACGAATTCATTCAATTTAATTAGAATATAATTGCCATCGGAGCCACAAACACACAACTAGTAATACCTCCTTACTAGATGTAGGTTTGTGGCTCTGTTTGAATATCAGCAGACAATTTAGCCTGTATTCCATATAAGTGTACGAGTGTAAGCCACGCCCTGGCACTATTCTAAACATTTCAATCGGTGCTTCTGATGGGCACTTCAACAAACATTTACATTGATATTATTATAGTTAGTAAGATGTAACAAGATCCAGAGAAACAGAAGGGAATTCGAATATCTCGAATTTCCTATTGTCGGCTTTGGCTCTTGTTACTTAATAAAGGGATCTAGTATCTGATTGTAATCTACTACCCACGCTCGCGCTTGAATCGTCCTTGTCCACACTAAGACAATAGAAATAAAAATAAAGGTTGAATTTAAAGACACAGACATCTAGAATAGTCCAACGCCAGCTAAATTAAGTTAGCTTAGCTCGCATAGTTTTTTTATAACATGCGTCCATCGCAAACGCAAAAAATGCCAGTTATGATTTTGTGTTGTCAGTCTTCGAGGAATAAGGTTAAGGAGACCCCTCGCACCCTGCTGCTGGCGCCTATGCTAGTGACCTACTGGTGGGCTAAAGCCTTACCTACTTTTAAACAGCTGTACTCAGTTCTTTTAAGCCATGGTCGGGACCCTGTACTGCAACTATGTCCATCTGTTTGTCGGTCTGTTGTGAACAAGAGTAAATCAATCATTGTCAAAATGAGAGCCTCATGATGTATTCTGGTCTCGTTCGAAGGGACACGGCACGAAGGATTTGGAACGGCAAGGGAGCGTACCAAGTAGGCTGACCATGAAATGTCAGATTTATGGTATTAGCGTTTTTCACCTCTTTTACTATTTGATTTTTTTTAGTGTTTATTATGTTCAAAACCATGATAGTTTAAAAAGTTTTATCCCGTTTCAAGTGTTTATAAGGCTATTTGAAAGTATGAAATACAATAATTTGATTGCCATTCGCGTATGTAGAAAGAAATATGTCGCACGTAAAACTGAAAATCCCAAAACGTGAGCGGCTATAATTACTACCGCGAGATCGACTTTTAACCCATAATTCTCTAAATACGATCTCTTTGACGAGATGATTTCTCCAAAGCAAATAATCAGTGTAATTTGTTAGTTCAAGTCCTCAAAGCACTTTATGTTTAATGGATAGGCCTCGTTTATAAACCAGGGGTGCCCTGGGGCAGCACTTACTATGAGAAATACCTCTTCAATTTACCTTTTCGACTTACAGAGATACGCAAAGTTGTACCAACAAGTACCTACTGGGTGGTTATTCGCTATGACCCAATAATACTTAACGCGACAAAAGGCGACTCTTCACCGCGTTATCGTGCTATGTTTACGCGGGTTTATACGGTTTTGACGCGTTACATTTTGTTCGGTAATAGCAAATAACCACCCTGGTTCAACATAAACCTTTACTGTGCAAATAAAACCTTTGCCTAAGCAAACAGGCTCGTCTCATTACTTCAGTAAAACATGGTCGCCCTACTCAACCTTTGTGTGCTTAAAAATAGCACGTGTATTAATTTAGCCGGTGTATGGACCTAATTCATCTGTTCTAGATGACGGTGTGTGGAATGTCCAAGGATATTTATTTATTTTTTCTTGTTACAGTCGCTCTGTCGCAAGAATATATAAGCTTATAAAGCTTTTAAAGCTTTCTTTGATATTAACATATTTTTATGTTCTTAAAATTCTATGACACAACACAACCACATTATGATAAAAAAAAGTTGATCACTATAACTATAAAACACAAAGGCGCGGTCCAACAGCTGCGCACGGAGAGGCTACGCAGGTGCATAAAGCTTCACTTTGCAAAAAAATGTTCGTGATTGGTCCACTGCCACCCACGCACGCAACCTACGCATGTTACGATACGTTTTCAAACAAACGAACCCGTGCACAGCATGCACCCGCAGTGGTGGGACCCCGCTTTTAGACTGTAGGCAACTGTACCTATTATAAATGAAAAATCTTTTACGACTCTGGCAGGATTCGAACCTGCGTTAGCGTTAGCGTTAGCAATATAGGTAAGCGATCCTCCTCAACGCGGATTGCCTCTCCTAAGTACAATAGAAATGGGTAGGTACCTAAGTGTTAAACCACTGTAAAATAAATATAAAGTGAAGGCAACTCTGCTTATCGATTTACCTATTAATACGAGACGAATAGGTCATCAGTCAGGCGAGTAATGGCCAATTAGAACGCTGTGTATTATTAAATAAAAATGTCGCTCTTCTACGTTTTACTGAAAATAGCGTAATAGAGAGAATGTCGCAAAATGTTCTCGCTACTAAAACGTTTTGTATTTTTATTTATGGCTTTATTGCCTACCTAGTTTAAAAATGCTTTGATTCTAGCATAGACGTTCTATTTGTCTATGATGTTAGTAACATTCTTGACCGGGATTCTCCATTCCATCCATTTAATTAAACTCTCCACCGTCTGTAGGTGCAATCGATTTTAGTTTGTTAGCGGAACTCAAATTGTGCTTCCGACCTGAAATCCTACTAACAATATAAAGGCTAAAGTTTGTGTGAAAGTGTGTAAGTGTTTGGTTCTCCTTCACGCTCAAACGGCTAGGACGATTTGTATGAAATTTGGTACTATGATAGCTTATATTCTAGATTAACATATAGGCTACTTTTGGTATTCCCATGGGAATGGGAACTGCTCACCGAGGGGAGCAGCTAGTGTTTTCATAAAAACAACACCGTATTCATAATGTGAGTAAGAATGATTTATTGAAGGTTTTATTACGAAATAACACACTTGGTTCATGCTTCAAAACAAAAGAATTTCAATCATTAACTTTTTCATCATCATCCACAGTTCGACTTTACCCACTACTGGGCATAAGCCTCCTTAAGTTTGTGTTATCCACTAGTCTTGTCGCGTCCATTGATGCCCCGCGACGTAGACTATGTCTTTCATACAAACATTTTAGAAAGAATGCATATTCTTTTTTCATACTACCAGAGTACCAGACAAGCATGGCCCAACTTGCTGGTAAGCGGTTACCGTAGCCTTTGCACGTTTGCCAAAGGAGTCACATTCGCGCTGCCAACCCTCTAATTTATTATTCGTCAAATCAAAAAGCCATTATCTAATTCGTCCCTAAATTTGCACCTTACACAAAAAGAACAGAGTACCTACAACAATCAACATGCCAATCTGTATACAAACAAAACGCTTCAAGTACAATGGATGGAAGCCTGTGGGGAATGGGTATTAATTAATTCTGTTGCGGGGAAAAGCCCCACAACCTGAGGGTCTACTCTGGACAGCGAAAAACGAAATTTCGGCATCAAATCGCAGGTCAGCTTAAGTTGGTGGAAACTGAATTCGTAAGATTAACCAACATAAGCAACACTGCGCCACCGAGGCTTGAGAAAAATAGTCCAAGCACGTTTTACAATTCGACTATCGGACGGGTGGTCTGCCTATCGGCCTTTTGATTTTTCCATTGTCCTTTCTAGTATTTTGAATAAAAGGTTGATATCAGCTTTTAGCGAAAGACTCAAAATTTTTAGAACCATTAATTGGGCTGAATGCGCAGCCGTTATTTTTTCAATAAAAAGATCGAAAGCCGATCTGCCTTTTCCAATACAGTTCAGAATATAAGTACTGAGATGTCACTGACCTATTTAGAAAGTTCACGATATATATGTTTTCTTTATATTGACGACTGAACCGGACAGATGAAAATCGAGTTGATAAAATGCCAACCGTAATTTAGTACCAATTCTATTCAGAAATAATTTGATGAAATGGACAATACTCGTAGTATCTATTGACGAAACCTTCGCCTCGAGCTAAATCAAAGTGGAAAGTTAAGATTCGCTGGAAAAACATTTACGTAATATTGGTTCGTATTATGTCGTATGCAGAGTAAAAATATACTTGCTTAAAAACAATTTTAAAGCGCTTTGCATAATATGCATCAAGCACTTTAAAACTTTATATACGTAGGTAAATATTATATGCTTGGAACATTATTTCAGCCAATCTATTAATCAATCGATTACCTCCATGTATAGAAAAATCAGTTTTAAATTTAAGGGCACATTGTGGGCACATAAAGTCTTACGCAAATCAAAATCACTGAGTGTACCACCGAATGACAACAAACAAAATGAAAATAAAAATCTGTTGATGTTTTGTTATATTTTGTTAGTAAACACGATTACCGTATTTCAGGTACACCCGTTATTCCACGTTCCAATCACCAAAAGCGGATATCCTGACATATTTAATAAACTTTCTTCTTTAAAGACTCGCTGCCATCGTGTATCGATTGAGAATATCTCAAACTTGAAGCTATGAAAAATAATTTCTGTGGGATTTCCGTAGAATCAATACAAAGTTTTATGAAAAGATTTTTCTTTAGCCACAGAATGAATAATAGTGCCTATATTATTATGCTTATATTACGAATATTAGAGAGGTAGGTAGAGGTACATAGAAAAAGATATTACCAAAGGCTATTCTTTTGTTAATGAAAAATATGTTTAACAGGCTCATTAGTCATTATAATCCAATATCAAAATCAAAATTGATACTTATTTTAAACATGAAACCATTAAGTGCGTTACGATTTCAGGTTAAAATATCGAAATTTGAGCTACCCTTCTCAACCCCCAAGAGACCCCTCAAAAGATTCAAGGGATCGAAATTAAATAAAATGAAAGTAAATTGAAAATCATAGTTAATTTGGAATGACGACACGAATTTTCGTAGGTGCGTGAAAGGTGATTGTAAGTAAACGGACCTTCTTGATAACTTTTTTCAATCCATCATATGAGATGTTTTGGCAAATTAAGGTATAAAACAACAAACATTTAATTACTAACATAATTACCCAGTATATTACTTTTTATGCATTACGTTTTATTCATTAAAATTAATATGAATAAAGTCAATAAGCAAATAACCTAAATACCTTCAAAAAACATTACTCATTAAAATAAATTTAAATAAATGTGTAGTAAAGGTACATTGATTATTACAGTTTTTCTAATAATAATATGCTACGCTCGTAGTTGAGATCCAGTAGCCGTAAAAGTACGAGTATTTTATAGAGTTTTATGGGCAATTCGTAACTTTACCGATTAATGGTAAAAAAAACTACGAAAAAATATACACCTACTTATATTATCTCTTCGAGTTGTACTCCTCAATTCTGAGGGTCGTGCCATCTCTTCTGTAGATAGGTGCGTAGTTATCTTAATTTACCTAAGTTAATTCACCTAACTCGACTCTTTTGAGAGAGACTGGTACGAAGTCTCAAAGGACAGAGATGGTTGGAGAAAATTGGGGGAGACCTTTGCCCAGCAGTGGGACAACATAGGTTAGCAAAAAAAAAAAAAAAAAAATTCACCTAAAGTCCTAGGTGAATCAAATATTAAAATGTTCTAGTTAAGTACCTAGTAGACTTCGACACAAATCGAAAAGACCAAAATATAACTTTTTTTATCCGTAAAAAAATGTACCACTAGACTTTTTTCCTAAGGTTCTAAAACTTCACGAAGTTTACTTACTAGAGCTTCGAAACGGTTGTAATCCTATTCCGTTCATTATAACCGGGATCCATTTATAGAACCGTGCATACAAGCCGAATTGATTTCCAAACTTCACATTCGCCGGATAAACTGATTAACCTCGCTTTTGATGTTGCTCTACCGGTAAAATTTGTAAACCATTAGTTTCAAGTGACTGGGATTACATAGCATATATTTATCGGGTTTGTATTTATTATGACTATAATGTTGTTTACTTACGTTGCGATAATAAGGATTGTTGGTTTGTATTCAATACAAAATTTAGAAGGATATCTAAGCGGTTTTCTTGCATATGGCAAAGATACGCTTGCATTATGTACATACCTCGCAATATCTTAGAAATTGATTAAAATTTATTTTTAAATTTTCATGTTATCAAAGTAAACATTTCAAGCTAAGTATGAAGTGAATCCCCTGCATCCTGTTGAAACAGAATAATAGACGCAAAGATAAATTTATGTTAGACAATGTTTTGGCTGTAAAACAGTTTATTTTGATAAGATTGTACCTTTGATAAGATTGTAAGAACAAGATGCAAGTTATATTCATGGTAATATAACGAAACTGCACAAGTACCTAAAGTCCGCTATTAAATAAATTTAAACTACATACCTACTATTAAAAACTTTTTATTCACTGCAGAGTCATAAAACCATCCTCATCCTACCGGGATAAACTGATTATATTCCCTTTGATGTCGGGCGCCCGTGAAACCATCGCAAATATAATATGTACTACAAACTAGGTGACTATCGATTTTGCGAATCTTCTTGATGACACGGTTAAGTGAGACATGGTAGGTGTCCTAACTTTTAATTATTGAGGTTTGAGTCAATTCATAGACTGTTCGTAAGTTATCGTACAGTAACATAAACTTTACTATAATCAACCTACTTGCTATGAACTAAATCTAACTAGATTTTAAAGACCGAATAGATTGGAGTTATAGTAGGTAGGTACTTACCATCTTTTAGGTAGGTAGTCGGAGAAGGTACCCATAGAATGAGATGCGATATAGGTACTTCACTTATTTTATTGTGGTTCTCAAAGAGCTTTGAAAAATTTCTTGTAATATTTGACAAGGAATGAGGCTTTATTTTATAAAACTTCTCATCTTGCCTACCTATAAGTAGGTTATAGGTATGTTACACGCCGTTGACTTCAAAAGCTTTATTATTTTTGAATATATTTTTACGTCGGATAATTGAGTGTGCGAGAAATCGGGACAACGAAGTTTACGGGTTCAAGCAAAAATAATGTAAATGTATTATCGGCTGAGTTATAGGTTGTAGGTACTTTGAAAAGTCAAATTGGGCCGTATTCATGAACAAGGGGTGTTCGTTACGACGTATAAAGTTGGTTAACAGGTTCATTTTACAATTTATTTGAGTAAGGCTTAGCTGGAATAATTTACTTTCCTAATACGTAAAGGTGTAGCATGTCAAAGGCTCTATCAAGTCTAAATTATATCATAAAAACTCTATTTTTGACATAGCTATTGGTTAAGTCAGAAATAGCATTTTTGCAAACCTATCTTTTATTATGGCAGATTTTAGTGTGTTTACTTATGACATTACAGATGATATTATCTGTAATAGGTACCTATTATACTTAATTTGGAAGAACTGTTTTTTTTCGCAAATAGGCAATATTGAGATAAGTAGATATCTTTGAGTATTCTATATCTACCTGCCTACTAGCAATAAGTGCGAATGCGAATCGAAAGTGCGAAACTTGAACTTACACAAATATCTATTTATTTATATCAAAAGATTGTAAACATTGTAAACTGTTAACCTAGATTCTATAACTACCTACCATAAAACAATAACTACCTATCTAAACGCAAGACAAAGCACAGTTATTTTGATAGGGTTGTAAATAGGCATGGCCGTTCTCAACAAATAACGTAGGTTGTCCTTTGTGTCTCCAAGGAAGTGTGAAAATAAAGCTTACTCATCAGATACCCAGTGAACTGATGCCTTGCTCATTCATTTACAAGGTCCACTGAATATTACACATGAAGAGAAATAAAGTTGATCTTAATATTACCGACTCTTATGATTTTGTTTTTTAATAACTCTGTAGGTGTGGTGATTAACAGTAACACTTCAAAATAAATAAATAACTGGCCAAGTGCGTGTCACAGTTAAAAACCCTATTCAAGTGTTCGTAATTTTGTAAGACTCTTTTTATATTTTTAGTTTTAATTCGTTATTAATAACTTGTCAACCTGTGAAGCCTGAGACTGTGAATTGTAAGATCCTTCTTAGGAAAATTCTTTTTTAAAATAAGTATACATCTAGCAATCAGCCAAAATAGAACCTCTTTCTTACATTTCTTGCTAGGGGTTGTTCTCAAAGTGCTCCATTCTATTGTTTAAAAACCAAAAAAAAATATTAACCCCAGACGAATAATTCGATAGGTATTATAAAAAACGCACAGCTACAACAAAACATTTAAGTAATAGAATGGTTTCTTAAAAAATCATTACTTATCATATCATCGAATAGTCAATCTGATTAAAATGTATAGTACCTAGGATTACTATACATTTTAATTAAATTGAGAGTATTACTCGTAGTTAATAAAAACAGTAGCAATCTTGCAATCTTACCAGTTCCTAGAACCACTTCAACCTAATAAAAGCAAAGAAGTAACAATATTAAAAGTCTTGCTTGTCTGAGGCCGAGAGCCGCATCGAAATTACCTATTCTCCTTTATTGAGGGACGGACGTTTTGTCACAATCTCCTTTCTTACTTTACTATGCTTTATTGAAAAATGGAAAAGCTAGTGACGTACCTACTTTTTAGTATGATGGATTATTGGATCCTCTGGATAGGCTAGTTTTACGTAAGTAAAATAGGTTTTTGTTGAACCTTCCTACCTCTTTAGTAAATTGATGGAATATTAGATCCTGTGGATAAGGTAGTTTTACGTAAAATACTTATACCTAATTATGTTTCTGTTGTGTGTTTATTATAAAGTTCACAAAGCATATGAAAACAGATAGGTACTTATTAGTAAACTCTCAGACACGAAACAAATATCTGCAGAACATTACATATACATTTAACTCAAAGTTCAACTCGTTGCGGGAATCGAACCCGCGATCTCCACATCTCAGGCTGGCCTGTGCCACAGAGGTCGTCCAAGCAGGATAATGTAGTTTAAATCATTAAAAATAACAATTAAAATGTTTAATCTTTTATTTTAATATTTGCAATTTTAATGAGCGTTGTTTTAAGTGAACTATTATAAAGTATGACCTACTCTTAATGAACTAAATGTTTTTCTATTTTACACCACCTCGCCCGTCTTCGTTTCTTGGAAATGAAGTGAAATAATTTCTAACATTTTTGCAATCTTGCTGAAAGCCCCCGCGAGCGCTCTCTAATGCATCAAAGATAAGTGAAACAAAGGGGAGCACCAGTGTAATTATTTCTCAAAACTGTCAATGGAAAATAACAATATCAAAAAATACTCGAAGAAATTCACAATTTAGAAAACTTTGATTAGAGAACTTTGATGAGATGATTCTCATCTCAGCCGTAGGACGTCTACTGGAAATAGGCCTCCATCATAGATCTTCATTTTGTTTTGGTTGGAAGCGGCCTGCATCCACCGTGCACCTGCAACATTTAGGTACACTAAATCATCTATCCATCTCTTAGATCCTATGCTGCGCTTGCCAAGACGGGTATGCGCATATTTTTTTTGTCACTTATGTCGATGAAAAAGACTGCAGCCATCTAGTAAATCTCAAAGTCCACGTTGAATAAAAGGTTTCCCTTTACTACGAATAAATCTAAAGCAGACTTTATAAATAAAATGACAGCCAATCTGAGATCTATTATGGTAAGCTTATGTAAATCCAGTTTATCCTCCAAGCTTGGAGCTTTCATCCCTTTTCGTGTACCTACTTACCCTACATGGAGAAATAGTGGCATTAAATTAGAGCTTACGGCAAAATGACGTTTGTAGTGAGTCGAAAATCGCGATATTCAACGTTATGGAAGCAAAATTAAACTGCATGTATATTGGAATACTTCCTAGATTTCTAAAATACCTAGACACAATTTGGAGCTAAAAACCTAATAATTGGCACTAGGAATCGTTTTTTAAATTATTGCAAAAACATAAAAACTTTAAAAGGTGTTTGCTCATAAAGACTCAACAATTTGCACCACCATGTCACATAACAATAGGTACATTAAAAGTTCCATTTCAGCATTACACAAAATCTTCCTTATTTTCTCACACACGGGTATTTGTACAAATAATGAGCTAATTAATCTCGAAGACTTATGGATATGACATGCTACATCGCCACATTTTAAACATTCCTTTGTGAGCAGATCTCATCCCTTTCCATGAATTGAGATAACAAGCATGAAATGAAATACACATTTCGGATGCCCGACACAAACGAGGGTGTTCTATTAACCTACAAACATACCTATTACATAGTCCGGGGTTCTCAAAGTGGGGACAGGTCCGTCCGACTATTTAAGCGGTAAGGTTTCAAACCTTAGGAATAGAGCTCAAGTTCTAAAGAGACTAACCTTAGATTTGTGTGACAATTCTTGAAATCAGTCTAACAATAAAAAAAATATATGTTGCTTAGTTTGTTTGACGGAGGTAATCTCCAGAATAAAATACGAATATTATATGTAAAATTGAATATTACTTTATTAACGAAAAAAGTTTTAAGTTACTTATTTATAGCAAAGCAACCCTAACAAATTCTTATAGTGATCATTAAAACATTGAAAATGTTTTAAATAAATAATGGCTGCGCCATGCCACAGAGGTCGTCCAGAAATAACTTTGAGAAACTCTGGTTCAGATAGACACATCTCATATCGCAGTGGCATTGCGGTGAGTTAGCACGTGTCGATTTATAATGAATTTAATTCAAATTTAACTCAGTTCGCTGAACTTCTCATTACATCCACGAATTTTTAATTAAGGTTCTAAGGGAGGTTGGAACATCGTTGCAAATGTTGCAATAGTTCTACAGAACATAGTTTATGTATTACTACAGATACTTAGGTATGTAATCTGTGGTATTACTGTGGTATTACCTATCTAGCTAAAAGTACCTTCGTAAAGAATAATAACAAAACGAATACCTTTGTATTATTTTTTATTGATAAAATTAACCATACTAGGCTTGATAGATCTTAATGTAACTCCTCAGGGAGCCTAAACATCGTCGTTTGATGTTTTTTTCTTATCTTTTTATTTTAAAGTTCTAATGAGAGGGACACAAAAAGCTAGTAAAACAAAATTTGTTGACATAACGGCTTTTTTCCAATAAAATATGTAGGTCTTAGATATCTCTTTCGCTCCCCGCTACCCCGGACAAATGTTTGTATGTTCTGCAGATATTTGTTTCGTATCATTAAGTTGCTTAGCTTGGGACTAGATGACGCTGTGTGGAATGGCCAAGGATATTTATTTATTTATCTTAATCTGAATATTTGTAGATGACTTGTTCATAAAAATATCCGCATCTCGACTCTTAATATTACAAACGAGCGCCGAGGGCTGTATGCTGAAGTCAAACAACCTCCCCTTGCCTGTTTATGCTTAGGTACCTACTTACTATATTTATAATATGGAAACAAATCAGCTGTTCAGTTTTTCTCCGTAGAATCGACGTATTCTGTGTATAGGGGTTAGTTTATTGTATTGATGCTAGGGAAGGAACGATTCTACTATTATCAGGCACTATTTTATTAAACTTACCAACCTACTTAGTTTGATTAAGTACTATGGCTTGTATAATAATCCTTAACTACATGGTCTAAAATCTAGATCGAATATGTAAGGTACCTAAGTACCTACCTAGTAAAAAATATTGTCAGTCGTTAATAATACCACGATAACCTACAATTTTCATTGCCTTAATATTTATAAAATCATACGAAATTATTTAAGTGTATCAAAATATTAAAGTGCAGCGAAATATGGCTACCGGATAAACATAAAACAATTTAAGTTCAAATCACAGTGTAAAAATGTGGAATCCGAACGCAGTAGGCAATCCCGTCGAGAAAAGAGTGGTGGTCGGTCGAGTCAGACCGACGTGGGCCAAGAACCTTCCAGAAGCGAGAGAAGATGATGATAGGGAAGATCAGGAAGGACTGATGCCGCACAGCGAGCCACCATCGCCAACAGAACCGTTTGGCCAGCAATCGAAGCCGGATGATAAATATGAAGTTTTCGGAAAAGTAAGTAATATTTTAAAGTAGGCACCTACTGATTTATGTTTAGCTCGATCTCACTCCCTTTTATAGTTCGTTTTTTTTCTACGGCCATAGCCTGTTTATTTAAAATTACCTACTGATGATTGTGTCAACTGTAATTGAGTTTAACACATTACAAAACAAACGGCGATCTTCAAGGTTCAATTTACCTATCTCTACCCACTTGAGAGAATATTTTTATTATGCTGATGACCTATACCTCTACCTACAACAGTTAAAACTACTTTTTCATTCTATCTCTACTCAACTGTGGCCTACTTCGTTTTATTCACTGTGACCTTTCAAGTTTGCAATAAAACTCAATTTGATTTTGCATCGTAATGTACGTGAGTGCTTCTTTTATTAGCGATGTATTTCTGATGTTTGACGTCACAGAAGACACCCTTCAAAGTACCTACCTACCTATAACATGACGTTCAACGCTACTAATAAAGTCTTGAAGATTTACAAGCTTCAAAGGTAAAAGCTGGCTTCACTCTTCCCGTAATTTGGTTATGATGTTGGATTTTTTCTCGAGTTTTATGAATTAACCGGGCGCTCGGCTAATCTGCTTTGGCTTAGCTTTGTCTTCTTTACTCAATTACCAACATCCTAGAAATTGCTGTAAAGTAAAATGGTAAAGCCAGTGTTTTAGTAGGTAATAAGTAGGTACCTAGGTAAAATTCCTTGGCATGATAAAATTACTCAAAGTATGAGTAACTGAAAGAGCAAATAAGACATTTCTCATGTTTTTTCTATATTTTCAGGTAATGCTGCTTGGCGACAGTGGAGTTGGCAAAACCTGCATGCTCGTCCGCTTCCGGGACGGGCACTTCCTCGCCGGAAACTACATATCCACCGTTGGCATCGACTTCCGGGTACAGGATACCTCCTCCATTCGATATCCTTTCATTTTCTTGTTCGCAGAATCGCAGAGCGATGCGATAATTTTCATCTTGTTCGAAATTACAATAATTTTGAGATGTAAAGAAATTACGTGTCTTAATGAGAGCATTCAAGTCTCTTCTTATAAAACCCTCTAGAGCCCAAAGCGGAAAGGTAGGTAGGTACTTACAAATTACTAGGTAACTTAGGAGGGCTATTTTCTAACTTGTCGCGAAATCGTGGTTAATCGCTATAGCACGTCACGACTAAACAGTTTAGTTTCAGATAAAGCCGTAAAACTGAATTGACAGTTTTCTTCGCGTTTTCCTGTCATATTTGACAGTTTATTCGTGATGCGGTCGTATTTTTTTTCGAGACAAGTTTTGCAATAGCACTCTTTTATTAAATTTGTTTTATAAAGACTTCAAAGCCATAATGAAATGACAGGTATAAGAATCGATACATTTGACTCGTTTCCAGTTATTAAAAATAAAAACATTAATAAACATTTTAGGTACACCTGCCAATTTTATTACAGCTGTCTTAAAAAAATATGACCGATCAAGGGTTCCAAATTCAAATGGGCCAGTCAACATGCAGCATGCGGCTAGCTACCCGCACGCTATTGGTGTTCGAAGCTTAGCGCGCTTTTTCTGTTACCGCCCCCTTGACTTGACAGCTGTGATTGAATCGCCTGCTTGAGTGATTTATTGTTACCAAGGTCCTCGATTTTTTGTTGGTTCGGTTTTTGCAATTTGATTTACGACAGCTGCCATTAAAGCTCATTTGAGATAAAGATCCGATTTCGAAGTTCCTATTTAGAACAAAGAAAAATCCCTAACATAATTATTATTATTAAGTTCTTTTTTTTTTCTTGTCAAAAATAAATACCTAGTTTAGGTTTTACACCTAATCAAATCAGTGAAGTAGGGCACTGGTGACCCGTAGCACAGGTTCTTATAGGTACCTATTTCAGGCACCAGTCTCTCACAACATTTTTTGTAGGTATTAAGCTAGAAACCAACAAACATTTTGGATTAAGTATTAATTGTTTTTATTATTTCTATTATTATTGTTATTTTAAAATTCTTTTTTTTATGTACTTATTTATGTTTATTAATATTATGTTAAGAAGTTTGTGAGAGAAAATAAATAAAATGATTGATTGATTGATTGATTGATTTAGGTAGGTACGTAGGTACCAGTTTTTTCAACTATTAAGTATATAGCATTATTCTAGTCATTAGTTTTTTTAACATCACTTATGTAGTGCGTTTTAGACAGGTTTCCAGGACTAACAAAAACAACAGCATAATTTTCTTGTTTCTTATGTTACTCCAACCAAATAAATAAGTGACCCTCAAGTTAAAGTACGAGTAACGCCATCTATCCGCAGAATAAGGTGGTGACCGTAGATGGCATCAAAGTGAAGCTTCAGATTTGGGACACCGCAGGACAGGAGCGCTTTCGCAGTGTCACACACGCTTACTACAGAGATGCACATGGTAAAAAATATATTCTTATTAATTAAGTTCATTTAATTTTTATCCTTTAGGAAATAATTCTGACGAACAATATAAAACTTTTATAAAAAAAAGTTTATGACATTAAAGATTGCTTAAAAATGTACCACTAACGCCACCTAGTAGCTTAGATTAGTACTTTTTAACTGAAAGTTACCAGCGGCGTTAGCGATGCAATTCCAATGTTGTCATCATAATAAAAATATTTAAGTGCATTTTTTCTTTCAAAAATTAGCTATTTTTGTAGGTACTTCCCTTCCCCATTTAGGTACCTACTTACATGCGTTCAGTTCCTATGTACCTAGTTAGGTTTGTAGGTACCTACCTAGTTGCTATCGGTTAGGTTACCTACCAACCTGAGATAGGTAAATTAGGTAGGTATGAGATTGATTTATGATTTTTTTGAAGTTTTGAACAGACCTATCCACCTAATACTATGGCAAGGCAAAACAGACTTCGTGATGGGAGCCAGCCACGTCGTCGTCGCGTCAGACCAGACGCTGGCCTCGACCCGTTTCCTCTACGCATTCCACAGTTAATAAAACAGTTTCTATAGCATCAGACACTCCAAATGCCTAACCGGATCACGCACACACGCTCCATACCTACTTATCATGTAGATTGTGGAACATGTGGAACTTGATGTGCTCACACACAGCTCTCTTCGCTCTATGCCGCCCTGGTACATCTGTCTCACTTGTTGTGTAATATCGTGAGTAACAAAAGTGGCGCGCCGGTTTTTTTATTGATCTGTTCCAATTTTAATTTTGAAAGTACTGCCACCCAAGAGACAAATTTGCGGTAAAGATCATGCTCGAGGTGAAATTGAAAATGTTTAACCTAGGTCTTACTGAAGATGGTAGGTACCTACTACTTACGTGTAGAGAGAGACTTACTACTTGATGTTTAGAGCTTGTATTTAGAGTACATACCTAAATACATTATTCCCTCAGATTGAGTTCTTGTTTCAGGGATTTCTAGTCAGGTCATTTTGACAGTTTTGCGTTGGAACAGGCAATAGAATCACCTCTAGCTAAAAAAAGACGACTACATTTTTAAGTGCGATCCTTGAGATCCCACAAAAATAAACATATTTTTCTTTCTTTCTGATCCTGAGTCCTGAACTCCTGACTTTCAGTTATACAAAAGTACAGAGTACTTTTGTACCTATAACTGAAAGTCACAGATTCTGTGGTTCTGACCGTCTGTATTCTGTGGTTCTGACCCTGAATGATTAACAACACATTATATCTTCAACAGCGCTACTGCTTCTGTACGATGTGACCAACAAGATCAGTTTCGACAACATCCGAGCGTGGCTTGGCGAGATTCGCGAATACGCACAGGACGATGTCGTCATTATGCTTTTGGGTTAGTTAAGTATATACCTTCCTACCTTTTACCGTTATTTTACTTTTTTATCTTTTTCTAACAGGACGTCCTGTCTTTGCACCTATACCGGGATAAAATATAGTCTATAACCATCCCGCCCGAGTTCCCGACAGTCCATTCTACACATCAATGAAATAATTTATAAAATCGGCTCAGTAGTTTCGAAGATTACGGAGGTAATCTCCGAACAAACAAACCAACATTACTTTTACTTTTCTTTTTTTCATATAATGTGATGATCCTTACCTTAGATTATCTTTGTGTTTTCATTTTGCCCTTATGTAGGTAGGTAGCTACTAGACCCTGTCAAAGACACTCCCAATCGTTAAGTGGTATTTGCCATGTGTGCCAATAAGGTCAGTAAGCAGACCACAATCAAAATTTCGGCCAGTCCGAAAATCCATTCACCAGACCTCAAAACTGGTTGTAATCAACACCGTCTTTTGCAGGCAACAAATCCGACAGTGGCCTAGAGCGGGCTGTAAAGAGAGAGGAAGGAATGCGTCTCGCTAGAGAATACCAAGTCGCATTTATGGAGACGTCAGCGAAAACTGGATTGAATGTTGAAGCAGCCTTCGCTCACGTGGCCCGTTCGCTTGTGGCGAAAGCGAACCCAGCGGACCCATCACGACTCGCCGTGCGCGCGCAACCCTCAGAAGAACCGCGCACTTCGTCATGCCCGCCGTGTTCTTAAGGGCCCCCGCAGACGGCCGACTTTTTGTAGGTGGAAAAATCGGTCGAAAAATAGAACGTACTGACAACAATAGTGCAACGCACACGACCTACAAAAAGTAGGTGAGAAAAAAGTAGGTGGCATTCCGACTGACCCGACACCGACTCCGAATGTGTAGGTCGTTTAGTGATGCGCTTTTCGGAATAAGTGATAGAGCTTACTCCGCAAGTGGACTATTTACTCCGAATTTTATTTGCTTAGGTACCTAGGTACACTTCTGGTAGATAAGTAGGTTCAATCATTCATAATTATAATTTATTGTTATTGGATTAATAATAATAATATTACAAGTAGGTACTTACCTAACCATGTAATTTATTAAGTACTTATTGTAATTTAAAGTAATTTCAACGAATTCCGCGGGAATATCAGGATAAAAGTAGCCTATGTATAATACCATATAATACCATGTCATTAGCTACCTATATCCCAAAGTAGGTATACAATAGGTTTTGTAGTTTTTTCGTGAAAGAGAAATAACCATACATCCATACTCACAAACTTTCGATAAGTAAATTATAGTAGGAATTTTCGTAGGATTAGTAGAAAGGATTATAACCGAAGTATATTTCGGCTGCATTATAAGAAAAGAAAGCTAGGTAGTCTTATCTTCTACTATATTATCTACTTAATTATCTTCCTTTGCAAATCCACCGTTCTAGTATTTTTCGATGTTGTCCCCTCACTAGCCACCTACAAAGTGACGGTCGTGTGCGTTGGAGTCGGTGACAAAGTAGGTGACAAAATCGGTCGAAAAAGCGACCTACTTTTCCACCTACAAAAAGTCGGCCGTCTGCGGGGGCCCTTATTCAAATCAACCGCCAACTATATGGAACAATGATAAAACTGTGTGAAGTGATTGGTGCAGTGTATTTTAGGCGCTAAATCGGACTTTTGAAATAAGGTTTAAAATATCATCATACTCATAGTCTGTGTCTGTATGTCTGTTTATTAGATTTGTAAAGTAAGGAACCAAATCGTTAAGGAATAAGGAGATAGAACAGTCGTGGTTATGGTTTGGAGTATAATTGCAAATGAGTCAATAACTATCACATTGTAAACAAATAAACTCAAAGAAGACAATTTTCCTCTTAGGCAGGCACTACACGTACTCCATAATACGCCATAAACATACAGCCCACCCCACCAAACCCACTGACATCCCATACATGTGTCCCATCCATAAGTCCCTAGCTAGACGATAAATGGATGCCATTCCTACTAGGCCTAACATGTGCAACGTTTCCAACTTTCCACACGACAAATGAAATATCTCAATCATGTCAGACTGCTCTAACGTACTATGTTAGAGCAGGAGAGAATGTTTTGTCGACGGCGAGATAATTTCTCGTGTTGCACATGTTAGGCCGACAGGACTACATTGGATAAGACATGACTTGAGAAGATGAGTAAGTAGGTAGGTACTTATTCACCTACCTAGTTGGTAGGCATAAGTAGAATTGAGCTCAAACGCTATAATAAATAATAATATATAAGTACCTATGTAAGACCACGAACCTATATCTACCTACCTACCTACTGCTTGTAGAGATGTACCTACCTACTTAAGTTTTTTTTATAAACGGAATTAACCATAGAGGACGTTCCAGACTTTTACTTTATAGACAAACGTCAAAAATATCATAGATAAACACCGCTCAGGCGCTCACCTTCGTAGAGGGAGTCCTCTCTCTACGCTACGACTAAATTGAGCGCTTCAGCAGTTTCAGTAAGGTTTCAGTATTCATTAGGTCGTATTTCAAAATAAAAATGACATCGCAAAACAGTAGGTACCTATGTACCTACCTACTTACTTACCTTTCCTAAAGAATATTAAATAGGTACCCTACCTACTTAAGATAAAATTAAAATACAGGTATAAGTACTAAATAGTACCTATCTATTTATCTACACTACATACCACTTGCAGAAGGTACCTACTTACCTACCTGTAATATATTTTATAGACGTTGATGTTGCTTGTGTGCAGAATATACCTAATGTACCTACCTACCTATAGAAAATGAAATTCTATTAGGAATAAAATGATTTAAAAACTACATTGTGTTTATTTTAAAAATACTACCTACCTAGTTTTTTCTACTTAATGTAGGTAGATGGTAATCTACCCATCTTTCAAATAGGTAGTGTGTATAAAAATAGGCCTATTGCTACCTAGTTGTAGTGTAGATTATTAATATACCTACAGACATTGTCTCGTGGTGGAAATCGAACACGCAACCTCGCGCGTGACGCGTCTAACCTACCGCGCCATAGAGGTCCGCGTAGGTAGGTAGGTAATAGCTAGTACCTAGCTATCTAAAAAAGAAGATTGTATTTGGGATTCGGTTGTCTTATACTTAGGTACGTAGCTTAAAATACATGACACGTCACCTTACTCATAACTTTACCTTTTACCTAAATAACTTTAAAAAAAATTTAATACCTGAATATTTTAATCTGAAATCTGGACCATTCAAAATTCCCGCCACTATGAAGTTAGCTGCTGTTTAAACTTCGCGCCGCTGGGAAGGCAGGAAAGAGGACTGGTTTAGAAAGAGAAAGAACTACTTTATGTTAGAGGCTGCAGGGCACATAAACATTTGGCAATTGTTTACGGATATTTTGTGGAGATTGTGTCTGTTTGCTATAACTTTTTTGTTGATGGTGAACTTGATTAACGTCGTATTATGACTACCCCATTTGATACATTTGTAAAGATAAAAATAATAATACAAGTAATGTAACATTAAAAAAGGCAAATTATCAATTCAAAACTGTGTAGGTAGGTACCTATAAATTATTTGTTATAAAAGGTTTGATGGATTATGGAATAGTTAAATCATAAAATAAAAACAAAAATCGAAAAGTTACAATATTGATTAAATAAATAGCGCGTTAAAAATTAATAAAGTATAACAATTACCTACAAAATTTACAATTAGGTCTACCTATTAATAAAATTTTAATTTTTATGAGAATAAAGTTCTTCTTTAAACCAATTTCATAAATTATAATATTTCTTTTAAAAAAACTTTTGAGGTGACATGATAAAACATCCAGATCATACCTAGTATTGAAAATAACATCATTTATTTATTTTTAAATTGCTTGTAAGCTGCTTGTAAGCTGAATTATCTAAATCTGTTTATAAACGACTTAAAAATAAAGAAGGTTCTCATTTCAATTCGATTTCAATTTTTATTTTTAAAAATTTGGAACAATACAATCAAATTGTTGACAACTTCTGCTTTTGCGTTGGTTTTGTTGGCTAACTTGATAACCATTTTACGCGCACATGCGCAGAACGACAGGTGGTCGACGACTCGACCCTGCTGCCCCGAACATCGGCTTCTCGTGCTCATCATCAGGCGCTTTCGTGCTCTGGCATGAACGATGTGCAGTGTTTTGTGTTGAAGTGCTCGTGGTGACATGGCGTCCCTTCTTTAATCTTTGTGGAAGTGTTGAAAATCTTGTTTATTTACAATGACTGTGAACTATGATCGTGTTTGTAGACTGTGCTTGTCATCCCGAGGCGAGTTACTGCCGATTTTCCCTACCACCAGTTCGGATGACATGGAACCACCCATCCTTGCTTCTAAAATAAAGGAATGCGTGTCTGTGGAGGTAAGTAATACGTAAAATAAGCGGTATCGTGAAGTTTCTAGTGAAAGTAGACCCTCGGCATAAATGAGAACTCGTCATCCGCCTGAGATCGTGCAATGTCAGACAGCAGCAGAGATGTCGTAAGATCGTCCACCATTTTGTAATGTTCCACCGCTATCGCTCGGGTCGTGGTCGCGTCGCGTCGCATTCCATGCAGCCGGCTGGGAATGGCGCGCATCATGAGGGTCGGGCTTGGCATTATTCCCGGGGGTCAGGTCGGGAGGGGGTTGCGTTTGTAGTGATATTGGCCCGCGCTGGGGCCAGTCGGGCGTATTGATTTATCGGACGAGACCAGCCTAGCCTGCAGCTCGTCCGTGGAACGGGTCGAGCGTCGGTGTCGGCGTGCGCTGTGCCTGTGTGCGTATATCGAGCGGCAACCCTCCAGGGGCTCACGGCTGCCACTCGACTCGCTTCTACTTGCTCGCTCGAGCAGCAGCCGCTCTCCGCTCTCCGCCGCCGCCGCGTAATACCTACGCCTACCTACTGAGTTTCTCCTGCGTATCTATCTATACATGAGGCGGTCTAGTATCAGTAGTCCGATGATTCAGTCCGATGATCGGACTGATGAGACCTTTTAGTCTCATCAGTTCGATGATGCTGATCAATACAGATCATCGGACTTCTGAGCCTTTTAGTCCGATATTTACACATTTCGACTTTCCCAAAAAAAGAAATGTTCTTAACTTCATTAACTTCAGTTTATTTTTTCCAACATGCTAAATATAAAGCTATTTTATACAAAAAAATAGGTATTCCTATTTTTCCACCAGTTAACTGCATCTGAGTTTCTTTAATAAACTTATCTTTTTCTATGTTCCCTTTGCTTCTACCAGAAATGGATTTTCCAAATCTTTTCATCTGTTCGGCTTTTAAAATCGCGAGGGTGTCATCATCTTTTAAAATGTTTAATATTTGCAACATACTAGGATTTTTGTTAATTAGACCATTGATCGTAAAATTCCACGCTTCGACCACATTATTTGTTCGATGACGTTCCGAAAATACGCACCATTTGTCGATAAAATTAGCCTTCATCCATTGTTTTTGGAAATAAGTTTTAAATTTAGTAATTTTAACATCATGAGAAAGCATTTCGTTTGACATAATATATTGCCAACCATTGTTTATTTCGTGTATTGGCAGCAATGGCAGAACAGAACACAAACTAACGATACTTAAAAAATAAACTGAAGTTATGAACATTTCTTTTTTTGGGAAAGTCGAAATGTGTAAATATCGGACTAAAAGGCTCAGAAGTCCGATGATCTGTATTGATCAGCATCATCGAACTGATGAGACTAAAAAGTCTCATCAGTCCGATCATCGGACTGAATCACTAGACTACTGATACTAGGCGCATGAGGCGCGGTTTCGCCTCGTTCGGTCTGATGAAACTAGCGCGAACCGCGCCGTGGAGTGCGCTCATTCGTCCACCATGTTATGATTACGTGTGATTGCCTTTCCAGATAAACGAAAATGACGATCTGCCGACAAATGCCTGCAGGAAATGCGTGGACAATGTCAACAACTGGCATTTATTCAAGACTGTATGTTCAAAGACACAAAACAAACTACTGTCTCTCACAAGAAAGGATGGCAGCCTACTAGAAGAGGTGGGTTATTTCTAGATTGAGCTTGGAATGCAGTTGTTCAGTGATTCTGTTTTTTCATGTGGAATTATGTATTTTCAGGTGCATATCAAGAGTGAACCATTTTCTGATGAAGCTTATGATGATGGTGTGGTTATTGATGGCTCATATCCTGAAGCTGAGGTTTGTAAAGCTATTTTAAAGATAACTTATTCTAGGTACCTTACCTACCTATGTTTATCATGACACTATCTGAATGTAGCTAAGCTATGTATACCTACATACTGAAGAACATTGGTACACTACTGACTTGAAGCATTTTCATGTCAAGGACATGTTGCTATGTTGACTCATTCAAGAAGTTGTGTGAAATGACTGTGCTCTGCTGGTTTGAATTTGTCATGGCTTCAGAGACTGGCAGTGTTTTCCTGTTACTCCTATCAGTAACTGTATGATTGTCCTTGTAGTACAATCTATAGAGAGCACTGGAATATTATTTGCTTATTAGGTAGGTATATAGTTTTTATAATATTATGCAGTTTTTACATTAAAAACTTGAGTTGGTTTCTTTCACATAATACTTCAAAGAATCTTTGAGTCGCATGAATGTTAATTTATTTTTATTTTCTAAACCTTTAATCCGGCAATTTATTTATAAATCTCATAGTGTCAATGACCTTTAGGTCTAGAAAACTAACACTCATCAACATCACACATTTATCATTCTCATGTTAAGCTTAGATTATTAGTATATCTTACTATTTAATAGAAAATTATCAGCCAAGATCCCATAAATATTCCCTCTGCAATTCTGGCTTTCTCACTGTTTACTACGATTAGCTTATTGACTTAAAAAAGTTACTGAGTAAGCTATTGTAAAATCCTACTTACATAATTATTTTTTTGTGGTACCACTTATGCATGAAATAGTAATTGAACCTACATAATACAAAATTTATCTAAATTTCAGAATGCCAGCCTATCAAGTAAACTGCAGCCTGAAGGGCCTCCAATCCTGGCTTCATTGGGACTCACACCAAGAAGCGATAAGGTAATCTATCAAATATTATTATATTCTTAATACTTTTAAATGAGAACTTTAAGACTTCAGTTTTAACCATAGTTTTCAATCAGCCATATACTAAATACATAATTTATAAAAATCAGAAACTTGTTGAAGAGCATCGGAATTGTTCAATTGGATTAATTTCATCCACAGAAATGTGTGGATCCACGAATGGATTGGCACCGAGTCCATGCAATATTGGATATGGTTCAAGACAGCGATGTCATTGATTCACTGCAAAATGTTGAGGAGACTGATGTTTTACACCATTCCGATCATGAATCAGACATAGAAGCTGACCTCCAGACAGACCTAGATGATGCATTTATACATTGTAAAAAAGGCTATGCTTGTAAAAATAAAACCATATTGTTCAAAAGTCCACAAAAATACAGCTTCGGTGTCAAAGATACTATAAAACTGAAAAAGAGAAAAGCTGAGATTGATAAGCACTGTGGTAAACCTAAAAATGCTTGGCAGTTACTGTTCACTGATGATCTACTCGATGTCATTGTCTCATCAACAAATGAGAATATACTCAGACTTGGCAAAGGCATCGAAGGGTGCACCAATGTTGGTGAAATCAAAACTCTTATCGGAATTTTGTACTTGAATGGAATAATGAGGCCAACTCATCAGAAGTGCAGTGATCTTTGGAACTATAAATGCGGCGTCCCGGCCGTTATAAAAGCAATGAGAAATGAGCGTTTCGAATTTCTCATACAAAATATTCGTTTTTATAGTCAGCAAGACGACGATTGCATAATGCAGTTTGATACCATGAAACGCATTCGGAAAGTATTCGAAATCTTCGCATTGAACTGCAGAACAACCTTCGACGTGGAAAAAGTAGCTGTCGTTGATGAGATCATTGTCCCAGTTTATGGACCTTGCCCGTTTCGATACGACATCTTAAAGAAACCATTGAAACGTGGTATAAAAATGATATTACTGGTAGATCCGAATAATTTCTACGTAAGCAACATGGATGTGATTATGGATCCGTATTTTGGAGCTGAGGAAATTGTAAAAAACATCACTCAACATTTGTATGGGACTGGGAAAACTATCATAATGGATAGTTGGTTCTTTTCTTATCCTCTACTAAAGACACTGATGAGTTATAAGCTTTATACAATAGCAGCATTGCATCCAAAGAGCGATGACATACCACCTCTATTCCTATCGAACTACAGAAAAAATTGTACATACATTTCTGGGTTTCTGGACAGTGAAGTATCGCTTACTTCTCACGTGAACTCAGAGTCGAAAACAACAAATGTAGTTACAAACTTGCCACAATTCTATCGTAAGGGTCACACCACCCGCACCACATCTGTCTCAGCTTACAAGAAAAACCAATCAGCTGTTCAAGTCTTAGATGTTCTGATGCACTATTACACGACCATGCAACATACAAACGATTGGACAATTTCATTGTTTTGTACATTGCTTAACATTGCCTCGGTCAATGCTCAGGTTATATGGAGTTCTCGAAATACTTCTGTGACTCCACGGCGTTGGTTTATAAAAGAGTTAGGCTTAGGTTTACTGGAAGATGAGATATCTATTTCACTGTCGATCCGTGAGGCAGGGGCTAAAAAAAAGTTGTTTAACCAACCTTTGATGGCACAAACGTATTTTAAAAGTAGACGTAGGTGCCAAATTTGTATAACTTCGAAAACGAAGCGTGATAGAAGAACTAAACAGTACTGTCTAAAGTGTACACAGTTTATTTGTAGGGAGCATTCTGTAACCGTTTGCACTATGTGCGCTCATAACTAAGATATATTTTTTATTAGGTAGGTAATTTGAATAAAGTAAAATTATAAATTGTAACAATACAACAGAATGTTTTTATCTATTGTGAAATGTTATATTTATTTTAAGTAGTAAAGTTCACATGTTATGAGTATTTATTATATTGGTTATTGTTAAAAAGATTATATTTTAGTTTCTCCATCGTTATTACTTATTTGTTTTGTTATATTAATGTTGTTTAAAAACTATCTGCCGATAAATGTGCAATGTGTTTATTATTAGTTTAGATTATTTTAGTTTAAAAGTAATGTTCTTGTAAAACTGAAGTCTCAAAACTGGTATAAAATAAACTCACTCATTTTAATAATAAATGTTATGATGTCTGAACGCTAAATAAGTCCAACTTGTTGCAATAGACGCAACATTAATGATAACAATGGTAATAAAATTGATTCTTTATAATATTTTATTTATTCTTCTTGATTTGCTTTACTCAGTCAATTTTCTTTATTTCCAGGGAATGGAGAGTGAGAAAGATGAGGAAGAAGAATATGAAGAGGAGGCGAAAACCCCTCGGCCAGTGAAAGTTCCTCACATGCCTGAAGTTTCCATCACCGTGATGCGTCCTACCGGAGAGACCCTTCATGCACGCCAAGGTATCCAACAGATAGCCTCCAAAGACTGCCTCATTTGCGGTCGATCTTATAGATACTCACACAATGCAAGGCGACACGAACTCACGTCACACAAATTCGACCGCTACACAAATAAGATAAACAACAAAAAAACACACTCCCATATGCAACCTAAACTTAGACCCAACCCTTTCAACCCGAAAGCGCGACTCATGCCCAATCCGATCAGCCATAAAATGCAGTTGTTACCTAAGATAATGCCAAAAATGATCCCTCAAAAGATTATTACCCCACCTAAACCGATTCCTATTAAAACATCTAAAACACCGCAGAATAACTTACCATATCCGTTGCGTATCAAAGCTCTTAAAGATTTGCAAATTAAAAAGAAAGAACCTCAGATTTTGAAGACGTTGCTCACATCTAAGCCTGAAGTCTTGGTGTCAGAACCGGAGATCATGAACTCTGGTCCAGAAAGTCCTGAAACCTTGATATCTGAACCAGAGATTGCTTCTTTCCAAGTTGAAGCTATACTTTCGGAACCCAATGATTACGATGAAAATCAAGATGATGCTGATGTCGACATGCATAACAATCAGAGCCAAAATTACGACACCGTCGATATGGACTCTGAAAATGAAATAGAAATTGCACGACAACAAGAAAATATTGATAACGATGATAATCACGACGAAGACGACAACCAGCAAGATGACGGGAATAACATTGATGAAGTCGACAAAGCGGGTGAAAATGAAAGTGAGAAAGATCTAAGTCCCCAAAACGCAGGTCTCGACGAAGAAGGCAACGGAGACGCTGACGAAAATGACGAAGCCAAAGATGATGAACCTAATAATGAAGATGAAGAAGGAAATGAGGATGGGGAAAATGAGCTAGACGCAACACAAGTCGCTGATGAAAATGATGATGATGATCCGCCTGTTGGAATAGCGCCTGAAGTCGAACTCAACGAAGATATGCACAATAACTCAAATACTTTCACCAGCGAGTTAAATGAGGATGAAGACGAACCTGACGAAAGCGCTGAACTCAATGACACCGTCGATGGCGAACAGAAAGGCGGTGAAACAACATACGTTACAAACGCTCAAAGAGACTTCATCAAGAGGTATCGTGACATAATCCTACAGATTAATACCAAGAGATGCCTGTGTTGCGATAAAGAGTATCCTCGCAGAAAAGCTGTAATACAACATCTCCAGAAAAACGGACACAAAGTTCCGAAGCATACGTGCTATAATTGTGTTGTTACTTTCACCCATATTGGCGCTCTACTAAGCCACATGAGACAGAGCTCTTGCACCGATCTGTGGAAGATTATCTATGATGAGAATGGTATAACCAGTGAAATGGTGGTTGAAGAACCTAAGAGCAAAATTCAAGCCAAAGACATTTTCAACGCTAAATCTTACGCTTGCAGGTTATGTCCTGCTAAATTCCAGCTAAAACAATCTATAATGAAACATGTTTCTGAGTTCCATGAAGATGGCCAGTCTTCTGTGCCCTTAGGCTGCGTTCATTGCGGAGCCTCTTTCAAAGATAAAACTTTGTTGAAGAAACATATCCGCAACGGCGAGTGCACGGTTTACATCCATTGTGATCTTTGTTCTGAACAATTCACCCTCATGCAAGAGTTCAATGATCATGCGTTGTCTGTTCACGCTGAGCACTTTGTCAAAAATGAAAACCAGGTCGTTGACGGACGACTCACAGACTGTTATCTTTGTGGGACAAAGACTACTAGCTACTATAATTTGCTGAAACATTTCAAAGCGGTGCACGATGCAATCCCACATCACTGCCAGTTCTGTAATGTCAAGTTTGAGCAGCCTGTTGACTTAAACAAGCACATGTATCTCGAGCATCCAGGGCAAACTCCTGATATGCAATCATCCGAGCCAGACATGTCTTTAGTGAAGGAAGAAGCTGAGGAATACCATTATTCTTGCACAGAGTGCAATGCGATATTCGAAACTGTCGATGCGTGGACTGACCACCAAGTGGCTGAACATAATCAAGTGGCTCATCACTGCGACCAGTGCGAAAAGAAGTTCCTTCGGCCTTCAGAACTCGCTGAGCATAAGAACACCCACTTGAGAGTCAAATTCTATCCATGCAGCATTTGCCCTAACTCATACAGTACCCCACAGAAACTATCAGATCACGTTCAGAACGTACATCCTGGCGCAGCATCTCAGGTCAGCTCCGACAATGACTTTTTCTGCGAGATTTGTATTCGTCGCTTCAAAAGTCGCCAGGCTTATTCGAATCATATGCGCATTCATGCCAAAGTGCCGACCACTAATAGAAAACCTGGTGAACCCAAAGGATTTGATCCACGTATCATTGGGAAACCCATCAAGCAATTCACTATTTCTAATGCCGTTCCTCCTGGATTCATCAACTTTAAGCCAAATGCTAATGTTCCTAATGCTCCTTATTCGTGTGATATTTGCGGCAAAGGTTTCATGCACAAGAAAAATATTTGGAAGCACAAAAAAGTGTTGCATGCCGATATAATAAACGACAGGAACGATAGTGAGGAAAACACAATGCATGCCTCTACTGAAGAAGATGAGTACAATGTTGATGAAAATGGTTCAATACTGTCGACGCCACAATTTAACAGTTTTAATTTTACAAATTTCAATAATACAGTACAGCCTCAGGCAGATCCGATGCCTTTTGCATGTGAATTATGTTCCAAACGATTCCCACTTAGAACCAGTCTCTGGAAGCACAAACGCGCTAAGCACGGCATCACAAATGCAAATCCAAGCGGAAGTAGCGGAGGTTCTCAGGCTGCCAGCGACGGAATGTCCGAGAACCCTGCGGGAAGTCGCTCCAGCTGTACCATCTGCAAAATTACTTTTGCTGACAAAAAGTCTTACTATCGTCACAGGAAGAATGTACACAAATCGGCAACACAAATGTGCAAGATTTGTGGCAAACCATGGAACTCCACTCAGGAACTGTACGAACATCTGAAAGCAGCTCACGCTCGAGAACTACTAGGATATAATGAGAACCAAAGTACGAGTAAAATGCAAGAACAAGATGTTGATGATTTTGACAACGAACCTGATAGTGGAGACCCTAGCGTTGAATATCAAGCACGATACCCGTGCGATACCTGTGGCAAACAATTTGTGGGACTTCTTTCGTTACAAAATCACCAGTGCATTAACCAAGTACCAACACAGCCTCAGACCTTTGACTGTGAGATTTGCCACAAAAGCTACACATCCATAGCCGCGTTGAAAAGCCATCGTGGCTGGCATCTTCGATCGCCCGACGGCAAGGCGGCCGCTAACAACAGCGGCCTCTGGATGCCTCAGCACAAGGTAACCAGCAAGATCAGCAAACATGAGGTCGTGGAATCAATCGCGCCTGCTGCGTCCACGTCATCAGTTGTAACACGACTTAGTTCGAACCCGGCGGCTGCAGCCAAAAGGAGGCTTCCACCTGAAGTTGAAGTGACTGTCGTGAATCCCAACAAAAAGATGCGCTCGGATGATTCCGGCGAGACGGATCAGAACGACGGCTCCGAAGGAAGGTACTGCACAATATGCGACAAAGATTTCACGAAACGCGCAGCGTATCAACGCCACATGGACGAAGTCCATCAGCCAAATTCCGTGTTTTGTCCGGTCTGTGATAAGAGTTTTACAAGGAAATCTACTTTGCTTGTGCACATGAAGAAGCACTACGAAGGCGAGGGTTCCTCAACAGCGCAGGTTGACGATGATGAAGGTTTTTCCTGTGACCTTTGCGGAGCGCAGTACGATACAGAGAACGCATTGAGAGCGCATCGAATCAGGCATCACGGGGAGGAATCTGGCGATGATGAAGATGAAGATGATGGCCAGGTCCCCATCGCCCAGCCTGGTGAGTTCACTTGCGGCCAGTGCGGGGACGGCGTGGCTACAGCCCGTGATCTAATCACGCATCGCGCCATACATTCAACACCTACCAAATTCTTCTGCAACATTTGCAAAGTGTACTTCGTGAGAGCGTTGGACTTGTCTTCACACACCCGAGCGCGACACGCGGACAATGAGAAAGTGTTTTTTCCATGCGCCATGTGTGATCGCTTTTACATGAATAAAAAGAGCTTGCAACGACACATAGATATGGCCCACTGATCTTTACAAAGATCGAATGCAAGAAATAACATATTTTAAATCCATTTTTATTCTTTGCCTGCGCGGCAGTTTAGTGTTCAAATCTTGGCAAATCAATTATTATCACAACGATAAAATAAAGAAAAGTTCAAATATATTATTTTATTCCATGCCCTCGTTAACTTCTATCATTATGATAAAAGAAGACGATTTATTTTTTCATTTACTAATGTCTTTGAGACCTTGCTCACAAGTTGTGTTATTTATTTTACTGGGTTCTCTGTATAGTTATGGTAAGACTGTTACAAATATTCAAAATACTGTAATGGTTTCTTTAGGATGTAATATAAATATTTAATGTAAGTACTTCTCGTTTCTTTATTATAATATAAATTATGATTTAATACTAAACGTTTTGAAATTAGGTAAGAACATTATTTTTAATATTGGAATCACGGGCCAAAATTTTCAATTGTAGTCAAAATTGATCAGTCATAACCAATGTTGAAGAATGTTAGCATGTATCACTTTTATAATGATTTTATAACGTAGGTGATTAGTTCTATTCAATCTGACATTTTTTCAAACTCAGGTGAATGAGACCTGAGAGTTATTTTTCTAATAGAGTTAGTTTACTTACTTGATAAAAATGTGTAAATATTTTATATTATTTTGGAGCGATTACTTGTGTTGATATAGAAAAGGAAGGTCGTTTGAGTTTTATTGAAATGTACTGATTAATTTTAATTTAATCTATCTTCAAAAAAAACTGGCTGGTTTCTCTCCTCATCTATGGAGTCAAATTATATCCATAGACAATTAATTATTTTAATGTGGCCTACTTAACGTACTTACGAAAATAAGTTAGCTAATGATTTCCCTGATGATAATACATATTATATTCCGATTTTAATAATTAAATATTTTATATCAATCGAAGCAGTTTTAATCGGAACAGACCATGAAGAGTGCCAAAATATATTTAATTTGCTGTTCATATGAGTATCAGATAGTGATTTTAAAATTGTTCCTGTAAAAAAAACTTCTCTGTAAGATATCTATGAAATTTAGAATTTATAGTCACAGATTTTTATACATCGTAAAAATATCTAAAGCATCGGATAACTGATTTGATACAAAAAAATAACTTGATGCGGATCTATACACACTTTAATTTAAATACACAGATACTTTTCCTTTCTAGGAGTTATCAGCTAGGTTATTGGGTAACTTGTCGCGACCAAATTATTGTCGCCATCATGGTCTGACAGTTATGGTTACGTTTTACAACCATATTAGTCAGATTAGTAGCTTTTTATTGTCATATTTGAAACTTGCGACATGTTAGCCAATCACCGCAGTTCTTTTGTATCAGTCAATTTATTTGTTCCTGAAGATCACTCAGATGTATTTTAAGAATATATCCAGAATATTTCTGATTTAATTTAAATAAATTCAGCATGTAATTATAGAAAACACTGCCCTTTACAGTAAGCATTTAAATTAGCACCTAAGAACGTTTTATGGTTACGTTTAGCTCAAAATATACTTTCATTAAAATACATACTTTCATCGAATGATGTTTAATTTTGATCTTTGCGTTGCCAAAAGACTGAATCTTTCCTATCAGTTTCCATAGATGAGGTTTAATTTGTCAACCTGTGGTTTTTTGAATAAAGTGACTTAATGATTCAAAATAATATGTATTTTATTGCTAGCCTGTATCGTCCTACTGCGGCGGGACAAAGCCTATATCATTAAAATCCACGTTCTTGAGCCATGGAGAACATAGGTAGAGTAAGTACCAGCAATGAGTATTTAACTCATTCTATAAATATATTTTGAAACATACGTTACATAGCGTTATTATTTAAGGTTAATTTTAGGAAAGGGCTATAAATAAATACACAAATTAGATTGCACAAAACATTTTAATATAAACTTAAAAAGTCGTACAACAATATGAAAAATTATTGACTAATTATATTAGCGGGCATGGAGGGCCGCTCTATATTATGCAAATTTTATATTACCTTTAACACTTCCATCGAATATATCTTACAAAAGAAAGAAAATAAAAAGTTTATTTTATTATAATAAAAAATCTCATTACTCTAATTATATTAATCATTTAACTTACATTATAGATTTTATCTACAAAATACTGAAGCGTTACGGTCAGTTTTCCAATCGAGTCGACTCGACAATAATTATAATTATAAGAAAGTACGTTAAAGGTAATGAAAATCATACAACTACACTTAATTCTAAATCAAAAATATAAAAATAGTAAAAAATAGTTGTACATATTTTCCATCTTCAGTACAACTTGTGAGTGTTGTGCTTGGAATTGGGAAAGATGGCGCTGCGATCGAGCGTTGACCGAGGCGTGCGGCGCGCATGCGCAGAACGCATTCCTATTCTACTCGCAACACAACAAGCTGTCGTCTACGGCTGCACCTACGATATATTATATCTACCTACTCTACATCACCCCCATTGAAAAACTGAGCCGGATGCTCAAGTGAAATATAAAAAAGATAAATAACACATAGTACTTTTAAACGAGGCATGCACCCGTTATTATGAATTGAGAATAATTTCCTATCATTTATTCATATTCATGTCTTTTATAACAATTTAAGTATACCGTACATTCTAGAACGGCCGCCGCGACGCAGTCGACCGGTAATGTACACAAAGACTAATATCTTCTTAAAAAAATACTGTTAGATTGAAAGGTAGCTAATCCTATAGTATTATGTATATAATGTTATTATTATAAGGGTACAATCGTATGATTACACTATGTGAGATCTCCGACGCGCGACGCCTCGGGCGGCCGGCGCGCCCTTCGCGACCGCGTCCCACGGATATGCAAACATTTATTACAATATACAAGTACAATACATACAAGTACACTAGAATAAGTAGAGTAGTAAGTATGAATTATTAATTTCAATATTAAAAATACGTAATTTTTCTCTATGGCTATCCATTTTCACATGAAATATTAGACGAATATCGCATACGAATATATAATTATGTGTACATACCTATTATTTTGTATTAAAGTATTCTCTTACAGAATCGGAGGACGTATGAATGTATACAGACTCGCTCTAGAAGGTACGTCGTCGTAAGCGCACGCGGCCGTTCGGCCTCTGCTCCCTTACACCCTACTATTTATCGATATCGAACGAAGACATCAAAAACTCGAGACTCGGCATTAAATATTATGAAAATAAATCGCCGGCGAATCGCGCGGCAGATTATTGCTCCTATCGATAAATTTACACATCGACGTAACGAACGAGAATACAAAAAGTTATGAAAAATCGTAAGGATATCACAAGCGGCGGGCGGCGCGGGACGCCCCCGCGGAAAATAAAAAAATAAATCGCGGCGCGCGCCTCTCTCTTACAAAAGTAAATACTCTATGAGCGGTTCGCGCGGGTTCGCCTGGCGGCGCTCGCTCAGTTGGCGAGCAGGAGATGCGGCGCGGGGGGGTAGGGGGGCGCGGAGGAGGGCGCGGGCTCGCGGCGCGCCACGAAGTACGCCGCGGGGTCTGTCGGCGGGGAGAGCGCGCGCGCCGCCAGCTGCTGCTGCACCGCGCGCTGCTTTATGTAGTTGCTGAACTCGGTCGGCGACATACGGTTGGCGCGTTTGCTGCTCGTCTTCAGCTTGGTGCTGCCGAACTTGGTCTGCGCGAAGGTGGCCGTGGTGAAGGTCAGCGGCTGGGCGCGGAACGGCGGCGCGGGGGAGAAGGTCGAGGGGGTGGGAGGGGAGGGCGCCGCCGCGGGTTCTACAGGCCTGAAGCACTGCGCCTCGGGGTTGAACGCGCGCGTCACCTGCAATCACAGATATACCAATAAGTCTTGACGTAGCTCTACCAGCGCTTAGCTCTATACTACTTTAACTACTACAAAAACAGCATAAGACCTCCCACGAACAAGAAATTCACTTAGACCATGTCTCTGTGATCTAGAATTTAGTGCTGTATATATCTCAAAATATGGATGAGACCACCACCAACATTTAATAAGACTATGATAAAGAAAAATTATCTTATTTCAAAAGTATGTAGAGTAGAATAATAGCGTAGATGACCATGACAATGTTCACGCTTGCAAAGGTCTTGTCAATGACAGCAACAGTTATATTGTTGCTTTTATCTAGATACTGAAACTTTATTTAAAGAATTACTGCAAATAAACAAGAATACTCGTATATTTTTACTCTTTTTGACAGAACAAACGCAGTCCGTAACTGAAAATGCTGTTCAGGTTTTCGAATGTGTATTAACAGTATCACCCTGATACAGAAACCTCATCACATCTCGCTCTAGTATGCCAACCGTGACCGCTCAATCATGTTTTCAATACACACAGCATCATAAACTAGGTTGCGGGACCTTTTTATTGCCAAAACATTACGCCAGACGCAGATGATTGATTCTATTGTTCACGCCCGACATTAAATTTAATTGCTACTGATTATGTGCGATATAATGCGGCTGCTATGACCGTTCAGATGTCTGGCATTTGATATTTCCTAGGTTGGCCACGCTAGAAGGTTTTTTGCATCACTTAAAGTGCTATTTATAAATTCTACTCCCATTAATTCTACTTCTTTTTTAGAGAATGTGCTCTATCTATATCGATCTAGCCCAATGATCTGATTACATAGGTACTTGTTTTGTTTGCTATCACTACCATATAGTGCTAATTGACTATAGGTTATCTATGATGCTATGATACATTTTTCTAGAGAAATACAATTAGAAACTCATGTGCTGATCTGTAATCGGTCTAAAATAGAGTTCAAAATTACGAACTTGTTTTTTATTCACCTCTCTATCGGTCCGCTCGTCGGCAGCTCGCTCGTCGCTGCTGAAAAGCACCTTTACTGCACCTTTCTCTCCAATCCGGTATGAGACTTCACCTGGAAATTTAACAAGATTTATATAAGTCGGCAATCATTTATAAACCATCTTTAATGTTTTACACATCTAAAGAATCTTTATTAAAGTACGAAGAAGCAGAGCTCACAACTGTGAAACGAACCTTAGTATGGCAGTACTATGCGGAAAGGCAAATTGTCGTCGGTACATTGAAAGTTTGTTCAAAGAAGAAACGTCTGCATAAAACTGGATTACCAGCCGGTCTGAACAAGGGTCGTGATATAAATAATTCATACTGTTCTATTTGTCGTGTGACCTCGTTATGCGAAGTTTGCTGCTCTACGTACTTATTGTTTGTATTAAAATCAAAGTGTTTTCACGCTTGCTAAAGAGACATGGACAAACACCCCAATCTTCTTTTTTGAATGAGTACCTATAGCTTGTTTGACAAACTTTTAATGTCGTCTTATGAGAACTGTGTGAGTAAATAAAATTGTAAGCTGAAATGAATTCTCACCTGGATCGACCCAGACTGCGAGATCCCTCGGTAGATGTTCAAGAACATCCCTGACAGGAACGCCCGATTCTCTCGCTGCAATCTCCAGGACGGGGTCTACTGGGCCTCCTGTCTTCAAGCATCGGTAAGCGGAACCTCTACAAGGCCGGTCGGGGTACCAGTGACCCCTGAACTTCTCTTTCAGGGCTTTATCCAGCTCCTCCCCGAAGATGTTAACACGACGCCGAGGCAGTTTGTTGTAAAGGTAAGATATGACGAAGTTGAGGGCGACTTGCACTTCAATATGCATTTTTGGTCTTACTGTGGACAAAAGAAAAAAATATGTTAGTTAAATTCAGATTAATATTCAATGCAGCTTCTTTTACGAGTGCCAGCATTTTAATTGGGATTTGTAGAGCTACTAGGATACCAAGGCACGGTACGAAAATCTAGTTTAAAACCGACTTATTTTTTAAGACTTGTTATACGTAAAACATTAAAACAATCCCACAAACTTTCGGATGAACTCACATAATTAGTGAAATTTTCATCTTGGATTTAGTCTGTTATTATTACAGATACTTGTATATAATCTGTGGTTATTTTAGTAGATTAAGAGCACTTTAAATTAGTTTATTGTCGGAAACTCAATTTGATCAGCCAAAAGTTTTACGATCGGTCTCAAAAAGCCACAAATCAATTCTAACTTGCTCGATTAACTGGATTAAATAGAAAGCAAATCGAAGACCAATCGATTACTTTCTGAGAATAAACTACACGCTGACTGCAATCTAATATTCAAATAAGGATTCCGAGTACACATCGATTTCTTTAAATATTTATAGGGCATTCTATTTCGCTTTCATTGTAGGAAATTCTAAGGCATTGAAGATCAATAATGCTTCAGTTTTGGCGTACCCTTTTTTTGTTAAAAATCTTGCCATATCTTTCCCTTATGTTGTTTGTGCTTATGAGTAAGTAGTTTTTATTCACGTCAGGTATCTTAATTTTAGCTAAACGTTGTTCTTCTTCAGGGTCGAACATTGTGTTGTCCGGTCGACGCTCCCGCGATGATGACAAACATTGGCTAATGTTTCCTCACAAAATTACTTTGGCCTTCTGACAGAGTGAGTGGGTGAAGCTATTCCCGGAGTTACGCATTCTAATTTAGCCTGGATGTGGCAATATGTTTGATGTGGCAGTTTTGGATTAACATAAATTTCAATAGGATTTAGACCGAAGTGGAATTAATCTTCAAGTTACATTAATTTCCGAATGGCGCTGATGTTCTGTTGCTAAGGTAAATGTTAGCAGGTGAGTTACCGCAGATTAATCACTTCATTCGCATTTCGCAGAAGGAATTAATTAAAAAAATAATTAATCGTTGAATTGCCGATGTTTGATTGTCATTCTTACTTACGTACGCAATTAAAACCTTTTATGAGTATTTCTTATACCGTTTTCTGTGAATTAAGGTCCAAGTAATAGTCATTTATCTAAAACAGCTTAATACTAAAATTGACTCTACGTCATGGCTAAGTGACTATACTTGTGCCCTATTGCTACCAATACGGGAGAATTAAGAAAACAAGCTGCTGAAAGACTTCTATCATCAGCAATGTCCAATTAGTCTATATTGGTTCTAGAATTTATTTGTTTTCCTTAGTTGTTGAATTTGTCTGTTTTATATTGCCTAATAGTTCATCGTACTCATTTCATAGCTCCGTGGTAGGCTGGGACATCCCGCAGGTGTAAGAACTATTTGAGTTCGAGTCACGCGCGCGCGTGACCTAGAATTCTAGTCATGGATTTTTCTATACCTCGTTTTTATAGTTAGGAAAATTTACCTGCCAATATAATACTGCTAACCCAGGTAGTTAGGTTCTTTGTAAATCCAAGTAATTCGATGTAGGTATGTGACTTATGATGTTAATCTGGGTACGAAATAAAACAGTAACTATGGTTGATTGATTTGATTTTGAATTTTTTTTTTTCTAGAAGGTTTTATTCGTACACAAAATAATATCTACACAACATTAGGAAAATCGAAGCTTCGACATAATTGATGAGCAAGCAAGTAGGTACTGTAGGAACTGTCTGTAGGAATGTATTCCCAATTTCGAATTTAAAGTTATTTTAACTCTACATTACACCACGAATATTTTACTCTATATATAGTTAGAGGAACTGTTGATTTTTAATGTAACTCTATATAGAGTTACATTAAAAATCAACAGTTCCTTTACCTAACTAGCCCAAACCCTTTTAGTTAGCACCTAATATTTATTCAGGTCTTGGAGTCTTACTATTTGCAGTAGCATCTACTGTAGAACTGTAAATTCTAGAAGCATTTTTCTCACAGTTGTAGTCGTAATATGTTTTTCTCGCACGTGACCACTGTACAGGATGCTGTAAATGATCATAGAGCCATGCAACGTTTACTGGGTTGGAAGCGAGGCTGGCAGTATTTCAACTTTCAAATGTCTCACTAGGTTTCTTTAAAAGTTTTCTGGCATTTAATTTCCGACTTGTTTTGTTCATTACGAAGTGACTTGATATTTCTAAGTACCTACACTTCATCGGGATAGGACATAAATATACATGGAGAAGATTAATACTTTTGTATAAAAAATACCAACTGAACAAGTTATAGTAGTTGATTTTCAACACAATATATTATTCCGAAACTCACTAAGTCGTTTCTTGGCTACGTTTGTTCACTTGTTACTTGGCACCATTACAAAGTACGTTGCTACCCATAAATTCTATAAAAACACAAGGACGAAAGTTACATAGAGTAGAAATATTTAAGTAAACAAGGCCGCCGGCCTTCGCAATAATATTTACTTGGCTGAGATCAAACGGCGAGAGCATTGCAAATGAAAACAAAAATATTTTTGGGAGTCGATTCTTTGATGCTGCTATCCCTCAGTGTCGAAAACAGCTGACTATTTTCGATTGATTTGATTTACCTGTTTACTTCACAAAGACTAAGTCCAATTATAGAATTATATTCAGATAGTTTTCTAGAAAATTTTGACCACTAGATTAAATTATTCGGTACCTACATTTTTTATGATTACTTGGTGAATTAATTTCAACCACAATTGTTGCGTAGCGTGTTTTAAAGTGTTTATTTTTTAACAGCATGAGGCATAAGATAAGTATTTTCCATTTCACCATAAGAAAATGTGCTTATCTTATAACACGGAGATTCCCTTGACCTAAACCCATTTTTCCAAGATTCGAGATAAGGAACTTCAATGTTTTTGTGCCAAAAAATGAATTCATGCTAAAAATGAAAAGGCTCTTTTGACGGTCCGGGTAAGTTACAAAGTCCGAGATAAGTTTGTTTTGAATGAACGACATTCGTCGAGTTACCGTCGAGAGAAACGAGATAAAAAGAATTTCCTAAGCTATTTACAAAGTTAACAAAAGGCTGGCGGGGAGGAAAATGAGGGCAAGTATTTTTATATTACCTTTATTCCTTCTTTTTTTTTACAAGGTTTTAAATTTGTCTACTGTCTAAATACGCGTTAACAAAGGGAAAAACTGCCAGTTGATAAGTTCTATCTCACTGAGTTTTGGTCTTTTAGACACTACCATTACTTTGTGCTAAATGTTTAAAGTTTAAAATATAGAAAACCACTAACAAAAATTGATAATTTCTGACTTCAGATGGTGTTCGTATCTTAATTAATTGATGTTTAATTTCTAATTACATTAACGATCAAATTAGTAGAATTTCTGAGGATGTATTCGATTAGTATGTACCCTTCATTTTGTGTTCATAAAGCTGCTGAGGTATTGAATGTAAGTTTTTAAATAAACTTTGATCCAAACATCAAAATTCTTTCACTATCTGAAGTAAATGTAATCAGGAATCAAATATGACGAGATGCGTAACACGCAGACGGAAGCATCCAGGTATATTTTCCAAGTAAGCGGTTCCCACCATTATTTCGAACAAAGCCACCCTTGTCACGAGAAAGGTCATGATGAGAAATGGCGGATATGTCGTGTGGTTTATGTACAAGCGGAAAGCGTGTGTGTAAGCGCTCTCAATATTTTCAAAATATAATCGTGATATTTAGGTTGAGAGTGAAAATAAATTCACCTGACTATATTATTAATTTTACTATAGGTTCTTGTGTAATCGTGAAGATTTACACTTCCTACGCGAGAGCATGTGATTCCAGGCCGTACCAAAACCTATGTAAGTTCATTCCGAGTTTTATCTAAACTTCAGTAGTTTTGCAATATCTAGTTAATATCTTTATTAGCGTTTGTAATATTACAGTAGAATTTAAAAAATATTGCCGTAATGTTCAATTCACACTTTTAAAAATTTCGTAGAGGGTCTACGGCGTAGACCTTAAATTTATGAATTTGTTCAACGTTACGTTAAAAAATATTATGCTAGCATTAGGTACCTATGGCATTACCCAAAGATCAAACAGTTCGTAATTGAACATACAGTTGAGCAGTGAATATAACCAATATTTACCCACTGCTCAATTTGACGCAGTTGAGCAATGAGGAAAGTTGAGCATTAAGGAGGAAGCTACTTTTAGACATCGCTTAAGCTAATGCCTTGCACACAGCCACTGGTTCCCAGGCTGGCGGCGGCAGTTTGCCTAAACATGTGAGCCGTAAAGTATGAAGGTCGAGGGTGTAACTGCTGGTTATTCTGCGGACCACGTAATTAATTTAGCTCAGATTAATCACGGATCTGTGTTTCTGCTTATGGATGAGGGCTTTCTGTGGGTGGTGACCTTTTTGTTATTATTGGTTGAGGCTTCAACAGGATTACGCCCTTTTTATACTTACCTTTTTATGTGCAATTTTATATGAAGGCGTGCTTCAGGGAAAAATAGTTGATGTTTTAGGTTTAGTATTACAACAGATAAAATAAAGTATTATTTTATCTGTGGTAGTACCTAAGGTTAGTTATATTCCTTGGTTATATTATGTACCTTTATTTTTTTTAAGCTATACTCACAGTCAGTGTGAGACGAGACCGCGAGCAGTGACCATATCATACTCAAATAAAGATTTTCCGTAAGAATTCCCTGTGTTAATATTATGATAATGAAACTAACATTCACATTTTATCACAGAAATCAGCAACGTGTCGACGAAATTATCTCCTGTTACAACATAGTATGTTAGAGGAGTTTGTTTTTCATCACGACGCGACGCCGTCTTTACGCATGTTAAGCAAGGGAATACTTTTAATACTGAAAATATAACTTAAATTGTTCTAACGAAACATAAATTGGGTCTATGAAAAGATAACTATATTTTCTCGAACGAGCTTTTTAAGATGAAAGAAAATGAAGTGCTCTTTTTCGCTCCGAATTCAGAAAGCAGTTCGGTATCGGAAAAAGATTTGGGACATAGAAGCTCGACAAATTCGCTTTAAAATGATAATTTCTTGTTTACTGTCTATTCTAAGTATCATTATTGTTAGAAAATATTCAATTATTGAAGTCTTTATGTGTAAAGTGGAAACTTAACTCCATCTAACAACCAGTCACGTACCAGACCAACTAATGGTAGTGTAACGTAATAAGTTATTCTAATGCCTCGCGGAAAGGAATAAATTCTCTTGGTATTTCTTTCATGCCATTAAATACTGCTATACCTCCTTAAATGGCCCTCAGGAAATAATAGCGAATACTCGTGATAGATAAAAAACTAAAAATATTTTCGTGTTACATGTTTAGGTACAGGAACAACTTTTTCCTTCTAACTGTCTTAAAACTATTTCCATTAGCATTTAAACTTTAATTAGCCAATATTGAAATTTCGCACATTACGGTACATAAAGATTCCCTGTTGATCTATCAAGAAATAACTCGCAAGTGTGTTACGAATGAAGAAAACTCTCAAAACCTTTGGTTCAATAATAATACATCTAAATACATAGAAAGTACCTAATATACCTTTCACGAATACCGCAGAAGATTGTACTATTTAAAAGGCAGTCTGCACGGGATTTTGAACGTTGTTACTAATGGATAAGCTTAAGAATCGTTTGTGCCCGATTGGGGGTTGTCGGGCAGTGGGGCGCTCGATCGATACAGATATAAATAGGACAGAAGTTAAAGGCCGACACGGAACGTTTGGTTTCGATTCGTGGATGCTGTCTACAATTTCTTGTAGAGTTTATTACATAAATGCTCTAAGGGTTTATCACGGAACCGTCCTTCTTATATTATAGATGCGGAAAGTATACGAGGATTGTTACGCATTCTCGGAAAAACTACTGATCGGTTTCGTCTGAAATTTAGAATTTATAGTTTACGAGCTGCGCCCCGCGGTTTCACCCGCGTAGGTCCCGTTCCCGCGGGAATATCGGTATAAAAAGTAGCCTATGTCTCATCATCCCTTCAACTATCACCACACAAAAAAGTCACGTCAAATCGTCGATATCTCAATATCTCAATGCTGCCAACGCCAAGCTTTGATCTACGACACTATCACTTAGTTATAATTATAGCTGTTTCATTATTAGATTTCCAACAGCCTTGATAACGACGCAGAGTCCTAATGAGACACTATCTGCTAACATGTGCTAATGAATATGAGCTAACGATGATTAAATTAGAAGGCTGGTAAAGACAACATACCGTGTATTCAAAGTCTTAATAAATAGATGCCGTCCATAATTATAGGAAAAATTACATGACTTACAAGTATTATTGTGCGTGATATATAGACTCGTATTCAGAGACTGCACTCAGACAAAGCTGAAGCATAGGTTTTCGAAGATTAGGTTTAGGTTCATTCAAAGTTGCTAGTCAGAGCTAAACTAATTTTTTATTACAAAATTTACCAAATTTATAACAACAGTGAAGTAAGGAATTCATTGGTAGGTACTTCTTCGAAATTGTATTTCAGATAAAACTAAAAGCATTTTTATGTCCTAGAATCGGCAGATTTGTTATTCTGAAAATAACGACGTACTTCCTACATACCTATATAAAATGGTTTTTTCTTTTGAAATTACGAAATTGTAAAATCAGCGTATACGTTTTTAACTATTTGTCCTAAACGTTCGTTTAAAATACAGAACGTTTTGAAATGAGCAGTCTAAAGTACTCGTAGCGTAGTGATTTTTATTTTTTTCAGGTTTAAGATGAAAATGATTACTGTTTATAAATTTGTGCTAAAATTGTAACAAGCACTTAACTAGAATTACTATGTTTCTATACTCTTAAACTTCGCATTCTCTTAATCTGTAAGTACTTTAAGCTGAATTTGTGAAATAAAATGCATAGTAACATCTTTGTAAATATTATTCGTTTTATTATTGTATAATAAAACAAGAACTCTTACGAGCCAAGTATTAAAATTGAACAGTTGCAACGGCAGTTAAATTGAATTTTATAGCCCGCAGACTTAACCTGAAGTTGAGGAGTTAAAATAAAAACTTAATATTTACTGCAGAACTTTAAAACACCAATATTATTCACCAATGGATTATTCGGTTCAAATATTACGATAACAGAAACTTATGTAATAGTTAGAATAGAATAGAAGACATTTATTCAGCACACTTAATAACAAATCATACAAAAGAAAAAACTTGGATGGGAATCTATACTAATATTATACAGTTTGTTTGTTTGATGGAGGTAATCTCCGAAACTACTTAGCTGATAACAAAAATTCTTTCACCGATGTGTAAAATGGACAGTTGGTATGGTTATAGGCTATATTTTATTCCGGCAGTTTCAGTAGCACACAGTAGGTGAAATTTATAAATGCTTTACATAAACATTTTATCATTGGCATTACTTATCGTAATTTATACCTAAAGCCAAAACTATCAAGAGTGTGAAACATTTTGCATAACTATGTTACCGATAGTTAAAGTAGTGCTTGCAATGAACAGTTATTTGCAGGTGAAATAAATAGCTTCGTACTGAGCTGCAGAAATATCTGCAAGAAAGTAGGTACTATATTTGAAGAGTGTAAAGATATTGTAAGAATACTGCATTGTATCAAGGTGTACAAAACAAAAGCATGAAGCGATTTTTGTTACTTATTTAAAAAGTAGTTTCTATTTAAAGTTTTTTTTATTAAAACAGGAGTAATTTATTAACAATAATAATCACATCTGAACGTTCGGAAGGTACGTAAAATTCTCAGTAATGTCAAGCCATGTCGAAGGCCTACAGGTAGCTTAAAAACTCTGTCATCAGAGTTGGCCACTAGCTTATCAAAAAGTCAAAATGAAGTCGAAAAATAGTTGCTACCGCATTACCTGCAACCTTAATTTATTTTCATAAAAACAATTAAAAAAACACGTGTACAACATGTGTGTAAGTATAAGATGTGTCAATCACGTAGAAAAGGTAAAGAAACATAAACATCGCTTACTTTTCTTAATTTGGACCACGTGGATACAAATAACTTGAATTCATCTACGTTATACGGCTCTCACCACCTAATGGCTTGATGTATTGTTATAGCTTAATAATCTTTTCTACCTTATTGCAGTCTTGCCATCTATCGCCTTTCAATGGAGTTGAACGACCTCATGTGGTTGTTGAGGTAGAGTTTCATAATATTTTTGTTTTGTCTTCTCTTCAATACCCACGGAAGAAATAATAAACAGTGCCGTGTCAAGAAAAAAATATGAAAGAATATTTTTTAACAAAAATTGTTTTGTTGTTGAACATATATTTTGTGTCGTAAATAGTTTAATTAGACTTTAAATGTTAATCCAAATGTATGTACTTAGTACATTCTGTTCAATATTGTTAAACAATTTGTAAAAGGAGAATTCAAAATAGCCATTTAGCAAACAAAACAATCATTTGCAATTTAATTATAATTTAAAAGAGTGCCTATTTATTATTGACGACCTAATTCACAGAATTCGACATTGACTTTGGTAAACTAGTTATACTATCAACTAGTTTACTAAACATTAATTACGTCTGCAAACTTGTGAATTCTAACCCCCTTATGCATAAAAACTTGACAATTTAATACAGGTTTTAAGAACGTTTTTTTCTTGTCACTCATATGTCAACGAAAAGAGATAGCAACAGATTTAATATGTGTTTTAGCTAATACAGGTTTACTGGTCGATTATGCATAAGGGGGTAAATGTATAATCAATATTAAAAATGATGGATAAGGGCAGGGAGATGATGCTGGTGATGATTTTTGTTTCTTTCCAGGCTGTAAGTAACATATATCTTAAGCTTCACACATACCAGTCTACTAGTTAAGTTATTGAAATGAGTATGCAATAAACTTTATGATTTACTAGTAGTAGAAAACGAATCAGACTTGCAAAATTAATAAATTTATCCTGAAATGAAACAGTATAGAGTGGGGTTGACGATTTACCTACTGTTCTACCCTTTGGCGAATGAGACTTTATTATGGGACGGGAGACAGGGGTACAAATTTAATCTCAAAAGGGTTCGACTAACTTTCACCACATATTTTAATTTAAATTACGACAGACATGTTTGAGAATGTATAAGATTATTATATAACTGTATGTCACAAATCATAGTAATTCACGATACTTGCTCATAATTTTATTTGTTAAATAAAATTGAGTTATCGATAAAAAAGACTGGTGCTATGGTGAATTTATTTGTCTTATATTCTCTCTCAGTTTTACTTCGTAAATTGCCCCAACATAACTAAAACAGCCACAATCCTTTACTATCTCTTCGTCTATTTCAGATAACTCAAAGTTGGTCCGGAGGTTGAATAGTACCCTTGGCTTTCAGAAAGCTTTCAATACATTTCACAGTCCAGTGGTGAGGCAAATCGATGGTTAATGCTTTGGGGCTGATGGACACAAAGGACTTCAGTTAATTGATGATTCGTATCGCCTTTGATTTGATTTTACAGAAATATACATTAATTCTGTACTATGATTATTAAAATTGTTGGTATGTTTTTGAAATTAATTCCTTAAACTATAATGGTTTGTACAAGGTCAGCTTAAGTACATTTTTGATTTATAAATGTATTTATTTAAGTACATAATTTTATCTCTTTAGCCACGAGTCATAGATTTTTATGGCTTTTAGAATAATTAAATAAAAGTTATCATTATATTATGTTTTGAATTGTTCCTTTTGAGGACCCCGTAGAGACATGCTACGCCGTAGCAATCGTAGCAAATAAAAACTTATTATGTATTAAATGCTTTTCTGATCATTTTAAACTAGCTTAAAACGATATACAGTAGGGGGTACACATTCTTTATTTTTAGTCTTTAGTTTACATTTCAGCGTAATCTCTGCAAAACAAATAGAACACGTGGAAGTTGTAACGAGCTAAGTGGATCTATCCGGAATCTAGAAGTTAATGCTCGACGTATCTAATGCCAACTGTACACTCTCATCGAAGCACTACGAGGCATGATGAGTGCGAGAGTGTACAAGGTGAGAGTATACATTTTTTTGTTTGTTATAACAACAACAGGGAGACCCTTTCGAGGTAAGACGCAATTTAAGTGTATCACTGGACTTTCTCGTGTAATTCAGTTCACCGCAAGCTATCTAACCGCAGTCGCAACCAAACTATGCAGTTTGGTTGTATACACAAACAACCGTGTGCAGAGTCACTCATCACCCGACCTCTTGCACAAGTGAGTGAAACATGGCAAAAGCACTTGCTATCAACAAACTATGATAAACTGTGCAAGAATGCTTTTAAAATAACTTTAAATCTTACTTACTGACTCTTCTAAAGACTAACAAAACTTTATTGTATTTAGTGCTGATTGTACGTCGCCGCGTCGTCGTAGCAGCGGGCGTTCATATAATTATGTAATTTCAGAGCTTAATGTTGAACTCAAAATAGGCTTTTAGTGTGTTCTGTTAGTAAATGTAAATTCAATTTTTATAAAAAAAACACTTAAAGAAATGATAACGATATTTGGGTATTTTCTGAAAAAATCTTTCACTAGTATAAGTATACATAAAGTATTTCTGAAAAAACTCGATTTGCCGATAAATGTGAATGACTATTCGATCTCCGTTCAGAATGACTTCATACAGTCGAGATGGCAATGAATATAGAATATTGTGATATTTGCGCTTCGATTTACACACAATAGACGTTTTTGCTTCAATAATACATGTTTTTAGATGCGATATTCAGCAAAACTGCTTTTATCGTCAAATCGTATCACCTTCAAGTACTTTGTAATATTTGAGATCTTTTGTTTCTGAGATTGGTTTATTCTGAACATCACACTTTTACAAAAATAAGAGCGATTTTCGAAATTCTTGATGTTATTCTTTCGTATATCACCTATATTAAAAAAAACGAAAGCTCTTATCCACCAATACATATTGACACCAGCAAAGCAAAATATATTATTTTTATAAAATTCAGTAACTGTAACTGTTGTTCAGTAACTGGCGGCAGAAAACCACAGAATACTTGAAAATTATGAGCAAAAACAACCTCCTATCTGCATTGTGCTAAGTGGGAGCAAGGTTGGACGTGAGTTTAGGCCTACATGGTCGTAGTAACAACTAGTTAGCAAGGTTCTGACGCAACTAGACATTGAATTGTTCTATTGATTAGGATATTGTATGTTCCAAATTGATTTTGATTATAACGTGTATTAAAAACAACATTATTTATTTTCCTACTTACTCCAAAACAAAGATTGGCCAAGACGATATGTATTACAATAGATACAGTTATGTCCATTCAGCTAACGCTAAAAAATCATTTTATCTAAAGAAACTGGTTTGAATGACTTGAGACTTGACTTGAGTACATAACATATACTTACATGTCATTCTTAAAAAAATAGATAAATGTGTAGGTAGTATTGTCTAGACATCAATGATTTAATAGCAGTTTAATCTTAGAAAAAAGTTGGTAGGTTTAAAAAATCTCCAGTTGTAGTACTTAAGGTTATACGCTAGTTTTAATCGTAATCATCACTACGATATACATGTCACGTTATCTTTAATATAATAATAACATTTCTCTGACATTCAACTGAGCTGTTTACTCTACTTCTTTATTAACTCTGCGACCTTGCGGTATTATAGGTACTTACCTGTGTCATAGGTATGTGACCTTCACAACTCATATCAAAATACCTACCCCATTATTTACATTCACTTGTTAGATAATGTTTCTCTAGTCACTTTTATGTCAATAAAAGTTATAGCAGTACACGTGAAACCATTTGAGTTAAAAGTTAAAAATATTGGTCATGACAAGATTGTATTTATTTGAACGATCTTTAATTTTGTATGAAGAGCATTTTCCTGTATTTTTTAGTGTAAATCATATAATAATTCCGAAGCTCCTCTTTAGACCCTCACTTATAAAGGAGTAATTGTCAGGAATATAATACACTGTTTTGTTTATATCCATCCAGTATCAACCTGTGGAAACTTATAATTATCCCTTAGTAATAAACTTTTCTTTTATTGTTTTCTTTTAGCTGTAAGTTTTTCTAAAATTGTAAAAATATAATAAAATAAATATAGTAGAATACTCTTTAGAATCGGTCCAGAGTAAAAAGCAAATAAAAAGAAAAGCAAAAAAAAAAAAAAGCTTAATAAAAAAAAAAAAAAGCTTAATAAAAAAAAAAAAAGCTTAATAATAGCAATAATAGTTACAAAACGTAATCACTAAATTAGCTAGAACTTTATCAACAGCGTTCCCATGTTTCGTGGATCGTTATCAGTTTATGCAAATTTCACCTAGTTACCAACACTTTCACACGTTTTTAGGATGTGATAGCAATGTAGGTTATCTGAGTTTTGCAACGTGCAAGCAAGCCCGTATACACTAGTTTATTTATGCTTTACAGCCAATCAGCTTGTTTGTAACACAGCATGAAATTGTCGTGGTGTAGTTAAAGGTTGCAATTTACACGTTCAAGTAATTTTGACGTTGTATTTACTTTTGCGATGCTGTGGTTTCTTCATTTGAAGTGCTCTGCAAGGAACGGCAGCGATCTCTGAATACTATCGCTAGATATAAAACTATTTGGCCGAGCGTGACCAGAATAAAAACATCCTGGCAAGAACAATAGAATCAGATCATCTGAACTAAGAGTCATTTTAGCGACACCGAGACAATTTATGAACGAAACGGTAAGGAAAATTTATAGTGCGTACCTACCTTCTCATTTTATTCTATCCACGGCTTCTTTAGTCACGTGGTATAGAATCTCTTAACAATACCTAAGTTAGCTTTAGCGTAGCAAAATTTTACAAACTAGACAGATTTCAATCCATTCCTTGCCCAAGTATAAAAAATACTTGTATTTTTATAAAACCTAGGTATGTACTTACTTATTTCTTCAAAAATAAATGGTCGGCTGTTGGGTGGTTTAGGTGCTGGGTAAGCCTATTAAATCTCAACAATGTCCCAGGCACTACAGTGTCCTGTTAAGTGTAGGCAAAGATTGCCTCATGCCACTGTATAAATCATCTTGTACATACCTATAGATGTTAAGGCATGACTAGTTTATGTCAATGACACCGATAATATTGTTAAGAGCAGGCAGGCATCAATATAATTTCTGAGATGTTAGCTCAAATGACACTCTATCTGACAATCTAACGATTCGCGATATCCGATGGAGACTTCTTTTTCACATTATTTCTTAAATTATTCAGGTGATTTTTTGGTGATTCATAATAATTATGACTTTTCGAAGTTATTTTTTTAAATTATTTTTGATTCATCATCATCATCTTGCTCGGTACACTCTTGACAGAGTGGTCGTGGTCATCAGTGTAGTTCTCCCCTTGTGATACGTTTCACAGCGCTTCCACTCCTCTCTGACAGCTGCCCTCCTTGCACACTCATGTAAGGGTTCGTCCATTACTGCCCTTATCTGGTCCGTCCATCTCATGGGCGATCTGCCTCGCGCTCGGGTACCCTCAACTCTTCCTTGTACCACTAGACGCTCTATGGATTCGCCTCCACGCCGAGAAACATGCCCGAAGAAGGTGAGAATTCGAGCTTGGACTATAGAGGATAGACGCTGTTTGATGCCGAGTTCTCGGAGTATGAATGAATGAATGAATATATCTTTATTGTACACCACAAAAGGACAAAAAAAACTTAAAATTAACAAACAGAACAAGTGTATCAATGGGCGACCTTATCGCTGAAAGCGATCTCTTCCAGGTAACCTTTGGATGGACAGGATAGAGTTAACTAGTGAAGACGGTGGCATACATAAAATATTTAAGTAAGGAAAAAAAAAAGAAAACGAACAAAAACCTAACCTACTTAAACATACCTACATACCTACTACTAATACATAAACTAAAATGTATAATAAGAATTAATAATAATAAATATCTTCTTTAGATTACATACACAATAATATAATAAACTTACTTAAAATACATGTAAATAATTAAATAACTGTAAATAAAAATAATAATAATAATATAATGTATACTTTAGTTAATATAAACAAATACATACCTATTATAAATGACTTTAAATTAAGTTGAGCATCCTGAGTACGGATTTTAGATTACGTAAGTATTATTATTTCCGGTTAGGTAGGTAAGTTATATTCTTACTTTAATTGGGACGATATTTTCTTAAAAAAATGTGGAACAGACTGGATGAGACAGGCACGGAATAGAGAGGATTGGAGACACATGGGAAGGCCTACGCCCGAGAGGCGACTTTTACATTAGACCAATAATGCATGACTTTTAATTTTTAAAATACTAATCCTAAAAAAAATTTATCTTTCTAATCTAAAATCTATTAACGTCATAAGTAATAATAATTTTATAAAATATTGTATGTAATTTGTAATGTAATAGAATAAAGGCTATTTTTATTTAATTTTGATTTTTATTTAGCTTCATTAGTACACCCGTGCGAAGCCGGGACGTGCTATTAGTATAATACATAGATACATTTTTTTTGTAAATACATACAATATATTCGATCGAGTGAGCGAAGCGAACGAAGATCTTAGTGGCAAGTGGGGTGATTTTGCTTTGTTTGTTGTGTTCATATGTTTGTATGTATGTTCCGGCATAACTGTCGAACAAAATTAATCCAATCTTCATGAAACTTGATAGGTATAATATAGGTAATGGTAAGTCGTTTAGCTGGTAACCTAATGAGCTGAATCAGTCAAGGGGTTGTTAAGATATTTGGTTCCGAAGGGGATGAAAAAAAAAAAGTTGTGCAAATACATTGAGTGGGGTGTCATATGAAAAAGCTTTGTTTTTACATTCCTAAATGGTTTTACTTTTTATTCTAAGATGTAAAGTTTATGAATAACTTCGATATATATAAAAAAATCATGACTGTTATAACCTGAGCTCCCATTTCTATAAGTTTTGGTGAAATCGAAGCTCAGAAAATTGTTCTTCTTCTTCTTTATTATTTTGGTTGGTGTTTCTAACTCATAACTCTTCTTGACAACCTAACGACTTTTTAATGGAAAAAGGATTCAACTTACTAAATAGTTTTCTTGAACCAATGTCACTGCCACTTCACAACGAACAAAATACCAAAATGTTATAAGTCGAAAAACCTCGTAAAAACTTATGCTCTTACAAATACCATCAAGTAGTTTTTATAGAAATATAAGTAAATTAATGCAAAATGATTTTTGACAATGTTTGAAATAACCGCGGGCAACATATTTGTCATCGAAAGTAGTGCCATGACAGGATCAAACCAACATGACATACTAAATATAAAATATGTAGGTTTAGAGCCTAGGGGGGATCGAAAGCTGCAACCTCGGCGTTCACCCAACTGCGCCACAGATGTCGTCATAATAAAAGGTTATAGTTAAAAAAAATTACCCCTAAAAAGTTTTGAAATTTCATACAAAATATATGGAGAAAAAAATATGTCAAAATTAAGAAAGAAAAAATACCACGTTTTATCAACTTTGTAATGCCCTCTCTGAATCTGAAAACTAAAATTTTCCAAGTCTTGCAGTTTCCGAGATACGCGTGGCGGCAAAATGAGGGAGGCAAATGGGGGCAAATCTGAAAACTTTTTTTTACTTTCCAAAATCTTCTCTATACAAATCCGTTTTCAAAAATGCAAAATCTCTTTTAGTTTTCGAGATCCATCAATGGGGCAAAAGAGGGGCAAAATAGGGGCAAAACAGAAAAATGAATTTTACTTCCCAGAACCTCTTCTATACAAATCCGTTTAAAACGATCAAAAATGTTACGTAGTTTCCGAGATTCACTGATTGGGCAAAAGGTGGGCAAAAGAGGGGCAAAAAAAATTTGTGAATTTTACTTCCCAGGACCTCCTCTATACGAATCCACAAAAAACAAAAATTACGGGTCCTCTAGTTTCCGAGATACGACAGGGGTCGGCAAGATGGCGGCAAAAAATGGGCAAAGTCAGATTTTTCCCAGACTCATCAGAGTTACTTGTTTACGAATCTGCAAAAAAAACATACCTTCCCATCCACCATCAGGGAAGTCGAACGAAGTCGCGGGCAAAAGTAGTATGTGAAATAAAATAATTAGCTAAAAACCGGACTCCATTAATTTATTGTTTCAAATGACATTCTTCCGTCACAATCTTTTTTGTATGAAGAAATTAAATATTTTCGTAATAATTTATGTCAATTCGGGAGCGATTTTGCGCAAGGTCCTCCTTCGACGGCGTCCGGCGGACGAATCAAAGAGTAACATGAACGAATGATTGACATTGTCGTTTAATTTGAAGGTTCGTCTAAATAAGGTTCAATTTTGAATAAAACGTTTGACTTCATTCATTTAGGTACAGAACTGTAGTACACCTAAAATCCAAACTTTATTTAATTATGAGAAAAATAGGCGGTCTAAGACAATTTTGAGTCACTGAATCGTTAGATAAAGTGTTTATCCATTCTATGAACATTTAATTTTAACTTCAACTCAAGTAGTTATTGAGAAATTTTAAATTAAATTTCAAAAAGGTACCTACTTCAAACAACAAATTTATCAAGAAAAGTTCACTTGGTTGTGATTTTGGAGTCTTATAGCACTAAAAAAAACTTCAAATAACCATATTCTTGAAGGTCTATGTTGATGGCATGTTTGGTTTACACACAGTTTGAAGCAAAAGTACTGCAATTTATGAAAGCGCGACCAAAGTACTTAAAATACCTGAAAGCTCCACAATTCGTTTCATTCAAATTAAGCATAGGTATTTTCGCTTGAAAATAAATTAGACATTATTTCAGTAGAATGGTACCCCGTTTCTGAATTTATTGGGCTGTAGGCGTATAATTAATATGCTATTAAATCATTGAATTAACTCTTCAAAACTGCTAATGTACAATAATTTATTTGATAGTGTGTTTCGAATATTGAGTTATTTTGGCATGACTGATAAACAGACCATTCAGAATTACCCCATGTTTAAGTACTTACGTTATTTGTTTAGTAAATAATAATAATAAAAATATTGTCTGTTTATCGAAATTCTCCTTTGAAAGAGTTCAGCTTTATATAGTTTTAGAACAAGGCCAAAATATTTGTATGACCTCTTACACATCAGTAATCCAATGAAAGTATCTAATTTTCGTTTATGATTTTTCATACACCAATAACAGTGATTTGTTTTCGACATTCTTAAATAATATAATAATATAAAATATAGGCTAGTAATCGGCATCGGCTCGAAAAGGGATCCAATCTCGATATTTTTATTCGCACAAAGCAATTGTCCTGGGAAATACCGCTCGCCTTCATTGATTGTACGATTTTATTGCTTTTGTTGTAGGTTCCTTATGTATGGCTTTTTACGAGTATTATAATGTGAAAACATAAATCTGAAAGGAAAGTTTTCTATGTTATAGTTCCATTTCAATAAATACAATGACGAAAATTCTTTATTGTATTTTTATTATGAACTGGCTCCGGTGAATAGTCGCACTATTCCTGTGAGAATACTGATTTCTAAAGTAACTATGTGTTAAGTCAGGATATAAGCTATCTTGGTTCTAAATTTTGCGAATATTTGTTTCAAAAGTAACAAACAGTCGCACTAACTTACACACACACAAACTTTGATCTTTACAATAGTAGTGTTAAAAGCGTCAATTATTGAGGAGCGCTTGGCTATAATTTTTTTTAAATGAAATGAAATAATTCACGACTGTATCACATGGAGCGGTAGACATTTCTAAGAGATCTTTATGTAATTCTTTAGATCCTTTGAAGATGTCTAATGGGGTAGTCAGAGGTATGGCCAAATATATATTTGGTACATGCCCACTTTTTGCAGAAGATAAGAAAGAAAGAAAGAAAGAAAGAAAGAAAAATATGTTTATTTCATAGGACCTCAAGGATCGCTCGAAAATGTACAGTCTTAAAAACTAGTTGACTCTATTGCCTGTTCCAAAACAATTCCCTACACCATAACTTCCCATATCAGGTTGCAAACCCATCGACGCTTGATTATAAGATGTGCCTTATCACTTATGAGACTGATAGAGTCCCCTGTCAAAACGTTCACAACAAGCCATAGGCACAGAATACAGACGGAATAGGTATGTCTTTAGTTTGATCTAAGTGGTTCTATTGAATAAATACACAGTGCGTCCGTCAACTACAAAAAATATCATCTTGATATTCAGACTGGTAAAGATAGGTACCAAAAAAATATGATACTTCAAAAGATACTAATAGAAGACGCAATATTTTTAATAACTACGACAGATACGGCAATTAAAAATAAAATATAAATTTTAAAAGTTAATTGGCACCATCAATTTTAACAGTGTTAAAAGATAATCTTGATAATGTTATCATTTAAATTTTAAAGTGTCTACATTTCATAACTGTTTTGTTCGATGAATCATGTTTTTACAAACAATAGGAAAGAGAAAAATACAATTTTTATTTAGAACATGGGTAACAAAATATGTAATGTCTCTTAAAACTCTAATATTTACGAATATCACTTATTACAATCAATTATTATAATATGTATATCCAAAAAAAGTTTTTTATGTTTCTGTTCTGAGCTAATTTAACTTTTTTAAATGAAATGAAAAGTTATGTTTGAAATATACAAGTATGCAATCAAATAGGTAGGTACATTAGAGCTCGTATCTTAATTGCGCCATAAACTGTGATAACAGCTTAATGGAATAGCTTTTGCATATCGGAAAATATGATTTGAATATGGAACATGGGGCTATAGCCATTGTTTTTAATGAAATTTCAGTCAAAAAACAGTGTCAGTTTATGTACGAGTAAGCTTAATATTTTTTGATCTCCATCAAATATTTCATTGTTTTGAAAACAGGCTTTCGAGGGCTCATAAATATCTTCAACTTTCCCGTGGGTCTTAACTTGAATGAGCTAAACCTCACATCATGCCAAGAGCCCAGTTTTTCAATCTTTAGGTAATCCCAATCTGTCTTTCCTTTTGAGCTCTGCGGTTTGTGGAAAACGTCAAGGGCACTGAACGCGTTAAGCCTATAAACTGCACATACCAGCTCATACAAACTTATACCTACTAATAATTATAATTTCATTCTAAAAGTTATCTAACGATAATGTGTTGTTAGCAGTAAAGTTACTAGACGTGACGTGGGCTGGACAATTTACTGATAGTAGACGTGACGTCAACACTGAATCAATATTCGTATTACCATAGAAAGTATGACGGAATGTGGGCGTCATGGGCTTCTGCGGTACTTGTTTATGTAGGGCTATTTTTTATCATAACTACACAAACGTTTTTGATATTGTATGACGTCCGAACTACACTTTACGTGTATAACACTCTACTATAGCATATACATTTTTATAGTGTTAAACCACACTTAGTTATTACACCGCCACACAACCACATATTTTATAAAAGGTTAATACTATTCCTATTAAAATGCTGTACTTACGTCAAAGTACGCTGTTTATCATAGTTATGTATGTTTTGGTGCTCCCACACTGCTGTTATATAATGTTAAGTAACGTTAGTAAACATTTGTTAGCTAACATTTAATCACAAAAGTTAAAAAATGTTTTCATGTTAGTAAATGTTAATTAACATTTTTGAACAAAGTTTTGTTTGTAAACATTTTATATAGGTGACGGCGGGGTAGTAAACAGTAGTAAACACTTTCCATCAGTGTAGGAGCACTTATAACATATAACAGTTCCTAACAAAATGTAACAATTGACAACATTTGTTAGTAAATGTTTTAGTGTTCAAAAATGTTTAAAAACATTTTGTAACAGCAGTGTGGGAGCACCATTACTTAAAACATTCAATATTTGATGAGAGAAACATGAAGGCTAAAACACATTTAGATTTCTTTGATATAATAATCGTAGATAGGTAGGAGGCTATATTGAGTGATAGTGTTGTACATAATATACTTCAAGAAATCAAATGGCTGCTATGTATTTTACTTAGATAATGTAATTTTAAAATATTGATAACGTATATGAATAACGGGAAATAATGTTGAAAGTGAGCTTCCTAGTAGAATATAATCTAGTATTATTTCTGTAATAGTTTTTTTATATTATTATTTAACATTCTTGGTACTTGTTGTTAGTGCTAGCAATACAAGTAAATTTATAGTGTGGATATAAAACCATTTTATGTCGTTATTGTTTATGTTTACCTATTCAATTAAGATAACAATAATTAAGATTCTTACCTTATATCTGACAAAATTGCAACTAAAGGACACTGACTAGGGGATCCAAGTACCTTTTATATGACTGCATGGATGTACCTATGCTTGTTAATCTTTCACGAAAAAACTACAAAACTGATTGCGATAAAATTTGAAATATAGGTAGCTGAAGACCTGGAATTTATAGGCTTACAATACATTGGCTTCTTTTTATTCCGATATTTCCACGAAAATGGCACTTACGCGGGTAAAACCGCGGGGCGCAGCTAGTATTTTTATAATTTAGACCAATTTATACTGTTTAATGAATGCAAACGTCATAGAGTAGGCGAGTTCTATCAAACAATATCTAGTTATATTTATGTAACATGTATATTACGTAGTGTATCTGCATTGGCGGTAATTGCAACCAAGGCCGCCAATGTAACAACGTTACTGAATAAACACGTGAACACAAATAGGCTGGGAACGTTACTTGTAATTTGTAAAAGAGTTATACTTAACTATAGGTACCGCCTATGTACAGTTAATCGACTACTATTAATTAACCTATTATAATGTGGACGCATAGTTTATTTGCGATTAGGTCGAAATAGGTAATTCCACTTCATGTCTACTCAAACATATCCACTTACGTATTTCAGCGTTTTTATTGGCGTGACTAATTTATTCTTACCTGAAAACAACAAAAAAAAAATTAAAAAATCATTAAATTTACATGAAATACATATGTAACAGTCCCATATTCGGTTAGGATTTAATGTCAGGGGTTAGTTTTGACTACACTTAAGGGGACACTGTAGTGTGGGACATTGTTGCGATGGAATAGAGTTGCCCAGCTCCTAAACCATTGACTTTTGTTCAGAAGGTCGTCTAATCCAATCCTTTGATTATCTACATACTTTATTAATTTTATATCTATGCTGTATATTGTAACTGAGGCAGGAATCTGTCTGAAATCCGTGTAAATAAAACAGCAAATCCATAAAATTCATTTTAATTTTGATTTCATTTGATAGGTACTCGTTTATTTCGTTATGATCGACATAAATAGGTTTACTTAGTAAAGCAATCAATATATCATTACAAAACCACTTTAGCCACCCTTAATATTCGTAACAAACTCTATCTAAGTCCCAAAGCCTATAAGCATGTGGAAAACATCCATAAATCATACCTCATCAGCATTTAGAAAATTTCACACATTGACATGATTGATTAAACCTTATCGGAGTTTTGGGAAGATTCGCATTATGACTGATGTTCACCAACGAATGACGAATGGTTATAGTAACCCTCCGTTAATTAGTAAATTACCAACGAACGGCGCAGTAGACTTATTTCACCTAGGTAGGTATACAAAAATATCGGGATTAAATAAATTTATTGAAATTATACTTTTTAAAAAGTGAAATGAAATTTATGATCACGACTGTATCCCAGGGAGCGGTAGACATTTCTATAAAATCTTTAAGATCTCAAATCTTTATTTTTTTTCAACATGAAAATTATTTAAAAAGTAGTATCTACTAAAACGGTTGATTAAAAGATTATTAAAACTGCCCTTGTAACTTTAAGACAGGTTTAAGATGGATAACAAAAACAAGATAAGGGAGATCGTACTTGTTTATCAGATAATGATAATGTCAAATTCGTCCTCATGTGTTTCATGATTGTATGATAAACTTATAACTTCGTAAATATAAGTTTAATTTGAATTCAAACAATTCGTAGATTTTCGTACATGGTTGACATTTCGCATAGGTTAGTTATTCAATAGTGAACTCACAGATATTTTAACAAGAGTGCTTCTCACTAGGTGTTATAATATTTTCATTAAAATCAAATTGCTAGGGTGAATGTTTGAACATTATACCAGTGTTAAAATATCCTAATTATAAATAATCAATGTGGTTCATCTATGCCTTTGTTATGTATTTTTAAATATGGAAGTAATTTTATTACTTATTATTATAGAAAAAGTTGTTGTCAGCTGATGGCTTATACAATGATTAAACATAGTATACACATTCGACTCAAAAACGACGTTTGTATGAGCAAAAAGAACGTAATACTTAATGGATCTCTCTACAACATCGCAATTTAGAGGAGAATCTTCAACCTTTTTTGCGCAAGCTGCGTTTTCTTTAAACTGTTTAACTTAAAAGCTTTTTAAGTCTTCATAAAAGCCTATGAATAAAACACATTTTAACGAAAACAATGTAGAAATATTAGAATATTTTCTAAAGAGTTTTACGCGTTTTCGCGCGATAAAAAAATGCTATTATTTTGTTATGACTACTCGCGTCGAATACCGATAGAGCTGAGTTTACTGTGTCGCTCGAAATCGAAAATATAAAAGTTTGTATTTATAAACAATTCGAATGTTAAGCACGAGTTGAAATTGCGATAAAACCTAACACGTTTCATAAGATTTTTGCAATAATACTGAAAATTTTGTAATAGTGGTGGTGAAGTAAAAAGTGAAATAGGTAGGTATTAATGCATATCCGCATATTATTATGTTTATTCTCTCTATAACTGTAAAATTAATCCAGAAACTACATCACCCTGGATAGTACCTATTGGTGTCCTAATTATGATGGATTCAGAGCTAATTTAGGATCTAACGAGCATCCTTAAAATTATGAACAGAAATGCACACCGAAAATGCAGGAAATAGCTCTATCTGAAATTAGAGTTTGTAAAACATTGCAGTTGAATGGAATTCAAATCCTAGTCAGGCTAAAGTCCCGACAACTGTCACATGATAATGGTGAATTATGATAAGCACAACAATGCTGGCAGCCACAATAGGACGGCCTGCGAGCTGCACAACCATGTCAAGGTATTTCCCTATTACAGTTTTGACGGTAGACTTGAACGGGACTATTGACCCAAATCAAAAGTAGGTAAATAGTATTTAAAAACAGAACAGTAGAGGAATGATACAAAAGCGTAGGGTGCTGACTGAGAGAGCTGTGTGACCCCTATATATACAAACTGGTCTTTACTTGCAAGGTCACGCTGTAAATTTTATATGATGTAAAACACCATTTCAATTGAATCACCGTTGAAGCGCTCGTGGCGAATCTGGCAAAGACGTTATTGATAGACCGTTGAAGTTCAGCAACGTTCCGAGCAATCACAACTTGGATGGGTGACCACAAATTAACATCTGAGTGCTTTCGTGCTTTGGAGGCGTTAAGGCGTAATAACTCCGCCACTTACGAATTGACTTACTTTTATGACGTAAACATCGTTTCAGTCAGTAAAATCGTGGATCTATTAAAGGAATCTACATAATCCGTTGGCAAAGCTTCTACAGGTACCTTTTCACTGCTCAAATACTAATCGAATTACCAAATAATCTTAAATGGGAAGGTTTTATCATTCGATTTCAGTGGGAAATGGAAAGAAAATATATTTTTAAAATAGGTTTCTTTCAGGGAAAAATTCGCGGTTGGTGTGACTTAACAATTTTGTTTTTTTGTTGTAATGTTTAGAAATATATTCGTAAATATTGGTATATTACACATTAATTAAGTATATTCGGAAATACAATAATGGGCTTAGGTACTCGTATTTCATAGCTATGACATTTACAATCAAGCAATCTATTGCAAAAACCTACTACTTGGTAATCAAGGTCAAAGTAATTCATGTTTTTATATTTCGCATAAATAAGAAATAAAATATATTCATAATGATGCCATCTAGCATTGAATGAGTACTTATAAGAATCAGTATTTAGAAATGATGAGATTTCATTTTAAGATTTATATAAACAAAAGCTTAATGAGTGTGTTCCGTTGTATTGTTAACGCGGGAAAAAAGTACCACATTGAACCATGTGGGTAAAGTTAAACTATAATTATAAGTGTGCGAAATTATAAGTATAAACTAAACACGTAGTTACAGATAAGGCACTAAATAGCGATTATTTACAATAGAAATACAAATTGTGAATGACATGTTATTATAATACAAAAACTACTAAAATGATTTAAACTATTTACGAATTCAATAAAAAAATTACATTAATTAATGATTCAACTAACCTCATGACTTATCGTGACTAGAATTTCGTTTATTCGGATCTACCTACCACTGTAATTGATTTATTTTTTAATCTTAAAATTGTTTTCTTACACTGATTTAAAAAGCTTATAAATATTAAAAATAAATAATACAAGACATCAAACGTTAACCAATTTAACCTCAAACACGCCGTGTTTACACTGCTACAATTCACGTCACACATGCTAAACAGGGGGTTAGTAGTTTACGTCATCGATCGCAACCTATTCTCGCCGTTATTTTCTGAAGCAAAAGTGCTATATTCCTATTACTTAAAGTTCAGTCACGCGACCCAGACCCATTTTGTCGAGTAGTTCGGTAATGTGAAAACTTAGACGTCAGAGTTTCCTAAACCATGTACCGCGGTTAACATGTGTTGTTTCAGTTAGTGTCGTTGTTTGAGTTCAGAAGATTTTAGTAAATGTCTTAAACTATTTCATACATTAAGTTCACAAAGGCTCCTGTAAGTATCTATGAAACGGGAGATAGGAGAAACAATAATACACCTTAGGCATATTTCACTAGATGATTTATACAGTGGCAGAAGGCAATTTTTGTCTACACTTCACAAGACAATGTAGTGCCTGGATGGAACATTATTGAAATGGAATAGCTTTGCTCAGCACCTAAAACATGCTCTTAGCCTGCCATAGCTACAGGAAAGACAATGGTCAATACGCGCGAGGCTGACTTAAGGAAGGTTTTTACACCGCACAGCTCTTGTTATTTTTTATGCAATGAAAAACCCAATGATGCACTTCCGCAATTCGATCCGTCTAGAAGTCTATACTACCCTACTCTACCAAATAGACTTTTAAACAGAAATGAATTACAATTCGAAATGATTGAATACAAATATCCTTCAAATATCAATTCAAAGTAAACACAATAAGTAGCCAAAAGCACGACTTGCTAATAGACGTTCTCTAAATTTTATTTACATATTTGCAATTACATAGTTTACTTTTATATTTGCGAAGCGACCGACATAAAACGTGATGCGCATGATCTTCCTTATCGATTTAGTCTTCGAACACGATATTTATTTTTACGTAATAACCTTGGCCATAAACTACTTGATTTTTATCATAATGACCTTATTTACTACATATTTAATGATGAGAGAATGAAAAGTTTTATCGTCATATCATTTTAAACTTTATTTTCAGCACCATAATAACTAGGATCGCTTGAGAAACTTCAAACGCAGGCGACCACGAGCGACCGTTAGCAGCGCCAAGAGCACTTTTCAAAGCGCTTAATAACTATGCATTACGGTATTATATCTAATAATGATTGATGGAGAAAATACTTTACTTACCAAACTTCTAATTCAGAAATAATTCGTACCTTTCATTATCTTTCTTCTTTTCAGCCTTATTTATTACGTAATTTTCATAATTTATTTATCAGTTTTTTTATTTCCCATCAAAATTACTGCTTCATAAATCGTAACGTAATAGTGTAGACTGTAGGGAGACTGAATAAAAACCACACAAATTCTATTGACCCACATCACATAACCCCATAAAAACGTATCCCCTTCCATTTCCCGTGACATTTTGTCATATAACATAGAAATAAATGTGCTCTGATATCCTAAGAGGTAAGCTTGTCCAAAAGAAATGGGGAAGATCGTACGTCTATAATGATTTATGTTAGTCATATATCTCGTAGAAGAAAGAACGACTTGATTGATGAAGGATTGCTTCGTTCAGAATGTGACGGATTTCCGAGTATTAATGATGTTACATCGCTGTTTTAATAATCTTATAAAAAGCTCAATATAGGGATAAAAAGCATCTAATATTCAACTACAAAATTTTCTTAATTACTATCAAAAAACGTTTTCACTGAGTAGCTTACAAATCTATACAGGGTATGATAACGTTATGCTACGAAGAAGTATTATACTGTAGATGGGTACAATAAATGATTTCTTTTAGCAAAATATCGCAATCTACTATATTTAAAGTTCTTCTTTGTTACAGCACTGACACAAGCTTATACACAACACAAAACATGGGAAGTATTGAAAACAAGCTAGACTTATATTTTTTCAGTATAGAGGTTAAAGCTTTCATGATAGACATCGGAGTGGCCTAGAAATTAGAATTTAGATTGGATACTTGACAGGCACTCGTCCGGGGATAAAATATTAAGCCCTTGAAAAACAGGCGCAGTTTAGGCAGTAATAGGTCGACCCTTCTACCGTTTTTTATTCGAAATAGTGACACATTTCATACAAGGGTTGAGTGAGAATTGTCTAAGATGACATTATCCGTACCTTTTTATGACACTTTTTATAAGCAGGATTTTCCGAAATTATTTTTTACAGAAGCCAACATTTTGCTCAAATTTTATTGTCTACGGCAAAATAGTATACAATAAACAAACGCTTCATTATCTGTTTTTAAATTAAATGTTGAAAAATTTAAGAAAGGCGTTTTCTTTTTGTCTCTTTTGCTGGTATGAAGTTAATGTGGTGATGTCGGTCGTCATTTACTGTCGACCGTTTTTATAAAACATCTGAGGTAGTGAAAGATCACGCAAGGCTGATTCCCGACAAGGCAAGGTCACAGATTAACCTACAACCGTCATAATAGGATACGTGCCAAAACTTTAACAAAGCCGATAAGTCAATTTACTTATACTAAAAGCTGGTAATAATAGAATAGGTGAACGGGCAAGTCGAGTTACTATTATGAAATTGATATACCGGCTGTCAAATTATAAAAATAAATTATAAAATAGCAAATGAAATATGAGCACGACTGTATTATAAGGTGTACCTTAGTAGATATATTCTTTTAGATCTATTTTAGTCATTTTAGATCTTTGAAGATGTAGTCTGAGCCTCAAATACATAATTTGGTAAATATATAGAATAAAATTCCTTACGTAGGTTGCAAGCCCATCAACGCTATTATAAAATATATAATTAGTTAAAAAATATTCTATACGTTACAATACTGATTAATCCTGCAGACCTAAGCTATTAATTTTCTATTCACAAGCGCACCCCAATCGGTTGATCCGCGTATATAGGGTGGGTTTGTGAGGGTGTCATCAATTTTGTCTGGAAAATGGGTTGGAGCTTATTGTTAGTAGGTCAGCGATGTTGCTGGGTGACAATTATAAGGATTACGGCTAAGCTGATAGGTTTGCAGTAATTATTTACTGAAGTTTCTTATGTAATAAGTAAGTTTGTATGAGCAAGTGACAAACCCTGGTGATGGCCTCCGTTATGGCTTAAAAAAACATTTTGTACTCTTAGGAAAATTCCAGCATAAGAAAAGCGGTGATGTCATTTTAAGACTTAATTATGTTACACGTGTAGTGATTTACCTTCACCAAATTTCCTTCCTCTTTGCTCAACATTCTGTTAAAGATTGGACAAGGTCGTCTGAAGGAAGGAAAAAGTAGAAAAAAGTAAAGAAGGCCATAAAAAGCGACAACTCAAAGTAAACCAGACCAAGCGTCCATCCGTCAACACAGTAATCGATGATGAAAAACAATTACGTCAAGCTTCACTTCGCTTGATGGAAGTGTCCGTGACATTGACGAGGTCAGCCAGCATTGTGCCGCAAACAAGACGAATGGATCGCATTAAAAACGCGTGCGATGCGCTGATGACACGCAACGTGACGTCACAAGGTCGATGTTATGCAACGATGGGCCAGCCATTTAAATTTCGTGTAAGTGCTGATCCCGGCCTTATAATGAGGTCAACGGAAGGTCGATAAGTACATAGGGGCGATGAATGATACCATTACTTGGTTCCGTAGCAATTCAATTTGAAAGGAAGTGCTGGGACATAAAAATTCCGGATAAAATGATCGAATAGGGAACGCCTCTATCTTGTGAAAGAAATTCTAACGTCCTTTGGTCTATCTTTTGGATTTTACACAGAGTATACTAAGTAAAAATTAAACAAATCAAGAATTTGATTGAAAAAAAAATACAGTATTTAGCGGCTTGGCTTGGAACATATAAACGAAACGAAAGAACGTATAAACTAATCTAAACACGGTTTAACTGTTAAACCGTGTTTAGATAAGTTTATGTGTTAAACTTTAACACTAAAAGTGCTAAGTAATACGAAGGTCTTTACAGAGTTACAATGTCATGACGCTCATTCATTGTAAAGTACTTTGTGGTCAGTAAACGAACAGGCTCAGTTCCCCTACCTAGTACCTACTCAAAACATTTGCTTATCATTTTGTGGTCAAGAGCCAAAAGCTTGTTTCTTTATTTTAAATTGCACCGGCTCTATGGCACTCATCAAAGAAGAGTGCCGCTTGTCATCCACATCCGCACAAACGCGTCATGGGAACTGAACGAGTTTTAATAAACTGATTTAAAATAACGTAGATCCTATCGTAAAGGCCGTGACGACAATGTCACGGGGCTCATTCATAGCGGTGTGTTTACTATTCTGTGGTCAAGTTGGCAACGCGTGTTGTCACTCAACTGTGACAGCTAAATATATCTCTATATATCTTATAGACTGCCATTATACCTCTTCAGATAAAAAATAGAATATAGAACAAAATCTCTAAGCCCCGCAGCACACCAGGCATACATTTGTGACGCCACAATTGTGGCGCCACATTTGAAACGCGACACATTTAACGCCCCCATACATTTGTACGTGAGCACGCACACCGAGGAAACATTTGTGGCGGGTGCATTTTGTGGCTAGGCGTTGTTCGCGCTACAAAAATTCAAGATGTCGCGTTTCAAATGTGGCGCCACAATTATCGAGTCACAAAATGTATGACTGATGTGCGGCGGGGCTAATAGGGTTAAGCTCGCCTTTGTACATGTTGTTTTTAATGTCCTATTTTTAAGTTTCTCTTGTGTACAATAAAGAATTACAAGAAGAATTACAAGAAAATCTTTAAGCACTAGTATTTTAAAGAGGTAATATTGGCTTGTTTGTTTGTTTGATGGAGATAATTTCCGAAACTACTCAGCCGATTTCAAAAATTCTTTCACCGATGTGTAGAATGGACTGTCAGGATGGTTACAGGCTATTTTTATCCCGGTACTTTCATAAGAACGCCCGTGAAAAACCGGGACGTGCTGTTAGTTTTATACAAATAAATATCTTTGTATAATTCACACAGCGTCATCTAGTCCCAAACTAAGCTAGTTAATGCTTGTGCTATGGTAACCAGAATAACTGATATACTATTTAAATATTTTGTATTTTTATGGCTTCCAACGCAGCTGTATATTTATTTTATTTCATTTTATCATCTCGGAAGCTCTAAATAGTCTGGACGGTAAGTCGTTAGACAAAGAAACTTATTTTGATCAAATTAATAACTTTCATAATTTTACGAAGCATTAATTAATAAATCATCAATGAAATATAAAACACCTATGGACACAATATGGAAGAATTTAATCGAGGACACTCAGAACTTTTTATTAGCACGAGGCACTGTTTTTGAATGTCATTATTTTCCAAAACCCTTTAAGTAAAATTTCTTTAAATGCTAAAAAATTCTCATTAACTTTAAAACGCTTTACATCGGTAATTGCTCCGTTCGTAATAAAGAGAGTAGGTGCAAAAGTTAAGACTTAATTACTTGAAATTGAAATGTTAATTACTGGAACTGTGTCATTTCTGATAATTCACATTATTATTATTATTTATTTTGTATCTTACACTTTACATTAGCTAATGTAAAGTCTCTACACTATCCGTATAACATAAAATTGTATTAATGATGGCACTTCTCTTTTCCTGTGTATAAAGAGAATCAAATCAAACAGCGGATGCATAAGGCCACATCGACCTCATCATTCAATATCCTCTCCACTGCAGCCACAAATTATATAAAATTACTAGCTGTGCTCGGCGGTTTCAGCCGCCATCTTTGTTTTTACTCGGCGTTTAAAGCTACAAGTCCACTGTATGTAACTCTCGTAAATTGAAACGTACGGAATGTATGTAAATAATTAGGGTGCCTACATAAAGAGGTGGTGCCGTATTAGGAATACAGGATGTACGAAAACTAGGTCCCATGAAGGAAAAAGTGTACTAAGGTTTAATACAGGATGTCCTATAGCTTTGGAACATTCTGTATAGTAATAAATCCTTACGCTGCGTACGCTTCAATCCCGACCCAACAAGCGCTTAAGAGTAGTAATGTTGAAAGCCTACTCATGGAACTTATATAGTATGTCAAGTACTTAATGAGCTTTTAATTTTTTTTTACAGTCCTAGTAGTTTCAGAGATACTTATGTAAGCTCAGTCTAACATGCTCTTCCGTTATATAAAGCTATGCCTCTCGCACACCCAGCCAGGTCAATCGGCTCGATAATCGATTGCCACTCCAGTCATCCGAATCTTTGGTATTGGAGCGAGAAATCGATTCCAATTTTAATAATATCTTCCGGTTAATTTTCCGATTTCTTGAGTAAGTCTGGATTGATCAATAACGAGAAAAGTATGTCAGGTTCGTAATAACAGACTTGAATATATCAAAATCAAGTGGATAGGTTCCTATCTAATTTATTCGTTTGTTCGTAATTGGTATAAGCAAGTGGCCAACTCTGGTGACGGAGTTTTTACCGCCTAAAGGCCTCCGTCATGGCTAATTCTAATTTATTGAAATTAAAATTTACCTATTTACTAGATTAGCTGACTCATCTTATACAACCTTATTTTTATTTAAAAATATTGTTTGTGTCACTAACGTTCTCAGGTGGTCTTATTAAAGATTTGTTAATCTGATCAATGTGTAGAGAACGCCTAGAAGTCAAATATACTTTTTTTTGTTTATTTATTATGGTGTGTCCTAATGTGCATGTGCTACGATTGCATAATAACACAAATGATTATGGATTTTCCGGGTGTTCAAACAAAAATAAACTTTCCACTATTGACGGAATAAACGTTGAACATAGATCAAAAAATTACAAAATATAATTATAATCACACGGGAAATTACTCACGTAAAAATATTGTGTTACAGTACCTATATTATAATAAAATAATAAAACATTCAGTGAAACATAGAACTTTCTCCTTAGTAGGTTAAAAAGAGTAGCAGAGCCTGCTATACACGTCAATTCAAACGTCACAGGGCTTGTTTGTATTCAGGCCATCTGTCTCAATAATCGTTTGCAATCGCCTTCTGTTAGCAATGTTCTGGAAACAGACGATTTGATTGGATAGTGACGTCATTACGAGGACTGTTGACACAATTACCATTCAGTCACAAATGGTGGGTAGTCCTACTATTAGGCAGAAATGCATTAGTTTGTGCTTTTTGCTCTGTTCTTAGAAAATTAAAGTCGATTAAGTTCGAAAAACGTTATTTGCACATCTCTAGTTCCAATTATTATTTGTGTGGTTAGATTGAACAACCTTTGCTTGTTGACTCGTTCTAATTACCCATGAAATTATGCCAACATTCAGCTAAGGGGTAAACATTATTTCGTCAAATATTTAGACAAACTTTTCGAATACTCAAAAGACAAATTATAATCAAACAACCTTTAAAGTTAAATTCCACTTGTGTAATTATAAAAATGTCTAATACAAAAATGACTAAATAAATATTTTAAGGAATTTATAATTTGTAGGGCAGGTTTGCTGGCAACAAATACCACAAATTTCAAGTTTAATTTGATAAGTAATTGTACCAATGTTAAATTATACTCAACTAATATTGAAGAAGTTACTTATTTAAATTGTGTATAAGTAGTTTTTTATTATTTTAACTTTTTACCATTTTAACTTTTTAACTGACTTCATAAAAAGTAGGAGGTTTTAGTTTCACTATATGTATTTTTAAACTTTTAAAGTTCTCGTGATTATAGAGTAGACAATCAGTCATTAGAACAATGAGGGGTTGGGTGAATATCACTATCTAGTGACCGTATTAAGTTATTGAAAAACGATTATCATTATTTTTGTAATATAAAGCGACTGTACTTAAAAATTGTAAATGTAACTTGGCTGGGAGGCCAATCCTGAGGCCATACTTGGAATCACCGAAAATGTTTCGTAACAATTTTCGTGGCGTATCAATGTTCGTGATTCCCAGTACGGCCTCTTTTTCGACTAAACAGTGAAACTTGACCCATATCATCTAGATAAATCCAATTTCACGCGTACAAAACAGGGGTTAATATAACTTTCGGTGTATCAGTTAACTCTTAATTACCCTGCATGGGGTAAATGCGACCACATACGACGCTCAGAGTCAAGTGACCGCGACGACCCCTTTACGCTGATGGGTTAACATTATTTAGGGTTATTTTTATCTGGCAGTTAAACTAAAAGGGGTATTTACTGGTAGCTTAATAATAATGGTAATTACTATAATATGGCTTAGTCCAGAAATGTTCTGCGAAGATCCCCTTTGAAATAAAATGTTTTTCAGTCAAATCGAAATCAAAATCGATTCTAAACAGCTTTGTTAGCAATAAAGTCTTAACTCTTCCAATTTTGGGTCATAACACGCAAGTCATAGGGTCAGCTTTGCACAAATTGAGCAGGTATCTGCAAGTAATACAATGTTGACTACAATATTGATTTTATATGGCTTCGAAAAGCAATCGATGAGCATAGTACCTACGAGAAGTTATTCTTACGCTATTGTTATGCGCTAAACGACAACACAATACATTATGTCTGTGCATAGTACGAATATGTCTATAGGTACAACGATATCTACCACACACACCTACTTATACTGTTTACTAGAATTGGTACAGTTGGCAATAAAAGACGTTCTTTATTTCACAGGACATTTTTAAAGAGTTATATCACAAGTTTGGTTATTTTAAGATTTTATTTGGCTAATGTGTAAATCTGTTATCTACACTATAATTCTGATAAAGGACTATATTTTAATATCAATTTGCTCTAGATTTTGTTCAATACTTGACAAAAGATTAATTGTAGTATGTATTCCTCTTAAATTGAGTCAGCAGTATTAACTTAGATTATTTATTAGTTTTAAAAAATACCGTAACTTTGAAAATGTAATGCGCTTTCTTTGTTGATAAAGTTATTGTACATACTTGTTAAAAATAAAGAATCAGTACTTATTTTGGATAATAATTTCAACTTAAAATCGTCTTATTAGATTTTAAAACAAGGCTCTAAAGAAGGGTGGTCTACTTTTGGCCCTGACCGTACATGCTAAACGGCAAAGTAATGTTTCTATGAATAGAGTGAGGCCACAATATACTACTATTAATGTAAATTGGATTGTCATTCTGTTACTACACATTTAGAAGACGAATGATAATTATTTTCTATTCAATATTATGGTAATGAAGTTGACAACAATTAAAAGGTTCATTTGAAGGTCTTGAAAAGAAACGCGTTTTTACAACATATTAGTTTTTTTAAGCATTAAACAATTCATTCAATCTTTCTGTAAAATATGTTAAGAACGAGAGTGTAGTCCGATAGAAACAAAGTACATTTCCAAGCCTATCCCTCGGGACTGGAATGCTTTTGCCTTTTGAACCTAAATTCGCTATTAAATCAAGTTATATAAAATGCTCATAAATTTCACGTAGACATCTAGACAATGATTTATGGCTATATTTTGAGTCTAGGTGTCTACTTGCTACAACTAGCTCAAATTTTATAAAATCTCTATATAAAATATATTCGTGGTATCGGGTTGATATACGAGTATACTCGTAGATATGAACTCAAATAGGACTTTCTTTTTAATTTAAACGAAGCGAATAATATTAAATAAACCAGGTTTTTTTCCTTTGCACCTGAAATACAATTAGGACACTGTTAAATAGTATGTGACAATTATTTAACAAAATCAATTCATCAAACTTTTATACTATAAAATCGGATCATATTTGGCAGACGGCTCTTAGCGAGTGCTATGGTAGTTATTCGCACTTATTATATCACTCTTGGCTCATTAACTATAAACTAATGTATGCCCATGACATTGTTCATATCGTTAATTTTGTTACATTTACAATAAAGTTATAGATTGTTTTCTAGGGTGGTCTAAACAATGTAGTTCATCACATCACAACTATGCTTTTAGAACAAAAAACTTATTTTTATATTTTTTTTGTAATTGCAGGATAGTTGCGTACTATAAGAAAGAAAGAACTTGGACCTCAAAAAACACATCGATATTGTCAAGCTAGGTAATTCTATGGCCTGTTCCAACTCTCTACACCAGCGAAAGAATCAGGTACGTAATAAAAGGAATTCTGGATAATTGTTTTCTAAAAGATTTACGTCATTCAGAATGTCACCTAATAACTCATCTATTTTAAGCCAGACTGACTGATCGATCGTTCTCAAGATGATTATCACAATATTTATTATCTCATGCGGGATTTCCCTGCCAAGATTTGAAAAACTTAGATTAGTTTTCAAGGCCGAAACCATCAAACTGAAAATTTTCAAGGTCAACTTACGCCTGAATACTAAAACGCTTCTTATACATTTAGGAGCGTTTTAACCATTAAGGACGTACTTGTCAGATTTTCTCCAAATTATGTCGGCACTCCTTTCATTAAGTAGCTTTAGGTGTGATAGTTTTACGTGCAACTTGTGTGTATTTTCTAATCGTACTACTTTGCTATGAAATAAACTGTTGTTCATGACTTAGATCACTTTTAAATATTTTTCTAAAAGTAGCATAAACTACCTCGCATTCGATTTTCAAATTTCAAGCCTTCCCAACACAGGCACAAAATAACGTCAGAATTTTTCCATACGGATCAAAACGAATTTTCACCATGCACTATGTAGCACACGTGCATGAAATGCTCCTAGTCTGAATTTAGGTATTGAATACGTAATAAAACTGCAAAACTAGACACAAAGATAACAAAAACATGACACACCATATTAAAAAAAAAAAAATTGTGACATTCTGAGTGGTCACAATTTAGCATTAGCACATGCTAAAAGCTTTCATACTTAGGAGAGCACGTTAAATTTTCAAAACCAACACAATAAATAAACAAATAAAAATCTGCAGAACATACAAAGATTTGTCCCGTAGCGGGGCTCAAACCCGCAACCTTCGCGGTTCAGCCACTGCGCCACAGAGTCCATACAAACTTACTTACTTGATTATAATAAAAAAACTCAGCAGCCTCTATAAAACGCTTCGTTAAGCACAGACTCAAGTACGCTCAGCTCTCGATAACCAGATGCCGATAAAAAAATACCTAAACATAATTTCATTAAACAAATAGTCGTATTGCGTGCTTATCGCCAGATCTCGGGGGCACGTGTATTCATACTCTAACAATGATATTGTGGTCACGTAATATTCTGTCACAATCAAAAAACAATTCCTACGAAAAGGCTATAGCAGTTTCCTAAAAGGTTATTTTTCGAATGACCTAGGCTGGCAGTTACCGTAATGTTTGAAATAATGGCTATTTTTTTACGATTACCACTATTACTTTCTCTAACAGTTTTGTAGTTTAGGGAAATAGCATGTGTTTATTGGATGCCGTGATTGCATGACTAAAGAAGGTAAAACGTAGAACTTTGTGTCTTATTAGGTCAACATCAGACGCTGTGTCAGTCACTGAAAAGCGCGTATTGAGGGTTCGATATTCCTCATTTCAAGGTCACGTAAGTCAAGGTTATAAGAGCTATTATAAAAATATAGCTGTTCGTAGAATAAAAGTAATAAAGTTTATTAAGAAATTGTGAACTTATAACATTTTCACGGATACTAAATATACGAAAAAATTAGTGAAATCAAGGTTTCCGAATTTGATATTTCCGAAATGTTTATCGTTTATATTCAAAGCTTTTATGAATTCGATCCTCTCAATGTTCTGATCCCCATTCATAAACATAAGTTATTTTTGTCCCTCACAAAAGTTGTAGCAACCCTAAACTTATAACTGGTATCATAATAGCAGTAGGTATATCCTCGTGTACCTCGGTATATCCTAACGGCATCATTATGTAGATCCCGTCCTACATTGCCGCCCGCCGTCAAACGCAAAAGCCTATTTTCAAAACCCTCCCAAATCTGTCGGAAATATCTTAAAACCTTCATTAAACTCGCACAACGAGGGTGCTTAAGATCGAGTCTTTAGACATAGCGACACAGACTTACCCTATTATTCATAATCAGCTGTCATTTTATCATGGCTTTGGAGAATAGTCATTTCCTAATTCATTGGGAAACAACAAATTATGCAGTCGTAAGTAAGTAAGTCGTCTACTAAGTTTATAAATATCAAAATTTAAATTGAATACTTGTCTAATCTTTTTAATATGTGCATGTTTTATGTAATTTAGTTTCAAATTCAGATATTTAATTATAATTAAACATTAAATTGAAGGTAAATTTATCACTACAAGCACAGCCTAATAGTCAATTTTTAATAGAAAAAAAAGTTAAAAGGAAAGATTATACAAATTCAATGTCACTGATTAGTGATAAAAACAATTCTGAAAACATAGTTTTGCTCGTTGGGTAGTTAATTATGTCGTGAGCTTTAAGTACACGAAACGTTATGTGACGGTATCGTCAATAAGCAAAAGTTTATAATTAGGACGCAAAATCTTAAGATACCTAATTTAATGCGGGGAAATTCATTATTCATTTATATCTCAGGCTTATTCAAGACGAAGTTTGAATCGTATATTTTACGAAGACATTTTGAAAAGTATGAAAGCGTTTGATAAAAATAAAGTTTTAATTAAAATTTTATATATCAACAACATTTTATATAACATGTAGATTAAAATTTAGTTTAACCTGAATTAAGTCTACGGCTTTTCTCGCATTATTATACGGGATTACAAGTAGCCTGTGTGCTATTCATGGCCATAAACTATGAAAATTTTCAGTTTCAGTGAAATTCGTGGGTAGTTTTTGATTGAAAGAGCAGCAAATATCCTTGCAAATATTCGAGTCTAACAAATATTTTTTTTACACACCAGTAAAAATATAATTACCTACGAGTATATTGAATTTTATAACTATGTATATTAATATTATTAATTGTTAGTAATAATCCAAGTTTGTTTAGATATTTTAAAAGTTTAAATCCAAAACATGTACGATCAAAAGACTGTTAAGCTTTTTTCAGTACATACAGCAGTAGGTACTAAATCTTGGCTAGTAACCGCAGCCTTGGTAGATATGACATGTGCTCTGAAGTAAAGATACCCTATATACTCTACATAGGTACACATACTCTACGTACGTACACAATATATATTCGACAGCTCTCGAGTTTTTCTACCTGTTTTGGCCAAAGTGCTATGGCGGCTAGCCAAAACTGTACCAAAGAAAGTACTTAACCGAATTTCAACGTTACAAATAAGAGTTTACAGTGCAAAGTTGTTTGCGCACTTGCTACCAACAAAATTGTAGATTGTTATCAAAGATGTCTCTAATCTAATGTCTCAACATGTTTCTTAGTCACATGAGGTATCAGCCTCTAGATAAGAAATCTGTTAAGGAATTTATTTTTAAATGAAATATAATTTTATCAAAAACATTGTTTTTAAGAGTTCCGTGGCCGAGTGGAAGGACCATTGCAACCAATGTCTTTTACTGGAATTCAGTTTTGCCGAACACAACTACTTAATTACCTTAGGTGGCCTAAAAACTCCGTCACCAGGTTTGGCCACTTTCACATACGAACGAACGAACGAACGAACTGACATATATAGAACAATAGAAAGATCCTTAAGGGATCGATTGTATATCGCAGAATCGATTCTCTCCGGAATCGAAACTTTTAGTAAGATTGTTACTTGCTTTTAAACTTACAGTTTCATGATTAGTAATTTTACCCGTCATATCACTATAAATAATTGCCTATTGTTCGTCAGTAGTTGTGTTGTACGTAGCTGATCAACCGTGAAAGACAAATCGGTTGCGGTAGGTTGCTATGGTCGTACCTAATATCATTGAATTGAAGTAAAAATAAAAATATGTAGGTATTGACGTATAAGAAAGAATTTCTACCAGCTTTAGCAAAAAAGTGTTAACTTATCTCGTTCGTTCCTTCGTTCGTATGAGCAAGTGGCCAATTCTGGTGACAGAGATTTTTATACTAATCTGATAAATCAATATTTTAAAAATTAACTAATAAGTTGATTTCTTTGAAATAAATAAATACTTTACTTTACTTTAACTATCCAATACGATTTACGATTGATTGTCAAAAATTTTCTGAATTCAAGATAGACTTCTGTAGTAGCTTTACTTCAAAAGAAATTTATAAGAGAATAGAACTTAAAGATTTTAAAAATAAATGATGCTATACACTTACTTATTGATATATACTTACTTAAATAGTATCCCAAAAAGTTTTTCTTTCAAATTAATTATACCTAGAGACTGAATAGATCAACAGACCTAGACTTAATTAAAACTATTTAACTAAAGTTAGACTATTGTCTTCATTCTGACCTTTCCTTTGTATTTATAATCATAATACAATTTGGTATAACTTTGACTGCAACTTATCAATAAAAGTATTTTAACTACGGCTCTTTTAAAATAATTTCATAATGTTTCAACTTCGATACTCGTTCTGTTATCGATTAATCTTAAAATTTTTGGAAGCTTCTTATTTATTAAAAAGACATTCGTAAAAGTTTGCTACGCGATAGTGAAGATTGATTTTAAATAATGTTTATAATGATTCATTTTGGAAACCATGGGCATTCCCTGACGAACCTGAACGAAACACGTTTCTTTCTTTCTTAGTTAATATTTTAAAATTAATCCTTAAGAAGAGGGAGCGTAGATTGCAGTTTATATTAACCCAGATTAACCCTGTTGGTCTGAGGTGGCACGGAATTGTTCTTAAGATAATTTACCTCGCTAATTTAAAAATAAAAGAAAAGGTCGTTGTTGTGTCGTATCAGGAAGTAAAGATCGCATTGGAGAGAAGTCTATGGAGGAAATTGCATAATTTTACCGACAAGAGCTTAAGATTTGGGCATTTTTATTGCATTAATGATTGTTGGCAAGCTATATTTTATCTTAAAGCAAAATGTTAAAGTACCACCGTCTGTGACGCTCTTATATAAATATAGACGTAAAGCGTTGTTACTACCGCGTACTTTATTATGTTACTAACACGTATATCATGACCGTATTAGACATGGAGAGAATTTGCTACGGCATTGATAAAGAAACGATAGTTGTTGATGTCTAGTATTCAATACAAATAATTATTTCTCTTTAGGTTTTTAATAATAATAAATACAATAATGTATATATATAATAAAAATAATAGCACGGTCTTAGTACGGTACGTTATTAATCGGGATGATCTTCATTATTATAAGTGAGGGTATTTTGATAGATTTCGAAGAAAATGTTTTTTTTAAGCTTATAATTGCATCTTGTCGTAATAATTACGAGTACGTTAATAATCCCTGAAGTAAAATTAGTGATATGATGTCATAACAACGATCAACAAACACTTCTGAATGAACCGCTGTCATCGCGGGTGCCAGCTCGCGCATCACTCTGGGAATGAGAGCAATATCTGTGTAGGTCATGATCAGTGGCGCACCTGGCCATAGCTGTCCGTTACCGAAACATTGCTAGAGTCACCTTCAAATCATACTCTGTTCACCGAGTCGATCGAAAAATAAACAAACTAAGGCTGGTATTCAGAGACTTCACTCAAACTTGAGTCTACGTTTAAGCATCGATTTTTGACAGTTCTCTATGAAAACTGAGTTATCAATCACCGCTTGAGACACGATTTACCCTTGAGTACCTATAGTCTCTGAATACGGGCCTAAATGTGTTGTCCATAAATTTTGGTACATAGATATTTTGCTAAAGAAACCATTATAGAAGAATACATTACCTTATGGTAATGTGAACTCGCCCTAGGCCCGTTTTCCACCAATCACGTACGTTTATTTCTCTAACTATTTGATTGACTCGCTGAACAGAGTATAGATTCAGATGCACTTGGGTGTTTATTATGGATTTAGTAAACATTAACGAAAATACCCGAAATTATAGTTAGAAGTTGGTATAAACCAACTTCTAACTATAATTTCGGGCATTACCTACGATTAAAACGACCTATGATTAAAAGATTAATGGTAGGTAAAATGGAGAGGCAGTAAAACCTTGGCAATACGTTATGCATATTCAAAGCACGCTTAAGATCGTGGAGCCGTGAAAATGATTCGTTTTCCTCTCGAGTTCATGACGTTACAAAATTGCAATTCAAAGACACCGTTTACATTAAAACATAAACGTAAACCATCCCCGAACGTAAGCGCGGACGCAAACAATAGCGACCTTGAACGCTAAGCAGATCGCCTGAAATACTCGGCGCGTGGAAATAGCCGCGGTGAAAATACGAGCACGTGATGGCACCTACCTCGCGTACACTCGTATGGAGAAAATCGATGGTGCTTGCCACTCGAAGACCGGCGGCCGACTGAGCCACTGTGTCAGCGGAGCGCGCCCCACCCGAGCCTCCGCCCGCTGTCGCTATCACAGTTGAGATTAGAAAAATACTTTCACAGTTTGAGCACTAAAAAAATACGGGTGCGGCACTATTTAAAAAAATTTTTTTTTCAGGCGGCTCTTATGAGGTTGTTTTACGCGATGTTCCGCGGTGTGTGTCGCGGCCGGCGCGTGTTGTCGGGTCGGAGCGGGGCGGCGGACTGGCGACTGGCGCGGACCGGCAGAGCTCGCCCCCCCTCGCCCCTCCCCGCGCGCCCCGCACCCGCGCCCGCGTGACGTCGGCGCGCCCCGCGATGCTGGAAATTAGCAGCTTCCCGAGCGAGGGTCGCCGGATCTAGGTCACGGGGACTGGGCCTGCACTTGCCCACTCTACCGCGCTGATACACTTGACAAGTTTAAGGACATAACTAGGCGTGATTAGGTGCATTACTACGCGTGACGGGAAATGGGTTTCTTACGTCTTCGTAGAGCTCTCGTAGACTTTCGTAGCGCTTTCGTAGCGCTCGTAGGGGCTGTGATTAAAACACCAAGTTTCTTCATGGAATAAGTTAAAATGTCTGTACACGGGTGTTAACTAAATTAGGATTCGGAAAGTTTTCAGACCATTTTTTTACCTGAAACTTAATTGAATGCAAAGGTCAAACGATGCTATCTTTAATAAACGTAACGAATTTTCTTGGTAATTGATACTTGAAGATAGAAAAATATTCGTGCAACAAGATTATTCTCACCACTTCCGTGTACGAGGGAAGGCTCTGAAGTATCGTGATCGATCGCTCAGAGTAACAGCTGATAAGTAACCGGTTAGTAGTCACGGTGCGCCACTTCCTACCTGTAAAGGTTTTTCTGAAAAAGTTCAGTTTAACCGAATTTATATCAACACACCTCTTGAATACTAAAATCACAATGTAACGTAATAGATCTCAACAACGATACGTTGTCAAAAAAACGTTATTTTTGTACAGCCATTTTTATTTTTCAAAACCTATTGAAATAACTGGACCTATACATAAGAATGTTAGCTCCAGTTATTTCAATAGGTTTTGAAAAATAAAAATGGCTGTACAAAAATAACGTTTTTTTGACAACGTATCGTCGGGTTTTCATGGAAAAATTTTTCGCTTAATCTTTTTTGTTAATTTTATTAGATTTTGATGTCCTAATTTTAACAAAAAAGTACTATATAAACAAATTATTTTGTAGCATAGGTTTATTCGATCTATTTATGCCGGGTTCCTATAACAAACTAACGGATGTCCGTAGGACTTTCGCCATAGCAACGTTGTTATCTGTCAAAAACTTTCATACATTTTATGTTGAAATAACAACGTTGATATGGTGATGGACCTAAGAACATCCGTTAGTTTGTTATAGGAACCGGGGGTTAGAGGTACTATTGTAATACTATTACTTCTTCGGAAAAATCCGGATCCGGTTTTGATACAAATAAATTCCATGATTACTCACTCCTCAAATGTTGCGTTATTATTCTGTTTGTCACGTTCCCAAAAGTTTTCTAGTACATTAGAGGGACTTATACTTTGACATCATATGCCCACATGGTTTCAACATCTTGATTATTTTTGACCTTTGTGGCGCAGTGGAAGCCCGCCTGAGACGCAGAGGTTGCAGGTTCCGTTCCCGCTGCGGGAGAAATGTTTGCGTGATCTAAGTATTTTCGAAAAGGTAATATCAATGTATTGGATCAGTCACCTCATCTGGTTACCATAACCAGATTACTGATAAATTTTGGTACCATTTTTAATATCCCAGATACTAGTGTACCGCTATGTGTAGGAATAGATTAGGTACTTCCTGACGCTGAGAATGAACCCGTAAAAAAATTTTAGGATCCGATGAAGAATTCTTGATCTTCGAAGTTATGAACAGAAATGCAACCCGACAGTGCAATTACTTAAAATTTTTTGTAAGAATTATAAGGTCATTGTAAAATAAAAGTGAAATTCATCTTAAAAGGTGAATTCATTCGGGTATAAAGGGAAAAAGCTCATGATGGTCATATGGACGTCTAGCTAGAGTTTAATTTAAAAGTTTTAGAAGCTCAGACGGTGTTGATGTGAATTTTTGTAATATAGACAGTAGTATAGACTTGGTACATCAGTGTTGTCCCGTCCTGTGAAGTATTTATATGCTAGCTGCACCCTCCGGTGTTACCCGCGGTGAATAGCTACCGTTCCTGGGAATGCCGGAATTGGATTAATGGGAATGTTAATGCCGGAATCTAAAGTAACAATTAACAAAATACAGTAAATATTATACACAGTGTGTTTTGTGTTGGTTATATACAGTATGTTTTTCACTTTGCAGGGCATAGCGACATAGGAACGCGTTAAACTTTTAAAAATAAAATAATGGTTTTTGATAGCTAAAAATCAGATCTACACCATTTAATGTACTTCTCCTCCATGAGGCATAGCGTTGGGACATTATGTTATCTTAGACTATCATAGTTTATACTCTATTGAGCCCTTGCCTTGGACCTATACTTTCAATAAATCAGACAAAGAAAATATTTATCGACTGAACCTCACAGATTAGTTCTAATGAACGAGCAAGAAAGCCTAATCAAATGAATTTCAATGCCATAAAATTGCCTTCACAATCTTCAGAGCGCATACATTATCTAAGCATTTTTTATGCATAATTTAACTAGATAACGATAAATATGTTGTTTGGAGCATAACAAATTGTAGTAAATTGATTTTAGTAGACAATTGGGTAGAACGGCTTTACTTACTTTATTTACTTGTAAACTTACCAATAGCTTACTGAGCTGATCTAGTGAAGGTGGTTTGGTACTTATACGATGTGGTAAATATTTTATGAAAAAATTACTAAACTTTCTTGTTTAGTGATGAATAAATGCGTGGCGAAGCTTGCTACGTTCTTGATAGATCGTTGAAGTTAGACAACATTCTGAGCGGTCATAAATTTGATGGGTGACCGCAAGTGGCATTTAGCGCTTCCGTGCTTCGGAGGGCACGATAAATTGTGTGTTAATGTCGTTACAAATGCAGACTTAGTTGAAGTCTATCGCTGATATTATGCTCGCAAATGCTTTCGATCAAAAATTAGGAAGCACCTTCAAAGATAATATAGTAAGATAGTATGTATGTCATTTATTTTAAAACAATATTAGCTCAGGATCTCTGTAAAACAGATGATACCGACACAATAGAGGATTAACGTATGGATTAGCATTCAAGCACTCATAAATACGAGTATTGTCTGTTGGTACTCATATTTGCAAAAACCATTATGTTTTCATATAAATGTAAATGGCAAAGGTTATCCCGAAGGAATAACTTTTATTACGGCAGATCCCGGATCGATCCCCAATTTGATTTAGGATTTCAGACTGAAGGAATTTGTTTTTTACTCGAAGGATTTACACTCGTATAAACAAGTCAAGTTAAACAAATAACTGGAGTTATTTGTTGTAATTTTACTCTACTTTATAGAACTTTAATGTTTATAAAACAAGGGTCTCATTCATATTGGTACATCTTATCTTATCTATCTCTTTTCATTGACGAAAACAAGGAAAGGAATATTCCTTAAACCCATACTAAATTATCAAATCATTAAGAATAACAGGGTAAGGTTTAAAATTGTCAGCAAAACGCAAAAAATATATTTCCACCAAAACAGCCTATAAACGTATACAAATTAAACATCTGAAATTCCCACTCACGTACAAGCGAGTGTAAAATATCGATTCTCCATCGGTAGGGCACTGGTTTGGGGCCGGCTTGTGATAAATTGCTGCGTCGTGACGCGTGGGTTTTCGAAATCAGGACGAGAGGCACCGTCTCCTCATTTAGTTACTTCTGTAATTTGAAGAATAGTTAAGAAAAGTAGCGAAGCTTGAAGCTATAAGAATAATAGGTGCTTAATACCGATAATTCATTTTAATCATAGTTTCGCTTGTATCGGCGCAGGTTCGAATCCTACTGAAGCCGTAATATTTATTTAAAATTTTCAAAGCAAAGCTTGCTTACATGTTCTTGATAGGTCGTTGAAGGTACCCTTCTGAGCGGTTATAATTCTGATGATCGTGGTATCAATAGCTAAGCTCTTCTATGTATAAAAGGTAAACTATCGGTCTTGGCTTTTAAGTTAAGATCATGACGGATGCCTTTTGGCGGTCTTAACTCTCCATTATAAGTTGGCCACTAACTTAATATACGAACTTAGTAAATTGAACTTTTTACATGAAGATTAAGTTCAAAAGAGATTGTATTAAAGTGGTATCAGTATCACAAATTGAGTAATTTTTCCAGTCATTTCTTCTAAAGAGATTCTGAAATTGAATCCCAAACATAGGTTTGTACAAGTACCTACATTAATGTGATTGTATAGCAGCTTTCTGTATGAAGAAAGTAATCTCGACTGTAATTCTATGGACTTAAAGCTGAAAACTGAAAAGCATAAACTGGTTGAAATGGTGTAGGTATATTTCCTTTGTAAATAGGCGCAATTAAATTACGTAAACATGATGTAACTGGTAGATTGAAGCGAGCTTTGATTTTGACTGAACAAACTCTTTCAAAGAAGTTCTTATCTACATGAAAAGGCTTTGTTAACAAAGGTATTATAAAGTTTCTGTGTAGCTTGCGGTGTAGATGATACATAAATATTATATATTTTTTAAATAATACATTTTATACAAAGAAAACACCCAGACGAGATAAATATTTGCAGACCACACAAGCTATCCCGCAGTGGGTATCGAGCCCGCAACCTCTGCCTTTTATTGTGTACCCGCTGCGCCACAGAGGTTGTCATATTATTATCTAATTTAATTTCCTGCCGTAGAAGTTTTTTCTGAATTCAAATCTTTCCTAACGGTAGTCGCACAAACCATCGCAGATTACTTGGAGCATGACAAATCACTGCAGTCAAGGCTCCGGCGATGCATTTCCTTCTTCCCAGACATCAGTCGCTAAAACTAATCTTCAAAGTAATAAAAAGGTAATGTTGGTTTGTTTGTTGTTACTTACTTTGTTTGTAACACTGCTCAGCCGATTAAAAAAAAATTACGATGTGTAGAATGGACTGTCGGGATGGTTTTAGGCTATATTTTATTTAGGTAGTTACATAAGTACACCGTGCAAAGCCGGAACGTGCTGTTTGTATGGTAGGTATACAGACCTTTTTCGAGAGCATGTTTAATTATCTAATGTTATGACGGAGGTTTTCAAGCCCCCTCAAAACACCAGCACCTTAGCGTAACTCATACGATCTTTTACTCAATTTAATTTCCGCCTTGCACTACAACTTGGAACCAACTACTATTAAATCACCTGTGACAAGACTTCACCGTGCAAAACCTGTTTTCTTCCCTGAAGGGCGAATCAGTCGCGCGTATAATAACGTAATAAGAAAATCATTTCCTATCACAAAACGAGCGCGTTATTTGCTTCCCTTCTGATGTAATTAGTTTGCGTGAAAAAATCTTTCAAAAGGGCTGGCAGAGATTGGAGATTAGATCAAAATAGAAACTCATCAGGGTATACCGCGCCCGCCGTTTCAATTAAGGTTAACTCGCTCGCAAAATGTCGGTTTATAAGTATGTAAGAACTATTATTTTTACAATACTAGTTTTAAATTAGAAAGTAAGAGAACCGTCTGAATAATTAAAGAAATACATGAATAGATAAAATGCAACTTTGTATTGACATTCAGACGTGGTAATGACAGTCAATAATATCCTGAAAAACGTAAACGTAGTACCATTTACATTTTTCAGGATCTGATGAAGCGTAAATTTTTTCAGTAACAAAATCTTCTTAAAATCCGACTAATTAGAACGATTTTAGATAATCTACACTAAGTACAACATTGTTCTCATGTAAGTGATACCATTGTCTTTTTGAGAATAAATATATTAAACCTAACCTATAATTAGATAACATTATAAAAAAATTAAATAGAACCTTCTCCTTTTTTAGGTTGGTTCAAAAGGTTTTTTTTTCTGAATGTAAGTACCTACTCGTGCCATTACAAGAAAGCAAGTAGGTAAATAGTTAATGTCTCCATTCCCGTTGATATCTTCAATTAGTTCGCGTAATGTAGCAAAGAGAATGGTTTTGTTCGACTAATTAAGCCTGAATCCCGAGTAACTGACGGAATTATTAATTACTTAGGGCTGGCAATGACAAGCTCTTTTACAACTGACCGGTCAATGTTTTTGTCTATCTTTTACTTAAATAATACTAGCAGAATGTCCCAGCTTTGCACGGGTGTACAAAAGCTACCGGGAAAATATATAGCCTTTAACCATCCCGACAGTCCATTGTTTTATCCCAGTAGTTTCATTATTACACCCGTGCAAAGCCGGGACGTGCTGCTAGTAATCGATAAAACTGATTTCATAGAAATACAGTTTCATCTCTATTTAGTAAACAACATTATATAAGTATTTAGAATATTCTGAGTTTCTATACCTTTAAAAAAATGATTTTGTTATTACTTTTATCATCCCTGTTAGCAACCCTATCTACAAGGGTAATTTTGTCGACCTTGCCTACCGGTATTAGGCAGCTTGAATAATTTAGGGAGCGTCTATGTTCCCCTGATTATTTTTATCGAGCTATTCCTCAATGCTCGTAGTGATGCAGCAAATGAGAATTATTTATCCATGGTTGAGAAAAACATTGTCCTTTGACGTGTCTCTGACTTTATCCTATTGTAAACCTTCAAAGGATCTAACAATTATCTAAATAGATCTAAAAAAATTATGTCTACCGCCTTTTGGGTACAACCCCATGGTTACCCAAAGGAAATATTTCTTTTTTAAGATTTCAACTGGATGAGAGTCGAGAGCGCATGTCACTAAAATTCCTCTTTTTATTTTCCACGTTGAGCAATTAGTAAAATCCATAAAAATCTATCAAAAACTCCGATAAAATTGCACATTTTCCGAACACGTAACCGTTTAGTCACCGCGTATGTTTTAACAAAAAGTTTATTAACAAGTTTATAACACAGCTAGTTTAGGTAACCGATAAGGCTACAATGGCTTGCATATTGAGTAACGAGATAAGGGTCTGCGTGTAAACATGCTGCCGTGTTACTGCGATAGGAAAATTTTGGAATGGATGTACTCGGGAGTTTATCGTAGGTAAAAATACTGATAAATAACAACGAAACATACAAACGAAATATTAAAAATCGGTATATTTGTAATTAGAAAAGCTGCTGATTTTTAAATATTTTTTATACTTCCTACTCATAAGCTGACATTTTTAGCCAACTCTATAAAAGGGGGAGGTTATTTCACTATATTCACCGATTTTTTCATTAAGTAATAGAAACCTATTTTCATTATCATTTAATTGTTAGAAAGAGTATATTCCCGAGGTGGACCCATAAAAATTGTAGATATAACGAAGATCTTCCCTCCGAAGTTATGATCAGAAATGTACCTCAAGAGGCAGGAAATTGCTCTCTTCCAATGAAATTGAATTCCTCGAAGTCCAAATACAGGAGCTTATCACAATTGCTATTTATTTTAAAGTTATAAAAACAAGTACAATTTAAACTTTCGCGATCTTCAGGCATAATTTATAAGGTGTAAATTCCCAAAAATTCATATAAATTATAAAACTGATAATGATTTAAAATGTTGACAAAAACGTTGAACAAGGTGTTTTTTGAACAAAACATGCCCTTAATTACGGCCCTGAATAAGTTTACCTACCAACATTCATGGAAGGATGAAAATGAGATGTAACACAACAAAATAATAAATGATAGATTGCCCTCATGTATTTTTCCAGGTTAGGCTAAATACACATTGGAATTATTTCATACGCCTATTTATTACATTACCAGCAACAAACACCCCTTTTCCGTTCTCAGAATCACCAAATTTTGAAAATGTTTAAATAATAAGACTCTTTATGAGAAAGGAATAGGGCTGGCAATCGCCTGGCTTACAACAATGTCTGTTTTTTAGAAAAGCGTCTGCAAATATTAACGTAAAACGTATGAAAATATTGTACTCGACTCCAACGAGGCCTTATATTACCCGGATACCTCCGTAACGAAGGTTCTACATTCTGTATAAAGTTACTTTGCAAATTGAATTTTGTATCAGGTACGTATTTTAGGAGGCAGAGGAAATCACTCGAAGTAATTTCAGAAGGCAAAGCGCTTGCCCAATTTTGTTTTGAAAAATTAACTTTTAAGAATATATTTTTTCTAAACAAAATATCAGAGCTTAATAGAGTTTACGCACTTTATTTACAGTTTGTCTCTTAACCTAAATTTATCTATACTAATATTATGAATATAATGTTGGTTTGTTTGTTTGAAGGAGGTCGGAGTACGGAGGGAAACTACTAAGACGATTTCAAAATTTTTTTCACTGATGTGTAGAATTATATATTATCGGAAAGGTCATAGGCTTTATTTTATCCCGGTAGTTTCATTAGTACACCGTGTGAAGCCGGAACGTGCTGCTAGAATATCTATAATTTGATTTATGTTGATTATAGAACATTTCATTTCAACTTATAGAATTAACGCGCAATGGGAGTGTGTTTTTTTAGATGAATTTATAAGCAGTCTTAAATTTGCTGCTTAGATAAAAACTATCTCATATACGCACTTTGCTGAGTTAATAAAATGTCCACGAATTTGTTGTAAAGTCTCTAGGTATTAATTTATCAGCATAATGACAGAACTTCTTCAACACCTCATCAGTGGGTGATCAGCCGATAAGTCACCCCAAGGAGAACAAAAATATACTCAAAACTTTCAGGTGTCTCAGCGGAGCGCTGTTTCTCACTTCAAATGACTTTAGAAATTAATACCTCCAGTCATTTGTTTTAATTAACTCATGAATATGAATGAGAGAGATGATATAGGTAAGGTTCATAGTGTAGTCGCTAAATACGCAGCTATGACCTTTAAGTTTTTATGTCATTGGTGTTGTGAAATGCAGGGTTTATTTTTTTTATTTCAGATTTAATAAATAAATATTACACAGCGAAAACAAGATTCTTGGCAGGGTCTTTCTTTGCAAGTTAACGTTGTTACAGGCCAAGTTGTTTAGTGAGTATTCAACTCGTCACGCCATCTCATTTTAAGTTTACCACGTCCAGTGGCGGATTTACCAATAGGCTGAGTAGGCTGGAGCCTAGGGCGGCAGATTTCAGGGGGCGGCGGATTTGGTCAGATTTTTTTTATCTTGCAGAAATAAACGGATTACGAAATATTTTTTTTTTAGTAAGTAATGCACAGTAAGTGTACCTACTGAGCACTCTTGCGTAGTCTACACTGTATAAAATAGCTGCCCTGCTTGCGATATCATTCGCACAGACTTTACAAATAGACACTTTTTATGATGGAAAACTTTTATTTCAATTTCAATATTATTTTTGTTGAAAAAATGTGGGCTCGCTTCGCTCGCACGATACCTATGTCTTCCTTCTAAAGTCAAAACCTTTTATTAAGCACAAAAGGCAAAATCAAACCCTCTATGAATTAATTGTATTAAAAATTTCGGCTCGCTTCGCTCGCAAGATAACTTCTCTTATATCTTTTAAAGTGAACGCCAGTGTCAACCTTTTATTTAAGCACAAAAGGTAAAATCAAACCCTCTATGAATTATTTGTATTAAAAATTTCGGCTCGCTTCGCTCGCACGCTAATTTCTTTTAACTTCTAAGGTAAAAACCAGTCTAAGCCTTTTATTTGAGCAGAATAAAGCAAAATCAAACCTTCCATGACTTATTTGTCTTAAAATTTTCGGCTCGCTTCGCTCGCAAGATCTTCTCAATCATCTAAAGTGAACACCAGTGTCAACCTTTTGTTTAAGCACAAAAGGCAAAATCAAACCCTCTATGAATTAATTGTATTAAAAATTTCGGCTCGCTTTGCTCGCACGAAATCTTCTTATCTTCTAAAGTGAACACCAGTGTCAGCTCTTTTGCCCTTTATTTGAGCACAATATGCAAAATCAAACCTTGCACGACTTTTACTTGTGTGTCTTAAAAATTTCAGCTCGCTTCGCTCGCACGTCAACTTCTTTAATCTTTTAAAGTGAACGCCAGTGTCAACCTTTTATTTAAGCACAAAAGGCAAAATCAAACCCTCTATGAATTATTTGTATTAAACATTTCGGCTCGCTTCGCTCGAACGCTAATTTCTTTTAACTTCTAAGGTAAAAACCAGTCTAAGCCTTTTATTTGAGCAGAATAAAGCAAAATCAAACCTTCCATGACTTATTTTGTCTTAAAATTTTCGGTTCGCTTCGCTCGCAAGATCTTCTCAATCACCTAAATAAAAAAAACCTAAATAAAAACAAAAAAAAAAAACCTAAAGTGAACACCAGTGTCAACCTTTTATTTAAGCACAAAAGGCAGAATCAATCCCTCTGACTTATTTGTCTTAAAAGTTTCGGCTCGCTTCGCTCGCACGATAATTTCTTATATTATCTCCTAAAGTTAACACCAGTGTCAGCCTTTTATATGAGCACGATGAGCAAAATCAAACCTTCCATGACTTATTTGTCTTCAAAATTTCGGCTCGCTTCGCTCGCACTGTTTTGTTTCTAATTTTGCCAGGAAATGGAATTGTATCAGAACATGGAATAGGTTGAATGTAAATAAATGATTGTGAACTATTGCATTGAAAAGGTCAGTAGGAGCGGAGCGGAGTTGAATAGCCTACAGGCGGCAAATTTGTAAATCCGCCACTGACCACGTCTACCAAGATCAATTTTTTTTTAATTATATGTAAGTGGCCATATGGGTATCATAATTACATTTTGTACAAATAATTTAACAAACGCACCTTTTGCACTAAGCTGGTGAGATAATTGGTAATCAATTTTTTTACATGATAAAAACTGTCGCGCTTTAAAGAGAAAAGGTCAGAGCTCTTCTTTGAATGACCAGATACATAATTCAGTTTAGCTAGTGTAAACTTAGTTGTAACATTACCATTCAAAATGTATTTGCTAAAGGGATAATCATAGGACGTGCCTAGTTTGCGAATGTGATAAGTATTTTATGGGACATGGACCCATGTAGGTAGTGCAAAGATATTTATGAGCAAGACTTTACCCACTGCTGGGTATATAGGCCCATAAGTTTATGCCATCCTGTAATATTCGCATCCATTGACGCCCCGTGACGTGAGTTATGCCGTAGACCCACCTCGCTAAGGAGAAGGCCAGGTTATTATTGTTTTGACAAAACAAAGAAATAATAATTCGCATTTATGAGAATAAGTATTGATGTTCGTAATACCCTAAATCGGCGAGTATGTATGAAGAATGTAATGAGAGTGAATGAGGCGAATGAGGTGTGTCAGGATCGTAGCAAGTGGAGATCCGCGGTCTCTGCCTACCCCCATGGGAAAGAGGCATTATGTATGTTCAACGAACGAAAGAACGAATTTTATCTACCTGCATGCTTACTAAATAGACTCAAGAAATGGTAAAATTGCGTTCTGCATACGATAAACAAAATTACTTTAACTTAGGAACTTCTAACCTCTCATCATTCCTACTTGCCAATTCTTTTCTCAAAATAAAATAATAAGCTAGAAAATGTTAAACTGCTAAGAACCAGTCAACCTTAACGAGTACTTTTCTAAACTTCCAAAAAAATTCTTACCTATTATAAGATTAAGAAAAAAGAAAAACTGTTCTTAGCATCATAGATGTAAGGCCGAAAATTATATGCGACGTTTTGGTATTTATGTCACCAAAAGCTTGTTATACAATCGTTTTCGGACCAATGATTTCCTGAGTTAGTTTGTTAGTTTAGGATGGTTTAGGTTTAAAGATGTTAGTCCTAAATTTCGTAGCTTTGCTTTGACGTGACCTACTGAGCTACCTGCTTACTAAATGTCGCTTATTTTTTTTTTTATTAAAAAAAATATCAAAAAGTCATAATTTAGTAATTACTTAAGATATAATAATATAGTAATAACTACAATATTAGGAGGTTAAAATGTGTAATAAGGAAAAATATCTTTCAAAGACCTAATTAAATTTTTATCCAGTTCAGTTATTAATATTATGTCCAACCTATTTCAGAAAATCTCGTCATTGAGGCCATAAATACTCGCAACAATAAACAAATGTTAGCTTAACAAAGTTCCATAATGCTAGATTGAATATTCAAACAAAGGTTTGTTCATTATATCGGAAACCTAGCTTCAAGCATTTAGTTTATTGCCATAACAGTGTATAAAAAACTGGTCCGAACTGGTTTCGAAATCTCCAATAACATTAGTAAAGGCACTATTTCTATCGAAGTCCCCCCTCCCGTTCTTTTTTCGCAAATTTGTATATTCTGTAAACTCGCTCTCGTTTAAATTTGATATTGGAGAGAGCCTAGGAATAGCCAAGGGTCTTTCCATGTTACTTAAATATCTGTCTCAGTATTTGTTTTTTTTTTCACTGATAATTAGGAAGCAAATCAATTGCTAAATAATTGAGCCTATTACGTTACCTTATATTCTGTCGAATTAACCAGAGGTTTCATTACACACTGTATGTGAGCTTTTGTGTAGAATGCGTCGATTCCCGGGCCGAGTGCTCTATTGATTTTGATAGCTACAGCACGAGGGCACTACAGCATCGTTTGATGTTTTCTGTGGCATTTAGGTTGAAATTCCAAACGATACGGCCTGTTTCCGAATCCGATGATTATTGCTATGTTAGATTTCAATATGGAATCCCAATTTTATTATTCCTAGTCTAGACTTTATTTTTGAACTTCTATGTACCTAGTAGTTTTAGGTAACCTTTAAAGTTATATAGGTAGGTGGTATGTTGCTGATAAATACTAAAAAAAACAACTAAAATGTAGTTGATTTTTGATTATTTCTAATAAGGTTCAATCTCTATTTCGTAATTATCTAATAATTTAGTATGACGCATACAACATCTTAAAAGTACATATTAATCTGGAAATCTTTTTTGTGATTTAAAAAGAACTACTACTACACTAACCATGAAATATTCAAATCAATGTATAAAAAACACATACAAATCTTTATATTTATAAACATTTCTCATTGGTTTGTTGCAGGGTGATAACGTAAAAATAACCTTATAAATAAACAACCAAAGCTACAACATAAACATCAGATAGTTTACGCTAAACTTTCAAAAACGTTTTGCATGTTAAGTTAATGAAGCTACGTGCATTTGTCGCATTTTAAAACACAACCAAAATTAATTTCACGCAACATGGCCGTCGCATGTATTTTTAAAATAAAATGCATTTGGCAAAAGCAGTTTTGTCATTTAGCTTCAGGCTATACCATCAACTTTTAGGATTTATTCTGATTGTCAGTCATAAACTGGATGGTCTGAAATTCAGCGTAATAAATTACAAACTAAAAATTTGTCCAAAAAGACTGAGATGATTGACATAAAAAAGAGATATAAAGTGTCCAGTGAGCGAATTCTTTCTGGAATGATGATTATGAATATAACTTCTTCCAAGTCTTAATTTGTTTGTTCTATCGATCTGTTTATTATTGTACTCAAAACACATGCCTCTACTAAATCTAAGAATAATTTTACTATAAGGATAAAAAAACCTAAGAAAAAAACCTAAGAGTGTATATAATAACATAAATGGAAGTAATTTATAATTAATAATTTTTATAACAAAAACGACAGTGATTTTTTTGAGTAAGAAAAAAAGAAGTGAATAAATCTATTTGATTATAAATGACATGATATAGTAATATAGTGGAAAAACTTATAAAATAGAAAAAGAACTCACCACTTTACTAGCTACAAAATAATAGTTCGGTAAAGTTACGATGGTCCCAGTTAACAAAAATATCCATTCGAAAAATATAACTAAGTACAAAATTGTAAAAATAAGAGTAAAAATATTGAAACTCCCTATCTCGTGTATCGCATCCATCTCAGCACAATCTCGACACAGTTCCCCAGATAAGCGTAAAAACAGTTCATCTTAGATCACAGCAGTTTTATTGGACATTCTTCAACGGTTGTATTCCGACAAACGATATTCACGATATTCTATCGACTCAGCCGGTAACAACCACTGCTGGGTAAAGGCCTCTTCACTATCATTAAAAAATATTTATTATCTATAACTTATAATTACTTTTACCTCTTTTTTTTTAAAGTCGGCAAAAATCTAACAATAAATAGATATTAAATATTCACATGGCTATTTTTACTTATCGCGTGAAGAAGTGACTACACAGAGATAATTAACAAATCTTAATCGATAGCATTGCGTAGCTTAATTATAATAAATATTAACTATTATTTATACCATTTCAGACAATTGTTATACGATTAACACCAATATTTCTGTTTCCATTAACATGTATGTATGAAACAAATCGTTTTCAAATTTTTAATAAAAAATAAAACAACAATACCATCCTATAACGTTTATATTTTGTTAAGTTAAATACCGTTTTCAGATCGTTTTAATACCGTCAGCTAAATAGTACCCGTCCGATGGCAATTCATCAAGTCTCCATCCATCATTGTCGCGTGCTGCAGTGGCCTTGTGATAACGAACAATTGGACCACTTCGGGTTCCAAGGATTTATTGGATCTTACAACAATATACCATTGATTGGTTCAGCGTGATCAAAAAATGGCCTTTCAAATAAAATACCAGGTTCAAAATAGTGTTCCAACTGTGCCTTAAATGTCAATAAGAACGATAAATATGTATAGCGTTTTGGATCTTAGTTTCATGCGGTTACGCACATCAATACGCTCATAAGCTGAATTAATGTGAACGAGAAAGAATGTTTACAAATATTTATTTCCCGGCTTCAGCCTTATTTAAAGTAATTATAATTTTATAAGAAGAGAGCAATTAAATTACAACGCGATTTTTTTTGCAATTTTTAATATAAAAGTAAAAAAAAAGAGTTATGCGTCCGAAAATGAAGTACAGGAAAACGTTTTTCTAGGTGTTGAAAAGATACCAAAAGTTTACCGTTCCTAAGTTGTGAAAACCACTAGAGACAGCGCCTATCCGGCGAAATATCTGAACAAAAACAGTTGAAGCCAACTTACGTGAACTCGAGAAATAATCCAGTTAAATTCGTCGACACGCCGCAAACTCAAACCACAACTTATACAACAATGAGCTTCGCCCACAAAGGAGAAAACAAGGCTCTGGTTGAGTCCTATGCAGTGTTTCAACTCAAGAAAAACTTACAGTAGTTAGATAATTCTTGTACTTACAAAAAACATCATCTCTAGTTTATGAGTTTTCCATGCTGATGGCCGAAGTGTCCTCAATATTTAAAATTCGAAGGACTGTCTAATTTTGTTATGATTTAAAAAAAGAACGAATTATAAAGCAAAAAAAAAACATAACAGATAACTAAAGTTCGAATACCAAAGAGGTTTGATAAAATTATACACTAAACACGCAGTTTGAGTATTTTCAGAACGAAATAATAAAAATACTGCAATTCTCGTCTAGCTATACTGTGTGTTTGTACTTCGCAATTTATAATTTCCATTTAAGGTAAGCGAAGCGTAACTAGTTTGTAATTTGCTCTAAGTTTCAGGACCCTTTTCAGATTTAAATTCAAGGATGAAACCAAATGGTTCCGATGTGACTGAGGTATTCTAAAGTTTGGATTACCTAGTCAGGAACTTAGAAAACTCAGATACGAGTACAACTTTGTACTTGGCAGAAGTAGAAAAGTTTCGAATGTGATTTTATTATGTCTTCTCGTATAATGTTTAATCTCACTTAGATTAATGAATTTTACCAATGTTTTGGATCAAGAATGAGGAATAATATCGCGGAATATCCATCATTAAATACTACATTATCAAAATTACCTCTGTTAAAATGTCGTTCGACTTCTTAGTTTTACTGTTTTGTAAGAAACCGTGGCTTAGTAGCGCTAACAATCTACATAAATTAGGCAAGTCTTCACCTCGAAACGGAATGCTAGACAAGCGCTAGCTTTAGATGCTAAATTATCTACTCTATGGTGAACTCAGACCAGCGTTTTTTCCGCGTAGGTGTATTCAGTTTGCGCAAAAATACTTATGCGTCTTGAATATACCTACCTACGTGTAAATGAGCGAGCGAGTAAACTTGTTTTTTTTTCTCAGGTTCTTTAAACACGTATGTCATATTATGAAGCGTCATTCTATAAAAACGCTCTTATGAAACAGCCCTAAATAGTTCAGACACGTCGTACCTAATAAAGTTATGAGAAAAGTCATGTTTTTTTAGTTCAACATACATAAACAGACAAGACTGCATTGCGATGATTAGCAGAGATCTTTAAAATATTTAAGAACTTCTGACACAATGTCCAGAAAATAGATTTCCATGACAAGCAAGCCTAATTGATATTAAACTAATTGTTTCTATATAATATTATGATGAAACGGGAAGATTTCTAGAATTTATTTAAGGTGTATGTTTGTATCTCTGTAGCACTCACTTTCTGTTTCATTTAAAATTATGATTACAGTTTAATAAAGTCGTTATGAGTCACTTGTCTACAGGTTTTAAGAGCTGGAAATACCGCCAAGTGGAGTTAAACTTATTAAATTTTCTAAGTAATCTTGCGACGGGGGCCCAAGTTATTTATTGTCATCCTTGGGGTTACTGGTTTCTAAAAATAAATTGATTTATTTCAACATCCATAAAATTGATGGATTGCTATCAGCTAGAATAATCAAATTATTTATAATTATTTCCTATTCCTGCTCCGTTACTTCAAAATAAATAAAAAAAAAACTGCCGATCTGCAGAGAATCTAGCTAAATTCTCTGTCACTGACGTCTATTTGCCTAGTGTGCACCGAGGTTGACCATGATTTTTACGTTTTTTGACGTGAAACAAATCATACTAGCGATGTAATTATAAACTCAAAAATATAAATGCAATGTACGTACCTAACCGTCTGCGATTTCATTTAATGCGCAAATTTTAGTTTTCGTACATTGTGTGTGTTCCGTCATGCGCTACTTTTTATACAATCAGACATTTGCATCTTTACTAGATGATACATTGATGATACCTGGGACATTGTTGAGATGATATAAGATTGCCCAGCTATACCTATAAACTACTCTTAAAAAACATGAATTCGCGATTCTAGCCATGTCTGATGTATTTTCAAGAGTAGACATAAAAATCTAATTTTTGCAGTACAACATTCTTCCATATTGATATCAGTTCTGCTCATCCAATATCGACGTGACAGACGTATCTTATTAAGTCATATGTCAGAAAAATGCCTAATATTGTGCGTTGAGATTGGAATCGTAATATTTGAATAAATATTTATATGGAGTTTTAGTACGGATATTATTATTGGTAGTATGTTCTGTGAATAGGCCCGTATAACAATGGGTATTTTAATTTAAGTAGGTTCTTATATTTCAAAAAATAATCTCTTTTAAACAAACATAAATTCAACAAGAGATATATCTCTGTACCAAATTTTCTAAGCAACGGTTAAGGAACGCAAAAGTTAAATTTAGAATTACTATTTATAGAAATCATATTAAGTATTAATTATACCTCAAAACATAGTTCATTAAAACTTAATCCATGATTGCGGTACAAAGCTAAAACAAGGTGCTTATTTCAAACCGAACTTTCAAAGTCAGATTGAACGGTAAAACCCGCCAGAAACAAAACAAACAATCCCTTAGCTTTCGGCAACATAAACACAGGTGAATTAAATAATCATAGACGGTATTTTGTCTGAGGGCAAACGACCTAACATTTCGTTTTGGGCAGAGATTGTGGAAAACTACGCAATCATAGAGAAGAGTGTATTCCTGTTCTGGGTATTTTTCTAAAACAAAAAAAAAAGACGTGTGGCACTCGGAGACTGCCACGGTAAAGCTATTGCATGCCACCTAGAGGCGAGTTGCTGAACTAAATAGACAAGCGTCAGGTTATTTTCGTTACGGAATTTCTGGATTCGGTCTCCACACTCAAGGCCCGCGATAGAAGCTATGCAATAGCTTAATAAATAGTACCCAGTACTTTTATCAGTCATGTATTCTGATAATAAAGGGTCAAAAAAGGCGTCATCTCTTACAAAGAGTAAAAAACCACCTCGGCTCAAAACCGAATCGAAAATACGCTACTTTGCTGAAACTGTTTCAATAATCATTAATGTATTTTTTTTTAAACTGTTTTGCTACATATTTTTTTTACTTTGACTTGCTAAATAACGATATAGTGTAATTTTTTGTTATTAAATTATAATTATTTCAATACTTCAAGAACTTGAATGTGAATTCTCCGTAGATACCAACCAAGTATATAAATACCAATCATTGTAATTTATTAGCAGAATCATTAAAAACTTATTTTGATAACATGTTTCGTACAAAAGCTGAATATTTAGCCGTAGGCGTCATTGTTTCCAACTTCTGCGGTGCAAATTAATATTTCAGAGGAGTACCTTGATTCGGCGCCTACAAAGAGAAGACTGAGAAATATTTTGAGTTTATTAATTCAAGGATTTATACCTATATAAGGAAAATATAACAGACTAGTGAATTTTAAATAGTCAAAACCGAACTAAAAAGCTATTTTATATTTGGGAGCGCATCAATTCTTTAGGACGTTCTTACTTGTCAGATTAGTACAGGCAAACGTCAAATAATATCAAAGATGAGCATCACATAAGATGTTTAGAACGAAAAGTTTGACCAGTTTCCAATTAAATTCGTTTAACGCGTTGCAAGCACATTACCTTTTTAAACTGCGTACCTAAAAGACAAGAGTGAGTCAAACCTAGCCAGCAATAACAGATCTTATGGTGATCAACCTTTTCATTCCGCGACTGTACAGATTTTAGCGTTTCAGTATTCGAATTTTTGGCTTTTTTTTAAATAGATGATTTATTACAGTCAGGAGCGAATTTATACTTACCCTTTACTGGAATTCTTGGGACATTCTTGAGATGAGGTTTTCCCAGCATCTAAAGTTTTTTATAACGGCTAATCAGTTAACTGGCTTAAATTTGATGTGGCTTACTGGTTGAGCATCAATTTATAATTCTAAACAACACATGAAGTTTTTTCTGTAAACATCAAAATTACTCAAAAGCTGACACCAATTTTTCATGACTCTAAACACGTACGTAACTATATATAAGCAAAATGATACTGAAACATGTAAGTAAAGAGTTCAATTTTGTTTGCTGCCATTTACGAATAATCTAACCGAAACCCTGTATAAATCAAACATATCGGGGATGTAACAAAAGTTATGGTACCTACATAAATTGGCGTATTGACGTTATACGCTGTTGCTTTGGCGAGTTGTATTGTGTATTGTCATAGTGTTGGTTTATTCATGAACTACGTGTGTAGTCATTTAATTTTTTGTACTGTATTTTGGTATGAAATGAGGTAAGTAATTTACGATTTAGGTACTAGCTCCGCCCCGTGATGCTTGGTTCCGTTCCTGTGGGAATACCAGGGTCAAAGTAGCCTATTTCTTAAGTTGTTCAACTTTAAAAACTCAATCCTTCACCTTAGTGTGATAAATTACCTCAATTTTACTACTTAAAAGATCAGGCGTAAAGTTCTAAAATATGGAATTGTTGGTTTGATCTAAAACTAGTTTTTATGAATTGTAATAAAATAAGAGTTTTTATAAAATGATTGCAATTATATTGAATTAAGATAATTTGTGAAGTCGTGCATAAAAAAATAATCATGAGTATAACCAAAACAAATTATTTTCAATTCATTATGCACGAATATGACGAATATCTAGTGTATTATAAAAACAAAGATAAGATAGATCCATTTTAATATGTTATCTACACCAAAAGAGTGCTCGCCTCCATTCCTAGGTAGGTATATGAAAGGAGTACACCGAATTTTTGCTCCAAATATTTCGTTATTCATTACCCACAATTCTCTTATTTAATGTTATAGGCATTGTACGGAAAATAAATACAAATATTACGTGGGGAATGAAGGTCACTGAACTTGAGCATTTCTACATTTAACTCATAGAAGTGAGATTCCGGTAAACAGGTAGCTCATCATTAAAATATTTGAACGACTTTTAGATAATTTTATTTCATTTAAATAAATTGACAAGAAAAATCAAGCAGTTTTCGTGCATTGTGATTATAACAAGTTGCATCTAGGGTACCTATATTTGATCGAAGACCGGGTCTGAGCTAAGAAATAAAATGGTAGAAGATTGCGTTTCTATAAATTTCTGTGTATCTTCGTCTGAAACGTGGCATGAATTTCTACAATTCGTTGCTTAAATTACCCACTATATGAAATGACAGAACTTTGATGACAGCAGGATATTTCTTCGACTTTAATTTATTCTAGGAAGTTTATTAATTTTCTCGTAATTGAAAATGGGTTGCTCTTGCTTTCAATATTTTATTGTATTGTAGGTAAATATAAAAATTGGAATAATATATAACTAAATAAATATGACATCCACACAGCGTCATTTAGCCTCAAGCTAAACCACTGGGATCTATTTATTATTATGGATTTTAAAAGTTGTTGGGTACATTTCAATTAAGTACACCTAACATATTTGACCAATCAGAACGAATCTTGCAAATCTCGCAACATTATTGTCAAATTACAGTTAGACAATTATTCCAATCTTGCTGATGCTGGTAGGTATAGGTACTTAGTTTGTTAGTGCTTTAGATAGTTATGTAATGGTATAGAATCAAAGCTGATTGCTAATTTGTCGCCATTGAACGGTGCATAGTTGCATACGACGCTGTAATTAACACCCACGGGTCGAGTGGTCACTATGATTTACTAACTCTAACGCTGCATTCACATAACACGTCACGTGATGATAATTATTCACATTATACCAAGTTACATACATACTTAGTGTCTTAACTTACGGCAAAGCCGTGTTTGGCAAGTGTAGAAACCTCGGAATTCATTCAGAATTATTGTGGGTCCGAATACTCCGAATCGACCGCCTGAAGGCCCCTATCATATTATTACATAACTGTACAAAATACAATAAAGTTAGAACCAGATGAGCCACCTAAGGACCATTGCAAACAATCTAGCTCAACTGATATTTATTTTACCTTTATTGCAAAATACGTGTCAAATCTGCCAAAATATCGTAAATAGGAAAACAATGTTCCTGGTAAAACTATTTATCAATCTCATTGACACTGTATGAAACGAGCAGGAACGTGATGCAACAAAATGGATTTCGGCGTACCTACAGACAGTACAGAGAAGGTAATGGCATATTCATCATGTTGCAATCAACGATCAGAAGCCATGACGTATATTAAGCTAAAGGTACACTTTGTATCTGGAACTAGAACCATGCCGGGAAAAAAACAAAAAGACTTAATCTGTGCATGTGAATAGAGTTATACCTATTAAGTTAAAAAAAGGTAGCTATATAGTACCTACTCTTTTTTCTTGTATTCGAATAATAAGATGCCATGAATTTTTCGTTATGATGAAACATTATATGCGCATTAACACCTATAATATAAGTATTGAAGGAAAATATTGAAAATATCCGTCTGGATAAGCTGACAGTTAAGTTAGGTTAGAACAAACCAAACCGATCTCAATTTTAAGTTTAAGTTCAGGCAGAATGCCTTCTGACCCTATATATTATTTTCGTCATTGTGGTCAAAATGAAAAGTACTATTCAATAAACTTATGCTAAATAAGTAAAATATAAAAATGATGTGTGTAGTATGTGTACAAGTCTTTACTTTGGTTTTGCTAGTACATTGTCATCCGATGCAAGCTCTAATTAATGGACGAACGGAGCTGTCAGTAATTAAATTGTGGGCAAATAATGACAGTGTATCACAACTGTACTATAGTTTCGACACGTAGGCAAACATTAGTTAGAACAACACTAGGTTTTGTCTATGGTTTTGCTTATGCTAAATCCCACTAAAAATTTAAACGCGAAATGCAGGTATTATAGGTAAGGGTTTGTTGCTCTTTTAGGCAAAAACAACAGAACAGGGTAGCTACTCTTGACGGCAAAGACAATGCAAAGTTAACGCGATCCTGATTGTACGAGAACTTAGTTTTGATAGGATTGTATCGTTATAGCAAAATTGTTACAAAATTAATTAAGTCACCAATATGCGCGAAATTCAACTCCAATGTGGCGCTACAATCGATTTATAGAGTTCCAAATCACAAAAAAACGATCGAGATTTGAATTGGATATTGCGATTGTGCGACAAAAGTTGGCTAAAACTTGTTGTGTTCATAGTTTATGATCTGGGATCAATGGGATCTTCTTTAATTACCAATAATAATGCGATTAATAACACAAAAAATAAAAATTACTGATATTTCACTACTTAGTATAGTAAAAACATGATAAAATAGTTTTGGACATTCATAAAAATATATTCTGACTAATGAAGACCGTAGGTACCTAAGGAATGAATGAATAATACATGAAGCAGCGAGATCTGATCCCGGGGGAGCTGTAAGTCAGAGCGTGGATTTGGACTGAATAAAATAATAATGACTTTTGTGCCTTTTCAAATGCATTCGTCTAATTTGTTACACTGTTAACGCGAAAGTTGATTTGTTATTTTTTATTGATTAAATTAATTCAAAATAAGGAACTTATTTCAATACATATTAAATGATTTCGAACGGCCTTAAATATTTAATTATTGTTTAAGTGTTCGGGCATAAAAGTGAAAAGGCGAGAATAAATTCAGACAAAGAACGATAGAATAGTTAAAATAAAAATGTAGGATTCGTGGGCCTTTTTTGGTCCGAACAAAACCTTTGGGGCATGAAATCTCTATTCAGTGAGCAGAAAAATCAATGGGGCAAGCGAAACGAGCCGAGGACGGTTTCAAAGCCAAGTTCTTATCGATGAAACTAATAGCTTAGTGCTAGAATAGAGCAATCAAATCCTCTTAGCCGTACACAAGAAAAGGGGTTTTCTTTAGACTGGTTCTGCTAGATCTATTGTGTAATAAAAATACTTGAAAAGTTTTTAACAATAACGTTTTGGAACTATACATCCATTGTGCGCCAAGGTCACGCATTAATATAAAATAGTGCACACCCGTGTGTGCATGCAACATGTAGTAAGTAATAAGGCACCCTTCAATAATGTATAGTGCTAATAGGACAACAAGTGCTATTTTCGATGTGATCCTAGAAGCACAATGTGTTTTTTATGGTAACTTCACAAACCTTTATAATATCGACCGAAATTATAAAAAAAATTATATTATAATAATTTTCTTTACCAGCTGAAACTTTTGAACCCTTTCTGTAAAACGGTGAAGTTAAGCGTTATTATTACTTGGTAGACGAATTTTTCCCAAAGTTCTTAGCTTTTTTACGTTGGCTTTGAAACGCCTTCTTTACGGACTTTTTTAATCACTTTGATGAGAGTTAAGATGTTTAGACTAAAGGAGGTAAGTATCTACTAGATGTTTATTAAGCTTTTGACGATGTACATGTAGAAGGTGGGGGTGTTCAATATTAAGTACACAATTTCACAGATTCCTCATTTAATTGCAGGAACAATAAATAAAAAGAATTTTTATTTTTCAATCTTATATCGAATAACAGACTTCAGTCACTATATTTTACCTGTCAAAACTAAACCAAAAGCGCGAGAGAATTCTAAAATTGAAATTAATTTTTCAGCTGTGAAGGACCTCCTTCACACACGGTAAAGGTTTGATAAGACTTCAAGCTTCGCGGATGGCACGCTTTATGATAATGAATGAAATGAATGAGGTGTATTGAATTGTGGAGAGGATCCCCACATCACTCCCCTTCGAAGACCGTCACTACGGGCGATAAAAATCTGGAAAACGAACTTGTCTACCAGATCGTGTAGTGCGTGTTAGGGAAGGTTCTACCGTTCGTGCAGACTCTGGAACAAAGGTGTGCTCAGGCTCAGGTGGGGATGCTGTCGATAGGATGAACGCCGGTTTAAGACGATCAATCGAAACAGTCATCGCTTTGCCCTTGACCAGGATTTTAAAAACTTTATCTCCGTGTTGGAGTACCTCATGAGGACCAGAGTACGACGGGTGAAAGGCTCCTTTCAACACTTCTTCCCGAAGGAATACGTGTGTCGAGGAAGAGAGGTCTTTGTAAACAAAAGTTTTGATTTTGTTGTGACGAGACGCAGGAGATGGTTGCAGCTTCTGTGTGATTGAGCGTAGCCTGGCAGTAAAGTCTGTCACATCAGTAGTGCCAGCTAGCGAGGTGTGAAAAAATTCACCTGGTAGTCTAAGAGGCTCACCGTAAACTAGTTCAGCTGCAGATGAATGAAGGTCTTCCTTCACCGCGCTTCGTATACCTAGAAGGACAAGTGGCAGGGCTTCCGTCCAGTTGGTGTCAGCATGACATGTTATAGCTGTCTTTAACTGTCGATGGAATCTCTCCACCAGTCCATTGCAGGCGGGATGATAGGCTGTGGTTCGACGATGCTTGAATCCGGCGAATTTCGTAAGAAATTCGAACAATGCGGACTCAAACTGTCGCCCACGATCGGTCACAATATCGGTTGGGCAACCGAATCGGGCGATCCAACCAAGTAACAATGCCTTTGCAACCGTTTCTGCCGAGATATCCGCTATAGGGATGGCTTCAGGCCATCTAGTAAAGCGGTCTACGGCAGTGAGACAATATCGGTAACCATTAGAGATAGGCATAGGACCAATTAAATCTATGTGCACAAAAGCGAATCGACCTTTAGGCAAATCAAATGTACCTAGTGGAGCGGTAACGTGTCGAGTTATTTTCGACCGTTGACAGGCCAAGCACTTTTTGGACCATTCTCGACAGTCCTTCCTGATCCCTGGCCAAACGTAACGCTGAGCTATAAGCTTTGCGGATGCGTTTGCGCCGGGGTGACTTAGGCAGTGTAGGCTGTCGAAAACTTGCCTACGCAAAGACTTGGTCACAAAAGGTCTCGGTGTGCTTGTACTTACGTCGCAGTAAACCTCCACCTCGCTACCGGTCTCCTTGATTTTCTCCAGACGAAGCGATGTTGGTTCGGCGTGGAGAAAAGAATGGAGTTCGGCATCTGTGCTCTGAGACTTGGCGAGTAATTCCAGGTCAATTGGACTTTGTATCTCCTCAATTCGTGATAGCGTGTCGGCCACGACATTGTCCTTGCCGGAAATGTGCCGGATGTCGCTGGTGAATTGAGAGATAAAATCCAGATGTCTGAATTGACGCGGTGAGCAATTGTGTTTTCGCTCGCTGAAAGCGTGACACAGCGGCTTATGGTCGGTGTAGACTGTAAAGTCTCTCGCCTCGAGCATGTGGCGGAAGTATTTAATGCCCTCGTATATAGCGAGTAGCTCGCGATCGTAGGGTGAATACTTCCGCTGGGATGGGCTGAGTTTCCGCGAGAAAAATGCCAGTGGTTGCCAGGCATCGTCTTTAAGCTGCTGGATTACTGCGCCCAATGCTAAGTCACTAGCGTCCGTGACTAACGCGAGTTTGGCTAGGCAATCGGGATGTGCTAATAAAGCAGCATTGCAGAGGCTTTCTTTGGTCTCTTCGAAAGCTGAAAGAGTCTCACCTGACAGGTTCACCGGGTCAGAAGGCTTAACCGAACCAGCTAAAAGGGCGTTGAGAGGGCCTTGAATTTTGGCGGCGTTAGGGATAAATCGTCTGTAAAAATTGAGCATGCCCAAGAATCGCCTAAGCTGGCGGATCGTTGTAGGAGCAGGGAACTCCTTAATGGCTTGAATCTTTGATTCGAGTGGTTTCGTACCAGCAGAAGAAATGTGATAACCTAAAAATATCACCTCAGAAGCTCCAAATACACATTTAGAAGTATTGACAATGATGCCATACTTCCTTATGCGCTCAAAGAGCTGTCGAAGGTGGCTTTCATGCTCAGCTGCCGATTTGCTAAACACTAGAAAGTCGTCCAGATAGCAGTAGCAAAATTCGAGATCTCGGGTCATTTCGTCCACAAACCTTTGAAATGTTTGTCCCGCGTTCCGAAGACCGAAGCCCATGTATGGAAACTCAAATAAGCCAAAAGGCGTGGTTATTGCGGTCTTTTGGATGTCGTCAACGAAAACAGGTATTTGGTTGTAGGCTTTGACCAGGTCTATAGTAGAAAATATGTTACTACCTGAGATGTTGTGAGCAAAGTCCTGAATGTGCCTGATAGGGTACCTGTCAGCAATGGTCCGAGCGTTGAGCAGTCTATAATCTCCGCACGGGCGCCAGCTATTGTCTTTTTTGGGGACCAAATGCAGAGGAGAAGACCATGGACTCTCAGATGGTCGCGCAGTACCGTTGCTCAGCATCAAGTCAAACTCCTGCTTCGCCACTTTGAGCTTGTCAGGAGCTAGCCTACGAGGGGAACATGAAACGGGCGGGCCGGATGTAGTACGAATGTGATGAACAGTGTTATGTTTGTGAGTTTTAAACGTGCCAGCCGGTCTAGTTATTTCAGGATAATCGGACAAAATTTTATGGAACGGCGAGTTACCTGATGGAACCTTTACAGATGTTACATTATTAGAAGCATAATCGGGGTAAACATTAATTGACAATGATGTAAGATTATCAACAATGCGTCCTATGCGCCTATTGCGTACATCTACAATGAGGTTGTAGAAGCTCAAAAAATCTACGCCAATTATGGCCTTAGTAACGTCAGCTACAATAAATTGCCATGAAAAATCTCTCCTAAGTCCTAAATCTAAATTGAGCTGAAGCGATCCGAAGGTCTTGATGACGCTTCCGTTGGCTGCTGTCAGCTCATAGTTGGTCTTCGCTCGACGCTCACTGAGTGCAGACCGTGGGAAAACGCAGACGTCGCTACCTGTGTCCACCAAGAAAGCGATCTTTGATCTGCGGTCCGTGACAAAGAGGCGACCAGGGGAAACGGGGCAATCGTCAGTCGCCTTTACCGACCGCCCAGAGCATTTCCCTGGTCCTTGAAGTCGCAGGGCTTCATACACTGTGTTGCGTTGGCTCCGTGGCGGCTGTGGTACCAGCAGGTAGGGAATCTGCGGTAGCTGGCTTGGGACCGGGATCTGGAGTGTTTCCGCTGACGGTCACGACGGTCGCTGGAACGATTGGGTCGGTCACGTGATCGCGGTTGGCGGTTCAACTGCATCGTCAGATTCTTGACGGTCGCTTTCAGCTCAGCAATCTCAATGGCCATAGATTGCATCGAACCAGGAAAAGGAGTATCTGAAGAAGTTGACGCTAGCTGGCTGCTGGGTGTCACGATGTCGTGTACACGATCGGCCAGATCAGCAGAAGCTTCCAGAGTATTCGCAGGTTGAGAAGCGATCAGTGTCTGCAGGTTGCTGGGTAAGCGGCTGCACCAGATGCTCCGGATGAAGTCGTCAGGAACTGTCGTGCCGGCTAGACCCTGCAGATGACGCAGAAATTGCGAGGGTTTTCTATTTCCTAACTCCTCGTGTAACAGCAACTGTTGGATCTTCTTCTCCCGTGACGCTGACAAACGTTTGATGAGCTCCTCCTTAAGCTTATCATATTTGTTAGATAACGGAGGTGACCTGATGATGTCTTTCACCTCCTTGGAATATTGAGGATCCAAGTGACTTGTGACGTAATAAAATTTCGTCGCGTCTGCCGTTATGTTCGAAATTACAAATTGTCCTTCAATCTGTGCAAACCATATTTCAGGCTCCTCCGGCCAAAACGGTGGTACTCGAATTCCAACTTTATAAAGTTCATGCGGATTTGTGTGAACGCACCTTTTACTTTTCGTCGCCGATTTTTGGCGATTTTCTTCATCCGAATGGAATGTCTCGGAATCACTCATCTTTAATGTTCACAGGGGTCACCAATTGTAGAAGGTGGGGGTGTTCAATATTAAGTACACAATTTCACAGATTCCTCATTTAATTGCAGGAACAATAAATAAAAAGAATTTTTATTTTTCAATCTTATATCGAATAACAGACTTCAGTCACTATATTTTACCTGTCAAAACTAAACCAAAAGCGCGAGAGAATTCTAAAATTGAAATTAATTTTTCAGCTGTGAAGGACCTCCTTCACACACGGTAAAGGTTTGATAAGACTTCAAGCTTCGCGGATGGCACGCTTTATGATAATGAATGAAATGAATGAGGTGTATTGAATTGTGGAGAGGATCCCCACATACAAGCTGAGAGAATTTTCAATTAACATAATTTCTATTGCAATTTTTATGGCACGCTGGAAGAAATTTTTAATGGCTGAGGATCTGAGTTTTTTTTTTAATTTTTTTTAGCCTTTGAGAATACAACTATGAACGTAATTTTTGATCTCAATTTAATTTTAGTCGAATCAATTAAATACATGAAAAATCAATTCTTATAAATAGACCTAATAAGTATTTTAAGGAAGCGTTTTTGAACAATCGCGCGAGAATATTAGGACTTATTTACTAATACCCTTATTAACATTATAAACTTATAGACAAATACATCGCACAATCGGTGGCCTTATAGCTCAAAACGATCTCTTTCAGGCAACCTTTGGATGGACTGAATAGAAACTGACGCGAGAGGAAGTGGTTAACAATAATTAATTAAATTTTAATACAACATCTATAACTAATATCTGTACTAATTTTATAAAGATGTAAAGTTTGTTTGTTGGTTTGTTTGACGATGGTAATTTCCGAAACTACTCAGCCGATTTCAAATTCTTTGACCGATGTGTAGAATGTACTGTCAATGTCGGTCGGGATGGTTATAAGCTATATTTTATCGCGGTAGTTTTATTAGTACACCCGTGCAAAGCCAGAACATGCTGCTAGTAGAATGATATAGGATAGATGAATTACGCTTTCTACTCTTAAATACCCTAGCATCATCAGCTATCTAATCTAAATTCTCATACCAGCAATACCTAACAATTACACAGACGAAGTTAAACTCTACTTAAACTGTGTATAACTGTATAGTTCAGCAAACGTTGATCTTGCTCAGAGGCCCTACTACTAGTTTACTGTAGTATTGTTACTATCCTCGATATCGAGTCAAGTATCACAAACTATATGAGGATCCGCGCACCACCGCCTACGATAACTTGCAAGAACAAATCCATACCTATTTTAAATAGGAAAGTAGGCTGTTTGTCTGACGGACAACGGAGCGATAGATTGACGTGAGTAGTGATACTATAGTTGAAGGGATGGAGTGACATTGGGTACTTTTTAACCTGACATTAACGGAACGGGACTTACGTGAGTGAAACCGCGGGTCGTAGCTAGTAATACTCGTACAACTATTTCAAAATGAAAATTTAAAATAGTTGACCCGTTCGCGATAAGAGTTAGCTGTACAACTCGAAAACTGATGGTAGGGCTATGTTATAAGTTGCACAAAGGTAGTATAGTTGAATGTACCCGCGATCCTGTAATAAGATGCAACCGCGGGCCACGGGGGAGAGTCATTGGCCCTGAACTCTTACGTCACAGTTAGAACTTTCGTGGAAGAATGGATCTTGCTATCTATGCGGGTTTTCATAATAATATTACGAAATCTATAAAATATTTTTTGTTAGAATATTAAAAACGGTGACAGTGTAAGTAAAGGTATTTATTAGTTTATAGACCGTTTGCAACGGTCCTTGGCTCAACTGGTTCTATTTGTATTTTGTACAGTTATGTAAATATGTATTAGTTTAATTTCTGTAAATTAAGGATTAGTTTCAAAAATTAGAATTTTGATTTCAGTTAGGACTAGAGCCTGCATCTATTTTGATCTATCTAGCTGTACTAATTCACATGGTTTTTTTTTAATTTAACGTACTGAAATTATTTATCTGATAGTTCATGAGCTTTCCAACCTGAGGTTATGAAGCCTCAGGTTGTAAAGCTTCTTATGACTAACTTACCCACAGCCACTAATCTTAATTTAAGTTCCGACTTTTTACTACAAGTAAATACGTGACTGGCTTAAGCCAGCTGTTTGTTTTCATTCTCTCCTGTTTTCTTATAACGTGGTGACACTTTTATTATGTGTTGTGGTGAACCTTCTTTACAGTTTTAGGAAAATCAATTGACTGGACATTGAACTTTCCTTATGGAATATTTTTAAACACAAACAACTTAGTAAATTACGCACATACAATGGTAATGGCACGCGTAAACAATTATTTTTCTATGATACAGTACAGGGATGGGTCACTGACCTTCAGTCAGACCAAAGACCTGTGACGTCACAACTCTGTTTTCTATTATGAAAATGCACTTTTATTGCACGTCCAATAAAGTACCTTTGAAGCAAGTATTTTAAAACAAGTATTTGAATAGTTAAGAGCATTGCAAATTTGCAACTGATGTGGGAAACTTTTACATGAAATGTAAAGTGGGTGTAGCTAAAGCCTCATTTACACCAATATAATATGATCACGACTGTATCCCAGGGTGCGGTAGACATTTCTTTCAGATCTTTTATGTAATCTTTTGAAGATGTCTAATGGGGTAGTCAGAGGAAGATGTTTAAATACATATTTGGTACATGCCCACATTTTGCAGAAGCAATATTTAAATTCAATAGTTTTAATAATGCTTATACCATGCAATTATATTAAGCTGACTATGTATTTGTTCTTTTAAGTACTTGAATAAATAAATGACTATTTTCCAGGCACTACCAGTGTCTCCTTAGTAGTAGCAAACTAACCTCCTGACTCTGTATAAATATGTAATATCTATACTATATGATAACAGTCAAATTAGTACAGGCAAGAAATCGTCATTGTGTAAATGGGACTCTAGCGTGGGTTTATTGTAAGCTTGTAATTTTAGTTTGAGATACTTTCATCGTCTATAATATATATATATATATATATATATATATATATATATTATATGCAATATATATATATATTGTTTGTTTGTTTGTTTGTTTGTTTGTTTGTTTGTTTGGTTGTAATGAATAGGCTCAAAAACTACTGGACCGATTTTAAAAATTCTTTCACCATTCGAAAGCTACATTATCCACGAGTAACATAGGCTACTTTTTATCCCGATATTCCCGCGGGAACGGGACTTACGCGGGTGAAACCGCGGGGAGCAGCTAGTCGTCTATAAAGTTTTAAGTTGCTGCAGTCCGCCTCAGCTTTGTTCATTATATAAAAAAAAGCTTTTTGAACTTTTATTATGATGCGAACTAACCACAAGGCCCTTGTTATTTGCTATAGGTGCTTAGCTTAAAACAAAAAATGATTAAAACAGATGCTGTAGATACGTCTACGCGACAAGAAAAAAATTATCATTTACTTACTCTATTATTCATAAGATTTGTCAATTTAATAATAAGGTTTTTAAAAATGTCGAAAGTTTAATTGACCATAATGAATAAGGGGGATAACCCCAATAGCAACACTAATAAATTGATAAAAATGATTATTATCAATTTATTAGTGTTATAGGTGTTAGGTTACTTATATCTCTTGCTCTACCTACGTTTTGCAGTGTCAACCTAAGTTGTGTTGCTTCCAATTATGAATGAATTGAATGCAAATTCCCCGAAGCTAGGTACGAGTATTAGTAAGTACTGTATTCAGTGAACGTCTAGCATCAACTTGTGAGTTTACTACAAGCAACCCTATCTCTGATGTCCAGGGATTATTCAAGGATATTATGTTAGTATTACTAGCAGTGTATTTACTACTGCAACAGCAACTGTAGCGTACGAAAATAGATTGTATGAAAGCAACGGGAAACTTGCAATATGCAATGTTTTGTACATTTTATAACGAAGAAGACTATAATTGTCTAAATTAGATAAACCCTTTGGAACTGGCTTAGACGGTCTTATTAAATCGTTAAAGACAATCTGTAGTCGCAATTTGGATCTGGTGCTTCTCACTTAAAGAGCACGTTAAGTTATCTGTCCCGGATTCAAAAAAGTTCTTAAGACATTATCGAGGCTTTCTGACTTCCTAAAAACTTTGTTACAATGTTAATATATGTGACTAAATTTAGTAATTGTAGTTATAATATTAACGATTGATTGAATAGGAACAATACATTGAACGTTTCAATTTATTTTCGAAATAAAGAGAATTATCGAAAAATCCACTACACTCTGTGTGATTTTAAATTGACTTAAGTAAGTTCACTTTCATGATTGAATCAACTCGCTGCAATTCATGAGACAGCACACTGTTTACGTGAACGCTCATGAAAGTCCTCATGTTTTGTAATTTTGTGTTGAAACGGGGGACTATCGGTCAAATCTCGGTCCCGCTCGTGCTGCGAGCTCCAAGGGTGAACATTCGTTTAACTGACCCATTGAGGGTAAAGCAGACAGGCTACTTTTGTAGAGCAACTAAATTTTATTCCAATCTGACATTCAAAAATTGTTATATGTAGGTAAATAATCACGTCTTACCCTATAGGGTAGGCATGGAGCGCTCGAATTTCGACTTACTACGATTCAAACACACCTTTTTAGCCTCATGGATGTTATGATATAACATAATTATAGCTAATACAACACAACTTCAACTTAGTTATTAAATATTTATAATCAGTCAAATTTTTTGTGACAACAAAACACAATACGTGTTGTGCCGACCCCACATAGGGATAAGGGCAGGAAAAGTTTAGAGTCAGACACAGTACGAAACTTTTCGGATCAAACGCCGCAGCAACAGAAAACTATGACAAACCTAAGAAATGAACTACAACAACGACAAGAGAATGGAGAAACAGATCTAACAATAAAGTACTTACATCAAGGGAGCACCAAAAATTATAAAAAACAATCAAAAAACTAGAAAAGGAAAGAACTAATGATAAATCACATACTGTTTACATACGAAACCACAAGCAACTACAACAATATTAAAACTACTTTAAAGGCGCCAACGTAGGTACTAGATATCTACGTACTTACTCACAATAAAATAATCCCTATCTGCGATGACCTACACTATGAAAAACAAAACAAAAATATATACTTTGCTAAACCAAATGTCTCGTTCATCACTATGGCATAGGCCTTAGTAAACATTAAACAGTACAATGTAGTGACAATATGCAAAATGCAGGTACCCATTGTTATGATGCTTACTACGATCGCCTCTTATCTATGCACTACCCTACTATTACGATTTATTTTATTTTTAATTTGATAAGAACTTAATATTGTGTGATTATTTCTAAATACCTACCTACTTATACTATTATTTGTTACCTAGTATATTACCTATTCATGTATAAGCTTACCTTTAATGCTACGCTAAACGGCATACATTTTTTATCTATAAGCTTTATATTTCTCTATAAGCGAATTTGTAAAATTCTTCTGAGAAATAAATATCTAAACACAAACACAAAATGGATGATGATGATGAATCAGTCAAATTTTTTCACTCTTGAAATTACCCAAGAGAGACCTTGTTTCTGTCTTACTTTTCATCAACAAAAAAGCTATCAAGAAATTAATGATTTTCTATCAACTTTATTTATAGTTTTTTTTCATAGACTACGGTAGGTGACCGCTTACTCGTACCAAGTGGGCCTTGCCGCTTTGTCTTTCTTATAATATAAAAAACTACAAAGTTGTAAGTAACAAATGTTGCCCGTTCGTTTGAACTTACACGATGACGAAGGGTGATATCTCTTGCATCTACGATCTGGTGAATGCAGCTCGTGCCTCGAAGCTTTGTTGCATTTTTGTTATAGAGGTCGACGTTCGCTCGATGAGACAGTGTTTAGATTGATGTGCCAGAAATAGCTTGATGAATATGTTGCATCGCGAAAAGAACGAGGGAAATATGTTTTGATAACATATCGTGGGGATTTGCGTCAATATGTCTGGGGCTAGGAGAGAATCCTTGATGAAAGGGTATAAAGTTTTGAATCAACGTTCATAGACGTGTTGGTTTTCCAATCTGAGTTCAATCATGAATCTAGTAATTCTACATAACTACATAAAACAAACATGTAGTAAGTATATTCAAGCGTGGATATTTTGTAACTTAACGGCGATACAACAGTATTTTCCTCCTTTATTTTCTTTTATATTTCATCCACCTTTTTCCTGCTTAGCAAACAGCAATAATAATAAAAGGCCAGTATTCCAGCTCAGCATTTCAGGTGACAAGACCGCAGTGTTTGTGTGTGACCTGACAAAAAACGTGGGACGAATACAAAGAGACGGGAGTTCGCCAAAAAGAACGACATTCCCGTGCCCCAGCTAACAGGAAAAAAACCCTTTGTCAAAGTGTGAAGGGGAATTTTTCAGTGTGGGTATGTGAAATGATGAATAGGCACTGGTGATTTGAGTAGCATATTTTATTCACGGTAAGTGCTACAGCTTCAGGGAAAATATAAAACAGGTTTTTGCAATTGAACTGTTATTTACACGGGATGTGATATTGCTTGATGTTTTGGTATTGTTTTAGGATGGCTACGGAATTTTTCCTTTTATATTGTACGTGTCTCATTTTTATTCCAATAGAAGTAGTCGATCAAAAGTTGGCAGGTAGTAATGATAGCAATTTGCTTCTTATCTTATTTTTTGGATAGACCATACTAATATAACTGCGTATAGTCGTATTCGTTATTCGTATAAAGAATGAAAAGAAAGATTGTTCTTTGATTTTTGTATAACATAGCTAACTAAACATTTTATCAACTGGCTGGTATCAACAGAAAAATGGTTCTTTGTAAAAAGACAGGACAACGAAAACTGTAGTAAGTACAATTTTTAATTTACATAATGCATTCATTATGTTTTCGTAGTTTACTTATTTAAATTTATCTAACGTTCTATTAGTCTAGACAAATTATATACGAGTATATCTGGATTATACAAATCTCTGGTCAATCTCAAAAACATTTTTTATTTTCAAACCTCTTCCAAGAATGAAGGGTAACCTTTATTTACGAATTGACTTGAGTTCAACCATTGAGTTCGACAGAAATTCAGATAGACTTCAAAAACGTCATTGCAATTTTTATTATTCCAGTGATTTTATTCTCCATGATGAAGAAGTGAAGTGAAGTGATTTTATTCTCTTTGCCAAGAATTGAAATACAACAAAGAAGTGAAGTGACGTGAAATCACTAAATATTTGCAAGTAAAAATAAAAAATCAAATAAAATTTTAGCTCGAAAGCTTATCAACTTTCCTTAAAATGAGTGACCCCAGTGAAAAGAAGAGTAAAGTCTCGATGATGGCTATGAAGAGTCAGTCGAACACTCGTTCTTTAGCCAACTTCGGACAGAAGTCGATGAGCCGACTCAAAGTTAGGAAGGCATCCTTTGGCTTTGGAGGAGTTCCGGGTATCAAACCTGTGGAACGAACTTCTCAGGTTAATCTAGAATATATAATTTTGTTATCGTCATCATTATCGTCATTTAAAGCCCGACTTAACCTACTCGCTGGGTTTAGGTCTCCCTTAGTTTAGGCCATCCGGTAAGATACTGCGTCGGTCCGATCTATCGTTTACCCACAACTTTATTGATGTCGTCTGCCCATTTCGCTGGTAGTCGTTGTCTATTATATTTAACATAATTCTTTGAATAAGACTGAAAGTAAGCGAATTAAAAATTGCAATATAACGATGTATTTATTACGTACCGCTACCTATTTCAGTGCTTTATAATTGAGCATGTAGTTTTAATTCTCAAAAGAGTTCAATAAATCCAAGGTTACTAAACCTTGTTTTGTTAAAAATTGTAAAGTAAATAATGTTAACAATTTCAACAATGACATGCAAACCTGTATTTTTTCGTTTCAGCTAGCAATAGAGTTCAAAAGACCTCCACTCCTCTACATGAATACATACCAGTTGGAGCCGACGTACAAATTCCACATGCCAACTGTCCAACTAGCTACCGATGAGATACTGGACGAACATTTTACTGGACACAAGTATAATGTTCAGGTAAGTTTATGATTATTTGTGTGTTTTTTATGTTCCTACTTTAATACTCACTCATATACTTTTAAAATACTATTTAAACTATTTTTTCATAGACTTTTGTTTCGTAATACAGCATATTTAAGGTAGAAAAACACTTTTTGTATGAGGTAAACAATTTTCTCGATACAATCATCTTATTTGATTTTACTCAGGAATCGCCGGCTACAGCCCTACGCATCGCCGGCGAGCTCATGCGCCGAATCAAAGGCATGTGTTTCAACCGCTATCGCATTATTTGCATCGTCACCATCGGCCAGAAGAGAGCACAGAGCTACAATAACGCCATCTCTTTCATTTGGGACTACGAGAGAGACAACTATGTTGATGTGCAGAGAGAACTCACAACAGCGTTTATACAAGTAACCACTTTTGGGATTTATCTGGATTGATCTTTATTTCTCTGTGATAAAGGCCTATGGGAATAGGTTTTTTTAAAGATATTTTGTAAACCTATACAGTCGCCATTTACATTGCACACTTCCACATGCTACGATCCTGTACCTCTTTCGCCGAAATAAATAATTATATCGTAGCACCTCAGGACCGTAGTGTAAAACATAGGGAAGCCTATTACCCAGCAGTGGCTAAGGACAGACTGTGGTTGATGATAATGAATGATTAAAAAAATCTGTCACAAACAGGTCATTATGAAAATGATAACTGAAAAATAGTTTTTAGAGTCTCTGAAACCAATTTAGAGTAGTTAGTAATCAAAAGCATACTCTTCAGTTTTCATGCTTTAATTCTGTCTTTGACTGGTAGATGGTGTTTATATTGGAATGATTTTATCTTAGTCTTTATTTCTTAATTATTTCTAGTCAATAAAAATCATGAAAACAAGTTACTTACAATACTTACTAGCCAATTAGTTTATAGTTAATAATTTTGTCTGTTTGTATTTTATTATTGATATAAATCATTTCGTTTGTTGTCTTTTCATCTGTTCAACGATAATTATAATAAAATTATTATTCGAAACAGAAATGTTTTTAAAAGCTTTTATTTAACTTAAAATGTATGTAAGTATGTCGGATCGGGTGGAATTTTGCTACGTTTTGTCTAGTTTTTTTACTTTGATGGCAGACGATGATAGTTTACTGCTAACAGCAACACTTTTATTTTTATTGGTTCTCAGATGATTGGTCGCACGTGTAGCTCGTTAATATTCCTACATGGATATGCATTGACACGTTTTGCACGAAGCATTTTTATTACAGTACCGTTTTAAAACAGTAGGTAAGTTTTGCATGTAGAATTTGTGAGGTTATTTTGTATTATTACTTGGTATTCGGACTTTCGTTCCGAAGGTCGTGGGATCGAATCCGGCTGTGAACAATGGACTTTTCATGTAAAATGATAAAACTTTAGAAGTTTGTAACGTAATTTAACGCACAGAATTTAAAATAATAATGACAGTATTAAGATATAGGTACTTGAACGAATCGTTTGATTTAATTATGAATAATAAGAATCTAATTGTTTAAAGTCATTAACTCTCTAATTAATATTGTGTTTTTGTTTTACTGTCATTATGTACTGTGATTTTATCGACACTGAATTTGTTTTTTGTCGCTATCGGAGCTTAAATTAAAAGCAAACACAAGACCTTTAGGGAATGAGAGTCGCTGAGTAAGTTAAGGTAACGAAAGAATTTTCGCTGAAATTACTTCAACAAACGAGAAATTGTTTTCATAAAAAATGGAAAGGGACTCTTGCAAAGCGAAATTCTAATGCCCTATCAGATTAGAATATAATAATATAAAGATGTGCTAAGAATAATTACACCGAAACGTCGAGGTAAATAATATGATTTCAATACGCGATTAAGTCCCGTTAATATTTATAAATATGTTCACCCTTTTCATCTAAAAGAAAACTAATTTTGAACGCAATAAATAGAGTTTTAACTGAATTTGGTAGAAATTAATCAAGCGACGGTTTTTCATTTGCCGACGTGAAAGTTATCAGTTTCATTCACTCACTAAAGCTATTTGTTTGCAAATTTTGTTCTTGCGTCAATAAACATAAATGAAAACTAATACAATAACTGGATTCGATGCAGTCAGATCTTTCATAGGATGTTACATGTGATGTGGCATGTCGCATGCCTTTAAAACCTGAAACAAAAATAGCTACTAAGTTAATATTTTTATTTTGCACTACCTGCACCCCGCGGTTTCACCCGCGTAAGTCCCGTTCCCGCGGGAATATCGGGATAAAAAGTAGCCTATGTCACCACTTGCTCATACGAACGAACGAGCGATTTAAAAAAAAACAGTTTAGGTTCTAACTGTCCGACCTTTACGTCAGCGCCTCTGCTTACGTCAAAAGATTATACCAACATCATCAAAAAGCGCATTGGTGCAATGCAAATCATTCACATTATTGGTGAAGAACATAATGCGTCATACCGCAGTTTTCATTTACAATTTTTTCGGATATTTTACAACATTTGCATACCGTTGTATATTTCTTGAACAATACAACCAGACTGGGAACAGACTGAATAATAAACTGTATTCCTAATAACGATAAATAAATAATGCTTGATTAAAAACTTTACTATCTGAAATACGAGGCAAAGACCTTTAATTAACTCAAAGTGATGAGATGAGTGCATTAAACTGTATTATGCACACAGTTGAAGCTTATTTGTCTTAATTACGAGGTACTTTTGCTAACTATGAGATATACTCTCACCGCGAGTTGAAAACTACTTTCATAACAAAAAAAATGCTATATATTTTTTTTTAGGAAGAAAGAAATACCTACTTATTTTGGTATGAATTCACGGATCACTTATCTTATAAGCTAGGTGATTCTAATGTCTGTTCCAACGCAACTCCATCCACCGAGGAAAGAATCAAGCAGAACCTGGTGTGATTCTAGCTTTTTTGATGAGATGCACTTGGAGATATTTTTGTAAGATGCTCGTATTGTTTTGACTTGCGCAAATCAGATGAGTTGAACGCCTATTTGGGACACATCGCCCGAATACTCAAACGCTAATTAACCTAAGTACCAGTTATAATATTAATAGGAAGGATAGGATGGTAGGATAGGAGAGTAGGATCGTGCTTAAACCTTCTGAGGTGTTGTAGCAAGGTTTTAAAATATTTTTTATAGATCGTCATCCTGCCAAATAAATAATTGTAAAAATTTGATGTGTTTCCATTATATAAATGGGTCAAGGAGGTATATAAACCAATTGTTATCGAAGCAATAAACTTTTTATGGTTGATCGAATTCTGTTATTATGTGGGGAGAAAACAGGTCAAGAATATTTAATATAAACCTACCTATAGCACCTAAGAAGTAGATTAAGGATAGTACTTACTTTATGTAATTATCAAATTAATCCTCTATTTGTTAAGCTTTTCGCTACTTTCAAAAGGCTATTTTCAAAGTTGCATACCTTCATTTTATGGCAATATTAAAGCGAATAATATATAAGATATTAGCCTCTCCGTACAAGCTTTCATGCTTAAATTGTCGATTCGATTTAACGATACACCAAAGGCATTGTTGAAACTATCTAGCGACCTCATACTGCTAAGCTGAAGGTATTGTCACCTTCGACCACGGGGTTGAGCGATTTAATTTAGTGATAGCAACCCCATTATGGGACGGGATTGCTGAGAAATCGAATTTAGTGGCAAAATCTTACAGTATATTGCTTCCGAGGAATATTGTTTGGCGGCATTTTAGGTGCAGGTACTTCAAATTACACTGAATATACAATTAAATAATTACATTGTTGAAAGAGGTAGGCCCAAGAAAAGATGGATGGACTGTGTGTATGCAGATATGTGTGAAAGGAGTGAGTACTGAGATGACGAGTGATAGAGGAAAATGGAAGTAAGAAACATGTTGTGGCGATCCCACTTAGTGGGTTAAGGGCAAGGAGATGATAATGGTACAATGTGTTGAAAAAAGTTTAGTATTGATTGGTCAAGATGAAAGAAGCCGACATAGCCGAGTTGTTAGTAACACGACACTAGATCTAAAGGTTGTTGGTTCGAATTTGGCCTGCATCATTGAATTTTTATTCAAATTTATATTCGCTTTTTCACCAGCTTTATACGGTTAAGGTAAATACAGTAGTGATATATTTCAGTCTATTTTCATTGAATCACAAAATGTGAATTAATGTATTTATTTCCAAGAAAACACCAGCTCTATTTCGTGTGTGTGTATTGCGAACCGACTAATTGGAATATCGACAAACCGTGATGGGTTATACTGGTTTATTTTACTGGATGTTTGGAACTCATCATACTCGTATTTGTACAGATTCAAAGAGTATTGAATTCATTGGGATTCTAAACTAGGCACAATTTGAATTTGATAACGTGACATATTTAAAATTAATTTATGAATGAGTGAATGAATTAATAATTAATTATAAACAATACAACTTAAAAATGAATACTGTACAGGAGGTTGGCCTTATTGCTAATTTATTTATTTATTTACTTACATAATTAGAAGTTATTATTTATAGGTGTTTTTATGAACAAAAATATGATTAATCTTTTTTGGAATGCAAAACAGAAATAAATTTAGCAACTGAATACCACCAACAAAATGTTCTCATACGTTTCACAGTTCTAAAAACCTTCTACTGTTGAAGATTAGGCTACGTTCCGATACGCGCATCCAGACACATTTTACATTGGCATCGGATGGAATGAGGGTTCCAGGGTTTTTATTTGTTGGCAGAATTGGTATACGGGACGTTGGCTTTGATATGTACCTAGATATATGACAGTATTCACACGGACGTGACGGTAGTAATATCGAATGGACTGGCTATCAATTTTGTTGATTATTTTCTTTATCCGGCTAGGTTAAAACTTTTAGGATAATCTTGATTATTTTTTATGTTTTGAAAATCTTGGTGTTTTTGTTTAGCAAATAAACGCATAACTCGTTCCTTTGCATTCAGTTTCTTGAATTTGCATTTATCCCTTAGCCGCATCGTTCCGCTTGGCCGTTGACAACAAATAAAAACATTTTCATACTTATTATTCTATTTATAAATGGAAACTCTTACTAAGAGTTATGGGTTTTGACGGGACTCGAACCCGCGAGATACAAGCGATTGTCCTCAAGCCGGAATGCCTTACCACTCGGCCACGAAGCCCCAGAGTCGTAGCTCGTAACTATCAGTAAGATGATATTTTTCATTTATAAATGAATAAAAATAAAGTGTGATTTAATACTATACGCGTATAATTTAAAAACTTATTTCGTTTTATTACTTTAGTTTAATTATTATGGCAATATTACGTGGTCCAGTAGATCTATAGTCTGATTTCTAGGAACATCGGTAGTGCAATGTTAGTCTCGTTACCGTCCGTCTGGAAATGAGATTGTTTCCACATCTTCATGTGAATGTGGTTACATTTGCTGTCGACTGATTTGTTAGTAGCAATTCCGTCACCTATTCAATTTGATTTTAAACTAACCTTGAGTAAGTGTGTTCATTCTTAATATGACCCAAGTTTAAGTAAGTGTGTTCTGTTCATTCTTAATATGATTCTTTTTAGATTGCAACTGGAGAATCTTTTTAGATACTTATTTCAATCTTACTTCTTTGTACTGTAATATAATCCTATGCATATCGGACCAGCAAACCTATACATATTGGGTAAAGATGATATTAAATATGTTGCTATCTCTTTCGTTGTCATAGAAGTAACAAGAAAAAAACATTCTTTAAACATGTTTTAATTTTTAAAATATTTATGAATTAGACTTTAATATTTTTAACTACCTAGGTACTTTTTTACTACTATAACTGGTATTTTACTAACTGCTCTATAAAAATATTTTTCTGTAATGTCAATTTTTAATAAAAATAATCAGCTTACACTTTCGACTAATGGATTTTCTTAAGCATTCAACGAGTGAATGAAATCGCGGACAAACTACGTTTCAAATAATTTAAAATTGAATAAAAAGCTGAGTGCACGAAGAATGTTTAATTTCTTTGAGCGACATTATAACACGCAAAGCTTCGTTCACACTACTAATATTAAAGGCTTATTTCTTTAATTTAATCATACTTCATACTAATATTATGAATGTGAAAGTTTGTGAGTATGGATGCATGTTTGTTTCTCTTTCACGAAAAAAACTACGATGAGAAGATTGCGATGAAATTTAGAATAAAGATAGCTAATGACCTGGAATAACACATAGGCTACTTTTTATCTCGATATTCCCGCGGATTTGGGATATATTATTGTATATTGAAGCCTGGTGTGGTATTCTGCTCACTTGTTCAAAAATAACTAGTTCTGATTCTAGTACCAAGCATTTCAATGTAAAAATCTCTATTGTAGCGTTCTAGAAGCTTCCGCCGCGTAAGTAGTTTATTATACAACAAAACCTCCTCACAGAGGTACTTTGGAGTTTAATTTCGTTTTATGACGCCATTACAGCTTATTATTATGTCGCTTTTGTCTAATAAAGGCAGTTAAAACCGAGGGTAGGCAATTAATGGTTACATAAGTGAAAATAAAAGTCATTATGGGATTAATTTCACCATATGATTTCCTTAGGATATTTTAATGTGTGTACTTCCTCAGGATATTTTACATAATAATTTATACAATAGATACTACAAAAAAATATTGACCTTGGTTTTGATTGCTATGTTTATAGCATTTTCAAAATAACGGATTATGATTATGATTATTGTGTGATTGAATTGGATCAAAATGATTGAATTGTATAATGACAGTGTGCATGCGCTCTTATACTTACCGATCCCAATAGAAATATTCAAGCTATGCAATGCTTGCATTGGATTTGATTTGTTTCAATTAATCAGATGCATTCAGATCTTGTTTGACGCTGCAACGCTTTGAATACAAAGCTGGAAATGTTTCAGTTTCTTGTATTGTCTGTAGAAATGACCATTATTTTTTATAGGGTTTCGTATTCAAAGGGTAAAAAAAGGACTCTATTACTAAGATTCCACTGTCCGTCTGTCTGTAACCAGGCTGTATTATAAAAACCGTGGCAGCTAGAATGAGACACTATCATAATTTAAAGTGCGTAAGTTTGAATAGAAAATGATGTCGGGTTTTTCATTTATAGAATAAAATAATCTTGGTACAACAAAACATTATAATAAAAATTTATATCATTATGTTTATTTTCAGCGGCTTTGGTTGTCAATTTATTTTTAATCATATAGAAAAATATGTTATGAGAAAATTCACAATCACTCAAGTCAAAGCTCAATAAAAAAGGGTAATCAAAGTGTGAATAATGTAGGGTTCTTCCACGTAGTAAAAATACTATTTACGGATATATTTCTTTCTACAGTAAATCCACTAGGTCGGCCACTTTCATTCATAGAGTTACACTTTTAATTCAAAAGTGACAATTTGAAGAACATCTTTTAAAATGAATATAATTATTGTTTTTGAATGGGTGTGTGATATTTCATTGACTTGTCGTAGAAATCTACCCGTAAATAGTTTAGTCATAAACACATCCAATGTTTTTATTGTTCTGCGATTGTAAATTATCAAACTATTAAATTAAAACCATTTTGACTGTATCTTCGAGATGCTGATATTCTACTTATATTAGGTATTCAAGAACATTTAAAGATGTCCAATTCACAAACAAAAACACATCTATCACAGAAAATCCAACCAAAAGCCCAAAGAAACTTTATAAGCCCTCAAATAAAAAATAAAATGCACAAGCTATAAATCACCCTTAAAAAGTGTTGTCGTTTCTACACCCACTACCACAATCAATGGTAAACACCAGGAACAAAGGGCAGAGTCGTGACGTCATCAACGGCGCTTACGTCAGAGCTTGCGTACATGTGGGTCAATAGGACGCGCTGCTTCGTCCGGGACGCCGTGGAAATAGGTCACAGCTCTAAAAATACGCAGCCCGTTTTGGAGGCTCTGATGCACTTTCCAACCTTGGGGTTTGCTGCAATCTTGCTGCTAGAAATAAATTTGTTGTAAAATCAATCCAAAAGATCGGAATCTAGTTTAGACGTGTAAATTTGAAGATGCAAAGTGGAACGTATTTTGCTGATACAAATAAAGTTGTAAACTCTTTGGAAGTTATTTGTATGGGATTTTACGGATTACTCCACTCAATTCATACGATATTATTGGTCACATTATGTACTTTTGTTACGAAAATGCACTTTAGATCCTGAGAGCTTGTTGCAAACCCGTTTAGCAGCAATTAGAAGCTGTTAATTGATAGTATTCACTCAAATTTAATCGGAAGATAATTATAGGTGCTTACTGAGTAAATTCTTCAAATTCTTCAAAGTAATGTCGATGGATTTCAACATTTAAAACGTTAGAATATTTATTCAAATAACACATAGCATGTTTCATTAATAAACTGAAAAAACAAGTCTCAAATATGTTTTTTGAAATTGGTTTTACAGATTGAATTCCGGGAGTTAGGCTGTAATTGAAAAATAAACGGAAATAAAAATGAACCTTTTCAAATTCAGTTCAAATGTTCAATGTTTTCATTCTACGATACCGGAAAAAAATGTAAGTACGTTCGAAATGTAATAAGTGTTGTTTTGTTATTATGTGCATTCATGTATTTATGTATATAATACAAAAGATCTTCAAACGTAGTAATAGAATAAAGTGTATATTTTATTCTTTTTATCACTTCGTCATCATTGTTGGCCAATTACTCATTGGAACTTTTAGAAGTAGGTAGGTAGATATTTATTATTAATAGGTACTTTTTCATTATTTTAAAGTACTTTTAAAAATTTTTACGAACTTTTCAGATCTTAAGGTAGTTAGAGGTATGTCCAAAGTTAGAATCGTCGACGTCTTTATAATACAAGTATTAGTCTGATCTCATTTTCGGTACTAAAACTTCATGGTTCCTAACAAACAAACCTATTTCAGTACAAAAGTAAGTAAAAGATAAAAGCAACGTAAGGCTCAGCATAAAATCGGGCAATAAGGATGTTTTATCTTGCACTTAACGCTTGTATCCTTTCGAAACAAAGGATTTGGCGCAATATATTTTATGGAAGAATTGTTTTTCTTATACAAAAGGCTCTATGGGAATACGATAAAGATGACAGATAAGGATAAAGATTATCTTTGTTTTTTCAAGATGTAAGATGTTAAAATGACATAAAGACAAAATCACCATTTTATGACCAATCTCTATACAAATTAAATTGAGTTGACATCTATTTTTTATAGGAGAACCATTTTAACTGTTTGATTAACGGACATCTAACATTTTTTGCAATGGGCTTTTATTATAAACTTGGGATAATCGTGCCCAATAAAGATATTTTTTGTTTTCATTGTTTTTCAATCTAATTCTTTTCTTTCAATGGTTTCCAAGATAAATTGACGTCCTTTCTTTCACCCAATTCCCTGTCAGTACGTAGGTACGAAGCTTTTAGCACCATTAAAAGATTCAAACGCCTAAGGATTAACCAGACCTATCAAACCCCCGATCAATCTAATGCCCTAACCGGGATTAATCAAAGTTACAACCAGGGATTGACCTGTATAACTATAGTTATACTTATAGGAGACTGTAGAACCCAGGCGACCTATATTTAGCTCGGTATAGACCTACATTTAGGTCGAATGGTAGCGTTTGGGAGCTAGGTCACCTATTTAGGCTTCAGGATGTGCTGGGAAAATTAATTTAACTATTGCCGTGCGCACGTTTCAAAAAGGTTAATTTTAAGGGAGATTACTTAGTTACTAGATTTTCCTCGTGATTTAACGCAGTATATACGCCGCATGAAGACTTATCTTCTGTTTTTTTAATATATTTGTGTGTAATGTAAGAGACATAGAATATTTATTAAAACATATAAATAATGTACAAGTGCTCAGTTTTACATGAGTAATCAAAATTTTTATTTATTTGTCTTGCGTTTAAGTGTGGTACCCAAAAATTTACAACTCAATAGTGCCATTAAAGTGTGATCAAAATTGTACTAAATTAGAGGTCAAAAAATTCAAGACTGACATTTTAACAAATCACCGAAGCACGTAATGACTCAGCTGTTGATGCAAGCGGTCACCCGACAATTAAACTTCACCTTCACAACTAGAATGATACACAAACACTTTATGTTTTGAATGAAAACACCAAAACAAGTGAAAGAGACCTAAATATAGAGAAGCGTAGACGTTTTTCCCCAACCATAAATCTCATTCGGAATGCCTATTCGTTGCTTAGTAACGTTGAAAGCGCCATTAGCTCCTAAACTCGCGGTAAATTGTGAATCAGGCTATTTCGAGAAGTGTAGTCAGCTTCATGAATATACAATGTTTTATGTTTTTAATTACAAATAACTGATTTTTATTATTAAAGGTTGTACGTATCAACGCTGCCACCTATTTTATCTTATTATTTATTCTTTTATGTATATATTTTTTTAAATAAATTGTGATGTGGCCACTTGCCCAAAAATAATTTACTTAGGTAGAAACACTGTTACCTTACATATCGAAATAATGTTGCTACCTAAGCCGACAATATTTATAAGCGAGTCATTCTCTTTTAATACCATTATGGGTCAATATTAATAGATCGACTGTACCTTAACGCGCCTATTCTTCAGGGAGAGGAATCGTTGACCTTATTACAAGTTTTTTGTCGAATATCTTCACTCGTTTCCAGACATTTTCTGAGACCTATTTTGTACTTGGCGATCCCCAGGGGGTTTAGTTACTGCAGTATTTCTTGGGTTGGTTTATGTAAGGACTTAGTAAGGCGATAAATTTTTATATCTGATCTGAGATAAAATTTTAGGTTTTATAGGTTGGTAATTTAACTGTATTGTTGGTTATTTAATTTGTATATCAAAAACAAACATAAAATACATAAATAGTAGGCATAAAAATTTAAGCTTTTCCTAAACAAAGTGATTTGTGAAAACCAATGTGATTTCGAACATGCGTTGATACATAGATAACTCTTATTACATTTTTCTGATGAGATACCTAAGTGTCGTTTAACACTATAGTAAAAATATAAAAACTATAGATATCGTTATTCTGTTTTAAGTTCTAAATGTTCTTTATGATCCAGCAATCAATTTGAGGTACCCTCAGACCCTCAGGTTTCAAAAGATTTAGTACATCAGTGGGGATTGGCGGCATTCCTTTCATATCGAGATCCTTGACCTGAATCCAAAGGTAATGGAATCCTGGTAGTACTTATAGAAAATCTGGATAAATGCGGTTTGATGCTTTCAAACTCATGTTATTCGAGTACTTCTCAAGTTTGTTGTGTCTTTCATATTATTTTTAGGTAAGATTGTTTGTCTCTTATAAATAAATGTGAAATTTTGTGAAGATGTATGTATGTTTGTTATTCTTTCACGCAAAAACGGCTGGACTGATTTGGTTGAAATTTGGTATGTAGATAGGTGATATCCTGGATACATAGGCTACTTTTTATCCCAGTATTCCCGCTGTAACGGAACTTACGCGGGTGAAACCGCGAGGCGCAGCTATTAAAATATGAATCTTCGTAACAAAACTAAGTTTAATGCAATAGTTAAACTGCACAAACTAATTAGCCTTACATTATGATTTTGCAAAAGAGCTATTAAGGAAGTATGATCTTTATGAAAGTTAAACCGAGTTTTGGTTACATTCTCCAGACTTTATGAAGTAAGAATAAAACAGTATCTAGCAAAACTTTACGTTAAGCACTTCGTCTTTATATAAGTCGGGCGTAAGAATAATTTGTGAGAAGTTTTAAAAAGTTGTTGTTTTACCGTAAGAAGGTAAGTTGGACAAGATTTTTTTTAGAAATACCTAAAAACATCAGTTTCACGGGATATAATAAGGTAAATATTTAAATAAAATTGTGTCGATAAAATCAATAAACTCTGATAGACTTAGAAAAGCAACACACCATAAAATTAGTTAACCATTTCTAATTTTGGCTTTTTTTTTCTTTTAATCTGTTTATTTACCACAAAATATATACTTAATTGTTAATAAACGTAGATACACCTACATTCTATTGTTCTTGTTAAATACACAAAGCTTAAAATAAACTTGCCGAAAATAACGTAACCTTTCAAGTTACTTTGGTGTTTTACTCTTATTAATACTCTGTTATAACTCTTATGAGGGCTTCGTGTTGTTGACCTTTGACTTGTAATCCTGGACAGATTTATACTTTGGCCTTATCCCTTTAGGCTCACAGTGAGTAGCTGACCGCACGCTCACTAAAAAAAGTGGTGCTTATTATTACGTTTGTTGTCTAATACTCCCAATTACTTAAAAAGCGTTTCAGTATTCAAGGGTTAGACAGGTATCTGTCGATAACATGCATCGTTCGCTGCGACTCAACTGCTGAATCAGTTGTCAAGTCGCCGCAGAGTAAATGATCTGTATGAACACTCCATAGGGTTAGACTAAAGACAGACAGTCACTGTGAGCCTTATGGAGACAACACCTTAGAAACTTTCTGATTGGTCTCGCTGTTTGTTTCTTCGGAAATGGATCGGAAATGAGAATGTTGTGAGCAACTAAACATGACTCCTATTTATTACAAAAACTATTTACATTGAAACTAATAATAATCAAGATATTGTATACATGAAAGAAAAATAAGTAACTGATTTTAAATCAAATATAAGTTTATATCTTGGTAAGTAGCCAACTATGGTAAGATTAAATTTATTTAACTTGTCCTCCAAAGCACGGAAGTGCAAAGCTATTAATGCCTCTTGTGGTCTTAAATTGTGCCTTCATCAATCAATCAAGAATAACAAGCTGAAAGAAAAAAGTCCTTAGGTAATAGTCGTAAACCTACATAAGACCAAATAAGACAAATCTCATCCCACATTTTATCTTCTCGGGAGAACAAAGCAACAATACGTAAAACGCAATCTCATGAACAACATAAAAACATAAGGAAAATCTGTACGAAGATTTGAATGAGACGTTCTTAGCGTTCACATCAAGGAAACTTGGGCCGTCCTACTTTTGTTCAGTGTTAACTGTTATTACAAAACTTGGAAGCAGGGCTGGTAGACTGCTACATCACAATAATGTTATTGCTATTTGCTGTGAGATGAGTAGATGAGAGACTTAAGAGTGTGTTAAACATTGTTTCAGGTACTGAGGATCCTTCGGTTAAAATTTATTTTTTCTTTCTTTTTTTCACTATGATATTTGAATGAGAAGAAGTTTGAATTTTTTGCATCGCCGCGTAGGACGCTGGGGGTACAAAGCTTGGTACTGCTATTAGTATGCTCCGCTACTTCATAAACGATCCACTATTTACTTCTGTTTATCTATTGCGCGTAAAAGAACAGCGCGGTAACATCGCGGTAACAACGAAAGAAAGATGTGTTTATTTCTGGAGGACCTCAAGGATCATCTAAAAATGTACAGTTTTATATGATAGGTGACTCCATTGCCTGCTCCAACCCAACTTCCTACTCACAACGACACCCGCTGTCTGTTCATGAACGAAGGAAACGCTCAATACTATCAGAACGCTTCGCTACAGAACGCTTCGCGTTTCCCTAAACGATACCTTACCTTTCTATCATAAAAACTACATTAATCACAATCTTTGACACTTAACCTTACAAATACCCAAGCACTTTCCTGATCAATAGATTAGCTACCAACACACTTATCCACTCTCAACTTTGAAGCTTTATAGGACAACCCTATACTAACAATGACAAGAACTTTTATTTACTAAGTCTTTATGAATCGCAGCAAAGTTTCAGAACTTTGCTTAATATGGATCGGGGCTTTGAAAGCGGATACTTGGGAAACTGATACACCTTTAAAGATCAAAGGTTTTCTGTTGTATTTTTTAATAGAGAAAAAACACTAAAAATTTTTGAGTATTAAAAGTTTAGATTTTGAATTGTTTTTTCAACATTTTTCCCTTTTGTATCAAAATTTTGATACTAATCTTGCCGTTTTTGATGGTGTAACAGGCAATCTAATCTATTCAAGAATAAATCTATTGTGCCTAGTATTCATAAGATAAAAGCATGAGGCGATTTTAATTTGTTCAGTAATTAGTAAACTATCGTAATTTCAAGTTGTAGTTCTGAGTACCTACATTAATAAGCTCCTACATAAAATTCTGTTTAATAGTGACCTTAACCCTCAACTCTGTTTTACCCTTTCATTAAATATTAAAAGGGCCTTTCAAAGGACCCTTATTGATTCGTGATTTTTAACCAATTCACCTAAAACTTGTTACTCCTGTCCAGTGAAAGCCAATAAACTTGAGAACAAGCCAAGCCCACTCAGCACAAATTCAATTTGCCTGAACGCAAGTTGATTCGCATTGATCTACCCACAGCTTTCCACCCTATTCAACATTCCCTTATGGTTGATGCACACGTGTGACCCGCTACATTTCATAACAATAATAACTTTTATTAAAAAACTGTTGAATGGTTGAACTGTTGAACACGGATGAAAGGTTTGTATTTAATTAAATGTACAAACAGTTTGCCCTTTTTTAAATTTCAATTTGCATTTTCTTTTTGAAATTCGCAAGACAAAGTCAGGTTCTATGATGGTCAAAATATTCGCACAAAAAAAAATTAATGATAAATATTTCTTAAACTTAGATTAAGTAGAAAAAGGTGAATCAAGTATTCTACCAAATCGAAGTTAATACTAATAATGATTTTTTGTTCATTTTTCTGGAAATACATATCGTGCCTGGAAATATCAATTAACGTAAGGGACATTTGGTCGAAAATGAGATAAATATGCAGTTCGGCTTAAAATTTTGCGCTCTATCGAATGGCATACTCAGAATTTTGATATCTTCAAAAAAATGTCCCTTACAGTACACATTTTTAACAATTTTTTTGCGTAGACTTCTTAAAACATTAACGTAAAGGACTTTTCATCAAAGTTCTTTTCATATAAATAAAGTAAGCAACATTAAACGTATAAAGTAAGAAATTGGTTGTCCCTTACACTAAAGCCACTTGAGGAATTGAATACAAAACTCTACTTACGCTATTTATCGTGTTTGAGTTATTTCAAATTGGTCCCTTACGTTAAAATGTTACGAAATTATTCGTCAGTTACATGAAATGAAAATGAACTTTATTTCCTAGGTGAAATAAAGTGCATTTTTGTATGTCATATAAATATCATTTCAAACAATATCAATAGATGTTTTTCGCAAGATAATTATAATAAAACCTATGTAAAACCATTGCTAGAGTACGGATTTTAGACGCCTTCGAGGAGATCTCATTGAAACATTTAAGATTGTGACTTACCAGTATAATTTGCCAAATATTTATAACATGTTGAGAAAAAAAGACAACCAAAGACTTAAGTGGTCACCAACTTAAGCTGATCTGTGACCCCACCCACTAACTTGCTGCATATCACTTTTTCAGCAACAAGGTGGTCCACAATTGGAATGCACTACCAGAAGACGTTGTGACAGAGCTCTTTCTACCAATGCGTTTAAAAACAGGCTTGACTACTGACTACGATATAACAAATCAGTGCTCAAAAAGATTAACAATACAAAAACTATAAAGACTATTCAAAGACTGTATGATAATTATCTATAGACATACCAGTAGTAGCTGCTCGTCTATCATCGTTAAATAATAACATTATGTATATTTTTTGCAATCAAATGCCAAATGTCCGATGATTTTAATTAGGTAACCACTAAAAACGTTGACTTAATAATGATAGGCTCGTATTTTGCACAAAATAATGATAATTTTAAATAACCTACCATTATGTTTCTATTTGTTTTAATAAATACCTTTTAATTATAGTAAATTAGTGTGATATCTAATTAAAAACGAGCTGATTTATATATTACTTACTATGGTTTTATTTCATAAAAATCTTATGCCACTCATAGGCAAGAAAATGATCTTAATTACTATAACTATAAGGTTGATTTTATAGATTGCAGTATATTTACAACAAATTGAAAACTAGGTAGAGACCCTTACGTTAAAATAACTCATTACATTATGTTTTGACTTGTGACTTACATCATCGTAGTCTGTTTTCGGTTCTATTTTAAATAACGTAAGGTACAGCTTTACTTAAAATTTTGCTGTAAGGGACAGGCTATCTCCAAAACCATAAGTTTTTTCGTATTTTTGAAAACATAGTAAGAAAGCCGCCAAAAATCTAAGATACTTTTCTTTTGGAAGCATCTCAATAGGACGTCAGACAAAAAAGATACAGATCAATTTCCAAAAAAAAAATCTTATTTTGGCTCTACTGAACATCAGGGGTTTGTCCCTTACGTTAATTGATATTTCCAGGCACGATATTTTTTTCAAATCATATTTTCATTAAAAAATACTATTCTGCAACTTAAGAAAATTTGAATTTCGTGGGCTACCACTACGCTTCAACCTTTTAAGCCTTACCTTGACCTAAATACACCCCAATTAACCTCCAACATCTTACCGTAAACATTCCTTATTACTTTAACATTTACAGTTCGATATAGACTTTATTGCATAGGGTTAAAGATTAAAACAGTCTAGTCGATGTATTAATATGAACATGAAAATGGTTTCGTCAAGTGTACGGACAGCTTAATGAAGCAAGGGTTAAAGATGATAAAACGGTTCGAGGTTTCACAAGTGGATATCTTTAATGCATTGGTTTTCTCTCCATAGGAAGTAATAGTCTCCCCAACCGTCACTTTCATCAATCTTATAAAAATGTTGAAGGGTACTTTAAATTGATGTAAACAAAAAAAGGTGTGATGTAAAATATTGTCAAGCCTTGTACGATTTTTAGCGGATTCAAAGATTTTCTAACATTTTCGAGTACGACACTTATACCTTGATCACACGTACCGAGTAGAGTGGCGAGACAGTAAAATGTTTCTCGGCCGAGTAAATAGAATAGGGTCCGAGTGACTGTCTCGGCCTGTTGCTCGGCCGAGCTAGTGTTCACAAATACCGAGCGCTCGGCCGAGAGCACTGTCTCGCCACTTTACTCGGTCCGTGTGATCAAGTTATTAAGGTTTTAATTGTTTGAAAATCTGAAAGACAGTCTACCATGGTTTGGGAACATCCTGTATGTTTGAATCAGCAGACCAATTTTGCATACATTCCGATCCGATTATTAACTGTTATGTTAACACGAAAATACATCAATGTTAATTACAAATATTATAAGCCTCCCTAATTTATAACAAACTCAGTAAAGGTAAAGTCTCGGTAGTAAGGATTAATTTCACGAAAACTCAACGCAATATTTATTTATTAAAGGTTGTAAACATTGTTCAAGAATAATTCAACTCTTAGGGTTCGTGCATAGCGACGTTTAAGCACTGTAAATTAAAACGGGTGTGGGCGCTGCTTTATGTTGCGGTAAATATCGCACGAATAAGTTTAAGTTTATTTGTATCACAAGTAAAATTATTCAAGTAAGTTAATATGAGTCAGTATATATATATATATGTTTATGTTTGTTTGTTTGTTTGTTTGTTTGGTTGTAATGAATAGGCTCAAAAACTACTGGACCGATTTTAAAAATTCTTTCACCATTCGAAAGCTACATTATCCACGAGTAACATAGGCTACTTTTTATCCCGATATTCCCGCGGGAACGGGACTTACGCGGGTGAAACCGCGGGGAACAGCTAGTATTAAATAAGTTCATAAGCCGGTGGACAACTAAACCAGTGAATTAACGACTTTAAAAGCCGGGAGAGATAATTTAACGTGGCTGGGATCGAACCCGCAACCTCTCAGGCACTTTCACCTCCTGCGCCACAGTGATAGTCCAAAATTCATGTCAGATATTCATCATCATAGTCACTTGCCCTCTTTTTTTATGTCTTCTTTGCGATGAGCGTTTATCTTTTAGACGCTCGAAACATAAACTCGAGCAAGATAGATGGTAAATTATCAACATTTCAGCTTTATGAGTTTCAAACTGCCTAAAATCTACCAAAATGAAGTACTACGCTCCGAGAAGTTATAAAAAGTTATTTACATACATAATGAAGGCAAAATTTCGCACCAGATGCCTATGGTTTTAGCGCTGGTAATAAAATTAAAACGTAGGTAATTACATAATGTATAATGTAATCAAAAGTTTGTTAAGAGTTGTTGATTTATCATCGCGAGTTATATAATTAAGTAAAATAAATAATAACTTTCTACGGCCTTGTTTATGACAAAACTGAATAAAATTACTGCTGGGAAAATGGGGAATGATTTATGATCTCAGTTTTTTTATCATAGCTAAGTTTTCTCAGTGCTACATAGATAGATAGATTTCTTTAAAGTAACATCACATTGCTTGTTCAAAAGCAGAATTAAAAAAACGTAGTACAATTTGCTACGAGCAGCGCTACGGTACGTAGCAATATCTACGGCGTAGCAACTGCTACGAATATATATTTCTCCGCTCTCTCTGATGTATATTCTGAGTTTTCCTTCATAGTACCTACTTTCGTACTTGATGTTGTTGTGAGTTAGAGCCAATTTCAAAATAAAAACCATAGTTTCTTTTAATTCTTCTCCATTGCTTCTGCCGTTGTTCTTCTAGCAATGCATACAAACTTACTTCAAAATAATTTATAATAAATTATCATTTTTCCTATTCTTGACTTTACGATTATTCAACGATTTACAAAGTAACAAAAGCAGATGCTTTATTTATAATCCGAGCCACTGTAGTGCTCGTAAAATCAGAATTCATGCTGACATTACTCGGGATGTAAGTTAACGGAACTGGGTTATGTACGGGCACGTTTTGTCGCGACTGGCTTATTTATGTGTTGGCCTGTGAATCTGTCTTCATTCGGACAATGAATAACAAAAGTAGGTCTAGACGACTGTCTAGATAGCTGTTTATAGGTTTTCTCACTTTCGTTTTAGTTATGATGGAAAATCTTGTATTATCTTTGATCAACAATCAAAATATTTTGTCATATATTTTGCAAAACATTAAAAATCAAATCAAACAGCGTAGCGCTTGTATCGAAGCTTGTTCTTTTATAAATCGTTGAAGTTAGTAACAATCTAAACGATTACAAGTTGGATAGGTGACGCACGATCTTGAACATAATTCACTGCAAGTGGCTCTATCAGTTGAGTGCCCGAGCTACGGAAGGTACAGTAAAATGTTGGTCCCAGCTTTTGAAACTGTAAAGCCATTACGGACTCCAGGTGGCCTAAACAATCAGTTAGTATTTGCTATTTGTGCGAACTTGACACTATCATTAAAGTTATACTTAGTTATACTTTAATAATGGTGTCAAGTTCGTTAAAATTAAATGAAAAAGAAGGTAATATTTCAGACATCAAGTTATCATAACTTGCAATTAAAATGTTGTTAGTTTTTAGAGAATATTAGTAGGATCAATATATCTTACGACATTATTGATAGAACCGTGGATTACCCACATGACTGATTAGAAATAAGAAAAAAATGTCATGTTTCGCGACTTAGCTAAAGTACTTAAAAGTTTTGCGTGATGGAAAAGTTACAGAAATGTTTTAGGTTATTAGTGGAATCCAGGATTATTAGTAGATAATATTCGTATTTGAAAAAGTTCTTCGACACTAATTTAGATTTCAAAATGTTTTATAAACTGAGTCTTATAATACCAGTTGACAGAACTTTTAGGCTAATAACACCGATAGGTGGTGGTGAAACCGGTAGGTGGTAGAACAACTCTCATATCAAAAATTTGTATTTAGTCATCAAAAATAAAATAAAAAATTCAAAAACTTTAGGTATTTTTCCTTAAAAGAGTACCGTATCTAGAACATCCTTTTTCTGTCCTACATTTATTATTACTTATCTTAAGGTGCCATTTAACAGTCTCACTCCGGCTCCCAAAATTGATGGTAGGCACTTTACGGCGATCGTAAAACTTCACGCCCAAGCCTTCCCTTTTCGTATTAATCTAAAGAATTTGGGACGGGAGCCTATTTTGTCACTTTTGCAGTTACCGGGAAAAATAGGGCAATGTATCCAAGTGAAGTGTCTCCTTTAGTTAAATGGGCTAGGCTTGGAATAAGGAACTCTATCTACACTTCTACACTAATATTATAAAGAGGAAAACTTTGTTTGTTTGTTTGTTTGTTTGTTTGGTTGTAATGAATAGTCTCAAAAACTACTGGACCGATTTTAAAAATTCTTTCATCATTCGAAAGCTACATTATCCACGAGTAACATAGGCTACTTTTTATCCCGATATTCCCGCGGGAACGGGACTTACGCGGGTGAAACCGCGGGGAGCAGCTAGTTTTTTATATAGGTACTTGATAATTAATTATCTAGAACGGTTTTCATGCTCAGAATCAGAATCAGAAATATTTTATTGTAAAACTGTTGTACAAGGGTAGGTTTTACGTGACAGGTACAAGTATATAGTTATCCATTTCGGATGTGTGCAAAGTTACTATAATTTGCTAAGAATAAAGTTGATTTTACGATCTACTCAGCCGCGCCGGTATCTGTATTAAGCCACTGTTTCCGGTGTTGTCTCAGCCTGATTCTATACAATAGAATAACAAATTCAATTACAAAAATATAACAACATAATACCTCGGTAACACAACCCAGGAAGCATTTGAATACCAAACTACGGTTACTGAGAAGCAATCAATTGAACGAAATTACATACCCCGAGCCGGGTCCGTAGTACTGCTGTCACGGCAAAGTGAATAGACTTTGTACACGGCACCGTAAATTGTGAACATTACAAGCTGTAATGTAAAGCCGAGTAAAGAATTCTAGATTTTTCTGATGTAATTTTGGATTTGTTAAATATATTTTTTGTAAAGAAAACCATCATAAGAAACTTATTCGCAGACTTGCAACCGCATCTATTGCGGTTGCTGATCTGTCATGTGGTATTGAGCATAATCTATCAAAAATAGTATTTGAACTGACTCCCTTGGACATCTTTAAAAATGATCTTAAACGCCTTTAAATCTAAGATGAAGTCTATCGCAGCTTAGACATGTTTCGTGTTTCTATTCTATTCGGCTTTAGATTTCCAAAAAGCGTGACACCTATAATGACTATAAATTACATTTATTATCGTATGTGATTTATAGGTAAGTTTTGAATGAAATCAAAATTATATTCAGTCTAATTAGCGATAAGCCGCTTACATTCGCACATTCATAATTAATACCACTTTGTTCACTACAAAATTTATATTTTTTATAAATTTTAATCTTTTCCATTTTGTACATCGAAAACCGTAATCCACAAATAAAATGAAGGTACGTTTTCAATAATAATTCATTCCCATCGTATCGATCGTTTTTGAGCAACAGGCTCACTGCAACCTGGACAAAGCTACCTGGTTTTTATTGACTCTGTAACATATTGTTGAAGAGGTAAGGTTTGTTATCGCTTGCAGTTTACCTCCAGGCTTTGCATAAGTTCTAGGTTTCCCGGGGATTGATGGAAAGGGATAGATAGCTCCGAGAAGGAAAGGGAACTATTTAGCATTTGGTACGCCCCTGAACGCACTTTGACCTTTTGCTAAAAATAGAATAAGTATTTTTGTACTACTCATAACTTTGCGATATAAACAACATAGATAGAATAATTGGCTTCACATTCAAGCAGTAAATTAGCTTTTGCAAGTATAGTATAAAGGAAAATTAATGTTGCAAACAAAAGATTGGATTCTAAAATGAGAAATAACTTTATTAAATGGAATCTTATAAATTATTTGATATCATAAATGGCTGTTTCCATACAGAACTAAAAAATATGAGTAATAAATATATGTTTTTGTTGAAATACTGTATTTAAAAGACCACAATACCCTTAACACCATCCTATGTTAAATCTTGAATAGGCTTTAATTATTTAATATTTATTTTTAATTCAAACATAACCAGAGAACGTCAGTATTTTTGAATTACGCGATACATTACACGATAATGCTTCCTTCGTGATCAATGTCGTGAAAAACCAGGGTAACAAATACGGTAAAAGATGTAGGTTAGTAGACTTCTATAAATAGAAAGAGCAGCTGCATTTACGTCCCCTGTCCCTACTAGTCACTGACCGAAACAATTTACGGTCAACGCGTTCCTATCAACGAGTTCTAAGCGCTCATGGGATAAGAGAAGCCTGCTAAATCATTGTATGTAATGCAATTGATAAAACAATCTTAAGTGGCCTAAAAACTCCGTTATCAGAGTAAGTATCTAAGTAAAGTAAGCTCATACGAATAATATACACAACCAAATTCAAATATACAAATGTTATAAAGAGGTAATGTTGGTTTCTTTGTTTGACTGAAGTGATCTCCGAAACTACTCAGCCGATTTCAAAAATTTCGATGTGTAGAATGGACTGTCGGGATGGTTATAGGCTATACTTTATCTAGTGTGTTAGATAAACATTTTATAAATATGTTTGTTAGAAAAATTTCCTGAAAAATCTTAATAAAAGTTACGACTTCGGCAGAATATTATGTTTGTTATAATAATCAGGAACTACCACATAATCGTTTATCCATTATGAATTTCGTTCATATCATGTTCATAATGAAATGGCTCACTGGAACTAAATTTGTATTGACTGTTAAAATATTGTTTACGATGAACATTGTTTTTTCTGACATTAGCATGCCCCATACGTTTAATATTTGTTATTGTTTATTAACCTGCTATTAGTTATGTTGTTACAAAGTAGTAATAAAATAACATTTACCTTGATAACAAGGAGCTTGTAAGCTAATATACAAACTATACATTTGACCTTTCATAACTGTGAATGTTTGGTTTATAATATAATCTGTGAAAGCTTCAGGCACTATTGAATTTCTGTAATCTTACGAGATAAATTACTTTTACTTACCTATGTAAAAAAATATAGGGTTGATTTAGAAAAATATAATACTTATTACTTCTTACGTTTCTCTTAAATGGTGAGTCTTTAATTGGTTCATACATAAAGTAAATGACAATAACTTTAACATTAACCTATGTCAATGATCAAAGTGAACATAAAAAGCTTGTAAAGTAGTTTAGTTCCGCACAGCAATTAAGCAGATACAATTATGCAACTTCCTTAGTATTCAGCACTATAAAACTCCATTTAAAAGTCTTAAAAGAAGTCGGAAGCAATATTCATTAACAACTCATTTAATTGTAACGACTGTCCATTAAGTTTATTCAATTTGCTACAATCATGACCTGCCTGAACCATGAAACGACCTCATAAATGAGTCCTTAAAGTCAATAATGCGAGGCGGCTATAAACTTCGCACACCCCTATCTTTAAGTCTATATAAAGCACAATATGACGTAGTACGAATCGAAACAGGTAGAGTGCCACCTGTATAACTGTTCTAGTGAAAACTATGGTCTATATTTAACTAAACTAAAACAATTCAAATAAATTGAAACTGGCTTCAGAGCTTTAAGCTTTTAGCTTTGTCTTCGTCAAATAATACCTACTCTCTCAAAATTTGTTTGATGGACACAAATTATTATTAACCGTACAAAAATCTATACTTCTGAAACTTTCAACAATCAAAACTGGGTTTTAGGAAGATTATATCCAATCTGGAAGTTTGAATTTTTAATACAATAGGTACTATTGATATTTATTACATGATATTTCTTCAAATTGGTTAACAAATGGCAGAGTTTTAGCTTAAACGTTCATAAAATATAATGCAAATTGTATACCTCCTTTTATTTTAAATGCAATTGTTGTTCAGAAAAATTTACCTAACTGAAGAAATCCATCTAAAAAAATCTTTCGCACGACTTCTATTGACGCAGTCCAAACAGATAGATCGGTGCCACTATAGGAGGCTGTGGAATGTCTCTGTGTGTAAAATGAGAGAGTGTGCGTGACCTAGATTCAGGAATCCCCATTTACACCTTCAGCGTATAATTCTGAAGCAGCGGTTGGTGTGAAACAGTAGTCGATATTTTAGTTCGCATTTATTTATAAGTTGTAGTCACTTTCTTTGAAGTTAAATGTAAAAGAAAATCGCCAATTTTGTTTTAAAATGGATTTGATCATGCTTTTAATTTCGTTAGATACCTACTTTTAATAACTTGGAGGGAGTTTAATTTGACAGGAATATACCTATTTTAGAATTTGAAAGTCTGTTAGATGAAGCTACAGATTAAAGAAATCAATGTAATGAAATCTTTTTGTATTGACTGTGAAAATTACCATACAAAATTATACATGAACGTTGATTTGACGGCTGATGGCAATAAGTAGAATATTTTTGTTTATTCCCTTTTATTTACATTCTGAATAGAATATTTTTATCAAGATAAACATGACACTAGGTAATCAACGAAATAAGAGCTACATTTTTCTACAAAAAGGAACGCCTATTTAAGAATTGTATAAGGAAAAAACATTGATAAAATATTGGCATACATTCAGCCTACATTATTCAAAGAAGCTTGAATCATTTATGTCTGTCCTGGAGAATAAGAATTGTCTTTTATCAGCGAGTTTTAAATCGGAAGCAATGGGAACAAATACATTATTCTTCCATCACACACTTCATTGCAGTCAACTATGAACGATCAAAAAACATAAGAGTTTTTTTAACTAAGTATCGTGAGCTTTATTATAATTCAATGGGTATGCCAAACTGTTAATGGTTATTCTTCCAAATTATGTAATAACCGTCATTTATAAATTGTGATATTTTACGTACATTTTGTCGTTTTTGTTTAATTTTTATTAAAATCAACAAAATTATTTTTGCCGGAGCCTGTTGTTTAACACTATAAAAATGACAAAATTAGTGTCTAAAAAGGGTAAAGTTATGAACTTCTAAGTTTAAACGAAGAGAAATGCTAAAGCACGTTTTAGTTCTTTGAAATAATTTGGTTTAAAATAGTTTAGAACTAAACAGTGGGAGTCCACAAATTAAAATCAAAACTTCTGTACATTTTATCTTAAAAATAAATGGGAAATTCTCTGCAGCACAAGAAAAAAGTAAATATGTAAGTTTGTCTTAAAGTAAGAACTATACCAGCAAGTATAACCAAAACCTGTAAATTGTAAGAGTAATCCGTTAAAGTGAGTTAAATTACCTTCCTGGTCTAAAACAGAGTTTGCTTGAGTAGTATCTTTGCAGCTAAGTATCACATCCATCTTATGTTCCCACACACTGTAACATTCTCAGTCTTAGTTTCAGAATTTTATTCTGGTTTTTTGAACGAAATATATATATTGCTATCACTAGATGACCTGATTTTTTTTTTCAATCTAAATCCTTGTAGGTAATTCGAATACTAGAAGAATCCATAAAAGGAGCTGTTGTAAAGATTCCGATATATTTCTTTTTCTTCCTGTATTGTTCCCTCAGTCCGCTGGTTTATAGTATATTTAAATATACACACCTACACCTACTTCATAAATCTCCTTTCTGTTTCTTTGTTACTCGTACTTTTCATTATGAGTGCTGGCAAATGGGAAGTACTTACATTTCATTTTAAACTAAAACTTTTTGTGGATGTGAGTTCTGCGAAAGGTTCACCTAACAGCGTTTACCTAAATATTATGAAACAATTCATTTTAACATAGTTACAACATTTATAACACAAGAACGGCGGTACCGATTTTTCTGATTTTCATATTCATCTCCGCTCCAAATGCAAAACATAAGTTATTCCCATACATTTTAGGATATTTTTTGATGATATGAGGCGTGCGAGGTTCACCGTTCCAACTATGAAAGTATGAAACTTTATCACTGTTAGTAAGTATTCTTTGTTTTTCTTAACTTTGTACTACGCAACTAAGGATAGTCGTGTGTTTCCACACAGTCGTCGACGCTTCTGGAACGCGGCTCGAAGCTCATCTTTCATTTAATGTCAGGGGTCACGCGATCGATGTAGCGACCGCCTACGCGAGCCTCCGCATCCCGAGCTGCCGCAACCAAGTTATAAACTACCAGCTACTTAATCTCTCTATTATTGTTATAGACGGGAAAGTTTGTGTTTCATTCTAAACCTACAAAACGAATACAGTTCAATTATATTAAAGGTTTCACCTTTAATATAATTGGATAAATTGTGATCTGTATAGATAGGCTACCTTTTATTCGGGTTATTACAAAAACAGAAACTTGTGTTAAATAAGTAGTTTTGTTTAATGTTTATTTTAAAACCCTTGTGTACTCGCAGATACTTAGCAGTATCCAAAAATAAGAGATATTACTACCAATTGACACGAAGAAAGGTTTGTCTAGAACGAATGAAAAGGTCAAAGTAGAAATGGTGAATGGTACTTATCCGCAAATACTCTTCACTTATACTACAACAAGGGTGTCAATGTATACAGAGCCTACCAAATGTAGCTGAGCGGGTCAGGTTCGCAGGATCGTGGGCCGAACATTCCACTGATACTGCAAAGAATTGCTTTGAACATTCTGCCATTCGAAATCGATTCCAAAATATGAATGCAGAAATGGCGATGCACATTCTTTGTTCAATAACTCGTTTTTAGTTTGTTTTCTATTGTTATGTGCTGTGTGATTGAATTTCAGTCTGATTGAAAGGCTTTTGTGTGGATTGGAGCTTTCTGTCACATTATTATTTCAGTTTTATTTCAACTATTATGGATACTCATTCAACTTCATAGCTTTGATTTAGTCTTAGTATTTTTACTACGAGTATAAGTAAAAGTGTGGTTTTACCACACTAAACTACCTAGTTTGAGAATAATAAAGAAAAGAATGGCTAATCATAGACAAGATCTAACAGCTAATCAAATACAGAGAATGAAATAAGTTGACTTGATAATCATCAGATGTTTTTAGTATTTGCAAGACAAAAGACATCATCATCATCATTGTCAGCTTTTAGTAACCCACTGCTTGGCATAAGCTTCCTTCCCTAACCTCCAAACAGCTCAGTTCTGGGCCTTTTGCATCCTTACCCTGTACGGCAACTATGTCGTCCATCCATTCTGGCAGGAGGTCTGCCATGAGGTATAGTGAATCCGCGGGACAAAAGACAAAATACGAAAAATAAAAGCCCTTGAGAAGTACCTACACATGTAATAAAAAGCGTCATATTTTCTTATGTCTAACATAAAAAATAGTGATCTTGGTTACATTTTCCCTCGAAGTTATGATAAAGGAAACGGAATATAAATGAAAATATTACGAGTACTTTCCGTCAGTCTCAGGTGATGATATTAAAAACTTATGTCATTGGTGGATTTTATGTCGGAATAGCGCTTAAACTTTTTTAGTTTATATTAGTTTAGGATTATGAGCTGCTTTCAGTAAAACATCTTTCTCTCAGGCGATCAATTAAATTGGACATTGGCGATTCTGATGATCCTATCCTTATATTTTGTTATGAAAGGGACAGCAACATCTTTTGTTAGTTAAGTTTAAGTTTTGGCGACGTACGAATAGCCATCGTAATTTGGTGCAAATTAAAAATTTACTTTTTAGATTATTGTTGAAGTTTGAGTGGGTTTTTTCAGCCATATCCATAGAATAATTTATATGTGAAGTAGGAACAAACATCAATTTATACATGCACACAAACTTACGTGTTTATGCATGTTGGTAAAAAAAATATAAAATAGTAGGTTGAAAAGTGCGTACTAATAAAAACAACTTATTGATGTACAAGTACATTATAGTCTAACTAGTAACTAATATAATCTTATAGATCCTGAAATTATATTCCACTGTTGCGTAAAAGCATGTAAATGAATATAGCTTCGCGCTACATTAGTTTCCTAATCTAACTCGAGTAGTTCACATAAGACTCGTTAGCAAAACAATTGAATTAGCTAGGAACTGCTAATAAGTTCGTTTATTGTTAGTGGCAAGTTTTAGGACATCCGAAAACTTTTATCACGGTTTTATGGCTATAGATAATGCTATTGAATAGGTTAGGCAACACAATACTTCAATCTAGCTTACTAAGATGAGAAAATGAAAAATGAATTAAAGTAAGTTTATATAAGACTAAAATGCCTTTGCGAACAAAGTACGTCGGAAATGAGTGATACAGTTAAATTTAAAAAGTAGGCACTATGCAATGTTCGTGAACTGGGCGACTTGGCGCACTTCCAAGTGTTACGGCTTCGTATGGATTCAGTCAGTTTTAATACTCCATTTATTGGTAGACCCATATGTAATCTACACTATCTACATCTACACTATAATAATAATATAATATATAATATTAATATAATATTATAAAGAGGAAAACTTTGTTTGTTTGTTTGGTTGTAATGAATAGGCTCAAAAACTACTGGACCGATTTTAAAAATTCTTTCACCATTCGAAAGCTACATTATCCACGAGTGACATAGGCTACTTTTTATCCCGATATTCCCGCGGGAACGGGACTTACTTGGGTGAAACCGCGTGGCGCAACTAGTATAATATATGTTTTTACGGAAATAATGCCAAACAACGTAAAAATAAAATGTTAAATGTTAAAAAAAAAGTTAAATGATATTTGTAGAGAGCGCTAAATCGGTGCTCAACTAATAAATTGTGACCTTATCAAGATTTTCGGTCGTCATAGAGTTGGTGGTGAAGTTGGTTATAGCACAACACCTGAAAGGATGGTTGTCCTCCTTAGTGTCCTCCAAATTAGTTTAAATATAATATAACCTAAATCTTCTTTAAATTATGTCCTCTCTATCCAAATTTTGCCTGGAAGAGATCGCTTTCAGCGATAAGGCCCATTGACTTAAGTACCATACCTATAAGATGCTTGTTTTTTGTTTTGATATTGTTTATATTGTACTTACTTGTCTAAGGTGGTGGTTCCATTGGTTCGGTCAATGCAGGTTCGAATCCCCAAGCCAAGTTTACTTCGATTAAACTCATTTTCTTTTATTATTCAGAAGCTTGAAGAAAACATTGCTGTCTTCTCTAGCATTACAATGTGGAATGGTATGTATTATTTCATCTCGGAAGAGCTGAACGCTTCTCGTAGCTTGCAAATTTTTGTTTGCCTACTGCCTACTGTTTTATTAAGAACTAGCTTACTCACCTGCCTGGTTTAAAAGTTTTTTTGTTACATTTTCAATAAAAATGTGTGTGTCTACCTACCTACATGATCGTATTACATAATCATGATCATGAGTATGACATACCATTCAAACATAAACAACTTTTAAGTACCATTATTTCTCGAAACAATTTCCAATCAGTAGTCCATAAAATATTTGGATACAGTTAAACATAACTGGTCCACGCGCCATTTTCAGTTTTTTGGGAAACGACATAAAAGCGTTTCTCTTGGGAGAAGATCCATATTTGCATTTTGTTCATAAATAAATATAGAAATCGAAGCTTCTACTTATAATTTATTATTCCAGAAAAAAATTTATAAAAAAAAGTGTTTTCTTTGGAATATATAGCTAAAAATGTACATGGACGTACGATGAATATGATGTTTTCATTTTGCAAAACAAGCCCAAGCGACATTAATGGCGTTTGGATTACCTATGCATAATTAAATTTCAAAGATTCAGTTCGTATAACTACAAAAAGTTCTTTAAATACTCATACATAGCTAGCTTCTAAGACTAAGGGACGGCAAAGAGGATTAAGGAATTTAAAAAAAAAAGCATTTAAATGGCACAGGTAAAATATATTGTTAGAAAAAATTAAAAAAGACAAGCAAGGAAAAAAAACAAGATGACTGATGTTGACCGGTTGAAATATGGAAGTTTTTATAGGCGGATGGATGGAAGTGGCTGACTTTATTCTTCAATAAGTTGTTACAAGAGGAGGCGATCCCCGAAGAATGGCGCAGCAGTTCACTGGTGCCCATCTTCAAGAAAAAGGGTGATGTACAGGACTGTAACAACTACCGAGGAATAAAGCTCATGTCACACATTATGAAAGTTTGGGAGAAAGTGATAGATAGACGAATGAGAGATGAATGCGTGATAACCCAGAACCAATTTGGCTTTATGCCGGGACGAGGGACAACGGATGCCATATTTGCTCCTATTTTTGCTCTGCCAACTCTGCGAAAAATACCGCCGTGCGCATAAGAGCTTGCACTTGGTCTTCATTGATCTGGAGAAGGCGTATGACCGTGTCCCCGGGAGGCTCTGTGGTGGGCTTTGAAAGAAAAGGGAGTGCCAGGGAAGTATGTTCGACTTGTGAATGCGATGTATGCAGGAGCACGCACGAATGTCCGGTCCGAAGCTGGCGTAACTGGCGAGTTCAATGTGGCAGTAGGTTTGCACCAGGGATCGGCTTTAAGCCCTTATTTGTTCCTCCTGGTAATGGATGCCTTGACATCGGACATACAGGAGGAAGCACCCTGGTGCATGCTATTTGCCGATGACATTGTTCTCGGCAATCGAGGTACAGAGCAGACTGGGCAAATGGCAAGAGAAACTAGAGAGAGTGGGCCTGAAGATCAGCCGCACTAAAACAGAACATCTGTTCTGCAACTTTAGTGGCTCCTCTAGTTTCTCCCGGATTGCCTTAGATGGTGTAACCCTACCAGTCTGCTCCGATTTCAAGTACCTTGGTTCACTTCTCCAACACGACGGCAATATTGACCGGGACATTAACAACAGGATGAATGCGGGATGGATGAAATGGCGGCAGGTCTCAGGGACGGTATGCGACCCCCGAATGCCCCTTAAACTTAAGGGCAAAACTTATAAGACCATAGTAAGACCTGTCGCGTTGTATGGATCGGAGTGTTGGGCAATGAAGAAGCCTGATGAAAGGTGAGTGCATGCTACTGAGATGCGTATGTTAAGATGGATGTGTGGAGTGACGCGAATGGATAAAATAAGGAATGAGTATGTAAGGGGAAGTTTGAAAGTGGCACCTGTGACTGAAAAGGTGAGGAGTGCCAGATTAGCATGGTATGGTCATGTAATGAGGAGGGATGAAAGTCATATAACTAAAAAAGTTATGAGCATGAGTGTGGATGGATATACAAGTAGAGGAAGGCCGAGGAAGAAGTGGATGGATTGTGTGAAAGAGGATATGAATGTGAGAGGAGTGAATACGGAATTGACGAATGATAGAGATGAATGGAAGAAGAAAATATGTTGTGCCGGCCGACCCCACCTAGTGTGGGACAAGGGCAGGGGAATGATGAGAAAGTGCATTGGAAATAATTAAAATAATAAAAATGCTACCATCCTACTTTCTACTATCCTACCATCCTACTTCCTACTATAATATTGTATTAATTGTATATCTGAAAGTATGTGAGAATGTACCTATGTTTGTTTGTTATTCTTTCACGCAAAAACGGCTGGACCGCTTTGGTTGAGATTTGGTATGTAGGTAGGTGATACCCTGGACTACCTAACATATAGGCTACTTTTTATCCCGGTATTCCCGCGGGATCGGGACTTACGCGGGTGAAACCGCGGGGTGCAGCTAGTTATAAATAATTTTGTTACTTTGGATGTCCCTTTCTTGCGTAATTATCAACAGCATTAAGCTCTCTAGTCTCTCTTTTCTTACAACAATATGCAGCCGAAATACATATTTTTTCTTACATATTTATTTGAAAACATTTCTTGATCAAGTACTTTTGTATGCGATAGTACCTATGTTGAACAAAATATTTTTGTGTACCTACCTACTCTACTTGACATGACAACCAACGCATGGCGCGAGCTTACACGCAATAAAATTTATTATTATTCGAACTCGGAGTTACTAGGGAGACGAAGAAGCGAACTATTTTATTGCATTACTAGTCTATGCGACAATGATTGAACTTTTTGATTCGCGTTCTGACCCAATCTCAAGATTATCATTTTGCATAACCAGTCCACGTACCAGTCAACTGGCGTTTGGTCTTGTAATGCAAAATGCAAAAGCCGTTCCTATTATGATTAGTTAGTTTTCAGTTTTGAATTGGTTTTTGGGCTTGTTATGCAGAACACGATAAATCGTTTGCCATACATGGCGCTTGGACGGGGCATCAAAAAATACCATTTAGAGTGAAGGTGGATGGATGGATGTTTTTTGTATGGTTAAATTATGCCCTAGAAGTTACGAAAATGCAAAAAAATCAAAAATTGAATTTTGGCGCTTGGACCAGTTATGCATAACTGTATCCATTTTATCCCTAAAAGTCCTTTGGCAATTTCGAAGAATATTTACCATTTAAATTAAAAGCTCTTTAGCCTTCACAGCCCATGACTTCTTTACATATCTCAACCTAATAACTGAAACCAAAATGGCAAACGTAAAAGGAAGGTCGTAATAAAACGTTTCAATGGTGGAATTGACGAAAATATGACTTCGGGAATGAAATCCACTTATTATCACTTTATTGAATTTCCCGACATTTCACCTCGGGAAAATGCCAACGAAAATCTTTTCCTGCAAAATTGTAGAGTAACATTTAACTAGGCATGCCAAAAAATTGTGTTAGGAGCTACACTTTTGTCACTTTTGTTAGGTATTTTTAAGGACAACCAAATTCCTATCTCTTGAAATAACTTGGTAATTCCAATTATCAGTTTATTAAAAAAAGAACGTGTTCTATTCACAATAATTTCTGTAAATAGTTTTTAAAACAAAAAATCAACACTTATCATTATCATCCATTATCCGACTTCTTCACCCACCTACAATTCAAGACAATCCTGCGTATTACCTCACTTGAATATACTTATAGGTATAAATAATAGGTATATATCCACCCTCGTGGTACTTTCTAATAGGCGTGTTTGTAAAACTCATACGTAAAATGCAAAAACATCGTAACTCAGGAAGGAACATCATTATTTACAAAATACACCAACCACGCTTTTACGTTTCAGCCGAGTGTACCGATAAAACAAGGAAAACAAAAGTGACTATAAAACGTATGCTCTGAAAGGGAGGCTCGTGTATTTTTACCTTGAGATAGTTGGTAATATTGTTAGCCGTATCAGAAAAGGTTTTTTGCAAGATTGGCTCATGGCAGTTTTTATATGTATTTATGAGACTGATGCTAGAATAAATATCTCCTAAGAAGATTTCAAAACGTTTATGGGCAAGTTGATGTCATGAAGTTAAAGTCTGTATTCAACTGTGTTAAAATAACGATAACGATACACGGAGGATAATCTGTTCTGTTAGTTGAGGATCATGGTCTTCTAATTCTGCTTGTATTATGTACATCTATGTCGAATAGAAGTTTCTTAAACTTGTTTAAGTACTTGTAATAATTGTTTTTACCATTTCAAATCACCTGCTGAACATAGATAGATTTATTGTAACTAAAAAAAATCATAGAAACGAGCAAATTAAATCAACTTGCAAACTAATCTATGTGGTATTTCCTAAACTTTATAAAGAATGTTTAGTTTATGTTTAAGAGGAGTTAAGTAAAGTTTTGAGGACATTCGAAATTCAAATCAAAGCTAAGTAATAAGAAAACTTGAAACTCATTATTAGGGTACAAACTGGTTTATCGAAGTTAGGAGAGGAAAAGTTAGAATTTCGTGAGAAATAAGGAAAATGAGATAGCTTATTGATTTCAATTTATTCGTTTACTACCTGAACTGAATAAAAATATCTAATCACTTTGTTAGTACAAAAATAATACCTATCTGCAAACTTGGCATAATTCTTCAGAATATAGTTGTGTCCATTTAATTATCACTGACCGATAGCTATTATGGGTTTTAAAAGCACGCAATTAAGAGACATGCGTTTTAAGAATCAAACAATCCAATGCACATGTAAGTTCCAAATTTTATCCGAATTCTCAGATATGTAGTTTTTGCGTGAAAAAGGCCTTACATCTTTTACTAGATGATTATTTTATCGACAGAGGCAATCTTTGTCTACACTTAATGGGACACTGTAGTACCTGAAACATTGTTTTTTTTTTTTTTTTTGGGATGGAATAGGCTTTCCCAGCACCTAAACCATCCACTCAGCTTAGCCGGCTATATCCACAAGAAAGACAGTGGTCATCGTGATAATGCGCACATAAATTTTTCTCAACGAAAAATTCATTGATGCAGGACCGGCATCGAACCCACGACCTTCGGATCAAAGATCGGGATACCAACACACTTGGCCATCACGGCTTTAGTAGGATAAGATTCTCTTAATGAAGTGGTCAGTGAGGGACTATGTTGTCCATCTAGGAAAGGTCCGAGGGGAAACCAAAGTTGTTAACGGGCAATCAAGCTTATTGTGTTTGAGCGCTTCAAGAGCAAGTCCCAAGTTAATATTCTACCTTTGATAACAATAAGCAGAGTTGACCCTTAACTTAAAGTGAATTTTAATACTTAGTCATAATGTAGAAGTTTGAGTTATTTTGAAAATTGTGTAAAAGGCTCTTCGACAAATTTGTTAAATGATATTAAACTTTTGAGTCCTTATTTAAGTTACATAATATATTTTGTTTAAGTTGTATCAATAAAGTTAAGAGTAAAAGTAACATGAGGTAAAGTTGTCTGTTTTTGTCCTTAATATTATAATCTTACTTTGTTGGAAACCCTTTACTTTGTAACACGATTACTTCCAGCATTTCCAAGAATTTCTTTACTTTTCATTTTTATAACGACTTTTCTGAAAGTAAATTGCTTCTGACTTTCTTATTAGATCTATAAAATATTTATTAAAATATCATGTCATCATCAATACGTGAAATTATTTATTTCAGTGTTTCCGTGTGTAATAATTGAACACCCACTATTATTATATACGCGTGAGTTTGTACTACCTTCAATAACACACAGGTTACTTTTTAGCGGGAATAACGCGAGCGATGCCGCTGGCGGAAGCTTTTGAAAATACAAATGTAATCAAAATAGATCATCTAGGTTAATAACTTTTAAATACGTTTTACTAGATCTAGCAATTAAGTGTTATATTAGAGTTCTTAATATTTTAAATGAACTACATTTCTAAAACTGTCCCAATATTTTTGTCTTCGTGAACTCATTCGTTATCTAATTCCTGAAGCAAAAACAATCTCCCTAATACCCCTAATGAAGATTAGTGTGTTTACTTCCAAACTGGGTCGAGATTACAGGATATAAAATCTTGTTCTCCGTTTCAAATCTTCTCTTGTCCAAACGAGGACTTCGTTTGAACAATAGCCATGATGGATGATTCGTCCTCGGCAGAAAATCCTGTTTTTATCCGATTGTTTCCACCTGGTACATAACGGTTATGCTATGTCACAGAACAAGAAAATCAGTAAACATCATAGCTCAATCTAAAAACAAAACTTTCTTTCGCGCGAAACAGGCTATGATTAGCACTAGGATTTACTAGTGTGGAAATTAGAAATTTGTTTACGTTAAGTGGTAGTGTACCTACTTTTAAATATACTATTATAAATATCCTCAAATAGTGATAAAAGTTAGAAGTAAGAAAATTTTATTTTAATCATAAAAACTGAAATAAGTCATTTGATCTATTATTTTGACTTTTGATAAGAATATTAATTCATTTATTTGTGGTCATTAAAAAAAATCATCAAATTACTATGTAAATTTTCTTCATTTTATAGTCGCATTACTCATTTATAATTAGGTAGGTACATATTATTACAAAATCATAAAGAATAAAAAAGCAAAAGATAATTACATTTTACATTTTAATGTAACAAAAAATTTTTACCGCAACCGTTATCGGTTCCTCGAGTCTTATGACCTTAAAAAGTTTTATTAATTATTTTGTAATCTCTATGGGTTAGGGATCGCAGATTAAAAACAGTAGAGGGTTTGCGGAATACCGAACAATGGGGTGATATCTTTTTGTTTAAGCTGTTTTGGTCAAACAAAGTCGCTTTTACAGAAATGAAGGTATTTAAAAGCTACTAGGAGCTACTGAAGGTATTTTTTTAAATGACAAGTAAAACCTACTTGGATGTAAACGTTGATTTAGCCATGTCCTAGAATCCTATCACAAGGAAACTTAAAACAATACGAGTAGGTACATAATACTATAAAGATTTATATTTATATTATGTTTGATTGAATTTACTTCAAATGATTTCAAATAGATCGGACTTTATCCTGCTATGTTGGACGTACAGGGTCGCCAAGTATTGGAATTAAGTAAGAGTAAATAGGAAGGACACTAATATTATGAAGGTGAAAGTTTGTGTAAGTGTAAATGTTGTTTGAAATTGAATTAAATTTGGTCCCAGGATAGCTTATATCCTGAATTACCACATACTTAGATTACTTTTGAGCCCGATTACTATTCACCGTATATAAAATAGTAGATAAAATAAAATAAAATAGTTTTTTTTTCTCAAATAAGGAAAAAATCAAAGAAAGCTTCATACTTACGTACAGACCGTAGATCTTCAGATTGCCTAAGATTATGCAGATCGGTCAGTAATGAAGACACCCCTAAGTTTGTTAATCTGAGAACTTTGCTAACGACTCCCCGATCACCTCATTCCGGATTCTGGACCTAACGAGGCTTATTTTAGTTTAAGCGGTTTTGGAATTGTGACGTCATTTATCTAGGAATTTAGCCATTACTGAAGATTTATCTCTTTTAAATTATGTTTTAGTAAAACCATTATGGACTCTGAATAAGTAATAATTTAGGTATATGCTTTTTGTTCTTTATACTTTTGGTTGTGTTGACGTTTTATGACTGTTACGAAAGGAACACAAAAAAACACAAGTAACAGATAGAAAAATGCAATGAAAACGATAATTTCAAAATCTTTTTAATTTACAATTAAAATAAAAACGTTTGTCCTCCAGTTGAAAACCATTGATCAGGTTACGATAAAACTTTGGTTTATTATTCTGAAAGCATTCTCCCGCCCGAGTTTTAGCCGAAAAATGTATGATTATTCATACAAAAAACTGGTTTTCGAGGAGCTACATGTGTCTAAGTAGTTTTATGAAAATGGATAATGAAGCTGCAAATTCATTCTTAATGGTGATGATTTATCATCATAAAACATAACACTATTTTCCCAATCGTAAAGTAACCCTACTATAACTTTGTTATTCTATGCTAATACATTACAAGAGAGTAGAGATATTATTCATGGCTTCAGACACAATGCTACCAATTGTGGATCCCTCTTTATTATCCTGGCTATTGCTGTTCCTGTGTTATCATACTAAAATAAAAGGTGAACGTTTGTGTGTAGGTAAGTGTGAATGTTTGTTACTCCTTCACGCTTAAACGTCTGGATGGATTTGAGTATTTGTACCACGATAGTTTATATACTGGATTAACAGATAACTTACTGTTAATCGGGAACAGGTAATTTACGGCGGGTAACACCACGGGGCGCAGCTAGTTTGTAAATAAAGGTGCTGAATCTGCTTAATATTCTGTACTAAAACTGTAATTAGGTAGTATGAAAAGGTAAGTATAAACCCAAAAGGGCGACCTTTTGACAGTAAGCAAAACCAGAGATAGGTTGGTTATTGTTATTGGTCGTAAGTTGTTATTCTTTTACGCCAAAAACACCGATTGCGTCGCAACTGAGATAAACGACCGAGACAAAACTATTATATATATACTTATATACTTACTAGAGCAATAGTTACTTTATTTTAGGCATTATATGAAGGTGTCTCTTGCCTCGGTCTCACTCACGAACTAATACCTAAAGTAAAGTCCTCACGATCGCGATATCCCGTCTCGGTCTCTTGTCTCAGTCGCTTGTCTCTATTGCGCCGCGAACCGCTACCTTGTAACACAACAAACATAGTAAATACTATGTAAGTTTTTTAGTTATGTACATGGCTTGCAGCTTACAATGTTATAGTAAGTAGGTAATCATTTTAACTAATTGAAATACTACCAAGACTTCACAGCTAAACTAGCAAAGTTGCACCAAAGTTTCAACATAACTTATTTCAGAATGTGATATCAAGGATAAAATATAAAGTGTGTTTGTGTAAAATCTAGAGCAAGAGCCAACCCTACTTTCTTTCTCGCCCCACAAATTAAATACGATTTATTTGTTTGCGAAATAAGGAACTTCTATCTCGAAGGAAGAACTTGGACTTCCAATTAAAACGAGAATCGTAAATTAATGAAAGCGTAGGCATAACTTTTTCCACGGCGAGCGTACTACCTTTTTTATCAGTTATGATGTTTTATTATGATTGAGTTTAATTTGAAAATATAGTAGGCTATTGGGGAACAAGTCGCAAGATTAAAAAAAAAGTTTTACTTCAATTTTGTAGGATTTCTAGCACTTTTATGTGTATTTCTGTTTATAACCACAAAAGATCGTCATCATGTCCTCAATGCTTTATGAGTCCATTTTGCATAATATTTTTTTTTTTTTTTAATAAATAAATATTAATATCCTTGGACATTTCACACAATGTTATCTAGTCCCAAGCTAAGCAATTTAATGCTTCTGTTATGGTAACCAGATGACTGATATAAGTAATATATAGCTATTTTTTTGTAAATACATACATAATTATAGATATAAAACACCATACGGAATAAACCTACCATTTTGCCTACCATCTTTGTCGCAAGCTTGATGAATAAGCAGCATTCAATATCCACAGCATTTGAATAATTGGCTGGCGCCTGTCCGGAATAACTACTGCACCAAGGCATTCCAGCCAGCCACGAACTACAGAGATCTGAGGATTAGAAAAAAATAATTTTATAGAGGTAAAACTTATTAGAACTTTATAATAGCAACAAACAAATTAATTGAAAATGTTGCTCTTTGAGTTTATTATTTATTTGCTATTTAGCATTTGGCCAAAACGATTTTCCTGTCAAAACTGTCAAGTAGTCGCAGTCGTAAGTAGTAGGTAGTGACAGTTTTTATTTGTTTGATTCCCTTTTTTATTTTACGACATTAATAATTTTTTAAATAATTCATAAGATGATCCACCAACGATCTTGCTCAAACGATATTATTATATATTTGACCAGTAAACCTATATTGGCTAAAACCTATATTAATAATCTGTTGCTTTCTTTTTGTTGCCATAGTTGTAAGAAGAATAAAACATGTTTGAAACCTATATTTATGTGATAAATGTAATTAAAACCACAAGTGTAATGTATAATGTACCTCCCTACTTTAAAGTTGACACAGATTAAAAAAAAAAAGCAAAAAGTAACGTAGCTGAATCTAAAAGAATTAAACTTTGTACCAGAAGTACATAGCTTTGTAGGAATCTTGTTCTTAATTAGTGGGAGTACCTCGCTTGTTAACCCAGTTAGGAACACCAGCGCTGACTGACTTTTTAAAAGTTTTTATTGAAATAAAATGACAAACATAATAATGTTTACGTTATTTATGTTTTTTACTCATTTGCTCTCATAAATAAAAATGAATGCGGAAAAAATATATGATTTGATGACTGATTAAAAACCAAAGACTTTCGGCACCACTCTGAAAGATTACTAAAAATTAATTATAGGAATAATTAAACGAGAAAGTTATATGGAGTTTGTATGGATGTATCGATGGATGTCTCCTTCATGCAAAAACTACTAAAGGGATTTCGCTGAAAATTGGAATGACCATAGTTCATGACCTATAATAACAAAGGATACCTTTATAATCTGAATTATTTATATGCAAGCAAAGCTACGGGCAGCTTCTTCGCATTCAAGACACAGGGAAAAAGGAGCTCTATTTATTTAAAAAGCGAAGTTCATTCACCTCTTAATATAAATAAGTAAGATGTACTGAGAATTAAACGTAAATGAAAACCCACCTATCTCGTTACTGACAAAGAGACGGGCTTATACCACTTTAATTCATTCCGACCAGCAATTTCCCTACACCCCAACCTCTTTGTTACTTCAAAGATAAAATACATGTGTAACCATGCATAATATACGATCTTGTGTACCTACAGGTTGAATCAAGGCTGAGGGTTCAATAAATGATCGATTAATGCAGAAAAAAAACCGAAATGCAAATTTTTTACCTATAGATAAATAAATAAAAATCTTTGGACATTTCATACAGCGTCGACATCTAGTCCCAAGCTAAGCAATTTAATGCTTGTGTTATGGTAACCAGATGACTAATATGATACTTAGATACATTTTTTTTGTAAATACATTCATACTATTGATGGAAAACACCCAGACATAGATCAAAAATATGAAGAAAAAACCAACATTTGTTGGTTTTTTCTTCTTCTGATCGAACCCGCAACCTCCGCGTCTCAAACGGGCCTTCGCCCACTGCGCCACAGAGATCGTCAATACTTAAATAAAGATTTAGAAAAAAACACGAAAGTTTGTTGGCTCTCACTTGGTTTACATAAAGAACTGATAAAAGATCGATACTTGAGCGATGAAAGTAGACTCTGAATACGAGCAGACCCAAAAAACCATCACGTGACAAAATGCGGCTCGTTATCGCCTATCGTATAAAATTTTGATTTTATTTTAGAGGTGGTGAAACTAGCTTCACACAAGAAACTTCTCTCCTGAGGCAACCTGTACCTATAGATGTTATAGGTAAGCTTTCGCACACGTGTTGAATAAAAATGTAGCCTTGAATACCGTAAGCCATGTCACGCGATCATTCGTTTTATACGTAAAAATAGGATGAAAGAAAAGACTTTTGTTGTACAGTCGTTAAACTTATGATCAATAGTATTTCTAAATGTTAATTTATTTAAAAACTTTACAATATAGTTTATTAAAAATCAGCATCATCATTATTTAAAATATATAAATTTAATAAATAAATCACAATTATTCAGCTTTAATTATTATCTCAACTCGGCTTATTCTTCAATTCATTTTTATAAATAATTATTTTAAATTTTGGGATAAGGGCAGCTAAATGATGATGAAACATCGAGGTGTAAATATTGTAATAAACATTTGAAAGACCTACTTGAGACTCTTAAAAAAGAGTCAGATAGTATATTATTACAAACGGGTTACAGGTTTGAGCATCGCAATTGACCAACACCACACCAACACATCCAACGTAAGATATGCACGGCATTCGTTAATATTTAAATAAAAAAAAATGTTAGAAAATTATTACTCAACAGTCTATTCGACTCAAGAAGAATTGCAAGTTAGCTCAGAGTCTGAAGTCGCTTGAAAATACTTGACACGTATGAAATAAAGCTAACCGACGACCACTGAGTAATTTCCCCGAGGCAGTATCACTATTAGAGATGAAATAGTGAACAGAGACATGCAAATTCATAATAATCATGTTCGAAAAAGAAATGGAACTTATTAGAGATTGACATTATTACTTGTTTAATTTTAATCATACAGAGCACTATTATTACTGTTATTACTTTTGACTATTTTATGCGTGTTTACATTGAATAAGTAAAATAGAAATCAAATTGCAGCGCTCAACAGGGTGTATAGTACCTACTATACCTAAAAGCTCACCTTAGACCTAAGCTACACTCAATGTACGTACATCCAAGCAATGAATAAATATGAATTTATTTTTATTATTACTTTAACAAAAAAAAACTGTAACTTAAAGAATGTAAAAAATGTATTAAGTTGATTTCTCAAAAAGATACCTCATAGTTTCTGATGTGATTTAAAATTGGTTATAAAACGTAGTAAAAAAATAAATCTAAATTATGAAAAACATGGGCATTTATACATGGGCTTACCGGTTTTTACGTCCACTTTTCAGGGTTATTATGATCATCGGTTTAGGCTGTTCATACCAGTAGCCCCATTTTGCAGCGGCTGTGACATATTCCATCTCTACGAATGCTCCATCCTGGCCAGCTGCCAGCAGCCCTGATTGTGCCAGTGGCGCCCCCTACATTAACTTCACGCCGTAACACAAAGAAAACAATGTAAAGTGTTTCAGCTGATTGTTTCGACAACGTGTTCTGTTTTGGATACAGTAGGTCGTAGTAACGTCGTGAATTGGGGCATGTTAGATTTATTATGTTGGTGTTGCTAACTTGATCCTGCCAGTCTCCTTATTTAGGTAACAGTTATCTGGGCTGTGTGTGTGTGTGTTATCTGGCTTAGGTCGTTTGAAATTTTGAAATTTAATCTATAATTTAACAAAGCCAAATAACTGAATAATCTTGCTTGTGGCATAGCTTTGCTTAGCATTTGTTGTAAAAATCAATATCTTAAAAATATAAGTAACCTTATACAACTTGCAGTTTAGGAACTAACATGTATGAGTTAGGTCTATCATGATTTATTTATTTATCTAGGTAATGAACATTTCGTTCGTGGCCAATTCGGAAGATGTTCACTACGGAACGATTGAATATCTCTGAGTGCCGCTGAAAGTCTGTATTTTGTAGCAAACTAAAGCAAATAGAAACTTGCTCCAATTATTAAATTGAAACTGATCATCTTGTTTGTCCAGAGCTGCCTTGTAAGTATAGTAACAAGCGTTTCTATCTCTATAGGACCTCTATAGGTCTTTGCTAAATAAACATCTACTTCACTTTCAAAACTATCGTGAGTTGTACTAGACATAATAAAAAAAAGAAAATAGAATAGAATTGAGTGTGAAACGCGCCCGCGAGGAGTGAGCATACTCATACCCAGATGAAGATTCTCCGGAAGAATCGAAACATTGTCGGTATCTAAATCGACAATATTTTTACGTGAGTAATTCCCGTTGTATTCACTTGTTTGTACTTAACTGGAAAAAATGCTACAGCCCAAGATATTATCTCTTGTAGCTATATATACTCGTTTATAAGAATACCATACCAAGCAAAGAAGCTTAGAGGCATTCGTTTCAATCGTTTTACAATAACGCAATGTACCGTAAAGGATGTTTCCGCCTACACAATTATATTTCGTACGGTCTCTCAATCGATTTGCCTACAGACACATTTGGAGCATTGCCAAGTGTTATTGCATTGGAAGTTGTATGCCCGGTTGCAGTCGCGTTATGAAACCAAAAAACTGTTATTTTGCTCGGACAATAAGCGTTTGGAAGTTAGTTTCTGGAATGAGTATGGCTTAGGTATATTATTTTTTCTATATGACTCTAGACGTCTTATTGGTATTGAAAGAATTTTTTTTTGCAACACTTAGGTGAAGAAAAACTCCATTTGGAAATCAGTCAGCTTTTTAGTTGCGTTGATGGTACCGGTTGATGGTATCTTTGTTATATTCTAAAATATTGACAAGATAAAACAAGGATGGTGGCTTGCCTTGAACAAAGAGAAACAAAAGCGATTACGGTCTTTGTGTTCTCCCACCTGTGCCTAATCTAAAGCCTAACCAAAACTAAGGCTAAGTTTGTTGATTACCTAATTTTCATCAAAACATACAATTTCGACCTATCTCTAATATATTTAGGTACCTACATTGCCTCTTTGTTAAAATAAATTGACAATGTAGGTAAATATAGGGGAGGCTGAAACAACTTATTTCTTTTTGCAATGATCCTGCCTGACACACCTCTTTCGCCTCATTTCCTCTTACCACATTTTTCATACCAACTCGCCGGTTAAGGATAGTTTGCCGTGGCTCTTCTACAAAATGTCACTAATTTGGTGCAAATATATTCGCATAGATACATTATCCTGCTGTCTGATTCATACTCACCTCAAAACATCTGTTTTGTTAAGGCCTTCATCCTCTCCACACGTTTTATTTATAAAATCCAGAATAAGTAAACTCTTGAGACATGTCAAGAATTTGATTTTTAAGGGCAAGCGTTTCTGGCTATCGAGCGATTTTATGAGTACCCTCATCTTATTTAAGTGTACTTCTTTGTTATTAGCTTTCTAGAGTTAGCCTTGATCGAGGCTTAGGACAGTAACGCTAGCTTTATAATAAAAAATAGAACAATAATGTACTCGAGTCATCGACATAATTATATTAAGCATTTTTAATATTTTGGAGTTCGTGAACTTTATTGTTGTAGAATAATCTCCTACAAATTCTATTTTGATTTAAACCTCTTTCATTATTTTGTTTAAATTGATCTACAGTAAAGCTAATTTATTTAAAAACTATTATTTTGTAATTAAAAAAGCATGAATTGAACAAAACTATTAAAAATTAAAATTAAAACAATCAATTAGCTCTGTACATTTTTTATAATCAATCAGTCTCTTTAATCTAAAGTCAATTTAAGTTAATAGATTGCTTTAATTGTGAATAAATTTGTTTTATTTTGGATAAATTGATTCATGAATTCTGTTATTGTTCATGGAATATAAGACAGATATTTACCAATCCGTTTTAATAACACCAATTTGATTAATTTCCATCATCAATACAAAGGATTTAGATGTTGATATAGATTCCTTAGCTTTATATCGTAGTCTCTGGTTGGGGATTTGAAAAACTAATTCAATCTTCTAAAGAAACTTTTTTCTTAAGCGAAAAATACGGTATTCGGGCTAATATTAAGTTATAAGACAAAAATGTAAACAAAACATAATGTCCATTCAAACCAAAATAAACATCCAATCTTCCAAAAACTACTTCCAAAAAGACATTTTGAACAAAAATAGACAACGTCGACCTTCCAACTTATACAAGACATCACAACTTAAAACATTCTGAATGTACCTTTTCCCTCGACAAAGTAAGGTCGAAATTGAGGAAATTATCATGTAAATACATCCCTTGCCATGTTTATTACACGCACCAGCAGTTTCACCAAATAAACGGAATAAACACAGTTGGCCCGCGCCCAAATGTCCCAAGCCAAGCCTGATGTATACTAAATTTGTCAACATGTCCTGTCCGTTCGTTCAACCAAGAGTTGTAACTTGTTAGGGTGAAAGGATCATGACTACGTGACATACAACGTCACGTGAACGTTACTACAAAATAAATAATAAATAAATAATAACCTAAAATATAAAGTGAAACAAATTTGTTTAAGCTAAGCTTAATTTAAGTTCTGTTTTTAAAAACGTCGTGTTACGCTAAGTAAATTCGTTTGAACTGGCAAAATCCAGTAACAAAGTTCCTAAGCCGCTTAAAGTCCTCAGTCATGACTTAACGTCTTTAAATCCAGGACTACGATTAACGTGCTCTCCAACAAACATGGAAGCTCTTAAATGTTATATTTAAAACGTAATATTAGGTATTTAACAAAAAAAATCTACTATTACCTAGTCGCATTTTCCTTCGCTACAACTCATACTCTTGCACCTGCTTGATTTATTATTCAAAATTAATATCATTTGAAATCATTTGGCAAATTACAATCCAATACTTAATTACAAAACTATACGAGTACATCGTCAATAACTTCTCATCCGATACGAACTCGGAACAGGAAATACAACTACGTCCTATCGCTACAGTTTTATCAATTCCTCCCAAATTTGTAGGAGTTTCACGTTCGATCTGTTAGTACAGTCAGCATTTACATAGAGCTAAAGGTCTTTACACACTCCCCAATTTGTGGCAAAGTCACGAACAGACAAATAGAAAAGTTATGGTATTTTATAACTATTTTCAAGCTAAGCTAAGTTTGTATGATCTAACTCCAGGGTATGAACTTTTAGATTTTTAGACCGGTTACAGTAGGTACTTATTATACGAATATGTTAGGGTTTTTTGGTATACTATATCGATTCTGAAAATAAATCGATATTTTGTCTATCTGTTTGTGTATCGTGTAGTAATCGTTGTGTAGCTTACACAACGATTACTATTCAAGCCAAATTTCAAGCAAGATTCGCACAGGATTCGCACCCGCACTAAACAAGAAATTGTTCTTGCCTCAAGCCAGATTACCTTTTTCCAACTCAGCTACGAACCCTGTTACGTGTCTTAATTAATGTGTTTTTTATTTAACTTCTTTTTAGATAGATAATCGTCACCAATTTTAGGAAGGTGTAGAAAGACTGTAAAGGAAGTGTGACGCAAATTATCGCGGATTCAAATTATGCTTATGATATGCAAAGCTTGAATGTACTCGTATAATGGGTCCGAACTCCTGAATTTTAATGCTGCATTGTGTATTTCAAAAGAAAAACGAAAAGAGATATGATGGCGAGTGGGTAGTACCTACCACGACTTTTGAACCGGAGCTAGTGAGTTTTGAATAAAATTTTCGTTTTTAAAAAACTATACACGACACGAGTACTAAACAGTGAAGGTCAGATCTTAAATTAAATCGTATTTTTTTTTATTTATATTAAAACTTTATAGTAGTATCCTTTATTACAGGTTTAAGTATATCCGGGAGTAATTTTCACAAACGACTCACCGGGGCACGTCAAAGCAATTTCATCATCTAATAAAAATTTCAGAAAGTTAACCCCTTTCATTTTCAGGTGGCGTAGCTTTCGTAAATAAGTAACAAAATCGTTCATTTAAAATACATTAAGCAGTGGGCACGATCATTCCGGAGTTAACGGAACAAAGGTAATTTCCGTAGTTCTCTTTTAAGGTACACGGTTTTTTACTATAAACTCTAAATGAATATTAAACTAAACATAATCGTTTTGTGTTTGGCACATACGGCATATTGACACTGAGACAGACTGTATGTATGCGCATAGTAATAACGTGAATGCACTTCATAATGACGGGCTTGAAGTTTGTTCTATCATTCTAGAGTTTTTAAATCATCACAAAATTGTATTGAATAAACACAAAGGTTATTCAACTCGCTTACAAGTAGCAATAGCCTTCTAAAATATTAATTACTACAAAATTGAATGCACATTAGAGTACATTACTCCAAACTGAATCAAACTGCAAACAAAGGACTCAAAGCTAATACCGAGTCCCATTACACTGACACAAACAATGAAAATCTCAGAGTAAAAATGTTTTTGAGAGTGCATTCATACATTTTAACGCAGCAAACATTTCTAACTGTTGCAACAGATTTTTTAACTGTTGTTTCTTACAACATGTTGTAAGAAACAACAGTTATCTTTGTTGCATTAAAACGCTGGAAAAAAATCAGTAGCAAAACAAGAAAACATATTTTAACCAATTTCAATGTTGTCTACGACATCTACTTACTGCACTCTCCAAGTGCATTAAAAATTTCATGCCATTATTGCTCAGATACTCGTCAGATCCTAACTTATGTTTAGTGTACTAAAAGCTCTGAAAGATCAAGAACCCACACCAAAACAAGTGAAGTTCATTACTATTATTATGCTTTATTTACTAAGATCAAGGACACACACCAACACAAGTACCTAAATGTTCATATTATTTGTTTAATTTATGAATTCCTCAAAATTTTTGAGTAGGAATTGTCATGCAAGTCATGCAATATAAGAATTGATTCTTATCGCAGTGTTGGAATGCACAGTAACTTGCTTACGGCACGTTCAGAGTCTATGATTTAATTTATTGCTCTATTGTAAAAACGTCCAGTTTATTTCAGACCCTCATTTAGTTATTAAGCAAAACAAACCATTTGAAGTTATTCGCTTGCATTTGAAAACCATCTCATAATAACCCTTACTAAGCCGCATGGCTATCGAAAAATAAGTGAAAAAATTGCCCTACATTAGTGTTTGTGTACCAGCATCAGTGACGTCATAGTCACAAACATGCAAATAGATGCAATCTGTACGACCGCCGCATAACAATGTATGCTAATCAAAAGATAGCCGCATGATTAAAGCTTGGCCGTTTTAATTTGAACTGGAAAAGGCCATGAATTTATATTTTAGTTTCGCGTATTATGAAAGGGATTATGCTCGTGATTTTAAACTAGGTACTAGATTATATTGTTTCAAAGGAGAGCCCACATAATTTATAGTTTAACTGGGTATGAAATTGCAGGTTTCAAGTAAATAAGGATAGAATACAAACTAACAACAACTAGAATACACTAACTCTAGCAACGGAGGTTTTAAATAATACTGAAACTAAATATGAGGCGCCGGTTGAAACACTTTATATTTCTCCTTCGGCTACGAATATTTTTATATTTCTAATTTATTCGAAGATTGTATTTGCCGAAGGTTTATTACGGTCGGAGCCCAATATATTTTCCTTTCTAAGCACGGATGAAATGATTGAAAGAGAATACGGTTTCGTTTCTTAGAAAAAACAGGTTTTGTAAGCTCCATTTATATTTTCATTTGTCCTTTCCGGTCCCGCTCTTACTAAAACAGAATTAAATTAAGATTTTCGGAGAACAAGGAAATACAATCATGAATTGAATAATAATATGTTTACGTTTATTATTTTCTTATAAAAATAAAATATTAATTAAAAGTGCTATTAAAATAACAAAATTCTACATTTAGTGATGAAAAAAATTAACACTAAATTATATACTTACAACGCTATTAAATTATCAGGATTCAGCAACAGATTTAGCCTATCAGAACCCTAGGGAACCCTTCAGTACGAAATAAATAACAGGGCGATCCATTTAGACATTTCAATTCTAAAATTAACCTGTAATATAACCACCCAAATTATTGTAACATTAATTATTTGATATTTTTCCTTTCTTACTCACCTGTGGCTTTGCTTGAGTGGTACCTACATTAAAATAAACTTTTTTGTTTAGATGTCTATTCCAAGTTTCATTTAAATCAGTTCAGCTGTTTTTTGTGTGAAGGAGAACCAAACATCCATCTGTACAAACTATCGCGCTTATATTATTAGGTTTATTTTCATCGAATAATTCATCATAAAAATTCCATCGGTCTAGACACACCTATGGGTTAAATAAAGTAAAAGGCTAATAAAAGCCTTGCGACAATAGCGCAACTAGGCGAAAGGCTGTATATCCGGGAACTCGGGTCAAGGTCACGGCCCGCGGATCGATGCAGCTACGGCGTAGCCCGCCGAGCCTCACCCCGCTACGCCGCTACGAGCAACGAGCTACGCCCGAATTTCGATAGTGCTTGCTTCTGAGTGTAATAGATTCCTTAGTGTACTGTAGTCTTCAAAGAGAAAATAATTTGATACGGCAATCACGAAGGGAGGCCTTTGCCCAGCCAGGTAAATTGAAAATGGCTGATAATGATGATGATTTTATTACGGATGTTTGCACAATCAAATACTAAGTGACTAGGGCTTCGCTCGCGTTGTACTTACCTGAACAAAAAGTAGCCTATGTATTTTTCCAGGTCGAGCTTATCAGTCGAATCTATTCAGTACCTTTATTTTTCGTAAAGTAAGTAGCAAATATCTTCTTTCGCGTCAACATAATTATTAACATATACACTTAACCTATATATACTATCCCGTTTTTAAAATAGAAGTGCAGGAAATCTAAAAGAACCAATTTTCCTCGTCTGCAAAATTTCAGTGCAAATGATCTTATACAATTTTCTAGCTTCTATAAATTGTCTTTTGTTAAAATATAATTATTGACGCAATAAAGTTATTCCGCAAGGTAAATGTAGGCCGGATTAAAGTGAAAAGTGTGTTATAATGAACGTTCATTTTCAATTGAAAATCTATTTGTGGAGCGCCAAATTGCTTTGAGCCCACGCTTCTTTCAAATCGTTTGATATTTCCTGCTTTAGCTTTAATTAAGAAATTAATTAATGAGAGACTCAATGTTTAATTATTATACTTACGCATATTGTTATTTTATTTAACGTTTAAACCGGTGTGTTTCGGCCAAGTGGATCAGTACTTCGACTTTCGATCTAAAGGTTGTGGGTTCCAATGCAGCCGTGCATCAATTTTTTTTTGTTTTATGTATAAAGCTTTAAAGCGAATTTTAAACGGTAAAAGAAAACATAGTATGGAAACCAGTCAGCTTTCTAATAGCATCGATGGAGTAATAATAAATAATAATAATAATTATGCTTGGACATAGGCGATTTTAAGAAATCTTAGGTGGGATTGGTAGAGTAACGCGGCGCACTTCACACCATTGATGGAGCGCGTGCAATTGGTTCGTTAGCGAGTGACGCGTGCGCAAACATACCCCCTCCCGTTCCCCTCATCGTTCTTTTTCCGTTGTGCGACTTATAACAAATAGTTATTAAATCGACTGGACAGGTTTATCTTCATTTTTTTCTACTTCAAGGAAAAAAAATATTTAAACTACTGCTTTTTGCCATAAACTTGAAACATAACAACGTTTGGCAGGCAAAATACACAACAAAAATATAAACGTACACATTTGCTCCTCAATTATTACCCACCTTTAAATCAAAACGTTCCAAGAGAATAAGCACAGCAATGTTCCTGTACACAAAGCAACGTTCAAAACAGAACAATAAACAGGCCACAAACATGCTACTATTGTTTTAATAAAATTTATATTAAAATGATTCTTGTTATTTGATATAATCATCACGAATACAAAGTATGGTGACGACTAATGCCGGGTTCCTATAACAAACTAACGGATGTCCGTAGGACTTTCGCCATAGCAAAGTTGTTATCTGTCAAAAACTTTCATACATTTTATGTTGAAATAACAACGTTGCTATGGTGATGGACCTACGAACATCCGTTAGTTTGTTATAGGAACCGGGGGTTAGTGCAACTACTTCCTAAACTATACAAAATAAAACTTAGAGAGGTATAATACAAGCCTATGTTAGCTATCACAATCTGAACAACAGGAACATTGAACAAGGTTATCACAAACTGAACGATGAAATAGGCGGCGGTGCTAGTTTGACGCACAAAACAACCTTAATATCATGATCATCATCATAAAACATTATCATAAACTTAGAAGCATGTTTTTTGTCTGGTTACACGATCCAGCCACAAAACATAACAAGCAACCGATGTGAATAATATAAATAGTTTCCAGTGTGCGTCAGTCTTTAGCAATTACAGATAAAAGAGTTCAAGGTAACAGCTACAACTAACCTGACTTATAAACCTATTATGGCATCGATTGTATGAAAAAACAACACGGAATCTGATGGCTGAGTTCCAAACACGCAAAACAAAATGTGTTGGAGAATGATGCATTTATAACTTAGGTTTTAAACCCAGTTAGCGAGTTTACTTGGTTTAATACATATGAACGATGATGACAGAAACATTAAGGCGCGGCTTGACGGCTGCGATCGGAGAGGCTATGCATGTGCGCCAAGCTTCTTTTTGCAAGAACATTTACGTGATTGTTTCCACTGCAAGCCACGCATGAGACAATACGTTTCAAACAAATGAACCCAACAAAGCGCCGCAGTTGGACCTCGTCTTTAGGCGATCCAAAACATCTAATATGGCTGAACTATTTTGAAACTAGTTCGATATGTCAATTTGGGTAGGATCTATTAAAATTTTCCCATTATAAACTGAGTTCAAGTTAATTATTCATTCAAAGCATTTTTATTAGTGGCGATCGAGAAAAAGCTTTAATTTTTTACCTACCCATGCATTATTTTTATAATCATAATCAAAGTTTTTGTGAGGAAAAATAAAATTGTGATAATCATCGTAATTACCTTCATAATTAAAGCGTTCTCTTAGATATTAATAATTTCATTATTATTTTCCTGTTCGTGAAAATTGTAGCGGAGTTCTAAAAAATCTTTCTGAAAAACCGGAGAAAATTGTAAGACATATCTATTATTCTTTATTACAACCGCATAAAAGCCAATAGCCAATGCAAGTATACAATTGAAGAAATTGCAAAAGTACAATAGGAGTTCTTATTGAATGGAAACACTTCGCATTGTATTCTTTTTATCTTCTGTATTGACCTAGTGCAAAATTCCAGGTATGGAAACTTTTATATGATTTGAACTAGATTTAACAGAGAAATAACTTTTGGAAACATTTTATAAGACAAATAAAAGAGGCAGGTAATAGAGACGCTTTTTGTTGTCAAGGTAGAGTTTAGTAATTTTAATTAACGCTGTAATAATACATTATGATTCTACTTTGATATAAATATGATAATTAAAAAATCATATCCCAGAAAATGTTTACTTCCTGTGGGAATCTGAGAGTCAAACAGTAAACCCTTTTCAGCCTGTTTTTACGCCAACAAATGCTATTCCGAAACAAAACCTTTTACAAATTAAAACAATCCCTTTTAATAATAAATTACCCAAGTGTTTAACCTACAAATAGGCTGTCAGTTAGAGAGACGTAAATCTCATTGTGTACTCTGGCTGGATTATACTAAATATCGTTTGTTTCTGGATTAGGCTTAGTAGTTTCCAAAACAAACAAGGTTTTTCTAAAAGCTGTCTTTATTTCACAGCTTAACTGATCCTAACATTTGTAAATCTATTGAAAATAGTTACCGAAATTTCAATGAGAATTATTAATACGATTCGTATTTCAGGACTGTGATGGCCGTGAAAAACTTTATTTCATTAGCGAGCGTCTACCCTATGATTGTAGCGGTCATGGTCGCACGACGCTTCATTTCATACCAAGACGTCCGCTCACCTCGGCGGCTGGCGCTCGAATGGCCTTCCCCGGGTGGAAGTAGCTAGCAGGAGGGTGGAGGGGGGAGTGTTTACCCTCCTACTCTCCGACCGTGCCAGCTGAGCAGCGGCACGCTATATTTAGGTTGCGCTGTAAATATTCGGTCCAAGTACGGAAAACCTCCCACTGCCGACCCAGTAGAGTGGGAAAGGGGGACGCTACATAAGCGGGTAAAAGTTGAAAGTTCACCAACGCCCCGCACACGAGTTCGAGCTGTTGGAGAACGCTTCTTTATTTAAATTATATTGCAACTCGCCATTGTATTCTCTGAATTCGCAATGCCGACTCTAATTTTTCAATGTTGACCGAGCGTCGTAACAAAAACTTATCCCATTGTTTTCGGATTTCAATTTCGAGTTGTTGAATTTCAACACGTTTGTTCCAGGGCCTTTATTGTTATTGCAGATGCGGTCCAATTTGTTCGGAACAAGGTTTGCGAATTATTTCGATGGCAATGAGATGAGCCTTCGAGTGGGGTCGATGCGGAATGAACGTGGTACCTCCTCAAATTGAAACGGATTACTTTGCCGTTGATGTGATGTTCGCGTGGCGACGTAATTGAGGCATCATAATTTACATATTATATCATACGCGTAGGTAGGTTGAACGTGGGTGGGTAAGAGCCGTAATCAATTTCATCAAATTTAATATCACTACGTAAATAATATCACAAAACTTTAGCACTTTGTGTAACTGTTACAGATTTAGCTTGAGATGCGAAAGCTTGCGGTGTCTTTCCAGAATCATGGTCATCATCTGTGTCACGAAATTCGGGCACTGCATTGGCGTAATCGAAATCCTCCTCGACTTGCCTTTCGTATTTTTCTTTTTCATGTTTTGGGTCGTAGAACTTTACTATATTGAATGTGGTGGAAGTACCACCAAAGGCGATGCGATCCTGATGGCTTGTGACTGCTAAGACGGTACCTGAAGCCGGGTAGGAACAGGATATGTATCTGTTGTGGAGATTGATCACTTCGACGCAGTTTGTGCCACTTCCTCCGATGATTGCGTACTTGCCTTTACGGTTGTACTGTTTAAAGAAAAAATAATTTAGTCGCTAGAAGCATTATGTCACAAAAAAGGAACTATGGAACTATGTATTTAGTAACACAGGTTGTATAAATGGTACCTACACTTTTTTACAAAAAAGAAAACGCCTAGGATTGAGCGTAAAATAAATTGTTTTTACAACTTTTACAAAATAAAAGAACAACAAGTCCAATTTCTCACAAGTGCCTACCTAAATTTTGCGCTTTCTCGGTCAAACTAGCAAGTTAAATCAGAGATTCAACACAAACCCAAACTCGTCCTGAACAACTCCTCCCGAAATTGCCTTTACCTGGAGCAGTCCCATTTCAAAGTGTGCTATTTAAGAAAAACAAACTACTAAAGTTGGCCCGTAGACATACTACTGTGGAACTTTTATTCGATTTAAATATTGAGAGTAGATCAAAACATAAGGACGCGTATATTATATTAATATAAACAGGAAATTTAAAATGATTCATAGATTTCTGTGGTTATCGGTATCAATAAAAAGGACTAATACTAAATATTGTGTATTTTTTAATTTATCTTTTGTAAGTGTACCTACCAATTGACGAAAGATCTGTTGGTTAAGAGAAAACTTTACTGGCTGTGCAATATTAGGCATTGGACGCGCATAAAGAAGGCCGAAGACCTATCTCGAATGGCTCATTGTAAAGAGGAATAAGGATAAACGCCGACCTCCGATAACTGAAGAGGATTTAAAAAGAAGAAGAATGTGCTTACATCAGTTGAATGCCAATATCTGCAAGCGTATATATACTCGCCATCAACGTCAGGTCTTCGGTTCTGAGCTCGGATGACACTCAGTTTCTTCCTAGCGACCAGGTCCCAAACAGTTAGAGCATCGGTTGTCTGCCAACTGCCTACAAGACAGTGATCCCTCTGCAACAAATATGCCTTTCAAATAGTGATAGATAATACATTTTTTTAATTAAGTAGGTACCTTATTATTTTATTTCCCGACGTTTCGAGTGCGTTACAGCTCTCGTGGTCACGGGTAGACTGTAAAAACGTTGGGAAATAAAATAATAAGTTAAATACGTGATAAAATCCCGTAATTCCATGTAAATTATACATAAGTTTTGTTAAAACAGTAGCCAAAACATTATTTGAACGGAATGTTTGCCAAATTTGATACCACTGCAAATTGGACGTTGATTAACGACTATACCACAAACAAATCGACTTCAAATACAAACTCATTTAAACCTGTGTTTCAGCGATTGATCGATAATGATACAGCTACCTATAGGTACATTGTTACGTTTTTCCCGGATAAAGCTAGCTGTCCACTGAAACCCATCCATCAAGCGAGGTGCTGTCAGAAATAAATACTTTAATCCGTATCGAATATGAAATGAAATGAAAGCGCTCAACCGAAAATTTGGTATTGTAGAAAAAAGATATAAATATAAAATACTATCAGCTCGTCCTGGCTTTGCACGGGTATACTAATGAAACTACCGGGATAAAAATAGCCTATAACCATCCCGACAGTCCATTCTACACATATCGGTTAAATAATTTTTGAAATCGGTTGAGTAGTTTCGGAGATTACCTTCGTCAAACAAACAAACAGACAAACTTTACCTCTTTATTATATTAGTATAGATATGTAGGTAGGTACTTACACATATCGCAAGCACTAAAAATTTACATAATGTGTACTTAGTACTTACCGACCTACTCATTAACATTTTTTTAAAATGTGACCAAACTTCGTTGGAATCGATACAAAAAATTACACGAGTGATATGAACTGATTTTCAAATGTCTTACAACTAAGAACCTTCAATCATCCTCTCTTAGCAATAATGTAGTATTACATTTACACCTTATTTAGGTATGGTGTTAATATTGAGAGATTACAACACATTATCACAGATACGAAGTTTGTGGCCTTCAACACAACACACGCGAACTTTCAGGCGTGTAACTAAATCCTTTAAGCTAGTATAGGTAGGTACATATTATTCTTCAAAGGCACAGCAAACTATGAGCATCAAACTTCATAACAAGGTACGACACTAAGCTGCAGATGAAACACTTCGAACATAGAGTACGAAAAAGTGACCAATGTTCATGATTTTATATAACTTAGTACAATTTAATATTATACTATAACTACAATAAACTAAATTAATATAACTTTGGCTATGCGAAAAAGACAGTTTTGTTTATAAAACGTCGTGTTAAGAAAAGATAATCAAATAAATAATGAATATCAATTCATAATTGTCGTTCTTTAATTAATATTTTTAAATAGAATGAAAGCCCATTGGCTTGATATTTGAAAGTAAGAGCCATTATTGCCTGTTTATTTATTTAAATTAAGGTTTTAAACCGTCGCCGTCGCTAATGCCTGAATACTGAAACGCTAAAGTAAGTGGTTCTTATCTATGACATAATTTGTCATTTTGTCTTGTCCATAAAAAATTATAAAAAAAGAGCTGCCTCAATAGTCAATACAACCTACAGTATTATGAGTATCTTAGCGTCATCTAAGATATAAAGAAAAAACTTCCTTTATAGTTAATACGACAATAAATTATTTAAATAGCGTTTGAGTATTCGGGCATAAATTAGCTTCAATAACTCATTAATTTACTAAATACTGACAACGTTGCTATGGTCTGTTGAGTTATGGCCCTAACTGAGTTAAAACTATTGCACTACTGCGCGTATGTTGGCTACTTATACTCAAAATGTAGCGATTTAAAGCATATCTGTAGAATATAGAACATGAGAAATTGCCAGCTTTCACACTGGGATAATTTCATCAGTCCATGAGCTGAAGGTTTCAACGCGGGTTTCGACACGACAAAGGCGGAGTTTTTAATTAAACTGCCTTGTAGAAAAGTCTATGGTTTGAGAGTTTGAAGCGGGTGATCAATTTTCCAAACTATTTTGGAATAAGAGAGTTTGTATTCAAACTCCAAATAATTCCACTAATATCTGTAATGCGAATATATTATACTTACTATAATTTATAAATAGGTAGATAGTGTAGGATATTAAAAAACAAATCATCATCATTGTCAGCTTTTAGTGACCCACTGCTGGGCATAATCCTCCTTCCCTAACCGCCAAACAGCTCTGTTCTGGGCCTTTTGCATCCAGGTCTTACCCAGTGCGACAATCACAGATTGAAATAAAAAACAAATATGCTACTTTTTATCCGGTCACGTAGAAGGAGCGTAGGCGCGGGTAAATGCTAGCAGGCATAAAAAAGTTATCAGGAAAACCATTATACTTTCTTCAAATACAATAACGATGAAAAAATATCTATCATCTTCCTACATACCGTGAATTTTAAGTAACCTTACGAAAACTAATAAGTTCTTACAATTTGCTGCCGTAATTTTGGCCCAATTTGTACGATAAAAAGCACTCTAGGCACTGAATAAAGCTCAAGATAAGAAATAATCAAGTCACGTCTTTTGCTATAAAATATACTGATGCTAAATGGAGATTTTATCGAACCAACTTCTAATTGGGAGCTGAATTTCAGGACATAAACTGGTAAAGTGTAGAGCTAGTTCTAAATTTCCTATTTTAATGAGTAGGTACATACTTATTTTTGGGAAGGAATATAATTATAGAGACGCGTCTAAGTAGGCTCTTAAGACGCAGAAGTCTTATAAATTCATCAGGTTAGACTAAAAAATAATATTTATGTAGTCTTATTTTCTTTGTTCGTAGAAACAAGTGTAAGGAGTCAAAACAAACCTTGTTTACCTACAATGGTAAGTGATTACTTATGTAATCTGTGGTAATACTCTCATACGAGTACATAAATATCACGAGAGTAGAATGTTCTAACACTTTTATTTTGTGAAAACTATTTCAATTAAAATACTTCTTGCGTTTTGCGCCACCCACAAGTGGTTATCTTTTAATTACAGACCACGAAAGGTCAATTGAAGGTGTTCTAGCAAAATTAATTTCGCTCTACGTGACTTAGGTGGCAAATGTGTTATCATTTATCAAGAATAGCAAGTAATTTACTTTTGTGTGAGCTAATAGTTTGAGCTATTCCACAAGTAATTATAAGTTTTAACCTGAGTGGAATACTAAAAATAAACTTTAAGATAGTAGTGCTAGTGCGCTTTGAAAATGTGAAGTAAACCTATAAGGTAGAGTAGTATTTGTGTGAGCTTGTGGTCAACTACAGTGAGGGATTTCTAAGGCCACATAAGACCTCCATCAGAGCTAAGACGCTGCTGAATTTTACACGTTTGAACAGTGTACCTATAGTGTGACTATGACTTACATTCGAGCGGTTTACGTATAGATAGGTTATTATCTACAGCAAATCAAATTGTTCTAAATGGTGATGAAACTTACGTTTAAGTCGATGCTATCACTGCAAACGTCGACACCTTCAAACGTCATGACACAGCCAACTTTGCATCGAGTGTCCCAAATCTAAAAACAAACAAATCTTTTGCTAACCTGCTAACTTCACTTTTCAGATTCGAGATTTATAAATACCAAAAAAAGGCGGGATAAATAACTAAAACGGATACACATGGAATAACATGTTTCCTCTATTCAATTTATTATTTCACTCATTATCTTAATGTTCACTCCTTTCAAATTAATATCTTCATTTACATAGTCAATCCATCTTCTCTTCTCTACCTTTGTCGATTTCAAGTAGATACCTATATATTTTCATATTCATCTCGCCGTTATTACTTTTATTTTTGTGTATATCTAAATACTACGAGTACCTATGTTAATATATGAGGAAGTTGTATTTTATACAACCCATAACAGCAGAACTGATTCAACTCATTTTTTACATTCATTCCATATTCAGACACCACTTTAGCAAAGTGACGTGCAGTCCGTAATTTCCAAATAATCTTTTACGTATTAAAAAAATCATACTGAATAATAAACCGTGTAAATATGAGCATAAGGAATACTTTGCATTGAATATTAATAAATAATTTGAGCATTTAACCGCCAAGTGAAATATTTTAATCTCGACAGGGATGCTTTGAGTCCGCTAGCGGTCGCAGTCCGCCATGTTTTATTCAGTGAGTGTTTACAAGTTGAGTTACTCGTTTCAGGCACACACTGCGCTGGCATACCTTTAAGCGTGTTTGTCTTGACAATCTTACTTTTGAACGCATAGTAAAGTTAGTTCGTCTGAGCAAGTAGCCTCTGGTGACGGAGTCTTAAATCAGGCTATAAAGGCCTCCGTCATCGTGTAATAGTGGCGATACAGACGCCCTAAGTAAAAATGTTGCCGTCCCTTTCATAACAATCGAAATAACAAGGATGGTATCATCTTCAGTTAGTTTACTTTAAGTTTTGGTGACATCAGAATTCATTCATCAGAATGACATCTTAAGTACATGTCCTCCAAAACAAGTTAATACTCAGCTGTATACCACTTTCTGTCACCCATCCAAATTGTTACCGCTTATTAAGCGTTATACGAACGTCTAAATAACTTTCGCATACTGGCTAAGTATGTTATAGCTTTATAAATAAAAAAATTGGCGTAGAATCTCACATCTATTGAATAAATAGCTCCATGGTACAGGGATGTTTAATAGGTCGACGACTGCGTTGCGGTTATGTGAACGAATGTAATGACGTCCCCATTTATCTTTTAGCGTAGAGGTAAAATGCTCGGAAAAATATTACTTAGACCCAAAGCAATATTGCCTGAATTGGGATAGTAATAAGTACAAGATTATTTAGTGCAAGTTTTATCAAGTAGGATTTTATGATCCAAACAAAGAAATACTAAGATGCAATCATTCAACGCAAAACAAGACTTATCTATTGAGATATTTAAATTTTTCTAGGAAATTGAAAAAGGATTCAATAAATCAACTTACCCTTAATGTTTTATCCCAAGCAGCGGACGCGAACATAAACGGCCTTTCCTTGTGGCATTTCATTGCAACCACTTGGCCAAAATGCATCCTCTGAAGCTTTTTCGGAATGAATTGGAGACGAAGTTTGTGAACTTTGTAGGTTAAAACAGCCTGAGGAAAAGAAACAATTTAAAAATTATAAATGAAAAGTTACAAAAGTTACTAAAAAAGTAACAAATCTTACTTCGTTACTTCCTATTTAACCCGACCGTTTAAACGGTAACAACGTAGGATGCAGTAAGTAAGTCTTAAAAAATAGTCATTACGAGTTAAACTTATGAAATAGTGAATAAGTAAGTAAGTAATTTGAAAACCGACAAATTACGTCTCCAAATTAGTGCTACATGTTATTCTCATTTTCTTGTAAATAAACTCCCTGAAGGTACTTGTGCTTTAACTATGACAATATTTAGATGCCGTCAGAGTTTGAAGAGGTCTCTGGATCGGAGCATCGGAAAGTACACAAAGTGGATGTTTATAAAAATAGATAAGTAGTTTTCGTGATTTCTTTGAGATCGTGTAAGTTAGGGTTCTACGATTACCAAAGAAAAGTGTGTAGGTTGAAAGTGGTATGGAAAAATACCAATATTTAATTAACTCTCTATTTGATACAAGACAAAATAGGTAAGTATTTATTTTTTAAAATATTTGCACACCACACCCGAAACGTGATATTGTTATTATTTTTCAAACTAAGTATCATGGTTTTGCACAACTTAACCATGATCGTCGGGCAGTTGCATTCGCCATGATCACGAAAAACTACTGGGTAACTCATAACCTAGGAATATCATAACATGGTAAAATTATATTATCTCGTTATAAGTGTTTATAGTATTGTCATAACCTTTTTAATTGATTTTATAGTTGTGTAATGTTCAAATTTTGTTTTCTGTACCTATTTTATGGACCAACGTTTTCTGAAATAAAGAGTTTATTATTATTACTAAAAATACGACCCTGCACTTTTGTAATACGTGGGTTGATGTCGGATCAAATTGTTTGAATTCATCATTTCAAATGAGCTTTTCGTCACACTGAGACCCAGCTTTATCATGTTTCTGTGCATCAAATAACTTGTAACAGAAAACCTTTTGTGCATACGACCCAAGTTAAATGCGATAAGAACATAATTAAACGTTTAATCTGATTTACTTTACGAAGGTAAGTAAAGGGTACAATTTTAGTCAATACATGAGTAGGTCTAAGTATATTAATCTGACGAATAAGTTTTGGCTACGTCATAAGCTTAAATTTTGACCTCTTAAGCTTGTACCTACCTAAATACAAATGTTTCTGAAACTTTGGGCCGTGGGTAAGTACCAAGTAAATTAGAAAAACAGCCCACAATCTTCTCAACGCCACTTAAACCTAATAAGAATAAAACACCTGCCTAGCACCTTTTTGACTGCCACATAAATAACGGGCCTAGACGCTGTAAAATATTCAATGAGCATAAATTTTGTGAAACTAGGACCCTAGAAAACCTAGATTATTTAGACGGACTAGGTACCTACGCATATAGCTTGCTGATCTATGACCTTAGAAAATATAAGGATTGTTACACGTTATTATTCAGTACTAGCTGCGCCCCGCGGTTTCACCCGCGTATGTCCCGTTCCCGCAGGAATATCGGGGTAAAAAGTAGCTTATGTGTTGATCCAGTGTATCACCTATCTACATACCAAATTTCAACCAAATCGGTCCAACCGTTTTTGCGTGAAATAATAACAAACATACATACATTCTCACAAACTTTCACATTTATAATTATTAGTAGGATAGTAGGAAAGTAGTATAGTAGGAAGTAGGAAGGATAGGATAGGAAGGATAGTAGGATAGGATAGTAGGATTAGTAGGATAGTAGGATAGTAGGATAGTAGGATAGTAGGATAGGATAGGATAGTAGGATAGGATAGTAGGATAGGAAGGAAGGATTTAGGAACTTAAATAAGTCCACTTTACGTGGTATTACTAATACTGCTATACTTAGTTTTTACATTGCAAGTGGAAATCGCCTGGTGTTGTTGACGTCATTTAAATGAGACTCAACCGTTGGGGTGGTAGACCACAATTAACCAACAGTATAACAATATACATTATTTGCCAAACTTTCGTGGTCTACGATATTGTCATAACCATAAAATAAATCACCAACAGCTAAGAGGAAATAATCGTTAAATCAGTAGATAAAGCGCAAACTAACCTCTTGAGTTTCCATATCGTAAAGTTTTATCGAGGTGTCTGCGTAGCCGACCACCATTTTCGTTTCGTCAGCGGTCAGACCGAGGGAGAGTGCCGGCGAACGCTCTGTGATTGTAAAGATGTTTTAAACAGTATCTATATCTACGTAAAACTGTAGGTTAAAAATTACTAGCTTGGAACTAAAGGTACAATTTATTTAGTTTTATAATTAGTCAGGAGCAAAAATAGTCTTAATGACGTATACGTATACTTAAATACGTAATATATAAACCAAGTAGGAAACAGAAGGATTCCAAAGTTTTTATAAAAGTGTTATAATATAATAATGTAAGTAGGTAATTATGTTTTGAATGCAACGCGTTTAAATCTTTTATGCTATAATAATGATGCCTACGACAACCTGTAGTTTGTGATAGTCAAAAAATAATACTTTAGAAATGTGTAACAATCTATTTACCAACTTGAATCAATATAGTAATCCCCTTTCTTAAATAAACGTCACTGTTTATGGATGTATAGATGGATATTCGTTTTTCTAACACGCAAAAACAGCTGAACTGATTTGTCTGAAACTAAGAATGAACATACCTTCCTAGTTGATGATCTGAAATAACACATAGGCTACTTTTTAACCGGGTACGTGAGCATGAGGGCGTAAGCCTTTACATCATAATTTTGTCTAGAAAAAAATCATTTAAACCAACGTGTTATAAATGGCGTAGAATTCGAAGAAATCCCGGGAGATCCATAAAACTGCATGTTCAGACATTCTAGAGCCGGATCTGCTCTGATGCAGAAACGAGGAGGATCTTCCAGTGAGGTTATTATCTGAAATAAGGGTTGATAATTAATTTATTTCAATAATCGACGAAAACTAAAATAGAGAATTCATTTATAAGATAACCAACACCCAACCTTGCGAACTATTCAATGAGACAATATTCCATTCAAAATCTCAAATAGACATAGAGATGAAAAATAGTCATAACATCGTTATAAAATAACAAGCAATTCAGGTATGTACTTATCTACATACAGCTCAATGGTGTACTTCGAAAAATATATTTCAATATTTTACGTAAAATCTCTCTAGGTCCTAGGTCTTATATAAGTACGATCAAAATTGTGATCTTCGTGATGGTCTAGTGGCTCAGAAATTCTAGATTATTATCGCCGAGAAAGAGCTACAAATGATTCGTCTTGAAACAAATTGGCTAAATCTTTTCTCTCAATTTACTTAGAAGCTATTACTGGCTCAAAATCTAGTTTAGGTACTCGCATTTCAAAATAAAATCTTTGAAATTGGATCTTAAATGAAAAGCACTTTCAATGATTCAAAGAAATAGGTATTATTTTCTTTTGTCTAAACCTATTTCGTCTCTCACATATGATTTCAGCTTTTTGACTTGCCATTACAAAATACTGCACATTTTCACCTTAAGTTTTATCCAGCTCATTCATCATCATCTCAGCTCATTCATACCATTTCTCATCATCATCGCCCTCAGCTCATAGGCGTAACCAGTAAGACATAACCGGTGCAAACCAGAAATTTAGCTTATTGCTCTACTATCATTCCCAGGAGCTTTAGAAATGACACCATAGTAAATTCACCTTTATTATTTCACGCATTCAAATGGTACGGGAGGCAGGTACCTACATTATTGAAGCTAGGCGGTAGAAATATGGGCACATAGAGTTACCCAAATCTCCCGTTGTCTACCGGCTTAGTATTCAAAGTAGGTCTCAAGAAAATGTGGGTAGTGCCAATCCCAGAAAGATTACAGTAAATTCTAGAGCAGGTGACGTGTACAGGGTAAAGTTGGTAGGTAGAGTCGTGTGTTTATGTTTTCAGAGGTTACTTTAGAAATATCTAAGTATATTTTATAGATAGCGACCTACAAGTTTTTTTTTTTAATTTACTTTATTATAATAACAAACTGCTTTTTGTGGGATGTAGATAGGTGATACCCTGGATTAACACAGGCTACATTTTATCCCGATATTCCCCGGGAACGGGACTTATGCGGCTGAAACCGCGGGGCACAGCTAGTTTATAATATTAGTAGGATTAGTAGGAGGATGCTTACGTAGATACCTACCTACTTCTGAAATATAAGGGTAAGTACCTACTAACATTAGGAATCTCAATCCTATAAACAGCGCCATCCATGCAAGCGGCATAACAGATCCTTTCTTCTACCATGCTGTATTCCAGCGCGTAGATTGGCTTCGGTGGAAACTGAATGTTGCGTAGTGTGTGGAGAACCACACCTGTGGCACCATGACGCATCTAAGAAAACAAATGGAGCTTAAAATCTACTTGAATGAAAGCTCTCAAAATGTTCGAATCCGCATTTAAATAACCGATCGCCACAGAACCACTTATGTAATTGCCGGAGTTGAAACTTTCTATATGATGATTTCTGATAGTTTCGACTAGGGCTTTAGTGGTTCTGTGGCCGAGTGGTTTAGGCACCCCGGCTTAAGGGTTTACGAGAACCTATTAACGCGCAAGTTTGAATCCTGCTGGAGCTGTAACTTTTAAGATTTTAATTAAGTATATGAGTAACGAAATACCTACTTAAATCTTAGGTACCTACTACCTAAGTGGCCTATCAAATAATTAGGTAAACTAAGTAGGTACCTACCAACATTGATTAGTTGATCACTCTTCTAGTAGCTCAGTGCAATAAACACACCTTTCTGAACTACCAATTTTTTCGTAAGAAATAAGAATAATGGGCACGATTACGCAAGCGTTCGCATTAGAGACACCTGCGCACGCCTCTCACGGACAATACCACAGAACAGAGCCATTTACCTGAATCAGGCCAGATGAATGGCCCACAATAACATGGCCTCCATTAGGCGAGTACTCCAAAGCTGTTATCGCTACCATTTCTGAGAAGAACCATCTATAATACGCAACCTCATTTTGCGTCCCTTTCATAAACTTGTCGTTGTTTTCGCGCAACCAAGACGGTTCTTGGGGTTTTTGTGATTTGCCCTCGTAGAACATGGGATACCATATTGAGGGGTGTTGCTCGCTTTTGTAGTAATTATTGATGGAGTTAACATAATCTTTGAGAATTGCATTTTCAACCATGTTTGTATAACTATAAGCCTACTAGACTAGATTGATACCTACCTACCCTACCTACATAAAGGCATCTACGAGTAGGTACCTATAAAGGATGATTAGAAAATTAAAGTACCTAGGTAGGTAAATCGACATAGAATGGTTTTATGGTGGGTAGGTGGTATGTAGGTACGGTACCTACGGCTTAGGTACTTAGGTAATGAATGGATCGTTAATGTCTCACCGCCTGTTCGAATCCTGCCGAAATCTAAAGATAAATTTTATTGTAGGTAAAGGAACTGTTATTGGAAAAATAAATAGGTAGGTAGGTAGGTACCTAAGTAGGTACTTACAAACCTGTATCATACCAGAAGAATGCCCAACAATAACTTCCTTCCCATCCTCCGTGTAAATCATACAGCAAATAAAACCACATTCAGACAGATAGTCCTGCTTAACCAAACTTTCATTATCAGTGTCTTTGAAGAACCTCTCTTCATTGTCCTGGAGCCACGCTATATCAGTAACGCTCAGTCTCTTCTCTGCGAATGAAACAAAGTTGGTCCTTACAGCTTCTTCCTCTCGGGCCAACTGCTTGTTTATTCGGTCTCTATATTCTTTCACGAATATTTGAATGTCTGACTCTTCCTCGGAGAGGTTAAAACGACTATAAGAGTGAATATTTGAAAAGCTGGTCGTCATTTTGGTCTAATTTGGCCAAGATTTTTATTTTATTCAAACTATGCAATAATACGAATGTTCTCCTACAGATCAAAGAGAATAAAATTACTACGTTCCACAGATTTTAAAAAGCAAAGAGAACAAAGATAATACAATCATTTTATAGGTAGATATCGAGCTTCAGAGAATAAACCTCCTTATACTATCTACTAAATCTAAAGAAAGAATCTACCTATATTTGACTGAAAAGTTCCTTTTCTGTGGATTACGGGTTTTTTAAATAAACCACGGTTTACAAAGTAGGTAGGTATAGTACCTAAAATAAGGACTCGCTCCGCTCGGCAGGCAGGCAGGAGTGAGGCTGCGCGCAGCCTCACTCCTGCCTGCATGCGTTGCATTCGCATATGCATTTTTTCAAGTTCACGACTTCGGGCTTAGAGAATATAGTGGTTTATTAGTTTACTGAGTTGATAGAAACGTCCTGCCTTCACCAATTATTCATATATTTTTTTTTGTTTGAGCAATTTAAAGTAATTTTATATAAAAATAAACCATCGACCTAAAAGGATTAATGAATTATACGTACGTGTATTGGAACGCAATTTTTGTTTTTAGCAGGTTGGTTCAATTGTGAAACAGATGAAAGACAGAAATAGTAGCATTACATTTTTCCAAGACAGAAAGAAACAACACCATTGCTCACGAAGAATCCCGAACTCATAAAATCGAGCGAGAAGACACGATGTGATTGTCATTGTCTGTCACCACGACACGACGCCATATTGTAATGTAAATTTTGTGATGGTGGTGTGAATTTATTGTCCTACTAATTTTTATCGAAATCTGAATTAAATTGTTGTTTCAACGATTCCTTGCGGCTTAGAAAGCTAAGGTGAGTGTTAATATAACCACAATAAATACAAACTACCACGGAATATGCCAAAGTTTCGATAAAATCTAACATCAATCGTTCCGACAAGTCGGGTGTGGTGATGGAATTTCGTTAAATGATTATTGTTTATTTTGCTTTATTGTGTGACCCATGGCGTTCAAAGGATGATCATAGCTGCACTGTAAACTGTAAACTTGTGTAAGAACTATGAGTAGAGTACTTATTCGGTTATATCCGAAGATAATATCGATTACTTACGACAAAGTGAAGCGCATCTTCTCACGCCATGGTATTTTTTGCAGGCGCAGGGTGCATTTCTTCATCTGAATCATGAGCTATCAGATACCGTCGTCGCAAAGCCGCACGAGTAAGTTATCATAGTTTTTATAATAAGTTTATAGGTGGTAACAATTTTGTATTGTCCTGGTATGGAACTGTGGGAATGACCTAAGAAACCTCTAGCTTATTTATGTGGGACATACCATACCTAGCGTCTTCTGCTTAGATCGTTGTGATAGTGACTCATGCTATAGGTAAAAGGTATTGACTATCTATATTGTAAGGTGTGATTGATTTGTAATGAAACATTGTAATCAAAATAAATCAATAAGTAACTATGATAACATTGCACTAAAACTATTCATTTCTTGTGATTATTGTACTTCAGCTAAATAGATACATAGAAAATACTTTATTGCATACCATATTTAAAAAAACATGCTCATTACAAAACTAGAATAACTTTATGAGGTAATTCTACTAGGTAGAATGGGTAGAACCAAGTAAGTATTTTCTAAACTGAAATCTTAACATTACTAGAACAATGGGTTGGCCAACAATTAAGTAGCTTAATTTATATTCAGTCTCCTGTTTTGTGTTTGCATTGAACTCGGACATGAATTAAGTACTTAACCTGGTCTATGTTTAGTTATTCTTTACAATTTATAACTTTGCATAGGTATGTTGTAGTGAAAAGCAACAGTTTCCTGTCTATATTTTGCCACTTGTTTACGTAATATTTGTTTGGTTAACCTCTATTGGTCTATTTCCAGTGTCTCATAGTAACTATGGTGGTTCCGATGTGCCAATGGCTCAGAGTAAGGAGCAGCAGACGCTGCTATGGCAGCAGAACTCCTACCTCGCTGACTCTGGTATCAACTCCGGAGCAGCCACTCAGGTATAACTCTAACATTTTTTATGTACAACATTTTTCGTCATAGAACAGGACACAATTCCTGTAATAGTACACAAAGGGGGAAATGATCGATGGAACACTTCCCTGAAATGCTTGATGCACTCCAACAAACTTGCTTATAGTCAGAAGACTGATTGCGAAAAAAAGTACTAAAAACACACCAAGCCACAAAAATAACTATGAATGAAATGGGAAAAAAACTAGTAGTGTGGCTTAGCCGGACTAGGAACCTTCCCTAGGTTTATCTATCTAACAAACTTGTTAAACTAATTTATGTTTGTTTCCTCAGGTGCCATCTCTCACTGGCAAGGAAGATGACGAGATGGAAGGAGATCAGCTCATGTTTGATCTGGACCAGGGTTTCGCCCAAGGGTTCACTCAGGAGCAAGTTGATGGTAAGTTATGAATAAATAACTTCAATTACATCCAATATAGCAATCCAAGATAGGTTTCGGGTAATCTAGAAGATTTGATACTGCTTTCGAAAGATTAGTTACTTTTTATTCAATTGCACTGATATTGGCTGAAATCATAATTCAATATTTTGCCAAACGTTGTGTTCACACAGATGTTTTTTTTTTAATTAAATTTTCCCACTTGTCCATTCTCCTAGACATGAACCAACAGCTATCTCAAACGCGCTCCCAAAGAGTGCGAGCTGCGATGTTCCCCGAGACTTTAGAGGAGGGTATTGAGATCCCGTCCACTCAGCTCGACCCAGCACAGCCAACTGCGGTCCAGCGCTTAGCCGAGCCATCTCAGATGCTGAAGCATGCTGTTGTGAACCTGATTAACTATCAGGATGATGCTGATTTAGCTACTAGGTATGTCAGTCTTGATCTTTATTCAGAACGAAAGATGCTTACAAAATATTGTAGATAATTATTTAGTTTAGTATGCCCTTGATATTTTTAATCAGATAATAAGATCAAGTAGTCATGGTACTATTAGAAAGTGGTACCTAATGCGGCACTGAAATACTTGTACGGAAAACATCAACATAATATGTTGTTTTTGTAATATTATTACAAAAACAACTGATAAAAAAGTTTGTTCCTAATTTGTTTGCTTGGGAATTTTTATGGAGTCCATTATTCATCATGAAGGATGGTGCTCATATTTGTGCTTACAAACATTATGTGCTAACAAACTTAATATATTTCAGAGCCATCCCAGAGTTGATCAAGCTCCTCAACGATGAAGACCAAGTCGTGGTATCCCAGGCCGCCATGATGGTTCACCAGCTCTCCAAGAAGGAAGCGTCACGTCACGCCATCATGAACTCGCCTCAAATGGTCGCCGCTCTTGTCCGAGCTATATCTAACAGCAATGATCTAGAAACTACCAAAGGAGCCGTTGGTACACTCCACAACTTGTCACACCATCGTCAAGGTTTACTTGCCATCTTCAAGAGCGGTGGAATTCCCGCTTTGGTGAAGCTTTTGTCCTCTCCCGTTGAGGCTGTTCTCTTTTACGCTATTACGACCCTCCACAATTTGTTACTGCACCAAGATGGATCCAAAATGGCCGTGCGTCTTGCCGGAGGTTTGCAGAAGATGGTGGCTTTGCTGCAAAGGAATAATGTGAAGTTCCTGGCTATTGTGACTGATTGTCTGCAGATACTTGCATACGGAAACCAAGAGTCGAAGCTAATTATTCTCGCATCGCAAGGACCTATTGAGTTGGTTCGCATTATGCGCTCTTATGACTATGAGAAGTTGCTGTGGACTACCTCCCGAGTTTTGAAGGTAAGACTATAAGTTAGTGGTAATTATTATGTATGTTGGTTGGTGCAACAGACTTTTAATAGACTGAGAATAGACCTTGTGCTTGTAGGTGACCTAGCTACATTATTTATTTCATTTACATATATATTTAACACATTCACACGCCCTCACAAAACACATAATACTTGTATTAATAGTCTTATTTATCCATCTAATAAATACACTTTACATACATCACTCACGGTTCATACATTCATTACACTACACATAAAATAACTCCTGCGCAAGCGCAGCCGCACGATACCGGTAGTATACAAAAACCGCTGCGTCGACGCATTGCAATGCTCGCAGCCCTGCGCGCTGTGAGCTTCACGCCGGCCGGCCGCCAGTCGAGCCTTACCTCACCACGCGAAGCGCACGTCTCTCGCGCCTATTTTTCGTGTGAATTATTTACGTTCGCGATTGAACTATTGTGTGTTTCCTTACTGTACTTTCTTCCGAACTATTCTTCTGAACTATTATAGCGTGTTTTGTGTTGTGTGGTACTTTAAATAAACTCTTAACTGGAAATACCAAAGTGTTGTTTAAATTACGATATTCGAGCCTATCATCCGTACCTGCTGCACACTAAAAACTCTAAACTGGTGACCCCGTTCAGAACACGATGTCTAAACCTGCTACAAGCCTTGAGACAAGCGGATCGGACACGGAAAAATCGCAAGTACACGTGGACACACGGCAACGTCGTGCGCGGATCAAAATGGCTACCCCCGTCAAGACAAGTACGTCACCGCCACCGCAGCCCCGCTTGCACATAAGAATACCACCATTCTGGCCTGAAAAACCGGCAATTTGGTTTGCGCAAGTGGAGGGCCAGTTTGCGATCATGCAAATTACGGACGACACCGTCAAATTCTACCACATTTTGGCCACACTCGATCGTCAGTACGCCGCCGAGATTGAGGATATACTCACCGGTCCTCCCGATTACCAACGATTGAAGGACGAGCTCATAAAACGACTGTCGGCGTCCCGTGAAAATAAGGTGAAGCAGCTGCTTACCCACGAACAGCTTGGCACTCGCAAGCCGTCCCAGTTCCTGAGACATCTTCAACACCTCGCCGGACCCGAGATTCCCGAGGATTTCGTACGGACTATCTGGAGTAGCAGGCTGCCTACCTCTATGCAGTCAATCGTCGCGTCGCAGTCGACGTTGCCTTTAGACGCACTGGCCGAGCTTGCTGACCGCATCCACGACATAGCTCCGCCAGAGCACAATGTCGCAGCAACCAGCGCTCAACCATCATCATCATCATCAGCTTCAGACCCCATTGACGAACTGAAGCTACAGGTAGCTGAACTAAAGCGACAGGTAAGCGCATTGACTGCGCTGTCGCATCACCGTTCGCGACCTACGACGCGCGGAACACGGCAAAGTACCCGATCGCCGTCACGCCGCTCGCAGTCCAGTTACAGGAAGTTTCCCGTTTGCTGGTACCATTCCAGGTACGCTTCGGAGGCGCGCAAGTGCATCAAGCCTTGCGATTACAAGCAGGGAAACGCGTCGGGCAGTCAGTGATGGCGACGGACGACTGCCACAGCCCCAGCTCAGGTCGCCTCTTCATCAAGGATCGGGATACAAATATACAGTTTTTAATAGACACCGGAAGTGATGTGTGTGTATACCCGATCTCAGAGATAAGTGAACGGCGCGTTAAAACGAACTTCCAACTCAATGCCGCCAATGGCACAGTAATTAACACTTATGGACTAATTCAATTAAACTTAAATTTAGGCTTGCGCCGTATGTTGCCGTGGCGTTTTGTTGTCGCCGACGTCACTAAAGCCATCATAGGCGTAGATTTTTTGTCACACTACCGTCTCATAGTTGACGTCGGCCAACAAAAACTCACGGACAGCTTGACCAATATTGAAACTGTAGCTTCTTTAGATGTAAGTAGTGAATCTATCTCCAGTGTAAAAGTAGCGACTGGCGGTGTCGGTAGGTACCACAGTATTTTAGCCGAATACCCGGAAATAACGCGCCCTTCTGGTACTACCGGTATCGTGAAACACAACACAACACACCACATTCGCACTACACCCGGTCCACCTGTGTCATGTCCCCCTCGACGTCTCGCTCCGGATAAATTAAAGATAGCGAAACAGGAGTTTGATGCCATGATAGCCGCCGGGACAGCCCGTCCGTCTGACAGTCCGTGGGCATCACCCTTACATCTTGTCTCTAAAAAAGACAATAGCTGGCGTCCCTGTGGCGATTATAGGCTACTCAACGCGCGCACTATTCCCGATCAGTATCCTATTCGCCATATACATGATTTTTCGCATTGTTTGTCTGGTTGTAAATATTTTTCTGTAATAGATTTAGTGAAGGCGTACAATCAGATTCCAGTCGAGAAAGAAGACATACCTAAGACGGCCATCACTACACCTTTCGGTCTTTTTGAATACCCGTTCATGAATTTTGGTTTACGGAACGCTGGCCAAACCTTCCAGAGATTCGTCGACGAGCTGACCCGTGGACTTGATTTCTGTTATCCTTACCTCGACGATTTTTTAGTTTACAGCAAAACTTCGAGTGAGCATGAAGACCACTTGCGCCAGCTCTTTCAACGCATGCGTGAGTACGGCGTTCTCGTCAATTCTGCCAAATGTGTCTTCGGAGTACCCGAGATAACGTTCCTCGGTTACCTAATCTCGGAAAAAGGCACAAAACCACTCGACAGCAAGGTACAAGCCATTTCACAATTCCCCCCTCCAAAAACCGTTAGAGAACTCCGACGATTTTTGGGGATGGTTAATTTTTATAGGCGATTTGTGCCCAATGCGGCTAAAATTCAAGCGCCGCTAAATGCCTTGTTGACCGGGTCGGTGAAAGCTTCTCATCCAGTAGCCATAGAGGGAAGCCTACTCAGCGCATTCGAGGCATGCAAAAAGAGTTTATGCGATGCCGCCCTTTTAGCACACCCTGACACACAGGCCAAGTTAGGACTCGTCACTGACGCCTCCGATTTAGCGATAGGTGGAGTCCTACAACAGCTGAAGGATGGATCCTGGCAGCCGCTAGCATTTTTCTCTCGCAAGTTGAGCCCATCTCAGATCAAGTACTCTCCGTACGACCGCGAGCTCCTTGCCATTTACGAGAGCATAAAATACTTTCGTCACATGCTTGAGGCCACTCACTTTACCGTCTATACTGACCACAGGCCGATTTGTTATGCTTTCCAGCAGCGGAAAAATAACTGTTCGCCCCGTCAGTATAGACACCTCGACTTCATTTCGCAGTTCACTACCGACATTGTATACATCGCCGGCAAAGACAACTTGGTTGCCGATACTCTGTCGCGCATCGAAGAACTGCAGATGCCAGTTGACCTAGAAGTGATGGCCCAGCTTCAGACCAGTGATCCAGAACTCTCCGATCACCTCAAAGGTGAGACATCACTCCGTTTAGCTAAGACGACCATTCCTGGGAGTCGTGCTGTTTTGTACTGCGACGTCAGTACACCGACACCCAGACCTTTCGTTCCACAGCAACAGCGTAAACAGGTATTCGACTGCCTCCACTCACTTAGCCATCCTGGTGCCAACGCTTCAGCTAAACTCGTTTCCCAACGATACGTATGGCCGCTGATGCGGAAAAACTGCCGTGATTGGGCTAAGGCGTGTTTGACCTGCCAGCGTTCGAAGGTAACCAGACACGTTGCATCACCTCTGGGTAAGCACGATTTACCTTCGGCGCGTTTCAAACATGTCCATTTAGACCTGATCGGCCCACTGCCGCCAGCTGGTGATTTTCGGTACTGCCTCACAGCCGTCGATCGCTTCACGCGATGGCCGGAAGTTGTGCCCATTACCGACATCACCGCCGAAACAGTGGCCAAAGCATTCGTTTCCTGCTGGGTAGCTCGATACGGTTGTCCTACGGAGATCGTCACCGATCAAGGTAGACAATTCCAGTCGGCATTATTCCAGCAGCTGTCCAAGTCCATCGGTTTCGATCACCGTAGGACAACGGCATACCATCCGCAGTGTAACGGTTTAGTTGAGCGTTTTCACCGACAGCTAAAGGCAGCGATTACCTGTCACGAGAACGAAAACTGGACTGAGGTCCTCCCACTTGTTCTCCTCGGCATCAGGAGCGCCTTCAAAGAAGACCTCCAAACGACTTCAGCTGAGTTGGTGTACGGTGAGCCTCTACGTCTCCCTGGCGAATTTTTCGGCCACAACGTATCACACTACACCACCGACATCACCGATTTCTCAGCTCGCATGAAGTCTTTTGCCGAAAAGTTATGCCCAGTCCCACAACAGCACCACTCTAAAGTACGAAAAACTTTCGTTTTTAAGGAACTTGCCAGCTGTAGTCACGTATTCCTTCGGGAAGAAGTGCTACGCGGCTCTCTCCAGCCAGCCTACAAAGGCCCGTACGAAGTGCTGCGGAGAAACGCAAAAACTTTCGTAATACGCGTCTCGAGCAAAGATGTGACCGTAAGCATAGACCGCCTCAAGCCGGCCTTTATACTGTCCACCGATACGGCTCCGCCTCAAAATTACTTTTCACCTTCGACTCCATCCACCTTATCACCCGACCAACCAGACCCTCCACCATCACTGCCACAGGACGCCCCTGTTAGGACGACTCGATCAGGACGAAGAGTGCATTTCCCTGATTATTATCGCCCTTAGCCGGTCTCTGGAGGGGAGTGATGTAGGTGACCTAGCTACATTATTTATTTCATTTACATATATATTTAACACATTCACACGCCCTCACAAAACACATAATACTTGTATTAATAGTCTTATTTATCCATCTAATAAATACACTTTACATACATCACTCACGGTTCATACATTCATTACACTACACATAAAATAACTCCTGCGCAAGCGCAGCCGCACGATACCGGTAGTATACAAAAACCGCTGCGTCGACGCATTGCAATGCTCGCAGCCCTGCGCGCTGTGAGCTTCACGCCGGCCGGCCGCCAGTCGAGCCTTACCTCACCACGCGAAGCGCACGTCTCTCGCGCCTATTTTTCGTGTGAATTATTTACGTTCGCGATTGAACTATTGTGTGTTTCCTTACTGTACTTTCTTCCGAACTATTCTTCTGAACTATTATAGCGTGTTTTGTGTTGTGTGGTACTTTAAATAAACTCTTAACTGGAAATACCAAAGTGTTGTTTAAATTACGATATTCGAGCCTATCATCCGTACCTGCTGCACACTAAAAACCCTAAAGTGCTTAAAGTTTTCTGTTTCCAGTCTCATACTTTGAAACCTCTTTTGTATTTTGCAAAGGAAATTCGAAAGAATGAAACTAAAATCCTGAATTTTTATATTAATGATAAATGTTTTTTAAAAATTTATTATTTTGTTAAAAATTTTGAAGTATGGAAGCAGTTACTCATTAAAAAAAGTTCTAAACTACTAAGTCCCTACATGAATAAAGAAAAATCAAAGATCTTGAAGATGTAGTATTTTATTTACTATTTTTAATGTTATATTCCAGGTTCTGTCAGTGTGTTCAAGCAACAAGCCCGCGATCGTAGAGGCTGGCGGTATGCAAGCCCTAGCTATGCATCTCGGCAACCCGAGTGGCCGTCTCGTACAGAACTGCCTTTGGACTTTGAGGAACCTGTCTGATGCCGCCACTAAGGTAATTTATATTGCATTTGTGTAGTAATAAAGTGCTAGTTTAGTCTCTGTTCTGTCATTTGATTGATATAGTAACTGTTAGACTTAGTAACATGAATCAGTCAAAGTATCGCGCATTATTTTAAAAGCTTTAACAGCAATCAATTCTTTACTTGAAGATGGTGAAAAGAAGATATTTTCAATCAAAATCACACAATTCTTAAAACAATATTTACCTAAATAATCTTAGAAGTATTCTAATAAATAATGTTGATGTTATTTACAAAAATTAGGATTGTTTTAGAAAATATTCTAAAATATAAGCACAACATAGCGTTCAATTTGAAATTTAATGTATTTTCAGGTGGAAGGTTTGGAGGCTCTTCTGCAGAGCTTGGTGCAAGTTCTAGCGTCGACTGACGTGAACATCGTCACTTGCGCCGCCGGCATCCTCTCCAACTTGACTTGCAACAACCAGCGTAACAAGGTACTAACAACTTTACCAAAAGTCGCTCGCTATTTCTTTACAATAGTACCATTATTCGTAGATATCTGGAAGAGTTTTCAGTTTTTCCAGAGTTTTCAATGCATGACGACACGGATAAAACGTCATTTTCTAAAATTGTTTAAACAAGTGTCATCGCTGACACCGCCTGTATATTCAATTTCATAAAAATAGTTTTTGACGTTTCCAAGATTCACATTATCACATCACTAACGATACAAAGGGTCTCGACCGACTGACAACGTACAGTCTAAACCGCTGGCCCAAGACAATTTGATGCATTCATTCATTATAGTGCGTAGAAAAGAACGCGCATGTCAGATTCAATGTTAACTATAATTTTCTCTATTTCCCAGGTGACAGTATGCCAAGCCGGTGGCGTGGATGCATTAGTCCGTACGGTTGTATCGGCTGGTGATCGCGAAGAAATAACTGAGCCGGCCGTCTGCGCGCTACGTCATCTGACCTCGCGTCATGTCGAGAGCGAAATGGCACAGAACGCTGTACGTCTGCACTATGGATTGCCAGTAAGTGTCATATTATGATGGATTGGGGTGATTTTTTGTGATGATTCTAATACTCCTAAAATCAAATAAAGTACACAAATGGGTGATGCTTTGTTTAAGACTGGAACATACTATATTGCTCAAAAGTTTTGGTTTACCGTTGGAGCTTACCATAAAAACATTTTACAATCGCACACAAAGTGGCTAGGTAGTTGCAACTGATATGTACAAATTCCCACTTATTCTGGTCGATCTATCAAGCAAACAATACTTCATGAACTCAGTCTTGTTTCTGCTACCACAAAACTACATTTATACTTGCAGATTGTTTTGTGAACAAATGTGCTACACACTATTTTGATTTAATTGTATCTTTACATTTCTACCTGTAATGACCAGAATTTATGCTAATGACAGAGATCATAGTTTGAATTTTTGAAATGAAATAATAAAAAATCATAAGTAGACAGTTTTTTTCAAATCTGTTTAGTAATTTTAGATCCTTTGGTTTTTCTTAATGTTAATATTATTTTTTTGCTTCATGTTCTTTTTCGAGGCTGATTAATCATAATCTGAGTACTGTTGTTCCAGGTGATCGTGAAACTACTCCAGCCCCCGTCGCGTTGGCCTCTGGTCAAGGCGGTGGTGGGTTTGGTACGTAACTTGGCGCTTTGTCCGGCTAACTTCGCGCCGCTACGCGAGCACGGCGCGGTACATCATCTCGTTAGACTACTTATGAGAGCCTTCAATGATACTCAGAGGGTAAGAATTTATATTTATTATTTATGACTAATTTGCTGGTAAGGCTACTTAGCCATAATGGTAGTCTGCCCTAATTTTAGATTGAACTGCGAAAAATAAAATATTTTATTCATACCATTGCCCATTCGAAAGACATCATTTCGTATGAACCTGACTGCCTTAGAAATTACAAATACCATCGTTTTTCAGCTTCCTTTACATATTTAAACCATTCATCCATCCTCACATCCATAGTTAGATTGAAACTGGCGACATTTCTGGCAAATAAAATTTAAATATCGTGTACAACCCGCAAAGAAGTTAGACTGAAAGAATACTCATTAACTTGTATAACATAAACAGCAGCGCACATCGTCCGGCGGCGGCGGCGCGGGCGGCGCGTACGCTGACGGCGTGCGTATGGAGGAGATTGTCGAAGGCGCAGTTGGTGCGCTTCATATCCTGGCGAGAGAGAGCCTTAACCGGCAGCTGATCCGTCAGCAGAATGTCATCCCGATCTTCGTGCAACTGCTGTTCAATGAAATCGAGAATATACAGGTACGACACGTTCACAGATTTCTATTTTACTTAGAGCCCACCTTCTGTATATAAATTTGTTAAAGATACTTGATTTAAGAGATAAGGGAAAGAATACTAGTAACAAGTCTAACTTACCAAGTCTACTTCATTTTTCAAGACTCATCTCTCAGTTCAGGTAATTTTTTTCAGTTCCGCGCCAGTAATAATTTATTTTCCCATTATTTTGTTAAGTTAACGATTTGTGTAGTTCTTTTATTTCTTAGTCTATTTACAAGCCCCTCTGGCTTGTAAATAGACTAAGAAATGCCTTGTTGAATAAGCTTAGGTTCCTGGATTAAAAATATTTCATCAGTGTGAGTATTGTTCATTGTAAAAAGGAGTCATCAATTTAGTTTACATTTTGATTTATTTTTGTATATTACAGCGCGTGGCAGCTGGCGTTCTTTGTGAGTTGGCCGTGGAGAAGGAAGGCGCTGAGATGATAGAGGCTGAAGGCGCTACCGCTCCGCTCACTGAGTTGCTGCATTCACGGAACGAAGGTAACCTTTACTTATCATTTCTCTAGTTCACTGACTGCATACAGTTTCAAATGAAACGATCAAGTATTACGATGATACGATCAAGCAATAAGCTAATTAATTAATAAATAATAATAAAAGTAATATTGATAAGCTAACCATAGTTTCGTGTAAAACAATTTTAAGACAAACGGAAAACTACTTTGGCAAGTCATGGTTTCCAATGCTCACAACAATTCTCCAATGTAAAAGATACGATGGCGTAACAGACAGTGAGATTACTTTTACGCAAACCATTTTGCTTTTATCATCTCTATATTTTTAAATTATCAGTTCAATGACCAAGGTCTTCTGTGGTGCGACGCGGTTTGAGTCACTCAAAACCTACCTCTTCATAAGGTTTCAAATATTGCTTTTTCTTACAGGAGTGGCAACTTACGCCGCCGCTGTTCTTTTCCGCATGTCCGAAGACAAGCCTCACGACTACAAGAAGCGTCTCTCCATGGAGCTGACCAACTCTCTGTTCCGCGACGATCATCAGATGTGGCCCAACGATCTCGCCATGCAACCCGACTTGCAGGTAAATTGTCATATTAGATAGTAGTGGATGTTCGATGTTTGATCATTGCTTTTCGGTGTTGATTGTATTGATCGGGCGTTTTTGGTGTAAGATTTGTTGATTTGTGTGTTTTCAAATTGAGAGAGATGCAAAGCATAATTTGTTTATTATGTATCTCAGGTAACAGTGAGTGTTGGTTGAATGTCGTGTCTCGGTCTTCCAAAATAAATAATAAAAATTTAATAAAGTGCATCTGTGCGCTGTCCGCCTTTTCGAGTTTTTTTTAAAAAGATATATGTAGTATTAATATTGAGAAGAATTTAAACTAATTGAAAGTGTCAGACAAAACAAAAAACAATATTTCAATTATTTCCTCTCTATCTAAATTTACAATCATGTTCATCAAAAATACTCGATCACTGTCTATAGACCATACTAGTATTTGTCCAGTTGTAATTTTTGTTTTATTTTTCTTTTTCTTTATATAATTTTCCGTTCATTAGGACATGCTCGGGCCAGAGCAGGGATATGAGGGACTTTACGGTACGCGGCCGTCGTTTCATCAACAAGGTAAGACTTGATTTGAGTCAGCGCAGTTGCTTTTAGAACAGTTTGACCTTTTTATCAACTGATATTCTGTGAATTGATGGAGAATATTTATGAGATGGGATTAAAACAAATGACTATTATAAAGCAAAGCCTAAAAATGATTTGGTTGAAGGAACGTAAAGAGATTTTACAAAAATATGAAGTAAGATTCCACCATGGTCTTAGGTCATAACTTCATCAGTTTAAACATTTCAACGTAATGATTTTTAACCTAATTGAAACCAATATTTTTTTTAACGCTTCGTTTTGTAATAAAGTTGACAAACGACGGATAATAATTTCATTGATATATTAGGTATGTTTCAAAGTATGTAAATATCAGTAGAAAGCACAAACTGTTTTACGTCTCACCTGCGCTGATTTGTAGATAGTTTGGTCAACTAACACCTTGGTGAAGGTTTTGTTAGAAAGCATTATATTTCTGAATTTTGATTCTACTGCACAAAGTTAAAATGCCTGTTCTAGCGTCACTGATATTTGTATTACTTATGAGTCTGAAATGAACGCAAGCACATGAAATAAAAACGAATAAATTTTAAAATCTGAGATATCTTAGTAGTTTGAACTTCTGCAAGACTTTACTGCTAGTTTAATGAATTGAATTAATGTAATCGATACTTTGTTATTCTATATTTCACTTTTCTCCTAATCAGTGACCTTGCACTATTTATCACTAAATTACGTTTTACCTTAGCAGCACTATTGCATAGTTTTGTAGTTGACTGTCTAAAAACAATGTTTTCTCTCTTCTTTACATGCAGCTTAATCCGGGACCTATCTATCACTAAAATCAGGTGATGGGAATATTATTTATTTTTGTGTTTTTCATGCATTTACAATACTTGACACAATGTACTTTAACTTGCGTTTTGAGTGTCTCCTGGCTAATGAATTTAACTGCAATCATACCGACCGGTATTAGCTTCTTTTGATATAATTTGACGACCTCTGTGGATTAGGTGAAGGCTCGCCTGAGATGCGTTTGTGGGTTCGATTCCCGCCGGAGACAAATGTTCGTTTGTTTTGAAGATATTTATTGCGGGTCTGGTTGTTTGCTATGTATGTTGTTTATGCATTTGCATAAAAAAATATATATTTTGGTAGTAGTACATATCAGTCATCTGGTTACCTTACAAGCATTATGTTGCTTAGCTTGGGACTAGATGATGCCATGTATTTTTTTTGTAATTTCCCAAGGAATCAGCTTAAAATATACTACATCAATACCGCTTTTAAATTATAATACCGGTCCGTATATAACCTTGTTTGTATGAGCATTTGCCTTGCCATATCATAAACGAATTCGCTTGAATTTCATATTAATTTTGCATAAATGCTTACCCATGTTATGTCGGACTAAATGTGATGTGCTATCACAGGTAAGCTTTTAATATCCATCATGTTTTTTAATGTACTGTGTGATTTAACAAACACGTTTATTGACACTAAATAATCCATTTTCCATACAAAACTGTTACAATTTCGTAACTTTTTTGTTGTTTTACTTATTCACACTTAAACATTACAAACATTGTTTTGACTTATTTTAATTTTTCTTAGGACCATTTAATTTCAAACAACTCGTATAAAAATCGCTACAAATCTGTTTATTTACTTCAAATTTGCAGGATACGATCAAATACCGATAGATTCGATGCAGGGACTCGAGATCGGCAGCGGTTTCGGCATGGACATGGATATCGGTGAGACAGAAGGCGCGGGCGCGGCCTCTACTGACTTGGCTTTCCCAGAGCCCCCACATGACAACAACAATGTTGCCGCTTGGTACGACACAGACCTATAGACAAATATCTTTGTGTCAATGTGCGTAACATTGACACGAGTTAGAGTAACACCGTCTATAGAACGAGACGGTGTTACTCTAACTTGTGTCAATGTTGTCGAGGCCTATTATTGCACCTTTATTACGAAACCATCTCTAAACAAACTGTGTATTGATGTTGGAAGTTTTGAAATCCTTTTCTAATGTATCTCTTGGTTTATCGCCATCACGATTAAACTGTCAAATAGCAAAACTTCGTAAATCGTTCGTCAATAAAAGTTTTTTTTTCGCGATTTTCCGTCATATTTTACTATTTATGCGTGATGGCGACGAATTACGTTTTGCAGCAATATTTACCTAATTGGGTTGAAACTGACCATGGATGTTTTGCATTGAGAGGGCGCTCAAAACTAAATATCTCTGATTTTTGTAAAGAACGGTTTCAAAATAAAGGTGCGGACGGAACTGTCCTCAGTTTTCGTGAATCTGCGCAATGTCTTGTCATTGATCATTCGTATCTGAATATTGATGATATCTAAAAAGTGTAGGATCCGATACCGATCTAAAGAACGCACGTCTTTATGCCGATCGCTTCTGGCAATGTATTAATTATTGATGTTTGTTTTATGGATGTGCCGGTAAATTGAATTTTTTATGTAATGTTTTTTCTCATCGATAAGGGTATGAGTTTATGACATGTATTGGAATATATTTTTCATAGATGTAGTCGCAATCATTATGCGATCAATGTTTCAAACAATTTTTACTAGTTCCCACGCAATTTCGTTATGACTGCCTCTTAGTAAAATGTATCAGAATACATTGCACTTCGTCTATAAGTTGAAACCATGACTTTCTTTTCGATGCAATTTTCTTAAGGCACTACAATTGTGAAGTAAAATAATATTTGTAAGTCTAATTTCCGAATTACGCTAAGCTCGTCTTAGTCTGATGTGGAGAAAATGACTGTCAAAAGAGTGCCATATTATTGGTACACAATATAGTTACACCCTGTGATACAAACGCATCAAAATTCAGGCAATAACGAGCTTAAGTTTTTGAAATTGGTGCTATGTTTGAGAAAGCAATTTGATTTTTATCGACTCTTGAAGTTTATGCGTTACATTTTATTTTTTGCGTTCGCCAGACAAAGCCCTGCATTGGTTATATCGTCATTTTTTGTACGCGTACGTATAAAATGCGTATAATCGGATGATAGGGTAAATATTATTCTTAGGTTTTTTATAGGCTTTAAATTCGTATGATATCGTGTATGTGTAACTCAAAACTCGAGCATTTAAAGTATTCGTTTGATGTAAGGACTGGTAGTTGGCGTGATTATACATTTTGATTGATTTATTTTGCAATTAATAAGACTGTCTGATTGAGTGAGGCATGGTATTTAAATTATTTTATATTGACTGCTACTTCAATCCCAATAGCTGAGAAATTAGAGATTAATTTGGTGTGTATTTGAATCAACCATTTGCTAATATTTGGTATAGAGCTAAGTTAGTATTCGTTGATGAAAACTGTATTTCCTTCGGTGTAGCTGTAGGTAGTTTTAATGTTAGCGTAAATCATGTTTTGTAAGGCTATAACTCGATTTCCTAGACATTCAATTTACAGTAATAAAATAGTCCTTTTCTAGACTACTGAGTAACTTTGCACCTTTTAACAGGCCATAGACAGTTCTATAGGAATGCACTAAGTAATTATTATCTAAATAGCAGACTTGATATCAATTAGTATAATGTAATCGTTAGAAATAAGGTTGAATTTTAGAATCCTATATTAATTTTTCTATTTTATATTTAAAATGTACTCTACCAATGTTTTTATAAATCATGAATGTATGAAGACGTTGTTAGAGTAATTATAACTTTGACCATCGTCGTATGCTATGTTTAAAGTAACAATATAGTAAATTAATTTAATATAAAATCTTTCATTTCATGCCCTTCAATGTCCTTTCTTCAGTCCTAATTTAAATGTTTTTCATACAAAGAGTTCATAAGTATTATTGCCAAAGTGAAGTGGTGTGCTTATTATTATTATACAGACAGCAACCCCCTGACATTATATTATCAAGAAATCTTTTAGTCACGAACGTGTGAAGAATAAAACCCATACATACGCTACAAGCATTACAAAAAGTTCACTAAGTTCTCTGTTGAGAAGGTGTAACGCTTGGTGCACTCGAATTGTCGGGAAATAAAATAATAAGGTAAGTGATGAAGTACTCATTTAATTCACGAAAATAGGTATAATTATGCTTCTGCTTTACAATAGGTTTGATGAAAAACCACATGTCTGTCGACAAATCCGCAGACATCATGACTAGCCGTAAATTGTTAGTGGCTAGGTGCGACCGCACACCGCAGGATGTAAGTTCTACGTACCATAATAGGGTCACTAAGTTTTAAGAGAAATATAGGACTTCATAACGAAACACGTTTTCAAAAGCATTGAATAGAACACGTGCCAAATTAGAACGTGCCGTTGAAAAAAGCCTAGAAATTTCGAAAGGAGAGAGTCTGAAAATCGAAGCTAAGGTCCACTGACCTCGAAGATACCTATTAATCTCATGAACCTGCTTAGAGTCACTTTGGTGTGGTGCTGTAGGTACCGACCTGTACACTAAAAATTATTTGAGTGTTTCAAGTAAACATGCATTTAGTTCACTGCATTGAAAAAATTTCTACCAAACAACACAAAAATATCAATATCGGCAGCTTTGAATAAGAAAAGATTTAATAACATACATCTGCCTACTATTACTAATGCCTGTATTTTAGGTATATTTTATTACGTCACTTTGCCTTCGTGCCTACATAAATCTACATAATCTTGCCATTTGAGGCCTTGGATTCAGACAAACACCAAATAAGGTGCCAAAAAGCTCATTGGCATCGATTCAATAGAAAAAAGATGACGTATGAAATCGTAGCGTTTGGTTTATTTGTTTTCAAAACTCTACCGACATCCAACTAGTGACTTTCTTCAATTTTCAGAAAATTATTATATTTATTTATTTATTCTCGATGGATGATTTCAATCAATAATGGACGACCATAATTCCTAACTCTTAAACGCCGCTAAACATACAAAGATATGGAAAGCTTTCAAAGCTTTGCTAAAATAATAAGTGAATATGAATAACTTTGACTTTTGACTTTTTTAACCACAAAAGTCTAACGAAATAAATCAATCAAAGCCCTAAGCCTTCAAATGATCAGAATTTGCTTGTTTGTGATTAGCCAAATTACTTTTTTTTTTAAGTTTATAATTCCCAAAGTATAATGGTCACCCTAGCCCCCACTATTATTGCACAATTAGCACAAGAGAAGTGCGCACTAATCTTGCACCAACTCGAAGTTTCCAAAGTAGTGCGGGGTAAGTAGACAAAGCCTTGTTGTCTAGGTAACTGCCGTTAGGTCTTTTCACATTAATATGTTGGTATATACTTCGGAATAGGCATTTTGACAGAGCTTTACGAAAAGTATACCAATGGTTAGACATCTATCAATATCAGCAAGAAGATGATTGCTCTGAGATATCAGCCCACATCCTCTCACTGATGAGTATAAATAGGCATAATGATAAATAAATATATATAATATCTATCCCTGCCTTTAATTACACGGTGAATAGATCACCTTAACCCTTCCACACAGGTCAAATCACATCATTCATTAATGCCCATGGGAGTTTCCAAATCACAGTCCAAACCTAGCAATCAAAAACGTACTCATCTATCATTCATAAGGAGTAAACGGTTTCAGGTTCCCGTAGGACCATATCTAGTAATTACACCAAAATTAGTTGCACCTTATTACAGTATTCTAAGATTCTCATTCGTATAGCACGTTCAATCAAACTGGTAATTATTGAGGAGTGAGCTGTTGTCAGTAATTATTGTTTCTGAACTTAAATACTGGCTTCCTGTATCGCAGTATTCGTGTTTAAGTTGATTGAACTGTGAATTTGTAAATTATTGTGGTGCATAGATTAAATTGTGATGTGATCGTTGAAATCGATGATACCTGTCATTAGGCTCTAATAAGTGGGAATATTCGTCTATTCCCACTTATTAATTTATGAACACCAACGAATAAATTAATTTCCTCATTGTTCGTAATGATCTTTCAACTGAACAAGGCTTTAGACCGCGGATAAAAACATTCACAGAGAGAGCTTGTTTCTTATTACCCATTGTGTACCTACCCAATTAATAAAGTTGTATGTGGATGATGAGTTTGAACTTTCCGAGTTGCTTCAAACTTACAAAATAACCACAAAACTTTTAGATTCTGAGTTTATCTACTCGTGACTCTAGAAAACATGTTTATTCTATTCTAAGTTTTCACCAGAGTAATATTCAGTTCTTTGAATGTTAGCTACTTTGGAGAGTTCTAAAACTCTGAATGAGGTACGGTCACGTCGAATGCAGAACCCTGCATTCGACATGATTGTGGTTTTTGCTGTCACCGAAACTTTTTTCATTATTTCGACCCCAGAGGTCGCATGACACGACACTTGAATACTGAATATTAAGGAATTAAGTCCGAATTCTATAACTAACGGAGGGAAGTCCGAAGGTTCATCTCATCACCATAGCAACTTTGTTTTAAAACATAAAGTATAAACAAATTAAGGCTATTTTCCATGCTTTTTCTCCTCAGAGCAATCATCTTCCTTCATTTTTCTCTTACCAACTTTGCAACACACCAAGTACACTTGCAAAGTTTTAAAGATTTAAAATTTATTTTTACCTCGATTAGAGTTCATCCGAAATTGATGAACGTGTAGGTAACAGTTCACAACAACTTATGTAATATTTGAACCAAGTCTCTCTATTTCCCAAAAACAGTTTTGATTCGTATTCTGAAGCGTAGGCAAATTAAAGGGCAAAGACTGTAAAAACATTGCATAAACCACTGATTTATTTTACGGCGGTCATTATTAGCCGCACCCCTTGGTTAACGAGTGTTTTATAAACTTTGTGGTCTGCAGTAGATATATATTTTTTATAGTCAACTGCGTATTAGTCTGGTTTTTAAATCAAAACTCCAAATTCAACTTGGGTCTCTATTGTGTAGCTTGCTTAGATGATTTTGTTAGATTGCTCGGAGCGTACATTATATTGTGGATCCCGGCCTTAAAATCGGTAAGCCATGAACCGTCATGGCTTCGTCCTGTAAATCTATGCAATATCCGGCCTACTCCTGTGGCTAAGACCTACATTTTCCCTAAAAAAAACTAGAATCGACCTAGTTACAATCACTATAATATTTATCTGTTATGTTTCAGTATGTTTTCAGGCAAAAATAAAACTTGCTACTATTTCGTAGAACTTCGTAGAAGCCTACGGCGTAGCCACTTGGCCCTTTTAAAGGAGTTCAGAATATAGTTAGAGTTTTATCAAGTTTAGTCAAAAACGAAGTGAATTTAAATAACCTAGGAAGTTTTTTAATTATTCTAATAAGGCGAGGCACGGCATCGATCGCGTTCACCTGCCAACTGTTACCGGATTAATGTCTTAGAGTTTTTACTACTTTTTAAAAGCTTCGCTATCCGCAGCTTTATAACCCCCCCGAGGTAAGGAATTATTTAGAACGAAATCAGATAATTGGCAACATTTTGTTACCTTTGTCACGCTCTTATACCTTGATAATTATGATGGTGCATTGCATTAATCATTTCATTGTAAATATAATTGATAAAATTTGCCAAAATACGAGTATTTTGATTTAAGATTTACTGTTTCACCATTACACTGTCTCGCCATTGTATTTGAGTTGTCGCCGATGTGAATTAAATTCTTATTGGACATAGGAAAAAGTTTGATTCATACTAACAAGGGAAGTTAAATGATTTTAATTCTTGTTCTTTAATTAGACCTCAAGACGAAGGTTATGGCGAATCTCTCTGGCAACTCAAACTCTGTTGTTATGGTGGGAGCTGAGAGGCTAGAGAGGGTCGATCGTTATGTTTATCTGGGACATGTTCTTTCTTTTGGCAAACAACACCAGCCATTGGAGGTCTCAAAAAGAATCCAACTAGGATGGGCAGCTTTCGGCAAGTTAGAGGACATCCTTAGGTCGGCTAAAGTTCCACAATGTTTGAAGACCCGCTTGTACAATCAATGCGTTCTGCCCACCATGACGTACGGTGCCGAGACATGGACGCTCACGCAGGAGACTGTGTACAGGCTACGAGTTGCACAGAGAGCCATGGAGCGTGCCATGCTCGGCATTCAACTTATCGACCGAGTTCCAAATGCCGATATCCGACAACGGACGAAAGTCAAAGATGTCGGATCACGGGTAATGGAACTCAAGTGGAGCTGGGCAGGACACGTTGCAAGAAGAGGTGATGACAGGTGGACCAAAGCCATTACCGTATGGTGGCCGAGGATGGGTCATAGAAGTGTCGGGCGTCCGGTGGCGAGGTGGGTCGACGACATAGTTCACGTCGCGGGGCGACAATGGATGCGACTGGCGCAGGATCGTAGTGGATGGCACAAACTAAGGGAGGCCTATGCCCAGCAGTGGGTAAAATCGGGCTGTGGATGATGGATGATGATGATGATGAATTAGACCTCTGACAACCTCAACATGTTAAACAAACCAAACCCCTTTATTATTTTAATTTAATGATATTTACTAGCATCTGCTTTTAATTAGATGAATTCGAAAGCAGCATGTTTTCTGTGTGATTGTAGTCCTATCTCAGTTTATGACTGGCCTATGATTTTATTATTTCAGTTAAAATAAACATTGTATTTAAGCAGTTTGTAAATTCTCATTTAGTGAAGAAGAGAAACCGATTGTAGTCGTATAATGAGCAATGGATGAGTATAATTAAATTACTATAATTAAGGGATAAATAAGTTATTTTAGCTATCTACCGAGCCTACAGTCTATTACAAACGCTAGGTAACGATTCTTTTTCTATTATCACTAAAATCGTTGATTTCATACTTGACCACGGACTAGGTATCTTTAAATACCATTTCCTATATTTACATTACAGTCTGTTTTTATTGCGAAAAATATTGTGGCTATTGACGCTGAAAAGTAATGTAGCGAACTATAACTAAAAGCAAATCTTTCTGATTGCATCAAAAGTATTTTATCTAGTTCGAAATATTCTAAACGATTTGCGAAATAATCAAGAAACTGCACAAGTAACTTCCAAGTACCTATTTTGATACACCCTTCAAGAGTTCCATAAATAAATACTTCTAGTAATGCAGAATGCCTTTTGCCATGAAAGCGAAATAACCAGGGCACCCAGCCAAGCTACACCGAATATAATCAAAAGAGAACCATAGGTGCAGTTAAACCCTGTAGATCTTTACTATCGTAATGTATCAAACCAATTTTTATCATCGCATTTATCACCTTTTTTTTCTTTACTTAATTTTTTCACTATCACCGCGAAGTATGGATGTTTGTTACTCTTTCACGCGAAAACAACATAACGGATTTGCCCGAAACTCGGAATATACATAGTTTATGACCTGGATAACACAGTCTACTTTTGCATGGGTTAATTAAGCTAAACCGCGAGCGGACGCTTGTAAGTAATATGGCTAGGGAGGTAGGGCAGAAAGAGAACCGAAAGTAAACTTTCCTGAATTGAACTGTAAATTGTAAAATGTTTTGATGCGGGTGACCGAGCTGTTGTTGACAGCCACAATTACACCCGGTCCGGTGTCCGTTGAAACTGGAATGTTCTGGAATGTTAATTAAATCTAGCAAAGTTTGCCCGCTCCGTTTTATTGCTGTTCTTGATTAGTTTTAAATTCGAACTGTTTATTTGAATTTCACTTGCTCTATGCTGGGAATGCTGGATTTTTCTTTCGTTTTTTCAAAACTTGTAACAGGGCAGTTCTTGGAACAAGTTTTTTTACTATTTTTCTCGTTTTAGTTTCTTGTTTTATACGTCAAATTAAATATGATGGAAATCGCAAAAAAACTGTTTACCATTGTGTAAATATGTTACTGTCATGTTAGGCTGCTGTTTTAATAGTATTTTATAAAAATATTCTCAATACCTTGCACGTTAAAAAAATGGTTCAAGATTAAAAAGATGATAATCTCATTGTAAATGCTCACGTTTTATAATGCTAAGACGACAACAACGGCCTACATCCCTACATCGCAATGAGCCCGAGGCGCTGACTTGCTCTTTTCTTAAAACTGGGGAAATGGGACCGGAATGAATAGAGTAGCTTTTTGAAATGCTTATAAAAAGTTTGAAAATGAAGACGTAAAAGTATTGTTCTACTTTAGGCGTATAGGAAGACTGTCAAACATAAAACGTATATTTCTGGTTTAAACGAACACTTTTTCGAAATTCTTTGAATTGTGATAAAGAAGACGAGTGTTTTATTTTTCTAAATTTTTTACATATTCAACATTGCTACACTACACTGTATGACCCTGTTAACCAAAAGAAAAAGCACGAAAAATTACCAAATATTTTTACGTTTATTTTCATTAACATGAGAAATAAAACCTTGCTAAATAAATGAATAACTAATGTACATTTCACAGAGAATCACTCCCAAATCCCAATTTAAGTTTATGATAATCTACTGCTATGGTTTTTTTATAAATACTAAAGAAAAACACACACTGCAAGGTGACATAGGTATTTGAAGATTATACAGACATTTGCCTTGTGGCGAAAATAGATTCCGCTACTGCATTACAGGCGAGCCTTCCCCGCTACACTACTGATGTCGACGTAAATTTAAAGAAGATTTATTAAAAAAAATAGACTCCTCGGTACTCTTGTGCAGTCAAACAGCAATTTAAGGGTGATTATTTTAAAACGATATTCCTTCTGCCTATTTATTACGCCTTATCTTAGTATACATAAATTAGAGACTTCGTACTGCCTTAAGGTGTAACAACCAGGAAACTGTTGCGATTTTCCTTTTTAAGAATAACAATATTTTGACTGTTTTATGGCAATTTCAACTTTTTGAAAGAATTACTCTGATTTCTCTTCATTTGTTATTCAGACTTTTGTCTCAGTTAGTTATATGGAAGATAAGCTATATGAAACTTTATTGGCTATAAAGCTAGTATAGCTAGTAGCAGCTGTGTCTCAGTCTACTTACGGGTTTATATATGAATTTTAAATATGTATTATCATCGTTGAAAGAAAATAATTTGATTTAGGTATTTACTTACCTACTTACGCGATTATCTTATATAATAAAATTTGACGCCAGTATTATGTAGGTAGTTGATTATTTGATTTACAGGGTGGGGCAAAATGTTGACTCCTTCAAGGTACTTAACCTTTTCTTTTATAGTTATTCAGTTTTGATCTAAGAAAAATATTGTTTTATTGAAATAGGTAAATACATTCATTTACTATGTAATTACCTACGACCATGCAAAATGGTTATCGAAATTAAAATAAAAGAAATTCGAACAAGCAGTTCGTTTCCATTGAATTATTTTATTAATTTTTTTAGTAAGTTCATTCCAGATTAAAAAGTAAGCTTAGCTTTGGAGAAAAGATTGTGATATTTTATAAGAAATTTGCTTTTTTCCGGTTTTTATCTGGAAATTAAATAAATAGTTTGTTTATAAAACTCTTGAAAAAGAAGGACTCTAGAAACTGTTGAAACTTCTAAAACCTTATAAAAATTGTTACCCAGAGCAACTTGTGTATTCTATATGGACTTGCGACCTCGTTTACACCCACGTTTTCATTTTATTTATTTCTAGCCCATATTGTAAGTAAATTTTGACATATTTTCAAACGTCTCGAGCAGGGATGTAACGGAGGTAGTTTATCGGAACCGAAGGCGGAGTCGGAGTTTTTAAATTTGCTTTATCGGAGTCGGAACCGGAGTCGGAATCGGAGTCGGAGGCAGGGTCAGAAGTGGTGGCATGAGAGAATTTTTATTTAAGGACAAATAAAACATTTTTTTTAGGTTTCTTAAAGTAGGTAATTTGTTTTTTAGCATCCTGAAAAGGCGTCGAAGTCGAAGGCTGTATTTTTTTTCAGTTTCTAACTTTATTAATTCTTCATATTCAGTGGCATTGACAAACTTCAGATGACCTTTTAACGACGTTGTCGTACCTCCCTTTCTTGAATACGTCTTCATACACAGTTTACACTTTGCCGAATCTGAATTAATTTCAATGAAGTGGTAATTCCAAATACTACTTGATTTAGGTTTTATTGTCCAACACTAAAACTATTGATAAAATAAGCCACAAAAATCAAAACGAATATCTATAACTTATGAACGAGTGCGTAAAAATTAACAAGTGAAAAAATAACTGACGATAGAGTGCTCAGTGCACTAAATGGGAGTCGAGGGGATTCCCCGCGCGACATGTATGAACCTGTTCATAAAAGTCGACGCAGGTCGGCGCACCGCCGCTATGTTACGACCTCCGATCAAAACCTTCGATTGAAAAGTGTCGGAACCGAAGTCGGAACCGAATGTCTAATAATAATCGGAAGTTCCGACTTATCGGAACCGGAGTCGAAGCTCCGTAACATCCCTGGTCTCGAGTTCTAAGACGAAGTAGCAATAAGGGGAACCATCCGAGCGCTCCTTGTTTGTCTAATTAGATCTTAAGCATTCGCTTGGTACTTGTTTACGTTTCTGTGATTACGCTATCGAAATAATTAGGCCTAATAAGGTTATTAAGCCTGTGGATTTTATGAAACCGAATAATTAGCAGATATGAAATATACTCGTATGTTTACAGTAACAGCCTAGTTTGTGTAAAAAAAAAATATTTACTTAGGTGTACTGTTTGTTTAGCTTCGCTTGTGTGTTACGGGCATTAAGGGTGTGATGCTTGTGATATTAAAGCTGTTTCAAACATCAATTCCATACATATTACCAACTTTCAAATCCATAGCATTTTTAACAATTGTCGAAGCTTTTTAAGGGATTTGTCGTGAGTAAATATGCAATTATTCTTTACAATCTCAGATCTACAAACTACGAGTAGATTACATTCCGACGTCCGATTCCAACAAGCCATAATAAAAGTTTATGAAGTAAGGGAATGAACGGGAAAGAAATCATAATAAATCCCCCTCAAATAAACGAACTAATCAGTGGAGGGAAACGGCTTCTCTGTATCACTGTGATGCAGTTTGCATATCTACTGCTAACCTAATTCAAATTATATTTTTTAAATACCCCTGTCTACCCCTTTAAACATTATTTTAAATTCAGTATAACCGAGGTCTGGGTAGCGTTGTTTTATTAAATAATAAAAAAACTATCAGCTGAGCGCTTGCGTGCTTCGGAGGGCATGTGAAATTGTCTGTCCCGTTTTTGAATAGCTAAGCAATAACGTCTCACTGAGTAGAAATTCAGGGGAATACCTACACCTAAGCGCTGGTCAGGACAAGAACAACGGAGCTCACTATTCCCAAACAAGTCCAGGATAGAGCAATGTGGAAAAAACTTGTCAACGCTTCTGCCAAAACTGTTCAAAGTGGACACGACCTACAGTAATAAGTTACCTAAAAAGGTGCTCTAAGTTTTTTTTTTTTTTTTTTTTTTTTTTTATTTATTACCAAATAAACAGAGATTAAGCTTAAACTAATTATGGATAGCACTTTAAGCCACGAAGGTTTATCTGAAGGTTTAAGTGAAAGTGCTTTGGTGCGCTTCATCTAGGTACGATTCGAATACCTCAAAAGAAGAGTGGAAATTCACAACATACTACTCTTGCATCATCCACGGTGAAGTGGCAGGCATTCCTTGTCCAATAAAACAACAGTACGTAAAAAAATCTCATTTTCCTTTATCGCAGCGAGCCTAATTTGAATTGAGTGTTATGCAGTTATGATTCAAGAGCGCGGATGATTTTAAGTAACTTCGGAGTCGGACTGGGAATGGCGTAAACAAGACTGTTTTTCGTGTATTTTTACGATTTTCCAACCGAAAGATTTTGTTTCTGTTCAGTCTTGAATTTTTTATTATGAATTGACTTTCCCGTTTAACTGCTCATGCTTTATACTAAAATTTATGTTTGTAAAACATTTAACAGTCTTACCTACTTTAGTTTCAGTCCAGAAATTTATTTTAACTTTAAAATGAGAGTTGTATGACTTCCACTATTCAAATGGAGTTTGTTCAAGTTCAGTAGGGAACGGAACTGTTTCATTTGGTATTTTTTTATAACTTAGGTATAGTGTGCCCCACTGGTCGCCACCATATTCTTCTACTTCTCACAATCATTAGCTTTAAAAGTACTATTCAATTATTGTACTATAAAAACCAAACTTTGTGACCACATTATAGTAACGTAGAAAAAAAGTTTATAAATGAAATGTAATATGAAAAGCTTATAAAGGTACAGTTTTGGTGCCGTCGGCTCTGCTTTGCATTTTACGTTTGCTCAAATAAAGAAATTTTGTATCCTTAAAGATATATAGCAAACGTCTATTTTGTTAGTTGAATGTTAATTCATTAATTCTGTTGACTAATAAACTGATAATAAAACCCAACATAGCCTCATTAAAGGCTCCGATTCACCCCAATACCGTAATCAAATAACAAATAACAGAACAAAAGCTCTCACTCAATCATGAAATAATGAGCGAGCAGATTAGATAAAACGCTCATAGTAAACACGACAAGACAAGATGGGCAGTTTACATCAGCCGGCACGAGTCAGGGACGAGAACAACTTATTATAATACACTAATAAAAGAATATATAACAACTAATAAAAGAAAAGATATTACAGTTTTATAGTTAATTAAAAAAAAAACTATAAAACTGACCTAAATTTTGCTCAATTTCCTGCACTCTCGAGTTTTATTTCTGTTCTTAACTCTGTAGATCCTCGTCACATCCTTATAATACTTTTATGGGACCACAACAAGAGGATGGACCGATTTGGGTCTAAGCTCATCCCTGATACGTTACGGGCGCGTGAAAAGAAATGCTTATTACTATTAAGTATTCTATGCCAAGACTAATAAATCTCTCAGTACCAATTACACGTATGATTGCTTGACCGGGCCGGGAATCGAACAGACGATGGGTCCACAGGGAAATACTTGCGACGATTGTATGTGACCCCACTTGTACAGCGAATAAGTTCTGACTCAAACCTTGCATTTGAAGTGTTTGACAAAATGTTCTAAAGCCTGATCACTACTGTATCCTCAGAGTGCGATAGACGTTCCCTCAGATCTTTATGTACTTACTAGCTGCGCCCCTTCACCCGCGTAAGTTGCGTTCCCGCCGGAATATCGGAATAAAAAGCAGAATATGTCACTCTCCATCCCTTCAACTATCACCACTTAAAAAATCACGTCAATTCGTCGCTCCGTTTTGCCGTGAAAGACGGACATCAAACAGACAGACACACACACTTTCCCTTTTTAATATTAGTTGGATTTTAAGTTTTTATCAAGATACGTAATTATAGCTATCAACCAACAAAAATAAAGCTTGCCACGTACAAACGGTAAGCGAGGGGGAAGTTAAGACAGCCCAACTTTTAAGTTATTCGTTAGACCCGGGGGCTTTGCTCAGATAAGTCTGCGGTCGCCGTCGCATCAAAAATATCGTCACTTTTTTCAAAGTTAACAAATCTACCAGACGTCTTTAAAATTGTGGTAATTTAATGTCTAAAACTCGTGTTTGGTCTCTTATATGAAATAGAGCTTACCAGGGAACTTTCCTAGAGATTTTAAGAATACAGTTAAATTATTTAAATCAATCAGCTTTATGTATTGGAGCCTGAGTAACTTACGTAGTAAGACATGTAATGGTATTGTGCCATCATAACTTTATCGATTTATTTTATCCAGACTTGCTTTCTATGTGAATTTGTAAAAATAGGTACGTATCTTAATTTGAATTACTTCAAAAGATCGCTAGCAAATTTAAATTGACGAAAAGTAAACTGTTTTATATTTGCGCTATTTCCATTCGTTGAAATAGAGTTACTTGAAATATCTCTGTTGAGTTAGAAAAATTCACTTTGATCAAAAATATTCAATTTCGTTAAGTTGAGCCAGTAGGTACTTTGTATACCTACTTATACAAAGTACCTCCTGGCTCAACTTTACGAAATTGAATATTTATATTCACAGTACCTACCTACTTAGGTACTTTATCTGTACTAAATGAATGCTGCAGTTGTTTGCTACTAGTAAAATTATTCTTAGCAAAACAAATACTTACTAAATCTAAATGTTTTGTTCATGACACGATTTGCTTTCAAATATCTTTCTATTTTTGTTTTCCTTCTCACTGTCACTAGTTCTTTAGTACTTTAACCTCAAAGAGTCAAATACGAAATTATGATAGGTACAAAGAAGTCGATTATTGAATATGTTTAGTTCCAGAGAAGAGATTAGGGTCCCATCTGTACCGGCAGCACAGTTGTACTCTAGGTACTTTGCATCGTTCATTATATTTCAAGGACAATTACACAAACAAACTTCCAACATTTATCACCGCCCACATTTTTCAAGATATTTGTTTACGTAGGTATTTGTTTGAGTACCATTTCGTGCCAACTTATAGCGGTAAACCCTGCAAAAAACCTAAGCTACTTTCCCGGAACCTTATATGAAAACAATTCGAGTTGCCTTACAGCAAACACGTCAATCAATGACACAACTTGGTACCACGAGGCCAATTTATACCACGGATGATATTCTAAAAGGTGTTGAAACTTTATAATTGGTGTCGGGCCTATTAAAGGCTTCAACAATGGTATGGAAAGTGATGTACACAAAGCCAACGGGTGCAGATTTGAATGTGATTTTCACACATTGTTCGAAGCGCCTATATTGTCTGCTCTGGGGCAAAAACGAATACAATCTCCATAGAACTCATATTCACGTGACACAAACTCTGCCATACGAATGAGTAAAGTTACAGTATTTTCGAAATATACAGACCACATGTAAATCATTTTTTACAGTACACTGTAAGGCTAATTATTATGATCAGCTAAATATCAGGTAATTCATTAAAAAAATATTTTATAAAAACTTTAATTTTTCCACTTTTACAGCATTACTTACGAACGATGAAATATTGACGGATCTCTAACTGGCTATTAACTAGTAAATAACTAATACCCAACGGTCACTTATATTCATGGCCGTGAGCATCTGTTAGTATTTCACATTAATAAACATACCTATAACTATCTAGTGTTGCACTACTTTTCTCTTCAATCTTCTGTAAAATGTAACCCATACTCCATATAATAATACTTGATATTTATAAGATGATCCCGACAGTAGCACACGTGCAAACACAATCAAACTTGGTCGGCTTCTATATTACCACTATATTCTATACTACTCCACAAAATATCATCTGAAAAAATACTCCCTCTTGGCGGACCCATATTTACATATCCTGAAGATCCCTATAGATCGAAGCTATTTATCACAACTGTTCATCAAGCTGTATCTATTGAACTAAAACGTAGATGTTGTTGAAAGGTCACATTAATGAACCAAAAACTGAATCATAACATTAAAGTTATAACTACTTGAAGAAATAAAATTAAGTACTACAATATTAAAGAGTGAGAAACCACTTGCTAATACGAACTACTTAGGTACTGTATGGCGTGATTTATACAAACCATAGAAAAGTTCTCAAAACCAAATATAACAATAAACATAAATAATAAAAGCGCGGACTATAAAGTCTGTGGTGAACGCAAAATAAATATTAAAAAAAAATATATACCTAACAATAACTTGTGTTCATTCACAATAAAAGCTGAAATAAAAACAGAATTCTGTTTACTTTAAACTGTCTGCAATAGCACTGAAAATATTGGAATATCTGAATTGAAAACAAATCTCCATTCGACAGTACCTGAAACGAGATGTATTGAAACCGGCTCTTTTGTGATTGCTGACAGAATCTGCCTACGTTTGTATAACTCTCGTAAACTATACCGAAGGGCAATGTTGTGTAATTCTGAGCCAGTAACCTTTTTGAGACCCTTCTGCTGTATGGAACGACGTGAAAATATTTTAGTATTTCGTAATATTATATTTCGGTTATTCTTACCAATTCATATCATTTTTGCATGCAGTTACAAATACGATGCTTGAATAGTTTTCCAATATAGACTTTTTTAAAAGCTTTCTGTAGTTGGTGAGTTTCCAATAAAAATGTATATGTGACGCAGACAATGAAGCGCTTGTTTGTTTAGGTAATTGTTATTGATAGCTCAACGTATTGCAGTCGCAATAAAGATAGGTGACTACTATTTAACATTAGCTTAACGTTTAAAGCTAGCCTATGGCTATATTTTATCCCGGTAGTTTCATTAGCACACCCGTGCAAAGCCGGGACGTGCTGCTACTAATGTACGAATTCTTCAAAAGTTTATTTAAACAAAACATTATTTGTTTTGATTTGTACCAAAGTACTAACAAAGTCAACATTACTCCATTCATTTTTGGTTAAATGAAAGCCCAATCCTAATGAACTTGTCCACGTCGGAGCCGGGAAGTCGTGACCGCGCCGCTACACCTCATATTAAGAGTAAATCCTTTTAAATGCATTAATAATTTAGCTGACGGAGGATTAGACGGATGAATTTACACTGTCTTGTATTTTAATTTGAGGACTTATTATTTGTACTAGAAAATATCTCACTGGAGTGAAATATCAATGCAAGGAAAAAGTATTCCAGTACTTTACAAACATTCAGTGGAATTGAAGACGTAAATTTAATGAGAATATGTTGCTGGGACTTTCTTATTAGAATACTCAATGCTTATTAGAGTAACACAGGTAAAAATTTAAATGCTACAAAATTTTATAGCAGTGCTACGTCGTAGCAATATGCTACGGATACAGCCACGAATATAGTTAGATTGATAAAATATTGAGATGATGTGAAAAATGGAAATAAAAACCATTAGTAGCATCTATCTAGTACCTTATAAAGAATGGTATGTATAGGTTAAGATAGAATGAGTAAAAAGTAAAAAAAAAAAATTAGAAATACATACTCATATTCTGTTAAAATTATTCTCATATAATATTTTGATACAGTACTGTGTAACTGAAATGTATGAGACATGATACGACCCTCGTCTTGCAGCTGGTAATCCCGTTAATAGATTCCGACGGACGCCATTGACGATAAAGAGCGCCTTATTAAGCCACGTGAGAGGAGACAACAGTATTTGCATATATCTTGACTGTTACTTAATTACTTAATATAATACCTGACAAACTTAAGCTGACTCGATGTGAATAAAGCGCTTTTGTGACGCTGCTTGCTTAGATGCTCTTGCTAGATTGTTAGGGTATATGTCCTGACGCCTATCACTAATACACTAAGGTTAAGGCGTTCATTGTGACTAAAAGACTTTTTGTGTTGTGACCTGCCGTCTTATTCTCCAAATAACCAAGTCTTGACTTGGCACGACACGGTGTGGTTTTTTTGAATAGTACGATGGATCTCAGAAAACAAAAGCTAGATAACGTGCAATCTCTTACTGCGTCATGTTTTGAAAGTCATTAAGAATCGACTACCTGTTAGAAAACTTTTTGAGCGTGACGAGTCGTTGCCTAAATCAACGTAGACATTTCAGAAACCAAAAACGATACTGCAGAATCACCGTAATGATACATCCCATTAATCGCTGATCAGCGAGAACAACATCCATAAGCATTTTAATCCCTTGCACCTACTTTTTTTTATGTTTATAAAGTTCTAGGCATTTTTTCTTCGTCAAAAATTATTTAAAGTTTTTATACTAACTTGAACAATAAAAAAGTTCTTAGAGCCAGTTTTATCAACTCAGTTTAAATATTTTCAGTAATACCTCTTTTAAAGTCGTGACCTTTAGCTTTTATTAAGTACTTGAAAGTAAACGAATACAATAATTTTCCTAGGCTGAGGTAAATTATAGTATACGAAAATGACTGAGTATTTAAAAACAAAATGTAATTGAATTTTTAAAGATATTCTTCTGCAAAAGTGGGCATATGTATTTGGACATACCTCTGACTACCCCCTTAGACATCTTCAAAGGAAGTAGAGAATTACATTTAGATTTGAAAGAAATGTCTACCGCTCCTTGGGATACAGTCGTGGTCATATGTTTTTAGATTCCATTATTGTTTATTTACCTTGTACTCCTAAAACTAGTTTTTAAAAGAATTTATCTTTAACAACTTTCAAAACATTCATATTCTTTGAACGAGTATACGAGTATAATGGAAAATTCCTCCGAAAATTGATCAGGTATGGAAAAGGTTCACTAATACCGAAAATGTTTAATGAGAATCTTATTTGGGTAAGTGGATTCTTATTTTCACGATATTATTACAGACCCTTTATAGATCGACGACCCCTATGGCACATGTTTTATGATAGATATAAAAAATATTATTTGTAGTCACAAATAATATATTATTACGTATTATATCAGTCATCTGGTTACCATAATACAAGCGTTTTTCACGTTGCTTAGCTTCGGACTGGAAGGCGCTGTGTGAAATATCCAAGGATATTATTTTATATAAAGTACCTATATGTAAAACGAAGTAAAACGAAGCCAACCCTTCTTGGCCTAAAATATAAAAGGTATTTTATTTCTACCCGTCCCTCCACCCTATAGGATGATACATAATTAATTAAGATTTTAAAGAATATATTATGGGAAATAATTCAGCACGGTTGGGAAAGGGTTAAAGAATGTCAGTTGTCAGGAATAAAGTAGGGAAAAGCAAAAACGTGTCAGTAGATAAATAATTAAATTAAATTGCTAATAAAATATTTTTAGGTTATACTAATCCAATCTATCTAATAAGCCCATTGGATCCCACTGCTGGGCAAAGGCCTCCCTTCCCTTTTTCCATTCGCCACGGCATAGGGCTTCTGTCAGCCAGCTAGAGGAGTAACCGTCGATACTAAATTGTGAAAAAAAAAACTATATGTTAGGATCTTCTGGTATGTTATGTATAATTAACCAAAAAGGTCGAGTAGGGTAATCATATCAAATACAAACACAAAGGAAAAATTGAAGCAGATTATAAAAGGAAGTTGTTAGAATTTCCCAGTTATCGTAAAAGATAAAATGTCCAGAAAGAAACACCAAAGTTAAGCACTTAACTCGTCTTTCTTTCTACAATAAATCAACATTACCTATCATAAAGCTAAACAACTTATTTATCTCACAAATACTTGATAATGCTCAACCCCGGGAATCCGAGACGAAGTTAGGCTTCCCAGACTACTTCCAAAGTTGGATCAATCGGCCAACAAGCTGACTACTCTCCCAAATTTCTTGATTAGTCGTGCGACTCGCTGTATAACATTCCTATATCTTATTCAAAGCTGGAGTCATTGGTCGATCCATAACCGAGCGCACAAAAGTCCATTATATTAAGAGCCGTGAATATGTATATCCACAGTTTATTGTGATCACTGGCGGTGTCTTGTTACACTGGCTATTTTTGTTTGCTGAATGAGATACCGAGTAACGTAACTTGTTTACATTACTTTCGGAATTAAATCGGCGCTACATGTTTGCTTTAAGTGGCCATTGCCTTTTGTCGTTGTTTTACTATGTATGTTTATTCTTTTAAGGATGAACGGAATGTGTTTACGGTACAAATTGAGATTTTCCTTTTATAATAGTACGTTCACACGCGCGCGTTCAACTAGACATTCAACGGGCACATTCACGGGCACGCGCGTGTAAACGGTACGCCCGAGCCCGTGAACGCGCCCGTGAACGTGAATGCCGCGAACCGGGCGAGTGGCGGTTTTTGGGCAAAGTTCAAAGGATGAATGCGCGGGCGCCCGGTGACTGTTCACATGCGCGCGTGCAGTCAGTCTCTCTCGCGCTTTCGTGACGAGTGGACGTCCGTTGCTAACATGGTCGAATGGTCAAACGAATCGTTTATCATTTTGTTTCTTTTTCCAATAAAAATAAGTTAAGCCAAAGGTTAAGGCAGCAACAACATCGAGATCCTCGCTGCCCGACATGCTAGCACTGACTGACACGCCTGCGTGCATGTGAACAGTTTGAATTTTCGCCGGCCGGGGACGGGCTGCATGCCGCGCAGCTCGCCAGGCAGCCCGCCGGGCTGCACGCCGTGCATCTGAACATAGCATAAAACTTTAGTTATTTTCGCATATACTCATACTTGATATTATTTTTAGTTAACAATTTTTGGAAGCGACTGATATAATCATGTGAAAAAATAGGTACATCTTATGGCTTTCGTTTTTCATTTCAATACCTAAAAAAAACTTGTAAATGTCATCCAAGCCGACAGGTAATTTTTTGAAAACATTTACTTGGACCTACTTCAGTAGCTGACTGTTCAAGTCGATAGTCGATAAGTCAAAAGTCGATTCACAAACAAAAACCTTGCTTATACTCGTATTCAACGCTGATAAAATTATACAACAGCCAGTTTTTACATTTAACTTTTTGTTATAGTATAAAGCGACTTAATAAATTTTAAAGATAACTTTTCTACTTTACTTTACCCAAATATTTAACCAGATACGATCAGATTTTTGACAAACAGTTTTATTAGTCCGCTTTGAAATAATTATCTCATTCCATTTCGGATTCCGAAAACTTCGAGCGATCCGAACTTCAATAAAAGTTTTGCGCCTGTTCGAAACTTTTTAAATCAGTCCTTTATAATAGCGCGTGAAAATTTCGGGGGTCTTTGTTTGTTTCAAAAGTAATAAGGATTACGATTCTTGTAAAATTTCGAATGTTTAGGTACTTGATAAAAGCGAGCACTTGTATTTTAATGGACTTTATACTGCCATATTACTTGTAAGAACATAAATTACAGTACCTAAGTGCTTGTATCACTATTTCCAAATAAGGTAGTAAGATAACTGTAACTTAAAATTATACGAGTAAGTAAAATGATTAGTTAAAATTACCATGGAAAAGTGTCACTAGTCATCTTTTCCGTCCAGTTCCAGTTTTCAATTCAATTGTAAGATAAAATTAATAAAAATTTAAACTAATAACAATAACTATTCAAGGAAAAACTTGTTACTGGTCTTCACCCATTCTTAAGTCGGTTAAAAATACCTAAAATGCCAAAAAATCTGAGTGTCTTCTAGCTATGGTTAAAGTGGTGATCATATTCTCAAGTCGATCATACACAGTTGTTATTTGTGGAACAACAAAATTCTAATTATTAACTACAAAATTCTTCGCATTAACTCATAATTAGGCCTCTAAATATATCTTAGGAGGTCACAAAGCTTCTGGTTGAAAAGGTGTGATGAGGGTATCAGACTCATTTAATTATAACAAACAAGGTTATTCGAACGGCCCCAGACAGTAATAACCTCAGTTTAGGAGTAGAATAACAAATTTGCTTATTTCATTTTTGATGGTGTACAGTACATTAAGACAAAAAAAAATGTTTTTATCAAACTAAAATGTGTTGTTTTGTAAAAAAAACAAGCTGTCCCGAAAAAAATATTTATGCCTTGATGACGCCCCTTAAAATGAAATAGGTAAAATGAATTAAATATAAATGAAACTTTCATGTTAGGTTAGGTTAGGTACAAACAAAGTGCATGAGCTAAAAGAATAGATATTTATAGCGGCAGGCACAAAGTGGTTGTGCGAGCCGAATTGAAAGAAAGAAAGAAAAATATGTTTTTTTCGAAGTACCTCAAAAATCACTCAAAAACGTACAGTCTTATCAGCTAGGTGACTCTATTGCCTGTTATATTTTTTGTTTATTACACTTTGTTGCGTCGTAGACGTCGCCGCGTCGTAGTTAAAGTCACTATTTAATATGTTTTTGCAAAACCTATTTCTATACTTATAAGTTAATTATTTATTTTGTGTTAAAACAGAAAATAACTACAATTTTCAAAACGTTAACAGAGATTTCTACGGTTAGTATTCATAATGCTTACTAAAACACACCTTATGACATCTCTATACAACTGTAAAGGGTTCAAGGTACAGCAACAATCGCATTGAATCTATTTGTGGCTTCGCTACATTCAGGTGTCACTTTATACAACCTTCCATTGCAATATAAGTTTTACGGCACAGACTTAAGATTCAATACTTCTATCCGTTTAACTTTAATCGTCAAGTAAGAGTCGCTGTTAGATTTATGTAGTCAAAGGTAAATTGAACCGTCGTGTACTGATTTTAAATTACAATGTTGAATGGAGAATCAGGCTTTAATACTGATGTAGGTCTGTTTTCACACTGTATTGAGGATTTAGTTTATACATCCGTATCTATAGGTTTTGTTTCAGCAGCAATTGGCTGTTTAAGTGCTGACTATGAATAGCGAACTGCTCCTAAGTTGAATGAACTTAGATAAATTAGGTATAAGTACATTATGTGGTTAGTTAGCCTGTTTTAGATCAAAGTGTTTAGTTTAGTTATAGAATATCTAGTACTCATTCATTTACTAGAATTATTTTAAGCATCTAAGGATTAGTATTTTGGTAATAATGGAAGCCAGGATTTATCTGTTAAGATGTATAGTGCGCTAACAAATAAATAATGATAATTATGATTTAATAGTGTTGAAATCATATACATTATCACAAAGCCAGATATATATCTAAAAATAAGTGTATGAATAAAGCACTTAAAGTTAATTTTCCTCTCAAAAATCCGGTTATTTAATAATTTTATTGAAATTCAATTATTATAAATCAGAATATCCCTTGCAAAAGGCTGCGTAGACAGTAGCTACGAAATTTCGTAGCAGACCAAAATCAACCTTGTAGTCACACTCATACGGTGTAATTCTCTGTCCGATTGTCTCTTTCCATTCCCTGATCTCAAGGTACGGATAACTCTTTGTGGCTTCTTAAGAAATTAAAAATGAACATTGAAATATTATAAGGTACTCAGAAATCACTTAGAAAAATATATGTTTGAAATTAATATAAATAATCATTAAATTCTCGCGGCTTTATAAATTTAAATTCATAATAATAATATAAATAATATATATTAATAACGCATTTTGAATTTTTGTGTTTAAAGTTTTTCGTGTAAACAATATTCAATACCATGATAAGTTTCATTTAAAAACTGTGAAAATAATCACTGTAATTAATGATATGAAATTCTAGGTAGTTAGATTTGTATTATCTTACAAGTCTGTGTACCAATAAGTGTGTAATAGGAATATATAATTACTAGCTTCTCTTACTCTTACTAATTGGAACCTAATTGGTTTGATTATGATCTGAATCTTACAATAGGTAGATTAACCATTTTCTAGCTTCCTTATTCAATCCAAAAGAATACTTAATAAAGTTTCTACCGCAAATAAATGGAAACAATACAAAGTAATAAAACTAAGAAAGAAGTAATTAAAAAGTTATAGAGAGTTTCAAACAAACTTTGCAACAAACTTTTAATTTGAAGTCGGCCACCGATAACAATGCAGGCGCCACAGTGCAGTACAGAGGCGCACTTCATAAGAACACCTTGCGAAACTTTACTTTGTAGCAAGTAAACTCCAAGTGGCCAAGTCGTTCGGCGGGTCTCGGCGACGCCGCCCGCTTCGCTCGCTCTCCTACGTACACCCCCCCACTTCACCCCCGGTTGAAGCCCCCCCCGCGCGCCCCTCCGACAAACAAACGGACAAGTTTTAATGTTTTGCTCACAAAGTGTATGATTAAACGCGGAGAGCGGCGGCGGAGAGAGTCGGCCGTAAGTTATTGATTTTCCCCACCGTACGAAAACGCGGCTCGCGAGCACGGTGAAGCACAGCAGCTGCACGCCGGACGTCACTTTCTAACTTCAATAAAACTGCACAAAAACTACTTCTGAGTTCCTGGAATGAGACAAAGATACTTTTTATCGTTCCAAATTAAGTTTTTAAGCTGAAATATGAGTGTTGGGAACTTTTTGATGTGAGTTACGACGCGAAAAGTTAGGGGTGGCTGCGCTACTTCACCGCGCAGAGAGCGAGCCGCGCACCCTACAACTTCACGTCGCTCTACGTTCCGAAGTTAACGCAAAGTTCCGCCATTTTGGAACATGCTCACAACCCACTTGTTTTATAAAGAAACTTTTTATTAATTCCTGTGGGCCGCGGAGTGTCAGTAAGATGTTTTGAGGTTATGCTTAAAGACCAAAGACGTATTTTTGACTTAAAAGTGCTTTTGTTGTGTTAATGTGACTGAAAAAGTGCCAAAAAGGAATGTTTATGTGGATTTCTGATATTGTTTTGAAGTGAAACTGGAGTGACATACGTTTGATGCTCTTGTGATTTGTGTTTACTTCTTGGAACTGTAAGAAGGACGCTGTCGGAGCACTTTCTGTATCTGCTTATGGCCTGGGATCTTTCATAAGTGACAGGTGAATAGCTTTAAACTTAGTTTCACTACTTTTGAAGACACTTATAAAGTTGTGTTGATAAAAAGTTTCTGTAAAAGTACGTGTGAGTGAGCTAACTACTATTTGATACAAGCCACCGTCGTCCCTCTCGGTTTGTAGTACATTCGTGGTTTTGATTTCTCACAATTGTTTCAGCCGACTTTGTTTCATTTTGTTATAGGATAAGATTAATTTGATTCTTTAATGATTGCATTAAAAGAGATTTGATGATTATTTTAAATAAAACAAACAGAAAGTCAAGTTGAATTGGTTGAAAGTACTTTAAAAAAAATATTTAAATATTATAGGTATAAAAAATCAAAATAGATACAAAAAATGATTGTATTGTTGTTTTCCCAACCAATAATTTCTATTGTTATACAACCCATACATTTTAAATGATTGGTTTTTCTATTAAGTAAGATTTCTATTTCCTTCAATTAAGTTATAACTTAAAACAATAATAACAATGTCCATAGTTTCAAAGCTCTTAATTATACAAAGTTAAGCTCGTTAAAACTTAGAGTAACTGTTAAATCACGAAGATGGAAGTTGAGGCGCTCCATAATAGCCCCAAAATAATTTCCTTTGTTCGCGATCTCGGCATCTCACAAACCCAGCATCTTATACGAATATCAATACTAATTCTATATAGAGATATGAATCCTCGTAAACACCATTCAAACTTGGCATTGATTTATTTCCAAAGAAAAACATTCCGGCTTATTTCGAGGTAAACATTTATTCAGCAACTCCCATCAAACTATCTCATAAATAAAGTAAAAAGCCCACGATATTGCGTCGTTTTATTGAGGACGCTATTACAAAGTCATTTCAGAGACCGGTCCCAGTCTCAGTCCATTGTAGAAGGAAAATCTTTCTACAGTCACGGCTCTCGATGGGATAACGCAAACGCTACTCTACTCCGAAACAACACAAAGAACACTCAATATGCAAACAACAATTAACCCAATGTGAGAGATCTTAGAGCACAATCTCGCCCGGCAGCCAAGAAAGCTATGAAACTTTGTTAAATAACTTTTCAGATAACTTGAACTCGGCGTATTTGAGCAAAGTTGTAAGCGGAATTCCACCGCGGGCTAATTCAATCTGTACTCGGTTGTAATAAACGTTGTTTTCGCGTAATGCCAATTGCGGAGTTATTTTAGTTTGTCGAGCCGAAAGTTCTGGACTTCACGAAGCAAAACGCGAACTTTTGTAGAACATTTCAGTGTAGTTAGTACAATGTTATAATGGAAATAAGCACTTCAAAATGGCGTCGTCTGCAGCTGTTGGTAGGTGTGTTTATATCGATTCGGTTATGTTTTTGTTTGATGAATGTTGCGAAGTTGTGACAGTTGGATTAATCAGATTTCTCGTTATTCGAAGAAATGCGGTATATTCCGAGCGGTCTCGAGTTTCCTTTGTTGTTGACCTGTACAGATTGCCGATTATATTTACGCTGAATTGACTTCTGGTAATCGAATTTGACTTAAATATTACCCTTTCCGTATTACTGTTTCGATTATTAACTTAAGTGTTGGTAGTTACTAACTCTGTCATCATCATCATTATTGATTAACAGTGTTGGTCCTACGTTACAGACTAATATATATTTTATGATTTGTTTTAAAGTAAGTACTTAATTACGACTTTTAATTTCCCGGTTTTTTTTATTGTTGAAGAACTAATATATTATTAGGCTACCTATATCTTTTAAAACTTTTTATACTTACTTCCTAATAATTTTTTATTTCCCATTTCAATGCTCGAAACAAGGTTACTCGCAAAAACATTGAAAGTACTTAACTTTATATCATCGTGAACTGAGCTTACACGGAAAGTATTAACCTTACTTTGTGTGATGAGTCGTAAATATTAATTCAATGAAAATAGCTCCGTAAATTCCCACAAATAAAGTTTGATTTACTTCAATAAAGTTAAAAAGTTTTCCGTGAGCGCTCTCATTCTAACTTGCGGCTTGTGCCTCGGGTTTAGGGTCGAAGTTTTCTTGAAAATGTTTTCTTAATTTGTAACTCGTCTCGTGGAACTTGAAGAGTTTGAGAATTCCTATAAAAGGCTGTAATAACGTCAAATATTTAATTAATGGTAATACTCGTTGAATAATGCATAGGATATTATACGTGTTACTGAAAAAGAGTTTTAAGAGTATAAGATGACATACATTTAACTTTTATCACTTGACAAACATATACAAAAAAAGTATTCAAATACACTACAGCTTATGTAAACTGATGGTCTTCATAAAGATTTGTCAATTTAATATAGAAGTCAAATATATTTCTATCTTGTTACTCCTATGGCAATGAAAAGAGATATCAACAGATTTAATAACGGTAAACTAAAATAGGTTTACTGGTTCATTATGCATAATAATATATTATAGTTACTATAAATTATACTTCTTTGTTGTGGCTACTGCGACATAATCTACTTGTATCTTAATAGCACAATTCCTGTAATTAAAAAAAAAACCACCGTTCTTATAGAATACAGCCGTGGTCATATTTCATTAATTTTTATTCTAACTTATTATTCATTTACTATTTCGCAAAGGAAGATATAGAAACTAGTAATGACATAAAACACAGTCACTGTAACCTAAAAGCCCGTATAACAAACGCGATTTAATTGTGTACTATGTTATACATTCAAGCACATTCGGAATTTACTACTAGCTCCTGAATTAAACCCTAATAACCCACAATAAACAAAACATCGTAACTACCCGCCAAACTCCCATTTAAATAACTACCTTAACCTAGAACAATAAGCTCGCGTTTAGTTTGAGAGAGTGCGAAGTTAGTCTGTTATGTTATACTTGCACGCTTTGCTCCGTTTCTTTTTATTTGTTTTGAACAATAAATGGGTTCTGCTAAACAACTGTCTTATACGTGACTCCGCGATGTCATGCGAATGTAAAACTGAGTTTTCGATTTTTATTGGATAATTCATGAACATAAAACTACGGTTTTGAATAATGTAAGGTCGAAGGAACGCTAAAATCTGTGGATAAAGTAATAAAATTGGGGATAAAGTTCTATTGGAACATAAATTTGGCAAACCGTTTGTCTTGATAACAAGTACCTAATCTAAATAAAACGAGTTGAAAGTTGTTGCCATATTTTGGCCTAGTGTCTTACTAATTGACTTACTAATGAAAAATAACCAAAGATTAAATAGTCAGACCAGTGATTTATTTTTATTACTCCAATATGATGTCTGTCTGTTACTAAAAGCAAATTATGTTTATAGTTCTAAAAAGTTTTTCTAAGTAGGCTGTAAACTAGTAAATCATTAAAACTCATTTCATTAAAGCGCTCGTGTTTGCATTGACGTTTTTGTTTGTATTAAGGCTGCATAATCAAATTCAAAGAAATAGATCGCGTGACGCAGAGCTGTCATTTTTGACGCACAATTCTATGGAGGCGGCGGAAAAAAGTGATACGTCCTCTCGCTGGGAGGACCCGGGATCGACTAATTGGAAGACGATTGCGCGGCCGGATATATAGTGATTATAAAATAATCCTGTAAATTACTGGGTGCTCAAAATTCATTGAAAAAAAAACTGTACGTTAAGAAATATATATATTTTCACAATATAAATAAAAATGTTATGTTTTTATTCAAATACTAGTAAAAAATATGGTGTTAAAGTGAAACAATTTTGTACTTTTTACATATAGTTTTCATTACCTTTAGAGGCAATTTTTTCATTGTTTTGCTCTGTAGTGCATTATGAGACTATATTTTGAGGTCAACAATCGCTTAAAATAAAACATTTTCTCACATTACAATGGTGATATCCCTTTTGAAAGACAGCTCTGACGCTCGTTTTCGTAAAACGCTATGACGGGATTGACTCCTCCTTCAAAAACTATAATCAAAAATTATGTTTTCTCTCTGTAGTGTACTATAATAAAGATTAATCTTTCTAAAACCGTAAAATTCTTTAAATAATCTGATCACATTATTGAGATATGGCTCTCGAAATACAGCTCAAATAAGCTAATGACGACTACACGCTCTTAATGTATCTTCAATTTTGTTTTGCACAAACTATTCAAACAGTCAGACATTTTGCAATGTTTAAATTAAAGGTTATTCGATTTCATAACAGTGAAATAGTTACGTTTTCGATATTTGATAAGTGCTTTGGTTCAACAGCCATGGATTTGTTATTTGTTTTCTATACTCCAAGTAGAATAAAATCATAAATGTAACCAGTGAGAGCTCAAAGTCCCTTAGCTTGTTCTAAAATGATGGACATGCAGATAAATTGAAGGCTCTATTCTAAAATTGATCTTATTACGCTGGTTGTAGAGTTTATTTTCAATCAAGGAGTGAAACCACTTCAATATAGACAAGCAGCCTACTTTATTATTGTGTTTAATGAATATAAATGAAGGTAAATATTACTTTAACATTTTACATATAAATATTTTATTTATGAGCAGGATAAGGAGTGCCTGGCTTTTTATAAATACATAAATTACAAGAGCCATTACCGATAATCAAAACTTAAGTTTTTGAAAAAGTTATAAAGATCAATCAAGATCTGATAAAACGGATTGGGAAATTTCCCTAAAAATAATGATATAAGACTTTTTTGTAGAGTTATACTTGCTTTATGTTATTTATCATCATCATTACTACTTAACACTTTACAAGATGTTACTTAACACACCCGCGACTTCGCTCGCGCGGTACCAGAATAAAAGATAGCTTATGTATTATTCCATTATGTATTATTCCAGTTCACCAACTGTGTTTAAATTCCAAGTTTAAGGTAAATCCAGTCAGTAATGTTTACGCCAAAAAAACATTAAACAAAACCGACAGATCATTTTACAACTTCACACAATCTTTCAATACTTTCGCAATTCTTTCAGCCTTGTATACACTTAAATCGTTCTCCGGAAATAAATAAAAGTAGGTAGGTAGCCTTCTTAGAAACTATAAACGCTTTTGATATTCTATGCATCAGTACACTACCTGGTTTTCCTTTTGATTCTAATAGTCTTCTTATATTGAACCTTACTCGTGTACAAATATTGCCTAGTTTCCTTTGGTATTTGTTGTATAGGAAGCCTACAGAGGTGTTAACGTAAAGACGGTATAATTCACACTGATTTATTTCTATGAAAGCACACCTTATATGTGACAAGGTCTACCCTACTTACGTTGGTTATAATATAGGTTAGCATACATAACACTTTTCCCCCTTCTAAAACTAAGCAATAACACTATCAAAAGAACTTCTTGTAATCTATAATTGGTCTATTCCTACGAACACGAACTGGCGTGGGCATGTGAGTGTCATCACCATCATCATCATCATCAGGTGGCCGTGGCGTACTAAATTCTGGACTGCAATCGGCAGTAGAACTGTTTGGATATGTTAAAGGTGTTCCTGGATTTGAAGTAGTTGTTTCTGGTGGATGTGGTGACTCCATATTAGAATTGTCCAATGCTGTGGTGTCAGAACGCATATCATCATGTTCTAAAGTGACATTAGCATGAGAGTCTGAGGGAGAACAAGGTGTATCATCTTGAGCCACTACTACTTGCATCTCAGCTGCATCGCTCATATTATCTCTGCTCATCTCTTCTCCCACTTCTTCTTGAGGCAAAGTCACATCCCACACATCATTCGTTTCTTTGCTTAAATCATGACCCTTATAAGAATGGATTTGATTTCTATGCCTAGTTATGTTTTTATCACAATCAAGCAACTTAATTTTATACATAACTTTACCTAATTTGTTAATAATGGTACCTTTAGCCCAACTAAATTTACTTTTGTTTACAAATAGTTTAAACCACACTGTGTCTCCAATCACGAAATCATTTAGTTTTCTACCGCCATAGTTTTTAACCTGTGAGCACTGTTTACGATCGATTACAGCTGATAATTCCGATGACGAAGAAGGATCAGTTACCTTTTTAGATAATAAATCCAAACGTGAGCGAAGATGACGGCCAAATACTATTTGAGCCGGGGTGGTCCCAGTAGTACTATTAACTGAATTTCGGTAATCGAAAAGGTATTTTGATAAACGATTTTGAAAATCATCTTTTTTATCCGAAATTAAAATAGACTTTATGCCCTTTTTGATAATTTTTACAAATGATTCCGCTTGACCATTACTCATGGCATGATACACAGGCGAAAATAAATGCGAAATATCATTCAACTTACAATATGTTGCAAATTCTTCAGAAGTAAATGAAGTTCCGTTATCAGTCACTATTACTTTCGGAATGCCAAATCGTGACACAAACTCACTAAGCTTTGTTATGACTGCCTTTGTAGTAATATTATTATTCATGACAAAACACTCCACCCACTTTGAATACGCATCCACTATCACTAAAAACATTTTATTACACATGGGACCTAAAAAATCTAGATGAATCCTATGAAATGCATGCGGAGGGTGTGGCCAAGGTGCGAGCGGCGCACGAGGCGGAGACGGACGTAACTGAGCACAAATGTTGCAAGCTCCTACTAATTTCTCTAAAGCTGCATCTATACCTGGAAACCATAAACGAGCCCTAGCTTCAGCTTTCATTTTCACTATTCCGAAATGTGAGCTATGCAATTCATTAAGGATTTTTGTGCGTAGTTTTACCGGGATAATAACTTTATGACCTCGTAACAAAATACCATTTTCTAATGATATCTGTAATCTACATAGAAAAAATGGTTTAAGCAAGTCATCCGCCACTTTACGGGGCCAACCATTTTGAACATATTTACTAACTAGCTGGAGAAGTGGGTCTTTTGCAGTCTCAATTTGTAAATCTTTCTCAGTAACAGGTAAACAACCATCAATAGCGAAATGTACGTACGTAGCTATATCCCTATCAGCAGACGTACTAGACGAGTAGGTGGCGACGCTGTCCGCTCCGCTATTGTTCGGGAGTGCGCGCGATAAGAAATCAGCTGTGTTCGCTGCGCTGCTAATGAACTCGATTTCATAATTATAAGCACTCAGAAATATTGCATACCGCTGCAGACGATTTGCTGAAACTTCTGGTATTCCACGATTTTTACCAAATATTATAGTTAGTGGCTTATGGTCTGTGCGTAAGGTAAATGGTTCTGACCTGCCATAAAGATATTGATGGTACTTTCTCACACCGAATATAATCGCTGTAGCTTCTTTTTGTATCTGTGAATATTTTTTTTCTGCTACAGATAAAGAGCGAGACGCATACGAAATCGGTTGTTCTACACCATTGCTACCTATTTGTGATAAAATAGCCCCTAAACCGACCGGAGAAGCATCAACTGTTAAAATTATTTTAGCATTATTATCAAAGTGTGCTAAAACCATATCAGAAGATAAAATCTCTTTTATTTGAGTAAAAGCAATGCTCTGTTCACGACCCCAGTGCCATTTTACACCCTTTTTTAGCAATTCGTGCAATGGACTCAAAATAGAAGACGCACTAGGAGTAAAATTTCTATAATAATTAATTAGTCCTAAAAATGATTGCAATTCATTTACATTTTTCGGTACAGCCGCTTTTAAAATTGCATCTACTTTTAAAGGGTTTTTCCGTATACCATTTTTATCAATGGTGTAGCCTAAAAATGATATTTCATTCTGAAAAAAAACGCACTTATCCTTTCTTAATGTAAAACCAGCTTCCTGCAAACACTCTAAAACTTTTTTAAGCCGATTTAAATGCTCTGTTCTATTTTGACCAGTAATGCAAACATCATCCTGAAAAACTAATACACCCTCCATACTGCCTACAATTGATTCAATCACTCTTTGAAAAATTGACGGTGCACTAGATAAGCCAAAAACTAAGCGAGTGTAATTAAATAAACCTCGCGGTGTATTTATGCAAGTAATATTTTGTGAACTTTCATGAATTTTTAATTGATTGTAAGCCATTGACAAATCTAATTTACTAAATTCTTTTCCGCCATGAAGTTTCGTAAACAATTCTTGTGCAGTCGGAAGTGGATATTTTTCTACATGTAACTGTTTGTTTATCGATACCGAGTAATCAGCGCAAATACGAACACAGCCATCTTTCTTTAAGACGGGCACAATCGGTGACGCATACTCGGAATAAGTAACCGGTTTTAAAATACCTAAACCTACCAATCTGTCTAACTCGTCGTTAACCTTATTTCGCAAGGCAAATGGAACGGGACGAGACTTGAAAAAAATAGGTTTTGCATCGGATTTAAGTGGCAAATTTATTTCAAATTTACTGAAGCAACCTAATTCGTCTGAAAACACCTTAGGATACATTTTTGTTAAGTCTTGCAAAACATTATCGGTATCAGTAATAATATTATTACAGTAATCGGTAGAAGACACGAGCCGTAATTCGAATGCACGCATAAAATCACGACCCAGTAGAGGAGGGCCGCCTTTACGAATTACATAAACGGGTAGCTTTAACGAACGACCTAAGTAAGAGACGTTCAACGTCATACACCCAGTTACTACCATTTTAGTACTTGTATAAGTTAATAAATTTTTTGTTGGTGGTGACAACGGAACGTCAGAAAACATACTTATGTAAAGACTTTCAGAAATTACAGAAACGGGAGAACCACTGTCTATTTCGCACTTTATTTTTCGACCCTCTAAGCTCACGGTTTCAGTTAAAGGCACTTCATTTAAACAATTAATATTTAAGAGTAACTCACCATCATCTCCTTCGTCATCGGCATTACCTTGCTCAACGTAATTTACTTTATTACTCGAACACATTCTTCGCAGATGACCTTTACGGTTACATAACTTGCACGTATAGTTAGAGTAACGACACTGAGATGATTTGTGATTTCGGTAACCACAAACTGAACACTTTTCACTATTTAGAGGTGATCCTTTAGTGTTCCCTCGTTGATCGATCTTGAACACGGCACCAACATCCTGATTGACGTCTGCGACCCCCGACACCGACATGGCGGCGCCAGCGCGTGCGCTTCGCACGCTCTCAGCTAAGTCCACAGCTTTGCTCAACGTCAAGTCCTTGATCTCTTTAGCAAAGAGTTTATCTCGTTCATGCCCTGGTAACATTCCCATGACAAACTTGTCAAGAAGGTAATCTTCTAGATTATTGAAAGCACAATAGGTAGCTAAACCACGTAGCCTCGCAGCCCACTGCGAGTGTGTCTCGCCGTGTTGCTGCACAGCTGAATAAAACTTGTGCCTTTCCGCAAAACAACAGCGCTTGGTCAGGAAATGATCATCCAAAATCTGCACAATATCCTTGTAGTTTTTCGAATCAAGATCTTCAGGCAAAGCGAGATTGCACGCTAGTTGGAATGTGTTCTCTGTGAGTGCGCTCAACAATACCGCCTTCCTCTTTACTCCAGCTTTATCATTATCCTCGCCGATGCTGTTAGCGATGAACCATTGTTGGAGCCGTCCTTTGTATAGCTTCCAGTCCTGGGTGTGGTAATCAAAATTGGTAATAGCTCCCAATGATGAATTTGCACCGAACATTTTTACTTCGACCTTTTTTTTTTAATGTGGGTACTCGCGCCAATGTTGTATAGGAAGCCTACAGAGGTGTTAACGTAAAGACGGTATAATTCACACTGATTTATTTCTATGAAAGCACACCTTATATGTGACAAGGTCTACCCTACTTACGTTGGTTATAATATAGGTTAGCATACATAACAGTATTGGATGCATAGGTGGAAGACGTGGGTTTTAAGCGCTGTAACATTTTTCTTTTTCTACACGACTGTACTTAAATGGTGGTTTATTATATTAAAAATTAGCTATCCACTTCGTAGTTTATAAGGTATGTTTAATTTTATTTACATGAATTTTGGGAAGTTAAAAACTTGCAAATTCAAAAAAGGCATTAGTTTGTTCCACTTTTAATTTTTCCACTTGTTTTTACTATTACTATAATATTATAAAGAGGTAGGAGAAGGTCATTGAACGTGATTAAATAACGTTTTCTAAAACAATATTTTGTCCTCAGAATGTCACGTAAATCACGCCAAGGCTACAGCATCCGTCATCTCCTTCAGCTCCCGAATGGCCCGCGCAGTCCACCGACGGTCACCCATCCACCTCTACCGTGCATCAAGGTAAGTGTCTAATGCACTAAGTTGTATGAAACTAAAGGCTAATTTGCGATATCATACATAATGCATAAACCTTCCAAGTTTCTAAGATGTTTAATGATCTGCTACTACCGTGTATTGGTGCAAATTGAAGAAAAAAAAGCTACCGTAAATTGTATTTTAAGTTAAGTACTCAAAGTTGTTTATTCCTTGGCAGGGTAAATGCTTGTGTATAATAATTTCCGTAGAGGTCGTAATTAGCAACATGCACTCAAAGAGGATTTGAAACAGATATGAATAGAACGCATTTGTTTCAATGTAATAAAAACTCTGGTACCAACCAATAATATATTTTCGCGTCAAATTATTTTATTTCTAGGAATACTATTTTACGCAAACTCTCAGATAGTTGCGTAAAGTAAAATAAATATGTTTTTATTGATATAACTTTCGATCCGAAGGTCATTGGTTTAAATCCCGATACATATTACAGTCGCAAACAACTCAGACATGATTTTTTATTTTTATTTTTATTATTAAAACGTTTGCCCCGTAGTGAGGATTAAACCCGCGATCTATGCGTCTTAGGCGGGCTTTCGCCCACTGCGTCAGAGAGGTCGTCGGTCGTATTTATTGTTTTTATAAATAATCATTATTTCATCTATCGTCTTGCCGGTTAAGTAATAAGTTCGAATGTATCGTTAAATTTAATGTACTCGTATTATCTTTATGGCGATCTTAATTATTTATAAAATATAAAACTTTGTTATGAAGTTTTCAGGTAATTTATACTCTGTTCTTGTTTTTAATCCGTAATTTGAACGTTGGAAAACTCACATAAATAAAATGTTGTCGTTAAAAAGTTTCATAAAGTTGGTTGTTCATAATCACAACTAAGTTTTAGGGTTGTCTTTGCATTTAAACTGTTAAAATAATTGTTTTTTTGTAAAAAGCCGTGTTGGCCAAGTGGATTGATACTTCGACTTTCGTTCCGAAGTTCGTGGGATCGAATCCGGCCGTGCATCAACGGACGTTTCGTGTCATAAAGTTTATATGCGCTTTAACACGGCGAAGGATAACATCGTGAAGAAACCCGCGGCTAGTAAGACCCACACGTATACCATTTCGTTACGAATTTTCGTAACGAATCTAATAAATAATTATTTTCTTGACCAATTTAAATAAAGAGACGATTCCTTTTTATAATAACTTGTAATTTTAATTGAGTAATTTTATAAAATTATCATTCTCAATGAAACAAGAGATAATAACTTAAAATAAATAAATTTACGTAGAAATTATATAAAATGTAAATTATACGCTATGGTTAGGCTATCATGGTTCAACGACAAAGTTCTAAAGTGTACTATAAAGATATGAAAGTAGAATTCGAATTAAATTGCGTCCATATTTCTTTAGAAAGGAAGTCAGGTAAATCGAGTGGGCTGCTTCAAAGGAACTTCGTGGAAATATGGAAAATTCGCTGTGTAATAAGGACTATATTGGCATTTCCTTTGAGGCTATCTATGCACGTGCCTGCCCAAGGTCAGTGCATCTGTACTTAAGTAGGGTTGTCACGTAAACATTAAAAGGACATTTTATTATGTGTGCAACGCATTTGTAGCTTGCATATATTAATTTGCGAGAAAAATTCTTGGAAATCTAAATGAGTTCTCAAGTAGCTGTTTTGTAGAGGAAGTGATCCTCTTGCAGAAATATAAATATAATAAATAGCCAAGGTTCAGTGAGAAGTATTCAAACAAAGAAAGGCATGTCAGAGCAATTAAAAGTCAATATAAAATTATAAAGATAACTACTATAACTACGAGTATAATTTTCACGCACAAACAATTTTATTTTTATTTTTAAGATTTTTAGAAAAATTACAGCTAATACAAAGATTATGATGATACATAACAAAAGATTGAAGGCTAATTACATATTTCCACAGATTGCATCTCGTTCTATTCAACGGATTTGAAAATTCTTTAAACTTGGAACATACATTATAGTTTTTAAACTGGAATAACACATAGGCTTTATCCGAGTAAGTATCACGCGAATAAAGCTGCAGGTGGATACTAGTATAGTCATTTGTACAGTGTATGTATAGTACCTAGTCTACCGCTTATAATGAATTCTTCCAAACTCTATTTAAAAGAAATGTTGAAAAATGTGTTGCAGGTATAAAATTAAATTCACTCGTAAGAGCTTCTAAAATAATATAAACTGACTCATAAGAATACATAATAACAGGTAAGAGCTACTCTAATATTAGGTCAAGGTCACCAACTTTTTAATTTTGGTTAATGTTTGTAAAAGAAACGTGAAAGAACTTTTAAGTTGTTCCTCAGTAGAGTTTTAAATTATAATTGTTGAGGCAACTCACGAGTTGAACTAATAATAGCACCTGAGTTAAATATATCATCATCATCATCTCAGACCACCTCCACCTACTGTTGGAGACCTCTTTATTACGCCACTCTTCCTGAGACGGAGGTTGCAGGTTCTATCCCCGCTACGGGACAAATGTTTGTATGTTCTGCAGATATTGTTCCGTGTCTGGGTGTTTTCTATCTATAATGTGTATGTATTTACGAAAAAAAATGTATTTAAGTATTATATTAGTCATCTGGTTACGTCTTATTAGTGTAGGTGCTATAAATTAATCGTTCTTTCTTTCTTTATTTCAGTATAAAAAAATCATAATCAGGTTACTATTGACGCAATGATCGGTGAACATACATAAAAAAATACATGCAATAAAACATAAAACCTTGATTTTTAGCAGTCGTTATAGAGTTAACTTTTGCAAACTATACTTGAAGAAGACAGTGTCGCCCCTAGCGGAATAAGCGAAAATACTTTATGACATTTACTTATCTAAAGAATTTTAATAACACACATTTTTTGAAATACGTACACCTAAGTATTGATTTATAAATTTTTCAAATTTTAAAATCTAGTGTAAGTTTTTGTGTAAGTTAAGTGAAAATTATGAACTTGAACCTTAAATTTCTGTACTAACATACATCGGATGGTTTCAAAAAGGTTCTATAATTTTCAGAACCCAGGATGAAAACAATCTCTCGTAGAAGTTGTTTCGTCCCTCCGTAGAGGGCAGCTACGATCTTCGTAGCGTCTGTAGCGCGTAGCATATTTCGTTCTAGCTACGACGTAGAGAGGGCGCTGTTCTCAATGATGTTCTGTTATATTTTGAGTGAGCGCTAGTGCTACGTTTTAGGGGTGAAATCTAAATCTTGCAGAAGAAAACAACATATTTATTACTGTTTCCACGATTAATTCTTAAATATAAGATTTGACATTAGGGGCTATTCTGACGCCGCTTAAACTTAACTAATGATGATACCATCCTTTTTATTTCGATCGTTATGGAAGGGACGGCAACATCCTTAGTTAGTTTAGTTTAGGTTTTGACGGTGTCAGAATCGCCACTTGTGTCGATTCTTATTTATTGTAAATATTACAAGCGATTGGGAAACCTATAAAGTTGAATCAAAAAATTATATTCGAACCAAATTATCGTATTTGTATACTTAAATCGTCAGTTTGCATTCACATTTAATAACTCCTTGGATTAGATTGAATTTAAAAAAAAACTAAAACAGAAATTGAACTGAAATTACAATTGTACAGAAAATCTTAAAATTAGAAATGAAACTTGTAATTTATAGACTTAATTTTCTGCACAAAAATGCCAAAATAAATCACAGCAAAGGAATTCCTGTACCGAAACAAATCTATTTAGTTCTCGTTAGTTAGCCCTCCCTTCTGAAACTATTTGAGAAGACCTTTCAGTATTTATTTACAAAGCAAATAAACTATTTATTTATTGGACCATCGCTTTGATCGGCGACTGACCTCGTACAAACGTACGATTGTCGTTTTAGTAAAGGGTGACGTGGAAATATTATGGATACTCCCTTAACTTTGAGGTCTTTCTTTCATTTGCAAAATAAATTACTACGACATTAAATAGGTTAGTTATTGTTGAATCGTTTTATGGAACTAGAAAAAAATATTTACTGGTCCTGACGAGACACTAAGCAGAAGGGGTTTTTTTACGTTATCAATACAATTTTTTTTAAATAAAATCATGTTTCTTGTAGATACGACAGGATTTTCTTGCACATTGTAAAAAATACTATTATATATCTGGCTATGCCTAACCCTAATTTTGTATTGAAAGTTATACCTTCCACACAAAACATCTATAATATATCTAGCCTTTTCTAAAAATGTCACAACTCATTATTTATATGAAATTACAAGATTTTATCACGTATTTACCTTATTATTTTATTGCCCGACGTTAGTTAGATAAAGACGTTATTAACGTCCTATAATTTCATATAAATTCTGTATAAGATTGCGATAGTTTAAATTGTACTGTCACAAGTAATGTCCACAAGTTTTCATCGTATCAGTGAAAGGGCTTCTTTTCACGGGCCGGCGGCGGACTGTGTCCGTACCTCGTTTGTCTCGATCCTTATTCTTGTCGGAATTAATGTTCTTTTCACGGAAATCTCTGTGGAATAATGTTTATTTGTAGTTGGAATGTTAGTGATTGGTAGTTTTGAGATAATTTCTTTTATATATTAATACAAATATTACACAGTGTCTTTGCACGGATGTACTAATGAATACCGGGATAAAATATTGGCTATAACCACCCTGACAGTCTATTCTACACATCATCATACATTAAAACAAATTACAGATAGATTGAATATCGGGTTTAGTTATTAAAGGTTTACCGATTATGCATACGGGGTATAATCTGTCTATAACTATAACATGCTTAGAAATTATTATCATTTCCATTTTATTTATCAATTTCCTCGTATTTAGGCAAAAACAATTTGTTATGGCAATACCCTGTGATAAATTTCCCGGTAATCTGGCGAGTGTTGGTGATTAAGTACCTACTCAGCAGGCGGGCAAGTGGTCTCTTACACACCGATTTGTTTAACAGCTGTATACTTGGCGTGTGTTATTGTCGATGAAAAATAATTCTGCCGTGTGTAAAATCCAATCTTGTTATTTGAAATTTCATTTTTGTACTGTAAACTTTTTACCGCTTACATATGGTTTCTTTTAAAAGAAAATTTCTTTTAAAAAAAAAAAAAATACGAGTAAATAGGATTTTTTTGTGTGCCTGTAGTCTTTTGAAGTAAATAATTGTCTTATATTATATCCAACTATGATACGTATCAACTTTGCTACGACATGCTACGTTTCGTAGCACTTACGTAGCAAACGTAGCACGGTCTCTACACTATATAAAATTCTGTTTACTCACGATGATAAATATTTTAATCTGAATCTATCGATATCATAACACTTATTTGTCTTTTCCCAACACTATCGAATGCACACAAAGGCGCTGACGGCAATGTTTCTTTCCGGCCACCTCGCGGTAATTTAGTACCGGCCAGTAATATACGCCGATTGAAATCTTACCGTTAACTATGATCTATAGGATTTTTCCGCAGCACGTTCCGGCTTTGCACGGATGTACTTATGAAACTACCGGGATAAAACACAGCCTATAACCACCCGGACAGTCCATTCTACACATCCGTGAAATAATTTTTGAAATCGGTTGAGTAGTTTTGGAGATTACCTCCGTCAAACAAACAAACAAATTTTACCTCTTTATAATATTAGTATAGAAGTATAGATAGTATAGATTAGTATAGATATAGATAACTATCCCGGCATTCCATGCACATTCTACACATCAAGAATTGAGATTAGAATTGGATATTGTGATTGTGCGTCAAGAGAACCCAGATATATCCATTGAAAACAATTTCGCTAACGTGAAGTATCTCTCAATACATCAGTTGAATGGTTGAATGGCTCCCGCGCGGCCACTTGTGCACTAAACGCCAGTAAAGCTTTCCACTCACGCGACCTTCGGCCCATTACCGATACCTATGATCTTTTATGTGAACATTCTGATACATTTGTTTACAAGGTGTTTTTACTGCCAATAATAATAGGTCTTTAAAGAAATTGCTGTTTTTTATGTCGTTCTGTATGTAAAACAATGTCATAGAAAAGAGGTTAGTTTTGTTAATCCTTTAGACGGCCTAAATAAATAAATATATATTAGTATCCAAATTAGATATAGTACAAACAAACAAAGACTTAAACTAGCGCAATGGAGCCAAACAAAACAGGCAATCAAGGCGTAAACCAACTTCATAAGCACACAGCAGATTTGGTAAGCATCGCGAACTTACAAAATGCGTCTCTGGTATAAACTTCGCAACATTTTGTCTCAAGACGTGACCCAGCGCCGCAGAATGCGATCCTCCTAACGAGTTTTTGAAAGGAGCCCCTGACAATCTAAAAGGGATTTGCAGTTTGTAAAGTGTCTGCTTAAAATAGATACTATTCCAAACAACCTTATCAATAACACGAATGACTACATTGCGAATGTGTTTATAACAAGAATGGAAAACTATTTCCATTCTTGTTATAAACACATTCGTTCGGGTTTCTGTCGATAATTAGGGGTTTCTTGGTTACTATGACTTTATTCAGAAATGCTACTCATGAAAGTTTGTTTTGAGTAAAATAATGTTTATTTCTTGAAGCCAGTTCACAACCAAGTACCTATCAAAGTAAACAATACCATACATTATTAGTCAACTCAACCGTCCTCAAGATCCGCCTCGATCCGGCGATGATCCGTCCATTAAGTATTCATCTCGCGACATTAGTGGCAGCCGTTATTAAAACCACCTGTAAATCAGGACTTGCTTACGCACGACACGTAGGCCCCTCTTGCGACTTTTGTCTCGAATCACGTCTTGGACATCGGGGACACGTCTTACGGAATTAATAATAAGCCAAGCCGGGTGCGGTTTGGGTCGCAATGTGCCGAAATTTCCAACCCTCATTACGGGTCCTCTGCACTCACCGCGCACCGCCAACTTTAGACGTTCGCAAGCGCGTTTCCTTCTTGTTTATTGGTGTTACCGTCTTGCTTGTACCGGGTTTTAATAGTCGAATTAAGAATGTTCTAAGCGTTTGCGACGTTGCGGTACAGCGGTTAAGGTAATTTATTTTACTTTCGAAGTTACAGGTAGGTATTGTTATAACCAGATTAAGGGAAGGATTATTGCCAAGTGCAAGGTGCGATAGTCTTATTAGATACTAATGATTTTTGATGTGATTTGAAAACAATCTAATGCAGTTGATCGATTGCCGTCATGAGTATAATGGTCATTCCCCGCGGTCACGTCGCCCATTAATTTTTATTACTTGCCTATAATCGATTACTTCCTAGTTTAACAAAAAAAACATAAATATGACCTAACTGAATAACATTCTTCTTCTACAAAATGTACATATACAAATAAATATACTAAAACAACGAATCTACGGAATAGTTTCGTCTTTGAATGATCAATGTCAAATAATCCTATTCAAATGACAAGACAAGGATCTTGTAAGGGTTGTCGACAACGCCTCGTCACTCCAGCCCGAGGTCACAATAGTTAAGGAAATAACACTCGTATTACCACTGAATGTCAACTATCAACATTCATGACTGAACCTACAGATAAAGGAAACAAAGGTATAAGGATTTAAATAAGGATTTAAGCACTTTGAAATTATATCTGAAACTTTAAAATGTGAAAAAAAAAAAAATGTGTGATCATTAAAATGCCTAGAACCATTTTTCTTTAGTAATCATATTATGTAATGCCTATATTTTACAGAAGTCAATTAAGTATTAAATATTTACGACATCTTTCATTAAAAGCCTCCCTAAAAAATATTGTAAACAAGGATCAGACAAACGAGTAAAAGAAACTAATGCCCTAATACTCAACCGATTAATTAAAGAAAGTGGTGCTTATCTATGTCATAACTTGACATTTTTCCATATATCGGTTAATATCGCCTTGAAAATTTAATTAACGTTTGAGCATTCGGTCAGAGAGCTAATTAGAGCATCTTTAAATAAATGAGATAGATACACATCGAATTAGATTCTTAACTCTTAAATAGTCTCCTTTTCAAGACGATCCCTTCTTAAATCGCATTACTCTAACCCCTTAACATACACATTGAAGAAACGTAAATATTATGAGGGAGAATTTTCTGGAGCGAATGTGAAAAGGGGCTAATGGCACGTTTACATACGAAAATCACAAAAAATTACACGAGCAATTTTATTTAAATTCGCTATGTAACTTTTAAGCTAAATGGTTCATTCTTGCAACTAACTGATTACTTAAGTCATGGTTATCGTTTTTGTCCGGAATGGGCACTGCCTTAAAGGCTGTAGCGTTCGCTTCAGCGTTTTTATTTTATGTTGATTCGTAACACAAATGTTACGACTGAAGGTGCAAGTTGGTAGCCGACTGCACGCGACACCAGCAGACGACATGCAGCTACCAACTTGTACCTTAAGAAATAAACGATTCGTGTGTGTGAATGCGCCATAAGACGAGCCCATCCTTAGAATAAACGGAAATTTATAATAATTTCACGAGGGAGGAATCATTTTGTAAAATCAAAAGTTCGTTTCAGATTTCAATTACTTATTCGTTCGATGCGTGTGCCGCATGCTGGGGTCCCTTAGGAAATGAAATAACACTTAAACATGATTTACGGTAGAAAATATATTATAATACGAATAAGACATTGTTTTCTTTGTATAAATTAAAGCGTTTCGTATGCACGTGTTTTGCTCATGATCTACTGCACGAATCGAATTAAAATAATTTATGTTTTTGGATAAATGTATTGCTGAAAAGAATTCTTTTTATGAAATACGATTATTTATAGCAGTTTTGACGCACTTCTATTTATTTTAAGTCAATGAACGCCAATTGCTCATATTAAGATACTTTCTACGATTTCATTTAGTTATGAATAATATATTTGAGTACCTAAAAGCTCGTAAATTCATAACAGGGCCAAATGGAGTTCACAGTTTCTCATAATTACGAAGTTGTAGATTTACAATTAGCCAAATCTCCGCATAATAAAGCACCTACGGCCTCGGCGCATAACAAATTTTATTTCCTTACAAATTCCTTACAAAATGTTGGTCCGAACAAAAACGGGGCACAAAACTTGGGCGTTACGCGCCGTCCTGCCGAGAATTTATATCGCTTCAGAACAAGAAAACAAAAGTGGAGTCGCGCCAAAGGTACATTATCTTAACAAAGTACAGCAATTAGGTACACGTTCCACATCTGACTCTAATAATTTAAATATGATAAAACAAAGTAAGACGCTGAGGCGAAGAATAAGGCGGGCCCGGTTCTAACTTATTTATAAAATGTACCCGCATTCGAGACGCTCGCTGAGAATTGAGGGGCAACCCTTCGCCCGTTTAATGCAATAAAGGGGCACTCATATAAGTATCACCGCTTTACGTGCACTGTGATAAAGGCTAATCCTTCTCCTCGTGTGCGCTGAGCTTTATTTATTAGATTTTCCTATCGTTTAGCCCTTTTTGTGCAGGTATTCGTGTAGTGAGTTTAGCGCTTTTTAGATAGTTTCTTCGTTATAAATGAAAATAAGTTAAAATTAAAGATACAATTCGATTTGAATACCAGAAATTGTCTTCCAAGTTTTTAGTTGTTCAATTCAATATTTTATATATGTAGATACAAGCAACAATGTCTCGTTTTTACTTAATTCTTTTGCAATTTCGATCGAAAGAGGAAGAAGCTATTATTTTCACCCAGAAATGATGCATTTCATTCACCATTTCAAAAACTTTCAAACACAGTTTTGTTGTAGATGATAGAGCACTATCATACTAGGCAGATCAAACGACTCATTGTTCTAGTTCCAACTCGCAAAAACAGAAGAGATCAATAGGCCACAATCCGACCGTGCAAAGCTGGGGGCGTACTCAAAGCTATAAAATTACAGATCAAAACTCTATCGACCCGGTGGCCTTTATTCAAAGTCGCCGAAGCGAACTATCAAAGAAACTCTTCTTAGGAGTTACCGTCTTAGGGACGGCAAGTTTCTTGGCAAGGGTTACTAAGGATGCGGGTGTAGGGTACGTTTTTGAATGTAAATAGTGTCGGGGTCTCGTATGAATTAAATTTAAGTAATTAATGGGAGACGGACACACTCGCTTTGCGATTTAGATAGCATCATGTTTAGCTGATTGCGGGGTTGGACTTGCTTTCATCTTAAGACGGGCATTGCTAGTAAGTGAAGCTTGATGATGTATTTTCTTGATGCGGTTTTTGTGGTTTGTGCAGCGCAAGAAGTTTGCTTTAGTTAGCATCTTTGCCTTTAACATTTAACAATGTTTTGACTTGTATTGTTTTAGTAGCTAGTTATTAAAAGATAATTATATATGATTCAGTAAGAACCTTACGTTTCAAAACATCATTAACTCTTATTTCGTTGTTTAGGTTAGTTTAATCCAAGTTAATTTCACACTAACCCGTCACAGGGCGCGTGGCCTAAGGGACCGGCCGGGGTCATTTATTAATTATTACCAACATGTGAGGGAGGGGAAGAGTTACTGAAGAAAGGGTAGCTATATTTTAAGATGTCGCCTTCACGTGGCCACCAAGGAATGTACGAGCCGGCTAAATAATTTATGGTCGTAAAATAATGAGCATATGTTGCTTTGTGTGGAGTTGCGTAAGTTTGTTGTCATGGCCGAATTAGAGCGTACAAACCTGTTTATTAAATTAAGATACTCGTATACCTACAAATAATTTCAATTATTAGGTTACACATCATATAAGTAAATACCACTGTTATTTTTATTTTTTATTGATCGTACTGTCGACATGAGTTTACCTAGTTAATAGTAAATTAATTTTAAAATCCAACTGATGATTTAATAACCGCCCATTACATAACCTTAGACACATAGAAGTCCGGAGTGATTGGGTTGAAAATTCCCAACATAATTTGCCCTGGCCAATTTAAGTGTACATAACCCATTACAAAGCGGTAGTCAGAAAACTCCCGCACAAGTTCGCAACGTCGATTACAGAGAAGCGCTTTGATCACGTTACCGTCCGAAGGTATCTAATCTAGTCTCAAAGGCATGCCTTATGGCTCCAATTTTACTCAATTGGTAACTTGAGCGGTTTGATAAAGATGTAAAATACATGAACTGCCTACGAAATAATTTTGTAACTCGGAGTTTCAATTTTTTTTTTGGCTTTTTATGATATTTTTAGTGAATTCTAGTAATTTATAACAAAAGGCGAACAATACTTACTACTTAAAAGATCTAGTAAAAAGTAAAAGAAGCTTGAAACATTGTTTTCTAATTAATAATGCATATACCTACACAGTATTTACCGCGTTATATACTTTATTGTTTATTCGATTCTTTGGTTGCGGCTTCACAATAGTGGTAAAACCTGGATACAAAATGTAGCCTATGCGAGTATTCGCATACGCCCTGCAGTGGGCAAATATATGCTGAAGAAGAAGAAGAAGTATTCGCATAAAAGAGCAACAAATATTCACACATCCAAACATACATAAAAACTTTTGCATTTATAATATTAGTGAGATGTAAATTTTGATCAAAAAAGTACCTAGTAGTATATTGTTGCTTATGCCATTTCGAGCTTTTATTGTCATGATCTCACCGCGTCACTTGAATAAAGAAAGGAACACTACCCATTTCATCCATCTACAACGTCCAACATAATGCATTAGTGTTAAATATTCAAGGAACAAGACGAAAGTCTCCTGGGTCGAAGAGACCAGAGTTGGGGTTAACCCGCGAGCGCTCATGCGTCCCTAATTTCCGATTTGTCGACCTAAAGGGTTGATTAGCATCTGACTTGTCGGGTTGCATCGACCTTTGTTGTTGATAGCTGCTTTCTGCTGTTTTGATAGTGTAGAAATAATGTTGCAAAAATTGAATTTCGGGTCGATTGATTTAGCACTATTATTCAAACAATAATACAGATTTGAGAAAACAAAGCTATATAACGAACGTGTAATCTCTTACCGCGTCATGTTTTGAAAGTCGTCGAGCATTGACATCCTGGTACGTAACTAAAATGTTAAACACATACAGTTCCTTGAATTTTCTTTCCCGCTATCATCCAAAGCCACTTTATCTTTTTCCCGCTATAAAAACCACATTGTCACCTCCACCTGACCTTCATTTTTCCGTTACGGCCCCGTCCCGGCTTTCCGGTGCATTAAGTCGGCAACGACACATGTAATCCTGTGTGATACGCACTAGTGTTGTGAGATAATAAGTAAAAAGTCGGATAATAGCCGGATAATAGTCATTGTAATTTTTTTCAATGCGGGTTCATTTGGCCTCATCGGTGAAAATATTTTTCGTTATACTTAACTTCTTTTAATAACATGTTGAAAAAGAAGCTTACCGTTATAAATTTTTCCACTGCTCTAAAAGTTTAACATATTAAATTAAATTGATTATGATCACGGCTAAAAGAAAATATTTTTTTTATGAGTTTAACAACGAAGTGACTTTGCTTAGCGTAATTTAACTTAAATTGGTTTTAGTTAAGAAACTAATTTTTGAACTATTTCAAAAATGTATAGGCATAAAACTTTGGACCTATTAAGATCACAATAAATTATTCTTCTTCGTTAACACGGACACGTCTTCGTTATTCATGCATTCAAATTATATTTATGCGTTTGTATCTATAATTCAATTCAATAAAATAGTCGGCAAACATTCTGAAAGCCGGAAACCTTCCAACACTATTCGCGTTCACACATGACACCTCATGAATCCCTCATTTATCATGGCGAGCACATTATAAGCATTGTCATCGCGGTTTTTCTTTCAATTTCTTCTGTTTACGATCGTTTTATTCCTTTATCCTGTTTGGATTGCAAGTCATTGTTGCCGATATCATCATCATCATCATGTACCGCTCGTGAAGTAGCTTGCTTATGCGTGAAAACTGAGACGCTGCATAAATATTTGGAGCTTATTAACCATTTAAGAAGTTCTTACCTGTCAGATTTGTAAAGGTAGATAAACGTCAAATAACGTTAAAGATCAGTTATTTATTAGGAATCGTTTCAGTATTCGAGCGTCAGTTATTTACGTTAAAAGTGAAGCTCAAAACGTTCATCACTAGAATGGTTGTCCACGAGTAGGACGAGTCAACAAAATGGTAACAACAAATATGCGAGATTGTAATCGAAATTGTTGAAAGATCAAGATTTTCCATCTGACGTCATAAAGTTCCGTGGCTAAATTGGTCAAGCACTCCGACTTAAAGATCGCTTTGGTTTTTAGATGGGTTTGAATAACGTCGGAATAAAGAGTTTAGAGACTCGTAAGGGTTTAATTTTCAATTAACTAATACCTAATTGTATAACATTACAAATTAAAAAACTGTAGATACACAAAACAAACAGAAATCCAGAAATATACATTGCCGCCTGTGGTTCATTTGTAGACACAAAGGCACGTTTGGGGTCCGGTGCCGGCGACGTATCGACTGTCACATTACCGCCGCGGCTCTCGTGTTATTATCAAACTTTTTGAAGGGTCCCGCTCGGAGGCGACGCTGAGGCGACTGCGGAGATGAAGGGTAGGTTAGTGTGGAATGAGCTTTTTGAGCATTAATACAAAAAATAGATGAAATGAGCTATTTGAGCGAAGCGGTGTTACAAGACACAATATAATTAATACTTATTGCTCAAAAACATGTGTGGAAATAACTAAGTAGAAGTCCTTGCTCAGCAGTAGGATAGCGGGACTTATAATTGTATTTCTTTATTTGAATTGTAAATGCATAATGATGTAAACATTGTGTTTACTACTACAATTATTCATATTTAATCTGAGCAGTGCATCTTAGCCCCAGGCGACTACTTTTAATAAAATGTCAACACGAATAACGCTTTTCTAGGACTCCATTGAATATATAGTATTTCTAACTTTCTGTGATAGGGTTAGAAACCAAGTACATAATTATAGTAATAACGAAACATAGTTACAGATCATAAAATATTTTTACAAAAACACTCCATCTCCATACTTTTCTCACGTCAGCCGCATAGTCTAGGAGTCGCATATGGTAATACCTTATTCAAATAGGAAATATAGGCGGTCAGTGGCAATAATCCATCACGGGCAGCCTTATTTGTTTGTCCGAAACCGGACTGGACCGTGTTTTATGTCATTTTACGTATTCCTTACAGGTTTTGATAAATATTTGTTTCTGTGTTTGGACATGTTCAAGAATTGAATATCCGGAGTTTGGTTTTGTGATTGGCACGGGCGGAATGCTAAATATTTTGCACATGTAATGGATGGTTTTGATTTAGTTTTGTTTTTGTTTTTGTCAGGCAAAAGTTCATGTCAGTCATACTAGTATATATATTTGATTTATATTTTAATTGAGTTTAGATATAACAAAAACTTATTTCTGTACTTGATTATTTTACACTATGCTTGTACACAATGGTTTTTTAATACATCTATAAATTACCCTTCGACCAATATACATAGACCCAACTAGGAATGAAAGAACAAGGGTTATGTCTAGATACTAAAAATGCTGTAGCGATGATCTACTCTTGCCTAGCATCTAATCTGTTTTGCCTGCATTATAAACCCTATTGATAATTAATCGTGCGATTCATGATCCAGGATCGTGGAGTATCAATTAGCATTTCAATATTTGTGGTTTGGTTGTCAACTTAACTACTAGGTTATTCAACTACCGATTATATCGCGATCAGAACCCTGAAGGGTAAGAAACACATGTATAGAGCCTAACTTACTTACGTAAACATAGCATTAAGGTATATTCACATATTCTAAAAACTGAGCTAGTCTCCAGGGCCGGCTCGTCATTATACCACGCACGGGCCAAGGATCGCATGCATACCAAATCCACCTTATCAGTTATGCATAATGTCAGACCCCAAAGGTGGGCAAAATATTGCAGCGGGTAAACACAAAGGAACTTATACAAGGTGATGCTTTATCACAGAAATGTTTACAAAAATAAGCACGAGATCTTGATGAAATCATTGGTTACGAGTCAGGGTCAATCTGATATTCCAATTTCAATTTTAAAATCTGTCATTTTTCGTTGTCTCCTTTAATTATCGAACATTTAAGGAGATACAATTCCACTTCCAGCTTCTCTGATAAGTATAATATTTGATATTATAAGTGTATTTAAAGAATTTCATAAAAAGATCTGAAAAGAAATGTCTACCACTCCCTGGGATACAGTCGTGATCATATTGCATTTCTCTTTCATTAGTGTCTTTATTATAGTTTTAATCAGTTAAATTACTTGAAACTGACATGCCAAAGTAGGCACACATCTGTTCTCTTCTGTCAAAAACTAGATTATTTACTTGGACTATGCTTTTCTACGTTTTCCTTTTTTATATGGTCTTTAAAGCTTTAGGTATTATCTCCCTAAACCTAAACACCCCATGTGCTATCCCCGCATGTGTCTACGTCACGGGCCGTCAGCCTGATGGATTTTGTTCTCTGATTCTATTACAGTTTTTTATTTGTCGTCGCGTTCCCTCTATCGTTATCCATGAATATGAATGCACTGTCTTTGTGATGTAACGAGACTTTATATACGAAAAAACTTTTACTTTTAGCATTCGTGTAGGCCTTTGAGTATTTCTTGTCATCATCATCATCTACAAACTGACATTCCGTGTTGTATACAATCGCGATCTATACCTAGGCATAAATATAACGAAATAGTTTTATGTCTAATATCTATACGTTCATATCTATGATACTTTATTAGTGCCTAAATATTAGAGCCGTGCGCTGGTTTAAATTGAGACTCTTTAGTTACAAAAGATTGTTGAGCACCACGACACGCATAGGCAATTTCGCTAAAGCATTACCTGTTGATAAATTATCACAATTTATTTTTAAAAGAAAAATTTAAGAGTGCGATAATCTCACATCGCCGTCAGCGCCATCTGGCGACGACAAATGTCGGCCATTACTTACAACGAGACTTGCGTTGAGCCATGAATATGTCAATTTGTGTGAGAAGCCGTGAATTGTTACTTGAGAATTGAAAGTATTTATGAGTATACTCACCGAGACCATTTACTATATATTTCACGGACGAGCATTTGTTGCGCAACATTTTGTCCGCATCGCACACGAGCACTTTATTCACGAATTGAGTTACATTGAAATTAGTTATACACTAAATTATTAAAAAAAATTATATCATTCCTTAATTCAGTAAAGAGTTCCTTCTAACATGACTAACAGATTAATAAAAAAACTAATACACTAACAAATTAATAGCAAAATTTTCACATTGTCACTAGATTTACGAAATGTCGGTTTAATCGGTTAGGTTTAAAATTAATTTAAAAGGGTGCCCAGACTCGCCGACGAAAACTGACAGGTGAAGTTAAAAAATACTTTCACTTGGTTCGAAAAGTTTTTTTTAATGAAGAAGCCAAGAATGTTCTTTTCCCAATCGAGGGCTAAATCTGTACACCATTAAACAAAGTGTCATTCGACTTGGCCTGTCGAAGTAACACTTTACAAAGCGCCCTTGTCTCAGATCGGTTTCCAATTAACAGCGGCTCGCTTCGCTCTCATTATATTTTTAATTTGGGGTGGAATCCTAAATTAAACTGGGACGTCAAAGGACAAGCTTGACTGTCATTAGAGCTAAATAATTAAGGAATTTGGCCGTCTTCGCAGTCGTTAGACGGCATTAAGAGACCGCTTTGCCTAACTTCGTAATTCTGATTTAGGTATGCGTCGTCGAACGCTGGAGTTTCTTTAATACGGCTACCTACAAGATCTTGTACGTGACTTTTTAAAGTGTAAAGATAGAGAGTAATTGCTTTAAAAGCTCGGGCCATGATCTTTGACATATTTAGTGAGCACATCGTGTCTTAACTCTTTAAAGTTAGACTAAGATGCATTGACTATTAGAGTTAAACCTATATGTACAGTCAGTAACGAAAGTTTTATAACTCTTTCGTCGAATTAAGTTTACCTTGTAGGATCAGAAATAGATAACAGAGCTCTCTCTGCATCGTAAATAGTTAGAGCTCTATCATAGTTTAAATAGAAAAGGCACCTATTCGATTACTAGGTTCATAAAACAATAAACAAAATAAATTGAAATTGAGATTGAACTATTTATTTTTTAAACAAATACCTGCATCCAACCTTGGTAAAAAAAATAAGTAAACAAAAGAACATTCCTTGCTGAGGCTTCAAACCCACTAAGCGCTGTTTATTTCACTAGTTTTATCAATCACTCGTCATCTCATCACCTACTGTTTCTTCAAAACTATCAAAATCAATAACACCAATAAGCTACAAACGAATAAAACAGCAATAAACATTCTTATTACCGATAACGATCGAAACACCTCTTAATACATCTCGTGAGTATCTTCAAATAGTCATGTTGTAATAATAAATATATCATAGTTATCCCAGAGGGACAAATAAAAGGGAAAATAAAGCAAATCGCTTCGTCTATGGAAGGGTCGCGAAGAAAAACGATTAATATTAACCGAAATTGTTATTGGACCCTTTATTGCGAAGATTTAATATTTTTATTGCTTTTATCGAAAGAGTTTAAGTTCTCGTTCAAATTCAATACTCTTAAAAATTGAAGGTGCCTGTTGTAATCAAATTATTTCTGTCGTAATTAATTGTTTTTTATCGTATTATGAGCCAGAGTTGGCCCTTGCTCATACGAACGATCGTATAATGATGAGCAATTAATATTAATAAGTTACACTTTATTGACATATATTAATTAACCATGTACCTAATAATATAGTAATAAATAAATATAATCGGTCATTTTTACACAGCGTCATCTAGTCCCAAGCTAAGCAACTTAATGCTTGTATTAAGGTAACCAGGTGACTGATAAACAACGTAGATACATTTTAAGATTACAATCTTGTTTGTAAAATAAAAAAGTATAAGATTAATCACACTGAAAATTTAATCTAACATTAACAGCATCAAGCTCATTAATACTAAAAGTAAAAAGAGTAATTTTATCTTCGCACGTGAAATTAACCCTTTAACGAGCGAGCAGAGCCGAAGCGGTATTCTTACATTAAAATGTAAACATTGCCCCTTCCCTCAAGTCGCTGTGGGGGTGAATCGTCATTTCGTTTGTCACATTACGGGCTATGTAGACCGGCGTTATAAAAACGCAGAACTTTAAAAAATGTTTATAGATCACGCGTTCATTTTTTTTTTTATAATTCATGGAGTACTTCATTGTATACTCATATATATTTTAAGAACCTGCCATGTCCCAAAGCAAAGGTCTACCCCAAAATCTTCCACTGACCCCTATCTTTTTCGATCTCCCACCACTCCTCAAATATGTCAAGATCGTCCCGCCAACGCTTTCTCGGCCGGCCTCGTCGTCGCCTACCGTATTTATTGTATAATAATCAATTGAAATAGTTGTAAAGTTTGCTTGGCATTTATTGACTTTATGTGTTGTCATAACTTATCGCTGAGAATTTAAAAAAATTATAAATGGTAGACTTGATAATTGCGTAACGAAATGTCTCCCAATAAGCGTCAAAAACGCGTGAAACCCGCCCGTCTATCGCCCCGCAATGAGAGCGTCTAATCTGCTAGCAGAGTACCTCTAGAGCGGTCATCTCCGCTGCCAGCACTCCCCAGGGCGCCCTAGACCTGGCCGGATTTATTCTGTCTGAATACGTAGTGTCGCAAACGACACCTCAGCGGGAATGTTTTATGGTACGGCGTGAAGATGAAGGGAAATTGGATTAAACTGGAAGGTGTGCTTTAAAACAAACATCATTTGGAACAGCTTCACTAATCTATGTTGAGAGCATTACCCAGTAGTGGGATATGATAGGTTAATGACTATGTGATTCTGTTACAGTCATCGGAATAGTTATTAAATAAAATTATTATTATAAAGCATTGACATTTGTTTCAGTCTCGCTCACAAAATTTTCCGCACCATGTTTTATGATATTTCTTACGACATAATATTTTTTCAGAATATGATGTTGTATCAATCTCCATTGGTTTTTCATAAAATAACAAAACAGCAGCATCTTTAATTCAGCCTCTAAAAAAATGTTGCGTCTCTAAAAGCACCATAAAAATCCACTACTTGCCTCATCAAACTAGCAAAGTTTATGAATGTAAATTTCAATTTCGTCTAGACGTGTGAAGTAAACGCGTTTGCATGCAAACAGGATTCATTACTGTGCTAAACTTGCACCTAGGTCGAGGGCGAGGCCCTAGCGAACTTCAAACTTCAACTCGACTACTTTACTAAGTTTTTCAGAACTAAGTTGGTTGACTTCTACGTCAGAATCCTAGTTCCTTTTGATTCTGTTCCTGTGGATTAGACTAGCTTGTGGATCCTGTGTGACCAATTTAGCTGATAAATTTATATGTTATAAAAACACATCTCACTAATATCAGGCTCTATTTAAATCGGAGGAGGGCGTTGATGTCTGCGACACTGTTTTTAAAAATCTGTAGTTGTCATCGACTTTCATGCAATTGTACCATATGTTATAAAAACACATCTCACTAATATCAGGCTCTATTTAAATCGGAGGAGGGCGTTGATGTCTGCGACACTGTTTTTAAACGTCTGTAGTTGTCATCGACTTTCATGCAATTGTACCATATGTTATAAAAACACATCTCACTAATATCAGGCTCTATTTAAATCGGAGGAGGGCGTTGATGTCTGCGACACTGTTTTTAAACGTCTGTAGTTGTCATCGACTTTCATGCAATTGTACCACCTGTTTCTGTTCTTAATAAAAATTTATTAAGTAAGTATTTTTATTTCAAATTAATGTTTTATTTATTGATGCTCTGCTCAGGCACCACCATTGTCATCCTCTTGTCCATCTCATTTTGTGAGACACAGACATAACATTCTATATAAAATAGTCTTAATGCATTTACATAATTATGTATTGTAAGTTCAAAGTTCTATCAAACTATTAGTTTAATTAAACATTTATTTAAGTAAATATTACATTGTCCAAAATAAGTAACAGTAAGTTGAGATTAGAGCTATGACTCTCTGAACTGAAGTTCAAAGTTAAACTCGTGTACTGATTTCACAAGTATTTCAAAACAAAGCCAGCTTATACTCTAGGTAAGTATATTTAGTTCCTACGTGCACGAACTAAAATATTTACTAACGCATTGTTTTCCCTGTTCATTTTCTATAAGATCTATTTGGATAATTGTAAAAAGATAAATGAAAACGTACAGTACTTGAAATTTTTTAACTAAGCCCAAACTCGGAGAGAACGCAACAAAAGTAAAACCTCAACCTCATCCAGACATTTGAATTCACACTTGCAATCGATATCTCGAAAAAGCAAACAAAACCAACGAAACACGCTAACAACCAAACTGCGTTCTAATCACGCCACGTCAAAACTGGATATTGGAAATTGAATTCCAAGTTTATTTTTTACGCAAAGGGCGAGTACAAATGGCCAGATCCACTCTATAAGGGGTGTTTACCCGGTACCCACAAACAGGGTGCTTTTTTACATTTTGCCAAACGTTATTTGCCCGGTGTCGTAAAGGCATTGTGTGTGAGGACCATTGTGCTTATTTTTTTTGGTTCCGCGTTCGATTTTTGATTTTTGCAAGTGATACGATGGATGTCAAGTTGATGCGGAGCTTCGTTTGTTTTGTTTATAAAAGGGAATTCAGTATTGCGGCCGATAAACACTAGATTGTGTGTCTATCTATCTATCTATCTATCTGTGTGCGCATCTTTGTAGTTCCACTGCGTTGTTCAGAATTCACTTTTATCCAGATATATTTCATGAAACGTTCACCAAAACAGAGATTTAGATAAGATATTTATTACAAAATCGTACCACGAGTACATACATTAAAAATGTTTTTCAACACATTGCAAGTATGTTTGTTTTTTGAGCTAATAACTAATTTTTAAGCCGCCTAAAAAAACTTTGTCATGGCTTAACGACTTAAAAGCAACAATTTACCGTGCCCTCCGAAGCGCTCCCGTGCTTCGGCTTAGCTGTTAATGCGGTCATTGCATTTTGCGAAATTAAATTAACACACATTAGTCATTATGGTCCTAACTTATAGCCAATTCAATTGAATACAATTTTGTTTATTTCGCTGAAATACGAGCATGATTTTATCAAAAATGACCTCCCATCTAGTCAGCAAACCTTTTTCTTTTTATAAAACCCTAGTTTAGATTCGAGGACTCTACGAGCTTTGACTGAGCTTTTCAGCTGTTTGTGGAATGGCCTCTTTTTACGACCAATAGTTAAGTGGTGGCATACGCTTTTGGCAGTCTATTTTCTACACTTCCCGCTAATGCAAATATCTATCTTCTATATTCTAATAAGTTCGTGTTGAAATGCCGACGGAGGAGTTGTTTTTGAAAGTTAATTAAATAACGTATTTATCTTCAGTCTCGCACTGATAATAATCATATTAAGAAGCTCACATTATTATAACCTTGACGTTTTTAACATAAATCAATGTTGATTTTATGATAAAATAATGAATGAGAGGATATTGGCATCTTATGCGACAAACAATAATAGCTTATCATCACCAGCAATCAAAAAACATCATAAAAACCTCATTTGACTTGTAATTATGAAACTTTGTTTTTACCACGTCACCCCCATAACAATAGCGCGCTAGATTATGCAAACAGCCGCAGGCACCTGACGTGCAAACTATTATAATATTATTAAAGTGTAGGAGCCACTGCTAAGATGGGGGTGCCAACCGCGACGCACTAACGTGTTTATGTAAAGTAGGACCTAAGCACCTTCGGCCTAGTAGTAACTAGCTTTACTCATTACCTACTGGTCTTTCAATGGCGTGTTTGATACTAATGAATAAATATTAACATTTATTTTTTTACTACAATCACTGTTGGTATATTCGTACATGTCATAGTTTCTGTCTGCCTTCTATCAAAGTCAAAATCTTTCTCCATAGTTTCCATCAAAGTGTTTTCTAACTAGTTCAGACATAGAAAATAACTAGTCCGTCTATTTATTTTCGTTTTGTTTTGTTTTGGTTAAGTTGTAATGAAACTTTGGAGGAAATGACGAAACTTTTTTTAAGTTTCAAACTTTCCCTGACCTTACTCTACGTCTTCATTTGACGAAGACTTTGAACTGCTTACTCAGAGTTTTCATTTGCTTTTTATGATGCTAATTTGAATTCTGTGAATTTAAAACTTACGGTGGTGCTACTTTCACCAATAGGTAAAGATGCTTTTATATTATGCTGCCATTTTGGATAACTTAAAACATGTTCTTTATACTCACTAAATCGATACTGACATTCTTATTACAGTAAGGGCCAACCGGTGAGCGTGTATGAAAAATGTAATGAGAGTGAATGAGGCGAAAAAGGTGTGTCAGGATCGCAGCAGGTGGTCTATGCCTACCCTCATGGGAAAAAGGCGTGTTTTTTTTTGCATGTGTATGTGGATAGAGCGTCTATTTTCAGTAACTATAGAATGAACTGTAATTATTGACTACTGGAAACTTCTTACATACTTACCTATTCAGATTGTCTGATTTCAATACCGACTAATATATAAAAGGACGGAACATACACTCCACGGCCAATAACACGGCCTATAAACTACTTCCATACGCAATCTCATGCAAAAGCCCATTGACTCACTATAAAAAGTAATTCTGCACACAAAACATTTCATGCAGGCACGAGGGGGCTGAAAACCGACCTCGAAACCTTGTTTCACTTCGCGCTAGCAATAACGCGATCCGACAACTATGCTACTGTTGACGAGCACGGCTTACAAAACTTTGTAATACAGTACAACATTGATACCTCCTACATATTGCTCACAGAGTATAGCCGTAAATAGAATCCTAGCTTATCCTTGTAGGTATATTTCGATCCGAGCAATCCCAGAGCTCAGCCGGCTATTTCAGCCTCGCCTTTAATAATAAAGAAGCAATAAAGAGCTTCGTCCTTACCCGTTTTCAATAAACACCTTTATCGATTATTCAGTCCGCCGTCCATACTTACAGGCTCGGAGCTCCGCCATAGACAGAGAGTTGGCAAACTAATTCACGACACAGGCATAGCTCGGCGGGTGGTAGGTGGCCGATAGCCGGTGGCCGCGGGGCCGGGGCCGGGAAGGGGGGGAGGGGGGCAGCGTACGGGGAGGGGCGTGCCCCCGGCTGGGCGGCGCCGACCAATCCCCGCGCACCACCCACCCGACCCCGCCTACCTCACCTGCGCCACACCATTAAGCCTGCTTTCCTCGTACTTTTTTCACGGACCTCGCATCCGTTCGCTGGCGCCGTCTTTATTTTATTTTCCTCCTTTATGCCTCCTTCCCGGCTCGCCTCCTATTTTACGCCCGCCGCCGGTGTAGGTACAAAAACCTTTTGTGAATACGAATGCTGAGCAGGTATTACGCTCGTTAGCTGCGGGCTCTGATATGTAAAGTAAATAGAGGTTCCTTTGAGGCAAGCGAACGACGGATGATTCGATAGCGCTATCATCGTGCACTCGCGGGGTAATTAGAGCGGATGAGCGCGGCCGCAGACAAACTTGCCTTACGAGCGGTGTCGCGCCGCCCGATGATAAACTTTTGACTTCCCTATCGATCCGCAAAAAGTTCTGTCGAAAGTAATCTCCAACCTTGCTCCACATTTTGTTTCAATGGCTCGCCGGAGCCGTATGCAAGTGTCCCTTCCGCGTCCAGGGTGAACGATCCCCACATCGATGAAGTTTAACTCTGAACTTGGAAAAAACTTAGTGGAACTTTCGCGCCGCGTGATTAGGAGACTTAGTTTTGAAGTGAGTTGGGAACTGTTTTTTCAGTTTTGAAAGTAGGTGGCTCAGTTTATGATCCGGGTGAAAGTCGCCGCGGATCGATGAACTCCGACCGGGGTCAACTCACTTGATCAAAGTTTGCGGATTAATAACCGAATTTAATTCGCGAGGGGAGGCCGTGCACTGTCTACCAAATGTTTGGAGCCTACTGCTGACTTCCCGTCTAGTTGAATCCTACACTCAAACTAAATCACTTCGTGCGGATAAGTTCCTATGCACACTACATTTTTTTGCGGTGTGTTTATATACCAACGAGATATGACGCGCAGCAGAAGCAAGGCAGTCGGCAAATTGTTACCCATTTACACGATTTTCGCGTTTGTAAACGCGCTGTAAACTTGCAAGTGAAACACTACACAAAAACATGCAATTCAGGCCAGAATTGATATCAAATGTAAAATCTCTCACTACATATCTCGTACTTTATTTCTCTCTGCGATAGATAAGTCTCGTCCCGATCAACTATTAAACTGAAACAAAAGAACGCTACAAAAGGACCATCTGCAGGCAGTTGTAGATAATCGCACTTCGCAATATGTCGCCGACATTATCGTAACGAGCGATCGCACAAACAACGTAACGTCAATGTAGAAGAAGATGGAGAAGGAATATTTTATTGTTGATGGAAAGTGGCCTCTTTTGGCATTTCATAATTTGAACATGTGTTATATGAACACAATTGGTATATGCAAATATTTCTAAAGATTGACACTTTTGATTTTCATATTTGAATAATCCAATTTATGCCTTCCTTCCACTCGACACCACCAAAACGACACCATCGGTGGTGTCGTATGGAATCACTAGTCCATACGACACCACCGACTAATAGTGAGGTTACCTACATACAAAGTTGTTGATATGAAAACTCCAATTATGTTCAAGCAGTTTCATTAATGAGGTATGTCATTTGATAAAGTTTAACAAACAATGGTCGAATCAATGTATGTGATGTTGTCTGATATTTATTTATTTATTTTAATGAACTGGGAGCTGTTAGTCAAAAACACGCGTTTCTGAACATCACTAGGGTGGTGTCGTATGGACTAGTGATTCCATACGACACCACGGATGGTGTCGTTTTGGTGGTGTCGAGTGGAAGGAAGGAATTTATGAAGAAACTAAAATAGTAATCTGCTAAAAAAAGTGTTTTGTGACATTTATGTTTCATTGCACAAAATGAAAGTTTATTGTCATCAAAAGTTTCCGCTTCACGTCCTCAAAAACATGTTCATATTTTTTTTTCTTAAACAGTGATAAAAATAGCCTCTAAATTATTCCAGGCCGTATTATATTCCAAGTTTCAGTCAAATCCGTGCATTGACCTTAATTTGAACCCACGAATAGAAATTCATGAGATATTTCGAAAATGCCACATCGCCCAGTAATCACTTCACACACCAGCAGCCCTACAAGTGCAGTTCTTATGAAAAGTGTTTTGTAGATAAGAAAAGTTCGTCGCGTCAGCCGAGTGTGCTCGAGATTGCGAGACCGCGTGTTGCCGATATTGTCTTGCGATAGTTTATTTTGTAGATTTATAGGACTTTTTGTGTATTTCAAGCATATATTTGAATTATAAAGGTGATATTCTAATTCAAAAATTCTGTATTTCATCATACATCTGATGATTCCAAAGTCTGTTTTTAAATATTGCGTAGTCTCTTAGAAATTATTAGACCCCAACCAATTTAAGATGTCTTCCTTTCTTAAAGAAAGAAGCTAATGCGTATGATTATTACAATTAAATGTTTATAAGAAAAAAATCAAAGAATGTTCCTATTTGTTGTAGTTAATAAATATTTTGCTAAATAATCTACGAGTAAGATAATTTTATCAAATAAGACAATTATATTTATAAATACTATCAGGACTTAATCGCATATTGAAATCATTTTATTTACCTCGATGTTTTTAAGACTATTATACCAATAAAACCTTTAAAAATACTTTGACGGTACTTATAATCTTAATAGAATAATTTATTGGTGACATGCACAGTGATTTTTATAAATATTTTTGCATTTAACATAATAATGATCATGTAACAAATCCAGCACAGACCCTTGTAGTACAAATGTTAAAATCTGTTCCGATTTGAATAACACAAAGATCGGACGGAACGTCTTTGAATAGTAATCAATTATTAATGCCTTTCATCTGCATTGGAAATACCGACCAAAATGATTCGGTTGGTTAGTTGGTTCTGCAGCGTTTTACATTTAGTACCAAACTTTGGAATGTAAAGGGTTAAGGAATGTACAAAGCACAAAGTCATCACTATACAAACGTGAAAGTGCATAAAGGACCCTCGAATACTACAAATGTAAATGGTATTTTCGAATAAAGTTCATCTGCGTCGGTATAACCCAAAATAATTAGTTTGTACGTTAATTATTATCACTTTTTCGAATATCGTAAACAATAGTACACTGTGTAAAGGATATTATTATAAAGTCGCCAACATACTAAAGTTCTAAAACGTTCTTACAAGGTCTATCCTAGTTGACACTCTTTCGAAGTCGAAGTATAAATTTCTCTCTCTTCTTTAAAGAACTCTCTAGATGATTTATACATTTATAGAGACCTAAGTATACAGATACATTATACATTATATTCTAGATACCTAACCGACCCAGCTGTACCTTAATAGCCACATGAGATATTTGCAACCGAACGGGTAATTTAAGAGGCCACGACAATCCTTTACATAAATCAAGCACCTACAATAAGCTGTTCTCATAATCTGCACTAAGGAACTTGCAAATACTCGATAAATCACAGGATAGTGCTGAGGCATCGCTTCTTATTAGCCATTGTCTCGATAGAGGCAATTAAACGGGCGATAACCATTTAAGGAAGGGTACACCGATATTGTTATAATAAATCCTATATGCTGTTGTTTGGGATTTGGATTGTTTACGCTCTAGGATTGGGGATTTGGTACATTTTGTGCTAGTAATTACTGAAGTGCTGGTTTTTTGAGATCTAAGTATGGTGAGATCGGTCACATTTCACTTCTACAAATTTAGAGGTTGTTTTCTACAATTGATTTGATATTTAAACTAGAGACTGCATAATTAAATTTCAATTTAAAAAATATTCACTCAATTTCAACGCTAACAGTGTGCGCTTGACTTGATTAGATTCAAATTTATTTTTACTAAAATAGCCATAGGTTTCAATACTTTGCCCTACGTACAAATGTACCGGTTAACCTAATTTTTGAGCTTAACAAAATTCATTTCAAGCCATCGTTAGTGCGGTTTCGGTCTCATACCCCATCTCTCAAAGGAGCTACGTGTTTGATTTGTACCCGCTTGCCCGCCTGCCGCCTGCCGCCTGCCCGCCGGCTCGCAAATTGTGTTGCGAACTTCGCCGGGACAGTAAAAACCATTTGTTTTTATATTTCGCACTGTATTGGAGCGTAATTAATATAATACAGATGGGAATATAAATTGCTTTAGTATGATTTCAGTATCAAAATGTAGATGTTAATACTTTGTAATATAAAATGTATAGGTTAGTGTACATTTAAATTTTTACCATAACAACTAGGACAGTATGGGCTGATACAATACAACAAAATGATTTCGTAAATAGAGTTTATTGTCGTTTGCAGAACTTTAGCGTTCGTAAACAAAACGAATTGAATGACTCAAGCAATAAGACCCGGGGGCAGTGAGCAGAATCCGAAACACGAAATCAAGTTTATCCCAAAAGCATTTCCAAGTCCGGACTCACCACACGTATCTACTTTAAAGCGCGTCGCAAATTCCTGGAAATCCTTTAAAATCAGCGGAGCGATCCAGCTTTCTCGGAGTGACCGCGCTCTGATTCCATTAATACCCTCCCCCCCTCCCTCCGGCAAAACCAAAAGCAACGTCCAATGAAAGTATCTCTTAATCTAAGCTGGACATCAAGATAACGATATTATAAACCATTGCCGACGACTACAATTCGCTTTTAGAAGAGCATTACCAACTTCAACGCATTTAATCTGAACCCCATTATAGTGCGAGGGCCCAGGGGCAGGGCTGTCGACCTAATGTTTTTCAGATTGAGAGATAAGATCCAATAATGAACCTATGTGTTCGAGATTTAAATGTACTCGTAGATTTATGGTAACCGTTGTGTATTTTTTTTATTAATAGCATCTGATGGTAAAATACAACAAAATGTAAACAAATGCTATTGCAACAAACAATCCAATAAAACAAATCATACGTACCTACACTTGTATATTTTTTGAGAAAATAATCATGCTAAGTAAGGCTTACTGCACTTTTATCTCGTCCGTCGCTATTACTAGTATAAATCGTCAACCTTTTTAGTTGGTACGTGCAGTTTGCATTACAAAAGCGGTTTATTTCAAGCGGAACATGTACAACTTATCTAGACACGTCCAAACAACTCCCGAAACTTCACAGACGATAAACTCGCGACAACCCTACCACAAGACAAGGGTCAGCGAAAACACGGGACGGGCGGCGGTAGTGTCCACCGTGCGCCGGACCGCAAGGCATTTGTGTAAAGCAATTAGCGCCTCGTGTGTCCAAGCCTTAAGATATTACCCGGGTCTTAAAATAAAGCGTCTTGGACCGCCTTTACAGTGAGGAATTCCTAAACATTCCACTCCAAGAATTTCTTGTTTTAATGTAAGATTTTATAGTCATGCAGAGATGGAGTTTCGTATGCCGCAATACCGCAATGAATTTCGGAATCTCCTTTCAATGTGCAAGAAACTACAAAGTGTTCTGAAACTAGCTTCGAGATAGGACATTGCAAATTCATTTTGCTTGCTCTTTGCTTTTAATTATATCTTGCTTTCTGTATCGGAGAACAAACCCTACATTGTATTTCGATTTTGATACTTTGTTTTATATTATATTTACTTACTTTTGAAGTATACTTTTTCTTTGACTTATTTTATAATTAGTCTTGCAATAGCCTCATGAAAAAAAAGAACTTAATCAATACTTAACCATTTTTAAACCTTTTTGGCAGTTTCAGAAGTATTTGAAAGAGCGAACAAACAACAAAATTAGACTTCTAGCTTAATTAATTAGTATAAATAATACAAGAACTGTGAAAGACGTTCCAAAGTACCAAGAAACAGAGTTCCGCGTTACAATCAGCCGCGCAAGATGTCCAATAGGGGGGGGGTGTGGGAGGTAGTTTCAAATATGACATATCTGGGAGCCGTCACCACCGCAACACTGGCAGAACTTGGTCTGCGGCCAGCACAGATGTGTGCGCACAATACAGGGTGTAAGGAATCTGAAAATAAAACAGAGTATGTTTTATAAGCCTGTACCAAGATACACTGAGTGCTCTCAAGCATAAATCAATGCTAACTTTTGCAAAAGGCTACTCAGTGATAACAATTGAACTCAAATATAAAAAATGTTATAAATCGAATATATTTAATAATTTGTCAACGAAATATAATAATTACCTACTTAGAATCGATTTCGATTTATTGTAGTGTTTTTTACGTAATTTTAAAACCAAGTATATTAATTTTTTTTTCAGCTTAGCGAAGAAATATAAATGATCTAAATAAAACATATTCTGAATTTTAATTAAATATAAGGAATACAAATTTAAAAATAATATATCATTTGTGTTTAAAAGATGAGCATTGTCTAAAACTCCCGTTTGTTTTCTAGAACCATCCTATTACACACTGTATACAAGTAGGTAAAGTTTTACAGTAAAATGCCTCCGGGCGGGCCCACGCTCTGTTATTAGCGGCTATTGAGACACGACTATTTACTTACAGGGATCTGTATGGTATTGCCCAGTGGCGCTTTCTGAGTTGGAAATGTAATATTGAAATATTTAAAATACCTATGCACATTATTGTATTAAGTAGTACATAATTTCTGTAATGTAAATTATGGACCGCCTGCATTGGTTGACTCGGGCTGACAATCATGATGATGAAATATAATGAAATCTTGAGTCATATTTTCAATCGGAAGGTCGTGAACTTCTTAAAAAAAATACGTTTTCATTCCGTCGGTTTTAAATAATTAAGAAGGGTTTTAGTCAAAATAATGTCGGTTTTTGTGTTGATATTTATCTTAAAATAATTTTTCTTTGTAACGTGACGAGATACCCAAGCACAAGCAACAATACAAACCCAAGAAGCTTTCAATAACCAAAAGAATTTTCAATAACACAGTTAGGTCCAACTTGGATTTTATTATGCACCGCATTTCTGGCGATTCTATTGAATTTCTCTCACGTCAGTATCCCATCCAATTTTCTATAGCAAACATTTGGCCAAGTCTCAAATCAAATTTAAAAATATGGATATTTTTATGTAGATGCGACCCGCGGACCCGTGTGGGTGACATGTAGTGCAACTGGGTTCTATTGTGTCAACATGGTGGGTTTATTTGGATTTCTACGAAGAAGGATTGTTGCTATAGAATTTTAACATGTATGAACTTTTAAGAAAGCTGTTACCTTATCTATACTCTATACTAATATTATAAAGAGGTAAAGTTTGTTTGTTTGTTTTTTTGACGGAGGTAATATCCGAAACTACTCAGCGGATTTCAAAAACTATTTTTCTGATGTGTAGAATGGACTGTCGGAGTTATCTACACTAAAATTATAAAGAGGAAAACTTTGTTTGTTTGTTTGGTTGTAATGAATAGGCTCAAAAACTACTAGACCGATTTTAAAAATTCTTTCACCATTCGAAAGCTACATTATCCACGAGTAACATAGGCTACTTTTTATCCCGATATTCCCGCGGGAACGGGACTTACGCGGGTGAAACCGCGGGGAGCAGCTAGTAGGCTATATTTTAGCCCGGTATTTTCATTAGTACCAAGCAAAGCCGGGACGTGCTTCTAGTAATTACATAATAATTTTATGAGTTTTTTTGAAGGTTTTTGACCAGTATCGTACTAGAGTCCTTACTTTATAGGTTTTTACTTTTTTTCTGCGAAAGTAAACAAGACGTGTTTTTGTACCAGAAAGGCTTTCTTATACTTCACGGACCCCTCAAGGAAGCACCAATGATTCGAATTTACGCTTTATGCAGTGGAAAATGATAAATTTATGGACGTCCAGTTTCCTGCGGCGATACATTTGGCGTCTCCAAGAGACAACTCTTGATTTTTATGGTTATTGTGTCACGTTTGCATTTTTAGGGTTCTTACTGAACCCTTAAATGTATATTCACTTTCATGTTTTATTTGAAAAAAATTGTTTTGTTTTACTGGTTTTTCTCATTTTACTATTGAAAATAGTCTAATTATACAAAGATCTGAGTCAGTGTCGAACATCTCTAAAGTAGTGTATTTGTTTTGTTTAGTTATACAATCACGTATTATTATGTCCCAATATAATTATTTGTATGTCTTTAATAACACAAAAAAAAAATACTTCCTGTACCTACAAGAATATTTAATGTCGTTATTGATTCTATACCTATTGTAATTAAAAAAAAATGAAAAAAATTATCAGATGTGTTGATATAACATATCTGTTCTCAACTAGTTTCTTCTAGATAATTTAAATCTCTAAAATAACTCTTTTCAGAAAATACATAAACAAATTTCACTTCACCGAAGACAGATGGCGCAGCGGATCACGTAGGACGCATGGCCTCAACCCTTCTTGGATAATATCTTTAAAAGTTTTCGGAGCCCGCATCCGAACTCCCTGGGGTGCGCCGTTCGCTTTAAATTATTATTCTACCAATCAAACGTCGTAAGGTAAAATTGTCTTAGGCTAGAAATATGTTCTTTTATAAATCTACTAAATATCTTGTTGCATAACTTTACAGAGAGCATTAAACTCGTGTGATGTGTTGTATCTTAGTGCACAGTGCACACGTTCTGTTGTGCCAGTAAACATGGCCAAGACTGGAAGCGCATAAGTCATTATGATTAAAGTCTGTTTTTGATTTCATTAAAAGCAGTAAATATCCATAAATAATGATGTACACATTTGACTCATGATAATAAGTAATTATGTTTTTAAAATAAAATGTCAAAAGACTAAGAAAATATTGGTCAAGAGTCGTGAAATCCAATATAAGTTCTAAAGACTTCACAAACATCTCAAATTCTATCCCAAAAGGCTATCGACTTCAAAGCGGAGACTTGATTCGTTTAAGAGTATTTAATTCGAACTTAAATTTACTGAAAAGATTATACACCACGGGGAAGGATGATTGATTTAATTATTCTTCTAAGACGTGTCCTCTCCTATAATTACGGTTCATTACTTAAGCATCGCTTTATGCTGACTAATTACTTAATAGAAGTAACGAGTTATTTCCATCTCGAAGTTGCCTTGGAAGAGGAATGTAATCAACGTTAAACGGGGAACGAAAACGAATTACAGACAAGAAACAAAATAAGATCGAACGATGCGTCTGTTTACCTGAAAATGTTCCCGAACAAGATATTTCCGGTTAAAGTGTTACTATGTTAAAGTAACTCCTTCTAAAATAGGTGTACATCTATAAGGACTAATATTAGGCATGGATAAACTTTACTTGATAGTTTAGCGCGGATAAAGAGCCGAGATGGTTTAGTGCCCCGACTTTCGGTCGTGCTTTCGAATTCGGCCGTGCTAATCAATTCGTTTAGGATTATTCGTTTCGAAAAATGTATGTGCGCTTTATTAAAAGCTCTAAGCGCTAAAGGAATTTTAAAAGGATCTAAAAATTACTAAAGATCTGTAAGAGTATTGTCTATCGCACCTTGGGAATACAGACGTGATCATATTACATTTTATTTTTTAGCGCAGGTAGGAACTGCGCTAAAAATTTTTGAAATTTCATTAAATTTACCTGTCTTCCAACGCAAAAATTTACTTCAGCCGACTTCTGAACAGCACTTGGAGAGAAAATAGGTCAAAGGACTCCCTCCTTGTTGGCAAACTGTGATAAAACTTCACGAAACTTTTGTTTTGTGCGCCTTGAGAGAGCAATGTAACAAAGCAAAATTTATTACGGAAAAAATGCATTATACATTTTTAAAATGCCTCGAAGTAAAACATAAATTTAGCAACATTTAAAAGCATGATGTATATGGTAAATAGGCACAGTACAAATTACTACGAGGAAAAAAAAACAGAAAAACATCTCTACTATTTGCAGGCAATCAGTTACTTTGTACCGCGGTCAGTCGTCCGCGGCAAATAGGGGACATAAATGTGAATGGATGTTAACGTGTTTTTTACGACGGCGCGGTCAACATATCGTTTTGTTTGCGACCGCACCGATATCTTTATTCCCTATTTCCCCGAATTCCTGGGGGCTATTTTTCGTAGGTCCATTTTCGGATCAAACGTCCGCGTTTTCAGCCTTGGTCCTATTACAATAAGGTCTGGTATCAGTCTCTAAACATGGATCTTGATTATAAATTCTACTATTTTAGTACCAAAAGAAATTCATCATTTTGTTTTGGTGGAGAGGATAATTATCATATTTTTTCAAAGCTACCTTACTATTTATCTTACTCAATTCACTTACCCTGGTAAATCTCATCAAGCAAGCCCCAATAAAACACAGCAATAACAAAATATATTTGATTCTATTATCCATAACTAACAAACGAGATCATCGCAGTAGATTGACAAAGGTAATTTATTTATACGATTTCTGTCGATATGGGGGAGGAAATGTCAACATTGACTCTTTGTCAAAGTGTTTGCTCTGTGTAAAGGCATGGTGCGGCCACACTTTTTTGCTTTTGTTCCTTTGCAATTCATTTTTACTCGTTTTGAAATTTAGACTTTTTACTTTACCCCGTTTTACATATTTATTCCTATTTAGTCCCCGCTTTTTTCTCTTTTCGAAATCCTTTTTACCCCGCCACTTTATCTTGTTTTGACACTAATTCTATTTTTCATAACTTATGCTAAAAGTTTTGGATATCAAATAGGATAATTGAAAGCCATCTCTTAACTTTTAATTAGCCTATCTAATATCCAAAACGGGAGAATTCAACTGAACAATTTTTTTTATCTATCTGAAGACTTTCTAACCTAAAACAATAAATAGTCGCAGTTTCACGGCTTAAAGAATATAACAATAGGTACCTACTTAAAAACTCATCTTCACCTTAAAACCTTGTTATTAATAACGTGTGCAACTTAAATTATAAAAATCGTACCTTCTGGCAAGTTAGAAACTTTATACACTACTAGCTGCGCCCCGCGGTTACAATCTAGTAAGTCCCGTTCTCGGGGGAATGTCGGGATAAGAAGTAGCCTATGTCACTCTCCATTCCTTTAAGTCAATTCGTCGCTTCGTTTTGCCATGAAAGACGGACAAACAGACAGACACACACACTTTCTCATTTATAATTATTAGTATGGATCGCGTAGACTGCCCATGACGCAAGTATATGCTGGCGGTTTTAAAAGTACCATCACTAGTTTTTTCCCAATAAATTTTTGGCATCTTCATACAAGTATAGCCTCCTCGGGCCTATTGTCATGTCGCATTAACGGATATCGCATCATAACTCCCGATAATCTACGTTTATTGGCTCTACTCCTGTTTTATTGCACTCTTCAAATATATGTCTTACCTATACTCTACGGGAGGCTGTTTGCTTGGCGATAATGGCTCTTATGTGATGGGAATACTTTCTCAATTATTTACATAGTTTGATATTCAAAGATTTTCAGAAAACTTGACAAGACTTACTTTTCTGTTAGTCTGATGTGTAGAACTTAGCTATTCATTTTGTCTTTACTAATATCAAGGCCGATTTAGAAATACCGTAGGTAGTTGCTAACAACTTGTTTCTTATTAATAACTCAAACCATAATACAAAAGACATGAGCATGATAATGTGCACGTTTCTTTATAAATTTCCGGATTTTATTCAAATTAGCAAGGTACAATTTAACAATACATTAAATTTTAATATCATATCTCCATTTTTTCAACACTACATTAATATGATTTAGCACATTTATAAGACTTTACATTAAAAAACTAAAACGTAAAAATAATTATACTGAAAAAATGGGAAAGATCTTGTATAATTACACCAATTACGCGATAAAAGAACAAAAACCTCAGCATTACAATCACGATGCTGCATTATACTAAAGACAATTCATTATTAGAGAGCCGTTACATGCTATAATGGCAGTTATCGCCCTTTTATAGCAAGCTTTATGGCCGGAACTATTCATCCGAGAAATTCACTTGTTTCTTGTAAAAGCTTAAATTGGGATTCATTGTCTTGTAACAACAAACCACTTACCATGTAATTGGAAATTAGCTTATAGGTTTCCTGTATCTGAAATGGCTGAATCTGTCGTTATTTTTTTCTCAGAAAAAGCTGTATACTAATAATTAAATAGTTTTGCTTATATCACTTCATCATTCAATTCTAGACTGGCTTTTCATAGTTTTATTTTAGTTACAAAAATATGCCTTAACCTGACTTAAATAAGAGTACCTACTTAGCTTGATATATAAAATAAATAAATAAAACAGCTTAATACATTTTCTGCTCAAGCATTTGAAAAACATCAAAACAAGATTCATAGAAGTGAAATATTTTACTCGTAGAGTCTCATTTTAACTTTAGGCTGTGAATGAGCAACACAAATTAAAAAGAAAACTTCTTCAATGAAAATGTAAAAGGCACCCTACTCTCTATTAACTTGTAATAGTTGTTTACAACCGGCACCGACAGCGTTTACAATATATTACGATCTACCAGCAATAAAAAGGGGTAAAAAATGAAAGGAAAAAACGTTAAAATAGAAGCGGAATATATACGACTTCCTTGAGGAAATAATAATGCTGTTTGCAATTCATTTGGCTACCTGGTTACCCTTACAAGAAAACAACGGAGATTTTTAACCCTCCTTGGCACGATTTTTCTTGGGGTCGCGATTTTTATTTCTTAACCCTTGCTTTTTGCGAAATCAAAGTCTGGTAACGTTTGACTTGGAAAATGATGTAATTGCGAATTTTCAAAGCAATTCAATTATTTTTTAACTTTAAACTTTATATAATTTTTAAAAGTGATTGTCTGTTAGAATTAATTGTTTTAGTATTTATTGGTACTTTCAAATGAAACCCTGAAAAGATTTTCAACCCTGGTTGCTGCTTGAAATTATCGTCATTTTAATATACATTCATAAAATTCAAAAATATTTTCTTAACTAACACCCACTTTAAGTTTATTGCTGAAAAGTTTAATACAATGCAATAAAAAATCTTGCTTGTATAACAAAAATCTTTGATTTTTAAATAACCAAAGAAATTGGCAATTTTCTTATAAGATACTTTTCCACGCGCCCCACCATCCCGACAAATGGCGTGTCGCACAAGAAAAATCAAAGCCTAACAAGGAGCCGGCTTGCTTACATTTAAAAACGTAATTGTAACTAACCGCTCCCTTTCTTTTATTAATTTACCTCATCCATCCCAACCCCTTGACGTCACGTTTGAACAAAAAAAATCGCGACTTTTGTATAAAATATTCATGATACCGCGACCTCGCTGGAATACGCAATTGTTTATATGAATTTTAACGAATTGTTTTTGTATGAACGTTTTATGCTTTAAACAGAGCGCTTTTAGAAATACAATACAGATTTTCATTATTTCAATGCTTGTTCATATTTAGATTTATCTAATATTAATAAAAACCAGCACATCAAATAAATCTGGTCTTTCAAGCAGTTAGTAGGTTAAGTAATAGTATAATAATTAATTGGACCAAGCCCTAAACTTAGTGTAATTAAAAGGCAAACTCGTCAGTTTTACCAATGGTAGTTGATAAAACTTCGACGGAAGATCGAAGGTCTACTGAATATTTACAAAGCTCTTTAAGTCTCGAGTGGCATTCACTTAGATTTGAAACTTGATAAGCAATCAATTTATGAGCAAATATAAACATACTTATTTAAAAATTTACGTAAATATTCAAGTCATGTTGATAAAATAATTATTTTCTTTCATCTCTTTTATTTATAAAAAAAATGTCTTGATGATTGAAGTTTTTTCAAATTTAATAACAAAAATATTTTTTTTGAGAACCAACATCAAACGAATTTAAATATTTGAAGAACCACATCTACTTGAACAATACTAAAAAATAAAATCAGAACGATTATAAAAATGAACATCAGAAGTGCCCCTTTACCATCAAACGCTCCGGTTCGCATTCCTCGACCTCCATCCCGTCTTTTTTTAAATCCCGGTAACAAGCCAATAAAATCCCTTCGCATTTTTCTCTCACAACCCTACAAAAAACCCTCCCGATTACATCTAAATTTACTTAACACCTACACATTAAACTCGCTAATTTTTATAATGTAATTTTCTTATCCGGACTAGGAAGGATACGGACCCATTTTTAATTAGATAATCGAATGAATTTCGTCGTTAAAATTGAATTTTCGGTATGATTAATGGCGTGTTAGGACAAAGGAGTGAAAATTATACGTGCATTACGCTGATTGGTCAGGCTGTTTGTGTCGTAATTGAGTAAGTACCTTGCACTGATTAAAAGTAGTTCGTTAGCGGAACAAACATTGGTTCAGGTAAACAGGAATGAGACTGGAGATTGCCTCGAAGCTACGAGTACTCTTTTAATTAATTAAGTGTATGGAGCGAGTTGAGCGAGTGCACACATCTGCAACGTAAAAGGGGAAGTTGTTAAATAAATTGTAAACTTAGTTTAGTCATCACCTAATTTGTTTTTGCTTCACGAATTTTTAATACATTTGTCTTTAACTAACACATTCTGTTCTGTCAAGGAACACGTGTACCCAAAAGGCAATTTCGTAGTCAGCTGGTTTTTAAACGTTTTTGTGTGCCTTCCACAAATAAATTGGGAGAGGTCGTCTAGCTTGTTATATGAAATACCTAGATAAAAATCGTCAGCCCTGGGCATACATAAAAATAACTTCTCATGTGAAAAAATCAGCAGCATAACCTGGGATTCCGTCACTAGAGTAAGTCAATACAAACTCTACACTTGCTTTCAAAGCATTGCAAATCAATTACACCTGATAAACCATCCCTAAACTTTCCAACTATAGATAGTCAAAGTAAATAAATTATTGAGCCCCAAGTAGACCCCGAGACAGGACTTAAGATTGGCCTTATTAGAAATTCACTTTGGCCGCGGCTAAATAATCCGGGCCATTAGCAAATGTAACCTTGCTACTAATTACATTTCGATAGTAAACACCTGTCATTCCTACGTCGAAAGGCTGAAAACATTATACGGTAGTACTACATAGTACGGAAGCTGAGAGTGTTTTTGACGTTATAAAAAATTTACTTAATCATAATCCGCATCATGATTTCGCCCAGTGCTGGGTGTAGGCGCCTACTATATTATGCCACTCCTTAGGATCCTGTGCCTTTTGAGTTTATAACCAAGTCATCACCCGACCACCAAATATGCAAAACCAAACCATGATAAAGAAACTTATTCATGTCAATTTATTTTTGTTTGAAATTTTTTTACAGAATAGAATGGAATAAACCGTAATTATAAAACCAAAATTTGTCATTGGCCTACAATATAACTTAAAAACAATATGATGTCTCGTTGAATTTTTGTAAATGATGTAAAAATATTGGCACAGTCTCTTGTCCTAAAGATGTAGAAGTAATTCGGTTTTAGTGGTTCGTTTGACACGGACACGGTCGGTCACTCGATACGGTCAATTGGAGACGTGATTTGCAAATGAAGGTTCTGATCCGATTTTCAATATCCTTTGAGATAAGATCTTGGAACCCTAATCTTTGAGACGTTATTTTAAATGAAAGAGTAAATCTGTTGAATTGGAATGGGGAGTAAATTGTTATTTATGAAACTACCTTATATGAATAGATTAGTTAGCCAGAATCTTAAAGAATCATAGATAAGTAAATATTTTTCTACAAATATAAGACAAAATATTAGTAATCCCGCAAACTTGTTCTATGACGTCGATAGGGCAAATGGAACTGAGCTAGAAGTGTGGTTCGGCCGCTGTAGCAGGTTAATTTTTGAAAAGCATCGAAGAAAATCAGAAATAAAATAGATTTTACTTTCCTTGAAACAATAAGTCATTGTAAGCATAACATACCACTATACCCGGAAGGTGTTAAAGGAAAGTCGGGACAATCTCGCCAGTATTATCGGATTCCGCGGGTGCTGGCTCACAATGGATGTCCTGACCGAACCGAGCTTACCGCGGCGAAGTGCTTTGTACCAAATCACTTCGCGTAGATTTATTACCGAGTGTCCCACTTACCCCGCCCTCCCCCATATAAATTGTGGAATAAGTGTTGCCATATTTACTGGTGACGTATTGCAAATCGCTGGTGCCTTCTGCGCTTGTCGCGAGTAGTAATAACTAATTGCTAATCTGCTGTCCGATGATGAGTTTGAATAATTTATGTTGGGTAGCTTTTGGGTACTGGAGATGTGTGATTAGTTGAGCCGTAGCTAATGCATTTGTGAAGGAGATATATTTCATTGAGCCTGGCAAAGTGTAGATACAGCCAGTTTGTTGTAGGTAGAGTCAGTAAACTAATCAGTCTTACAATATTGGTAAGTATATAAAAGAAAATATATAAGAAGTGTGACATCAAAAACTCCAAAACTTACTTTCATAATTAATTTATGATGATCATAACATGATATGACGATTGAATTCTTCTGGAAAGACGTATTTAAAAAATTAAGTACATTGGAACTCAAATAAAACATACATCAATATACTTATACTTCAAACGTTGGTATCTTGTGAGTGGATTTCCATGTTAACATTTTTAATTATACTTTAACACCAATGTATTAGCATTGTTATTTGTATTTAGAATGAAACTTAAATTCTAGAAGCTTTAAGCTGCGGCCAAACCTGCGCGTCAGTAAAGCGGGACGCGGGACGCGATGCGGGAGCGTCTGCAAAGCGACGGATTTACCATATAACCCGTCCCGCGATGCGGTCGCGTAGGTATGCAAAGCGCCATAGATTTATATGGGTAGCGTCCGCCGCGCGGTAGACGCTCCCGCATCGCGTCCCGCGTCCCGCTTTACTGACGCGCAGGTTTGGCCGCAGCTTTAACCTAATTTTTATTACGTCTGTGGTGTAACGCCATGTGCGACCCAGCCGCGGCCAAACTTGCTCTATAAATCAAGAAGCTAAACTATTTCGTAATTAGATCGCATTCAGGGGCACAACACCTTCTTGAGACGCCCAAAGGGTCCGAAGGTAGGCTCCGTTGCCTTTCAAGCACCTCTTTATCGGATAATATCCTTGGTAAATGGATCCCAAATATTTTATGCTCCATAAACGTTATAGTGCTTAGCGGGAGTAACTTAATTTTTGATTCCAAAGCTGCGTCAAGCTTTAAGGCATACGAGCTCTAATTGATCTTAAAAAAGTGTGAAAGTTTAAAAGAACAATAAGAAACTATATAATTTAAGAAAATAAGTTCATTTTCCATAGAACGAAGATGGACCTTATCTGACAAAGAAGATTTGCAACTTTTCTTGACGAATGTGGTGCATTTGTAATACTCGTACATAGATATGAAAACTTACGGACACACTAGTATCTCAGAAGATACTTGTACTTTTCTTTCTTTTGAATGTAACAGAGTAAATCTTTGTTGAGTGTTATTTTTAAATAAATACATTAATGTATATTAGGACATGCATCTAATTACCATCCTGTTATGTATACCACTCTTAAATGCAGTAATAATCCTCTTTATGCCTCTACTTAACAGCAAACCGCTGTATTCACGGTTATTACCTACAGGGTGGGTATAAAACATTAAGTACCGCGATAGACAATGAGAAAAATCTCGAATCCTCTTAACGTTTCATTTCTTCTGATGTTTGTATAAAATTTGATCCTATTACAATGTCCAGGTAACGCGCAATGTACAATGGAGTCGCCGGCACGCTAACAAGATTATAACTTTCGTAAATTAATAAAAAGTATGAGCCCCGTGTGTTCTCTCCCTCCCTGTCGCCGTTATTGTAAATTTTAATGATATAAAAATGCTTAGACTCCGATGCTTTTAAGTGATTGTGTTCATATTCATACAATAACAAAGCGTTTCGCTCCCTTACGTTGTTTTGTTTCGTTTTTAATTGTTTTAACTATTTTTCATAGCTTAGAAGGTTTTCAAGTTTTAACAAACAAGATACAAAACAAAATTAACCTATAAAGGTTGAATTATGGTTAGATGCTGGGCAAGCTTATTCATCCAAACAATGTCCCAGGCACTAGTGTCTCGTTAAGTGCAGGCAAAGATTGCCTCCGCTGTTTAAATCATCTAGTATAGATATAATGTCTGAGTATATGTTGTCTTTGTATCTTAAAGCTGCAAGCCGTCACCTAATCCCGTGTTAATGAAACAATAAATTCGTATTCCGTGAGCGCGTCATACGTCCAATACCCCTCGCGGTGCAGCCTGACGTTGTCTCTCATTAACTTAATACGCCATGGTTTGTACGCAATATGTACGAAATGAAATACTTTGCCTATACAGGTTGTTCACCATTCTCTTTCAAAGATATTTTCACATGTCATTTTACATGTCAACATGTCTAACCAATTTTTTTTCTAATTACATATTCTAATTATTGATGAATAATAATGTTCAAAACGAATAATAGCAGATTTATTATAATATCACTAAAAAAATTGGTTATACGTCATGTTGACATGTAATAGCACACATAGTTCGATTATTGAAAATATCTTTGAAATATAATTTTATTTGATACTTACTTACTTTTATCCATCGTAATGATGATTAGTAGATCATCATTGCGATTGATCCAAAGAGATAAAAAATGTACATAAACTAATTTAGCTTTCTAAAATAAAAAATTTCTTATACAAAGAGCACCCTGTACAAAGCAGCTACTTATGGCTCATCAACAATATTGCTCCCGTACAAACGAGTTGACGTAACTCGCGTCAAGGCGGACACTTGCAGTAATTTTATGAAGATACGCCCTCAGCCTAATTCCTCATCAGGGTGAGTAGAGCTTTCGCTTTATTTGTGTGTGTAAGATGTACAATTTCTTATAATAGTAAAATCTATATTGTTTGTTTTTGGTTTAGTATGAAAGTGTTTTGAACATTAAAATGTAAAGATATGGTTTTTGAGATTTTTATTATTTTTGTTATAAAATCAAGTTCAATTTCGTAAAGCGAACAATTAATGTTTCTGCATTTCTGAGATTCAGTTCTGTTTAAAACTCCAAAGATTCTTTGTTATTAGTTCTTTGTTGCACAAAAAACGAAACAAATAAGAATACAAACGAGTACCTACGGAAAGGTCATGTACAAATGTGAGTTTAACCCTAAAACAGTTTTCTTCTAACAAACCTTTAAAACAAAAGAGAGAGACAATTAGAAGCGCAGGGTGTAAAATTCCATGTATCTTAATAAAAAAACAAAAAAAAAAGAAATTATGATGACTACTGTATCCCAGAGCGGTAGACATTTCTTTCAGATCTTTATGTAATCCTTTATATCCTTTGACGATGGGATAAATTGAATGGGGTACCTTAATACGAGTATATTCTTAAAAATATACCTTGTTAGATCCTCTAATTTTTTATTGACATTCCATTTTCCTAACACTAAAAATTTGTGTAACATATTCACAAGAAACAAACACAACGCATTAGGCCCCTTACACTCGGGAGGTAATGAGCGTATGAGCCGGACGACAGCCCCACGACCCGGGGATTACGTAATACTATCGATAAGTTTTATTTTGTATAAGTTGATCTTACGTGTCAGGGCGAGGGAAGTCGTATTATTTCTGTCAGATGTTACGTGTGTGACTGTGAATAAGCTGGCATTATTTATTTTTAATTGTTCTGCCTTGCCTTACTTTGTTTGACTGGCTTCTCACTGAAACCTGACCTCGCTTTAAAAGAAAGGTCTAGGTTCGCACCACCAGGTTCTTGCCTGATTCTTTCCCTGGTGTAGGTAGTTGCGTTGGAACAGGCAATAGAGTCACCTAGCTTATAAGACTGTACATTTTTAAGTGATCCTTTGAGCTACCTATAGACCGTTTGCAACGGTCCTTAGATTGCTTAACTGGTCTATTTGTATTTTTTACAGTTATATATTAGTTTAGTTTCTGTAAATAAATGTATTATTCACAAGTTCTTCGTCAACCTTATCTCTGAGCATTAGAAGTTGGCAGCAATGACCACGAATGCCCCCTAATGACCCGCAATGTCCACTATAACTCGCGGAGAATGCGCTTGATTTGCGCGCCGTCTCTAGAGACGGTATGAGAAGACACGATTTTCTTATTCTGTGGAAAAAAAGTATGTAGAGTGTTAAAAATCCGAGACTTAAAGCAAGCTTTAACTTATTTTTCTGCCAAAGAAAAAAACTAGCAATCTATGTAGAATAATTATTCATAGGCTTTAATTTCCGTAAAATAATCTTGGCGTGATGGTAACTCCATTATAATTATGAAAGCTCGTAAATCTTTTTAACTGTTTGTTTTCTGAATAAAATTTAATTAGCACTAATCCCAGTCCCGGTGTTTTTATTCACTATGAAAACTTAGCTTCTTTATCTCTTGTTTGGAAAAATAAATTGCACATCTGCTTGTTACAAACGATGAAGTAGCATGATGTCATGTCATGCTCACCTTAATCCATTCCAATCAGATTGAATCAGGGATTGAGTGGGGCTCGCTAATGGTCAGTATGACGGGCATTACACCGATTAGCATCTACCTGCCCCCAACCCTTCCGCACCTAGAATTATGATTACCGAATCGGCAAGATAGCTGCGTATTTACTTTGATTCTCGTCGTTAAAAGTTTGCGGGGCTGACGAGGGCCGTCGTTAGGGCTCTAATGGGCACCATTTGTCTTGTCCGGCCTGTAGTTGTGCCCGCTAATGAAATTATTGCCGCAACTACACTAAAGGTTATAAATACGGCCCCCGGCGGACGCCACCTTGTTTCGCACTAATGGACCGGTCAAACTGTAAACTGTGTTATCAATGAAATTACAATTAGGATAAAAATGAAGGGTCGGGATACATGCTTTGTTTACATTGTAAAATAGAAATTGAGGGGCAGTTTTGACGCTTAATTTGATTATGGAAGCTTCTCGATTGTTATGACCAATATTAATCAATTACAATAAATAAGCACTTATCAAATACATAATTTCTTATTATTCAAAATATCTTCAAAAAAGACGATAAAAACAATGTTAGTGAAAATCTGGACAATTTGGTTGATAAAGTTTTAGTTTTTTTTTTAAATTGATATTATGCAAAAAAAAATATATTTGTAGATTTGTTTAGGAACCTCAAAGTTTGAAGTTACTGCATCTTATGTTTACAAAACTAAGAGCAAAGGACACGTTAGCCACACGACTAGTGTTCGTGACATGCTACAAATGACACTTGGAGTTCACCAGTATAAACTTGGACAATATGAACACAATAAAACGCGGTATTCTCAGCAGATTCGCGAAATGTCCGCCAAGAATGCCATCTGCCTCGGACAATCAAAACTTTGAAAGGAATTTTCTGCTTAGCGTCCAGTGGGTTGGTGCGGACAGCTCGCCCGACTGTCTTGGACATAATGCGACTCGAATCGTGCTCTTGATTACGGTTTAATTTCATTTCGTATTTGAATCTGTAGTATATGGTTCGAAATGACTTATAAGTTGTTTTCTGATTAGTCTTACAATTTTTCGAGAAACTTTTTCCGGAAAAACTAGATTCAAACAGGATTTAAATTATTAACTTAAATAAAAAAGGTACTTTTTAATATATACCGTTGAAAGTAGGTGGAGCAGCAAACGTTGAATAATTTATTGAGATTAAAGTAACCACATCAAAAAACCACTTCGAACAATGTCGGTACACCGCAAAAAGGGATCCGAGTATTGACGCTTCATTGCCTTTCCATTCTCGTTTCATTGAAAAATACGAGTTCTCATCCGCAAATACCGTAATCTTTACTTCAAACGGCGAAACAAAACCTTGATATTACACGCGTCATTTGAAATGTTTCAAAGACATTCCACGTCGGGGAAAAATTAAAATAACAAAGCGAACACGATGGAGCGTGGGACGCGCGACTGATTTGCAAAGCCGCCACACACTAAAGGAACCGATGAAATTAAAAATTCTTTAAAGAACATTCTGCTTTTTAAAGTAGAGCAACATATTCTAATCAACAAATTTTTTCGTCTATTATGAATTGTTCGAAATAACAAAAGCATGTTGACTAAAAAGTCCATTGAATAACAGAGCTGAAACATAAATGCATTGTGCTATTGTGTGGCTGTTTGATCAGTCTCCCATAGTTTTGAAAATCGAAGCCGCATTCCATTGAAAACAAATGGGAGGTTCGTTCAAAAACCGCAGCGAGTGTGAACGTTTCCCGCGACACATGATGGATCAGTCGGCAGAGAGCGCTTTGTGCCCATTTCCGAACGGTTACCTTCGAATACCCTCGAACACTCGCAGATTTTAAACGCATTCCGCCATTTCGTGCGCCATTAGTCGAGGTGAAAGAGCCAGTGATTATGATTGATCGCGCTTTCGCACACAATGTGGTTACTTGACTTGTTGAATGGGACCCCTCACGTGTGCACTTGGCTTATTTGTTGGAAACTTTGTAAGATTATTGGATAAGCATTTTCTTTTCAGCTTTCTAATAAGAACTTAAAAAGTAACACCTGCTGATATTGTAAATGCGAAAGTAACTCTGTATGTAACCTTGTCACGATGCACAGATTAAAATAAAATTTGTTGTGAAGGCTACTTTTTACCGTGGTATAGACCTTATTCCCGGGATAAATCTATTCTTACGCGAGCAACGCCTCGGTTCGGAAAGCTACTTCTATTAGGTATAACTATACCTTAATATAATACTATCAGTAATTGTCTGTAGCTCCAATCACAATAGTCTGAGTAGACATTCTCCAGACAATTGATATTGTCCAACGCTCCGATGCAATATAAAATATTACTATCCCAAGTCGCACTCCACTGCATCTATTGTGAGTCGATACCATTTGGAGCAAATCGAAAATGAACTGATTAACTCGAAACTTGGTCTTGAGATGGTAATAGTGCAGTCTCAATGCATTTATATGCTACACTGTAGTTTCTAGACAAAGTGAAGCTAAATACAGTTAGACAATTCTGTCTATACTTATATAATAACGAGGAAATATTTGTATTGTTGTATACTTGTATGTAACAAATAAACTCAAAACAACTGTAAGTATCAATTTCATAAATTAGTTAACCATATTTTTTTATTATCATTAAGTAAAATGCCGTGCGAAATTGGGACAGGTAGTTTTAAATACAAAATAATAAAAACATTTTGTGAACTACATTCTTGAAAGTATAAACAAGGTGAATATTTGATAGATGACTCTTAAAAATAACAATAAACAAGGTAAATGTACTCTCTTTTCCAATAAATAATTCGTAGAAATCTCAGCTATTTGTACCTATTGTAATTCAGGGTGACGGAAGCAATTATTTTTTATCGACACGCACGAACGGGCGGGGTGAGGAAAGAATCACAAGTTACCGGATTTTTCTTATTTGAAACAGGGTAAAAGCAACAAATGTACTGATGTGACAGGATTATGCAGTTTTTTTCTTATAAAAAAAAGCCAAAAGGCCTCTCTTGACTTTTATCTTTGATTCTCATCTCGTATTTGTACAATAATTTTGCAATAAAATTTTCTGATTCAGTAAATTTATTAGTCAACAATCATTACCATCTTCTTTTTGGTCACAAAAAAGTATGAACAATAATTAGTAGTACTACTTATTTTACCTTTAATGATTACGCTTCACTTCCAAGTACTTAGAGAAAGTATTGCTAATTTATTATTAAAATATCAGCGCGTGACCGAGTTGAGCATGATCTCAGCCTAACTATTTATTTTTTTCAAACTACTACTGTTACTATTATTTTCAAAAATCTTGTGCTTATAGTCCAACCTTGAGGCGAGGGACAAAGACAACGCATTGCACCCGCGGGAGCTAACTATAGATAGGAGACAAAAAGAAGGTTTAAAGGGAAAACTGTGTTTTAGGGGACCTTTGTATAGAGATAGCTATGCCCGAATGGTTTTTGTATTGTTTTATTGTTGGCCCTAATATTATGGTGATTGTTGATGGGAAAGGTATTTTTGGCAATTGTCTTATAAAATTATGTGCATTAAAAGACAAAATACATACAATTATACAGACATGTTATGTATATAATATATAATATAGGGATATTATATTATATTCACAAGATTTCAGATTTAGGAGTAACCACTCTTTTTATCTGTCTAATCAGCCATAAATCAGCCCATACCACCTAGCCAAATCAGTTTAGCCGCTCTGGATTGTTAGCGAAACTAACAGAATTGCTTTTACATTTTATTTATAAATACAATTAGAACTATTATTGTTTATTCATTAATTTAATCTACACATCAATTATTTTTATTTTGAAATCCCTTATTAACAATAGTTATTCCGAAGATTTTCTAAGTTAGATAAGAATTAGTTCTTATAATAACAAATCATCACGGCGTTATACGCTACCAGAATTAATTAATTGCATACACTGCCATCTAAAATACAGATGGTATTATGTCTCTATAGTAAGTAGCCAGAATTTACAAACAAAATACGCATACAAAAACACAATTTCTTCCACCCGAAAAATCTGAACATCTCAATGAATACAAGTTAGCCTGAAGGGATGCGATGGGGACCGAAATGTCTTTTTTATAATCTGTTTACTTGTTTTCTCTCTTACGAGATAATCTTTTTATACGGAACTTCCGATGTGTTTGCAGATGATAAAAAGTTTGGGTGAATTTTTGCATTTTTTGGTGTTTGAGTATATATTTGGAAGCCGCACATTGAGGAACATTCAAATACTTGAATTGGATAAATTACAAGTACCATGGATCTTTTACATTTTTAAGGAAATTAAATTAAAACTAAAGTGATTGTTCAAAATGATTTTGCGCCTTAAACCATCTTTTTAAAGATATTATTTGACATTGCATTGAGCACATTAATTGCATGCAAGAGCAAATTAATAAATTTATCTAGAACAGATTAAAAATATTGTATTTTCACTTATACAATGCATCGCCTACAAAGTATAGATAAAACCTAACTATGTGATCATCTGAAAAATAAATGGAAGGAGCGCCAGTTATTCGCCTAATTCCCTGCCAAGACGCGAACCGTTTAACAAAGTTTAACTGAACATAAAATTTTATTAACCCATATATGAAATAGTGAGACAATCCCGCCTCCAATAGAAGTTTTTCGAGTCATTAGCCGTATTTTTATTGCTCTATGACTATAAACATGTCGTAAGCTACCGACTGAAAACATTCATAGAATTAGTTCCCCTGTCCCGATGTTACGATTCGATTATTACGTTTATTGTGTTCGATTATCGAGATTTGTTTATATTTTTATTGGGACATTTGTTGGTTAATAGACCACTTACTACTTTATATTGTCGTTAAAATGAATGGTATCATTACTTTAAGATACATTCTCGTTTTATTTGTGTTGTAACTTTTTTAAACAAACGTGCATCATGATGTGAAGACTTATAAATGTGCACTAAAATATTTTTAACTGTAGCTTGAAAATATTTTAACCTTACAAGTGCAACCCAACTTTTTAGTGCACTTATAATATGTAATATGTATGTTTACGCCCATTTATACTTCAGACCTATTAAGGAATTCACACACTTTGCATTTTGCATAACTTTGATAAGATAATTAGGTTTTATGGTTTGATTGGTCCATTTGTTTGATTGTGGCCAACTTAGCAAACCGTCCACTACTATTCATCAATTTGTCATTTTGTCTACGTCATGTTGCTATTTAACATCACACCGATGCGAAATAGTATCGTGTTGTTTAATTTTTCAAACTTCTGTATTTCTCAAGAGCACGAGCATTATTTATTGCTTACAATTTCGTTTACACCAGGGAAATATTTCCTTACATTTTTCGCTCGCGTTCCTCAAACAACTTCTAATTTCTAATGTGCCATTTGCCACTTTGTCAATTGCGCCGATAAATCTGAGGCCACGGGGTGAGTTAGTGCTACGTCTTGGAGTAAATTCCGCTATTCTTTTGTTTTATTTCGCGGTGCTCAGATGAGAGTGACCTGCAAGACCATTACTTTTGATGGAACAAGGAAGTTATTTGTTTTCGTGTCCTTTTAAATTTTTAAGTAACATCTCTGTTATTTTTGACTGTTGTGTTTTGCTTCATAAATCACGTTCTTTTTTGCTTGTTGAATCGTTATTATTAAAATTGAAATGCACTCAATTAATGGTCAGATTTTATTGGATTTTTGACACGTATTGTATAAGTTTTGACAAGTTTTGTCTAGACACGAACATAGCAAAACTATACTACCTATACATTAAAATAGACGTTTTTGGCAAAGTTGAACGCAGTATTAATTAGAATAAAATTGAGTCCAAAACGAAGTTGGACATTATTTTATTGGTTCCAGTTCTATATGTAACGAATGGGTTTTTATTCAAACGGGCTGAGAGCAAAGTTTGGATATCGTATTCTATTTGGAAATAAACTATTTTAACTTTTAATTGATGTGTGAGCGTGACACGACAGCAGCGGAAATAACACAGCAATATAACATATTATCATATCATTTCGTGTTAAATATTTTCTGACATATCTGTAAATAATCATTTATAGTATAAATCGTCGTATTTATGTATTAATTATGTGCTTTTATAAAGCGCTTTTACATACCATTCCTTAAAGGGTTACGTTAGTAAATAATAATATTCAAAGTAAAAGTCAATTAGAATTTTATTGATAACATCTCCATTAAAATAATAGTAAAAGCTTATAAATTCTGGAATAATACTCCACGAGTGTCTCGCTCTACATTTTCTCACTGTTTGTAATAATCACAGTGAGTCCATAGCAACTCCATTAAAATTTCGCACACAAAACACAGAACAAACAGAGGCTCACATGGCGGCTGTTTATTTAAGGCTGCCGGCCGAGTAATACCACGTTCTAATTCTGGAGCCAAATCCTGGTCTTTGAGTACATCACTCGACTACGACGTGTACTCACTCGTCTTTGTACTTGAATTTTGAATGCGACGTCGGAGTTGGACAGTTTTCAGCGGACAGAATACGCAACTAGACTATACCAGAATTGTTAAGTTACAAGTGCCATCACCGACGGTCCATTAGCGATGATGCAAACTTTTTAATAGTTGTGGAAATTTAATTAAGGCAAGTCATCAGTCACTACCCGTCGCTGCTCCAGATAGATAAGGTGGGGTCAGGCTGCACTAACCCGCGCGTGATGAATGTGCCCTTAACGGACCTCAAATATGCCGTCGGCTAGAAATGTTTGAATAACCCATGCAATTAAAGCGGAGCCGTGTGCTTCCAAGGAGATCGATTCATCCTTGAGTCACGCTTTAACTTATGCGGCATTATTCATAAGTTTGTTACTCAGGCTTGGACGGTCCAAATGCAAACAAACCGCGCTCTCATTATTAATCATTCGGGTCCTTGTTATCGAGTCGCGGCGGCTTGATGAAGTGGCGGCGAGCCATCGTTGTGATCATCACTAACTAGGTGTTGACCGCTGACCGCCGCTGGACACCGGCCATCAATTATTCGCATCTACCCGCTGTAAGTTAATTCTATTTAGATCCCTTTGTACCTACCACAATTTTAACATAGTTACCTGAATAAAACTGATATTACGATTCTACACCCGTTTAACATTGCTACGACGTGTTCATTATCTAAATTGCACATTATTCGAAACGCGGGTAACTTCGACGATGTATTGAAATATTAAAACGTCCATACAAAAGCCGGGGAAAACGTTCTCACTCCTCATTAAAATTTGTACGACAGCTTCTAAATTCTACTCTTTTCTCCGCACCTCCGCAATATACAGGAAAAAGTGGAAGAGCGATGGTAGGTACTGAGTTGGGTTGGCAAAAGTTTTGCCTCCTCAACCCACCGGTGCGGTGGGGGCAAAAAGTGTTGTCGGCGGGTCTAGCTATAGCTGTGTTGGGAGAAAGTTTTCCGTGTTGCGGGTAGGGGGAAGGAGGGGGGCGCATGCGCGAGGGACGCCCGCAGAGCTGACGTGACAGTCCTGCTCAGGACATGGATGGAAGTACAAGGGCTTGTTGCTCGCTTCTATGAAAATGCTCACGTAACTGTAGGATGAATGTTGATGATTCTATCTTTATTTTTAACGTTAAATAATTGTCATTTATTCACAAAATTAAAATGCAAAATTCAATACACTAAGTTAGGGTTTTGAGTATGAGTGTTCTATCGAATGTTTAAAAATGATTCGAATTTAAATCAAAAAAACTGCATTTCCATTATTGTCGATAACTGTAGTAATAATAATAAAGAAACCCATATAACCCTACATATAAAAAGGTTTTTTTATTTATAAAGTACCGACTGAAGTATGTAAAACCAAAAAGCTTTTATAAACGTGCTGCGACCCAAAAGGAGGTCATGAAACTCTCAGGTCATGCATTCTATGGTCATGCTGAGGGCACAGCTGCAATCGATACGATCTGCCTCACACCCCGAGAAAGTAGCGGCTAGCTTTGGCACCGCCTACGCTGCCGCGTAGTCCGCACCAACCTAGCACTGCTGATTCGTGGAAATCTACATCTCGGATTAACCGACATTGTGCAGTGAATTCTGCTTTGAAATAAGTGCATACTATTATTTTATTTTGAAAGAAAAACTTTATATGGATAAATGGGTGATGACAGCTCACATCGCTGTGAATTTTGTAAACACTCTTGATTATTTAAAACTTCGTCGAAAATATTATATCAACATCTTAGAATCTTGAATGACTAAAGACTCTTCTTATTTCAAATTCAATAATAAATTATACATAGTTTTATAGTAACACTTAGGTTTATGATCAGTTTGTTTGAAAATGTTCAAGGTTCCACACTCGGCAGCCGGCAGACTCAACTCTCTGAACTTGAAAACGACTCTCGCGCAACTTTCCGCCGGCATTTGTTGCGACTTGTTGTTACTGTTTGTTACCAAACTAAATTTGAGTTGCAAAACTAAAGTTGTGGATATTTAAAGGGAACTTTTTCAGAGTCAACGCCCGCTTACCGTCACCCAGTTTCTGAGTAGCAGTCGAGTTATGGCACTTGTTCGGAAGTAGTTGGACCAGTGGCCAGAGGGCTGCAGCGAAGGTCATGGCGCTAATTCGACCTTGCCTACAAGTTCGCGAGTTCTCAAACAATAGTTTCGGTTCACTATGTGGGTTCTAGTCTTTAAGTACCTATTGAAATGGACAGGGTCGGTATAAACTGATCGATCTAGACTTTCAGTCTGGTCCCAACTAGAAATAAAATTAAAAAAGAAAATAGGAGTCTTATAATACTTGAGAACAGTAGATTTTTTCTATGACTATGAAAATTCATTTTATATAGTAGCTAATTTTATCATAATAACTGGTGACCTCAATATTATGGCAAGCTGTCATCTGTGCCTGAATTATATAATCAGTTTTGACAGGTAAGTTCGATTTTGACTTACAGAATTAGTCCGTTGAAATATTACATTTGCTTTGCATTTGTTAGAGGACGCAATTTTATTATTGGGACATGTGTGGGGGGTCAATAGAAGCTTAACCTCAAGTTTGTGGGGTCGCCACCCTTGTTTCCCGGCCGCCATCTTGAAAATAGTGGTAAACATGATATCTCAGAAACTAAGCGTCTTACAAAAAACTTGTCAAGCTATCATTTGTAGTAAATTGTTTTGCCTACAAATATGTTTCTATAACTTTTTGCCATAAATCAAATATTTAAGAAGTTATGAGCAAAAAAGTAAAAAATTCTTTCTATTTTGCTCTATCACTTCACGCAAAAACGGCTAGACCGATTTGGTTGAAATTTGGTATGTAGATAGGTAATATCATGGATTAACATAAAGGCTACTTTTTATCCCGATTTTCCCGCGGGAACGGGACTTATGCGGGTGAAACAGCGGGGCGCAACAACTTAAACCGGATAAAAAGTAGCCTATATGTTAATCCAGGGTATCACCTATCTACAAACCAAATTTCAACCAAATCGGTTTAGCCGTTTTTGCGTGAAGTGATAGAGCAAAATAGAAAGAATTTCTCACTTTTTTGCTTATAACTTCTTAAATATTTGATTTAGGGCAAAAAGTTATAGACACATATTTGTAGGCAAAACAATTTACTACAAATGATAGCTTGACAAGTTTTTTGTAAGACGCATAGTTTCTGAGATATCGTGTTCACCACTATTTTCAAGATGGCGGCCGGGAAACAAGGGTGGCGACCCCACAAACTTGAGGTTAAGCTTCTATTGATCCCCTACACATGTCCCAATAATAAAATTGCGTCCTCTAACGAATGCAATACTCGGTCCTCAAATTGTAACATTTCAATGGACTAAATATTTTGTTCGGGTTTGATGTACCAACTCTGGTGACTGAGTGAGTATGCTCGTCAACAAGAAATAAAAAATCCTAATGTGGTATTAAAATAACGTGATTGAGCGATTGAGTAGATATTTCATAAATATATATTCGCACAAGTAATGAACTGCTCGACTATTAGTTCGTTTATGATCGAATTTATTCATTATTTGTCTTTCCAAAATCCAATTAAGTACCACAAATCTAATCTCTTAAACAGAATCGTCAAAGTCAAATCGAGGCGGTCTCATCATCGTCTTGATTAACCGATCTCAAAGGCTTCAAACAAATAGGCCACGACAAAATGGAAGATAATAACCATTACAGGACATTGCCACAGAATGCGTAATACTTAGTATGCCCCGCCCGAGGCATCGTGGCACCTGACTAACCAAATTAATTACAGCCCAATAAGGAAATATTAACCGGCTGGTTAATAAGCCACGATTAAATTGGGAGGGTCTAGCAGTCATTATTTATAAACAATAATATATCAAAGCGATATTTTCAAGATGGTGCTAGCCACAGCGATGCGTCATAGCGCGGGTTAATTTATTTACGAAGTTTATCGAGCTCTGCTTCGCAAAATACAAAGAGTGTCTTTTCTAAGATTGAGTTTATTAAAAAGAAAGTAAGACTATTAAGACTACAATGATAATATAAAATGAGATATCAAGCTTATGCTTGACACTATAATAAATATATTGATGATCATAACCAGTCATGTCCAATACGTTTTGCTTTATTTTGATGTATTTTCTAATTGAACCTTGATGGTCATTTATTTTTAGTATTATAATAAAAATTCATAAAATTTATTACCAAACACAATATACTGAAAAAATATTTGTGATGCGACTCCTGCGCTAAAGTTTAAAAGTAATAAGCTTCAGATGAATATTCCAAGTAGCTAATAAAAATATTTTACAATAACAATCCAAAGGAGAAAAATTCAGCAGCTATTCGTAGCATCGAGCAAAACACGAGGCTTCTACAACGCATATTTATGGTTATATGGAGCAAAAGTTTCGCAGCGTGGGAGCTAAAGCCATCGATTTTCAAAACTTTTTCATGGAAATAAACCTACTTTCGTTGTGTACGCGGCCTCGTTTTGCTGTGTGCGTGTCTATAGAACGGAGGTCACGAATTAAATGGATTAAAGCTGAGAATTTACTAGAAAATTTGCTAAAGCTAATTATTAGAATATTGAGAAATAAACATTAATTTCTTGATAAAATATAGACTGCGAGATAGATAAAGAAAATTAAAACTTTCAGCCTTCTTCTCACAGTATGGGGGCTAAGGTGAATCATTACGATTTACCTTATATTCATGTACTTGGCAGTTTAGTATTTAGTAAATATACTCGTAATATTGAGATGGTTTTCAAATACTTATAAGTTAGTAAAATCATCGCAGATAGCTCCAACAAAACGTCCAACTAAAGTATTAACTTTATAATAGAAGAATAATATAAATGTAAAGAGAATACCTGTATTGTTATAACTTGTCCCATGACACGTCAGGTCCATCGACCGCTTATATTGAACGAACTCACACACACAAGGCTGCGTACTTGTAATGGGTCCGCAAAGAAAACTTTTTAAAACTTTTCCAGCGAGGCAATATGGCTTGTGTTCTCAACCGTTATGTTTTATTTAGGCAGCCGTAAGCCGTCTCTTTCTGGTTCATGAAAATACATGCTCGATCGAGCGGGATGGCCTTATATTTATGTGGTGCTTTTTAACGGAGCGACACGGCTGCCTTGCCCGGGATACGAAGTAATTATTTCTATTCTGTCATTGCCGTGTGTTTTTTATGTGCCGTCGTCATTTTGTAAGTTGCGACAACATTTTGAATACAAAATATGTAACTGGTAGAAAACCGATAAGTTCGTTTTGATTATAGATGATACTGCTCAACTTCCGAAGCTGTTTCTTGTCAAAATTGTATACTAACACAATAATGAAAGCTTCAGACTCGTTTTGCCTAAAATACAATGCTTTTAAATCGCTTTTATACTAAACAGTACTTATAAAAATAAGTGAACAAAGAATAAAAAAAACATGAAGCAAATAAATTACGAAACAAAGTTTCTTGATCACAGTTTTAAAACGTCTTTTTTAATGGCTAATGAAATCTTCTGCCACACGTTTAATTGTTTTACCAAACTCATCCATAGTTTCCATAGAGACCCTCTTCCATTCAAAATTCCAATTTCCCTACAGGTCATAGTGCAATCTCACGGTGCGTCGTTTATCACGATCGCGATTGGCGCGTCTCAGCTGCGCTTTATTGCAGAATTACCCTCATATTGCAATTTATTTATTTTTCTTTAATAAAACCTTCATAAACAACCTTATAACTTTATAATGAATTGAACGGGAATTACTCACGTAAAAATATTGTCGATTTAGATACCGACAATGTTTCGACAATATTTTTACGTGAGTAATTCCCGTTCAATTCATTATAATGTCTAGTACAACTCACGATAGTTTTGAAAGTGAAAAACCTTAGGATTGAATTATTTTGGGTCAGTTTTTATCTATGCCTAATGCCCAAGATAAACGAGACTAGTTTTGCAAGCAAGTGTCAGTAAACTAGCAAGGTACTACCTACGGCTCCGTGTATACATAACTATCTTCATTTTTATTTGAAGAACTGTCAGAAGTATTAGCTTTGCACTAACTTGCTATCATAGCTTGAAAAAACAAGCCTTGTATCCCAGGCATTACTGCCTGGTCTTATATGTTTTGTCAGAAAATACAGTATATTTGACCGGCTGAGTTATAAATCTATGAGAATAAGGCGTAGCTCTTGTGTATTCAAACAAATGAATTCAAGTAAACTTCTAATACAAAACCAACGGAACAATAAACCATCCAATTTCGATCCCCAATAACATTTCCCTTAATCTTAACGCGCGTTTTAAAGCGGGGCTTTATCTAGTCCGAGTTCTCCCGTAAATTACGAGCCCATTGTTTTACGTTCGCTCATTACATAGATTGTTCTAGGGGCTATGAGATGCTATATTCAAAGAAAAATATTACATCTGTGATTTATGATATCTAATTTAAACACTAATCTTTAGTGGATTTCGGACGAGAAAAATCTTGTTTGCAATTTTGTAAATTTTATAGTTAACTTGTATTTTATACTTTTTGTAAGTTTCAAAATATTTGATCGCTTTATAGCTATGACTTTCTCATATTCTTTTAAATAACTTCGTCACCAGATTTTGCTACTTGTTTATTCCAAGTTACTTACAGTTAGTTATATTTCATAAGATTACTAAAATAAAGAGTAAAATAGTGGGTACTTACTTTTAAAACTAATATACAATGACATCCAAACAGATTGAAAACTTCGTAGATACGCTACGAATGTTCTACGGCGTAGCGCTACATGCTACGCATTTTTCATTATCTCTTCCTAATGTACTTATATTTATTTATTGAAATAGCACATTTATATAGCTGCACAAAATACAATAAGAAGAAGTTGAGCTACCTAAAAATCTTTACAAACCATCTATGGGTAGCTCAACTGATCCAAGCCACTGTGATATAGAAAAGTACCCAAGACATCGGCAGAATTGCCGTGTTGAATGTTGAAAATCGGACTATTGATTAATTGATTCTAAAGATAAAACCAGAATGTCACCGCTGGTGTTGGGGAAGTGACTAGCGTGTTTTAGAGAATTTCCTAATTTTACGTTTCACTGGATTTGAACCTGAACGTCTAATAATTTTAATGCAAGATAATGAGTTTAGTCCTCCTATTAACTTCTATTATAGTTAAATACTAGATCATAAAAAAGGTCTAAGTAACAATTCAAAACAATATACACCAGTCTTACCCTCAAATGTCTGGATAGCTCTTAGCGTATACAATAGTATGTTCAGTTGTGTCGCACGGATGCAGCCATCGTCAGCGTCCGGCCGCCGCGCCGCATCCGGACACCGCTCTCGACAAATTGTATTTTATCTCACTTGATTTTTATCCAGCACTAAATGTATCACTAACTTTTTATCCACACTACGTTTTTCTAAGGTATTGTGGATAAACAGTTAGTGATACACTGCGCGTTTGTATCGGTACTAGCAGCACGTCACGGCTTTGCACGGGCGTAGGTACTTATAAAACTACCGGGATAAAATATAGCATAAAACTACCAGACAGTCCATTCTACACATCGGTGCAAGAATTTTTGAAATTTTCAGAGTAGTTTCGGTGATTACATCAAACAAACAAACCTCTTTATAATATTAGTATAGATCTAAAATGTAGGTAGTAGTTTCTGTAACTAAATTTAATGTTTATACCTACTCAACGAAATTTTATTTGGAAATTCTCCCATGGCCTTCGCTTCCGACGTAGCGCAGCTCCAAAAGCTTTACGATGTAGGTTCCGCGCTGATTATAAAATTACCGCGACGCTGTAACTTTGTAATGGAGTGTTGTTTGTGCTCGTTAGAGCGCGTTCTGTTGCGCTAAAAGCACGGATGTTAACATTACTTTTTGATCATGTTAAACGTAGTTACTAGAATAGAATAGGTTATAAAGTTTTGATATTTTAATATTGTCTTTATTTTGTTTCAGGTAAGTTTAGAAGAATCTAGAGGTTTTACGTTAGTTACTTAAGAAAAGTTAACAAATAGTAAGTTAATCTGACATTGAGTCGTGTTTCCAACCACGTTACATATAAGGCTAGAGTATCGCCCGCCTTTGGACAAATGAAGTGATGGACTAGTGAAGGAAATGATACAAAATATTTCCTGTACAAAATATCACTTACTGGTAATTCAGTGTACATCAAAAAACATTTTTACACGCTTTTTTTCGTTGACTTGAGTTGCAACAATGATCGTTAGGAAAATTATAGACACGCCACTTAGTGTAAATGTTGCTGATGGTGGATTTTTGTCATTTTTGTTGTTTAATTATACAAATCTAATAAGCTAGTTAAATGGTGAATATGCTTCTAATCGTGTATGTAGATTTTCAGTAGACACTTTAAAGCTAATACGTATAGCTTTTAAAGTCGTTAAGCCACGTCAGGGGCCCTAAAACCTCCGTCATCAGAGTTGGCCTTTTACTCATACGAACAAACGTTGTGGATACTAAGTTTTATTCTCAGCACGAATTCAAGGAAATCTCAAATTTTCATAAGCTGTCTCGTCAGACATAGTTTTAAAGTGTAAATTGCAATAGCTTTGCTAATCGCAGTATATCACAAGAATCCGCTGCGCTGCGGCGTTGTCACGTGCGCTGAGCATACCGCGCTGCATGGGTGCCTCTCTCGATAATGTACGAACATTTGATACTCGACTTTAAAATAATAAGGAATCACTCCACACAGGGTTACTTAGGAGAAGTCCGTGAGAAAGCGAGAAGAATGACGTTGTACGTCATTGAACAACTGTAAATCTATTTAAACTTTTTAATTTAGTTGTGAAAACCTGTAATTGGCTTTCAGATTTAATACTTGTTATCTGTAATGAAGCTGTTGGTTTTCCTATAAATAAAAAAATAAAATAACCTTGAGAATTATCGAGCGAGCGAATCGAGCAATGATCGTAGTGTCACGATTTGACTTTCTATGTAAAGTGTGTCTGTATGTTTCACTTTTATGTACTCGCATAACTATCGAACGTCAATTCAATGTGCAAGAATCTTAGGTTTTAAGGTAGTGTTTAGCTGTTTGCTGGTAATAATAATCGGCTTATTACCTTACTTGGCCAAGGGTATTATAAAGATTGGGTTCCCAAGATGTAAAAAAAACATACAAATAACTTGAGTTGAGTATCATATGAAAGGGCTCTGTGTAACCTTTCTTAATTTAACTTCATTATTTTCTTCTCAGTCTAATATTTCCTCCTTACCGAGAGTATAAACTTGACGATTTATTTTGTCGCGGCGAAGGCACGAACGATCGCGTTTGCAGTCGCATAAATACGAACTGTAATTAGCATCCTTAGTTAGCATTGTGGTGTAACCTTAATTTTTACTTCACGTGATCGTGAATTGCAGGAAGGAGAAAATATAGTTTAGTGCTCTCTTGAAAAACTTTTTCAGTTTAATTATAAATCATAAAGAAATACAATTTAGAAAGGTTTTAGAGTTTTATATTGTTTACTTGATGAAACGCTGTATAAATCAGCGTCAGAAGAAAATCTTTTCCTACACTGTAGTGCCTGAGATGATTATTACTGTATTTGTTTAATCTCGTGTCTATAAACAGAGACTGCTTTAGATTTAGCAAGTATCTAAGCTCTAGGAAGCCCTCTGAGACATTCTATACATAGGAATATATAACAAGTTGGAAGTTGGTATGTCCAAGGATATATATATATAGATATATAGTTATGACTACAAAAATGAAAGTTGAGGCTACTTTTGTGATATTATTTATTTTTACTACAAACACGTAGAAAATTAGTGTAATCTAAATTAGAGAAAACTATGAAACGTATATCCCTGATACCATAATTCACTTCACATGATAAATACGCACAAATTACAATAAAATTACATCAGGAAGTATAGCGACATTTAGCCTCACGTGCGTGGCCTAACTGCCGTAGATTAGGCCCGTGTTGACAGAATGCGTGCGCGCCGCCCGTGCCAGGCACCACTATCGCGCACCATCGATGACTAATAAACACTCACCTACATGCAAAAATAGTCCCTATATCAAAAAGCCTACAGGGGATATCCCTATCACGAGCTCAAAGACAATCTACCAATCCAGTAATCACAGACAATCTCCACTCCCCATCAAATTGAATCTTAAATCGAGGATATAAAGACGGTTTTTGGACTGTGCGTGTCATAATCGTGACCACTTCTAGCGAACACTTTAGAAGTTCACCCCCGAATTGAGCGGTCCGTGTCAGATTCGTGTATATACGCACAATTCGTGGGAAAATATAATTTTATTTCTTCATTTCCATTTCGGTTTCACGGTGTCGTAACAGTTTTATTAGGGGATATATCAAGTTGTATTTGTTCGACTCACGCAGAAATAGTTTCAAAATGAAAATTATTGTAGAGACTGGAGTCATACATTTTATTTGAATTGAGACTTCTAACTAGACATTTTCCAGTATGGGGTTCTTCAAAAGGGTTGTTTAAATTTATTTTAAACTATCAACAGTGTAACTCCATCGGTGTTACAAATACTAAAGAAACCACTGACCATAAACATGGCTGTATGTTACAAAATAAAATCTGTATCTAATTTAGATTAGTGGCAAAGTCTACTTTGAGTCGATCAAGTGAAATAATAGCTTTAGCCCGCCTTGGCACTTTAGTCTCGAAAGTTTTATCTCCAGGAGCACCTTTAGATTACTCATTTCGCAATAGCCCAAGGCAATTAAAAGCAAGGGGTAGTGGTATCATTAACCGGGAGCGGCCCGGCGTCTTAACAAGAATATAATGCAATTTTAAAATAATCCCGCAAAAAAGAAATTAATGCAGGCACCTCGCTGGATTCCCTTTTTATCTCCTTAATTGGTTTTCACATCTTCCAGTGTAAAAAATATCGTGTTCTTTGTAATCTCGGGCGATGTTTTAATAAATATAACGAAGTGATCTCGAAGTTGGGGCGAGAAAAAATATTGCCGCCCTTAAATAAACCTTCACACTTGGAAGATCAGCGCGGCAACTGGCGCGCTTAAGATTTATTGGGAAATAATTAAGGACCGACACCTTTGAACGAAGTAATTTAGGTTGCCGAATTAAAAATGTGGCTTTACTTTTATTTTAATTGCGGGAGGACGAAATTTTTGTTTAGTTTAATTTATACTAGCAATAAAATAATCAAAACTAAAATGCATTTATTCAGTAGGACCTTCCAAATCACATAGAAACGTATTGTTATTGCGTATTTTAAAATTTAGGTTTATTTTGGTTACTGTTATTGAAAAACTCAGAAACTGAGCTATTTTTATTTAATAGACTTTTTATTTAAAGCGACACTTCTTAATACTAATAAATGTACAATCATAATCTACAACATGAAAACGTCTGTATTCCAAACAAAAATCTCCAATCAACAAAAGTAAATACATTCAAATCCAAACACTGAACCAAACTTTTACTAACTTTAAACCAGGACTTAAATCACTTGTCAAAACTCGTAAGCCCGTGTCCAGTAATGAAATCGGAGCAACACTACAGTGTAAGTAATCCACTCATAAACCGTGCAGTAATCCTTCCACTCCGCAGTGCTTGTGTCATCAACGGTAGTCATGGCTAGGGATGGGACGTTCTCACTCCGAATTCATTACTTCTAAAGAGATTACACTCCGTATAGTCGGAATTTGTGACTCCTAAAGATTGCATTTGAGGGCATCTCCGATAAATTGTGAGTTGATTTTGAAATTCTAGTAAGGTTGTTTGAAAAGTCAGAATCATGATTATAATTATTAGATTGAGTTTAGAATAAGTTCACACATCCTATACTCCTTAAGGAAATTCTTTAATGAAATCGAAGAGATATGATTGATTGATGCATGTATATTATAAATTAATATTTTTGTTTAAGTGGGTGTTTGTGTAATATTTTTTAATCATTGGTGTTGTTATTTTTTGGTGAGTCTCGTTTCTTAAATTTGAAGTCTGCCTCAAGTTTGATTAACTTCTCACTACTTCGGTTTTCAGAATTATCTTAGGGAATCTACAAATTATCTTAGGAAATAAAGTAAATTTTAACCAACTATATCGATGGTGAGTTTTCGGAGTTGACCGACTTTTCTTAGAGCTGTTACATCTCTATTCAAAATTTTAATCACCCCCTCCCAACCCCCTTATTCGCCTGGGGCTCCGGACGGCCGCTCCTTACACGATATTCCCATTACTTAGTCCAGGGCGATAATAAAATTTAATATAATGCCACGGGGTACCGGATGCGACCACAGTGCCAGACGGCATCGGTCCGTATCGTGAACTTTGAGATGGATCATGTATTTTTTATTTTTAATAAAATTTTACGGAGCAATTATTCGAGATTTTACAGCCATCGGCGGTATTGTAGGTTTATGGTTATTATCTAAGGTAGGGTTCCACTTTGGTATGCAACCTTAGTAAGTTTGCAATGAACATTTTTGTATGGATTAAATTGAACCCACTCAAAAAAATCAAAAAAAAAAGTAAAGCAGTAAAAATATACCTCTTGTTTCTGAACTTTGTAATGCTGTATTGTGTATAGAAATTCAAGAAAATTCATCTAAAATATTAACGTCTGAAAATTGAAATCTATAATCGTATATTTACAATCCATCTTATTCTCTTCATGTTTAATTTTCCGCAAAATTCCTGATAGCAATAAAATACACGGTTTCTGATCCTGTCGAAGTGCCTTAGGCTGAGGGGTTACCGATAGTATATCTATTGTGCGTCCATCTCTTCGAATAAAGGGGTTCTATGAGCGAAATTCGTCCAACGCTACGTAACATTTACATAGAAAGCAGAAACGACTTAGTACTTATTGAAAATACACACTTTTGTACACCATTTACGATACACTTAGATGTACAAACATACTATACATAAAATCACACCAAGACGGATGCCTTAAAAAACTACCTGTAAAATAGTCGTTAGGAATTAGAATTTTGTCTAAAAATTTAATTGTAACTATAGAAGAGAGAATTTAAGTAATTTCATATTTTAATGATTATCTGGTTTACTAACCCAGTTATGTTAGTTAGACCTTTTTTGGCATATATCTGTAACTATTTCAGCCCTGCAGGTATAGTCAACCTGCTTCCTACTAACATGCAGCCTATAAGAATAAAGGGTTCTACTTTCAAAATTGAGAAATGGACCGGTTAACTTTGTTACAGCCCCCAAGAGCCTGCGGATTAGAGTTGCCGCTATGAAAAATGTTTTGTTTTTGCACTTCAATCATTGGGAATTTATTATAGTTTTGTTAATTTATTATTGCAACGAAAGAAACTTATTAAAAAATATTTACAGTTGGCCTAGTCTTTACTGTTTATAGAAATTTGTAAATATTATTCAAGAATACCCTTTTATTATCAACGGACTATTGATTTTTCTATATTTTATTGTACACTGAAAAGTGGCGATGGAATAGGCAGTAGACTCATCTAGCCAAAAAAATATTTTTAGCTTTGACTACTTTTTAAAAATTATTTAAACGTGTAGTACCTAAATACTCGTACTTATGTAAAATTTTACAAGAACTACTTTACAAACAAAACCCCTGTTGGTCATGTGGATATGGCCGGCTAAGATGAGAGGATGGTTTAGGAGCTGGGCCTGCCTAATCTCAACAATGTCCCAGACACTGCAGATGTCCCGTTATGTGTAGGCGAAGATTGCCTCTTGACGCTGTATAAATCATATAATAAAAATGTAAAGGGCTGCCTTACGAACGAAATGAAAATTACGCGAATTTTCTTAAAGAGCAAAAGGAAACTTAAATTGCCTCAGTCAGTCCCAAGGTGCTAGAGCTCTGCAGTTACAAGTTCTACCTACTTGATGCAAACTCATTAGCGCGGTAGCTCGCCGTATTTGTATTTGGCGGAGTGCTTTATTTTGTAAGCTTGTACGTTTTCAATTTAAAATGTACATTTAAATTTTTAGATGAGAATCTGATCTCATAAAATTTATCAATTTAACAGACTCAAATCCAAATTGTAGGTATTAGTGATATTATAAGCTGAGAATACAAGCAGCGATTTGCGATGTGACTGGAAGACTGAAACAAATCGAATTAAAAATCGCTAGTAATATTGCCGTGAGAAATGTCAAAAATAAAGGGCGGCCTAAACACAGCAGTGGGAGAGATCAGGTTGCGGATGATGAGTAATTTTTGAGGTGCGGTGTAGCGCATATACGTAAGCATTTATGTGTTTACCTTAATCGCTCATGTGCCGCAGGTCGCGTCGCGGCCTGATGTAGACTCAACCTTACAGCCGAGCGCTTTCGTGCTTTGAAGATCTGAAAACTTAGGTGAACATAGGTGATTCGTTGTTAAAAAAACTTGGACGGTTCTCTCAGGTGGCCTCAAGAGGTGGGTAAGCTATGACTTTTCTATTAGATTTTCAAGTAGTTGTCACGATAGATATATTTTTAACCAATTATTCAACTAAATTAGCAAAAATTACGCTTAATATTATTTTTCAACTAAAAAGCTCACGTTATTTTTAAAAATTCTTATAAACTTCAATTAAATTACTATCAAAAATTACGTTAAATATCAGCTCGTATATCTAAATAGACTAACAAACCTATCTATGCTTTAAACAAAACCTCATAAGAACCATAAAACAAAATTTATATGCGCCCGTCAGCTTGTAAGACGTGGTAAGGTGGATGTGGGGTGAAGCTCGCAGTCATAAGGTTAATTACTGTACGTGGGAATGTGTGATTTACTGCCCAGCTTCCGAGCTAAATACTGGAGAATGGAAAGATTTACGTACTAACTTATCTTTATGTGTTTTGTATTATTGTCTAGGAGCAAATTTTGAAATTATAATTTTTTTTGGAATACCTAAAGTTTTAATTTGAAAATTGTAGATTTAATCCACCTGAACCCACTGTGTATTAAAGTTAATTAAAAAAAATACATGATATTGTTCTCTACTCGTACAAGAATTTTAAAAATCATAATGAAGGCAACGTTTAATGTATGTATTTATATTTAGTATAGGTTTTACATTGATTTTAAAGCCCTCTTTTTGTTTAGAAGTAGTGAACTACTTAATTTAAATTGCGCACGATTACTAACTGTTGAAGAAGAAATTAGGATTTTTTTACAAAAGATTTTTATATATTTTTTTTATATTTTTAAATAAAACCACCACTTTCTTCCATTATCTCCATATGCAGAAACATTCCCTTTACAGCTGTTATTAAACCTGATGCACGGGATATGAATAAAATACTAATGAAATTCAACCGCGAACTATTCGCGGGTTTAATGTTCAGTCACATTATGCAGTTCGCTGCAACCATAATCATTAACGTTATAGAAGATCATGCTTCGCATTTCATTGATTGTTTTCTGACATATTTTAGCTATGTTTCAACTGTTCCGCCTCTGATCTTTCTGTAACCATAGAACCATAGAGCGAGCGAGCGAGCACATCTAATGGCCTCCCGAAGAAACACAAACACCTCGGTCCTGGCTAATCGCTTAATCAAAATTTATTCCGCACTTTGATTTTAAATTTGGAACGCAACATTTATTACTTCGCCCTCAGAAGGCAACCCTTCGCGGGCTTCATTATCGCGGATTAAGGCTGCGGAATATTTTATCGATCGGAGTATTCATTTTCAATTAAGCACCAAGTATTTTATTAAGTTGGAGCGCGGAATTGATGAGTTTTGCAAACTAATATTTACAATGGCGTGCGTGGTACCTGATTTTGCGGTCTCCGAACCGCGAAGATATTACCTGGGATGATATTAGTTTTCTATTACTCAATCTTGTTAACCAAGTATCTTCAAAGGTATTCTTGGAGATGTTGGATAATACTAAACGTTAATTCATAATCAGTTAATACTTATAGGTTGGTAAAATAAATAATAAAACTAACCTTTTTTTCTTCGATCTTTTAACCAACATGTGCTTTAGCAGTTCACAATTTTTCTCTACTACAGTATTACGTCCATTTTAACATGACTTATTTTAAATTTTAAAAAAGAAAAATATTTTTGATGATAATATTGTATCGGTAGTATCAAATTACTAATTAGCTGCAATTTGTTTTCATTATAAACATAACATTTGAATCCCAATACTCAAAGCGCTGCACCGCTCGAGCACAGAAAGTTTCCACTGAGCTTAGCATATTGAAAACTCCACAGTATCCCGCTAATAGTTCAAGACAAACCAATTCGAGCACAAAGCGAAACAAGGAATCAGACAACAAAGCCACACACGATAATTCAGGATGCTGTACAAATCGATATTCAATTTAAATCGTTCGAAACAACTCGTAGATAAATTAGACGTTCTTTCAAAGCATTGTTCGTGTGTACGGTGACTTCAATTTCCTGGTGGAGTCGGAGCTTCCGCGCTGCGAGCGAACTTTTGAAGCCTCGTCATGGAAACCGATGCACCTATGCTTACACGCGCGTGAGCAAATAGGCTATCGCCTGTGTTGGATGCACACGGGCGGGTAAAACGCATTGCTTTATTGAATTTTCTGGCATTGCCCTACACACCACTACAGGGATATACTTTCATGTTAACTCTTCGCGATTTTAACTCTTTTATGGAATAATTAAACCCGTCTGTTTTTTAAAATACACTTTTTAATTCGATTGAATTTTTATAGCATGTTGATTCTTCGAAGAGATTGCGATCACGTGAGCGAAGCAATAAGATAAGATGAAAAAAAAACTTAGCAAAACCTTCAGTTCTTGACCCTCGAATAAATAAATGATCTGATGAATGTGGAATCTGGCAGATAAGTCCTAAATCGTTTTATTCAGTGTCTAGTTAAGTATAATAAACAAAAGTTAATAAAAAATATTTCTCGAACTCAACGTTTTTTCACCCGCGCGTCCACATCGCCCACCTACATGCAAATAAGGAGAAGAGTTAGCGCCCCCGTGCACGATGCATCCTCGGTCGCATCTAATGCAATTTCCGTTGAGGTGTGCCCGATAATACGTCTGCATTTACTAATTACCTAACAGGTTTATTAGACACGATGTTTTAGATTTACTTAAAAGCTTTTAGAGACTAATTTGTTTTGCAAAAATATATACATTTTAGTTCGTTGTCTTACTATCTAATTAATGTCAAAGTAAAAAAAACATTCTTGTCGTATTTTCTGTTTACTTTTATGGCCATAATTATACCCATATCTACATTCAAATGATACCATATTTTTCTCAAGCTATTACCAAAATATAAAGTAACCGTAGACTACTCAAGATTCTCATTACCCTCAGAGCTCACCTGAGTGCTCTGACTTGCACGTTCTGTTCACGTTGAGCTACCTTTTACGACTCTCTCAAAAACCACGATTACATGACAATTAGCGTCTTTCAGATGATCTGACGTCGGACTCATAAAACCGTGCTCGCCTGAGCTGTACTTACTTAATCTTTTAGGACGTCTTTCTGTTTACAGTTAAGTTCAGTTCTTTCATCATCACATCAGATTGTTATCCTGAGCGCAGGCTACGTGTCTAATGTTTACTGAAGGCTTATATTTAATTTTATTACACACTCATAATACGAGTATCTAGATGATTAATTTATTAGAAACTATAACTTGTAGAGTCCTTAGATCGTAGATGGTAGATGGTTTTATGCAGCAGTCCAGACATGAATCAATATTAACATTACGTTTTTGTTGTGTCTTAATTTTTATGACATGAGATTACTTTAAAAAACAATTAGTTTTTAAAATCAAAAATAATTTGGCTACAATATCGCAAGGACACATTTTATCTCCAGTTCACAAAGCAAAAATACTGCATTTGCACTTCTTCAGTAAAATCTCCGCCGGGAAACTATCAAACAATTCACGCCATAAGTTAATTCCGGCGTCTTAGTACTCCCGAATAATGGGCTCTCAGTAAATCCAGCAGACAACCTCACCTGCACTCATTATATTTACGCCGCAATAATAAAAGTTCCCAGCTTGCTCTGAATATTGAATTCGTGGCGAGGACGCCTTATTGCCGTCAGTTATGCAATGCCGCGGAATGAATGGCAGCTTTTTATTACGCGTTTAGAACTTTTGAGTTGTTTAATAATGGACGTTCTCAATGGTCAGCAGATTCATTTAAGTCGTGATAACTGGTTGCAACCAAAGCAGATAGTAAAAAAAATACCTTACGCATTTTAACAGTAGAAAAAGAAGTTTAGTTAAAGACGAATACGATTATGGAAATATTTGTTTAGAAAGGAACAGAGTTTATGTTTTGACTTTGTGTGAAGACCATGGCATATAGGTATGAGCAAGTACCAGCCATGCACTGATTTGAGGATTAACATTAGACTTTAATTCTGCGTGGCACAGAAATAAGTCACACTCACAACATATCCACCGAACTCATTGTAGAGTAGAATGAGTTTTCATTCCATGGCGTTGAGGCCGTGGGTTTAATAAAGGCTAGTCGACGAGGCGATTCGAAAAGTTTTCGTTTCGAAGGCGGACGTTCTGACAATGAGCCGGGCTAAGCCCTGTCTGCTATACTCTGCTTTTGGGTTTCAGTATTAATTTTAACACAAAAATATGACGAGTTAAAAATTTACCAAAATTATCATAATACTAAAAAAGCAGTCCGTATTTGTCCGTATTTCTGTATCAGAATAGTTCGTACTGAAATCGCAAGTGATTAACAAAAGGTATTTTTGTAGGATAGTAAACAAAATCAATAGAGAATATTGAAACTAGAAGTTAGACGTTCTTGATAGATCGTTGAAGATACGCGGCGGTCCCTGTTTTTAGGACCTATGGGTAGCCTAAAAAGTTCCTTACCAAAGTTTCCCACTAGCTCACACTTCCATACACATACGTATTAAACTCTTATCTGAATCAATCAGGCATGTCTTTATTTCGATGTAATATATTATCATTAATGTAATATAATTGCAATTATAAAGTGTTGCCTGTCGCAGCTGCGGCGGGCTGCGTTCCGCGGCGAACCTTCGTCACGCGGCGCCGTCACCCTGCTGCTTGTGATAAAAACACTGCGGTTTTCATCATTATTATGTTGGTATTCACTTAGATCTTTTTATTTAATAAAATTAGGTTGAATTTTAGTAACAGTGAAAGGGAAAAGATCAAGAGGACGAAGCCCTAAGCGATGAGTCAACTAGGATAGCTACTGTACAGTGCTTCGTCGGTAGTCACAATCCTTAGCAATGTGGAACCGATTGAGGAGGAGGAGGAATATAGAGACTAATCGTAACGTGCAGACTGAGGTGTACTTATATCTTTCATTAATTTACAGTTTTAAATTGATGATTTATACGATTTCAGTGTGGCAATTTATTCCTGTACTTAGACATTGTTGAAACAATAAGAATCAAGTGAACCTCACAATTATTATTAACAGTTAGTCATCAGTACGCAAACTAGGCAGTAGGCTAACTTTAGTCACTGGTGCTTACTCACAATGTTATATAGCTCTTTTGAAAGGCTTAATGTTTTCCAACACAACAAATCCATTGACGTACATCAAAACACATAATCTCACGATCTATTTTCAAAAATAAATGCAGTAATAAAAGCCACTAAACCAATTTTTCGTGTTAATATCGGTTTCATTCTATGAAGTCGTGTGCTTCTTTCGAATAAATTCAAAGAAATTCCTCGCGGAGGAGTAGGTAAACTCCAATTCAAATATTGTCTCTGATTATCCCTAACACCCCAAAACCAGTGTCCCCCATTACAAGAAACCGCTAAGATGCTCCGAACAATATTTAAAGCAGCTAGCCGTCTCATAAATCAATGTACCTTGCTCGTAGGCAGTTGCGCATATTTCATACTTAATTCTTTCCAGTTTGAGTACACCCTGTGTAGTTTATAGCCGTCAGTCTGAGTCGTATGCACCTGAACGGGCTTGCCTTTTAGGCTAATAGTCTTTTAAATAGCTGCGTCAGCCTGTATCTATTATCCTCTACGGTTGGGAAGAAAATTGGATAGCATGCATGACGTTTTACACGAAACATTGTATTTACATCTTAAATTTTGAAAGTTTCGGATGAATTTTACTTGTATGTTAGTAAACTGATCAGTATTGATTAAGTCAAGATTATTATAGTATTTATCCTCGAAAGAATTAAGAAGGTGTAATAAAGTTTTTAGTGTGTAGGTATTTGTGTGTATGTATTGAGCAACGTAGGTCCTGAATGGATCACCCGATTTATTGCAACATGAGACATGACAAATACATGAAATACATGCTGTTTTAAAACTTTTGGTCCTTTAATTGGTTCTACGCGTTTTATTTTCTTTAACGTATTAAAATCGATTAGATCATTTACAACACGAGCGCGATAAAATCTGAAATGCTGACGGGTCTTCTCTTATTTTTCTCGTGAAATTGATTAATATTCGTGTAGGTGAGGCTATAAATCTGGTGTTTGCGAATCTCAGCTGCACTGACGTCGGTTCTCCCCAGGCAGCCATACATCCCAATAACGTGGCATCTCCCTTTGAACGCAATGTCTGTTTCTTAGCCCTTGTGTGGATATAACTCATCCTAAATCTTAAGCTGTGTTCGCTGATTTCTGCTGCATTGTTTATAATATGCATATGGGAAATTACTCACGTAAGAATATTGTCGGAATAGACACACACGCGGAGACGCGGTCGAGTGACCATACTCATCCTAAGATGAAGATTCTCCGGAAGAATTGAAACATTGTCGGTATGTAAATCGACAATACTTTTACGTGAGTAATTTTCCGTATGATTATAATAATGTCTAGTACAACTCACGATAGTTTTGAAAGTGACATGGAAAATTACTGGCGTACAAAAATCGTCGATTAAGATACTCACAATTAACCATAATTGATTTATAGGTAAATAACTGACCCAAGCCACTGCCAGACGGAAGCGTGACCAAGATAGTGGCAAAACATACCACGTTACATAATTATTAATATGCTGTATCATGATCATCAGCTGATACATTAAAAGAATTTACTAGATAATTTTTGCACAATATACTGCCTGTAACCTAAAATACAATATACGTAATATTTCAAGTGTAAATCCCGTTTGAGATAAGCTACTTTTGGTAGTTACTAGTATTTCACAGTCTCACGAGCCACAGTGAATGCTCCGAATGAAAGCAATTCAGAACAATCCACCACTCGTAACGTCCCAAATGACTCTTTCGAAAGCCGAAATGTTAATTCGAGCGATCCTCACTAGTTATTCTGGAGGTGGCGTACCGTCCCATGTAAATGATGGACAACACAATACACTCGGAACAAGTTCTGCGAGCTCTTTGATTCTCAAATTCGCACCCCGCTTTACGCTCACTAATTTTCTTGTTCGGACACAATTTCGGTAGACTGTGGACCCCTCACAATAATTTCGCAGGGAAACTATTATAGTCGATCCTCTCTAGCCAGTAATTAATTTTGCTATAAACTGGCTCAATTGAAGCGTAAAGATTTCGTGTAGGCTGACTCGGGGAGTTTTGCGAATGATAATTAGTTTTGAGCTTCGTTCGCTGTATTTTTAATGGTATTGATTCAAAGTTGTACTAAATAAACTGAAAAGCTCAAGGGTTTTATTATCTGATCGCTAACTGGTTTCTCGGTAATGTAATCAATCATCTGTTTTTCAAATCAGATTCCTTAGGGGATGTTTTGATACATTTGATACTACATTTTTGTGTGAGACCCATGACAGACAACTTTTTGACTCTGAATAGGAATTCACGAAAAGATCTTAATTTTTTCAGTTGGATTTCAATACAATTAGTCATTAAAACCCAAAGCTCTATTATACCCGCCACTGAATAAATTTCTTTAACAATAAACAGTACCTTTTAATCTTATTTTTAATTAGAAGTATAATCATAGCTATTCAACTCATAATAGACCTTGTATCACTATACATACGTGCTATTAGATACATCAAAACACACGGGTGAAGTTTCGGGAACAAAGCCACAGCCTGCGTCCTCCACTTATACTCCAAGAACCTATTTCTGCAATGTCGAATTTACTTAAACGATGCTGACATACAGTTTTGGAAATTATACTTACATACATTTAGATTTAGCAATATTATTTCTACTCTTTGTAATTTTGGTATACTACAGAATAAAATAATGTAAAATAATATGTAGTAAATCATTCACAGAGCCTAAAAACATTTTAAAATCATTTTTTTATTTAGTTGTATTTAAACTACAATGAATAGCTTTTATGATACCTAAAAACTGCGCCACTGTTTGTCGTTGGCTCATTTGAGCTTACATTGTTTTTGCACAATTTGGATCAAGAGTGATATTCTTTCAATTATCTCCGACTACAACTGTAACAGGCACTGTTTATATCGTTAAAGCAGCGATGCGCTGCAAAACATCGCACCAAACCAACATGTCAAACTTACACAATATTCCTTGACATAATTACTTAAATCAGAGCAACATTCAGCCAGAAGCCGCCGACAGACCACATGTACCCAACTTTGCGACAGCAGAAATGTTCGACATCTTTGACGGCGCTGAGTCAGACACGTTAGCATGCAGATGCGGCTGGCGCCCACTGAAGCGGAGCGAACGGAAGAAAAACGAAACAACTATACTCTGTTCACCGAGTCGATCGAATAGGGAGAAAAATAAACCAACTAAATGTGTTGTCCATAAATGTTGGTACATAGATAATATTTTGCTAACGTGTAAAGAAACCATTACTTATAGAAGAATACATTACATTTATGTATGCCTTATAAGGCAGTGTGAACTCGTAGTTTAGTTTTTGGAAAAATATAATTGTTTTTGGAAAACATTGGTTTTCAGAAATTGGCATATAAACAAAAAGTATGTTATTTAATTCCGAGTATTTTCATCACTTATAAAAACAATTATTCACATATTTATATATTGGGTCAAGGATACTACAAGTTCAATGATCGTCATTGAAACTACAGATGGATTCAGAACAGAATCATAAAACTACAAGACATTGATAGTTTAGATCTGGACAAGACGTTTATTGTTACTCTTCATATGTTGTGTTCTTATAGACATTTGCCTTTAGCATGCCATGTTATTGGCTCGCGGGCAGTCTAGCCAGTCTAGCACATTCTCACCTGGGGCCGAGTTGGTAAGACTTCGCAACTTTGACGGAGGCTTCAATGCGCTCGAATTACTGAGGTAACCGCCGCAATCGATTGCCTTTGAATTAAGCCACGTCTTTGTTAATAAGCTCGGATAGTTCAACCTTCCTCGAACTAAGGCTGGATTATATTGATGTCGCCTTCACTTGTTTTGTGAGCTTTTTGTTTTGAAGATCAGAAACTTGCATAAAATCTTACTGCGTTTTGACTTGGCTTTCCGTGGCCACGTGGTTAAGGCAGTTTGGTTAAAGGGCGATCGCTCGTATCATCGCGGGTTCGAATGTCACCGGAGCCATAATTTTTACTTCCACCAGTGGGATTAAAAAAATAAAACTTGTAGACTAATCCAGACTAAAAAGACACAAACTTATATTGCGAGTAAAACCACCGAGCACAGCTTGTAATCTTAAACAATGTGTAAAAAAATATGTTCTGATGGAAATGTTTGATGCAAGAACGATTTTCGTCTTCTATATTTTTGCTGCGCAGTGAACAAAACAGATTAGAAATTACGGCACCGATACGTGTTCGTGCACGACAACCGACCAATAACCCGCCATTCAAGCTGTCGGTAGCACGTTCGAGTTTTTACTTGTCCTAATTAACTGCCGAGCCATGCCGGCACGTAACAGCCACCTCCACCATAAATACACCAAGAAATCGGGACCATCCCCATAAATTCCTCTCGTAAAAGGCTCCGCGATTATGTTAGAGGGTGGTATTAGCAAAGTTTGTCCGATCGGGGGGCTCACCCCCTCTATAATACATTTTTCGTTGATGTAACACGATTTCACGACGGCTCTCGGTTACGTGATGGATTAAGAAGCGGCTTGCTTCACCACCGTTGGATTAAGATGGGGGATTCTATATTTAGGGCATCTCCAGCTAATATACAATGTTTGTTCATCGATAGACTTAGCCGAGTAATTCAGGATTCGGTGGATGAAGGAATTTCCGAAATGCAAGGGGCTTTCGCCGGCAGCACTGCGTAAACCAAGCAACTATTTGCTATTACTTTCTTAGACTTACTAACATCGTATACGTTTAATGTGTTAACAATTTTATAGAAGACTGAATGTTCAGTTGTTCCAGTATTATAGTAAGACGTTCAAAAATTAAAACAAAAGTGATTGCAATGATAAATAGAAAGAGAACACAAACGAAGCGTTTGTCATATGACTACGGGCCTCCTGGATCTTACCTCGTAAACATGGTAAGTATTTTCTTGCAACATTTAACTTTCCGTCTATTTTCCCCGCACATGGCTTGGAACAATAATCATAAATACATTACGCGCGATTGAGGATCTGATCCACCCGTAAACAAGATCCTTTCAATCTAACTCGTTCCTATCCAACTTGGCTGGATCTCAATATATAAACGCTTAGAAAGCGATTTGCGTCACATTTTCCATCCTATAAAAACAATGTGTTCAGTTTAAAGAATGTACCGCGCAGACGTCTCTTTTTTATGTAAAACTAGGTTTTTGCGAGGTTCTAAAAAAACAGAATATGAGTCAAATCTTATCTGTCTGTAGGCTAAGGAACTCTTTGAAGATAAGTTTACTTAGTATGTATCAAAAATAACCCCATGCAAGAGACATGGCGTTCTCTTTCAATTAACTATTCCAATACAAACGTTTCGAAGTAATAGAAATAAAATACTGCATTTATTATTAAGCTGTAGGTATAAAATAATTATGAGAGAAGTCTTGCATCGGCCGATGCCGCCCCCGATCGCATAAATACTGAATAAGCAGTAAACTGTATTACTTCCGAACCCTTTTCACTTGGCGAATTAGTAAAAAGCAGCTGGGGAGTGAAAATTTTAACTTAAACGGGCCCGTAAGCCGTACCTGAGTGTGTTTGACAGTGCGATGTGATTACATCGCATACCCTCCTTTTGTTTGTTTTGATTCGGCTTAATTTGATTCGTGACGTTTTTCAATTGAACCATTAAAAGTTAATACATTTTTAAAAGGATTAATATTTACACCACAAAAGACATTATGACGTATTTTCATCCGCTCATAAATGTTTAAGTAACCATCATGCTTATCATAATAAATTGTACAAAAAGCTCTCGTATTAGTGACCATTGTACCTATGTAAATGAGCAAGGGAATAAACACATGCCACTCAATAAACCACTTAAACGTTCAGCCCGATGTAATTGTGTATGTAGGCCCGGCTCACGCCAGACAAAATTATCGTGCGTAATTAAAAATGCCAACATACAGACGGGCCTCAGGCCTGTCTAATTAGCAAAAAGTTAATAAACAGACGTACAGGCTTGACAGTGACATGCTCCCGTGAAAATGCCAAGATGAAACGTTTAATTTGCGAGCGTGTGTCGAGTTTGTGAGGGTATGTGCCCACATGAGTAATTCGGCAACTCTGACGTCATACCTGCTCCGTAAGTCCGTAACTAAAGCCTTTGTTTAAGATGTAAAAATATATAGGAAGTGTGAATGATGCCTAAGCTAAGAAACTGATGTAGTGGTTGTACATAACTATTATAGCATGACTATTGAAGAGAGTTCGCTTCAATAGCCAGTTAGGTCGCAGCATAGTTATGCTGCGACCTTAACAGCCATCCAAACAACAAGTCATTAAGGTCATCTCACACTACAAGACGTTCCATCGATCTGTCAAATTAGTCGCCCTACTAGTCTACCCTGAGTGCTCTCAGGTGGAAAGCTGGCATTGCTAACAAAGCCAATCAGCAAGTACCCTAACGGATAATCTATCAATTCTATCATAATGACATCGATTTCCCATATGAAAGCCCAGCACTAGTTCAGAGTAGTGCTGGGCTTTCATATGCATTTCTAGACTATTTCTTAAATTTATATCAGTTTTTAATCGTAATAAGAAAAAAATCATCTAAAGGGTGGAGAATAGAAATTCTCCACCCTTTAGATGAGAGTGTAACTGTGTAAATGTTTTAATAGTGATTGGATTCCATCCAAAAGTGAAACATATTGTGCATAATAAATTCTGTCTATTAATCTATATATATAAAGGACCACCAGTAATTATAATTGTAGATTTTTAAGCATTAAAGTTCATATAAAACTCTACCAAAAATACATTCTCTATACTCTCTTGTAATTCTGAAATGTTGAAACTAGTGCTATCCCAGCTGAGTAGGGCTACGTGACTGACGCGTCATGAGAACTTGCATCTTGAAACGTGTCCTCAAGTTAGAAGACAGCTTCCGAGAAATGAAATATCGAAATTATCTTTATTACCTGAAACTTTACTCTGAGCTAGCTCTTTTACTTAGACTATAAAATTCTGAGGACCTTGAGATGTTTTTTTCTCATTATTTGGACATTATATACAGCGTCGTCCAGTCCCTTGAATGCTTGTGCTATGGTAATCAGATGACTTGATATACTACATAAATCGTTTATTTTAAACATACATATAAATAGGTACATATAAAACAACCGGACTCTAGACAAATATTTGCAAATTGTAGGCTACCTTTGCTTCTCAGTCAGGCTTTCACCCACTTCCTACCTATAGATGTCAGTAGAAAACGACTTATGACCCAATGTCCATAGAGAACTATTCAAAATTAGATTAAAACCTTTGAAAAACTCAACAGCCCAAATTCAGACGACCTGTCTTCACTCAACATATGCTGTTCAGAATTACAAACCGTTGTGAAATAATGTAACGATACACGAGGGAAATTGCAATAAACCGCCTTTTACACGAGCGAGCAACACGCTGCGTTAATTTGCGGCCACAGAGCGTCTTATTAGACGTGGTGCTCCGAGCTAGTGACGTCAAATGTGACGTGATGAGCAGACGAGTATGAGCAAATTAGTGCTACAAAATACTTGAGGAAAAGCTACAGAATGGAGACTGAATTACGATTGAGCGGTATTAAAACGCTATACTTGAAGATAATGCTAATTTTAAATGATTGTCTTATGGTTTTCCAAAACGGAGGCAAAATGGAGGGACGAATCGACGTGATTTCTTAAGTGGTGATATTTGAAGAGATGGAAAGTGACATTGTCTACTTTTTATCCAGATATTTCCGCTGGGATTTACGCGAGTGAAACCGCGGTGCGCAGCTAGTAATATTTTAAAAAGCAATATATAAACTAAACATTATGATAATTTATATCATAAAATTCATCGTTTGTGCAGTTTGCACTTTATAGAACTACAACCAACTATTTTATAATAATTTCCAGGATCCTAGTTGTTGAAAATGTTTCCAAGCAAAAGTTATTTCATAACACAGTGTAGGTAATTAGTCCAAGGACAGTGCAGTTGAGCTACTGATAGGTTTAGTTCTTCTATGGTACCAGTTACGAGTTAGCGCATTGCAGTCTCAATTCTGTTTCAATCTGATGTAGAAAATGTAATATTTTGTTCTAAATTCAATTTCTAATTCAATGTTCTATGTTCTTAGTCTCTGAAACCAATGAAGCTCCTACTGTAACTGATTCTATGACTAACTAAATTCTTGTTTTGGATAATGGCCTCTTCCAACCCTTTTAAACTTATAAAACCCTGGTAGTTGCTAGGACGCATGACACAATGTCGATGGACCCCTACTAGTAAAGATATAAATATAAATAACCTTGGACATTCTATTCATTGCTCGAAGATAAATGTACTAAAGTTGTGATCGGAAATAATGTAATATTCGAAGATAAATGTAAATCTACCATATTTTATAAAATCTGCCTGATTTTATAAACTCATTAAGCTTTTTGTTATAAAAATAGATTTTTAATTAGGTATAATTTTCTACAAATACTCGAATGAATTCACTTATCTCAAAGTTTCAGACAAGTTTTAAAAATAAAGAAGTTTTAAAAACGTGATTCATAATGAGTAAACAATAACAAACAAAAGCAAAAAACGTAAAAATAGTATTACTAGTTAGTTATTATTAGTAGTAAATTCTTTGCACTCTTATCAAAGCCGATGACATTGCAATAATCCACTAAATTTTCTGTGGCACACATTATTTCAAAACACAATATCTATTATCTTTTAGTAACATTATACACGTACACCCAAGTATCTATAACTTTGTCTGCTAAAATTCAATCTTCTAGTACCTATACAAAGAAAACGCGATAAATGACAAACCACATACATCAATGTAGCTTTCCAAAGCTTTTCTGTTATTTAAACCCTTTAAAATAATATTTACATTCAAGATAAGAAACCCTTCACATCTCACATGAAGGGGTACTCTTTCTCTAATGAAGCGGCCACAGTGCTGACGACGTGGAGCACCATAATGGTTTCCTCTTGAGGCCTTTGTCGAGCCAACTTTGCAACTCTTCGTAGATTGTCCCTAACTAGAAGTGACTTGGAAGTGCATTGAGCTAAAAGAGAATTCATTAGTGTTTGATAGAATTGAGTTTGATTCATTAGATGGATTTGAGAAAGAAAGATTTTTTGTTTAATGCTGATGTATAATTATGTTGTACGGCGTTTTTGATCTCCATTTCATATTTGTATTACCTTCGAAACCGTGCTACTATGAGTTTTTCGTTTCAAAAAATGTATCGTGCGCTTTAACACGTGCTCTTAATATGACTACAAGCAGTTACTTAAAAGTATAGATAAATCATAATACATTTTCTACACAGATCTGTATCAAAGTTAACAAAGGTAGGTAAAGTATCAAAAAATAAAAGAAATCTAGACGATTCCACATCCGCACCATCTATGATCACTGGTTTATTTATTCGCATTGCAAATAAACAGGCTCCATAGTTTCTTGAGACTTCTTCAGCTTTCATTTAGACGCATGCAAAGATACATTCCTTGATTAAACACGCCTTATTTGTATACGACTTAATTAAAGATGCCGCGCCGACTGCGCCATCTCAAAAGAAACTTTGGATTTATTAATTTGTCGGCTAATATTTACTTTTAATAATTGGCGACGGTTATTAAGCTTTGGAATTTCTGATGAGTGTCGCGGTATATATGGTATAATTATTAGAATATGACTCATTTTCGAATTTCTTATCAAAGTCTATAATAACGAACATGTTTGTTTATGATCGAAATTCGGTTTAGCGAGCGCCATATCAGGGCTCATTTAAATATTCAATTGTCATCTTTATGATCATCGTCATCCGAAAAACCGACTCCATAATAAACATTTATTATTACCTGACTTTTTAGTATTAACGTATCACAAGATCTTGGCACACGATCTGCATAAACTTTCATAGAAACTTCGCGAGTGTAATTACTGGCGCCACCTGTGTGCGAGGTCCCTATGCTAATGTCAATAGTCGTATTTCCAGAATTTTCCACGACTTATTATAAGAACTCAATCTGATAAATGCTTGTCAATTTCCGCGTGTATAGAGACTCGAATAAAGCGTAGGGTGAAAATATTGGTAGATTAATTTGGTGTAGGGCTATCGCTCAAAAGTTTAGAAAAATCAAATATTGAGTAACGATCACAACCTGATCTCAATGTAAGACTTTTTTATTTAAAACAGGCAATAGAATCCACTAGTTTTAAGAACGTGACGTGTCAAAGTGGTCTTTAATAAGATTTTATTGAATAAATATATTTTGACTTTTGACTTTTGTTTTAAGTGCCATGGACCTAAATAAGTTTTTTTTATAAAAAATTACATAAACAGAGAACATACATTTTCGAACTGGTGGCAATACAATATTTTTCTTACATTAGAAATATATTGATTGCAAAATGTATTAAAATAATAATATTTCGTTACCACACAAGGCCTGTAATAATTAAGGCGGATGCACAATATATTTTAATAACATACTCTCGAGAGACCCGACCCTGTGTACGGATAACGAAGTCGAAAAACATATTTTTACGTATCCATGGATTGTTACCTCAGTAATTTAAGGGGAGAAAAAAATTAAGTACGAACTCATAAATTCACATTAGAGACGCGAGTATCGTATGTTTATTAACTGAAGCACGAAACGAAAATAGAGCTATATCTTTCGAATATTCCCTAACGATATAAACGAAAATTGTTGGCGCGAAAATCATAATGCAAGTTTTGATCGAATAAACAACATGTTATGATCACGTTACCTGAGGCAAGTTAGCTCATGTTTTTATATTTACCGTGAATTATATTAACGTAGGAAGGCTTGTCAGCGCTCACCTTTTCCTGTATTACTTTCTTCGCCGGAAATATGAGTGGAGCGGGTATCAGAACGCAGGTCGCGACGCCCGCAGATTGGATCGAGTTAATTTCGCTCCACAAACAAATTGACAAAGTTTAGAGCGGGGCATATTTCTTCGCCTGTACCCCGCCTCCCCTGACAGATTCCCGCATAGCGGAAATTAAATTTCACATCCGAACAAGAACGGGAACACTCGCCGCTTCGTTCACGTGTCGCTGCGGCACCGCAGCCGCGCTCCACTGTGTCGCGGCCTTACACAACAATGGCTTGATTAGATATTGTTAATACGTCGATGAAAGTTTCCAACTAAAGGTGGAGAGGATCCGTGTCGATATTAAGCAACGTGTATACGTCTAAGTTTCAAGTTTAATAGTTTTTGTAATTGAAGTGAAGCAAACAAGGCTCTCTTCTTACAGATTTTTTATAAATTGAAGTTCGAAGGTAGTCAATTGCTAGTAGTGTAATTCTGAGATATTACTTATAAATAAAATCTCAGATTATGTAAATTAATCGCGTAGGTAAACAAACTATAATTCATATCCGTGATCAATTGAAACTTGTCACACATTACACACATTTACGTCTCACAAATAGGAACATAGCAAAACTAATCCGGTTGAGCTCTATCAAAATTGCAATTAAAAGCCCATTTACGGCGGCGGCCTGAGACAGACCTGGGGTCACCTCGAGAAGGACGCTCGAATTGGCCATTAGCGGCCGCTTCGGACCTTGTTTACACCGCGCTTGCCCTAATGACGACCTTTGCTCTGCTTCCCTTCGTTAAGGCGAGCGAAAACCTCACACTAAAAGGCACGGTCCCTCCTGACCCGCGGAGAGGCAACATCGCAGCCCGCTGCGGAGAGACAAGGACAAAGGCGATGGCTTTCGGATTAATGCCCATGTACAGGCCGTTAAAAGGCTAGCCAACTCGCTCGGTGCGCCAGGGTTAACAAGGTTATTACGGGATCATCCCGACCAACCGCCGCCGTAAAAGTGTTAATTATCTTTTAGAGGGCCCTATTTTCCACTGACATATTTGAGCTGCGGCCGAAAAATTTGACTGTACATCATTTGTGGTGTCATTCGAAAAATCTCAACATGGGCCAATAGATTTTGTTCAGACCCAACGATAGGGCGATACACGCGGACGTTAAAAAAACTCTCAACTCCGTTGAATCCTAATGGACTCCATTGACATAAATGTTTTATTCAATTGGAGCCTGAGCCAAAACAAAAGAAAGTATGTCCTCATCATTATGAGTTGGAAAAGTTTTTGCATTTTTACTCGTTACCGTTCCTCCGAGGAGAAGTAGACTACGTGAGCCTGGAAATGTTACTTGGCCAACTTTGTACGTTTTATAGATTTTTTGCTGCTCTATAAAATTGTAATGGTGAGCTTATGGCTTTGTCACATAAAATCAAAATAGTAATACTCCAATAACAGCGCTCTTTTATCACTCAATAGAAGTAAGACTATTCGTATTTAAAACAAACTGAAATAATTTACTACATTTTGATTACTCCTAACTAAAGTTTTCATTGTCCACGGCCGGCCATTTTCCAGTCGCCTGCCCAACGTGATTACTGCGCACCACGTGTGCAAATTCACTATAAATCCGAGCATTAGGTAAAAGCTTTCATTACTTAAGTCCCGTAAAACCCTTATCCCATAACGTTAATAACACAATTACTATAAATCTATCATCGCTGAGCAAACACGGTCCGAATCTCAGCCTAAGCTAATACATTTTGTCCACACCCGTATTCGTACTTAACGACCGGGTAGTATTTGCTGAGCACACACGCGGTGCCCGCACGGCGCAATATAACCTGGAAGACGCAAGGCGGCCTCGGGGTCCTTCGAGCCCCAACCCGAGAGGACAGTAATTACGGTAGGCAAATTAAGCAGTAAGGGGCAGAACCCCGCGCCCACGCCGTGTCCATCTTTGTACGGACGCGTTCGCCGGTTTATTTTAGGTTATTCCACGTCTTATTACAATGTAGCCTCCCCTGCGGCGCGCTCACCTCCGAAACTGATTTGGGCCCGGCATCAGAGTTTCATTACGGTCTGTCGAAAACAATCCACTCTAAATATCTATTCTTGGGTGCGCGCACTCCGGAATTACATTAGTCTGAGGTGGCGAAGGCTCGACTCAATTTGTTTGCCTGTAATAACTACGCTATCAGGTTATAACAAATGAGCTATTGTGAGAGCGAATCGGAGGAAAACGGTTTTGCAGTGTCTGCTCGATTTTATAGTTCTCGAATTGACGTGTTCGTACTTACGGCATATTGTGATGAGTTCAAGTGATAGTGTTCAACATTGTTTATTACGTATTCATACTTCAGGGATCGCTTTATAAGATCTGATAAATAATGTATTTAATCGCAGTTTACGTGGCTATACGTCCAAAGTTCGATAACTATCAAAACTTTTAAAAGCAGCGAAACACCTTAGGTCGCATGCGAAGCTCGCGTGTCCCCTACGGCTTTAAAAGGCTCACCACTTCGTACAATAGAGCCTGCCACGCGACTCCTTCGGGATTTATCCGCAAATATAATTTGTCCATTAAAAAAATCAACAAGCGGTGACCACACTTGACCGTGGAGATGGTCACAAAGCGTCTCGTTAGTGCGTACGTGCCGTGTCACACACTTCAGCCCATCGGCCCTTCGTAAATAATGAGAGGGCAGCCCTTGAGCTTGAGATGTGGGACAAAAATATCTAATGGAGAAGGCGTGTAGGGGCAGTTGACATGACGAGGACTGCTCTATCTTTTTAGTGTTACATCACGTCCATTACATTTTTGATGTTCCACTTAAAAGATTGTACAATAAACTGTTTTATTTTCATGAGATGTTACAATAGTTACTAATTATCCACATTTGGATTTAAATCAAGGAGACTTCTTGGTCTAAAATATAGGTATATCGTTATCGTAATCGTTAAGCTCTATTTTAGAGGAATTAGCATAGCAATGATAAATACCGCATCCTGACTTTTCCACATGATCCTCACATCCAGAGGTCCTAACCCCTTGGGAACCAAAACCTACGTGGGGTCGGCTTGTCAGCGGCCAAGGCTGAATGCCTCTTAGATTGCCTCCGACCTCCAAATATAGCCAGAACCAAACAAGGAGCCGACAAGGCGAGAGAAATGGGATTTCTATCTACCTACACAGATATGGACGAAATCTTAGGGGATCTTAATAGGGTTGCATTAAGATGTTATTGTATGTGGAATTATCAATAGCCGAGTAATTGCCAAAGGTTTGATTGATCTTGTATACGTGGGGTAAATAAATTAGTATTTAGTCGACGCCGACGGTCACTCGACCCGGACTGTTGCTAAGGTTTGTTTACCATGGTCTCATCTTAGACTAGTTTTGTCCATGGAAGGTTTATCAAAGTTTCAATATCCATCGTTCTGAGTGGTGGCAATTTGATAGCCGATGAATGAAAAGCCGCATGTGGCATGAACAGCTCAGTACTTCTGTGCTTCGGAGAGCTCGATAAGTTGTCGGTCCCGGCTTTTATGTAATTAAGTCATGACTGCGGGCTTAAAACTTCTTGTAAATTTCTTTCGCAATATTGCGTGCATTATGTTTCCTTGCAAATGAATTTAATACCAAGTTTTGTAACATATTTCTCCATCGAGCTCTTTAACCGCAAAACAAAAAAACAAGCTTTATCTACACTTTGTAACTACCATCATAAAGTTCGTAATTTAAGGATTACTGTCGTGCCTGCAGAAATTAGCCTTCAAAAATCGAAGAACATCAGCAGGCTATTTACATGAATTAGCTGACATTTATGTTTCCTCCGAGACAAACCGCAGCGCCACCTGGCGGCGAGAGAATTATTCGCTCGTTACCCGCTCTACCGCGCGCAACCCCAGTTACCTGCTTTATATTGTATTTATTTATTAGTGGAAGTAACGCGATTTGATACAAGTTACGTCAAGGTGAGTTGGCAAATTGGCCTGGTTTGTTAGTGGTTTTTAAAAAAAGTTAGAAGCTTATACCATCATTTTTCTTTTTGCAAAGAAAAAACAGCTTTATTCACACCTAATTTTTGAACTAAACTATTATATCAGGTTTAAGAAGTAGAAGGTTAAATGGGACGTAAAACACATTAAATTACAGAATGCAATACTGCACTTATGACGATAGTTGAATTAATGCGGGTTCGAATCCCGGCGGGATCTAACATTGCTGTAAGGTTAGAATTTTCAATGCAATACATCATTTTATAAGTGCGTTGATATCTCCTATCATACGTTACATTGCACTAGTTCACTATAGCACGGCATGCCAAGTCACACTACTAAAAGTTCATATAAAATAGAAGCCAGTTTATCGCAGCCAATCAATCGAAAACGGGATTTAAAGCGTACCATTGTTTAGAATGAGCTCCAGGCTCGTAAAGAATAGGCGTCTCGGAGGAAGTTTTCCCATGGAGGGCATAAATTGGATTCGGAAGCAGATCACGTAACGGTTAAGAGTTCACAAAACTGTGCCATAAATCGGACGCGCCGAGGTGCGCCGGAGACAAACGGCGCCGGACCGGAACAGGGAAGCTATCGAGACTTATTTTCAATTTGTAATGCCTTGTCTGTCATAAACTACGACGATTGTGAAATGGTTTTTGAAGCAATATTTATACTGTGGGGTATGGTAGAGCCCGTACTCGGAGTTGTTTGTTCGTTGTAGAAATTATACTTTTGTAAAGAACTTCAGATTATTATACGTTTCTATTTTCATACAACTTTATAAATCCATATTTAGAATAAAGAGCTTTTAATAAACAATACCAAACTTTCATTGTAACAATAAAAAAAAATAAGTATCTTGGAATGAAGTACGGTTTTATCACGACTGGTTTATTTTTTACGGAGAGATTCTGTTTTTCTCTAACCGATGATGTACCTAACTCCATTGGACTACATCACTTTATCTCTCACTCTCCATTAGTACTCTCTATTAGTTATTCAGTCTTAGCCAAATATTTTTTCATATCCATACTCCAAATGTCTTTGTATAATCAGTCACTGTGAAGACCTATCTATCTCTCTCATTTTTTATAGTGGAGCTATGTGACTGACAGTAGATGACTCAGCACCAACTCATAGCTAAAATTACACGGAAACTTTCTTAACGATCTTACCTTCAAAAACGAGGTAACCGCAATAAAACTGCTCGTACAGGATCTTACATTTGCATACATTTTCTCGGTTCCTGTATAGATTTTCCGCAAGGAGCTATTTAGAGATAGCACTCGCAGGATTAGCCCTCAGGCGCGCTGGAGCGGGTAAGTAGCAGGTAATTCATGGCAGTAACATTTGCATTTGAAATTGTTTTATAAAATCAAAAGAAATAGGTTCTTTAGTTTTTAGTTGTTTTAAAATTCTATAATTAGAAGTACATTTTGGAGATTGATAAAAATATTGAGTTATTTATTTTTTAATATTATACAAAAATTTCAAAATTTTTGTCCTTATATTTTTGAATTCGTACTGCATAATAATGTATGTAGCTTTTTTAGCCGACAAATTGGATGTAACATTGGCATGTCGCTCCATGCCCTCAAACTTTTGACAAGTAGTGAAAATAATCAAGCTTTTAACAAATCCCAAAAGTCCACAAAGCATTCGGTCAACATTCCGAACGTTGATTAGAATCGAAAGCGGACGAATTGAGCGGAACGCTTGACCCGGGCTCCTGTGTCCTAACAAAATAGAGCCTAAATAATTAGTGGTGGAGTGGCCGCTTCAAATGTGTTATTTGCAATTTATGTAAGCCGATTCTACAATTATTTATTAAAAGTAGGCTAATATTAACCTCTTTCCAGTTATTCCAGACTTCACACTCCTTGGCAAGAATTTCCCGATTTGAACAACTAATGTCAAAAAAAAAATGTAGAAAGCCAATGTAACGACTTATGTGTAACGAGATAAATACCCGTTCATATAATTTATAAAAGGCCTCTTAGTCCGTAATTAATAAAGTAATGTAAGTATCAAAACATATTTCAAATCACAAAATCTCATCTCAATTGAATATGCCGAAACAGGAGCTAGGTATCGGCGCCCCGATGGGCATTTAGCATTATTATTTATTGACTCGCTAGCCCCGAACTCGCCCCTCGGTCCGGCGCAAACAAAACGGAAGAAGTAATTATTAAGAATACTGCAAATAGAGGGGTATCGGTCTCTTATTTATTAGATGCTTCGAGTGTATCTGTAAATACATTTGTTATATTCAAATGTTTTAGAACTTTGATTTTTAAAATTTAAAATTTAAAGTAAAACTTTAGCCTTGGAGTGCTAATAGTGGAAATAAATTTTGCCGGTATGATATGCAGTTAAAAAAACAAAGCAGTCTTAATTAGTAAAGCAAACGTACAATGTTCTTCTTTCCAAAAACAAACTTGTGACATGGCAACGCACTATTGAAAGCGTAAGAATAGATAAAGTCGTAGACTTGCCTTAAATAAAATCAACATCCATCTCATACATTGGTAGCTTTGTTATTTCACACGAGTTCTTTTGTTGCATGGATTCGCGTTAAATGGCAAGGAAGTTACTACAGGGGCTCAATCGGCCGGAGAGAGCAATCTTCGTCTCCTAAGGCCATAAGACCACTCACGGTAGACACCTACACAACTATTGCAACACTCAAAAGTAAACTCTCTTTTATTATCAGCAAAGAACACAGAAGGTCAAGATTGTTTGGTTTCCGATCGGTGAAGGCTCGTCCCTTGCATGGTTGCTGACAAATAAATCAGAAACTAACACCATGCGACATTCTTCGTAAACTATTCTGTTTTTACATGTTTTTAACTTATCGTACACACAGTTCGCGTTTCAAAAAAATCCGTGTGAAAATGAAGTTAATAACATTAATATTTAAATACAGAAGTAATTATTTACTAAAAATTACAAACACTTTTCAGACTGTATCACTAACCGTCACTGTATCACTAATCATCTTTTACTAACACATAATACGCAATAAATAAATTGAATTGAATTGAATACTTTTTATAAAAATGAAAAACTACATACGAGTACTTATTATTACTATCCTTAAAACAACCCTTGCCGACCCGATTAAGCTCTCAAACAATCCGATAAAACCGACACTTCACAATACGTTGGAAACAATAAATCAATAGATTACAATAGTCTGGGTACACTAAGATGGTTGGAACATGGAAATCGTTTGTCTGCGGCGAGCTGAGAAATTAATTCCATTCTGTGTACCGTCCGTGTAATGACGACCCCTGACTCCTATGAGGTATTAGTGCGGTTCGAATACCTTTTCCGTGCTCAGTTTCATTCATGAAAACAGTGTGTCTAGATAAAAAATCTTAAAATATAAATGTTTATGTAAAATAGTAATTTTATGTACATTTTAAATACCGTAAAGTGGGGCTACTTGGAATCGCGGGGCTATTTGGAATTTTTTTAATTATAAGATTTGACTGCATGTATTTCTTTTCCTAGTCATGGTAGAATTTTTTCTTTAGAACATGGCAATACTACGTTTCAATGCCAAAGTCACTATCGAATCTTGAAGGTAGCAGCGTTTCACAGAAAAAAGATATTGCGTTTTGTTTGGAGGTGTTGCTGGCGGTGGAAAAAAGTAGGTGTCAAACTTTCTGTTGTAGACAGTTTATATCAAAGTTACGAAAAGAATGAGTGATATCATGCTAATCTGAAATTCACTGTGATTCTAATGGTGTATTTTATTTGATTATAGCTCGTTTTAAACATGTAATTTTTTGAGTTTTTCTGAAAGATGCGCTTTTTAGACCATTTTGGGGCTATTTGGAATTTAATTCCAAATAGCCCTTGCTATTACCATATTTGGTTTCTGAAGCGATTTGGTTGCAGTTCCAAATAGCCCCTATCGGTAATTTTTTGGTCCGATTTAAGGGGAGGTGACATTATTATGATGTTTTTAGATAATTATGTAGGTACCTAGTTTCATTAGTAGGTACATCCATGCAATGTCCATCCAAATCCATGCAGGTGCATGGATCTAATAATCTTCGAATCTAATCTTCGAAACTAGGTACCTACCTAGTTCCTATACTAACGCAACTAGTCAATCAATCCTACAATGAATGTACATTTCCTGAAAGTTTAAAAATAGCTCAAATAAAACCTATACTAAAAAAAGGAGGGAAACCAGATGACCCAAGTCAATACAGACCAATATCTCTCCTCCCTACAGTTTCTAAGATTTTTGAAAAACCAATGTCAAACCGTATCTATAACTTTCTTGAGAAATATAAACATTTAAATAAAAATCAATATGGCTTCAGAGAAAACCACTCTACATCTCTTGCAGTATATCATTACATACAAGAAATACTTACCTATATACGGGACCAACATAATGCTGTTGGCCTTTTACTGGATATGTCTAAAGCTTATGATAGGGTTTCACACAATATCTTGTTAGAAAAATTAAATGGAATAGGGATACGTGGAGAAGCACATAAATGGCTTAAGTCATACCTAACCGACAGAAAACAATATGTCCAAGTAAAAAATTTTAATGACACCACCGGTGAACTAATACAAGTACATTCTGATACTTTAACAATTAACTGTTCTATCCCACAAGGTAGTGTATTAGGATGTGTGTTATTCTTAATTTACATAAATGATTTGCCAAAAATTATGAATCCAATGTGCGTATTGTTTGCAGACGACATATCTATACTGTTTAAATGTTCTAATAATTTAATTGAAACTAATCAATACATAGAAGATACAATAAATACAGTTAGCAGTTGGCTTAAAGTCCATAATTTAGAAGTAAATTCAAAAAAATCAAAACTCATCCAATTTAGACCATATCAAAAAAGTCAATTAGATTTAAATTCAGTTAAAAAAAAATGTAACATAGAAGAAACACAGAATTTTAATTTATTAGGTATAACAATAGATACTCATTTAAACTGGAAAGAACACATTGCTAAAATAAAAACAAAGCTATCTAAATTTATATATGCGCTAGGTATACTAAAAACTAATACACACTACGAGTCAGCCTTGTCCACATACTACGCTTATGCACACTCTTGGTTGAGATACGGCATAATCATGTGGGGCCATAGTACAGATGCGCATGATCTATTCATAATGCAAAAAAAATGCCTACGCATTCTAGTAAATATACATCAGCCAGAAAGTTGTAGAACCCATTTCTCCCAACAAAACATCCTTACATTACCCTCAATATATATTTTAGAAATGGCTCTGTTCGTAAGAAAACATATTACATATTTTGAATACAATAAAAACCCCCGTAGAAATAATAAACTAGTACTACCTACACCTAGAATAGAAATGTTTAAAAAAAGTCCATACTATAGAGCTATACTGATATATAATAGAATCCCTGATAAAATAAAAAACGAAGTTAAGAATTCATCATTCAAAAACAAACTCAAACAATTTTTGATCCAAAACAGCTTTTACTCTATAACTGAATTTATGGAAGACTAATAGGTAATAATAAGTAGGTAGGTCAAAAAAAACTTAAGTAACTACAATAAGTGCCATATTAGAATAAGCATGTTGTGATATTAAATAATTTAATTAAACATATTTAGCTTTAAGATAATGCTAAAAGTAGATATATTTTAATGTTAACATTGCGGTGTCCCAACGGGGCTCTTGTTGCGGCCAAACCTAGCTTAAGACCTAATGTACCAACTTGAGACAATGAATAAAGAATATGAATATGAAAAAGATTAGGTACCTCCGTCAAACAAAAAAACTTCAGGTAGGTACCTCATAATAATATTAGTATAGATATAGATAAATAATTATCACTAGGTAGGTACTTGCAATTTTATCAAAAATATAGATTGCCTCCCCTTAATTCCAAATAACCCCTACTTTCACAGAGTGTGTTTCCAAAGCAATTTACTTGGTGTTCCAAATAGGCCGAAAGTTTGGATTTATAAAATGTTGAATAATTTAGAACTTGAGATTTCGTGGGGTTTTAAATAAAATTAAAGCAAACGGTAAATCAGATATGGAAGAACAAATTCCCGTCTACCTTTCTGTATGTCGCTAGTCCAGTTTAGATGAATACAGCTCTAGAAATGTAGAGAAAACCGAAGTCAGATTTGTCTATTCCAAATAACCCCAAAATGACTATATTTGGAATCGCACCTTTGAAGTGCTATATCTCTGTAAATATTAACAATACAGCTATACTGCAGCGATTACCCCATGGGCCTTGGTTAGATCTACCATATAAAAAACTATTCAAGTGTTAAAATGCATTAGTTTTTGTGCAAAATCAGGTTTTGTTCAAAAACTGTTCCAAATAGCCCCACTGTACGGTATTTATTTTATTTCTTTTTAGTCTAGTAAATATAACTTATCGTATTATTAAAATTATGGGATTCAAAGTTATCAAATTTATAATCTATTTTCATATTTTGGATATAATTGAAACAGACTTGAACGATAGCGTTGTGGTTTGGTATATTCACTTACAATTCTTTTACTTATCCTCTACATGTTTGTTGCTTTGTTGCTTTTTCGCCTTTCATCTACTATTTTGACATACCTAACGATAAAATCCATGTACTGTATTCAAACTATTCAATACGCTGTTAGAATTAGTTTCGGGAAAGTACTATTTATCTAACTAAACTGTTCCGCGGTTGTAAGCTTCGGTAATTAATTTCATTTTATTTCTCGACGCTCCCTCGGTGTTGCCAACATAGGATTCTCCCAGCAATTGGGAAATTTATTGCAAGGTGTGCACACTTGATGTTTCACTTCCACGCCAATGATTTATTGTCTTTGGAAACAATTTTAATTGCTCTCAGTGACACGATGTAAACAACTATTCGATTAAGTTAATTCCATTATTCCGCTCTCCCGGCAATTAATTTAAGAACAGCCTCAACGCACCTCAGGTATTATTGAGCATTTTATGGAACTTAATGAACTGGAGAATTCAGCAGCAGTGTAATTATATATTTTCAATTAAGGAACCATGAATTTCCACTTTCACCGTTTACATTTTTCTTGTCTTTACAATGTGTTAAATTAATTGCGTATAAGGCAGTTCTTACAACTCTTGAACTCAGTTTTCTGTTTGTGAGACATCTGGTTGGAAGCGTATACGTTGAGTCATGTTAAATTAAATAATTGCGTTTCAAACACGTTAATTATTTTCCTAAAACTGTTTTATGATTCAACCTTTAAAGGAAACTTACACAGTTTCGATATGTAGAGCTAGTATTATGTGTTTTGATGTGTTTTATCTTATCTTTTTAACTAACTGAAAAGGCACCAAAACCCAAGTAAGAACGAGCCCAGAATGATCTCAAGCTAAGTAGCCACTTACCCGTCCGCAAAGGCTTCATATATGCCGCATGAGCGAGCCTGCATGGTCCGTGCATGCTCGCCTTATTACATGCTTCACGGCACATCTTATAGCCGGAGGTTGGCTCTAATTATAATTACTGATGCTCGTGTGCTCAAAGTGCTTTTTGAGGTTTGCGGACGCACTGATGGGTTTTTAGATAAACAGATGGGTCGTTCTTATAGTATGTTCATATAAACTAGTGCCTAACTGTGATGACGGAGTCCTTAAATTCAAAAAACAGCTTAGAACAAAAACAACTTACGCTTTTACAAACACTTAAGGGCCGAAACGACTAAACAACCATTTTAGCAGCGCGGCACAACACAAATTATCAGCATATTATTTGAGGCATATAGTAAAGTGTATGTTTCATTAGGGCGGTGCTGCAGTGAGCGTCGCTGAGTGTTGTCACCTACTAAATGAAAATGATGATGAATAATGATTGACGCTTTGTGCCGTACCGTGTAAATGTGGTCCGACCTTTATAATGATGAGATACAAATACATGGTCTCAAAAATGCCCTAGATATTCAGATCCTAAGGCATTCAAAAAAGTCTGAGGACCAATATAAATCAATAAATAATTTCACACCGTAGTATACCCACGTTGCTATAATTATTTGTCCTTATTGATTTATGTAGCAATTAGAACATGTTTTTAATGTTTATCTATTATAAACTAATGGATATCTATCTAAGATTACTTGTGATATACTGACGTCTTTGAGTCTTGTTTTTCTCATTATGGAGCAACTTTTCGTAGTAATAAATAAACATAATTAGTTAGCATAGCTCTATAATTAATCTAGAAAGCTCTGTGCTGTCAATTTAATGTAAAAATTCATTGTTTGATGTTCTGTTTGACTTATTTTCAATTAATTTAAAAGACACAACTATACTTATCAGACTTTTGAATTATAAACGACCCTTTTAGCTATGTTACATTTATACAATTGTCTCTAATCTGTTATTTATTTGTGTTTTAGGGTTTTAGCCCAAATCAGCTGTGGCAACTGCTAAAGGTTTCCTTTTTTCCACGCGTCTTTATTTTAAGCTAAACTGCACAAATCACTTCTACAACTATGTAGGTCGCTATCTTTAACAGGGTCTGACACGATTTACAGATACATAATTTAAGTCAATAATTCCCTCGTGCTTTCTTCAAACAAATCAAACACAGTAGGTACCTGCTTCATATTATAGCTCACATCACACGTCGTTCTGACGCGTTATTTACATCAATTTTGTGACTCAAGATGTGACATTGTGTACACATTTCCGCACTTAGCACCGTGTTAATTTGACGATGACTGTCGTTCCGCCATCCGTCATCGCCCGCGGCCCCAGACACGTCTTTATGACGTCTAATTTGAGCATCATCCTATATAGTGAAAGGGTGACTTATTGTGAAAGGATGATTAGCTATTTTTATGAAATAAGCTTCGTTCCTCTAAAAGTGAATTTTGGTGTGAGTCGTTGAACAAAGTACTTTGAATTTATTTATCGCTTGCTTTATTAAGAGTAATATCTTGTCTACATTTTAAAAGAATAGACCGGATTCTTGGTATCTCGAGTAAAGTATTGAATCTCTGAGTTTGAAATTGAAGATAGTTTTACCAATCAACGCGAGCTAAGTAGCTCTATCTATATAGTTGGGAACTAGTTCAGAGCAATTTTAACCAAATTGAAAGGTAGTCTGTAAGTTGGAGCGTAATCACACAATAACGTTCAAAATCACAATGAAGTACCAGTCGATGCTACATATTCCATCGGAACACCCGAAACTTTGCTAGTCGAATGGAAACAAAGGTTCCCCGCGATAATTGGATGTGGCCGTTCTGAATGCGCTCTAGACGAGACTTAATTGAGGTTTTAGAGTTGGGCTAATTCACCTTCGATCAGTTCTGCGCCCCTGGTCGCTCGGCCTCTGAGGGGCTTCGTCTGGCATCAACAATAATACTGCGGCTGAGGTTAAGTGACTGATGCTTGGTGTTGTGTTTCTTGCTGGGAAAGGGTGAGCAATTAGCTGTTAAGTTGACCTAAGGTATACATACATGTATGATTTTTCATGATTTGACAGTAAGGCGGTGTTGTTTATTCTATTATTTTCAAGTATTTCAGCGTTTGCGTTTAAATTATCATGTATTATACCTGATCATTTAAGACTTCAGTGATTCTGTACCAGTAGGTATGACTTAGATGCAAAACAGTGACTCTAGAATGCGTCACTATCTGCTCGTATCAGTCCATTACTGACTCTTTTATTTCGTTCAAATACTATAATCATACGTGTACCATGTACAAAATAGAACAGCACCATGCCTAAGAGCTTTCCATGATAAAAGAAAAACTTTCACTATCTCAATATAGTACTATCACTAGAAATTTCCCCTCTACAAGATAAAACAGATATTTGCCTGAAAAACTTCCTCAAAGCGCCCACAATGATTAAGAATTCTCTCACGTGCCGCGCAACAAAAAGTAACAACTAAATATTTTGGAGACGGTTCGATAGAGGTCGGATGCGGATAACAAAAAGTAGGGGCCGGCCCAGGGTCCGCGACACCCGAACAGATATGATAATCCCAAGTATGTAAAATAGTGAAATTTAAGGTCTCTCCATGTGAAGAATTGTGCACGCTTCGCTAGCAAATTATTCTAATGCGGCCCTTTTATTCGAGACACACTCGAACGGGTCGCGGAGCTTCTCATTTGTATTTCAATAAAACACTAGGCCTATCTAAACAAAACTATGATACCATCCATCTCATTGAGTAGCGGGTTGTTATCCCACTGTTTTCAGAGTATTTTGAAATCTGTCAACCGTTAATGAATCAATTTAAATATACATTCATCGAAGTTTACCTGCTATGAATAAATACACGAAAAAATGCCTACAATAACGATCTCCCCTTTGCATTCTAAAAATACAAATTGAAAGGATGTATAGTCTGCTATATATTGACGGACCTGCTGTCCGATTTGCATAGAGGCGAAAAGTTCACAATCGCATTTGCCTCATCAGCCTGCGGGGAGTATAATTCTTCGTTCCATCTGGCATCTTCCTGTATCTACCCTCGCTTTTTGCCGGGGTCCGGCCGGCGGCGCGATACATAAATTTCCACGATCGGTCATCCCTTAAAAACAAGTTTAGCTCTTTATCCGCACCGGAGTAACTTAAAGAATAGACCGTGCGTTACCCCTCTCCATTCGTTACGTATTCAAATTTCGTGTTTTCGGGTCCATTTGTGTTGGTACGATTGTGCGGATGCTATTTTGATTAATTAGTGCGATTTTGTCCGTATCTTTTCTCCGAAGTTTATTATCCGGAGTATGCTGGATAGGTAGGTTGGTCGGGAGAAGTTGCGCTATGCCTAATTAATCGGGGCATCACGAAGGCGGACGGTTCAGACAGGTCGCTCTCGCCAGGAGTTCGCGCCGACTTACGACTCTCATGTGATTCCCTCTGGATAATTAAATAATGAGGTTCAAATCCGTCCTTTTGTAAAGTCTCTGTAGATAATAGCTATTGTTAATTCATATGGTTTCGGAACGTTGACCTAAAATTAAGGTAACATTAATGAGGGGGTGTAAGTTTAATCTGTACGAAATAATATAAAATGATTTTTTTTAAACTCATTGCGAAAACCGATCTTTTGTATGTCGTCGGGCATTTTAATACCATGTTGGTTTTATAGAAATATTGCAAGTATGAAAAAAATTATTAAATAACAGAAAAACTATAATATTAATAGATAGTTTTTCTGTGAACAATGGCATTTAATATTTCTTGTTTTATTCTGTTCGTCAAGTAAGCACGTTATTGTACCTAGATTTTCTAGAATATTCTGATAACAATGCATCTCAGCGCCCACGCGACGTTGGACCTAATCTACGTCCGCGCTATTCATCGCCGACGAAAACTTGCAGGTGTAAGGGAACCTGTATACTTGGACGACAAAAGACATCAAACTAGAAAGGTTTTTGATGATGAAAAGATCAGTACGATATTGAAAAGTAAATTAATGTTTATAATTGTAAATATTTTAACATATTTTGTAAAATTTAATACTTATTTTGAACTGTACTGATTTTCGATTACATTGATTAGTAAGTTAGGCTATTTTTGGTATCTATTCCGTATGAAACGTGTGCTGGGTCATGCCCTCGATAGAATACCATTATATACAACAAATTCTATAATTTTGTGCACATACTAAAAATGATCATACGTTCTTAGAATCTGCGTAATTTTAGTCGCTCTGCCTAAGCACGGTACAATACTTTATGTAAATGGTCCCTAAAACTAGCTCGCAAGATAAAGCCTGGTCATGCATGCGGCACACGTCTACTCTTTACAAATTCAGCGCTGATGTGCCATTCATAGCGGATAAGTTTCGCTCGTGTGCGACCGCCTGAATGTTGTGATAAGTCCGTGGTACATGACAATGTCTGTCATTTTCGTGTGTTCTCAGCTTAGCTGAATGGACTGCACTTATCTGTGCTCTTTCCGGCCTTAAATGGTGGTTGTTGTGTCTTCGAGCTCGTTGTGTACAAATCTGTTCAATAGAATCTAGTAAAGGTTTATAATTTAAGCATAAATGAACCCTAAACTTCATAGTAACATTTAAAAGTTTGATGGATTTGTTGAATGATTGTGATTAAGTATCACGACGTCTATTTTAAAGGTGCAATAAAAACACAAAAATATATGAACTAAAAGCTCAAGGCCCAGTTAAATTATCGACTATCCTCTCATACAATCGACAAATAACTCAGCTACAGATCCAACATTGAACTTTAAAATGATGTACAATAAGCAAATACACCAATAAAATGGAATTGATTATACGAGTAATCATCTGAAATACGTACTTTTATAATGAATATCGGAAAACAAATATATCGATAAACAAAAATAACTTTATCAAATCTGTAACATAGGAAACGTTTGATTCAATAGACAGCAATAAAAGTATCGCATACAATACAACATTTTCGGAGTTAAAACGTTGCTTTCTTGTCCAGCAGACCGTGGCGTAACTGACGGTTATCTACAAACTATTGGAAACTTATAATCATGACAAAAGTAGCGGACACATGTCGCCGATGGCATTAGCAGAATAAAAAGCGACGATCGTGGACCGTTGAGCGGAAAGCCGTAACGAAAGCGCAGGGCTGGAATCAGGATGTCGATTCTCGACGACTTTCAAAATTACGCGGTAAGAGATTGCACGTTATTTAGTTTTTGTTTTCTCAAATCCATCGCATCATTCAAAATAACCACGCCGTGTCGTGCCACGTTAAGACATGGTTATTTGGAGAATAAGGCGGTCTATTTATTTTTTATTCCCGTGACTCATTGACGTTGTCATTACAATTACAACAAGATTAGTAAGTTCTGTTTTATTTAACTAACACAAATATTTATTTGAGTATTCTTTCTTGAACTTTTTTTATCTTACTTGTTCCATGCATTACGTCATGCTTTTAAATAATCTTCCTCAACTTATTCCTAACTACATCTCTGTCAAAAGTTTCGGCACCGTTCGATGGCCGCACAAAACGTATGGCAGGGGCCCAGCGGAGCTTGCTGTGATTCATGCAGTTATTCTATAAACCAAGAACGTCGTCTGGATTTGGAACCCAAAACTAATGCACTAAATGGTTCATACTTACCTAACATAAATAGTGTTATATATATTATGTATATATTATCATCTGTGATAAAACTATTAAGTTATACTAGGCACATACTTCGATCTTCTTGTGAGAATAACGCATTTCATATGGCTACTTCAGCTGCCATAATTCATCATTCGGTTAATGTTTGTTTTATGCATTTAACACAAACTTATGGTATAACAATGGGTGACTTTATTGTCGCTGAGAATAATTTCTTTCACGAACGTTTAATCGTCATTGAAACAAAAACAACAGCTTTATATAAATATAATCTTAATTGTGCACGTTGCTGACCACGTTTAAACCAAGGAAGTAACTTAAAAACGTTTTAACATTCGCATAATTACTGTTTGCTCAGAAATTTTCTTGCGAAACTTGAAGTTTGCAACAAATTTGAAACCATACATATTGTTTCAAGTATTTTAAGCAATCGCCACGTGTAAGGTCTCATGTACCCAGTCGGGTAAGTTTTTTCTTTCTTTCTGTTTGTGCCAGGACGCACGTGGTATCGACATGGGTCTGCGCGACCCCGGCGCACAAATCATGTGACATGCCGCTCTACTCACGCGGCGCGTACACAATAACTCATTCGACCAATATAATTGTACTTTTATACGATTAAAGTAAAGGTTTCAAACAAATGCCTTTTTATGCATTGAATAGATCAAGAGTTTCACCAGAGTTTCAACCTCTAATTTGTGCTTGGTAGGTCCAACCAAATAGGCTTGACTTACGAGTATAGTATCGTAAAACTGCATAAACATGCTTCACAAAACATCGATGATGCATGCTTTGACAGTTCTGTTCAAAGCCTACTCATACCCCAATTTACAACGCAATAAAATATTGAAATAAAAATTTATTCGCGAGCCGGCAATAAAATAAAACGCTAACCATTTTTACGGCGCCGACAATATAATGAAATAATCGTAACGGCAGTCGACGTCAGATTGAATTGCCCGATAAATCTTCCGCGGGTCATATTGTCCACAGTCCGGTCCTTGGCAACACTTTAATATCGAGAAATATCATCTCGATAATCGGAGCGAACTACTCGCCGCGAATAAATCACCGCCCGCTCCCGCACTCGTTTATTTTTTTAGACTTTCCATTTCCAAATAAAGTCCCCGAGCAGCGGGCCAGTGCTTCCTCCTTCCGGGGCGGTTTTTATATGATTTGTCGACTGTCGGCCATTTCCCTTAATATTGTCGATATTTCAAATATTAATTGTTATAAATCAGAGAAAGTTTTCCCGTTTTTATAGCCGCTCTCGAGATTGGATTTTTATTACAAAAAAATTAGCCATATTAGCCCATCTATCCTTTATTGTTTTTAAACAGAAGTGGAATCGATGAACGAGTCATACTAGGGGAAACGTGTTAAATTATTAAGGTACACTTAGCGCGTCAATCTACGCACTACTTTGAAAAGTTCCGCCCATAAAACATTAACAAGCACTCAAGAAAATTCCCGAGCGATGGTCCGTTCGTTAAGTAGTGTCAGGCTGTAGTTTTTCCCACCTCGAGTCGGCGGCGTCCGCGCGTCCACTCGGGCGCGGAGGGTCGCTGTCACCGCGATTGCCGAGCCGATATCTCCCAGGAGTGTCGCCCTCGGCCTGCAAGGGACTTCACTCCAAGATCATCGCAAAGCCCTCAATTAATGACAAACAATGGCTCGCCTTCGCGCGCCCAATTTTCAGTTGTCGCTCTCGTTTTGCACCGTGACAGTTGGCACGGGTCGACCTCACGCGATGCTGTCTATCTTATTCCCAGTGCCATTTGGCTTCGGAATTAAGTTTTGTAACAACAGTCTATCAATGTCTACTCTACCTACCTGCGTACTACCTACCTACTGTACCAAAATAGTCTCAATAGACTCAGCTATATTAGTTTACTACCGCAACCTTCAATTTACTTCGAATTTTTAGTATCACATTAGATGAGATAGAGAAAATGTCTGCTATTTTCATTTACATCGCGAAAAAAGCTCTGTCGCTCACACTAACTACATACTTACGTGACATGGCAAGCTCACAGGACAAGCATCAAGCATTTCACACAAAGCAATGAACAGCCACTCACTTAAATTACCAAATACCCAGCAAAACACGTCATGGTAAAGTGTTGTCCGGTATTTTCATGAGGCTGAGATCTGAGTCGGCGCTCGCTCGCGCGGCGCCCGGTATCGATCCAGGGGCGGGCGAGGGGCGAGGGGCCTGAAATTTGGGAAAACTTTGAAAGTTTCGCTTCTAATTCAGGCGCACGCACACAGCCGCGCAAACAGCTCAACTTTCGCACACAACGCCGAATGTTGCCTCGTAATTTTGTTTTGCGCCTGTTGTTTTCAAAATGTCACGTGTCCTCGACCTACGTGACTGGACCGATCTTTGGAAAGGGTTCAAGTAAACACTTGAGAAATAATGACCGAATTAACGCCACATTAACTTGTAATTTGTATTTGTAATGTTTCTAAATTATGCCTACTTCATGAGATTAACGTAATCACGTTCAACCTTTTCAAACGAAAAAAATTGCTCTAACATAAATTTCCTTAACAACGAACCGTAGCACCTACTTTTTCTCAAAACCATAGTCACCGTTTCCTTTATTCCACGTCGCTTTCTGCAAAAATTATCACAATACACTCAGACTAAGATCAAAGCGTGTGATCATCCATTGTGGCGTGAGTGCTAAAGAAAACAATTAGAAGATGGGACATGGGGCGGCCTGGACAAAGCGCCGGGACTAGCCACTTCCTGCCGAGATCAAACAACCTATTCTGTTTTTAATCGTGAATTCGTGTTGTATCAACCCGAGCATGAACAAAATCTTACACAAAAGAGACTCAACATAATAAATAAATGAAATACTTTTGGATATTTTCACATTATTATCTGATCACATGCGTGTCATATAAAACTAGAAATGCATGGGTCATTTGGTGGTCTATTGTTTTTAAGTCACAAACCATGTAAATATTTCTAGTTTCAACCAAATCCGATCCAATCGCGTGAAAAAGCAAAATATATCCACACTTCCATACAAACGTTCGCGTTTGTAATATAAGTAGGATATGCAAATTACAAATCATTTTGACTAAAAATTTTCGTTATGCTATTTTCAAACAGCCTACACGAAACCCTATTAATTGAAAGTGTTCAAACAAAATGTTCTAATAACTCTTTCATCTAAAAAATCTGGCTTCAATTTATGGTTCGTATAATTTTAAAATGTCCTTTGTCGTACGCTTTCGGTAAACAGCCTGTTTGCAAATAAAGGGATTCCATTCAGCGCTTTTGAAATGCGAACAAAAAAATGCCTCGCAAAATAAAAACAATGCGCAATTAGCGTGATTTAATGGCCATTTAATTAGACTATAATTAATGTGATATTTTTCAAGTTGTCGCGTTTTTGTTGGTTGGTTTTGTTCGGTTTTTCTAAGCCTCATTGTCTTTGGGAGATTTATACGGAAAGTATTTTCGGATTTTGTGAAAAAGCCCGCATTTTGTTAAAACTTTTTTGTTTTGCACTTTTTTAAACACGTTTACTGCTCCTATATATTGATGTAGGTGGTAGTTAAGTGTCTACTTGTTTACCTTTACAAATTACCTACTCGCTGGTTTTTTTTCCATCTACATAAAATCGGTTAAACATGTTATTTTCCTTCCGCTCCTCAATCGTTTGTTATCTCAGTATCTACTTACTTACTTTAGGTTTAGAAACTTTTATCCTTTCGCCCTTTTTGCTTAACTTATAATTTCGTTAAATCAAAATGTTTATTTGCAATAGAAACAGCTACTCCAATGTATTTTATGTAGAGACTACCTCGCATAATATTTTAACGTTAAAAAGGGGTTCTGGTCTGTCTGGCAGGATAATTATCAGGCTTTAGTGGATCGCGCTAAATGATATGTAGCTATCATGTCTGACAGGATTTCAACGTGTGTTTTAAACTGTTTATTAATAAGGTTATTGAGAACTATTATCGTTTTTAATCGGGAAAATGTTTTATAGTTAAATGTTCAAGGAGAGTATGGAAACTAAGCATCAATACAAAGTTCATGTTTCTTTGCCTAGAATAAACTTTGTCTATTTCAAGTCAATTTTATTAGTAGGAATAAAATAATCTATATTTTTTTTCTGGGTTCAGAGTTATAGCTAATTGTTATTTTTATAAATTAATGAACGTATTAACAGAAATTAGGGAAATCTGGGTACAAAGGGGGCATCTAATAGCCGACGCTTAATTAAATGGAATTGGTACAGATTGAAGCAGATGGTGTTTCAAGAACTTTGATTGTTCTTGACATTTTTAAATGAAATATAGAAATTAAAGTCTATGAATATTTTTGGATTCAAATGTTACTCTGCCCAATTCACATAAAATTATCTAAATAATCATGACCTTTGGTATCTTAGTGTATATACAAAGTTTTGTTTAAGATGATGGTTTGTATTTTATTTTGGAGACTGTAAGTATAATATTTTTTCTTTATTTTATGCACTGTGGAACCGTATTAGTATTAGACAAAGATTTTTGTATATGCTATTAGGAAGTAATATCTTTTATTTTAGTCTTTTAACTCTCAACGTAAGCAAGTTTGCATATTTGGTGGAAGATCTTAGAACATCAAGTTATAAATCCATTCACAAAACAGTTCCTCCACAATCTTTCTCTTAACTTTCCGTCCAAAGGCCATTGAACTTCATCTCACTACTTTGTTTGGTTCTTGTATTAGAAGCCCGTAAATGTTATTTCGTCAGCTAACGAGATCTGAGTAAACCACAGTTTGTGCTAATATGACGTGGATTTAGGGGAGTTTAAAAGAGCGGTGGCAACAAATAAAGTCATCGGCAGTCGGGTCACGATACGGGATCAAGTGCAAGGGAGGTGCACACGAGGTGAGAATTTTGAGAATGAAACTGAGATGAGGCTCTTTAAACATGACACATCTTTAAAAATAATACTTATTTAGCGGGTTGGACAGGTTTGCTGACTACACTTTAGCTACATATTTAAATAATAAGAAAAAAATCTGAAGATTGACATTGCGCATAATCTTGAGATGTGTCGTCTATTTATTTTTTAGGCTTTGAAACTAAAGAAAACATGCTTATGAATAATAACTCGAGGCCACCGAAACCAGGTACTTACAAAAGGCACTGTAAAAATATTCCAAAATCACCACTAATTCTCAAGATGCTCAGTAAGATCTCAAAATGTATCGTGACAAAGTTGCCCTGTGTGTACCCTACGAGTCCACCTCACTAGAAACCCGAAGTGAAGTAATAAGAAAGGTAGAAGTGCCCCATTGAATGATAACTCCCAAGCTCTTTGTCTCGCGAGTCCGTCTTGACGAATCGAATTAAAAGGCTTATTGTGTCTACGTGACAGGCTCAGCCCCTGCCGACTTTTTGTTTCAACCAAACTAAAATATTACAGACATTCACTACGCCGGGGGGATTCGAGATTTGCTACGTGAATTCGTACTCAATTTTTAAAGGACCCTTAATTAAGAGCTGCTCTTTATTGGCAAGAGAAGTCTTAATGCGTTAATTGTCGAAATGCAATCTTCGGGAGGGGTTTTTAATCATTCGAATGCGTCATATTTTAATTTGGGGAAAAGTTTGTTGATGGGACGTCGCTAATGAATTTCTTAAGAAACTGTGCCACAGTGTTTTAATAGTTTGTTCGGAAAAACATTTTACTAATTGTTTTGTTTTGTTTCAGGCGTCTTTGCGACATCGGATACCGTCACCTTCGGATCAAGGTAACAAATTTTACGCTTAAAATATTTGCAACAATGTTTTTCTCGGACCTTGTTTGAATTGTGTTATTTTTGGATGGGCTATATGCATGCTCTTCAATTCAAAAATCAATATGAAGGCAATTTCCCAGCTTTAACATAAAGCTGCGGTCCCCCAACATGTCTTAATTATTCATTACATCTCACGACGTCTTGCACAGACGACCAAAAAGCGCCTATAAAAATAGGTACCTCTAGTAAAAACGAACACGCACAGTAATGAGGGCCGTGCAATATTTATACACAAGGAACCCTAATTGCTAGGGTGGAGAGTGGAAAAAATGGGCAATTTCACGTAATGTAATATGTATATTTAAGGCGAAGTTCCGAAAACGGTGGAATTTTGTCGCGGTCGTGCTTATTACACGACCACTTCAAACGTCTTTCCACTGCGGTGATGGATAGGAACGAAAGTAGCTCTGGTTTGCGGTTGAACCAACTTTCTCAAATAAAATAGGATTGTCTTTTACGGAGTGGAGAGTTCTTTGATTACCTCAGATAAAGACCGAAAACCAAAAAGGTATTTTGCAAAGTTTCTGATGCTCCGAGTATTTTCATTTTGTTGTTTCGTTTCTTGATTGTTTTCATCCGTTTATTATTTTATTTTGCTTCAACATTTTTAAAACTAAAGTGAATTCGTCACTTTAGTTTTAAAAATGTTGAAGCTGTTTTTTACATTATGAAACATGATTTTTAAGTTTATGAAAAAAATATTTGTCTAAAGATAGTACAATAATAATAAACAGATGACATGACATAAAGTTGGATCCCTTGACAAAAATCACTCAAACTATTTGGTTGTATAAAAGTACAACATCAGACACAAATGTAAAAGTAGAGTACCGTTTGTAGCGTATCCCGTAGTAAGTAGCCGGGATTTTTATTTTTTCAATATGTTTAGGTGCTCGGCTCCCCTCGCCACAATTTCCTCTTGAAGGAAACCCTCAATCTAATGATACGGCCGTGTTAAAAAACACAAGGAAATTTAATAACGCCAAGATCGCGGCGAGCAAAACAAAGAAAATTTAATTTCCACGATTCCCACATGCTCAATATCGCTCAGAAGTTACGCCCTTGTATTTTTTTACGTGCAAATTAAATTGTTATGGTTTGTGATTTGACCATGCAAAAAAAATAACTTACTGCATGTAGCTCATTTAAACATTAGTTTAGATAAATACTAGCATTTCGTTTCGCCAATTTTTTGTTGAGAAACAGTAATTGTTTATCAATCATCACATTTTATTTATTTATATCTATACTATCTATACTAATATTATAAAGGGGTAAAATTTGTTTGTTTGTTTGTTTGACGGAGGTAATCTCCGAAACTACTTTTTTTTGAAAGATCTATTGCATAAGCCCAATACTTCAACTATACTAACTATTTCATGGCTAAGGTCTTTCCCTATTTCTTCCACCACCTCTGTCTCACCTTACGTCATTCTCTTGTAAGCATCGATGTTGTCTCTCTAACATACGTAAGTATAAAATTATGCACCTGTCATAATTTCCGCCTAATAAAAACGTTTCCCACCTACATTATTAGCAATTCACATCGCGGCAGGAGTGAGGCTTGAAATAATTATTGCTCGGTTGACAAATTGCCGGCAAAGCCTACGTGTCGCTGTAACAATTTGATACAATTTTCACCGCCTTTCCTTTCTCGTACGGGCCGAATGATTTGCATACGTGCGGGGTGGGATTATGCTAATATTTTTTTAAGTAGTGTTTACTTACCCTGTACACAGTTGTAGAGAAAACGCTGGTGCAGCTTTGGAATTATGTGCGTTCTAAACATCATAGAAGGTCTCGAGACAGATATAACGGAAAACTCATAATGTACCTATTTAAAATTACCGATTTAAAACAAATACACACACAGATTTGACTTTTCTTGTGTCATAGTTTTATGTAACATTTAAATCTATATTCTAAAATACTGTGTGTTTAAAACGACTATCTTAAAAACATTTAAAAATCTTAGTAAAATGTTACTATAAATAAATGTCAGCAAGTCTAGAGTCGTAGCAGTGCTACGGCGTAGTAGTTAATTCTTAGCCGTCAATATACCCCGCCGTAGCACACAGTCAATTTATTCATAAATACACTAAACGCACTAAAGTACTGTTTTCGAAAATTAACTAACTACCGTATCCTTGCGAAGTCACCTAGCGTTTCCCGCAAAACTGTGACCCACAGGAAAAGGAAACACTTCGGGCGCGTTTTAAAAAGATTTACGCGCTTTGTCGGGTCATTAAGTGTGGAACTAATTTGCTTACCTTTGAAATGTGTTATTCTGTCCCGTATAATTACAGGGGTAACAGTCCCGTAATGTGATATGCAGATTTCAGTGTCAATGTTGGTTTTTCCGCACCCCTAGCATATCGTGTGTGAAATTAATTTTATAAAGTCATAAAGAATTCAGCTTTCCAGTTAGCTGAGTAAACATGCCTTTGGAGTTTTCTTATTCGTTATACGTGTAGTGAAAGGTATTAAACCTTTCACTTTTTAGAAGTATCTACTCGTATAACTTTTTCTTAAATATTTAGAGTTTTAGGAATCAAACTAAGTCAACATTTAGCAGTGTTATAATTTTTAAATCAATCAACAAACCATCATCATTAAACAAAACGAAAGTCAGTAGAAAAAACGGCCTACACCTAACGATTCTACCATCAACATGCAAAAGCGTGTCCATCCATGACTGGCCCATAAAAACAAAAACGCATCCCCTTAAACAAACAAATACCTATCAGGCATTTTCCCACGGTTTTCAATAAAAACAAACTGCGCAAATCGGTGGGTTGGCTTTGAATTAAGCCGGGTGGCCATCGTCGGATGGCCCGTCGAATGAAAAATGTTATGCGCCACCTGTGGCTCGTACGTGTAATCGTATGCGTTTATCTCTGGGACCGCCTGCAGTACAAAGATATAGCTCTTGAACCAATAGCTTTATATTGTTTCTACGAACGTTGTTAGGAGAATATAAGATACGCCGCAAAGTTGTGTGGCAGGTTACTGAAAGTTTTGAAAAGGTTATATTTCACACTTCAGATGTGGTTAAGAATTGTTTAAGATTTTATGCTAATAGAAATGTTAGACTGTGTGATTAGACATTAACGAATTTAAATTTATTGTTTACTGGTTTATGCTTGGAACCGTTTCGATATACTATTATGCTGTTCCAGTCTACGATTTTTTAATCGGTCTTCTGGTTTAGCCGTGATTGAAGCACAAACAAATACTGAACATGCTGAGACTTACAGATTAATATATATTAAAAACTGTTGCTTTTGAATAAACCTTTCACTTCTAGTGAATTCCATACTGACACCAAACATGGATGCTCCCGATCCGGGCCGTGTTTGCATCCATTCAATTCCACACCGATAGGCCGAATTTATGCGGCGTTCGGCGCCGGCAGCAGGCAATTATCATCCGCAATGACTGCTCACTGTCCACTCGGCTCCCGCCGCCCGACACGATATATTCCCGCACCCAACCAATTAACACGCCCATTGCATCCCACTCAATCGACCGACGATTTATCGACACAGCCCAAATCAAACACTCAACCTTTTTTCACTGAAGCCATGCAATTTTCCCACGGTTATGAGGTCTTAATAGTGAACCGCGCTCCTTTATGAAGCCGAGCGGACACAATAACGATAAAGGTGAGCAGAAAATCCGGACAATAAACCTCGACAAAAAAGCTGAGTGAGGGCTAGTGCGGGGCAAATAGTTCGTGAAATTTCGAAGGGTCCCGCGCTTCGGACGGGACACTTTACGACGGTCCTCTCAGTAAACCTGCCCATTATGTTGGGTTAAAGGATCGGACTCCTCCAGTTATAAAGATGCCGAACGCTCGGCTAAGATTTGTTGCCGGTTTATGGATGTAGAAGGGTTGTCGGATGCAGCGGAGGGTATTATGATCATGTCGAGTCGAGAGGTCGTATCGTTTCCAGGAGTCAACATTGCGAACGCGATTGAGGACTTTCAAGGGCCGGTACGGAAATATGAAACTGATTTTCTGAATTGAATTTCTTTTTGTGAACGTAGTTCATTTTGTAGGATAACGATGCAGACGCAGTCAGGTTTGTAATTATTGGAGAGAGATTTGCTTATAGTATTTGTACAGTATACATGCGATATTCAGGATGGTAAGAAACATTCGTATTTACAAATTACCACTTGAAAAGCACTACTCGACACCTCGACGATTCTCAAAGGCGACACTATCCCTGCCACCAGGATAACAGCATCTTGCAAGAGCAGATGGACTGTTCTTAGTCGATATAGGGTATATTTTTGCCTGTATCTTTAATTCCCGGTGTAAATACAATTAGGTCTGCAAGCGAGACATCTAAGGCTAATTGTACACGGCAATCGTGACCGTCCAGTGCAAACAGAAGCGAGGTAAAGGCGTTTACAGCTGTTTGCAGACAGCCCCCACGTAAACAGCTCACTTGGCATCTCCTTTCGCCGTCTGTCTAGTGCTTTAGCTCCGCAACTGTTTGTATTCAGGGCTCTTTGTATGCAGACGTTGAAATGGTTAATTTTAAATATATAAATAGAATATTAGAGTCCATGTGCAAGTAGTTCCTGCAGTAAGGCTTCTAGATCTCAAAATTAAACTCAAGTAGCTTGTATGTATTTCATTACCTTAGGATTGTACACATTTGATTGATTACAACAAAAAAAATCCATAGCTGTTATTCAGACTTTTTGCTTGCAACTATTTTTTAATAATACTCGTAATGCAGTATGAACTCAACCAACAGCAACCAACAGTATAATATTCAAAATGATAACTGCGGTTTAAAGGCATCCAATTGACTTCATAATATCGAATGTTGGCCAGAATTCAAAATGAAGGCAAAGTCCATTCACCAAAAACGGCAAACGCGGTGTAGGCTGCGGCCAGACGCACCTCGGTCAATCCTTTTGACGCCACCTCACCCTCACCTACGACCGCAAATGTTTGTGTGAACTGTGAACTGCATAATGGGAAACGGCTTCTTTGATAGATTTCTGCTTAGGGATAAATGTTTTACCGTGTAAAAGAGCTGGACGAACCATAGTTTTATGATTTTTTGTGTGTAATGCAAAGTATATTTGGATTCTTTAAAAATCATTCTTCTGAGCAATTTCTTCTTCCTACGTATAGTGCAAATTCAGAAATGCTTAAACGAAATTAGAAAAAACCTTAAAGCTAAGGCCAAACCTGCGCGACCAAAGCGACTGCGAAGCGGGAGCGTCTACCGCGCGACGGATTTACCATATAACCCGTCCCGCGATGCGGTCGCGTAGGTATGCAAAGCGCCATAGATGTATATGGGTAGCGTCCGTCGCGCGGTAGACGCTCCCGCTTCGCAGTCGCTTTGGTCGCGCAGGTTTGGCCTTAGCTTAAACCGAAATAGCTTTAAAGTAACGTAGAGTATGCGGATCAGAACAAAATATGCAAGCACCGCAGCGGCGAGGCAGGGCGGTTTCTGAAGCGGACCTCCCAATGCTGCATATTACATGAGACCAACTTTTGCCGATTCCTTCAATATTTCATCGTGGGAAATCCTCTGCCTTTACTGTCTAAAATTCAATTTATTTCGCTCGCGTCGCCAACGAAGCACGCGGATTTACATTGGAGAGAAACTACTAAGTATTTGTGATTCTTTTGATGTAGCCCGCTGATTTTTAGGGGCCGCCTCCACGAGCGTGAGAATCGCCGGCGATATTATCGTCGTGCCACGTATATGAACACACTCTCTATGAACGTGTCTCCACACGCCTACTTCTTTGCGACTATATTACGAGTGACATAGACAATCTAATTTAATTTTCATGAAGGCGGTCTCATCGCGTTTCACTCGCCCGTAAAGGCGGTCCCTTACAAAGCCTACTATACAAAGCCCTTAAGTAAACCTCTAGAAACCTCAAGACTGTCATTTATGCCAAATTTATTCACATTAATATGTTCGTCTTAAAAATGAAATTAAACTATCTTGAAGTGAAATATAGCGATGGAAACCACAAACCGCCTTCCATTCAACTTCATTCTACAATCGTTCAGTACAATATTCTAAGAGAACTGGCATTGTACTCCGCACAATAGCTGCAATATTCAATGAGTTGATTGCACGTGAGAAGGGCTCTTGCACACGAAGATGGTATGCCGCTGAGTGAAAACTGAGCAGTTGGCACTTTGCGCAACAGATATAGTTCACATTTGATTAATGTTAATGCTTAGTCAACGATTGAATAATCTGGTTACAAAATACTGCATTGAAGCAATCAATTATAGGGGAATTATTTGTCATCTAGTTACCCTAGCACAAGCATTAAAACCTTGGGGCTAGGTGACTTTGTTTGCTAAAAAAATCCATGAATATCTATTATTGTTATTAGAATAGGTCAACATTGCTCAGCAATCAAATAAAACCTAAAAACACCGCCACCAAAGTTGGCCACTTGCTCAATAAACGAACGAAAAGAGAACCAATTATTCGAACTATTTATATTTTTGTATTTTTTTTTTTATTTAAGTTGACATTACTAATAAAAAGCATTGCCAATTAAAGGCCTAGATAAAATCTAAACATATTGTAGACTCTGATCGCATGGTGCCTAACATTTTATTCCTTCTAATTACTAATGAATGGTCGACTGTATGCATAAAATCAACCAACTCATATGAAACAAGTTATAATTTCATTTCCTAATACATTCCCATGTTTGCCCAGCATCCAGCATTCATCTATTTGCGCGCCACCGCATTCGTTCCTCGCTAGACGGATACCATATTTTCCTTTTGTCTAGACGAAATCTTAACGAATGTTTAAGTAGTACAAGTTCTGATAGAGTGCTATTAAAATGTAAAGAGATACCTGCATAACATATTTTAAAGAAAATCATTATTTTTGAGTTACTTTAAGAAGATTCATATATGTACTGAAACAGCAGTGTGTTTTGCTCTAAAAGTCTATTTAAGGAAATCTTCACAGATAAACCAATGACCGAGAAACAAAGCACAATACAATCCTCGCTCGGAATCGTGTATTACCAACAAATGCGAGTTCGGAACGGGGGTGGTATCTCCAAATTGCTCATGTAAGACAAAATTAACCCTCACCCACATTAACACAGATAAGTCGGCGAGCTCATTTGCGAGCCTTCCGGCTGGCGTTCGTTACATCTTGATATTCTTTACCCCTTCTCCGATACCAGCCACATGAGCAATAAATGGCGCGGAAGCTCCTATCGCGAGATCCGAGGCGCACCGCCCGATATCTTCCATCCGAATTAATTTTAGAACGCTCCGAAACGAACCAAGTTCGTGGACTTGTTATTTCCACGTGCACCGAAGCGTTCCTCGCGACTTCTAATCGCAAAGTCGCGAGATAAAATGGCGACCCGTAATTACCATAACGCCTTTCGAAGATATGTGGAGAATCTTAATGGTACGGTGGCTCCGTAAATAATGGGCTCTTATGGGAAAGTTGGTAAAGAGCACTGTTTCGTGTGTAATTTTAAGGGCTTCCTGCCTCACGTGCTTTTTGAATAATGTGCCGAGTGGGTGCGTTAATGATGGCTTTTGTTTTGATATAAAGTTATCGTTCCACCTCCTTAAAACGTACCACAATCTGTATAATATTTGTACAACCAAGATAATTCTTCTGAATCTTTTAAAATTTAATTAAAATTTTATTCTCATCGAAAGAAATTGTGTCTTCTATATATGTATCTCTTTATAAATAATTTAGACTAATTTTAAATAAAATACATAAAGCTCTATCAAGGCTCTATTACGATTGGGTTTCCTTTGTCTTTCAAGCCAGTTTAAGAAGGCCAGTGGCGTGGCAGTAAATTAGCCGTGAAAATGCAGCAGGCGGTACAACAAAGCGGCGTTCCCTCGATCGCGCTATCAGCGGCGGATGCAGCGCGACTGTCGCCGATTGCGCCTGAATTATGAGTCGTGCATGAATTGTGGTCGCCCGCGGCTCAAGCGCTTCTTGCCGTGCGTCTTTGTCTAATAATCTAATTAACCGTAATCTGTACTTAAATTACCTTTAGCTGGTTTGGAGAACTCCCTCGCGTTGTTGAAAGGATTACTTCTAAAGCATTTTTCTGTAATCTTCTAGTGTTAGGTAGTAGCCAATTTTGCACATTTGAAAATATATGAAATATTTGTATGTTCAACAAGTTTCAGATGTGACTAAACAGTCATGTTTTCCATCAGGCTTTCATCACATCAGATTATGAAAATGATGCCAACATTTGCTCACCGCAATGCATTGTTCCGTTATGCATATTTGCAAGCTCCGGTATACATTCCAAAATGCACACATAACCCACACCTCGCGTGCGGTGAGCGAGTTCCCTCGGAATTACAAGCATTGTAAATTAGGCACCAAAAACAGTCTCATTTTCCGCCCGGGTGCAGCTAATATTGTCTCGCTCCTGAAATATGCAGTCTTACCTGCGGGATACACTGTAATTGTCGAATATATTGCATCGTTTAATCCCACCTACATCCTCCAGAATGTTCGAGAACGCAGCCGAGATTTGCGGCAAACTGTTGGCCCCGGGCCTAGCGCGGGCTTACGAGACTTAACTTCCTCTAGATTTCGAAGCGACTGCTTTTACGAACACAACTAAGCACATCTGTAAACAAACATTAAAAACTCGTTTACTTTCCCCGAACCCTTTTAAAAAGAGTTAAAGTTGCAACGCCCCGAAACCTCCTTCGTCCCGAAACTCGTGCCACTGCAAACAGCCGTGAGGCGTCGTCGATGAAATTGCAAAAATGTAAAAGAGCTAATGTTTGCTCACCTTAAACCCCTTCCCGACCCCGAGCCGGCGTGACGAGCCGGATAAAAGGCTTTAATACACCCTCATCCCTTATTACGAAACTTGAAAAAGACAACAATATAGATCCAATGTGTCGCGGGCGCGGGCAATCATACGCGCATCAAAGGTGGCGCGCCTCCGAGCTAGCCAAGTGTGGAGTCTCCTTTATACCGCTCTGTTTTGTAATACCATTTTGTATGGAAATGCCGAGTCAAAGGGCTACACGCGTTATGAGATCTGGAACAATACGGATTGTGACAATCCCGTTTCCTTCGTACGTGAGGAAATGCTATTTGAATGTTTAATGACAGCCCTGACTTTGTATATCGTAAATATGGATCTAGATATTTGTATCTGTTACATTGTTACGCTAACCTTGGATTTTCAATCTGAATTTCTCAGTGACAAATATTATTATGTAAATTCAAAGATGTTGCTTAACTTATACTACATCTGTGCGTGTGATTTTAAGCGAATATTCGAGATAATGAACGTTAAATAACAGTGTCTAAATCCTACTATCCTACTATAATATTATAAATGTGAAAGTTTGTGAGAATGTATGTATGTATGTTTGTTATTCTTTCACGCAAAAACGGCTGGACCGATTTGGTTGAAACTTGGTATGTAGATAGGTGATACCCTGGATTAACACATAGGCTACTTTTTATCCCGATAATCCCGCGGGAACGGGACTTACGCGGGTGAAACCGCGGGGCGCAGCTAGTTAAAAATATTTCTTTATTTAAATTAAGCTAGTGGGAAAAACGCATTGGAATAACGTCATCAAGTAGTTCATGATGTGGTATTGTTCCCCTTACAATGTTTTCCATAAGTCTTTCCATACTAGCACAGCATTTGAGCACATCAAGCAGTCATTACCGCCCTCCTGAAAAATCTCAGCGCTGCTTTGCAAGTCAAAGCTCCGTCGTGACAGGCGGCACTCATCGGAGGTGGAGTGTGTGAATTTTCATATTGGGCGTAGGCAGGTGTGATACTCTAAAATGGTATACTCAATAGCTACTGAAGAGTTCAACTTATCTTGTACCATTTTTGTGTTTAACTTGTAAATAAAATGTCATATTTTGTAAAGACTGTAAATAAAATACAAAACAAAACCCGTATAAAATGTTTAGCAGTTGGTTCACATGCCTTGAAATTGACAAACGCCAGCAAAATTATAGGATTAGGTTAGAGCAGGGGAAGAACAGAAATAGTTAACGAACTGCAGATGTCGCAAACAAATGGTTTATTTGAAAATAAAATGTGTCAGAAAACATTAGATCCCTGACAGAATTCAGCGCACGCCGATCCACACGTCGTTAAGGCTACGTGTACACCATTACGCGGAATTATTCGCACATCCCTCAAATTGACATTCAATCAGTGTCGCGACATTGTTTCCCTATCAATCCTTATTGGAAGTAGGCGCACGCGCGTCGATATGCCGCGCTATTCTGCCATCAAATCGCAATTTGTTTATGAAAATTTATTGTATTCGCCATTACCGCACGCGGATTCTTTTCCTTCGGGAGCGACCCCGCGGAACGAAATCACCTTATTCAATTCCCTTTTTGCATACATCACACACATGGGTGTCTTCGAGGGGAAGCCACGGTTTTTGTCTGAACACGTGAATCGCGTTTGGGACCGTGTACGCTTCTTATTAGTCTGGATTGGGAAGGTTTTTCTTATATCGCTCGCGGGAGAATTTACATCTCATCATATTCTGCGTGAATCCGTGCAATGTGTTCGTTAATTTATATTTTATGTTTGACGGAGTTGTAAAGCTTAACCTACTTATGGCGTTTTATTTACGTGATATTTTAAGTAATATTTTCTTTGGTCACGTGATCTGAATGTCAGTGCTAATGAGATACTTTTTAAAAGATTAAGATTATTAACGTGTATTTATGTCTTTCTTCAAAGGTAAAGTATCTTTCACTTTCAAAACTATAGTGAGTTGTACTTACATAAAATTACGAACTAATTGACAATATTTCTACATGAGTAATTTTTCGTTGTATTAATATAATATTCACAGACTCTTGTTCTCACTTAAAAACTACAGACCAAAATATGCACATACCACAGCACCAATTACATCACAAATAAAAGGGGAGCAAAACCAGAAATTCCCATTTCCATCAAATCATTTATCAGCGTCGAATTAGCGCGTCACATATGCAAAGTGTCGATGACATCGGCATTCGAGATATGACGCCCCTCTGTTCTTGGCTCGCGAGAAAGAATCGTCGCATATATCACGGTTAATAGGGTGAGGAGAGAGCACTACTTATGCCTAATGCGACAAGGAAACATGGTACGCGCCCGCACGCGAATACATTTCAGGAAACTGGATTTCCAATGGCAATAAATACTCGGTACGAAGCTTCTGCGGAAATATGAGAAGATTATGCGGATGCCGTCGGTTATAAAAGGTAATATTGAGTCGATTAGGTCGCTGAGTTACACGTTCAAAAGTTTTACTTAATACTGTTTTGAGATAGAGTGTCTTCATTGTTAATATTTCCAAAGAATATCCTTAATGCTTATAATCTATTATCCAAATACAATAGGTATTTCGACCTAAACACTTCGTCACCGGAGTTGAGAGCGACTTGCTAATACGAACTTACTTTTACCATTTGTACTTACAGAAAATCATGTATTTGACAAACGTCAAATATGTACATGATTTGATAAACATCAAGCTTAACATGTCTCAAGGGACTTTAACAATTCTCCCATTATCCAACAAAGTGGTGCACCTGAAGCGATACAAAAATGCCCCATAACCCCTTTCTTGTAACATAACAATAAAGCGGTGACGTGGTCGTAAACACGACAAAATTACGCTACGTAAAAAGCTACGACGTCGGTAAATATGGACAGACGATGTCTTGACGTCAAAACGACGGTAAAAAGCGAAGATGCTTTTAAGGCAACCGAGCAGACGTGCAAAGCTAATTCTTTATTGATATGCTTATACTAAGAGGAACCTAGCGTAAGGATATAAAGAGAAAACAAAATTAAGGTTCGTGAACAAGATAATTTAAGCTTCCTATTAGAAATACGACTAAAGCAAGAGTTCAATGCAATTTATTTTATAGTCAATCTTTTTTTATTTTATAAAAATATTATTTTTTCTACTTTTACATTACCGTTGTATATTTGCCTAAGTTGTTTTTTTTTGTTGTTGTTTTAAATTCTTTCTTAGTCTAAGGTGTGCAATAAATTATAATTAATATTTTAATTAATTTTCTGTTATTTCTATGGAATATAAAGTAAAAAAATGAGTTATATAAACTAACCACGTTTAGTTATGTCGAAAATTAGTCTCAAATCCAGTTAAAAACTCTTGAAAAGCACTTATCAGGTCTCTGAGTATTGTTAATAACATTGTGGTTTATCGTGAGAGCGCACGGCCCTCGAAAGAGTGGTAAAGATGCAAATCGCACACTCCAAGTCTTAACGACACGTTTTCATTCCCTCGTATGCTCAAATCTCGGTCATGTGTCACTTTAAACAGCCTTTATGGAACAATGAGCTGTATTACTGTGCAACTGGGTTTACTATCGATTTGATTGGGGGTATTAATAAATACTCTAATTTTCCTTGTTCACGTAATCCATGTTGATAAAAGCGCAGCTGTAGACAGAATTTATTCTAAATCGTAATATTTTTTTATGTGAGTAAATTCATCGGCGGGACGTTCTCGACGTGTTTGAGAAGGAGTGGTGGGAGATCGCCAAGGAAAGGGGTCAGTGGAGGATTTTGGGGGAGACCTTTGCCCAGCAGTGGGACACGACAGGTTCTAAAAAAAAAAAAAAAAAAAAGTGAGTAAATTCCTGTTGTTTTAATATAATGTCTAGTACAACTCACGATAGTTTTTAAAGTGAAACATAGTATTACATCTCAATACCGCAGCATTCAACAGGTGAAATATTTTTCTAAATTGAATGAACGGTGGATATTACTGGAAACCAACGTTTTAGCTAAAATTATGTCCGCGATCTTTACCTTCAGTGGTTTATTTAGATTTTCTTAAAACCACATACGACTACATGTTCAAATTGTATTTATAAGCAGGAATTTGACGAGATTGAGTGAAATATACAAAATATAAAACTTTGTCATCTGTACACCGGAATTCTTTTACATAATCATGTGTTGAAAACATAACAGCTTTTTAGCAGGGGCGTGTGTTAAACTCCTATAAGTATGCGTCGTTCGTAGAAATTATACATACGGGCCCTTAGCATAATCTACGGTGCAGTAATAAAGATTACCTCTGTGATTTGTTTTTGTACTGCTTTCTAAAAATATGTAGTACAAAATGACTGTACAACGATTATCAGTTTAAGAGTAAAGGTGTTAAAGCGAAATAAACAAACAAACTTTGCATATCAGTCTTAAATACGTTATAAGAATAATATTCATTTCTGCAATTTAAATCCATTCACATAAATCATTTTTAATTTTGATCTATGATACTTACACAATTAGCGAAGACGAATCCAAAGCCATTACCAAAACGATCTTCGCTCATCAACAAATGAAAATAGTCGTGAACATAATGATCCAAATTATCCGACTCGGCAAACGACTTCCCCGTCCAGTTAATAACAAAACAAATGGCCTACGATATCTTAATGCAGGCAATTCATCAAATTACCTAAAAAATCTATGCTAATCAAATCTCGAAAATTATTTTAATTCTGCAAAAATTGTAATTTGATTAGATGTGTTGATTCTGCTATTACATTTGAATTAAAAATATTAATAGTATCACATTGTAAGTACTTATGTTCAAAATATTCTGCAATTTTGACTACTTCCTTATAAATCTCCAACTGTTTTATAGTTATTTAATCAACACTTGCATTTATTTGACAAGCAAGCAAAGTCGGCAGCAGAGTAAATTATTAATATTAAAATCTTCAAAATTACCGCAATATAGATATAAGTCTGGTATAACCCATTTGGCTGGATAAGAAAAAGGGGATGGTAGTCATTAGCATATAATGACAGTAATTAAAATACACAAATAGAGCTATAAAGACGGGCCGTTGAAGGGATGTCTTCATCATTCGCGGGAATTTATTCGGCAAATATTTTGAGTGCGGCTCAGCGTTGAGGAATCACGCCATTTACGTAGAAAGATGGTTTAAAACCATACAAAAATAAGAAAAGTGTGAAGCGTTTGTGGTGAAGGTTACTAAAGTACTCGTGGTGAAGCTAGAAAGACACGTTGTTGCACGAACAAATTTTACGTGTTATATATCAACTAGTTATAACTATATCAATGAAGTTAATCGACGTTCTGAGAAGTAACGTTGTGTGGTCAGTAACATAAACAGTTCAAAAACTTTAAAACGCAAACTGGTAAACGCCGATAACCTTTTTTCTGTGTAAATTATATTTTATGAGAAAACCGCGTCGAATTGAGACGAAGAGCATTGTTTAATTTATTAATTAATGGATCCAGTGTTGCGGTGATGATGACGGCGATGTTCGGCCTAACAGATTAGACGGTCTGTCTTGTTTATATTTGACAATTTTCAAAATTATTTTAGTTAGCTTGTCAAAATCCTGTAAAACTTATATATATCTACTCTTTATTGTAATAATGTAAAATTCTTATTTGCATAAAAAATACCAAATGAGTGAAACATTCTACCTGATAACTAAGCAAATAAGTAAGAGTCATATAAGGAAAGAAAAATACTAGTCGACACGGTAACAATAAAACTCATTGAAGTTTTTAAAATAGCCTCACCTAAAGGTGCCTAGAGTAGGCTAAGGTAGAAAAGGTTTAAAAACTTTCTCATACGAGCTTAGACCTTGTTATGACTGTTTTCAACTTCCCAACTAATTGCAGGCAGAAAATCCGCAAAACTGTATAACAGATTTTAATTTGAAAACCCGGTGTTAATTTGCTGAACATCCACATTTACAAATCTGTACAATGCGCTGGGCTAGCGCTACTCCAGAATTATTTCAATTCATTTCTCGGGCCGCCACCGCCTCGCAGACAATGCCCCGGCTAATTACGAGATGTAAGGCTTTATTAACGCAATCGGGCGGTTATTAACATAAAAAAATAATATTTACTGGCCCCGGACTCGGGAAAGGTACTTAATTTAGGAATATTGCGGCATTAGGCTCACTGCTCTCGTCTCAACCCTTCTTACAAATGATCGCCGCGATGCGCCGTGAGGAATGGGATGAGCGAGATTAAAGCCCATCACAGTTGTTGTACTTGAGAGATTTTGCATTGTAATAACCGACATTAGACTTAAGTGAAACGCTCAGAATAAATTCCTCTCACGGCCGTCAAATTTCTGCCAAGGAAACGCTTGGCAAATTACCCATTGATATTTTAATCAGCCGTCCCTTCAGTATGAAGATTTTCAATATTAGCATATAAATAGAGAGTAAAATATGACATCAGCATTTTAATTTTTAGATATTACGGGCCGATTTACAAATTATCGGGTAAGAAAAACGCCTTAGAAGCCATGAGGGTCGCTCGCAGATGTTCTATTTAAATGTAAATTTTCGACACGGTGACGACACGGATAAAAAATCTCAGCCCTAATATTTGGCAGGTCTCATCATTATGATTACCTACTCAAGGATATAAAACATTATCATGACTTCTGAATAATTATTTAAAAAAAATTAGAATGTGGTAAGAATCTCCAGTAAGCCACTTCATCGAAAAATGTTTAATCAGGAAACAGTAAATATGGTAAATAACGTGAATTAAGTATTTAGTTTTTACGATAGATTGAAAAAAGCTATTGATAATGGCAGAGCTGTTTTCGTTTTTTGTCTTCTAAACCTAAAAACTTATCAGTCAGGAAGGAAAAATTAGCCAAATTGTGACAAGAGTATTTAATCAAAGCACAACAAACAGGAGGGTGACAATTGCACGCACCGGAAAAAAAAAGAAAAGAATGAATTCTTTTGAGCGGAAAGGGCAACAAAGAAGGAACTTAGAAAGGACCTCGGAAGTGGGAATGACAGATCGTCTACAATGGTGAAAAGTCACACCTCTTGTTTACGGGACACTGGGTACGGGAATTAGCTATCATTTACTTAAGCACTTTATATAATTAAGTCGAGCGGCCATTAGTGCGAGGGTCTCCATATTCTTTCGTCTCTAATTGCTCTCCCTTAGTTGGGTTATTTTGTCTCGTTATGTTGTGTATCTTTCAGTAAGCGATTCAGATATTTACTTATTAAAATGTTGTATCAACCTTGCATTTAAGATACATGGATGTCATTTAAAAACTAATATAATCTCTGTGTTGACCTGACAGAAGTATTTAAAGTAAACCTTTTTGCATCTCGAGTTAACGAATCGATGATAATTGATTAAGTAGAGCGTCGATCAGAAGAATCCCACAAAGGAGTCCATTCGGCCACCTTCAAAAACAAAAACAAGGCCCACTCCCCTCGCATTCGACGAAAGCGAAATCTGGCTTTGTTCATTTACTTGGTAAACCGATAATTTCATTAAACAACAAAGTGGGACTCCTCGGGAACTCTCTGTAAACACGGCAAAAAGCCAATGTCCCCCAAGATGGAAAATTCATTTGAAGAAAAAATCGCAGACTAACACTGCGCGACAAATTAGGAATCTTGCCCCCTCGTGTTTATGCTTTCCGCATCCAGGAGCACTTTGATTGGACTTCTAATTAGTGGACCGTTATTCCAAAAATGTGTAGCGCGAATAAAATTTATTGATAGAAGATTGGGCTTCTTTAACCCTTTCGCGGCTTGGGCAACGTTATACCGCCAATCCGGTTAATATCGGCCGGGTAACCCGAGCGGGTGCATTCCGCACTCTAAAAATATCGCTCAGTAATTTGGAGCATTCGAGCGGCTACTCGCATTTAAGTCGGTACAGGGCAAATTAAGCCGACCCCCGATATATTGCGTTTGTTCTTTTGAAGCTGGTGAAGGGTTGAAGCCAAGAATGCTTTGCTTTTTATAGAACTCAATAAACTGGGGGCGAACGGTCCGAAAACTGGCTTATTGTGAATTTGGTCCAGCGGAAATATTTAGTGAATTTCCAGTGAAAATGTTTTTGATTGAGAAGTAGTGAACGTTATGAATGGCACCAACCAAGATTGTTGATTTCATAAAAATACGAACCCTTTTATGAATTAAAAAAATTCAACCGTATTTCTGGGCATATTGTGAAATAAATATCCCACAACAAACACACGCTCCACAAAGCCAATGAATTATACCTCAGTCAGGTAATTATACCGAAAATACCATTAAATTAATAAATAAAAAACAGAAGCAGGCCCCATCGGCTCTCGGGCCGACGCATGGTTCCCTCAGTCGAATAAATTTATGTAAAAATTTTCATTAATATTTTTGAGGCCGAGCGTCCGCGCGCCCTTGGGAGTGAAAATCGAGTTCGCGGTCGCGATGGAAAAAATGCAAACCGAAAATTATGGGGACCCTCGCCTTGTATTTGCTTATGAATACCGCTTCTACCTGCCCCATATTGTGAAATATAAATATACGATACGATACGGGAAAATAAAATTAAAACATTGTTGATGGAGTCATTTTATATTAAAATCCATTACTCAATTCACCGCCTAAAAAGAGGTGTTTAACCTTTTTTGTGAAGTAGTTTTTTTGTCCGAGTTCAACCTGGCTGGGGGTTCACTATGAAAAACGCCCCTCGCGGGATCTTGCAAGATTATGAAAGATTTGTGAGTTCTCCAGTGGCGCCCGCGGCCGGTCGCAGTAAGCTTAAGAGATTTAAATCGGTCGCTGGCCCGGAATGCCAGATACAAACAGATTTCTTACGGACCGACGCTTTGTACGGATGATACGATAAAAAGAAAGTAAGTCTCTGGATTGATAAATGTATTAGATGTTTTGAGTTGTAAAAAATAATCATTGTCACAAAAAAATTGCAGAGGAGTAAATCATTCTAGCGAGGATAACTATCATAGACACATAAAAGATTTCGCAAAGAAATATAATTTCCCCAAACTTCGTAACTCAAGTCGAGTGGTTCCTTTCCACCACAATGCAGGCGAAATCTGTAAGCGATATCTCAGCGAAACCTGTAAATCTCTCAGGCATTTTTATATTCGGCGTTTTCTGCTCTGAGCCGTGGAGGGCTAAGCAGCGCCAGCCCGAGATTATATCTTGACACTTGATGGATGAATGGTTATTGGATCTCAACATTTTTATCATTTTGATACAGTTGCGAGGGCAAGGTGCGCTTAAGTTTGCGCTGCAGGGGACATAGTTTAGCGTTTATCCAAACTTTCGTTGATGTGTACCTGGCTTTAGATCGGTGATGGATTTTAAATGCCTGTGACGCCAGACAATTTTAACTTTTAAACGAGATTCAAATCACGCTTGGTTTAGTCTACCCTCTCTACAGTCTTTAATTATTGATTAATTTTAGATGCCGACAAATTAAAAGTAAACTTTGTTCATATTAGATTTTATATCAACAGACATCGACTCACAATACAGCAACAGATTGAAACATGTTGCTAATTTCAACCTAACGTATAAGCAAGGCTTACTACGTCCACCTATTGGCTCCTATCATTATATTTGAGCAAGACTCTTGAAAATAATCTTAACTTTAAAACCAAGTAGGTACCTAGTTAAAACAAACCACTACAATAAATCATAATGATATACGTATAACTTATTCAGGGTGGAAGCTGCGAGGTGAAATATGTAGGATTGGCAATGTTCTTAGCAAGCGTCTGACACTGCGACCCGATCGTTTGCACTCTTTACTACATCCCTTTCTCACACTTCATATTGCGAGTACGGTACGCAAAAGCTATGAAATTCTGTTGATTTCTGCCTTACATACCACTCAACATGTTTGTTAGTATTTTGCTATATTTTTTTCCAAAAGTTGCGTTTTTTTAATACTGTAAAATTTTTGTATGCTTTTTCAATGAACTATTTTTTACAAAGTCAAACAAAGTTCTATTCAATTCAGAAAATTGCTTTCTTTATACGAAATTGAAGTCAGTTTTATATTTTAAGTGATTAGATAGTACTTATTAGAGGTACAGACATCTACAGTGTGACGCGACCGCCAGCATTGATCATACTCATACCCAGATGACGATTCACTGGAAGGATCGTATCGGTATCTTAATCGACGATATTTTACGAGAGTGTAATGTCGCTTTAATAAAATTTAGAATTATGCTTTTTGTTCTGCTGACGTTACTAAGCAGTTTTCCAGCCGTTTTGGCTCGCGGATCATACACGGTATGGTCTGAAAAATGCGGCCTCCACCGTTAGCGGAAACATATCAATTCAATTTGAGCGCGCGTGAAATAGGGCTGTCACAAGAAAAACGGCGCCACACAGTGATAAACATATCGCTGGGGTTTATGTTTTATTGGCTGCGACGGAGGATTTCTTATCTACAGTTTGAGTTGGTATCTTGGACTTGGGAGTTGGTAAAGGGGGATTTTCGGTACTTACCCATCGATTAGAGTTGAAGTGTCCCAGATTTTCGAATGTTTTTTTATACCGAAGCACTGATGAAGACGTATTTAGTTAAGTACTTGAAAAATATCAGATCTTGATTCTTATGTAATAAAAAGTATTATAAGAAAAAAAAATTGTGAAGGAAATCTTAATTAAAAGATTCCTAATTGACTAACAAAATGTTTTTCTATTTAGGTCCCACCTCTAAGATATAAATGTGTGTATAAGTTGTAGTTCCTTAAGCTTGTACCTATAATTTTTTTTTGTTAAAATAACAATCGAATAAACAAGTGTTGGCTTTAGCTAAGCTCCACAATTAACCCACCCTAGTTAATAAGACAGAAAGTGGCGAGCTCAGTAAAAATTCAACGCGTCATCCGCAGCTGAGGTAGTTAAGATTAAAAATGCACACTCGCCCGCGGCACCTCAAGGAAAATAAACTAATATTGTAAATCGGAGAGTTTGTTTAGGTGTACGGCTTCACACTAATATAAATGTGAAAGTTTGTAAGTGTGAATGTTTGTTACTCCTTCACGCTTAAAGGACTGTTTTTATGAAATTTGGTACCAAAATACCTTATAAGTATCAGTCGCGTTTATTATATTAATTGGGGAGCAGCAAACAATGAAACGCAAGTCTACGAACCAACTGTTTTATTAGCGGCAAGAGTACCCGCAACTATATATTAATGAGGGATACCACACGCCTCCCTCTTGAAAAGCATATACTTACTAACTTATAATAATAAGTAAGAGAACCTAATTAATCATATTAAGTAAAAAAAAATAACATAACTAAAGAAAACGAACATTAAAATGTAGGTAATAATTTGTGTACTCACTACCACTGTTAAATATTCAGAAACAGTGAAGTGAGGTTTTATTTACCTATTTACGTTAGACTAACCGATAGAACTAGGTAAGCAGTAAATAATTCAAATAGTTATAACTGCCTACAAACAAAAACAGATGACAAATAGGCAAGTAGGTGCCCATGCTGAGTTGTTTTGTATCTAATAAATTCCTTATCTCTAAAACTGCCATAGATACCTACGTATTACACAAATCTATACAATGAATATAAATTGAGAAACGAACGGTAACAAGTCGCAAAATTAAAACATGCTTTATGATCTAAGTAATAACAATGCAAATAGACCAAGAATGATTAACAAACTTCTGTGCATAGGTAATAAATAACTCCTGCCCACATAATTACATCTAAGTATAGGTACATGCTAACAAAAACAGGTTTGTTATTCTTTGTACGTCTTTTGTTTTAAAGTGCAGGCTCGTTTTGGACGTATTTCTTTTGATACAGCGGTATCGATATTTTGAGCTGGTATCGGTTCGTTATCACGATTAGAAATCTGATTCGCATCAGAGGTATCTTTGGAAGACAATTCGGAATCTGCGACGTTTTCAATTGCGTCATCGAATTCGTCGTCCGACCGGGAGGGGTTAGTCAGAATGTTTTCGGGTGACACAATGGAATGCCGTAGGGTCGAACGACGCTTTCCAGCCGGGAGCAACTGATCAATATGCCGCTTCCACTCGCGTCCGTCGGAGCATCGCACCCTATACGTGAGCGGAGCTTCACGTGCGGTGACCACCGCCGGCGCCCACTTGTCGGGCCGCGCGCTGTAGTCCCGCGCCAGCACTGCGTCGCCGGGCGCGGCGCTGCGCTCGGTGCCGGGCGCGGCGCGCGCCGCTCGCGCCGCCGCCGCCTCGCTGGCGCGCTCGGCGCTCGGCCGCAGCACGTCCAGCCGCCCGCGCAAGCGCCGGCCGAGCATCGCCTGCGCCGGTTCGACGCCGGTGCTCGCGTGCTCGCAGTTTCGATGCTGAAAAAGAAATTTATTGACCGCCGTATCGATGTCGACCCCCTCGTGCGCTGCTTTCTTCATAGCCCGCTTCACCAACTTCACAGCGTTTTCAGCCGCGCCGTTACCCGCCGGCCTGTAAGGACTGGTGATCGTATGGATGATGCAATTTTTCTTCATAAAGTTGGCGAATTCGCCGGAACCAAATGGTGGTCCTCCATCGCTCACCACCTGCGTAGGAAGCCCGAAGCGCGCGAATAGTTCTCGCAGCTTTCCAATAGTCGCTACGGCGTTCGTACTGTTCATCTTCTGTACTTCGATCCATTTACTATGGGCGTCTACGGACACTAAATAGTGTTTACCTTGAAATTCCCCAAAATCAATGTGTATTCTCTGCCAGGGGCGTGCTGGGAACTCCCAAGGGTGCAATAAAGAACGCGGAGGCATATCACGCTGCTGCCGACAAGCACTGCACTCTTTAGCGATGGACTCGATTTCAACGTCCAAAGTTGGCCAATAAACATAGCTACGGGCTATATTTTTCATTTTAACAACGCCTAGATGTCCCTCGTGCAGTTCAGCGAGCACCTGCTTTCTCAAAGACTCCGGCATCACCACACGATGGTTATACAAAATACAACCTCCATCGATACATAGATAATCTCTTCTATTGAAAAATGGTTTTTCGACGTCAATTTCAATAATCGAAGGCCAACCGTTTATAATATAATTCTTGATCTTACTTAATAAGACATCTTTTTGTGTCCACAAAGCCACCTCTTTAGCGCTGATAGGAAAAGATTCTTCGACATAATTAATATACGATACCGATTCCAGCTCATTACAAACTTTTCGTTGACACGGCAGCGGCAATCGTGATAAGGCATCTACATTACTATTATCGTTCGATTTAACGAATTCAATGTCGAAGTCGTAAGACGCCAGTCTAGTGGCGTATCGTTGTAACCTGCTAGCTGCAGTTACCGGCAAGCCAAATTTTGGTCCGAAAATAAACGTAAGTGGTTTGTGATCTGTTTTTATAATAAAATGACGGCCATAAATATATTGGTGATGTTTGATGACACCAGCAATAATGGCCAGCGCCTCTTTGTCGAGCTGACTGTACGATCTTTCGGCTGCGTTTAACGTACGCGAAGCGAAACAAATGGGGCGCTCGTCGCCGTTCGGGAAGCGATGCGATAACACACTACCTATGCCGTATGAACTGCTGTCAACTGCTAAAACCAAAGGCAACTCAGGATTATAATGTACTAAAACTTTTCCACTTAATATTACATCTTTAATTTCCTTGAAAGCATCTTTACAATGCGTAGACCACACCCAGTCCGCGCCCTTGCGCAACAAACTATGCAACGGATGCAGAATCGTACTAAGCCGAGGTATAAACTTTGAGTAGTAATTAATTAAACCGAGAAATGATCTCAGCTGAGTTACGTCTTCCGGCGGTGGTGCCTCCACAATGGCTTTTAATTTATTTTTATCTGGGTGTAGGCCTTGCTTATCGATGACAAAACCTAAGTATGTTATACTATCTTGCATAAATGTACATTTCTCTAATTTAATCCTTAAACCGACCTCACGTAATCGTGTCAAAACTGCCCTTAGATTTGCCATATGATCCGATCTACAAGAACCAGTGACCGCGATGTCGTCTAAAAATACGGCGGTACCTTTTAAACCTCGAAGTGTTTCTTCCATAAACTTCTGGAATTTTTCTGGAATACAGGTCAAACCAAATGGAGTTCTAGTATAGGTAAATGTACCTACATGCGTAGTAATTGCCGTGCAAGCCCGCGATTTCTCATTCAAAAGTAACTGTTGATAAGCATTCGTGAGATCGATCTTAGAATATTGTTCGCCACCACTAAGAGCAGCGAACAATTCTTCGATTCGTGGCATAGGGTACGGATCACGAATTAGCTTTGGGTTTATTGTCACCTTATAGTCCCCACAAATACGAATATCACCCGATTTCTTAATTACCGGGACAATGGGAGTCCCATAATCCGAATATTCCACTTTTTTAATCGTACCCTCTGCCTCGAGTCGCTGGAGTTCTAATTCCACTGGCTTACGTAACGCTAAAGGCAACGACCTCGCCTTAACAAATATCGGCGTCGTATCACACAATCTCAGAGACAACTCTTTATTACATGTCCGAGACCTGGAGACCTGGAGCGAACACGGTGGGGAATTCATTACGTAAACTGTCAACCAAATTAACTTCAGTTAAATTATACATTTTATCTTTCATTTGGATTGCATTAATATTTAACTGACTCAGCCAAGATCTGCCTAATAAGGGTGGCCCACCCTTTTTAATTACGAATAGTTTTAAATTCCTCGCCGTGTGCGTCCCGATCGCAACATCCACCAAAATATATCCTGCTACTTCGATTCGAGTGCCATTGTATGAATGTAAACAAACATCATTAGCGATAAGCGCTTTCTGTTTAAAATGTTCCTGGTAAAAATGAGTGTTAATAGTGGATAACTTACTGCCAGTGTCCAACTCGAACATCATCACCTTACCGTTCACTTTCACCTGCACATCGTATGGCCTATCACTATTATTACACACGTTTAAACTGAATAGGTCGCACTCCGAATCGTCATCACTATCGATGTAGTTCTGTCCGCGGCCCGACGACCGCGCTTCTCGCTTGCACATTGCCTTCAGGTGGCCCTTCTGGCCGCAACCGTCGCAAGAGTAATTTTTAAAACGACAACCGTTGGCCTGGTGTCCCTTCCCGCACCGCCAACACGTAAACTGGGCGCGCCGCGCGGCGCCAGCGTCCCTCGCTGGGCCCGCGGCGACGCTGCCGCTGCCGCTGGCACCGCCGGCGCGGGCGCCGCGCCCCGCCGCCAACCGGTGCACCGGCTCGGCCGCGCCGGAGTCCGACGTCGCGGCCGCGCCGCTCGAGCCCGCACCGCTCGTGCCCGCACCGCTCGCCTGCGCGTGCCGGTCGGCGGCCTCCAGTGCGAAAGCCAACTCCACGGCTCTTTTGTACGTCAACGTTGGTTCGGCGAAAAGGCGCGATCTCATATCGTCACTAGATAGACCCGATACGAATTGATCTCTCAAGTTTTCTTCGAGGCAGCCTTTGAAACAGCACGTACTCGCTAGATGCTTGAGAACTTGTAAATAATCGCCGAGGCTTTCGCCGCCATTTTGACGCCGCTGTCTGAATATGTGTCGCTCGGCAATTTCCGAGCGCTTTGGTTCGAGATGGTCGCCGACGATGCTCACCAATTCCTTGAATGTTTTATCTTCAGGATTATTCGGTGCGCACAAATCACACATCAAATCATACGTAGCTTCGCCAACCAATGTCACTAACGTAGCCACTTGTAATTCCGATTTGATTCCATTGAGCGTCATAAACTGTTCCACGCGTCGAATGTATGCCAACCATTTTTTACTCGAAATGTCGAATTGTTCGATTTTACCGATCGGCATTTTATTTGTACTTAATATTTTAACACTTATAATGCAATTTATGATGTTAAAACGTGTTTTATCCCGTCGCCAGTCGCGTTTATTATATTAATTGGGGAGCAGCAAACAATGAAACGCAAGTCTACGAACCAACTGTTTTATTAGCGGCAAGAGTACCCGCAACTATATATTAATGAGGGATACCACAGTATCCTGGATTAATACATAGGCTTTTCTCACGGCAACAATCACCGAAAGACAAAACAAACTACAGTATATTTATAAGTAGCTATAAAACTTAAGTATCTATTTTTGACGTGACAACGTCTTATAAATTGGTTTGCCGGGTGACACTTCAAGAAACTGCGTTACGCTCCGCTCACGTTATGCGCTCACAATAAGAGCGAGTGAGAGGCACGCGTCCCACTCAAAGTCGTTGTCACGTAAAACTTTCGCCCGTATACCGACTTTACAGGCAACCAATTTTTTTACACTAAATAACTAATGAAATTGGCAAACCCTAATTCTAAATATTGTCTAAATTATTACCTTACCCAAGTTACCACCAACAGTTAGTTAAGATGTTTGAAAAGCATTTCATATTTACAGAAATAAAAATTTTATTTTCATTTGCGAGCGAAACCGCAGGCAAATTCTAGTTAAATGCTCACCCACGCGAAAGCAGATCAAATATTCAGCAGATGCTTTTTTAAACTGTTGATGTTTATGAATTATGCTTAATGCATACTTATATAAGACATTTTATGTTTTTATCTTGCATATTAATTTTTATTAAGTTTGTTATAAAAACGTAAAATACATTTTTTTAGAGATGAAACAAACCATGCTCTTCCATATAATATTCAATAATAACATATTCTTCCATAAAATATAAGAGACCTACCAGTTTCTAGTAACTATGATGCCCAAGTAGGTACTGGGCAAAAGTCTCCTCTTTATTTGCAACCATCTCTGTCCTTTGAGACTTAATACCAATCTCTCTTAAAAAAACGAAATGAAATAACTGCTATCAAACAATCAAGAGAACGAAAATCATAGACATGGCCTGACACAGAACTAGAACTATTGAAAAGCCCAGATAATCTTTAATACCGTGTCCTTTCTAAGAAACACACATTCCACTAAAAGATAAAGCAAAGAGCACCAAACCGTGTTTACATACCATCTTGTATGAAGACAAGGAAGTTTCTATGCATAATTTAAGTTAGTCTGCACAATGAAACCTCATATTACTCTAGAAAATTCGAGATTCATTCTCTCGAGAAGCAATCTTCTACACATGTACCTCCGATAGCTACCGATTTAATATCCCACTCATAATTGAAGCGAACGTTCTTCCAAACCCATTATCTGACAATGGATAATACTAATCATATAGAAGTGAAACTAATTTATCTCAAGAAAAATATTTTAAGATTAAGGATATTTACTGAATGTTTACAAAATCTTAGCCTCGACACAATATCACAACATTCATAACATAATGATCCGACCACCACCTTAGACATCTTCACATTATCTAAAAATCACACGAAAAGATCTAAAAGAAAGGTCTTCCGCTCCTTGGGAAACAGTTGAGATTTTTTTTTATAAAATATAGTCAATATTTAATCATTTCTTTTTTTTTTCTTATTTAAGATACGTAGTCTCCTTGACTTCGCTCCTTATAGGGATAAAGTTGACGACGGCTATGAAAACTGAAGAGTTTCATATCTACGTGTCTATCCATTTAATGGGTGTCTAGTCAGCCTGTAATGAACTCACATTATAAATGCAACGAGGCATCGCCGCGATGCACCGAACACTCAGACGCGAAGAATTAATTCATTTGCATGTAAAACTTACGCGGAGCGCTACTTAAGATTACGTAGACATTCGGTGGCAACACCCTTAAGGATATGTAATATTGGCAATTTTTCTTAATAAGTTGTTCTTAATAATGTTTATTAATATTATGTTAAGAAGAAGTTTATTTGTGAGAGTTTTCAATCAAAAAATTTCAATCCTGATTTTCAACTATATACGCATAATAACTAAACAAAACAAAATTATTTTCTCTTCAATACAATATAATCAGACTCTTTCACTTATGCAAATACCATCCTCTCATTACCTACCAAATATTACCGAAGTAGACTAGTAGTTAGCGATGCCACGGCGGTTCGTTGACTTACAAACGGCGCGAGACACCTGCATACCGTGTACACACCGCACCGCCACGTTAATGGTTTCTACAGCCCCTCAAGATATCCTAGCACTAGTCTGTACACAACTACACATATCATGAAGATACCTACTAAAACTATTACTTTAATAAAATTCATTTTATTAAATATGTAGACCAAACAAACGTTTCTCTAAGGAAATAAAGATGATATTTATAGACCAATTTGATCTGTGATGTCTGTATTTTGATATGATTAGAGCGCCCATAGTTTATTAGAATCTTTTAGAAATTATGTACGGTTTAAGAATGAAGTTATAATGTTATTTTAATAACTTTGCAGTCATTAAATGGAGACCGGCAAATTAATTGAACCGTGATTTTCACCGATACTTTTTCTATCAATAATTTATCCTCGACGAAGCGACTTAAAAGCACCGGAACTGATGCTAACCCCTGCGTCTAATTCCAGGTACTTGAGTCAAGTACTTTTTACAGACACTCCTGCCCTCTCGAGTATAATCAGATGCAAAATGGTGACTTCAAATTGAGTGATTGAGTGACTGTCATGTAGATTAGCGTGTGAAGATTGGTATGTAAATGGTACCGTGAACTTCATGCAAAAACGAAAGGTAACTAGGCATTAATGTAGTCTATTTTATTAAATTGCTGGTTATCATTATTACTTTTTTAAGTCGGCGTTCAGGCACCTAATAAAACCGAGCCAATCTACATACATTTGCTGAGTTGTTGTTTTTCCCTTGAAACATGAAATTTGATTGCCAGTAATAAGCGCACAGTGTAAACGACTCGCAAAAATAACAAAATAAATTAAAGAGGGTTACACAATGGCTACGCAAATAAGAAAGCCCTTAAGAGAAAAAGTGTAAGAACTTCGGAGGGACCAATGAGTACGGTTGATAAAAAAGTCAGAGTGCGCGTGATCGCTCCCCGGAGCCCGCACTTATCATTGACATTAACTTTTTTGTTGTCCATAACATTTGCATAACTCTTAAACTCTGTATCGGAGCGCTTCGAAGGCCCGAGGCGTCAACGGGGAGCGATGGCGGCCTGTACTTTGCAAGATCATTTTCAGTCTTTGCTGAACTACGCAATTCTTCAGGGACCCGTTTGTATAAGACACAAATTACCTTCGCCTCACACTTTCTGTAAAATGCAACTTCGATAAACATAGATATAAAAGGATACTTTATCATAAGGTCATAAGACATTACAGCATGGACCATCGAGGCCTGATATCTCTCCTACTATGGTTAGCTCAAATGAAGTTACATGTTTTCAAGGCTAACTAAATTATTCTTAACGAGGATATTTTGATGCCTCACAACAATTTTAATCACAGAGTTCTAAAATTATTAATTTTTTTATCATTTTATTAAATAATAGCTGATGTCAGTATCTGTCACTCTAACATTCTGAAATTTAAAAAAAAAATACTATCGAGATGTCTGCGTATAATTTTATAATTAGAATATTTTGACAGCTGTCACACTCAGACAGCCCTTCGGCAAACGAAGCTAATTCAGACCCTACAAGGTTGTCTCGGATTAATAAGTTCAGATTTGAACGCTTCGTGGTTGAATATTTAACATTTTCAGTCATGTAGTATATCTATGTTTTTTATTAAAGCTCCTTCTGGGTACTTTAAGTAAGCAAGGTATTTGACATTAATTAGTTAATGACAAAAAGAGCTCATTACAATCCAAACGAGAATAATTGTCCTCATGCTAAAAAATACTCTGGCAAAAATATCTATTCGTATTGAGTACGTATAAAATAAGAAATCCCCAACTTATAATATAAAAACCGTAATTTCAGGGAAATACAAAGTTAATTGGCTCCGAAATTTTTCCCGTAATCCATCTGCAGATTATAATTTAAAAACATGAGAAAGTAACGGAGGACAGCCTTGGACGTAATACGGCTTAATAAGTAGGTATCGTTGGCAGCTGTGATACCGGCCGAGTGTCGCCGCACTCACCCTTAAAGAGGTTTTTTTATAGCTCGTAGGGGTGGAGGGAACTTTTCTTGTAAGAAACTTGTTATAGATATTTACGTAGGTATAACAAAATGAATTAGAAAACGGTTATTTTTCTTACAGCTTGATTAAAATAATTTTGTTATTCATCTCCATTGATTCGTATAAATGACTTAAAAGTCGGAGCCAACAATTTAACCTGTGCTTCGAATTTAACGAAGGAGAGATTTAGCCCCACACCGTATAATTTAAGCATCGAACCAAAATAATTTTGATAGTGTCAGATAACTTTAAGATAAAATAACTTTTATTTTTTAATAGCTGAAAAGTATAATTCCATACTTACCCGCCTTGTGTTTCTCTAAGGCGATCGCCTTTTTTCTCGCCCCAACCTTCGGAAAAAAATAGGGGAGATTCCTATCTTGTCGCTTCTAATTTACTTATTCCTCTTTTAAAGACTTATTTACCTTCAAAATCCCATTGTGACCGGCGCGTGGGGCCAAGTAGAGGCCGCGAGTAACGAGCGGGCTTCGGAGACTCTTCAGACGTGTCAAACGAGGCTTTTCTTAAAAAAGCAATAACAATTTACATAAACACCCGGTCCTAGTTAACAGTTAATAAAGAAAACGATGTCGCAATTGACGGAGCAGAGCCTTTAAACGCCTTTTAGATGGAAATTCTGATGGCATATTGTTTAACAAGACGTCTTTTTTTGTGACGTGATAAAATGAATCGAATTTGTGATGTTTTGTTTAGTCTGTTTGTTTAACTTTGCATTTCCATATCAGACAAACAGATTTCTTTAATATGTCGAGTGCATGGCAATGTAGTACTCAAGATAATTACACAGTAGTGCAGGTTTACACACCAAAATGAAATATGAAATCAGAGCAGAGTAATACGCAACCGAACACAGTGACCTCATTCAGTTTAGTTCCGGAATTGTTTCATTAAACCGACCCAAAAGTTTGACGTGGTCCGCGGGCGCTACCCATCCACGATCGATCCCCGGTTCATCGCACCCTATCCACAAAACGCAAAATGTGCACCAGGCTCCAAGAACCCAAACGCCAGACCCCAATAACCAAATATCCCCATCATATTTATACCAAAGTTAATGACACAGTGTCCGCGTGGCGTCAACCCTTCTTGTCAAAACTTCCGTCTCACTAATAGTAATCTGAAACAAACTTGAGCCGGTTCAAGGTCGCAATTTAAAGTTTTTTTTTCCAAAACTTCTTTTCCCGTTCACTTTTTTATAAGTGTATAAATCTTTTTGCCGGCAAAGTTCCACAAAGTTTTTGGCCCAGATTGTCATCGATTTTTGTTTGAAGAGTTTGTTTTTTCATTGTTCTTCTTTACTTGTTTGACGGTTAATTCATAAAAACTTTGCCGCCAGCACAATCGATAACGATCGTACTGTCAGTTTGTAAACAAAATCACGTGGCGAGCTACATTCATGTAAACTTACTGGAATTTCACAAAAAGAAACAAAAAAACAAAAAAAAATTTAAACAAGGCTTGTGCAAGTGTCATCCCATCCATAACTAACTCTGTAAATCTCCCAGCTGTACCCCAAAAACATTTAACAAAAAAATAAACGTTTGCTGCTGATTTATATTTGAACGCTGCAATAACTTTCAATCTCACTAACCCGATGTAAAACAATAAAGCGCATCATCGTTCCCTCTGAAGGCACTATTTCAGCTGCTTCATAAATATTGCGTTTCGCGCCGGCTGTAAATATTTTCCCCATAAAGGCATGCATGGACGCCGGAGGGCTCTCATCACCTCGGCCCTGAATATTTTTCTACGCATGCCAGACCCTCTGTCACAACTTATGTAAATTCTGCCCTAACACTTTCTCAGTTTTTCTCGCATTTGACGCACAATACGGCGCAATTTGATGGCAGATCCTGACATTATCCAAGAGGGCTCACCTCTCGAGAAAGGATTTTCAAATGGAAATTGTGATTTAGAGTTTATTTCTTGGATTTAGAATAAAATACGCTGACTGTTATTGCCTGTTCCAAAATTGAAATGAAAAAACGGAGGGAAATCAAAACGCATTAACATTTTTTCGCATTAATTGCTACTTGCGTAGACAAAGAGAGTACAATGAATGGCGTCCCCACTGTCCGTCTCGGCTGATTTATTTCATGACTTTTCGGATATGCAAATAACATTAACATTCAAAGATGTAGGTTCCCCTTAAGAAATCCGTGGCGACCGCAGAATGATGCCAATCCAGGGTGAATCTTAATATTTTATGTTGTGTTATTTCCCTTTCTCTTTTCATCGTGCTATTATTTATTTCCTCGCCGACAATGAGATTCCCACTTTGGCGCGTAATAAAAAAGAATTATTGTTCATCTTTTTATAGCATGCCGTTTTGTTGAGGTTTATATTATCGTGATTGAGAAGTCGTTTTATAAACTGGTGTATTCTTTAAATGTTTCCGATATTTTGATTATGTGTTTTTTATTAGCTGGAAAAATATTTCCTTAAATTTTTTTGAAACCTTCAAATCTTACAACACTTTTCAATTGCCCATATAATGGATATGGGCAGTTTAAATTAACTACTTTAAATTACTTTTAAATATCATCCATCGATGTATCTATGTAATCTGTCACATTTATTACGCAATTCTCCTACTGACACGAATATACCTTTTACTCACATCATATATTTTTTCGTTTCTACAATTTTATCAGAAAATCTATCAGCATTTCGTGTATCCCACACGAGTGATTAACAAGTCCCCGTGGGTCTCACTGAACAGTGGAAAAAATCATCGAAGCCTGGGGAGTGATCGCCCCGATGATTGATCGAGCCACTAATTGGATGATGGATGGAAGGAAGCGATCTGAATTTCTAATCTGCTTTTGCTGGACTTGATGTCTTGAATCGCCGAGAATGCTTATCTGGCTTAACCTTAATAAATGGTTTCGTGCCTATACATCTTTACTAGATGGTTTTTACAGCTTCAGAACTCAGAAGGCAATCTTTGCCTATGCTTAACGGGAGCTTGCCAAACACCTAAACCCTCCTCTCATCATAGTCGACAGGAAAGACAATGATCAATATGTGTGGGGCTAACCAAGCCGCGGGCTTCCACAATATTAATTGTAGAGTTTTTAACCCTTCCAACTGCAACTTACTAATTTATTATATTAATAATCAAATAAAACTTGACAAAACTTTTGTATCTCAAGATAACTAAAATACCTAACATGGTGTGTCAGATTACTCGCACATAAACATAACATGAAAACTCATCATCATTTAATGGCAGTAATCGTGATCCCATGCGGGGCGCGTCTAATCAGCTATGAAAATTAGGTTCCTCGTCTTACGCTTTGTACTACTAATGTGGAATTTAATTACTATTTCAAAATAGCAAGCCTGTGATGGCAGGAAGCGCTCCCATGTTTAATCATGGATGTAATGGCATATCAACTGATTTGACGGAAATGATGTGAGGTTAATGTCGGGCCAATTGATGTTTGTGATGCTCCTGTTATGGTATAGCAAAGGATTTTCACAGACAGAAACAGAATTTTAAGTTTAAAATCAGCAATTTAAAGTAAGGGGTATTTTTACCGCGATTAAAAAAAGATGCCATTTCAGTGTAGAAGTATCAATATCGCTAAATTTAAATCACGGGCATCGTAATATGGCTTTTATTTTTATTATTATACTTCCATTTTCCTACTACTACTACCACTAATTAAATCGATTATGAACATGAGGTACGAAGGAATAAAAAAGTTCAGCAAGTGATTCTAGTAATATTTTGTTGCATGCTCATATTGCTTATGCAACAAATTATTAATTGAATCAGACACCGCTCAAATTAATTGAGGTTACCTCAAACTGTGATGTGGGTTTTATTCAAAGAATAAACCTTAGACTCTCCCCAATTCAAACAAACCGCCTAATTCGTAATTAAGGAGATAACCGGCATATTTTGTGTTTGTTTTTCATCGGTAAGACGTCAAATATGACGTCAGCGGTGACGTGGCGTGCATCCGACAGTTGATAGGGGTAGCTTCCGAGAGGGAACCAAGTGCTACTGGTAAAGGTTAGAAAGTACAAGGCTATTGTTAATATGCGTCATGTGATACAAAACAGGTATGTAAACTGGTCTGCTCCATTTTATCCATTTTCTCTGTTATTATTTCAGGCATAGATGCACAGGTTATTTTTTACGTGTACATTGAAAGTTATTAAAAGGTTTTGTAAATCGTTCTAGTTTTAATAAATAAATTGAATGTAATGGAGTTGACTTTGTTTGCAAAATGTGCACTAAAATGTGCACTCTTAAGTTTGGAAAATTAATTTTATTTTGAATTTAATTATTTTTATTTCATAAAGACTTAACAACAACATTGATTCAGGTACTTTCCATACAATTTATATTACCTAATCTAAGTTTAATTATTTTAAACATAAAACATAATTTAGTCTAAAACAAACCTGAATATTCATACAGATTTATTTAAAACATTATATCCTATTGTTATACCGTGACTTGTCACTTTGCTGTCATGATTATCGCTGAAATATACCTCAGCACTAAAGCCCCTTCCACACGCACACAAGGTATGCGATCCGCATTCCGTACCTATACCCGTACTTACTGTAAAGAGTCGGTGCATATAAAAGCTGTCTCGAAAGTTTTCTGTCGCTCGCGCGGATCGATACCGCCGCCGTAGAGTAAATTACAGTGAACGTACAGAAGCGTCATTTATTATTATAGTTCGATATTGAATCATTTGTTGACGACCTCTGGCGTAGTGGACGGAGGTCCATCTGAGACACTGAGCTTGTATCTCGATGGATCTAGTCAACGGATCTACTGAGATGGACCAGTTAGCTCAATCCCAGATACTTAACAAATAATTAGTCATCCTTGGACATTCTACAATGTACCCAGTCCCTAAAACAAAAATATGTACTGTATACATTTGTTCTGGTTCTGGATATTCTGTTACCTATTATAATAGGTATGTTATCACAAAAAAATGTTAGCTTGGGACTAGATGATGCTGTATAAAAATACCCAGGGATTTTTATTTATCTGTGGTCTCTTCTTAGTCCTGTGGGAAGGACGCATCATGTGAAGACTGTGTATGTTTAAATGTAGTTGCATTGGTCAGATATGATGTCATATAATTCAATCAAAGGATTCAATGGTCTGAATTTGATACTTGCTCAAACAGTGCAAGGAAATATAATTCTGAGAGAAATCATCTCTTAGTCATACCCATACTCATTGTATTTATTGGCTATGTTTCACTTAGGGATAAAATCGGTCGATAAACGTAGCATACCTAAATAAATTGATAAACAAAAATGAAAATATGACGGCAAAGTTTTTACTCTTAGTTGGTTTAGCGTTTCACTAAACTACTTTCTTGTATCACTATAGAAAAATGCCAATTTTATGTACTAACATAATTTAAAACCGGTAAAACCTTATGACTAACAATTCAAAGCTTATTTTCCGATGCATGATGAACAGAGTGCGGCAGGTCATCACGATGGGAATTACAGGGGGTAAGGCACGTAACAACAGCTAGTTTTACTCGTTAATTTGGGTTATTATGTCATTTGAATTGAACCTTTTTGTGTCTTGATGAAAAGCACAAGTTTGTGCGTGAGGGAAATTGCTTTGACTGAAATTGAAGGGATTATTCAATATTTTGATATCCTTAACTTATACATTAGTATTTGTATCTAGGATCTGTAGTAAGTAATGAATGAATACCTCACATTCATATACATCTAGTCTATGCATAGAAGGAGGGGAGGCCTTTGCCTTGCAGTGAGAAACATCTGGCTTATAAATAAATATATAATAATTAATATACCTCAATGCAAATTTTCGTGTTTATTATAAACGTAGAATAACACTAGGTGTCCTTAGATTAACAACTCCTTCAAGTCGGTTATTATAGCGTATTTTGTTATCCTAATATGTATGAGTACATTGCTTGTTGTAACGAAATATATTCCTATAAACATACCTTCTAGCTAGATATATTTTATAAACTCAAACATTCTGTATATTCAAAAAATATAGTAAAACACACAAGATTGATCTGATAATGTAAATCTAATATCGTCAAATTAGCCTCCCTCCATGTAAGTTTACCTTCGGTTAATTATATTAATTTCCCGCCAAGCACGCACTAAGAAGGTTGTCCCTTAGAGTTCCAATAGGGATTTGCTCCCAATTATGTATTAGAAGTTGGGTATCGTATCGTGCGTGATCTCGCAAGGGACTTACGACTTTTGTGTGGATATTGAAGGTGCACGCATTTCAATGATTGACAGAAATTATAATTTCCCAGGTTCTACAGTGTCCCGTTAAGTGCAGATTAAGATTGCCTGCTGGCGCTGTATAAATCTTTTTCGTAAAGATGTAATGCCCTGAGACAGTAAAAATGAAGACAGTTTTCAATTATTCATAATCAACTGTAATTTTAGCAAGGCTTTATTTAGAGAGTATTTTTCTTGTCAGTCATATTGTATGTGTGATAAAAGTAATTTAGGTTATTTATTCATAATGTAGGAATGTAGTGAATGTTGGATGAGATTATGATTGCATGAATAAAAAAGTAGTAATCAATATTTTATGTTATGAACTATTTATTGGTCTTATTCATAAAGATTTGTCAATTTAAAGAGGTTTCAAATAAGTTTATTTCTAGTTGTACTGTTCCAATATGCAAAAGGGAGTATGTATTTATTATAGTAGGTATTTAAAATGCAAAATAAACACTAATGAGCATAGGACCCCGCACTGTTTTCAAAAATATTATTTTTTGCGCAATGTTAGACAAAGATCTTAGATCTTACGGTGAAATAGTTTAATTACCCAGTGCATGTAAGAAAATCCTACTATAATCCAGTCTTACAATTAAGCCCTGTACACACGGTCACGTCCTGCGGGATTAGGGCACGCACGCACGTCACGTCAGCGCGCGGGTCTTGCGGTGATTTATCGCACGGTGTGTCCTCACCTTTATGGCGCTGACATTCCCGATTTATGGACCGTGCAATGAACAAACGGAGTGGACCTATTTAGTAAAACTGTATAGGGAGGGAAGCTATACCCTACCTATACCCACCTATTTAGTAGAACTGTAATAGGCTATGTAGTAGTTTGAAAATCAGATACCGACTTAGTCTATTAGTAAAATAAATTAGAAATGTTTAGGTAAATAGAATACTAGCAGCACGTCCCGGCTTTGCACGGTTGTACTAATGTAACTACCGGGATAAAGTATAGCAAGTATAGATAAAGGTGATTCCACATTTATTTAGATTAAGTCTTAGATGGAAACGAATTTACGAGTAGTATACAAAAATCTGAGCTCTAGTTCATTATCAATTAGCAGTAAGTAAACATTTTAAACTTTTGTTGTAAATAAAAACATAATATTAGATTCGTCCAAGGTGTGCACATCAAAGAAGAAGACGAAGTTATTTTAAAGTCATTGATTTGAAGTACTAACTTAAAATAAGATGTTATAGAAAATAAATAAAGAATATGATGTGACTCGTTTTATCTACACAGCTGAAGATCTCATACAGTATCGATTAAACGGCGAGTGTTTCAGTTCATTAAGTACACAGTAACCAACTTTAATTTATTCCCCCTCGATGTTTCCACATTTTCAATAAACTTCAAACTCAAACGGAGTTTTGATTATGCTCGTTCACCTCAATAACCGAGTGGGTTCTTTCAGAAAACTAAACTGTTTTCAGTGCGCTTCTGTTTTCGCTCCGCAATTAAACTGCTGTTAAAGTTCTTGCAGCTGTGTTTGCGGAGCACCTGAACGGTCCGCGAAAGTTGTGCGGGCACCCTGTTCCTTGTTTGCCTGCTAATTATCCCGGCTCCGAGCGCAGTCAGCTCCCGAAATGCTGACCCGATCCAAATGGTCAAACGGGGCTAAAAGCCGCCGCAGCTCCATTCAAACAAGGCTTCCGAACCACCCCGTAACCATAGTGACCGCCCACGGCTCTCTATTATTTCATTGTAGCGACATTCATATCGTCACGTGTAGCGATGGCTCGATTAAACGAGGGTCTGCCCGAAGCCAGATTTGTCAAGTCTCCTTTCAAATTAGACGCCACGGTCCGTTCGCACTTCACGCGACGTTTAAAATCAAAAGCGCAAAGGGGTTACGTAATCCGGACCTTTTTGCGTACTACTTGTGTTTGTGTGCATGTCTCGTCTTTTGTCACGTATTCTTAATTAAGAGCCGCCGCGACCCCAGTCGTCACATTTTCATATCGATTGCAGAGGGTGCACTCGCGTGCCATTCAGCGCCGATACATCTGAATCGATAGGATTAAATTTTTAGCCAATAAGCCGAACATCGAAACTGAATCTGCTAAAGGCCCCTCTGTTTGGTAAACGGAAGTGAAGCCTAATAAACCGGCGCTTAACCTCTCGCGACAAAGCCGATACAAAGTGAGTGACATCCCGCCTCTAAAGAGATCACGCGAAAAAATCCGGCGGCGACGTGTCAAAGACACCGCGAGGCGACGAGGGAGAGGCCCTTTGTTGCCTATCGAAATATTTTTTAAAGCTTAACTCCTTAGTGAATTGAGAGATTAGTCTTTTTTTGAAGAGGCGACCGATCCCTGGGGTCGCGCGATCGTTCTTTCAGATCTCATTCCGCGGATGCTCTATTTGATTGTTATTTTTGTTACTCTTTCCCGTTTTGTCCGACTTCGGGGTTGAAGTGACAGTCAACGATTTGCACTCGAGCGAGATAAGTGTTTTCCAACGTTTTTTATAAGCAGCTTTGTTAGTGTTTTCTTGTTTCTTTCTCATTTTGTATTTTTAACAGTATACGAGTGGACTTTCGCCGTTAAATAAGAAAAGTACTCTTCAAAATACTTATTCGTCTCGCAATTGCTGACATTCATTATTTCTATAACATAAAACAACGTGATTTATTTGAAGTCCTCTTTTGTTGTTGCTGTTGTGCCACAGAACTCAAAAATTTCAATAAAATAATCACTTTTTAAATTACGTTCGATAAAAAGTATCCCGTCATCTACTTATTAATTGATGTTATTACAAACTACTACGAATATCAATGAATGAAAACAATTGGAGCATGTTACTACGACACACATATGAGAGATTTTACCATTTCCAGGGTAAAATTAACGTTCCATCTCGGACAGCCGACACAAAGCCGCAAGAAAATATGCAAATGACTATAAGGCAGTAGGTAAGCGCTCGTAAGCCGTGTAATTATTCACAGGATTTGCAAATCTCGCCCGGAGCGTTTCCACTCGTAAACTGACCCTTAGAAAACACATATGCTGAGAGGTTTGGACGCTGATTTTGAGGGCTTCCCCTTTTTGCCTGCGTCGATTCCTTGGCGGGCGATGATCGATACCCAGCCCCGTCGGCCGCGACCCTCCGCCCTCTCTTAATTAGGACTCGGAATCTGCGGCGGACACACACACACTCGCGACCTACCAGTATAATGTTAATCAACTTTCATTATGCACTAAGGAATTATATGGGTACGCCTGAGGAGCGATTATCCGAGTTAAGGCCGCGTCCCCAAGAAATGATGCTTTATTATGATTCCGCTGCGCGGGCTTGGTACTCGCGACATCGCATTAGAATTTACTGCGCGTATATCATGTCGCTTTACACTATTGTCTACAAAGTAAGCGCGGGGTGATTAACTTTTGTTGCATGCGACACGAGGCGGTCTGTGCTTTTCTTAATCGTTACTGCGGGTTCGTAGCTCAATTTCACCGAAGGTTAAGAGAAGGTAATTTAGTTTGAAACGTGAGCTTTTTTATACTTTGTTTGCTATTTGCTCTTGCTAGCGGCTATAATGCGTGTTAGTCTTAAAATCTACAAAATCCGAAGAAATTATAACGTGTGTAGTAGCGTTTGATTAAGGATATAGTTTAACGTGTACTATTGTGTAACAAGAAGAAAGTGTCAATGTATTTAAACTAAATGTAAGTAGGTCACCACTCAGCATATGTTACAGTACTGCTACTATTTTAGCGTACGGCTGTTGCAGTTTTGGTGTTTTAAATCATATTGAATTATTCTTTACGAAGTTAATTAATACGTTCATAAACTTTAATTGCTTAGATCCATTATTTCACTCGCTTATTTAATACTCATGAAGACTAAAAGTTATGAAAAGAATGAATCAAGTTTATTTAGAGTTCAACCAATGACACCACAAACATCACAGATTATAATATTAGTAGGATATTTTGCTATCTTGAATAGTATCACCATTGTTTAGAACGATATACCCGCCCAATCCTTGAAGCCTTTAATAGTGTACTCGACCTGAGGTTGAGACCGGAGCAGGCTATTGAGTAATGCCCCTTAAGCTAAGGTTATGAGGATAAACCACCAATAAATCGTTCACTTTGAACACCATTTAATTATGGCATGTAATAAAATTAAATTGATCTAAATGTCAGTCGATTTATTAAACGTTTTTGTTAGGACTTTATTTGAGTAGTAGAAACATAATTAGGTTTCAATTACATCTCTTCCTCTCTAAACACTAACATCCTCACGCTGAATGCCACCAAAACGAAATTTCTGACCTTTTCACTTGTCAGGTCATGTCAACCTGTCACAGGCGCATTCCTTATTAAGGCTCACAACGCAAAATGCCTCGCAACAAGCACTGCTGAATGCAATTGTACAGTACTCGAACATTGCGATACAATTAAATACCTAGGTGTTACACTTGATTCACTCATGTCCTACGTCCCTCATCTCAATGCTCTCACAGCTATAATTCGCAAACTAATAAGAGTTTTCAAGAACATTAGGCACGCTGCGAATGATGCACAAATTAAAACTATATACCATGCATTATGCAAATCACTAATAGTTTATTGTCAAACTTCATGGGGTGGTGCTCTCAAAACTCATATGCTTCCTCTAGAAAGAGCACAAAGAGCAGTCCTCAAAGTTGCTTATTTTCGACCATTCCTTTACCCAACAGAACAACTCTACAAAGACTGTAACCTTCTTACGGTACGACAGCTCTTTATACATCAAACTATTCTTAAACTGCACCACAAAAGCCAGGTCCCTGACGCAACTGAAAAAAGTCGTAGGGACAAAATTTACAAAACCAAACTATGCAAAACTTCGTTTGCACAAAGGCACTACTCAGTTTTGGCACCATTCCTATATAATAAAATAAGCAAACAGATAACAATGCAGAATTTGGCTTTTGTAGAATGTAAAATTAAGCTACAAAAATATCTCCTATCACTAAACTACTCAGAAACTGAGAATTTACTTGAAATGACACACTGAATAGATAACTCAAAATAATACACCTAAGGCTTACTTCTTATATAATCACACACACGTACATACATACATCCACAAACACTTACACACACATCTACATAATATCTTAATGCAAATCCACTATCACACTCTTATATAAACAAACATCCACATCTAACACACACGCATTACCTACGAAACAAAATACTTACACTGCATACAATATTTAACTTTACTACACACCCCTAGGTTACCTTGGCTGCTGGCTTTCCTTTTATCATTTTCATCATTACTTTTATTCTTTTTCATCTGTTATTAAACTCTTATTGTTGAGCTAGCTTGCTAAATTATGTACTTACTTAAACGGAATTTATATAACATAGATCTATATAACATAAATAATTTAGCTATGTTACTAGTACCTAACAGGATAGTTAGTCGAAGTAGGGATCCCTCGCTTCTATATTACAAGTTTAAAACTTAGTTAGAGCGAGGAGTCAAAACTCTGATTGGCAATTTTTGTAGGTCTTAAACATGTAAGCAAACAATTGTTAAACTTTAGATTTATATTTCCTTTTCTGTATTTACTGTGCCTGCTATGTTTGTTACAAGACCGTCTAGAATAAACGTTTTTATTATTTATTATTATATTATTATAATAACACAAAGTATTATAAAAATAATATGCTGTTGAGAACCTGCTAATTGAGAAGTTTGAGAAGTTGGTTTGAAATTCAATGGGCGGCAGAGCTGCTATTAGATATTGGAGACACACTAACCTACAAATATCAATTTAAATGTATGAATCAGGCTGACGCTTAGTAAACCCACAAACAATCTTAACAGAACACAAAACACACCATCGACGGTTCACAATGTCTTACCTCACATCACTGTTATGATAAATGAATTTTCTTACTTCATTTTCTTCACGCGCAATTTATTTATTCCGCTAAGACTGAGAAACACAGCCAGTTACACCAGACCCTTCACACGTAGGGTGGCCCTTGTTTTATCAGTCCTTTGTTGGTGGTGTGATGTGTCTAATTATAGTGGTAAATACCTCACGTGTGTTCACGAGCCCTTGTACTAATTTAATAGATGAGGTGTTCACATTAATTACAAAGAACGTCGGGACCAGCGCTGCGGGTTACTCGCGAACAAATTAATAAGATTATTAACTCTATCCGACAAGTCATTCTTTCTCGTACGTGTATGAAGCGTCGATGCAAAAGTTTGGAAATGTTTTCTTGATTAGCTGCAAGAAAACTGTTTATTATTGGTGCTTTTTGAGTATGTGGGTCTCTGACTCAAGGGACAGCTCTCCTTTGAATGCAAGGCGTAGCTAGTGCTACGAAATAAATTCCTTAGAATCAGCTACGTACTATTTAGTTACTTTCTTGTCATTTCCGTTTGATTTGTGTAAAACAAAATATGAATACGACTATTTAAACTTTATTTCTAATGTGTATCGTACACACAAGAAATATAAAAATATCGGAAACCTTTCCTCTTTAAGAACTATTAATATCCAAAAAAAGTGCAACAGACCACAACCCGTCCGGACCACGTCTAATGATTGATCGTTAAAGAACTGGGGTGATAGTAATTAATGACGACGAACCACGCCCCGACTTGCACTTTTATTCACCCACTAACACCTATTAGAGCCTTTTCACACGATGCGATACAGCTGGACAATACACTATAGGAAAGCTTGCAATTGTTTCGTGAGACTTAAATAAACAAATAAATATCCCTGGCTATGCTAACTTAGCGTTACTAAATAAATACTTAAACAAAAGAGACCCTGAACCGTAAAAAACATCTGCAGATTATACAAACATTTAATATTTGTGGTTCAGGTAAGCCGTCACCCACTGCGCCAGAGATCGTCAATAAAGACGACATAACTGCAGTGCAATGTCCGTAGTGTGTTACTCTCGAGTTAATATTACCTTATTGATAAAGTAAGATTATTAAGTGTATTTAATTTTATGTAGACATTCAAAACCTGAAAATACAAGGGATTTAAATAAACATTAGGTGAAAGTGTTCTATCGATCCAGTTATTGAACGACTTCTACTAACTAACTCTATCAGAAAGTGTAAAAGCGCTCTTAGCCGACCGTCCGATACACTTCGACTGCGATATATCAAACGAACGTATCAATCAATTTGGTAAATTACATGACGTCATATTTTAGGAGTGGGATCAGGAGAGAAGTAGAATATTGTCTGTTAAGATATCATATAGGAAATATTAAATTAAAGGAAGTTTTTTACTAGATAGTTAAAATAAATAAATATCCTAGAATGTGGCACAAAAATTTATGAAAAAACGTATTATGACTCTAAATGTATATTGAAAAAAAATTAAATATTATCACGACTGTATCCCAGGCAGAGGTTTGTTCAAATACATTTGTCATATTTGGTACAATTGGTACAAACCCACTTTTTGCAGAAAAATCTCTATTAACTGCACACAAAGAATTAAACATTTAATATTACTCTCGATATGAAAATTATTCTAAATTATTCCATGAAAATAGTCGAAGGGTGAACCATTTTAAAGTCATCGTCAGTGAAGGGTTCTGTTTTATTTCAATCAAGCCGCAATCACAATGAGTTCCTTCAGACCGCAGCAGTCACTCTATCGCCGAATTAAACAGATGTCGTGTTAAGGAGGTCCTTCAGAATATTTCCTATTTAAATTGCAAATTGGCTCGGCGGCAGGTGCAGCAACGCGATTGAATATCCACCTCTCTTTCTAAATCCTACTACAAAAGCAACCCTCTCACTCCCTCCCTTCTAAAATCAACGAGTAATGAACGTCAACAAATAAAACTTGAGCGTTACTAATTACTTGGCCCGCTCAAACGGAGAGAGGTAATTTTTGCACTCTATTCCGAAAGGAAATCTCGAAGCTAATGGCGTTAATTTAAAAAGAGGCCGATGACTGTGATTTTTCTTTCGACGCTCGACTTTTCAAGTGATTTATTGGCAGGGCGAGTTTGCTTTAGCGTCCGTCTACAGAGTGTGCATAAAATGTCAGTCACACACTAGCGGACTCGCAAACTGAGCAGAATGATTCATTATGAATGGGTGGACGTCGCAGGTACCACGGCCCAAATTAAAGTTTTGCTCATCGGCAGTGTGTACACTGTAGCTCGGGTTTGGCAGGCAGATCACGGAGCTGCCGGCTTAATGAATGAAGAAATTCCGAGAAGCCCCTCACACGTGCCCCTCGGCACTAGCCTCCCTCGCATACATTGTAAACTTTGAGTGTAGTCGCCGCTTTAACGACCCGTCAGCTTCTCAGCGAAAATAAGATCTAAATGACCTTATTTGCTAAAATATAAAGTATGGAAGCTTATCTTAAAATTGAATTAGAATTTGTATAATCTTTATCGTTACCCCATTCTGGCCGCGGTAACCGAATAATTAGCTTTCCCATTTTAAAGAGCGCTCGACTCCGAGCCTCCATCAATCCGCTCCCTTGCCCGACGCTGAATCGATAATAATTAATTATTTTTGACATAATCACAACCAAAATCCATTCTGTTTTTGCTAATTCACGTCCCTATAATAAAACGGGGCGACGCTTTTAAGGCCCGCCAGGGTGAAATTGATAAAAAATAAATAAGACTCCGCAACAACTTTTTGCCAACTCAAACAAAATTAACAGCTTCGCAACCGAGTTCTGCATGATTAATAATATCTCGATGCTATCTGCGAGACGCTAGACCGTCGCAGAGAGGTGACTTGAACGTACAAAACATTCAATGATCATATCGAGGAAGTTACCGAAACCCATTTTCAAGAGAACTGACAAGGGATCATTGTCAGTACCGCACAATCGGCGGGACACTGTGTCAATATTGGACACCACCCATAATAGAACTAAAGATTCGAATGTGGGAGAATGTCAGATACAACATAGCTAATAGACGTTTAAAGACCTTTCGGTCGAAGATCGATAATGAAGTTCATCGATGTCTTAGTTTTTGTAGTCAGTTCAATGTCACCATAATTCGCTGTTTTGACAGGCAAAGTATAAGTGGAAAATTGCAAAAAAATACTATTAAATATTAGTTGGTATCGAAGCTCCTCAAGAACATTGCGAGCTCACCGCGAGCACCGAATACAGAGTAGGTGCTTAAAAAATACATAGTGAAAACATTAGCTCCGCCCGGGGCGGGGTTGGGCCGTGATTAAAGCCAGCGAGGCATGCATAACGAGGCCGGTATGTTTGAACGCTTACGAATACTTTCCAAGTTGGTCCGGACAGCGGTTGAGGCGGGTACCGCGGCATACACCTGCGCTTGTTTATCGCTAAGACTCTCCACCGCGCCGACCTGATGTATTGTTTGTTTAGGCAGAGAGGGTCCTGACCCACTTATAATACATTAATAATACCAAAATTAACCAATCGATCGAACAAATTCAAATCCAGTTCCTTAAACAACATCCCGTTTTATTCCGCATTAATACAGCACAATAGATTCGCTACCCGAATCCCGAAACTCGAAGCGGTTAAGACTCTCGACCGAAATTAAATAATATTTTGAAGGGATTAGTATCATGATTGGACGGACACATGCTAATGCAAGAAGTTTTTAATTAAAACCGTCCGCTGTTAAGAGGCTGCGTAATGGCTGATCCTCAGGAGGGATCCGATATTGGGTGTGTATACGGCAAAGCCAAAATACAAACATATTTAGGTCCGGTGCGTCGCTAGTGTGCGCTGTGGCTAATCACTGCCCGGGAAGCGAGCTTGTATACGCTCCGCTTTGAATACCCCGTTCTTGTTAATATCGTTCCAAGTTTGAATTTAAGATAGAAAATTTATTCTTATTTTGTTATTTTCAGATTCGCGGGACGGCAACGACGAGGACTCTAACAAGGTAAATGAGAACGTTACCGCGGGTAAAACGTTTAAAACTAAAAAGCTACATTCAGAAAGCACTTCGTGCCCCCACAAGCGCAATCCAAACTTTGGCGACGAGTTTATGGCCTCTGTGACCGCCAAAAGTCGCCGAGGAAAAGTGCAAGCATGTTGACTCATATATCAGTCGGTCGACATTTCTTTCCGATAAGCCAGCTCCCCACTGCCAATAAAGTGATTAAGTCACAAATCGTGGCGGCATGGCGCCTCTTACTCGATACTGATATACAGTTACCGGGGACCGATATTGCTTTTTAATTTTATTTTTGCACTCGCAATTTGTTTTTTGCTTAGTCAGTTCACATTTATTTTTTGGTCGTATTTGCACAAGATAAAGTAGTAAGTAGTTACTGTAATACTTTCCGTTGTAGATTTATTCTTTAGCGTTTGAGCTCTATTGCCTTTATTTTCTTGATTACAATTAAGATTAAGATCTCTTCTATATCGGTTTCAGACTTAATTATCAAGACAAATTGGGTAATTAAGGGAGTACCAAAATACTATTTAAGTTTTATTCAAATTAATGACTCATTAAAATAACCTACTAAATTTGTTTTAACAAATAAATTCCGTAAATCTATTTTTATTGTTGTATATTGCGTTCTACTTTTGTCTCCAGTGAGTTGTTCCCTATTGAACGGCTCTATTACAAATAAATTGCCCTTAGAAATCGGTCCGTGCGTTATAAATTTCATACGTGCTGAGAAATGACATAAGGTATTATTTATTACGAACAGTTTTTTTCGGGGAAATACAAAGAAGACATTGTGATGTAATTGAGCTACGTTTTATTGGGGCACGCTACAATTTGAAGCCAATTTTCTATTGTAAAAGAAAATAGACTTTTAATTTGAGCGATGTTTCTATTTTTGATACTTGTCGGAAATATACGAAATTATTATGTAACGTTGTATCAAAGCATCTTTTATGTGAGATTTATAATTTATTTTACTCAATACTTAATACTTAAGATTTAGTTTTATAGGTCTTGCTAAATAACTACCTACCTAACTAATACAAAATGTATTGTGTAATAAATTTTTGGACAATATTTTCTATTTGATTTAGCATCCTCATACTAATTTTATTAACTAAACCTGCGAATAAACTCATTATCCACCATCAGTAGGCAATCTTTGCTGACGTAACACTATAGTGTCTGGGACATTCTTGAGATAGAATAGGCTTGCTCAGCATCCTCTCAGCATAGCCAGCCATATCCAATACTTGCTAATAGTAACAAATCAAATCACTTAAATTTTCATATCAATTCGAACATCCAATGTTTACACGTCGACATTAGTCGGAGGCGCCATTAGCCCTACAAATGACACTAAAATGAAATCTATTCATTTCCGAGTCAATCGTCGGTAGATATTGTCTGATTTCACGCGATACTCGCATTACTGCTTCCTTGTCGTATCTGAGGGAATCGTGAGGATATCGTGTTTGTAGAATGGTTAAGCGTAGTGAGCGAGTAGAAATGATTAGCCTTAAGTGTGGGTTCAATTCAATCTGGGTCAGTTTTTTTATATATTATATGGGTCTGTGTATTGGTCAAGCAAAAATGACTTACGATAAGGATTATTGTTGTTTTCGATAATAGTTATATTTCAAGTTCAAGTTTTAATCCACATAAAGACATTAAAAATTCTATTGAATATGACTAAGCAAGCAGGTGGAGTTGAGTTGCCACCAAAAACTAAGAACAGCAATAAAACATTTTGAAAATGTATTCAGGAAATGGAACGACTTGAATCGAGTCAGTTAACGCATGATTTACGAGCGAGCGTATCAAGCAAGTCCTCATCTTTATTACGGTAAAGCCACGCTTAGTACTTATCTACAAGCATTCTGAAATTTCTTCTCAATCTATCTCGGTTTTTCGTAAAAAAAAATTTAAATTTTTATTTCATCTTCAGCCAACTGTCCCATTGCGGGGCAAAGGCCTCACTTCCAAATCGGTTGCGGTTTTACGCTGCTACAAGCCACGATCTTTAAAGGTCCAACTCTTCACGCCATCTCCTTCTAGGCCTAGTCTCGTATTGATATTTACTTCAAAACTTGATGGCCCTTAAAACCTAGAAAATAAGTGTTTATTTGTTTTGTACCTATCAATAATAGCTCATACTACTCGTTCTACAAATTATTTTAACCTATTACAAAATTAGATAACTTGAAATTGACCTATTGACCTACCATGCAAAAGTCTAAATATAGATAAAATATACTACTGATTTAAATACGTATTCTATTGCAATTTAAATAAAGCGAACTCAACAATTTTAGCACTAAAAAGGGAGCTAATATTTTTCCCCAGCGTTTACTATCCCACGTATCAACCCTTCCCGGTATCAGTTTAGTCAATGTCGTTACGTAGATGTCAGATAGCGTTGCGTGTCGTATCGGCGGTGCCTGTAGGGTTAATTTGCTGCTAGGGCTGCCACCTTCAGATATTTTTGAAGTTTAAGTTTTGGTATTTTTTTATTGCTTAGCATGGGACTACAATACGCTGTATGAAATGATGTCATAATATTTATTTGATATTTATGTATTTACTACAATGTACGAGGGTAGTTTGATAAGTCAGTGACTTTTTAGTTATGGATCATTATTTTTATTTGCTTTGAAGTGTGTCGTTTTTAAAGTTTAGGCCGATCTGCCAAAAAATATTATTCTACGGAGTTTTCGGAAAAAAAGAGACACTCAGGGAGAAGAGTCACTTATCAAACCATTCTCTTAGAAAGTGTGGACGAATGTTTCCTAGTTGAATTTATTTCACATTCGGCGCATGGAATTTCGTAAAAAGTATAGATTAGATCTATACTATTAATCTATCGATAATTCGATACCAAACAAGTACATCCCTAGGATCCCGTGGCTTATCAAGTCCGATCGTGCTGTATCGTACACGTCCACTCGATACGGTTACGTGTTTAATTTTGTCAATGTCTATCAATTTGTTTGTGCCGTGTTTTGTCCAATGACAGATTACAATCATGTTTTGGTCAAGAGCTGGGGAATTTGTATATTTTTAAGGGATACAATTTATGTACTGTAAAATTGTTCCACTCTGAGTTCAAATTAATTAAGACTGTTGTATCTTTCAGACTGACAACCAAGAGAAGTTTTTTTAGAACACAAAGCATAACATTGAGGCACAAATGATTCTATTCAAGAATTGAGCAGATCAAATCCAATAATAATACATATAAACCTCATCGCAAAAACTATGAAGACAAACCTATTCCAGACAATAAATCAACGTCTCTTCGATCACTGAAATACACCAAGACAGAACTGTCATAATTCATTAGATGACCTTGGCTTATTCGCAAGATTGATAACAGGAGGTCGGCTCGTTAGCATGCCTTTGTAGACGCCCATCGATTATCAATTTGAGGATTACAATGCTCTGGAGACAAATTGCGGGCAACACCCTCCGGAGTTTAGATGGACGATGCTGTGTCAAATTTAGTACCATGTCTTGTGAAACTGTCAAATCGGATCAAATATATACTAAGATCGCCATGTTTTCTAAAGCCAAAGCACTGCAGTCTTTGATGATTGCAATGCTTAGGAGATAAATTGCTAAGAGTTGCATCATTTTATGGCATAATAAGTAATGAGAATACAACTTCAAATAAAAACTTTAATTGATGCTTTTTCAAATTTACCACGCTTGGTTAGTAAAAAATAAGATTCAATTATAAATATGTAATAACATCATATCCATAATTCAACTTTGTTCAGACGATTTTGCAACAAAAAATAAATCACAATTTCCGAAGATGTTCAGCAAGTTAATCGACTACAGTATTGGTTAATCTCAGACAAGAAAAAAATCTATTCATCCGCTGCCGATGTCTCCCGCCTAATTGATTTTATAATTCGAAGGAAATTCAAAAAGAGAACATTTACATTCGCCGCACGAGATGCCGACACGTAGAGATGCGATTGCAGAATCGAAATTCGAATTATGCCATTTGAGGGGAACTTAAAATGAGAAGCTTCATTTTTAGTATCCGAATTTAAATCTGTTATTTGGTTTCATATTACTAAAACCACATAACGTTGCTTGGTAAACGTACAGTCAAAGTAAGCAAATTGTAACGTTGTGAATTATTTTTAAAAGTTTCGTAACCTATGAATCACACCACCTCGGTACATATGACCAATTGTACCAATTTGTATAGTCCACCCCAACACATTAGTTATTTACTTGATCAAGACAACGAGCAAATAGTTTCGTAATAAGCCAATTTTTTTGATAATACACCAGTAAATTCGAGTGGTTTATTCTAAAGTAAGGAGTAAATTATAGTCTCAGACGTGTCATTTTGTAGGCAATTTTAAAGTCGTTTGAATCCAATTTATCTTATTAATTTAAAAGACGAAGTAGTTAGTCATCATCGGAATTTACAGAATTGTTCGTTATTATTAGTTTTTGCAGTTGAATTATCTTGTACGAATAAAATTCAAAAAAATATTAAAGCTGAGCATTATTCTTTAGATAACTGGGTTGAGTTTTATAATTTATTAGAAACTTTACAATAAACAAATTAATATATGTACACAGAATAAACAAATTAAGTAGTAACATCCTAATCAGTCGTGATTTTCAAGTTCAGATAAGAATGGATTTGAATTGAATACTTCATCTAAATATTCATACTTCAAAACAAAATTTTCCTTGACAGAAAATATAAAAAATGGCCTCTTTAATTTCATAAAATAAGGAAAAATCAATACAGCATTCAATTAGCTTTGTTCCAACAAAATTATTCATCGCTGTGATTTTATAAAACTGCCGTCACGCTCGAACAGTCAAAAACAATACTTATTCAAATGAAACAAAAAGCAATTAACGGTGGAGATATCCCTCCGTCCTCGGAGGATACAAGAGGAGAGATTATTGAAAAAATAATTAATAAATATTTATGGCAAGCCACCTGAGAAACGGGGACGTATTTTTATCCACTGCTGTGGTTCGCATCTGCAGCGTTACAGGCAAAAGCGGTTTATTACAAATGCTAAATATTCCATTCATATTCAAAATTTTATATCCCGATGTGGCCGGGAGAAAGCTAATTTATTCCGAGGGAGCTAAGGAGACGGGCCGGCACCTCGCGTCTTGGGGAGGATTAGAAGGGTTGAAGCACTGCGAAATTGACAGGTGCCTGTCAAAAATTACAATTAATAATTGAGACAATTGCGACTGCAACTGTGGCCACAATCGACTCTCCACGATACTTAAAAAAAATATGTTTGTTTTTACCTAATTTAAGTAAGTACCTATCAAGTTTCAATAAGTAACTGAGCTGATTCGTATGAGCCTTCGCACTGGTATTCTAAGAAGTTTCATTGAGTTGAGCTCCTGAATAATAATTGAGGAACTCGCTATGTACATAACATTGCATGGGCATCAGTAATCTATATACGTGCCAAATGTCAGTTATATCTGTGAAACTGTGATAAAAATTTATTTTGAGCTCAAACAAAAATTACAAAAATGTAATTTACCTACTTTAACATCTTTTAAAGTAATCAGTAAGTTAAAGCTGGACTTGCAAATTAAATATCACTATCTAAAGTGTGACTCTCAAAATCGCTTCACTTTTTGGGTTCCATTTTTAAATCTAATAATCCTAGCTTGCCAGCTTCACGTTCCTATTTTAAAAACAGCTTATCTCCAGCCAGTATCCAATAACAGCGATTAAAGTGACGTAAATCCATGCTAGATGTGTCCATATAACGACAATAAACATTGGAGCTCGCATCGATCACCGGTTTACAGCCGGCCAGTTAATGGCGGTAATCCACCGCTAAGAGCGGTTTACTACACTGTTACGACCAGGGAGATCTACAGGACGTTTCAATGAAAATAAGTTTCTTGAAAATGGTAAAAATATTTTTTGATGAAACTGAATTAAATTTCATAAGGAGAGATTATCTTTTGCACTATCGCGGTGCATTTACTACTTTAATTCAAATAATCCTCGCCATATCCTCAAACACTATGAAAACAAATTTCTATAGATAATAATATTCGCTGAACATACACTACAAAAATTATACTAAGAAATGCATACAGTGAAACATATTTCCTTCCAATTTTGAAGTTGGTTAAAAAATATATTTTTATTAAGTTTATTCTGCGTTTAATATTTCACGTCCCTATTTAAAGAACATTTAGGAACCAAACGGCGGTATTTGTACGGTTCATGTTAACTAATGGCACCACTCAATCAGGTCCAGTCTACATGGCACATGCGATTTGTGTTCAGTCCAGTAGGGGTTGTGCTACAAATCAGCTTGCTTCATATTACATCCTCAATTTATGGTACTTTAGTCTTTGTAGAGTATTTTTTTTAAACTGTCAAATAATTGTACTTGAAATTAATGGAAGAAAACCTCTTTCTTTAACTGTTTTATAGAATCATGGCCACCCTAAAAAAATGTATTAAAAAAGAGTTTATGGTATCAACTAAAATTTATCCAGAAATGAACTAGTGTTAAGTCATGGCTATACATTCAAATGTTTAAATTTATTTATATTTTTGTAGACCCCTCTACATGCACATTATGTGAGTGAAATGAGTAAGTACTTAGATGACTCTTTAGTCATCTAAGTACTCACTTCTGAATGATGGACGAAAAAAACATATTGTGCTGAACACACTTACCTTGAGATAATTAAAAAGCTACGTTTTAGGAAGACAGTTACAAGGATTGCAGTTGTAACACTCAAATTAAAAACAAATCTGTTAATATGTTACATACAAATATAAACTCCCATCAATCAAAAGCCATATTCGTCATGCGTATCAATGCTTACGTGCTCAATCAAGCAACGGTTTCTGGATAACCGCTATTTGAACCGATAACGGTTATTGATAGGGTGCGTTTTTCACGGGCCTCGGGCGACACTCTGTCTCTATTAGCTGGTGCGTTTTGTATTGGAACGTTTGGTTATCAACTGCAGTTGTATGTTCTGTACTAGTCTGAGATTGGTCTATAGATAAGTTGCATTTAATAAAACAAAAGAAATTATGAAGACTGAAGACGACTGTGCAATAAGCTGTGGAAGGCTTATTTCTATGGATCTAAAGACAATGTTAGATCTTTTGAAAATGTCTACGGAAGCAGTTGGAGGCAAGACCTACGAACAAAAGTCGAGGCATTAAATCGGCCACTTATATTTATAGAATAATTTTATGTACGTAGAATGATGATACAATTTTAAGATCAACAAGTGCTTTCTTTAAAAGTCGATCGGATTGTTGGTGCCCGGAATTCTGTTACTTGAAACAAATCAGTGAGAGACAATTTTTTGAATACAGTTCAGGTGCACCAACACTAATTAATCACGCACCTATGTCCCCGTCTTGTAAATTTCCCCAAAACGCAATCAGAAAAGTAATTAAAGGGGTCTCCGCGCACATTTTCATAATCTTTACGATCCAACAGAAATTCACTTGTGCAATTTCATGGTGGAATTTTCATCGTGTCTGCGTCATAAATATTTTGTCCGATAAACCGTTCGTTCGACAGCCGCGAGGCGTAAGAAAATGTTAATTAACGAATCCATTGTTTTCCCGCCCGCCGGCTCCAAGATGGTGCCGCTTCCGTTTCCGGCGGGCCTTCTTTATGTGCGTTTCTATTTTTGCGTGAACCGGGTAAAGCGCGGTATTGTGGGTGCTGCGCGCCAGGGTATAATGATTTTAATTTCCTCTAATCAAGAGCCTTCGGCGGGGCTTAAGAATTCTAATCATGCGCGTCGCGGCCGCAGCAGCGGGTGACAGAAACATCACCACTTATTCTGATTGCGTCGAGTGTGGCGCTGAATAATTAATACGCCTTTATTTTACCAGAGGCAGAACAAAAGAAGCCCCGCATTATAATTTGTGATTCCAAACCTCGAATCCGAGCTTTTGACAGCAACAAATTGTTTTTGTTTTTGTGTGAGCACTGAAAACTCATTGGCATGACACAACTCGTCTTCGTTTTATAGACAAGCCGTTTCTTTTATTTTCGGAACTGCATTCGCAAACACAAAATAAAATCACGACAGATAGTTGGATATTTTCAACGGGTAAAGTTTAATTATATCGGGGAAGCTTAAAACATCCCCAGCTACACCCTTTCGTTCAATTCGCACTAACGACCACATTTCGGTCGTCTAAATCACGGTGACGCCACTTGCAATTAATTTTTTGACTATAAAACGTAGCTTTCATTGTGATTACCAACTCGCTATAACAATATCCAGGGATGTTAACATTGTTATTACTGCTAGAATCAGTATCCAAAGTTTGAATGTTTTATAGGCAGATTACGTAATTTGTTAGGAGGTCAACAAACTTCAGTTAAGTCCTTCTAACAAAGTACGGACAGAAAAGTTGGTACAGATTTTTCATATATTTTTAAAAGTTTACCTTATTCGAGACTGACCAGTTATCACAATTAAATAACATACGAACAAGATCTAAGAATATTTAGCTCTAATCAAACAAAAACTTACTTTTTAACAATTCAGAAATAACAATTTTGAAAATATTATAATGTGTCTCTTTATCACGTAGCTTTGCTCATCGACCGACGTTTGCTGGGTGGTCGCAAGGAGCACCGCACAATTAAGGGAAACCCTTCCAACGCGTACTTAGCATTCTAATCACATCGCGAGCAGACGCCCCGCGCCACAATACAACGCTTAACGCCACAAAATTAAGTGCGAAAATAACAGTCCGCCTAAATTATGTCGCAAATATTCAAATTTAATACCAAAACCCACTAATTTAGTAATTCAAGCGAAACAAAACACTCATAACCCTCCTAAGGAAGTAGTACGATAAAATAAAAAACGATTACGGATCAATGAAGCGTACCTTCCCTCTCGGGGCGCAAATAAAGCCGAGTACACACTTCAAATATGCTTTTCTTAATCGTTCTCATAAAACAAAGATCAGTCGCCCGATCTCCCCCCGGTAAAAATCCCGTTGCTCATATCGGCCGTCTATCAGCGTGGATTTTTTACCACAAATTGTTTCCTCCCCTGCGAATCGATATTGTTTGTATTGGAGTAGCAGGTTCCGAAGTTATTATTAGTATCCAATTGTAAAAGGTATAGAATTATGGAGAGCGCTCAATGCTTATTTGCATAAATGGTTTCCAATTTCTCCCAACTCGCAACTGTATATCAGTCAAAGGTATTCAATGAAAATTTATCCTTTCATTTTAATGAAAAGATTACTTTCTCAACCCTATCTAAATTGTATCCAATTACTTAGGTCTCCGAACGATCCACCTTAAAGGTAGATCCATCGGCCACGGTATCAGGAATCTTCAAAGTTGAATTGGCTTAAAATCTCCCGCAGGATGTGTCATTATAATTTGCTGGGGAGAGATGACGGATCCATCGCCTGGAGCTCATGAATCCCTGAGCTATTTTAATCTTAACTTAGTTAAAAATCTTGCGTCCAACATTAGCATTAATCACTTTTGACAGTTCCTGTAATGGATATTGCACGTAGATTTTAGTAATTAAATTCAGCTTGATTAGCTTAGAAAACAGGTTTGTAAATAAAGAAAAAGTGACTCGTAGTTTGATATTTTCTCTTAATCTTTGAGTACATTAACTCCACTGAACATTTCAGTCAAATACATTCTATACCGTTACTTTGATTCTACGAACACTTAAAATTCAATCGCATTTCGATTAGGCAACTTAATTAAGCATTACAGATGGATTTGTAAATAGAATCAAACACTGAGCCTTTAAAATTAATTTATTGTATTCGAAGAAACAAAGAAAATACCTTTATTAGGCTCGAAATGTAAAGCTTAATTGAACGTCGACATTGAGAGATTTCAATTCAATTACTAAACCATATTTAACGAAATCCAATCCCCTTTCCCTCGAGGAATAATATTATTTATTCACAAAAAATAATACAAAACGCGGTAAAGGAGAACGCTCTGTTGGTTCAGCGGAGATCAGTCGATGTAAAAGTTGGATGTAGAGGAAGAAAACTTGGATAAGCGAAACCCTCCAAAAATGATTGATGCCGTACACGGGCGCAGGGACGATCGCTCACTGGCGCGCTTTAAAACGAATAAACGTCGAACCGTTCCAAATTTGAAAATGATCATTAACGCTGTATTGGCTCATTCCTCCCTACTTTTATTGGCATTGATTAGCTTTCCGCATCGACTGGTGCAGCCAACAAAAGCGTGGCGATATCGGCAATTTCCTAACGTATCGTGCGATTGTCTGAGGACATGTTATTACACGAGCGTTTAGTTGAGCTAACAAGCGTCGTTTGTTTCTGGTGGGTCTTTGTTAGGAATATAACAATTAGGGAGACAATGAGGCCGGTGGCGGACCGTGTTATCTGTATGATTCGCGCCGGCACACAATGCTCGCCGTCGACAATGCACGCTCAATATCTTTATGCTCCTTCTGTTAAAGGACGATGCACTCCACGTTGAATCTGCTTTGTTAAATTTCATGGTGCAAACATTAGAAATCAAGGTAGAATACAATATTTAAAAGGTATTTAATTCGTATTACATACTGATACTATTTCAAGAGGCGTAACCATAGCGAAGACTGAAAATGTTTGTCAAATATGTTTTTTCTAAAGGTATTTTTTTTACATTGAACTTTTTAATGCACTAATAAGCTACATCGCATTTTACGATTATAGCATGTAGTGGGTAATGATGAACGCTTTTTTTGATTTAACGGGAAATGCATTGTTGTAGTTATTGTATGTCTAGTATTAGTCGCAGTATGGCTGTCTCGCCTATCCTAGTATGTACATCTTGAGACGCCAGGTAACACGCATTGTTCCTCTTCCTCGGACGTCTTTCGTGAATGCGCTCAGACGCTTTTCTTGGGTAACGAGGGTGCAACGTTGTCTAGTCTCTGTGTTCTTGTTGAATATTAGTATAAACTAATGGAAGGCTGATTGAAAATAAACAAGCTAGATATATGGTAGTTGGTTTTTCTTGGCCTTTTCTCGCACATGTGGTCTACAATATTTTTCACAAAACTTTTTCACGGCTTTACTGTTACTCTATATTCTACGCAGTCAAGGAGTTCTACTTATAAAATTATTTAGTTTCAAAATGTCCAATATATAAAAATGTTAAAGAAGACGGCACAATTGAACCTCCAAAAAACTCTGATACATTTCTTGTTTCAAATAACGTCAAGTATGTTTGATTATAAGGATATGTTATAGAGGTATATAGAGGCTCTTAAAAAAATAGAATAATTTGACTCAGTTTCTATTTAGCTAATTGAAAACGGCATAACATGGCTCAACGCTCGTGACGTGGATGTGTCGAGTGTCGACACCTGAATGTGCGGAGCGTTTAATCGTATAAAGAGCTAATTGTCTGTGCGGATTCCACAGGTAAATACTACGCCGTTTACACACAACCGCAGCACGGAGGTACGAAATTATGGAGATGCGATATAAGCTGGTTGTATGGTCAATGGAAGATTGAAGCGTAGCTGGATTGCGTTGCTTGCAATAACGTTTTTGATAGATCGTAGTAGAAACGTACAAAGTTTTCAACATTCAACATCTCTTACTTTTATGTTTTAGTCGAATACTGGTGGCGATTCTGCGGGGCACTGACTAATTAAAAATTCCTTTCAAAAGCTCTTATTTCGTTCTACATAAAGTTCAAAACAAAATGACATTCTGAGTGACAGTTCTAAAATTACGTGATTTACGTATGAATAATCATACCCAGATGAAGATTCTCCGGAAGAATCGAAACATTGTCGGAATATAAATCGACAATATTTTTACGTGAATAATTTCCCGTTGTATTAATATAATGTCTAGTACAACTCACGATAGTTTTGAAAATGAAATCAATTAAGTTCTCCAAATTCGTACCTCCGTGTTCACCTCCACAAATACACATCAACAGTCGATGTAAGCGGGGATTACTCGACGACTGATTTAATTCCTACTGATTCATTACGCATATACGTTTGATGACAATTACGCTCAATATGAACGACATGATTATGTGGTATTGAAGTAATAACTGGGGTCGCGTACGAGTGGATTCACTGATTAATGGTTTCATGGAATGAACATGGATTGTAAGTATTTAAAAACTTGCGCTCATTTTACATAATGCTGAAACATATAATATACCATCAATAAGCGTATAATGTACTATTGATGACTAGTAGGAGAAAAAATACACCTAGGTTAGGACAGCCTTTTTTAAACACCACAAAAAAAAAGTTTTAAATATAAAAAAAAAAGTTCCTATTAAAAGAATTATTGCTGTGCTGTTATTCATAAATTATAAAAAACCAGTAAACATCTATAGACAATCTCTATTTCGGATCAATTTTTAGACAAAATGATTACACTCAGCCTGTTCAGCACACTCCAGTTATAATCTAAACGTGACATTGTAAAACCTTGAATTTAACTAAATATTACGATTATGACTGAGCAGTGTCAATGTAGGTTTTTACAACCGTTTGGGGTGTTTTTATGTCAAAAGGGGAGATCAGAATGAAAACACAAGTCAGTATGAAAATCCGAGTTATGTTTATAGTGGACGTGCGGTGAATAAGGACATTTCTCTTGCTACGATGAAAGGCGTAGCGGCTTTCTACGACGATTGTGCGTAGCAATGTGCTACGGCAAATGCTACGTGTGTTTGCTCAGAGTTAGTGAAACATATTGTATTAAAGTGTACGTGTTTCACTCGTTTGAAGCAAAAACAGAGAATCTATCTATATATCTATCTATCTAAACATTGGTCCACCCATTATATGCATAGCCTTATCCAGACAACAGAATAGATTTTTAATTTTTTTATTAAATCATATTACCATACTGGTAAAAACAAAAAAACACAAATAAAAATATTGATTTTGTTACTATTTGTAATAGTTATTTATTGTTTGTATTATTTTATTAGGTGGAAAATATGACTTTTCTTTTAACTTACAAAAACTAGTTTCTGACTGTACTGTATTCTACAGATATTTTAAAATGTCTTCATTCAGCAATTGTAAGCCTATTTTCGTTTTTAATAAAACCATTAACGTATAACCTGGGATACAGTCGTGATCATAATATTTTATTTTTTTTTCATTTTTCAGTTACGTATAAAAATATATTCAAGTTAAAAAATAAATAAGAAATCCCAGGCCGTACTGCTGATCAGCGTTATGTTACGAATTCAGTATCAATAAATAAATTGCCTAGTAAAATTCTTTTTTTCTTTTTTTAACCATTTGTAATACATTAAAAATCGTCGTAGGAGCACCGCACCTCGTCTCCTCGGCGCAATTCTTTATTATTCATGGAGCGATCTTGCTCGCAGAGTGTTTTATATGAGCGACTATCGAGTATCAATTTGTACCGAACGGTCGCGCATTAGCATTTCCCAGGCCTACATTGTTTCAAAGGCGAGGGGGAAAATCAAGTTTTCTACTTTTTTACTGTGTTTTTTTATGTGCTAGTAAATCATTGTAAGGTGTCTCCAATTTAAATGTTATTTTTTGCGAGTCCAAAAAAAATATTTTTAGTGAATCACAACTTCAATTTGAAAATATGATCAAAATTTTATCTTCCTGACCCGTGAATAGATGCGAAGGATCATAGGTTATAATCATTTACCTGTAGCTTTTAATTCCTATTCTCAATATCCTATCAATCTGTCATATTGAGTAGTGTCCGAGTAGTGTCCGATCTAAACCATAACATTATTCTATCCTATGAGATCTCATCTCATCTGACTGAATAATAATTAGCAAAATTTAACAAGAGAAATAAATACTTGACGGAATTTCAAGAATCTCTAAACTAGACTTGGTAATAACGTCACGTCGTCGAACGAAATTCCCGGCTCCATAATTAAAAGCAACTATAAGATCTCTACAAAACGCAAATCCGCAAAGCCCTCTCGGCTCATTTCAGTCGCGAAGCTAGTTCGTGTCAAAAAGCACCGGTTTACTACTCACGCTAAACGCTGCGTCTGGCGTTTTGTAAAGAGTTTATATAGAAATACAGTAAACAAACTTGTACGGAAATTCTTTTGATATTTTTTCCTTCATACATACGTATGAACACTATCAAAACTATCGTGAGTTGTACTAGATATTATATTGATAAAACAGGAAATTACTCCCTTAAAAATATTGTCGATTTAGATGTCAATAAAAGGAAGCTTAGGTTCAAACTAAAGTCATTATGAGCATCTTTAAATTTCTTTGTTTTCTACTTCTACTTCTATATCTGTGCGGTACTTGAAAACAAAACTATAAGATAATTGATTAGGGCGTAAATAGGAGAGCAATAGTCTAACGTCTCCGACACAATACGTTAAGCAGTGTGTACGCTTATGAGTGTTCATTAAAGATACGATAAAGACGGCGGATGCGACGCCGGCTAAATTGCCTGTTACTGACTAAATTCCACTAAGAACTCGAATTTAAATGTATTTAGTTTTGATATTTCAAATTGGAAATATTATATTCAATTAGTGAAGGAAAAGAAAGAAGGACGACCAATAAACAATTCTGATTTGAAATATGAGAATAAATTATTTTATCGGAAAAGTCTTAAAATGTAGGTAAGTCATAATTATTTATTAAAGCTTGATTGTAAATGGTCATCTTCAAAATGTAATTGTATTGTGACGTCATAAATCTTGGGTTATCATCAGATGAAAGAGAATTAAATAAAAAATATCCTTGCACATTCCAATAAAAAAAACATACATGTCGTGTTTTGTTAAACTTGTAATTTTCCTAGTATATATAAAACAAAAGACAAAAATGATAGCAACCTGATTCAATAATAGCGCCGACCTTCATTTTGGAGGTTCATTAGCACGAACTTATCTAAGAGGCGCATAGTCTGTCACTCGCGTCGCTATTTTCACAAAATGAACATTCATTGCACAGATGTAGAATAGTTTAACTAACAAGGGGCTGTTAATTTAAATTTAGTATCAGCTCGCGTAATGAACGAAGATGATTGTAATAATGGCATAGTAGATTTCTGCCTTCTGTGTATGTTTGCTTTAACAAGTTATGGAATTTGAATTGTGCTTGATTGTGTAATCAATTTTATCAATGTTAAGTTGTTTATTGTGGCGTTTACGAAGGACCTACACCCATCAGTGGGTACCAATGGGCTGTGGATGATGATGATAATCAAGTTATTTAAGCGCGCTGGGTCTACTGAGGGTTTAGCGATGTGCAGTATGACAAAATCGTTTCTATCGCAATATGTCGTTGCTCTTATCATACAAACTACTCATTAATTGGAAAATTATAGTTATTTCTCTGACCAAAATGTCCTTGACTACTTGTTACTTGTAGTTAAACTTTAATGGCTGACTTGTACGAACAATGGTAAGTATTTGTTTTTGCTTTCAACTCTACTTGTGGTAATTTTTCAAGTATTGAAAAAGTAAGAAAATATTTCAATAATCAAAACGATAAGAATTGTAATCCCAGTTTTACAATTTTATTATAAGTGTGATCACATGTCACCCCGCACCCAACTTACGTCTTGTATGCAAATTACATCAGTGGCAATTTTTAATTACTGTCTGAACTGTCTTAAGAAGCGTGGAACCGTGTTTGCTCATCGTACGATGAAATATATGTGAACATTTTATAGTGTTAAATATGAGCTCAATCATTTAGGAGCTCATGGATTAATAAAAGATTTTTTTTAAGGCAACGCCAACAGACAGCACGGATTTCCACATGCACGGTCCTAGCACCATATCTTGTCTTGGTCATTGTCATTACTTGGTGTCTTGATATAGCAAGATTATGTTTTTAATTAATTGACTCAGTAACATAAAAAAATTTTTTTTTGCATTTCATATAAATTCAGGCTTAAAAGACGAACTTAACAAATAACAACTGACTTTTTTGCTATTTTGATATCCTATTTTCTACGGAATTACACGGTCTACGGAACATCTGCAGAGTACGATTCACAATCCTGTTCATTCACTCTCAAGACAGAAGTCTAGCGACACGCCGCAGTCGGGGAGCGGTTAAGTGTGGCATTTTACGGCTTTTATGCATATTTGATGGCACCGCCATAATCTCTGCGGTGGGGGAGACTACCTGTATTGGATATGAATTGTTGAGTCAGATGAGTGGCTCTCTTGAATGTGACCTTGTAAAGAGAGATGAATCCGTAATGTTGTTTTCTGTGTAATATACGATGAAATCTTTTTTAATGGAAAGAATCGTTTTTTTAAAAGAGGTAAAAGTGTAGGTATGTTAAATGTACGTAGATAGTATTTGTTTTAATAGTATCTAACAATATTTAATGTTTTTATTTTTATTCTTATCAGGACAACACCCATGCCGCATGCGACACTGCTTAAAAATTAAAGTCTAATTCAAATCATAGTAAATGATAAAATTAATGACCAAAACATCATAATTAGTTATTTATTTTCAGTCTTACACATTTCAAAACAAAAGCCCCATCAACGCATACCGAACTACAAACTTTAAAATAAATTAAACACGCGTTGTAACCCAAAATTAATTTCCAAAACGGAGGCGTTCAATAATCCTACGTAAAATCCTGCTCCAATGAATTTGAAAATAATGACGGGAATTAGACGCATGCTAAGAGGGACGTATCAATTACTGGACGACAGCAAACAGGGCATTACAGGCTCAGTATTAAAAACGAATTTACGGAACGCCCCGTCTGAAAAGGCCTAAGCATCAGGCTTTTCTGTTAGTGTACGGTTGGAATGAAAAGTAGGTTTCAAGTTTTTAAACCTATTTATCATATTCGCTTACGATCGAAATACAAAGGATGGCATCATCTTAAGTTTGTTTAGTTTTAATTTTGGCGACATCTGAATCGCCACTATTTTATTATTAAAAAAATCCGTGGATTGAATTTACCACTACACCACTAAGAAAATGTTTGCGCGAACAATTTCTTTGCGATAGCTTGTCTTGTACTCAAGTTGACTCGCAATTTTGATGATGATGAGATAACGCAGAAGCTGTGACCATCCTCGATAAAAAGGACAAAGTCGACACTTGTCAGTTATTTGCTCTACGAAACAAGTATCCATACTAATAAAATGATCTTATTTTAGGGAGTTTCCAAATTATTAAGAAAGTACAGGAGGCTTCCCATGACGTATTATTAAACAATTCAGTTTAGGTTCTAACTGTCCTTACTTCACGTCAGCGCCTTGGCTTAAGTCAAAAGCAGTTCATTATACTCGTAGGACCTAAACTGAATCGCTTTTAACGGTCATAGTAAGCCAACTGATTGCCTTTCATATTTTTGATTTGTTTTGACAACGGTACACTTCAGTGTTTGGTGACCATACATAACATCAATTAAAATCACATTTTCCATGGTTCTACAACACGTGAGGCCGTAATTTCCATGTAGGTTAAACAATCTGATACCAGAACCGAGACTTATTACACTATTATTATATCTACCCTTTACTTTCTTAAAGCATTTAAACATTTAACAGGCAAATCTAATTTATCTATATATAGACACAGCTTGATATGAACCTGCTTTTACGTAAAGATAATGTTAAAAAAAACTAAATTCGTCACTACGCGGTGACAGCGAATCACTGTAATTTTGATTCGCAACAATTTGATACAAGTTAGACAATGGGGAGCAGATACTGGCCAAAATCCTCTTCTGTAGTAGTTTAACGCACCATATACATACAATTCTCTGGAACATATTTATTTGAAAATGTTATGTCTTTGTTCACAGATTGAAGATGAACGGCCGATCACGCACAAACTCTTCAGGCCGTCCACATCGATGTAAGTCAAGTTTTTTTCAAATTTGATTCTGTATTATTAATAGACATCCACAACACAATTTTCGAGAGCTTTTAAATCAGGTTTAGTAAAAAAAAGTATTCAGTCCATAAAAGACATTAGGAAACTTCAAACTATTTTAAATCAACATATTTTAATCAGACGTAAAATATTGGAAATATTAAAATAAGTTTTTTGTGACAACAGGAAACAAGTAGGTTAAATTTACGTTAGAGACGTTTTAAACAAATATTCGAAATGTAATTATACAATATTTTTAACTTAAATCTCATACCAGTTAATGCTTTGGTACTAGGTAAGTAAGTACATTGTATCCACAGTCGAAATGTAAAACAATAAAATACCCTCATATTTTTATACGATCTGCAATAACAGAGTCACGAAACCAATGAAATTGCGACAATATAAACCGTCGTGCGAGTCGCCCGCAGCACCAATTACTCTAGCCAGACCATAAAGTGTACGATATTTATTTATGTAACGTGCATAAATATGTACGGGGAGCGTGATCCCCGACTCGCGGTAATTATCGCGTGACTTATTGGCGAAGGAAGATAACACATACACTGCGCCCAATTTACCCAGACCCATGCGACATCTCACACCACAACTTTCTTGAACTCTTTTGAAGTTAAGCAGGGCTCAGGTTATGATGGTGGTGACATCAACCGCTTCGAGGGTCGCGGTAGGTTTATCTATGCGACTGTTGATCGTGACTTTCCGACGGAGATTTCGGTAATTACACTGATTATGAGAACGAACTGTTCTGTACGCTTCCTGAAAGCACCCTGGGGAAAAGTAAATAGAACGTGCGTAATGAGACGTGAGAATCGAAAGCTATTTGATTGATGTTAGATGTTTTTATTATTTTTACTAAATACTAGTATCTAGATTTAAAAAATATAAAGACTGTTTTTGAACATTGTTATGCAATGGAGATTAACTAAGTCATCTATATAATTATACGTATTAGGTAGGTGCTATTGCGATACGCGAATTAATGTTATGAGTTTCCAACTCTATATAGATTGTTTGTAGAGCTTCTTACTCAATAGCCATATAATACAAATAATCGAAATTTCATATAATAGTTATTACCAATACGTAGTATTCAAGGTCTACCAGCTAACTCGAGCACAACAATACAAACTATATAAATATCTACAAGTAAACAACCTATATTACCTTATATTTATACTTACCTAATAATACAAGGCAAATAATCCACAGATAATCTTCGAAAGTTTAGTTCCAAATAAAACACACAATCTATCCATACTAATTTTATAAATCCGAAAGTGTGTGTTGTGTCTGATTGTCCGTCTTTCACGGCTAAACGTAGCGACAAAATGACGTCTTTTTTTAAGTTGTGGTAGTTGAAGTGATGGAGAGTGACTAGGCTACTTTTTATCCCGATATTTCCGCGGGAACGGGACCTACGCGGGTGAAACCGCGGGGTGCAGCTAGTGAGTTTGTAAGTTCTAGCAACACACTAAGTTCGAAGACACCTACCGACCCACTCAACCCTACTGTTAGGAAGTTTGATCCAATAAAACAAAGTTCCGAACAAACGAATGCATTAAAGTCACCGCAAACTGATCCAATCGTAATATCGCACTCCCAGACATCGAAAGTTAGTATGCATTGACTTTGAAAAGTCGTCCAAAACTAAGTTGGGTTATGTTTATGAAACTATTCGGATGCGGGTGTGTGCCGCCGATACACATGCAAGAACTCGCGCCCAACTCGGAGCATAGTTCGCTAAGTGGAACAGCTGTAAAACAAAGTAGCGAAGGGTCTAGGAACTTGGTGTGTACGTTGGCAAGTATTCGGCGGCGTGGGTGCGTACCAGCCCAGCAGGCGGCTCCACGCGCCCTCCGGTCGTCACGTCGTCGGCTCGGCCAGCCCTCGATCGACGCCACACAACTTTGACAGTTTCATTCAAGGAGTAGGCGCGAAACTCGGCCGACGACCGCTGTCGATTTATAAATAAGTTAAACTAGGTTTTAACTAAAGTATGAGCGGAGGGATGATAAGGAACCCGGCGCCTACGCCCCGCCCCCCTCCCGTGGCGGCGCGCCCGCGTGCAGATAAACTTTTAAAATGACTTTGGAAGCTTTTGAGCTTTTAATCGGTAAAGTTGTACAGACAGACAGTTCGGGCACAATCCTTGAACCGCTTGCGCCGGCGACGGCGGCCGCAAAACTTTGTTTTACAGGACTACTTTTCTTCTTGTTTCAAGGTTGGACTCTTAAAACAAACTCCGGTTCGACGGAGTTCGCGAACTCGGGCGCGAACAATTTACAAATTTCTCTCTTTCATAACAACTAACTGCCGCTCGGCGCGCCGGCGAAAGTTGTCCTGCGTAGATCTTAATCGCATTGTCTGTTGCGCTCGCGGCGCGAACAGCTGATTGTGACGACACACTTTATCGAACTTTTACCTAATTCATCCACTATGTTGATCTCCAGAGCATCATTGAATGAACCGCGCTACGGCGTAGTAGAATCCCCAAACTGCGAATCAACACGAATATAAAGAACCCTTGACAGGCGTTTTGAAACATGTCGGTGCGATAAAGCTGGACACGGCGCGACGAGATGGCGCAAAAAGGTTGAAAGATAGCGCCCTCTGATGCGTTTATTCAATTCGTTTAAGTGACATCGATAGCATCGGCTGCGGTTGAAAAACTCGTCTGCCAAATTTGACGGGCGTCCCCTCGGCGATCGCCGACACTTCTTTTTTCAGTTTACGCCTCACCTGCCGGGGGCAGAAGTGCTCTCGCGTGAAACACACTGATTGGTGTTTAATTTGCGACCGTCTGCTTTTTATCTGACCAACGCTCATACCACATCCGAATACGCAGCTGCTTAAACCTCGTTTCATTTTACTGTACCCAAGACTTAAATTCCTTGATTTCGCGGCGGCGCTTTGATTGAAAAAGTTGCAGCTGTATTTTACATAAAATTCTTATATACCAAGATGGTAACATAAGCTAAATGCAGTATCGGGTATTGCGCGTAAATTTTACGTAACTAGGAATAAATAGGTTGCGGGTGTGTGGGGCGGGGCGGCGTGGGCGGCGGCGTGCGCGCGCAGCGGCCGCGTCGGCCCGCGCTCGCTCGCTCCGCAGAGTGAGCCAGGCGCGCCGCGCACACCGCCCGTCCGAGCCCCGAGCTCCGCTCCGCTCTGAGCCGCGTCGCCCTCCATTCCGCTCTCGAGAAACTTTCCCGACCTCGGCAAGTCCGACGCGCTAGTGCAACATTGTGGATTTTGTGAACTTGTGATAAACTCTTGTGCGCGATGAGGATTCCCCTCGTTTTATAACGATGTCGACCCTCGTTCGACCTGTCTGGTAAGTCGAATTGCGGAATTAAAAACAACTATTTTCATTTTGGGGTGAATAGTTGGACTTTTTGTTTAGTCGTAAACGATCGCGTTTTTAATACGGAATTGTTATTTCAGCGGTGTATTCTTCGTGAAAAATGCAGTGTTAAAAAAATATTCGTTTACGCACAAATCCCACGCTCGTAAAACCATTTCACAGAATGCTTTCGGATATTAGTAGTGTATGATTAGGTACAGTTTGAAAGGAGTTCTGGAGGCGTTAGGAGTTTGAATGTTTGCTTTTGGGTTGATTATTCCTCCCTCTTGACATGCGGTAATCGAATCACCTCAATTAGATCCGTGAGTCGGCAAATAACTACGACATTACTTGAGGTGGAATACTAAATGTACCTCGATTGATGTGTTGACAACTATTAAATCACTCAAGGAGATGCTAATAGAATTAAGTATTCTGGTTGTAGAATCGAAAAGACAAATAAATGTTCTTATAAATAATTCTTTCGTTTTCAATCGTTTGTGTAATAAAAAAAACATTTGCTGATGGACATTTTGAACGACATAAAAAAACGTTATTTGTATTATTTTTTTTAAATTTTGTCGGATAGGTCTTTCAAAAAAAGTTTTTTATTTACGAAACATAACGTTTTTACATTGTAAACTTCTTATTTTGTACGGAGAGAGGTGCAACCTGCAACTCTTGCGTATTTTGTTAAAAGCATTTTTAAATAGTGTTTCTTATAAACATTTATTCAAAAATACATTGATGCACAAGTACCTATAACAAAAAAGTTACAGAACAAAAGCAACTCTTCTTGTCAAAAAGCGTTATCTTTAAATAATTGCGTTTTCTGCTAAACACTTACCAAAAAAAACTTATTTTCTTTTAGTTAGTTACCTTAGCTACGCCGTATCTATGTTTTTCTACATAAGAATTCAATTGCTGCTTCTAATGTCTAAATACAGACTCTGAGAAGGTACTAAAGATACGATTAACGGATTCAGGTAAGCATAAACGATTTTCACGGCTCCCACCCCTGAAAGTAGATCAGATAAGTCTCAAATTATTACCTTTATAGTACCAGAGCTTTATTTTGGTGATTTAACACTTAGGGTCTTCATTATAAGATAATTTCACTTGATTTAAATGCAGAAATAAGAGAGTAAATTAAAGATTACACAGAAGAAAAGTAAAATGAATTTGCATTGGAGTGTTTGTGTTTGTTAGAAGAAACGGCGTTTTATCAGACTAAAGAAAAGAGGATGAAAATGTTCTGAAAATAACAAATCCTGGGGAGACAGCAATGAGTTTGTTACAGTTTTACAAACATCCAATTCTATTATGATGTAAATATAAATAAAAACATACCAATATCTAACTGTTTTTTGCGATAAGTTAAAGATTCTAAAAACAAAATATAACTTAGAATCTAGACAAAACCATAAAATACATACTATTTAACATAAAAACTAAGAAAACTTAACAGGACGTCGAAAATTATAAAGGAAAATTGACACGAGACCTTTCTTTAAATGAAGTTCACTGTCTAACAAAATAAACATTTATAAACAAAACTAAAAAACATATTTATTTTTATTTCAAACAAAAATAAAACAATTAAAATTCCTACTTACTGAATGGAAATGTACAAATGCGAGCTTAACCCTAAAAAGAGTTTCTTTCTAAAAAGATTTCCCTAATCAAACTCAATATAAACCCATTTTAGAACGATTAACATTTCGCATTCCAAAATTAAAATCCCAGAAAGCAACAGTTTACATAATCGTTTAATTCAGGTAGCCGCGCCGCCCGCCCATCAGATAAGGCTCAAATTGTTTCCACTCATGCCATATCAGATGGGCATATGCGAGAGTTTTAAACCTTGTTTTTTCAATTTACAAACAACTTTACTCGTACATTGCGCATTTACAAATAAATGTACCGATTAAACATAATTATGTATCAAACTTTATAAAGCAAACGTAGTAAAAAATATTCGATTTGTACGAATACAAAAGAGCGTGTCCCAATTAAACGTTTGTTCTATTTCAATTTTAGAACATTGTTTTTTTATCTTTATTTACAAATTTTAAAATAATAAAAAAAAAATGTCTTAGTTTATCTTAAAAAAGTGCTCGTATACTCGATTCACTAAAGTACAAAATAGATGAAGATAAACATGATAAATGCTGTGATAAAAATGTATCGCAGTTATTTTTTAAAACGTTACACTACGACAATGCGATTGTTTAAAATATGACTATACCAAAATAGCACTCAATCCAAACTAGAAAAACAAAAACCTAGTTACAATAAATACCCTAGCTTACAATTTAGCAACATTTGTTAGTAAAAGAAACATAAAAATCTACAAATTAAATTCATCCGCAATATTTTCAATGGGTAACCTTCAAAAGCGAAACACCAAGGTCACAATAAGGAAAAGAAACGTGTTTTTACCCGGCTTTATGAAAGTAGCGTGTTTAAAGGATAATAGCAAGCATACGAGTACAAGGAGTACGTGGCCACGCGAGGGTCCGATACGGCTGATAACCCTCGCGAACCCTTCTCTAGGGCTGACACTAATATTCACCGTTTTATTAAAATATCACATCCCAGTAAAAGACGCTTTCTATTTATTTTTATATAGTAAAATCCAGCAGTTTTTTCGGTATAAATAGGTATAAGAGGCAAAGTGATTTTTTTTACTGAACCGATTTTAATTCCGTCAAGAAACATTGAACCACCTCCTTGTTTGAAATCGGTAAAAAACATTAAGTGAATTTTTAGTATGATCCTATTAAAGCATAAGTTATATTTGAAAGAGAAATATGATAGGAATCGATAAAATGCTTAAATAGATTTGTAAAATGCTCTGTTAAACATGGATAGGATTAGTAGGCAGGTCATTAGTAGTAGGTGTTTAGATATCCTTCGATTACCTTGTAACTACGTATCAAAATCATAGTGGCAGCATAAAATCAGTGTAGTTCTTAACATAAGTGTATCATCGTTTAACTAAAGCTCGAAAACGGCTCCAACGATTCTCATCAAATTTAGTATGCAGGCAGTTTCGGTCTCGATAAATCGATTTAGCTAATAAAACTAGTGTTTTCAGGCAATGAAACCTTCGGAAAAATAAAAAAAATATGCTTTTCCTGACATTTTTGGCAAGTTACTCATGAACAGTAAAATAAATGATAATCTTACCTTTAAATGTAAGCTCTAGCTAAGAACGTATTATTTCAATAATAAAAACTGAAAATAAGATTATCTCTGTTTACTTCGAACTTTAAACGTACGAATCATTAGGATATTTGTTCAATTATATTTTAATCGAATTTGTGCTTATCACGGATGTTGCCATTCGTGCCCAATGGGGCACGAAAAAATTACACATACGGAATCCCATATGTGTTAATTTAGGACATTATTCCTAAAAGTTTCAGCAAAATCGGTTCATTATTTTTAGGTCAAAAAATAAATATTAAGTCTCGCGAACTTTTACATTTTAAAAATTAGTATACTTATTCCGACTATAATACATGATTTAAATATAAATTATTTTATCATAGTACCTACCTTTAAAAGAGCAATTCTTGTATGTTTATGTATTTAAATTTTTGTGATCGAATACGACTCTAACGTTTTGAAAGAAATTTAGAGTGCTGTGGATTCCGGGGGCGATAAATCAATTTATTCATTTTTTTAAAATATCTTTTTATCTGTGTTTTAAGGCAATGCTAAAAAATACCGAGCAAAGCTTTCAGACATTTAAAGTGATTGATATTTTTTGATTTCAAATTGTGGACATCCGTGTGTTCATTAAACATTGATTAGGTTAAAAAGAATATTTTAGGATTTATTATTCAAACAAATAGGTATATTTTTTAAATAAAATTTAAAGATTTTTAGCCGTGACAACCATATCTGCAACATCGCGAGGGTGTACCCCTACACGGTACCTAGTCACTATGCCCCGCACGAAGTTCCATTACCCCACTTACAACTCAGTGTAACTATTGCGATATTGATTTTACTCATATGCTTCTTTGTTCTGCCGATCGATGCGGGGTCATGGTTTAAACATGAGCTGGTGTAATTTAAACTTTGCATTGACGTGATTTTTTGCGTAGTTTTTTCTGGTAATTTCGAATTTATAAGGATATTTGGATATGCTTCATTTAAACCAATTGAAGTAGTGTAGGCTTATGATCCTATAGAGTTACTTTTTATGCGTAATCCATAGCGAGAAGTATTTTAGAAAATAAATAAAGTTGACTGTTTATAAATGCTGTTGTCATAATGTTTTCCAAAGAAACTGAATAAAACTCCCAGCGAACGCGTTGAAATCTTTTACACGACAATTTGGCAAACAAATAAAATGCTTCTTTCAAAGTTGAAAGGTTTATTTGCCGTTGACTGATATAATAAACAGAACAATATTAACCTTTGCCTTCTTAAGATATCGCTTCATAAGCCCTGTCCACTTATCAGTCAGTCTCAGTTGTTATTCACTGCAAACTTATCCAAGCTTCCTTTTAAGCCATTTAAACACGAAACTCAATTCGGGGCCAAATTGGCAGAGTATTTATCTTCCCGGGTAGTCGATTTAAAAGCAAAATCACGCGAGCACACGACGCCATTATCGCTCGCTCAAGATCCTCAGGCCGGGCCAACTCTATGAATCTAATCCAGAGGATTTACCCGCTGATTTACAGTCGAGCGAGGCCAAGGAGGGCGCTGCTTGAAAGAAAAGTGATAATGTCTTAATCCTACCACACTCGAGTTTGCTCGTATTCACCCCCGCCTCCCAATTTTATGGTCGCCCGCGCAGACGGCACGTTTTGATTTATGATTTCAATAATTAAGAATTCTAAGGTGCAATTTGAATTTAGGTGCCGCGATGTCTGAGGGGCCCGCGGGAGACCGACGCGTGTTTGTTATTGCCCAAGGGCGGGAAGGGGTCTCTTGGCTTACCTTTCGTTTTCTAAGGAATTATAGAGGAGTTTCAAGGAATTATGGAAAATTATGAAAACGTGCGTGTTCTTATTGTAATGAAGATAGTAATACTCTAAGCACCCTTTAATTTTTGAATACGTTTCGAATAAAATAAAAGTCACCCTTTTACTTTATTTTTATGAAAGTAAAAAGATTTTTTTTAGTTAAAAATGTGTCGTTGGTTCTAAAAACAAGCGGATTCTTATCTAAATCAACCAAAATCAGTGACTTACATTATTTATGATTTGATTTTCGAAAGTAGGACTAAGAAGCATCAAATGATTACAATTTTCTGCGTTCGTCTCCCTCAAACTCACATTCAATCAAACGATCCCAGTCACGTTTGCCTCAGCGTCTTATATCTCGTCTTATACTCGTCTTATCTCGTCCTAATCTCGCGCATTACAATTAACGCGTCCCGGATAACCCGACTCGCCGCCCGCTGATAAAGGTCTGCTGGTTAAACTGATTAAGCATCTACCCTCTGGGTTTATCTAATTACCATACAGACGTGAGCTGTGGCCAGAACGCTCATGTGTGCTACCTATGTGGCTTAGTTGTGGGAATAGAGCAAGTGGAAATTGCTTGTATTGAATTTGCTTTGGTGTGCGATTTAAATCCATTTTGGCTGCAGTAAAATGACTTTTCATTTTAAGGTATATATTTAGTCATTGTTAAAATGATATTAAGTCTTTATACTTGGAAAGTGTAATGAAAAATTTTTAAGTGTGGGTGAAATTTTTAAGTTTCACAATATCGGTTTGAAATAATGTATAATTAATATCTTAATTTTTGAACACTTTGGATTACACACAAGCATTTTGAAATATGCTTTAAAATTCCTTGGGTCATAATTATTAGCAACTATGTTCTACATCTTAACCATAAATAAATATTTGCATATTATACAAACATTGTGAATTACATAAAAATCTAAAAGAAATGTCTACCGCTCCCTGGGATACAGTCGTGATCATAATTTCATTTCAGTTAAACAAACATTCGCTAGGACAAATGACTTCATATAATTTTCTGACACTTAAGAAGTTTTTCACTAAAAATCTTTTTCGAAATTGTGTCTCTCACTAGATATTATTAAAATAAAAACCAAAAAATACTGTTATTAGGCATACTACTTACTTACATTAAGTATTATTAAGTATCTATTAATCTATCTCGTTCTTTAAATTCTAATTCCAAACACAACCAATTTAAATTCTACTTTCTGATCAAAATACTCATTTTAAATTAAACGCGATAGGAAAACCTAGTCGTCTCAGCCGGGGAGGGTGAGTCACGTAATGTTTGCCCAGCGTCGTATCGGCCTTCCTGTAGGCTCGAGATACCTCAAGGACCATCGATCGCTATCTCGGCGCGCATATTGCACAACTTTGGACGAAGATAGCCGATCGATAAATCAAACCCCGGTTTATAGAGTTATGACTTTGTTATTAGTGGTAGGAATCTGTTGTAATGCGCCTTTTGGTAACAGATTTTAGTAACCAGAAGTCAATGTTTTTGAGCTATATCTTCATCTGTTATCAGAATAGGGTTGTACTAGAAGTTACAATAAGAAGCTAACGGAAAAGGGTAGCATTTAGGAATGTAAATTACATCTTTGAATGCGTGTGTGTGTGCGATTTTTGGTTTGCGTGTGTTTGTAGATTAGATGATGAATAATTATGATAAAATAAACTTTAAATATTTTGTGGTGCAAATCTCTTAGAGGGGTTTTACAAGATAATTACTATAAAAATATCTATAGAAACTCTAACTGAATCTTAACTAAACTTAATACTTTAAACATATAAAAAAGTGGAAGAAAGTTATACTAATTGATATTGATATAAATACTGATAACTAAATAAGTATAAAAAACTATTTTGAAAGTGTGAATACACTGTTTACCTCGGAGCAATCATCTTCCTGTTTACAAACGACTACAATTCCTTTAAAATTCCAAAATCAAATTTAATTTGATTCAACCTCATTCAATATATCACCATGAAGAGTTATTTTTTAAAAACAAAAAAAGTTTGTAAAAACTTTGACATACAAACATCAATAAAAGTTTTCTGGAAGTTTTGCCTAAAGTTCACAAAGTAACATTTTAAAAAGTTTTCAAAAGTTTACATTTACTAATATAATTCGGCGTATAGTAAAAACCAATGAACGGTACCTATATATTTTTACTTCTTTATTGATAACAAACGAACTTATTATAAGCCAACCGCGATTCTTCTCAGAAGTATTACTTGATCTAATCATTTTGTATCTCGATCGTTTTATTTTGTTAGATGATTCCCGGCTATCATTAATTGCTTCTATCCCAACCTTTAAAACTATAACCTGGTCTGAAAGCTCTTGAGTGAAATGGTTTTTACGTGGGAACGATTTTTGTGCAACTGTTCAAAATACCAAGTGCTTCAAAAGTGTTAACGTCGAAACGAAACGCCGAGAATCATTTCCGCGTAAAAATATTGTGATTGTGGATGGAAATACGAATCGCAAGTACAATATTTTACTTTTTAAAATGAATGTTGTGTTATTTTGCGTAGATAGATCGGAGCCTGACTGTAATGTTTGTTGCAGGGCGACGCCTTTGAGCACACAGTCCTCGATGTCACAAATAACAAAAAGAAGGTTAGAGTTCGGCGTGGATGTTGAGACCTTCAGGTACGACAAACGAATGATAAACCACGACGCATCGATGGAGGAAGAAGACGTGTTTGCGAAACGACGAAGAAGGCTCCTCGACGATGAAAGGCATGACCCAGATACGCGTCGTCGTCCGTTCCCCATTCACAGACCACAGGTCATGCGGCAAATCGACAACGAAGATGAAAACCTCATCCGAGAGACTCAAGCGGCACTAAAATCTCTCTCCGGCAACTGGACGCGTAACCAATCACCGCCGGTCAGCAGCGAAGATAACGATGACGGCAATGGCTTCGAAAACCTCTTCGACGATAAACGCTCCGACAAAATGCTTCCGTCTTCCCCATCACAGTCTTCCGAAAGTGCATCCCAAAAAAGCTACACGTACAATGACGACCGAACTGATAATCAACTCACAAACGGCGTCAATGAAAACGACGAAAAACGAAGATCAGACGAAGAGAAGAGTGAATACGACAGACAAAGTAAATATTCACACTACGGCGGAACGAACTTTGACGAGCTAGGTGATTCGTCGAATGAGTTAGAAATAGACTGTGATGATGATGAAAGTGACTACAAACATAAACGAAAACCTGAAATGGTTACTGTGAACAAACAGTCGCTGTTCAACGCTTATAAGGCCGCGACGGCTGCGCTGCCGTATTCCACGCAATCTGCCTTCAAGCCTCCCGCGGAGGTGAAACATAGACTGCACAACCCGTCACTGCCGAGCGAGCCGTTTGGAGGATATTCGAACGATCATGAAAAGAGTTCTGTGAATAAAGGTTCTAAGCAGTATACAGTGCTGCAGCCAGCCGGGGCCGGGTCGCGTGCGGCTACTGCCTTGCAGGAGGCCCGCGCGGTGCCCACGGCCCAGCCGGCCAGAGACACGCGCCCACCGGCCACGTTCTCCCCCACAAACTCCAGAGGTATAAGCCCCGTTCACCTCAAACAACGATAGTCAAACTTTCTTAACGACCTGGCTATAACGTAGAACTCGCTATGAACTAAGTCAAAGTTTGTTTCAAGGTCGTCCCGCGATATCTCAGCGTAACAGTCTCGTCGCTTCCGAACTGAACAGCTGATAACCAAACTTTACTATCAATACTTCCATTTAAAACAATAATAAAGAAAACTAAGTACAAACGCTACCACGCATTATTCTTGCTTATAAGACTGCTCTCTTTCTGTTATCGATTCGAACCCTCATTTACTGAGTTTCCGAGCCGTAGGAGCGAGACTGAAAACACATCATGCCTCATTTGTAAGAAGTCTGCGTAATTCAGTTGGCGACGGTCAAAATAAGGTTAGACTCCACCTACGCAGACGCAGTATATTGCTGGGTACCTAAACGTTTTCCTCGTATTGCTGGATGATAGTCGGTTTTACGTCAGGCAATAAAAACGGGTCAGGTCGGGCGGTGGGCGGAGCGTTGCGCCGCCCCCCTTTTTCCTGAAAGAAAAATTGCTAGTCCGCGCAGCCGCCTGACGTTCTTTATTTTTTCTTTGGAGTTGCGTGGGAGGGGGTGAGAGGGGCGGGGCGGCGCAGGTACGCCCCCCCGCTGGCACGCCCGGCCGTATCGATCGCCCACGCCCCATCTGATGATTAGGAAAACACTAATTTGTGCACCGGTCGATTTGTTCGCAGAAGGCAACAAGTGTCCGACGCCCGGCTGCAATGGGCAGGGCCACGTCACCGGCCTCTACACACACCATAGAAGGTGAGTCATCAGATGATTTTTCAAGGCCTTACTAGACTTGACCTAGATCGGTAAACGTAGGGACAGGGATAAGCGCTATAGCTACGACCTCAGATATCGTGAGATGCATAATTGCATCGTATCCGTGGTTGAACACTGCGTCAACTAATATTTCAATAAAGAGGTAACATACGCAAGAAATTGGAGTAAAATTTCATAAAGTACTGCGTTTTTAGTATAGCCATGTTTAGTGTAACTTGATATATTTATGTCCTCAAAACGATCTCATTTATTTGGCCTTAGTTTTTAACAGCACGATTTAGTCTTGAAATAAGTAATGGATAAAAGAAGAAGATTCTCTTACGATTATATCTCCGTTACTTCAACTCCACTAAACATTTCTGAATGATTCTTTCATTACTGAAATTGTATTCCTTTCCTCAGTCTGTCAGGATGTCCAAGAAAGGATAAAGTTACACCAGAAAGTGAGTACACCGCTCGATTAACAAGTTTGTTCAACTTGAGTTTCGTATTCGGTTTGTTAGAGTTTTGTTTCTTCATTAGTTCTTTTATTGTTATGAGTTTTAGTTATTTTTAGCTTGATTGTTTGTTCTAATTTTAAATGTCATTTTATATTTAGTTTGCGGTATTTTCGGTTATTAGAATTTGTTAAATTTTATTTACTCACGTTGTTTTTATATTTGTTGTCGTTAGATACAGAATAACATTGTTAAACATCTTTTCAGTTGAGTTTACAAATATTTTGCAATAAATGAGAAAATTCGATAAAATTGGTTCAATGTCTGACTTTTGTCTCTAGTCCATGTTTACTGATCGCAACACTTACTACTATAGCTAGCGAGCCCATGTTCCATAAAGCACAGTTACATGTAGCCCTACTTACTCCCAAAAAAAAACGATATATTGTGCCAATTATCGTCATTGTGCCTTGATATTGAGTGTAGTGACCCCACTTCAGCATATTAAGTCCTGTATCTTAAAGATGGTAAATTTTACAGTTTTGGCGTTGCACGAGACAATCCTAAAGTGCCCGACACCCGGGTGCAACGGTCGCGGGCACGTCAGCTCCAACCGAAGCACACACCGCTCGCTGTCTGGATGCCCCACGGCGGCTGCGAGGAAAGCCGCGGCGAGGTCTCAGCGTATTAGACCACTATGTAAGTCAATAACACAATCATACAAACACAACATTGTTAGGTTAGGTTTTCCACTCGCTACGACCCTGACACATCTTTCGCCTCATTCGCGAAACATTCTTTAGATTTATAGATTTTCTACATTTATAGATAGATTTTAGGTATACATTACAAGCTTGTGGTACTGCTCACCTGATCCTCACCAAAATAACATCAATTCACTACTGCGACGAAAGACCTCTGTGCATTCATCTACCATTATTTTCAAAACTTTTGCTGCACTTGATATTATAACAATACAGGAACATGTCAGAGTTGGACGCAGCCGCGAGTTGTGTACACTCCCTCACGTAAAGGGAACCAATCTCCCTCGGGTAGGCATAAATGAAAAATGTTTACTTGCTACGATCGTGACATATCTTTGTCCTTCTTTCTTAGGTTCTTCTCCTAGTGGTAATCACTTAAGTTCACGCCAGTCGGCCATCGTCGTTCCTTAACAATCAACAATGTATGACCACCAATCGCGGGTGAACGCGTTAAAAAATAAAATGTAGCATGATCTCCTCCAGTATACCTACGCTTAGTAATTTATACAAGCTTATGCTGCAACACCACGCGACAAAAATCGCGGATGAACTAGTTAAAAAATAAAATGTAGTATGATCTCCTTTAGTACCGTCGGTGCCGGCGACTGTCGCTAGCGAGAGCGGGCGGGAGAGAGATCGCGAGCCGGTAGCGTCGCCGCGCTCGCCCGTCGTGAAGCGCGAAGCCCCCGAGCTGCTGGTGCCGAAGCGCGAGGCCGAGGCGGAGCGGGACTCGCCCGCCTCCCTCGCCGGGATGGAGACCCGCCACGCCGGGTACGGCGCGCCGCCGGACCAACGGTCGCCGTACGAACGACCGCCTGATGATCATGTTCGATCCTACAGGTAAGAGTATACTTCCCCTGTTTTAGATTCTTTAATTGTCATTAGGAAACATACCATGTGGGTTCCATTGTATTTTCTTCCGACGAAACGACGTCTTTCGCTACCGCCACAGAACAGATAAGCAGCAGCGGTCAGAATAGAACGCTGTAAAAAAGTGATATGACTAATGTGTATTTTATGAAAGCCGAAGCACTTTTAACATATCTAACATAATGCTGTAGATATTTTGTTGCAATCTTATCGATGTTCTAACCTGAACGAGACTTGTACTTATTTAGTTTTTCTTCTCATCACGCAGCAGCACTCTCATTAGGTACTTTCAGTTATCAGATCAACGACAGTTCTAGAGCTAAAATTCAAAATTCCATGTTCCACAATTTGAACATTTAAATCAACACAAACGACACAATAGGTACCCAACTGACATCGTATTCTCCCTGCTAGTCAAATGAACGAAAACCGGTACGGCTACGAAACCCGGTGCTACGAGGGCGCGCCGGCATTCGAGCGGTACGACCCCGCGCAATGCCCGCAGCGGCCCTACGGCTGGGAAGAAGAACGGTATCATGACCCACATCTACCCACTCCGATGAAGACCGACCAGTCTGAACAGGAGACACCAACCGGACCAATTTACCCTAGGTACGTGCCGCTTGCATTCGCTATTGATGTTTCATTTATGTGGTAAACGAGACACGGTTAACAGTAGGTTCAAAATAAAATAACAATCTAATTCTCTTAAAAACCGGGGTATTCACGGGTGAATGTTATCCGTCCAGACCGATGTACCACTACGAAACGGGTACGGGAGTAGCCGGGGTGGGCGCGGTGGGCGCGATGGGTCCCGGAGTGCCGCCGGGCTTCTCCGCCATCAACCTGTCGGTGAAGATAGCGGCGGCGCAAGCGCAGCGACCCCGCAGCCCCACGCCCCGCGACCCCCGCCCCGCCATAGATCTCTCCACCTCTAGCGGCAGTCCACAGGTGAGAGCGCTTGATGCTTCACTAAACAAAACAAGGGCCCATTACTACCAAAACCCAGAGCGAACTTCAACATTATAAGAGTCCAAAGGCTCGGATAAGCGAAGTTCGCGCTGTTTAACTTCAAACGCCACTCCGGCGACTTAGCGTAGGGGGCAGGATTAGTTTGCTCATTGCTATTTAACATTTTGGTTGCTATTTTATCGGCGTGACGTACATTTGTAAAAGTACTTTTCACAACAGGGTCCATACGCATCGCCGGTGTATACGAGCGCCGGCGGCGGCGGGGGCGGAGCCCGAGGCAGCCCGCAGCCGGGAGCTTCGCCACAGCTCACCGCCAGCCCTCAGGTGCCAAGTCCGCAGGGCCAAACCCTTGACCTTAGTGTCCGTTTACCACATAGGTGAGGCATAGCTATGTGCAACTGATATTGTGTTGTGTTGTTGATGGATGCTTATTGTGCTGTGTTGTTCACAGTCGCAGTTTCCCTGGAGGCGTGTCGTATAGTCGAGAATCAACGCCGGACAGCGGTGGGAGTCATCCTTATTTAGAAGCCTACCATCGAGACACAGCTGGTAAGTGACTCTATGATTTTGACAAAATTTTACTAAACTAATGGTGCCACAATCGACCGATACCTCGCCAACTCTACATTTTAGAAATGCCTTTCAGCTTATTTTCGTTACTCTAAAAACAGTCTTTGGTTAGAGTGCCATCAAATAAATATTTTATTTAATTAGGGCAAGTACGAATACCTACGCATGTCAACATGGACTTTCTATACATCCTATTATATTCATTACTCCTGTAAATGAACAAAATAATTATGTAAAAGAGCCTCACGTGTTCATTATACCAAATTAATGTTAGTAATTTTCTAATGGAGATAAAATTTATAAACATTAAGCGAGCATACACAAAATTGATTACTCATCTCGGTAAAATTGTAATCTAGTAGATGTACCGTCTGTTCCCTCCCTTCCCTACCCCTCTTGTGGGGGTTAAGGCCCCTTCACACTGTAACACGACGTACAAATTAAAACGCGACCGCGATAATCACTCCTGCTGGGTTTCACGCCGCAACACGCTGGGAACATACATTGCTAAACTTTTTCCTGTAATACAGTAACCGGTAGAATGCTACCGTCTTCTCACTAATAGGGTGTGAAAAAAACAAAATCAGGCTACAAATACGAATATAGGTAATATAGGTTATTATTTATTTATTTAAGGTAGATTAAAACCTTCAAGCTCTCTTTTGAATATGGAACGGTGTAGTCAGAGGCACTTCTAGATATAGGTAGATTTGGCTAAAGCTGACCCGACCTACATACAGTTTAGAGTTATATTCTTGCTGTTTAAAAATATCTTATAACGTCATTTGACAGTTACCATGTCCTTAGAAATTCAGGGTTTTATTAACACGCTGTAGTTGCCGAACGATGCGGTTAGCACCTATGTACTAGTCTACATACAACACAAGTACTTACAAGACTACCTAGCTAGAATATACAGTAACTTGTTTATCTTTTTTTTTCCTGGCTTTGCATGGCACATTGTGGCATTTGCGAAGGGAGGCCTATAGTTAGCAGTGGGTGCCTATGGGCTGTGGATGATGATGATGATGTTTATCTTTACAAATTTTACGGGCTAAGCGCAAAGTTAATAAGTTTCAAAGGATTTTTGCTGTCGTCATCACTACCTACTTTGTAATTACCCTTTGCTTATTGAGTAATTATTTATAGTTTTATAAACTTCACATAGTTTATCCCTAGCACTGTTATTATAGGTACTTATATAATTCACTAAAATCAATGATCCTTCTTAATTTTGCGCGATCACAATTCATATTTTAGCAATACCTACATTGACACAGGTATTTATCGCGTTATCGGGCTAGGCATTTACAACTATACGCCTTGGAGGGCACGCTAAATTATTGGTCCCGACTTTTAGATTCGTAGAGCCACGACAGAGCCCTAAAAACTCCGTCACCAGAGTCGCCCACTTGATCATACGAACTTACTTTAGGCTCGTGCTATAAGGTTCATTTAATCCAGGTTACGGCGGAGTGAGCCCACACCCAGTCGCGGGCTACGGGCTAGCCCAGCCCGACTACGCGGCAGCGGCCGCAGCGGCCGGGTACGGCGGCTATCAGTACCAATGTGGGGCGTACCCGCCTCCCCCCGCATACCCCCCGCACGCCGCTCCTTACTCCCCGCCTTGCTACATGCCGCCGCCACACGCGCCGCACGACAAGCCGAAGGAAAGCAGGTGAATATTTATACATAATGCTTAATAAATTCTTTTATAGTGACTCTGACCGTAACTTTGACTTAGACTCTGACTCCTACTCCGACTCCGGCACCTACTCCGAGTCTGACTCCGAATCCGACTCCGACTCCGACTCCGACTCCGATTCCGACTACGATTCTGACATCTTTAATTACATCGACAGCGATTTTGTCACATGTCGTTACGCGACAACAAGATTTTGTGTTTCATCGACCATACTATTGTGAAATAAGCATACCTACATTAATTATTTAACTAAGTACCTACATAGTTATATTTTTAACCATCTAACAGGTAGAGGTAATTCACTACTAATTAGACGTCTGCTTATACGAGCTATTTACTGATGTGTTTTCACATTGAACAAAAGTAAATATATGAATAGTCATGTTAGCGCAACCCAAATCATGATCGAGAAATTATCATTTGACTTGTGGTAATGTTAGTTAATAATGAATTGATGTTCTTTCTATTAAATACTTGAAAATAAATTTTCATAGACTAAGATTATTTAAAATAGTAGAATTACGATACTACCGAGTCTATGTTGATGTTACCCCCCATTTTGCTCCACACAAACGTCAGAAAAACATTTGACCCCTTTTCAGTCGGTGTTGCACAATGCATTTGACATATTGAAAATGGAGCATCACTTCTCTTATGTATTTTATTTATAAGGGGGAATTAACAATACTGACGCATGATTCCTATCTAATTTTAAGTTAGCTAATACAGGTACATATCCTGCTCATATAATACACCAATACCTTTTCTTTGATTCCTATGTTTAAAAAGTGAGAAAAAACTTAAGACAATTGTTTGGTTGCTAGTTATGTATTTTTATGTTTGTTTGTATGTATTCAAACACAGCTGCTCTGTGAGTATTAAAAACAGAGAAAGGGTATAAAAGAAAACAGTATCTACAAAAGAAAACGTGTTTTCTTTTGTTAATCAAGACAAGAGAATAATAAGTAATGACGTAGAAAGACCTAGAGACGTTATGACGCGATGCGCGCAAACTCTATCCCGCCAATATAAAACTGTTTCGGATACATTATTCGGATATTCTTAAATCTTCTCTAATTTATCTTTCTGAACAATTACAAAATTTCAATTACGTACCTATTTAGTTATTTAAAACCATAAAATAACAACCTTTTAGTTTACGTTTTCTAGTATTTATACTTGCCTAAGTAAAGTTAGTTTTATACTTTGGCGCGTAAAACTATTTTGAGGTTAGCTTAATAAACGCAGCATGTATCCAAACATACAAAATTCACACTTGTGGATCATTCTAAATATACCGGGCGAGCGCGCAGGCGCGTCCGAGACGGCGCACGATCATGTCAGATAAACACATGAACGATAAGATACATTCATTTGAATATTTCTATCGCAACAACGCGATACACGACAAGGACACAGATATGCGACGGAACAGGTAAGAAAAAACTTTTTGAAATAGTTTAAAAAACTTTTCTAACGTTACATAAACAAAAATAAACTCGTGTAATAATAGCAATAACTTTGAAATACTTTTACTAGTTTACTTTGCGTAGATAACGCTATTTTGAGGCAGTTCTCATTATAGAGTTACGTAGGTGCAGTTCATGACATACCTACCTACTTTGTTTAGTATCATTCAATTAATAAGTTTCCGCTTCTCATTTGAATATATTTTTTTCCTTTTGTTTTAATAACTAGCTGCGCTTCGCGGTGTTACCCGCGGTAAATTTCCGTTTTCGTAGCGTATCTGTTAATCCAGGATATAAGCCTGGTACATACCAAACATTCAAATCCGTCCAGCCGTTTGAGCGTGAAGGAAGGAGTAACAAACATTCATATTTACACACAAACTTTCACCTATTAGTGTGTTTACGCGTTTATTTATTTACAAATAGCTGGCATCGCGATGAGTTTTGTGGGAAAGTGTATTACCGTCTGCGGGAGCCCCGGGAGCTCATCCAATGCCCAGTCGAGTGCTGCGACGGAACTGGGCACGTTTCAGGAAACTTCGCAACTCACCGCAGGCAAGCGGCAGACTCGCGGTTTTTGAACTAACACTATTATCACTGGTACTGCGCACGCTGAAATAATAGTCATGTTTTTTTCATCTCTCGGAATTGTTATTTCAAGTTATTAGAGCTTAAGCTCTACCAATAAAATTCAATGCTGATTCACGACTTAACTTTTACGAAATTAACCGAAAATAATTTCTGACAATTTATTAAGTTTATGTAAAAACAAACTCTACCCATCTCGCACAAAAAATATATAGGATAAAATGAGGTTACGAGTATCATTCTTCGCTAACAAAAAATAACAATTTCACATTAAACTGCATCGTAAGCAAGAGCTTAGTGTGTGATTGTGTGTTTTTAATTTTAAGCAGGTTCATCAACATTTCAGAATGAAACCACAAAATGTTTGATTTTTTTTTTATTTGTTTTTTAAATTAGGTAGATAATTGCAAATATGGTAACGAGTTTTGCTCATATTAAGATTTACAGCAGTAGTAGACGACAATTGCGCCCCTGAGTAGCAATTTGAGCATTTCCGTGCCAATTGGCTCTCTCCCACGATTATGATGCAAAACTAACAGCATGCTGCTAGTTCCGCTTTTGAGTTCTCGTCCTTATTCGGAAGCTGTTATGGTTCTATTTATTAGATAAATTTAAGTGAAGTACTTAGATTTCGAAACAAAGAAAAATCGAGTGATAATAAATACTTAGTTGTATTCGTTTTAGTTTTCGAGAAATTTAGTTTGAGAGTAGGTAGGCAAATTTTTTTGGGACATTAGTAGGTATTTGAATCCGGATTTTCCGGATGTATTCTAAATACTTACATATCCGTAGCTGCCTACTAGGAAACCTACGTGGACAAACACTGTACCGAGGCAGTAGACAAATAATTTATTATAAACATAAGAATCTGAGGTAGGTACATTATCTACAATATAAATGGAATAAAGTTTTAGTTAGGTAGATACTAGGTAGGTACCTAATTTAAAAAAAAACAGTTACTTAAATTATTTACCTAAATTGTAGCACCACATTTACGAAACTTTGCTGATTACAAGTCATTACTAACATAATAATTACGTAGGTAGGCACCTCCTAATAAATCTTAATGAATCAGACATCGAGTACAATGAACCTTCTGTCCATTTACATTTTTACCTACTTAAAAACGTGTTTATCTAACCCAAATTTTATAAAAGTATAAAGATGCCTACAGATAATTTTATACTATATTGTTCTTACACGTAAAATACTGCACTTGTAGAAAACGGAAAATATATTCGATAAATACTTTCTCAAAACATTTATAAAATTTCGATCTTTAAGAGCCACACTAATCTGTAGGCACCTTACAAAAAATACATGATTCAAACTCAACCTCAATGGGTAAGCATTTTGCAGCAGATTCTGAGTTGCAAATCGGTAATTAAATTTTTTCCATGCGAGAGCGACCGACTGCACCAAGTAAAATCATAAATAGACTAACCTTTTAGCCATTTCAATTTAAATTTTCACAATGAAACCGTCAGCTGCAAACCGTTTGCTTAAAAAGGCCGAGTCTAATACATAAATGACAACCTGTTAGGCCTAACATGCGCAACGTATCGAGAAAAGAAATCTATTTATATAATGTCAAACTGCTCTGATGTACTACTATAAAGCAGGTGAGAAGATGTAACTTGTCGCCATTTTCTTACCTGCTCTAAAATAAGTCTTAGTCCAGAATATAATTTTGTGCCCTGCGGTTGGAAAAAGAGAAGCAAAGGGGATTTCTGGCAAAAAATCCTGAAATTTCCTTTCCTTTCGTGTTGCGCATGCTAGGCCCGCTGGCTTCTAAAACAAGCTGCAAAATTTGGCCCCTGCACGGCATTGTAAGCAGTCTGTATATGTGCAGCCTGTCCGGGTGTCCGCGCGCCGACCGCTCGCAGCTCCAGCCTCACTCTCAGGAGCTCAAGTGCCCCACGCCCGGCTGCGATGGCTCAGGCCACGTCACCGGCAACTACTCCTCACACCGCTCGCTCTCCGGCTGCCCTAGGGCCAACAAACCCAAGAGCAAGCCTAGGGACGGACAGGACTCTGAACCCTTAAGGTGAGCCGCTTTCGAGAGATCTGATGCCCCATTAGCAATGTACACGCATACAATACCTCAGGTCGAATGACGTAGAACAGCTGTCTCATTTGCTATTGCAATTTGTTACGTTTACAATAAGATTTGATAATTTTCACGCTGCTTAGATGCCCTATACCGGGCTGTGACGGATCTGGACACGCTACAGGGAAATTCTTATCGCATCGGAGGTAAGATCATGTGGACAGTAGATGTTTGGATTGTAGATTGAGAGTTGTTTGTGATGCTGTGGACACTGTGTGTTTTTCTCTTATCTAAGTGGATGGTTTTGTTTTTGTAGCGCATCAGGCTGTCCGATAGCGAATCGCAATAAAATGAGAGTGCTGGAAAGCGGTGGTACTGTGGAACAGCATAAAGCAGCGGTGGCTGCAGCGGCTTCGGCGATCAAGTTTGATGGCGTGAACTGTCCAACCCCTGGCTGCGATGGCTCAGGGCACATAAACGGGTCCTTTCTAACACATCGGTCACTGTCAGGATGTCCAGTGGCTGGAGTGTCCACACCTACACCTCAACAGAAGAAGCCTAAATACCCTGATGATATCACACCGTTATATCCGAAGCCATATCCAGGTTTGTAAAATTTACTTGACATTTACTGTTTACTAGATTATAAATTTCATGTTGATTCTTTGTTTAGTGGTGTTTTAATGACACTAATCATCACCAAACTATATGTGGTTTCTCCTAATGGTCTGTTAATTTGCAAACATTTTAAATAACGAGGGACCTAATCGAATAAAAATTCCATTATTTATAAAAGATTTCAATTTCGTAGCACCATAGACAAATTCGTTTATAGCAGCACTTGTAGTTTCAGAGATTCCTTGTCATGTATATTTCAGTTTTCTCCTTTAAATACCTACCTACATAAATTGTGAATTTAGAAACTCTGACGAATAACATTTCCCTGTCACTCTTACATCAATGAAGAGAGATAGCAACATCAGCCTCTTGAGCAAGTAAGCTAATGGCTTGTCTTTATTTCAGGTATGGAGATGAACATGCAAACTGGTGGTAACGGCGAAGACCTGATGACATTAGAACAAGAGATAACGGAGCTGCAGCGAGAGAATGCCCGCGTGGAGTCGCAGATGATGCGTCTCAAGTCTGACATCAACGCGATGGAAACTCATCTCACACATGGAGAAAGGGTAAGAAAGAGTTACTTACCTACAAATTATTTCTACTAGAATATGCTACCAGTTTTAAGGGGACATAATTTTGGAACTTTTTTTAACTAGGAACAGGATGGTAATATTTTTGATCATTACGTACCTGAAAATATTATAAATAATCTTCCAAAATTATGTATCAACTTATTAAAAAAACGAAGATTCGGACTTATAATTTATGTTTATTTATTTCAGATAGTTTTAAGCTCTCTCCGCAAAATTATAATCTATAACTTTTTGTCAGATGGTACGGTCATGGCTACAAACATCCAACTTTGACTGTCACTAGCACATCATGCATTTGTGAGTACCATTCTATTTTCATATGGTACCACTAATCCTTCAAAGGAAGGATGTTTTAGCAATCAACATGTGAAGTTGAGATGCTGATAACTATTTTACTATGACACAGAACTGGTAGCCATGATCAATAACATAATTCTAAAAAACAATTACCTAATTCCATGAAAATCTGAAAGAAATGTCTACCGCTCACTAGGATACAGTCGTGATCATATTTCATTTTCATTTTTTCAGGAAAATCAAATAAGGTTGCAACACAACAACAACCTGAACGAATACTACGAGAATCTCCGCAACAACGTCATCACTTTGCTCGAGCAGGCGAAGATCCCGGGCGGTGGTACAGTTCCACCTTCCGCCGCGGCCACCCCGGGGGCGCCACCAGCGCTGGTCCCCGGGGAAAAACCGGCCCACGATAACTTCGACTCGTACCTCACAAAACTACAAAACCTCTGCTCACCAGACGGCTACTGCCCCGACGAAAACCGACCTATCTACGAAACGGTGAAAAATGCACTTCAGGACTTTACAGTGCTCCCTACACCTATTTAAGGCACGCCCAGCGCCGCCGATTCGGACAGACAGTGAAAAACTAGACCTCGGCGGAGCTTATTCGAATCTAGTGCAAATTGTGTCGTGTTTACCAAAGATTATTAGCTATTGACCAATGTGTGCACTTGTGCAGTGTGGTTCACTTGATTAGGTACAAATCGGGATTGAAAAGGACTGTGCTATTTTGTGGTGAAGCGACTTGGAAATTTTGTGTTCTATTTAGGGTAAATATGTCTGTTTTGTAAACCGTTGTATACGATGTGTGACTTCATTAACATCACTAAACTCAATTCATTCGACTTTTAATCACTAGGCTGGACTCATAGACTTAAATTAAATTTTAAATACTGTTACTCGTATGCTTAAAGTTAATGTTAGGTGAGTTTATACCTATTGTAATAATAAGGAATTTTAGCCAACACAAACACTGGAAGTTTATGTAAATATTGTATTATCTGTTATTGTAAGTAGGTGTCACTTCATTTGTCTGGCTAACTTTCGAGGTAATCTCAGGTTTTATCAAACTGGTATTCATAAATAGTTGTTAAGTGAAACTATTATTCTGTCTTAAACTTGATAATACTGGGAATGTGCCAAATGCTTCTGACTCACAGCAGCTCCCTAACGCTGACGTATTAAGACTAAATGAGATTGCGATGAAATAATGACTCCTTAGAGGACATTCTAGTCAGTTTTTGTATATAAATTGTGAATAATGATAGTTGTCGCGTCGCAAGGGCGTTTTTAACTATTCGTACTAGGAAATAATGAGATCTCACTAGATCAAGTAAGATAATTCAGTCATTAATTGATAATCGATTTTAGGAATAATGATTCATGATTTTCTTTGTTAGCCAATGTTCACCTTGCTGTGATTATGTTACGTGTTAATTATTGTTACTGAGGGTTAAACTCCAAAGCAGGCACCATTTAACGATATTAACTAATCAAAACACGCGCATAATATGGTCTAAAAACGCGATGTAATGCTGAAGAGTGCTCTGCTGTATAGTTTGACTCGTATGAAATGTGATAGATTTAATTCTCTCGGGTTATTAATATTTGTTGATTTGCTACCTTTTATTTAATGTGTTGGATAATTTATATTATATCTAACCTTTAGTGTTCATCCGCAAGGCGTTTTGTTAAATTATGTTATTTTTATTTGAAACCACATTTGATACACAGGAATATCTGTATTCGCATTTAATAATAAACTTATTACAACCTATGTTATTCTGATTGTCATAATATGTTTCTGTAAAATATTGAGTATGTGTTGTTAAAGAGAATAAAATAAATACAAGATTAATTACCTTTATTTTGGTATCCATCTTCATTATATGTAAGTAATAAAAAGCTCAGCCTGTAAAGTTTCTGCTCCAATAGTATAATTATAGTACCTATTGGAGCTGAACCAGAGACTATACAGGGTGAGTTTTTATAGTTAGGTAGGTACCTACCTACCTACTGAGGAGAAGTCTGAAACCTTAATATTAGTCATAAGATTCGCGTAGTCTATTCTAAAAATATTAAACCTAAAGCTTATTATTTTTTAACAAAATAACAAACAAGAAACCATAAAAATCTAAAAAAGCATCCATATGTAAAGGTTTGTAAAGTTTGGGGAAGACCTTTGCGGCTTTGCCCAGCAGCAGTGGGACAACATAGGGTAATGAAAAAAAAAGTAGGTACTTACGGTCAGTACCTACTTAGACAAACAACAAACAAGTAACTTACCTCCTGGGTGCAGCTGGTAGGGCACAGAGGACATGCAAGTAATGCGTCGTAATCCAGAGTGGAAGCTCACAATCACACTATACCTACTGTTACTATTGTGATGTGCCGGGTCTCGGAATCGCGCATATGATCGAATTCTCTCCGCAACGATACGACCAACTTTGGTCCGGAGTCGGTTGAGTGAAGATACAGAAAATTAAGTATGTAACGTCTTTTCATAATAGGCTACTTGACTCATATCAAATTTGACCCAATAAATTAGTATTTCCTGAAGTACTTTCCTTGCAAAACCAAAATATAATAATTTCAGTTAATCAAAGTCCATGATGCTTGCATAATTTCAATTTAAAAAACGGTTTCTTTTTTTTTTTAATTGGAACGCTGAAAACGCTACGGCCATTTTGGTGACGTCATTAGTATCGGAATTATACAAATGTCACATAACTAAAACCAATTTACAGTAATGCCAACTTTTCAAAATGTGCATGTTCCCTAGACGTAAATCACGAAAATTATTGTTTTGAATACGAATGACGTCACAGCACAGATAAATCCATAGACCAATATGGCGGTAGCGTTTTCACCTGTTTTTGAAAAGTAGAACTTTTAAAATAAAATTTTGCGGTTTCTTAGGTCCAAAAAAATATGGTAGTATTTTTTTTGGTCTAAAAGAACAATTATTTATCATATAAGAGCTACATAAAAATAGAGTCAACTAGCCTATTAATTAGATGCCAAGAAGACCTCAACCAATTCTTATTTATTTCTGGAGATAAAATTTAATCCTCCTCATTCAGATAAATATAAATCAACCTCGTTCCTTCTATGCGTGCTATAATAACTGTCATCATGACACAGTCAACGTCTAGGTTATGTCAACTTCAAAACCTCGTGTTTTTGTTGACATGGAATAGGTACCCCGTGTATTACTTTACTCTATGGAATAGGGATTCAAGTCAAGAAGCGCATGCACTGTTGTAAATTTATTAAAGAAAAACTGTATTTTCTATATAATTAAAGTAAATACGTGATAAAAAATGAAGGTGGAACGCAAGGTTTGTAAATTAAAATAAACCACATAGTCATTGAATTTGTTTTACTAAATATTTTTGCCGATAAAAACTAAATAACAACAAAAAAAAATTTCAATTTGTTTTATTACAGAAACGTTACTTTGATTCTGAAAATGACTCAAAAGACACTCCCATCCAGAAAAGAAGACAAAATAATGACCGAAGTACATTTCAAGTATCGGACATTCCAAATTCGGAAAATAAAAATAACAGTGAAGTGGAAGTTTATAATATAAAAGTTACGCCTAGAATGCTGAAAGGACAGATAATTAAGGTAAGAATATCTATATTGTCATATGATAGTAAATATGAAACCGACTAAGCTAAGAGCATGGTATAGGTGTTGAGCAAGCCTATTCCATCTCATCAATGTCCTAGACATTACAGCATCCCATTATGTGTTGCAAAATTGCCTCCTGATACTGTATACAGTACTAGCAGCACGTCCCGGCTTCGCACGGGTGTACTTATTAAACTACCAGGATAAAACATAGCCTATAACCACCTGGACAGTCCATTCTACATATCGGTGAAAGAACTTTTGAAAGTTCAAAGTTCAAAGTTCAAAGTTGTAGAGTAGTTTCGGAGATTACCTCCGTCAAACAAACAAACAAATTTTACCTCTTAAAATATTAGTATAGATAAATAATTTAGTAAAGATATAAAAGGCCTGTTGTAGGTTCTTGTCCAGTTCTTATTGATACATGCATATAAAAAATCCTGAAGCTTAAGATACTTACCTACTGTTTCTCATCTATTTCTCTACAACTAAAGACAAATTATCAAATGCATATACTTTTTCATTGCTAAATATCAATGCAGAAACCTACTGTTGAAATACAAATTTATATACTTTACAGAACAATAAAAGAGCAGCAAGACCAATACGGAATAAAAAACATGAAAAGTTTCCCGGCCGAGCGCCAATAGACCCAAAGAAATTAGAGCACCACTCCAGAGGTGAAGGAATAGGTGCTGGGGTTAGACATCCTCTTTATGCGGAGAAACTAAAGAGAAAGGAAAAGAAGATCAACTATGCTCAGGAACAAGCGGCTAGAGCTGAAATTCTCTTAACTGAAGACCAGGGGTAAGAAACTTAAAGACTCTTTCCTTAGACAGACTGTCCCAAAATTTATCAAAATCTACAATAGGAGATAGGAATTTGTACTCATGATTATGCTAAGAAAATCCTACTTTAGGTACTATGGAAGTTCACCTGTTACCAGCTTATCATCATTCTGGGACACCCTGTATAGCACTAACACAGCCTATAAAACTATAAGATGCTGATAAGATTTTCTTTTTTTTTATCTCATATTTTTATACACTCAGGATCCATTCATCATCATCCACAGCCCGACACAGATACCCACTGCTGGGCATAGGCCTCCCTTAGTTTGTGCCATCCACTACGATCCTGCGCCTGGATCCAATAACATAATTTTTTTTTTTTTTTTTTTTTTTTTAATTCCGTTTTCTATCTAGCAAGCTGCCGGTCCGGGCATTTAGCCAGAGTTTAGTTTTTGCGTCTGTGCGCAACGACATTTTATGGAAGCAGCCCAGTGGCTGATCCATATAGATTATGTTCCGCTTCATATGTAAGCTAGATGAGGTCCTGGGGGGTTTTCCTCCTCAGTCTACCGACAGACGTTGCCTTCCTCATGAGGCCAACGGCAAGGTTGTTCGGGTGTTGCTCCATGCGCTTGGAGTATGCATGGAGCTTGTTCATTATGTCCTGCTTGACCGTTGGTATCTCCAAGTCCCGGTGCAGCTGGATGTTGGTGACGTACCAGGGTGCGTTTGTTATCATCCGAAGAGTTTTTGATTGAAAGCGTTGAATTATTTCAATATTTGACTTGGCTGCTGTACCCCACAGTTCTGCCCCATATGACCATATTGGTTTCAGGATGCATTTGTAAAGTAGTAGCTTATTTTCTAAGGATAGTTTAGATTTCCGAGATATAAGCCAGAAAAGCTTCCTGAGCTGCAGGCCAAGTGCCTTTCTTTTTGTGAAGATATGCTTTCTCCATGTAAGACGCCTGTCTAGGTAAATACCAAGATACCGCACATCTTCACACTGTGGGATTTTTATGTTGTTCAGTTCAACTGAGGGGCAGGTTCCATGTCTTAGAGCAAAGGTTACATGAACTGATTTGGTCTCGTTTGCTTTGATGCGCCAGTCTTTGAGCCATGTTGAGATATTGTCTAAGCTTCTTTGGAGCATAGCAGAAGCAACTGTTGGATTTGCATGAGATGCGATAATGGCTGTGTCATCAGCGAATGTCCCCACAATTACATCTTCCGCAACTGGTAGATCGTGCGTGTATATTAAATACAGAACTGGGCCCATGACACTCCCTTGTGGGACTCCTGCTTTTATTTGGAAAAGACCCGTTTTTTCCTCTTCAACCTTCACATAGAAATGTCTCTGGTCCAGGTAGGATTTGATGAAACGGAAGTGGTTTATGGGTAGGGCTTTTAGGATCTTAAATAACAAGCCATCATGCCACACACGGTCAAAGGCTTGAGAAATGTCTAGGAAGGCCGCCGAACTATACTCTTTGCGTTCGAAGCTATTGTTTATGGTGGTGACTAGGCGATGGACTTGCTCTATTGTGCCATGCTTTGCTCGGAAACCAAATTGGTGTGAAGGTATCAGTTCAGCTTTAGCTACCTCGGGCATTAACCTTTTAAGGAACAATATCTCTAGAAGTTTTGAAGATATTGGGAGAAGACTTATGGGGCGGTAGGAAGCTGCGTTAGTTGGGTCCTTTCCGGGTTTGTTTATTACAATGATTTCTGCTACCTTCCACTGGTCAGGGACATATTCAAGTCGCAGAGCAGCATTGAAGATTTGAGTAAGACCAATGATACCTGCGTTGGGTAGTTCCTTTATAATTTTAGCTGTTATTAGGTCGTAGCCGGGGGCTTTATTTAAGTCTAATTTCTTGATGGCAGAGCGAACTTCGGCTTTGGTAAAATTGTCTAATGGAAGACCTAGTTGGTGAGGAGCGGACAAGCTTTAACAATAATAACATAAATAAATACTATTCTATTCTATAAATTCTACTTTGTCTCTGTAATTCTAACCATGCAGTTTCATAACTGATTCAATAATAATTTAAACATAAAACTCAATAATTTTCAGAGGTCTAGAAGTAAGTGATGGCATCCAAACCACAGCGATCCACCAACGAGTCATCGCTGAACATGTGGACATAGCAGCAGCTTCCAAGATATTTGAGCTGGACCTAGAATTTGGTCCGTACAGAGCTAAGTACTCTAGAAACGGCAGGCATTTGCTAATCGGGAGTAAGAAGGGACATTTGGCCGCTTTTGATTGGATCACAAAGAAGTTGCACTGTGAAATCAATGTTATGGAGTCTATCCATGATATAAGGTAAGCACTGAATACTGATAAATAAAAGTAATAAAATAATATCTTACGTAAAAGCAATAATATATGCAAAAGTATGTAAATTACTAGCTGCTCCCTGCAACATTCCACACATGTAATCCAAAGAAAATGTAGTTCTATATCCTTTCCTAAGGTCTAGTCTATCTCAGTGTTAAATTTCATCAAAATCGATTCTGTGTTTTAGTTGTTAGAACATAACAGACAAATAGAGTCATCTTAGTTTTAAAAGAAACATAGTAGCCAGAGTACTTGCAATTTTTGAAACTTGTCTCAATACCAATTAACATTACATTCAATTCTTGCTCCCTTTAAGTCGTTAAGCTACAACATAAACTATCTTTAAGCAGCCTATGAACTAAAAATTCCGACTTCAAGAGTTTCATTTGAAAACGCAAGACTACCAAATAATATCGATAAAGTAGGTACAAAACTCATTATTTGTCAATGAATTACAGCTGGCTCCATATTGAGACGATGATGGCTGTAGCGCAGAAAGAATGGCTGTACATCTACGACAACACTGGCATGGAGTTGCACTGTGTTAAGAGAATGGATAAGATTTTAAGGATGGAGTTCCTGCCTTACCACTTTCTACTTGCTGCTGTTGTAAGTAATTGTATGCGTAAGAAATTCTGTAGGTACCTTACCTAATCCAGAAAAAAAATAGAGTGATACCCGCTAATATGATAAAGGTGAAAGTGTCAATGTTTGTTAGTCCTTTACGCTCAAACTGCTGGACAGATTTGAATGAAATTTAGTGCCAAGATAGCTTATATCCATGATCAAAAGTTAATTTAACATTCATCCCATTATTCTCACGGGAACGGGATTTTTTTCCGCAGATAACACCTCAGGGCGCAGCTAGTACAAAATATAGGTTAAAGTAGTCACATACACTAAACATTGTTATTTATTTTGTTACACAAACATAATGTCTGTAAAAGGAGTTGCTCATAGCGATAAGACCGCCCATTGTACTTGACTTCAATTGTTCTGTGTGTATATACATAATTTGTTTTAATGTAAATGTGGTGTGCAATAAAGTGTTAATCTATCTATCTATCTGTACTTTTCCAGAATGAATATGGCTTCATGTCATGGCTGGACATATCAATAGGCGAGATTGTAGGTCACTACAAGAACAATATAGGCCGTTCTACGGTCATGACGCAGAATCCGTACAATGCAACCCTGTGCTTGGGAAACGCACAAGGTGTGGTAACTTTATGGGCGCCGACGGTGAAACAGCCGTTAGCCAAGATACTGTGCCATAAGACACCGTTGACTAGTATAGCTGTTGATAGTAGGGGAATGTAAGTAATTATTTTATACTAGACTTGTGTAGAAAATTTGCGTGTTGAATATTTATTTTATCTCACAGTATTTTTTAAACCACTATTTACAATACTTTAGGAACCACTTTGATTACATTATTAAACTGACGTTTTTTGATCAGCTAAAGTTATAAGGCGTTATTTTAGATATAAAATTTTTAGGGTTCTGTAAAAGTGATAAAACAGAACCTATGTTATGTAATGTGGTATGGTGAATAAATAAATTGAAATTGAACCCTATTACTAAAACTTTCGCTATCCGCTATCTGTAAACAACAACATAATTTGCGGAACCCTTCGTTCACAGGTCGCACTTGCCTGATTTTTAAAACATTCTTTAGTCAACTAGCAACACTAAAATTGCAGGTATATGGCAACCGGAGGCGTGGACCGTAGCCTCAAGATATGGGATATTCGCAACTTAGACGGGCCGTTGCAGCATTACCAGCTGCGCTCGCAGGCAGTCGATCTAGACTTTTCACAGAAAGGCATGTTAGCTGTCGGCCTGGGAGATGTTGTCGAAGTTTACAGGTAAATCACCTTCCGGCCGTTTTAGGCTAGTTGACTTATTTTTAAAGTGAGTCTTAAATAATTGATAATTGTTCTATTAGACCAAAATAAACATTATTATGGTTTTTGGAACCATAAAAACAGCAAAATTTTATTTTAAAGTTTAACTTTTTATAATCGTCCAAAAACGCTGTCAGCCATATTAGTCAATAGACTATCTGTGCTGTGACGTCATACTTATCGTAAATAATCATTTGACGTTTTACAAATGTATGAAAATGACAAAGTGACATTGGTTTGTTTACATCACATCCGGCTGTAATGGCCGACAGCGTTTTCAGCTTTCGAAATTAAAAATATAAACAACAATTTTGCAATTGAAAATATGCGACCATCTTGAACTTTAATTAACTGAAATCGATCTAATGTGGTTTCGTAAGTCAAAAACCGCAGGAAATACTAACTTATTCTGCTAAATTTGTTATGAGTCAAGTAGCCTGTTCGTAACCTCTGCGAAAACGGAAATATAATTATTTATCCGCAACTCGGCAGAAGAGTTATAACTCTTCTTTTACAACTAGAAGGTGCCGTTTCTACGTTTAACAAACCAGTTGCGACAAAATAATTTGTTTTTCGGTTTCGTAAGTTAATGTAATATGCATGCGGGCGCGCTAAGTGGAAGTACTTTAGTGCGCTTCATCTAGGTGCGCTTCGAGGAATACTTAATTGTTTTTGTTGCTAAATAAACACTTTCCTAAATATTTGCAGTGACTGCTGCACTCAAACTGCTAAGAGACCGTACATGAGACACAGGATGGCCAAATCCATTAGCAACTTCCAGTTTTGTCCTTACGAAGACGTGTTGGGTGTCGGGACTACTAAAGGTTTCACTAGCATCATTATACCAGGTATGGTATTATACTGATTGTTTTTCGGCAAAATATAAGAGACAGCTTCAAGCCCAAATCGCTTACAAAAAATTTGCAATGTCAAAATTAATTCAAAGCCATTTGTTACCTCAGAACTTTCGACTGGGTAAGCCAATTAGATGATTATTTTTATTTGAAACCTGGTGCTTACCGTGTGGTCCAAATCGTGGGAATCTGATGAAAACTTTAAGAGTAAAAAATGCACCTCGAGAGCGCAGAAAATTGCTCACTTCTATTGAATATCGTGAGACAGATTGTTGTGACTAAAGTCTGTTTATTTATTTAATTTTTCCGCTTGTTGGTTAACTGTTTTTATGAAACCATAGCAATAAAATAGAAGAATCTCTTTCTTGTCTGTGGTTAAACTATCCATTTCAATAATTTCTCATATCTCTAGGCTCTGGGGAAGCTAACTTCGACGCGCTAGAAAGCAATCCGTTCCAAACAAAGTCTCAGCGCAAGGAGGCCGAAGTGAAAGCGCTTCTTGACAAGATTCCTCCCGAGCTGATAACACTTAACCCATTCGAGGTGGCAGAGGTCGATGTGCCGTCTATGCAGGAGCAGATGGAGGCTAAGAAGAAACTATTGGTGAGTTTTTAAGATACAAAAAATGAGTAAGTATCATGGAAGCTACTCTTGACGGCAATGACAATGGCAATGCAAAGTCAACGCGATCACAATCTCTAATCCGCGAAATTTGACGCTTTCAAGAGTGCCAAATCTGAAAGAAGATGATTGCTCTGTGGTGCCAAATCACAAAAAAAAACTAAAAAATTTAATTTCACCAACTGTCGCTTTCAAGAGTGCCAAATCACAAAAAAATCTAAAATTTTTAATTTTACCAACTGTCCAATACAGTCTGTGACCCCACTTTTATTAGTGTGTGAGTGTCGGGGGTTACTTATTTTTTTAATAGTTATTAAATGGAAATTTCTTCGTTTCAGTACCTCAAACCCAAAAAGGTGGACACTACTCCAAGACGCAAAAACAAAGGCAAAACTGTTGCGGCCAGAAAGAAGATTATAAAGCAAGTTGGAAGACAGGTAAGATTCATCTATATCATTACCCAGATTTGCCAATTTGTCAACTACAACTTTTTTACAACTAGCTGCGCCCCGCTTTGCTACCCGTGGGTATACCGGGATCAAAAGTATCCTATTTGTTTATCCAGGATATAAGCTATCTGGATACCAAATTTCATGCAAATCCGTTCAGTAATTTTCAAGAGTAACAAAAATTAAACCATCCAGTTACAAACCTATGGATTTATGATATTAGCACAGATATTAGTATGGTTTTAGCGTTAAGAAAAGTTTAAACATCGTAAGGAAACCAGCTTTCTGTAAGTTAGCTTTCTAGTAGCATAGCAACAATGGGCATGTACCAAATGTCTATTTGGACTTGCTTTTGACTTCCCCTTTATACATAGACATACGCTAGCATAGAATGCGCATTTAATATTTCTCTTTTCTTCCAGGAATTCGTGCAACAGTCTATAGAAGCCCAGAAACTATTAGATTTGCCGGAAAAGCCAAAGGCGCCGAAACAATCATTTGGCGTTCTAGATAGATTTGTATCAAAAAAATAAAACATACATTTTTATTCCTAAAACTATTTTTATTTCCCTCACTGATAATAGGAACATTATTTACATGATTTATTTACATTCAACATGATCGAAAAATATAAATTTATAAAAAAAAATGTCTTTAGAAACTTAAAGTAATAAAAAGTTGTAAATAAACTTGGTCACTTAATGATGAACAAAAATATAACACGTTTGTTAGCAGGGAATATCAAAGAGATCGCACAGCCCTTCTGAATCTCGCAATGAGAATGAAAAATCGCATTTTCTTATTGGTGGACTTAGTCTTGGGAGGCAATCTGAAATAAATACAATACATAAATTAAACACCAACACAAAATATGCAGTTGAATATTATGCATTTTAAGAATTGTTTTCCGTGTTGGTTTCTTTGGGGGGGTAATTTCCGAAACTACTCGGCCGATTTCGAAAATTCTTTCACCAATGTGCAGAAGAGACTGGGGATTGTTATTACATAAATTTTATCCCGGGTGTACTAATGAAACTATCATTAGTACACCCGTGCGAAGCCGGGACCTGCTGCTAGTTATGAATAAAATAATTTAACTTACTATCTCCATGAAGTGTATCATCATAGCTCTCCATTATCCCTTCCACTTCATTGTCCACTGATTCTGCATCTGTATCCTGTAAATTGATTTATATAAAACATTACAAACAAAAGAATGGAAAATTCGTTTATTTCGGTATTAAGTTGCTTACCTTGGGACTAAATGACGTGTGAAATGTCCCAGGATATATTTAGTACAGAACTTTAGGGCAGACCTTTGCCCAGTAGTCGGACATAGCAGGTTATTACAAAAAAAGTAAAAAACAATCTACATCTACATTTTGTATTTTCTTCCTTTAAAGAAAGCTTGTTTATACAATGACTGAAGCCGTTAGACGGCCTAATAATTATTTATTAGGCCGTGTAACGGCCTCCGTCATGGCTAAACGACTTTTAAAGTCGCACCGACAATTTAACATGCCTTCTGAAGCATTTAACGATCAGCTGTAAGGTCACTCATCCAAGTTATCTATCAAGAATGTGTAAGTACAGTAAGTGATTAAGTTTTTAATTAAGCTTTGAAATAAATGCAGGCTTCCAAATAGAAATAGTATAATTACCATGCCCTTCTTATCATTCAAGTGTATCACACCGATGGACTCTTGTGCGTGTAAATGGAGGAAATAGTTCATATCCACATCCTGGAACAATAGTAATTGATGAGACATGTTGGCATAGAGTTGCGTTTGTAAATAAGTTTTTCAGTTATGTTATGATTATAAAAGAAAAGATCTGAAAAAACGGAGGTAATCACTGAAACTACTCAGCCGATTTTAAAAATTATTTCACAATGGACTTTTGAAATGGTTATACTTAGACTATTTTATCCCGGTAGTTTCATTAATGCAAAGTCGGGTTGAGGCCATTAGAACATGGCCCATACGATTTATATACTACTAGCAGTATATAAATCACATAGTATGGGCCATATTCTCATGGCATTTTTTCAAAGTTCACATGTAACTTCTTTAGGTAAAGTAAGACCAAAGTGGGCACTATCTATTACATTTTAACACATTCAAGGCCCAAGTCTGCACACAAGGTAGTAGAGCAAGTGCGTCCTGGGCACCCAATATGTTACGTTCATTTTTGTATTTGACAGAAGTATTAAATGCAAACTTACCTTGGATCGTACGCCAACTGACAAGTTAGTCCCTAAAGGAGCCTCCAAAATCAAAAATTGACTGTCTTTAAAACACTCCTGAATGTCTGTTTTTGTCACATAACTTATATTCTGGTTATCTGTGTCATCCAAAACATTCTTCACGCTCTGCTCTATCCAATGCAATTGTCTGAAAAAAATGTATTTTGACAAATCAAGATTTTTTAGTAGCACCCTCAGGTGTTCTTCAGTATAATGTGTACCAGCAGGTCATAAATAAACATAACTTATACTGTATAACAATCAAATACTAACTTTGTAAGTAATCTGTCATGTTCATCGATCTGAACTATTTGTTTCCGCAAGGCAACTACTCTTTTACCAATATCACCAGAGTTGCAATCTGGACCAGCACCTCTGAAAACAATAGATAGATCATTTTATCGAAATGTTTACATCAAAAATTAACTTTTGTAATAGTACAGGAACAGTAGCCAGTGAAATAAAGGCAGGAAACTTACTTCCACTGAATGCTATTTTTGCTCTTTTTTTCAATGAGCCCGATTCCCTCCAAAACATTGGTTATATCGTAAATTCTTCTTTTTTGACGGACAGCCAATAAATTCGTTGCCTAAAAATAAGAATAAAACATTGTTTGATGCTTTGAAATTGCTTGTTTTTGTGCCCAATGTTGACAGATCAATGGAAACCAAACCAAAATACTCACGGTTTTCAAATCTAGTACACCATCATTAGCTTTCTGTAACAGGCTTACAAACTTTGTTGTAAGTAAGCCTAACGATTTTTCATATCTTTTATACTTTAGATCGGCCATCGCTGGATTTAAAATTGTAATTTCCCACTGTTAATTTTGTAGAGTTTGGCGTCGCGCGCTGCTGGTTGAACGAGTGAAAAAAGAGTAGTTTTGTTTGAATGAATGTATGAATGAATGAAATTAACGAAATGCAAAAACAATATCTTGAACTGTTAGTGGAAATTAGGTCCAATCCAACCGAGATCTCAGTCTCGGTCACGGTCTCGGCCAAATATCGAATCTCAATCCGCGCCATTTTTAGGGTTCCAAAATAAACAAGGAACTCTCATAGATTAGCCATCTCCATCCTTCCATTCGTCCGTCTGTCTGTCCGTTTGTCAGAGGCTTTTCTTAGAGAGGTAGGTACTTAGCCTCCTGAACATTGAAGTGAGTATTGTATTATAACATTTTTCATATTGACCATAATGACGATAAACAACGGCGTTTGTGAAATATTTAACTTCAAAGTGCTTATTTTCCAAACTGTCATAAGTTGCGGGTTCGATCCCCGCTACGGGACAAAATGTTTGTATGTTCTGCAGATATTTGTTCCGTGCTCCGCTAGGAGTAATAGTGTTCTGTGGTTCCGTGTCTGGGTGTTTTCTATCCATAATAATGTATGTATTAACAAAAAAAAAATGTATCTGTGTATTATATCAGTCATCTGGTTACCATAACACAAGCATTAAGTTGCTTAGCTTGTGACTAGATGACGCTGTGTAGAATGTCCAAGGATATTTATTTATTTATTTATAGTTATGGAAAAAAGTTGTAGCAGAAGTAGGTAGGGTAGGTACATAAATAAAATGAATATAAAGGAAAAAATCACAGCCCAATAAGGTTGACGATGCCAAATAAGGAATGGATCAAGTGAAGATGTAAAAGTTTCTAAAAAAATAACAATTGCTCTCAATGAAGTTAAGTAAAAAACGTCACTGAGTCTATACACAGTACACTTAATTACCTTAGCGTAGCTATCAGACAGCTTCAGAAACCTACATTGAGCGTGTCCCAACAGGTGCTTAGATTGGCGCGGGACAGGGGCGAGTGGCGGAAGCGAAGAGATGCATAGACTCAGTAGTGGGATGAGAAGGGCTGATGATGATGATGATGTTTATATTTTCACAAATAAACTGTACTTACCTAATTTCAAAGGCAAGATCTAGTAATGGATGTCATTATTAGGTATTAACCCTGAAAAATTCTCGGTACTTAGACTACTATGGCTGAGATTTTCTGTTTGTTATTTCATGTGCACTTTTATTTATTAGCTTTAATGACTTGGAAGCAATCTGTTATGTTGTAGTTAATTGCGTGTAAATAAATAATTTGAAATATAATTTATTTTTGACCGAGACCGAAACCGAGACCGAGATCTCGTTCGGATCTTACTCTATTTCTGTCAGACGACTGTCACTGTCATTGGAAAGTTAAGTCAATTTTATTATCATTCAAAGATTTCAAAGTCAAACTTTCCATCCAATCCAAGTCAAAATTGATGAATGACGTGACGGTGGTGAAGTCAACCGAACAAGGATAAAATTTCAATTTCAACAAGCAGCAAGTTGCTAATTCAATGCTAAGCTAACAATATTTGATTTTATTTTGCACAAAATGGCAAAGTGTGGTGATTTTATCAAAAAGCAGTTTCCTCTAATTGACGACGAGCTCAAGGAATATGTCGAAGGTATGTTTTAGGTTATAAAACGTATCTTAGATTTTTAATGTAATTTATTTTATTTTTCTTACAGCTGTACCTAATAGTTATTGTTTGAAACAATGCAGTTTTCCTTTTAATTTATTAGCTTGAGGGCCTTTTTCCTCATTAAATATAAATCTTAAAAAAGTACACTTTGATAGAAGAGTTGTAATCTATAGGTATTCTGGACAGCAGCGCTGGAGAATTCGAAGACACAGAGGAAGTGTACGAAGCCGTTGGTGAAGTCCTGCTCGGTATCTCAGAGAAATCAGAGGATGATATCAGGTTTGAAACATAGAATTCCATCTTGATTGTTTTTGATGCTTTCTCTGCACAATGTTTGAGCCTTGTCTATTAAACTATACTAGAGTATTTGAATATGATGTATTAAGATTAATGTGATAACTGTTTGTGTGTTTTACACCATATTTAACATTGCTTTGTTATTGTTATTATGCTAAGTAAACCATAATAAATTATTCAATAACAATGAATGTTGCAGAAAAATATGTGAGAAACTACTACACATGCTACAACCTAACATGACAGGTGTGAACAATGGACCTCGGAAAGTTCTTGATGCACCAATCCACCTAGCCTCCATGACAGTGCCCGTCAATGAAACTGACGACCTGAAGAGTATATGGCTGCAGACTAGAGATGACAGTTTTGTAAGTACATCACATTAATAATATAAAGGAGAAAGTTTGGGCGAAAGTGTGTAAGTGTGAATGGTTGTAACTTCTTCACTCTCAAACGACTGGGCGGATTGGAATGATATTTGGTACCAGGATAGCTTATATCCGGGATTAACACATAGGCTGCTTTTGATCCCGGTATTCCCATAGGATCACAAACGATTCACCACGGGTAACACTGCGGGCCACAGCTAGTAGGTACTTTGCAATGTAAGATTGTAAAGTTATTTTGAGTTTAAATGTGTTCAACAAATATATTAATATCCAAAAACATAAAAAGGAGTATTTTTCATTTTGTAGTTACATATTTTTAAATCCTGACCGATATGAGTGAATTAAAAAAGTACTGCAGAATAAATACCTAATTTAATTTATAGGTAATTGTAGAAATCAAACTGAGTAGACAAATTAAGTAAAATCTGCTATATCAGTTCCCTTTAAAAATAAATTTGTAAATTCCAAGTTCAAAATTTGAATACTTCACAGAAAGTGGATGCAAGAAAGCTAGAAAAGGCAGAAGCGAAACTGCAGCAGAAACTTCAAAAGGCTAAAGACGTGAAGAGTGCGCCGGTAGCCGCTCCAATCTTACAGACGGCCACAGCCTCACAGGTCACGTCGAAGAAAGACAGCAAACTTGAGGCTAAGGGCACTAACCGCACTCAGGACATTAGGATAGAGAACTTTGATATCGCTTATGGAGACAGGTATGTTATTGGCAAATAAGAATTTGTAATACTTTATTATAGAGATTTTGATGTTTGTTGTTTGTTTGTTTGTTTGTACGTTCATATGAGCAAGGCCAACTCTGGTGACGGAGTTTTTAGGCCGCCTAAAGGCCTCCGTCAAAAGTCTAGTGCACTCATAATATATCATCAAAGCAGACTGTGTCTATAAAATAGTAACATTTTTATTAAAGTTGTCTGAATTTTAATTTCAATACTATAAGGTAAGTAAGTATAAACATTTTCTATTTACAACAAATAAAACATCCACACCAGGAACAAATATCTTCAGAAAACAAAACATTTGTCCAAGGATATTTTATTATTTATATTTGTCCCGCGGCAGGGATTGAACCCTTATCTTTCGCATTAAAGGTGGCCCAATAATTTTCCTGAATAATTAATTATTAATTTTTCTTATTGTCTTGAGTTTTTCGTTAAATTGTTTTATTTTCAGGGTATTACTACAAGGTGCAGATTTAGTCCTAGCGTGCGGCAGGCGATACGGTCTTGTCGGGCGGAATGGTCTGGGCAAGACCACACTACTAAGAATGATATCAGCTAAACAGCTGAAGATACCATCTCATATATCTATACTGCATGTGGAACAAGAAGTTGTGGGGGATGACACGTTAGCGTTACAGGTAAGAGCACACACAGTATAATCACACCACGATATTTTTAAAAGCAGTCACTGCTTGTCACCTAAATTTTGATCGCGACGCGTTTGTATCAACATGCTATGAAAATTAATAAGGACTATATATTGAGGCTTTCCAATATGGTTCTTTAAATAAATAAATAAATAATCGTGAAAAAATCTCTTGTTCATTATGCTGACTATTACCACGTATAGACACGAATATTATGACTTAACGAAATTCAATGTGAAAATATCACAATTTTCAAATAAATAATTGTTTCAAAATATCACAGTTTTCAAATAAATCATTGTTTCAGAGTGTACTAGAATGTGATACTGTCAGAGAGAATCTACTGCGACGAGAGAAAGAGATCACGGCCGCTGTGAACAATGGGTGAGTTATAATAAGTACTGGGAAAACTTTAATTGTAGTATTAACTTAGTTTCTAATGACTATTGACCCCGTAAATTGAGAAGCTTACGACTGTGCTGGATGTTTAAAGAATATCTATACTAATATTAAGTACATATATGGAAGTAATGTTGGTTTGTTTGTTTGTTTGACGGAGGTAATCTCCGAAACTACTCAGCCGATTTTAAAAATTCTTTCAGACAGAACATAGACATAGACAGAACTTTATTGGCCACATAGCATAGCACACATTATACATTATCAAAATCACAAAAATAAATAAAATACTTATATCTAATTATTAAATCTATGGAATAAATAAAGAAGAAAACATGCAACAGAGATACCTATCTACAAGCAACTAGAAATAAAAATAAAACAATCTGTACATTTTACCGATGTATATATAAAGGGTCTTATTCATAAAAACTTGACAATTTAATTTAAGGTTTTAAGAACGTTTTTTTCTTGTCACCCATATGTCAACGAAAAGAGATAGCAACAGATTTAATATGCGTTTTAACTAATACAGGTTTAATACAGGTTTTAGGTCGAATATGCATAATGGGGAAATAGTATATTTTGCTTACAGTCAAGTAATGGTCGCGTTTCCTATCTCGGTCTGTCTCGATCACTTGTCTTTGTCACGACGCGAACCGTTAATATTTTATATCTCTCAATCCCACGCTGCATCATAAAAGATGCAATTATAAAGTATAATTATAGTTATAATTGTCTGTGATTGTGACTGTTTAAACTAATTAGTAAAGATTTATGAGAACTGCATTTAGTACTATTTATTCTTATCAACGATTTTAATTTTTCTTTTCAACAGCTATCAATAGAAATTAAAACAAAGTTATAATAAGCGTAAATGCTAATTATCCATGGACTTCCGTTGAACATGTTAGAATCTAAGATAACATTCTCAATTGCCTTTATTTGTTTTGTTATTATAATCTCAAGTACAATTTGAATTTTACATACTTTTCTATGATTTAATGTGAATAAATTGTAAGAAACATATGTGAAGGACATGTATTATCTATACTAATATTATAAGGAGGTAGTGTTGGTTAGTTTGACGGGGGTGATCTCTAAAACTACTCAGCCTATTTTAAAAATTATCTCATAGATGTGTTGAATGGACTGTCGGGATGTTTATAGTCTATATTTTATTCCGGTAGTTTCATAAGTACACCCGTGAGCCGAGTAGTTTCGGAGATAACTTCCGTCAAACAAACAAACCAACATTACCTCTTTATAATATTAGTATATTCACATTTTTTTAACTTTTTGTGTATACAAATTTAATTATTTCCACAGGGCAACAGACCAGAGTCTATCCACAGAGTTAAGCGAGATCTACGTACAGTTGGAGAATATAGAGGCGGACAAAGCGCCCGCGAAAGCGTCTATAATACTCAGCGGTCTGGGATTCAATCCCGAGATGCAGGGGCGTGCTACTAGAACCTTCTCCGGAGGTTGGAGAATGAGGCTCGCTTTGGCGCGGGCACTGTTCTCTAAGTAAGTTATTGAAACAGACTTTCTATACAAACGGCATCTAAATTCGTTGCTCTCTTCATTGTAACTTTGACAAAAAAAATATCCGATGCATGGTGTTGAGTAGGTGTGCATTGTTTGACGGATTGGTTCCCTTTACGTCGAGTCTCGTTACGTCGAGCCTATTATAGTATTATCTAATCTGTGGTCGAGCGGTGATTTTACGTCGATTTTGGAGAGGTACAGTCGAACCAAAAATAAAAATCAGGCACTTTTACTAGAGTTGTGTCCTTTAGTACAAATCAGCAACTATTTATTAAAGCAATGCCTAGTGCTGAGTTTGCACTCACACTACAACCAAATATCTATCCCCACCATTTCACAAATATTGTATTTCCAGACCCGATCTACTTCTACTCGACGAGCCGACAAACATGTTGGATATAAAAGCTATCATCTGGCTTGAGAATTACCTTCAGAACTGGCCGACCACGCTCTTAGTCGTATCCCACGACAGAAACTTCCTTGACACCGTACCGACTGATATTATGCATTTACATTCACAGAGGCTAGATATTTACAGGTAAATGTATTAACTTATATGTGCAAAAGAATCATATTTATGGTCGTTATTTATTTTAAAAAATAATACAAAATATGCACACAAGCATAGATTTTATAAAATATTCTAGCTGACCCGGAGTGACTATCTTCTGTTTTTTCTTTTGCATTTTTTTTTGTAATCGCGTCCCTGAACTTCCATAATTTATTTATGATCAGAATAAGTCGAGAGAAGAAGTAAAAATAGCTTATCTGCGACTTTATTAGTTATTTTCTATACAAATCAGACAAGTGAAAGCGCCAATACACTCCCAAATATTTATGTAGCAAAAATTCGTAAAAGTTTCAAAGTTAACACCACTTTCAATATTCCAGAGGTAACTACGAGCAATTCCACAAGACGAAAACGGAGAAGTTAAAGAACCAACAGCGAGAATACGAGGCGCAACAACAACACAGGGCGCACACGCAAGAGTTCATAGATCGATTCAGATATAACGCAAACCGAGCGTCGTCGGTACAGAGTAAAATCAAAATGCTTGATAAACTGTAAGTTACATTGACCGCACCCCTAGGTGTTACCCGTAGTGTTCCCGTGCTAATACCGAGTTTAAAAGTAGCCTGTGTGTTATGTTATTCTGTATATACGAGTATAATAAATAAATAAATATACAAGTTATGTTATTGTGAGTTCTTGTGACTTTATATTGTGACTTTCGAAATCTATCCGGTAGTTTTTGCGTGAAAGAGCAGCAAACATACATCTTTAAGCTGAAAGAACTCTGTTATAGGTCTTTTATTGCCGATCTTTCGCAGTCTCACGTTTGTTTTTATTAAATTTTTTTGTATCTTTCAGCCCAGAATTAAAACCTATAGAGAAAGAAGTGGACGTAGTACTTCGGTTTCCTGAAACGGAGCCCCTATCACCGCCAATCCTGCAGTTAAACGAAGTTGGATTCTACTACTCTAAGGATAAGGTCATCTTCACAAACGTCAACCTCGGCGCTACTTTAGAATCTAGGATATGTATCGTAAGTACATATTTATTTTTAATGAATTGTGAATTAAATGCATTCGTCCATAATAGTTTTTCTGATAAGTCGGGGGCAGCCGCTTGTACTGTGATATAATATGTCAGTATTACATTTTTTCTACCAAATATGTATTTGGACTTACCTCTAACTACCCCATTAGACATCTACAAAGGATCTAAAGAATTACATGAAAAGATCTGAAAGAACGGTTTACCGCACCCTGGGATACAGTTGTGATCATATTTCATTTTTTTCCATTTTTTTGTTTGTAAAAAGGCAGCTCAAAGATTATGACCAATCACCATATTTCAACTTCATCATCATATGAATGGACCTCACTCAAAATACCCATACAAATTGCAATAATAACATCAAACATAATATTTGCTTCCATAAATACGAGTATTAATATTTACTCCTAAGCAAGTACTTTGAACTTATACCAACATACATTGTAAATATCATAGAATTGAGTTCAATAAGACTGAATAAATATTCATTGAAACAGGTCTTCATTGAAAACAAGTATGTATGGTGAAGGTTGAATAGTGCACTTGAAACCAATATTACTTTATATCAAACTATACTCTGTTCGCCGAGTCGAGAGAAAAAATACGAAACTCCATGTCAAATTAAAGAACATGAGCACGTTTTTATATTTTTGTCATTAGACTCCGCCCAATTTCCAAATCTAGCCAATCACGAGGGTAGTCAATTATTGTGCGTCCTTTTCATTTCCATACAAATGTGCAAGAGAGAGCGGCCTATATTCGAACTCCTTGGTGAACAGAGTATAAGTATTTGTATGCGGTCTTCCAGATTTGCTCTTTATTTTTTCTCATATCATAAAACAACATTTTCCAAAAATTCAACCTAACTAGATCGAATTCTCGCCCCCGAAACCACCTGCATACTATTTCATGAAAAAAACAATTTGTCTACAAACTTGGCACGACGAATTCGTCTGAAATTAGGATGTACAATACAATGTGTTGCAGAACACTTATTTTTGACATATTTCTATCTCTTTCAGGTTGGTGACAACGGAGCGGGAAAGACAACGTTACTAAAGATCATAATGGGTATCCTCTCGCCTACCAGCGGTATTCGGAGCGTGCATCGAGGGCTGAAGTTCGGCTACTTCTCACAACATCACGTGGACCAGTTAGAAATGAACGTGAACTCAGTTGAATTATTACAGAGGGAATATCCAGGTAAGAGAAAGACAATAAAATATAGCATAGGCTTATAGAACCATCCCGACAGTCCATTCTACACTTCGGTGAAAGATTTTGAAATCGGCTGAGTTCTATTGGAGATTACCTCCGTCAAACAAACCAACACTTTATAATATTAGTATTGATGACGTCATGTTTCATGCCTTTTCATATTCGACAAGTATCGATGCTTTATATCTTTTTCCAGGTAAAACGATAGAAGAATACAGGCGGCAGCTCGGCAGTTTCGGCGTCAGCGGCGACATGGCTTTACAGACCATCGCGAGTTTGTCTGGAGGGCAAAAATCAAGGGTTGCCTTCGTAAGAATGTGTATGGGCAACCCTAACTTTCTAGTGCTCGACGAGCCGACCAATCACTTGGACATTGAGACAATAGAGGCGTTAGGGAAGGGAATCAACAAGTATAATGTAAGTAATGGATTGTAAACGTACACACACACTCTTCGTAAAAAATTAAGGGGTGGGGGAGGCAATAAAGTTTGTCTGTAAGTGTAAATGTTTGTAACCTATTCCTACGGAATCCTTTAACATGACAGAATTTAAAGTAGTGTGGTATCGATTTTACTTAGGTTTTATTTGAAAGGCATAACGAAGTTTGTCGGCACAGTTACCTATTACTTTATATCAACATTTCATATTTTGGTTTCAGGGCGGCGTCATCCTAGTATCTCACGACGAGCGGTTAATACGAATGGTATGCAAAGAGCTCTGGGTTTGCGGTAATGGATCCGTCGAGAGTATAGAAGGTGGCTTCGATGAATACCGCAAGATTGTAGAAAGAGAGCTTGAAGCGCAAAACAAGTAGGCAATCTCTGTGAGTCTGGATTTACTCGAGATAAAGCTTGAGGGAAATCGAGTTCGCAATTTGAATAACTTAATTATCATCCTGACTCACTATCGCGAAAAACAGGAAATTCGTGGGGTCAGGTTATGTTGGTGGATTGTGACAAATTCAGTATCCACCAACATTAACTGAACCCGAAGTTGTTACGAAATTTATGTTGATCGCGATAACGAAAGGGGGCAGATCGTATCAAGAAGTAAAGAGATTGCATTAGAAAGAAATGTTATGGAGATTTAATTATTAGACAATCGAAAAAGTCGAACTATTTTTAAGTTCTGTATTTAAAAAGCAACAAAATGTTGTGTGTTGTTTGTACAGACTCTTACACAAATGTTCACAATATTAGCCTAAAGTGTCACATAAATTAAGACAGTCACTGTTTGCAAACACAATGTTCGTAACACCAGAAATCACGCTGAATCTTGATATCCGAACCCCAGTTTGTCTCTTCCAAACCTTGTCTTGAGTATTCCAGGCTTACTGTTATCAACGCAGAATAAGTACTAGAATGCTTAAATATTTTATCACTTATTCGACCTTATTGCTTTAAATGGCTGAATATAAAATACACGATTTTACGTGCTAACTTGATTTGTATTTAAAACTACTTTTAACCCACAATAAAAAAAGGTTTTAAGAGTCTAGTATGAGTCTGTAAATTTATCTGAGGCAACGTAAGTCCTTTATCTAAAGGCGAATCGGTTTGGATAATTTTTTTTTTTGCTTTTTAAGTTTCAAGAAAATCTGCTCGACCGTTTAAAGAACGTAATAGGATTTTAGGAATTCAGGAATTTATTTTTTATGGTAATACGAGTTTTTTGTTATTTAAATGGAAATAAGGTCTAATAAATGATAATTGATAAATGTTTGATCATTTTGCTGCTTAGTCTGCGTTAAAACTATACTATATGTACAGCTATGTATTATAACGCGATAAATTAGCGATCTATGGTTCCTGGTTGCAATGCATGCAACTACAATTATTGTCAGACTGATAAGCCTCGAAATCAAAACAATCAGTCATTTATTAGGTTAGAAATTGGAAATTGTCATGTATACATCTTTGCAAGGCGGCGCCACCGAAGACATAAACCAAAGACTGAGACGAGAAACGGCGACCGTTACTTGAATTTAGACATTTCTATAGGTTCTAAAGTGTGTGAAGTCTTTTCATTCATTCTGTCTCGGTCTCGCTCGCGAACTAATGATACGCATGTCTAAAGTCAAATAACTGTTGCGGTCTCTCGTATCGATCTTTTGTTAGGTCGCGGTGAACCGCAACCTTAATTGACTACAAAATTTTAATGGAGGCTTAAATTGAGGAGGGTCATTCTTTGAAAGTATACGTAAAATTATAAATTTTTCAGTTTTTTTATATATAAAATGAATTTATTTTTTAAACAATAATCATAGCAGCCATTTTAGCAATCAAATTCAATAAGGCTTGACATTTCCTACATCTTGTTTTTTCTGAATTAACTTAACTATTAATAAGAATAATCCTCACTCACTCAGACTGTTCCAAGAGTATTTATTTTTTATAGAACTCTTGATGTTATCAAATGCGTGCGTTGCAGCTTGTACAAAGCGCGCGCTTAGTATAATCTTTCAATATTTATTTTGTTATAATAATGGAGACGATCTAAGAAATAAAAACAAAACGTTAATATCAATGCAATTTTTTATTTATACCTTCAACCTCTCTCACTGTCCGCTTTAAATAGTTACCATAACTATTCATGGCAATAAAAAAATAAAATTAACTTAAAATGCATATTTACAAATTAAAATCCACGATACATAATATACAATTAAAATAATGACTAAGATAGCAACAGAATAGTTAGAATTAAAACTCGTTCGGTTTGAAATGTCCAAATAATTCAGAATGTGAAGCAATAAAGCTAATATTTTGAGAATTTCCAGAACTATGGGTAAATGCAAATTATTTTGTTAGAATTTTTTTTGTCGGAGGGAAGTGTACGGTATCAATAAATCGTTATAAATTAAAATGGAATTAATGATTTTACATACTATTGCGGTATACGAACTAACGTATACCGGATCGAATTATGGCAATTTCTCTGTGAATATAGTAAGGTACAAACTAAAGAGTTATACATACTAGCAGATCACAAAATCTTAAACTAACATTACTTATGTCCAGTTGGCAATGACAAATGGCGGTTTGTTCACTCGACTCTTACAAGCGTAAGAGGGGTCGATGAAATAAAACGTTTCTTCACTGATGTTTCTTGCGCCTGACTTTGGTTTTGTCGGCGTTTCTGAGTACTTCCGCGTAGGAGAGTTCTAGTTTCCTCAGTTTGTGGATCTCTTGGGAGGCCGTGCTTTGTTTGATGTCCCAAGAATCGGTCTCTGGGTTCCATCCTTGGTAGATCTTGCCCGTCCGTCCGCTCGTGCTGGGTGTTGGGGAATTGATGTTTCTGTTGTAGAACTGTAGAGTTGATCCGTTCCAATCGCTCTCTGCTGACCTCACTAAGGGACTTACTTCGATTGGTCTGTAATCTCTACGTTTCTTGTTCGATGATTTCTGGTAGACGACTTTCGGTGGAGAGGGGAACACGGGAGAGTCGGCTCCGCTCTGTCGATCCGAGCTCTGCTTTCGGTTGCGATGTTTGGACTTCTTTCTAGTGGCCGCGATGTATTCCAGTGGCTGACGCACCAACGGTGTCAACACGCGCTCCTTATCTTCTTTCTCAGTCTCTTTGTCTGTGCTCTTCTCGTTCTGCGCTTGTTTCTCCTTCTCTGCTTCTTTGTGTTCCTTAGGCTTCTCGGTGGTGCTGCCCTCCACTGGTTTTCTTTCTTTGATCTCCCGTTTCTTCTCTTCCTTCTTTTTGATGGGTTCGGGATGGCGTTCTTTTTCGCGAGGTGCTCGTTCCTTCGGCTTTTCGTTATGTGTCGGTGTGTCGGGGACTGTTATATCAGACACTGGAATCGACTGTTCAGACATTGCGGATGAAAGGACGCTCTGCGTGTCATCAGTGTAGTTGCCCGGAGGTTCCTCCGTGGCGGGAGTGACTGGTGGCACTTTTCCTGTGTCGTCTAACAACGGCAGTTGTTCGCCGTCGTCTTTGTTTTCTGCCGCTTTCTTCAGAATGGTGAAGATTTCTTTAAATAGTTCGCGGTATTCAGGTCGGTTGCGGAACCGGCTGTCCATGGGGCTGACGTCGTCGTAGATACTGAAGCGGTAATCCTCTCCGTCGGCGATGGTGCAGAGGAAGGAGCCGGGTCGCTCTCTCTCCGTCTGCGTCGCCTTGTTGCTCGTCTCGTCGGAGAAGCCCGAGCTTGAGGTCTCGGCTTCGGAAAAGTCTGGTGTTTGGATGATCTTCTTCCTCGATGTGGGCTCGACCTTCTTTTGTTTCTCTCCTTTCTCCACCCCGTGGCCGCTTTCTTCGTCGGTGTCTTTAACGCTGAAAGCGCTGAAGTCTCCGGACGTTTGCAGCTCGTCCTGTAGGGAGATGGGTCCTGATTGGTTGGTCGGCAGTGTCACAGGCTTGTTCTTCCTGATGTTCTTGACTTGTGACAGTTGCACCTCTAGTAGAGCCTCGTATTTCTGTACGAGCTCTCTGTAAGGATTCTCATGGCCGTCTGCCTTGTTCGCCCAAATGCCTTGCAGTAACTTCTCCTTGGCATTCTGTAAATGGTAAAATACATAATCATAAAACTACATAGTAGACAAAATTTTATGATGATAATGATGACATGAGATTTTGTTTGTTAACTCAATGTGCAATGAGTTAATTTAGATCAAGATATTAGATAAAGTCTTGCTTGTTGATTTAAATATTAAATTCGGCAGAAGTTGAAGAGAAAATAATGAAATTAAGATGAAACTTAATGACACGGGCAAAATGGTTCATTTTGATACTGCCTGATATGAAAATTAGTCGAAAATACACCCATTACCCTGAATTATTATTGCCTATTCTTCACGTTACAACGCATATTTTCTTTCAATTTGCATGTTAACGATAAGCTGTTATTGACACTACTTTTAATACGAGTGCCGTTTATAACATGCTGTTGTGATATTATCAATACCAGAATACCGATTTAAGCATTGTAAACACTAGAAAAATATGATCTTTATGTCATAGATTTATTGTATCTGTCTTGCTCTTTGTATTTTATTTACAACTGCTCCTTTATTATTTCAAATCAAAAAAAGCAAGTCAGATAGTCATACAATCCTAGTATAAACACTGCTTAAAACAATCATACACCATCACCGTATTACAGTAGCGTGCATCATTCGCATGTTACATCGGTAATGGACGTACCTTCGGCTACATACGATATATCCAAAGAAAACTACTGCAGATGCGCTTCATAATGCATATGCAAAGCGTGATCAACAACATCAGGGGTAGTTGGAAAAGCTTTGACGCCTAGAATGCGAAACGATCACGTCAGGGAAATTCGAATGAAAGATTGAAACTGGAAGAAGTGAAACTCTGGAATTAGTCTAGTCTAATCAGTGCATCTAACGAGTTTCACTTCTACGAGCATGTATTATTCATTCTACATCCATGTTTATTTAACAGAGCGGACATGTTTTCCTCGCGTTGTGTCAATTGATTAGTTGGGGTTAATTTGTTAGTCAAATTGCTATTGCGGGATCGTGAATTATTCGTTTAGTTTACAAGAAATTAGAAATTTACACAGTTAAAGAACAGAAGAACACAGAAGTTATAGCTAAGAAGGAAGTTATATCATGCTGAGGGAATATACAGTGACACGGTGAAATGATTTAACGTTAGATTTTGTAATATAATGATAAATATTTCATTTTGACAAATCACGAAATTAATTCCACATAGGCAGGTATCTACGTACGATTTAAAATTAGTCTTATCTAAATCAAAAATCGAATTATCACAAGTACCTGTTATACAAAAGCTCTTTGCTTTGCAATACTTATTAAATGTCTTCGAGAAAAATAACCATTTCCTACATATTTGGCCCCTCATTGCACCGTTTCACAGTTACAGTCACACATACCTAAGCAGTTAAAAAGAAAAATCCTTTCAGAACTCACATCAAACTTGATAAGCTTAGTATTGACCAGATCTTCTCTCGGGCTGTCCTGTCCCGAAGGTGGAAGGATGAGGGAGCTAATAGCACTCCTGTCATCATCGTCTCCGTCTAGCATTGAGGACATGTCGTCCCTTTCTACGCCACGGAGGCATCTGATGCATAGTTGTCCTTGTCTGGAAAGCGCAAAATTATATTCAATACCCCGCTATTTATAAATTCACTATCCCGCTCTTTCGGTCTCCTAAGTTTAACTTGAAATTATTATAGTGGCACCTCAACAGTAGAAAGTTCATTTAAATTTTAACTCTGCCGAAATGAATAACATTATAGGGTTGAAATGGAATTGTATTGCGTTCTAAGCTATCTTCCATCCTATTTTCTGAATATAACTTAATTTTTCTAAGAAAAATCATTGCAAGAAAGGTGATCTATCAGCTTAGCGCTTAGCATTTCTTATTTTATCATGTTGTGATCATCATTGTGATGCTGGGGAGTTCCAAAAGTTAACTTACCTCACTTCCTCAAGGATAGAGAATTCTTCATGCATCGACTTAGGCTCGTCCTCCCCACGGTGCCAATTCCTCAGCTGCTCCTGAATCCTGTTGTTCTCCTGAACCATAGACGCGAGCTGCTCTTCCAACTCTGTGACCCTCCTCTGTTCTTGAGCGAAAGATACCTTGCTCTCCCTAAGCTCATCGCTAAGCCTCAGTAAATCCTCATCCTCCTTTGTCAGTTCTGGGAGTGGGGCTACTGTTTTCGGAATACTGTTCACTCCTGCCTTTACAACAGTTGATGCTTCTTTAGGGATCTCTTTGGGTTTTTCGCTTTCAGGTTTCCGCTCTGCCCGTCTTCTGGATATTTCTAGTTGAGCGTTCAGGTCGTCGACAGTCTTTTGTAGGTCTTCGCATTTCGCGTCCAGTGTTTCGATGTTGGCGCATAACCTGGAACAGATTTATTATATGACATGACAGTAGATCTGGCCTTTGGTCAACAAAACCCTAGCCGTGATTTATTTCTTCCAAATGCCTATAGGTACCTACCTACCTACCATCCGTAAGTACAAAATCGTATAACAATAAGAAAATGTAAAGGTATGCAAATGTATTACGCCTTGATCTTGATAGAAAAAAGTAATTTAGCTGGCAAGTCGTAATGCATTTCTTGCTTCGAGACACAAGTTGAAATTACCAGAGGAAGGATGGATTCCACGATTGTTTCATACAAAAAACTAGATCACGTTTAGATACTAATGTGTTCTGAAATTTAATAGAAGAAAACGTAACATACCTACGTGTTTAGGTTTGAAGCCAATGAATTCTGTGTAATTAGTGATGTAAATTCTTGTAGATTTTCATTTTTTTCTTTTCATTTCATTTTTTTTAAAAGCCGAGACCGACTGTTTAACGTTCCTTCCACTAGGGGTCACCCTTCCAAATTACTCTCAGAACTTCCCAAGAACGTATACCTATCTATATCATCCAAGCAAGCAAGCTATAAGTACCCACCAGCGATTAAAGAAGCATCTTAGAATGCTTACGTTTTAATATGCTTCTTGTCGCCGGCATGGTCGACCGCTAGCCGGTGGTTCGCCCGCTCCAAGTCCTGGATGCTGACCTCCAGCTGCTCGTAGATCCTCAGGCGGGAGTCATTCACCTCGCGCAGCGCTACCGTTTGCTTCGTTAGGTACTGGGGAAGACAAAACATGTGAAAAGGGGTTGAAATAACATCTATCAGAACCGGAATAAATCTCACCAGACCCTGCTAAACGAAAATACCCTGTTGACTAACTACCGAGGCTCTGATGCCAGCCCTGTTGTTAGGGGATAGTGATGATAAGTGACGGTAATTTCAAAAATCTGTGTTGAGATAGCAACAAAGTTGAACCATGCAAAAGGAATTTATCTACAGCGATAACCTCAGTGTTTTTAATTGAATTACCTACTCAATCGTTTTACTCAAAAAACTTACTTCAATTTCTTGTGTCTGATCTTCGATAATATTTTGGTGTTGACGCAGCGCAGTTTCAAGCTCCTTATTTCTCTCCAGTAGAGTCTTTCCAAGTTCTGCTGCGAGCTGCAAATCTGGAAAGAAGAAACATCTTTGGTCAATAGAATCCTCGGTAGGTACACATGTTATATAGTTATACCTACACCCACAGCCTACACCGCCTCCCTTACTTCCAATGTTTAAAAACTGTAAGTAGATGTCTATTTAGGTTTTTGAATATATATTAGCGGGATGTGATGGAGTTGGCTTCACAGCAGAGTCTGCCAGTCACCACAAAAGCTGTAATGCATTGGAAACGTCGGGAAATGAAAAAGCAAAGTAATTACGCGATATAGTCCCGTAAATTCATTTAATTTATGTCTAGACCGCGAAAGTTTAAATTGAACTGTTGATTTCCGCTCCTTTTACAAATATTGCAGACCAATAGCACAGCCAATAGATACGGAAACAGTTGAATCATAATTAGTAATTGTAGTCTTTAGGAAGTCCTATCTGTGTTTATCCACAAGGAAACCAGTAAAATGATCATAATCATCATTCGTATCGTATACATGTCTTGATTCTTAAACTAAGGCATTAAGTTATAGGTATATTTACCTAAGTAGACAGTTTAAAAAGTGTTAGGCTTCACCTACCCCTCGACCAACACATAACCGCAGTTATTCGATAAGAATAAAATCACTGGTATTGTTAATGAAGCGAGTTTCTGATGATGTGTTTAACTGTGTAATAATATGTGCGTAATGCATTCGTTACTCTATATGTTGCCGGGTGTTGCGCATGACCGCGTTTCGGGGTTACGACATGCCGTAGAGTGGATTAATTTACCTACAGCTCATTCACGCATTCAGTGGCTGGATGCATTACACTAATTATCTACTTTTCATCATCATCATCTATAGTATTTACCCACTGCAGGGTTATCCTCTCTAAGTTTTTGCCATCCACTACGGTCACGTGCTAGTCACACCCATTAAGTAGATTTAACTGACAAATATTATTTATCTATTCGAACAAATTCAATTTTGAAAGCGACTTTAAAATCATAATATTTGTATACTTAAGTAAACTTATTGCAGCATCCACCTGCTTTATGAATGCATTTATTTTACTTAAACGACCACCTGCGCAAGCGTTTACTTCGAACATAAAACAGATACGATTTGTCATAAAAACGCTCCTAAGCACCACTTCTGTCAGCCATAACTGGACCGAGTGTACTATTACATTATCTATAGTACACCTGTAAGCCCGTGAAAGGAGCCTTGGGGAAAAAACAAAACATTCAGGCCAACGAATGTCTGGCGGAGATGAAAGCTGACATGACAGGTCTAACAGAGAAATGTGATTTATGGTTGGATGAGTGTGTGATGGGAGCTGGGGTAATAAAGGTCAGTAATGTACGTGTGATAGTTGATCTCACATTTAAAATATAGAAAGGTTTTGTTGATACTATTATAAACGTTTGCGAGATGTTTCTTGCGGAACTCAGTAAGGAAATTTTTAAATTCCAGTGTCTTTGATTTAATTGCTGATAAGTGAGTTTGTGTGAGACCGATTTTGGAGACAGAGTTTTGAAACCGCTTATAGACATTTGACGTAGCTTGACGACGGTTGCTTGCAGTTGCTTCTAAAGTTGTGCCTCTAAAGTTGGAACTTTCCTTGGTGTTTTAGTTTCTATAGGTAAGTACCTACCTACATAAATTAGTTAGTAAAAAATTCTGACTCATTCAAAATAATTCTCTAAGAAAACTTAAAAATTTCATATTATTTGCTTGTACCGTGCTCATGAAACCGTGAAGCGCAGACCTACCTATTATTTTGAAAAATACATGAAAAAGGATTGCAAGAATTGTGTTCTGCTTATAAGACAAGCCTTAGATTGTTATTTTGTAGGAAGCATTTCTCGGTCTGAATACCAGGTATTTGATTTGTTATGCATTAAGATTCTTGCACGTCCTATCAGCGAGGTTGTTTGAGTTGCGTTTTGTTTTATTTTGCAAACTGACTTCGGAAACAGCAGTTGGTTTGATTGTTTAGTCTCGGTCCAGCACCCAGGAGTTGTCTGTTTAATTTTTTTTTTATTGCTTTTTGCAGCAACATGTAAAAAAGAGAAGGCTTTTTACCTATTTTGGTACTAAGAATAAGAGTTGAAAAAACTACCATTTTAGGAAAACCTTCTCTGAAGTCTAAGTGAGATGAAAATATTTACATTCAAGCGCGTAAGACATGTAGGTATCTATACAGATAGAGAATTGAAATTGAATTAATCCATTCTAAATAATATCATGACAGAAACTCATGATAATGTGGGGCTGACGCAGAACAGTTAAGTGAGAATATTGCGTGTTAGTTAGTTTAATTATGTTATGTTATGACAGTTAACTTTTATGGGAGAATAAAACCTTTTGTGTGAAATTCTATCTCATTTTTTATCTTCTTCATTTATTAGTTTTGTGGTAATAAAACAGCAGATACAAATTAGTTGTTATAGCCGGATGCACAACAAATCGGCATTTTTTGTCATTATAACCAAAGATTAAATGTGTTTACTTTATAAGATCTTTATATCAAGTTTCGTTTCTTTAATATTTGTGTTTTCAAAAATAAAAACACAAATATTAAAAAAACGTGATCAAGACTGAATCAACAGCCACGCCAAATCGCCAGACCAACAAAGAAGCTTGCAAAATTATAATTCGCGAACAATAGCCAATCATCACCGTACAATACAGAGATTTCTAACCATCACTCTACTAAATCAAAATGATGTGCAACTTTCTAGCGATGATATTTAGACCACTGCCACTGATGGTTTGTGTGTTGCTTAGAAAATGCAAGGCGGAATGAAAATATAGTAAGAACTTAGCTATACCTACAACAAAATACAACCCTTAGCCCAACAATGTCTTTACCTCTTTAAAAACAAAATAATCATGAAAACAATTTCACGACCCACTTGCATTCACACCGCGCTGTCACCCGATTTACATTGGCTCTATTACAGTTAAACTGTTGTAAAAATAATAATAATTTTACCACCGCAGTTTATATGTCATGTTAGCGCCATGACACGCCATGATAATCGTGTGATTGGGGCAATTAAACACGCTCGTAGTAGAGCAATTATAAAGACAATTGAAGTGTCAAACTAACAAAAACTTTGTTTCAATTTAATGTTCCTTCTACACCCTACTTATACTTCTAAGTGGAATTTGACTGAAGTAGCTATTTGTAAACTAACTGACTTCTGAAACTAACTTCTTAAGATTTATTAAGTATAAAATAGGTACAATAGGTACTTACAACAAAATAAAAAAAATGATACTACCTATGTAGATTTCTAGACTTCCATCATTATAAGAAACATGAAATTGAATGAGGTTCAAAAACCACTGTAATTTAAGTAATAGGTACTTATTACCTAAGTAGGTATCCCAGAAAAAAAACTAATTTTATGCTTTGTAATAGTTTAATTCCAATGAGGGGCATCATTATTAGCATACCTACCTATATTACATACCTACCTATCTACGCACAGTGATTTTGCAGTTATATTGTAACTCACCATTATTTACATAGATTTGTGAATTCACTTAATTTACTCATGCTCTAAAAAAAACAATTGTTTTGTCTCGTGTCGTGTAACTCATAAGTAAAATCACATCCTGCCCTTATTCCCTTACAAACCTCACAAGAGTGAAATAGGAGGTACTATCATTACAGTTGCTTTGCAAACAGTACTTACGAAGATAACATGTCTGTCTTCAATTACTAAGTAGGTAAATACAAGATAAAACTATGCCGATAATGCACCTCTTATCATGTTGTCAACTCCAAAACTAGGAAAGGCGATAAAAATTCTTGAGCTAACTCAAATTAACATTACTAAAAAAAGTAAAAGAACATAAAGTTCTAGCACGACTTCTAAAAATGTTTTTAATTCTTCATGAAATTAATATTTATAGGTAACAATCGTCACCTGAAAACTACCGGTATCGACGTTGAAGATGCCCTAATTGTTGAAATAAATAGGCATTTTTTTTTGCTAATTATTTTCACGGATTACATAATTACTATTCAAAGGTTGTGCCTCTTAGTACTTATTGTTCTAAATGCTTGTTATTTTTGATTATCCTTATGTAAAAATATAATAATGTCGTCGACCTGAGTTGATGATCTTGTAAGTGATTATTATGAAAGGACTTTGGCCAACCGAACACAACAAGTTTAGGTATAACTATTGTTTTAGAGTCATTAACATTGTCTTAGACATACTTACCTAAGCGTATTTAAGAATCTTCCTTAGAATAGGACAATTTTACATTGGTACAATAGTTTTTTGTTCTTATACAATAACAATAAGAACAAAAAATTAATATAATAATGTAAGTACCTACTTAATTTATAATTGTTTCCCACAAAAAAAATTATACTTACGTGGATTTTATTTAAATAAAACAAAATGAAACAGGTCCAAGTCTTATTAGACAATTTGATATAAAGACATTGAGTTATTTAAAATCATGTAAGAATAATAACATAGAAAATGCGTTAAACAGTTACATTCCTTTTACCAAATCATTGCTGATATCAGAGTTTTCTCTATTATAATAATCTAAGAAAACTCAAGAAACTCATAATCAGTCACAGAAAAACTGGCGAAAGCAGTTTTGCAAAGCGTGACAAACCATCCCGATTACACGGTTCTGTCTTGTGCGTTGCAAGCTGGGCAGTCGACCGTCTACCTCTCACAACCTTGCGAAATGAATTTAGTCAGCACTGGACTGGTCTAAAAGAACCATCAGGGAGGGCTAAAGAAACAACCTTTGAAACTATGACTTGGCATATACCTACCTACATAATTATAATACTTACTTAATAAGCTGCTTGTAAAAAACACGAAACTTAGCCTTAACTTCCTTTGTCCCAGGAGATATAAGCACATGGCGCCAAAAGCTTCTAGAAATATTTGGAACTTAAACAGCCTCCGCTATCCTCGCAACACAAACTAACCTTCCGTTCCTTGCAGGCATTCCAGCTCCACCGTATAGTCCCAAAGGTCCAAAGAATTCAAACCATTCAGCTCCCAAGAGTTAAACGAATCTATTTCCTGTTCCTCAGACATTATATCACGATACAAAGGTCGGACGCGTTTAAATCTAATTGGCTGTTTTTGCAGCCATATTTTAGTTAGAACATATTGTTTTGCGTTACGGCAGCCAGCGTGAAGGCGCAGAGCGGACTGGCGATGCGAGGCGGCAACAGACTACAATTACCGTACGCCATCGCCAGCACAATCTAATTTCAATCTTTCGATTACTCGCATACAACATTGGAGACAAGAGATGCAAATCGCTCGCAAAAAACCGTGTGGAATCTCAGGAGAAAGTGCTGATCCGATCCGAGGAGATGATAGAACCGAATGCAGACAAACGATGGCTTTCTCACGTTTATATTCGAGTTATTACAGCTGTTACGCCTAGAGCCTGATAGTCTGTAATAAAATTATTGTCTAATCCAAGAGATTTTTACTATGAGGAAAAGGATGGTGATGATATCTGCTGAATGCATTCAAAGACTGTTCTGTTGGAGCATTCGTTGTTGCATCCTTCGAGATAACAGTGCAAAAACGTTAGATAAGATTCTAACTCTATGTTAATCATAATATCTGATAAACACAAGGACTTTCCATGACTCAAATGTCTGCGAAATTATTGACTTTTCAAATAGCAAGAAGCAGCGAGTCGGTATGAATAACTTAAGTACATTAACTACATATTTAATAACTATTCAGCCAATTTCCCAGGAAGTTTATTTTCTATAATTTATGGAAAAGAGCCGTATGGGAACAAGGATTTGTGTCGGTTGAACAGCGTAACACGATCACTAGACCGAAACCGTGATCGGTTGTCATGTCATGTCACGCTAAAATGGAACATTTTATTACGTATTCTGGTCATTACCCTGCCATGAGTCATGACTGAGCCACCGCAATGCATGAGACCTTTCACACCGCTGCAACTGTACCTTACACCCGTAATTGATTTTACGAAATACCGCCGAGTTACGCCCCAGCTCGTTTATTATATTCATAGATGAGTTTAGTAATCTTACTTGAATGTAAAACCAAAAGCCAGAACGTTATTAATTAAGTTGGAACATGTTTCTCAGGCACATTTGTTACTCAGTTTTCAACTGTCATGGAGTTGGTATTTGAGAGCCGACTCAATCATACTTTTAGTTACAGTTCAATAACTTATCATTAAGTCAATGCATATGCATGTGTCATGATCGAAATACATTATAATTAGAGATTTAAAAAGCTAACTCGTCTAACCATAGCTTGACTGGCTATGGTTAGACGAGTTATCTGAGCAAAAAATGTATGCGCTTTGGATTCAAAAAGTAATTTTACTGTGACCAGTAATTTTCACAGCGCTTAGTCCCAGTTCGCTGCTTTGTTGTATCTGTAATAATACATCTCTAACGAAATTTAAATTAATTTCAATCTGATAATACATGTGCATAAACACGAGCTACTAACGGTGAATGAAAACATCGTTAGGAAACCAGCTAGTGGGTGAAGTGAAGGTATAGGGTTAATCACGATTATAAATTCTTTCTCATTATTTTTGAAATCTGTCCATCACCCCAGGAAGTTACTCGTATCATTAGTATTTCAATAAGCCCATTTTGGTGTAACACTCAATGACATTTTAAAAACACTGAAAAACGTCGCAAGCCATAATCTTGTGGAAATATCTTATTTTGTTGCAAACATGCTCTCATTAATTTGGTAACGCTTAATTAAAGTGTCTCAACCGCTGGTCACTTATCTCTACATTCTCGGTTATCGTAACATGTAAATTGTGTTTGGTTAACTTGTCATGGAGTCACATAAAATAACTTGCGACTGAGTAATTTAAGTGAAAATACCAGTTTTTCATCCAGTTCAAGAACCTGAGGTCGCAAGCAGTTTGTTAATCAAACAGGAAGTCCAATACCGATCAGTTTCACCTTGAAACTATTTTAGTTGGTACAGGTGTATGCGAGTAACCCTTGGTATTTGGTATTCAACAAGTCAAAATAAAAACCCAACCATACAATTTTCTTTTGCTGAAAACTGACGTTATTGTTAGAGAAGTATTATTTTTACGCGATCGGATATATCGGATATATCCCTGCCTACCTATAGGTACTTCTTCCTTTTTCTCTAATAAGAAGTTTTATGAAAAAAATATCCATATTTCTTTCTTTGCTCTTTTGAAATTAAAAAACTCACAAAAACAAAATAAATCTACTATCACCTTCATCTCAGCATTCTAACTCCTACAGCACCGGTCGTTGACACAGTAGCCAATTCATCTCAATTAGCCGATCCATCGCATTAAGACATCTCGGTACTTTCCTATTGTAGAGCCATGTTGGTCACGCAAGTATTGCAGTTGATACAGTCAGCAACAAAAGTAGTTAATGAGAATTTACAAGTCCTGACTGATGTCAAACTTCCTTGTTTTTTGTTCTAACTGATGTCGTAGTGCAATGCAAACCTGCTGTTAAGTTAGTAAATCATCACAACATGTATTCATTTTTGATAGCAAAGCAGATTTTATCTCATCGGATAGGAGTAGCAGGCAATCTGTTTATGCCAGTCAAAAGTTTCCGTGCCACATCGTCGGTTTTAAAAAGAAAATGGTCGTTTAGGTTTTCAATTAGCAAGGACAAATTGCAAATCTTTAAATCTTCGCCATATGTTTCGCCATATGATTGAAAGCTTACGAGGTTCAATGTTTTTTTATTTAAATAGTTAACGACTGATATTATTGCTGACTGTACGTACAGATACATATTGCATGAACTGTAGTTTTGTAACGTTCATTATGGTAGTTCGTTTTTGATGATATATGCGTGCTTAAGATGAAGATGTGAGAAAATCAATTCTAATCCAAGTAAATTATATTACTTTCAATCTTTGTAGTAGTTAACTATGGTAAACAAAAACTTATTTGAAAGTAAAATAAATTGTTTTGGTCTGTCTCATGAAATTTTAGAGACTTGTTCAAATCAAGGAACAATATTTTTGTTAATTTTAACGCTGAAGTGTGATTTATCTTCACACGATCTTCATACTTAAGTACCTACCTATAACTTAACGTTCCTTGATTCTCATTAGAAAATAGTACTTATGCCTACTCCTACATAACATGATCACTTCTACACGTCGGTAGCTAGTAAAAGAATAAGATTACATAAAAGACTATTTTTTTTTTTTTCGAAAGGTACTTTTTTGTTAAAGTGTTCTGGACTTCTGGAGACCTTAACTTCACCGGACTTTATTCTATGCGATAGTCAGAGTGACGAAAATTAAATGTAATAGATTCAATCGCTTGTGGTCGTTCATTCACTATTGTTAAGTGAGTGAATCATACTTTTGGCATTCAAAACATTAGACGCCAGTTGATGACCATTGTCTGAATATCTGATGTCCATTGGCTTCATCCATTGATGTAATTCTATTACAAAACATTTGCCTGACACAATGTATCAGCCTAACTATTAATCAGTCGAAGGCATTGATATAAATTGTAGATACGCCTAAAACTCGTAGCATTGTTTATTATTATTTAAAAAATCATGACTATCTCTTCTCCCAACAACTTTTTAATTAGAAAAATCTTAATAAAAGTTACGGCTTTGACGGGCTTTTTTAATGACAATTACGTGCACATATAACTTCCTCTAACTAACGTGTTAGCTCACTTCTTACAATGACAACCAGATCTTCACAGTCTCTCAAAGCTATAGGCCTATCTGGTGATTTATATCTATTAACTAAAGTTGTGAAATTAGTTCAAATTTTTGTTCTGTTGCTAGTGACAAATGGTGGGTAATTCGTGTGGCACAGTCTTTAGTTACATAAGAGCTATTTTGTGTGCCCAGATAAATTATCTGAAGTCTATTTTGTCTTTTTCGTGGGTTAGTTACACGCACCAATGAACAACTGTCAAACAGAATTTGCGTTACATGCATGAAAAAATGTTACGTTTTAAAAATATTAGGTACTTATAACTATTTTAACAATGATAAAGTGAGGAAGTTTTATATATTCTAACAAAGCCTTAAAAATCCAAAACCTGAGCCTATCATTTTACACTAAGTACCTACATTTACCTACGATATCACCGGTCACATTTCTTGAATACATGCAAAATATATATCCTTTATGACGTCATTTAGCTGCTAGAAATTATCTTAGATTGATTTATACCTATTATCGACTGATCGTTTTGGTTGCATCATTAGATTTGGTACATACTACCAAATTATCATTTTTTATACTTAAGTCGTAAGCCGGTACTCGATAATGTACCCGATTGGACAATATATAATCTGATTAAAGATTTCTCAATATTTATAAATTATGACCATTATTATCATAATCAGTAAAACATTTGATATTGCAATGCTCCACGTTATAAACTGACGAAATTAAGAGCGTAGTCATTGTAATTACCTAATTATTATACTAAATTTAATTCAATAGTATATTAAGGGCTTCTTGCACAACAAGAACGTCGTTAAATAGGTACATTTATGGAACTGTCAAAGCCTTGGAACGGTCAAGGATGTGTGTGTTAACTAGCCCTTAGTTTTTAAATAGGTACTTAAACTAGTATTTAAATATATATAGGTAGGTACATACATTACAATAATGATGTAAAAAACACCTGTAGATTTTTTTGTCTGATTTTGTTGCTGACCGTACGATCTCTGGGAAGTTGTACAATTTTACGATGACTGATCGATTTTGATCAATAGATTTTCAATGATTCACATTCAACTGTGTCGCAGTCTTTAGCTAACTAAGCCACACAGTTTTAGCCATGAAGTAGGCCTTCAGGCTTTCATGTTAAAAACTCCGTCAGTTAGCCATTAGCTCAAATGAACATACTAGACATAACTTCATTCTTCAAGTTTGTTTGGAATAGATTTTAGCGATAATAAGGCCGCCCATTATAGGTGTGTTGTGTGATAAAGAATTTTAATTAATTTTCTATCAAATCACAGCAAAAATGATCAAACACAAAACACACTACCGTCACAAATCGATACTAGCACAGCTATTAAGTACTTCTTTGAAACCTGAAATGGAATATAAGCATCTATTGCACAATGTTGACATATTAATCCTGAATCGGCACAAATATTGCATGTGAAACAGGTATAAGTTGCTTTCTCCGCTATGAGCTCAAGGGCAGGTCAAGGTTCCGCAGTTATTGTCATAGCTCTGCGGTCTTGAACGATTAGATTGTCACATGATTGATTATGTACTCATTGCAGCGGCGTTTATCAAGTAATTATACTGATATAATATATATTATGCTGAGAGGCTGGTTTAGGTGCCAAGCCTATTCCATCTCAACAATGTCCCAGGCACTACAGTGTCCCATTAAGTGTAGGCAAAGATTGCCTCCTGACGCGATGTAAATCATCTACTATAGACACTATAGATGCAAAGACCTAATTTATACCACATTAGAAAAGAAGTAGATAAGTTATTGGCGCCTAAAAAATGTCACCACAAAAGTAGGCTAATAAGAGCACTCTGCTCTGGTTGCGCAGTTGACGTGTGTTTCTTTAACCTTGGACAGTTTTTGACTTCGCATTAGTACTGGCGTCTGGCATAAACAGCATAAGCTTTCTATTTTGAATACAATATCTTAGGGTAAAGTCACAAAAATTTGTTGCTTGTTAAAATAATTAGACGGGCAACGCGGGGCATTTCACGTTAGCGATATTTTTGTGCGCACATTTATTGTAGACTACAGTTTAAGTCGAAATAAATAAAAATACCTATGTTAGTAAATGGTTTTCAAATTATAATCAGTCAAGGCAATAATTTTATCATCATAATTCTGGCCAAGGCTAGTTCGAAATCCATTTAAGTTTAACAACATTAAAGTTAGCGCGTTGAAATCTTTTGTATTAATAATTTTAATGAAAAAATGTTGTTCAATAGAAAAACGACCGGTTACTTTTAAAACGTAGGAGCAAAATGAGGAAATTTTTTAATTCATTTTTACAAACTTTTCGGAGCTTAGCATCCCTAAAATCATTGTTTCCCTGAAGGACCATTAAAAAATGTACAGTCTTCTGGCTCTATTGCCTGTTCTAACGCCTCTTACTTCCGTGTCAAAATGTTGATGCCTAGCTGATGTTATCCGTTGAATATCGAAGACTGAAGATAGAAGGAAGTACACAAGACCCAGGAAGAGCGAAGACACAAATGTCAGCCAGCACGCCATTTCACTGAGCACGCGTCAACGGGATCTGCGCAGGCGCAGGCAATTTGATGAAAGTGGTATCAATTTGTTTTAGAAAGCAGTCTATTTTATGGCACTACGACTTCGCGGTAAGTACCTTGCAAAAATAAATCTGATTTATTACTAATGCTTCTTATTATTTGAGTTTAAATTTTTTTTTTTTTTTTTTTTATAGGTGCTGAAAGCTTTTTCATTTAATTAAGTATAATTATTCATGCAACACATCTATACTATCACAATATAGAAACAGGTATTTTTTGTAAGATACAGATACAACTAAAAAATGTTTAATTTTTAGTTTGTACCTATCTTACAAACAATAAATTAAACAAAAACAATATGTTCTAGATAAATCTTTACAAATATTAAAGAAATAACTCAATACTATAAACATAAACCAAGTAAATAAAGTCGAAGTAAACGCGTCGTTTACTGTCAATAGTTTTAATAGGCCAAGGTTGAATTTATGAATGAAACATATGTTGTATGTGTTAACTGAAACGTCTGAAACATGCGATGTGATGACACATGTGTAGTAATATCGGCCATTGAAATTACTAGGCATTTATACAATATCCTTTTCACGACGCTCAATCACATCTAGTCCGCTAATAAGTTGTACTTATGGGTGACCGCTTAGTCTTTTTGAGAATTTAATATCAGGTTTCTATATTTAATTTAAGAATCAGTGTGCTCGATGAGATTTTATTTAAATCTTATTTTATTAATCAAAAAGTATCTTTTTTCAAATAACAATTTCGACCACAATTTACGAGTAACGACCTAAACATTTAAGACCGGGTATAAGACGTCATGGTTAGACGACCTATATGACTTCAATAAACGTAATGAACAATTTAAGCTACTATATTGTATAGTAGAGATTTCTCTAGGCCCTTTGACCTCTCTATACAAGCTTGGTGAACTTTGTACATGTTTTAAAGCGAAGATTGCTAATGCGTGAGGTAGTGACTTCCTGATTCTTTACTTTATTAGCCATCTTATCGACTAGCAGTCTAGAGACAACATGCCTGGCAAGAGTTCAAATATTATCGATATTGGGTTAGTAATGATTCATATAAATTAGTTCAGTTTTCAAGCCTCTGAGTAAGTCTCAATTTGTAACATTAAAAATGAAGTTTTAGTGATGTGTATTGTATTGGACAGCTAGTAGATAAAGTCCCATGCAAATATGTTAGGCCAAATCATTGACGTTTTGAATAAGTCGAAGGCGAGCTTTTATGAAGAATGTTATGAGAGTGTGCGAACTCTGTGTGGTTCAAAACTTCGTCAACAATTTGTAGATTCTATCGCTATTAGAATTATTTTGCACAAGAGTCAAATTACTCAATCATTTGCAAACTTATTTTTTTACGTCTGGCTTTTTATTTCATTTAAAAATTTTGGTTTTACGGCTGTAATTAAGTACTGCTTAGTTAATATTTTACGTATAAACGCCTAACCTTGGTTTTATGTTTTGTTTACTAACCCGCAGCGCAGTTAACTCCTGATCAGGCAAAAATAATGATGTCACTTGACGAAGTCCGTTGCATTTACTATTTTTTTAGTTTAAATTAATATGTATTAACGTAAATATATGAAATATGTACCTTAATACATAGGTACCCTTTTGGCATGCCCCAATAATAAGTACATTTTGAATAATTAAGTAATAAGTATCTATATCATTTGAATGGTGATGCTAATAATTCAGTTGCAGTGGTTCTTAAAACTGAAACATGACAGAAAAGAAAAATTGTATTATAAATTGTAAAGTTACAGCGCATTACCAATGTATCTAATTAATTAAAGCGGTTTATTTCAAATCTTGATCCGACATCTGTAACATAAACCGCAGTAACTCGATACTTTGTGAATGCGAGTGAACCTTCGTAACACTCATTTTACGTGTCGACCCCAATTATGAACATTGTTTTAAATTAACACCTAAAAGCCTATTTCAATCAATATTTCAAGCTCTATAATATCCGTGCAGGGAGACTGAGTCATGCTCATATTTTGTTGTGGACGGGTCTAACCGGATTGCTTTTTAATTCCGAGGTAAAGCAGGTTGCCATCGGCCTTACACAAAATAACATTTATTTACGACTCCAAATATTTCGTATAAACAAAAACATGCAGAATATGTTGAATATTAATTTGTGTTTTGCGTTTTTGAATAAAAAGTAATGGTTTGGATAAAATGCAGTAAACTTGTTTGATAGACCGGTTGTCAGGTAGGTGCATTGCATAGTATACATTGTGTTTACGATGCTAAAGCTTGTGGCATTATTCACATAATGTTACCTATTTACAATATCTAAGTACGTAGGTACCAGTACCAGTAACAGTAACATTATACAAGTTGGAATAACGTATCAAATAACTGCATAACTTGCAGGTAAGCGCCGGCGCCACCGGCAACCGGCAAAACCGTATGGATCTTGAGTTTTAAACTTAATTGTATAGGGTTGTCAGTATCGATTTTTAAACCCTATAAATGTAGCCAAGTGAGGGGAGTTGGGGTGAACGATCTCGCGAGCACGCTCACAATGGAACCGCTTGCCAAAACGGGAACCATCTGCTTTGTCCGAACCTTTTCAATGTCAAAGTTTAACTGCCGGGTTTGTATGACTCATTTATTAAATCTGTCGTCTGCGTAATCATTGCTCATTGGAAAACGATAGCATCTTTGTTATCTTCCCTAACGTTTTCGTTCTTGAATTGGGGCTCAAGTTCTCTTGGATAAATGCCAAAACTATTCGCCTAATCTATTTTATGATGAGGCATTTATCTAAGGTCGAGTAGATATCAAATCAAGTGTCGAAGAGAAACATCTATATATAGGTACTGTATAGTATGGTATTGTTTGATAAAGATTCTAGTCAAGTGCATACATCTTCTTATAAAAATATGTTCATGAGTGGTATCAGCTGTGTATGAATGAATACCTACTAAGCTATGTTTCACAGAAACCGGAAAGTTAAGTCAGCTTATGAACAATCTGTGCATATTAATGTGAGTAAACATTCTCAGAGCGTCTGCGAAAAATCAATAAGATCACGCACGGTTTCCTCTGCCTTGTCATTGACCGTTGTTACGTCAATGGAAAACGGCACCAATCTTTCTTCCTCATTACAATCTCATTAGTATATGTTCGCAATCGAATAGCGAAAATATGTCAGGGCCACAAGATGAATAGAAGCAAGATCGATATCCGCGTGCTTACCGTCCAACATGGACCGCCGGGACGTCTGCTCATCTTCAAAATCCTCCCGACTCCCTGGTTTCTCCTTAACCAAATCCATGTTTGTTTGTACACTTCACTGAATCAATTACATCACAAGAAAACACTACGTCATTGGTGCATGCATATCACAGTGCGCATTTGAAGTACAGCTGATGATCACACGCGAATAAACGTTTGTGATATCAGGAACAGAAGCGGGTGGTCGCGGTAGCCGTAAGCAAATAACTGGTCTCGAATCGACCGGTCATTCAATGTCAGTATCCGATTGACAATCAATTATGCGACACAGTGTCTAAAGAGGAGTCGAATGTCGCAACTTCGCAAGTTGTCGCCTCGTTGTGTCGGTAGGCAGGCGCACCGTGCGTTTGGGGGGCGTAAGGGCGCATGCGCGGGGAGGGACGCCTGTATCGATGCCCGCCGCTTGCCGGGACGCCCGCCTGACTGACTGTACGAGCCCTCTCAGATGTAAATTAATTGAGCAATCAGCCAGTAACGTCACGAACGCACTCAAGGCAACGGCTACCGACCCGTTGATAATTATCATTCGTTTCAAGGAAAAACTTTGCATGATTTACGTTTGGCTTAGGTTTTATCTATACTCATAATTCCCACCAATTTAATAATTCATAAGTACCTAATACCACCGATATCTTTAAAATTAAACTCAAGGTACGAGCCAATTGAAGTGATAGGCAAAGTCTGGTTGCTACGATAAAGTGTAGAGTTGAAAGAGAAAGTAAGTAAACGTTTTGGCTCCTATACATTTCGTGAACGCAACAGCAACTTCGTGTTGCAGTAATTTGCACTCAGGCGTTTGAGTTGGAATTATGTTACGAATCAGCTATTTGCTATGAAGATAATGTTTTATATTTACAATGGACATGTACAAAAACCTTAGGTCTCATTATACTCATTAAATTTAATTAGGATTGATGGCGGTCTTATTAAACAACCGACAACCAAAATACTAACTGAAACTGTTTGGGTAAATCAAGTCAGAGAGTTAATACGTAGGATAAAACTACGCTCAGGATAAAACTAACATGGTAGAGAAGTTTAATTGGTACCTACCTACTATGCTATTAAAATCTTTAGAATGGATCAAATTTTACTCCATAAACCATCCATCCATCCACCATCTCCATCTCTACTATATCTACTATAATACTGCTATATCATGTTAGTTTTTTCCTAAACATGATTTTTAACTATTTTTAGAAATGAGTAAGTAATTCTTTCAACATCGATAACACTTTAACCAGATTTGAAAACACCATGACATCATTTTAAGATGTTGATTTAGTGATGGATGTCAAATTCAATTTGAGCCTGTGCACTCGGCGTATTTTTGCAGCGATCCTATACAAACGCGCTGCGAGCTAGCATGTGACTTGCTTCATTAAAATATGTAGAGACTTCTGAAAAAAATCTTATCGCATAAGTTTTAGAAGGATCGTATACGGCGACTACTAGCGATGCTGTACTCTTCGTAAACGCGCATTGGTAACGTATGGTACTACTATCGGACGTCTTTTTTTTAATAGCGATCACAACTCGCAACAAAAGCGATGTAAACGATGACATCGATGTTGTAACATGTTTGCATTTGGTTGCGGTACACGCGACAGATATGAATAAATCGCTACTAAAGAAGTCTTCGTGTGCGAGCAGCCTTAGTCGCAGTGCTGATGTATCAAAGACTCGAAGTTCATCTTTAAACCGGTCGCCACTTGGAAGGGTCAAGTTGAAAGTCATGGTTTTTAATTCAGTTTTTTGTCGCTTCTTTAATTTTTTATATTAATAAAGCCTTCCTAACCCGGTCTTGCCTTGGCAATCTAAGTTTTCTCGCTTTTCTCAATCAGGTTTGGATTATTGATAAGTGTAATTACTTTTTTCTTTTTAAAAAACAATCGAGTGTTATAAAATATTATAATTGTTACTGCACCTTGCTTCCTGGTATAAATCTATCCAAAACTGCATCATTAGAGCAATAAATCGATAGATATCGGTGATAATGAACCCCAAATAGAAATAAATTAATTGTCTTCACTTCCGGGGCAGATTTACAAGATTAATAAATTGTTACCATTTTAAAAACCAGTTATGCAATCTTAAGTGACGACTGGCGACTTTGTACAACGGATTTATTGTTTAAATACTTATAGCAATAAGATGAGATGAAGATATGCTGCAGATTATTTCATAAGTGAACTTAATGAAAATATACCTAACAAAACTAACTGCAAAACGCTATCCCCAACTTCCCAAAATAGTTTATGAACACTGTATTTTCAAAGTCATTTTAAATAAAAATATTTTATAGAAGAGCATTGAAAATATCTAATACTTTATTTTTATTGAAAGTATTGAAAATATTAGGTTTACCTTCGCTCCTATATCAAATTTTAAAACTTGAAAAGTTTATTAGCTAGGGGTTAACGTGAACATCAATAGAAGAAGGTATAAAAGCTGCATACATTCTAAATTATTAGAAAAAGATAGCTATTCTTTATGGTACAGGTTTCAAACAAGGAACAGGAACATACAGAAAATGCAAAAAGCAAAGGCGAGGCTTTTACTCAATGGTTACAAACTGCCAATTATAACGATGGAGTTAAATGAGGTTGTTCAAAGTCATTAAGGATCTTTATTCTGTGGTCGTAGTCAGAGTCCATACCTACTCAATTCTGAATCATATTTTAAGCAGTGATCCATCATTCAGTTTCCCAATGAAGATGAAATGAAATAAAATGAAATATGATCACCACTGTATCCCAGGGTGTGTGCGGTTGAAACTTCTATCAGATCTTCATCAGCGTAACTTTTATATAGAACTCATCGTCAGTAAAAAATCGAGACTTGAGTGAGGACCCAAGCTCGAGTGCAGACTCGTAAAACAAAAGTTACTAATCCATCTTATTTTAAAACCTACTTTTTATTATATTATATCAATAAGGCATGTATTACGAGTGCATTATACCTGTATTCCAACTTATTACGAGTCCGCCCAGAATAAAGACCCATTCACACGAAAACAATGAATCCATTATTTAATGGTTAGCGAAAGCAATTGCGCAATGTCATGTAAACGACGATTAAAATAATTAATAGCTAAGTAATGAATTACATCACATTCTTTTGATTCGCCGAGCTTAGTCTGTATGACAGTTTAATTGTGACATAATTAAACGAGATAAATTAACCGCTTTTCAATGTGGGTGGGTAAATAGATTGTTTCTGAAATTGCCTAATCTTATCTTACGCTACTAAATTATTGCAGTACAAAATATTCTCTCCCGCATACTGAATACGCTACATAAATATTTAGGTGCGTGTTAACCATTTGAGACGCTCTTACTTGTCAGATTCGTATAGATAAACGTCAAATGTCAAAGGTTGCACTACAATAATAGCATTTCAGTATTCAGGCGTCTGTCTTTCCTTCTCAGATGCAATCTTAATTTGGGTGAGGCCTTTGCGGATGCAATTATATTTTGAATGTAAACTTTCTTGATTACTAATTAACCTTTACCGCATGTCTATCATAAAACAAAAAGGTTAGATTAAATAGGTATAAGATACAGTCATTAAAAAGCAATGATGGTGTTTCTACCGTCACCTTCATTATGCATCATACTCGTAGATATTCACACGATAGTGTCAGACTATGTGTTTGTATCGTCAACAACGACAATCTATTTAACCGACTTCAAGGCAATTTTATTCGCTTATTTAATAAATCTTGTAATTTAATTAAGTTTTTAAATCACTTAAAATATAAAAAGCTTGAAATTAAGCTGAAGCACGCTGAAGTTAAGCTATTAAAATTAAGTATACCCAAACAGTACGTAGGTCGTCTCTTCAAGAAGCTAGCTTAAAGAACTAGCTAGGTACATTTAAAATTTTGAAGGCCTATTAATTGTCAAGAGTATCAAAGCATCTTGAATTCCCTTAAAACTTACATAGGTTAAGTAATTATAATAAAAAAATATTTTTATAACTTATCTTGAGATCGATTCTTGAACACATTTAAAACATGACGCGGTAAGAGATTGCACGTTATCTAGCTTTTGTTTTCTGAAATTCATAGAATTTTTCAAAATAAGAAAGCCGACACGTGCCGAGTTAAGACATGGTTATTTGGAGAATAAGGGGGCTTATTTGTGTCATGGCTTACCTACATACACTTTTGTTGTTGTCTGTCTATCCGTAGACTAATGTTTTTGTATCATCGTTCTCACATCTGAATAATAAGTAGGTGCTGTTAATTAGTAGATAATGTGCACGCGACCTGCATCGTGGAGACAATGCCTTATTTTGTCACTTCATTTGATTGCTTCTTTTGCTTTAGCACCTTATTAGAAGCAAACTTTATTGCCCAACCACATTCATAGAGATTTTGACTATTTGTTTGCGTCTTTTTGTCGCGGTGAATCTTAGGTGGGATTGGTGGAGGGGTGACGCGGATTTTCACACCATTGATTTAACGCGTGCCATTATTGGTTCGTGCGAGTGACCCATGCATGTGCAAACATGCCCTCCCGTTCCCCTCAACGTTCTTTTTACGTGGCGCGACTTATACACTTATGTTAAAGAAGGTACACGCCTTAGTGTTCAGGAAGGTTGTATTAAATTTGAAATTAGTATAAATATATGGTGTTATTTAACATTTTGAAAATCACTCGAGGGAATATAAGGTTTTACTCAAAGCAGATAGAAAAAATAATATTATACTTGGAAAGTTAGTTCTGACCTGGGCATAACGAGTCTACTCTAGGTGCAGCATGTTTTACGATAAAAACTTGAATAAAACATTTCCAAGTTATATCACACTACTTCTATACGATAAAAACATCATCGAAAATGAACATGATTAAAACACATCAAATGATCGATTATGTCTAATATCCGATGCAACAATCGATCGTAATCGATCAAAGTGTGTCACCAAGTCACCTGTCGCAAATTGTCGCTCCAAAGTGTGACATAACGGACATCCAACTCTCATATCGTCCGACACTTAAAAACAGGAAATGCAATCGGACACGCTCATATGTGACTTATATTTTACAGCTACAGCCTACTAGTATAATAAAACCTGCGAAGGTGTTAAATAAAATCGTTTATTTCAGACAATATTAGTCCGTAGGAAAGGAAAACAGAGTAGGAAGTACAGAGTAGGAGTGTTAGGTTTCGAGATTCAGTTCTGTTTACTTTAGGTAGGTTATTTACTTATTAAAAAATTACAAAAAAATTGGATAATTGTTCCTCTTTCATGCAAAAATTACAGAATGGATTCGGCTTAAGTTGTAATATACATAGGAAGGTTCATTAAAATAAATACAAACGATAATTTTACTTGAGTGGATAAAAAATATTTATCTTATGAGTTACTTTAGATCATAACAAATCTACACTAATATTATAAAGAGGAAAACTTTGTTTGTTTGTTTGTCTGTTTGTTTGGTTGTAATGAATAGGCTCAAAAACTACTGGACCGATTTTAAAAATTCTTTCACCATTCGAAAGCTACATTATCCACGAGTAACATAGGCTACTTTTTATCCCGATATTCCCGCGGGAACGGGACTTACGCGGGTGAAACCGCGGGGAGCAGCTAGTATAATCATATTTCAAGTTTCAGTTAAAACCGTTCACAAGCTTTTACGTGAAAGACTAACTATCAGACGTACCTAAACAACCTAACTTTAGCACTTACTTATAATTAAATGAGTACGAGTAGGGCCGTATTTTGATAAAGTTAAAGCGGTACGCTGTCAAAATTCGACCCGGGAGAGTGATGGTGAGTGCAGGATTTTTTGCACTCATAAGGTTATGTAATTAGCCTCAATTAACCTGGTTCCATTTATCATATTAAATTTCAATATAAACGCAGGAAGTCACGTGTGTCCGCTATAATTGCTGAAATACCTATAAGGCGATTGGCTTGCGACCTGTCACGTGGAATAATAAGTATTTTATTTTATTTTATTTTATTTTATTTATTAGGGAAGATAAACAGTCATACATTGTATATTAGGTATAAGGTGTTGAGTAAATATAGGCTTATGTAAAAGTATGACCCACAACATCATCCACGGATAAGTATTAGCTGTGGTATTAGCAAATATAATGTGCTAAGCTGAACTTACCTACTTCAGATTTTAAGACTATACTTGGACTATACACACTTTGCGACGCGAACCGGGACACAAAACTGTCAACAATCCGCTCACATTGATTTGACAATATTGTTGTGATTCTTTTGTCTCAAAATACCGACAAAAACAATGCGAATCGCGCGCGAAGTTGCGAAGAATATGCGAATGAAATACACACTCCTGTGTCGCGGGTTTGTGCACGGCTTCGCGCGCTAGTTCTTGACGCTATCCGAGGGTGAGTGTGGAAAAGATTATTCTCCAGAGAATCTCTCTAAGAACTTTAGCGTCTGATGTTTAAACATGGGAATGGGGATTGTGTTCTTCTGATATTTTGTAATAGGACTAGCATCACGTCCCGGCTTCGCACGGGTGTACTTATGAAACTACCTGGATAAAATATAGCCTATAACCATCCAGACAGTCCATTCTACACATTTCCATCTTTATTCTGTGACATAAGTGAAAGAATTTTTGAAATCGGCTGAGTAGTTTCGGAGATTACCTCCGTCAAACAAACAAACATACAAGCAAACAAACAGTGGTTTGAAATAATGGTTTTGAATTACCATGAAATTTTTAGAACGGAAACAGCTAAATTTTATAAGTTTGTAGTTGTATTAATTAAGACATTAAGTCAAGTTTCGTTTTCAAATTTTGTAGTAGCTAATAAATCTGTCACGTATGCAAAACGACTACCTGCATCTTTCCGTATTTAAATATCGCTAAAGTTAATTAGTACGAAAAATATGGACGAAAAGAAGAGGAAAATAATCTTAATTTGTATATATTAGCACTATTTGGTGCTATTAGTAACTTCTCAATCAGAAAGTCTTATAGAAGTAGGTGCAGTTAATTAACTAGTTTCTGAAACTAATTAAAAATTTTATTACGATTAGTTAGTTTTCAAAGACCTTTGACTGAATACTGAAACGCTAAGTAAGTAGGTACCTAAGTCGTGCTTATCTATGACATTTTTTACGTTTGTCTATAGAAGAAATCTGATGAGTAAGAAGTTTTTTCAATAAGAACGGCCTTCAATGATTCAATATTTAATTAGCGTTTGAGAATTCGGGCATTTATGATTAATCTTTACTTTCGAATTAAAATAACAGACGTCAGTAATTAAAGATTGAAGTTATCGTTTAAAATATTATTTTTAATTTATTTTTAATCCATAGATTAATTAAGTAGGTAACTTCCTTGGTATTTTATAATGATTATGTTGGAGAACTTTTAGTTACATGACAGTTAATCATACTTACATGACAAAAAGACCCTTTTCCTATCATTACATTTTAATTGGTAAAACGTTTATGTTTTACGCATCGTAAAATATACAGACAATACCTACCCAATTAACTATGAGGCTATTTCGAAAGCTTAATTGAGATGATGTAATAAAATGCACATAAATTCATAATATTCCTATAAAAAGTCAAACATTATGCAACGCGATGGGTAATGTGACACAAAAGATATAATTAATTACTTTTAAAAATGTAAATTGTTGAACTAAAATATATAAACTGTATAATACTACATAGGTAGTACAGTAAGTAGTAGATAAGTAGAGTCTGTCCCATTTCAAATTAAAGGAATTCAATATATTAATTAGTATTTATTTGATAAAAATAACTTTTTCTTGCAACTTGCAACAAACTTTAATTCAATTGCTGTTAGTATTGATCAAGTGCTAAGTTATGAATATTATTATATTATTATTATTCATAATCTACTGCAATGATTTTATATTTTTGTATTTTTGAATAATATTCATCAGCTAACATAACGTCAAGGCTTTGGAGAGTGTTTTTTGAAATACATAGCTTCTTTAACAGCCTTTTGAGCATAAGGCATTAGCGAGAAAGATCATTTTTAATAATGTCGTACTTGTATTCTCCCTAACTGCGCAAATACTTATCTAAGTACTCTGCTTACAATAGATGCATTACGAAAACCGGAAGGGTTTACTAATACAATAATAGGTACCTTATTTGAAAGTGCATCTAGAGCGAAGAAAGCAAACGAAATGTTAGCAGGAAATATATTTAATACCAGAACTATTAGGTAATGCGAAGCTATGGTAGGTACACAAGAGAATTATTTTATACCTATGCATTAGTTATTTTTATGAAATGTAGACCTAGCATTTACCAAATCATACGTCTATCTCGTTGATAAACGAGAAACTATAGGTACCGAAGTATAAACTATCTAAAACTAGAATCTAGTCGATAACGTCAGTAACTAATGGTAACAGTTCAAACGTCTCCCGGAAAGCAAGATAAATCGCTTTACATTTGAAAGGTAACCAATTTGTATAATGTTGCATGAACGCTGAGCTATTTGTATGATAAGCTGTTACAAAACATTGAAATTGGAGCTATTTGAGCTTTTAAAATAATTTGTTATGGAAATTATGTAAAAGCTTTTAAGATTGAAAGTGGTTTAGTTTTTGGTTGAAGATGGAAATTGATTAAAGTTATAGAGGTTTTTCAATAAGTGTTGACCCAGTTGTGAGATATTGTGTAATATGTAAGTTAAATTTTAAATTGAGGCCTAGTAAAATAAGAATGGTTTATTTATTTTTATACACCAATTGTTACCTAGGTAACAATTGGTGTAAGTAAACTTGAAGTTTTGTTTAGTAAAAATCGAAAAATCTTAATAAAAGTTAAGATTCCGGCAGGAAGTTTAGGTTTATGTTAAACAAACCTCAACTCTACTTTGAGTTCCAAGATCGTTAGCCTTCAAAACCATCGTAAACATGTCAACACAATAACGTAGGTCGAGACAAATCCACTGCCTACGCTATCAGCCAGAATCGTAGAAATCATGATTTAATTCCATCATGTTCCCACAACTTTCCCCGAGGGCCAAGGATCGGTCACGAATGGATCGCTCATCGAGACATGGAGTCTGGAATCGAGTAATCGATTCGACGCGGCTCCAATCATGTCGGTGCCAGTTTTGACATAAAAACAGTTTATTGCTTAGAACGAAACAACTTGGATCTTCGTTGTGACAACTGATATTTCATTTCCAGCTTCATAACGATATAATAGACTTCTCTCCCTTTTCTTATTTTTAAACTGCCTGCGAAAAAGGAAGAGTTTCTCCATTCGACCGCATATATTTATATAGGTAGGTATATTTTTGTTTGTTTACAGATAACTTTGTCGTTTAGGATAAGTAATTGCTTTTGATATTTGCTTTTTGTTCGATGGAGATATTTCAAGGGCCAGATAAAAATCTTGATCATCTGCTGAGGATATTTGTAGTTATGACGAAAGTGCAGGAAATTGGTCTCTTCTCATGAAATTGTAGAAGTTTTTATAAAAAAAATATCACTTCTAGGGTAAATATCAGAAAATGCATCATTTATTTACATTTTCCAGGCAGGAGTTACATAACTATAAAACCCATAAAACCTTCAGTTTATATCATTTCTAAGACAAACTTTGTCTGGCCTCGGTATTTATGATGACTTATGATGCTATATTTCATTTCTAATCTTATCTTTACCTTAAATGTCACTTTGACTTAACTTATTCTAACTTCCTACTTGTTTTCACTTGATTATTTACGATTACGCTAAGTTACGAAAGTAATTAGACAAATGCCAAAACGGAAGGAAACTAAAAGTGCTAATTGTCGTGGGCTTTAAAGATGGCTCTATCGAAGTCTCTATAAACTATCTTCCGTTTATTTTTATCTTTGATTCCCTCCACTTATCTGGGGGCTTATTCAATATACACGTTAGCTTTGACTAAGTATCTACCTACTAGGTACATGTATATCTTTTTACGCCATTTTAAGAAACGTCATTATCAGAGTTGATCCAGTAGGTAATTTAAAATAAATTCGCAAACATAAATTAAAATAACGACCTCTTTGTCGCAATTGTGAGTTCGATTCCCGCTGCGAGACAAATACTTGTACGCTCTAAAGATACCAAGCCTACTCGTATTAAATTCCAAAGTGTTAAACAATCCTCGTACCGCATAACATTGAACACATTGGCTTTGTCTGGGTCACTCATGTTATGTATCTGGCATTGATGCAATAAAGCCAACAATGGGCAATAACCCTAAAGTTTTTGCAATAGCCTCCATGTCCATATTACAAACTCTGTTTGTTTATTGATATATCTAAGCGCTAGTCCGTGGGAAACTTTCACGTGATATTTAGCATCGAAAGTCGGGTAGCCGGGCAAAGGGAGCTTTAGAATACTGGTACCGTAAAAATCTGGTGCTTTCCATATCGTGTTACCAGAACCATGCCTCGATCCATGACATGCATCGGTCGGTGGTAGAACGGATTAGCCGACTTCGATTGTTAGTTTCTAAGAAACTTAAAGCTTTTTGGTAAAGCTATTGATCTGGTCAGTCATCAAAAATTATTATTTATATTAAATTTCATCATGCAAACAGAGTTAGAATACACTTTTGCTTTTAAATTAAAAAATAAAATAGCGCTGTGATTGTCTACCCTCGTAATAATAGTTCATTATTAGACACATCCAACCATTTTGATATAAAAATAAGAGGAATAATTTTGATAGTTATTTTACGTTCTACTAGTCCACCAAGGTTCTGCAATTATGACGTCATAAGCCGCTGCGTATTCTTACAAAGTTTAGATAAATTGGGCTGATAGTGCGAAACATTTAAATAGGCAGGTAATTAATTATTATACAAATAATCTACGTTTACGTCCGTCACCTCCGTTTAGTTCCGCCGGCATTATTATAAAATTATAATAATTGTATAATGCCATTGAAATTTTTTAATAATTATTCCAGATATTTCATTATACCTAATTAATCTAGAGACCATTTTCATTTTGATGTGAAATTTATAACTTTTGAGTCTTTTTTTTATCTATAGGTAGTTTAAATAAATCATGAATTCTGAAATATCAAAGTGAATGTCTGCCGTTTCTAGCATTAATTATATCTAGACCAAAGCCAAGCACCCCTTTGAGCGGCTGTTAAATCATGAAAGAATAAGTTCACATGTCAGAAAATAAAATACTACACTTCGCGGGAAACTGTAGTCAAAAGGACATATTTGAGATTGAACACCAGCAAATCATAGGCTTTTACGTCTTTACTAGATATTTTAAGTCTCGTATTCAATGTCCATACTAAATAGCGTGAATCGTGTCTCAAGCGCTAATTTATCAATCAGTTTTTAAAGAAAACTGTCAAAAAAACTGTAAAGTGGAAAAGGCTTAGCCTTCGCCTAAAACAACCGTGTCTACAGGAAAGACATGGTCAATACGTGTAGAGGTGACTAAGTCGCGTGTTTTCAACATATTTTCCTTCAGTGTTAAGAGCTCGTAAAAATTATGAAATCGAAAGTCCAGAGGCCCTATCACCAGTTAACTGTAGCATTGACTGTACTATACTCGATACCGAGTATACAAATGTATAAAAACCCAGCTCCCGGTAACTTGCATGAACTAAAAATACAGTTAAAATACTTGTGAGCGCGGATAGATTACTTTACCATACAAAAAAGCTCAGGCCTTTACATCTTTATTTAGATGATTCATACAGCGTCTGGAGGCAATCTTTGCCTACACTTAACGGAACACTGTAGCGCCTGGGACATTGTTGAGATGGAATAGGCTTGCCCAGCACCTAAACCACTCTCTCAGCTTAGCCGGGCATATCCACAGGTAAGACTATGGTCAATACCATACAAAAACCCATGACAAAGCTAAAGGTACCCACTATGCAACACATCTCAACCAACACGGCTCTCTTTTTCGTACGAAGTATGTCAGTTTCCCCACTTTCGTGCGTTATTGGAAAGGCTCCCGGCTTGGCTCGCAAGAAAACAATACTCAAATGGAATGCTAAGTTTGTCTCCGTGTTTCGGATGTGCTCAATTCACTTACAATGTGCTTTGTTTGAATACACTAAATAACTTACATGAATTCTTTTAACACACTTTTAAGGACGACCTTTGACTCGTCCATGATACTGATTTCTATGTATTTTTCAGATCAGAAATATCAAATCTGTCAATTCCTATTCATCTTTGATAGTTTCTTTCTATTCTGAATCGATTGTAAAAAATTGGCACTACCTTTGCGCCATGCAGGTAATCTTCTGTTTGTAATCTTCTACAATCGATTCAGAATATATAACAAAGATGTACCTATAAGAAGGGACATACTTGTATTTCTGATCGCTCGATTATCCATCATCGAATGTCAATTACCTTTAAGTACACTTTTCTCAGTTTCTCTTCTAAAGCGATTGTAGAAGTAACTTATCTAGAGGAGATTGTTAATTTTTAGGGAACAGCCTGTATAATGCTAAGATCTAGGTATCTTTCAGGCAGGGAATGGCTCTACCATGTACAGGAATGCGGAAGCTGTCACCATTAACCTAACGGAGTGGATGGTCATCTCGACTAACTGATGATGTGCTACAATGTAAGCTGAGCATTTTTTATCAACCGCAAGATTTATTCACTAGCTTTCATCTTAGCATTGAATCAAGGTAAGTTTTATTTTCAAAGCCATGATGCGTTGAGTTAACATAAAATAGGGCAAAACAATGTGTCTATGGCTCATATTCAGAGTGGGTAATCAGATTTGAATCATCGCTCAAGTATAATTTTTTGGATAGTTCTGAAATCACCGCATGAGGTTCGTTCACGCTTAAGTATGGACTCTGAATATGTGCCTTTTGGTTTCTATAATATTAGGGTAGTGTTTTTACAGAATAAGTTTACAAATATCCAGGTAATACTTTAAAGCTTAGTAAATAAATAAAAATTTAAATGTATCTATTAAAATTTAAATTCTTTAAAAAAAAGTATTTTATGCTTTAAAAACTTGAAATGCAAATTGTATGTTTTTACCCAATAGCCGAAATAAAAAAACAGTAGGTAATTTTTTGTCCGGTTTAAGTAAAGGCTGCAGATTGAACTTTTCTACATAATACATTTAATTTTATAAATATTAGTTTACAATAAAACACTTCCCTAGGATATTACATAACCTTGCACAGGATGTAGCAGATGCCGGCGGCGTATGCCGCAGTGTAGGATGACACTCGGCCAACCACCTGCCACGCAACTTTCTTACGCTACACTACACGCGTGTGGCACAAAATTAAAATGACACGTGTGTTTTTATGTTTTTTTTAACCTGTATCAGTGTCAAGAAGTGTGGGAATTGAATCGTGAATGGTGATATACATTTCATTATTCCATGTAAATAAGCAAATAAGTGAGAAGCGAAGAAGCGAAGCTTTCTAAGAAGTTATTGATAAATTGTTCTGAGCGGTCAGTTCGAAATTCTAAATTTAAACTGATTTAATTACTGTCACTTGGATCATCTTAACCGTTGTAGATTCACTGGACTACAATACAAAAGGCACTGCCCCAGGAAAAAATTATATGAAATTTAATTATTAGCTTAGGTAATTAATTAGGTATTCTAATTTCAAAAGGTAATAAAAAAAACTGAGAATCATCGCATTATTCATAAAACCATAATATTAAAATTTAAACGTTTTTTATGAAACGATAAGCATAAGTAGTTAGATAAAACAATGTGTAATCTTTATAACTTTAAATTGTCACTTTCGTTATCAGTTACTTTTTATTATGGCCACACTTTATGCTAGTGAAAGTAAACCAAAATGTGTTTACATTTGAAATGTGCATTAATTTCTACGGTGTCGGTACTTATAAGAGAATTTGATCATTTTGACCGGACGTGTTATACATCTCTTGTTTTTGGAAAGTATTATGTTCGAGTAATAGCAATTAAAAGAAAGTAGGAAAGAAAGTATTGGAAATCTTCAATTTCTTGTATCTGATGTTTGTTTCCGTTCTATTTAAAATTTAAAATCGAATTTACACATGTTTTATAATTATGGTAAACGCTATAAAATACAAATATTGTTCAGTTGTCGGTTCCGAAAATGTTCTCTCATAAAATTTCAAAAAAGTACGTAGATGCCTATTAATAGACATGCAATTGAAGTTTGATATGTACTTACCCGCCTGTATAGGTATTTTGTTGAATATCAAAACAACAAACTTCAAACTGTTTTACCTGTAACAAAAAAACACCATCATTAATATTAGACAGATAGACATGTAAAAAATATGAATGATACAAAGATTCAATAACATATAAAATTATGTTCAGATATCGAAAGACACTACATTCATAGTCTCTTAGTGCCCGGTCTCGAATTCTGCGGGCAGCGGGGCGGCGCGGCGGCGGCGCGGGTAACGAGCGGGTAACGAGCGGGCAAGGAGCGGGCACTGACAGTCACCATTGCCAACTATGAAACTTCATAGCTAGTTCTAGCAATTTTTATACCCCCATCAGCAACTATTTCAATAAAATTGTAGCTAGACGATTGATCAATTTTTCTAGCAACTTTCCACTAAATCAACCATTCAAGCAAATTATTTTGAAAAAAGACGTCAATGATTTTTTATATTTTGATTTAAACTATTTCTAAATCAAAATCTAAATCTAAATCATTTATTTGCTTTGAATATGGTAATTTACATACAGGTGTTAAAATTTCATTAAATAGTTCATAATACATATTCAGGTATTTGTCATAATTTCATAACATGCAAATAATATATTGTTAAAATACTTTATATCAATTTAGCTACGTATCTATTAGGTACTTACCTAATTTATTATTAAAAACATTCATGTCAAAAAATTTCAAAACAATCACAAAAAAATACATATATTTAAAGTCAACTATTAAGCAAAAACAAATACAAAACAAATAAACACTTTTTACATAAGTACCTAATATATAACCGACCACAAGTACTTATGCAACAAATGTAGACGTGATGATGATGATGATGATTGATATGGTTATCTGGAAACTTTTTGCAAAAGATATAGCTACTAAGATGATGGTACAGTTGGCAAGACGGACAGATTACGCGGTGTAGTGTTGTACCTATTCATGGTTTAGGGGATCGAGCGAGACTGAATTGAATCCATACAATTTATTATTTTATTTTTGTTTAAATGTGAGAGTTATTGTTCATCTGTACGTGAATACTTAATGAACCAAACAAATTGTTCACACGAAAAACATACAAATGAAAAACGTAAATCAAAATTGTTGTAATTAAAATGGTTTTAGTTTCGATCTCTTTTTAATTTATCTCTTTTTAATAGTAATAATAGTTACATTTCTAAGTACTTAGGTACTTTATCAAAAACATCGAACCTGGAATAGAAAATGAGATTTGGTTTATCTATCCGCACAACACTACACAATGATGACGCGCGGACTGTCAGTGCCCGCTCGTCTCCCGCTGGTCGCCCGCTCGTCGCCCGCTCGTCGCCCGCTCACTGCCCGCTCATTGCCCGCTCGTCGCCCGCTCCCGCCCCGCTGCCCGCAGAATTCGAGACCGGGGCCTTAGAGACAGCTAATTTAAATTGCCCTAGTTACATTATTTAAGTTCTCAAGAATGTGCATTGTCGGTGCGGTGCATCTAATTTGCATCAACTAGCTACGTTCATGACGAATTGTAAATAACCTTGTTCATTTCCCTAACATACGTTGTAGATTACCAATAACTTAAAAGTTCAAAAAACTAACGAAGGAACTATTTGAGACAAACCTAGTTAAGAAAGAATACTTTCAAATTGTCTTTAACCCATTCCCGGTCGCCTGCGAAGAAGAGGACTATGTAGGTAGCGTGTCTCAACAAGTGTACTTATAGGCAGAGAACGCGTTAAGATTCGCTTTTCAAAACTCATCCATTCAGGATCTATGATATATAGAGAGAAGGTCAGACACTAACTTACAAAACCCCTTTATACCGTCAGAGGTACAACAACACATTTCGCATTAAACTGCTTTATATAAGACTTAACTACCTCCATATTTCAAACTCGGTATATAGGAATGCGCCTCCATTGAAATCATAGAAAGTAAATATCATATTTTATAGTATTTACCTGTAAAATTGCTTTACCCTAGGTTCAATCGTGAGGCTGTAAATCTATGTGTCCGTTTAGATCTCATTGAGTTATGGCACTATCGCGAGCTGAACTAACTTTCATCGCCATATAAGGGTCTGGTCAATGCCCTAACGGGATATTGGATTGTAAATTGGACGTAGAATTTGACAGGACTCAACAGTAAATGTCATTACATCGTCATCTATACTAATTATTATAAAGAGGTAAAGTTTGTAGTTTGTTTGTTTGTATGACGGAGGTGATCTCCGAAACTAATCAGTTATTTCAAAAATTCTTTCACCGATATGTAGAATGCAGGTCGGGGTGGTTGTAGGCTATATATTTTATCCCAGTAGTTTCAATAGTACACCCGTGCAAAGCCGGGACGTGCTGCTCTGCTAGTGCTTTATTAGATAAATATAGCATATTGCATACCTACTTAGATAGTGTAATATACCTACAACTGAGACGTTTTGAATGCCCACCAGGATCAAATCCATTCATCCATTCATCTTACGGAGTGCGGAGTGTACACTCCGCAACATTTAAAGTTTCTTTTTATTATAAAAATCCGGTCATACATCGTCTACTTTTCCCCTCATCATGATTTATAATAATAAATTATTGTATGATACCAACGAACAATAATTTATATTATTGTAAAAAAATGCTTTTTATCATATCAGATACCAGTTAACGTTTTAAATGCGTAATGCCATAAATCTCTGTTGCGTTTACGATTGCTACAAATAAGTTAATAGCTGTTAAATTAAACTCATTACAAAAGATAAACTGCATGTTTACTGTACATCGCTGTGAAAATCGATTTCATACAGTTTAACTAACAAACGGTACATAAATGTGAGAAGAAAGTTGTACGCATATAAATGGGTGAAAATTTAAATAATTGCGTGTGACTTGTTATTTCTTGACCGGTAGTGTCCACTTTGCTCCAATTTTGGGCGCAATATGATTTAAACAATCATCTTTATTACGCCAAACAATATTTGTAGAAACCATTTGGTACCTACTCGTACCATAATTTGATTTGAAAACTTAAAAAAAGTTATATAAATTTTTCTATCATAAAACATGACATGTATTTTGGTACAATATGTACTTTAGTACTTTATATAATGAGCGAACCTTATTTGACCGTAACTGTTGATAGGGCAAAGTGCAAGAGAAAAACGTGTTGCACCGACATAAAAGTGAGATAAACGCTTAAAGATGAGAGATATTTGGCAACTGTATGTGTGGACTTTCTCAGATTTTTTGGTTCGATTACAATTTAACTTTTAATGAGCGTATAAAATAATCTTACCTAGATGTCATTCTACGTGTAACTGAATGTACTGTGTACCTATAACATCTTATGAGGAGCAATTAAAAATTAACTCTAGTCTAACATATTGTGATAATATATTTCACCATACGCTAACTATCCCCAAATAAGCAAACCTATATGGTGCAGATAAATGATTGTATTCAAACCTACATACATTATGTCCCTAATTTTTGGGGTAAGTTATACAATCCTTGGGAGAAAATGACCAACAAACTGTTTATCTTCGAAATATTGCATAAGACAGTCGAATACCTGTCTCCCAGCACCTGTTCCTGAACAATGGCCGCGGTTCACTTTCGTTTGCGCCTGCGCACATTTCCGAATTTCCGACGAGAGTCGTGACCGAAAGAGATCGGTGCTAGCACTGGTTCAACGGACTCTGAGTAATGGCGAGATCGCAATTAAATACTGCTGTTTAATTTTAAAATATGTTACTACAATTTTTGTATTATTATTTATTTTGTGGTACTATTTTACTTTTCCTCAATTTGCGAGTTGGGCAGTTTTCCTCGCCATTTATTAAAAAAAATATCCTAAATCCTTGCTCTTGCAAATAAGGAAATAATTTTTCATAACCAACTAGTAGGTCTAGCAGATATAACGCACAGAAAATAAAACTTTTCCACTTTGTAAATTTACAGCCAGTAAAACACTGTCTAGACGGTTATAATCTGTTGCTATATTTTGATTGACATAAGAGTACTTAATAAGCAAAAACATTTCTTAAATCCTTGTTAAATTAAAAAATCTTTATGTAAATGGTATTAGTGTAGATTGTCATAATAAGGGTGTAAGTTGTGAAGAGATACTACTAAAAGCTCTTTAATAAATCGTGACCGGCCTTTTGCAATTTCTTATCTCGTTTGGAAAGAGGCGGCCTTTAAAGGCCGTTGACTGTTATACAATCCTTTAAAATGGTCAGGATTTCGTAACCTGCTTGGATCGTTTCCGAAGGGACTCTGTGATATAACTTTATACTGCCAAAGTGAATTCTAAGTTATAACATTACAATGTGTGACGACTCGTTTGTGCGTATGTGATGGGTTAAAGGTTTATTAAGTTTTTGTTTTTTAGTAAGATAATTTAAATCTAGACTAAAGGGTCGTGATTTTGAAAAACTGTAACCTGAAGGAGATCGTCGCCATCTAGAGCTTTAAATAATGATAAAGTTACTGTAAGGCTAGAAATACTACACAAAGCCACAGAGATAACAGAAATAAGGAAGCGCGTTGAAGTCTTTTCTATTGAAAACTTGCATTCGAGCGATATTTTGGTACATAGAAATGGATAGGTACATTGTTTCTTTTATTAAATCTTTAGTGCGCACAAATTAAAAAAAAAGTAAGTATTTGTAAATGTATAATTCCGCAGGTTTCTTTTTTCTTCTAGCTTTGTGGAGATGCAACATAACATTTAAAAAACTACAAAACGTAGTTGTTTTTATTACACTATTTCTACTATTAAGATTTTTATTTTCATTTTTAGATATTAATATGGTGGGTGTTATAGTAAGGTGCAAAATATTTAATGTAATAATATTATTACTTTTAACTTCTAACCAACAAGTTTCACTTAAGTTTAGAAAACGGTATTAATCTAAAGATAATCTGTAGGTAAATCAGCAGCGACAGTGTTAATATCTCATTAGTTTTTATAGCCTAAGGCCTTAATTCCTCTGAGGCAATTCCAGGATAGAGTAAGTGGATTTTAAAAGAAAGCTAGGCCCACACCACCAGGTCCTTGCCTGATTCTTTCCCTGGTGTAGAGAATTGCGTTGAAACAGGCAATAGAGCTAGTTTTTAAGATTGTACATTTTTAAGTGATCCTTGAGGTCATACAGAAATAAACACATTTTTTTTCTTCTTCTGGAAGAAGTCCATCAAAGTCGTTAAGCCCTTCGGCGGTATAAAACACCGTCACCAGAGTTGCAAACTAAGTCTTACGCATATACCTACCTACATACATACCATCTAAACCCAGGTCAGTGATTTCGGCTATTGTTATCATAATCATAGGGAAACACCCGTTCAACAAGAGTTTTCAGAAGAACCAACATTTAATAGTATTAAAGATACAGATGATAAAAAATATTGCATGATATTTTAAATCAATGCTAAACGTTTTTACTGAACTTCATTACCAGATAAATTTATTTGAGTTTTTGTGACTAAACACTTCTATTGAAATACAAGAAGGACGTTTTCGTGCTTATTTACCGTAAAAAACATATCAAGTGACATCGTAAAAACATTAATAGCCTATAATGTTTCTGGCACCACATAACCATAGTTTTATTTGTTTTGTGATATATCATAAAAAGGAGCAGCAAAAACGACAAATTAATATACGTTTGTATTTAAAGTGAACATGGGCAAGGTAGGAAACGTATGTTATTATTACTGTACCTAAAATGTTAGAATACAGATCAAGTAAAAATCTTACAATCAAATTATTTTATCTAAGCAATCCGTTATTCGACTTCTGAGAATAGGAATTAACTTTATTGGAATAAACTTATTTATCTACACATTTGTTAATAATCTTACATTTTCTATAGAAACTACAGTAAGTGTGACTTTTTAGAATGGTTACAGCGTGTTGCAAACGTCTATAGACTACGATAACTCACCATCAGGTTGACCATATGCCTAACTACCAACAGATAAAAAAACAGAATCCATAATTTAATTTAATCCAACCACAAAAGGGAGTATTGTGTTGCGTTGAAACCTTACATATTATGGACAAAAATATAAGAGGTTTAAAATAAATTATGACATTACCTTTCTTTTGCCTTACCTTTCGGAAGTTCTACAATTGGAATTATAGATTTAAGCCTATTTAAAAACAGGAACGGGAACATGACTCCAAAAAGCGTGGTAATTTTCGAAGATCTTTAGACTTGAAAGTTCTCGAAGTTCTTAAAAGGAAGACATTAATGTTAGACATGTGTATTTAAAAAAAATCAATCATCTGCAGTTGATTTCGTTAAACCATAGAGTCTTTGACAGCATCGAAGAATATTTAATGTGTCAACTGGTAGTTGCAAAAAGGCCTGACATCGTCAACATTTCCAAATCGGCGGGTAAATATCAAGAACCTGTTTTGGTGTGGCCATTGGAATCCTACCGCAAGGTTGCGCTAGGCACACTGAAGATAAAGGATCTTATTCATAAAGATTTGAGATTTTAATATAGGTTTAGAGAATGAGAACGAAAAGAGATAGCAATAGATTTAATATACGTATTAGCTAATATACGTTTACTGGTCCAATGGCCACTTGCTTATATGAACGAACGAACGGTTCAATATGCATAAGGGGTACCTACAACAACATTTGAATTTTTGGTAATAGGTGGTAATAGTATTCACAAATCTTTATTTTCATTAGGACCCGTATCTTAGTATTTAGCTCTGTGTTAGTTAGGCAATATTAGCGAGTAAGTATTGGAAATAACAATTACGCTCAACACCTTATTACGCGTTATTATTATATGACTACATGAAACTTAATTAAGAACAACACAATTTATTGAATTCATAACTTCATGCGTGTATAAATACAATAAGAGAATTATTCAAAGCCCACCTCCGACTAAGTAGACATGTGCACTTAAGTTACTCGACCAAAACATGAAAATATGGAGTTGAAACGTAAGTTACAACCATTATATATAATTAACACATAATGTTACTTTTAATCCCTGTATTCACTCGGGAATGCGGGAAAACCTGTGGGACGTAGCTAGTACTTAAAAAAAGTACTTATTCATAACGAACAACTCTCTTACAGTACTGATTCTTCTAACACTCTTTCGGACTATCCACACTCGTATCCAATGGAGATGCCCTTACAAGCCAGTGTGCGCGACAGACGGCAACACTTACAGAAGCGAGTGTGCATTCCAATTATCTAAGATGGACGATCAGGACCTACAGATCATATTCCACGCTGCTTGTCCACCGCTATACGAACATAAACCATCATACCTAAAACTTTTTAAATTGATGAGTACCCACAATACACAGAAACCAAAGTATAGGATTAGGAAGGCGAGAAGTAAGTTAAATATTTACCTCCACTATTTCTTACATCATGTAAAGATTCTTACGATCGAGTTCAGAATGCTAAGGAAATTTCGATGATTTTTGATTCAAGCACAAGAGTTTCCGAAACTAGTAGTAAGGGGTTAGTTTTAAAATCGTGGAATGATAACTAAATGTGTTCTCCAAAGTTCAGTCGCGCTCATCTGTTAATGCCAGTTGAACCCACTATTCCACCATGAACATTCTGACTGTATCCAAAGTGAATGAAGTGATCGAACGTGAAATGTTTTAATTCTAACGCGATTGCTAAAAAAATCATAAATATGCGTCTTTTTCACAGTTTATTCAATACCTGCATTCCATATACTACACCCAACAATGCGGGTAAATCGACTTGAAGCAACTACACCAGCTAGTGCTTCCATACATGGTGCTCCTAAAAACACGATTAACAAAAAAATAGATCAAAACAAACTCACTAAATCAAGGCAAATATATTTGAATAAGTTTTTGCTTTTCGGTAACTTAGGAGGATTCTAGTAAAACTGGATTATTGATGTTGTAAATTAAATATTTTATGCTCGGTACTTACATGTTTTTTTACCATCCTTACCTAACCCGTAGGTAAAACAACAAGGTAGGCAGACGTCGTCCTTATTGGTCTTAATTTCGGCAACAAAACCTACTAAGAACCGACTTAGTCCTAAAAAAGCCGTTTTGGCCAAGTGCATTAGTAGGTGTACTTCGACTTTCAATCCGTATGCGTATTAATGAACTTTTCGTGTCAAAATATATATATGCGCTTCAAACGGTAAAGGAAAACATCGTAGGGAAACCAGCAGCTAATCAGCCCCACACGTATTTACCACTGTCTTTCCTGTGGATATGGCTGTCTAAGCTGAGAGGATGGTTTAGGTGCTGGACAAACCTGTTCCATCTCAACAATATGTCCCAGACACTACTAAGGGCCACGACAAATACAAGAGGCGCCACGCCCCCGTTGTATAAATAAAAACAAATGAAAAATATTACTAAATTCGTTGAAAAATTTTAAAAAATTTACGAACACAGCAAAAAAAATGTTGTTTTGTACCTAAAAGCCTATCTGGGCTAAGAAGCTTATGTCCGATAATCTTATTCCAGAACCACAGCACGAGCATCAGTATCCAATTAGGTTATACAGATTACCTTTACTGCAACTCATCAATGTAAATTAACACTTAGGGTGTTCGATGAAATAGACATAAAAGTAATTTAGTAGGAATTTATAGCATTTTAAACCAAAACCAATTACCTTTAATCTCATCAAGAATTTAATGTATGGAATCGAAGAACACGAGTCCGATTAGTAACTTTTAACACCTTCGTGAGTGAACAGCGTCGTTCGGATTTTTTGTACAGATAAAATGGAGTTAAAACGTGAGTTAAACTGCCTCATCAGAAATAAGCTACCAACTAAGCTCTTATTTATGTTTACTTTATGACACAATTTTATAGGGAAGAAACAATAAAATGTTTTTAAACATAAGTTTTGTTAGAAATACGTATGCATTGTTTGGTTTTTATGAAAATATCGATTCCAAAATATTTTACTACAGAGAAACTTTAAAATTGAAGTGATGTAACTGATTTAATATAGTCAAAGAAAGCATAAATGTTTGATTTATTAGATCAGCAGCACAATATAAAATCGTGGCAACATGACTTAGGTATATCGTTAGAAACCATATTTTCTTTTTACGTTTCTCCATCACTCAAACGTTTTTTACCTTTCAGACATTATTCTCCTCGCATTATATGTATCTTGCACTTATGGGAGAAAATGTCCATATCAGCCCGTTTGCGCTTCAGACGGGAGAACCTACAACAGTTATTGTGACTTCCTAATAGGAAGAATGGATGACCAGGACTTGCAAATAATGTTTGACGGTACCTGCGAAAGCAGTCGGTTCCTGAAACTACTGAAATCATTCAATGCGCCTTCTAAGACTCCGACATCAAAATATTTCTTGACTTATAAGGTGCTTAGAGATGACGATTGGGAAGTTGATAACTGGGATTTTCATTAAGCAAAGATTAAAGTTACTCAAAATAATTATATACGATCCAAAATGCGAGTGTTTGTTCTTACAATTTATTGTGCTCCCGTTCTACTCAAGCCACTATACACATTTTAAGAAAAATGTTTTTATTCATCTTTTCTTGTTATAACCAATTTATCTCAAAACTGTAATAAATGCCAATTATTAAATTAATAAAATAATAATTTTCTTTGGATAATATTTGTACTTAATTTAATTTCCAAAATCGATCTTAACATTTTGAGGTGCTTATGTGCACCAAAGGTTTTACTTAACTTCACTGTTTCATTTTGTATTAGTTATTGCCCTGAGAAATACAATGATTCCAATTCTTGAGAAGCTTTTCTTTCTCTCAAGTTGGGCCACGTCGAGATGGTTTTTACTAGATTAAGTCCAACTAAAATGCCTTGCATTATCGCTATAGCAGGCATCCAAAATACTCTTCGCTGTATTTTATTCTCATTCACGTCCAAGTCTCTGACCAACTTCTGACAGAAGAGGGATTTCACAGTCTGTATCGAACATTTCTCGTGAAGATAAATTGATTTATTTTTCAGTTCTTTTGTGTTTTCAATGTTTTCCAATGCGCTCAGTTGTTCATCAGACTGCATTGTACGACTTGGCTGGCAGTTTACTAGTGAAATGTAATTTGAATATATCGTAGAAACTGTAAAAAAATACATAATTGATCGTTATTTCTAATGAATCATTAATTTCTACGCGCAGACTACAAATGGGTTTGTATATGAAGTTTTTGACAAAATTACTTGTTTACTCATGTAAAATGTCAGAATAATACTAAAATAAGTTGTATCGAAAGTTGCTAACTGGCCTTGTAAAGTTGAAACCAGATGGGTACTTTTAAAGCAGGTAAGTAAGTACTATTTACACTACACTGACAAGATTCGTACCTGTTGCATACATGCAACAGGCAATTATATGACTCGCATTGTCTTACTAAACATTACTTAATCAAATCATATAAGTCCAAAATAGCATCAATTTAATTGTATGCAACAGAAAGGCAAGAATCTTGAACCGTGTAAATAGGACATAATTATCGGCATTGTCAAAATGTAAGGCGTAGCTGAGTTTATAAAAAATTCTAAAATCTCGTAATAACTTATAAGTAAAATTACTTAAGTTAGTACTATTATAACGATTTAACTTACACAATAAAACGTAAATATATTTGACAAACATAATTGAAGTATTCTTAGCCAAGAATTTTCAGACGTTAAATTAATTCTTAAGTAGCATATATTTTCTTATATTTAACATTTTCTTTGGGTATTCAATTATAATGAACATAATAATCAAATTATGTACATTAGGCTAAAGAACTTTGTCCACCATAACATCAACCAAGGCCGTGCAATTACTCAGTTATTGACTATAAATTATTAGTAAAATGTACCCAGATAAACAATCCAATCAATATTTTACATTATCGACTTACACAATCAGAATGTAAATAAATATATTAGGAGTAACCCAACTGAACAATCAAATATACTTACATTTTGTATATTTCAATGAAACCAATACATTTTTATATTCATCTACGTAAGTCTCGAATAAATTTGTGTCATTATTAGTGTACCTAATTGAACTAATAAGTCAAAATGATGCCTAAAATACAATACAATGTTTCATTTGATGATCCATTGATAGTCTTGTTTATTTCCCCACGTGTGGAAGCCACAGGGAGCAGCGAGTGTGATAATATTTTTTTCTTCTAAATAATGACACTGCAAAATGTGATGTCCATGTATTTTTCAGTGTCAATTTTAGGTGGAATTTTAAAAGTTAACTGTCTACTAACTCATCCATGGCAGTCCAATCGAAAACAGGACACGATGATGGGTTTCAGAACTATCAACCTGAAACCGAATTATCTAAACTATCAATGCAAGAAATGTGATGGAACGCAATCCTTTATTTCTCCGAAGCTTCCTGCAGACCCAGAACAAAACCAAAATTCGATACAACGAAGATTTTTCTGGGTTACTCAAGGTCTTAGTAAGATAAAAACCATTTTAAATGGGCTAACACCTGTCAATTATATAAAAAGAAGCACACAAAATGCTATAAGTGCAATAAGAAATATCCCAAGCAGTATAAAAGATAGGTTTAGATGGCCAGAGATTACTATAAAACTAGCAAAATACAAATATCCAAAAGCAAGTAAAACCACAATTTATCAGTTGAATCGTAACGTGAAGCGTTATAGGCCAAATTACTATGAATTTCCAGTCTCAAGGGATTACTGGGATGACTTTCATTAAGATACAAGAGAATTCACAAAAATCTAAACCTAAATTACCTAAACCCGAGATACCTACATATTTTTGATTTGTTGTAATAATCATAAAATTATTGAAGGAACTATTGTGTACAATAAAAATATTATGAAAAACAACGTTTTGAATTCAAGTACTTTCACTTAATAATGTCGCTGAATATACTATTATATCTAGATTGTGACTGTTATTTATATATTAACACTGCTAGGGGCGCCGCAAAATCAAACACAAAAAAATTGCCCGAAGAAAAACAGGAGTGAAATTAATGTTCGAGATGAGGCATCTGTACTAATGTAATCTGTGATGACAGTAAGCAAAACCAGAGATAGATCGGTTTTTACTGGAGGATTCGCTTCTAAATCACGATTTTCTGAGTCAAATCAAGAGATCCTTGAGTAAACGTCTAGGAATATGGATGATTCTTTATCAAATCTCGCTTAAATTATAACCTGGAATTACAAAATAATTCAATTAAAATTGAACAAATGAGCAATCAATAATTTCAACACTAATTATAATCTAGTGTTTATATTAGTTACATATCTTTGATTATATTTGATCGCACTGTTGAAGAGTTTAAGTTTCTTTCCTTTTCTACTAAGGTAAGTACTAAATACGGCTCAGAAAAATACTACGATGCTCCAAATATTTTGGTACTTTCCACTACGTAAGTTGAAAACATAAATACAGTTGAATTTAGTAGGTACCCCCTTATTTAAAGACATTTAAGATCCTTTGAGTCAGAAGCTAGTCGAATAATTTATTATTTCAAAGATTGTGAATGTGGATGGATAGGACTCTGGGAGAAGTAGGCTAAGAAAAGATGGGTGAACTACGAGTATGTGTATGCAGATATGTGCGTGAAAAGAGTGAGTAGTGAGTACTGAGATGACGAGCGATAGAGGAAAATAGAGGAAAGAAACATGTTGTGCTGACCCCACTAAGGGCATAACGTAAGGGCAGGGAGATTATGATGATAAGAGATGTATATTTATTTATTTTCTTTATTTATTTATATTTTGTTCCAGTTCTTCCAATTATGGTAATGGTGTCAACGAGACCATCTGATTACATCGACGTATCTTTGGTTCACGTTTCTGATGAGATCTTCTTGAACTTTTATGAAGGAAGAATGGAAAATACCACTTATGGAAGTATTTTGGAACCTCTGATAGAATCACAAATTCTGGATCAATTTGTTGAAAAAGTATTCAAGCCTCAGTCGAGTTTACGGGAAAGTGAAACGTTTTTACAAAGAAACAAATATCGTCATCGTTACACGCTACCTGCAAAAGATAAAGAGCCCTCAATAGAAAATATTCTTAATTTCGATTTTATATCTGGACCAATTCATGGTAAATTGAATAAAAAAATTGTAACACCTACTCCGAAAAAATTTGAACCCAAATTCTTAGGTGTCATAAATATGTTCAAAATAATTATGAATACTGGCAAAAACATTAAGAACGTAGGTAAAAAGGTTGGAAATGGGGCAAATAAAGCAGTTAAAAAAGTTAAAGGGAAAAGTAAGAAAAATATTGGAAAAAGCAAGGTTACAGTCAAAGTATCGTCCAAAAAAACCAAGACTATTAAGAAAAAAACAACCGCACGAACCACAACTGAAGGAACCACAACAGCAGAAACCACAGAAGCTTGCAGAAGTGGAGAAATCGGAGATGACGAGAACAAGAACAGTGAAGAATGTTACAATAAATCAAACCAACTGGAAAATTTAGACGTAGAGAGCAGTAAAGTAACGTTTAGAAGTACCTAGGTATTTGGTTGGAGGTCTTTTTTTTCTGTTTTTGTCTATGATATAACGTAGCGTTCCCTTGAATGTATTAAATAAAGAATTAAGACTTAAATAACATGACATGATTAATTCATTTTCAATACCTTAAACATATTAAATGATCTTATTCATAAAGATTTATCAATTTAATATAGGTTTCAATCAAGTATGTTTTTTCTTGTTACTCTTACGGTAACGAAAATAGATAGCAACAGATTTAATATCGGTTGTACCTAATAGAGGTTTACTGGTGCAATATGCATAAGGGGGTAATAATTTATCTTTTGTCTTTGCATCAAGTCTAAAATTTGTTTGTTCTATTTTTTTTAAATCAATTGTTGGTTTCTCTTAGTCTTAATTTTATGTAATGGTTTTTTGATTAGAGCTATATTTCCTATAACAAGGTCCAAAGAGCATTAATTTGGCCGTATATAATAGTAATATTGCTGAAAAAGCTGTGTTGTGTCACAGATTACATAAGTACTTTAATTTGTGGTTGTGTGACGATGATAAAAACGCATGTTCAAAATGCGCCCTTTTATAAAATTTCGTCTAGATTTGGGAGCATCATTAAAAATTACTGTAACAAAAACATCCTCAAAATATTAGCATCCAACCAAATATACTTAAATTCATACAATTTGTAAATGTTTTCAGACAGGAAAACTTAATTACATACATACCTACCTACTCGTATTTTAGGTACCTATATAGGTACCATTTTCAAAATTATATTAAATGTTTTCTAAAAAGGCTTATTTTTCTCGATTCCGTAATTTTTATCATTTATTTTCGTAATTAATCATTATGGTCAACATGGTAAAGTTAATTAGAAGTTGCTTTTTCATTTGATGAAACAAATTGAAAAATTAATGATTAAAGGGGCTTTAATCATACTTCACTCGGATTTCAAAATAGTTTCCGAGTAAGTCTACATGTAGACATGAGCAAGTTTGTGTTCTGTTGTGTGGTTCCCATTTGTAAGTATCCATAATATTTATAAATTAGTGGCGTTACATGGCGGTTACTTGACTAAATCATTATAATTGACCCTATTGATTGATGCCATAAAAGTACAGGTTCACCGTGTAGTTTCGTTTGTAAAATAATAATTAGTTCAAGTGAAATTTGCTAATGTATCTTTACCTATTTTAAAATTGATAAAATTTTACCTTGTTTTATAATTATGATATTTAACTCATAGATTCACGATCATTACATTACATGAATTCACATGGTCAATATTGACTATGTGAATTCATGTAATGGAATGATATCTTTTGATCGAAATAACATTTCATAACAACAAAACTCATTTCACAGTATTGCTGTTAATCTGGCCTGCATCATCAGATTTACAAGAATGGGGTGACATCAAATTTTGGGAAGATTTTAGTAGGAATCCTGAAGGAAATGAAGGTAATTCTGGTCACAAACCGCAGAGACCCGATCGTGGTCAGCAGAGACCTAGACCCGATCGTGATCAGCAGAGACCAAGATCCGATCGTGATCAGCAGAGACCAAGACCCGATCGTGATCAGCAGAGACCAAGACCCGATCGTGATCAGCAGAGACCAAGACCCGATCGTGATCAGCAAAGACCAAGACCCGATCGTGATCAGCAGAGACCAAGACCCGATCGTGATCAGCAGAGACCAAAATTCGATCGTGATCAGCAGAGACCAAGACCCGATCGTGATCAGCAGAGACCAAGACCCGATCGTGATCAGCAAAGACCAAGACCCGATCGTGATCAACAGAGACCAAGATCCGATCGTGGTCAGCAGAGACCAAGACCCGATCGTGGTCATAAGATAAAGTTTTTGTCAGGTGGACTAAAGCACAACTCACAATACAATGATGATGACATTGTGTCGTACATGCCCATGTTCCCGCCAGTGTTAATTTTTGAAGAGTGATGTATTGGCTATTAAAATGTGAAGTCAACTATTGCGATTTATTTATTTACCTGCCTTGATGCTACTCGTAATTACTGCTTGGGAAACTCATAGCATGGGGCTAGCGCAAACAGGGTTGGACTGACCATAGGTATACCTACTCGAAGTAGAGGTGGCAGTAGCTAGCCAGGTCCTAGACTGCGCGATCCCTCCACTGACTTGGCAAGCGGGGAAGTAAGTAATATTTTAATATTTTACTTTCCGATAGTTTTACATTTATCGTTGTAAAGGCTCGGGCCTCGATTTTCACCTGGACCCTTCTGACTTAGTCCGACCCTGATAGCTAACACAGCAAAACAAATAAAATTGAAAATTATACACTTAACAACCTGTGGGATGATTGATAAGAAACAGTTTCAAAAGACTTTATTCAATAAGATTTTTCATTCAAATGTAGTCTCCCATAAACATAAAGTTATGATATGAAATCATAAAGTCTAGGAAAAAGACGTGTCGTGGCATAAGCTTGTCGCCATCTACAAAGTCTAACTACACATTCCTGAGGCAGAACTCTAAATAGTACATAGTACATATTCCAATGATGGATAGCTAGATTGGCTAGTGATGAGGTGTAGCGAACCAGATAAACGTTGGAATGTGGAATCCATTAAGGCGTGGTGTGGGACAGACGCGGTCGGGACGGGTTTGCGTTTCGTTCCTGTCTCTACAGCTAAATTATACCGACCGGCGATAGGAAAACGAGATACGTGGGTGTTGGAAATACAGCTCGTATTCTAAATCCGAATTATAAAATTGGAAGGCTCAATCAAAGGAGTTTTATTGCGAGTCTTCATGACTGTGAGGCTAAGGAAATTAAAGGTTCTGTCACGCACCTTAAATCTGTGGTCCTGTAGAGGGAGGTTTCATTTTTTTTTTGTGGGAGTCCTGTACATTGTTACAGCACGAGCTAACACTATCTTTATCTATGTATTACTTAAATCTGAATTTAATCGGTGAATCTTCAATGAAAATAATGAATAGAAAATGTCTCGAAATGAAGCAATTCTCATAAATCTATTGAGTTAAGTTTAGGAACCGAGTATTTACCTACCAAAGACCAATTTCAGAAACTCCAATTTTCCTTCTTTAGCAAAAAGCAAGTCAAAGACCTAATAAAATAGACAAACCGCGTAAATTAACAGGTTTGGGTACAAAGAAGTGTCACATAGAAGCCGGTCTCGGCCAATGACATCGGATTCGCAGACACGCATGACGAACCTCCTGGATCCCACGAGTGAGGTGGACTCGGGTTACGATGGGGAGATAAAACAAAAGAATGACCAAGATTTTTTGTCAGGTGATCCTATAGCACTTTTTTGTTATTGAGACAATGTGTAGTGTGTACTAACAATAGGTTCACTTATGAAGAACGTGGAGATCACACAAACCACGCAAGGGGAAGCGGTGGGAAGATTACTACGACAGTGAGTAAAGTCAGGCTACGGATGTTGATGACTCTTTGAGCTTAGGTTTTCTGGAAAACAATTTAATCAAACCTTTATCCCAAAAATAGGCTATGCCGGCCATATGTGGGCTTATATAGAATTCATTAGCCAAACATTGCTTGATTTTAAAATTTAAAATTACTTTAACGAATTAGTAAATGTGTACCTACTGTCAAACATAATACGAGTAAGTTAGGATGGTGCGACACACATTCAGACCGTGAGCTTCGTGCGGTCTTCTTCAGATTCTAGATATGTTAGAATGATAAAAATGGTTACTAGGTAACGCAAGAAAACAAACACATCTCAGGTTTGACTCCCATGGCGCTGCCGATGGATGACGAGGCCGTGGTAACGTGCCTTCTCGCCGCCTACTAAACGACGTGCGTCAAGCAAGCGAAGCCTCGCGCAAAGACAAATGCGATACTATCTTAAGCCGAAGGATTACCGGTACGGTCTGATTGATAAAAACTGTGCGTGGGTGGGTTTGTGAAAGAGACTTACATAAGACACTGTAGAACACATTACACACTCGCATTAAGTCACATTGTTGTAAGTACCGATCGATAGTCATCTCCATCGGGACGAAACGACCATCAACCCACGACAACGATATAAAACGTACTTATGTCGAAACTAGAAAACTGAAGACAGTGCCTAAGGTTATTTGCGTAATAATATATGGACGCTGAAAGGTAGTCATAAAATGTGATGAATAAAGATAGCTTTTATTTTAATGCGTAGGTAAGGTACCTTATGTAATACAATGCCTATGGCCTTTGCGGCTTGAGCTAAGCATAAATGGTCCATTATTTTATTTTTAAGTCAAAATTACCCCAAATCGGTGAGTTTGTATATAAAATGTAATGAGATAAGAGAAAGGCGAAAGAGGGTGTGTGTAGGATCGTATTCGTAGCAAGTGGAATTACATGCTTACCCTAAGACAAAGAGGCGTAATTGTGTTTGTATGTATGTATGTCCGGCCCGCCTACCCGGAAATTTTCAGTTCATTAAGATGATGCAAAAAAAACACCGTTAATAAATATTACTTCGATTAAATGTTCAGTACATGTGTAAAAGAAACAACGGAGTTGGGTTAAAATCATAAGATCTTAATACAGATTTTTTAATACGTATAAAGGCACAGGATTTTATCGCGTTTAGTATATATATTTCAAAAATATGAATTGTTCGCGAAAGTTTAAGAAATACCATCTTCATACAGGTTGTATTTCTTGCTCTCTTACCGTAATCGCCATAAACTAAGCTATGCAAAAATATTTACATAACACAGTAACGTTATCCGAGTATAATGAAGGCAAGAAAAAACTTCGATCAACGAAGCATATCAACCCGTAGTCAAATAGTTTATTGCAAATTTTATTCATTCTCAAATTACGGTTATAAAAGAGATAGACATTCGATACTTTTGTTTGAATTGTTGTTCATAACCTTCCTTTCGTTGAACAAAGATACTTCTGGTTTTAAGAACTTGAAGTTATTCGCAGACTCGTGAGAGCTCATATTCAGCTTATTTGATGACATCGAAAAAATGTAGCACAAAACTAGTTACTTTTTTGTTCAAGATACGCTAAGCAGGTAAGTACGCGGTGGATAAGAATAGAAATCCACTAGTTGAAGTGGGACAGGAAAACTACTAGACGAAGAATTTGTGAATCTTCTGTGAGAAGTAAAGAACCTTTCTCTCGTAGATATACTAACATGGGCAATATGATATGTCCTATTAAAAAAGTCCTAATAAAAATATTGGATACAATACCAGATAAACTCTGTTATGGATAGTATGTCCGATGCTGGTGTAACGTTATATTCCTACTTAGAAAAAATAAATCCTGTGCTCACCACATTTTTCGGAAGCGCAGGTACAGCGTGTTTGTATAAATATAATGCATAGCAAATAAAATATAGAATATAAATAAATAAAAATATCCTTGGACATTTTATACAACGTCATCTGGTCCCAAGCTAAGCAATTTAATGTGAACGTGTACAAAATAATTGCTCGTAAAATTTTCGAAGTGTTTATTTTACACAATGTGTAATGTATTGAATGAGGCTAACTTTGTTTTATCAGTAGCCTACAATCAAACAAGGCGCTCAAACACGTCGAAATGTAAAGTTTAAAAAAACAGATGGCAGTTTTAATAAAGGTTGCCTACATATTCTAACACCACCGTAAAAATACCTATACTCGTAGTAGTAGTAATAATATTGCAATTGTATTCAATAATCCACTTTTTTATCATTCCCTTCCGCGCGCGAATTTAAGTGTAGAGACAATGGTTTTCCTATTCTATAATGAAGATAGTTAAGATATTAAAATGTCTTAAAATCTTACAAACCTGTAGGCCGACAACAACATAAACATTAATTTTAAACAGTAACCAAAACGATTTTGTTTCAGAAATAAAGAATTTCCCAAGAACCAACCTAATTAGTAATTCCGTACTTACCTAAAGTCTCAAGGAATGCATGAACGACTTGAATACAAAGTACCCACCTACCTTAAAATTGGTCATAAAGGAATGGCCTGCGAAACCTTCAACTTAAAGGTTTTATTCAAATGCAAATGGCTTTCGAAATCAACTGAATGCAGACCATTTGCATCGCATAAGCAGATTATCATTTACTGTTGAATAAATAGATTATTATTTTTATTTAATATACCGATGATTTATAGATATGTTTAGAGCTAGCGACTACAGTACCTACTATTTATACTTTGCAAGATTCTTGCCTTTTGCATAGGTACGATTTAATTGACTGTCAACATAACTTGTATGGTCTAAAGACACAAGTTATGTTGACAGTCAATTTAATTGTACAAAGGTACACTTATGCGGGAGTTTTTTAAGAAAAGTAAAGCCTCCGTTATGAAACGGCTATTGACGGCTTTGTAGCTGTGATAGTACACCATAAACAAAACAATCGATAAAAAGTGCAATAATATTGAACTGCCATTAAATATAAGAAAATCTAAAATGATAAATTCAAGTAATAGTGCATGTAAGTATCTATACGAGTATACACGAGTATACTCGTATACTTACAGGTAAACGAACCTACGATAGTTTTTTCAATACGCGTGTACAAAATCAATGGGCCAAGAATTCGGATATCGAACCAACGTCAATGGTTCCGTTAGTTAGTAACCATGTCAAATTCTTATTTAAAATTCCGGTGACACAGTCGCGTCTTTTACAACTAACTTTTTAAAGTTAGTACAGACAGCAACATAATTTGACTGAGAAATTTAAAACGTTAAAGATGAACGTCGCTAATTTTTAAAGCTTTGAATCCCAAGTTTGGTCAAGACTTAATACCTCAAAATGTACTCAAAAAAATCTAGAAGAATACATCTACATAATATTTGCAATTTAAAATTTTATTTTGTTTTAACTTGCTGACTGTATTGCAGACAGCCATAACATTGACCTTTATTTCTTTAACCACAACTAACAGACAGTCAAAGTATAGACCTAAAGATGCTACATGTAAAAGACAATCATGCTACCACAGAATATATAATGTTACATTTCCTACTACCGTAAGAAATAGTTTTGATAAAGCACAGGTAATTTAGTTGTCTAAAGACGTTAGCATTATTGTTATTCTAGTAATTATAAAATACTTTTTTCCGCCTTGTTAACCGGGCTTACATGTTTCTTGGACTGGATATAGAAATGTTAACGGAGATAGAAAGTTATTCTGTTTCAATTTATATCATTAGTGTGAGTACTATGTTATTTCGTTTTGTTTAACTTGGACTTAACGTCACACGTATTGACCATTATTTCATGTGAATATGGCCGGTTGGCTGAGAGGTTTAAGTGCCGGACAAGCCTACTCTGTCTAAACACTATCCCAGGCATCACATTCAAAACTTGAGTAAGTATTCAACAAACACAACATCCGTAAATATAAAATTCTAAATAAACCTTTAGGTAAATCTTTATTATTTTTGTGTGATTAATGTACAAAGTGAAAAAGGGTATAGGAAAACATTTTCTAAAGAAAATCGTAGCCACTGGACTACGGCTATCTTACATCGTTATTTAGAATTTGATATTTAATACTGTTAAGACTTTAAGATTTACGATACCAAGTGACGAAACTGCAGCACCGTTTTATCGGAAACCAACAATACCTAATTCTTATTTATAAATAAGTATCAGATAAACAATCATGTGTTTTACACGAAAATGATATCAAATCAATTATCTACTGCAGCAATTGGCAACACGCTACCATTATATTATTTTTATCAATAATTTTAAACCAATAATGTAACCCTAAGGGTCAATGGCATAACTATTATTAGACTAACAATCGTGAGAAATTGTTCATTCAAGTTTGCTTATTAAAATTTATTGTAATATTCGAGTGAGACGAGATAAATTGGCGTAAGAATGATAATATTCATCCGTTACAACATTTTAATTAGAAGTCTGTGAAACGAAAGCGAAATTTGCCAGCACAATGGTTTAAATCACTCAATTAGACCCAAGCTCGATAATCATTTGAACGGTGCAATCATATAAACCATCAGATATTAATTGATTTTAATTTCGTAAGTATGAATCATTTTGAGAAATTGTACTAACAGAAAATAAAAGCAGATTTTAACTTTGTTTCTATCAATTATTGGTGTAATAGTTCGAATTTAACGCGTCTAAAAAACTAAGCCGCTTTCTGTTAAGTCTGTGAGCTTAGATTTTTAGTTTTCATCTATATACAGAGTGATTCAAGAGGAGGTTTATATGTATAAAATACATACATAATTATTAGCAAAGAAAAAACCCAAGCGGGTCGCTAGATAAATATAATTTGTTTTCTAGTACTGAAAAAAATCGACATAGAAGTCTAAGAATAAGCTCTACCTCAATAAAAATGGTTTAAGCATTGAGACATTATCGACAAACTTACGCACAGATTTACCTATAATTAATTAATGATTGATTAGTCGGAGTACTAATAAGATACGAGTAAAACAGGTATTTGCCAACAAAGTAATGCAGGTATGCTACGTTCGAGTTGTTACGGGAAAATTATAATTTACTTGACGTTAATGATGCCCATAATCACGAGGCGTGTCATAATTTTACTTTTAAAGTTAACCAGTACCAGGTTATTGAGGAACTGCTTACGTTACGCAAAGTAACTCATATGTATTTGTATATGGAAAATTACTAAAGAAAGAATGAACAGCCGCCTTCTCCAAATAACCATGTCTTAACGCGGCACGTCACGGCGTGCTTATTTTGAAAATGTATATGGATTTCAGAAAACAAAGCTAGATAACGTGCAATCTCTTACCGTGTCATGTTTTGAATGTGTCGTCAAGAATCGAGCAGCAGGCTTGCTTAATTAAACAAAGAATTGTCAAACCACGTGGCACCTTCAATAATAAGTGCTCTAATCTATGAGCAAGCATATTTTTCAATTCTGTATGTCTATTATAAAAAATAAAAAAGCTCAACAACTATCATGAATATCGTAGTAAAAAACACAGCGTTTCTCTACCTTATCTTGGTTTTCTAGTAAAGTTTCCTACATTGGTTATTTATTCCGACAAAGAAAACTAGCGAGTATTCGCTTATTGACCAGTCACATCAAATGCGGTAACAAAAAACACAAACATTATCTCATGGGTACTTCGGCGTAATAGTTTTAAGATAGCGTAAAACGAGTAATAAATCATTGTCAGTTTTCATTAACATGATAGTTCTAAGTCATTTTGAGAAAGTGTTTAAGGGAAGAGTGCAATGAACTATGACTTTACAGACCCGGTACCAACACCTCGAGATAATGACAACAGGGTTATTCATCAATTAACTGCCAATAGTTTACAAATACCTAAAAATACATAATAAATAAAATGAGAAAAATAATATTAGTAAAAACTTATACGAGAGACATTTTGAGATAAGGAGCTAGATTCTTGAACGACATTTAAACCATGACGCGGTAAGAGATTGCACGTTATCTAGCTTTATAGAATTTTCAAAATAAGAACGCCGAGACGAGCCGCGTTAAGACATGGTTATTTGGAGAATAATGCGCAAAAAGTACTACTTTTGTGGTATTAGAAACGTGGGCAAGCAGGATAAATCATAACTTACATAGATCAAGACAAGTGTTTAAAGGCTCTTATTTAGAGTCTGCACTCAGATTTCACTCAAGTATCGATTTTGACAGTTGTCTACGAAAACTAAGTGGTAAGGCAATCATCGTTTGAGATTTTCTAATTTTTTTTTTCCATTTCTAAACTCAGGACAAAAATAGTTACAATAGTAAAAATTCTTAATTAAACTCAACGTTTGTTAAACAAAATCAGTTGTATTTGAATATTATGCCAAGTGTTATGATTTGTATTTAACTACCTTTAGATTATGTAGATGACTATAGGTTCTAAGCCATTTATTTTTGAAAGCGCATAGAATAAAAGTTGCTTGAACTGCCGAGGAAAACTTGCTTCGGTAACATTTGGATAAACAAACAGTTAGAAAACTTGTGTAAATGGCCTCTAGTTTAAGTGTTTGAAATACGTATAATTTCGTGTAACACGATAATACTGCCTAATGGTTAGGTAATATGAACCTTGTGTAGTAAAAATAAGAAGGTATAATTTTTTATGCCTAATTGTTTTAAAAACGTCAGTGTTAGACTACCTACATTTATATCATTAACCTTTGATTTTACGTGTCATTGTTCGTCCGATTACGAGCAACTTTGTACGTTTCGAAAAACAGCTCATACCTACTTATTATGTTTACTTTTAGCGTCTTAAAAATCCTTGTTAATATTTATGTTTATCTTGACACAAAGCGCACACTTCAGCCCACTTACTTACCTATAAGTACCTACCTTGTCTTCCGTTTTAATTAAACAATCTATGTATATTCATAAAAGGATCAAAACTATTAACATAGGTAACGTTATGTAAAAATGAGGGTAGATTCATCGTTGCGGGTTCAAGTCGTTTAAAGTCAGCCTAATTCAAATTCATAACTTGAATACCCAAGTACATACACAGAACTTTGGGTGCATAATGCAAATGTATCAAGGTCGCTCACCTGACTGGGTCCAGCATTCGGGACAATCCTGGCACAGGGTCGCCCAGTCGAAGGCGAGGTCCTCAAAACTCGCCATGGCTGCTCAGTTCACACACAAACACAAAAACACCATTCTTTCATAAGCACTTGAGTTAACCGGCTAGGTGAAGATAGTTGGCGGTAATTCGTGCGCGTGCGCTCACTAGCGGTCGACGGAACACTGCGCATGCGCGAGCCCGCCAACCGCGGGATGTCGCACCTTAGAAACCTGTTCTCCAACTGTTGGCGCATCTATGTCCTGCGCTCACTTGCTTTCAATGAACCGTTCTTTTCCTTGGGCGTGTCGATGTCGCCCTTATCACGATCAGTATCACGTAATCCTTGTATACAAGCTATTCTTTTGTTCAACTAGCATTGATACTAACCTCATCCACCTACAATGACCTACATCCTCGTTATGTGATTGCGAAAAGTATGATACTTGGCCCAAAGAGCACCTGCGGCTTTGACAGGTTGCACGTCCGTTTCAGATTTGATTTACAATAAAAATTAAGAAATCTAGGTAAACATTTTCCTAGAACTCCATTTAAATTTAAGAATTTGAATTACAGGACTCATTTGAACCACAATAGACATGATGAACCCAAGCATTGGAGCGCGTCTTTGAATGATTGGGAGGAAAAGGGGAAAGAAGAATTTTCCCAAAAGTAGGAAACTAGAGGTTACAAATTGCCTGCCCTCCTCCTTTCAGGAACGAGTGAATAATAAAAAATAATTACTTAATTACAAAAAAACAATTACTTCAGTGAATTAATTGAAATCAGTGTTTGGGATGTGGGTCTATTTCAGGATTCACCAATTAGTTCTTTTATTTGATTTTTACTCTTCGCACCTATTTATCATTTATTGATTTGACAATATCCACTCTGTTCTTCGTATGCACATTTTTTTTATTTTATTGTCAAGCGTTGTGACATTCGCAAATGTTATTTGGATTTTTATTGACGCCTAACAACTTTCTAGGTACTAAAATTTGCAGGAAGGTACTGAATAGCCACTTTCATTATCTTTACAAGAATACCTTTCTGAGAGTCAACAAATCTTGAAGCACTTTATGTCCGGCAGGTTTCAATTACAAGAACAAATTACTGAAAGTTTACAATATTGTTTACAATATATTATAGTGACTTACCTAAACTTAAGTAATATTATATGACACCCTAATCGCTCGACTAAATACGTCGGTCTATTCGTAAAATAGAAAATAGAAATTGGACAATAAATCGTTCTTTGGCCTCACTAAGACCTTCTAGTTTATTTTACGCTAAAGTTTGCATATTTGCAAATAACGAAATAATTATTATAGCAGTGCGAATAGTTAAACGTAGGTAACTATCTGAAAATATATTTTATAAGTACCTACCTAGTTTAAACGAATTTACTATAAATAGGAAATAGGAAGTTCGCGTGAGACCTACTCTGGTGATAGAGTTTTAAGGCCTATTTACTTAGATAAATGATTTAAGGGTCGGTTTCACTCTCATAATTTAGGTAGTTCTTTCGTGGACAGAAAATATTATTGGCATATCTGTAGTGACATTCTATACTTACTACGTACATAGGTACTTACCGACGTGTTGCAAGCCCACCGTGAACATAATATTATATAAATGTACTTATATTGAAATAAACAAAAGTATAATAATATCTGATGCTTCGAATCTGGTTTTATCAACATATTACATAAGCAAAACACTTTAACCCAATAAATGCAACCATTTACTGTAATACTACACTACCTTAACGCTTATTATCGATGCTCAATACTTTTCATAATTACCACCTACTTAACTGTTAGGTAAGCGATGATTAAAAATGTTTATGCAAAAAAAAAAAACGGTTCACATTGAACCAAGTCTACCCGTCGTCATCATGAACACGCCAAAACTATTTCGGTAAGTAACTAGTAAATGTAGTATAAAAACTAATAATATTACCCCCATTATTACTCCGATATGTTGATTTTTCTCTAAATAATGTTTTCTTTTTGTTATTATAGGCAACAGATTTAACAGCCATCTGAGCTATAAGATACCTAAGCCTGTATGTCCAATATCATTACAGGGTATTTACCTAACTTTCATGCTATGTTAAAAAATAGCATATACGAGAGTATTACCTGACTGATTTAGGTCCCTAATGATAATTGCTACGACATTCTTCCACGCTTTCAATGCAGGTCTATATAGGAAAAATAGCGTGAATAAAAATCTAGTTAGCAGTCTCAAATGATGATGAAACTCACCAATCCACGAAGTAGAATCCATCTCAAATTATTACGCATCTATGATTTCTGAATGACTTTGTATTTGAATAATAAATTGGCGGGCTCACTGTCTATTATAATTTAAAACAGAAAGTGGTTAGTGAGAGTACTTTGCAATGTTTAATTTTTGAAGATATTATACGGTCTTACGCTGCAGTCTTTATGACTAGAATTATGCAATTAAATAAGACTTAAGAATAACGGTTATTTTAAGCTTAAAACGTGCACGAGCACTTGAATTTTACGAATATATTCTTGAGTGCTTTGATGCCTAACACATAATAAACCATAAACTCGTAGAATAGTAGGTAATATAAGAATTAAGTAGTACGTTCGTAAAAAAACTTCAGGTAATTAATCACATACATTCTCATACATTCTACTGTTTTTATACTTAGTTAAGTATATCGAGGTAGGTAAGTCAAAGGTACTTCCAAATATTAGATGCCCGTATAATTTTAATACCTACAATAACTATGCCACAATTCATTCTATGACGTCGTTCTGTCATAGTTTTCTATAAAAGCGCATCGAGTCCTTGAACTCAAGTAACTTACACTGCGCGTCCTGTCGATCCTGTTCTGAAGTCGAGGATATAACTTGCCAGTTAGATTTAAATCCTAGACTGAAGTATTAAAGCTGAACATTACTTGTTCCGCAATAACTACACAATAGCACGTAGAATTCTTGATGCAAAAAAGGTAGGTAAGTGAGGCTTAAACTACATATCAATGCAGGCTTCAGCGGTGCCCTTAATTCAGTCAGTAACATTTATATTTTTAATACGATTTAGTGGTCAACTCAGACCTCACTTCAGAAAACCCTGTTCTGACGAAAGCAATTAATTAAATATTAAAACTATAAGAAGTGATTCGTCCTTCCAACGCTGAAGGACGATCCTAACGACCTTGGAGAGAGATTGGTGAAAAGTCTCGAAGCATAGAGCCGGTTGGAAAGACCATATCTTTCCATATCCTTGAGACCTTTGCCCAGCAGTGGGAGGATATAGGTTGAATCAAACGGAAGTGGATCAATAAATTTTAATTAAAATCATGAATTAAAGTCAACTAATTGTAATTGGAGGGCTAATTAGTATTAAACGAACATGAACTGTTACTGTTATTCAAATGCTGAAAGACTGATTTATTTAGTGCATATAACCGTAAAATAGTAATCGATTAATCAACGCTTACGCCAGAGCCTAGATATATAGAAGAATTATTTTTATCATCTATAAACCTTTGATTTGATCGAATGCTATTTTCCGACAAGTTTTTTTTTGTTTATAATGTAGTAATGTGAATTTTCATCGACTTACATGGAACACGGATTATAAAACGCTCATGCTTGTAAAGTTGTGATACAGTGCAATGTGACTTAACCTCGACCTTACTCAATTGACACGTTCAAAAATGTGATCGTTCTTGCAAAACGCATTCTAAGAAAACGTGGTAGGTATAACATTTGATTTACTTTCTTTTTCTGATTAATTATTATTTTAACATCCCAAGTTCCTGGTAACTTTAGTTGCGTGTTCTATCTCAAAACGGCGTTGACCACTTGATCAACTGATAAAATGTCTTCCCTCACCTATAAAAGCAAAATTGGGGCAGATAGAAAAATAACCTACTAAACCATACCAAGACCATAATGTTTTGCGATTAAATCTATTGCTATTTATTTTCATTGAAATAAGAACAAAAAAAAACACAAATCTTTATGAATAACAAAGTTAATAAAATCAAATAATCAAACAAATGCTAAAAAGTACGTACTTACTTACCTAAAGGTAAGCTAACCACAAAATTTTACTTTTTGGAAAACTCTTTCGCCTAGGCAAAGTTCGTTGGTTTATAATGACAATAAGTAAAAGTTTGTTAGAAAAGATTTTATCCGATGTAAAATTTAAATTTTAAACTTTGTTAAGAATTTACCAGGCGTTTGACGAGATGCTATCAAATAACAAGCAAAGTTGAATGAAGTTACATCATACATTGTTTACTCACGATTGAGAACTTTGGAAGAATGAATGCTGGCCTGAGATTTTGAATACGGTGATTCCGTATTTTGTGAAGATAGTGATCAGGAACATGGCGCTTTTAAAGATTTTTTTAGTATAAGTTGAAAGCCGACTTTGTAGTGTCTTTAGTGGACGCAGCACGATAATACCTACTACTGTTATTGGGTTCAAAATTACATTTACTCGTATTAAGATTGTTTGTGATATTCATTACATTTGTACTATTTAGCCTTTCAACTTTATCTTCAACTTCTAACGTTTATATTTTGATGCAAGTTAATACGGAACTGTCTTCAAGGTTAATGAATGTAGTTATAATCTACCAGGTATTAGTAATGTCGAGAAATGTACAACATGTGTGTGCTAATCTATTTAGTAAGCGGCTGATGCATCTTTACGTAAGAAATGCCTTAGTAAAAGCAAAACTAGGACGCTATGCGAAAATTATGGATAACATCTTCCGCTTGTGGTTTTGCTCGCATACTTGGTTATATGAGAATATGGTTGACATTACAGTTAAATTCAATGCAAATTTAAGTTCACAAATAAAATTTATTCTGTAGGACCTCATTTGAGACGTTGTTAATGTAGGTAGTCCTCTTGGATCACATTGAAAGGTCTCAAATCTAACTGATTAGCTTAGCTACTCTTGCGCCAACACCCGGAAAGGATCAGGCAACAAACAAACTATTAAGTCTATTTGTTTTTCGGTGAGCCATGGATCTTAAGCGGATGGCTAATTTGCTTAACTTGCAGAATGCAGTGGGAATTTAGGAACCAAAAGTGAGGTTGAATGTGTACAAGTGATCGTAAAATTTACAAGATATTAACCACACACAAAAGTTCGTCTGACAATTTATGCATCTATAGATAGTACTAGTTTTGAAGTAAAGAAGCATAATTAGATACAGAAATTTGTTTTTATAGATAGAAGGAACAAGCCGTAAACATACGCAATATTTATGATGTTTGCAACTTTATAACTTTTTTATTGATCTCATAAGACCACGTGAAACTTGTAGAGGTTTTATAAAAACAAGACCATTCGCGTATAAGCACAGTTCCTATAATCAATAACCTGTGCGGTGTAAACTATTTATTATCTTTTAAAGTGGTATTACTGGATATGGTCTAAGAGACCGGCTACACGCAACTTATCTTCACGTTATTTGCACTAGCTTTCGTGCGAATGGTGCACTTGTAGAAACATTACCATTGGTTAAATCCATAGTTACCTATTTTATTATTATAAATGGAAAAGTGTGTGTTTGTTCGTCTTTCGGGCAAAACGGAGCGACGAGTTGACGTGATTTTTTAAGTGGTGATAGTAGAAGGGATGGAGAGTGACATAGGCTCCTTTTTATGCCGATATTCCCGCGGGAGTGGGATTTTCGCGGGTGAAACCACGGCACGCAGCTAACTTAGAAGAATTACAAAACATTAAGTAAACGTGCATCATGTTGATATGCTATTTTGTGGACAGCCCAGAAACATTTTGCGCATGCTTCAAGGATTGTGTAGTCAGTCTCTACTACGCTACGCATACCTTAAGTTCCATTAGGTTATTACGTGACATGACATGTGGACGTGGTTTCGAAAGGCATGCTATATAAGGCGAATGATTTTAGGCCGAAAGAGGTAGGGCTTTTAGCCTTCAGCTTTACCGCAATCCCATTTATTGTGATGTGTTTTGCTAATACAAAGCTTCATATTTTTCTTGTACCAGCTTTTCTCTTTTGAGTTCATTGTAGTCAGATAGTCTTTCTACAGCCGATGTCATTTGTTAATCTATTTTTTAGCGCCGTGTGATTCTGCTTCTACTTATTCGTGGTCACGACTCATCTCGACTTTGTAATATGCCACCACTAATGTATGGACACCGGATGACAAAGACTTGATACAGGACATTATCCTGTATATGAAAGATTATGAATCTGCTTCAAACTTTCTTCTAAATATTATTAACTGTTATCGATTATAATATAAATGTGCATTGCAACTGAATTGAAAAGCTATTCGCGCCAAATCGACCATTCATATCGACCGGTAGATTTACCTTGTGTTACCAATCCTGTACTTACGCTAGTTATAATAAAGTACTACCATTTATTTATTCTCTCGTACTAATAGTATCGTTCAGATACCATTGAGCTGCGGTTTATTTACATTTTAAACTGTGAGAATTTGTTCTATTTAAAGCGGTTGGGTAAGCGTTATTTACTGACGCAGCCTTGACTGACCTGTGAATACCGGCGCCTCTCTATTATGAGGTCGCAACATTTAATATTAGTTCAAAACATTGAAATAACTTTGAACCGCTTGAGAAAGTCGGAACAAATGATTTGAAATTATTCTGTAGGCATCGGGAATTGTTTCCAAACTTGAAATTAGTTAAAATTTGTCTAAGCTTAATTGATATTTAGTATAACTTTTAACATGACTGGAAGATATCGTTTTTTATTTCACAAATATATTTTTGTTAATTAATTAAAGTTTAACGATATTTTATCGTAACATTTCACTAACTAATAAAACCGATGCGTATATAAATCTTCGAACACAACCTACCGCTCACTGCTCATGCTCAAAGCATAACTGATTTTCCAACTTTAAACTAGTTTAAACTTAAAAATACAAGAATCAATATAAAAACTCAAAACGGTTTGTTATATCCGTACAATACATATCCACCTGTTGCATACATCTTCCTTTCATAGCCAAGTAGCTCGGAGAAATCGGACACGCTTACATTCGTCTCGACCAACTTACCAATAGGAACGCAATAAAACAAATCTGAGTTTCAGACATTTATTTAATGGAATCTATGCGGTAAATTACAATTATATCAAAATGTTCAGTACACGTAAGTTTAATAGGAAAATCGGTAAAGCTTTTCCGCGCAATCATCTCTAAACTTTTGAGCTTTAAAAACATTCTTACAAAATGACTTATTCATATGACATGAACGTGTCTTGAATTTAATTTTACGTCATAATTATCAATAAGAAATTAGGTACTTAATTTTACAAAAGAAGACACCATTATTTTGTCGCGTCGTTTCGACCGGATTGCACAAACCGTGGTCGTGGGAAGACGACACAGACGGGTTCTGATCACGACAGTTTAAAAAATACAAAAATTCATAAGTACGTACTTATTTCTTGCCAACCGACAGGAAGCCTGAGGTATTTGAGAAGTACTTAGCGTTCGCCTCGTTGACTCGCGTCTCCGCTGCCTGAGGGTTGACAATCTCCAGACCCTGAAATAGAACACAGAGTTAATTTCACCGTAGTGTGTTATAAAAACTAGGTGATGGTGTTATTAGGTACCGGAAACAAGGTAAAACATGTAGGAAAAAAAAGTTAACACACGCTTGGCTATTCCTGGACCGTTTAATACAAAAGAACCCGTTGAAAGGTGCATTTATTGTTAATAGGTATTATTTCGCTTTGTTAGATTTTATATTCTATAAACACTACAAACGAGATATTTACCATGATTTGGAGTTTTATGAGTTTCCCGATATCTCGTTTATAATGTTCAAAACCATGATTTTGAAAGTTTAAAAAGTTTTATTTTATATTTTGTTTGACTCGCGTAAAATACACTATTCATACATTCGATTTAAAATTACAGCTGACAGAGAGACAAAAAACAGAGTTTATAAGAAGTGTCAGTTCATCTCGTACATAAACGTATCCACGGGCTAAACAGAAGAAAAAAACTTTTATACCAATCATGCATTCATCTTAACGATCGCATTATCTTCACATCAGACTGCCTATCATTACGAACAACGGTCATACAGTTGTTTAATCACAGCAATTCTAAAACCGCTGACGCTTCATTGACATGCAAACAAAACAGTTCATGGGTATGATACATCATGAAGAACAATGTCTGCATGTGTTACTTAGCAATAGCAGATCGGATTTTTAATATTTTTTTTAAGTACGTTGCCTGTTACGGTCATACGGTGTAAGTGAATGCTAAGTATGTTGCCTATCTTTTGAAGACAGACAACAAGTCGTAACAATCGACAACATTCTTCTGTTCCCTTCAGAAGTTTGAAAACATACGCAATGCAATTCAATTGTTCCAGTAAGTTACACTTTGTTACCTTATGTTATTGGCTGTAAGGACGCGGTGAGAGCGTTCGTTTGTATAAGCAAGTGTCCAACTGTAGTGACGGACAACAAATAGTAACAAGTAGTCTCAAAAGTTACAGGTAACCTAATACTACCGTGTGGTAAATTGTTGCTCTACGAAAATTAACTGCGGTGTGGATGTACCTTTTGATTACGAGGCGCCCCTTTATTATTTACCACAACTGAGTGATTGTATCTTCAAATCTCGTCACTTTTACAATTAAAAAGCACATGTGCACCGAATCAGAAATACGATACATTGTTAATTAATTAATAATGAGGAAATACTTAATTGAAATATGCGGAAGGAAGAACTTTGTAGGAATAAAATAACATTAAGTAACAACCTCAGAACATAATACACAAGATACCTATACCTACAATAAAAACTGATAACAACACTTTTTTTCAACTGGGGCCTTAAATAGTAGATTGCTATTCAATCACGCCTCTTTATTTATTTCTTTCTTTCTTTCTTTCCCATAGGTGTAGACCAGAGACCACAACGTATCCATTTGTTTGGTCCCGATACAAATCTTTCCACTGGACTCACTACAGCCACCTACAGCCTTGTTCTTTTTATTCATTCTGTGCCGAAAGCTTCACTTCAAACCATGTGAAAATCTGGGCACACTACTGTTTTGCACTTGCATTATGAACTCGAAAGATCACAAGTATAGATAGGCTATGGATAACAAGCGGTTTGCCCATGTCATACAATGATTAGTATTTAGATTGTCTGATGCAATATGCAAGGCCGTACTCGTATCTGTCCAGTTTACCATCAACGCCCACTAAAAACCTTAGAACCTTTGACTATAATAATAAAGGTTATATTCCGATGCAGTTTATAAGAATAAGGACAGGTTCCTACGCAAAATTTCTTAATGTCATGATTTACATGTTGACATGGAAGGGCCTCAAGGGGCAAGAGGTAGTTATGCTGTAACCATCATTTAAATATAAAGTACTTTAAACATTCATATACTTTAAGTTTGGTTAAGCACAATATCAAAAGAAACACATCAGTAAGTATGTTCGTATGAAGCAACTAGTTAACTCCGTCATCAGTATGTAGTAGTACTTCAGGAGGACCTGAAGCAATCCTAACATATAACAAAGCAAAATAAATGTACTTAGTTCAACTGGTGAAATTATACCTACTATCTTATACTCCTTAACATTTATGTAATGCATGTGAGAGTTATTAAAACAAACATCACTATTATATATATTATATATTATCTACCTTATGTGTATTAAGTATTTACATTATCTTTGTATGTATTATGCAATAATCTTTGAATTTAATTTTTTGTAATAAGTGTCTTAGAATAAGTCTAATATTAGCACGCCTATACTTTTTCCTACTTGTGATATTGGTTAGCAGGTAGAAAATGCCTTCGGCATTATGCTCGCCAATTGTACATTTTAGTTTTACTTTGTGTGCAATAAAGAATTCATAAATAAATAAATATTAATTTGATGGTATTGTTTTTGAACTGATTATGCACCGGTCCGTACCGTACCGCTGAGGTTGGAGCGGTAGAATGTAAATAGTCGTCCGTCCACTAACAAAATGTAAAGCTAGGACTTTACCCTGTCTCATATTCGTGCATAAATATTATCATTGAAGATCTAATGACGTCTGCTAAGGTATAGTCGTGAGGCCAAGTGTGTAAGTAATAGCACATTAAGTATTTCGATATCCAAGTGCAATTTGTGCAATAAAACGGTACTCTTTCCTCGTTACATTGTTACCGTGATCTGTGCTAATTGAATTCCAAGATACTGAAGCGTAGTAATCTTAACGCCATCTACCGTACTAGTAGCGCGGGCAATAGCAATCACAGATAATGACAATTTAATTCTTGCGTAACACGTTAGGCGTTTTTATTGTTTTGTCGCTTCAGACACAATAAAGATAACAACAGTAGATACGCTAGAGAAACAACGGTAATACAAATTGCAATCAATCATTATGTCTGTCTCATTCCCGATTTCAATATGTAACTTACGAATGACCGTATTGTTTATGGAATTTCAAATCACTGTATACAAGCGAATAAATTAATACATTTACCTTTATCACATACCAATGGAATTTTACGAGTAAAGTGTGTATGGACATGTAAGCATATTAGGTAATAATTCAATGTCCTTACCTAATTATTTACAAGTGAATTTACTGTCAATATGTTTATTGTGGTTGTTGTCGCTTCATTGGCTGTCCTCTTTCAAGCATTACAGATTGGCGCTAGAGATGCCATCAGGCGCTTTTTATGACATCTATTGTCTTCTAGATTTATATCACCGTATGCACGAGAATTCATGGCATGACAATTATCTTGTAAATTATCGATTCTTCTGATGTAATCTCCTTTTTTGTCTGTCTAATGCCTGACAGATAATATTACAATAATCGATTTGTGATACATTGTACGAATACTCGTAGTTGTCAGTTTGAAGTATTTTATCAAGGCACAATGTTACGGAATTGAATTTATAGAAAATGAGGACACGTAAAACATTGAACATTGTATCGTTAGTGCTCATAAATCTGAGCTAAGATGATTCTTTGAAGCTTAAATGTAAACACAAAGATTAGTAATCAATTATTATTGACTGTATTTCAAGATAGGCTCGAAAAACAGGCATTAACCTACTGGCTAGAAGCGAGTTAATGTGATTTCGGATCCGTATTAAAAGCTTGCATTAACTCAAGTCTTTATAGTCAATGGAAAGAGGTTTGTCCTATTTGACGCATCTATGGTTCAGTTGGTCAAATGGCCGGCTGAGACGCAGTAGGTTGCGGGTTCGATTCCCGCCGTGGGCATGTTTTGAAGATTTTTGCTTGATTTCGATCTGTTTAATACTCGTCATTGTTTTAAATTCGAAAACGATATATCTGTTTACCAGCCCCGTATTATACAAACCGAAAACAATAGCTACATGGCTTTAATAATCGCCAGTCAACTTTATGTTGTTGGAAACAGAATTCGCAAGATAACCCACATAATGTGATCTATATTTTCGCTCAAGTAACCACCATCTATAGCTTTTCTTAGATCTCTAAAGAAAACCCAAGCTTTACCGCTAGAGCTTCCTAATAAACCATGATGAAACTAGGTTTATCTCCAAGCATGATTTAATAGTTTGTTCAAGTTGATTGAATTTGAAATAATATTGTTAGTTATTGTTCAAGATGTATGTGCATTGTATATCACCGTTGGAGCGTTCTGTTGATAGCTATCCGGCAGCCTACTTGTACAGTAGGTGCTTATGCTTAGGTATTTCCAGAGATGCATCTAGATATTTTTTCTAAATTAGTACGAGAATACTTATGTACAAGACGTTAGCAAGCGAATATTGGGGCTCAAGTGGAATTGGGCAGGACACGTGGCCAGGCGTGGTGACGACCGGTGGAGTAGAGTGCTTACTGAATGGTGGCCAAGAGAAGAATATAGAAGTGTGGGTCGTCCGCCAACAAGATGGGTCGACGACATTGTTAAGACCGCAGGTCGGACTTGGGTTAGATTGGCGCGGGACAGGGGCGAGTGGCGGAAGCGAAGAGAGTAGAGCAGTGGGATGAGAAGGGCTGATGATGATGATGATGATACATGTTATTAATTTCTTAATTTTACACAGCATCATCCAGCGTAAAGTAAGATTTTTTTTATGGTAAGTAACTCCATGACTGATAATTACTTTTAGAAAACTAAACATGTTTTTAGTTTGTTTAGAGTAACTTCATGTTTCCCTTGAGATTATTTGCTTATATGTAGTTTGTGGATATTTTAAATAATTTAAAATGTAGGCATGAGATTATTAGATCATTATGGTTGCGAGGTAGTTTTGTCAACTCGTCCCTGGTCCATTAACCATTTTATATACTTGTGTTTATGTGCGTTTTACTAACAAAAACACCATAATGAAAATAATACCCTACTTACATAAAAAATACGTACTTAACCATCTGAAAGAAGGACATAATTCACCCCAACAAAAAAAAACAAGACTATTATTCACGTAAATCCTCATTCACTTTGTTTTTCACATGAAATCTAAACAATAGCAATATCGTTGATCAGTTCACCCTTTCTCATTATAAGTGGAAAGTACAGCATTATATACAAACAAGGTCTATAGTCCATTAGTTTGTCCAAAGGGCGGGCGACGCCACAAATACCAACACGCGAAATGTAAACGGTGAAAGTATCCCGTCTACACTGTTCTTGGAGGGGACAAGCTTTGGATTTTCCAAATTATATGGATTTTTCCCTGATGAATACGTAAGGGGTATTTTTCGGATTACCACAACACATACATGGGTTAAGTTGCCTAGCTTGGGACTAGATGATGCTGTGTGAAATGTACAAGTATATTTATTTATTATCTTAATCGTTGTTGGCGGCCTAGAAACTCCGTCACCAGAGACGATTAAATATGTTTTTAATAGAAATTCTATTAATAATATTTTTCTATTGGAACGGTTGACATTATCAATTTGGTACTTATAATTTCTAAAAAGCCGCTTGAATATCTTTATTAGAAATTCCAAATTCCATTATTTTTTGAGTATTCTATATTGTTCTCGTGTCCAAGAGTTAGTTGGTTTGGTGCTACCTGAAATACCAATAGGCCATTTTCTCGACCGTTTGCCCACATGGAGAACCTGTCGTGAATCTATTTAGCATATGGTTATTATATCTATACATTATTATATCTGAACTTTACCGAGGAAGTGTGTCACGATGTCGACGGCAGCTTATATATACAACATGTATAGTATCCCGCGGCTTTGGTCGTGTGGTACTCAAAGTGTGTTACTTCAGATCATAAACTATGTACCTATTCCAAGCTTCAGCTAAATCCAGTAGTTTGAGGAGCAACAAACATCCATCCATCTTCACAAACTTTCGTAATTATGATATTAGTAAGGTTTTCATTTCATATTCAAAACTGTCGTGAGTTGTACTAGCTAGACATTCTTATAATCACACGGGAAATTACTCACGTATAAATATTGTCCATTTAGATACCGACAATGTTTCGATTCTTCCGGAGAATCTTCATCTGGGTATAAGTATGGTCACTCCTCGCGGGCGCGTCTCACACTCAGTCAGTGTGAGACGACAATATTTTTACGTGTGTATTTTCCCGTGTGATTATAATAATGTCAAGATTTTCATTCATAAATACTGAACACCACGATATAATCATTTCTCGTTCATTCGTTTTCAATACTTAAATTAAGCTTCTTAACATAATTTATCAGTAGTTTAGTAATGGGAATTTATATTTGCAGTCTAATAAACGATGTTTTAAAACGCTATTGGTTTTACGAGAGGTATTAGAGTCAGGAATGTGGTTTGTGCCTGCGTGGGCGCAATCAAACTACTGTTTTAGTACTTGAAACTATATGTATTAGGTGTAATAAGATTACTAGAGAGTCTAGAGACGTAAATTTTGTTTAAAAGGCTATTATCATTTGTTAGGGCTTTTGCAAAATAAAGCGTTGTAAAAGAAATCTGTAATTTGAACAGTTCTTAAGGGGACTCCTATAATTATCAATAATTGTTTTGAAACTCGATAAGAAAGATACTTTTTCGATCACAACTTATTTTTAAAAAATACTTTGGAATTGATTATAATTTGAAATAAAAAAACAATTAAGAAGCAGAGGTTTCTTAAATGTTTGGGATTAGTATTATTACAGTCTGTATTTTCTATTTCAATCAACTTAAAATATTTGCATTGCGGATTTTAATCAAATAATTACACGAATTTAATCAAGTAGGAGAAAGTTTGTGTAGGTTGACTGTGTATAATCTGTGGATAGGCTTAATTTAAGGATAAAAAATATAACATAAGTACAACATAAAATCTGCACCAAGGGGGTAGGCAGAGAGAGAAGATCACGGAATGTAAAATTATTTTATGAAATAACAATGCGAAACATGAAAATGACCAAAGGCTTATCTTAGATCTTAAGACCATTTCAAGATTTATAAGTGTCACAAATAAATCATTTTTCCTTAAGGAAGATTAATTTTATGCGCATTAACGAGCCCTGAGTTTATTAGATTGCTGCTCAAGATTTTGAGACTTTTATTGACTTCAGAGAGAGTGCCAAGGTTAATTGACATGCTTATATGAATAGGGTAAGCCTTTACAATCTGAACTATCAATTTTCTATTGACTAAAATTACCCTCGTGTACAAAGGTTTGAATGGTAAAATAGACTTATTATGTGCAGACGTAGGGAACTGATGCGCCGGGGTATTAAATTTCTACTTTCCCTCGAAGCCATGTGAGGACTTATTAGCGTTATTGATGATGGCTCCCTACACGAGACTCAGAGATAATTGTAGAGAGCTCGTTAGGTTGTATTTGTTTTCTTTCTATCATCATTAAGCCTTTATTTTATACTTAGGATCGTGAAAATCTTCATCCACACTGATGAGGACAACTAAACCAACTCAGAAGTTTTTAAAGCTTATAATATATTGTGTTAAATCATGCGAGTTTGATAAAAAAAGTGGCTAGATTCCCACAGACAAAAAATAATAACGATGGAACTTAATCCAAGAAATAGATCACAGGAAAGATTTACATTTCCTACTTAAAACGTAAAGTATTACATAATTCAATTCAGTGATTTTATCATATTCTTGTCTTTTTGCTCCAATAATCGTAACCCGTGAACATAAATTCGCTCGAAACATCGTAACATCGGTAACAGACCTTCGGAATAACGTTACTTATTACTCGATTGTGCGATTACTCGATGAACCATAGAGATTTATTGCTATGATAAACGATGCGAACTGGATTGGCAGCGCTCGGGGCAAAGATCGCAAAATTATCGATACAGACTTTATACAGAATGAATGCTTTTGTTTACCTCAAGCATAATGTATCCAACAAAATCATTAAAATTATATTTATCCGTTACGTTGTAATTTAATACCATATCAATTATACTGATTAAATGATCAAATAATGATCAATCAAAATCGATATTGATAATAGTCGATAGGTGCAATTATAGACGCACTCGGTTACATGGTTGTTATGGACTTATGTGTAAAGTAAATGTTGTTTACTCTTTAGGAAATATCAAGACCTAGTTCGTGCAATCGCTGTAAACAAGTAATAACAAATATTGCCTCGCCATTATAATATTATCCATTATAATATTATCAAAATAGCTTTTATGTAAATGATATTACAAGGAAAAACAATGACACTTCTTGTTTTAATGGAAATTCGTGATCTGATCAGGATGCCTGTAAACTATATCAATATAAGCGGAAGATTATTTTTGTTTTAAACTGATTTGTATATTTTTTCTAGTTTTGATAGGTTAATTCCTGAGGAAGGTTTAAGAGTACTTTGCGAGTAACGCCGTGAGGGCGAAGATTGTATTATGTGATACTAAAAACGCCATAACTTAAAGCTCTTAGGAGGAGATTAGCCTGATGGGATTCGACTTAACGACTCTTTAGCAGAAATCTGTCTATTTTGTGACATCGCCAATGGTAATTCGGATTCGATCTATCAAGAACGTCTTAGCTAAATAGATAAGTCTACTTGAAAACTGAACAATAGATATAATTTCGGTTTCAGTTTCACTTGTAGTGTAGCCGAATTTGAAACTCTTGACCAAAATAGGAGCTATGAAAATTTACACTATCATTTTTAGTTTCACAAATCGAAACATTACATGCCAGTATTTGGCAAGCAGTTATCATTTCATACCCGTCAGGCTACAAACCTATTAGTTATTTTGGAAAACTGGTTTCCAATAGTGTTTTTTTATGTTGTAATGATAGAAAAAAAATTAAAACGACTGTTATGAAAGATTGTTTGACTAATTCTGTATGAAATCCAAAAACACAATGACATATCAATCATAAAAAATAATGAAGTCATGTAAACCAGAAATATGAACCTCATCAAAGTATGAGAACTGAAATTTTTCATCACACCGTGCAATTTAAAAACTGATTAAGTGTGAATTGCATTGCATGTATTGAGCAAACAATAAACAATGAAAATATTACTCCTATACTGAATTCTGGCTGAAATAATTATGCTTATCTTATTCGCCATCTAGGAAGTAGATTATAACAAAATAAATTCATTTATTTATACAGCTGTGCCTGACTATATCCGGTTACTACGTTTACTTTAAATTACTATAGCAACTTACCATATCTGACAATAGGAGTCATACATTTTATTGACAAATAACTATGGTGAAATTTCTATGTTATTTGTAAGTTGACACAGCATTTTCTCTGCGAAGTAAAGGGTTCATAATGGATTGATTTGGAAAACCCTAGTAAGATTTTTCAAAAAAATCCAGTAAATTTTATGTCCTTCAGTTATTTGCTACCATGTGTTAAGTATTGCAAAATGTATGTATATCTGTTACTATCGGATTAGAGAATTGCAACGTAATGCGAGGCTGTTTGTATGCAAACTCGCGTGAGACAGGCCGTCTCTATTACCCCTATTACGTCGGCATGACAATGATGATGTCTGCCAGTACATCGGCACAGTTTCATTGTACTTATGTAATTGAGTGTCATTTCAGATTATGCTACATTTCTGTGTAATTGTGGGTTGACGAAGACATCAATACTAATTTTGTTGTTGAAGTTTAAGGGCAATTTGCCGCTATGTTGTTTAAAGTTAAAGATAGTAGGATTATTCTCTATATTAATTTCATAATTCAGTTTCGGAGATTACCTCCGTCAAACAAACAAAAAAACCAACATAACTTCTTTAAAATATTAGTAAAGAAGTAAAAATAAGGATGTATGTAAGTCATTTCAATGTGATAAGTTCCTACTGAATAAAATATTTTTGAGTTGAGTTGAGTAGACTTATTTTAATTTTTTTTATATATTTTTTTTTAGTCTTTATTTTGTAAGACGGTCTAATGAGTTAAACATTTGAAGTTGATTTGATAATTTGAGCTGAACTTTTGATTTAGATGTGGCAATATTATTACGAGACTTGACGTATTGGCAAGTCTTGCGTCTAATTTATCAGAGTGTATGCCGTGTATGGCAATATATCTAATACCTCTGCGATTAAAAATCATAGTAATGAAATGACTAGTGGTCTGAAACGGTGATCAAAAAGCTTAATGGAAAATGCATTGTACGAAGCATCTTCCACTAAGCTTTGTGAAGAATCCGGCTAGTAGTCGTAGCTAACTTATGTGTCATAACTGCCGGTTCCTATAACCAACTTACGGATGTCCGTAGGACTTTCGCCACAGCAACGTTGTTATCAGTCAAAAAGTTTCATACATTTTATGTTGTAATAACGAAGTTGCCATGGTGATGGTCCTACGGACATCCGTTGGTCCATCATATACTCTTTTTATGCTCGATTTCTATAAATCGAGCATAAAAAGAGTGTTAATGTTGAGTGATGTGTTAACATTTGTTAAAAGATCGTCAAAGTTCAAGTTTAAGGGCAGTTTAAGTATTGACTCATTTCATATAATAAGTTGGTGTGATCTGTTAATGATAGATGATTTATCTTCGCGTGCTCGTGATCTTTATGATCTCACGTCAACGATCTTCAGTTCAATGAGATTTCTTTGTATATGTTTTGCTCAAGTAGATGATTTGCGAAACTCTCTATGAATTGAAGGTTGATGGTGGCTACTTGAGCTTGACAGCGGTAATGTATTGAGTTATAACTTGCAAATCATTCAATGAACTTTAGCTAATTTACTATTTTAGTTGTAGTTTAAAGTTGATAGTCAATTTAAAGTGTACTTTTAAGAATATAGGTGGATTTCTTGTTAATAACAGACATAATAGTATTATATAATTTTTCATCAACATCAATAAAAAATCACCATCTCATCTATTTCTTATATCTGACCATTCTTACACATTTCTTTCATCTCATACATTCCTCATACAAGTGTAAGTATGTTTTTACAAAAAATATATATCTATGTAGTATGTTAGTCGTCTGGTTACCATAACACAAGCATCTTGGGACCAAAAGATACTGTGTGGAATGTCTCATGGTAGGTACCTATTTATTCATTGAAATTTGAATTATCGAGATTACTCGACAAAACTTGTCACTACGCACATTTGATTTACATTACTAAAAAATCGAAAGTAGCCCAAAAAGTATTTGTGGTAAACAGACTCAAATGATACGAAAACACTTACTTGCAAAGGAGTGAAGGCGACAGATGACGCTGTACCCGACACCTGCCTTCTTATACTGGTAGCGCCGCCGTACTGTTGCTGCTTTTGCAAGTTCTTCTGCAGAGTCTTGCTGATTCGCACTTTGGTCTTCTCGTCTATCTGCGGTAGACGGACTCGGCCAGTGCTGGACTTGCCGATTGTACCGCGGGTGTAGCCTAGGTCTTCTTGGTAGGCGTCGTCTTCTATCTGCGGGGTTAAAAACAGGATTAGATACCTATTTGAAGTTACGGAAAGTGGAAGGAGAGAACTTTAAGGAGTAAGTACCTATAACAAACGATTCTGTGGAACATATCTATCATAACATATCCTAGGCACTAGTTCACACTAGTTAGACATGATTAGAATATAAAAATATAGAAATCTATGATTTACAAACATAATTATGTTGATAAACATACATACATTTCTTCTTACAAAGCATCACCTTACCCATAACCTTGTATAAACCATATAAAATAGATCCAATACATTTCCTAGACGCTATAATCTAAGCATTTCAATATAGGAAGCAATTTGATTAGCGCGATACGCTTCGGAATTCGCGGAAGACTGGTGACAACCATTTTGTGGTCACAATGTGGTTGTTGCTATCATAATCGTGAGCTTGTTTTGTTCTGAGACCTACTTCTGATAAGCGAAAGTGCGTATCACGAACCATAGATTTGCGGTGTAATACGACAAGATGGGAGAAAGGATTACATAGGCAAACATTAGCTAATAAATTAGCTAATGATAGTTGTAGTACTAAAGTACTTCTGACTCAATGGGATTGACGACTTGAGACAAGTTGCGGGCAATTGCTGGCTTGGCATAGCAAAAAAAATAACTAAAGATGATGCCACCCTTTTCATTTCGTTTTGAAAGGGACGAAAACATCTATAATTCGTTCAGTTAAAGTTTTGGCGGCGTCAGAATCGACATTATTATTATACAAACAATCGTAGTTTTAAGCAAACCTAATGAACCACAACGTATCAAATACGAAACAGTAATCATGTTCTTGTACTTTTCATTGTGTGTTTTTATATTGCTTCATCGACATGATAGACAGGTCATCTGCTAAGTGTTACAAACGGGTTGGAATATTAAGAGCGTATTACATTAGCACAGTTCGATAATCGTTTACGATGAACGTTCAGTGGGCGAGACGAATATATTTCGTAGCATACGGGCTAATGGTTGAAATATGTTTGAACTTTTTTAAACCTTTTAGACATTTTGCACCACTGCTGGGCAAAGGCTTCTACAAACTCTTCCAACTATCTCGATATTGAGCAGAGTCTCAACCTTTTGTCAGAGAAGGTACGCCAACGTTTTAGCAAACTTTATTTTACTTTGATAACCACCTTGATATTTAATTATAAATATACCTACTAACACGACTTTATAACTACTTCCTATAGGCGAATCCTTCTATTTGCCTTTTATTCAGCCCAGAAATATTAATTTATTAATTTTGAATTTTTTCCTTAGAATCAACTAAATTTTTAAATATTTAGATGGGTCCACTGCGGCCAAGGACAAATACAAAACTGGAAAGAAGGGGTGGAGACAAAGGCCCCCCTTCCTTCCAGTTTTTTTTCTGTCCTTAACCACAGGGGTCCTTTTGGAAGGTGCAGCACATCTTAAAGTAATAAACTCTACAGCCGTATATAAATCAACAAGCAACGGGCTTATCACGGACGTCCGCGCACCAACAGGTTTGGTTCCGGTCTATTTGTTGAACAAAAACAGGCACACTTATTCCGACGAATAGTGGACTCATCTGCCGGGACCGTTCGATCGGAACGACAGTTCTATAGTAGTCTATTAGTCTCAAGAAAACGAAACGTATAAATAATACTTTCAGTGCTGATAATGTGGTAAAGAGACGCAGTAGTAGGTAAAAAAGACTGATAATGGGAAGTGGCAGAAGGGTGCATGTTATTCCTACTCATTAGCAGGACGAAGGTAAGAAAAAGTAGAATAACGGCCGGTTCCTATAACCCTACTTACGGATGGCCGTAGGACTTTCGCCATAGCAACGTTGTTATCAGTCAAAACTAGCACCGTGAGCATGTGTTATGTCTGTAAGGCGGTTTAGATCCATCACCTACCGAAGGTTAAATGTCTGAGCTTCAGATCGAAACTATGGCAAAAATGACATACAGTTTTACAATAGAACCTCCTTTGAAGTAGATGAAAAAGAAGATGCCACAAGAACTGTGCCGAAACAAGATTTCGTTCGACCTATAAATCAAATATTTTGTGAAATGTAACTTATAAATACAACATAAGTTCCACGAACGATTATAGTCGGCACAAACAATACCGGTAATAATTTACGGCTTTACCGCAGCGGTCCCCGCAATTAAGTCTACTCTATTTCACAGACGTAGCGAGAGGAGAACAGTTGGTTTACTGCTGAATCTCTCAGAACATTGTAAGTAATTGAAGTGTGAAATACAGACAAGACCTAGTCGCCTCTTTAGTGATTTTGATAGTAAGGAAAATAATATACTCGTAGGACAATAGTGTAGAGAAAACGGAAAATAATAATAATTAAGTTTACTAAGTTCGCATAAACTAGTACCTACCTACGAAAGACTAAGGTTTATTTTGGCTTACAGTACATTTTTACCATTTTATAATGTTATTATTTATCTTTGAAGTAAATTCTTAAGCCTATGTATAATATGCATTTATGAACTGGTTTCAATATTTTTTCAAAACAAAGTTTTAAACATTTATGGTTTTCGAACAAAAGCCACACGATTATTGACCCAGCTGGTATAGTTTTAGCAATGAACACTCATTTTCTTTGTCGGATGATGCGGTTTTTATAAGCATCATGTTCTTTAAATGCAAGTAATTGCTACAAAGCATGTGGAAGAGTTAGATTTCAAAGATGGATTGCGGATTGAGCTACTTTTTATGGTCATAATAATTCCACTATTTAATTAGAGATCGCTGGTTAAAAGAGATATTTGATGATTTATCATTTATGAGCATTGAGTTATAGATATAATTGAATCGCACAGTACAATACAGCTTTCCGTGGTAATCGCTTTAATATATAACGCAATCATAACATAATAGTGAATAATATTGAAATTACATTACATGCTAATAATATCTAATATAAAATTCGTGTGCCCAAAATAAACATATTCTAGTAAGAATCTCAGCTATAATTTGAATTTTCAGTTTGACATACAACGATACAAGCGATTGCCCTTAACGCGGACTGCTTCCCCAAACGGCCAGAGTCCTATCCTTTAAAGATTAAACTACCGAAACTATCATTAAGATAAAATTATCGGTGAATTCCGCCGGAGTCGTAACTTACATTATAGTTTATAATTTAAATGAAGTACGTAAGTTTGGTTTAACACTGTAAAAATCTCTACTAATTTATTATAGAGACAAATGTTGGTTTGATTGTATGCGCCGCGCGTTTTCGTCAGCGCAATCTAGAAACGGGTCATTTTTGCTAGCGCCATCTATTACTGTAGGCTATATTTTGTCTCGGTAGCATTATTAGTACACCCGTGCAAAGCCGGGACATGCTGCTAGTATACTATAAAGTCGTGAAAAATAATGAAATACTTTGAAAGTTACACTCACGTCAGCGAAGTTCATCCTATTTGCGTTCTTCCTGAACTCCGTCATGGCGTACCGCTCCTTCATTTTCCTCACTCGCTTGCCGCCGCGTTTCTTCCTGCTCTGTTCTATTGGTTTCGGTAACGGCTTCACGAATTTCACCGGTGGTGGTTCCTATAAAAAAAGTAGGACATGACTGATTAGGAGGACACGTCAAATTGTCGGTCTGGCTTTTAAAGTAGTTAAGCCTGACCGGAGGGCTTTAGGCAGCCTAAAATCTCCGTCACCAGAGTTGGCCACTTGCTCTTACAAACTTATTTTCTTTGTACTCTATTTTTTACTGTATTTTGGTTACCGATTTTGGCACTATACTTTCTCGTGATTGGCTAGATTTGACAATTGACAATTGATTTGACAATCTAGCCAATCACGAGAAAGACAATTATTTTCGACGACCAATCACGTGTGTTTATTTTTGTTCCTATTAGCTCGCTTCAAGAAATGAAGTATAGTTCAATTATTATAAGTCACCTGAAGTTTGTCAAGTTTCTTCTCGATTCCCTCTCGCAGTTGCCTGCCGATGCGTCCGTCTGTACTGTCATGACAGGCGTCTACTCTCGCAGCGAGCGTCAGCTTCGTTGACACTAGCTTAGCTGCTTTGTATCTTAGCTCCTGGGAAAATGTCAAGACAATTTTATTGTATGGTATAACTATAAGTCACGTAAAAAGAATGTAAAAAGGAGGTATGTTTGTTTGCACACGGGTCACTCGGTGAAGTGCCACCATAAAATCGCCTACAGCGCAACTTTACCCCTCAGCGTTCTTCTTCTCAATAAAGTTCAAAACAAAATAACAGTCAGAGTGACAGTTCTGAAATTACGTTATAAACGTGTGCAGTTTTAATCAAGACCATCTGCACTTCGAATTTGGCTCAAGTATAATAGTCCTACTAAACAAAGTTGTTTCTAAGGTATTCAAATAAAGCTCTACTCACAGGCGAAGTGTCCTGTACAATCTGTGAGAAGTATACAAAGCCGGTATGCGGCAACGCTGCCGCCTGCGAGAATCCAGATAGCAACTTCTTCTGTTGACCGAGTGTTAGCACATTGCACGCCGGCATGCGCGATAGCTTGGTCAGACCGCCCGCTATACCGAGGATCTTAGCAGCGGTCGATGCACCTGGACATATCATTTAGAACTTCGTCAATCAATCAATCATCAGACAAATTCTTCATTAATTCTTCATATTCAACTTCATGCTTTCAGATAACACATTATTTTGATAAATACATCTTATAACAATCCACGACCTCTTATGTTCGATCGAAAACAACCCGAAAAATGATTTGTTTGAATAAGGGTGATCGCTTCTTCTCGAATCTTGATATAACTTTTAATAAAGCTTTTCATTTTTAATAATAATTTGAACAAATTTGATATAGTGTGATATAGTGAAGCAAGAGGCGAAGACGTTTAAACCTCCGTCATGGCAACAACTTAAAAAGCCAAGTACATAAAAGACTTACCAACAATGGCAGTAATATTTGGAGCAATGAATGTCATTCTGCTTTCAACATATTCATAGATTTTGGATTTATAATTGTTTAATTCTGCTGCCATATCACAGGCCTCATTTATTTCAGCAAGTTCTTCATCCGTCAGCAATTTTCTGTAAAATATGATGTCTTATTAGTACAAACAACATTTGATTTGATGATTTCCATTTGATGAATATTATATATTGCAGATTGTCATTAGTACTTATCCTTACCCTTGAGTAGTAGATGCAGTGACAGAAACAATCATGATTGTAGCTTGTGTGATAAAACTCTGTAGTTTCTCATTATTCTTCGCTCTATCCAAATCATTGCCGAGCTCTTTTACAGTCCAAATGTACTCCAGTGGTGTAACAATGAGCGAGTCTAGCTCGGGGAAACGTTTTTGGTACTTATCCCGAACAAATCTGTGGATAATCGCTGAAAATGATAATTGGGGGATCTTGAACATTAACCTAATTTTGTGTCAGCTTTTACTGTGTAGCATAGTAGCTATTTGGATGTCGCCAAAACTTAACCTACAGTAATTAAAGATATTTCCATCCCTTTCATAACAATTGAAATAAAAATGATGGCATCATCTTTAAATTAGTTTAGTTTTAGTTTTGACGACATCTGAATCACCACTATTGTAAATTGAAAGCTTAAATTTATTTCTGACACAAGATAGGTTGGTAAGGTAGGTACCTACCAATTTCTCCATCAATTTCCACAGCAATATTATTGGCTTCAACAATGACTTGGTACTCAGGGTCTGACTCCATTAGACCAGCTACTTCAATCTTCTTTCTATTGTTTCCTACATTTTGCTCTATCTCTGTGACAACCTGTAATTTATAAAGATTTGATACATTTTGGACACAGTAAGAAATGTATGTATTTCAGTAAACATTGCAATAACAACATACTCGTTTCAGACGATCAGAGTGCCTCAATTTTGCTAGTTCTCTAATAGAAATATTCTTCAAATCATCCTCTTTTGGGACTACGGGGTAAGGCACAGCAAATTCATTGGAAGTGTCCATGCCCACTGGAGCCTTGCTGTCGATAGCAGCTTCCAGTTCTCCATCGTCATTTTCTTCTAAATCAGCAAGTAATTCATCTGCTAGAGACATACTGCTTGTCTTGATGTAATTGTTCTAGTTTCCAAGTTGTAAGCAATCAATTCTAGATTTCAAGAAAAATGAATTTGAAATGAAATTTTAGTATTCCAAATAAAGTTGACTTGACTGACTCGTTCGCTGTTTGACTGACTCACTCAAACAAAATCTGTGCTGTGGACTGACTGACTGGACTGACTGAAGTGAGATTGAGTTTTTTTTTTTTTTTTTTTTTTTTCTTGGCTTCGCACGGCTTGTGCATTTAGCCACTCTCATGTTAATAAATAGAATTTCAAGTTTACAAATATACACATATACAGAAATACTTTATGATACATACATAATTACTTAAACATAATATCCCCCCATTCCCCTTGCCTCAGTAAAGATGTGGGACTTTACTGAAGCTTAGTTTGGACTTTTTGAGAGAACTCGAAATGCAATGATATCCAGTTTTGTTTCATTTGCTTTCACCTATGTACGTTCACGAACACTCAACGGTTAATAATCCACCATTATTACACATTAACATTCGTTAAAACACAAGATTTAGAAAATAAAACAAAAGGACAACATGACTTCTCAAATTCCCGCCAAAAAGCCGAGATTGAGTTGAGAACGAATACCTAAATTGAGATGAACTAAAGGAAAACAGAGTGTATGAATAGTGACCGAATGAGATTTTACAACTAAATATTTCCACAGGCTATAAATAATCGGTAAATTTCGGAAGAAAGTTAGATTCTCAGATTGTTTAAATTGGCTTGATTTTTTATTTTATGTTTTTTAAGGCGGCGATACACATGCCCGTAGCTTGCACACTAGCATACCAGCTCCATGCAAGTGCCAGCTACAGTCATGTGTATTCACTTACTGGCATGCCTGTAACTGGAAGCTAGCTAGCACAACATTTGATTTTCTTGCATGCCCGTTGGAGAGGGGACGCGGGGGGCTGCTAACTTGGCACGTGTGAACAGACGCGATAGCTACGGGCATGCCAGTAGCGACCGTAGGCGCATGTTTTTTGTTTTGATTTCGCAGTATGCATGCCAGTATTACTTGCAAATGTATCCGCAGTGTGCCAGTTACTCGTACATGCCTGTAACTTTCATGCCACCTACTTTCCCGATTTACTGGCATGTGTATCGCCGCCTTTACTGTAAGCTGTGTAATGTATGGTCCAAATAAACTTTATTCCATTCTATTCTATTATTCTATTCTAAATGCATGAAATTCATTGAATGCATGCCATTCACAGATTACAGGAAAGCGGATAAGCGGCAGCACTGATTGACCGTTTTTCTCTACTCTAGTGTTGTTACTTTTCAAATACAATTGCTTAGGTAGTAGAAAATCATTGGATTTGTCATCCAACTTTTATAAATCGTCGTTATTATCCGTCCCACCCCGGTCCCACTCTCCGAGTAGTAATATACTTAATGCCACCACAAAATAACAAGACCCGTTTATGTAACATGAACTACAAACCAAACCTTGTCAAGAAGATGGGTAGGTATAGGTATAATAACATCCAAGTATATTACTTATTCAACCTCTGTAGGCTCAGAGCAATTATCTTCCTTCAGACTGTAGGTATGTTTTACTAAATAAAGTTCTATTTAAATAATTTTGATGATTAGAACACAGATCAATTATTTGGACATTGTGTCGCTTGCTCAAATATAGCCAAGCAACAAAATAGCATCATTGTGGCGTCACCTTAAGGCTGGACGCATACATACGTTTTCCGCATTCGATTTCCGAATGCGTAATTTCGAATTGGAATTCCGTGAGACTAGCGCAAACGTTCGTTTTTCTTCATTCGGAATGTATCCACGTCAGTACAGATAGTGATAGCGTGGCGAACGCACGACGATGGAGGACGACGATTTATTAGCAATTGCATTTCTGTTATTAGAAAAAAATAAAAAGAAACGTCGTTGGTATTGGATACATCCACTAAATACTCGAAGAATCTATGAGAGTCCGTATTATTTGTCCGTAACCAATACAGAGAATACGTCCGATGCGCGCGGTGCGGGCGCGAAACTGAATAGAAATTTCCGAACGTGTGCGCCGGCACAAACAAAATGTATGCAAGCGCTGCGTTCCGCATGACGTCATTAGGTTTTTACGAGTAGGTTTCTCCGAACGCGCTGGCTTGGACACGAAACGTACGTGCGGAATTTATTCCGTTCGAAAAAAAAGCGAACGTGTGCGTCAGTTAATGTATTTTCTACTGATTCCATGCGTTCAGATGTCCGAATACGGAAAACGAATTCGGAAATCGAATGCGGAAAACGTATGTATGCTGCCAGCCTTATTGATAGATATTTTTTTCTTATTTTTCTTCTACGATAAAAGTTTACAGCCAGTGTTTAAGACAAAAATGTATGTTGTTGTAATCATTGGTTCTTCGTTTAAAATACACATCAACCTAGCATGCAACAAATTAAATGCGATTGTCATGTCAGTACAAAACAACACAACACTATTTGTCACTTGGCATGGCATTGGCACTTGGCACTTTTTCTTCTGAAGGAGTTTTGTGAAGTGAACTAAAATTCGCAAGGCCCAAAACGGCCAAATTATTAGCGCTAAACGTGATAAAGACACATTTTATTGGCGTTTAGGTATATAAATTAGCACCAATGGCGCTTAATCCACAATACGATGCAATTGGAAAGGGATTTGTGCAACAATACTACATTTTGTTCGATGATCCGGCGCAGCGCCCGAACCTCGTCAATATGTACAACGTGAGTGTTTTCTGCGGTAATAATGTGTTTAGATAGTTCTTTTCGATTTGTTAACTCATTCCGAATTCGCCGGGACCTAACGATTTGATAAATACGTTTATAGGTTATCTGTTTTGCCTCCCGCCTAAAAAGACATTTTCTGCTGCTAAATCATTGATATTCGGAGAAGTGTAGAGCATTGTCTCTCAGAATTTACATATAGAATATAAAATGAGACGGTATTTCGTAAACAAACCATGAGTCATAGTTTTAGAATAGGTAGCTATGTTCCTTCATCCAGAGTAATCAAGTCATTTGTTCAATCTTTAGTTTCTATGGAAACTAAGCTATTCTACTAATTATAATACTATTCTTTATGGAAATTGTTTCAGGTTGAGACATCGTTTATGACCTTTGAAGGAGTTCAACTCCAAGGTGCTGTAAAAATCATGGAAAAACTAAATGTAAGTTTTGAGAGGCTCCTATACTATTTATTTGATGTTGCAACGGAACCCTATAACAAGCAAATGAACACTGACAATACTCGGCTGAGCAGAGTGGTTTGGTAACCATTGGACAAAACACTCTAAGCTAGTAGCTGTTGAAACATAATGCTTGCAACACATCATACAATTCGTTTTTCAAAACTGGTCAACTTTTTTGTTCTGCAAGTGTATATGCCCATAATCTAGTTGGATAAACTGGTTATTAATACATCCTAGTATTGTATCCTATCCTACTACTTCCAACTACTATCCTACTATCCTACTACTATATTATAAATGTGAATGTTTGTGAGAATGTATGTTTGTTATTCTTTCACTCAAAAACGGCTGGACCGATTTGGTTGAAATTTAGTATGTAGATAGGTAGATACCCTGGTGATACATAGGCTACTTTTTATACCTATATTCCGACGGGAATGGGACTTACGCGGGTGAAACCGCGGGGCGCAGCTAGTGCATACTTAAAATCAAGCCTCTTTTCCATGGGGGTAGGCAGAGACCACGGATCTCCACTTGCTACGATCCTGACACACATCTTTTGCCTCATTCACTCTCATTACATTCTTCATACATGCTCTCCGGTTTAGGGTACGTTTCCAATTTGTCTTTTTTGTTAATAATAAGCTTATTATATATTTTCAGAGTTTGACATTTCAAAAAATTGGAAGAGTCATAACATCGGTAGACTCACAACCTATGTTTGATGGAGGTGTATTGATCAATGTTCTCGGACAACTTCAGGCAAGTATAATTAAAGATCTTGTTTAAACCGTGCTGGCTTGCCCAGCATCTATATCATCTTAGTCTTCAGGCCTTATCTACAAGAAATACATTAATTACAATTAATTGAATATAGGTACATAACAGATTTATTATAAATCTGAGTAAAATACATAAATGTTGCCTTAACATTATTTTGGTGCGATGATTAAATCTAAAAGTTGGGTTAATTCAGAAACTTCTCGAAATATTCACTTGCTCAAAATAGCCTTGCTTAATAAATGACCTTGAAACAATATTTTGTAAGATATAAGTAGAGAATGTTTCTTGGAATCCATGATAAGAGTTTTAATCATTATTTCATAATTAATCATATTCGTCATACACAGTATAGCTGCTAAAATTTGAATTTCTGTTAAGTAGATTTTTTTTAATGTTAGTTTTTTAAGTGCACCATCAAATTAAGAGCATTCTAAATAAAAAGTTGATTACAAGTAAGCCTTGCATTGGTTTAAAATATGTACGGCAAAAATCTATAATTTGGTTGTGAACATTGATTCTTCTAAACCAAGGATTTCATAATTAAACAGACGGATGACGATGCACCACATGCATACCTCCAGACATTTGTGCTGAAGCCGATAGCAAACTCCTTTTACGTAGAACATGACATATTCAGGCTGGCGCTACATGACGTTTAATTGTTAGCCTACATGACGCCTAAGAATAAACCTATATGACATCTGAGAACGTAAGCCAATACCCCGGCTTGTGCTTTTCACTCTTAATTCCTGCACGGGTGGCTACTAACCTCTGTTAATTTTGCTGTTTCTTTTATTTAAACCTGTCAAATATTATTGAATTATTGAAATCAGGGGGAGGCTGAAATGGGAACATTATATGCCTTCTTTAGGACCTATTATATTTTATATATAATTTGATATCGTAAAAGGTAAATTTCCTGCATCTGTCTTAAATAAAATTACTATTTGGAAAAATTACTTAATTACTATAACAGCGAAAAACAACTGATGGACTATACTTCATTTCTTGAAGCGAGCTAATAGGATGAAAAATAAACGCACGTGACGAGAAATACATATTGTTATACTCGTACACTCCTGCTTGTATGCTATAATGATTGTACTTATAAACAGTCCTTGGTTTCTGTTGTCAATAAAATTGTTTGTGTTCTGCACTGTATATTATGTCCATCACAATTCACACTTACTTACATTTCTTATTGTTTGATCTCACAGAACCTAGGCTTATGAAACTCATGTACATTTTACACCACCTACTTTTATAATAATCTTGGTAACACGTACTAATCCCTTAATATAAAATATCGGGAAACTCAAACAACCACAAATCATGGTAATTATCTCGTATCAAGTGTTTATAATCCTTCAATATGCCTAAAACTGAATATGTAAAGTTATTTCTACTGATAACTACCTCATCTTAAAACATTCTATATTCCTAATTCACATTGTTATACCTATCAATATTATTGTGTGAATTTTACCATATAAATAATGTGATATACTAAATGTTTTAACTTTTCAAATTATAAACTAATTAGCTCACTTGTCATTTGCCAAGTTATAATACTCATATTATAAATTGGCCAATGACAGGTGATTTTAACTTATTACAAAATAACTCTGCTATAATTTATTTTATTTTAATTTCAGTGTGACGACGATCCCCCTCATCCATACATGCAAACATTCGTTCTGAAGCCACTCGGAGATTCCTTCTTTGTTCAACACGACATATTCCGCCTTGGCATCCACGACATCGCAGCTGCTTAGGGCTTCCGTATGAAATCACCAGACTCAAACTATCACAAGAAACATGAGAAAATATTAATTAATCAAAGTACGGGTCTGAAAACGCTAAAGAAACTGAGAAACTCAAGTCACGTAGTTTCTAAAATGTTCAAGAAACTTTCTCATCTTTTGTCTCTCTCGCTCCAGTTTCGAACCTCATAAAGGTTCTTGGATACATGTTACTGATACCATCACTCAGCGGGTTTTCGAATGCAGATCATTTCCGTTAAATTGTCGGTCCCGGCTTTTAAAGTCGTTAAGCCATGACGGCGGCCTTAAAACTCGTGTCACCAGATTTGACCACTTGCTCATACGAACAATCCATTAATTTTATAGTTTTGACGATGATCTGAGAAACCGGCTGTCAGAATACTAAAGCGAGAAGAATTAGCGCGCCTTATAGGATGATGAATGTTCTATAGAGTCTGTGTGTTAGTTTATCACCCATCACTCAAATATCGAACAAGATTATGCCGAAAGTGTGATTATGCTATTATAAAAGTGCTGCTGCATCTTTTTGCTAGGTTTAAGGATTATAAAACGTTATATCTTGACCCATGATAGTATTTGTAAATGAGTCTAGAACAAAATAACTACATTGAACAGTAGTTAATTTATAGTTCATTTAAACTATGTTATTGTTATTAATTTACCCATCTTTTTCCTTCAAATGATCTGTCATCCGTCAAGATATAATGGACGAAGTCGTTACAATATCTCGCTATGTATAATGAAATTTAAAAAGTGATTTTTCTAAAGTTCAAAAATGAATTCGGTGTCGATTTGGCTAACGTGTTTGAATGGCTTAGTGAAAGTAACGGACTTTTTCAGTTACATGTATACATTTTATATTAATAAATACATTATAATTTTCTATTTATAATACTTCTTCTTTATTTCTATTTCCCTGACTGCATTCTTAATTTGCATGGAAAGAGATCCATACAGATAAAGCCTACGTCGCCTTTGTCTCAGGTAAGCGTTGAAATTGCAATATTTCAATTCATGTTTCATGCATCGAGATGTCTGTGTGGATTTAATTTATCCGGCGGGCTGCGAACTCGACATAATATGGTTTTTAACTTTTAAGTTTTAGAGATAATTCGTGAGTACGTCATTCTCTTACTTTTTTCGAACAAAGTTAGTTATTTTAATTGCCACGCTTGTCTCTGAAGCGCCACTGGCGCGAGTTTTACAGAAAAACTGGTAAGTAAGAGGATATAAAACGCTGCAATAGGTACTGGGTCAATGATTAATAAAACAAAATATTGATGCTAAGACAATCATGTATTATAAATAGTCAAAAATAACAAAAGAACCACTGAAAACAGGTACATTTTTTTACCAATCTCAGAATTTAAGACTCCTCAAATCCTTAGACGCTACGAACACTTATCAAGTATCGGCATGCACTACAAACGAAATACACACACTGGGGCCACTTGTCTAAGTGAATGACTAGGTTGCAAGTGATACGTTCATTGCATGCTGGCGTTCGCCAACTTCGATGGTCACATGTCTCATTTAGCAGTATATTGTTCGATCAGGAAGTATAAAGGTACTTTCACGTTCCATTTTATCTATTGTCTCCGCTTATTCGAGCCAAACATTTACAAACTATCTAAGTTCAACTATTATTGCTTATCGAAAGCATTTAAAAATAAGAACCTTACCTACAAATATGAATGGAGCGGATTTATTGTAGATTCTCATATAAAATGTAAATATTAAGCCATTAAAAATTCTCAAAACTGCTACAAGGAAACACCAATGTCTGAGGTGACTACTAAAGCAGAGATCAAATTAGTCATGGCGAGACCGTTTCGGTCTAAACGTAATTATATTTTGTACATTTTAGCCTCTGATTGTTAGTACTGTTCTGTTAAAAGTTAAATAAACTCGCACAACCAGTCATTAAGGTATTACATCGTAGCATCTTGAGTAATCACAACACGAACAAAAAAATAAATAAAAAAGTTCCCAATAGAATTTTCTCGGGAATATATTCTTCCGTAATAGATATAATAGATAAGTAATTTAACAGAACAGTACTACAATATACCGCATCTCATCTACGATGCAATAGCGATACAATAAAACTGTAGTTTGACATCACTCGTTATTTCAAGCAAGTTATTGGTTTACGATCTCTGTTTCAAAGTTTACACAAAATAAAAAAAAAGATGGCGAAAATGAAGGCACTTCATCTCACTATGATTATTGAAAGTTGGAGTGTATGTCATAAGTACAATCGTATGGATAAATAAAGCTTTTTTACAAAAATATTGTATAAGTGTTGGTAAAGTTACCTTTTCCTTTTACTTTAAATACAAAAAATATTCAAACTTGCCGAATTGAGATTAACATGCCCTCTGCTACTAAAGTGCTCGGTTAATATACCACAAGCGGTCACTTTCATTTTGCGCAGAAAGTAGCATAATTTCGATGAACTACTAGGAGGTACTATAAAACAATGATTTAGAAATAATCACAATGGCCAAGGCGGCAAATTGTGTTGATTTGACAAAACAGACAAGGACTTTGAGGCCAATTTTAATTTCACGATAATAATTACGTAAGTATAACCATATTTAATTTTAATTTAATCAAAAAAATACCTTAAAACAGAGATCATAAGTTGTGTTAGACATTACAATAACACATGGGAATATTATAAAAATATCGTCGATTTATGTACCAGAGAGACGCAAAGAGTGACCGCAATTCAAGATAGCATATAAGATTTCCCTACGAATTCTGTTTCTCTACTTAAGTAAGATAACATATCTGATTTTCTGAGTTTTACTTCAGGTAATCGGTGAGACCACCTAGGGATTTTTCCCTTTCAACTAAAGAAAATTTCGAAATCGGAAGTAGGTGATCCTCATTTTTGAAGTCTATGTGTATTGTGTGTTATAATGTCCAGGAATATTACAAATGCGAAAGTAACTCTGTGTTACGCTTTCACGCCTAAACCACTGAACCAACTTTGATGGAATTTGACAAGATTCGGACGTTGGGAAAAGACAGGCTAAATTGGGTTACTTTAGTACCCGTGGGAAAGCCGCGGGCAGAAGCTTGTTCTAGTTCTTATTTATTATGTTCTTATTTGGCGGATATTGGGTGAACTAATTGATTTTGTGACAATTTTCTATGACGATACAATGCTGTCAAAACTGATTTCAGGAGTACCAAATTCTCGTACGATCTGCCGGTTTACCATGACCGTTTATAGCGATTCAGTTTAGGTTTTACGCCTCGGATCACGCTTATCGCATTGCCAATGACATTGCCGTCAAGAGGATCTATTCCGGTCGGACCAAATTCTATCGTCTGTTTGCACTTGAAGATAGTCGTGTCGTGTTAAATAATGCTAGGGCCACAAGTAGGTACCTAATAAAGATAGAAGATAGTCGTGTTAAATAATGCTAGGGCCACATGTAGCTTATTAATAAAGACGATACTTTGAATAAATCGACGATACTTATACAATTCCCCAATGCCACGTCAGAGATCGCAAGTCCAATAGTCTAAGAGCCCCCTTTCTTCCGTCCCCTGCTGCCCAACGCGACGCCTCTTAACGACCGCATAGCCATTGCTCGGTTGAAGTGACGCTGCGTTTTATGTTCCTCGACGTCACTCCCGCTGTCAACTGACGATAGGATCACTAGGAGGACTCCCATCACCTGGAATTCAATAATGAATGAATTAATTAATTAATGAAAAATTCTTGATTGCACACCTTAAATTAAAAATAATAATAAAATAATTACAACAAAGTTAAAATGTATACAATGGGCGGCCTTATCGCTAAAAGAGATCTCTTCCGGGCAACCTTTGGATAAGTAAAAAAACGATATGTATGTAGGTATTTACAAAAAAAATGATCCTAGTAGTCATCTGGTTACCATAACAAAGCATTAAATTGCATAGCTTTGGACTAGATCACGCTGTGTGGAATGTCCAAATGTCAGTCAATTGTGTCAGTCGTCATTTTTGTCGACACGTCGTAAATTGAATTTCCTCATTCCTATGTAAATATTATTGTGTTTTAACACGTATTTATTTTGTAGTTTTGTTTACTGAATCAGCTGACGACTTATTTTGTCCACTTACAATAGAATCTAATACTATGACGATAAGGAATATAATGTTTTAGAAATAGATAGTTTTATGATAAGCTATACAATCAGTCGTAAATTTCACACGCCTTTTATAATCAAGTGCTTAACATTTTGTCGTATCTATTTGTAGATAAGTTAAACAAATAAATAACTATTGTAGTATTTACAAGTGAACTCATACATCCGGAGTTTAATATCATGTTCAAGGTTCAATTCCTTGTCTTGATGTCATAAACAATTACACGATTGTTATAATCTTGACGAATAGGTAAGTATATTTTTAAAGTTAAATAAAATGAAATATGATCACGGCTGCGTTTCGGCGGTAGACATATTCTTTCAGATCTTTTAGGCATAGAAATAGGCATTAGAAGATGTCTAATGGGGCAGTCCAGATATATGAGTGAGTAGGTATTTCCAAATACATTTTGGTACAATGCCCGCATTTTGCAGAAGTTATTTTTTTTTATACGTGACAGGTTGCAAGCCCATCGTAGTACTTACCTGTATTGTAGAATATTGCCGATTTTTAAGCTAAAACGTACTCACCAAGCAGACGATTATAAGCAAAGTGTAGACGTGCACTGACGCCTCCGGTATGTTCTCGATATCTTTGAGCGCGAGCAGCGCAGGTTCGAAGTCCGGCCGGAGGTCCAACGCGTGTCTTAGATGTACCGCTGCTTCCTGGAATATTCATATTACACCTATGTATTTTAAAATAAAAATAATATAACCTTGAAGACAGAAAAATAGGAAGTTTATTTGACACAAAAACCAGAACGATCCACAAAAAAGCATAATCTATTAAAAACTGTGTGTCCCAAATAGGCGTACAACTCAGCATTTGTTGATTTGCGCAAGACAAGACAACGCTGATCTTCCGTTGGAACCTTTTGCGAGTCACCAGACATTAAAACATATCCCGGACAAATTATAGCTTTTGCTTTTTTTTCTAACCGCAGGGCAATTCTGGACTAAAGTCTCATTAGATCCTTAACATTTTTTTCTACCACCTCGGACGGACCTCGGTAGTATTTTTAAAACTTTTAAACAAAAACAAAAATTTAAAATCAATCCACAAAGTTATAAAAATATTACTTTGTAATTGTATGAAAAGTAAAAGAAGACTCATTGTAAGGAAACCAACGTAGTAATTAGATTGAATGAAGTGTCTATTTAGTTACGGTTGTAAATATTTATTTCATTACGTGAACTGGACGATGTTTATTTCGGTTACGCTAACGTGAAAAAAATCAAAGCTATGCAATGCCAATAAAATAAGGAAGAGATAGTCGAAAATATTCACAGATTCCGAGATAATCTCCACAATTCTGTTTTTTGGGAAAAATATCGGAGTTTGTATCTAGGTTATGCTATCCTGGTACCTTTCAGTCAAATCTAGCCGCTAGACGGATAAGGCTAGATTTTAGCCATTGGAGCGTGAAAGAGTTACCTAAAAACATTCACACTTTCACCTTTATAATATTAGTGTGATGTTTCATAAAAAAAACATTTTAGTAAAACTTTTATCTGTATTAACTTTTATCATCCAACATCCCAAGAACGGTATGCAAAGCATACAAATGCGTCCACATCAGCACAAAAATAGTCGACACTTTTTGTCGAGGCGACCCACTTCCAAACTACCGGTCCGAATACTTGGTGAAAGGTTAACGCGTTATTTTAAACTAGAATGTTTTAGGCATTTGTTGGTGGAATACGTTTCCTGCCACTTCAGCTATGTTTCATTTTTACATAGCTTTAGAAAAGAAACAAGATTGGACAAACAATGAAGAAAATACGACCGATAAAAATAAATAAATATCCTTATGGCCGAATTCTATTTATAATCAACGTACGGATGTCCGTAATCCCATCACCATATCAACTTTGTTTTTACAACATAAAATGTGTGAATCTTTTTCCTTAGCTTTTGCGTAAGTCCTACGGCTATCCGTAAGTTAGACATTTCACACGGCGTTATCTAGTCCCAAGCTAATCAGCTTGTGTATAACACAAGCATCGCAACGATCACCGATATACTACTTATTCACGTTCTTTTTGTACATTCTACATACACTTTTATAATATCTATAGGATACAAAAACATTTTTTCCGTAGCGGGGATCGAACCCGCAACCTCTGCATCTCAGGCGGACCTTCATCCACTGCTACAGAAGTCTTCTACCGATTTGTCAAAGGAATAGCGTAGATAAAAATAAAATACTCACATGTATTAGTATATACGAAAGTCAAAGTCAAAGTCAAAGTATCATTTATTGCAACGAATACATGTAGGTACAAAATATGTTATGTTAATAATATAGTATCAATGTATTCTACCTACCGAACTAAGATTAGTATTTCATCTGAGCATACGAATCGTTTGTCATCTATAGACTCTAGATTCTAGTGACGTTTCATGGTCAAACAGACTGCAGAGTGGCATTTCCTGTTAGATAACCACTGTGACCCAATTTGAATAGGACCACACGACTATGTAGGAAATGCTAGTGGTCAGTTGCACTGTGCGCCTCAAAACACAGGACAATTAAAACCAAATTTGTTAAAGATGTTTAGGCACATGAGCGAATATAAGTAATTTTGCCAGGTTTGAAATAATCGTCATTGGTCCTCATCATGGTCAAACCTCAAGTAAGCGTCGTGTGAGGTAGATTTTATTAAGACCTTACATGATCAATTATCATCTTAAACTCACCTGGTGTTCAGTTCATACGCCTTTAATGTCTCTCCCAAGGTGAAATATTATCTTTAACTAACCTGGTAATGTCCATACGCTTTGAATATCTCTCCCAAGGTGAAATATTATCTTTAACTCACCTGGTAATGTCCATACGCCTTGAATATCTCTCCCAAGGTGAAATATTGTTGCCAGGCGCTGCGGTCGGGCGGTTGGACCTCAAGTGAGCGTCGCGTGAGGTAGATAGCGTCGTCTAAGTACTGCAGAGTGAATAATACCCGCGCTAGATTAAGGAGAACCTGCAAATTGTGGGAAAGTTATTTAAGCTGCCCAAAAACTGTACTCTGTTTGTTTGTTCGTATGAGTAAGTGGCCAAATCGTCCAGCGGCACAATTAACCGCCCGGCGCCCCCCTGTTTTAGGAAACAATTTTTGATTTTATCGCAATTGTAAGTTAGGAACATGAAATTAGTCAAGTAAAAGGTATTTCGGTACAAAAAACATTCAAAACTACTCCCATAACTTTATTATTTCGTATGCATCAGTAGGTAGTAGGGTAAATTTCAAATTAGAGAACTAGAATAATCAAGGTGGACGGTTAATTTTGCCGCTGAGTATATTATCACCAGACTTTTTATATTTTGATTGAATTGTTAAACCAGACTTAGATATTTCATCAGAAAAAAAAAAAAAAAAAAATAACAGTTACGTCTCTGGCAGGATTCGAACCTGCGATGATACAAGTAGTTTCGACTTCAGTAGATTTGGGCTCTTTGGCTGAGTGGTATAGCAGTCCGCGTTTAGGACGATCGCATCGAATTTAAAACTTTACTCATTGATATTTCCAGATGACTGTAAATAGACGCCCTGTATTTACAAGAATATGTATTTCTTTATATGGATTGTAACCACAATGTTATCGTATTTAACTGCGTTCAAGGATTTTACTACTGTACTAGATAGGTGTATAAGTAGTAATTAATTTTTATAATTTTACTCAGGTATAGTATACATTTCAAAACTATAGTGAGTTGTACTAGACATTATATGAATATAACGGGAATTACTCACGTAAAAGTATTGTCGATTTAGATACCGACAATGTTTCGATTCTTCCGGAGAATCTTCATCTGGGTATGCGTATGCTCACATTGTCGGTATCTAAATTGACAATACTTTTACGTGAGTAATTCCCGTTGTATTCATTTACCCCCTTATGCATATTCGACCTAAAACCTGTATTAGCTAAAACGTATATTAAATCTGTTGCTATCTCTTTTCGTTGACATATGAGTGACAAGAAAAAAACGTTCTAAAACGTTCCTAAAACCTGTATTAAATTTTCAAGTTTTTATGAATAAACCCCATAATGTATAGTATACCTTATTACAACTAACTTAACTAATTTCAATTGTACGTGCCTCTAAGCCCCTTAGACATCTTCAAATGTTTATTTATACAGTATGGGTTCGTACCTTTACTACCCTTTACACAACCAACGTCGCGTATCATTGTCATAGTTTTTTTAGATTATTTCAGTTTCGTTGTACAAGCCGGCGTCTTGGTCCAACTGCCAGGTGTTTGTAAATTAACTTACCTCTGAATTATACGGCGACACGGCCAATGCTCTTCTGAAGCATTCTATAGACTGTCTTGTGTCTCCTTTGATTCTCCAGAAGTTACCTATCTGGTTGTAAAGCTGCACCGATTTTGGTTTCTCTCTTTTGGCTTTCTTTAGCCGTTTTTCGAGTACATTTATATCTGATTCTGTCACACCGTTCTTGTATGACTTCTTCTTTGTAAATATAAGGGCTACCTGGAAGAGAATTTTGGATTACTTTTGGCTTCTTAGATAACTTATATATCCTAACTATCAGATTTTTAGGGTCAACCCATTCATTCCGCGACTATACTGTAACACTTTAATGTAGTATATGTCGGAATACGTTTTCTCGCCTTACTGTTATTTTCAGCCTTCAGTCAGGATATCAAGGCTTTTTGCCGATAGTATGCGGTCTGTGGGCGATGTGTGGGTCAGGTATTCGTGAAATAAGAAAGTTAGTACAATTCGATTACTTCGTATAATCCAATTTCTTCACAATAATTAACTTAGGACGATTATAGGCTAACACAACACTGAAATAGACTTAGCACTTTGCACAGACACTAACTACAACGAAACGTGAGGACAGTTCCGAGACGTGTTCACTCAGTGGCGATCGGGCAGCGACTGTTCTGTTGAGTATCGCTCCGACGCCTTTTTATACCGACTCGACTCTGTCAAAGCGCAGGGTAGATGGCGCTTGCGTTTCGTTTTCGACACGATATTCATGACCGGATGTTCATGGCCGGATACGGATGCGACACGGCCATTCTGCGAGACACACGTCCTCGTGTGTTTGTGTCTGAAACAATCAAAACCACAGAACAGATTCCGTTCGGCCAATCCTGTCTTAGATTTAGTTCAAACTAAATCCTCTCTACCCTAGCTAACTTTCTCTTCTACAATCTAGATAGGATCTAGATACCAACTTTATTAACAGTAACGTTTACAGGTAACAATGAAATCTAATTTCATTTAACCAAACAAAGCAAAACTGGATAATCAAGTTCAAATAACCACAGAAAGCAAGTACCATTGAAAGTCTTAATTTACAATGTCAACAAAATAAACCAAGTTTACATTCAACCAATTAAATCCCAGGTTTTCGTTCATGATCAATTGGCACACACGGCCACTCACTCTATGGTCATAGCGACAAGGCAAGACCCGACTGTACTACCCAGAGTTACTGCATTCCGCTTACCCACGGACTACTCACAAGGAGTCGATACCGATTTCTAACGGGCTACGGCTACAAGTAACCTCTGGTACAGTCTCCAATCAGTGAACGAAAACCCGTCTTTAAAATGATTTAACTTCAGCATTAATCTCATCAATAACGTCAATAGGTACTTGACAATCTGGCATCTACTTTAACTTTACTTCACATTTTTAAAAATTAGGAACTTTAAAACAAAAACACTAACTAGCTAAAGCCATGTACCAAGTTAAATTTCAAAATCCAGTTATCACAATACTAATCGCGTATCCACTTCAATCACCTCCGCCTCGTATGATCACCAAGCGGTCGACTCATACTACGGCTGATGAAGTCATTACGCTACGCTCTCACTGAGCAACCAAAACTTCATGATTATCACTACTCTCAACTTCGACTACGACTGGTACATGACCTACTAGCTTAGCTCTGATCTCAATTTGCCAGTAGGTACGTCTGAATTTAAAACCCGCTACGTGTAACGCTAAGCGACTACTTAGCACCGAAATCAAAATAAAAACGATACAGCTGACCTTAAAAACCCATTGTCTCCGATAGCGTTTGCCCAAAGCAGACGTCCACGCGTCGCTCAGCATGCGTCGCACTCGAGCCGCCACTGCTGTCTGCCGTCCGATGTTCACTGTTCGCTGTCCACCGTCCGCTTAGCTGGCACTGCCGCTCACAACAAGAGGATCACAACTGAAACAGATAACATCAGGCATGTTTGGTTCTTGTTTTCAAACGAAATAAGACAAGAAAAATAAAACGATTACATGACCTTCTCAAATGCTGTAAGAAGTCAGTAGGTAGGTATTGCAATGTTCACATCTTCCACAACCAATCATTGATGTAGTTTACAGCATGCTCTTCCATTTTCGTATAACTCGAACAATGTAAGCACACAGGATGAGGTTTTATTCGGATCGCTCTTCTTACTGCGATAATCCACTCGCGTGTCGTCTCCGATTATCATCACAGGCACGACACTTTGTCTACGATAACGCCGAAAACTTTTGACGTCTCACATTTACAGCATCATTTTAATTATTCACTGTGTCTCTTCTCGTCGATACAAAGATTTGTTCGGCAATCAAATCGTTTCCGCTCAACCATCAACTAGGTACGTGATAAGGCAGCTACGTATGACCTCATTTTAAACAGTCACTAAACTTTCCTTCGGTTTGCCATTTTTCTCAAATTAATGAGGGTAGCAGCAAAAGTCTCGCTCGATTCGACGCTGATAAACCGTGCTTGTTTACTTCGTTTTTATATCGAGACAACGTCATACCGCCATTGTGAGTCATTATTACAGCCACACGAATTCTTCTTTTCACGAATAGATCCCACATTCTGATGTCGGAATACGTTTTCTCGCCTTACTGTTATTTTCAGCCTTCAGTCAGGATATCAAGGCTTTTTGCCGATAGTATGCGGTCTGTGGGCGATGTGTGGGTCAGGTATTCGTGAAATAAGAAAGTTAGTACAATTCGATTACTTCGTATAATCCAATTTCTTCACAATAATTAACTTAGGACGATTATAGGCTAACACAACACTGAAATAGACTTAGCACTTTGCACAGACACTAACTACAACGAAACGTGAGGACAGTTCCGAGACGTGTTCACTCAGTGGCGATCGGGCAGCGACTGTTCTGTTGAGTATCGCTCCGACGCCTTTTTATACCGACTCGACTCTGTCAAAGCGCAGGGTAGATGGCGCTTGCGTTTCGTTTTCGACACGATATTCATGACCGGATGTTCATGGCCGGATACGGATGCGACACGGCCATTCTGCGAGACACACGTCCTCGTGTGTTTGTGTCTGAAACAATCAAAACCACAGAACAGATTCCGTTCGGCCAATCCTGTCTTAGATTTAGTTCAAACTAAATCCTCTCTACCCTAGCTAACTTTCTCTTCTACAATCTAGATAGGATCTAGATACCAACTTTATTAACAGTAACGTTTACAGGTAACAATGAAATCTAATTTCATTTAACCAAACAAAGCAAAACTGGATAATCAAGTTCAAATAACCACAGAAAGCAAGTACCATTGAAAGTCTTAATTTACAATGTCAACAAAATAAACCAAGTTTACATTCAACCAATTAAATCCCAGGTTTTCGTTCATGATCAATTGGCACACACGGCCACTCACTCTATGGTCATAGCGACAAGGCAAGACCCGACTGTACTACCCAGAGTTACTGCATTCCGCTTACCCACGGACTACTCACAAGGAGTCGATACCGATTTCTAACGGGCTACGGCTACAAGTAACCTCTGGTACAGTCTCCAATCAGTGAACGAAAACCCGTCTTTAAAATGATTTAACTTCAGCATTAATCTCATCAATAACGTCAATAGGTACTTGACAATCTGGCATCTACTTTAACTTTACTTCACATTTTTAAAAATTAGGAACTTTAAAACAAAAACACTAACTAGCTAAAGCCATGTACCAAGTTAAATTTCAAAATCCAGTTATCACAATACTAATCGCGTATCCACTTCAATCACCTCCGCCTCGTATGATCACCAAGCGGTCGACTCATACTACGGCTGATGAAGTCATTACGCTACGCTCTCACTGAGCAACCAAAACTTCATGATTATCACTACTCTCAACTTCGACTACGACTGGTACATGACCTACTAGCTTAGCTCTGATCTCAATTTGCCAGTAGGTACGTCTGAATTTAAAACCCGCTACGTGTAACGCTAAGCGACTACTTAGCACCGAAATCAAAATAAAAACGATACAGCTGACCTTAAAAACCCATTGTCTCCGATAGCGTTTGCCCAAAGCAGACGTCCACGCGTCGCTCAGCATGCGTCGCACTCGAGCCGCCACTGCTGTCTGCCGTCCGATGTTCACTGTTCGCTGTCCACCGTCCGCTTAGCTGGCACTGCCGCTCACAACAAGAGGATCACAACTGAAACAGATAACATCAGGCATGTTTGGTTCTTGTTTTCAAACGAAATAAGACAAGAAAAATAAAACGATTACATGACCTTCTCAAATGCTGTAAGAAGTCAGTAGGTAGGTATTGCAATGTTCACATCTTCCACAACCAATCATTGATGTAGTTTACAGCATGCTCTTCCATTTTCGTATAACTCGAACAATGTAAGCACACAGGATGAGGTTTTATTCGGATCGCTCTTCTTACTGCGATAATCCACTCGCGTGTCGTCTCCGATTATCATCACAGGCACGACACTTTGTCTACGATAACGCCGAAAACTTTTGACGTCTCACATTTACAGCATCATTTTAATTATTCACTGTGTCTCTTCTCGTCGATACAAAGATTTGTTCGGCAATCAAATCGTTTCCGCTCAACCATCAACTAGGTACGTGATAAGGCAGCTACGTATGACCTCATTTTAAACAGTCACTAAACTTTCCTTCGGTTTGCCATTTTTCTCAAATTAATGAGGGTAGCAGCAAAAGTCTCGCTCGATTCGACGCTGATAAACCGTGCTTGTTTACTTCGTTTTTATATCGAGACAACGTCATACCGCCATTGTGAGTCATTATTACAGCCACACGAATTCTTCTTTTCACGAATAGATCCCACATTCTGATGTCGGAATACGTTTTCTCGCCTTACTGTTATTTTCAGCCTTCAGTCAGGATATCAAGGCTTTTTGCCGATAGTATGCGGTCTGTGGGCGATGTGTGGGTCAGGTATTCGTGAAATAAGAAAGTTAGTACAATTCGATTACTTCGTATAATCCAATTTCTTCACAATAATTAACTTAGGACGATTATAGGCTAACACAACACTGAAATAGACTTAGCACTTTGCACAGACACTAACTACAACGAAACGTGAGGACAGTTCCGAGACGTGTTCACTCAGTGGCGATCGGGCAGCGACTGTTCTGTTGAGTATCGCTCCGACGCCTTTTTATACCGACTCGACTCTGTCAAAGCGCAGGGTAGATGGCGCTTGCGTTTCGTTTTCGACACGATATTCATGACCGGATGTTCATGGCCGGATACGGATGCGACATATAGTATATTTGTTAAAAATAAAAAACAATTCTAGTAAATTATCCTTATACTGGCCTATAAACTATGATATGAGTAAATAATTACATTATTTTACTCAAACCACATCTTTGTTTAATTTTGACAATCAGTCATGACTAGGCAAAATATACACTATGGATAATCATAAATAGTCTTCGTTTAAATATATATGTCATGTTTTATTCTCATTATTTTTGTGAGCAAAAACTAGCTAACTACTTGTAATAATGTTCATTTGGGGATGATTCTAGAAAATACAATTAGAACCAGTTGAGCCACCTAAGGATCTAATTAATTTTTTTAATTGATTCCATAAAAATAAGAAAGTTTATATAAAAAATTTAAACTCTTATGTGCTAACATTTCGTCAGTATTTGCGTGGATATAATATTAAATTAAATGCACTTGTTTAAATAATGCAATAACAACTTGAAGCAGACTTTGAACAACATTTTCAGAGATCTAAAGTAGATTGATATATAGATTAACACTTTTATTGTAATTTTACCTTAAAGAATGTTTAGTAACATATCTACATAAAGTATCCTATTAATTAAGTCTGGGTGAAAGCTATTCTGATCCTAAATCTGATTCCAATCAGTCACAGGATTGGGAACTAATCACAGCGCAGTAGTAAAACCACTGAGCGCAGCTAGCAATAATATGAAACAATGACTTACTATAGCCCGTTAGTGGTCCTTAGGTGGCTCAACTGGTTCTATTTGTATTTTGTACAGTTATCTATACTCTATACTAATATTATAAAAAGGTAAAATTTGTTTGTTTGTTTGACGGAGGTAATCTCCGAAACTACTCAACCGATTTAAAAAATTATTTCACGGGTGTGTAGAATGGACTGTCCAGGTGGTTTTAGGCTATATTTTATCCCGGTAGCTTCATTAGTACACCCGTGCGAAGCCGGGACGTGCTGCTAGTGTAAATATGTATTAGTTGTCTTACTTGTGGTTCAGGTACATTCGGATGTCTATGGCGCCGCGCCACTCCGACCAAGTTATCATAGTAAGTAAAGTTGACCGCTTTCCCGCAATCTAAGTACTCGTCGTCCACATCACCATTTGCTTCTGCTGGTGAGGTTTCATCACTTTCTGCTGCAGCTCTATAAAATGGAATAATAATAAAGATAAGGGTCTTATTCAAAATTAAAAATTTTACAGGTTTACAGATGTTTTTTCTTGTTACTCTTAAGGCAATGAAAAGAGTAGCAACAGATTTAATATCGCTTTGGCTAACATAGGTTTACTGCTCCAATATGCAGAAGGGGGTTAGTATTCGGAGTTCAATAAGGCTTGTATTTAAATTAAAATACTCAAGTGTGTATTGGGTCTCAACTTCTCAAGCAGTGATTTATTACAGCTCATAGGTACCTATTTGATTGTTTTTTCTGTGACCGTTAAAGAAATTGTTTGTATACATGAGCAGCCACTAACCTCTGCTGTTCATAAGCCTGGCAGTCCGTACAGAACATATCAAACCCATGTTTAGTCCAAGTATTACCATAGGCATACACTGTGGAAGTGAGTATATTGAAAATCTGATCCTCTTCTTTTATTCTGCCTTTATCAGTTTCATCCTAAAATTAACAATTATTCAGCATTTCTTTATTATTTTAAAATTTATACAAAGTCATAAAAATAAATTCAAGGTAAACAAGGTAAGGAATAGGACATCGCGACGATAGGCCAGAGTAAAACACCAAATCTAGTGCAATGATTATATAAATATGAATGCTCCTAATAACAGAATGCTGACTGACCTGCGGCAATGTATTTCCGTCCACGATAGTGTCTTCTTCCCCGTTAAGTTTCCAAACATTAGATGTACGGGAATTAGTAACAATAATTTGAAACGAAAATATATACAGAAACAAACAAGTCAAGTAAGGCGAGTCCCACATTTTCGTAAATATTAACGAAATGATTCATGAAAACTGATTTTATTATGAATTTTGGAACAAAGTTTCACACAAAATAAATATTATAGAACTCTGGTAAAGCTAGCTACAATTTTTATACAAAATCCACAAATAAATCGCAATCGCAACGATGGATTCGTCTCTGTCCTTTTCCTTCATTCATTTGCATTTTCTTTCATTCCTCTCTCTCTACTCTAGAAAGAATCAATCAATTTTGACTTTTGAAACGACAGAACATAAAGAATAGAGTTGAGAAAACCGAGAAGTTTTCCGAAAGAAAAACTAACTTTCTTTTTGTGGGAACTGTTTTGGTTACTGGCAATAAATAAAAAAAATTGATCATTCGGTCAATTTTTGCTCTCTGTCGTTGTCAATGTCAGGGAGTGGTGTGGTGTCATGTCAGTCAAAAAACTGTCAAAAAATCTATCGTGGTTGTTTGTTGTGTTGAAATTTGTGTTGTGTGTGATTGCCGAAAATTTTGTTTTTTGAAATAAAATGTAATGAATAAGTTTTCATCATGAAACCCGAGATAAAACCAAAAAAAGAGAGGACGGGTGATAACTGCCGGCCTTTTAAATTATAAGTATTCATAAAATTGAAACCATCGAAAATGTTGTGTCGTGAAGCTTACGATTTTATTTTAAATTATTTATTTTACAGCTCATCAAATACTCAGTTTGACTGGTATAAGTTTCGAGAGAAGGAGCATTATCGTAAGAAATCCTTGTATGATACTCTAATCACGTTTGTATGTAAATCAAACAAACATGCAATTCACCCCATGATTTACTTTCCCAGGGATTTGTCGAGCTCACAATAGTTCCACTTAAGGATAACTTACGTATAATCCGGTTGAACGCAAAGCAGTGTCGCATCTATCGCGTTTGCCTGAATGATCAATATGAAGCAAACTTTCAATACTGCGACCCATTCTTGGATATCTGTCAAGCTGACCCCAATACGTAAGTTCCTAACATTTTACAAAGATTTAGCAGGCTTGTTTAAACTAAAATAACTAACGTCGCATTTGCAATCTTTGCGATATTGCTTACTATTATTAGATGCAGCCCATCTCATCCAATTGCTGGGATAAGCCTCTTTATTTATTTGCATGCTGTATTGACGGTGTAGTATGTGACACCACAAATGCTTATAGTATCGAATTATTACCATGCTTCAGGCAAAATAAACATTTCATTTCATTTCATTTCAGCCAACCTTCCCTATCTTGTACCAGTCTCACCTATGTTTACCTGCTGTTTGGGTTATACTGTCACCCTGTTGAGCAAACAGACAAACCCATGCTTTTATTTTCCAGGAAACTAGTACCGCTCAATAATCATCATGCTTAATCTGTCACAACTTAAAACCTAATAATGCTTCCTCAGTATTTTCCAATTGTATGTATATTAAATTACATAACAATTACTTACAACTACTTACTGACAATAACTTGTTTACTCATTTCAGACGATCTCTTGAAGTCTTTTCAAGCTATCACTTAGCGGCAGCACAAAAGATAGACCCTGACCATAATTCTGGGGAGCTGCATATCCAGGTGCCAGATGAAGCTGCACATTTGGTCGGGGAAGGAAGGGGACTCCGTATTGGGATTGAGTTCTCTTTGGAGTCTCCACAGGGAGGCATGCATTTTGTTGTGCCGGATGGAGAAGGGACTTTGGTTGAGGTAAATAAATAAATATCTTTGGAGATTGCACACAATAGTTTTTGAAATAAGTCATTCTTAATGACTCTCATTTTGATTTTTTGCTTTGATGTTTTGCAATTTTTCTCAATCTTCAAACATTTCAGAAATCCGCTCACATGTACACCTACGGCCACTCAGCCCGCCTCTGGTTTCCGTGCGTGGACAGTTTCGCAGAGCCCTGTACTTGGAAGCTAGAGTTCACGGTAGACGAGAGCCTAACCGCTGTTTCATGCGGCGAGTTGGTTGATGTCATCTCAACACCTGATCATAGGAGGAAGACATTCCACTATCTGGTTAATACACCGGCCTGTGCGCCTAATATCGCTTTAGCTATTGGGTAAGAGTTTTAGTTATTATCTGTTACATATTTAATTTGTAGTTATTATTTTAGTCCCGTAAGCCTCTTTTTTTTTAATATGTCTCTTTTATTGAGCTTACTGTAACTTTTTGCAAACAACAAGACGTTTTTTATACGTATTCTAACTGTGCACCATTTATTTCAGTCCATTTGAAACCTACGTCGACCCGTTTATGAATGAAGTGACTCACTACTGTCTGCCGCAGTTGATGCAAATTCTGAAGAACTCTGTTCGATTCCTTCACGAAGCGTTTGAGTTTTACGAGGAGACGTTGTCCACGAGATACCCTTATCCATGCTACAAGCAAGTTTTTGTTGATGAGGTAATAAATACATTTTTGTTTCGTATTAGTACATAATGAGAGTAGAGTGTGTCAAAGGCGTAGTAAGCGTGACAGATAGCTACTGTACTGGTTTTCTTTGGAGCGTTTACATTATTATGTGTCATATTATAATGATTACAGTTGTACAATCTTTTAACTATTTCAGACTGAACACGACGCGACAGCGTACACCACTATATCGATACTGAGCACACACCTACTCCACTCGATCGCTATAATCGATCAAACGTACATCACTAGGAAAGCTATGGCCAAAGCAGTGGCTGAACAATTTTTCGGCTGTTTTATAACCATGCAAAACTGGTCAGACTTATGGCTAGCTAAAGGGATACCGGATTATCTCTGTGGACTATACTCGAAGAAGTGTTTTGGAAATAATGAGTATAAGTATTGGGTGCATCAGGAGTTGCAAGAGGTATGTTTTTTAAATAATTTAAGATGAATGTAAAAATGAAATCTAGCTACATACAAAATTGATTTTTTTTTGAAACAGTAAGTCGAGGTCAAATCACGCCACGTAAAAACAACGATGAGGGGAATGGGTGGGGGTATGTTTGCGCGCATGCGCATGGGTCTCGCTCATGAACCAATAATAAATACAAAATAAAAAAGAGCCGATTAGCAAGAGACAGGAGAAGGTGGAAGTCTTTAGAGGAGGCCTTTGTCGACAAACAAAAAAAAGTTAACAATTATTAATTAAATAAACAAATCAGGTGATGAACTACGAAGAACAATATGGCGGCATAGTGCTCGATCCATGGCAGCCTCCGGCCAGTGGGGCGCGGTATGAGAGCAAAGATTTCTACTACTTCCCAGTTAGAAACGTGCAGACTATGTCGCCGAGGTATATTGAGGTATGTACATTGCAAGTAGATCATCATTTCCCTGCCCTTATCCCACACTAGGTGGAGTAAAGTAAGATACAAAGTAGAAATCCTACTAATATAATAAAGGGAAAAGTTTGTGTGAAAGTGTGAATGTTTGTAATTCCTTCATGCTCAAACGACTGAACGGATTTGTATACATATTTATATACCGCTCATTGTAGATCACTTCAAATGTTCTGTGTGTCTGTAATTTGTTTTAATGTAAATGTGGTGTGCAATAAAGTGTTAATCTATCTATCTATCTAAATATACATAAAATACCTATGTGTGGTTTAATAATAAGTTTAGTTTAAAAAATGTACAAACAATTTTTTAGGTTGCGGGTTCGATCCCCGCTACGGGACAAATGTTTGCATATTCTGCAGATATTTGTTTCGTGTCTGGGTGTTTTCTATCTATAATATGTATGTATTAACAAAAAAAAATGTATCTAAGTATTATATCAGTCATCTGGTTACCATAACACAAGCATTAAGTTGCTTAGCTTGGGACTAGATGACGCTGTGTGGAATGTCCAAGGATATTTATTTATTTATTTAATTAACCTTTCTCTCCATCAGATAATGCGAAAGAAGTCCCACCTAGTACTACGGATGCTTGAGCAACGAATCGGTCAAGAACTACTCCTTCAAGTCTTCAACAAACAACTCTCTCTCGCTACAAACGCAGCGAACACTAAAATAGGCAGTGGAATGTGGGGACACTTACTACTATCCACTAATCTCTTTGTGAAAGCTATTTTCACTGTGACGGGTAAAGATATGGCGGTTTTTGTTGATCAATGGGTCCGGACCAGCGGGCATGCTAAGTTTCAGTTGACGTCCGTCTTCAATCGAAAAAGGTGAGTCTTTTTCAGATAGTTTTTAAACTAGCTTTTGCCAGCTAAATACATAACTACTTTCTTTAAGCTTACGTTAAATTCCTCAGAAACACAGTGGAACTAGAAATTCGTCAAGACTGCGTTCACGAGCGCGGCATTCGTAAATACGTCGGTCCTTTGCTCGTTCAAATACAAGAGTTGGACGGTACTTTCAAGCACACGCTGCAGATTGAAAACACGGTTGTCAAGTCTGATATAACGTGTCATAGTAAGAGCAGAAGGAATAAGAAGAAGAAGATACCGCTTTGTACAGGCGAGGAGGTGGATATGGATTTGTCTGCTATGGAGTAAGTTGGATTTTATTGTATAGGCGACCAAGAAATTGGTTTACCACTTTTGATGACATCTCCCAGTAACATAATTATTCGCTAAGCAGTTATTAATCTGTCAAGCGAAAATAGCCCTTGATGTTTTGTACGTGCAAATGATATTCAGCCTTAGAGTGGTAAACCAATTTCTTGGTCGACTATACCTACCAATTATTAATTTTCATCCTAGCCGGTTTCGGCTACGGCGACTTCGTTTCTGCTATGTATGTAACTCTAAGATGACTAATTTAGCCAATTTTGGCTTTGAATGTGCGTGCGCAAATAGCGCAAGTCAAAGTTCCGTTTACAAAATTGTAACAAATGTTTGTAGGCGGTTTGAACTATTTATTTATTTATACTTCTTAGAAACGGAGGCCTTTGCCCTGCAGTGGGACGCTACAGGCTCGTAAAAAAAAAAATATATATATTTCTGATATTATTTTCTTTACAGCGACTCCCCAGTACTATGGATTCGTCTCGACCCAGAAATGTCGCTACTCCGCAGCACTGTTATATCCCAGCCAGATTACCAGTGGCAGTATCAGTTGCGTCACGAGCGTGACGTCACAGCACAGAGTGAAGCCATCGACGCGTTACACAACTATCCCGAACCGGCGACACGGAAAGCCCTGACGGATACTATAGAGAATGAGCAGACGTTTTATAAGATACGATGCAGGGCCGCGCATTGTTTGACTAAGGTATATTGAGAGATATGTTTTTGTATCTCTTACCGCTGGTTTCTCGAAGATCATTTCCAAATCAAACTAATCAATGATTTAAATCACGTGACAGTGTGGAAGTTGATCCAATATGGTTTCCTAAAAATAAACTGAGGATCTTAGAGGGTCATATGAGGATCTTCGGTGTTATGAACAGAATACAGCCCTAATGTGGTTTTCTAAAAATAAATTGAGGGTCTTAGAGGGTCATATGAGGATCTTCGGTGTTATGAACAGAATACAGCCCTAACGTGGTTTTCTAAAAATAAATTGAGGGTCTTAGAGGATCATATGAGGATCTTCAGTTGTGAACACAAATGCACCTCGAAAGTGCAGAAAATTGCTATACCCTGACGAAAACGAAACTAAAGTTGAAGTACGAAATTGAAGTTGTTTTAATAAAAAGTATTTTTTCCACTGTGTGTTGTAGGTAGCGAACGCAATGATCAGTTCATGGGCCGGTCCACCCGCCATGCTGACGATATTCCGCAAAATGTTCGGCTCGTTCGCCGCGCCGCATATCATCAAACAGAACAGCTTTGATAACTTGCAGCATTATTTCCTGCAGAAGACAATACCGGTGGCTATGGCAGGTATGTTATGTATCATCTAAAACTACTGAAATATTTTTTTTAGCTATTGCATACACACACACACACACACACACACACACACACACACACACACACACACACACATATACACAAACACACATGCATGCACATTATTCTGTTCTTTTGAATCGCTTCTTACCTAATTTAAGTTGAATGTTTTAATGTTTTAAAGTTCCACCTTACATGTAAAATTTAGACCTAAACCTAAGCAAGAGCGAATTCGCCTATGACAAGTACATATTTTTTTACTTAAAAGGCGATTTCATCAATGTTAAAATCTATGTAACCTTTAAAAACGCAATAAAACATTATTATTATTATTATTATTCTATCGCGGGCCTTGAGCGTGGAGAATCCAGAAATTTCGTAACGAAAAAACGTAACGCTTGTCACTTTAGTTCAGCAACTCGCCACTAGGTGGCATGCAATAGCTTTACCGCGGCAGTCCCCGAGTGCCACACGTCTTTTTGTGAATAATAATTAGGTACCTATCATCGGAAAAAGTGCCAAAGAATGGAGTAGAGCCACATATTTTGGTATTTCGTAAAATAAGAAGTTCATGAAAATAATTTATTTGTGATAATTTATATTTGCCCATTTCCGTTTCCGGCTACGAACGGAATCTGAAAAAAAAGCCCCCTGATCGAGTACATGTATCTAGGCCAAGTTGCCATGGCCACTGCACGTGTGTCATTGGCACTGAACGCGGTAATCATAATGATATTTGTAATAAATTTTGTGTTAGTCATTCTGTTTTTATCATCTTTCTCGAATATCTCACGAATAACTCATCTTTTTCACAGGTCTTCGTAACATCCACGGAATATGCCCGCCAGAAGTAGTGAGGTTTCTTCTAGACCTGTTCAAATACAACGACAATTCAAAGAACCATTTCTCCGATAACTACTATAAAGCGGCGTTGGTTGACGCATTGGCTGCTACTATCACGCCGGTTATATCGGTTCTGCAACCTGTAAGTATATTAATTATTAATGAATCAATGAATTATAGTATAAATAAAAAAAATCATGAAACCAAAGCAAATGCTCAAAAACTCTTGATTAACCGCCGCGCCAGTCTGAATAACCTATCTATCTTAGATTTTGCTTCTGGTAGATATTTGACATTACTTCCTTAAAATGTGTGAAATACCTATCGACAGTAAGTAAAACTAGAGATCGATCGGTTATTGAGACTGGCAGATGATGATGAAAGATGTTCGGTGAACCTTTTTTCCGTTGTGCGAACGATTAGACAGGTTTTTGTTAGACAATTTTTTTTGTTGTGACACTATTCAACGAAGTTGTTTGAACTTCTCTGCAGATAAGACAATTATTTATTATTTAGGTTAATTTTAGTAATTTTTTCAGGGTGCACCAATAACAGCCGACTCGTTATCAGCGGACACAAAACTAGTCCTAGAAGAGATAACTCGAGTTCTGAACTTAGAGAAAGTACTGCCGTGCTACAAAAACACGATCACAGTCAGTTGCCTCCGAGCAATCCGTCGGTTGCAACAATGCGGCCATTTGCCCAGCACGCCGACTATATTCAGAGCTTACGCGCAATATGGACAGTATATTGGTAAGTTTCTTGTCTCGTAATTCTATCGGCATATAAAGTACTAGCTGCACCTCGTGTTACCCGCGACGAATTCTCTTTCCCGTGTTAACACCGGGATCAAAGTTGACCTATATGTTAATCCAGGATAACATGGAGCTATCCCGATACCAAATTTCATTCAAATCCGTCCAGCCGTTTGATCGTGAAAGAGTAACAAACACACTTACACACAAACTTTCACAGTATAATCGCATTTGTAACAAAGGGTTCAAAATTCATAAAGCAGGGTGGGCGGGCACTCATCTAGCCGTGTAGCATCCCAGATAAAATAATACTAGTAGTAGCATGTAATTCCACAGAATAAAAATGGATGATAAAAAATGGTAATGTATCAGATACTGTATCGAGCCTACGAACTCGTTTAATACAGTATTAGATACATTGGACATGTCTAAGTGAGTACCCTTCTTAACGCAATCATTGTTTCAGATGTCCGTACAGCGGCATTAGAGTGTCTAGTGGACTTCGTGCGAGTAGACGGAAAGGCAGAAGACCTGTCTTCATTGCTAACGACAGTGGAGAGTGACCCTGATCCGGGAGTTAGGCATGGATTAGCTCGACTCATGATCAATATGCCTCCGTTTGAACGCGCTCAGAGACACCGTTTGGATACTGAATCTGTTGTTCATAGGTATGTTTTTAGGATGTAGTGTAACTTTTTATGGATCTGCAAAATATGTGCAAAATTTACTTGGAAGTGCCTCCGATTCAAAGAAGATATTTAATAAAGAAAAAGAAAGAAAGAAAAAACATTTATTTTGTTAGGGCCTCAAGGATCACACTTGATTCACACGTGATTATTTTGCCTGGTCTAACGCCATACACAATGAAAGCAATCCAGCAAGAACGTAATGGGCCTAATGCTTCCAAAAGACGCAGTAGTGATCCTGTATCGTTTTGTACCGTTTTTTCTGTAGTGAAAATATGTCGTTTAACAAAATGGAAATGGAGTTTCTAAAATCTAAAAACAATTGATTGTTATTAGAAGATCTTTGAAAAGCCCAACTTAAATTAATTTCTCACATCATCACATCCCAACGATGTTAAAACTTATCATAGTAAATATAAATATCCTTTCAGACTATGGAGCAACATAAACAGTTCATTATCAAACGACGCCCGCCTTCGCTGCGACCTAGTAGATCTTTACTACACACTGTACGGATTAAAACGACCAATATGCGTGCCCATCGTCGAAATACAAGCTATGATGAAACAGATGCACCATAAAGAGAGAGAGAAGATTGAGAGGGAGCGGGAGAGAGAGCGAGAGAGGGAGAGAGAGAGGGATAGGCCGAAGGATGAGTTGACGGTGCCAATGCCGGTTATAAAGCAGGAGATTGTTGATGATGTGAGTATTATTATTTGCTAGTTTCAATAATCAAATTACGAAGGTCCGTAGATTCTATCGGGGTATTCTAAGGGGTTTATTCATAAAAACTTGACAATTTAATACAGGTTTTAAGAACGTTTTTTTCTTGTCACCCATAATGTCAACGAAAAGAGATAGCAACAGATTTAATATGCGTTTTAGCTAATACAGGTTTAATACAGGTTTTAGGTCGAATATGCATAATGGGGTAAGTCTGTAACCTGTCATGCTCGAGACTTATGAAAACAACACATGTACGTAGTATTTTAAGTTATGGAAATCATCGCAATTTAACCGTTATTGTTTCCACTAACGAAATACGTCAGACTGGTATACCCCATAAGTGTAGCTAGTGCGTCCACCAATCCGCATCCTACTGATCGCTCGCATCTGTCATTTCTATAGAAAGAATACTACGATCCGTTTAATGCGATGCGTCTGCTGCGTGCAATCCCGAAAGCTTTAGACCCTGTTCACACGGCATTGTCCTGCACGTTTTTTCACGTATTCGTTTTTTAACGTACAATCACCCAGGTCTTCACACGGTAAATTATCATTCGTGTAAAAAACGAATAGCCGCAGAAAAGTGAAGGAAACAAACCTATACCATGTGCCACTGCGAACCGAATACGTCAAAGTTCATTCGATTTTTTGACGTATGCGTTTAAACGTATAAGCGGTACACGTTTTTTTGCAGTACAATCGTCGTGTGAATGGATATATATGTACTTTGTATGGCCACTTATATACGTTAAAAAACGAAAACGTGAAAAAACGTGCAGGACAATGCCGTGTGAACGGGGTCTTAAGGTACTTGTGAGAACTTTAATGGGGGGGCTACACTATCGAGTTATATACACACCCAGACGAGCCATTTTATGTTTTAGATTAAATTCGAAGCTGAGATACCGGACTCCGAGATTCAAGTGCTGCCGCCCATAGAGCGTCATATAGAGCCCATAGACAATCTACCAGTACCATTGTCCAGTATCAAGGAGGAAGATATCAAGATGGATGTTGCCATGTCCATGCCTGTAGATATGCCGGTCAGAGTGTTTAGTGTAAGTATTATAAAAGTACCATCCTATGTATATAAAGCTTGTAAGTAATTAAAAAAAACCAAAATCAAAGTTTTTTGCCCTGCAGTGGGAAACATCAGGCTTATAATAAAAAAAAAATTACAAAATTACTCATCTATCCATAGCAATAACCAACCAACACGACTGTTCTCATGTATTAACGACTTTTGTTGCGCATAGTGTTAAATTATACTTTTTAATCGTTTTATTATTTTTACTGCTATCAGAAAGGAACTCTTCTATCCCAACTTCGTAAGGTATGCTACAAAGTTTTAATTAAACCTGACAGACTTAAGGTCTTAAACACATTTTTATTTCTTTTAACTTCACCTTGTGTGTCTCAAGCACTGATCGATCTATACATACTTCATTTCTTGAAGCGAGCAAAACTAAACTTACGTGGCTGGTCGTCGAAAATAATTGTCTAGATTTATCGGATTGGCTAGATTTAACAATTGACAATTGATTTGACAATCTAGCCAATCACGAGATAGACAATTATTTTTGACAACCAATCACGTGAGTTTATTTTTTCTTCCTATTAGCTCGCTTTAAGAAATGAAGTATAACTTAACATTTCTTTGACAGCAAGACGATACGAAACGCGAGTTTATATCAGACAACGCGGCGCCGTTGCCGGGCATACCGGGCACGTCTGGGCCTATCGGGTTCGAGCCGGGCATGTTCCGGCATGCCGGGCAGGAGGATATGGGCGCGCCTAAGGTAAGCACACTGAGATCATTTAACATAATATAAAAGTATTCAAATAAATACAAATAATTTCAACTTTATTTATTTTGAAAAAAATGTGAAAATCTGTGTGTGATAAGTAAGTATTGAAAATGCTTGCCTTGGAATGTGATACAAAAACCTAATTAAAACATTACAACCGACAAAACACAGTTTTGGTAAAATTAAATTTTAAAATTAATCAGATAAAAAAAAAAAAAAAAGTTAGTTGTTTCATTCTCTACTATAAAGATTTATAATCAACCATAGTGTTACATCGCATAACATTGGCAAGTCAAAATTTATAATAATGTCATAGAATAAATAGAAGTCAAATCAAACATTTCATATAACAAAGAATATAAAACAAACTGGACATCTCCAACTTTTTCCATCCAAATAAAATAAAATATAACAAGACCATCATAAATTCAAAACAATTTCAGCCGAAGAAAAAGAAGAAGGACAAAAAGAAGCACAAACACAAGCACAAACATAAGCACAGCAAAGACAAATCTTTCAAAGAACATCGCGACAAATCGCGACCTCCATCGAGTACCGACCATCTTCGCATTAAGGATGAGACAAGGGAAACTCTGAGTTCTTTTAGCTCTAGTCAGAGCCCTTCTGAAGGCATGGACCTATCCTCCATGCCTAGTAATATGAGTTTCTAACTAAATCAATAAGGGCTCTGTCAAGGAACATCGCGACAAATCGCGACCTCCATCGAGTACCGACCATCTTCGCATTAAGGATGAGACAAGGGAAACTCTGAGTTCTTTTAGCTCTAGTCAGAGCCCTTCTGAAGGCATGGACCTATCCTCCATGCCTAGTAATATGAGTTTCTAACTAAATCAATAAGGGCTCTGTCAAGGAACATCGCGACAAATCGCGACCTCCATCGAGTACCGACCATCTTCGCATTAAGGATGAGACAAGGGAAACTCTGAGCTCTTTCAGCTCTAGTCAGAGCCCTTCTGAAGGCATGGACCTATCCTCTATGCCTAGTAATAAGAGTTTCTAACTAAATTAATTAGGGCTCTGTGGCTGAGTAAAAGCAGTCCGCGTATAGGACGATCTCTTGTATCATCGCAGGTTCGAATCCTGCCAGAGTCGTAACTTTAACCCCTCTATCTTTAAAAGATTTAAGAGATCTCAAAAATGTCTATAGCACCTTTTGATTGCAGTCGAAATTATTTCTATTATTTTTTTCGAGTAAATTTAACTAAAAGATAAGAATTAACGATATGAATCTGTCAGGTTAATAAGCAAATAGCAACAATTTACTAAACAGAGGATTATTCAGATAAACTGTTGCTATCTCTTGAGCTGTTAATGGAAACTTATTTTTAAATTGTCTCGTTTAAATATGACTTTTAATGTAAATTGCTGGTAATATTAATATCTTCCAAATTGATAATATTTTAAATATTGGTGTGAAAAGGTGGAGTAGTTTTAAGAGATATTAAATTAAGATTACCTACGATAATTTTATGGAAATAAATGTTTATAAATACAACTGTTTTTAATTTTATTACATTTTAAAGATAAGTTTATCAGTGCATAAGATTACTCGACAACTAATATTTATAGTATAATAACATACTTAAGTACCTATAATTCTTGTTTCTATGTAAAATACTCATCGTTTGAGTATTTGGGCATTTGTCACGAACACTCTGATGCTTATACGACGATTAGAGACCCAGAAGTCACCGCCAATGAAATTATAATAAAAGTAATTTATTTCTTATACAAAATTAAAGTTCGTAAGATGTTTTGCTATGAATAAGGAAGTGTGTAGATTTCTAAACCTCTTATAGGTAGTGTTGTATTACAAGCAACCTTAAACTCGCGAGGTTTGCGGCTTTCTATGTATCAAATTACTATTATGTTCCAAATAATCGATACTCTTTACTGTATTCGGTTTCATGTTTTAAGAAGAACATTGGCCATTTCTATGTACCCAGTTTTTAGTATGATTGGGGTGGGGTGGTTTATAAATAATAATCATAATTGTTATAAACCACCCCAAAACATTGTTGCCAAAGTACTTATCGTTTCGATTCTCGTCATTGATAATTGTCTTGAGATATTGTACTGAGAACAATTTGTTGAACCAATTGTCATTCAATTTATCAGAAGTTCATTAATATTGATTCTGTACAAGGCCAAGTCATGTTATGTTAATAGGTTTTAATTTTGACCCACTTGTTGTAAACCATTGATATTTTTTCATCTAAATAAGTACTTCTTAAGAATTATTTATACATAAAACTTGACTAACCTGTTACAATGAAATTCTTTATAAGTTTTTATTGGTAAGGTTGGACTATATCAGTTTTTTTCTTGTATATTTAACATACCTATCTACCAAAATTTCTTCTGATATTGTATTCTCAAAGACATCTATAAAAAACTCAGGCCTTTACATCTATATTCCTAAAAGACATCTAATTTCCAAATAGTACAATAATCGAAGGTGGGTACTAAAGGTACGAACGGTTTGTTTTAGCCTATTTTTATAGCTTACTGATTTTTATACTACCTGCTTCAAACTAACGTTGTGTTAATGGTCTTCGCTTTGATTATTTTCTTAATAGATTAGAACCACTCACCTACTCGTTTTAATAATTTCTAGGGACCTTACTTTACAATAACGAATCAATCCTCGCAAAAAACATCTAATGTAGGTGCATTATAAAATAGATAAATGAGTAGATATTTATTGACACCTTATCTATCATTTAGATTCTACGCTCACACGATCTTAGTTATTTGAAGCGGCGACACCGGCAGTCAGTGACGCACGTCTTGTTTTAAAAGTTGATAAATTAAGTTTTGAACTTTTGAGGTATATTGTCACAAAATTGTGTTGTTAAGTGATGGCTCTGCAGAATGGACATTCGAAGAAACTGGACGTTGTTGTTGTCGGTGGAGGATTGGTGAGTTTTTGTTTACTTAACTTTTTAGAATTAAAGTTTGAAAGTGTGAAGTAAAAATTGATGTGTTGTTGCGAGCTTTGGAAACGTTGATTCAAAGTAACGTCTTCTTAGTTTTACTACAAAATGAAAAAAATAACTTTAAAGTTATCTAGTAGTGCATAATCAATATTATTTTATTTCTTTGAATTTTATTGTCCCTCGATTATTATTTTTATAAACCGCACCTTCGGTCTTTAAATTCTATCAGAATATTTACAACCCAAAGATACACAAGGCTATCAATTATATCAGAGGTCATCTGTCAAACGGAACACGCCCATAATGCCCATAGTGTGCCCATTCAATATTTGGTTGAAATATTTACTATTAAATATCATTTTCAGGTTGGTTCATTGGAAGCCTTATATCTAGCGAAAAGGGGACATAAAGTACGTCTGTTTGAGTATAGGGAAGGTAAGCTTTTCCAACCAATATGCGGACAGATACATAACTATAATAGGTACGCGTACCCTGATACACAGCTGTATGTTTTAATAACTTAAAGAAAAATCTAACTCTGATCATTCCTAAAAAATTCCAACTGTTGAATAGTGAGGGGACGCAATCACACTAAACTTAATGAAATTACACGAAGAGGTCAAAATCTCCTCATAAAAACATAAAGATTGTCTGATCGATCGAACGAGTAGAAAATGAGCATGAATATTCAAAAAAAATAATTTGAATTGAAAAAATAATTGAATTGTCAATTTTACACAGATATTAGACAAACTCCACTAGTGAAAGGAAGGTCCATCAACCTTGCCTTATCAGTCCGTGGCCGCAGAGCACTGAAGGATGTAGGGCTGGAGGAGAACTTGATAGAGAAGCATGGAATACCTATGAGGGCACGGATGATCCATCGTCCTGATGGATCTACTTATGCAATACCATACGACGCGAGAACCAATCAGGTAAAATAAATATGCCTACATGCGAAGGTGTATATGTCAATGTGTTTGTGTCACACTCATGCTGAATGATCGCCACGCTGAAACAACTGAACGAAATTTAGAAAAGTGAAATCGTATTCTTTGTTTAATTTTAGTATCATCAGATATAAGTAGTCTCACTAGTAGACAGACAGACAGTGCCGGAATAAGGTACATGGCCTTGCTTAGGGTCAAATTTTTTGCTTTAACTTTCTTGTGCTCGTATATATTTTCTCGGTCGTCTCTGGTGTCCCCCTATACGGGATGTCCTAAGCAATTGCTATAGGCTAATCCGGTAGGGACTGCCATGACAGACGGCCATGGTGAATCTCCTTCTTGATCACAGAACCAAAAATATGAGCGATGGATGACACGGAGCAAGGAAATTTCTACAGTGATTAAGCTGATGTTTATGATGCGTTAAGAATGTTATTTTGTTACAGTGTATTTATTCTGTTGGTCGGAACTATTTGAACAGCCAACTGCTTCAAGGTATGTTCCAATTTTTTTCAGTCGAATATCTATCTTGCTGTTATTTCTTCTTATAGGTATGGCTATGTAATCTATGTAAATATATATTACCTACTGGTAAAGGGAAAAGTATTTTCAGAATACAGAATTGTCGTAACAATGTGCTAGTATTTTCCATATCTGACACGGCTGACTACTGTGGCTATTGGCACATTTGGCATACTTAAAGTGAGGTCTATATACCAAGCTGTAGGTAAAATCAGGCTGCGGATGATGATGATATAGCTTTGCTGACACAATACGATTTCAAATATGAACAAATAATCCTTGAAGCTGCAAAGTTGAAAACTAATATAAAATAAATCCGATTAACTTTATAAACATACACTTTCAAATATCCTTTGCGAACATAGATCGGATGTTCGGATCAAATAAAACTGGAAACTGAGTTTCTAATTAAATTTACAGAATCGGAAAACTATGGGAATGTCGAAAGATTCTTTCGTCACAAACTTTGTGAAGCGAACTTGAGAAATGGGTCCCTGAAGTTTTATAAGTGAGTTTATAACGACATTATTAAAGTACCTGCTTATTTTTAAGTTAATAACCTAAGTAGGTATAAGAGAAATCATGGAAGTTTCTGAAATAATTTGTTGGCATCATTTTCTGAATAAAAATGCGTCGTATTTTTGTCCAGGACAAACTAAATAATGTCTCCTCGGCAAAGTTAAAAAGCATTTATTTACATTTCAAAGATTGTTGCTGGAGATTATCACATAAAAAGGGACTATACCAAGGAATCCTATACCTAAATATAACTACGACCTCTCATTACCCCCTTAGACATCTTTAAAGGATCTAAAAATGCCTTAAAATCTGAAACGAAATTGTTTACGCTCCCTGTGAATACAATCATGTTCATATTTTTTTAGTACTGAAACAAAAGAAGATGTAACGATAAAAGCAGATTTGGTGATCGGCGCTGACGGAGCTTTCTCAGCCGTCCGCAACGCTATGATGAAGCAGCCACTCTTCGATTACAGTCAGAAGTATATTGAACATGGCTACCTGGAGTTATGCATACCGGCCGATGAAAATGGAGGAGTAAGTGTTCATCAAATGTTATATATATCTACACACATACATACATAAAATCAAGAGGTTTTGTGCAGCTCCTGTAATAGTCCGACAGGATATGTGTATAACAGTATAAGACAAGGTGAATTAGGTTCTATACTTTAGACATGTTTTGGTTTACTTATAACTATCTAAATTAATAGATTCTAATTAGTATAACTTATATAACGAACTCTCCAAGAATTTTGATACCACAATATTTCCAAAATGAAACAAATAATCGAACAAACATGGCCCAGAAAAAGTATATAGAAATGTATTCTCAAATCAGCCAGCCACATTTTCTCGTAATGTGTTCTTTGTAATTGTGAAGGACGATAGTTATTCTTGCGATAGATTTCGTCCAAGTTCTTTTTCAGTATACCAGACTCAAACATTCTCAGTGCGTTATATTGAAACTTGTTCCTCAAAGGGAAGCCTCTATCTAGATACATCGCGACAGGTTGATTGATAGAAAATGTCCAAGTTTCCAACATTGATGTGCCTTTTTCATTCACGTATTTATATTTGTTTAATTTATAAACGAAAGCCAGATCAATCGAATATGACTTTTTCTTTGTCGCAACATAGTTCAAAGCTGTGTCAGCAAATTTGCATTCTGAGTTATTATTTCCTTGTGGTAGACGTTGGTGTAATGCAAAAAGGTAATATGTTCGCGTTGAATCGCTTATGCATGGCTCGAATGGTAATTCCCACAGCCGATCCGCGCTTAAATGTCTCTTGATCTCTTTTCGCCCCGTCAGCAAACTATACAACTCTGTATTATAAAAGTTGCACATGAAGAATGTGAACCAGATCCAGAATAACATTACCACTTTATACCGCTTATCCTTAGATAGTTTAGAACTTGTATTCAGAAAGAAATATCCCCATAACTTTAGTGTCATGGAACTTTGATTTTCGTTTCTCCTCAAAAACAGTCTTTGCTTCATCTTACTTGTTAGTGCAACCAGGCAGAATGCCATTAGTATAAGAAACCAAGTTTCTTTACTGAATACCTTATAAATATCTTTCCAAATCTCTTCGCCGAGAGTTGGTGTATATACATTGAACGACACGTAGTTGTATCCCCAAACAAAATCGAATAACAAGACTCTGTTTCTTATTAAGATGAAACCTCCTGCTGCTACGTCCGCTTCTTTGTTTTGCAAGACTGATAGTAATCCAGTTGCAGTATGGTTTGGTAATACCACACCATACCTATGTTCGCGGCTCTTCAACTCATACCTGAGTTTTATATCTTCCTTCTTTGCTATGGTTTCTAAAAGGAGCTGTTCCACTCCATGTAATGGTTTTCCGTGATCGTTGAAATTACTGTTATCAAATATGAAGTTAGGAATGCTTTGAGTTGCTGCTATTACTATTGTGCAATTGCGCATGCTATATATGTTATCACGAATCCATTGTAAATTAGCTATGTCTCTGCAGTGGCCGATTGTAACCACTTTTACTCTCTTCCCACAATTATTGTCTTTGAATGGAAAGTATGTGTCTATTAATAATTCATTACTATTGTTTCTAATGAGTATCACATCATAAATATTATGGCTTATCAAAATATCAAACACGTTTTCCACTTCGTTTTCATTTAACGTTTTCAATTCAATAATAAATCGGCCTCTAGGGTTCCATAATAAATCGTTTGTTATAGTCAAAATACCTTCTGAGAATTCTGCCAAATCTTCACCTCTTATGACGTACATCTCAGTGGGAATGTACCAATCTTCGTCGTCGAATGATCTGGTGATAAACTGATAGCACTCAGAATCGTTTTTCTTAAGAATTTCAATCAGCTCATCGTTTGTTCTAGAATAAATTAGAGTGATGAGAGATGCACAGGGGAAGTACTTTTGTATAACAGATCCAATACATTGTTCGGTTCCAGTATTAACACTTTGCATAGAGAATTTATTAGCTATATTAAATTGACAGTAAATACTATTTATTATCAGTAAACACACCGCTATCTTCAAAATCATCGTGCTTGTTGAATTTAAGACAGTTGTTTTATACTTTTATGTGTTTTAAATGCATTAATCAGGAATGATAATGACAGTAATTTATATTTATTGTTCTTTAAAATAAAGGTTTAGCTATCTTTAAGTTCTCATTTGTAGTGATAAATTGAAATTTGATTTGACTTGTTTTAAACGTAAATATTTACTACTTACTCTGTTTTACCACATCAATCAAATCCAACTCTCTAATCAGAGCTATGTTGTCGAAGTATATTAATGCCTCGAATTTGTTCCAAATCTATAAGTTTTTACTATATATTTCTAACTTTAATTTAAATAATAATGTTTTAAATACCTCGTTTTTAGTTCCAGATGCCTCCAAACTATCTTCACATTTGGCCGAGAGGTGAATTCATGATGATAGCTCTTCCAAACCAAGATTGTTCGTGGACCGTCACCCTTTTCATGCCATTCGTCCATTTCAAAAGTATCGACTCGCAAGAAAAGCTCATAGAATTCTTTGAGAAGAACTTCAAAGATTCTATTCCTTTGATTGGTAGAGAGAAATTGATTCAGGATTTCTTCGCTGGTTCTCCTTCGCCGTTGGTCTCCGTTAAGGTAAGATTTACTAATTTTCGAAATAAGAATTACATAAAAGATCTGAAAGAAATGTCTTCGCTCCTTATTCCTCTCCTCCCGCGTGATCATATTTTTTTTTTCATTTTTCATGATAGGACGGTTTTATAAGTGGTTAATGAAATTCTCAACTCGTTATTATGTATATTACACGTCTTATGCTCTAAAAAGAACGGGTCAAGGTTTGATAAACAGTAGCAGATATTTCAATGCTTATCTTGTGCATATAATAATGAGCAAAACTAAATCATTACAAAATAGTGATAAGTTTATTTGTTGATGTATTTTAAAAGGTCCAGAAACATACTGTCCTAGTCACTAGATGTATATAAACAATCACAACTACATCATCATTATCATTTCAGCCTTAGACCAGCATTTTTATATTGAACACTACATTATATAAAACTATCGCAACTACATCATCATTATCATTTCAGCCTTAGGCCATGGGCCTTATGCTTCCCTAGTCAAAGATGAAAATTTATCATATTCTCTAAAAAAATTAAATAGATTTGTTTTAGTTTTAGTTAGAAGCCGTGTTGGACTCGACGTTCCGCATAGGGTCGTAACTTCGAATACGTCAGAGCATCAAAGGATTTTTCGTTTTCAAAAATTTGATGATGATGATGATTAAGATTTTACAATTCCCAAAACCTTGATTCCAGTGTCGACCTTACCACGTAGAAGATAAGGCTGTTATCATCGGCGACGCAGCCCACGCGGTCGTACCATTCTATGGACAAGGCATGAATGCAGGTTTCGAAGACTGTACTCTTCTAGACCAACTGTTTCAGAAGTATAATGGCGATCTATCGAAGATATTACCAGAGTTCTCTGATACAAGATGGGAGGATACATTCGCGGTTTCTGATCTTGCCATGTATAATTATATTGAGGTGAGTTTTGTATATTGTTGTGGGAGGAAATTAGAGGTATTCCTCGTAGCTCACTCATTTGAAGCGCAACAATTGAAGCGCACAAAAGTTCCACATTACGCACCCGCAACAATTTTCATTTATAAATGAAATGCCCAAGTGTGGTCAAATCTATTATAATCTATTCTAATATTAAAAGGTAAAATTTGTTTGTTTGTTTGTTTGACGGAGGTAATCTCCGAAACTACTGGACCGATGTCAAAAATTATTTCACGGGTGGGTAGAATGGATTGTCCGGGAGGTTATAGGCTATATTTTATCCCGGTAGCTCCATAAGTACACCCGTGCGAAGCCGGGACGTGCTACTAGTATAAACTAAAGAAAGAAGAAGTTCTATTTTGTCTATGCTTCATAATTATGTATGGTTTATTTCAGATGAGAGATTTAGTAACCCGACCGACGTATCGACTTCGCAAAGCAGTGGATGATTTCATATTCTGGCTGTTCCCTTCATTCTGGGTGCCGCTGTACAACTCTGTCACATTCACAACCATGCCCTACAGTCACTGTGTGAAGAATAGAGAATGGCAAGACAAGGTACATAATTAAAAACAGATAATATAATTATTAGAGATAAAATATTGTATCCAACAACTATAAATGGGAAAGTTTGTGCCAATAGATGTGTGGATGGATGAATGTTTGTTTCTCTTTCACGCAAAAACTATTGAACATATTGACTGATATAATACTAAGATAAGTCAATTTTTCTGTAAATACCATACATATTATAGATAGAAAACACCCGAACGAAGACACGGAAGAAGTATCTGCAGAACATACAGACATTTGTAACGCAGCGGGGATCGAACCCGCAACCTCCGCGTCTCAGGTGGGCTTTCGCCCAATGCGACATGGTTTAACGCTTTACCTAGACGACAAAAAATATTGGACCTGTCAACGTAATTGAATCGTATTATAAAGGAATTTAGTCCATGGTTTTGATAAAGCGTAATGTATTGTAACAAGACCGTTAATGTTTCAATTAAGTCTAGAATGATAATTCAAATATTTGAATAAAGAAATTGAGTTTGTAAGTTGGATGAGAGGTGAAACTTTATGGTCCTAAAACTTTTTATTTACAAAATTAGCTACTTAGGATTTTGCTTATTGTTTCAGGTACTCCGATACGCATTTGTGTTTGGACTGTTAACAATGACTGCTGTTTACTTCTACACAAAGTGATCTTATCTTATTTACTTTGCTGTCTAATTTACGGCCTTGTAAGTAGGTACATCATAAGTGCTTAACAACTATAAGAGTGAAATACAAGAATCCTTAAGGTGTTTTAATAAAAAAAACTCACCAAAATTTTGATATTTTCCATTTCCCAAAGCCTTTGCTGTACATACATTTAATAAAAAATAGGTAAACGTACATTACATACCAACCTGCAGTAAAAAATAAAACCTCCTAGTATAAAATATCCAATTCAATACCTTAATGCAATAGAAATGCAATGAAACAAAAGTCTAACATTGGCAGGCTTCGCTGCATTAAACCGCAGCTCCATTCCACGGAGGCCCTAAAATAGTTTGCACAATCTCAGAACTCTCATCCAAGATTAAAACTAAAAGCATTTACCCCACTTAGAACTGAAACGTAAGTTCTCCGCGCATCAGTAAATACTAGAATGTAGGATTTCTATCTGGGTAGACAGAGCCGATGACAGGGCACCTACGTTTTTCGAACAAGCAGTAGAATGCACTGCTAGTTCACTGCGCGTTTCACAAGCGCCAGAATAAGTGCACGTCATAGATACATTTGGAGTTTTTAGGCCGCCTAAAGGCCTCCGTTGTGGCTTAACGACTTTAAAAGCCGGGACCGTCTTTTAACGTGCCCTCCGGAGAACGGAAGCGCTCAGTTGGTAATGCCACTTGCAGTCACCCAACCAAGTTGACTTCTATGATCTATTAAGAACGTCTGTAGCAAGCTTTGCTACAGACGTTCTTGTAATGCGTTTGGTAGGAAGCCTCACTAGTAAAACCTAACTACATGCCTGCCTTTAGATAGCCGGGATTTAGCTCATTCAATATGCACCAAAACTTGCTCGAATAATGGCCACTCGCTATGTACCGTGAAACGAGACGTGAAATTAGAGCTAGGCTTATCTGCTAAAATGCTGAAAGCTTTTTGAACTTGCCTAAGTATTTTTGGATAAAGAGGTTTTGCCAACATTTTATGCGGAAGAAAAGTTTTCACCTGAAACTCTAGCGCGCTAATATATCAGAACTTAGTGTTTTTCTGAGCTTTTCCGCGTTTTTCCTGTAGGTAAAGGTGCTTTATGTTTTCCATTATGTTGTTAAAAAATGTTGTTTCTTTATGCAGGTAAGATATTATGTACCTACCAACTTCATATACCTAGGTGATCGATGATTAGCTGGGCGCGGCGGTCGGATAGTTATTTTACGAATACCTAGTGTGTTTGTTTTTTTCCTTTTTGTTTATTGTGCTGTTTATGTTCGGAATGTTCGGATATTATAATAGGTAACTCCGATAGGTATAGGCATCAACACAAGTAATTTGCATATTTTTGGTTTGATAATCCGCACTTGATTTGCTAACAGGAGGAATTCGGCTCTTATCAATAAGTATATCCCTCCCTACCCGAACGATAAGGGAAGTTCCTAGCCCTTATCAGAGGTTCACCCATTCACACCTTACCCACAAGTAGTTAAATCGTATCGCAAAATCTTCGATAGCGCTCTCGCTCTCGTTAGTACAGTTAACTCGGAAGAGTAGTCTATAAACACAGATAAAATAACTATAAATAAGAAAATAGTCTGACCAAAAATATGTTCTGTAGGTACTTTTCTATAAATATGTAAATAAATAAAAATAAAATTTGTTTATTTCAATCATTATATATGTTTTCAAGATGTATATTTTGTCAGTTTTTTGAGACCATCTGGGTGACCCGTGGAAAGGAAAGGCCCACCCTGTAAGTCTCATAATATTTTTTTTCTGGTCAGTCTCCATTTATAACACCCTATCTTATCCCACATAACGTGGGATCGGTACAAATGTAATTCTTCTTTCATTATGTACAGTCGCGGAATGAAAAGGTTAACCACCCTAATATCTGTTTTTGCTTGCAAGGTTTTTTTATTTGACATAACACTCTTGTTTACTATATAGACACGCACAATACGCAGTTTAAAAAGGTAACATGTGCTTGCAACGCGTCAAACGAATTGATATCTAAACTGGTCAACATTTTCGTTCTGCGACTGTACTAACTAAAATTCGGTAACTTATGTTAATCATATTCCACCAAGTAGATATTTATTTAACTGACTGTTCTAGTTAGTAGGTAGGTCCTCAGCCCTTACGGCCTCCAATAAATTTTCATTAATGTCTGCATAGTTCGCACTTCTCTTTTTCTTGTCAAATTGGGTCTGAACTCTCGATTCGTCCGTGAATTGGAATGTGGATGTCGGAACGCCCAGAGGTATTAAAAGTTTTGCTCTTGTTTCTTATGAATGAGGGAGTTGTTCTAATGAAACCAAATGAAACGTACCTATCCGCGGGATTTGATGAGATGCTATCTAGTCCCTAAGTCATTATTTGCTATTTACACAATGCAAAATTCTTGCTTGTTGTATACAATTAAATTGAAGAAATATTTGACTTTCATGGGTTTAAACAATGTTTAGACCATGCAAGTTATGATAACAGGTAAATTCAGTCAAGAATCCTACGTTATGTATCGTCGTATATTTTCTTTAAATCTACCAAAATGGGGTGGATTTCTTATAAACACATTGTTGACTACTTATTAGTATCAAGCTACCAAGTTTACCATTAATAAATAAGCGTGAATTGCTTAAAACTGAAGTTTAGAAGTCATAAACACGGATATTATGCATGCGCAAACCCTATCCCAAAACCCCAACACCTGAGCAGATGTTTAATTTGAAAGTTTGAGCCGCAAACAACTTTAAACTGCATTTAATGACGAAAAGGCAGCTCGCGGTGAGTTCTCACTACTTTATTGGTAAAGTTTTGGAAATTTTAGAATTAAGGTGTAGCCTGCCCACTTTTTCTTCTTCTTGTTCGTCAGCATATTTTTGCCCACTACAGGGCGTATGCCTCTCCAATCTCTATTCACATTGATAGGAATCCTACGTTTTTATTTACCAATGAATCATTACTTATTTCTCCGTGTTTTTACGTCAAGAGTTGTTCTTTTTCTGTTTTGTGGGGAGGACAGCGGCTTAGGGTCAGGCATTTTAATTGGCGGTTAGATCAAAGCGACACTTAGCTACGAAATACAAAACCGAGGTAGCCGCCTAAAGCACAGAATGGATTATTCATTTAATGAAAATGTATCGGAAAAATGTTAACCTTTTCGCTAAGTATCAAAAAACATTGATTAATGAAACTTAATAAGTAGGTACCTACATTGAAGTTTTGTATGTAGGTATCTAAACTACTTAGGTACTTTGGCCAGATTTTTTTTTTTAACTGACTTTTCTTAACTAATTAACTGAAATTTTTTACTAATTAAATGAAAATTTTTACTACTAAAACTTTCGAACTCGGCTAGACTCGAACCCACATTGCTACAGTGATTGTCCTAAGCCGGACTGCCTCACCATTTGGCCACGGAAGTACATAGTTACCTACTCAGTTTTCCTTAAGTACATTACGTACATTACGTACTTTAAAGGTTTAAAGACAAATAGCTACTTTATTCCTGCTAAGATTAGTGTCAAGACGGGATTTAGAATGGTCTTGCAATTGCATTGAATTCTTTCAGGAAGCTCCAGATATAGAGGCAGGCGAAGCTTTCGATTTAGTCTTGCTTTATAGGTACATTTTATTGCCTAGGTTTTCTATTTAACTTAAAGTTATATTTTTAGTTGGACATGGATGGCTGTAACAGACAGTTTTTTAATGATGAACAAAGCAGGTGCAAGTTTGAAAATAATAATTAACGAACGAAAAGACCTTCTGGACACGTGGTTCGACCGCATGGTTCGATCAATCGCACTACGTGAACTTTTTTTTCCAGTTGGGTCGCTCTTAGAAACTTACCAGGCGAACTAATAAACCTTAGGACCGCGTAGTTCGACTCCAAAGTCGAACCACGATAACCAGTTCAGATGATCGATGATCGCAGAGTGATCGACTGCCGACCTCTATGCAAATGGTTATCAAATCTCCTTAGAAAGTAATAATTCAATGACATGTCAATGACAGATGTCTAGTTATTCATAATTAATCAGAAATTTACCTTTATCTTATGATACAGTGTTTAATTATGTTCAATGTATATTGAATATAATTATGTCGCAAGAAGAATTATTATATATCCATCGGAAACGCGGGATTGTACTATTGTATAATGGTCACCAGTTTTACCGCAATAAAAGTTTTAAAAATGGTTCATGTTTATGGATTTGCCGTAATAAGAAGGTTGAGAAATGTCGTGGATCTATAACTATAAAAGTAAGTATATTTTGATAATCAATGTAAATAAATGTGGTATGTGTATAATTGTATATTGTGCATGTGAACCTATGATTGACTGAAGAATAATAATAAGCATTTTTTCTGAATACTAATAATACTTCATGCAATGTTATTTACGAATGCTTAATGCATATTTTTGTTTAACAGGATTCAGTGATTATTAATACAAACGATCACTCCTGTGTTCCTGACTTTACCAAAAACGATATCGATAAACAGCTTTATTTGATGAAAAAGGCTGCATCGGAGAGCTTAGCACCAATGAAAAGTATATACGATGATCACGTAATACCCCTAATGAACTCAGGCATAGATTTAATCACTAAAATACCGACATATAGTTCAGTAAAAAGTAGTCTTTTCAATAAACGGAAAAATAAGCACAATGTACCAAAGTTAATTTTTGAAGACCCTATGGAGGTAGAGATTCCGCCGGAATTTGAAGAGTTTATGCTGGGGGACTATTGTCACGATGAAACGCGCATCATTGCATTTTGTTCCGAAGAGGTGAGAAAAAAGATATCCACCATTCAACTTTTTTTTGGAGATGGAACGTTTCACAGCTGCCCGCCGCCATTTCAACAGGTATATGTCATACATGGTGATATGGGATCTTCTGTGAATAGCTTAAACGTAGTCCCATTGATTTACGTATTAATGTCTAACCAAAGAACTGAAAGCTATGTAGCATTACTAGAGATGATTTTATCACAGTTGCCTGGATTCAATCCCATACGATTTATGACGGACTACGAGGCTGCGACAATGAAGGCTATAGAAACAGTTTTTCCACAGGCTGTAGTCAAAGGTTGCTTTTATCATTATGCGAAAGCTCTATGGAGATATGCGCATAGTTGTAAAATTACGAAAGCTCAAAGCCAGAAGCGAATTGTAGCTGTGGCCACAACTTTAGCCTTGTTACCTTCTCATTTAATAAGAAATGGTTGGCAATATGTCACAGATGATATGTCAACTGATGACACAAACATGTTAAAATTTAAGAAATACATGGAACGGCAGTGGCTAAGGAGTGATGAATTCATCAAAAAGTGGTCCGTATACGGCGAACTCCTCCGTACAAATAATTGCCTCGAAGGATGGCATGGAAAAATAAACGATCTCGTCGGCAAAAAAAAACCAAATTTGATAAAAATTTTGACGGTGTTGAAAAGAGATTCTAATTTTAATGTATTAAAAATTAAAGGTGGGCTATTAGAAAAACGACGTAGAGAATCCATCAAACGAGATGAATTAATACTGAAGACCAACATAATGCTTACTAATAATGATATTGATGAAAGATTATTCTTAGAACGATTAACTTGGAAGGGGTCCCTTTTTGTAGGTAAATAGTTCTTTACATAGTGACGTTAAGAACTATTTACCAACATAAAGATGGCACCAGAAATTCATTAATTTTAATTTTATTAAACTGTTCTGCATTATTATCTCGTGTTAAAAAATGTCTTATTCATCTCTGTAAGCCTAAATAAATAAACGTTATTGACTATTGACTTATCATTGCTTTGTTGTTTTTAGCCCCAGTAATTGTAAGTTTACAAGGTCTGACTGGGATCGATTAATCGAACCTATTGGAAAAAAGTTCACATATCCGATTGATCGAACTATCGGGAGTCGCAAAAACACATGGTTCGATTAATCGACCCAACTGGAAAAAAAAGTTCACGTAGTGCGATTGATCGAACCATGCGGTCGAACCACGTGTCCAGAAGGCGAAAAGACGGGTCAACTCATTTATTTATACTTAATACAAACTGCAGATCATTTCACTTTGTGACTAGGTACGCTGGGAATGTAAAATATCAGATGTAGTTACTATTTTATTTTTGTTTAATTAATCTGGTACCTAATGAATGATCGATTTATACAGCCAGCGGGGTATTGGTGATCAAGGCCGCGATTACACGTACGACGATTACAGTTTTAATTATAATTTAACATTGCATTGTGTATTTCCATTAAGATTAATATTGTACAATTCAATCTGTAGGTAACCATCAATTCGCAAGTGGTTTCGTAAAATATCCTGATTAGCTGAAAATATGGGTTAGGTGCTGGACAAGCCTATTCCATCTCAACAATGCCCCAGGCACTGCTGTGTCCAGTTATAATGTTATTTTTTAAATGTTACAGTATAAGCGTAGGCTGTATATAAATACAAAAACTTGTACGCTCGAAAAGTTTTAAGGCCTGAAGGCTTTTGTCAACCTACTATAAAAATAAACTTCAGAATATACCTATCATAGATATCTACTACTTAGGTACGGTACGTATTGATTAACCGATGACATACAAAAGTGGGAGTTGGGACAGTTCATTCATGAATCCGCATGTCTCCGATCGGTTCCCAGCAGCCAGCGCCCCGAATAATTAAAGCATGTGTGTCTTACACAAACAATCAGAGCACCACATGTGCCCCTTGACATTGATGTAAATAATACGATGCCAACTAGGTCAATTTTATCCTATACGAAAGTTTGTATTGATGCATGGCTTAGTTCCCATATATAGGTTTTATTTTTCTTATTCTATATAGGTTTTATATAGGCTTTATTTTTCTTAATTTATTTCCGTGAAAAAGTCCCTCCCGTTTGAATTCATTTAATTATGTAAAATTGTATACAATAAAATAAAATAAAAATAAAATATAATAAAAGTGTGTACCTACAATACATATCGTGAAATTGAAAATGTACTTATAATGTCTGTTGGTTTTCCGCTTGATAACTACTGAATGGATTTGAATGAATTTTACATCTAACCATTCATACTCGTAGATTGACCTAGCTACATTTTACCCTAGCTACATTTTACCATGTGAGGCCTGAGATGATTCAAACTCACGATTTTCATTTATAAAGTCATCTACTAACCCGTCACGGCTTTCATGATTGAATTCTCATTAATCCAAACAAAGTACCTCTGATCCTTAATGCACTCCAAATCAGTTGGTAATTCATTCATTAGCCATATCTGGTCGGTCTATTGTGAATTTGTGATCGACTGGTATCCCGGCCAATTATCGGCCGGGCATAGTTGCCTGTCGGATCCTATTCGAAGAACGACATAGGTTCATTAAAGTCAAAATAATTATATTCTAATATAGATATAATATGTCACTCTTCATAAAATAATAAGATGTCGCATCTTATTATTTTTAGTAAACCTACAATTTTCAATCAAATTTAATTAATGAATTGAACTAAAGGTTTAAATCAATGAATTGAACTAAAGGTTTCAAGCGTTTTAAGTTAAATATATACACGATTAGTAAACATTTTCTAAAGAAAGTAGGTACTTAGTAGGTAGGTATCTAAGCATAACTACATTATCGAAATGAAAAATTCACTGATACACGGCCGAATTCGAAACCACCACCTACCGCTCAAAAGCGAAGGCACTACCACTTGGCCATCAAGTTAGACGGATTTGCAAAGTGAAGAGAGTTTTTGTTATGATTCTTCAAAGGGGAACCTGGTATGCCTAGATCCGAATATTCACAAAGCAAGCATTAATTGCATCTGGCATGTTCTAGTTGTAGCGTGTCTAAATTGCTCTATCTTTGAATACAATCATATCACACGTTCATTGTGTGTGGATAGTTCGTGGTATATGCGAATGGTAAATACCTAGTCTTATTTTTAAACTTTCGCGATCACAATTCATATTTTAGAACTATTTATACACAGGTTTTTATCGCGTTAATTACCTTATTTATATCCCGACGTTTCGACTATGTTACAATAGTCGTGGTCGCGGGCAGTAAATAAGGTAATTAACGCGATAAAAACCTGTGTATAAATAGTTCTAAAATATACCTAGTCTTAATTTTTAAATGTAAGTACCTTCCTACACTTACCTAAATCTTTTAAATTATTACTTATTTAAAGTCTATTTCAGTTCAGTACATAAAGTATCTACGAAATTTTTTTTGGCGCATGACATACCCGGCTGCGCCGATTCTATAAAAAAATCACTTTAAGTAATTACACAATTCATAGTCTAAATTAGTGTGTCCGCTATTAGCCATTAGTTTGAAAACCCTCACTATGAGAATATTAGGAGCGTTTCTCATATTGTCGAGGTGCTTATTGATTTTTGAAAATCTTTATATGAATTTATGTAATCTGAAAATAAACATCAACAACTCATCACAGCAAACTCTGTTAAATATGCTTCAATTAATTTTTAACTGATGTTGTCGACTTGTGTCGCATTTCACCGTGTTATGTCGCATCCCGCGATTTCACGGATTAATTAAATGATAGTGAATACCGCTAATGGGTATCGAATTCACCTGAATGTTTTCAATTTATGGGACATTCAATTTATGCAGCGAATATAATGTTATATTTATGGGTTTTTGCACAATAACAGATACCTAATCAATGTTTCTAATGAATTAGAGACCTACAACACGTCAACATTCTTTTTGTTTGCCAAGTCTAGCATAGCAGTTAAACTTGTAACACAGTAGTAAATGTTGTTTTTATTTATATTTTGTATTCCGTCAATTAAGTTGACCGATTTAGAATTAATTTTTTAGAATTTATTAGAAGGATTTTTTTTGTTTTAAAGCCTACTCACAAGGTGGTCTTGAATTCTTGATTCAAATTTTAAGGATCTGATGAGTATCTTCGAAGTTATGAACAGAAACGCACTCTGAGAGTGCAGGAAATTACTCTTTTTCGAAATTGAAGTCGGTTCTAGAAGTTAAGTTTACAGTTTCGTATAATTTGTTATTTTAGTTAAACAGTCAAAGAACAAAAAATACTGTTTAAATTATTATAAAAATAGTGATAAAACCCAGTCTACTAGGAACAAAAGTGTTCAGACAGAGTGATGTTCTAGTCTTATTCAGCGTAATAAATTGTCAAGATTACGTTTGCAAAGAGCAGGAATGAATAGAGGAAATATCTGAATCCCGACTAGAATAGTTTCCTTGGGGCTTTCCTACAATCATGTGGCTGTAATAAACGATGGAAATTACAGTTATTTATTGTACATTTCTGCTTCTAGATTTGCTAAATAAAAAGCTTGCAAGAGTATGCGATTAGTATCCTGTTACAATGATATTGTACCAGGCTCACATAAACACATCAGCGCTTAATTATTCAGTTATCGATATTAACGTGACTACGCGAGACTGTTTGTTCCCACTCCCACAGTTCGGTAGCTGTGAATAATTAGATCTTTGGTAAAAACTCGTTAACTTTACCATGGTCATGTTATTCTCACTGCCTAGATACTTTTCTGTCTAAGTATAGACAGCAACATAATCTGAAATAAGCTTTTGCGAGAATCGTCGCGCGCAAAGGGTTCGTATGCAGAGTTCAAACTTACTTACTTGCGGTGAATTAAAATAGAGAGATATTAAAGTTCTATCTTTCCTTTGAACACGTTTTAAATGTCTCACGAAAGAAAGGCTATAAATTGCGGTCATTTTCACCTCGTCGAAGGACCTTCAAATGATATGTCGTTATTTGTGGCATATGTAGGTACTCGTACTGTTTCAAACGCCATAGGAATAAGAAAAACAACCAAATATTTGCCATACTAATACTATATTTGTTTAGAACTTTTGGAAGTCCTAACATACAAAGTCCTTAAAACGTGCCATGGTAAATGTTAAACGATACTGTCAGCAACAAAAACATGTTTAGTCACTAACTATAAAATGAAAAAAATCTTATACAGTTCAGTTACTATTCCTATAAATGGTTAGATGTTTTTTTAGTCCCACCATCAGTTTTCGAGTTGTATACCTACTTAACCATCCTCGCTAAGAGGACAAGTAGGTAAGTACATATTTCAAAGTTAAATGTATGGATGGAATTATTACCTAGTTCATGCAAGTTACCTACAGCTCTGCGCTGGATCCTCATACATTTTGTGCTACTTGACTCGATATAGTATCAATACTACAATAAACTGGTGATAGGACTATTGTTGTGTCTAAGCTACAGTAACGTAAGTGGGCTCAGTTTCGACACCGCAGTTGTTGTCGCGAGCTGCGATGTGCATGTACCCGTCGATGCCCCACGACGTGCCCCAAGAGTTCTTCAAGATCCAGAACACCTCTCCACCTTCCTCGCTGTAGCCGACCAGAGCCACTTCGTGGTTCACGTTGGTTGGACCACTGAAATGAGGAATCGGTTATAGAGTTTTACAAATTAATCTGTATTTTATTTGTAGGTGTGTATAGACTAGTCAGTCAAGTTGTTGAACAACACGGGTTTACTCGTATAGATTAGGTTGCTAATCTGTTGTTTTTCACTAATATAACAAATAAATTTTAATGGTTTTATTATTTAGATTTCTCTCTAAATTCAAGAACAGCATTGACTTATGAAGTATTCTCATGAAAACTTCTTCCATGACGTCGATTGCCTAGTATCTTTATCTTTATCTTTATTTCTAATACCTAAGTTAACCTGTATTTTTTTTATAATAAATCGTGCTCTAAGTAGAGCATAAACACGGCTAAGCTTTGGTTAAAGTTACGGTAATCTTAGATCAAGTATTTTTATTATAGTTTTAGATCTTATCGAAATTTTCATTGATGTCTAAGTTGGTTCACTTACCATCCAGCTTCGTAGTAAATTCCAGAGGAATATAACTTGAAGGCGTCTGTTACTTCTACAGACACAGAGAGGGGTCCGTGGTTCACGACGGCGAGCTAAATAAAACAAGCAATGAGTTAGATTTTTTTTTTGAGCCTGTACTCGTCATGTTTTACGAAAACAAAGGCTCTTGGTAGGTAAGCGTTAAATTACTAAAAACTCCGTTACCAGAGTTGGCCACTTGCTTATGAACTTTCATACTTCTAGTACAGTTATGAAACCGTATGCATCGTTATTTTCGGTAAGCAATTTACGCGATTCATAACGTTATTAGACTCCTATTTACACAACTAGCCGAGGAAGTCAAAAATTGCTTGCCCGCAACGGAGGGTCTACTCTGCAAGTCAAACAACGAAATTTGGCATCGCAGGTTAGCTTATGTTGTGGAAACTGAACTTGGAAGAAGATTACCCAACATGAGCTGAATTTATTGTCACGATCGCTTTTGGTTTCTAGAGGGGCTTGCAAGAATCTTGCATTGTGTATTACCTTCAATGCATCAGTGTTGTTTGGAGTAACATCGGTGTATCCTTTGATGGAGTACAGTTTAGTCATATTTTTGATGTTGCAGAATCCGTCCTGAAAATTAAAGCCTTTAAAAACGGTTGTAAACACTAGAATGGCTTGGACCTGGATGATTGTATATAGATTGTCAGTTAATATTTATTTTAATTTTAAAGTTTTTATAAGATTTTACAAACTATCTGTTTTTGTGTTGTTTGCTTACATTGTTTTTATAGGGACCATATTCTTCTGTTGTAGGCAGACCATGTAGCATCATCCACTCGTACGCAGCATTGTCTGAACCACCATTGCAGCCTGCAGCACCCCTGAAAGTATTAAATCAGACGCTAGTGGAACAAAGTAGCAAAAAAAAAGCGCTCTTGAATAGCTATCAACGTAAGGTTGGTCGCGACCTAACTTACCTTACCTTACGGCATTTGTTGTGACAAAAAATTGTGTCAAAAAAAGTCTTTCATTCAAATGTAAGATAAATATACATGTTTAGAACAATAAAAATCGTTGGTACTTACTCCCAAGCACAGTCGACGAGAGCCTGGTTCGCAAGGCTCATAGGTCTGCCTCCTTGAGCTCTGGCATACGCCCCTTCAACAGCTACAGTGGTACCAAAAGTCCAGCACGATCCACAGCTGCTTTGATCTGAGAGAAAGTAGCATTGAAACAAAGGTAATGGAGAAACCTGTTTCTTTTTAGTTTTGCTGGTTATTATAGAATTTTAGTTATTATACACGGGACCGAGTAGAGTGGCGTTTGCGAAGGGAGGCCTATACCCAGCAGTGGGTGCCTATGGGCTGTGGACGATGATGATGATGATAGAATAGTTTTGAAAGAAACTAAACAAGTCGAAACGATAGAACGCTCTGGTTTATAATAAATGCCTAAAAAACTCAGGCCTTTATCTACTTTATCAGGCTACATCTTTACTAGATGATTTTTACAGCGTTAAGAGCTTACCTTTAATGGGGGTAACCAGTCCATGCAGCCTCAGATCGTATTCCTTCGGTAGTTCTGCTGCTTTATCATTCAATGTTTCTTCTGTGTATGGGAAGGGGATATTGCCAGACTTGCCCTGAGGGCGCTTCATTAGACCGGTGTGTTGACGCATCTCTTCTGGAGTGCGGTCCGCGAACTGATTGATTGCGAGCTTGTAGTTCAGGTTCTGGCGGTTTACTGATGATACCAATCTAAAAATGTCCATAAAATGTTATCTTCGCATCATCTTTATAACTAGAGATAGGTTAAAGGTAAGAATGGAATTGTAATCGAATCAAAAGAAGACCGAAAGGAAAATTGAATATTTTACACGGCGTCATCTAGTCCCGAGCTAAGCAACTTAATGCTGCTGTTAAACCAGATGACTGTGTACATTTTTTTTCGTAAATACATACGGTTCATTTATGGATAAAGAGAGTGAGAACTTAGATTTCTTAAGAAGGCTTGCAACCAAAAAATTACCAATATCCGCCAAAAGCAGCAAAACAGCGATACGGTCGGCTGTAGCTACCATCCTCTTATTCAAAACAGTTCATTTTCGATAAGGCTACAAGCCTGAATTTTCAGTATCTAAGCTGTTTTTATTTATAATCACTTAAAATGTGTTTACCTCATCGACTTCTGGAAGAGACTTCTCCTGAGATTATGTTCGTGTTCGGCTTCGTATTTGCGCAGGAACTTGTTCTTAAAGCTAAAATAAAATTGTTATTTTAGTGACGGCACATCTGTGCATATATTACCAACATATCTAAACATCCATACAGGGTGGGGCAAATTTTTGGCCTTGTCTTTTGTAGTTAAAAAGTTTTGTTTTTAAGAACCTTATTTTTTTTGCCAAAATAACACAATTTTAAAGAAAAAAATATTGGCTTTCTTTGATTTAAAAAAAAGTAGGACTTGCCCAAACAATTGTCAAAAAAACAAGTTTAGTTGATCCTGATCGACTCTATTTCTCACCAGGAGAATTTTCCCAAAGTAACTTACCAAATCAAGTAAGTTTTTGCAATATTTCGAAAAAACCATTCCCATACCATTTCTCAGAAAAAAACGAATCTAATGAATGGAAATTGCAATAATAGGTACCTGTTGAAAACAAAGTCGACGTGCGGCTGGTGCTCCGGGTCGATGAAGATCAGGCTCGTAGTAATAGCTTCACTAGTGGCATCGTGCTTCTGATAGGTGCAGTTATCTGAAATAAGTTGTATTTAACAATCTTCCGTTTAATATATCGTAGCATAAAACCGAAGTTACTACTCGTATAAGAAAAGTTAAAATTCTTGAATCATGGTTAATATTTCATAATGCCTTATTAACAAAATAATAAAATAAAAGGTTGGCTCCTATTTGACTCAAAGGATTAGCATTGCGATTCAGCGTCTTTTGGCACACTTCCGCCTGGCAGTGGCTTGGAGTAGCGAGTAGGGAGTATCTTTGGAACAGGCAATAGAATCACCCAGCTTATAAAACAGTGCATTTTTAAGTGATCCTTAGGGCCTGACAGAAATAAATACATTTCACTTTCTTTATTTCTTGGATCAGTTGAGATATTTATAGACTGTTTGACACTATCTTTAGATGCCTCAACTGGTTCTATTCTATATAGTGTTTTACTTACAATTATCAATATTAAAAATGGTTGGATCTTCATCTGCAGAAAAGTTATCGAACTCGAAGTAGTCAGTTACAGTGTGGGTGTCGAGAGATCCGTCTTTATTATTGAACTGTTTTACTTCAAACCTGTAAAGTGAAATAGCGATCAAAAAAATTTCTACGAATCTACTAAACTAGTACTTAGCCGATTTCGAAAATTCTTTCACCGATGTGTAAACCCGTGCAAAGCCGGGACGTGCTGCTAGTTTTTATAAAAAATAAAATAAAGATCTAATGTATGGTACCTGAGAGGAGTCCAGCTCTTTTCATCACCGTAAGATAAGAGGATTGCCCAAAGGGTAGCTTCAGTTTTCGTGTCCTCTTCATCTTGAATGGATTGAAACTTTACCGATTGCCATTCACTTATTTCTTCAATACCTATAAACATGATAAAAATTCGGTAATTTTTTTACAAATCAGTAGCCTTGGCGCTGGTACATTTGCATAAACTAAGATACGTACACATCCAAACGCTACGAAATTATGAACCATCGATTTGTGACATTATTATCCAGACGTTTCAATCAAGTCACAAAATAGTGCAGGCTTTTGTTTAGGTACAGTCACCTACACAAAAATGTACTTCAGGACTTCATATAGAAATATTCTTACCAGTAGGTTTAAAAGATAGGTCCTCCAAGTTAGGCAGGATGCTATCCAATGTAACCGGTAGAGCAGATGATGAGCCTATTTCGTGGCATGTAATTTTATTGTATTCTTCTTCTGTTGTTTCAGGGTGAATCTATTGGAAAAATACATGGTAAACTTTACCAACGCTTCGAAATAGAAAATAGAAAATATACTTTTTGAAATTTATCACAACAGAAAACTATAGAGATGTCACTATGTAGCACATAAAAAATTTAAACAGTTAAAATAGCTAAACATGGATCTCGAACAGCCAGTGTCGATAACCTATCTATCTCTGCTTTTGCTTACTGTTGGTAGACATTTGACACGTTTTGTATAGAAGTTATGTAAATCTACCAGCAGTATACAAAATCAAAGATAGGTAGGTCATGTTGAGACTGGCGGTGAATCCAAAAAACAGGTACCTCATACTTATCACCATCTTCCAGACTTTTGGCCATCAACGTGATGCGTTTTACGGATCCTTGGTTGTAGTCCACTCTAGATGAATAGTTGGTTCTCCTGTGGAAAGTTTTATGAAAGATTTAATTATACTTAAGTAATTTACTAGCTGCCTGTCCCGATTTCTTACTTATTTATTAATAAGCCGAATTATGTTATTTAGAAGAAGATTTTAAAATAGATTTTATAAAATAGTCCAGTGGTTCTTTAAATTTTTTTGTTACTTATAAAATCGTGTAAAGTTCAAAACAACATTTTTAGAAGTTTATGTATGTAGAAATTGATGAAGACCATTTTTGCTTCTGATTGAAACGGGTCATTTTAACCGCAATGATGAACAACAACCTTAACACCTTGTTCTTGAAATGTTATTGTTAGCGCTACACTAAATTGATCTTTTGATTGAACGTAATAAGAGCTTTCGGTTTTTGGTCGTAGTTTAGCTATACAGTGTTACAACAGAATCAACTAGGCACCTAAAGTTATAAAAACATGAGCTTACCAGGCACTGAAGTCTTCGACCAATCCAGAAGTTAGATGTATGTGCGTGGCTTTCACTTTGTACTCGGGGAGCCATTCTAACTTTGGCAAGTTATTCAAATCACTCGACTGGGGCACTACAAATAATAATGAAATGAATTTTTTTATAATCGTGGAACCACGTCTTGCTAAATATTCTCGGAAATATTCTCGTCTGTTAAGTTTACATGATGCAAAATTCTTGCCTGTTGCTTAAGTTTATTGAAACTCAAAAACCTACGAATCTTGGTTAATATTGTTTTATTGTTTATAATCTTCAAAACCATATATTTTTTTTCATTATCTAGAAAGCTGACAAAGTTTTTCAACATTGACAGGAACCGAGACTTCATCTTGAGACGTCATTGGTCTCGATCTCTGAGTTAGTTTACCGTTTCGTACTTTTTAGTCACTATTTCATTATTCCAGCTTTAAAAGTTACTATTCCTTCTATTCTGGTTTATGACAAACTGGACGGTATAGACAAAATAATATGTGAATAAAAGTTGGACTGAAACAATCTTACCCTTGAACCCTGATGACAGCACTATGAAACATGTTGCAAAAATGTAGAGCAACATTTTGTATTAACTTGAAATTCAGCAAAAAATACACTGAATGTACCTTTTTACTAAACGATTGTAAGTATTCAGTTTATATAGGTACTTGGTCAATTAATTATTGAAACTTATCAGTGCATGTACAGTTATTATTTTTTAATCACTAACAAAAATAATATCGCTGTAATACTATCTCTAAAATACTAATTAACATGCGACTGATATTAAAAGTAAATCTGAACGTTCGTCTGTCTATTAATAAATTGAAAAAAAAAAAAGAACGTGTGATATTTTTAGAAATATAGTTCTTAGGATGGTTAAGGTGCTGGGCAAGCCTATTCCATCTCAACAATGTCTCAGGCACTATGCCTCTTGACGCTGTATAAATCATCCTGTCAGCTTAGGGCTCCCACACAAAACCGCGACGTCGCGTCGCATTGTCAAAATCTGCGATATCGCGCGAATTCGCACGATGGCATCGCAAGAATTTGCGATCTGCTTCGCATCGCACATTCCTACAACGCCCTACTAAACGGCTTGTCGCACAAATTCGCGCGACGTCGCATCGCGTCGCATCGCAGAAACTTGCGATGCGAATTTCTGCGATGCGAGCTCGCATCGCGTCGCATCGCGGATTTGTGTGGGAGCACTTAGCCGGCCATATCCATAGGAAAGACATGCCTAATAATAACCATGGTAGATATTGGTATCATACGATATGGGTAAAGGCACGGCCGGAAACTAGTTCTTCATGTTTTTAGCATTAATTCGATTTTCAGTCAAAATTTCCATTGCCTGATTAGGTTAATTGTTATTATGATTAAACTTTTTTGTACGAGTAGTAATTAATGTTAGAGTAAGTAGGTACTTACTGATTGACACAAACTTTCACCTCTAAGTATAATTTTAGTGTGATTATTACTAATTCGAGTAGTACTAATTTGTTTAAAAAAGAAAGAAAGAAAAGTGTGTTTATTTCTGTAGAACCTCAAACCTCACTTTAAAAATGTACAGTCTTTTAAGCTAGGTGACTCTATTGCCTGTTTCAGAGCAACTACACCAGATGTCAACTGATAATACAGTAGGAATCTCCAATTCTGGTTGTCATGAATTTGACTGCGACTTTACAATCTTAGTAGGCAGAACACGTTTCTCGGTCTGGTTGCGTCTGTAATGCATTCTAAATCCCAACAATGCGGCATTCTGCCACGTGGAATGCTCAATGGGCCAAAAATATCAGACAGAGAATTTGTTAAAAGCAACTGGCAATCTGTCCCGGCTTCGCACGCCTGTTTTTTCAGGATATCATAGAAACTTGCTTGGATTAATTTGTTAAGCTAGTTAAGCTTCTATCGCGGGCCTTGAGCGTGAAGACCGAATCCAGTTTTCGTTGCCTGGTTATATCTAACTGTGCAAACGGCAAAACTGCTATTAGTGAGAATACAGGGACGAGCAAATTTTTAGCTCCTTAAGGGTAGCTTCTTCAAAACAAAACAGAAGGGTTCTGAGAATAAAACCTTCTAACTACAAAAGAAGGGACTTAAGGGATCAAAAATTTACCCAAATAGTGAATTTTTTTTGGGAATTCAGGAGGCATGTTACTAAATATTACCTTTTTTATTATCAAAAATTAAGTAGATACCTTTTTTCCTGTAAATGGTTTTTGAAATATTATGATCACGACCTGAATTCCCAAGACGGAAGACAAAATTACTTTAGATCTTTTGTTATTTTTGAGATCCTAATAGTTTGCTTACATGGTTTCGTTAGCAGTTACTACTTTATTGCATAATGAAAAGCTTATGAATACAATATAATTTATTATCTTAGACCCACACATTCCATACCCAAAGTAGGTAGGTTATATAGGTACATCATATGTCTAAACTCAATTAACTTGTACATCCTATTATTATAATAATCGTTGAATTTATCACGCACACCGAAGTGCCATAGATTTGGAGCTAATGCCTTGGGCTGCAATTAAAATGTAAAGCTTAAGCAAGTTTAAGAATAGTGGAGTGTTGCCTGAGGCTTTATTTAAGGTACGAGATGTGGCGATTACTTATATGTAAGTAGGTACTAGTGCACTAGTATTCGCCTGCTGCTTACGTAGGTAGATGCCTTATTCAAGTTCGAAATTTTAGGTTAAAAGTTTAAAGATTCATGCACTTATCAGTTTCGTGGTCGCCCCACGTAAAAATAACGCTGAGGGTAAAAGCTACGCAGTAGGGTGCCTTTCCTTTAGAGATGTGCTGCGCTACTTTGCTATGGATGCGGTGATCATGTTTGTCAATCATGTTTTTAGGCTACGTTTCCACCAGATACGAGTATATGCCATGTAACATCATGATTGATGACCTGATTTAGTGGAAAGATACCCTAAGCCAGCGGCAATGCAATGCAAAAACACTGCAATGCGCACGGTCTTATCTGTGGTCTGACATTCTCGGTAACTTACAAGTTATCAAATAAAATACAGTTAATAATGCTTCATTATTTATTACTTTATTTTTCATTTCATTTCCATTAGACACGCCATTTTCTGATAAACACTTAGGTACGATCAATTTATTATCACATTATATAACGTTGTACTTATTGTAAAAAATGGCTAGGTATAACAATTACAGACTTAAACAAAATTTGTTTGGTTTGTAAATTGGAAATCTATATTTCAGGTTTAATTGACTAAAAAATCAACAACGAAACTATACTTGGAACATAAATTAATTCTAAAAGCATTTAATTTTGTTAGCTGATTGAAGAATTACAATTTAATTTGACGATAATGGATAATTATCTTGATTGGATACTAGAGCACTACGTAGGTGGGTTCAGTGGTGATTCCACAGTTGTTGTCCCTGGCAGAGATGAGCATGTATCCGTCAATGCCCCAGTTTACTCCGTGGGAGTTCTTTAGAATCCAGAACAGCTCTCCATACTGCTCGCCGTAGCCGACCAGGGTCACTTCATGGTTCAGGTTTTCGGGACCACTAGAAATAGAACTCACTATATTATAACTTCTAGTCCGCACAAGCATTTCTTATTTTAAGCAACTAAATGCGGTGTTATTGAATTATTTGGAAAGTTAAAGATAAGAACTTGGACAAAAAAGTTTTTATTTTATAAATTAAATGTACCTTTAAACTACCTGGTTTTATTAGCAAAACAACAACAAATTCAGCATGTGTCTGTAATTTCTATAAAGATAATTGATTTCTCTTTAATTATGTACTCATTTTACTTACCAATCATTCTCGTAATAAATTCCACTCGAGTAAAACGAGAATTGACCTGTCGATTTCGCTTCCATAGACACGGACAGAGGTCCATGGTTGTACAGAGCTACCTGTAATACAATACGATAGTCTATATTTTATAATTACAAACATTCTTTATTATGGGCCTAGATTGGAGAGCTGACGTCTTGTCGTAAATTGGTAGGTACTCTCTCGTTAGCGTAATATTTACCTTTAAAGCTTCATCGCTGAAGGGGGTGACATCGGTATAGCCCTTAATTGAGTACAATGTGGTCATGTTCAAAATATTGCAGATACCGTCCTGTAAGCAAAAAACAATTATTAAACCTAACTCCGAAATATCTTTCACACTTGACTAATTTCTGTTCCTAACTTACAATTGCGTTCTAAAAAAGTTTTTACCTACTTGAAAGCACAAACAAACTTTCGCTTTAATAGGTATTTTATAGGCAAGCTAATTCAAAACAGTACCGCAGTCTCATAGGATCCGTACTCTTCTTCAGTGGGAAGACCGTAGCTCATCATCCACTCGTAGGCTGCGTTGTCCGATCCCCCATCACAACCAGAAGCTCCGTACCTTTAAATAACAATAGTTACAGCAGGACAAAAAAAGAAATTAAACTTAGAAGGTAGTATTTAATCGGATAGGTAATGTTTTTCCCTTTTTTTCTTAGTCTAGAATGTAAACAAGTACATACGCCCAAGAACAATCAATCAGAGCCTGGTTCGCGAGCCGTATCAGCCTGCCCCCGTTGCTCCTCGCCACGGCACCTTCCACTGCAGACGTCGTACCGTACGTCCAGCAGGATCCGCAGTCACCTTGATCTGGAACAAACATAGTGTTGGCAGAGTGAACTATAACAAAAAGTACCTCTACTATACCGATTGCGCAGGCACACTAAGGTGAATGAATGCGCAGACCAGTAATTAAAAAATATCCTTGGACATTCCACACAGCGTCATTTAGTCCCAAGCTAAGCTATTGTTCTCGAGGCAAATAATCAAAATTGTAGGTACCCCACATACTGATCATAATAAATTCTGATAAAGTTAAAAATGTTAAAGTTAAAGTTAAACTTCGAAAAAGGCCTAACCTGTTTCAAGACAAGGATGGTCGGCCGTGCCGCTTTCGAACTGTTTCGTCTTGGTAGTACAATAGGGTGGTTGCTACTATAACTAATCTTAATATTTTTTTATTATATTTTTTAGTAGTTTCAGTGCTATTACACGACATGCAAAACCTTTGGGTCACTGTCAGTCTTGTGGTCATTCATGCGTTGCCATAGATAGAGATACAGAAGTCAAACTAATAAAATCCTTGCTATTTGCTAATGGGATTAAAAATATTTAAAATTAATATTCGTACTCACTAGAAACAGGGGTAACTAGTCCGTCAATTCTTAGATCAGTTGCTGTAGGCAACTGTTCAACTAATTCGTTCAAGCTTTCTTTTGTGTATGGGAATGGCACATTTCCTGACTTTCCTTGAGGACGTCTGCGCAGACTATACATTTTCTTCAGCTCTTCAGGAGTGCGGTCAGCTAAATGGTTGACGCCGAGCTTATAACCGAGATGTTTATGATTTGTTGATGATATCAGCCTGAAAAATGATATTGTATCAAGAAAACAAGTTAATTAAGTTATATTAGGTATTTATTACTAGCAGCACGATCCGGCTTTGCACGGGTGTACTAATGAAACTACCGGGATATAATAGCCTAATAACCATCCCGACAGTCCATTCGACACATCGCGATGTGTCGAATGGACTGTGCATCGGTGAAATAATTTATGATATCGGCTTAGTAGTTTCAAAGATTACCTATTAGTCAAACAAACAAACGCCACGGTCCGTGGAGAACAAAATATATAAGTAAAGTAGGTACTTACTTCATGTTCTGCTTGAAGATGCTTTTTCTTAGAGTGTGCTCCTCTTCGTGGGCATACTTGCGATTGAATTTATTTTTGAAGCTGAAATATAAGTTTCCTCTATAAACATTGAATTTTTTTATGGGATGTGACAACAGAAAGCGATTTTTTAAGTCCAAGTTAAAATAATTTGTTTATTTAAATCTAAAGAGATGGTATTAATATTTACCTATTGAAAACATGGTTCACATGATGTTTTTTTTCCGGATCGACAAACAAAAGTTCCTTGGTAACTGCCTCACTGTCTGGAGATACTTTGATCGCGCTATCTTCTGAACATCCAACTAAAAAAAGTTTGTTGTAACCAATAAAGAAGTAAACATATAACCCGGGCGCAATAACTTGACACCTGACTCAAATGACGTTTGTATAAAGTACTGAGTGCAAAAAAGAAACGTAAACATATGCATACATGTAGCGCCCTATAATATAATAATATAATAAACATATTAATATGTAATTTTTTCTTTAAATTTTTCTAATCGATTAGTGGTCATTTACATAAGTAATTTTGCTCCTAATATTTTGTCTTGGCACTGTTCTAATTTTAATGAACTGACCGAGATGATCAGATTTGATATTACTTATCATGTTTTTACATTTTACATGTACATTTGTATAAATATTGTCAATACAAGTTGCAGAAGTAGCTGTAATCCGTGTTGGCTCCATAAAAGAAGGTTCTATATTAAATGATTTAAATAAACTAGTTAATCTAGTATTTAAGGAGTAACTTTCTAACAAATTTAACGCTATTATTTGTTTCTTAGATTTACATATTTTATATAAAATTTCTTCCATAACTTGTGCTAGTGATGCTAACGCTACTGAAGGACGAGAGCGGGGCCTCGCGCGGGGTAGCGGGAGGGGAGTCGAGTTTCGAGCCAGGTGTCTAGTTGTTGCGCCCGGGTTATAACTAAATGTCATTGATAATCTTGGTGTAGCAGATTGCGCAGGCATTTGTCAAATACTTGTTTGCCCATATTCTTAACAAGTCATAAACTTAATTTGCTAATTTCGCAATTCGTCGAATCTATTTTTATCATATCCTACTCACATTATCCTGTACCTATTGTAACTGTATATGAAGTACCTACTCACAATTTTCATAATCGAAAACCTCGTCTTCATTAAAATCAACTTCGTAGTTCTCAAATTCCCAGATTTCGTGGGAGGACAAGTACCCCAATTTGTTGTTGTACTCTTTAACTTCATATCTGAAAAATAAGAAACGCAAAAGATGAAGCTATTTATATCATAAGCTGAGAACTGTTACTGAGAAGTAAGTAATTTTATTTGTAATAAATATAACATAATTAATAATATAGCATCCATCCATACTTCCATTCCATATATATACCTAAATACTATATATACTGTATACTATGATATATAATATAATAAAAGGGAAAGTGTGTATTTGTTTGTCCGTCTTTCACGGCAAAACGGGGCGACGGATTGACGTGATTTTTTGTGTGGTGATAGTTGAAGGGATGGAGAGTGACATAGGCTAATTTTTATCTCGATATTCCCGCGGGAATGGGACTTACGCAGGTGAAACCGCGGGGCGCAGCTAGTATAAAATATATTTTACCTTAATGGCACCCATCCAATATCCAAGAATGAATTGTCTTCAGCCCATAGCTTTCGATAAGTTTCGTCTGTCTCGTAACGGTCATACGATTCAAATACGACTGCGTCATATAATCCAATAGATTCATTTCCTAAAACATAAGTAATAGAAAATAACAATAATAATCAGTAATTAGATATCTGTGATAAGAGGTAGAGTTAATACGTCTAACAACATTATGCTTATGAGTTGTTGGACCACTTGGGGACCGCAGTCATTGTTTAAAGACCGGGAGTGTAAAAACACGAGTAAAAGTCTACGTGCGTAATCCTTGAGATGTTATATTCGTACATGTTATTCTGAAAACAAAATGAATCAATTTAACCTTACCTATAGCTTTGTAGTCATCATAGGTCACATCTGGCAGAATGTCGTCAAGTTCATCATATGCATTTTCAAAATTTATACTTAAATTGTAGCAAACCGTATCAACGTTTTCATCCCGGTCTGTTTCAGGGTGAATCTGAAGTTAACAATATTTGTCTTTAAGTTAAAAGTGTACAGGAAGTAGGAGAGACGCGTGACCGACCGACCGAGAACCGATTATATGCAGTTTTTCCATTTGAAAGCAGGTTTTCCAGCGGTGGTTCATCGACATGTTCTTTCAAAATAAGCTATAATATAAAGGTTTACCTACGTATTGGGGGTGGGGAGATGGGGATTAGGAAGAATCCTATAGACGATTTTAAAGAGGTGTAAAAGTCATAATTTGTCAGCGTGTCGCACTGTCTTGCGTGCGCAGTCTCAGTTTACTCCAAATTCGTCAACATTAATTAATTCAATATTTTTATTTTATTTGTTTGTATTAATTAAACCAGTGATTTCGATACTATTAAGATTTTAAATAATTGTATTATGATTATGAATGACAATTTACCTCAAATTTTTCCAAATTTTCCTTTGAGACTTTGTTTTTAAACATTTTTACGTTCCCTTGGTTCTTATCTAGTCTTGACGTTTGGTTAGTTTTCCTGTAGACAAATGGAAATAAAGTTTGAAATACCTAGATTAAATACCGTACAATAATATAGGGTAGAAATAGTGTGTCGGGAGGAGCGGACCACGTAGAGAATTATGTTTTTTTTTCGGACGGACTTACATATTTGTTAGGTAGTCTGGACCTTTATAACTTCACCGGACTTTAAAAATAATGTTTGGAACACATCTATCCACCTATTGATAGCTTATTAGATAACTCATGCGAGCTAGTGCTAGACGGAAGGGTGACACGACAGTGGCAGCATTGGAACGAATGGCAAAGTCGATCTCTGAGCAGTAGTTGTTGTACTACTTAAACTCAAACTAGGTACTTGTAAGTTTTGTATTATCTGTCGCCGACTCGCTGTAGGTACCTTAAACCGCTTAATAATAAAGCTTACCAAATAACAAAATCTTCTACCGTGTTGGATGTAAGACATATTTTTGTAACTTTCACTGTATATTTCTCAGGCCACATCAGTGTCTCTTCTTCTCCGGTTACCAAAATGAATCCATCATTTTCTACCACTAAAATTGACCACATTAATTATTAGAGTTAGTAGGTGCAGATACCGAAAACTTCGATCTTGGCGTTAGGTCAGGGCATCTAGCCCCAAGCTAAGCAACTTAACGCCAAACTCAATAGCCTATCTATCGTTGGTTTTGCTTATATTATATGATAGTAGATTTATCATTTTTTTGTATGGAAGAAATGTCAAATTTCAGTTAAGATAGATAGTTTATTGAGATTGGCCGTAAATGTTGTGCTATTATGGTAATTGTTCTTTATTTGAGAATAATATCTTAAGTTTTCCAAAAATTTTAACATCCTAGGTCAACTGGAAATATTCTCTATAAGTGTCTGAGAAATAGGATTGTGACAGACAGACAGACTACTGAGTGATTACCGTTCTTACTTAGGCTCAATTAGTTGAGGTAACCATAACAGACCGAAAACGGATGCCATTATGATGGGACTAACAGTTAGATATAGACCAAAAAAATTATACATTTTAATGATGCCTTTGGAATCATGAAAACCTGGAGGCTTACCATGACGTAGTATTAAACAATTCAGTTTAGGTTCTAGCTGTTCTAACTGTACGTCAGCGCCATCTTATAAAAAATGCACTTAAAAATGAAGCTAAAATAATTGCGAAATAATTATACAATTAGCTTACCTCTCCCTGCGGTCAAAGACACACACAAAGCTAAAAACAAAACCAACAACATTTTGCTGTTTCTATCTTGCTATCTGAATCCATCCAGAGCGTTCATTATTTTATATACACACCGACTTATCTCGCACTAATTCATTATTTTAATTATGCACATTCGGTATAAAACTAAAACAAATAACAAAATAATTGGTTATTATCGCCATAAATAGAATTAAATACTAACAATTTAATTAACTAGCAATTTTTAAACATACCTACTGATTAGAAAATTGAAAATGAAAATTGATTTTTATATATTTTGACGTAGTATAAATACCTGATTAATTCTAAATAGGTGGGTGCTTTAAAATGTTTTTAATCGATTAGCATAATAATGACTAAGCAACCAGCTGAAGCTATAATAGCTGCTCTCCAGTTATAAAAAACTTAGTAAGACGTCTTCACTGAACGGGTTAACGTGGTGTCGGGTGTCAATCTTCTGCCAAAAAGCAGCGTCCATGTGGAGAGCCGATAACATTTCTAATGATTATTATTTCAATGAAACCTTGTTTCTGCACTATTATTACCCGAACAACATCCATTTTCTAGGTAGATTTGCAGGGCGGGCGTACCACGGTCTCACCTTGATTTATTTCAACGAGACGGCTATTTCGATGGCCTATGCCGGTGAAACTACAGACATAAAGGCTTACCTATAATTAATGACCTAGGTACACACAAGTTCTGTTCTTAATGACACAACAATGAACACAATTACTTTATTATTATTTATTTATAAGCAACGCCAACTGTGACAGTACAAAATATCCTCAGCCCTTTTAGACATTACGAGTGCATCAAATCACTTTCCCGTGAGGATGGGAACATTTTACTTAACTATGGAATAATGTTCATTAAAATTGAGATAATTTAGATGTACACCGCCAAGTTTGAACCCATTTAATGTCAAAGCCCTACCCCACTCGGCCAACAAGGCCACATTTATTATACTTTGGAAATTCTCTGATTAAAAATTTACCAAGCTGACAAAGTTTATTCAAGTTATCTAGAGCGGAAAAACATCAATTTTATGTTATCAATTTCGAAGAATCTACTTTTACAGCGCCATTGAGTTTCTTCAATTTTGTAAATTGAAAAGGAAAGGCAATAATTGAGGTGGTAATATTAAAACATGATCGAACCGTCTTTACAGGTTTGTACTTAGAAAAATAAAAAAAAATGTACCTACCTATAGGAATAGATTTTTCTAGTATTGAAATATTTGTGGTAGGTAGTCCAGGAAAGGTTTAAGTTTTATTTTCCCATATAAACAAGTGATACAAAGTTCTTCGGGTCATCTAGTTTTTATTAAAATAATGAAACACAGATTGAAAATGTAACTAACTATCAACTTTTTTTTTTACCAAACTTGTGCCTTTATTATCTACATTTTCAGTTTTTCATTATTTAAGTTTACATTATCGAGCCACCAATGGACCTAGAGACCATCTGACCATGTACGGTTCTTCAACATTTTAAACTTTCGCAATCTGTACAGTACCTACCTATACTTTATTAATAAGTAAAAGGTAAATAAATAAAAAATTTAATTACTTCAGAAATAATTTTATTGTGTCTGCCTGTGACAACGAAAGCTGCTACACGTTCGAAACGTGGGGCAATATTTAAATAAAGTTATTACGCGATAAAGCCCCATTTGATGTCATTTAAATAACATGGGTAGCTGGAATGGGATCTCGTTGTAAACTCTTGATTCCGGCCCTGGTTGTCAATAGAATGGTTTTAGAAGCCCTCTTTGAACGACAGCGGTGAATGGCGAAAATGTCTTTATTTCCTTATAAGCTCCCGGTTCGCAAGCTCATTCAGTTTTAAATGAAAGTACCTAATCAGTTATTATTGGTTGAAATAGCTTTGCACTGTAACCGACCCGTTATCAGTTAGGTACAAACTTTTTCAATATTTTAAATTTGAGATATCTGAAAGTAATAGGTATGTAAGGATTTTCTTTAACCGTAAAACCATTTTTTTTGTTTGAATACATCATAATCAATATATTATTACGAGAATGTATTCAAACTTACTACTGTTTTGTCATGCCTCTAAAGAAAATGAACTAAACAAAACATAATTCACTTTTGTGTATTCAAGAATAACGTTTTTAGTTTTTGTAGCATTAAAAACATTTCGGTGCATTGTGCACCAAGCTACGTTATTTCCACCAAAAAATGCATTCACAAAAACATTGCTTCAAAAATCGTGGCACGAGACACATCATCCGCTCCATTGTTATCATTTCTTATACAAAAATCGATCTTATTTTTATTTCGATAAAGTTGACGAAATTTGGTCTAAAGAGATTTTATAGGTATCTGCTTCAAGTTAAAGCTTATTTGAGCTTTAAAAAGCTGTAAATAAGGATATGTTTTGTTTGTTGCGGAGCGCACCCACGGGCTGTCACGCGTTGTATTGTGAAGTTCGATGGACGATGGTCGGCAAAAACTTATAAAAAGCCTGTATCGGTGACGACGGTGACTGGACGGGTTATAAATTGCTCAACGAACTTAAAAAGCTTCAATACAAAGTGAATCACGCACTTTTAAACATTTTTTTTCTGGATTTTCTGCTCTAAATCCTTAAACTGTTAAGCAGTTGGTTTTTTGATTTAATTTAATCATTTTAATTTCGGATAAAGGACTTACATAAAAATTTAAATAATGAAGATACCTTACATATGCTGTAGTTTTTTGAAACTTTTTCGCTATTATTTCGATAAGATTTTAATAACGAATGTGTTATAGGTATATGTGAAATTAATAACATGTTAAAAACATAAGAAAAAATAACAAATGACAGTTATTGAAATTGGGTGTCTCCGGAGCGGGTGTCGGGGCACCCAGGAAGTAACTCAAATAATCAAGACTTTGACAACAAGACAAGAATCCACCAAGTTTGACCCTGCTTCACATTTTTAAGTTTCACAGCCGTCAATGTTTCTTATTAATTGAAAAATGCCCTTTTATTTCCAAAATAATTCAATTCTAATTTGAATTCTCTTTCAAATCTTATAATATTTGGGCACATTTCATTTTGGTTACTTAATAAGCCCCATTTGCAAATGTGTCACATTTTACAAGGCTATCGTCGTCAAAAAGTATGTATAGATACTTTTGACTAACATATATGTTGCTAACGATGTTTTCCTTAACCGTTAACAGGAGGCGTACCATGACGTCTTATTTAGCGATTCAGTTTAGGTTCTGACTGTCAAAACTTTACGTCAGCGCCTTACTTTACGTCAAAAGCAATTCGTAGTAGGACCTAAACTGAATCGCTATAAATAAACGGTCATCAGTTCGCATAACATGACAACATTATTAATGGTAATTTGAATAAAGTTGTTTTTCTTATAAAGAACATGAATCACAAATAGGGATTATTATGCATGGTGCATAAACCAAACAAATAAAAAAGCAGTAATGGACATTTTTCGGTTTATTACGGACAGTTCTCATTAGCAGTTACCAAAATCGGCTCCTACGGTGTAAAATTTTAAATCCTGCACCGAACCAATTTCCTGTGACTAAGCCGATAAAACCCACCTTAAGTGAGTGCCCTTTTGCAACCATTGGATAAGGCATCATAATGCACAAATACATAAATCCCTACTTTTAGCTTTCGTTAGTTGTGAGCTTGTGGGTGAAAACTTGTAACTAAATCTTGACCCATTTCTCGAAGTTAAGTTTGCTATAAAGTAAGTTTGTAATAAAACTAGCTACAAAACTATATTAATAACAAAGTATTGAGTGGCTGTCTAAGCGTAGGCGCGCACTAGGCAGCCAGGCTGCGGCAGCCAGGCTGCGGCAGCCAGTAAAACATATGACGTTGTATAGGAGCCCGCGCACTAGGCAGCCACGAAATCTCGGCTGCTCGCCATATGTTTAACTGGCTGCCGCAGCCTGGCTGCGCAGCCTGGCTGCCTAGTGCGCGCCTGGGCTTAAACTCTTAGAATTGAAGACGTGAGGCTTCTTTTAGCTTTTTCACTGCATAAAGTTTCTGAGTTTTATACAATTATCAGATCCAAAATAACGATGTAAAAATAAAAAATAGGTATTCTCATTTTACCGAAATACATGTTTAGGGATAATGAAACTTTACACCATGGTTTAGGGATTATGATACATACCACGTATTATAAAAGCCATAAATAACTTGCGAATTGCTTTCATAATTAGTTCCTAAACCAGTTTATTCCAATTTGTGATTTTTTAAATTGCAAAAAAATATTTGGTCGAGCACATTATTTGATAAACGAGTATAATATGATTAATTAGTTGTATATACTCGTAATGATATTTAATTAAATTCAGTAATAGTTACAAAAAGCGATAAAAGGTGATAAGTACTTCACTATATTCCACACAGTCCACGGTAAATAGTTTATTAAATACCTTCTTCCCACATTTAAGACTTAACTACTGAATTCCCTATAATGCTAAGTACACACCAAACCAACCAACGCTGATAAATAGGATTTACTGACAGTTTGTGCTTACTAGAACTGCTAAAGATTTGATGAGATGCAATTTACATTTTGATCTACTTGTCCATTATAAATTTAATTTTACATTTATTTATTTATTCAAAGGTTAATGTTTTATTTATAGTTTAGCTTTCATATATTTTTTTTTTTATTGAAAATTGTACTAATCGTCGTTGTGTCAATTTCATAGTCGCGGAATTTTTAGGAAGCACACGGCTCTAGCGAAACCTAGTTGGCGTTAGTTAAGTTTGTGTGTACACAGCTTTATGAAAATGATGCTACTTTAATGATCTAAAAAGCTTCTGGATGTATATTGGAATCTCTGAGTTAGATTGTATCGATACCGACTGCGGCAAGTAGAAGAGGAACTTTGTTTTACGTTTTTTATCATCGGCATGTAACTTTGTAGTGACCGCTGCTGTCGATTTGAAGATACAGTGATACAGTTTCTAATGTTTAACCTACGACGAGAAAAGGGGTGTTGTAAGATTGTTTCGAGACCCATTTAAAAAAAAAAAATTCCCGAGTGAAGTAAGTGGTATTACTTATAAATTTATTGTGTGTTTCTGTGTTTTATGCAGGTCTGTGTAAGTCGAAACTTAAATAGTTAAAAGTGACAACGTAGCCACTAAAATAGGTGTTTTTTTTGTTTGAAAGATTTTTGGCTTAAAACGGCATGGCTATAGGGTCTTCGTCAATGGCGACTTTTAGTAGCTATGCTACAAAATGACTACTACAAAAATTTAGTTGCGATGCACCGAGATTTCATCGAACGCGCGACAGCATCGTTGCAAAAAGTTGCCAAGGGCTCTTAAGGCCGACTAAAAACTACATTACCAAAATATCAATACACAATTGGTACTTACGTATACATAGTCGTATATATAGTATATATAGTCGTGCCGTGAGCCTACTTTCTTTTTAAAAATAAACAGTAGACAGAATAAGACGTTTCTATTAAGAAGAACCGACTACCGGTTATTTCTTTATTTTTATGAGTAGCCGTCCGTAAAGTGAATTATCACAACAATCAATTAGTTTTTAAGCTGTCCGTTTGTTACTTACATCTCGTAGAGAACCAACGGTTGTGTTATCAGCTATTGTCAATCTTAATATGAAAGGCGTTGTCACATGCAGTTGGCCGCAAAACCAACTCTACGGAAGTTGCTGACAATTAGGACTAAATTTATTATGATTATTTTTACTGTTTATTCCGACACCATCAAATTAATCAAGCTGTTGAGTAGACAGATAATTTTTACCAAGAAAGTTTTTCGCGTTCTTAAAAAACTCAAAAACCGAACAACCGAACCTACTGTTACAGATACTGTGACAGACAGTATTTTTCGCGTTGAAAAATTATTGCCGTGTAGACGGCGGACGTGTTAATATAGAATGCTATGACAATGTACGAGACTAAAAGCCTGTAGATATGAATAAAATATTTGAAAGTAAATGAAGTAACTCATTCTTTTGCTACAAAGGACTGCAGTGCTCTCCAAAGGTTGTACTGTACACTGGCACTTTGGGCTGTAAATACTTACTGTGCCCCGCGGTTTCACCCGCGTAAGTCCCGTTTCCACAGGAATTTCGGGATAAAAAGTAACCATGTGTTATTTCAGGTTCTTAGCTTCTTATATTCTAAATTTCATTCCAATCGGGTTTGTAGTTTTTTCGGAAAAGAAGAACAAACATACTTCCATACATACTAGTAGCGGGATTATGTTTGAAAAAGCGCCAATATCTTAACTCTTGCATCTGCTTGTATTTTTAAAATACTTAATCACAAATCACATCTCTACATTATTCAGTCTAGAACTCTAGCTAGAGTAAGAATCATTATACCTACACCTGTAAATGGAATTTTGACAAAGAGATTGGAAGATAAAGATAATGCATGACTAATGTATCGAGCGGAATAAACGTTTTGTTTTGACAAGACCATGTATTTCGAAAGCTTTCGAAGAGCTTTCGTGAGCAAGTGGCCTAATCTGGTGACGGCGTTTTAAGGCCGCCCCCAGGCCTCCGTTATGGTTTAACGACTTTAAAAGCCGGGGACAACAATTTAACGTGCCATCCAAAACACGGAAGCGCTCAGTTGGTAATGCCACTTGCGGTCACCCATCAAGTAGTGACCGCTCAGAACTTTGCTTAACTTCGACAATCTATCAAGAATGTCTTAGCAAGCTTCGCCACGCTACATAACTATCTTCGTAACCAGCTGAAATTATTATGAATTTATTAGAATTTTAACTAAAACTTTTAACAGTGCATTTTAAAGTCCAAAACCCACTTCCAACTTAAACATGCGTACCAAGCTTAAAATATTTATCACAGTGTATTTTCTACTTGAATTACAACTCAATTATACACAAGATAAGGGCTAAGAAAACAGAAGCGAGGGTGGCCTCAGTTAGACAATATTGACTGAGATACTCGTTTAAGACAAGTCCCAAGGGGTTGTTCTACAGCGCGCCAAGAATTTTTGATTTTGACTGCTGGGCACACAGTACGTTTTTTATAACTAGCCTAATCCTTAGGGATACTCGTAGTAGTTTTCACGTGAAAGAGTAACAAACATATCTAAATCTAGGTATACCTACATTTTACAAACTTTCGCGTTTAGGTATAATATTAAGAGGTTAGGAAGTATCTAGGATAATTTCTGAATGTAGGTATCTATCGTTTTATAAGAGTTATAGTAGTTGATTCTTATTAATGTACATAAGTGCTTACCTACTTAAATCTATTCCATTAACGTTCTTGTCCTTAGTTGACCTTAATATTATAAACAAGAGCCCTAAAGAACAAGCCTGACACGTATCCCTGTCAGCCAATCAGCGGCAAAGGATGCAGCAGGTGCGCCTGCGCAACCGGGCTAGTGGAAAAAAGAACGTTTATAAATAGCGATGTTACCCTTTGAAGAGGATTCAGAAGGTGGGAAAAAATGATGGAAGTTTAATGTTACTTGAATAAGAATAAGTGTGTAATGTTATACTTTTACTTGACTCGTACCGGCTATAGAAACATGTTACAGTATAGTCAGCTCGGCTTAGTCAGATCCACACGTCTTGTCACATTGTCTTGTCTTTCCAGTGGATATGGCCAGCTGGTGAGAGGATGGTTTAGGTGCTGGGCAAGCCTATTTCAACTGAATAACAACGTTGTCCACGAGACGTATAACAGTGAAGAAAGTGAACTATTACCTACAACACGTTCGTAATCATGAATTTTCTTCTATAGAAAAGTTCCCGCAAACTGTAATTAGAGAAAAAAACTCTCACACAAACCATTCTAGAACGGATGTCGGTTCGATCTAACGTGCGATTAGGAATAATTATCGGGTACTTAATAGCCTTTTTGCACAGTACTGCGAAACTACCGCTAATACTGGATTAGCTGGTTTTTAAGAAACAACGACCGTCATAGTAGTGGGAAGAATAGTGATGAAGACAAACCAAATGATGAAGAAAAATGGAAAATCTTTTCATTTTTTTTGACGCCCTTAAGAGGCTTAATTTCCCCTGCTGGCTATAGATCAAAGTTACGTTGAAAGTTCTTGATATATTGCACAGCCCAGCTTTGATCGAATAAATAATAAATGAATATACTGTAAAACTCATCTTTTCCCAAGTTGTGGTACCTACATAGTAACAAGGAATAACACGATTATCTAATCATTCAAAAAAATGGAATCAAACTGGCAAATTTTACGTTGCAGCTGTTATAAACAGAGCGCATACCTTATTAGGTCTCTACTTGAAGTTAAAATTACGTCCAAAATATGACGGTAATAGGTTTCTGGAATATTGTGTCTTAGCATTGGTTTTTACCAACTACGTATTTTATGAACTCCAATTACCCACACACATTCGTCGCATCGCAGTTCACTGGTAGTCTTCATATTTTGGTGTAAGTGTGCTTAATAATTATGTAGTTACTAATTCGCACTTGAAAATAATCAGGTAAGTTATAAATAATAAATAAATAAATATAAATAAATATAAATGAGTTAAGTAAGTACCTTAAAAAAACTAGCTAATTCTTTTGTGTAGGTAGGTAAATGTTTCTGAAATTACTTTGTACATAGGTAGGTACTTACAACATTTAAAAAATATTATAATTTCTAGCCTGTGTAGTTCCACTGCTAGGCAAAAACCTTCGTTTTCATCTAACTAACTACGGTATAAGTACAGAAAATTAAAAAAATACTAGATTGAGTAATTCGACTATGATTGAGTAGGTAGATGTTTCTTAATTTGATCCTAAACACTCTGTGGATACTAAGAAAAATATGGTATTTTCATACTGTAACATAAGAACTTAGGTACTAAAAGCATTTTTTTGTACTGTTAACATTGTTTACCTCTAAAGTCCAAAACCAAACCTACAAGTTTGATAGATAGTTGCCTTCTTGGTTTTGTCTGTTTATTTGGAAAGGGGAAGCTACCTAATGAGTGTTGATATTGAATTCGTGACCAAACGTAATTACCATGACAGATTCGGTGATGATGTCCATGCATGCAATGAGCCCGCACAAGCTAGATTATCATTTAGGGTTGCCAGAATAGAAGACTTAATATGCTGGTTTAAAATAGGTACTTACGACGAGTGTTTGAGCTGATAAATTAAATAGGGTCTTCACTCTAACAAAAATCATTAACATTTTAAAATATTACTTTTAAAATTAATCAAAGTAACATATCTTCGTCTTTAATTCTGGAGGCTACCTTTTTCAGTTTTTGTCAGTCTGTTGATTCAGATAAATTGAAAATTTATTAGCAAAAAAACTTTATAGATAGAAAAACGTTATTGATTTGTATTGTATTTTGACTAAGTCTTGAGGTTTGATAAGTCAAATCCTAACAGATTTAATATACGTTTTAGCTAATACAGGTTTTAGGTCGAATATGCATAACGGGGTAAGTACTTAGGTAAATAGTAAAAAAAAAATATAGTTGCAAAAAATGTTAGAAATCAGAACAAGTTCGCTTCAAACCACCTGAGACAATCCCTCTTTGACGTCAAAAGTTAAAGGGAAATTACCTACATCCTGCGAGTACCTTCAGCTAAAGCTAACTTCAAAGATTGAACCGTCTTATGGCAATTGCAAGGAAGGCTGGCGGAATTGTGGCTATATATTGGATCCCTAGATCCCAGTCCAATTGCAATACTTGAACTTAGGTTTCTTAGGCTCTTAGCTATTGCTTGCATAGCTTCCAAAATAACCTAACGCTTGTCTCTCTAGTTCAGCAACGCATGCAATAGCTTTACCGCGGCAGTCCCCGAGTGCCACACGTCTTTTTTTATTTTAAGAAATCGCTAACGATAAGGTCGCCCATTGTTACACTGTTAAATGTCTTTTTTTAATATTATTTACTTATTTTATGGTGAGCGGCAAAGTCACATTCTGTTCTATTTACTCCGATTCCGAGCTAGTGTACACTCAGCTCTACGTCCAAATACTGAAATTATGACTTAAATGTTTAAGAGTATAGAGGTGTATTAACTATTTAAGACGTTTTTCTTTATAAATTTCAATACCAACCGTCTATATTTGTCAAAGATAAGCAAGTATAAAGCGTTTCAGTATTCAGGTTTAATACTCATAGATACGGAACAAAAAGGACAAGTCTGTCCCTTGGTGTACGTCTACAAAACGGTAGTTGCTCACACGAGGTCACCACTTACCCCTAATACCACTTACATTGTCCAGTGTTATGACTATTTCACCGTGCAAAAATACCTTTTACCCCCAAAGCCTCAAGGTTGAAAGCGCAGAATCTTGAAATCTCAAAATTATCTCTTCATTTGAGTCTTTAGTTGTTTGAGCTTGTACTCTTATTTATTCTGTGTACTTTAAACTGGTTGCGACGTTGTCGTTCAAAAATAGATTGTGTTGTGTTAAAGATACGCCATCATTTCGCACGATTGGGCAAAGACAGGTGATTTAATTTTTTTCGGTGAATTGTGCCAGCACCCCGCTGCATTTAAATATAATGACACAATGAATGAAAAAGGTTTAATTTGTCGCTGTGCTTACGGGATACTGCTTTGAACCTTTCCCTTTTTACGGGTGAGGGGAGTTGTTGCGTTGTTGAACATAAAACGAGAATAAACACTTCGGCACGTACTAACTAGACTTTATTCTGTGTTCTTTTTTGGGTTCAGTACATGACGAACATTTTATAGAGGGTCTTGTTTGACTTGCTGTTTTAGTCAACTTTTTCCATGCCTGATTTTCAGCTGGTCCTAATTTTTTGTGTGTTAACTTTTGGTTAAACTGAACTTCAGTTAAATTTTATATTGTGAATTGTTTGCCCTCTACGCTATGCGCTTGTTTTATTGCCCTCATGATTAAAACGCACCACACTTCAAATTTCTTAATCTGTAGCGTATTAGGTAGCTGTACATACATTGCAGCGGTAATTATAACTATGCAAATACAAAGTTTCTACAACAAGTGTATAATAGGATAGGAGTAAAGTAAAGTTCCGTCACGGCTCGCAAACCTACGCCTCCAACTTCTGATGAGTCGTGGGAACTTTCATATGAACTCGACTGTTCATATGAACTCAAGTGATTCACGGTAGTATGTACAATGACAGGAACCTCGTCCGTTCCACCGATTTGTCACGAGTACACATACTATGCTTTGTTGTTATCCCATCATTGTTCCATACAATTGATAAGTACATCGTGTGGTGGAGCGGTAAATGGAGAAAACTTAGTGGCCCGTGAAATTCGTGAACAGATTATTCGTATTGCGCCAAGATTGCTCACATGAGAAAATGGAATGAGAATGCGGTTTTTCTGACTTCGGAATGGTTTATACAGGAGCCTACAATATTCGTTCAAATAACATTTAACGCGATTTGAAAATATATCGAACAAAACAAATCCATGTTTTCCATCTTATACTCGTAGATCAAGTTTAAATCAAAGATTTTATTGCCATCTAAAAGTATTGTCCAAAGAAGTTTTTAAGTAGATACATTTTATCCAATACTGTGCCACTGCTAGGCAAAGCTCTCCCTCTTCTCATTCATTGTATCTTGGTCCATTCCTATTTCTTTCCATGTAGGTAGCGTAAAATCATTCAGGCCATCTTTTTTGGGTCTGTCGCGTCGTTTTTTCCAGCTTGACACCCAATATGTGACAAAATTGGCACAACGTCCTGAATGCATTCGAGTCACATGGCCTGTCCAAAAATAATAATTCTATCCAGCTAAATTCGGTCAGGGTCAACGTTTTGTTAAAGCTTTTGTGTATAAACGTAGCATAATTCGCTAGGTACATTTGGCGAATCGTAGAATAATCACTACTCCAATTGCCATAAAAGCCAAGCACCTATCGTCAAAGTATCAGCAGATATTCGTCCATCATACATTGATCTATCCCGAACCACAGAATATGGAGTAGTTAGTACGGTACCCACGGCTCGCAGGTGACCTTAATATGCTAAGCGAGGGGAATAACCGGTCTGCTTCCCTTGGTCTCAATGATGATATCCCGATAATGTGCGGAGGTGTGCGTGCGTGAATGCCAATGCAATGCTCAGCTTAGAAACACAAACAAACAGATCCAGCGTCTGTGTCCTCACATGTGTTGCCCCTTTATCCCTGAACTATAAAGGGAAACAAACAAAAGCTCTTAGTAGACAAACGGGGGATTAGATAACGTTTAATTTGCCTAATAATGTGCCGACAGACTATGTTTTGTAATGTGAGGCCTTGTACTGTGTTTTCTTTGAACCGGAACGTAATGTCTCTAAGAAAATTATTGGACAAGTTTACTCGAATATAAAACCTAATAGGTTCATAAAGAATCATTTAGGTACCTTCCTTTTTGCTTTGTCGAATTCTGGTAAAACCAAAATAGTACTTCAAGATAAAATAATCGCATTTTAGCGTTAAAAAAACTAAGTTTAAAATCTCTTCTAAAAAATCCAATTGAGATGCATTACCAAAATCTCTCAACTACCATAATGTATGCTTCAGAGTACAGAAGGGGTGACTTAGAAATAAGATAAGTAAAGCCGTGGGAAGCGCCTGATGTCTCCATCTTGAGCGCATCAAGTGCTGAAGCAGACCAGATGTTATATAATAAGAACACTGTATCTATTCATTACGAGCTTTTAAGATAATTTTAACATTTTATAGTTGAATCGTGCGGTGTGACGCATTGGGTTTTCTAAATGGATTGGATATAAATAGCTCGTTGGTGGTCCAGCACACTTGGATTCAGACAGTTAGCATTGTATAAATTAGTTTATTTCCATTTATTGAGAAACAAAGTTTCAGTTTTGAGCTTCTTTTTTAAATAGTAGTAAAAATAAAGCTTCACCAACACTATCTTGGGGAAATTTTAACAAACAAGAAATTAAAGTTTAATATCAATAAGGTACCTATGTTAGAGTATACGAAATAAAGTAAGCATAATAATAATAAAATTGGTTCATCAGTCGATTGTTTATCTCATAGACAGCCACGCAGATATGCTTATATTATTACATTCTTCTTTTTATAAGGGATAAACATAACAGAATTATTACAGTTACCAAAAAACCAGAGATAGGGTATTGAAACGGGCCGTAAAGATACAAACAGCTCTCGCGACAAACTGTAAATAACGAATTGGACCAAGGTTAGGTCGCTTAAATCGATAATGCGATAGGGCACAACTGCATTAGGTATTTAGTGCATTGTATCTATTATTACCTACTGCTGTCAAAGCGACACAAAACATTGGCTAAGAAATAGGGGGTTTATGGAAATTTCGTACAAAAATGCCATGCTTAGAAAAAGAAAATAAGAGTACATTTTTGGGCAAATATTCCAAAAATTCACTTCTAAGACCATTTCTGGACTAAGCCAGTAGTCCCTTTCTAGGTTCTAGGTAGCCCTTTCTACCAGAACTGAAAACGATAATAATAAATTCAGTCTCCACCAGAATCTGACGCCCTACTAAGATTGATTGATCCTAATAGTTAACCAATATAACCTGAACCAAAAAATTTCAGCAAACTTATGCGGGAATCAGTTATAATTGGTTTTTTTTTGAGAGTAGAAACCCCAAATAATCAATAATTGTTTCCCGAATAAGTAAAACTTTACATTTTACCTGCCATCTCATCTTGGGTCTTCCAGTATAAACATTAATTAATTACCATGCAATATGCAAAGTAAAAGTTGGTTCCCATTGAACCTATTTATAATTCTAGTTTAGATGTTTTTGCTGCAAATTTTCCTACGATTTCATTGCATATTAATTACGCATGTCAGGACTCAGGGTGCATTAGCGAAAACTAATAAATGTTTTGTTGCTTCTTGCATGCCTTTTTACGACGTATACACCCGTGTTTCTGTAAGTCCAACTATTAGTGAAACCGGTGTTACAAGTTTGTAAACTCAGTAACATTATACCATATACAGAGCTGGACATGGCTAACTGAATTTAAATGGATCATCTACATTCTTAGGTTTCTAGACGGTTACTAAATTATGTTTCTCATTACAAAAAATATTCTACAATATCTAAGCAAATTAACTGCTAACGTAAAATGTTGATGAACAGATAATATTTTTATTGTGATGAGATAACCTTTTGCCAAATATTTCCGCAGACATTAGAATCAATTTATAGGTATATCTGTATCTCCAGATAACACACGAATTTATCTTCATTAAAATTCCATTCACATCCCGAGTTGATAAAACAAAACTCGAACATCAAAATTTAAAACATCTTCGCGAGTTACAGTATCTATGCGTATCTTTAGAAGAATGCCTTAATTAAATTAATGGCTGGCGATTTTGATAAATAAAATAAGAAGTGTCGAAGTATTTTGACGTTAATGAGGATATACTGAGCCAATTAGTATTTTATTTGGGAATTGGTGACTAATCAACAAGTTTTGATTCAACGAAACTGGTAGCTTCTATAATCATTTGATTTACTCAAAGCACGTGTTTATTAAGATTCAATTTCTACTAATGTTTAACGGATATTAAGTATTAAGTTTTACTTCTCTGGTTATTATCAAGAACTGGTTCTTAAATGGTCAATTACTTTGCAATACTTTATGTTTAGATTAGTTTGTTTTTTAATCCACTTTTATTTTATGTTGATTTGTAAAGATTCTTTTTTAAGTGTTTCTCCGAAACACTTATTGTATGATTGCATTATTTTTAATGTTAAAAAGTAAAATAAGCTTGTTACAAAATTCTCGTTAAAAAAGTACCTACGTTATAATAATGGACTCGTTGATATACACAGAGAAAATACTCATATTAAAAAGATTAAATATTTATATTTTTGTGTGTGTTTGTAATGAATAAACTCAAAAACTACTGTGCCAATTTCAAAAATTCGTTCACCAATAGAACTACATTCACTCTTAGTAACATGGTCTATATTTGTTTCCACGTGCTAGAAGTAGGGACGGAACGCTAGTATTTAAATATAGCTAGTCATTTGTCAGTTATCCTCTTAGGTAAGTATAATAATTTTCTATTAGTACAAATACTAATAGGTACGCTTCTTGTTAAGTGGTTAACTTAGACATAATTTGATGTTTATCTATACTGACAAGTAAGAACGACTCAAAATGTTTAAATGGATTCTAATATTTAATGTAGCTTTTCAATGTACGGTCGTAAACATGTTCGTTATATAAATTGTATAGGTAAATGTATATCTAGGGTTGGTGGTGCTACCAATAAACGAACCGTCAAAAGTACCTACAAATCAAAGGATTAAAGGAAAGCAATAATAAAACTTTTAGCTTCGTAGAATCCTTGCCGCTTGACATAATGAGTGCTGTATATTTTAAAATACATAAGTAATTGTATTCTGTTTTCAAATAAGGCAGCACGTCAAACAAGTACCATCACTAATGCGAATCATGTAGTTTCATAATTCCATCTTATGATGTTCGAAAATTGTAATAAAAACGCACCGAAACGGGATACGGGACGTGGGGGGTTTATTGATGTCAAATTGTCTCCGGTTGGGTGGTCGTAATTTGTGGTTGCAGTTTTATGAATTATAATTTTAAAATGGACGAACTTAGTAACTACTATCTGTATATATATTTATGGTACAGTCCCAAAACGAAAAGATTTGAAGACCAATTCGTATGACGCGTTGAAAGTGCATGTTACCCTTTAAAGTGCGTGCCTACTAACAAGAGTGTTGTGTCAAATGGTTACCTATCAAATCAACCAAGCAAAAACAGTCTTCAACAACGTCCCAGACACTACAGTATCCCGTTAAGTGTAGGCAAAGATTGCCTCCCAGACGCTGTTTAAATCATCTAGTAAGATGTAAGGCTTGAACCCTGAGTACGGCCATCAGTTTATGGATTTCAATGCGATCTGAGTCAGTCGATGACAACTCCAATTAATATCGTCCATCGGCCCCGATTACGGCCGGTTCTGGGAGCAATTAAAAATGTTTTGCATCGTACAGTTGGCGACGAGAGTTTCTAAATGAAAAATATTACTAAAAGTTTATAACTTCGACGGAATTGTATATTACCTATACCTCCTTATATCGTAATTATTAATTTCATCAACACCACATTCACCATTCTACTTCGTTCCAATAATACTCGTATTACCTAATAACATTTTTACAAAATCTTTTAAAAATTTAAATAACGAGCACTGTTTAAGCATCACAATTTTAAGAGATACACATTACTAAAATGGTGACTTAAAATTATTAAGTAGGTAGGCCTACTAAAAAATAAGTTCAATTCTTACTAATTATTTTCTTAAACTTATGTACTCTACTTACCTAGGTCATTTTTAAAAGTTAACTTTTATAACAGGTTACGTTATTTTTTTTTCTAATTGAAATAAGTTGGTACAAATAAGTCTGACTGTACTAATTCGGCCATGAGCAATCCGTATTAAGAGTAATTGAGCTGATGAACCAAATTGGATACAGTTGATTGTTTAAGACGCACCAAATGGGAGATGGCGTAAGGTCCATTTGCCCTAGTATTTTATTGCGTACTTGCTCGTTCATTAAGATTGACTAGTCAAAAATAAAAGCTCAGGCCTTTACATCTAAATAATTTATACAGCGTCAGGAGGCTTTCTTAGAACACTTAGGTTGAAGGGACGGAGAATGACATAGGCTACTTTTTTATCCCGATATTCCCGCGAGAACGGGATTTATGTGGATGAAACCGCGGGCGCAGATAGTTAGAAATAAAGCGATATGCTTACTTAGTAAGCAATATAAATTCTAAAAATCGTCGAGCGATTTTGCACTTGAGTTACTACGTGTTAACAAATCCTTTGACGTAGGTGCGTTCAGAATTTCAATTATCCTTTCTGGTTGTTCAATGATACTTTTTATGCTACTTGCAAAGGAAGTTTTATCACAGCCAATATGAGTAAGTAATTACTTTTTTATACATTTTGTTTGTTACACATTTTTCAACTTTGTGATTTATTTACCTGCATAACAAAAATACAATTTTCAAACATACCTTAATGTGTAGAGGAAAAAAACTAGCGCTATAAGGAACAAGTAAAGATTTTAAATTATACCAAATGACAATTTTGTTTTCCAAATATTTTCAAGTAAAGTAACATTTATCCGTTAATTAACAAAAAAAACTTACATTCTATTTTTGTAACAATAATAGTAGTTTTAATTAAGGAGACGTAGAGGGGTCTACGGGTATAAGCCTCCTCTAAAGCTTTCCAATTTACAAGAATATTAGTTATTTCATATATTACTTATTGATATTCATATTGGTTTTGTAGAGCTATTCAGATACGGATAAACCAACACGTGTTATAATCGTATTATCTTGCTCACAAAGTTCTCGCCTCTAACCCATGAAGTGTTAACAGAAAAATATAGATATCACCCATATGTCACTATGTTTATTGAGCTTAGCCCAATAATGCGACGTTGAATATCTTAGAGGAGTGTGCGATAGCTCTCGACTTTTCATAGTAAGTATGAACGGGTTATGAGCTTTTAGACTACATCTTGATTTGACTAGATAACGGTACGACTGACTGAATCTCGCTAAATGACTACATCGCTTTAGGACAATGAACTAGGGCATTTTGAAAGTTTTTGAAACTTTCATGATAAAGAAGACATTTTCAAACATTAGTAGGTGTGAGAATTTATAACGATTGCTATTATTTTATTTTGTACTGTACATACATAAATCGTACTCATTATTAATGTTCCTATTCATATTCAGGATGCCGATTCTCGACGATTTTCAAAACATGACGCGGTAAGAGATTGCACGTTTACTAGCTTTTGTTTTCTTCTGAAATCCATCGTATCTATTATTAAAGAAAAACGCCTTGTCGTGTAACGTCAAGACATGGTTATTTGGAGAATAAGGCAGCAGTTACTACAATATTCTTTTTTATTAATTGCATTGCAATATTTGAGAAGGTAACCTATAGATTTAGTCATTAATATCTTCTAAAGCTTGATCATACTTACTCTATGCTCAAATCCTGTAGATGAGCCAAGCGTTTAGAGGTGTGATCCGATATTCTTTCGATTAAAATGTAAATGATCTGTATCAAATCTCATCAAGGCATAATCTACGAAGTAAATACTAATTTACAAGCGATAAATTACCTAATAATAGTCAGTCGTGACAGACATTATGGATTTGTCAGTATTGGGTTTTATACCGGCCTTTTTAGGCGTTTAGTAAATTTGACACTTACCTGTGTTGGGCTGTAGGCGTCGAGTTATAGTTATTGCATCCCATTGCCGTACGTTGTGAGGTTGTTTATTATTCTTTAGCTAGTTTTTTTTATATTGCCGTTTGACATTATAAGACTTATTTGAAATTAAGAATCGATGAAGTAATATAAAACTTTCCCATCACGTAAAGTGATCTAAATTTCAATAGTGTCAGGAAGAATGCATTGTTTTTATTTATGTTGACTTATTTTTATTTATTATATACTTAAATATGTAATTTTTTAATCCAGTAAATAAAAAAAAATAACTTCAATATATATTCCAGCCAGGCATTGCTTCACAGATGGATTACTTACTGGAGAAAAGAAAGAAAGTATAATGCCTTACTGTGTTACGCTACATACTCATAGTAATAAGAAGCCACTCCAGTTGGTTTGAAAAAGTTTACCTGTCAGTCATCAAGATATAACTACACTATCAAGGTAATTACTTTTAAATTATTTTATATTTCTATCTTTTGTCCTCATTTGCAGTAAAAACATGTGGCTCTAATTAATTTCCTGCTCATGCAATATGTTTGTTTTAAGACAAATAGTTAGGTACTGACTTAAATGGATCTCTGTCCTTTATATCATGATAAATTACATTTTTTTCCTTAAATAATATTGTAGACTATAATATTTAGGCAAGTAAGTAGGTATTATTATTCAGATATACGTAAGTAATAAAAATTATCATGTCTCACGAGAATTAACTTAGATTAGGTAAGTAGTTAGATAATGTTAAAAAGTGTAGTATTACATAGCATGAAAGTACTTCCCGTGAAGCAGCACCTTGCGATACTAAAGCTATAAAACATAGCGTAGCAGATATACCTATAGGTTTCCTTTAAATTTGATAACATTGTTTTCTGTAGTTCGTGCAAGTTTGGTACAAGTTTTACCTTCGCAATTCGATCGATATTCGAAGTTGCAATTGAAATAGATAGCAAAAGCCGTGTTTTCCAGTACACGATCGATATGCTATAGATAAGCAATGTTGCGAACAAGACAGAGTCAGTATCGGTCAATGAACCTTAACGTTTCAATTGCATAATGTTTACATAACAACGAACACCTGGTTGGTATTTGATTGGATATTTTGAATATTATGGTAGGTATGTGGTAAGTCTGTCACGAATATTTCTTTGATAATTTTAAAACAAAAAACGTAGTGACGTCTAGGCCCAAGCACCCTTTCGGCGTTTAATGTCCTTGCAGTAATAAGTAGTAATTTGTAATTAATAAACCATCTAATTTTAATATTAGAATTCCTCAGTCTAATTCTAGTATGCAATGGCAGAGTATAATTTATCAGTCGCTATCGAGTAGATCTGATTTCATGTTTTAAGATGACCGTCAAAATGTGTGTTTAACTGTCCCATTGCAAAAACATTTTTTAAGCTATTGCATAGCTTCTATCGCGGGCCTTGGCGGGGTGACCGAATCCAGAAATTCCGTAACGAAAAATTCAAAACTGGCGTTGAACCCTCTTTTTTTTGTAATGTTGTTACAAACTGCATAGAGACGTAGACTTAAAGATCATTTTTAATTATTATATTCGTTCACTTGAAGCCTCGAACTGTTGACTTATCTAATCAACAAATTGTATTTTATACATTAGAATCTCTCTTCTCTCTTCAAAACTTAGGTAAGTGTCCATACATTATGTTAAAATATTCTAAAACAAAACTTTAATAATCACATTAAATTACTTAATAGAACACTCGCAGGTAAAGTTTTAGTTAATATTATGGAGAAGTTTACGGAAGTTATGAAACAGTCTACGCTTTACAGAGAACTATCTCAGAGCTTCTAGGAAGTAGAGGCTGCGTGCTTATCTAATGTAAACCACGCTTAAGATTAATAATTCGCAGGTGGAATAACACAGATACTCACGAGCGAACTTAATAAATATAGGGAGCTTTCTTGGTATGAAAGACTATCCGCTTTCGGAATCTTCTTGCGTGGTTTATAAACTAAAGTTTATGGAGATTCAAAACTAAGATCGTTATGCATCCGTTATTCATTGCATTAGATTCTCAAATTGTCTCTAAGTGCTCTTCTACCTAAGGAATTTGTGATGGTGAAATATAAATTAGTACAATTATATTAATAATAATAAACTCTAAATTTAGGTAGGTATTGAAAAATCCAAGTAGGTAAATATCTCGGCATCTATGCAGTTAATTTCATTTGCACCGGTCCATCTTGTGAGAATTTCGCTGGCCGTGTATTTACACTATCGCGGTTATAAACAACGTCCATGTACAAACAATACTCCTTGCATCTTGTTCACACGCAGAACATTCTGGAACACGTGTCCTCTAGTTCCCACCAATTTATGACGTCTACATGCGGGCGCATTTATTGACAACCCACCACAAAAGTTTTACAACTCAACTTTGAACCCTAACGTTATAGTCAGAATGATGTTGCTTAACCGAACTTTGGTTGAGGAGTGTGCTGTGATTGGTGATTGCGGATCGCGTTACTGGATAGTTTTTTGAGACTCATTTGGATAAAAATTACCGTTGAAACTGATACGCTAAGTACCGTTTAGGTAAGCTAAGGATTCTCTTTCATGCTGCATGGGTGGGTTCAGTCAGGTATTAGATGGACGTCATATTAGAGATCTTGTTACGTAAATATGGATGTTAGTTAATGCAATAGACACTTATTTCGTTTCTAGATGGTGACCACCAAGAGTTGTTCAACTCTCAACTTAATGCAGATTTGTAATGATGACTGATGATGAAGCCAGAAATAATATAAGTGTATATTACATCAAATAATTCTTCAAATAAATAATATCAGAATAGTAGAATAAGAAAGAAATTCGTAACACAATACAAAATTGCAGCAGCCGTAACACGCAAGGACATTTTAGAAAATGTTGTTCAGAAAATAAAGTCCTCAGTTCAAAGCGATGAGGTTGTTATCAGGAGCTTGTTATTTGCCAACGTTCCAATTTAAAACGATATTGTGTTGAGGTTGAGGATGAAGATGTGTCTTTGTGAAGAATCCGATTACCTGCATAGATCAAGGTGCCAACTTTGCCATCAATTGTAGTGAAGAAATGGGGAGTAATTTCCTGCATTGTCGAGGTTCATTTTTCTTCATAACTTCGAATCCTTATAAGATCCTCGAGAGTATTTATGTGGGTATTTTATATTATTATGATCATTTGTTACGATCATTAATTCAACTGCAGTGATCTAAAAGTAGGTATTAAACTAAGACCACTAGCTTAATGCTCTAAGATATTAAAGATAACATGCTCACAGAAAAACCTTTTTACTCAAATCTCGTGATTATGTACGAGACAAAGAACTGAGTATATGATTATGACAGTGATCAAAAGAAGCACTAATGGAGTAAAGGAAACAGCTAATGTCTTTGCTTCCTGGAAGCCTGTGGTCTTTGTAATAGGACGTAGGTAATATTATACAATTTCGTAATATGTTAGTAAAATGTAGGAAAAATGTGAGGCCAAGAAAATATTTTATTATGTATAGCAATCTGCTCTCCTAACAAATTAATTCTCTACAATCGCAAATCGCAATGCATTTAGTGACCAAAAATCACGTGAACACTGACTGTCATCGAATGCCATTTGTAGCTGCTCATTTTGGTGGTTGGTGTGATAATAATGACTTTCATTAGTATTTTAAATCAAGATCCCTTTAATTAAAACGATTCTATTTATAGACGTTTTAAGTCAATTCTCGTTCAAGAAAACAAATCGTGACACAAAAACCTGACATTGTTCCTCATAAAAGTGTACGTAACAGGGATATAACGCGGGACGAGGGCAATAGTTGCTAAACTCAATTTTCGGAGTTATTTCGAGTGAAACGAACATTATCTAGTTCCTGCCGGAGACTGACCGGCTGGTTTGTTAGAGATTGATTGGTTCGGCTGAATAGCTCACGAAAAATAAGATGCTTGTGCTAAACTAGCTAGTTTAGTTTGTCGTCGCTACTTGCCCCTCTAGCGAAGTTACATTTACAATCATATCCACAATCGTTTTAAAATAAAAACTGTTAGTTTTTATTTTAAAACGAAATAACGAATTGAGCGATCAGAAATGTCAAATCAAAGGAATAGCGATGGTAAAAATATAAAAGCTGCAACCTAAACTTTTGCGTTAATCGACAGAAATGACACGATGTCGAAAGCACAAAAGTTTTCAAACATAGCTTTTTTATTTATAACGATAAACCACGTAACATATTTGATGCACGGTAAGTACTACCACAGAGATCAAATTTACAAAAAAAATAAAATACTAAAATTTATTGTAGAAATTATCATATTGATTTGCATCGAGTGCACTCGAATCAGGAGTAAGCCTGGTTCGTATAAATTGCCAATTTTGACTTACAACGTTTTGTTATCGTACGTGTAAACCCGCACTTGGAAAATATTTAAAGTGACGAACATTATTTTGTTGAACATTTTCAGTAACTAAGTATTTTCACAGAATACAGACTTTTCATAATATGCTATGCCTACTTATAGTATTTGTTACATAAGTCCATTCAGTTTAGGTTAAATTAATTTACAAGACGTATAATAATTAATTGAAAGTCAAGAACTTCGTTCAAAGTTGTAGTAAAACATTTTAAGTACGTGTTGGTTTTTAGACATTTGCCCGGCAGTGCGTAAACATGATGGTTCGTTGACAAAGGTTTTAAAAATGAAAAACCTAGTAAAATGAAAATCCGTCTTCTTTAAAAACTTTATATTCCTTTCTCATTTTCTTATATTTATTTTCTATTATCTACGTATTTTAATAAATGATCTCAAAATAGAATATTTACGAAGACTGATTGGACAAAAGTATGAAAACGTGTCAAAAATTAAATATATAACAAGCGATTTTTACACATCATATTGTAAAACATCAGTTATTTTAGCTCATCCAGCAATAAAAACTATAAACATGAAACTTGTTTTTGCAAAAAGTTTACAATCTTCAGTTTCAATCCTGCCGCGATTGCAATTATTTTTATAGAGGCAATTATGTACAAGAGGCTTATAAAAATAAACTCAGACTTTAGTAAGTACCGACTTCGCAGCAAAGTATGGTGGTTGTAAAATACTTATTACATCAGTAGCTTAATGAGTGATGGGTACATTATTTTTTGCAAAATATGAGTACATGCACTAGAACTCCAAAATAAATGATAAATAAATAGGTATAACACGTTTAACAGGTATGCCGTAGCTTAGGAATAAAATCGTTAAATTTTGTTTTCCATGTTTTTCTGTCTGTTTGTCTATATTTTTTAGGAGTTATAACATACCAGAGAACTTATGACTACGTTGCCTAAATTGTTTTAGTAAAAGTTACGACTCTTGCAGGGTTCGAACCTGCAATGATACCAGCGATCGTCCTTAACGCGGACTGCCTCAGACCAACTCAGCCACGAAGTCCCAATTGCCTGATGTTTAAACAATAATAAAAATTTGTACGTTGCCTACGAAGACGAACTAAAATGTATGAAAATGGAAGTTGCTATATCAAACTGGGTATATCATTGGCATTTTCTAGGTTCGCACCCAGTCACGTATGAAACTTGACACGGCTGCGAGAAGCAAGCATGTTGTGCCAAATAATGTTGAACGTGCTAGAGAAAAATCTTTTGAAGGGCGAAAATATTTCATTTCTTCTCATTTAACATTTTTTGAGAAGCATTTTTAGGAAAATAAAATGCTTTAAAATAAATAGATACAGGTTTTTATCGCGCTATTGACATTATTTGTAACAGTCTGCCCGACTATGATGGCTTTTGTAACGTAGGGAATTTACCTAGTGTGAATTAGCCTAGATTAATAAAGTTTACGGAACGCAATTCGAATAGCTAATACCGATAGTTGACACTTCCAGTTTCCTTGCATAGATCGGATCCAGTAGGGTCCTCATTAAGGTGCGCTGTCCTCACGTAATGATACCACCTCGGCCACCTCCGCCCCATTCCACGGAACACGCAATCCACAATTACCTGTACAGTCACTAATAGTTGGGTAAGTTATGTTTTTAAAAGTTCTAAGCTTTCAAGAAATTGTGAAATGTACGTTTTTGCTAATGTTCAAATATGAATTTAATTTTATTGTATTCTACTAGTAGGTACACCTACAAAATATATGATTGCATGAAGTTTATCCTTCTTTTTATAAAAAATTCGTACCGTAATTTTTTTGCAATTTTTTCCACATCGTTTAAAAAAACCTCCAAATATATTAGCCGAATCAGTCCAGATATTTTCGAGTTTCACTGATCATGATCATTTCTGGTTTCACTAAAACTAGATGAAACTATGACTCTATCTTTAAATAATTATAGCAATCAACACTAGCTATCTCGTTAAATACAGACTAAAAATATGTTTTAAAAGAATATTATTATGTAAACGTAGACAGCGATAAGGCATGCACTTTTCACTTCCTATCAGGTTTAAAATATTAGTAGACTATTTATGCTGCTGTAGAAAGCTAGTACTGCAAAAACTTGAACCAGCTTTCTCTTTATACACTGTATCACTGTGCCCGGTTAATCTTTTGTCGTGTAGTTTTAGTACCTATTAGTTTTAAGAGCCTTGGCTTAATCTTACAGAAAATAACAAAAACCATTTAATATTTTAAAACATTGTAACTTTTTGTTATAGTGATTATATAATGCATTAAAATCTATTGTGAAACAACATTTTATCATATTTTAAAAATTAGTTAAAACATTATCGTAATCGTAGTTATGTTTTTATGATAATCACGTCTTAGTTATTACTTTATATGGAAGCAACCTCTAAACAAAATACCTACGCATTTAATTATACTAAGGTACCTATATAAATTTATTAATTATATAAATTTAATAATTTACCTATTTATATTTCGTGGAGTTCAGTTTCTAAGGTGACAGTTGCAAATCCATTTATCTAATTTAATTTATGATTTAAATGATTTTAATTATCTTGACAAGCATTGTCGTATGAGCCAGCTTCTCTTGTTTTCGTTTGTTTTTGTTGTTTTTGCTTCGTTGTCTTCATAAACCTATGAAAATCATTAACATTATTTATCTCCAGTCTTGCAGTCAGCCATAATCCACAATGTCATAACTGTACCTTTCGTTGAATTCTTTATGCAGTAGATTTACGAGCAGAGATAGACCACGTCAATAGGATATCGATATCAAAACATCAATGTTGGGAACATTTAGCGTTCGATGATCGATGCGAATGCTTTAATCTAACAAAACTGAATTGAGGTAGACTACACACATGTCGACCTCTCGTTCATGTGCAGCGTTGTATTATTGCGTTTGTTTTGGTCCGATATTTAAGTAAAAATCCGACCAAAAAAAAACGCTGTAGTTAAAGCTAAGTGTTAAAGTTGACAAATTGAATTAAGGTAGACTTAATAGGTATAAGAGTAACTTTCGCCTTCGCCGTTGTTTAGCTTGTTTTCATCAAGCTTTTGTATCAAACAAAAGCTTGATAAAAACAAGCTTTTATGCCATTCAATTTCATATTAAAGTTTGTGCAAAGTAAACTTCTAGATTGATTTTATAAATCATCGTTGGTACCATGCACGTAGTTTCATTAATGTGCATCGTATGGAACTGATCGAATATACGCACTAAATTCTGGAAACGTACGGTAAGTAGGATACGTCGATTGAAAACAATGACAAACTAAACAGTTGCTGTTTGTGTTGTCCACCTGGCCTGTTGAGGTTTGCCTCGATTTATCTCCCGATTTCGGAAGTAATCGGGAGTCGATTCAGTTCAACTCGATCTATCGCGTAGTGTGGGTGGCTCATATATCGATTATATTTAATGAGCGTGCACTATCTAATCACCTTAATGGCCTCACGATTGATGAGGACAGGAGTTTTATCTATTATTCAAAGTAATTGAGCAAAGTTTGATATTACTTAGTTAGAATATTAAAAGTAATTTTCATTTAATTCAATTATTGGAGTGAGTAAAAATATTTTTGTTAAAAATTTTCATGCAACAAAATAAATTAAATAAAACAGTTTATGTTAGTTTGAAGCCAGAACCTTTATCTTCTAACACCAATAATTTATACCAACAATATCAAGAAAACTAAAACATTTTTCAATCGAAAAAAAAAAACGAAAAACGTTCTTGCCATCTGTTCACGGCACATAATAAAGAAAAGTGAATACCAAAGCACCTCCCATATCGACAATAATAAAGGACGCCAGGAGTCAAACACGTACAGAGGTCGACAACAATTTTCGCATACTGAGCATTGTTGAAAATTGAAAGGCTTATCGTGTCTTAAGAAGTCAACAAATTCAATCAAAAATACACCATGTAGCACAATATTAGAGCTAGTATTGCTATGACAGAAATGTGAGAGAGAGACTAGTACGCACGAAGAATATAAATAATGTAGTGCTTGTCGTATGTTCAAATGCGTTCATCCCGCCTTATATCTCAGGAGTTAATCCTACTCTCATCTTGTTTTATAGTTATGAATCTGATTTTCTTTTGTTTGAATAGATGGTAGCTGTTCTCTTTGATGGATATTATTTCAAGTTTATGCAGGAGATATTATTATTCGTTCGATCATGTGGCCAACTCTGTAGACGAAGTTTTCGGCCACTTAGATACCTCAGTCATGGCTTAACAATTTTAAGAGCCGATATCGATAAGCCAAAGCACAGAAACGGGGAAATGACACACCATATTTTATAGGTCTGGTGCTTCTGACCATCACCTTCAAATAACTATAAATAACGGAGAATGTGTACCTTTGATTGAAAACAGTATCCTGTTTCGTTTTTAATTTTACAAGTAAGGTTAAATAAAACATAAACATTATAAGTATTTATAACTCGTAACTTAGTCCGGTTTAGAAAAAAAAAATCTAAAGTTTTTATTTTTTAAGAAATACTTTTTATGTTATAATAAAGTGAAGACATAAAACTGATTGGAGATGATTAATGAGATTAAAGTTATGATTCTAAATTGACACGGGTTTTTCTATCTCAAACGAAATGAATGAAACGTGTTATTGATACTGGTTGGGCCGTTAATTGGTATCAAATTAATTGGCCTATCACATGGTATAAAAAATATATATTAGGAATCAAGGAGTAAAAGCTACTTAATTTATGTTAGTTGCACTAATTTATTACAAAATTACAGAAGTACATGCATTACATTATATATTATTCTTATGACTATTTAAAGTTTAAGTCGGCTTTTTGAATTAGGTACCTTGTCTTTCATGTGAAAGCTTGAGTTTTTAGTCTGTTGTTACAGAATTCAGGACTGCATAAAACGGCCGCCGTTTTTAAAGTAATCAGTTTTAGAAAAGTTTTACCTTAGGCATTCAATTTGCTCCGAGCAAACTTGGATAAATGTTGATCGCGGAACGTTCACACAAACCAAGTTTCGAACTTGATATAAATTAACGCTATTTACGAGTTTGCTAGAGTTATTTATTAGAATTTCTCAGTGAAGTATGAGTTAGCGGTTAGAGTGGTGTCAGTTTTGAGGCCTACGTCTTATTGAGGATTGCACTGGGGACAAATAAATCGATGACACTAAACAACAAAATAACGTACCTTTTGCAGCAAAAAAAACCAGTTAAAGTTAGTGGTGCTTATCTATGTCATAATTTGACATTTGTGTATCTTTCAAAAAAAAACCTTCCTTGACGGTTAATACGGCCTTGAATATTTAACTATCGTTTTAGTGTTAGGGCATTAATCTTTGTATATTTCTGAATGTCAAAATATTAAAGAAATATTCTCGCTGGCTTTCACAAAATGTAATGCCTTTTTGCTCAAGTGCAGGTGTGCAAGATCAAGGTTCGATATTACGGCTTATAAGTAGCAAGTTCGAGTCCCGGAGCAATCGTGAGCTGCCACGCCCTTCGCGTAAATAAACAAGCGTGCTATAGGGGCGCGAAATATGAGGTAATCGACTGTTTTGATGAAACATGGTTTGTATTTTCATAAGTTTACTGGAACTAGGGTATATTTGCTTTGCGAGGTTTTTTTTTGCATTTTAGGGCAATAGAGAACATGCAATACCTATTTTGGATAGAGATTGAGTTTATTTCGTCATCATCACTAAAAAAAAATTACTTCGTTTGTTATTTAATTTATGGGCAAATGTCTCAAAAGCTTCTTTGGAGATCTATTCAACTGACCTGCCTTCACCGTAGAAGACAAATAAACGAATAATACTAACAAATCCTTTATTTGTATCAAAATGTTCATAACATGTCATCACAAATTCCAAAAACCATACAACACCAACGTACTTTATTTTGTCAAAAAATGTTTGCATCTGCAGAAACTAAAGTCTAAAATGTAGGCACTCTTACCCCGTTATAACCAAAAGTAAGACTATCTGAGATGAATGTCCAGTGTTTCACGCCTTATAGAACGGGCGCGCGCGTCGCTATCGGCAATCCACTGCAGCTGCGTAGATGCACTTTCTACAGAGAAAATTATAGAACTGACTCTACTTGTATTTTACTGTGATACCTTTATCTTATGTATTGCAGTATTTACTAAGTCCTTCAATTTATCGATGTTAAGAGGTAAAATTGGTCTTAGTAGGTATTCAGTCTGTACTCCAGCGTTATTAGTGAAAAGTAAAGTAAAGCCCTTATTGACTGTCTCTCCTGTGGATCCTCCTAGGGCCGGCTAAGCTGAGGATTTAGGTGCTGGTCAAGCCTGTTCGATCTCAACGATTCGGTATTTATAATTCATCCATTTCTACTCGATTTACATTTACACGATGTCTCAGGCAAGTGTTCGTATGCAAATTTTGCCACATACAATATTGCCAACACTTTGTAAATCATCTAGTAATGATACAAAGGCCAAAGTTTTGTTTTGAAAAAGAAAATAAAAGTTATCTTAACTTTTTATCAATAGGAATTACCGGTCTAACTTTATCGGCACCAATCATCTGCCCCAATAAAACTCGGAACACAACAGAATGTTCCAAGTATTCCAAATAATCGAAACAAAATAGGTAGAAACATTCGAATGTTCACTCGATATTTGTCGAATCGACATCACAAAGCTTTTGCCTTTTTGAATTTGATTAAAAAAAACTTGTTGCATTCGATGTTCGAACAATTTATCAGTTTTTATGAATATTGCTGTTTGCTCGATTGTTTTGTTCATTATTAACTTTTGCAATGATTGAGTAACTGACTGGGCTATCAGAATTTTCGTATTTTTTGTTTTGCATTATTTTCGGAGTTATTTGTAATTTTAACTTCGTTTATTACCTACAATTTGAGCATGCCACCGTAGCTTTGATTTTTTCATAAAACTACTGATTTACTTAAGTTAGCTACTGCTAGGTAAACTCTTTTGTTTTCAGTTATGTCTGTATAAATCACGTACTACTCCACGGACATGAAAATTGCTTTATATTAGACAAAAAACGCAAAACAACCGTGGTAATGCTCAACTAGCACGCACGTTCTATGGGAGCAAGTTGTCAGTAAAACCAACTATTTCCACATAAACTGCTGTATTATGCACATTGTGATTTTATACTCAAATTACGACAGTTTATTGAAAAGCGAGTGCATCCCTAAGCATTCTCGACGGTTCTATTCATAGCTTTGGAATTCCGTAGATAAAATGCCGAAACCGAGGATTGTCCTTTTAAGTGCATCAATTAATTTATATGCACATTTAATAAACATTTTTCTACAAAAGGTATTTGAAAGTGTCTTGAAAAAAGCCGTTTTTATTTAAAACACCCACAATTTGTAGCATGTTTTCAATATGCATGATTTTTTTTAGCTATTTTCGAGTCGTTGATGAAAATAATAGTACAATAAAACTTCGTTGAAGAGCTGCTGTCTTAGCCTGTTACTAAAGAATATTATCTACCTATAGATTTGTAGAGTTAGCAATTATAAAACATCAATTAAGTTTATTGTTCCAATTCGAAGTATTAGTCAATAACGAAGTAATAGGAAACGTTAATCTTCAGGACAATGTCCAGTTAATTCGGTAGAACCCTCAAGAGTAACCCGCACTCACTCTTTCCACTTTTTGTTCCACATAGAGACACCGAGTCCAGGGCGATAACGGATGGCCGTTTGAGCTAAAATGGCTTGCAACGTAATAAAGCCCACTTCGTGAATGGATTTCAAACGTTTAATGTTTGAAGATAAGCTCGATGCTCTATTTGGACTAAATGCTGAGCTATTGAAGTGTGGCACAGGATTTACTGAATTAGCTTTGAAGATTGAAAAAGGTTTTAGAAATAAGAGTCTTCAAGAAGCATTCGATGTCGCAAATGTTAAATTAATTAGCTGAAGGACTGAAGGCTCCTCTTGTGTGACTGAGTTTTGTAGGTAAGTACTTGAACTGAATACCTTACACAATAAACAGAAAATGTTCAACGAGGTATAAAACATCTTGAAACCACTAGAAATAGATATCATAATTACCTATTTAACGTTCAAAAATGTATACTAAAAATTATATTTATAACCACGGACATTAAAATATTAATTGCCAAAACCCCATCTTTAACTTAAATAGTCCATCGTAAAAACAAAATTACACATTACATCCACAGTTTGACATAAAATTGGAAGAAAACAGTCGCATTGTAGTCAAAAGTTCAGACTATTATTTACCCTACTAAACGCTCACTAATAACAAAATACAGGATCGAATCTAGGATAACCAATAAAATTGAAGCTATTTATGTTATTATGATTATAAAATAAATGCAGGTTAGAGACCAGCCCCCTTATTCTCCAAATAACCATGTCTTAACGCGGCACGTCTAGGCGTTCTTATTTTGAAAAATTCTATGGATTTCAGAAAACAAAAGCTAGATAACGTGCAATCTCTTACCGCGACATGTTTTAAATGTGTTCAAGAATCGATCTCCAGTACAGATATTAAGTCTTGCCCGAGTCATAAATCTTGTGTAGGTAATATAAGCAACACTATTTTTCACTGCAGTATCAGTCATAAAATATGTAAGCAGAGCTGAGTAACTTATAGGTTTTATGGCAAAGCATATTGTTTTACAGTGAAATACATAACACAATTTTTTTTAACATAGTCTTCCTAAGCGTGATCGGCTACAGAGACATTGGCGGTGATTCGGCGGGGCACTGACTAACTAAAAATTCCTAAATTCGAGAGCTCTTATTTCGTTCACAATAAAGTTCAAATCAAATAGACCGTCTGAGTGACAGTTCTAAAATTACGTATTTTACGTCAAATTTAAGTGAATGTATGCAATTTTAGTCAGTAGCCTTGATAACTTTGATTAAAACTACACACATTTACCTCAATTTGACGTTAAATACGTAATTTTAGAACTGTCACTCAGACGGTCTATTTGATTTGAACTTTATTGTGAACGAAATAAGAGCTCTCGAATTTAGGAATTTTTAGTTAGTCAGTGCCCCGCCGAATCACCGCCATTGGCTTAGTTAATTTTTTATCTATGTGTATTTTTTATCTGTGTGTTTAGGCCGCATATAGCTGATATACCCAATTTTTGAGCTAAAGGACCGATTGCATGGAACGCAAGTTATAGTCAACATAATTAAGTATAGGTAATATTTATTAGACGGTCTATTTTTTTGTCCGTTTTTATAACAAGTAAGGGTAGGTAGTATTTCAAATTTTCATCTGTAATTTGAGTATAAATTACCGAAATTGTTTTAATCTAAAAACAAAAAGATGGTGATATTTTTTTCAGCGTTTGAGCGGAAAGTACGAAAAATTATGAACAACAAAGTTACTTACGAAAATTAAAATTTAGACCCAAACCATGACACCTCATTACGACCTTTCCCTTTGTCCAGTTAGTAGAGCCGAATATGGCCAGAGTGGGCGTGGGCATATTAGGTTAATTGCTGCGTGGGCGATAATCTATGCCCATGCCATGTTTTCGTTCATTTCTAACGGATATGTCAACAAAATTATTAAATTTAAGTCTGTGACTCGCTAACATGTTTTTGATTTATTATTTTGTTAAAATATGATATTAATTTGTCGTAATTAAAATGTCATATAAATGTAGATTATGAATTTGTTATTTTTAAGCAATAAATAATCTGATTCAATCATAATTAATCAAATTTAAATGATTCGTATCAAAAGAAGTTATTATAAAATGAGAACAAATTACTATTAAAATTATAATCTCCGGGGGCTAAAATAGTCAAAACATATAAACATAGAAATATGAAAACTTCATATCATAAATTGTCGTTATGCCTGTGGTAAGAAATGTGGGTTATCTGAATCATAAAAATAAGTCCAAGGAATTATAATTTATGAAATGAGTGATTCAATTTTTATGCAATTGTTTCTTTTCTTTTTTTTCAGTTTTAACTCCTCTCTCGACAAAAATGTCTATAAATGTAGGTCAGAATTTTAATAAAAGCAATATCTGATTGCAGACTTTGATCATTTGGGCTTTCAGAGTATTCGGAAGCCTCCAAACATATTATAATCGTCATTTTACATACCCTCTGTTCACATTATCCTGGTTGTTATTTCACGTGACTGATAGAAAACCATTAGAAAACTGAACTTTTATTTACCAACTCTTAATAGTGTAGATTTTACGCATCAAAATTGGAATGAGCTATTGAAAAGCCATTATAAATACATCTTAAAATTTTAATTATTTGTTCAGTGCATTGCACACTCTACAAACATTCTGTTTTACAAACTACATGGTCATTTAATGTTAAAACAACTTCAAATGTTGTTTAATGGCTTTTCGAGTGCATCTTCAATATTTTCTCTTTGCGCGGTTCCGTGCTATAGTTTTTTCGACTCGTCATTTAGATAAACAAACTCAGTAACCGAACCTACTTATAATGCCCTCTCTAAATCCATCCGTTACACAAATGTGTACCGTATAGTCATTTACTTTAAGTTCGAAATAAATGTCGTTTTTTCCCTTGTTTCGTTTGTCTAAGAATTTTTAAACATTTTATGAGAAGGAAGCACTTGGGGATTCTAGGAACTAAACCAACATAGTAGCTGTAATCGGCTTATAATAATGCTTCAGAGACGAAATTGTGAGATACGTAGAGTTAAAAGCAGGTGATTTTTCATATATCTAGAAAACATACAATATAATATACCGCGTCATGTCTTGAAAGTCGTCGAGAATCGACATCCTGGTTTGTGATGAAATAAAAAATAAAATTATTTTCCAAGATTCATTGGTTAGGTAAAGTCTGAAACCATAAAGAACATCTGGTAAAGTGCAAAGCATGTTGTGTTGATGATGAGTGCACGAGTAATTTCCTTGAAGATTGTAAAAAGCGATGGTCACACTTGTGTGGCGTGGGACTACATGCCTTTGTTTCACTTGAAATGATGCACTAGCTACTTAGTTCTGCTATCTTGAACAGTGCAACTTCGAGAGGATAGTTTTTATTTGTAGCTCTTTGAAGTTTGAAGTACGATTGAGCATTGCAGAAACGTAGTGTTGAGATCTCTCCACGATTCCTATATTGTACTTAGACCTTTTTAATGTCTTCGAAGGGCCTTTCTTTACATATTGAGACATTACGACTAACATGGAAAAAATATCGTTTTTTTTAAGTTTTTATAAAATTTTGCGTATTATCGAAATTTATTAGTAATACCACGTAATAATTTTACATTATTCATAGTGATCCACATTCTCAACAGGCAATGCTACAGATTCCATAAACCAGATCATGCTCTTCGGTCGATATTATTTTCTCGTGTGATTTGTATGAAATATTTTTTATTTTGTCATTTAATGACTTTTTATGTAATTTTAGAGTCCAGACATTATAGTCCGTGTACTGCATTCATTACACTATTGTCCCAGACTAGCGTAGACATTTTAATAGTTTGTAAGAAACGCAATTACAATACCATACATGGCTTCACCATTTGTGGTAATGCCATGATAAAGTGCTAATTCTATACTAGCAGCCTATCCCGGCTTTGGATGGAAATACGAATGAAACTCGGGATTTTATAACAATAAAGTCTAGCCTATGTTAAATTGGAAAGTCCATTCTATATCGATGAAAAAATTCTTGAAATCGAAAGAGTAAGTAGTTTCGGGAATTACCTCTACAAACAAACCAACTTTACCTCTAAGATAAGTATAGATAAGTGATCTATATAGACCGCTACGTCCCATATAAGGTAGCTTGGGCCACGGTGAGTAGCGGAACTTGCCTACTGTCTGTTTTCAATGTCATGATATTTTTAGACTTTGAAACTGTTGACAAACTGGCCATTGACAATGAATTCAAGAAATCCAGTACCAGATAAAGAACAAGTTGTTATTCTGGTTCTGTTGCGACTTTTCTCTTAAAGGTACACGTCGAGATAAAAGTTTCCACTGTGGTCTTGGTGATTTCTCTCTTAGCTTTTTTAACTCATTTAATAAATGAATAAAAAGACAAAAAGACTTTATTATACAGGTGCTATTTAAATATGTATCAAGTCTTGACTAAAGCTCAAAAGCTATGTAATAGATAAAAGCTTAGGTAATATTCAAGTACGCCTAATAGTTACGCTTTTTGAAAAATGTTTTTGCTAGTTAATCTAGAAATAAATCTAAATGGCAAGATGTAAGTGCAAATCATCGGATCGATTATAACAGAGTCTAAACAAAAAACAATTATCAAGACAAGAGCTAACACAATACACCTTTGTCTCATGTCGCTCCACTAGAACAATGTGTTGTAATGAGGCGATATCGGGATATTAATGAGTTACCTAACGCGAGAGGAAAATTTCTTAAGCATCTTGTCCATGGCTTTTGTTAGAACTGACAAAACTAAAGTGTTTCTTTTGTAATTTCACCATTATAAATGCGGAAGTTTGTATGGATGTTTGTTGATCTTTCAGTCAAAAAACTATTGAACGTATTTAGCTGAAACTTGAAACACAGCTTAGCTCAACTAAATTATTGTAATAGTTAAAGTTATTTAAATACGAGTAGGTTGTAGTTTATTTTCAGTACATGAATATAGTACAGTAAACGTAATTGACGGAGGCCTTTAGGCGGCCCTAAAACTCCGTCACCAGAATTGGCCACTTGCTCACACGAACGAACGTAGTAGGAGCAGGCATCATTTTTTATATCGGTAGATATATTTATCATTATAATATTTATCTTTACATTGGTTGAGTAACAAAACAAACTGACAAAACTCACTTTTTATGCTATTAGTATTGTGATTTTATCAGCCTTGATGAGTGTAGCGGAAATGTTGGCATAGTGAAAGGAATGTTATGGCCCGTCGATAGATTAGTGGTGTAGATTAGACTTTGAGCTTTCGACTTCTTCATTTATGTCTTCCGCTTTATTGGACTGTACAAAAAGTAAAAGTACATGCCATTTTCGAAGTGGTTTTTTTAATAGATCTACTAAGAAAACTAACAAATTTGTTTATGTAAAGTTCAAGTGACGTAACTAGTTTCTACGAGTATAAATGCGTTATAGATGTCTGTTACTCTTCCAAACGAAAACTACTAAACGAATTTGGCTCAAACTTTGATGGAATATTACGTATCTTCCTTTTCCTATTAAGCTAACATAACTATACTACAAGTGGTAGAGCCAAGTCGGCTGCTTTTAGGCGGCCTAAAATCCACGACCACTTACTCATACAAACAAACGGACGAACTCTACTTATCAAATTTTAATTTTTTAATTAGGTACATAAGAAGTACTCAAGTCAAATTTCTATTACAATTTAGTTAAGTTTGTTCGACCGAATGTATTAGCCAGACTAAGAAGAAGTCACGACCTCCGACTTCTGAGAGCTAATGTGATTATCGTGCCGCGTGGGCGATAAGGACTTACTCAGGGGTTAATTTCTTATTGACCAGGACCACGTGACGTCCACAAAATGTTTTACGGCCAGTATTATGCTAGTGTACAGTCGGCCGGCTTACTACCAACTTACTACCGTTGAAAGCGATTCAGTTTAGGTCCTATAATGAACTGCTTTTGAGGTATGCAAGCTAAGGCGCAGATGTAAAGTTAGAACAGTTAGAACCAAAACTGAATTGTTTAAAAATACGTCATCGTTAGAAAGGATAGTAATTGCCTACATGCGGTTGTCCGGTGATCAGTGCCACGTTTTCATTAAAAGCTGTTTCGCGTAATTGCCAATTCAGGCTGACTGCGATGCGTTAATCGGTTCAACAGGTAATTTAATATCACCTACCGTTTTGTCCACAGTAAATTTAGACGTAAAACTAAGCGTCTATCAAAAGATAATATTTTCAACTGTTTTAAAATTGAAGTAAGCGATTGTGTATCCAGTAATGAGCATTATGCAATTATAGAAACTATCATTTTTATTCAGTTTAAAATATTCTGTTTTGATAATAATTTCGCGTTTATTAAATATAGAATAATAACTATAACAATCTACAATTTACCTTTGCAATGAAAATATAGATACACTTATTTTTGGACGCAGTACGTATTTTTTTTTATACCTACTAAAATAAATTTTTACACAGATTTTGAAAAACGACAAAAGAAACAAAATTGCCTAATCGTAGTTTTAATTACCACAAGAAGTAATATTTTAACAAGAAGTTTAATGGACCATTAGATGTTAACAAAAACGTTAGCTAATGTTTATAACATTTTCACACTCATTATATCACTGTTAATTTATTGTTAACATGTTATTGTAATTAGACATAAATTAGTAACAAGAAACCGAGTTAAGGGCGCCCGGCCATGTCACCGAGCTTTGAGTTTAAAGGTACATTCACATTGAGGTCATCTTAAGCTCAATGCTTATATAATTATCATTTACAAACCTTTTAAATAATGCACTTTAAACGTGCCTTTATAATGATTTGATTATTTTTCGCGATTGTCTCAATTATTTTTAAATAAGATAACAACGGACTATTTATAAATAATTCTAGGCGTTTTTTTTTATTTTTAAGGACCACTTACATCCAAAGAAAAATTTAAAGGATCGATATCTACAATTTTCAAGTTTCTAGAAATCTTACTTTATGGTTTACAGCCAGTTATGTTTCCTTAAAATACTTTTCCCTATGTTACTAAGAATTTAAAAGAAAACAGTATACAAATCGAACGAAAATATTTTTTTAAACGTCGAAAAATAACGCTAGAGCAGCAGTCACCATCACTGTCTACAATATCCATAAAATTCTGGACAACAAACTCCCACTACTGAAATCTACGTATTTATGTGCTTGTTAATTGGATAAATGGTCGATTCATTGGAAAGCTTTCTTTGATAAGAAAAAAGATAAGACAGCTATTGGGCTCTTAATAAAAATACAGTACTAATTAAGAACAAATGTGGTCTCGTGGGTAGTAAAGACGGAAAACATAATAATTTCTGTGGGTATTGACACTTTTATGATATATTTGTAGTCTTTATGCTACTACATGAACTTATTAAAGATAATCAGACATTAGAATTCATTGATTTGATAAATTGATGTATTTTAATAAACCTACTGATTTGATAAGATACAAACTATCTGGCAACTAATCGGGCAACCTTTTCCTTACAAACTCATAAAAAAAAAACCGTAACAAGGTTTATTTCGTCGGGATAAATTACAACTGTCATAAAATCTCGTGGCTATTTAAATTCCACACCAAAACAAAGAAAGTAATTGAAATAAATAATTATCATTGCCCATTTGACATAGAAACTAATGATTTTAATGATAGCACTGTAATAATAAAGCACAAGAATCATCTGTTACCATAAACGGCTCAGCGTGATACAATACTGATAAATTGTTCGAATTCAATAATAACATTAATTTATTGATTGTGAGAATAATGAACAATGAACGGATTTAATTAATTTGATACAAAGGGAATGAAAGGTAAGAATGATGGTGGATACCTCAAGTGGTATCCCGTGATGATTCTCTGTTCGTAATGATTAGAAGAAATGATGGAAGCTTGAACTGGCCTCTATGAACAATATTCAATTATGTATAGAAAATGTTATGAATACCTAAGACAATTTAAAAATCGATTTTCTACTTAACTACGGCTTCAAATAATTTTCATATATTTATCATTGAAAACAATACATAAAAGATGTAACTGACATTATTAGTAGCAGTAGGAACTTACTACTAGAAAAATAACCAATAAATGTCTCGCTGACACATCGGTAGTGAGAGCTGTCGCAACTTTGATGACTTTCTAAAATTCTTTAATGGTTTAAACGCTTTCCAAGTTCTCATGTGCACGGTTATTTTTACATCAAAGTGGAAATATTTCTGCATTTTAAGACAAAAACATTACCGATCAATGTTTCCAAACCACATTGACTTATTAGTGGTTTTATAACTTCTAAAGACGCGGTCAGAGAAAAAAGTTAAAATGAAAGAGATCGGAGTACAAGTGCTGTGGTTACAACGTCCTGCTGGGAGTTACGGTTTTAAGCTCGGAAGAATTGCTTTTTGCTCATTGAACAATAAAAAGGTGAAACGCTCAAACTCTGTTAATGGAGCCATTAACTTTGAATTGTGGTTTAGTACCCTAAATGTCAAGAAAAGGTATTTTTGATAACGCGTTGATGTTTAAAAGGGTCGTCTTAAACACGAAACAATGAGATGTTTAGTTAGAACATGTTGGGCAAAGTTAATACTTAATTGTATCATACTCAAATCCCTATTTCCTAAAGCACTCGAAGAAATGCAAATACTCTTTAAAACGCAACGCTGCAATAATGACTAAATACAATATCGATTTACCTCGTTACATTTTGTTGGGTCATAGCGAATACCCTCCCTGCACTAATTCTTGCCACAGACTCCTTAAATAGCCATTAGCGTATCGGCAAAGCTGTGTAAGCAGCCCGTTGCACGATTGTAGCTAAAGGTGCTGCCAGAACACGTTAGAGTCGACTATCGGTGAAAATGAGTGTTTAGATAGACTTTAAGTGCTTCAAAAGAGCCATTAAAATTGGTTTTCAGATATTCTGAACATCGAGAGTTTAAAAAATATCAATGGACCGAAAAATAGCGAAATTTTCACCCAAAAGGTATCGGTGTTACCTGTTGTAAGCCGTAGGAGCTTAACAATATGTAATAGTCTGCTCATACAGCTTCGACATCAGTGGATCCGTTTTAACCCTTTAACGACCAAGATTTTTTTTTTTTGTTTTTAATATTTTTCGTTAATAATATGGATACAGGGTTTATATAGATGTCAAAAATATAAATTAAAAAAATCATACTATTATAGTTTTTGAGTTATTGTATGTATCAAATATGTTACGTTGCGCAACATACAGAGAAGTAGGACGTCGAAGGAGCGTATTGTATTTGTTACATTGCCCTTTTCAGGGGTCTAAATAAATAATATAAATAATGAAAAAATAAATGTTTTTTGGTTCAAATTACAATAATAACATAATTTAACGAAAAATAGGTAAATTCTACTTAGAACAAAGTCTTAAAAACTGTTTTTCTTTGCCAAAAATCACAGGAACCGGTAAAATTTCACCCAAAGAACATTCCCCTATCCTTATTTACAGCATCAGCACCTCCCACGTTCATGAAATACGGGAAGATAGTCTATGCTATCTCTATATTGCCACAAGGAGCATCCTTCCATCAATGGGTGAGGACAACCAGAATATCAACAGCTCTATGACCCTAAAGAAACCTGTACTGTCGGACATTTACTAGCTGGTGCTCCTCCAAATAGTGCCTCAAGTGCTGGCTACTAATAATGGCATTATTATGGAGTGGTGGGAGGTGATGGCGATGCCTATAATTGAACAGGTCTGAGCAAACACAATTTTTTCAAGATCAGGTGCACTAAAGCCGTCTTTCAGGAGATCAGGACTACTCCTAAGCTCCTAACTGGCAGAAACCCCAGAAAAAACGCGTTAGAACTTGAGCCAACTATAGAGTACACCTTGCAAGGACAGTTGGGGAAATTTCAGCAGCACTTCTTAACTTTTAGACTGCACACATGAAAAAGGCTGTGCTCACAACTGTTTGCCGGATGGTAACTTATGGAATCCTACTTTTACTCACTAAGATGGTCAGCAGTGGAAGCCCTTTGTCGTCTAGGGTCTACTTGAGCTAGGAAAGGTTTTTCCTTTTTATAGGTGCTGAAGAGTTCCAATAACAGCCTAGGTGAGATAGATAATGGAACGCAATCCTGACGGAAAATGAACTAGTTTCTTGACAATATTTTTCATGTGATTTGAATTTGGTGCTGGAAATACTCTTTTGAAGAACCTGGAGCCGAAGTGAAACTCTTGTTTAGAAGCATTGAAATTTAAACCCCGGAACTGTGATGCTTCTATAAAGGCTTCAAATGACCCCATGTTTTCTATGAAAACCTGCTCCATTCATAATCGCGGTTGTCTATAATACCAACAAAACTTGAAATAATTGTACTACTCATGTTGATGAAGTCCTGTATTAGTCTATAGAAAGGTTCAATAACCTTTACAAGGGCTAAAATGAGAAATTAATCATGTAGCCGGTTTTTTAGTAGTTGCGCAGCGTAACACCCGTAATACATCTAGTAGTAGAACTAGTTTACCGTATGTTGCGCGGTGTATTACGGGTGATACATACATCTAAAACTATAAACTAAATCAAAACAAAACATAATCTCATGCCAATTACGGATGATTCAGTTGAAGACAATTACCAACAAACAATATCTGATGTAATATTGATGAAATATAAAATATCATCAATATAATGAATAAAAACGTAACAAGGGTCCTCGGCCTTATCGGGGTGGCTTCATAATTTTGTATTTTATAAAAAAACGGTGAAAGTAGGTGTCTTCATAATTTTAAAATAAGATGCCTATAATATTCCAAATAATACAATAAAGTTATTTCAATCAAATATTGTTTAGTTTTTGAGAAATATTTTTTTGTTTTGAGTGTATCAGCTCCAACACGATGCGAAATAAAGGGTTAATGAACCTTTTTTTATTTACAACATTTTCTTATTATCTTATTTGATAAAAACGTCGAATATGATGAATATTGACATTAATGGCATTCATATTAGTTATTAGGCGTTCATAATACTTTTTTTTTTTTTTTCCTCTTACTGGTTTTGATGACACTTAGTTTGTACTTTTTAAAGAACTCTGCTTTTCTACACATAAGTTGGTAAAGAACATAACCAAATGTGTGACTTTTAAGGACGCATTAAGACCTCTGTCATGGCTTATTTATAAAAGCGTATTAATATAAAAACGGATCAATAATTGTGTGTGAACAAACTGTAAGCTAACCAGAGCTGGTGGCAAATGATAATGCTCTGGGCTCGCGACGCTATAAGCTAATAGTGCGAGCATGAATTTTTCATGCTCCAGAATATTTTGCATTCATCCTCAGCTTTTATAGGCTTTTACAGAGAGGAAAACTGCTTTGAAAAAATTTACAACATTATAAGGAATTTGTGTCAAAGGAAATATTGGAGCTCAGTAAATTTACTAAATAGTGTTTATAAGGCGGTTTACTACAAATTATTTACGTAAAAATATCAGTGTGCATGAGTTTATAGTGTTTTGATATTTTACTTGTTTTCTGGACGTGATGGGTCACCGAAAGATTTTTAACTAAGTGAACTCGATAGTGTTGTTTGAATGAAGATTTTTTATCTTTTTGCTTCCAAGGCCTGTAGAAGGACAACGTCTGGTTCCCAAGTCCGCTTATGACTTTGAACAATAAAATTGATGTAAGTATAGAACTATTGATATTGTAGTCGTAGGTATTCTAATGAATTTGACTTTTAAATGGAGTTATAATAGCCCGTAGCAAATCTGAATAATAATTTGCGTAATGACTATTTTATAATACTTAATAATGGCTACAAAAACTTCTTGACTCTGACGCCATTTGTCTGCATTATACTTTTTTGTCTGTTACATAATGTTTGCAAATTATTGTAAGTAGCTTTACACAATGCATTTTTAGATACAAGATATAAGAAGAGTCTTTAAAGCTGGATCTTTGTTACTTTTCGAACTGGCTTAATGTCCCTAACCAAGTTACATTTGTAAACTACATAGGCCTACCCATTATAGAAACAGTTTAGAAGAATGTAGATTCGATAGTGATTGGAAATGTCAAATCAAGGGAATAGCGAATATTAAAAATTATTCTTTTGTTCTTTGGAGTAAACTTGAAATCTTAAAATTATGCCACTATTTTATGGTTTAAAATACGCAACTACGTAACACGTTAAATGTAAACTTGTATAATGTTTAAATTTATGTCAATTGACTTTCACTGTTGATAAATTACATTTCATAATATTATTGCTACCATTTAGTCAATAACATTCTCAATTTCTAATCAGAGCAATTGAACCACTCCCAAATTTATTACCATCGGTTTCCGTTCAGTGTTTTCAATTACCAACTTATTAATTTTAATTGTACCTGTTTGCATCTTAATCCAGTTCGAATGCTTTCACAACTTTCATTACGTAGATTGTTTTTATGTGACGCCATTTGGCTTAATAGTCAGTAGACACTACATTTTTGTAGAGTTTGTAGAGTACATTTTTGTTATTTTAGAAATTATTTCTTATTTTCTGTTACCGTACACTTGCATAACTAAAAGGTTGACCAGTTTTGAAATCTCACTTTGTACCTTTTTTTAAGCAGTTACTAGACTAGAGTGTTATGTCAAATAGGGTGATCAACCTTTTCATTTAAAAGTTCTTTCTTGTATATTTTATAAATCGTAATATAAGTATTCAATTGTTTAATTTTTGAAAACCAGAGAAACAATTAAAATCTGTCAAGTTATCTTTCAAGTTACGTAGTTACTGGTGGTACGTGGTTACTGTTTCAATTAAACGTTTTAATTTAAAGTAAGTAGGTATAGAGATAAGCGTGAACCGCGTCTTACTACTGCATACTAAGATTTCTCTCCTCGCCATAATAAGGTTTATTTAATGAGAACTTTGAATTTGTAACATTAAAATGCCTTATTAAATTGTGGTGCGTGTAATGGAATTTGCGAGATTAATGCAGACAAGCCTTGTAGGTCAAATATACCTACTGTTTTTTTAAGTTGTGTTTGTCCAGATATAGAAAGTTTTACAAGAAATTGAACCTGGTTGAAGTCGGATTGGAGGCTAGTTTTAGAAATCATATACTCTTGCATTTTAAGGTAATCATATTCGAATAAAAAACAAAGATAGATAATCGAATTTACCTTCAGAAGCACAGAGCTTTAGAAAATTTCTCCAACTATTTGAGCCAAATATGTAGTTTTTATTTGTTCTAGGTACATTGATTACTCTCCCGGTTAGTTATTAGTACTGCACTGAGAAAATCTAGGTTTATGTGATGCTAGTTCCTTATTGCTTGAGAATTTAATAGCTTTCATTTAGATTAACTGCGAGCGTCATATCTGGTTTATGTTGAGCTTTTAGTTTTAAAACTGACGGTGTTTTATCATATTTTTTATATGTTTTACGAAGATCACAATGTAAGTAAATATTTTTGCCTTCAAATAGCGTTGCAACAGTATCATATTGTGTATAACTTTAAGTTGAAAATGTAGGATGTACCAAATATCTATTTGGACATGCCTCTGCCTATCCCTGAGTCTCTTAGATGCTATGTAGCCGTTTACTAAAAATGTCTAGTGAGTACCTTAGATGGTATCAAGAAGTCTACTCAAAATGTCTTAAGATTTGTCAAGAATGTCTACCGCACTAAATAAATAAATTCCACTTACCCATAGAAATGTATTTCTTTGGTACAATATTAAATCGCTGTTCCTTATAACTTGTTGCTTTAATTAGTTTCAAAGATATAAACTTGTATCAACATTTAGGTAACATTTTCCAGCCTTGATATTAACGCTTAGTGGTAGCCCGGAGAAGTAAGTTAATGAGTTAAAAAGGTAAAAAAATATGCTTGCTCCGAAAAAAATATAAAAATACTACGCATTAATTAATCTAATGAAACTGAAACGCTGTGATGGTTTACTATAATAAAATTGGCGTAGATTTTATTTTGTTTAACATAGAAATAAAACAAAAAAATATCTCAACATTTGTTTTTACATACCTACTCGTAATTAATTTTAAAAATCTATTTAAACATTTTTTTATTATGTAACTGTATTATGTTATCTGTAGTTTTTGTTTTTCGACTAAATACAAGTTAAATGAGTTACTTCTTCAGGTAACAATGGTTTCGTATGTAAAATCTGAATTTCGCCAAACACCTGCCCAGCAAGTGCTGCAACAGTAAGTTATCGTTTCGCTGGCTTAGATCTAGTCGTGACCAGAATGCAGTCCATTGCGACCCGTCCAGCCGATTAGTTACGTGTGCGGTTTCTATGAAAGCTTTATGCAGATGCTATTGCTATCAAGATTCAAAATTAATTTATAACGAAATATAAGTGTAGGTATTTATTTATACTTATACCTAAGTTTGGTTTAAAACAATGATAAAAAAATAAACTTTAGAATTAGCTATAGCGACATCTTTGAGGAATACCTCTTCAGCAAGAACAGAAAAACTGGCTATCTCAGGCATATCTTACGACACGTTATCAAATGCTGCATTGGTCATGTTGGGGAAGATACAGTGCAAAAGATGTGATAGTATGAGGAAACTTACCTAGCTTCCGCAGCCAGGAAGGTTTCCTCCTACCAAACAGACTCCTATGAAGACGGGTATAAAGAAGGCCTATTCCGTAAAATTCAATGTAAAGGGAATTTTAAAAGATAGTATAAGATAGGATAGGTAAATAGAATAAATATAAGATAAGATATACTCGTATAAGAAACCGCCGACCTTCAATATCAAGGGAAGCACTTTAAGAAAAAGAAGAGGGTTTTCTCAGTGCAATTGAATAAATAACTCTGTCTGGTATGTAGAGTATTCACTAGAATTTACTCCCGGAACAAATAATTACGACTATATTTCGCACGTGTCTGTTTCTCTCTAATGTTCAATCAATCAATCAATCAAAAAACGTTTATTTCAAATCACACATAAAATAAATACAAAAAATAGACAGAATAAAGACGAAATTGTGACAGGAAAAAGGTCGTCACTCAGCATTAGCAACAGTAGCAGAGGACCGGAGAGGTACGCTACTGCTGCGCTGGTTTTCAGTGACGCCAGAGTGTACAGCAGCGGCACGTGCGATACACACACGAAGTTAAAATTAAATAAAACTATTTTATCTTAAACTAAGTCAATGGACGGTGAATATAAAACAAAATAAATATGTAGGTATATAAAAAATATAGATATTGCTATGAGTCAGTAACAAGTAATGTTGTGATACGAAAAAGTAGTAAAATTGTTAAGTAACATGTACCTTAAAAATTATCTAAATAAAACGAAGCTCAGAACGCCTGCCTCCTTGCTGTGAACGATTAAGTTGATAATCTAATAAGTATATTTTTAATTTTTTTTTGAATGACCAAATAGAGTTAGAGTTTCTTATTGGCGGTGGTAAATCGTTCCAACATTTTGTGGCAGCATATCTAAAGCTACCACGAAAGGCAGTCGTTCTGTAGCGGGGACAAACTAATCGAATAGCCATTCTTATGTGACGGTCTGAAAAGTGGAGTTTTTCATAGAGATAAGCCGGTCGTTGGTTCTTAATGATACCAAAGAGCAAGGTAGCGAAGTGGAGAGTGCGACGTGATGACATGTTTAAAAGGCTATTATTGTTTATATATGGAGAGATATGTGCTCGGTGCGGGATGGGAAAACAGAAACGTACACAGGAGTTTTGAATGCGTTGGATTAGTTTTTTGGTGCGAGCCAGCAGACGCTCACCAATGACATTATCAGCATAATTAAGTTTCGAGAGAATTAGTGAATCACATATGTTGAAGCTAAAGTGGAATTTTATCCTTCGTCGTGACTTCAAACTTTAATTAGAATCGTTGCAGCTTGTAGGCTACACGTAATGCATACTGGATATTTAAATGTCTGCGACAGACCGTCGTTAGTATTCAAGGGTTGGGCGATATCAATGCATTTGGGTAAATAAATGTGACTTTTACTGTGAGTTTTTAATTGAAATATAAACTTTCTAACAGACTAGCAGCACGTTCCGGCTTAGCACCGGTGCGGTGGTGTACAAATTTTATATGGGACCACCACATGAGTAAAAACGATAAGTAAAGAAACGGTAATTTTTTTATTAAATGTATGCCCTGAAAGAAATACCTTGGGATACCGACTGTATCTATGTATATATAAAGTAATATACATTTAATTTTAATTCCAAGTGTATTTTACGGTTCCATGAAATTCTACTAATTTTTGATTGTGTAGTTCCCATTAATTTATTAATATTGACTCGCATTAACTGTAGTTTATAGCATTTTTGATAATAAAATTGTTATCAAGCCACTACAGCCCTGTATTTTATATGTTACCATTACTTAACATTATTGTGATTTATAATAATGACGCTGTGTGATCCTAGGATAATAATTATTTGTTACATTTATTGATACGTACCTAATTAGTAAAAACAACTTTAAAATATAATGTGAACCTTGTTTAATACATCGACACATTTATTAGTAAGTACTTACCTTTTAATTTTGAATATAAAGTTTTATCAATTTTATAATACCTAAACCAAAATATATTGCCTAGGAAAATAAGCTGTAACAAAAAATAAAGATGTACAAAAAAACTGTCATTTTTTAGTTTTGGGTAAGGTACTTTATTTTTTGTTAACCTTTAAATTGTGTGTTATTTTATTACCGAAACAGAAACCAGCACCAAATGAGCAGCATTAAGGCGTGAATGTGCATAAACATTAAATGAGACTAGCATTATCGGATCGATTTGTATCCTTTCACCGGCGGCGAACCGGACAATGGCGCGTGCTTGGGCGTGCTCAAGGGTGCGCGGTACAGCCATGGAGAAAACCTTCAATTTATTGGGAACTCGAAAAATTGTTGGTCGTATGATCAAATAATAGCTGTGCATTACAGCCTTCGATTGTCTTATTTGTATAAAATATATTTCGCTCAATGGATCAGCATTGTCATTCAGCTTGGTAGTTCTGATAGGGTTTTCGTGCGCTGGCAGTGGTATTTTATTTATTTTATTTTATTTTATTTTTAACAATTTTAGGAAAATTTACAGCTAGGCTAAAAAAAGAAAATACAGTTATACCATTACAATACGTGATAGAAAGATGGGACCATTCCATCTGTTATGACTTTTTTCCAGCCATCACGGTCCTCCGATATTTGCGTCCAGTTTTTGGAGTCAATGTTAACATGTCCCGTTCAGCGGAGTCTAGTATTAATAAATAAGGACTTCCTAGAATCACTGTACGGCACAGTGACTCGTGACCCACCACACCCAGCTCTGAACTACCGGCTCAGATTGGCAATCGCCTCGCCGTCATATCGCTGGTACTTAGCATTTCAACTGGACGGATTTCAATTACAGCGTATCAGCAACCTAAATCACGGGTCGTTTGGTCAGAGAAATCTTAGTGCAAATTGCTTACTATTCCTTCATAGTTTCCTTTTTCTATTTTATACTCAAAATTCAGATTAATAAATAGAAATTAGAACATATTCACTGACATCTTTTAAAAGCTGGCCCTCAAGACGAAGGTATTTATTAGTCCTATTGTTGTAAGATAAAGTTTGTGGCATCAAACGACCATCCGCCTACGTTCTTATGACCCTTTAAGATTTAATAAATTGAGAGTGATTTACCTACGTAGTGGCGATATGTTTCAATTAGGTAAATAAAATAAAATCTAAAAATAGCTAATTAGGTTTAGAAGATTGCAATATTTTTTGGTCTCGATACCTTTTTATCAAATTTTAATCCTGTTCGTATGGACGGTTAAGAATTATTTATATTATTTTTTATGTACGGTACGTAGGTACCTACGGTATTAATTCATATCATTGAGGCAAACTATCAATACCGAATAGTTATTGTGAAATCAGCTACGAGCTATCAATCAATCAATGCCCGTGATTTCTGTATCAGCAAATTTCAATTACAGTGGTCGTTAAAATATATGTAAATGTAATGTTTAGCATACGAATAATATTGGTATCGCGTTTTACTTGTCGAATATTACTTGTCGCAATAAGCATTTTCTAAGGAAGTTTGTAATTGAGCTGTATCAGTAGTAGTTTAAATAGTGTCAGTAAGGCGATCAATTGCGACGAGGGTGAAAATGTTAAATGATTAACATTTAACATTTTCATAGCAGAATCCATCTAGATTAGGCTCAAATTCTAGGAACACTAAAATACTCAGCGTTCCATGTTAGCGATGTGCATGCTAAATGCAGAGGTTTGAGCACAAGTTTAAAGTCGGACTTTCATATCTTAGCCACATAACTATTTACCTAAATTCAGAAAAAAATAGGTTTTATGTTCAGCTGGATGTCTTTTCTTAGATCACCGGTTCCTTCAACCGTGGACCGATTTGAACGAACCTTGGTGATCACCACGGTAGGTACCTATACAAAAAAAAATTCTTCAAAGTTATGAACGAATTTTAAGTCGGTTTAATGAATAATTAAAGTTACTTGTTTTAAGACAACTTTCTATGTATCATTTGACACCGTATTCAATAACAGCCTTATTCTGTCTTCAAAATCCGTATAATTGTAGCATTCTGGTGCTAAGCCTCGGGCATTCGGTGCGTACGATACAATTTCCACAGCAAAGGAACTGGCTACGGACGTTGCTCTCACAGGATAGGGGAATCAAATTACAGAATACTACTGCCCTGTTGGCTCCTACCTATTACTCCTTATTCGAAATTCAAAACGGTTATCGGTCGAAAGTCAACAGTAAGACACCTTATATTTTATTTCAACTTTATCATAATGATTACTATTTGGAATACTTATTTAGATCATAGTTTTGTGTAAAGAGATAACATCAAATTAAACTGGAGCATTTATAACATAAAACTGGCCAAGTGCGATTCTGATTCTCTTGCACCGAGGGTTCCGTTAGGTAACTTCAGTTGGTCTGACGTCATATTTTACTTCATACATAGCATACGAATAGGCACCAAGGATATAAGTAATGTTAAAAGGGTTCCAAATTTTTGAAAACTGAGCTGAGTCGCGAAGAGTGGAAGAAGGGAAGGGAGGCCTTTGCCCTGCAGTGGGACGATTATGGCTGAATAATAATAATAATAATAATAATTACCTCTAAAAAACCCATGTCCTATATTTTTACTTTTAAATAGTAGGTAAGTAAACAATTTAAATATAATTTTTCTGTGACACCTACTCGATCATAATGAAAAATGAACAAAAACAGTCGCTATAAATTCGATACATGTCGGTCCGTGAGGTACAAAATATACTAACAATATTTATATTACCTACACAGAAGTACCTACTATTTATCATACCACGCCCAGCTTTGATTGTAAGATTACATTTAAATTGTACCCATTGCGACCACTGACCTTGTTTTCAAGGCAATACTAGAATTGCTTGAGAAATTGAAACTAGTTTGAAAGCAATGTTGGAGTCTACAGTTTAATGAAAATAGGCGACTTCCGTAAAGCGTGTCGTGTGAACATGCAGATTGTTCTGAAGATAGATAGATACGTTTATTTTCTGAAATAAATACTCTGATTAATCTTAGAGGTCCGAATCAAAAGCATTTGAAGCAAAGCAGAATATAGTTGAGTTTCAGAGGAGTAACAAAGTTTGAAAGTTTCTTGTTTATAAGGAGGATAGGTAAGTTTGTTTGTAAGTTTGGACGTAGACGTAATTTCCAAGATTAAAATAATATTCTACAAAATGAACACATGTTGTATAGTAAACGAGTATCATGTTCTAGTACGGGGATGTCTTTTATCCAATACATTTGAAAAAATAAAATAGAAAAATAAAAATTTGGCATATATTGGTGGTGATTCTGTGTGGCACTGACTAATTAAAAATTCCAAAATTCGATAGCTCTTAGTTCGTTCTCTGTAAAGTTCAAAACAAAATAACAATTGCCTAATTTTAGTCAAATTGAGGTAAATTTGTGTAGTTTTAATAAAGTCCATTTTGCTCCTTACTAAAACTACGTATACATTCACTTCACGGGTGTAGAAACTCATAAAACTACAGGGATAAAATGTAGCCTACAACCATCCCAACAGTCCATTCTACACATCGATGATTTTTTTTTAAATCGGCTGAGTAGTATCGGAAACATTTAAAAGACAAACTTTATAAACTTTGTAAAGATACAGTCTTGCAGACAAATGCACGCTAGTGGCGTGCAAAGAGCCGCGTCAAAGACACGCAGCGAATACGAAGACACACAGCCACTATGCAGAATTGCAAACACTAGCAGAGGCCCTACCACCAGCTTCCTGTACTATTGATCCTATCTTCAATACCGAGTCAATTATCACAGAATGTAGAAGAATCTAGCGCAGCGCCCCGGTGACTTCTATGAACTAATAATTTCATACTATGAAATACTTGACCCGTTAGATAGTTAATTCGAAAACTGATAGTACGGCTACAGTAACTTACTGAGTAGACAGGACTGTAACATTTGCTCGGTCCATTGCCTCGTGCCAGCAGTTACACTGTGTTGTCGATGAATAAATTCAAAAGATAAGCGAGCATGTCAACGCTGTCTCCTTGTAATTTAGAACATTGTAATACGGCAGATGGTTCACTACATTTTGTTACATTTCATACGAATAAACGTATTTGAACGAGTCTCTTTTACATTCAGTCTTATTTTCTCAGTTTTATTTTATTTGTAGATGTCACTTTGATCGATCCAAAGATCCTAAGAATCTCGAATAGAAATTGTGTCATAGAAAATATAAAGAAATAAAAAAATATTTCTATAGGACCTCATGGAATCACATCGTAACGATTTGAATGCTAGGTGCTGGGATTATATTGCCTGTCTTACGAGTAAGATTAGTAGTTAATTCTTATGCCAGAATACTCAAACGATAATTTAATATTAACCGATAAGGAAGTTATTTTTGTAAGATATTATGTATGAACACGTCAAATTATGACAGAAACCTAAGCATCAATTACTTTTATTAGCGTTTCAGTACCTATTCGGGCATTAGAGCTTTCTAAGATAACAAATTCAAATGTTTAGTACAGCATTAGGTACTCTATAAACATTTACTGTCAAGTTTCTTTTAAACTCGAACCAAAACACACCTCCAGGATCGCAAGCAGATGCGAATTGACAATTAACTTGTAAAATGATTATGTACGTTTTTTACTTGCTTAACGAGTCGCCTGGAGCTTAAGGGCACACTTAATTGGGCTGAGACCGGTCCTTGGCAGTACGCTAATAAGTACAGTGAGTCCCAGAAGCATTATAAAGCGGTTTAGAGTTCCGTCACTTATTAAGTACGTATAATATTATATGCAGTACTCCGTACTTAGATGTTGCAATCTCTTTTGAAGTAGATTATACGTCTACTTCAGATGAAGTTTCTGTACAGAGCAGGTGCTTCTGAGTTGTCTGTAATTTAATATCAGGTAATGGGATAGAAATTGCAAAGTTTATAAACATTTTACCTTACAAATACTGACAAGAAACATTTCTCTTCGTAGCTGTTGAATGTTTTTCTATTCTCAACTTTGTGATGATGAAACAAAATTATGGTATTTTCCAAACCATAAAAAATATTAAATAATTAATAAATTTGTATGTGTTGTGTAGGTATGTATTGCAACCTAAAATCATAGAACTAAAAAGTATACCGCTACGAATATACCTTCAAAGTAAAAATATAAAAGTACTGTATTATTTTAATATGTACAATAAAGAATAAAGAATATTTTTACCCGAAGTCAAAATGTTTCAAAAAAGTTGTCGGTGTTTTCAACAAATTCAATTTTCCTAAAGTAGGGAAAATAACAATTTCTGAACACACCATGTTTACTCTATCGAAAAAAGATACCCAAGTCGTAATAAAACAAAACAAGTTTCCGTTCAGGGATAAAGTTTCCTATACATATAAATGGATTAATTTTACTTCGGTGCAGGAATCCGGTGTGATAGAATCGGGAATGAAATCGAACGGGGCAAGAGACGCCCAGTAAGTCGATACAAATGGGTTGCCTCTTTTTAATTGAATGTCATTTTTAAACTAATGGACCAAGATCAATCGGCTTGCTTTGAAAGCTTAATTATGTTTATTCGAAACCATTAATAAACCAGTTCGTATAATCGATGCGTTACCGAGTATATTGAAGTTAGAGATACGAAATCGAAACGAAGGTCTACTGCTACTGGAGTAGAAAATGATGACATTTCTTGTCCGTTTATTCGCTCGTAAACATCAAACTAAGTAAGTACGCAGCGTTTATCTGTTTTGATAAGGCAGTAACTGAATACATTAACGCAGGCCCTAAAGATGACTACATAATTAAATCTAATGAAACATAAAAAGGATGAAATGTCGAGCCGGATGCCGAATAAAAGCGCTATAATCGGTTTAAATTCCGTTCGTTGCAGCAAGCGTTCGCTTGCGGCAGAACGAATTTCGGAGAGCAACCCAATTAAGCGAAGTGACTACGCAGTAATAATCGATCAGAGACTTAAACACCAGGTGCTACTGGAAGAACAGGACCTGCCACTGCGGAACGAATGGTGCATGTCAATCAATCTAATTAATCATTCAAATTGCTTCAAAGATTATTACTGGAAACTTTCATCCATCATTCTCATCACCTTGGCTTTTTAGACTGTGAATGGATCACCTAAAAACCAGGCCCACACCTTGTTTGTTGCCTGATTTTTGTCTGCTGTTGCGTTGGAGCAGGCAGTAGACTCAACTGGCTTTTAAGGCGTTTTAAATTTTGTTAGAGGTCCTAAATGATTTTAACTTTGACTATGATTGACTCTATATTGTCGCCCAATAATAGGGTAACAGACAAACTTACGATCATGAATAAAAAGCTTAGAGACTGATACTAAAGACCCTTTGAGGCCGGCTGGCTTATGAATGGTCCCTTTAGGCCCTTTATGGTTTTAAGCGAGGGCCCGTAAGCAGTAGATTCTATATATTTTGCGGCAGAGGTGTTAATGTGCGCCCCAAGGCTTACCTTGATTATTAATGCCCTATTCATGTGTCCTTTACCAGTTGCAGGCGATCGGTCTAGTCTGCCACTAGTCTATTTTATGGTATCGTACATTAATTGTAAATGGGTTGACGTATTTCTCTTTATAAGGAACCAGCTTCGTGCGTGCTAGACCAGAAGTTATAGCGTGGTCTTTATGTCATGAGTATAGTTTAACTGTTATTGCTAAGTACAAGTATTAAATTAATATCCTTGGACATTCCATATCGTCTAGCAATTTCAGTAATGATTGTGCTTAGTAACCAGATGAATGATAATACTACATTATATTCATTATTTTTTGTACAAATATATAGGTCCTTAATATAGGTACTATAGAAAACAACGAATCACAAAACAAATATTCGCAGAACATTATAAACAGGAAGCGAACCAACAACCTCTTCATCTCAGGCAAGCTTTCACGCACTGTGCCACAGAAGTCTACGTATAAGGTATAGTTGAAATGTTATTGAAAAACGATAAAGTATATTATGTTAAGATAAGCGACCGAAACAGTACCCGCCATTCATTACCTACTTACCTACCAATAACAACAATTTTTTGTTTGCTTCATCACAATACCACCATTGTAACAATCACTATTGTTTTAAAGTTGAAACAAAGTACTCGTATAAGAGAGAAAAAGTTTAGAGACTTTTTACAACTGATTTACAATTTCATAATTTCTGAAACATTCTCATCCACACCACACGTCCAAGTCGCTATTCCTCTCTTCTCCTATAAAAAATACTTACCATTTTGTCCAAAGCCAATCTGTATCACCGGTTCTATTATTGTCATCGTATCGGGTGGTTTATAACTTGGATTGACCACTTAATATAGTCACATGTTTGTGGTACAATAACCCAACATCCCATTGCATTGATGCGGTTTTGCTGGTTAGCATAATATAGGGTGACGTCATTATCAATGTATTATGCTCAAAAGTTGATTAAAGTTGTCATTCTATATGAAGATAACACACAGCTACTGGCTACATCAAAAATGTTATTGTTCTGTGGGCTCGTACAAATCTATTGGGCCCTTCTTCTTTGCGGGTCACTGGCTCTCTATTTAAATTGTATTTGCCAGAAATGTCTGTTACTTCACAAGCGGATGTTTTTCCTATACTGAATCTTGGTAATACGACATAACGTAATGATTTAAGTTCTTATACCATAAGCAGTCTTTTCAGGACATCCTAGTTTGTTGTCTTTTTTAAATTTTTGTGATCAGAACACATAAAATGATAAAACGTAAAAAAACATGTACGCCCGCGATCCAGTTGAAAAGTCGGGATAAAATTAAATGAAAGTTGCGAAGTTTGTAACAATGATAACTTGACTGATGGGTTTTAGCAGAACTATCTTGTAGCTATCATGACTAAACTGTCAAATATGACAGTAAAACTGTGAAATAATCATGGTTTTAATGTTATGGCAATTTTTTTCGTTACATCCTGTCTCATTTGGTGTATTCGTGATGGCGACGAATTATGCTTCGCGACAAGCTACAGGTAAGGATTCGTCTACTAAACGGACATGTTAGCTTACATCTTCTTAGTCTCTACCTTGTAGGTGAAACTTGTTAGATATTATCAAGATATATTTCCGAGATCAAAGCGCACGAATGCACAGACAGACGTGGTCGGACTTTGTATAAGTAGTTTGTTGTGGGTATGAATGTGGAGTGATATAGGTTTGAGTAAAATCCCTTTACATCGGCATTTTAAAAGTTATTCAAAAGGTAATATGTTCGAATTATAGTATACTGAGAAAAGAAGAAAAAAAAGAAACAACGATAGTTTAAAAAAAGATTTATTTGTCAAACAAATAAATTTTAACAATAGAAAACCTACATTACAACAATGTGACTTACAACTTTATCAATATTATAGTACCTATTCTTAGTACAATTCTAATATCACAGTTTTTTTTCTTATGTACATAATAATTACGAGCGCTAATAAATAAATTGGATACAAATACTATGTGATTCAAATACATTAAAAATATTTTTAAACATCTGATTACTTTATATTACAGTTTTGACAAAGCATTCTCAAAATCTCTAAACGAACAAATAACACGTCTTTACAACCTTGGCTTCTTATAAATTCTTAAAGTGCAAAAGATCGTAATACGAGCGTAGCTGTCTTTAACGGCCGTCCACTACAGGTCGTTCACTAACGGCCGTTCGCTGATGACCGCCTACTAAGCCATCTCACCAAACAAAAAGTCCACTTTCCAGTAAATGAATTGAACGCCTTCAGCGTCAGAATATTTATGACTTAAAATATATGATGAGCATTCGGACAGAATTTCATATGAGGGAAGAGGAAACAATGCAGCGATAAAAATCTGAAACAATGGAAATTATACAATATGTATTATACAGATTTCTAAAGTTGATAATTTAAGAGAGTCGTGTTTGACTGGACTTGAGTCCAGGTCCAAAGGTTGTGGATTCCAACACTGGTTTTCTACTAATAGTTTTTTCTGAATTAAAAATGTAAAGCGTTTTGCAAACTTCAGTAACGAAAACATGCCTCTAACTATCTACAGTAGATAAAAAAAATTTCTACTGGCATAAGTTTCCAACAAGAGAATTGAGAAAATTTAGAAGAAGTACTACATTAGGACTGTAAAATTATAATCTCTGAATGTTCGTAATGACTCGTTAATTATACTCGATAACTTTGAAATATTTATGGAAGTTGAAAGTAAGTTTAAACGATGAGAAAAAAATAGAGAGAGCAAATAAAAATAAAATAAAAAAAGTGGTGGTTCAAAAGTTGCCGGGGCTTGTTTTATAGATAATATTTAGCAATTACCTAGTAGGATCATATCTCGTATCAAATCCTGGCACATTGACGACGTTCCATTCATCCTGACCCTTGGAGTAGCTGAATGAGATCTGGTCCTTAAAGGTCTCTAGTGGAAGCAGCTTCATCTGCTCCAAATGTGAGTGGAACTCTGGCACTTGAGTCAGATTCTTCTTCATAAGGTGCTCTAAAAGAAATAAGGTATTGACTTATTGATATACTGCTATTTGTACTTGACTTGATTGGGTTTTTATCGTCAGAAATGCTTAGGTATATTGTATGAAGTTAAAGCAAATCAATGAAATTAATTTATAGATATGACCAAACCGATGATGAATGAGGTGAGATGTTGAGAAATACTCACCTATAGTGAATCCCATGGAGACGTCATCAGGTAATCGGATTCCTTCGCAAATACTGATGAACTTTCCACCACTGAAACAAACAAAACTTGTCATATTATTTGCCTTTTAAAAGTAATTGGATTTTTGTATGTCTAAATTGATTTTAGTTTATGAAACGAATCCAGCTAGGCCCTCAACTACATTGGTTTTTAAATTCTTCGTAGCTATTCTTCTACGAATTAAAAGTTATAAAAAAGTATTATTTTTTGTGATATTAAATAAAATTAGTAATTCATGTATAAAAATATGCAGAAGTTTATTAATACGAACCTTGCAACAGGTGACATTTTGAGGGACAAACTTCTGCTAACACAAAACCCGGCTCCGCCCGTCGCAAACCAAAACGATAGCGCCCACTGTAACAAAATCAACAGTTTACACCAATTCCAAGCCAACCTTATACTCAGAATCATAAGGTTTAACTTCAGAGACTACGCTACCTTTTTGGTTGTCTTGTTGTAAAGTTCGACTGGTTTGTAAACAGATGTCCGACCTAGGTACCAGTCCTCCTGGTGATTGTAATTCTGGAGAACGCTGACCAGGCGTGGCACGTTCACGTAGTTATCGTCGTCGAAGTGGCAAAACCATCTGTAAACAAAATATAATCTTAGAACAACGAATATGGTTGCACTTTGGAATGCATTAACACTATAGAACCCTTTGCAAATTGCAATCTTGATAGTTGTATAATTCTGAAAATACAAACATGGCTGATATTAAATCGACGTATAACAAACTATCAGTCCATAGCTAAATGTTCAGTGAGCACTGAGCACTATGATGTAATTCAAATAGTACAGTTATGTTAATCTGTACCACTCCTTAGCCGTGCCTTAATTTATATCATCTGAAACTATGCTTATCTGAGCATTCACTTGCAAGCATTGAGCTAGATCGTTCAAGGGTTGGAGAATTGCCTAGCGATATTCTCATAAAAATTTAGTGCGTAGTTACTAGTAGTACCTAGTTACTGAAGCGTATGATATAGCGGGTATATAGGATGTTCATTGCAAGTCCTGTCATTACATAAACTTCAGCCTATAACGTTTATATTGCAGAACTTAAACAGCTTCTGTAAAATTTTTAGTGTCCGGTAGCTACAGTTGATACAACTGATGTTTTGATAAAATCATAATTTAGGTTAATTCATCTGATTTCCAACCAACCAGGCTACCTCTTGTTGCAAAACGAAAATCGTCACCATTACGAATGGACCGTCAAATTAGACAAAAAACGTACGTCGTAAAAAACTGTCAGATTTGACAGAATAACCATGTTTACTGTCAAATGTGACATGTGACATGTTGAGTCGTCATAGCGATTAACCGCAATTTCGCGTCATTTTAGGCAATAGCTCTGCAGATCGATAGCAAAGTCTATTACGATCAATCAAAGTTATAGTGTTAATCGATTTAGATGCAAATATAGTAGGTATAACAATAGTTGTATAGGCGAGTCTGCTTTGTAATTGGTGCAGCGAAAGCTAGTATACGAGTAATAGGAATAAAAGTTTTGTTGTTACAATTAGCTTCGCTGCAGTATAATTTACTGGCATTACGCTCGACGCAAATAACAGAGGGGCTTGAGTTCATGTAAATCCACAACCACATATTGCGGTCGCGGATCACCACAGATTAATAGCTTGGAAGAAGGTACAGTCGGTTTAATAAACTTTATTAAGAAGGTTATGTGCTATGTGCTTATGTACTATTGTGTATTTTGTGGTGAATCAGAAGATAAGACTTTTACTATTGATTGAAGTTTATTTTACTATTGATTTCGCGAATCGATAGGTTAGTGTACAGCGATATTGATATTATTAAAAATAATAGGAATAATTAAAGGTTTGATAAAAAGTTTGTAGGCCGCTTAAAATTACTACACGCTAGATGGCTAGGTTAGTTCTCTGCCGTATTTTGCTTTGAGTCGACTGTACTCAGTGGGTTGGCGTACGACAGCCACTCGCTCCAACTATAATCTGTAAGTATCAGGTTTCTGCATATCAAGTATACATTGCGAAACTGGATCGGTTATTGCAAGACAGCTGTTTAATTGCATGCCGCGGTATTTATTATTGGCCACATTATTTTAACAGCCTGCCCGATTGCGTAAATCATTTTAATAGTCCAACGTTTGCGTCTTATGCCGGCTACACACGCTACGGTGCATCGCGCATCGGGCAGGCCTACCGGAGAAAGAATTGCGCAGGTCATCGGACGAAAGGATCAGGTACACCTCTCCAGTAGACCTCTCCCGTTCCGGTGTACCTGAACAGGTGACCTGCGCAGGTCGACCTCTCCGATGCACCGTAGCGTGTGTGGCCGGCATTTGCTCGGATGCTAAGTTTGGGTAGGGTTTAAATTACCAGTTCGAGCTCTTGACTCTGTTGCCATATATTAAATTACATCGTGGGTAACAAAAAACACTACCTAAAGCCTTGCTAAATAGACATAGTTAATTGAAAAATAGAGATTAATTGAAAGAGTTAAAATTTATAGTCTTAAAAAGATCCTTTAGTCATATTGAATAATCTCTTTTACGGCTCTTGAAATATACCTGAAATAAATTCAAGTGTTAATTTATAAGAATTTTATCCATTTTTAAATACTTATATCTTTTTTTAAAGACAATTCTGAATTCCTTTGTATGAGACATAACAATATTTCTATTATGTTTTCCCACAACGGGAACAAATATTTGCAGATTATGTAAATTACATCCCGTTACGGCCAAACCCTCTAGCGACTTAGCCATGCAACTGAGATTGAAAGGTACCTGACTCGCATTATTTATTAATTATACCTACCACAGTACCTACTTATAATCTAAGATCTTCTGAATTCAAATTGCTTGGTAATCTCGAGTTTAATTAAATCAGAAATGAGTGGAAAGCTGTTTAGCACGGTATTTAATTTAAGTCTGATTCTGGGAGCGATTTTATTCTTTGTCTTCTGTGATTCGCGAGGAATGAAATATGGCAATTATGTGATTATCATTGTTATATCATTGTTATTATATTTTCATCCGTGCGTCTTCATCATTATGTGCCCCCGACTTCACCTAATGAGCCCTTCCTTTACGTTAGTCAATCTCCGTGGTTTTCGCTCGCCATATCCAAGTCCAGACTGCAACGGATACTATGTCGTCCCATTATTCCTAGCGTATTAATCACCTAGCCCACCCTGTTATAATGAAGTTAACTAGAGCTCAGGTTGTGTTATAAGTATTATGTAGTTGGCATGAGAGATACAAGAACAAATCTCCTCAAAGCGAACAAAGCCTTATTAAACTGACAAATCATTATGAATAATGGAGATTGTAACACAGAGAAGAGAGCAATTTTTTGCACTTTCTATATCTGTTCATAACTCCGAAGATCCTCATCATTATCCTGAAAGTTTTTCTATGGAACCACCCTTTTCATATTCGCCTTCCAAGAAAATATAAGTAACAAAATGTAATTACGGTCGAAATAAAAAACTCCTTTTTGAAGTCGTTTAAAATAACCAAAACTCTACAGAATAAGTACGACAGAAGCTACAAGAATTTTCAAGTGGCTACTCAGTTCTCCATTATCTGTATGAGTAGACACCATTGACTGGTTTACATAGAAACCCGATCCCATCTTTTGGGGTGCAAGCCAACACATTTTCTGTGGGAATAAAACAAGATATCTTCAACAAAAACATTCGACTGTGTAAACGCGAGAATTATTGTGGGCTCAGAATAATATTGAAGGTGCTCTTCAAAAACCATTAACGTTTGTTGTGTTTGAACATTGGAGGTAGGAAGTCCACAGATTAAAAAAAACTTAGGGAAAGGTTTAGCGGATCGCCTACAAATAGGACTAACAGGTAGAGTAAAAAAAAATTTCTCTTTTGGCGTCTGGTCGAAGTGACAAAATCTGGCGTAGGTAGGATCAGCATATTCAGCATTGCCATTTTAGCTTGCCAAAAGCACTCTGACGATGACTTTGATCAGTTCAGCTACTTATTGATCGACTTACGATTTGATCAACCTGTATTTTTTTGTTAAGTTATTAAGTTTATGTACATTTCGAATTAGTTTTCGTATGCATAGTTTCTGATAGGCGATTACCCTGACTTAAAATTTCATCGGTATATAAAGCTCATAAGAATTTACGTTTAATGTTTGATTTTAATGTGAAAATTCAAGAATTTAATATGTATGAAAATCCAGATTTTAAAAGCATTTAATTTTATTAAATATTTTTCATTATCATATTTCCACGAGATCTTTTTAAAGTGCTTTCTAAAATTTAATATACTTACTTACGCTACTCTGAATTTCAAGAGCGTATTTTAGAAAATGTTTCATCTGCTTATTAGACGCAGGTAAGTCTAAAAATATTTCGAATAATACATATCTACTAAAAAATTTTATGAAGTAGGTATTAAAAATAAATTGAATTAATTTCATAAGCGAACATTTCCTACACTATCGAGATGCATTTCTGTATATTATTCCAAAGATAGATAAGTTTGTTACAAATTTTTTTTATAGGAAATCCTTTATTAGAGGAGTAATCGGTAAACGCACAAAAATACATAGTGGGAGTATGAAAATACATAGAAACTCATTTTTTAAGTCGGCTAAAACACCTAAAAATAGAGTTTGTACTTGAAATTGAATTAACCAAAAAAAACACGGTCATTTGGAATCAAACAAAGTCGAGAGTTATTTAAACAGACGAGCTTCTAAAAACAGAAGTTATGAGAGTTTTTAGTAAAAACAAAAGTTTCGTCGGCATGTGATGCGGTCGCTGAGCTTTGAACCAAAATATTTATTTACCAAGTAAATAAAATGTGATCACGTAAATAATCGTCGAAATGGTTACTGCTGTGCTGGCAAAAAACGAGCTTTAAACGGTGAAGGAAAACATCGCGAGGGAAAAAGTTAGCTTTCTAGCAGCGTCGATGGGCTTGCAACCTGTCATGGAAAGTTAAGTTTTTCGAAAAGTGGGTATGTACCATATATGTATTTGGACATACCTCTGACTACCCGTTGCCGTTCCTTTCATTTCGATCGTTATGAAAGAGACGGCAACATCTTTAGTTAGTTAAGTTTAAGTTTTGGTGGGGTCAGAATAGCCACTATTATCTACTGATATCTAAATCTCTGCTCAAAAGTGGTATTGCACGCCTATGCAAATATTTGGCGTTGTCTTCACACATCCCCCATGGGAAAGAGGCGTGGTTTAATGTATCTATGTAGGTATGTCTTCACACTCACCAATTAACAATTACACATCTCTGATGTGGGATGATGGATGTAACGTTATGATGAATCAGTTCAACTAGTAATTATACTGACGTTTTTGAACTATTCATGTATTACGTAGGTACATTACTTTTTGATTCTCATAATTGAGCAAGAGTTTTTATATCCTACTTCTTTGAACCCAAACAAAGTGATGTATGATAATAATATATTTGTACTTACTTTCGTCAGTGGTTTCGTTCCAAGGATAATTAGGTACGCTTATCATAACTTATTTTGGTCTTTAACTTGCATATTATAGCTCGTATGAGCTAGTGACTAGCTCCGGTATTTATATACACCGGCCTCAGTCATACCTACCGATATTAATATTAGATCCTCCAGTAATAATTTTATGACAGAAGGTTTCTACTGTGAGGATATTTTCTCTCCGTACTTTCATAAGTACACAAGTTTCACAAGTGCAAAGCCGGGACGTGCTACTAGTGTGCAATAAATTGTCTATAAGTTGCCAGGAAGTGCGTAAATGGCAAATATCTATAGAATGACAGTCGTGAATCACGAATACTCGTGAATAATTACTGTCATTTGTCATGTTACGATTACTAATAGGAAATTGTTCAGTATTATAAGAAACAAGCTTTCGTAACTTTGCCCACGTTGTATTTATATCTACAAAGGAATCTATTACTGTCGGTTTACCAATTATGTAGGCGCAGTTGTTCCAAATACCATCCAAATCAATTTAATGAAGCGTATTTGATTGAACTACAACAATGTTTCAATTAAATTTTGGTGATGGTTGAAAATGTATCACCCAAACAAAATCAAATATGACTACAAGTTACGGGTCTTTCTAAAATTTCAAGACATTCAAGTTCCTTTGAAGATGTCTCAATCTCTGGTTAGAGATAGTGTTAAAATTACCTACCTATTAACATAATAAGTTTAAGACCCCCATTTTGCAAAACGCATTCCCTACCTGCGTGACTGTTTGCTAGCTCATCGTAACTTGAAAAAAGAATGAGTTAGCAATCAAAACAACATTCAAAATGTAATAAAGAAGTCACATGTGTATAGTCCTACTATTTCTATTTATATATACCAAGTGACAGTAGATAGTCCTATTACTGAGATTTACAGCCAGTTAGAGAATAGTACTGACAAATTGGTACTCACTTCTTGCCACTCTCGAGAAAATGGTCGTATTCCACGGACATTTTGCAGCAAAGGTGTTTGCGTTGATGCGACGCCGAACAATTCGTGTTCACCATGTGCCCATCTGAAGACAAAAACACACTTACTACAAGGATTCAAGATTCAAAGTACCACAGCAAATCTTGGGGAGATTCAGGCAGTACCACAACATTATAAGGTCCAATTTTCGATGATAAGGCTTTATTTTATGGAGTTAGGGTGCTGCAAAGTTTTAAATGAAAAATGTTGATAGCTTACTTGTTTGATTCTGGTGTTGTTTGTTCTCTGTGTCCGTGAAGAACCATATCTGTAACAAACAAACAGATGTTATTTGAAGAAGACCAAGGTTTTTAATATAAGTGTAATGATTTTATTATCACGTATCAATGATTATATTTATTTTTGTGAAAACCAACATGAATTGAACCACAAAAAAGGTTTAAGGTTTATGGTGGACGTGAAAAGTTTAGGTAATTTTTCGCCTCTTAGCAGATAGCACATACCGAGTCAAACTAAATTGTTTACTCCTGTGACGTGATAGCCTAAAAGCCCATGACCGTATGACGTGACGACCTACAAAATGCGTCCCGGTAGTGTTACTAAAAAGCTTGGCATTTTTTTAAGCTGTAGCAGAGATTACTATTGTCTGATCTGTTACAGAAAGCAGTAAAACCAAATGGTACATAAGTTCTGTGTTAACGCAATTACTGCCACCGATTTAAAATAGCATAACTGTATCAACTGTTGTAGGAATACCTGTATACTAATTGGAACTAAAATATCCGAAAACTTGAAAATTGGATACAACTCAGATAAGAACTACATTGCGAACAAGAACATCCCAAAACAATATTTCATGTTTGCTCTACATAATAAGGGGAAATAATTTGGGATAATTGCTACCTCCACAACATACTAACAACCCTTAGAAGTACAATAGACTTAGCAAATAGCGATAGTAATGATGAGCTTAGATAACAAAATACCTTATATCTTACAAAATGCTTGAGCTTTTGTTACATAAAAATGTTTTTAGCTGAACTTGTTATTATAATAAAGAAAGATCTTTTATTCTGTGGCATCATATCTCCTGTAGGTACAGATGAACGGAATACAATGATGTTTAACTTTCGGGGATTTCTTTAAATTTTCAATTTATATTAGTAAACATTCACGGATAAGGAGTACACGTTCACAGATACTTAACAATAGAATAGAAGCATTTGGGTTGGAAAGGCCGCAATCTTGTCTGTTGACAGAGCACACGAGACAAGCAATATCTAGCTTTGTAAATACATATAACAATGAACTAGAGAAACTGAAACAAAAAAAAATTTAAATAATCTATTATAGGATTCAAAAACTGTTTTTAAAGTATACGTAGGTAACCCATAGCATGCTACAGTATTTTATAAACTGCCTATGGCATGATATTTTTAATAGACCATACCATACAGAAAGATAAAGATTCATCTTTCTGTATTTAATTTAGATTTTATATTTTCTAATTTCTTTAAGACTCTTTCACATCTGTGAGAGAGTCCTATAGGAATTAGAAAATATAACGGGGAAAAATGCAGTGCTACTTTGTTTTTTTTTTTAACTCGAGTTCACTGTAATATTTTCCCTTGATTTATTTTATACAAGATTCGGCAAATTTTGTTAAATAACTATCTAATATACCTATGACTTATTAATCTTCATCCACCGACATCATCAAAGAGAACTTAGGGACATCTGTATGTGTAAGCTTTTATTAGCTGTTAAAAAATCTACTCGTTTATTGTTTATGATCTATAAAATAAATTTTAACTCAAACGACGCTTTTAAGTTTTACGATTAAATTAAAAATATGTGATGGCCGACATTATGTCGTAAATTAATTGCAATGACGGGTTATATTTTAAGCCAATCGATTAAAAAGTTAAAAATTGTATACTTATTTTGTGTAATTAGGTAAGTACTTACTTACTGACTGCAAAAATCAATTGTATCCACCCTCTTTTTATGATCAGAGGTCTAACATTTCTCAAGAACTTATTTCCTATGGATACCCAAAGAATAATACTATAGGTATATTTAGACCACCTATGTTTGAGAAAAACACGTCAATCAACAGAAAAAAATATTAAAGTGATGAAAGCTGGAGAGGACTCGTGACACCTTTAATCATCGGTCCTGGCTTTTCAATCGTTAAGCCATGACCATCTGGTGGCTTAAAAACTTCGGGAAACGGAAAACGTAGGTACATACAAACCCCAGACCCTAATTCTATTGTAACAAATGTATTACGAGTATACTCGTATGACAACAAAAAAGTTTATTTGGATGAGGTCATGTTTATTATTCAGAAGGTGCAAATGAGTCAAATGACAGATGTTTTAAAATCTGAGGTGAATTCAATGACAAAAGATCCCTTCCAGAGACCATAGATCTGTATACAGGTTGGTAAACAGCATTAGACACGCCCCGGGTTTGCTTGCGACATATTTGGCTAAGGTGCTGGATGGGATGACTGATATAGATATCGATATCCTTCAAACATGGATGCAAAATGCAAACGGCTTTTGAATTATAATATTGGTTGTTCCAAAAAAAATGTTCAAAAAGTTTAGTTTGTGTCTTTGAATCACGAGTTTCACAAAGATTTTAGTTTTTAAAAAGTTTAAATTATTTTCATATCAAACTTTGCACCACAAAAAGAGGTGGTAATTAAAATTAGTATAATAGAGGGGATATATCATCAGTCTGTAAGTAAGTATTACGTTTTTAAAGGATTTAAAATAGGTAATTACATTAAGTAACATAACGAGTAGGTACAACTTAAATCAATTGATAAAGAAGGATCTACTCAAAAAACACCAGACTTAGCAGGCACACCCCTTTCTTTCTTCAATAAAGTATTACTACTACCTACCTACTTATTCCATAAAATTTAGTGTAACTTAAGCGACATGTTTTGCTCAAACCACAAAATAAACACAAAGTTACGAAACATTTGATTGCCTTCTAAGAAGTGGTCACGTAAAAAACTGATAAGGCAACCTTAAAGAAATGCGATCCGGAAACAGACCAGTCTGTCAACTTCGTCAGTAAACACAAGATTGCCATAACAAATCTGATAAGAGTTTATTGCTAAGCTTGACTTGTTGCAAGAACCTAAAGACCCTGTTGATATTGATAAATGGGCAAGACATTTTGAAAAGTTACAGTAAAATAGAGTAGCTAGGTACTTATTGATACTTTTAAATGAGTTAGTTAACAAATAAGTAAATGAAGCTTGAAAAGCTCACTTGTAAAACTAAAATTTTAATAAATAATAAATAATAATAATAAATAAATATCCTGGGACATTTCACACAGCGTCATCTAGCCCCAAGCTAAGCAACTTAATGCTTGTGTTATGGTAACCAGATGACTGATATATATTATATATATATATAATATATTTATATGTATATGCTTTTTAGTTCTCTATGAGTTCCTAAACCATTTATCATGTAATATAGCTTTAGCTTTATTTATAATTGGCTATTACTAATTTAGATTTTCATAAAATTACTTATTGGCAAAAAAATTATTAAATTTCAGGTTCATGACACATCAACCGAAAACAACAAACTGAACTTTTTTTAAATCAACATAATTTTTAATTAAAACCGCCTGTACCAAATAGAGCAAGAAATGCGCGAACATAAAAGCCCATGTCAATAAATCATATGAGAGCAAGTTTTCGACACAAAAGAGCGCATGCGCGGGCCGCAAACCGGTCACGTGGCTGCGCGCGCGCCGGCCACGCGCGCCACAATAGCTATACTTGATTTACCATTGATCAGATTTCTGGATCGTGCTTACGGGAATGACGGTTCACATGGTAATAATATCAGTTTTAGTTCAACTGAAGTAAGTACAAGATTTTAGTGATCACCGTTAATCGTGGAGGAGAGGAGATTAGGGTAGGATCTTTGACAAGTAAAACTATGAAAAGCTCAGGCTATCCAATGACAAAAACAATGGTGGCCGTTGAATATTTATGAAAATAAAACTTTCGCAAAAAGTAAATTTTCAAAATGTAATTTTTAGCATTAAGAAGTTTAAGTAAAATAGGATATTTTTGCTTAGTTTTATGGTCAACGTAAATTAAACGAAGGCCATTGAGAAAAGATCTAAGTATCATAATTTAATAAGCAAACGAATCGCCACCAATGTAAATCAGCCATTATATTCCCTCCAGCCAGCCAGATTAACGGTTGATTATGCACGCTCCACATTGAGGAAGCTGGACGGCGCACGACTTGGCAACGACCCTCATTGTTTACAGAGCAGTTAGCTCTTAACCCTAGAAAGATAACCTTATTTTACCATCCTCTAAAGATAACCTACGTCGGTTCGACGTGTGCATATTTGGATAGCTCTAATTTCAACATTTCTGCATACCAAGTTTTATAACTGTATTTATTTGTTTATTTAACTTTAATTATATATGAAATCACTGAAAAACATTGAGATTAAATCATATATTTATTAAAAAATGGTTAATAAACTAAACATGCTAATTTTTACTATAAAAACATAAACATTGGGTATTATCTCTACAAGTCTTATGTTTTGAGAAATAAACTTATAAAAATCAGTGTTTGGTACTTTTAACAATTTGAGGAAGCCGAACTAATAACAATTTTTATCATTTTTGTCCTCAAAGGCAGTTAGGACAGGTGGTAAACTGGTGATCTCCACAAATGGTATTTTTGTAGTTATTGCACATTGTCTTTTTCATTCTTCTGATTTTCAATGGACAAAAGGCACAAAGCTTGCGTTTCTTTGTCTCTGGTGTTGCTTCCCTTTGTTCCAATGATTCAGCAGGTATTTTGGGTAGTATTCAGCATTGTTTATCTCCTCCACAATCTCATCAGTAATATTATATACTGAAGCACTCCAGAGGTTTATTTATATATATTTAGAAGCATTTTGTTCATCAGGGTAGGGCCTCTTGATGTCCGTATAGTACAAAATAACACCCTGTTATAAGTTTTACCCTTAGTTGACGTCCAGCGATGACCTCCATCTGTACCTCTGAGACTGACGCTGTGGTACGACTACTGAATTCGACACATTAGATAGATCTCTTTCAGATAATATCAGGGGTTCAGAATCAGCTTCCTCAGTATTTGGTAATTGTGCAGAACTCAATTCAGCACTATCTCGACCTGTTCATGTTCGTTGTCCTTCAGTAAGTCTTCAGATTCGCTGTTAGACCTCAAAGGCTTCTTCGTCACTTATTTCCCAATAACAGTAAGGTTTCCTTGTCATTTATTCATTTGGATGACGCCATTTTGTTGTTTTATCATATTCTGAAACGAATAAAAAATCTTACAAAAACAAGTACACTTTTGACATAAATAAAACCATAAAATCCCATCCTCACTCTAGTCCAAAAAGTTACACTAAAGATAACCATACGTCACTTCGACGTGTGGTAGGTAAATATTGACGAAAGTATTGCACTTACCTGAGTGATACATACGTCCTCAGCTAGCTGTGCACGTCAACTGAGATGGCACGAACAGTGAGTGCAGTACCACGAAACACAACCGAGAAATAACCATTTTTCAAAATCGGATACGTCGATTCGACGTAGGTTATCTTTCTAGGGTTAAAGGCTCGGTTTCCTAGGAACTGATGGACGATGGAATATTGCGGTTTAACGAATCCTATTGCAATATTTTTAGAGCCGGTAACATGTAGTGCAGTGCAAGTTGGCAATGCAACATTTTTTTTAATTAATCAGTAAAATCCCGGCCTACATAGTCGGGATTCGACTAAAATACTTACTTACTTTAGTTCTCTTATTTATTGCTTTTTGTTTAGAAATACTTTAAATGTGCAAATAAATACTATACTAGGTCTAAATGATGAAGGAACACATCTTGATTAAACCAGCTAGTTCATAATATGCGGCAGTTTGCAAATGTAAGCGTAAAATGCTAATTTTCCTAGGATGCAACATAATAGGATGGACCAATATTGATAAACCTCTAGACATTTTTAAAGAATCTTGAATGCCTAAAAATCTCGTGTTTTTTCGCGCTTTGTTAATAAAGTTGTTTCCATTATGACTGAAAAAACAGACACAAAATGTGTAAGTAAGTTTAAGATTATTGTCATTATGACGACGGTCGCCGTAACTAGGAAACAAATCCATAACTGTTGGACGTTTTGCCGTTGAGTTAAGACGGTTTTGATAAGTTTCTTGTGCAATGTGCATTTCTTGGGATGTGTTTTTGAATCAAGATTTTGTTCTTTTCTCTCAAAGTCATTTTATTCGATAACTTCATTACACGTTGTTAGTCTGGCTGGGGTCACAAATGAACAAACTAAAAAATGTTTCTAATAGGTAGAATGCCGGAGCCAAGAATAGGAAAAAAGCTAGTTCATAATGTTTTTACTACCTAGACATGCTACTTTACAAGTTTCTTATTTAAATGTCATTTACATTGAATAAAAGGTTAAAAATGTTTCAAAAACAGACAAAATAGTTCGCCAGTGCTTGTTAACCCTAAACATTAATAAATTAGGGACTTCATTAGCTAAAACATTTGCTAATGATACTGTGTTTATCAAGCAAAATCTTTTTAAATAATTTAAGAAAAGTCAAGAATTTTGAAGACATTTTAGATGGACCATAAAACTTTGAAGTTAGAGATATGTCTTATGATAAATCCAGAAGTCAGCAGAATTGGACAGCGCCCATTAAAATGAGCAAATTTATACTACTGGTTCTAAATGTCACCAAAAATGTTAAGATCAAGATAGACGTAGCAACGTGTTTTACGATTCGTATCTTTTACTAGTGAGCTGCCAATGGCTTTGTTTGAAATTTGATCTTTCTACCCCTTTTGAATTAACTTGTGATTGTACAAAGCGATTCTAAGGAGCAATTAAACTGTTATTTGGATTAACATAGCCCTTGACTCTTAGGAATAATGTATCTCCCATCATATGAATATTATTTTTAGAATCGGATCCTTTGTTATTATATAACATAAAAATGATACATTTCACATTCTGAATACCTGTAATTTACAGAATTGATAAATAGTTTTCCTCAATTTAAGGTAATTAAACAATAAGTTCTGCTATAATATAAAAATGAATTGTTATGAAAGAAATACGCACCTGTCAGACCAAACAAAAATTTGCGGCTGATTGTATAAATAAGACAGTCAAACATACTGTTTTACATACTGGTTCAAACCGTTTCAAAGAAGTATTTGCATAATAACGTTGTTCTCTAATCACGGACATATCTGGAGAATTTAGTGTTTTAGCTGTTACGATAAACGGTGTAGGAACGGGTTTGCACTCGGCTCAATTCTACTCGTATAAGGTGTTGTGAGACAAAAATACATTTTCAGCATAAAGTTTAGAGAAATGCTCCAAAACATTTTTAATGCAAACAACTTTTTTCTTAAATAAAAAATTGAAATGACTAAAACCAATAAACGAAAGAACATTATACAAATAATAATTTATCTAAGTACAAAGATATAAAGTTTAAAATAAAAAAACCAACAGCTGTTCTTAAAACTATTACTCCAGACGATATTACATATGGCTACAATAAAAGCGTAAGTTGTGTCCATTTTAAATTCCTTTCAATGTGATAAATAATTCTAAATGTTTTCTTCGTAATTGATCTAAAAAGTCCACTTTACAGTCGTTATGGGAAAAATAAAGACGTTTGTGAGTTTGAGGCTAATGGCGATATTGACCTGTAGCCATACCATAAGTTATCGATTTGTATAGTTAACTATCGTCGCTAACGGGTCAAGTATATTAAATGTATGAAATTATTTGTTTAAGTTTTAAGGGGCAGCGCTGCTGTGAATTCTAATACATTTTGTGAAATTTGACTCAGTTGGCACCGAGGATAGTATCAATACTATAACTGTACAACTGTACTGTAAACTGGTGGTAGGGCCTTTGGCAACTACGTCTTGCGTCCCGCTGCGATCTTTTCTAGTGCATTTATTGAGATTTATCACAATCTAACGGAAAACTCTGCGGGTATTCTCTTAAAGTTCTATAAGTATGTTAGAATGTTCAAGTAGATTTTATGTTAAATATTAGCTTTGATTTTAATCGACCTCTTCATGCAGCTATTAAACTTGATTATCGATATTTTCAAATACAAAGAGATGATCTTTGTAAACGATCTATAGGTAGCTCCACTGATCCCAATCACTGCCGGAAACATGATCAAGAAGATCTACCTATATCAATAGGTAGACCAGACAATATTTATAATATTTTATTACCTTGTGATGATTAGGTAGTTGATATCCAGAAACCCATGATTGTACAGTTTTCTATTAATATTCACAAAGTGGCTACAATATAAATTGTGTGACATATTTTTTGATCACGTTATAGGTAGCTCCTGCCTGACAAATACAAAGTACTTTAACCCTAGCGAAAGTAAATTGAATGGGTCATTTATTATTGTGTGATGAGAAATACAGTGTGAAGCTCTATCTATAAAAAGCATTTTGAATCGTTCTATTGTTCAGCATGTAGTTGTCTAACAGTTACATGAATTCCAACAGTTAGGTAGTTTGGTAATATAACTTTGATTAACTTTGTTTAAGTACTCCGTGCCTTGTTATGATATCATTTTATCCACTATTATCTTTCCACTTTGTATAAGTTGAATAATCTAGCTGTTAATTAAAGTAAATACCTACCTAATTAGTCTCGCTATCCTTGGTTTGTGTGTTTGTATTTAAATATTGATGGAGTATACTTTCCAATCCATTGAACAATAACTGTCTGTACCCACTGCTTGGATAATTGCATTTAATTGTTTAGCTTCGTGCATTGTTTCACAACTTTTGTTATGTTCCATGTTTTGACTCGAACCGTAAATGTTATCATGTGATGTTTGGGTAGAAACCCAAAATGTTATTCTTACCTGCTTCTTCGCCAGCTGGTACCATGTCTTCAGTATAATCGGTAGCCGAGTGTACTGATAATGCTTCGTTGTTTTGACACTAATGAAAACATCGTCTAATGTTACTTTCTTACTTTGTAAACTGTCAGAAACACTTGTTTTGGTTATAGGTTCGATAGATAAGTCAGACACTTGCACTCCCGCGGGGGTTTCTTGCAAGTTGAACGCAACTCCTCCTTGATAAACCAACAGACTGCAATAGCCCAGCGCCACCAGGGCGGCTGCGGCTTTTAGAAGTCTACGGCCTCCCATGCCAAGGCCGTTTGGCGCCAAAGCACCTGGAACCTCGCTGTGATTGAGTTTTTTCACTCATCTGTTGAACTTTCGATCGAAACACTTGATAAATATACCGAGGGTGTATCAGAGACGGACGATACCGTGGTCTCCGAGAACGGTTACAAACTAAATAAAAATGTAGCGCGCGCAGGCGGCAATCATACGCCCGCGCCTCCGCGCCTTCGCCCCACCACGTGGTGCGGGCGAGAGAGCCGATATTTCTGACTCGTTCTTGCTTCAGTCTACCTGCGCCCGCGCCTGTCTGAGTGCACCGTCGCGTCGTCGCCGGCAGCGACGCCCTGTCAAAGGTTCAAGTAATCGTTGCATACAACATCGGCAACTATCTTGAATATAGCCGTCCAATTTTATGCAATGATGTCGACATGCATTTTTGTTTATGTTTTGTTCCATCCTATTACTTCTAAGCTATGATGTGTTTATCTATCCAATTTTTATTTTACTTCAGTTTTGTAACCGAAGAAACTGGTGATAAAATCTTTTTTCTATCGCAATCGCAAGTCTTCATTTTCACATGAAAGTTCCACAAATTTCGTACACCAATAAACGCGTATTATTACGCGCAATCACAAAGAAAGTGCGAGACAATCGAGCATTAGTTCCGATTAGTCTTTCACTTCGACTTTCGAATCGCTATCGCGGTCGGCAATTTATCTCATTATCAAATTTAAGAGGAATTTAATGCAACAATGAACGGGCTCCTAATTTGATTACCACCCACAGTTCACACCATCAAACCTGCCACTGGCCTTATACCACTTGCAGCGAAAGACAAACTTCTATAACTTCTATTTTTATCAAGTTAAGGCTCGTATTACAATAGTATAAATCCACATCCACATCCATACTAATAAAATGGGAAAGTCTGTGTGTGTGTGTGTCTGTGTGTCTGTCTGTCTGTCTGTTTGTCCGTCTTTCACGGCAAAACGGAGCGACTTGAAGGGATGGACAGTGTCATAGGGTGCTTTTATTTCGATATTCTCGCAGGAACGGGACTTACGCGGGTAAAACCTCGGGGCACTTAGTTATCCAATTATATACAACAACCTTTTTTGAAACCGGTTGAAGTAAGATCATCTCACCCTTCAAAGTTGGTTTTGATTTCGTTGTTGGAGTGACATGGTACTATTTCTATGGTTCAATGCAGTAACAAAAGAACATTGTGTCCGATAGAAACAAATTAGGACGATGGAAACAAATTAGGACGATGACACTGTGAAATCCATGGTGAAGTTAGCGGGAAGCACGGTTAGCTAATTAGGATAGATTTATGATAGGAATATGAAAAAGGTTTAGTTATTAGCTCCTTATTGATTGTGGAAGCCATTTTGGTTGAGATAAAAATTACTTATTTTACGATTTGGTTACTAAATAAAAATTCTACTAAAACATATTATGTTTCTTAATTATGTTATTCGCGATTAATTGTAATACCAGCAGGTAACTAGTTAAAGTATTATTCCAATTGATAAATATAATCTGATTCACTACGAGTTTTTTTCATGTAAAATAAGTCAGAGTTCACGTTAATTACCACAGATACAGTTCAAGTGTACTACAAATTAAATTGGTTGAAAAAATATTTTTAACGCAAAATAAAAGCAGTCAGTTCCAGTAGTTTGCATCATTTCGAATGGAATTCAAGTACCTACCTACCTTATGGATGATGATATCACATTTAGTTGTAGATAGATTTAATACTTACCTGTATACTATTATAAAAAAAAGTCATGGCGTTCATGAAAGTCCCAATATAAAAGAAAGTACAAAACTCATCGCCCCCTTAGAACTAAGTAAAAGTCCTTTGATAGACTTATATGACATTTTCTCGAGCCTCACGACACAGGGTTTATCTCTAAAACTACAATAAACTCCGATACTAGTGTATCGGAGAATAATGTAGTTTTAGAGTAGTAGCTAGAAAGCTAAGCGTATCCCATTGTAATTACGGAAGCGTGGCCTAATGGGGATCGCACACGCCAACGCCGGCCACACCGTGGGAACACAGTTCGTTCATATTTGGCACACTGACTGCTTGGGAGATTTGTACACTTATTTTGGTCTAGTTTTGTATTATGGACACGGGTAGGGGCTTAGGTTTAAATTGTGTGATTTTTTGTTTCTGAATATCTATTATTGTACCTACTATAAATTGTAATTGTACTAATAATGGCCTTAATAAACTGTCAATAATAATATACTTACTTTATATTCTACTATACATGTGTAGGTACACATCGTTTGTCACTGAGAAAATCACAAGATGGCACGAATTGTATTATTTTATATGATGTTAGTAGTAATATTACTCAGTGTACGTACGTGTGTCAAATTCCATCCAAATAAATTATACCATGTTACATACAGATGTTCAATTGGTGCATTATTATCAATTGTTTTTTGTATTATGCTTAAATTGAACAGTTTAATGTTAAAGTGAGCTTTAATTCACCGAAATGGAGAACACTTAAATATACATTGTGGTTATAGAATTTCGGTAATAATTATGCTCATTTAAGAGCATCGCTAGGATAACATTAAAATAAATGCTATGTTTTTTGTTGATTATGGAAGTTTTTTGGTATTAATTATATTTAAACTTATTTATATTTATGAATTCTGTTCGAAACTAATCCAGGTTTTATAAATGAAACATAGTAAATGCCACATTGTTTGTAATAAATTTGGCAGGGTTTTAGATAATATTTAGTTAGTCAATACATACGACGGCTACAGATTTGGCAGTTTCTCTGCTTAGCCTGCCACAAACAATGATGATGAGGAGCTCAAACAACGCACAACACCGAGCAATATAATCAGGTTTGTAGCCGTACCATCAGTTTTCCTATTGTATAGTTAACTATCCTCGCTAACGGGTCAAGTATTTCAAACGTTAAAAACGTCAAGTATTTTAAATAAAAAAAAAAAAAAAAAAAAAAAAAAAAACGTATAAATTATTAATCCATGCAAATTATCGGGGGCGGCTGCGCTGGATTCTCATACATTTTGTAATATTTGACTCGGTGACTTGACTTGATAGTATCAATAATACAGTAAACTGGTATGACTCTGTAGTTTTCCCCATCGGAAAGCATCGTTTAAAGTATTAAGGCAGCTCTCGCACCAGCACGCAGATTGGCGTCGTCCGGCGCAGGCGGCGCACCCGACCCATTATCCAATCTGACATTGTCCAATGTCATTGATCTTGTCGTTTGTAACCGTTAGTTTACTGTATCCTGACAATTACAAGCACAACAAAAACAGAGATCCTTTGAACTGTTTTCAAGTAAAAATGTCATGCAAGATGAAACAGTAGGTAAGTGATCATCCTTGTAGCCTCAAGCGTTTTAGTAGGCTTTCTGAGAAATTGAATAGGTAAAGGATATTTAAGGGTAGTAGGCAGTAGACGCAAGGTAAGTGGAAAATTGCATATATTATAGTGGCAATAGGTACATTTTGCTGCATTTAGTATCCCACGCGTAACTAACAGCTAGTTTCTCGAAAGCAGATCATCTTTATAATTAACTACCGACCCGCCCCGGCTTCGCACGGGTCCAATTAATTATACATATAAACCTACCTCTTAAATCACTCTATCTATTTAATCCGTTGCATATTTTTAAAGACTTGAGCATACATAGGGACAGAGAAAACGAATTTGTTTTGTACTATGTAGTGACCAACCAATGGTCAAATCACGTGACAAGATCGTTGATTACTTAATTTTGGAGATGATCTGCTTTCGAGGAACCGGTGGCCATGGTGAGTATGCTAGGCAGTTAGGGGCTTGTAGAGGTTACAAGCATACACAAACTGATTTATTTGTTTTCCAGCCACTTACGTTTAAAGCGAGTATATTTATAATTTTGCTTTTGCAGCCTTAAAAAAGGAACAACAAACGTTTCCAACGCATAAGATTTCTAATTAAAAATGTCTTCATACAACTTTTTGTTCTTATTGGATTTCAAAGTAATCTTTTAAGATTTTGAACCAGTCCCTGTCACACTCTAAAGGGATTTAAACGATAACTTTGACAGCAGTGTGACAGTTGTCACGACCTGATTCCATTGGGATTAAATTGAGTGTGTCTAATCTGGTTATACCGATATGTCATTCCTGATTTTAATTATATTCCGTGTTAATACCCAAGATAGGTCAGTGGTCCGAAAATCAATAAGATTATCTCCAACTTAGTGGGACTTTGTAACTGGAGTTACATTAACGCTTGAATAGTAATGTATCTTTGTACGAGCTTAAAAGCCGTGTTGGCCAAATGGATTAGTAGGTACCTCGACTTTCGATTCTAAAGTCGTGGGCTCGAATCCAGCCTGCATAAAGTTTTCGTTTAAAAAGTTTTAGTTTTGTTTTTAAAACAAAAACTCCTTTATTAAATTTTCCAGATACAGATTATATTTTTTATGAACCTGTCATGTAACATGCTGGGCAAAGGTCTCCCCCATTATATTTAGAAATTATTTAAATAAAAAACAAATTCAAAGTAAGAATAAATCAAACAAAAGTAATAAAACTGAAAACGTAGGTAGACGTTATCTTAGGCACTATCGAGAATACTCATGAGCTTAATCAAGAAGTTCGTAACTTAATCCATTCAGAATTCATTTTATACTCGTAGTTTATCGTAAGCCAATCAAACGAAGTTTATCACCCCATTCAGAGCAAACTAACTCGTGTGAAATACTTAAAAAGCACGTGCACAAATTTGAAAATTCGGTAATATTTTTGATCCAACGTTAGGTCATTCCAGAGGCTGAAGGTTGCTGGTTCGATCACCGCTGCAGGACAAATAATTAAGTCCTAAAAGTTTTTGCTTGGATTGGTTGTACATAACTGAACCTAAATGTTCCTGTGTCCTGCAGGTATTTGTTCCACAACACCTAGATTTTTCTATAAAAAAAGGGTAATCATTCATCTGGCTAATATCATAACAAAAGCATTGTATTGCTTTGCTTTTGACTAAATGAGGTTGTATAAAATATTTAAGTACCTACTTAATACGATTACTTGTAAGTAATTTTACCCAATGGAGAATATTGTTATTCGGATGATAGTAAAGGTTTTTAAGCTGATTATGGTGAAAATAGTTTAAGTGTAGTGAAAGCGAAAAATTAAAATAAACCTAATATGGCTTTATTGGAAAGTCATAAACGATTTGAGTGTAACCATACATAGTTAATGGTAACTCATGTGGAAATGATTTACGATCGTGTTATAACCAATCGATTATTCTGGTCCGTATTTAACACCAAATCTAAACTGTTCGTTAATTTTAACATTTAATGTTTTAAATTAGGATTCAATTAATTTACTTGAAAAAGCTTGCTGAAATCAAAAATAAGTGGGGAATTTTGTTAACTGCCATAATAAAAATTGTCTAAATAGTGCTTGTGCTTTGGAAGGCTTTAAGTGGCCTTCAAATTTTGAATTGCTTACCTTATTTCAATAAAGTTACACTGCTATTCTTAATTTTCTATCGACTCCAGGAAAATTAAATGACTCCAGTCAGTATAAATTACGGGTTCAGTAAAAGGTGACGTTGACCGTAGGATACCCGCAGAGCAACCATATAGCTAGTATGACCATAACTTTAAGGTAATTAATTATGGACAATTGCGGATAAAATGCAAGATTTGGTTTTCATTGAATATTCTGTTTCGCAAACTAGAGCAAAATTTATATCAGCAACTATGGTAATCTGAAAGCAACTATGGTAATCTGAATTTTGCTTGTAGTTAGGTTCGTAAAGTATAAAATAGAGATAATTTTGGAGTACTCGCAATTCTACAGCGTTTGGTCATGATTACAATAATAAAACACGTCTATGCATATTAAAATTATATTCAGTGGTAGTACTCATACGCAGAACTCATGTTCCCGTGTAAAATGTCTCATATTCTTAGAACTGTAAAAAACGAATAAGTACTTCAGCCAGGACTGAAATCTGAGTCCAGCTCTGAGTACAGTGTAGACTTAAACTCCTATATAATCACAAATGATGGTTACAACAGCTCAAACAGTATAATCCTCAGCAAATCAATTAGACTTGTACGCAGCAGGACACTGTTGTCTTAGTCCAGTGAATTTAACTTTGTGATTTAGCCGGCCCTTTCGTAAACTTCGTGGGTTCGATTATGAATGAAACTGTTTGACTTATTAATGGAACGGATGTAGGTAATAAAGATAAATTTCGATTCCAAATACGAGTATAGTTTACTATGCGGTTTGTGATTCTACCCCTTGTATAAGATAGATGGATAGATAACACGGCTGTACTGAAATAAATTTTAGCACAATAACAATATACTAAAAAGATATCAAAATGTTAAAACTGAAGGTAGGTCTTTATCACAATACGCTTCTTTTTTTTCTTTTTACCTTTGGACAGACAAAGAGTCACAATAAAATAATAAAATAATAAAAAAATCGTATTTGCCTAAATTCAAGGAAGTGTAAAAGTAAATTACCAAAGTAATAGAAATAAAATAAAATGCGACGTGTTTTGGTTAACAAAAGACTATTTTGGACTATTAATGCATGTGGGAGCTTTTACTATAATTTTATAATACACTTCCAATTGATTCACCAAAATGTCTATTAAGAAATCCTAAAATGCAGCAACATCTTTAATATGTTAAGGTGTTTTACAATAAATGACCATTAATATAAAATTTTAAGGAGAGCTTTTCCTGTAGTGCTTCCAATTAATTCGCGGACCTATCACAAGTTCTTAAAATGCAGCATCGTCTGAAATCTCAGACCAATCCTCCAATTAGTAAATACTTGCTGTCGCGACTATTTTTTGTTACATAGATTCTAGCTAGTCCATCTCGCTCCGCCTACAAAGCTACCTGTCATTCGCCAGATAGATGCCATTCCAAGAACTCATCATCTGTGGAATCTCCAAATTAACTATTTCTATTGGTTGCCTCGAATCGAGACTCACACGATTAAACACAGATTGATTCCGAGTTGCTAAAACAAACTTGACATAAGCCACAGACTAAATTACAGTTAGTAAGAAGTCGAAAACTGAGTGGGATTTCTAATTAAATATTTTGAAGTCGTTTGTATTTAAAAGGGTTTTAGTGCTTTTGGTTTTTGTGTAATATTTTAGTTCCCACATGATTAATAAGGTGTTTTAAATTCATTATTTTTAAGTGTTTCATTTACATTGAAATATAAAAATAATATGCAGTTACCAACATTCAACAAACTTGTAAAATTTTGGAAACTAAAGCGTATTTGTGTAAAATAAATTATGAATGTATAGGAAAGATCAAGGATAAGATAAGAGGTATAGCTTTTGATATACAATTTGTGGAAGAACTTTAGACAATAACAAAATACAGAGCAAAGTGACGCACGACTGAGCATTTCGATTCATTCAAGTTCGTTCAGTTAAAAGCGACGGCTTTTTGTTCATTTAAATAACTTTTGGAAACAAAACATCACAGACTGATTGATTTAATTTTAGGAAATAACTTCCAGAAATACGTTGAAGGTCATGATTATATAATTTGGATTCGGAAAATTGAAAGCTTTTTACAATAAAAAGAGAGCATTTGAGTTTACGTAAAATGGAGGTATTTTGAGTAACTGCTGGTTCTAAATATTAAAACGTAATGTGTTGTGACTGCCTATCACATAATTTTTAATTCAAATTAGTCTCACTAGTAGCGCATTCTCTTTGAAGTTCATTCATAGAACTTAATTTTAAATTCAACTTATCTCTTAAGAAACGATAATTTTGTAAGTTAAAAAGCGAGGAATTATACAGAAATACAATTTATTTAGACGAATCGAAATCAAATCATTAAATAGCTGTTTAAGCTTACTCTATAGTTCGTTTATTATTTTACAGAAAATTTTATTTAATTTATTGTTACAGTCTGTAAAACTGAAACACCGCCTGAAACACAAAGGGGGTTTGATTTTCGCTACAAGGCAAATATTTGTCTTGTGTTGTGGTGATTTTTTGTGCACCTACTTATAATAATTATTGTATGTATTCCGGTATTCCCCAAAACATAAATAAAAGTAAATAGATACAAAGGATAACTGAGAGAATAAAGTCAGTCGGTAAACATATATTTTTTTCTCTTTTATAGCTTGCTAGTTAAAAAAAACATAAGTGCGCTGAACTAAAATAAAAACAATTGGTTTTCTTCCTGGAACAAAGTCACGTGCATTTCTCTAGCTAAGCCATAAAAGTCGTCCCGTAATCGAAAGACGCATGAACTCGTCGATATTACTCAGTGGCAATAAAATTTAATTATCGTCACCGTCGATTCAGCTAATCCGTTATTTATTGCCTGTTGTGTACGGAACCTTTCAGTTTTAAGTAATGGGTTTGTTAATTCGAATCCTAATTTAAGGAACTCTAATTTAGTAAGTATCTATAGAAAACAACTTTACGTCACAATACGAAAACAAAAGATATTTGTGAAACTGTTATGAACATACACATTATTTGAAATACATAGTTTAATATATGTTCTAATCACGAAAGTTAAACTTTGTGTTACTTATTTTTTTTTATTGTGTTTTTTTATCTTACCTAAATTTGAGTAGTAATTCCATTTAATTGGAATACGTATTTATCAAAATAACTTTAATTAACCTTAATCAATTAGAGTTAGGCCTGTATATTATTATATAGGTACGTAGCCTGTAACTACAAAGTAGGTATTTTGATTGACTGGCTTACGCTTGGCTACACATTTGAAATAGCTTCAAATGAATGTGAGCTGTATGACGTTAGCATTAGATTGATTATAAATACGAGTAGTATACAATCTCGCGGTGTCACTAACAGTTGTTTTGCTCAGAAATGTATGAAGTTTGTAAAAGAAAGGGTGCCGTCATACTATTTTTATGAAGTTCTGAGTAAGAAATAAAATACGCATCACCATTACAAAATACCTACATATTATTATTTTATAGGTATCTAAAAACATTTAATTATAAAAAAAAAGATTGGAATTTACTTGTTGGTTCTTATTATGCTACTTTGATTTGAAAAATTCACTGGACAATTCATTTTGTAGCCTTATAAAAAAAAAAAAAAAAATTTTAAAATAAAAACGATTGTGTATTTTTAATGACAAACACGAAACCTAGAGAAGTGGTTTCGTTTTTAAAGATCTCCTATAATATAACCTCGCTTCAAAAACTTTGAATAGTATCGACTATAATTATTATCATAAGTACATGATAGCGACATGCTTAACGTCATAATGCGGTGACTGTTTTACAAAAAGCCAGGATAGTACCAGTAGGTATGTAGGTAGCACTGATTAATGGTGGTACTTCAAGACGATTTGTCAATAGCACACAAACAGATCCACACTTAGATAACTACTATATCGGTAAATAAAGCCCGCTTTCACCAAATATATTATTTCGATTATCAAAAAGAAGCTTTTGCGAAGTACCGGTCAACTCCTTTTAAAAGAGTCTTTTCGGACCATTGTAGGTCATATGAAGTCAGATTAGGTTCACGTACGAAATGGAGGATAGCAGGTCTCTAGCCTTTTTGGATCTAAAAATAACAGTCAGATTAAATGGAACATTGTCGCATACTGTGTACAGGAAGCCCACACACACGGACAGATATCTGAATGCGGCTTCACATCATCATCCATCACATCTTGGGTCAGTGGTCTCTTCACTCATGAACAGAGCGTATGCTCTCTGTGACCCTGAACATCTGTCCGGAGAGCTGGAACATGTTCAGGAAGTGCTTAGACGAAATGGATACAGGATTAGTGGATGGCATCCTAACCGCAGACGCAAACATGAACACGCAGATGTAGCTAGACAGCCAGCGTTCATGCCCTATGTGAAAGGGGTTACGGACAAAATTGGAAACCTACTTAAGCGGTTTTCAATTAAGTCGTTTTATACTCCGCTCACTAAAGTGGCCAAGCGTCTACGTACACCGAAGGATGTGATACCTTTACAAGTACCTGGTGTTTACAAAATCGATTGTAGCTGTGGTCGTTCCTATATAGGCCAGACAAAACGCACAGTCGCTGAACGCGTTAAGGAACACATAGCTGCTGTTAAGAATCGACAAGTAAACAAGTCTGCTATAGCGGAGCACATAGTAGACTCAGGACCTAATCACTGGATGGAATTGCACAAACCTAACATCCTTGCCAACGAGAAGCATTACTATAAGAGAATGGTTCGGGAAGCGATTGAGATTAGGAAGTATCCTAATTTTAATCGTGAAGACGGCTTCAGACTCTCTTCTTCATGGAATCCAGTGATAGCAAAGTGTAATCGTTATGTGAAAAGTTCTCAAAATACTGATACTGTTAGTGTAGTGTGCCGGCCTAGTGCGAACCGGCCCTTATAGTTATTTCTGACATTAAGTGAGGGTAGTTGAACGTACGCCTTCGCTTTGCTGCTGTGCTACCTCCGCCACTCCAGTCGACCCGCGACCACGGGTGGTGCAATCCGTCTCGAAACGTCGGGATAAATAATAAAAAAGGTAACGTGATAAATACCCGGTCATATAATTTATAAAACATATGAAGTCAGTTATACAAGTCAGTGAATTGTATGATTGGCGAGGAAATTGTTGTCAGTGTGGTGCTGTTTTGAAAACAACTGGTTGTGAAAAAAATTCTTACTTACAGCCAATTTCAATAACCTGCTGACTTTTAACTATCAGTCAAAATGCCTACTGTAATCCGCTGTTAGTGCGTTTTTGCGTTTCAATAAACGACTCTGGATAGGAATATCAATCCGCGACTACAATCTTCTGTTCGGAGGGCATTTTGCTATCCACAGATAGGTAAATGTATGGAAAACATAAATTGAGCGTTGCAATAACATTTCTAGTTAAACTCCAGTTGCAAATTGTGACAGTTCGCTTAGCTCCCGAAATCGGACGATACTTCAACGATAACAATGGTTTCAAGCAAATTTTATGAAAATATTGCCTCAAAATTTGATGAGAGTTGTATTATGATGTATGAAATTAGTGTATTTAGTTTTGATGATATTTTTTATAGAATCTGATGCTATTTATTAAACATAGGTACCTACTTATCTACATACCTAACTTATAAAGGTTGTACTCGCATAAGGAATGGGTACATTTCTCATAGGTATATGACACAGCCAGCATAACCTTGTAGTAGGTGTACTTTTACCTTAGGGTCGAAATAAAAACTGACTGCAATACATAATATTATTTTTAATATTTCACGGAAACAAAAAACACAAACACTTTCAAACTCAAACACAATTTATTCTGTGATTTGGTCTTCTGTGATCTCATTGAAGTCGTCGATGATCAGGGTTGTTTTTCTTCTGTATTACGACCAACCCCATCACGAATCTTGTGGCCTAGCTTTGCTCTTGGTGATTCTTTTGAATGATCTCCAGTATTCTCCGAATTTTACAAGAGCTTGGGCATCATCTAAAAACAAATAAGATATAGGCACAATTTTTTTTAGTAACTCAGAGTTAGAATAATAAATGCAATATCATAGATCTTGTTACTTACGTGATGTTTTTCAATCAGTTTATCACATATTTAGGTATTGAAATCAAATAAATACCTATAGTTCATGAAATCTAGTAAAATCAATAGTAAAATGAAAACAAACATAGCAATATCAATGTCATGTCATTAGGGATTGCAATCCGGTCCGGCGGATCCGGTAATCCGGCGGATCCGGCGTGTTTATGGACCTACCGGATCCGGTGAGTCGGCGCCGGATCCGGTGGCGGATCCGGTAAAGCAAAAAATACGCCGCCGCCGCCGATACCGTCTCTGCTTGCACTTGTTTGTCAGTAGCCACTTGACCTTTGACATCGAAAGTATTGAACGAAGCTAATCGAAAAGTGTGTGAGTGATTAATTAGATTATTCTATCGAGATAAAACCTTAAGTTGACAAACACTTTGTTTACCTAATTAGTGGTTATATGACGAAAAAACATTGAACATTCTATGTTGTATTGGAATTGTTAAATAGGTTAGGTTAGCTAAGGTATTTATTGTGTTGTTTGTCATGCAATGCAATGCGTCTTTTACCTATAATAATTTTAATCACTGTTTCATTCTTTTTACACGACTACAGCAAAGCCAGGGAGTGTTATGATCTTAAATAAATAAATAAATAAATATCTTTGTACATTCCACACAGCGTCTTAACTTTATGTAAATTAAATATTTATGTGGATTTGTATGTTCCACAGTTCCACTCCACCGTAAAATTTAAAATACAAAACCGATTTTTATACCTAACCGAAAGATTAATCAAATTCTGAGCTCAATATAAGTTTACAGCGCGATGGTGTAGTCGTGTATTATTAACATAGCAATCATAATATTTACCTACTTTTTGATAAATTCAGAACGGAAATGTTTAGGTATCTTCTTATTTAGTAATTTATAGTTCTTTAATTGGTTACAGGTAAATATATCATCACTAAATACTAGGCGCTATGTAACTTTACAATCCGGCCGGATCCGGTCGGATCCGGCCGGATTAGCGTCAATCCGGTAAAATCCGGCCGGATTGAGAATCATACCGGATTGCAATCCCTACATGTCATATTGTCATTGGTAGTGCGTTTTGTTGCTCAAGCTCAAAAAAGTTTTTATTCTTTGTGTGAAGAAAAATCAGCTTTTTAAGCCCATTTATTGGAAAGAAAAATTAAATAAATAACAATAAAAATTCTACAACAAGAAATAATAACGCTGGAGTTTAAACCTCTATTTTTTTGCAACATTAATGTATGATCCTAATAAGATCATAATATAGAAACGAAACGTTTCGGAGGGACGGACAAAACCACAGATATGACTCTAACTAGACGTTTACTGCTAAAAAAAGTGTTATTGAAACAGCAGTTACGGGTAGATCAAGGGTAGATCAAACTGTCCGTTGACTCCCCAGTAGCCATCCGAGTTTAACCTCAAGTACGTTATTGCAATTGGCTGTTAGCCAATAGCTTCCTACTGTTTAGTTAACAAAATTGTACATACTTCTTCAATTATAATATCTGCTATATAAAATCGCAGCAATTAAATGACCAGTTTAAAATTATGAATGGCAATTAACTGTGTCTTACAGGAAAGAAGCGAGATTTTCTGAATTTAATATATTGTGGCCTCCTAAACATTTTCAAAAGAACTTTGCTGATGCGTCTAAGTACCCACTGCTAAACTAAACTCCGTATTAGATAACGACTAAAAGCGGTCACCGTTTTGTAAGAAATCAAAACCCAAAACTATTTATTTTAGAGTCAGATTGACCACAACTGATAAAAATCTGGCTTTGAATAACTGTTATCTTGAAATGTATGATTTATGTATTTACTTTAAGACTCTTTCATCTAACAATACAGATTATCATCACATCAGCTCAAAAAGGTCATTAATAAATAGCCATTTTAACCATCCATGGCCACATTGGCCACACTATATGCATTTATTACGCATAATTATTCATTTGCATAATCATCATCATCCGCAGCCTGATCTCTTCCACTGCTGGGAATAGGCCTCCCTTTGCTTCCGCCATTTCTCACGGTCCTCATTTGGTTAATATATGATTGAAAAAATAAATACATAGGAATCCAACTAGTTACTAAATATAATAACTAGAAACTAGAAAAGTAGGTAATTTTTTACAGATGTAGGTAATCTGTGGCAATACTAAAAATAAAGTACCTACTTACATCCTCATAATATTTTTAAAACATTGCCTACTGTTGATAATAAAAGCTAACAATCTAAGTTTTCCTATTTCTATGAACTGTAATTTGCTTTGTCAGAAAACTGGACTGCACCCCTTTCAAAGAACTAGTAGGTACATAAGTATATTCTGAAAAAAACTAAGAATACTTGCAATGCCTTAGGTTTTTATCGCCATTTAATTTAATAACAAGTATATTTATGGCCAGTATAACCTTAAAGTATAACGAAATGAGCTTTTAAATGCAGTTTCTCTCGTTATAAAATATTCATCCGATCAACATTACCTACATTATGACAAAAAATAGTATTTCTTTGATATCACAGGTAACATTTGTTTGTTGAGTTTGTTTGTTTTAGTATTAGTGGGAAATATATTTAGGGACTTGGTACCTAATAAAGTTATTATCCGATGTACTGTTGTTCTTTGAATAGACTTTTATACTTTCCTACACCCTGAAAATTTCTCGGAGCAATGTCGTTGTAGTTGAACCGACGTTCGCCCACACATTTGTTGCAGGCGGTTCGTTTTAGCTCGCATTTTTACAAGAAAACAGCCTTCTTTAAATCTCGATAGAACGAAAAATGTTACCTTTTATATTTTCTTTTAAAATATTTTAAAGAGTTGACCAGAGGGCGTTATACAATGTTTTACTTTGAACGCACAAATGGTAGTCTTTCTCCAGAGATGAATAGAGAAAATCTTGACTGATAAAATAATACTTGTCGTATTCAAAAGTAGGTATACATTTTCATGAACCAATACAAACATTTTGGATTATATAAGTTGAGTAAGTATTTTAATTGAATCAGAGAGAAAAAATTTTTACACCTTGTTAACTATCATAGGTAACTTTAACCCTACTATTAAGTACAAGTGCTACAATGACGTCATCAAACGATATGTCGCCAAATTAAGCTTTGACGTCTGTAAGAAGAACTACAAAAGAAATCCTGTTTCAAGTACCTCATTTTAAACAAAATGCCGCTTTCATTAACAAAAGTCACATTTAATATAACTCAAGGCATCATTCAAAATGTACTACACAAAAGTTTGCGTCTCAACGCTTCCTAATCTCAATTTCCAGAGCCACCTTTCTCCGTCCCTCGGGTGCCATTTATAAAAAACAAAAGAAGGCGGCAAAATTTCATTGCCTACGGATGGCCTCAGGCCGAATATTCAAAACAATCTCCCGCCTCCACAGGGATTATAGAGATTTTTATAACAACTTCGTGAAAATAATGGGAGTGGATTGATAGGTCGCCTTACAAACTTAAATTAATAAATTAAAAATGCACAATAATACAATAATTCTAAACAATAACATGCCCGACATAGTAGAACAGCATAAATAAATCTAACAAACAAAGCTTTTTAGCCACAAGCGCGTTTTGTTATCGATCAATCAACTAGAATAAGCAATCCATCTTAATTTTGAAATTACCGGAATGCTGTGTGCTTATAACGCCCCGCATGCAATCTAGACATCGTGTATGCTAAGGTCCAACTTTAGTACTTCTTTATGTTAACAACTACCTATTGTAATTTTTCAGAATCAATACCTTTGGCTTTATTAACACACCTGATCAGTTAATCTGATCATAAGTCCAAGTTGTACAACATAGTTTACGACTTGTTTTCGCTATGTCCGATTAACCCATATTGTGTTCGAGTTCTTGACGTCACCTAACGTCCTCGATTTTTCTATCAAGCCAGGGGCGTCAGGTCGCATCGGCCCCGCTGGATCGCGAATGCACAACGCATGCGCGAAAATTGCGCCAATTTCGCGGGCAGCGTCCTCTGGCGGCGCATCCCGGCTCCAGTCTAACCGGAGCTCGTTGGAGGGATGGTGCATTGCGCGCGCTCTCTCCCAACACGTACGGAATGTCAAAAATTTGAAAATGGAATAGTTTGAAAGTGCAGCGTGAACGCATACGTCGCGGCTTGGTCGCGTTCGGCTCAAACTTTCAAAAGCCAGTGTTGTGTTTTTAGGTTAGGTTTTTGGTTGTAGTTATTTTTTTTTAATTAAACAGTCGTGTATAACGTAGTGTTGTGTATCGTTGGTTTTATTGCAGTGTCCGTGGTCTCATTCAAGTGCCGTAGGTATAACCTTGACACGCTTTCCCGCTCTAGCGCCCTAACCTTGTTTTCAGTTTTACTCTCTCTTGACATTTACCGCAAAAAGCGAGTACTTTTCTAATTAGCGACGGGAAAAGTGGACTTCATAAACATTAAACAGCTTAAAAAATAATAATTTCTGTTAAAAAAATCTCAAAATGTTAAACACTGGAAAATGTTACGAAGCAATTAAATAACGTCTAGTTGCAATAAGAAAGTATAAGATGGAAAATTTGTGACCAAGGAAATTGGATCAAGATGAGGATCCTAAGAGGTGAGTTAACCAATTTAATATGACTTTTTATAACACTACAATGTACACAATGAGAAAAGAGGTCTATAATGCTATACCAAACAGTGGGTGTTATCGATTTGAAATAATGATAATGAAACATTAAGGAGTACACCAGCACTTGAACTATGAGCTTCAGTAAGTATTAAAGTAATGTGACCTTAAAAAATTAATATCTTACATTGAAACCAAGAGATTTACTTATTATTTATGTACCTAAATGCCAAAATAGGAATTATCATTATTACCAATGTATTATGTATACTAGACCTTGCAATTGTTTGCAACGAAAACTACAATCCGAGTAACCTTGTAACTAATAATTCAAATTCGTTTGCATTGTGTTACGTAATGATATTCATATAAGCCGTACATTGTTATTACTTTGTATTTACATTAAGCAGGAAAGCTGGCAACTAATATACAATAAGCTTATCTGCGTAAAATGTCCTAAATTTTTTACAATATGAGAAATATCCCCTTAGAAGTCCAGACAGGGACTTTTTAATGAGCGTTTACAACCAAAATAGCTTCACCCTAAACCCAAAACGGTAAAATAGAGTCAGCCAAGCAAAAAAACCTAATTTTAGGCCGATTTAATTATTCATAAGGCTTAATTCTCCGTACAAGGACACACGGGCTGGCTTAAAGGCTGAAAGTTCACAGCCCGCAAACTCGTCTGGGCCATGAACTACAAGACTCCTTCGTCTCACCTTTTACGTATGACCCTTAGGACTATTTTCGCTCAGCAAACACATTTAGAAAATTGATAAGTTAGTTGGAGTAGATTGCGAGTGAGTTATCAAGATAAATTGAAGAAATAAATTCAATCGCGTAGACGGCCTACGAGGCTACGGCGTAGACAGCTCTAGTAAAAATACTTATGATGTGAAAGTAAAAAGGTGTTCTTAGACTATAAAAGTATTGTTTAGAAGAATTATAAAGGATATAGGTACTAAATTGTTCTTTTAGTAATGATATTATACTAAAAGAACATAATTTTTAAACGATAAATATGCGTGCGTGTTCAGGCGTAGGCTGTGGATGTGGATGTAATTTTTGCGACATTTTACATAATATAAAATTTAGAAAGATATAAGTGACACATAAGCATAAAGAATAAAAAATACTAAAAGTAAAATCGATAAACGGAATTTTCTAATCTAAACCTACGTTGGTAGCTTACAAATTCTGGAGACACGTATCCAAAATCTTTAAGCTGCGTTCGTATTCCATAGCCTTACTCCATAGGTAAGGGCTTAGCTACTTCTGTTTGGGCCAATGTCACGCACCCTATTGGCTCTCATGTTCTTAGAAACACGGGTGTATCTTCGAATTATTATTTATGTATGAAACCTTAGTATGGAAGCCTTTTAAATGGTCTAGGTACAGTTTATTATAATCCGCATGCCTATAATGTCTTTTCTTCGGAAAACGTTTGATTAATTAAGATCAGTACTTTACCTGACTTACGTGTACTAATTATAGCACACGTGTCAATGCTTGTTTTGTTCAATGCAAGAAAAACGTTATATGACATTCAAATGTCCTGATAAACATAAATTAATACTTCTCACGGAACAGCTCTAGATGGTGATTTCTGGATCTGCAAATAAAGCAAGCAAGTGAAACTTGTGAATAGATTAGTACTTAAGTGAAAAAAATGGAAAAAAAAAAACAAATTACATTATTTGAGTTTTTTAGACAGTACACACGCGGTCCTGACGCACGCATTCCCTTTCTCAATTACAGCGAGGTCGGCTGAGATGTGACCTAGAAAAACTTCGACATAAGATGAAACTTTCGTTTCATCCGATACTGTCGTTCGAATGTTTTGATAAGAAATTCAATTAGATTGTTTTGCTCAAAATTTATATTGAGTAAAAAAGTAGTGTATTTTGAGATACTTTCGCGAACATTCGACGTTTAATAAAGTTTTTTTAGCCTTATCATAGTAAATAAGTCTTATGGCAACTTTTTAAATATTTAAAACTAACTACGAGTATTTACACAAAAAACAATTACTTATATTTCCATTCCATCGCAAACATAATCTGTCCTGAATAGAAATTGCACCAAAAACTACACCGTGGAATTGCTAGTATTTGCATATAAGTTCAGTTAAAATGAAATGAATATATATAGAGTTTATTAAATTGGTAACGATTGGGTTCAGGGCTGTAGACGGAAATTAGCCCAAGGCTTTACCAGCTTGTTCCAATAACCGTAATATCACTGACGACTGACGTTAATAATAACTCTGATAGAATGAATAGTTTCTGTGCAAGCGTGCAGGCTTTGATGTATTTTATTTACAAAATAATCGATGCAACAGTATTAAAACGAAAGTTTGCCCTTACAATCTGCCCCTAGAAAATAAAAAAATTAAGGCCATTGAAATTTATCAACACACAATTATGTCACACCTCGCAATAATTTTCCTAAATTTTTTTTCTACTACATGTTTACCTCGCTTTTTAAAAGATGATCGCAATTAAATACCACACACATCTTTAAAGAATGACAACAATCTCAAAATATTCCGTAAGCAAATTCAAAAATACTAAGAAAAAATCTATCGCTGAGTATTCACCCTGAGGCTATCGGAAAAAGAACTTTCATCAAAATCAAAACACAATTCTCATGAATCTATGATTGGAGTGCTTGTGAAGCATTAGTCAATATCCATAAACCTCAAAGGCCCTCCCAAGTCTTCTGTTCCACAGATTATGCTAAAGCTATCGACCGAAGAAACTTCCTCAATATTTTGCATATTTATTACTCAATACCGTTATTAACTGTGGTATTATCTTTTATGTAACTTTGGTTGATATAATACGGTCTAATGGGACGTTATCGTTGTTAGATCACAGCTTGTCATTTGCTATGATTGCTGTTGAAACAACTCTCTATTTATTAATTTTACTTCTGTTTATCACATTTTGATAATACTACAGCATATGACATACTCGTAGAGTGATACTTTTGTAGTCACTCTATTTGTATTAAGTAATTGTTACTTATTCTAGTCGATCTAAAATCAGTCACGAATAAAAGCTTCTCTAAAATGTTCTCGCTTACCAGATATAAATTTGTATTTCTCTAAATAATGTATTTCGTCATAACTATGACAAGCCCCAGAATAAAATTGTTCAAGTAATTTGAATGCCTCAAAACGTAAGAAAATGTCTAACGAAAAATGCAGTCAGGACTATATATATTTTTATAGCAGGCAGTAGTTATATATATTATGCTTTAAAAAGATCAAGATTATTTTGCAAGTGTTTAAAATAGTTGAAAAACCAAAACTCTACGAAACAAATCCCGAAACTCCTTTTAAATGCTACATTGTAGTTGCCTGGAGACAGGATAACCTTGAGCACACCCGGTAATTCAAGACACCACCCGGTTACCCGGTTTTTATCCAGCTAATGTTTTATTCTGCAGGGTAAAGGTGTATTCCTACTAGATATGCGAAGCAGCTAGACCCGTTTTTTACTCTAATTTGTTCAGTATTTGATTAGGAAATGCAAAGGTGCTTCCTCCCCCTTAATGTAAAAATGGCTTGTTTTTAAGTATTACGTTTCACTGCTTAACTGACTAAAAACACTCGCTTGAACACTGTGATAAAAATTATGAGTGTTGTTGTGACAATTTGTAACTCTATCTATAATAGTATACTATCTCGAAATTCTTTTAATTTTTTAATGTTGTTTTTTTCCTCGCACTTATCCCTCACAAGTTGATCCCTCAATAATGAAAACGCACCTTTATACCAGGTTACGCAACGTGCAAAGTGCTTTGTGTAGTAACTACCTGCTAGAAAAGTACTCGTATCTTGACCCCACTGAAGCGAAACTGTTTGACCTTTTGTAGTTTCGTCAAGGAGACGTAGTCAGATAATAATTCTTAAAATATTTTGCGATATTGTTATTACCTTAGCTTCTTAGGTCAAGCTGAGAGGGTGGATTAGGTGCTGGGCAAGCCTATTCCATCTCAACAATGTCCCAGGCACTTCAGTGTTACGTAAGTGCAGGCAAAGACTACCTGCTGACGCTAAAGATCATCATGACATACTCATGATTTTAACATAATTTTCTTTATACCAAAATGATAATGCTGCAGAGAAATGCTATAACTATTATGAGATAATTTTGAAATTTCAAAACTGAATTAACTTTGCGACTTTTCATCTTGGCTACGTTGGCGAGCTCCGCATGGAATCGTCAGCTATTCATAAATGCAAATTTTATTTTCTTCACTGTCATTGTTTCAGCCATTCTCTCGGAAACTAGCTGGGGAATGATTTACCACTTATTCGTTTTGAATTCAGACATGCATAAAGAGTAATCTGCTGGATTGTACTTGTTTGTATCAAAATGTGAACAGGCGCAAGGCTGATACTTGTATTTTTACGGTAAAAAACTCTTAGTTACTTAGTCGGATGTTATCTGATCTGAATATAAGTGGAGATAATCAGAGTTCTTTTGCTGGGATCGACAATTTAACGTGCCCTCCGAAGCACCTAAACGGTCGCCCATCCAAGTTGCGATGGCTTAGAACGTTGCTTACCTTCGATAATTTATCAAGAAAGCCTTAGCAAGATTCCTACACACAACATTGATTTTTTCACGATGTATTTATATATCTGTTTAATCATAAGAAACAACAACTGAAATGAACTATCAACAATTCTGTTTCAACTTCATGGTACACGTTTTTCCGCTTCACATAAGCACGTCCAAAAGGTGCGTGCACATAAAATTAACCCACATTTTATTTTCGGGCGTTTCAAAGTGTACGAATCCCTTATCTTGTCTTCCTGGTTTAATACCGGCTCATCCGGATAACGGATCACTAGAGACGTATTTATATTTGCAGTTCCATGAGCTATCTATGTAAGACTTTTTTAATGAACGCCAGGACAGATGGTAGGTACCTGTTGTTTGAAGACTCGGGAAATGTTAACTTGAAAAAGTTAAAAGTAAGTAAGTCTCGAATTAATTATAAATTCATTTGTTTGGTAAAAATAATAAAAAGTAATGCGGACGGTATTAATAATTTATAGAACTACAATTTTCCACAAAAATAACAAACACACGAAAGTGTCCTAACAACTTTCAGTTGTATTTTTTTATTTATTTCTTTTTTTTATTTTCTTATTACCCAAAAAAGTAGGTTAATACAATACACGCGCAAAAAAGGTATCGTTATTTTCAGTATCCAAGTTGGCAGCAAAAATGTAATAGAACCTTTACAATGAAAACACGAACCCAGCCCCCAAAATACGGTGTCAATTCCACCAGATTTAATCAGCCGATTACCTTAACCCTTCCGGTGTCACGTCCGAAGGAATTCGCTCCGAAAGCGTCAGCATAATCCAAACAAATTACGGTAAGAGTGATATTAATGGGAGAAAAGCTTTAGTGGTCTTGATGCTTCTACAGAAACGCTTCAGATTTAACTCTGAATGATTATTTTGTTTCATGAAGAACGACCATGTAAACAGACTCTAGTCAATTTTTTTTAGTTTGCTCTTATTGGTACTGTAGTACCTACATCTACCTGTTTACCTGGTTTGTTAGTCCATTCTGTCCATAATTTGTTTTTGTATCTATGATTATTCTATTCTAGTATTATCTACGATCTACGTATAAATATTCTACCTACAATTTACTGTACTGTAGGTAACTGTACATAATACTCTCGATTATTTATAGGCGTTTTCCCCTAAGTACCGTTTAAGTATAAACAAAGAATGTTCATTACAATCTCCTACAAAGCGAGCTGCTTAGTCCACGAATGGTTTACTTAGCGTTTTTATTATCTTGGATAATATCAATTTGAGCCCGCACCTGTGTACTTGTATTTATTCTGCGGTGTAAGTGAACGCAAATTACCTCATTCATTCGAGGTATGTACGAATTCATCAACAATAAAGAACGGCACTGCGACGCTTTTTATCTGTTTTAAGCTGGATGTATTATAAACAATGTGGTACCATCTAGCTAGAAAGATGATGATGTAGTTGACAATTGATGTAAATCACATTGTTTTAGTATAATATAGAATCAGAAGTATATTATTATATTAAATTATAATGATACTTCTGATTTTGTTATCTGAACTGTGTAAAAATAGTTGTGCTAAACTTCAGATGAATAGAACTATGGAATTGAGTAGAAAATTCAAAATCAGCATGAGAAGGTTCTATTTTGAGTTATAGTTTTTGGTTTTACGCAGAGTTGAAACAGTTTGTTTACATGCATGTAAAAAATACCATCGATTGGAACACGAAAGACCAAGCCCTTATCCCTTAGACATTTGAAGTTTGAAGCTTCAAGTTCCTTTACAAAAGTGTCGTTGAAGTGACGTCATGAATATAAAGCGTTGACGAGAAGCTAATCTAAATGAACCGTCCCAAGATTGCTCGCAGGGAAAGTATTCGGCTATTTGCGAGTTGACTCCATCTTATCTCGGGACACAGCTGTTCCATTTAGTGTTATGGACAGGCATGTTTTGTAATACCCGTTTACGTCATCGCATTGTGGGTGGGCGCTCTTGTTGAGAAACCGGTGGTAGCTCGCCTAATTGCAAAGTTTCGTGTCTAGAAACAAAGTTAAATCCATCTTTCAGCTAAGTTTCTCAATTTTATCCCGCATCTTAATACACTTGAAGTTCCTGTTTTGTTTATGTACTCCATTTAAAATCTGGCAATTTTACAAAAAGCGCTGTATAAAGTAAAATGTTTAAGTGTTTCTGTAGCCTACTTAAAAGTTTTGGGCCAGGTTGTTGGAAATAATCTTTCCTCAATAGCTATGAATCCTCTTGAATTGGAATCTTTAAGGTGTGGTTCTCAATTGAAGAGTCCTCAGAAGCAAATACTCAAGTGAGTGTCGTTTAATACCTGGCCCATTGGTCCCTAATGTACAGTTGTGAATAAAAGGAAATTGGGCGTTATATCTTGATCCCGGCACCAGTTTGAAGTAGGCTTCATTGTGCACTGGGGACACGTTACAGGATTATGCTTTAAGGCTGGTAAGGTGAGAGCATGTTAACTGCTTGCGCAGATCTGAAAGAAGAAAGTTTACTAAGTTTTTACAGACTAAGTTGTCTTTACCTGGCAGTTTTTTTCAAGTACTTAGGTACATGAGGAGAGTGTTAACCGTGTGATAAATACTTCGACTTTCACTCAGAATGAATTCCAGACGCGTATTAATGGTTATTTCGTTTCGGAAATGTATCTATCTATGCACATCATTACAACTTTTAAAATTTTCATTTTCAGAGTCTGGTTACAGGAACACTTTTAAAATATGATTAAAAGTCCGATAAAATATTATCCGTTACTTTTTTCGAACACAGCTGTGATTCTGTTTCGTTTTTTATTACATTTTATACACGGTCATGTGTAAAGTCAAAAAAATATTTATTTTTAATATTTGGCATACCATCCCCTCAGGGAGTTTGACCCATATTTTTCCCTACAATTCCAGTCGGTAGTATATTTTTGTGGCTAAAAATATTACGTCAGTGATGCGAAGTTTATTTTCGATATGAAATTGATTGGGTTTATTGGTTGACTTCCTGCGTAAAGCGAAGAAATCCTTTTAGGTTCCAACTTCCAGTCCTTTGTATAAGTCAATTGTGTCATCCATTATGAGTACCCCTTCTTTTCGTTCGTTCGTAGTAGCCAACACCTTTTGTAAAGCTAGTGAAAGGATGCCGCGAGAAGCCGCAACATTTCATAGTGTTATTTTTAAATTGGTAAATAGGACAATCTGGTAACGGAGGTTTTGATTGTCTGAAGACCTTTGAACGATTTTAGCTTGACGACTTTAACTGACTGTTTAACATGCCGTGACAAAGTCTCCTTCAGCCTAAACTCTCAAGGATGAAATTAAAAAAAGTAGAAAAAAGGAACTCTTAAAAGGGGAAAAGAAAAAGGGGGACTTTCAAAGAAAATTCCTCTTTGTGTGGCGATATTTTTCTGAAACACGGCAGTTCTCAATCTTTAATGCTTAGATTATTAGTATATTGATTATGTGTCAGGACAAATAGCCCTATTAGAACTATTGCTAGGTACGGTCTTATAAGCACTTACATATTTAAAAATGGCTTTTGAGAATGAATCATAACTCTTTGTATATTCTTTTCATTTATTTTAACTTCCTTATATCTAAAGATAATAAAATAATCTTAAAAGATTATTTTATTATATTTGTATGCCTGGTAGTCAGAGATAAATAAAGCTAGCCTAACCAAAAAGGATTAGGGCATTTGTATTCACAGCAAACTGTGTCAAATCAAACAAAAGAGCAAGAAACGTCTTTGCCCTTTCATGTCGGTGGTCACGACCTCAGCCACCTCAGCTTTAAGGCTTAGAAATGCCTTCATCCCTACCTACTGCCATCTTACTTTAATATTCCTTATTGTGTAGGTGTTTATATACACCCTGAGTGATTGTCTCGACTAAAATGAATATTGCTGGAGAGGATTTCTATTTTATTCTGTTTATATGTATAGGTATTTAGAAAGGTAAATAATTGTATGGTCATGAAAACGAAAACAAGTGATTTACATTTCTAGGCATACAGTAGATTGGATTTAAAAATATGTTCATGAAAAATAATTATTATCTTGCTAACCCGCCTGCGGCTTCGCTTGCGTGGTACGAAGCTGGATATAGCGTATGCGTTATTTTAGGTTATGAACCATGTATAATTTAAGTTTCAGTGAATTCCCAGACTCAATTATTGCGTGTTACAAACATCCCTATGTATAGTCGACAAAGAAATAGGTTTACCACTCTAAGTCTGAATATCATTTGCACGTACAAAACATTAAGGGCTATTTTCGCTTGACAGATTGACCTGCTACGTCAGAATCTGTCATTCAGTAATCCTTAGCGAATAATTATGTTACTGGGAGATGTCATCAAAAGTGGTAAACCAATTTCTTTGTCGACTATACATCCATACAAACTTTCGCATTTATATTAGTAACATTCGAAGAATGTGACCAATATATTCTGTTATTCCGACCCTTCAGTGTGGCAACGAGGATTATTCAAATTTCACGCTATTTTGTCGGTCCACGTTGTTTTAATGTTTGCTGTGAGAGTCATCGGTTGTCGATTGTGTGGAATATTTTTATAGTGACAATATCAGCGCATACCAGATACATTTAAATACAGGGTTTTATATGTGCTAATTATTATTGTTGCAATTATTTACTACTTACGGAGACTTTATGCCTAGCTCAAAAGAACCAGTAATCATAGATGTTTTCTTTTCTCTGATGATTGTTATCTTCACAATCAACATTGGACATCGAATTGATTATATATTATTTGCTGTTGTGACTCACAACATTGTAAATAACAGTTTTTTCGCTTGTGAGCGAAATCAACTGTAATTTATACTGCAAAAGAAAGCAACATCATAATTATCACCAACTTTGGTGATAGAGCTTTTAATCCGCCTAAAGACCTCCGTCGTAGCTAATGACTTTTAAAAGCGAGACCTACTATTTAATGTGCCCTCCGAAGCACAGAAGCGCTCAGCTATAGCACTTGTCCACTCCCATCCAAGTTATCACCGCACGCAACGATCGTTCAGCAAGTTTAAGAAGCAAGCATCGCCACGAGCTTTTTATTTCAATACTGAACCACCTACTTACAGTAAATAGGATGTACTTACTTAAATTTTACGTTAAATCTTCTAAAACGTTTCTAGGGCATAAAATTGAAAACAATTTGTATTTCTCTGCAAAACTGGGTGCCATTAGAGTGGGTCATAAATCGGGAGTTTTATGTGACATGCCCACGAATGTTATGGACGGAATGCACAACACGTAAATATTGGTTTATTTGCTGGCCTATGTCGTTATAGCTAGTTGATCCACGAGTATTTATCTACGTCGATACAAGCGATCTAACTAAACACGGGATGCCTCACCACTTGGTCACGGGGCCTTATCCTACCTATATAAAAACTATAATTAACTACTTAAGTATTTTTATCAGTTAACTGGTTACCATAATACAAGCATTAAGTTGCTTAGATTGGGACTAGATGACGTTGTGTGGAATGTCCAAGGATATTTATTATTATTTATTTATTTTTATTGATAGTAACCCTATTTATCTATACCTGCAGTTTTTTTTCTTCGTGTCTTAACAAAGGCCAAATCAGAATCTACATACTTATTAGTCAAGTAAAAGTGAAATCAAAAATTCATTAACCAATGTACGGACAGCAGACAAGAGGTGCGCTGTGCGCTAAAACATGTTCCGAAATTTTAAATGCAACGTTTTGAGCCCTTGGGCTTTAAAACCTGCGTTTTATTTTAGCCGTACGTAATACCTGGCTCATTGTGAGTTTAACCTGGTTATTTATTACAGCTGCCGCGATAAGCACGGAAAACCATTGTTACCTTAATAAAATGTAACCTGCCTTTGTTTTCTTAAGGCTCTATATCAGAGTACTTGAAAAGATATCTTTAATTTCTTATTTCAATGGCTTTTCTTTCATTTCTTTTGTTACGGGTTCTTAGAATTGAACTAAAATTGGAACGGTTTTGAGTTTCTCAATGTGAAACCATTTATTTTCAACCTTGCTAAAACATTTATTTATATTTCCTATTCAAAACAGAGTTTAAAACAAAATTTAGAGTAATGTCTACTTTGGTAACTTAAAAATTGCTTGAACAAAGAGCATCAGACAAGTTGCTCTCACAAAGCGTTTTCCTCTGTTTCCCACTTTTATGTTCGAGAAAACTAACGAATGACACTATTTCACGAAAAGTTCTAACTTCGAAAGAGTCCTATTTCTCACAATGAGTTCATTTCCACCGTCAGATGTCACTTTTGACGTTTCCGTTGTCACAGCAACGAGACAAGTTTCCAATAAAAGGCTGATGCCACTAAAGGCCCAAGATCTGAAAGAAATGTCTACTATTCCCTGAGATTCACTCGTGATCATAAAAGCCGTTCCTTTATTCAAAATTTTAAAAACCAATATAACATTAAAGGCCTGTTGAGATAACTTAAAGTTTCAGAAGTTGCGGGTACTTACGTAATGGATTATGAATAAGTAATTTCTTGTTTGTTCTGTCTTTCGTCTTTGTGAATATTTACCTGGAGTAATACAAGTTGGGTACGATCATTTATATTTGGTATAGCAAGTACTCATTTAGCCGTAGGTGTGGACAAGCCGTACTCGACGAGCCTATGTACTCACTTGAACGGCTAGGTGAGGTGAGTACTATGTCTTCTGAGGTAAAGAAGTAAGCACCCAGACCCTCTACTCTACAAATCGTAAGATGCATTGTGTATTTTCGCAGGTCAGCTTATATTGGTTGACATTCCGAATTCAGTTTCCACCAACTTAAGCTGACCTGCGATTTGATGTCGAATATACAGTATCAGATACATTTTTTTTTTTTTTTTTTTTTTTTTTTAAAAAAAAAGATACATAACATGCTATACGGTTAGATTAGTACCCTGCTTAATGTGATAAAGCGTCTGAAATAATTATCTTCTTTTTCTTAGAGTTAGTAAATCGTTTAAGAATAAAACTGTTAAGTATTATGTTTTATTGAAAATTGATTGAACTCGGGGGTGGACCCTGTTTCAATAAAAAGGTCGTTTGTCAAGCCTACACAAAAATGTCACTAGCTATTTTGGTGTGGGTAGAAATTGCCTTTTGACACTGTACGACTATAAGCCTATCTAATCGGCCCACATCCACCCACTGATTAAACTTCTTCTGATCTAGATGAAATATACTATACCTATTCGGTACAGTATATTAATTATATGAAATGCCTATAGATCTGAGAGATTTTATATAACAGCTTGAAAAAACAGACGTAAAAATATTTAGTTTTGTTTAGTATTTGATTTTGTAAAGGCTTAGCTTTGAGTGAAATGGATTGTGACTAATGAGAGATGAGAAGATGAGAGAACAATAAATCTTTGAAAAATATTAAAAAGATACTTATCCATGTATCAATTGGTCCAGACATTTTTGGTTTTAGCAAGACAAATAAACAGCGAAGTACCTACATAATTATATTTATGAAAGAAGATTTGCACAATATTACCTGACTGTAATGTTTTCATAAAAAGGAGAGTCTTTTTTCAGAGAGTAGATAAAACTCGAGCCGTAAACAGTTTTCTAGTTAAATTTAATTAAAATTTTCCGTAGGCGTTTCATCTTCGGCCTTCCAATACTTATTAATATTAACAATTGAGTTACTCAACTTCGCAACTGTTTATTGTAAAAAGTTAAAATATTTTCCCGAGGAATATTAAATAAAGGTTCAATAAACAATATTTATTTTTCGGCTTCATTTTAAAATGATTTCTATTTTCTATCTTTTTTTTTAAATTCTGATTTTGTTCGTTTTACTAAACAATAACTAAACCTTTTGGTAATCTGTCACTTTGTTTTGATGACAAAGTTTTTACGCTATAAGACTGAATGCTTCCTAATACCGATTCTATATATGTTTTTATGGTATAGGATTGTAACAAAAGCCTTTCTCAAATCCTTGCTGGAGCTAGCTGATCTATCTGCTGTCAAAAACTATCATCAGTTATGTAAAACCATTTAACTCGCATTAAACATCCAGGCACTAACTCGTACCTGAGTCAACGCCACTCGAATTAGCATCCAATTTGCTTAACCGGCGTTAATGCGAGCCCAACGTGTAAATTTCACTCGTTCAGACTCGTTTATTTCAAACTTTATGACGCCAATATCGAAAGCATTTTAGTTCACTGGGGAAAGTTTTAAAAATAAACCTAATTTTAAACTTTAACTCTCCTAGAATACATAATTATAATATGTTTATCTTCCCAAATAAATAAAATAAAATAGGCGATGGATGATGGTAGATGGTGCTAATCGATGCTTTAACCGAAATATCATCCTACTTACAGTTTTGGGTTACGATAAAGACTAGAGTTTCGTGGCCGAGTGGTAAGTCCGACTTACGGACAACCGCTCGTATTTCGGGGGTTCGATTCCCTTTGAAGCCATAAACGTTTAGTAGGATTATTCATTTAAAAGCATCAATAATTGTCAAAGACAATATTAAAATGTTGATATGGTCGCTATAGGTAATTGATTTAAATTCTACTACCTTATTAAACTGTCAATAGATGACTTTTATACGACACTGAAATTTATCACGTTACTTACCTTTTATATCGCGATATACTCCGTACGTAGTTTATGACTGTGCAGCGCAGTCAAAACGTAGTAAAAACTCCGTAAGATTGTATTTGCAAACATAAATTTAGTAATTCGAAAACGATGGTTGGGTGGAAAGCAAGTTTTAGTTTTCAAAACCTTTTCCAACAATATAAATAATAAGACACGAAAAGTAAATAAATAAATTTATATAATGTATTTGACAAAATAGGTAATAGAGCAAATTCTATAAAATACTCTTACTCAATACAGAGGCTAAGGAAGGACTTTTCACTACACAAAATGAGCAAAATCAGAAACTCAATGAAAAGAGGTTACTTAGTAACATGGACACCATTTTAAACCTATTTTCGAAGTGTCAGCCGTGCACCACTTTAGCCAAACCAAATTGTGTTACAGTACTAGCCACAAGGCTTTCACTAAAGTTTCTGTGAATTACACACGAGGCAAGCACAAAGTAACTGAACATTTAGGGCTAGGCCACGCTAGGTAGATATTTAGGTCAAATATGCACGTCTATGTGTTTATAGTTTTAGGAAATTGAAATATTTTATGATTTAAACTGCATGTTTGTTTTGTGGAATGTAGATCGCACCATGCAGTCATAATTATATTTGTTAGTAGAATTGTCGACCAACAAACAACAACATTGCCAAGAGTGGCATAATATAAAAGAAGCCTTTACCTAGCAGTGGTTGTTATCAGCTAAATAGATAGATAGAATTATTGATATAAATTACTTCAAGGTATTTATTGCTAAAAAAAAATTGCCTCTTTGACACCTATAACGCTCGGTTCCTATAACCGACTTGCGGATGGCCGTAGGACTTTCGCCATAGCAACGTTGTTATCCGTCAAAAGGTTTCAAATATTTTACGTTCTAAAAACAAAGTTGTTATGGTGATAGACCTACGGACATCCGTCCGTTGGTTATAGATTACGAGCATAAATCATTTAGGAATGTTTTTAGGAGCGTTCTCGTGTTCCATAGTTCAGTGACCTATAATTAAAGAAAAACTATTTAATTTCTAGAAACTTCATTAGTACAAAAAGTATGTTTATGAGCTCGCGTGTTTGTTTACATCAACATTGTTACATTTCATTCGAGTTGCTAATGTTAGACTCGCGGTCTATATTGAGGCCTTCTGATTCTTATTTGCTTTGCTTTTTAGGGTTTCGCACCCATAAAGTACATATTACTAAGACACAGATGTCCGTCTTTCTATCTGTCACCAGATATCTCATGAACCATGATAGCTAGAAATTAAAATGTTCATAAATTTTATAATGTAAATGCATAATTTCTTATAAATATAATCAGTATGTTGCCGCTATAGTCAAAATACTAATAACAAAATAAAATAAATATTTAAAGGTGGCTCTTATGCAAAAAGCATGTTTTTTGCGCCTTTTTGGTCGTTATTAATAAGGACAACATGTAGACGCTTAAAAAAATCACAGAAGGGTACGGAACTCTTCGTACCAGAGTCCGACTCGCTCTTGGCAGATTTTTACATTTTAATTAGGTTAAATACCACTTTGGGTGTGGCATGCAATTTATATTATTCTACCTACTTTTGAAATCGCCAATGTGGCCTGTAATTAATGTAACCTATGATAGTTTAATTCAGAGCTTTTGCAAATTCACAATCGATTAATCCAACAATTATCGTGATTAATTATTTAGGTGAAAACTCAATTTAGAAATTTTTATCTGTAACACAAGTATCTTAAATCATAAAGGTACTTACAGTTCGATCTTACCGCTACGGGACAAATGTGTGTAAGTTCTGCAGATATTTGTTCCGTGTCTGGGTGTTTTCTACGTGCACGTGCTCATACGAACGAACGAACGAACGAACGATTTATTTTATTATTTTGATTTACGAACGAAGCTGCAGACGGACACAAGTTTTAATTGAAATTGAAACTGATATAGCATGACACATGCGAAGATATATAATATTTTGATAAGCAACTGTCTGAATAGATTTCCTCTCGGCGACAGATCGGTCTCAATGAGCTATCGCGTCTGTGACAAGGGTCTCTCAATGTTATTGTAATGTGACGTTATTGTGACATAGGCTTTAATACGAATGGATTCATAAGTATTGTGGTTGTACACAATGGGTATGAATATAGAAGTTCAGTGACCACATCAGGAACAACATAGAAAAGACATCGTAAAATGTATAGTTTCAATCCAACATAGGTATGTTATTGTTGAAGATAATCATAGGCACGAATAATTTATAATTTATGAAAACAGAAATTATTCGTGCCTTCAACAATAACAAATGTTCGCTATCGCTCTCGAGTTTGACTTTCAATATACAGGGTGTGTCACTAATGACGACTTCAAAATTAACTTGATATTACATTATTATTTCAAGGCTCGATTTCCCAGCCAAAGCTTTTATTGAAAATTGACGCTAAATTCTGAAGGGTTTTACTTTAAGTAAGGAAAAGAGGGGGCCTGTCAAGTGTTCGTCCAGTTCTTTGTTGTTTTATAAAAGAGTTTGGGTCAAAAATGTTAAGTGGTTTTGGTTTATCTATAAATAACAGTAGGTATTTTCAACTCTTTGATAGTACCTACATAAAGAAGCGAAGTGGTATCTATTCTTAAAAGAAGAGTTCCTTAAATATAAATAAAATTGATTTATTTAAATAATCTAGCTATGAAATATTTGGTTTCAAAACCCATATCAAGATTATATATTTTTTTTTAATATAGTACCTACCCCATTCAAGTTTAATCTTTACGTACATAATTGGGAAAAAATCAGTTAAAAATATGAGTTCGAAAGCCTGCACCATCGTATGGTATTTAATTTAAATTACCCTATTTAAGTCCCTCAATACGCGAGGTGGGAGGCATGAAAAGATGTCATTTAGACTGAGTAAGATTGATGGCAGTTTCTATAAAATACCGCTATTCACTTCAAAGCCCGCGTTAAAACATACATTGTAAATAGGACTTGATCATTATCTACAGAATATGGCTAGGAAAATCTCTTTAATAAAAATATCTTATCAATATCATAATACACTTGCAGATGATAAACGTGGGCGTACGGTGTTAAAGTTAGGAACACATCTTTCTATCCATAACACTGGTATGATGGTCAGTAAATTTTCTTACTAACCTTAACACTAGTGTGCCTTCATAGCTCCTTAGCTTAGCTTAGCTTAAGGGTGGTTAAGGTGAGTCAGTCATGCAATTAAATCGCATTTTCACGTATTAAAATAGATGACATCATTCTAAAACGCACACCTTACCTTATCATGTATCTCCTCCGTCAATCTAGACCAATCAAGTTTTGTCATTCTAAGCCCAACTGCTAACAAACCCCTATCCACAATAAAACCTTACCATGCCAGACTAGGCAGTAAACTCCCTCTATTCAGATTTTCATGCGCTTAGTGGATTCAAACCTTTTTGTTAATCTATTATCTGACACAGGTCAACGAACATGCACCCACTGTTAGTGATAGTATATAAAAATATAAAACTACGGTCGTGTTTAAAAGTAAGTTCAGAACAAATTCAACAAAATATTGTCAAAAAACTACGACATAGTTAAGAGTTTATCAAAACTGAACTACACTACACCAACTACACCAACTGGCACAAACTGATTGCATGACTTATGATTTATACAGGTGACAGTTTTGTAGGGCCACACTTAACAGGACATTTTAGTGCCTTTAGATACGGCCGAGAATTGAACCCCCGACCTGCTGAACGAAAGTCGAGTTATTCACCTCTCACTGAGACAAGATCCATATAGATCCTGAACATAATCCCACAACCAAACAATCCTTTTCTAGATAAAAACATGCTATCGGTAAACAGGGTGTTCCAAGGCCGCACGGAGGAAAAGTAGGATACTTTAGATAGAAAATTTACCGTGTGAAGACTTTATTTACATTTGATTAGAGCTTTTGATCGGTATAATAAAAGGTGTTTTTTGGGTCGGTTCCTGGTTTAGACAATTAGTGATTTTTGAAATCCTTAAAATGCAGTTCAAATGCTTGTAAACATCAAAATTAAGTCTTCATGCAGTATTTTGTTTATTAAGGGATGGTAAATATTTTATTTTCGGTATTGGCATAACCATGGGACTCCCTGTATATACAGAACAAAATTAAACGCAAACACGATCACACTCTTGTTTACGATTGTCGAGTCTAATCAACGCACTCATAGCTGAAGTGTTATTGTACATTCCTCAACTATTCGTGTAGGATCTTGATAAATAACGCAGGTTTTGTACGTGGATTAACAGTTTATTATGAAATAATTATAGAACACAAATTAGAAACATACTACGACGCGGCGCGCAACAACTGACTGACTATAGCTACTTACATACTTAGCATACATCTACGTATATAGGCACAGCTCACTACTTCGCTATCCTTAACACCTCCCCTCGAAGTCGTGAGCGAATCTGTTTATCTACTTTACATAGTTATACTTATCATACCTAAATTATGCATGCATTCTTTATGTTTTGTCCCACTCAAACCCTTGGTCAAAACATCTGCAGGCATTCTTTCTGTACATAAGTATTTCAGATCAATCACACCTTGCTCGCACATATCTCGAACGAAGTGGTGCCTCACGTCGATGTGCTTTGTTCGTGAGTGATAATTCCTGCTCTCAGCAAGTTTTATCGCACCCTGATTGTCGTTGAATAATGTAACAAACTCACATTTCATTCCAACATTACCCAACACATCTCTTAAATACATGGCTTCTTTAGTAGCTTCGGAAATCGCCATGTACTCGGCTTCCGTGCTCGACAACGCTATACTGCGCTGCTTACGTGCTTCCCAGCTGATTGGGGCACCTGCTAGTATAAATGCAAATCCAGAATAAGACTTACGATCAATCGCATTCGAACCCCAGTCTGCATCAACCACACCAAATAAAGGTAAATCAGTCCTTTCATACATCAAACCATACTCTGACGTACCCTTTACATATCTTAGTACACGCTTTGCAGCTTTCCAATGTTCAACATCATAATTAGTATTAAATTGGCTAAGATAATTCACAGCATACGAAATATCTGGCCTCGTTGTCACGGCTAGATACATCAAAGCGCCTATTAAACTCTGATAAGGGTACTGACTCATCACATCATTCTTCACATTTTTAGGTTTTTCTAACTTAACATTCACATCAATCGGAGTCATTGTAGGTTTACACTCACTCATACCAAAGCGTTCAAGAATTTTACTAACATAAACACTTTGTTTTAAGTACACTCTGTCTTCTTCATCTCGAGTAAATTCGATACCCAAACAATGATTAATTTTACCCATATCTTTCATCTCAAACGCGCTAGATAATTGCTTCTTTACATCACACAACCACTCATCATCATTTGTAGCTAGAATCAAATCATCAACATAAATAGCAATTATCATCATTCGCTCACCTTTTCGTGCTACAAACACACATGGATCCTGCGGCGTTGCCTGAAAGCCAACATTCTTTAACTTCCTCACCAGCTCCTTATGCCACTGCAATCCAGATTGACGCAAACCATACAAACTCTTTTTCAACAAACACACACTATTATCACATTCACTCAATACTTTGTTCCAACGTTTAGCCGTTTCAATAATTTTCTTATCTCTAGTGATTTTATTTTGTGTTCCAATCTTTTGGTTTGCGAGTATTCTTTTAATGACATCGCGTAATTGGTCTGGTACTTCCATATATATTTCTTCTTCTAATGTACCATTTAGGTAAGCTGTCACAACGTCCATTTGATGGATCTCAAGTCCCAATTCTGCGGATAAGGCAGCTATGAGTCTTATCGATGATGATCTCACGACTGGAGATGATGTCTCATGAAAATCCTCCCCTGGCCGTTGAGAACATCCTTTCGCAACTAAGCGTACTTTCTTTCCAGTAGTTTTGGTACTAAATACGAATCTATTTCCGATTACTTTACGATTCGATGGTCGAGAAACTATTTCCCATGTGCCGTTTTTAATCTGAGCTATAAATTCATCTTCTAGGGCACCTCTCCATGCATTTACATCGTTTGTCTTTTCAATTTCACTCCATGTCATTGGTTCAATAGTCGCGATTCCGGCCGTCAGCTCTTCGTCCGATTCTTCATCTTCCGATTCCGGTTCAGAATCTGTCGCTATGAGTTCTTTGATTGGTCTATAGTTGTATTCCTGTCGCGGTTTTCCAGTACGAACTAGTCTTCCTCGTCCTCTCTTCGAAGGTTCAATTAATCTTTCCCACGAAACAGTAGCCGTCCTCTTTCTTATTGTCACTCCCCTATTTCTTTCTTCATCAGGTTCATAGACGTTTTCAAGTGATCTTCTCGTTCTACTTCCGTCTCTCTTCGCTTTCAAAGGAGGCTTTCTATATTCTTCACAACTTTCTCTCGGTATATTTAGATCTACAACTATCTCTCCATCTACATCTTCTTCATCAAGTATTTCTTTATATTCATGTCTGAACGCCGTCTCATTCATGAATTTCACATCACGAGTCACAATGATTTTCCTTGTCTTCGGATTATGTATTCTGTAGGCTTTAGATTGAATATCATATCCCATGAATATTCCCAACTCTGAACTTGAATCGAATTTCCCCTTCTGGGAACCTTTATCTTTGTAATAGGCTTTCGATCCAAACACTTGCATGTAGATCACAGTAGGTTTCTTTCCTTTCCATACTGTAAATGGTATTTCACCATTTAACGCAGTAGTTGGGCAACGATTTCTAATATAATTCGCAGTATGAACTGCTTCCGCCCAAAAAGACGGTGGACTTCCCGCTTGACGCATCATGCACCTCGCCATCTCGATTAAAGTTCTATTCTTTCTCTCAGAAATGCCATTCTGCTGCGGTGTATAGGGCGCTGTCAATCTCCTTTTGATACCTTCTTTCTTCAATAACTCATCAAAATCATTATTTACGTACTCACGGCCATTATCTGATTGTAAGTTCTTTATCTTCATGCCAGTGAACTTTTCCACATAGGCCTTGTATTCTTTAAATACACGCAGGACGTCACTTTTATTTGCTATGAAATATACTTCACACCATCTTGATTTATCGTCAATAAAAGTAACAAAATACTTTTTCCCGCCATAAGACTGCTGTCTCATAGGGCCACATACATCACTGTGTACTATTTCTAGTAGCTCACTAGTGCGCTCTTCACTGCCTTTTGGGAACGGTGTGCAAGTCTGCTTTTGACTTATACAGATCTCACATTCAGATAATTTTTCATCATCTTTAAGTGTCATCCCATGCACTAAGCCACTCTTCGACATTGCCTTCAAGTCGCGCTCGTTTAAGTGCCCGAGTCTCTCATGCCACATGTCTATAGGTCTCTTCACCTCAGCATTGTTAGCACTGTTCTGGCTCATTCGAACGTGGTATAGATTACCAACACGATCGGCTCGCATGTGAACCTTATTTTTCTCATCAATCACAAAGGCGCCGTCTTTCTTGAAATGTACCTCGAACCCGCGATCTGTAATTTTCGCCACAGATAGTAGATTGGTTCGCAAGTCTGACACGTAAAACACCTTCTCAATTTCTATGCGGCGCTCTTCGCTGCCTGTGTCAACTGAAATATTGACCTTGCCTGCGCCGGCGATGCGCGTGCTTTCATTATTAGCTAAATTCAGCTCCGAGTCCAGTCGCGTGAAACCCTGTATCATGTGTTTTTCATTACACATATGCCCCGTGCATCCACTGTCGATACACCAAATAGGGTTTTTCTGGTCACCAAACATTACCTCTTCGGTAGTGCTCATCAACATCGTCGTCTTAGGATCACTGTCCCGTTCTAATTGTTTTGTGCTCTGTTTATTTTTATTCACGTTCTTTGTCTTGCACTCTCTCGCCAAATGTCCACGACGACCACAACGAAAACATTCAACTTTACTTTTATTGAATTGGTTCTCATTAAAATTCTTCTTGTGGTTGACATTTAAATTGGTACGCCTGACGAACATAGCTCCCTGGTCCACTGATGATGATTTTCTGCCATCAAAATCTTCAATGATTTTCACTTTCAACACTTCTGTTGACGGCAAATCGTCTCGCGACTCCATTGCCGTGCGAAACATAGCGAAGGAATCAGGCAAACTATATAACAGTAATATAGCTAGTAGTTCGTCAATCACGACCAAACCGATTTCTTTGAGCTTTTTCACTGCATCGAAGAAATCCGCGATGTGCTTTTTCAAGTCGTCCTCTTCCTGCATACGAGTCAATACGAGTTTCTTCAACAATGACGCTTTTCTAGCAGGTCCACTTGACTGATACAAAGACTTCAACTTATCCCATATTGCTTTAGAAGTTTCCAAGCCGTCCAATGCAATTAACTCGCTGGGACTAACGGCCAACAAAATATCCGATTCGGCTTTTCCATCATTTTTAATCCATTCCGCATACTTCTGGTCTGATCGCCCCGGTTGAGGTATTGATCCTGTTACGTATTCCCACAAGTCATTTTTCTTCAAAATTGCTCGCATTTGAATCTTCCAGGTATCATAGTTATCCCCAGTAAGAGGGTCAATTTTTATAGAAGCAGCCATAATAAAGTTTCTTCAACTTTTTAATAACACAATTATTACTTTTTACGTAATAAAATATCGATGGAATGTCCCGGCGCATCAACGAATGCACATGGCCGTACGCAGCGATAACACAAAGTCCGCCATTACCGGCTAATGCACTTGTTTACGTAAAGTTTTAATTTTACAAATATCACTGCAAATCCAGTCTATTTTCACAGAAACACTTTTATTTTAGCACCTGGGTCCCATAACCTGTAGGATCTTGATAAATAACGCAGGTTTTGTACGTGGATTAACAGTTTATTATGAAATAATTATAGAACACAAATTAGAAACATACTACGACGCGGCGCGCAACAACTGACTGACTATAGCTACTTACATACTTAGCATACATCTACGTATATAGGCACAGCTCACTACTTCGCTATCCTTAACATTAATTAATTCTAGGACTTTTTCTACCATTTTAAAATCTTCCATGTTATGTAATCGTTGTGTGCTTCTACTCTTAAAAGTCGTGTTATTTTTATGATGTTGAAAATACTTGGTAAATCATTAATTAGGTTAGATTTTATTGTTTTTATAATTTAAAGCTAATAAAATGTTATTTGTTGTAGATATCGTCCTGGGAATCGGAATATTGATTGGTATTATCTCCTTCACCGACTGCGACGTCGTTACCCCAACTCTCCTTCAGAAAGTTGATCCTATCTACCAAAAAGACGGTCCGAATTACCAGAAAGACCAAAAAGACGTACAAGTCTACCGAAAAGACGGTCAATATCAGAAAGATGGCTCAAAATATAATTCCGAAGCTTACAAAAAAGAAGGTCATTATCAGAAAGACGAGCAAGTTTACCAAAAAGACGGACCAGTGTATCATAAAGATGAGCCGATATCTGAACCAGAAATGCTGCCTGTGTTGCTAGGCAACGACACGAGGTGTAGGATATCGGAGTACCAGTGCGCGAACAAGAAGTGTATACCTGTGAATCGATTCTGTGATGGCACGAATGACTGCGGCGACTCGTCCGACGAGCCGAGGCATTGCACACGTAAGTACACTTTTAGTTTTCAGGAATAAGAGGCAATATTGTAACAAAAAGAACGCACATTAATACATTATGAAGTGTAAGAATTACATTGTCCAGCACTGCCTCAGGATCAAATCTGATGAGTAGGTAACAATAAAGTCGCCAGTAATTATATCTTTTTAAAGCTGCTGTAATTTGATTAAGTCACCAGTCATAACTTATATCTTTTTAGCTACTTGAACATTACTGTAATTGATTGGTCGTCTATTTTAAACATGAAAATATACTTACCTAATTATATTTGAACATTCATTTTCATAAAATATGTGTCACTTGGTAGAGGCAGGTGAACTCCGATTCTTTCATAATCCCTTTTCTTAAGCCCCTTTCATATGCGAACGATAAGACCCTGGCCTGTTTGCCCGTTTTCATGTCCATGCGTATAAAAGTAGGTACATACATAGTTTATTGTGGAATGTCCAAGGATATTTTTTTATTTATTTATTAAAAGGCGTGACTTTGCAGTCCATTTTCAGATGTGGCATTATTCATAAAGATTTGTCAATTTAGGATAATAAAATTAATAAGGGTTTGAGAATGATTTTTCTTGTTTCTCGTATGTCAGCAACAACTAAATAAATAATACCAGTAATATCTAGTAATCCTCTGCCAATATTGCCAAATAAGTTTCCTCAGGATGTTTACACTAAGGCCACCCAACCACCCCCTATCCCCAGCCAAGCGAACACTAAGATATTTTAAAATAATAAGAAATAAGAAATTTAGAAGAAATAAATTATCAATGCCAAGAAAATGCATAAAAACCGTGTAAACTGTACACAAACTGCGGTCACGGTTCGATTGCCGTGCCTTGTAAAAGCTCTCATTGTAACTTATACGTTTCTACTTTACATGGCACGGTCACTGTGACCGTGTGCATATGAAAAGGGCTTTAGAACTTCACATAACGTCGGCAGCTGAGTGTTGGGATAATATAATATTTTATCGTAAAATACGACGCTAGGAACTGAAACCTTGCAGGTACACCTGCCATTTTGAGTAAGGATTTATCGGTGCTTGGAGAAATTTATATTGAAATAGTGTGAGAAGGGTAGTTTAAAGGACATCATAAGTCATAATAGTATTATACTTAGGATATATCTGCTATCTTGCAGAATGTGATCTAACTTATTGTCTTATTGTTTTCAAGAAGCTTAATTATCAGCTTTATCAACTTCTGACTTCTGATAGGTAACTCTAACATAAAATAAACTTTGCTTGTTGTGTTCTGAGATTGAGATAAAAATAATAATGATTGTTTATATGAAGTTTTATAGTTGCTAAGTGAATTTTTTTTGAACATTTTAATTGTTATCGGCTTTTTGTAACCCAGAATTGTGTTCACTTAGAAAAAGTAATTTATCAAACTCATTCAATTTTAAATTATAGTTAAGTTTTCTATTTTCTACAAAACTAATATTATCCAAGAATACAACTTGATAGATTGCTAGATAGGCAAGATTGATGACTCTTTCGCGGTGTACTCCTTTCAATCAACGAAGCGCATCGTTCGGATTGAACGTCTTTCCAGAGAATGAATCCCTGGTGTATCAGGGAACAGGATGGATTGGGTGAAATGGGCTTTAATCATATCCAAACGCTATTTACAAACGGATCTTGTTTGTTTTATCTATCTTTTATCTTTTATAAGGATCTATAAATACCTATATAGATTAATTTTTATTTTTATTTTATTTTATTTATTTATTTATTAGTATAATATATGACTCTATAACTATTGTTTATATAATGGACGACCCTTGGAGTTTTATTTAAGTTTCAATTTTTTTAGTCTATTTTTACAAAAGTTGAAATAAATCGAAATCAAATATGAGTATGTGCCATATTTTTATAATACTCTTTGGGTAGTTTCTAAAAATAACATTCTGATTTGAATACAAAACTTATTGGCATAATTGAAATTAATTTCTCTTTGATTTTAAACTTGGTCGTTCGCTAATGATTTATTGCTTTGGAGGTTCAATTCCGAAGTTTTTATAGCCTGAGTGATTAATTTTATGGGGCGAGGCTTTTTATGAAGGTTGTGGTGCCTTGTTTTAGGTGTTTTATATTCTGATGGAAATACTCGAGTAGGATTTTTTAGAGGTCATTTGCGAAAGAAAGTTGCATTTTATATCTGTAATTTTATTAACAACCTGTTTCAATATCCCATCTACTATGTTATTGTTACTGCGGTAAGTAATTTTTAATTTTTCGTATGATAGATATTTTCACACTTACTCAAACATTCACCTTCATAATATTAGTGTGATAACAAGGCAACCATCTCTGTCCTTTGAGACTTCGTGCCAATCTCTCTCAAAAGAGTCGAGGTCTCTCCAGCGCTTCCTCGGCCGGCCGAATTGAGGGAGACCTTTTTTGAAAAACAAAGAAACACCCAACCCGGAGCAAAATAATTTTTCCAGATTGAATTTCTGTCTTATACTCTCTACCTCAAAGGTTTCAGTCATTTGTCTAGCTTTCTTATCTAGTCTTCAGATTCTTTATTTTCTAGTTTCACGATAAGTAAATGTCCAGAGGACATATTGGTTCTTATCCCCATAGCCGCTTGTTTAAAGTAAGGACTTTTACTCCTTCCAAAAATACTCTCAATTTAAAATCTACTAAATCCTTTTTTCGCAATCCCCGTCTGTGAGACTTCCGGGCTAGAAAATGTTGGATGCTTTATTACTTTGAAAGATAAACCTAATTATTTGTTCCGAAACTACTTCGTTTTCGTCCAGTATTACTTTTTTTGTTACAAGTGACTATTTTAAATAAAATCTTGGTTAACTATTTTATTATTTTATTAATAAAGTTAAAAGTAAAAAATAATGGTGTTAGGTACATGTTGTTCCTTTGTTTTTTATTAAATAAAACAGAATTCATAAAAAAAAATATTACAAAGGTTTTGAACTTTGGAAATAGACATTAATTGAAATTTCTTATGCTTCAAATAATTTGATTTACACTAAACTCTTTTTTAATGACATAAAATTTAAATCCATTTACCAGTTTGTACCTACAAACGTAGACCTATTCCACCTACTTGTAACTTCTTTAAAAAACAATTTGTAGCACAAATTAAGATCGAAAGTAATTCGACCTGAAACAAAAATAAGACACAAACAAGTCAACAAAGGTTTACTTGGTAAATGTGACCTCGGTAAATTGGCTGGATTGTTGCCAAAAACAAAATGCAATGTTAGAAGAAATGGGATAAACAGTATATAAATACCTGAGTAGTAGAGATGTATTTTTTCTAAATACACTCTGCAAAAAATAATTATGTCAACAACAACTTAAAGTTGAGATCACTATTAATGTTTGGTGTTTAAATTAAGTACAACGTAATGACGAGTATAACGTAACTATAGAACGTAGATGTTGTAGCTGTTCTACGTGCGCTACGCCGTAGCAGTGTCGTAGCACAGACATCAATCAACTTAACTACTAAGCACACATAATTTGCCTTTGCCAAATTATTCAAGCATTGAAATGTGTTACAGATTAGTATAAATAAACAATAGATCAAATTAGGAATAACTTCCGCTTAGTTATGTCAAAGTAGTTATGCTGTGATTACGCGTTTATAGCCAGTCTCAATAATTTTATCTATCTCTGGTTCTGCTTACTGCGCGTCGATATTTGACACATTTTGTATGAAAATAATGTCAAATATCTACCCACAATAAGCTAAACTAACGATAGGTAGGTTAATGACCCTGGCCATCAAACATTAATCTGACCTACTTTCAAATCTCTGATCGATGTAAGTTTGAGTTCAATTTAACTAACCATTTAACGATATCGTTGCATTCAATCTCAATTCCAAGCTATTCGGGAGCAACAAAAGGAGCATAGTTCCCAAGAACAATGAATTTAATAATTGAGTTTCTGAATGGAAACACCCAATACGCTACATATTCTACGAGTATATACCATTGGATTAATAATAAACAATTGTGTAAAGGTGTTCATCGTGCAAAGTTTACGGCCTATCTAGATGTTAGCATTGTGCTCTATCACGGAAGATTTAAATACGGATCTAAAGATTAGAGTCTAGATAAAAAGTAGACTATGAGTAATAAACTATGTATATATATATTGATATATTTCAAGATTCAGCTGTTCCAAAGTTTTTTTTCATGACAGAGTATCAAAGATCCACAAACATTTATTACAAAATTTCAAAGTTATTACATGATTAGAATATAACAATAAAACTTCTATATACCGTTAATAAATAAATATAAAACCAGAATATCATTTTAAACGGTTTCGAAGAAACTTTTTTAAAACTGCATAAACGTAAGGATCGTTAGTCGAAACGTAAGGATTTGTGGTCTGAAATTCCGAAAGCTTTATTTTCCTATTTTAAAATAGAACAGAATAGAAGACTGTTATTCTAAAATTTATTACAAAAGATTTTCTGATTAACTTACTTCCAAAAAGTATCGGTAAGTGGCGCTGTTTCTCAGATTATTTCAAACGATGGTACTTATCTACAATTTTAACCGTCTACAAACAGCGATGCTTAGTTACAGTATTTCATTCCATTCTATTATTTATTATGTGAGACCATTGTTGCCATGTTACCATTACCTATTAACCCTGTAAGCTGGCATTAATTACTTATAAGGGGGCACTTATGGAAAAGTTAATCAAATTCCGTTTACTCGCATGTACGAGTACTTGTGCACAGAGTAATTAAAATTTACCATTAAATGAAATACTGGTTTGTCTTTGAAGCGAGCAACAGAAATATTTTATACGGAGGTACATTTAAATTCTGAAAATAACTTCTAAAGTTAAAATCCTTAGAAAACTAGTTGCTATATTGGGTTTGGAAACCGCAACGGTTTAATAAGTGTAAACTATTTATATTCATTGACATTAGACACTAATTTTCAAAATATTTAAATATTTTTAAAGCATCTCAGATATCAAGATATCGCAGGGATCTTTTGGGATAATAGTTGTTTCCTTAGTTTATTTCACTTGACTGTCAAAATTTAAATAGGTTGGAAGTTTTGTACGCAGTGAGTACAAAGTTGAAAACAATGCCAAAAATGTGTAGCTTCTGCAAAATGTTTGCCGCAACGATGTGAAATATTTTTGTAATATAGCTGCTTCATTATTTCTCTTCACGGGTTTTTTAAATCTGAAATTTAATTAAAAACATTATTATCCTTTCATATGAATTTTTCTGTGTGTCATCGTCATTCTGTGTTTCATTGACATGCTTTTAAAAGAAACAATATTTTTGGGACAAATCTCATCATGAAACACATAATGCACCTACGAGTATTCTAATAATGAAACTGTTTTTTTTTTATAAAACATAGTAATGGTGTATTTATTTAAACAATTTTAAAGATAAGTAATCTTTGTTTATTTATAAGAATGAAGCTTTCTAAGTTGGTTCTCAACTTTTTGCTTACATAATTATTATTATCTTATATTCGAATACCACTTAGGAATATGACTATCGCACGGTTTATTATTTCGTTTTTCGTATTGTTATACCTAGCACATTATTATCTCCCTCGAATGGAGTCCGGAAACTAATTTTAACTTTTGCAGTAAAAGTGTTTACTTTAAACTTCATGTTTATGATTCTCCATTCTCTTTTTATGAAAACAATTTTCGCAGTTTCGTTACACCGCTGCTGGTAAATTGTTACGTATTTACAAAATTTCATTATGACACGTGGAGGATAAAGTAATCTAAGTTTTTTTTTTGTTATATTTTCATAAAGTTTTATTATTTAGATGAAAAGATTTATAAAAAGTATTTCGTTGCCAAATTTAAAATTATGTTTTTAGACGCGAAGTAGTAGTGGCGATTAAAACTTGGTGGATATGATTCGCAAAAGATCGCAAACAATATAGTAAAGAAGCTTATACCCATTAGTGGATTTACCTGGGCTGAAATGAAGGCTGTCAGTCTATTGTCACTTTATAGGTATTATCACTTTACAAATCTGATAATATCAAAATGATATCCAGAAATACACGTTAAAAGTGACATCACATCGGTTCATTTTGGCACGTGGCACGTTTTGTCACGTTTTGTCGATTCGTTCGTATGCCCCAAAATCTATTCATTTTTCGTACACCTTTTATCTGCAGAGAATTCTTTCACAATTTATTCCCTTTCAGCGGATGTTATTAAATTGGTTCGGCCAGAGCTCAATGCTGCGTTATAGCTGAGTTAATGGTTTAGGGCCTGCTCTTGTAACGAGGGTGATGAAATTAAGAGGCGTCATATCTCACTTAAGCCCTTTTGGTTGAGGCTTTTCTCTTGACTTCCAAAATATAAGTAGGAAATTCTAACTTTCCTATTTTTTTTCTTTATTGGTCTCAACGAACATAGTTGATTGTTTTCTGTAAAAGGAAGATTCGAGTCTCTAGATAATTTTAATGCGATAACTAGAACCAAGAGCCCAGTGGTTCGTCTGCCATGAACGCAGTCTTCAGAGTAAATCCAGCATTATTAAGTTTTAATGACGTCGACCACAATGCCAGCCCGAGGCGATAAAACAAAGCATAATGGTTCCTGTGTCGCTCGTAATAAGGTAAATAATAGCAATCACACCGAGTCTTATCTTAGGGCCGCCCGGTCCAAACCACGGTAGAAAGTGGACTTTAAAATCATAAATGGGTAATGTTAATTACAATAATCAGGAATGGAATACTGTCAGTGGTTTTTGTGTAGTTTGATTTTGTAATAAACATAATTTTACAAATAAGTACCATACAAAAACCACCTCGGCTTTCCAGCCGCTACGAACCTTTACTATCTTGCAATTCAAGAAATAACGCGAAATCAACACAAAGAAAGTATATTTATTTACATTAAGGCGCCGCCGTGCCACTGCGGCGCATGCTGTGCACGGCGTGCTTTAATTATATGGGGTGGGTTGTAGTGGACACAGTCACGTGGGTACATTATTTTGCAAAGTGCAGCTTGATTTAGGTACGTATCCTCTCCGTGTAATTATTATTATTATTACAAACCCGTAGCGTCCTACTGCAGAGCAAAGCCTTCTGCCTTCCACTCATCTCTATTGAGAGCTTAGCTCTATTAGTCTACTTTAGAAAAAAGCTTAATAAAAGCATAGACAAACTATTAAACATTTATAGCATGCAATAAACTCAAAGAAAATAATCTCAAAATATTAAAAACTAGCGTATATCTTAAACCTTACGTCTGTTTTTGACTGTCTCCGTTTTACAACGATAAGGCTTTCGGTATAATTAAATAAAGTATGAATGAAGATTAAAATTAATCCCGATGCAGATGCAGTGGTTTTAGCGAAATTAAATGGAACTTCGTGTTCATCTTTTTGAAATGAGTGTGCAGATATTAATTCAGCCAAGAATTTACGAGTAATATTTAATGTAGCTTGATGAACATTTTATCTCTATATTCTTGTGAATAACTGAATAACTTGTGAAATAAACTAGGTTTTTCTTCACTTAGTATTTCAAAAGATAGTTATTTTAGACTAGCAAGTATAATTATGAGTTATAATATAGAAAGAAGTTATAATTAAGATAAATTTTAACTATTTGTTTACATAACTGACAGTTTTTATATCAAAACAAATTGTGGTAATCGTGTGATTCTGTGGCTCAAAATATCACTGTTGTATTGTAAAAGCATCTTGTTTATTTGTTCTCGATAGATCATCAGAGTGGTCATAAACCCCTTGTGCCAGTAACGATTCAGCACTTTCATTTGACAATTACGTCCAATCCGTGGTAGTATGTCGAAGTCTTCGGCCTAAAAATTTCGTGATCGGACTCTGCCGTATAAAAATCTACTTTATGGATTTAAGTTTTGAGTTCCTTTTAGCTCTTAAGTTCCTTAGCGTAATCTGATACAGTACATAGATGTTAAAAGCTGTATAACAATGTAAGTTATTTATGTTTACAACGTGTTACACGTCAAGAGCAATATCAAAGAGCTCTTGCATGCTTTGTGCTTCAGTAACATTACTTTGTTACTCCATCATTATCTTGTTACAGTATCTTTTTGTATTAATAAAATCTTTTAAAATTCTTATTTTTCTTTGTTCTCGAATAAGTATTATATTTTGTAAGTGAGAACATTGTATTTATCTGAATAGTTATTTTAAACTTATTTTTTGCACTTCTTCACCACGAACGCTTCCATATTTAAAGAAAAATGTGTTTATTTTTCTTTAAAATTTACAGTCTTATAAGCAGGATGACTCAATTGCCTGTTCCAACGCAACTCCCTACCCCAGGGAAAATATACCCCCTCGATGTTTTCAGAAGATTTTGAAAACTTAAATATACTATTACACTTGGGTATACACATACAGTGTGATTACGTTGCATTCTCTAATTCGCCTCGACAGTAAATTCTGTGGAATCCCGCTGTCATGTTCGATAGGATTTAAAACCGACGCGCAGTGTGAGTGAATGCAGTTCGGAGGCCACGACATTAGCATTATTCCTCGCCTGTCACAACGCCCATATCGCCCTCCCAGCAGACTAATTTACGTTTAGTGCTAACTCTGCCCCATGTTTACCAGCCGTGAGTTGCGAACTACCCTCATTACGAATTCAAATTTTATACCGAGCGGTTCAGCCTGGAATTGTAGCGCTAGTGATTCGGACCTTGTGAAATGATCGGAGGTTCTGAAGTACTACTAGGCATGGTATTTGGAATATAACAACTAGCTTCCGCCTCCAACTTATAATCCAATTAAGTATATAACATCCAAGAAATTACAAAGAATTTTTGAAATTGGTTTTTATTTTAAACTTACCATGACCACGAGAGCTGTTTGCACACGAAACGCCGAGTAATAGTAGATTAGGTAATTACACGATAAAGACCCATTTTATTAAAATTAATTGACTAGTAAGTACTTTCATAACGATGTTTTTTTAATTTCGGAAATTGTTTGTTTTAAACCCACATCAAAACATTAAATAAATACCATTCCATACGTATATTTACAGTTACTTTATATTACAATTAGTAATTGTTTTATTCTCATTTCGTATTATAATGCACAAAATACGCTACAATTTCATTTTCATTTACCATATTTCACAAGCATCACAACTTTGCATGCCGAGTTTCTGAACAGCATTCACTATTATTATGCGCTGTGCTAAATACCATAAATACTCTATTTTATGGTTAATTACCAACTCTTCATGCATAATCGTTTTTAAATATACTAGAGTAACTGAAAAACTATTGTATTATAAGTCTGGAAGTTTTAAAGTCCGTTTTGTTACAGTGAAACAATAACATGTCTGCAACCATAATTGTTTTTTCCTAATAAATAAAAAAAAACAATTCATATTATTGTTAGATTGAAATGACTTGACTTGACGTATGACTTGGATACGAACCGACCTTGAAGGTCCATTACACTCTTTCAATACGGCTCATAAAATAACACTTGATACGACGTACTTGTAATTGCAAATTGGGCAAATACAAAAACAGCAAAATGTACCGTTTAGTTTGTCTGATTCTGAGCTAAATATTTGCTTTATTAAATTATAGCTGAATTACTAATTATTATAACCGCAAAATTGTGTTCAGATCATTAACTACTAGTTTTTACGTTCAATTTATCAATCGTTTGATTAATGCAGATAATTATTATTAAATATTAAGATTAAATTAATAATAATCAATAAATAATAAATGGCTAAACAATACATTGATACCAAATGCTATTAGTTTCAATATTTATTGTTTGAACTCAGAAATCCAGTGTTGATTTCAGAACTAAAACCGAACAATGCCTCTCCCACCAACTCAACCGAAATATAATTGCGGTCAGTCAGTTATTATATGCATAGCTAGGCATCTCGTTAGGAATCAACATTATTTGGCTTTTAGACATTTCCACAACATATGCAGAAATAATAACAACTACGAATATACTCGTAGTTGTTTATTTCAGTTTAGACCACTGTTTGAATTTTCAACGTTAAATTTCAAACTATGCTAGTGCATAGAGTTAGTTGTTTAGTAATAACGGAAGCATAGTGTAAATGTATTCGTTATATTTTTATATTTTTCTCATTTACTTGTATAGTACCAGACAAACATAATAAGGTATCAACATTTTGCGGATTGCTTACGTTACGGAACATGCCTCGCTAACCAGCCATGCGGTGTGGAGAAGTGTTTACCCTTAACCAGGCATAACTTGCTGTTCAGTCGAGCCAACTTGTGAGCAACAATCTCCGAAGCAGCCACGCAAACCTAGCTAATCAAATCTAGTATTTCGTTCTCAAAAAATCATTAAGGCACATTTGAGTTAAAACACTAACTTCAACTCTCCTGTATCTATATACCTGTGGGTACATTGAGTTGGTGTTTACTGTTCCTAAAGATACACTCAACTAAATAACAGTGACATATTTTTGTAGGTACATTATAAATAACAGTGCCAGCTTTTTGGCGAAACTGTGACCTCTGTGTAGAATAGCAAGGGCCGGCGTTTGAATGGATGAAATTCCCTTACATATGAATTTTGCGAAGTATTTCCCTTTGACAGCACCGCATCGTGTTCCATTGTGGAATTGAAGAGAAAATGTTTTTGATGTCAGTGAAATAAACACTGCTATAAATATACTAATATGATATTATGAAGAAGTGAGTGGACTTGATGTGTGTCAAAGTAAAAAGGAAATAAGTAAAAATGCTTTTGTTGTTAAAAGATAGATTAGAGACACATCATCATTATTCATAACCTGACTTGACTCATATTTAGGTATATTATTATTATATTAGGTATAGGCCTACTTTAGCTTGCTTGTACATTGAAACGAGGTTTAGCAAATAGTTTTTAAGGAACCAATCATGATATAACTTTAAATTTTACTGAATATGACCATTAGTGTTTATTTACATAAACAGAAACTAAACTAATACATATTTACATAACTGTACAAAATACAAATATAACCAGCTGAGCCACCTAAGGACCGTAGGTAGCTCAACTGATTTTACTAAGAATACAAGAATGCTTCAGAAATCTGAGATTCTGAATTCTGAAAATTGCAGCCATTACCCAAATTGGTAAAAGGTAAACTCCACATCTGATACGCTCCAATTAGCACGGTACGTGATTACAAAACTAATGAGATTTCATCAAGACCAAGCACAGCTTCCGTGTTTCCTTAATCAAACTCGGTTAAAGGTGATTACTACACAATAGCTGTTCTACGCTCAAATATAATATTATACCTGTACAGATTAATCTACTGACTTTACAATGGTACATTCATTAGAGTCACTAGTAAAGGTAGTAGTTTAGTGCATGTAAAGGTGCCAAAAGAGTGTAATTTATTAGACTGTGTTTAAGATAAGTCGGAATTGTAGTTAGGGCTCATTCTAAATAATTAAGAACAAAAAGAGATTTCTTAAAACTATTTAAAAAAAAAAAACTATTTCTTACATCATTCTGCAATTTTAGTTTGGCACTTTTCCCAATCACTAACCGCCCTCTAGCTAGAACACCATGCAAATGGTGTAAACATTGATTGGGTTCCGAACTATCGCGTGGAATACTAATCGAAAGCAAAGTTGTGCCGTATCTTCGCCTAAGTTGTATCCACTCCCTAGTTAGAGCATTTGCGCACTGCACAACTCTATCCTCCTCAGTTCTCAATAGAATGGACAGAATGATTTTTCAGTCGACGTTATTGGAATGATTTCTTCGTCTTTGATCGAGTCTCTGTATCAATTTTTATAGTGCCACTTTGACCAGTAGCGGCTGTTATATTTCAACTTTTAAATAGAAGAACTGACATTTTTTAACCCCCTACTAAAAAAAAGGTGGTTAGTACACAAATTTAAAATATGGTGTAAAAATCAGCATGACATTAATTAAAAAAAATAACGGAAATTACCCACAAACAAACAAACCATCATTACCTCTTCATACTCGTAATATTAGTTTATATAAATTAAAACAACGTGTAAATCAAAATATCCCACTGCATTGAAACCTCAGCGAAAAATAATAAAGACAAAAAGCATAATCGCTAGACAATGACCTGGCGAGATGCCAACGGAGTACGTTCTTTAAGTTAATGCGCATCATCAGATTTTATACGGCAGCTTACGAGCTCTATTCATAGCACGAACGTATTTTGTCTTTGGATGCATAAATTCGACAAAATATATTTCGTAGAAGGTCTACGGCGTAGCAGCTGAATGATATTTTTTAATGTATTTGCACTTTAACATTTTGTTTATTAGTGATTTACAGAAGCAATGCTTTTTAATTACTTTAATTTTTAAGCTTGTTGATAAACATAAATGATATTAACTACTTTTAAAATGATATATAGGTACCTATTTATTGATTCAACCGGCATTAATCTGTCAAATGTTTTGAAACAAAAGAAATGTTATCAGAATCCGCGGAAGCATAAACTTTTTCAGAGCCTTTTGTGTTATTACTCATCATTATTTATCGTTAGTCACTTTCCATTAGTTAGGAATGTTGGGATAACATTGCAAGACATTACTTAATATGCTTGCGGTTTTGCTTTTTAAAAAGAAGCCTATGTGGTATTCCAGTTTAAAATATGTTTAGCCAAATTCGTGCAGTGCTTTCTATTCATATAATTATTAGCATTAATAATATTACTAGAATTGCAGATCTTGAGATAGGATCAAATACTAATTGCTGTATTATTATTAATGGAAGAAGATGAATCCATGCATGCAAATAAATACATTAGGTGATGAGTTAATTAATTATACTAAAATGATTAGAGCTCTACTATATCTTAACACATCTAAGGCACATATACACAAAGACATATTTCGGCACAGTTGCATGCGCCATGATCTCAATGAACAGCGCATGTACATGAACATGAACATGTGTATGAACTGTGCCTGGTCAATATCCTGTTTTAAGTGTTTATAATGAACTCAGATGTTTTCCTGTCATTAAACAGTCTGTGACTTTTAAGTTCTACCTTTAATGGATTTTATTTAAGCACGTTGTCTTGGAAAAATACAATTCTTGTCAATAACTTGGTATTTCTTTTATAAACTCAAAACATGTTATAAAGGTGAAAATTCGCGGTACCATCCAACTCACGAAAGTTTTGGAAGATCACAACACTTACCGTGTCAAACTCCATTTGTATGCAAATAAGATACATTGTTCTTATAAAAAGATTAATGAGAGAATATAAAAGTTCTCGGTACAATGCAGAGCTTCTACTGCAACGCATAACTTACAAGAAACTGTTTGGAAACAAGAATAAACTACGATGGTTAAGCGGTCATAGATAAATCGCTTCTCTCCGCAGTTTAGGTAAAATAATATCCAAAAATGTATTGCATACTTAAAGTTCTGCGAGTATTTCAGATAAATGTAAAATAGCCTATTTATTTTTAGTGGGCCGTTGCCCTGAAGTCTTGGCTGTCATTTTCAAAGTCTCTATAGTCAAAGGCGACACTTTTAATGGTCTTCCGTAGCATGGAACTGCTTTGTTGATTTGATTTCAAAACTGGTCAACCTTTTCGTTCTGCAAGTGTAAACGCCGGTCAACTTTGATTGCACGGATTTGCACGTACTGAACAATTAGTTATGTATTGCTTAGCTTGGAACTAGATAACGCTGTGTGGAAGTCCAAGGATATCTATTTATCGCCTAACCAGAGGATCCAATAAGGATTCTATGAACTAATTAGAATTCAGATCCTGAAAACGGCTGTAAATCGAATTAGCACTAATCACGATTGACCGGACACAGCCCAAAGTATCCTACTCAAAGAACCCACACAATATCCCTTAGTAAACACGCTTCCCCACTTATCCTTCCCTATAAACAAACGTGAACGTGACGTAACGTAACCGTAACTTGTTACGTTGTGCCAACCATGTTTCAGTTTGCCACTTACCCCAGCAAGAGATTTAGTACAATAAAATTCACGCTGAAGTAGAAGGTCAACTTTTTCATATTTTTGTAGTTGACACTGCGCGCTGCAAAAGATTCTAGTAAAAACTTGACAAGGTATAATTTTTCCAGTATTTGTATGCGTACTAACATCACCCGCGATTTCACTCGCTCCCGTAGACTACCTGCTTTAAGTAGCATGTGTGTTTTAGGTCATAAATACATACTTGTAGGTACATGGTATTCCAAGATTTAAACCAATTCTTTTGTAGGTTTTTGTGTAAAAGTGTAACAAACATGTAATCATCATTGGCATTATTTATTATTAAATAGTCATCGTTTCAATTATTTTACGGTTAGCTACTTATCGTAAGTTTTCTCCACAAGTGAAAGTTTTGTAACAAATCTGTCTCCAAAATCATATGTTGTGCACAATCTTTTATCGACGTTTTATGTACAAGGTTTATTAGTTCCCAGTTAGCTCAATTTATAAGCTTTTACGATCTCACGCACAGATAAGCCTCTATAAACCTCTAGTCCAGCTTCAAACATTTCCTTAGGAATTTCACTTCACTTTACGATCCTACGCGGTCTATTAAAAGACTCTCAGAATCTTTCAGAAGCCTTCAGAATGGATTTTTATGGCTAAGCTATTGCGCTGTGTTTATTGTTTAGCTGTGGAATATTTTCGTGACCTCGATTTCATGGTGTTAAAGCTATAAAATAAGAACATAACTTGCACGGTAGAAATAACTACCAATTGCTTTTACTATTTTAAGTTATTCGAAAACTGTCCGATCCGAAATAAGCAGTAGAAATTCCTAAAGTAACATAATTAATCTACCTGTTAAATTTAATTTTATCCTTAGTCTATTCAGTGGTAGTCAAAAACTAGATAGAATGTACAGAAAGTAAGCTACCAATAAACGCCGCGCTAGATCGGATCGTGGTTTAGTAGTTTATATTTTGAAAGATATGACAAAAATCTGATCTGTTTTCGTTCCAAAATGATGCGCAACAAAGTACTTTCTTTTTATAAATATGATATCCAATCATTTCACATAGCAACATATATCTCCAAATTCATATCAAACACCATCATTTCCAAATCAAATCTACATAAAGCGCGTTAGCGTTCTCATATGTTATTATCGGTAACAAAATTATCCCGAGGGAGCTACGCCGTGGGAGCTTGCGATAAAACCTCCATTTTATACAGGGTGGTACATTCCTATAGGTTGGCCTTTTCCTCTAAATATACCCACTGAATATTTGGTTTAAAATCATGATTATGAAGTTTTGATTTCATTTATAAAGTTTTATGATAATATAGCGAAAATTGAAGCAAAAACCAAATAATTAATTCGTAGAATAGGGGGTTATTTAGGTTTTTATTAGGTTTTTCACCTTAGGGTGTTATTTTGAATGAGCTTTGTGTTATAACACTAAACTATGATATAATTAGTATGATTTATTTTTATAATTATCATGAACTTAATTGCGTTATAAAAAATGAAAAATGACACACATCATTTATGTACTGCTGCGGCTATTTTTGATGATGCTTCTAATTTTGAAGCGGTTTATAAATAATCTGACTGATAACTCATATCATATTCTTATACAGATTGATTTTCCAGTCGAACTGCTGGAAAATTAATATCATAGTAGAATATCAACCGGATAGTAGAATACTCTTGTCTCAGTTTAAAACCATATAAAACATACGACACTTTGAGCTCTGGCACCGTTCAAAAGCCATCTAGGCCATGTTCATCTACGCTAATCCTATTGCCGCGCGTCCGAATGGAAGGAAGTATCGCTTTGTACGCCGCTCCATCGCGTGTCCTGAACTAATTCAATTAACATCTACAGCGGTGAGCCGGCAATGTATGCGGTACGTGCGATGCGCTAATTAGTATTACGGTTTAATGGAAATAGTGTTGCGGAAATTACATTTTCACTTTCAAACCAAAGTATCATAATATAGTTGTGTGGTAATGAAGAGCCAATCTGCCAATCAACACGCAATCCGAATATTATATTACGAGAAGGAACTGCTGTATAAAAAAAAAGTATTTTGTGTCGATATATACGGTAGCCGGAAAATTTGAATAAAAACAAGTGGCAAAAAAAATAAAAAATGCAAAATAAAACGACTTGTTTTTTCGTGAGAAGAGAGCAAATTCCTGCACTTTCAAGGGTTATTTCTGTTCATAACTCCTAAAATTGTCATCAGATTTTTTTATGTGACCCCTTGGAATATCTGCTTTCCAACAAAAAATAATCATCAGAATGGTTAATAAACGACGAAGTTATCCGTAAACAAACGTACAAAAAACGATTGCAAACTACCTACTTTTTTTTAGGTCGTTTAAAATAAGAAAAAAGTTATCTGCTAATAAATACTTATAATCAAACCATCGTCTAAAACCAGAGCAATAGAGATTACTGTGCATAGTGTGCATTGATCGTACATTTGAATAGAAACAGGCATTCCATTGAAACTTGGCTATCATGTTGTGGGGTACACTGTCCAGTAATTACTAGCGCAGTATGTCTATAAATAGAAACAGATTAAGCTCTTGTCCCCTATCAATGTACACAATAATGGCCATATATTTATATACGTATAGTTTATACTTATTTTGTATATTTTCAATAGAAAATATAATATGCATCAGGTCAACATGGCAGTATACAACCATATGACTATATGGTCGTATTCAGCCATATTCGTCTAAAGCAATGGTTAATGAAAGAATAAATGAAGGGTATTTTTGACTACTATGTATTAGCACTAACTTTAATCTATGATGATTACCGAAAATACCGTTAGGTATTTTAAATTAATTGCAAAGAATCCAAAGATGGCAACTTAACAATATCTGGATCCATAACGCAGGAAGCTTTTCTGAAAACAATTTTACACGTAAATATTTGATATACGCTAATCGTGTCTAAACATGCCTTAAATATCAGATGTACGCTTTAAAGTCAAAGCACGTCTGCCTTTCATAATTTATCAAAATACACATTTCTGAAGTAGAGTATCAGTGGAATGAGAATATTGGCTTAGAGCCCGATGCCCGTACATTTCGGTAAAATATTACCTCGAGGTAAACAGGTCAGAGCCGAAGGGACTCAATGAATGATTGTTTTGGTTTGCCTAGAAAATAACAGAAGACGGTTATGTTATTAGAGGTAAGAGAAGACGATGGTAGTTGAACAAAATTTCTGAACTAGTCAGCTATAGTCGTAGCTAGAAAGTCATGATTTTATTCTTTATGTACGTTTATCTTCTATCGTTTGCTTTATATGAACAAAGTTGAGTTTTTTATACAAAAGATCTTTTCGAGCACCTACCGAGGCCTTTGCTTTGATCTTTAAAGATTTCCCTTTCGGATAAAAACACAACTACTTACCCACTCGCAGTCCTTAATCTTAAATTTGTTCGAGGCGGGGTAAAAGCTGAAAAATACCATCCCCACACACCTGTAGCTACCATAATCATCATTATTATTAACGTCATATAGGTATATTTATTTATTTTCTCTCGACAAAGACTCTCAGAATTTACATATTCCATCAATACATACGCTCTCCGCAGAGAAGTAACTATAAAACAAACTTCTATATAATTATGTAAGTACTGCACTTTCCTTTATCGTAATGCGATAATGATAAGTAGTGTATGGATCAGATGAACTTGAATTTGCCTCCCAAGATCCGGGGTTGCCAACTCGGTCACATGGACACACAACACATTCTAGTTGTTCCATAGAGTACTAGAACTAGAGTTCTCCTAAATTGAATACTACGGTCTTGTAAGTTTGTTTGTGCTACTGCTTCCGAATCACTTAGAGCACACAAACTTCAGCTAAGTTGGGGAATGATGAAGTGCTTTTAAAACTAAGTTAAGCGTTGGAATCATTGGAACGTTACTTGGAGAAGGAAATTTATTAAATGTGGTGAATGGAAACGATAAATAAAAAATCTAAACACAATAATAAAATTCTACGAAAATTTAACTGCAAAGTTTTCTAATACCTAACAATAAAGAGGTCGAGACTCTACTTTTAAACTTTTTTGAGAATGTTCGAAATTCAAATTGTTAAAAAATATTGAAATCTATTTTCTTGTCAAAGTTCGAAAGTGAAATTGAAATCAATTAAAATGTTAATTTCTGAATACTTAAGCAAATAATTAATCACTATCATCATCATTTCCCTGCCCTTATCCCACTAGGTGGGTAAACAAATAATTAATATTGTGATAAAAAACAGAATAATCATGCAAATAACAACGGACGCGTAAGTACAAATTCAATTTTTTATTTTCAATATCTAACAAAAATGCAGACGACATTTTCAGATACCCAATCTGTAAAAAGGACGAATCGCGAAACCTTAACTTTAGATAAAAAATTCCAAGCCACAAAAACATGTTACGATAAAAAAAACTTCGCCGGAACCAATTCGTACAAGTTTCAAAACTGCTTTCGAAGTCAACCCCAATCATGTAGGAAAATATCTATCATACAATCTACGACATGAAATGTGTAGATTTAATCTACTTCCTCCGAGGAAGTCACGCTACTCGTAACAAGCTTAATGGATTTCCTATTGAAGGGGTTAGCTCAGATAGACGACATTCCTAGTTTCAAGGACGTGACATTGCAAACTGCCGCCTTATTCTCCAAATAACCATGTCTTGACTTGGCACGACACGGCGTGGCTTTGTTAAATAATGCGTTCATAAAATAAACGGTAGATAACGTGCAATCTCTTACCGCGTCATGTTTTGAAAGTCATCGAGAATCAACATCCTTTTTTATAAACTCTTGAATTTCTAATGAATTCTTTTCGAATTAGGAACCAATGTCTTGATTTATGGAAGAGGCTATGAAATAGGCTATAGAATCACTTAGCTTGTAAAACAAATGTCGATTCGATTTTTGAGGTCGTACATAATATTTTTTTTCTATCTGTTCTTTCTTTCTAAACTATCGCGACTTGGAAACATATTTATAAATATTAACGGGACTTAATCGCGTCGCTGCACAAGCCAATAATCCTGTCCAATGATCGCCACTATTATAGCCGAATTGTGCGTGAAGCGGTTGAAATTAAGAAGCACAAGAATTTTAACCGGGACAGTGGTTACAAATTGTCATCAACGTGGGATCCAGTCATAAAAATGTGTTCGCATCGAAAAAAGTCGTCTAACATTTCGCCGGACATTGTGAGTGTGGTGTGTCGCAACCCTAGTAGTAGTTTTGTGTTGACTGATTGAGGGTAGACAAAAACCTCGTCAGTTGAAGATGCGAGCGGGTGCCGGCCTTCAGTCTACTCGTGACCACGGTGACTGTAACGCCACCGAAACGTCGAGGTAAACAATATGATTTGAATACGCGATTAAGTCCCGTTAATATTTATAAATATGTTCTTTCTTTCTTTCTAACATTTGATTCGCCTCACGGATTCTAAAGTGGACAAGAAAATAATTGGTTCCGATATCACAGTCTAGTGCCCTAGTAAGTGAGATAGAAAAGCTATTGCGAAAGTGTCCCGGGGGCAAACGGCAATCTTAATACCACTCGTCTCGGCTCTTACGATTGAGCTCGTCGCGATTGTTAGCTGTCACCGCAAATTACTTTGAAATGGAATGTTCTTAGCTGAAATGTTTTATACTGATCATGAATGTATTAGATTAATTAGTTTGTTTTTAATTAAGTAAACATTGACGATCCCTGTGGTGCAGTGGGCGAAGGCCCGCAGACGTGGAATTGCGGAGTCGATCCTTGCTACGGTAACAAATGTTTGTATGATCTGCATATATTTGTGTCGTGCTTGTGTATTTTCTTTGTATAAGTGTGCCAGTATCAGTCATCAGGTTATCATAATACAAGCATTCGTTGCATATCTTGGGACTTCATGACGCCGTGTAAAATATCCAAGGATATTTATGTACCTATTACTGGATTTTCTTAAAATGCCAAAGAGCCTACCTATAGGTAAACGTGAAAGTTTGTACAAGAATGTGCGGATGTAAGATATTTTTAATTTATGTAATAGTTTTTTTTAATTTATTAATTCAAATTCTCACTTACGGCGTATAAATTTAGCAAACATTAACGTGGTTTCGAATTGTTGAATGTTTATTTATACATCCCGTGTAGTTGGTGGCTGACATTTTAGTGTGGCTGTGATTGTGGTTAGGTACTCGGAAAACTTACTTTAAATTCGGTGTTAAGCACTTTTCAGTTGCCACATTCGGACTAGGTTTTCCGCCATTTTGTAGGTACTTCACGGTAGCGATTAATTTTTGTTCCATAGTTATTGTAGGTACCGTCTATGAAAAATGTTTGTTTGTTTTCTAAATTGTACTGACCTGTTTTATGTATCTTTCCTTCATTTTTTTTCTTTGAGATTTTATTTCTGTGTGTGCTAAATGAAATTATTTTCTATTTATATAATTGGTAAAGCTTTTTGAATTGAATATAAATGACTCACAATAAAATTAATCTTTAGGAAACACCACATCCATTATGAAGGTAAATACTAGTAAATTAACAAAATAATAAAAGCCTTTAGCAGCATTCAGTGTTTTTCAATAACTGGATAAATAATAATCACGAAATATTACTCGTATATCATGTGTGGTTTTGTTTATTTGCTAGTGATGCGAGTATTGAGCTCAACATATTTTTTTGTAAAACATAAGCCAACTGTCGCATTGCTGTAAAACTTCAATTGCACTGGATTACGGAATCTGTGAAAATAAATGGACTGTAATTTTAATTAGAAGTTGGTTTTCAAATGAACACTTGACAGAAAAACATGTAACATGAAAATAAATCTAAGTGCACGCTGCGAAGCTTGCTTGCGTTTTTGAGCGATCGTTGAAGTTAAACAACGTTCTGAATGGTCACGAGTAGTTATTATTATTATTATTATTATTCAGCCATAATCGTCCCACTGCAGGGCAAGTAGTTACGAGTAGTTAGACTAGTCAAAACTGTTTTCGTCACTGTATCAGTCTCGGCTTCTAAGATTATGGCCATGAAGTACTTACATTCTAGATCCTTGAAAGTGCTTAATTAATACGGCGCTCACAGCCCGTGACGCACGTGGCCTAATTGTGGGCTATCCACCACGGTTCTCTTCATGAGAGACGAACATAGTAGCAGGGTCAGGAAAGGGTTAATATAAAATTTTAGAAAATCTTCAAAGACTACCCGTTGAATAACAACTTTCCAAAGTCCCGATTTCCTTATAAATTCGAAAATTTGTCCTTGCTAATTCCTACAACTTTGCTAACTTTATAACAGGTTAAATTGAAATTTGTTAAGGACCCGGCCTCTTGCGACCGACGCAGAACTTTGTTGCTACTTGTATTTACCTATTATCGTAAGAAAAACAACTAAAGTTGGATCTGTACTTATCAAATGTTGAAAAAGATATCTTGGACAAATAAATATTATGGTCACTTTTTGTATTTACGTATTCAACTCGTAAGTTTTAGGCGTGGAAATCTAGAATTTCCTCCAAGACTGCACAAACTCGAGGAAAGACTTACGCCCGAATACTAAAGCGCGATTTAATATAAGTGGTGCTTCTCTATGACAATATTTGACGTTTGTCTATGCAAATCTGACAAGTAGGAACTGGGAATTTCCTAAGTGGTTAATACGTCCCCAACTATTTAAGTAGGGTTTCAGTGTTTTTTATAAATTGATGATTAATGTTTCAGACATACCTACTTGTAGTGGAATCTTTTGTCATTTCATTTTAATAAAAAAATAAATTCTCTAAAGTGTAAAGATAAATTGAAGTGCGATTAAGAATGGAAGATATAAATTCCTCAACTATTTGTTTGAAGAAGCAAATTATTAATTTTCACACCACTTGAACTACAAAAGTAATTCGTTCTGGCACTAGCAACTACAGAATAGCCATTCATTCTCGCCGTCATTAGTGTCAGGCCCCGGTAACTAACCAACAAACAGACCGCTCTACGTGCTTCCTTTTCAGTCATCTTACTCACATTCATTAGGTGCCGCAAAAGTTGGCATTTGACTTGGCGCATTGTTCTAGAGTCAGTAAGAAAATATGGGAAAATGAATAGTCGTTTCCGGAAATTAAATAAATGGTTATAATTTCGGAATTGGGTGACATTGTAGGTCTCTGGATGGTTTGAAAATACAGTTGAGTTCAGTAGATGGTTGCATGGTCTCTATTTTTGAAGAGGTACTATATAGTTAGATTTTTTTTATACTTACATACACAAAATTACGCCTTTTCACTATAAATTTCCACTGGCTGACACAATATTATATCTCGGCTCATGTACCAAGTCCCGGGCTGCACACATCGATATTGTACCTACGTATAAAACAACATTTGGCGTCGACAATGTGCCAAACCAGAAGCCGTAGTTAATTCACAGGCACAACAGTAAACTCATCAATAACCCCGATCAAACTTGCTAAGCGCAAGCGATCTGACTCGCAAAGTCGTTTCATTTACAATGCAAGAGAGGTGCAAATCCCCGAAGGAGTAAATAGTAGGAAGTTCGGGTCATCGGATACTAATTTGGACATCGAATTAGAGAGCGGCGTGATAGTGTGTGCAGTGAAGCATGTATTTACGCCTATTCTACTGAATTTGTGACATTGATTCAATATAGCATTTGATATTGACGCAATAGTTGTTTACGGTAGGACATAACAGTGGGAGCAGAATATTTGGCTTTTGAGTAGTGCTACCTCATAAATTTTGACTTAAACAGAAATAAAGATCCTTATGTTTTAATCTTAAGCTCCTATGAATATGTACGGTTTTATTAATAAAACAAGGCTTTAAAATTAATTCTACTAGTCGGCGCAGTAAATAGGTATTCTCACCTATTATTTGGTCATTGTTTTTTGTTTATGTATAATCTTATTCAAATCCTTTTCACATTGCTGGGTTCAAGCAAACTTGTGCTGATTCTTACAGAATCATCGATTGCTTCGTCTGTGTACCACATTAGCATTTACAAACTTGGCAGCGCGCGGTCACCGATATTGTTTGCAATTCGCCACCGTAATTGAATACTAATGAAAATTTATTCACTCGTTCCACAATTTACTGCCGCTTATTACAACAAAAGCAAATTTAAGGTTTGCAAATTGAATAAATATTGGTAAATTTAAATTTGGTTTGTAAAATTGAATATTGAGAAGACGATTACTTATAAGTCATTAATTATAACAAAGCTTTCAATCTATGTATTCGTTTTTATGTTATCTTTTGAATATTCTACCAACCAACAAAGCTCTGATTACTAAAACAAATCTAAAACATTATTTTCATTTCAAACATTAGTTTTTGTCGTTCTATATACCTAACCTATGGTTTCACTTCTCGCCAAAAACACAAAAGACTTTACTCATTTTACTCCGTCTCTCAAACGAAATAAATAATTTACTAAATAAATATGCCACACCAGCTCTCACACGCAGCGGACAGAATAATGAAGACGCAAATAAATAAATAAAAAATTCGCTTCAGCTCAACCCTCGTTGAGTAAACACCATTACGGTTTCACCATAAAACCTGGAACGATGAATGGAGACACCGTAAAATAGATCCAGTGTTGTGCTTATCGAATTCTAAATGGGTATTGAGTATTGACAAGTTTATGAACTAGCAAAGTAAAGATCTCTAGTTAAAATAATAACCACTGTGTAGAGACTTTTAAAACTTTTATTGTATTTTACTTTCTAAACTAAATAATGAATGTTAAGAAAGTTTTAGAAAGTATGACATGTGATGTTTGTGAGTTAGAAATTTAGAGAAAAAATACCTACTTGTTTTAGTATTTCTCTACGTTTATAGGCTCTGAATGAGAACAAGTTTATTATTAATTTAACGAGTGAATCTTACTTTGTTATTAACGATAAGCATGCCTTTCCAATCTTAAAACACAAACAATATTATCGACCATTTTGACGTGAAACAAAGCAGAGTCACATGAGTGACTCGACATTGACAAAGCATCGATCCTAGTCGAGTCTTACTCAAAACAGTATTTTCTTAAAACCGAAACGCAACACAATAAACACTGGCAAAACCTTCGGGAGTACTGCAACAGTGCAAAAATACCCAATACTCGATCAGTTATTGACAAAGGCTTGTCGAGGTATTGTTCCGGGCCGGGATCTGTTTGCAGCAAACACGCGCCCCACATGAATGTGAGTCTGATACGTTATTGCATAAGTTATTGGGATAAATACTTTATTTATTGTTTTATTAAATTTCGCTTTTGTTTCTTCCGTCATGTTAATACATAATCATAACAAAAGGAAGATTATTTCATGATCAGTAGTTTCATTCCATTATATTATCATTTACATTTTACGGTCATGTATGGTACGGCCAGCAGAGTAAGCACCAAGCTTGTAAGACTGTTGAAGTGATCCTTGAGGTCATACCGGTATGTGTACATTGAATTTTCGAATACGCTTAAAAGAGCTTCAGTATTCGTAAATGCACAATCGACGATAACCGATGGTATAATTTTGAAAGAACTTTACATAAGTGATATCGTTTGCGAAGTTCTCTTCTTTCTTTCAGAATGATAATGGTTGGTGCAGAATACTGTCCAGGGTATTTTTAAAGTAAGTAAATCCATAAAACTGTTGATATAAATACGCGCTATAAAGTTCCCCGCTTCAGATATAATTGATTTCACAGAACACCGGACTTTTTTATCTGACGTAGGTAATTTTATCCGTTTACGTCATAGCTTAGAGCAAAGTGGGATAAAATGTTATATTTTATATTATAGACCGTTTTACAACCTTTGGCTAACATGAACACGAAGGGTGTCCCAAGGTACATATTTTAATTAAGGTACGATGCGAAAAAAATCAGATATTTTCATTTTTTATCCTTTGACGATGTACTCGTATGTCCAAAAAAATAAATTCGTATTAGCCACATTTTGCAGAAGTCAATGTACGGAACAGGTTGCTCATCGACAAAGAAAACTGTGTTTTCTACGTGGTTTCTTGCATCGTTTAGAGCTGTAAATGGGCATATTATAATGTTTTCGAAATAAGAAACCATTGATGCAACCCACTGCTAGGTATAGGCCTCTGAGTAAGGTCTCAAACTCTACCCTGAATGACGCGGGATAAATTATTATAGACGAGTTAGAAATTTATTTGTGAGCAAGAGCTCTTCGAGAAAAATAAAATAAATGTACAAGTTTGTAAAGAAATCTAATTGTCTAAACCGCTGACATAAACCTTATTCATAGAAGCTCGGAAATTCTGCAGCAGCTAATAAAATCTTCTTATATTTTATTACAGTCTCACCGGATTATTTTGTGAAAAAGATGCGCAAATTCCTTGCAATAAGAATTGCATGTTCATGTTTTCTGAGGGAAGAATTGAGATTTCGTACATTCGCGTAGAAAACTTGACAGTAACAAAGAGAGTCAACGAGCGCTTGGTCCCACACAAAATGTTACAACAATGGATTTGACACGATTCGGATGTTTACTATTTTGTAGTTTTGCGTTGTTTGAGAGAACTGATCACTTTTACGCGCGTGAATGGTTTCTCAAAAACATTGTACGAATAAAAAATAGAGCTTGATTTAATTTCCTGATGCTATGATGTACATAGCGTAAAAATGTATACCAAAATATTTGATCGCTTGAAATATTGATGATAATTAAGTAAGCTGACCTACCTAGAAGGTTTAGGATGGCCCCTTTCAGTTTTTCAAAGAATAATAATACGTAGAGCCTGACTAAACCATAGGTTTCATCACAATGTTTTCATCTTTCACTATTTAGAGCATAACATTCTGTTCAAATTCCAATAGTTTGTGAAAAGCGAGTTGAAACTATGCCATCCTAAAAACAGTTCGTTCCATTCTGGTTAAAGTTATGCACCTGCAGAGAACGCAGTCGAATATTCTATTCACGAATAACACACCGTTATCATATGTTACGTTCGTCGGTTTTAGGAAACCAAAGCTAGAGAACTGTTGTTTAAATGAAAAGCTGCTGAAAGTAATCACGTTGGTTTATGTGGAGTACATTTTAATCGGATTAACGCTGGAATTATAGAGAGGTCTGTTGTGTTTTCACATTTCAGTTAGTAACTCCACTTTCATTACAGGTCGTCTTTACGTTACGCAATCAGAGGTTATACTTAAACTTTTAATTATTTAATAACACGCTGTTTCCGTATTTACTTCAATCAATTATGATTATGTGTGTGGGGCGATTCACTTGACTACATTCCATTTAAAGTAATTTTTTTTTGCAATGAAAAAAACTACAACTTCCAAAATTCGACGAGTACAGATTTAGAGAATGTGTGAACACTGATGGTATTTAGACTGTCAAAGACCAATAATATTTTATTAGTTAATCAATAAAAACCGAACTTTTTTAAGTTACAATATTTTGTTAACGAACAAAAAACACAGACAGAAACAAAAAATACCTACACTACTAAAAACTAATTTATAAATGAACTCAGTATTCTATCCTAGCTAAAGATAAAATACAAAATTCAGGGTAAATATTTTGCATATATATTAGCAATTTTTAGCAATATTATTTATCTAAGCTACGAGTAAAACTAAAACCACGACTCAACCAGATCAAACCGGTAAACAACCGCTATTCTCACAAACACCCAACTTTCGGTATCTGTTACACTAAAAGCTCTCTCTTTGATTGCTGCATACATCGGTATGTCGCGATGCCACTTGGAGTGCGGGATGTACCACTTAGACGCGGTTTTCATTTGCGAGACAGGCGATATGGAGTCGCTACATCGTAGTAACGGAAGTTTTTGTTAAAAGGTTTACCGGTTTACTGTAGCTAAACTTATTCAATTTCTTGCTAGACCATTTTTTTAGGCAATGACTAATTCTACGAAATATATAGAAGGTACCCACTATTTCTTTTTAAGACTTTTCACAGTACCAAATGCTACTGAGTAAATCTATTTTGTGACAATTCAATTCTCAACGTGAGAGACGTCATGAAATGTCAAATATAATACAATCATTATAAGCACTACTCAGACACTGAAATATGTGGGCAAGGAACGAGTGAAATGTAACCCTTTCTCGTATCGTATGTCAACGGAACATAACTTCTAACTTCTCATGGGATGGGTACCATCGGTGTATGTGTACGCCACTTGGGAAGAAAGAGCCCTCCAGTTGATGCATTTCAGTGCTTGTACGCAAACTTGAGTCCTTTGCGTTTGTTTTTCTTTTGTTTTGCCTGATGAAATGGTTGGGTGGCTTCGTGTTTGCTTCTACTCGTGTAAAGGTAGAGATATGTGAAGATTTGTTTTATTTAGATACATGGTAAGTACAAAATTATCTTACCTATATTTATTTAAAAAAAACTTTTTTTAATAACTTTATATTACGAGTACCTACTTTAAAAAAATGTACGTCACGCAATCGTAATATTTTTAAATAACAATAATTAGAGTATAAATAAAGATGTCAATTAGAAATCAATTTAATGAATGTCATTAGAAAATAATTTAAATAACTTACTGTTAAACTGTACACAGTCGAGAAAAAGTTACATCGCCAAAAACGCCGTTTTAAAGTCCGGAACATTTCCACCAATTAATATAAAATGTACAGTAAACGCTCAATTTACTTTCACACGAACACAAATGTGTGTGTTCGAAATGCAGATACTCATTAGCCGGTCCCTTGTGCCGTGTCACGGACCGATCCCGAAATAACTGTTTGCACGAGTAAAAAGTGAGGTGTAATCAAAATTTTGCACAGAAATTTGAATGAAACGACGAAATTTGAATGCCCAATGAGCTCTGGAGCTATTTACGAATTATAATTTTATGTTAGGTAGTCGTGTGTTAAAATAACAAATTAAGTATTCATACATGAAGAATGATATCATACTTTTGTTATTATACTTATAGTTAGTCCCTTTTGCAAACAGTGTCAAAATCTTTACTAATATTTTCACCGCTTCAGCACTCTTTCAGCCAACTGATAGAACCAAACCAAGCCGATTGATATTCTTATATTGCTATTTTAAATATTCCAAAATATTCTCGTATGTATGTTTTACATATTTGTTTGAATAAAAGAACACTAGGTTTTCAGCGTTGCTCTCTCCAAGCTTCATTGTCCTATATTTATTGTTTGAGCAATCAGCTTGAAAGCTGTCGTAAGACTAGGAAACTCCCGCTACTTTATCGCTGTGCAACTCACCGGAACGAAAACTTTGCCTTACCGGGTGCCTATTCTGAAACTATGTCGAAGGCATTGAGGATGTCAAAAAACATGAAGTTGTTCGAAAGATGGTTCTAGCTTTGATTTGAAATGTTTTCTTCATGAGTTCTCAAAAATAACACTTTTTATAATAACACTTTTTATTGTCTAACCCCCTTATGGATATTGAACCAGTAAACGTATGTTAGCTATAACGCATATTAAATCTGTCGTTGCCATAGAAGTTACAAGAAAAAAACATTATTTAAACCTATATTAAATTCTCAAAATATATTTTAGACATCGTGCACGATCGATCATGACGTAACATACGTAGCTTATTTCTTCATTCTCTTATTATACATTTTCTTCCTTTTTTTTAAATTCTAATGGTTGATGTAAAATTGTTAAGATTTCTGTACAAAAAAATGTAGGGTACCTATTTTTCTCTGATTTACTAGAAAAATATTTTTGTTATAAACAATATGATTTGTAAAGACAGCACTACCTCACCTGTAATTTCGCAAGAATAAATCCCTTCTTTATTTGTTTTGGACAGGGAGAGCGTGTTTTTATTTATGTTCAGAATTATTATGGTGATTGCGTAATATTTTGCAGTAACATCGCTTTATGGGTCTAACTGTACCTACTTTGTTTTGAAATATTTATGGATGCGTGGAAAAGTGGGTGAATGGTTTAGTCGGAGTGATTTATGATTTGTTATCGCGAGGTCATGAACTACGGCTTTGGATTGATTTTAAAGGCTTATTTCATTGTTGAAAGAGCTCTATCAATTCTGGTCTTTAATTTAATAACATCATTGTTTTGAACAATAAATACCCAAGGTAATTAGGAACTATCAAGATTTAAGGAGACCTATGTAATTATTCTCATTTTTTGTAGAATGTAAAAATATTTGGCTTATCCGAGACACATGTTTTTCTTTTTACGAAAAACCTTAAACCTTCATAAAAAGACAGACCAATACAAATATATTATACGTACTTTTTCTTATAAAATATCACTAGACAAACCCATCACATCGCTTACTCTTAAATACCAGTAGGTTAAATGATAAGACTATTAAGTATTTTCTCTTTAACAACATAAACAGTCACTTAACAGCAGTTTCACCCACAGGCTGCAACAGAACTTACTACGGAGACATTGGGAGAACATACGAGCTGGAACTGCACCGACCTCGCGAAGACCTGGTGCCGTATGTGTGTCTGCTCACCATCACAGCTGCTGGTGGGGTCCATGGTGATTTAATACAGGTCAGTGGCTATCTATAGCTATAACAGACCTATGGTACCTAATGTAGATGTATTTCAAAAGGTGGCTTTGCTAATCATGTTTTGGGATAAACTTGATTTTTAACTGACAAATATGTTAAGGAGCTCGATACAGCTGTTGTAATAGGCTACCATGCCAATAGTCACCAAAATTGAGTTGAATGCTGAAACATTGTTTTAAAAATTATTAAAAGGTCAAATAAGTAGTTTTTTATACTTAACCTAAAATTAGTTCGTTTATAAACCAACGATAGTTGCCATTTTTAAATAAGCCAACCATACATATCTAAAAGTTACTCATTTTCAAAGCATTGTAAATCTGAGACGCAGCAAAAATCCTTACAAACTGGCGCAATTTTTCAAAATCATTTTCTTGGTTCAAATCGCCGGACAAAATATGAAGAGTAATATAATTCAGGCGGGCATGAAAAATGCTCTGTCAGGGCACTCGTTCCGCACCTTTGAGATATAGGCACAATAACTTGGCCTACACTTCAAGGGTCGTGAGCGTAATGGCAAGCAGATATGAACTTTTACGCTTGGATATTTTAAGGTAGGATGAATAGTCGCTCTGAGGCTTAGAGGATTTTAAATCTATTCAAGATAAGTTTTAGGAAGCGAACTTATCAGACCGACGACCAAGAACGACCATGAACGTATTGTGGATAATTCGTTCATGGAATAGACCTAACTTACTACTTTAGCTGCTGATAACCTTCACGACAATTATGTGTAGTTTACTAGAAGTACTTGTGTAGGCTATAACATAGGATTACTGATATCCGTATCGATCGGAGTGAGTTTATATCTCTGGTTAATTTCGAAAAATGTAGGCAAGAGTTAAATAATCAGTCAGTTAAAAAAGTTATAAGAAATCATAGTTGAATATATTTTGTAGACAAATTACTTATATATATATATATATATATATATATATATATATATTTGTGTTTTGACTTGTGTCATAAATAAATGCTTTTTCGTTCTTTCTTTCTTTCTATACAAAGTTTTTTGTAAGATTTATTCGTTTCAAGTTTCAATTGTGTTCGAGAAAGTAAATATCAAGTGCATCTGCAGAAAAACCGTCCCTATTTACCTTTTTAAACGGAAAAGAAGTAATTCTTCTTCTTCTTTCGTATGAGCAAGTGGCCAACTCTGGTGACGGAGTAATTATTAGGTACTGTCCTTGCTACCTTAACTTTTTGCAGCATTTTGTTTCGAGTTTCCCATTCATTAGCTCTTCTGCATTTTCATTTCGCAGTCGTTTGTTTCCCGCCCTATAATTTGCATGTAATTAGAGTCAGTGATTACTTTCCGAACTAGCATTTTCCTCTTTTTTGCGGAACTTTTAATTTGTTGGAAAAATAAATTCTCAATATTGCAAGAATAATTTGCTTTGAAGTGTATTTTGTGCTCAAAATACTAAGTGACTGTACTAAAACTCAGTATAACTTACTAATGTACCTACTAAATAAAAACACTTATCACATACTGACCTAAATAGTTTTCTGCTAATAATTATGAAAATCTTAATGTTTATTATTTTACTAAATCAATACCACTCATACTCTTACATAAACTAATAATTAGATGTAGGTACTTTTATCATTCAGATCAATCGCAACCGAGCAGCCAATTGAGCTCAAGCAAGCTTTTTATTTATAGTAAATCCATTATAAATACCGGGATAAAGCTGGAAATCTTTAAAGTCCTACTTAAACTCGAGTTGCAATCGCTACAAACATTTTTCTCGCTATGCCCACTGAACCACATCTTTCGGGTCAAGCGGGCGCACGTCCATCGGATTACAGAAGTCTTATTATAATCTTAGCTATAAAGAAACCGCACAGGTTTCCTTCGACAGAAATCTATTAGTGAATTTTACGAATGTCTTATGTCGATAGTCGTTTCACGAAGATTAGGTACAGAAATGTAACCTAATTACTGGAAAGTAATCTTCTTATTACGCTACATTAGTCCTAAGTCTTCAATTTCTAAACACGTGGCTGTGCATGTTTACCTAAACAGTTTTAGTGATTTTGACTATGAAAAAAACAAAATTAATAATTATATTTATGCTTATGTGTTTTTATATTGAACGATAAAGATAACTACACGATAACTTCTGCTTATGCTGATATCGTCGGACGAGTCTTTAGTGCCGGTGTCTTTATCGTAGCATTGTGAAATCGCCCATTCAGCAACGCAAACCAAACATTTGTAAGATCAAAGATAATAGACAAACTACGATTAGACTGGCGCCAGCGATTCAAACGATCTCACTGGTTCGCAATTTATCATCTCGCTTTCAATCGCTGCAGTCATTCCGCGCGACACTGGCGTGCGCCGAACAGAAGTAGGTCAGCCATGTCCAGGCGGTGACCGGAATACTCATTTTTTACCAGCAATGGAGCAGACTTGAAGTACCTACATAATATACATTGGGGTAACTAATGACGACCTCTGTGACGCAGTAGCTAGGAAGGCCTGTTTGCTGCGCTGTTGCGGGTTCGATCCGCGGGACAGATTTTTGTATGTTCAGTAGAAAGTTTCATGTTAGCTATGTTTTTCAATTCAATCTATTTTGAATAGCTATGTTGTGCTTGTATTTATAACAACCAATGTTTATTTACCTAAACTTGAGGCTTACTCTAAATTAATCTACAATTTTAATGAAATAAGTATACACAGTTAATGTTAACGTTAGTTTACATAATTCAATTTTTGTAGATCCCGTCTTTTTTAATGGCAGAGGCCTTTTAGGCGGCCTAAAGTCTCTGTCACTAGATTTGGCCACTTGCTTATATGAGAGAACGAACGAACGAATGATTTTTCTTTATTTAATGTTTTGTCACAGTTTCACTTTCACGGCTTTAAAAAAAAAAAGAGAAGAGAAAGGAAATACAATATTTACTTCAGCTTTTTCCAATACGTAAAATATTTTTTCTTAACTTGAAAAACGAGGTAGGACAAATTTAAAAAGAACAACAACAATAACAATAAGAGCAACCCCACAAAGGCAGAAAAAGTAAAATATTAGGGTAAGTACCGAATTCGGTTGTTAAAGACAAATTGGAAAGCGAAATGAGTTTATGGCTTCCATTTTTCTTTGGAAACAGTGAAAAAGTTTTGCTTGATAAGTCTTTAATCGGAAAAACTCCACTTAGGTGCTCAAGGCTTTTTTAACAATAGTATCTTAAAGATTTTCATTTAAAATTTAAAGAAAAACTAAGTTGGTACGACTTAATAGCTCAATCTAACTACTTACAAAAATTCTACAGTTCTTCGTCGTAAGTATAATATGTTACAATATAAATATATAAACATAATAGGTAAATGCAACGATTGACTGTGCTGAGGTAAAATTAAGGCTCTCGATCTCGGTCATTGCGCTTTCACAGACTTTCAAAGGAACCATCGGTCAAACCTAGGTCACCGAGCAACCCTAGGCCATCGACTTCTAAGCGATATGCGACCAACTAAAACATTTTCTCTTTTGCTTGCTGAATTAATATTTTCGGGGACTTGGAAGCCATCATTTTCTGTACCTACCAAATAATTACAAACCCCCAAAATACAGAACTTTCATATACTCGTATTTTTTAAAGTTTACCAGCAGCACGTCCCGGCTTTGCACGAGTTAAAAAACTTCCAGGATAATGTGTAGTCTATTAACCATCAATACAGTTCATTCTACACATCGGTGAATTTTTTTTTTATATCTGCTGAGTAGTTTCGAAGTTTAGGTACCTACGTCACACAAACAAACCAACATTACCTCTTTATAATATTAGTATAGATATAGAGATCGTCAACTATAGAGATCAGTGGATAATTATGGGGAGACGTTTGCTCACACAAAAAAGTTAGAGAAGTTAAAATAACTAGTTTTTTTCTCGACTCGTGCTTTTTGATAACCACGAATGTACCTAATCTTATTTAATCAACTTTTTGAAATGACAACGCCAACACAGATTGAACCTCGGGTGCAGAGTGAGTTTCTAAGAAAACTACTTATACGGACAAAGCTATGAGCAGTGTACCCTAAGTTTCCTACTTCTAATGAAATTGCAAGTCCACTTTGCAAGCTGAACAAGACGTAAGTCACCGAAGCCACAACCGAGGCAGTTGGTTGGTTTCCATGTCGTAATACCGAATAGTCGGGAAGCGAGCCGTTTGGTGTAATGTATTAAATTCCTTCGCAATTTCAATAAATCCGTTCTATAGGTTAAGACGGGGAAGTTCGAACTAAAGTTCCCGAATTGGCTCTTAGAGTAATGTTAATGTCAAAATCAATGCAATATTAAATGGGTAGCTTTATTCAATTTATTCTTATTTTACGTAAAGTAATAATGAACAAGGTCTTTGCAGATTCATTGAAACGATAGAAATGAAAATCTTTAATGGCTACTGTTTTTTAGTTGATATCACTGCACCTTCTCAGTAAATTTACCTACCTAAGAACTGAAAAACATTTTTCAAACTAAAAAAATATAATCAAAATCAATTTGGATAGTAATTTGTTTATTGTATACAAAATATCGGAACAGTCACATACCTTCCTTCCTGTTCTTAACAGTTTTCTCCTTTCCAGAACTTAACGTTGGTTAAATTGACATAAAAAATCTGTCAGCTAGCTCTCACACTAGAATGATTTTCGGCTCGGTCGCCTCAGCAAATGGACCGACCAAGGGAGCAAAATACTGCCTCCTCCACTTTATAGTCCTGTTTTTAAGAATATGCCCTTCAAGACGCTTTCGAGTTTATGCCGAATGCCAATAACGGAGATTGTTTGCTTTCCGACCCTTCGATTTTGTTTTATGTCGGCCTTTTTATGTGGCGGTGGCTATAATAATGACTTAGCTGTTTTTAAATAAAACAGGTTTTAGTGCTTGCCACTTCTCTGAATAAGCCATCACTTAATAAATAAATAAATAAATCACAAATGAAATCCAAAATTTAAACTAAGTAAAGTTGCATCTATTTGTCCTAAGGATCCGCATTGCCATTCAACGTGGTAATGCTGCCCACTTGTTATGTATGAAGAAGATTGATTAAAATGTATAAAAAAAAGAAACAGACAGACGGACATGAGTTTATTGGAGTGAGGAGCTATAAATCGTAGTATAATCTAATTATTACTTTGATAATTTTAAGTACAATGTAAGAAAATGTATATACTTGTACTTATAAGGTAGCATTTTATGTGCCGTTATTGTACTTTAATGAAAGGTTTATCGCGACTTTATTGTATCTAATAAAAGTCCAGTTTATTGTTACTGTTTTTACATCTACTGGGAATATACTTTGTTGTTATGTAAATTGTTATGTTCTTGTGTTTGTTGTACGTAATTTTCTTAACTTACAATTGTATGAGAACAAGGTTTAAATATAATGTCATGGCTTAATAACTTAAAAGTCCAGCAGCCCGGACTTAACGTGCCTTCCGAAGCACGGAACGGTACCGAATGTGCTAGTATGCACATTCGAATCCTGATTTCGTAATTCTCCCATCAACTATATCAATGTGGTATTCCTTCCAGCTCTCCAATAAGACTTGTTGAAACATCGCAATGAATAGTTTAGTACTGTACGGATTTAGCAGATTCTGTAGTCTAGCACCGGTTACCAAGTCGTAAACATAAAATTACTAACTATACCTGTGACTATACTCTTCGTAACACGTGCTTTCGGAAAGTTTTTAGTAACATCGTTAAATAGAAATTGAAGAGGGAAAAGGGGATTTTGCACTGCATGGCAGACTGTCGGAAAATGAAATATAAAATCCTAAGACCTCTGCTTTTCTTAAAAGCTTCTTTGACGCCCGTACAGTTAAGTAGTATATACTAATAATATAAAGAGCTAATGTTTTGTTTGGCGAAGGTAATCTACGAAACTACTCAGCTTATTTCGAAAATTCTTTTACCAATGTGTAGAATAGACTGTCGGGATGGTTATAAGCTATATTTAATCCTGGTCGTTTTATTAGTACACCCGTGCAAATCCGGGACGTGCTGCTAGTATATTATGAAAGTACTACCTATTTTCGCAGTACAGTAACATTATTTAATTTAAGGTTTGGTTTTATTCATCAATTTTACAACATTAGTTGTGTAAAACTATCTTTACTAGTGCTAAAGGTCAGGTTAGTAGGTTGAAATATTTAGTACCCAAGAGATTTACGGTATCGGTGATGGGTTAGGCTACTGCAATACACCATTTGACATTATTTTGTGTAAAGGCGCGGTCCCAATGCGGCACATGCTGTGAATTGGTTCATTTTGTGGAACACCTCTGATAGCACCTTTTTCAAACAAATAAAATGAAAATCTGTCGGAACTGAATAAACGTCGAAAATACATAGAAAAACATACAGTAGAATTCAGAAATTCGTTCTTGTTTGAAATCGGTTATAAAATAATTAACTCTAGAAAAAGGCAGATCTGCTCAAAAGTAGAGCGATCACATAAAACAAATCCAGCCAGTCACACCAAGTCTAAAAAACTATTTTTCTTCACAAAACTCTGACTAAAGCTCATACCAAGTTGCAAAATATCCTCGCATACATTTTGCAAAGCTGTCGTTAGGAGAACTTGTATAAAGCTTGTACGAGATTGCACTCAGACCTTTGACGCGAGTTTCTGAAGTATTCAAACTATCTGCATCAGAAATCTTCGTGAGAATTGCGATTTGGAGAACTTCACGCTCATGTGAGTTTGAGGACCTTATTCGGAAACTGCTGGAAAGTGAGACCATGAAGTTTATCTTCCGGTTAAAAAAATAACTTTTTTTATTACCCCTGACTAAACAAGATTATAAGTTTGTCGTGTGAGTCTGTCTCTGGCTATTATTGTTAATGACGCTGTGTGGAATGTCCCAGGATATTTATTTATTTATTTTATTTAATGTGCAATTCGTGTCGTGGGTTTCTTTAAATTATTATTTTAATAAAATTGGTACATAATGCACATTAAATATTGCACAGTAATATGTAATTGAATCTGCTGAGACGACTTTCAGGAAGATCTAGAGTTATATTAAATTTGTGAGCAGCTGCTAAATAATTTGAAAATGTTAGTTTACTTTAAAATAAGAAAATATAAAATTTGAATGTACCAATAACGCTATGAATACTGCCAATATATTAACGTAAATTATTCATAATTGCTGTAGCACTTAGCCTCCTCTAATTACATTACAAGTACGTTCTCGTTTCAATTTTGATAGACGTTTAAGAGGTGGGCCTAATTTTGGTGGAAATATGTTGAACAAGGGGTGCCTACCAACCCTAAAACATGGGCGTGTGATTAGGTAAAAGCCGCAGTTTCACGGTGAATGCCGCTTCCAACAGAAACAACTAGTAATCTATGTCCAGCCGTGGGCGTCCTTAAAAAGACTAAAATGATGATATTGTTGAACAAGTCTTTGACATTTAATCTTCAAATCGGTTCGGAATATCCAAATATTTTGTAGGCCTCTTTGTATACTGCCAAAAATGTTTAAAATGTAGGTACTTACCTACTTTGTTAAAATTGGTCGAAACAAAGTAGGCAACACTAAAACTACCATGAACGTGGTAATTTCGGCCAAAAATCCCTCCCTTAGCTATCGTAAAAAATAACGATAGTACTTAAAAAGCATGTTCTACATTTTTAAGAAACAGCGACGCTGGCAGTTGAGCTATGCACGGATAAAGGATTTAATCTTTGAGTATAGATTAACAGAGACCCGAGAGGTATGTTGTACTTAGTTTACTGACTATTTTCTACGAAATGATTTTTTTCATGCATTGTTTTTAGGACGCACATGGAGATAAAAGTGCACCGTTTATTGAAATTTTGTTAGAAAAATATTTTGACAAGATAATTATCCAGCGTTTTTTTTTAGTAATAGGTAAGTACCTATTTACAAACTGTAGCTTCAAGTACAGTTTCTGAGTCCAGAGAACTGAGTGGGTACTTGACGAAAATGTTCGCGAATATTTCAAGCAGGTTTCTAATGAATTACTTCTTGAATGAGTAAAGTGCCCACTTGGTTATAGTTAAAGAGGTAATGTCAAGTGGTCCACTATTTGATCATGCGTAAAACCTTTAATAGAAAGTAAAAGTACTTTCGATAGAAAGGAGAGTCTATATTAATTTTGCCCATTGGTAAATGTTACGCTATATTACACACTAGCTTACTCGCCCGCGGCTGCTCGAGTTATACCCTACTTTACCTAGATAAACAGTAGATAGTTATTCTAAGTTTTTAGCCAAGTCCGTTGTTGTTTTCTTGTAAAGAAGCAACAAACTCCAAACAAACTTTCACGTTTATAAATGTTACTTAACATTTGACTCTTAAATTCCAGTCTCCACAAATCCTCCTTCAGTTCTAATGTACGATGGTCAGTTACTGTTATGAACCAATGAAAACTACAAACTATTACGAATACAATTGATTGCCTCGACCCGTTCTCAATTGGTGTTGGCAGGTATTGGAACATTGAGTGATGATACTCATCAATAAAACATGTGAATTCCATGTCCGTGCAATTTCATTAAATTTTCACGAAGCAGTGTATGGAAACATTGTTGTGAGAGATGGGATTGATACCGATCATGTTATTGGATAAAACATCGCTACCAATGATGTGTTATCAGAAAGTATCCACGAGTAGATACCTACATAGTATAAAACAAAGTTGATTCCAGCCCGCGGCGTCTGTACGCAACGGATACCTACTACGAAACGGATATACCTACCTAGATACCGAATGCTGTTTTCATCAATCGATAGAGTAATTTTAAAGGTAGGTTTGTATGTATAATACACGCATAATTAATTAGAGGAAGCGTCTAAGATACAAATCTAGAGTCGCTATTATTTTTAAGTGATGGATGTTTGCAAAATATCCTCCTGTCCTGTTTTTTGTTGGCCATTTGATTAGAGTACCTAAAGTAAAACAATGGGTAGAATTATACTACCGAATATAGTTTGACTTAGTTAATATTTATTTTCTACAAATTGATGATGAATCTTATCCCTAAAATACATTCATAAAGAGCCATAAATGGTGTAAGTTGTAATTTTATTCTAAAACTCTATTACAATCCACGATTTAGTAGAAAAACATATTATAGTCTACTAACAAAAATACATAAACGCCATAGAATTCATTATACTCTCAATCAATCACACAAAATGATGGATTTGACGGAGCATCAAAGTGATAGTTTAAATCATAAGCGTCTGGAACAGTTGACTATAAAAAATAAATCGAGCATGTAAACAAATATTGTGATGTTGTCTCCACTCAGTCACTTGTAGCTGTATTGTAAGCACTTCATGCATTAATCAAATTTTTGCTTATTTGATAATTGCATGAAGTGTGGTTTGATACGAGTACAATGCTTTTTTTCTTGTCACACTTCAGTAGTTTAATTAAAATAGCTAGAATAAAATTTGCAGCTATCAGGACACTTGGAAGCTATCAAGCCTATTTTAGATAAAAGGGGTATGTTCTAATAGAGCGTCTAAAAATAGCTGACGGCCGTCTGGTCGTGCAAACATCAATTTAAGTCTTTGATAGAATTTGGAAGGCGGTCGCAATTCTCTCTGAGAAGTCGTAAGCTTGTTTATCGTCCTCGACAATCCACGTGGACCCGGTAGTACCTTGATTGATCACTTGTATTATACCGTTTGCAGCGGACTCGACTCTGTAACAAGTTATATATATCACACACAGGGTGCCGCAGGTGAGTGAAACACGTTTCGTTTAAACGTAATGGCTTTGGTGTAATCGCCTAAAAATCGGACTAGCAAAAATTTTGAAACTGTTTATTTTTTCGTATATAACAATGAATATCAGATTTAGCTCCCTCAATACTCTAAGAAGTGCTTTAATTTGAAGCTGTTATTAGAACCATTATTCTTATTATTAAATAAAAAAGGCCTAGTAATTAAAACTTTTGCTCTGTTGAAAATTCTTGGGAAAATAATCGTAAAAGAAGAAAAGTCGTAGTTAACAAAAATTACAAAGAAAATGAGTATATTTATAATTTTTGCTCTTATTTTTCGTCTAACTTTAGGACAGCCTACAGCAACTCTATTTGAACCCCGTTATTCATAAAGTTATGTCAATTTATTAAGGGTTCTAAGAATGTTTTTTTTTATATTTTTATGTCAATTAGATAGCAACAGATTTAATAACCGTTTTAGTTAAAGTTATTTTAATAGATCAATATGAAAAAGACCGTAAAAGTATTACTTAGCTATCTTTTGTTTTCACATCTACCTTACGAACACTATAGAAACTCTAGCAAATATGAAGAATGATGGAACGAAACGAGATTGCTTTATTTATCGCTTTGTTTTTAGCGATTGGCTGATTGCTTTTCTTTCGTTATTGATCGGACAGCGCTCTGATCTAAAAGCTTTCAGATTTGCTAGACAAACTGGAATCAAGATTAAAATAGAACAGAGGAAAGTGAAAAAGTTTTACGTTGTAAGACTTTCAATGTCCCAGGGGCCAGAGCGTCTAGTGTCGACTAAAATTGTCTCTTGATAGTGTATACTAGAATTTTGCAAATTATAACTTATAAGTGAGTACTTTTAAATGCTAGGTACTCAAAGTATGAAAAAAATTACGTACGAGTATGTACGAAATATTTGTCATCGTTTACTAAATTAAAATTAACGGTTTCTTAGCGCGGCACGTCACAGGGCGTGGTTATTTTGACAAATTCAGTGGATTTCAAAAATCAAAAGCTATTTAATAACGTGCAATCTCTTACTGCGTCATATTTTGAATGTCGTTACGAGTCGAGCAGCTGATTTCAGTATTGAATTTTTTAACATTAGATTTAGTAGTAGTTATATAATATTATGCATAAAAAATTAAAACGACGAGATAAGTTGAATGAAACGAAACAATGGACTGTCTATGTCAGCTTGCGGTGTAAAATAATTAAACAAAAGTAGGTATTTCATATTTAAGTTTAAGTTGCAAGTTTTAGAGAGTTTATTTTTCAATTACAATGTTCCATTACTAACATAAAGTTTTGTCTACATTTTTACACATATTTTTTACATGAGGATTGAATATGGCTTGTTCGTATGAGCAAATAGCCAACTTTAATGACGGAGTTTTTAGGTCGTCCAAAGGCTTTTGTCATGGTTTAAAAACTTAACAAGCCGGGACTAACAATTTAACGTGAACTGAGAAGCTCGGAACGCGCTCAACTGGTAATGCCAATATCAGTCACCTAATAGAATGGTTTTTTTAATTTTGGACTAATAAATTTCTTTAAAACAGACACTATCAAATCTTATAACACCCTTCTTCTTCGTTTAAAAACATAAATTCCTCACCGTTGTCTCACAAGTACTCTGCTAGTAAGCGGCGCCTGGTCGACGTTCTGCAAACTACTTCGCTGTAAAATGGCGGTGTCAGTGGGACCGAGACACACTGTCAAGACACGAACTCCTGTCTTTTTGTAGTGGTCTTCTGACTGGAAGTAAAGGATTTTGTATTATTTAACAAGTAGCAAAAATTCACATGTTTTTCTTTTTAACGCAACGATAATCCTTAACAGTTCCTCACCAAATGTTATTAGACCACATTGAAAGTAAAACTTATCGAATAAATAAAATCGGTCAACAATTATTATAACTATATTATAAATCGTCCAACATGCCTGCATCCATATCTAAAAGGACTCACAGAAAAACGTCTGAAGTCTTTCATGTCGACAAGTACTAGCAGTTTTCAAGCTAGAAACAAAGCTTAACTGTTTATTCAAAATTTGTCTTATTAATAACACAACCTTTAATGATATTCAACGTATAAAATAAATATGGAAAAATACCGTTATGAAGAACTCATCTTACATTTCGATCTCGAAGCCCCACCTCAATACAATTCGCAGAGCGCCATGAACTGAGATTACGAGCTAATATTTTCTTATTATTACCAAGCTATATCCCTTTATTCTAACTTTTCAGCTGTTAGCTTAGTGCAATTACATTATCTTACGTAATTTAAAGATAACAGGCCCTTTCGAGGTAGGGGGACTAACAATTGAGATGACCTTGAGATTTTTCTGGAAAAACCGACATGCTAATAAAGAAAGGTTTATCAGAAAGGAGCTTGCTTTTAGATGGTATAACAGCCTTTAAAATAAGGTTTAAATTGGGGAGTTCTAAAAGGTGTTTTCAAAGATAAAATTACTTACACTACTTTTTCTTTCATGTTTAACTTACGTGATGAGTCATAAGGATACTTCTAGTCTGGATTTTTTTAGACAAGTATTGGTATAAAATATTCAACTTTGTCATTTTTAAACTTTCACGATCAGAACACAATACATGATACAACATGAACAAAACATTATAATGTATTAAATATTTTATTTATAACATAATAGTAACCATTGGCACCAGCCGTGGTCAGTCTGCCCGTAACCACCGCTGGTGGAATCCAGTTAAAACGTTGTAGTAAAATTAAATTAAGGTAATTGCGATAAATACCTGTAAATAAATATTTCATCAAAATACTTACCCCCATAGAAACACTATACTGTAGAACTGCAGTCTTCGTAGCGGCATAAACTGGTAAATGACTGCCGATTGTCAGCGCTAGGAGTGAGGATATATTGACCACGGTCCCTCCAGAACCGCTTCGGTCCAAACCCATTGTTTCTATGGCTTTGGAGGTACTGTTTACTGTTCCTGTCTGAAAAGAGAAATATTAGATTGTGATTCATATTAGATGGTAGTGAGTGATGAATGTTTAACGAAATAACGGGGAAGAGAATTATTGAAATATAGGTAGTAATTTAGATGGTTCTATTGATTCTTAAGTATTTTGTATAGTTATCTTAATCTAATAGAATCCTACTATCCCACTAATAATATTATAAATGTGAAAGTTTGTGAGAATGTTTGTTATTCTTTCACGCAAAAACGGCTGGACCGATTTGGTTAAAATTTGGTATGTAGATAGGTGATACCCTGGATTAACACATAGGTTACTTTTTATCCCGGTATTCCCGCGGGAATATTATTGAGTAACCAAAACTATTTAGAATAAGTAGCAAAAACTTCAGTGAATATAATTGAATTCTCTGAACAAAAGTTAGAACACGTGTTGGATGTTGTAAGTGAAAAGTGAGGCCAATTTCATTCTGTAATCGTATTTGTAGCACGAAAGTTGAATGTAATCGGAGCCTATGATGGTAAAACTAATAACTTTGTTTGTAACACGCGATGGATAAGTGGATTGTTTTGGATACACATTTTGTTTGATATCTTCACTTTAATCTCAAGAATTATTTTGTTTGTTCCGCCTATTAAGTACCTTTACCTACCAAGTATCATTATGACTGATTGTAGGTATAGGAACATTAAGGCTTTTTATTAGTTTAAATATCTTATGTGACCAAGACGAAAACAGAATGTAAAGTCCTAAAAATATAAGTAAGTACATAATATTTACAGAGCTTAGTTGTAACTTCGTGGGTTAACTCTGTGCTTCAATGTTCGTTGTGGTTTATCTCAAATTAAAATGAAGCCGTTTCAGTTTGAAAGTAACTCCATCTTGAACAGATACTATCACTTACATAAACTAAAACACTTTAAACGGAATAATTACCATGATTCGTGATAAATAAAATCATTACAAATCTCCCATTTTAAGTGTATAAATAATGTTCAAACCCATGATAGTCTAAACTTACAAAATTGACATCCACCATCCGTTTAAAACTCTTCTCACTTCCACTCAGCACCACCGCGTTGTTCACCACCACATCCAGTCTTCTGTACTTCTCTAAAACCTGGCTATATGCCGCCGACAGCTGCTCTTCATCAGACACGTCACATTTTATGAACTTGGCTCTTAGAGCGCCGAACTTGCTTGTAAGCTCTTTCTCAAGTGACGCGCCTTCGCGGTCGGCGATGTCGAGGAAAGCAACGTGCTGAAAGCAAAGTTAAGTTAAAGTTGGTGTAATTAACATCGATTGATAAATGTGGTAGAAATATCGAAAGAAATGAACGTTTATTTCATAGACCTCACAGTATCACTTGAGTTTTTCCTGCTCTTTCGGCATTTGGCACTCTTTATTTTCAGTCTTTGAGCTGCATGTCGGTCCTCTTTCTGTATGAGAGAGTTGTGAGTTTCTGAGAAATTTTGTTGGGATGTTTTTTTTAATTTTTTAATAATAATGATGTCATAGATAATCCATTCCCACCTTTCCAAACATTTATTTTACCATCGTAAATACGCTGGCCTAACACCCCATTATCAAATAGATAACAATACACTGATATTTACAAACAAACGATATTTGCCTTGCTAATAGCTTGTATCCTAAGTCAGTGTGTAATTGTATTGACCAAACATTATCTAAACATTATTCTCTGAAGGCAATTAGTAAGCCATTAGATAAAATCAACAAACAAGTGAAGGATAATTTGGGTATGCAATAATTGGTCGTAAATAGTATGCTCTGGAATATTATGACGAAGAAATATTTAGCTTATGCTTAGTATTCTTACGTCTACATTTAAGCCGTGTGTCTAGACAAATCTCATAAATTTTGTTTTCATCAAACAGGTGTTCAGTTTGAATAGAATTGGTTTACAGTTACGTTAAGTTAAGTTGTATTACAGTTAAGTTAATCTAAATCCCTGAAAAACGTTAATTTTTGTCAATATTAATGTTTGCATTTACTATAGTTTTACCATTTCCCTTAAATTGTTATGAGTTTCTCGTGTAAACACTATTTTTATACAGGCAAACTAGTTTTACACCGTAAAAATGAACGTGAAAAATATTTCAGTATAATAAAATTAAATTACCCTCGCATTTTCGGAAAGCAGAGCCCTCACCAGGCCGGCGCCGACGCCCGCCGCGCCACCTGTCACCAAAAACACTTTATCTTCTATATACGGGGACCTTTTCACAAAATCCGCTGCCATTTCCACTAAAGTGATAATTTATTCCAACAAATTAATGAAATTCAAATTCATAAAACTGATTTTAATAATCCATTAAATTCTCTAGCTTTCCTTCTATGGCTATATTTTATCCTTTTAATAAAATCATCTATAACTTTTCGATGTACTAGCTACAAGATAGTGACGAATACTGAGTCAAACAGTTTTATCAAAGTCATTTTGGTACAATCGCAGACAAAAGTGCGCACAATCTACTAATCTGATAAAAAAAATCTGAAAACTTTAAAACATTAACCTAAATTAAAATTTAAATCTGTGATGTAAGCAACAAGCCGGGGCGGACGGCCTGCAACTGTCCTCCAGAGCAAAAGCTATCAAGTGCAGCATTAGATACCTAGTTTATTTTAAAGGTAAAACAATAAAGTTATTTTTATTTTAGTACTTAGAGATTGGTCAAGACAGAACCTACTATTTAAATGATAGGAATTTAAATAAGCGTTTTCATAAACAAGTTTGTGTGTAAAAGTTGTCCCTATTTCTTAAAACATCGTTTTCTTCATGACAAAATAAAAACCAATATTGAAAAATGTTCAAGGTGTTTTGCTTGCACATCGTGAAGGTAATTTTCCTTCGTTGCAGAAAAAATGAAACGCTACTTTTATGACATACATGGAATACACGCTTCTTAGTAGATATTCGAAGCGCTCGTGGCGTACCTTGCTTAAACGCTCAAGGTGGATTTTCTGAACGGCTACAATCTGACTTTTAAAACTATCATTGAGTTATTAAATTACTCACGTAAAAAGTATATCGATAATGGTTTCGTTCTTCATTATGAAAAATGGCTCTACAATTTGGATGGGAAAAAATGTACGGCAAGTAGTATAAAGCGCTTCTGTGCTTCGGAGGATACCTTATATCTTTGGTTCCGGCTTTAAATCATTAGGAAATGAAGAAAGCCTTCAAGCGGCCTAAACACTCAGTCACTGTAGAGTAAGTCACACCTGTGGTCACACGTATCGTATGTGCTATAGGTACAAAAAATAATAGATAATTTTTTCAAATAAAACTTATATTAGTGAATGTACTGCATTATTTCGATACCAATGCTATCAACTGATAAGAACGAGCATTGCCATTACGATTGTTTATGACTATCTTAAAATAATAGCTCTTTGGGAATTCTGATTGTTTTTTGAATAAAAGTTTAAGGTTGAATATGATGATGACGTAAACAATAGCTGATTAATCGAAGAAGAAAATATAATAGGTACCTATTTACCGTTGGAGCTAAAATTACCTGTAAAATAGCCAAGAACCCTTTGATGTTCAATATGTATACTCGTAGCAATATGTGTTCTAAAGACAAGGTAATTTAGTTTTTACTTTTTTGTCAAAGTAAAAACTAAATTAAAAAGAGATTCCCAAAGTCTCTTTGGGAATCACATCTCAAAGATCTAAAAATAAGGTTCAGCCAACAATTTTGTGGTTTAGCCTTACGATCAATGTTTACGTTGGCATACCTGGATCATATAACCACTGTAAAAGAGTTCTAAAGAAGGGCTCCAATTCATTTGGGATTTCACTTTGATTAATTTAGAAAGAACCACGGCAAACAATAAAAAAGCCGTACTTTATACCGTTTCTGTTTGTTCCTAAAAAAAAGACAATTTTATCAAAAACGTTTTTTACGTTTACGTACCAAAAATACATTTTACGATAAAATTGATCATCTTGCAAAGACACCGTGCCTGCGAAAATTATAATAGCTCTCAGCCGTATCTTTGAAGATATTTTTTCTCCGCACTTGGCTGTACATTACCAGGGCTCTTACAAGACCCATGGCCACAGAAACATAACAGTCACTATGTAAAACAGACTCACTTTGAATCTTACCGACGTGACTTTGTGACATGAGCTACGAGTACAAAATCACATGAGAAATTTTGAATGTTATTATTGACGCGTGAACGACCATTGTCCTTTGACGTAAAAACATATTCTGTCAACACGGAAAACTTACTTTAAAATGAGTCTTAACGCGTTGAAATTAATGTATATTTTTAGTTTCAAAAGTAGTGCTCCAGTGACATAGGACCTAAGGCGGCTCATTTCGTCTTGAGGGGTTGACGCGGCGAAGCGGCTAAAGCCCTTTCAAGAGCTCCCGCTATTGACTACGCAACAATAACGTCTAATAGCAGCCTCGGTTACCGCTTTTCTCAAAAATGTACGAAATGTAAAATAAAGGTGTCGTTGGTAGATTAAATTTTTATGACCCGATCAGAACTAGGAAACCTATGTATTTCTATTTTAGTTTTAAATAAATATTATCACTAAAATGCTTTTTTGTAGAGCATAAAGTCATGTTTTGCTGTGAACATCACAACATACCGTGCTTAATAACCATCGCCTTTGCGCAATCTATTGTGACAATGAAATTTGAATCAATCAATAGTACAACGAACTAAGACGTGTAATTTAACATTCAACATTCCCCACGTGAAATATTGAATAGTAAAGAAATATTCCATAAGTACTGTTACTATGTTACTCCTATTTTAATTACTTCTGGCTCACACATCCCTTTATTAACATGTAGTGTGGAGCTCGAAATAATAAAATGCCAACAAAAGAGGGTACTTCACCGCGGCCGACTCCACGCCAAGGACTGTACAAAGCAAAGGTACACCAAGCTGGAGCCATGATTTTGCTATAGAAATTATTTCGCATGTGAAAGTAAAACTTGAATATGACCGTAATTTAGTATCGTTTTGGAGAGTTTCAGATTTTTACTGTAATTCGCCAATTAAATTCGCGAATTCGCAAAATTCGAATTGGAATTAACAGTAACTCTTCATTTTTGCTTTTTCGTTGGTATAATATTATTGGTCAAATTTTTATTTTACAAAGCTTGAACTTTGAAATGTGGATACAGAGTATTTTTCTATTAAGATCATTTTTATTCTTATTATTTTAAAGTCCTTCACTGCAATACAAACTCTGAGCTTAATCTCTTAAACACCAAAAATTAACTAAACTAAGCATTTTGCTACAAATACCAAGCATTAAATGCTCCAAGTATTTTCAGAAAACAAAAACGAAACGTTATTAAACCAGTATGATACTCTGCAAACCACTTTGCAATTTACCTACAAAAATGTTAAGCTACCCACATGCACGAATTTCAAGTTACAAGACCAATTATGCAAACAGATTTCGACTGTAAGCTTAGTGCGATAGAGATTAAAATGAAATCAAAAGGTTTCATGAGCAAACGGTTGAAAAATCGTTAAAACAAAGTACAAAGGTAAATAAAACTGGCCGGCACCTCTGCGGGTGGTCGGCAAACAGATCTCGCGCCCGCTGTGCAACGATGAAAGTTCTTGGGATATTGCAATGCTTTATCCTCCTTGTTTACCTTTTCTAATAAATAAGATCCTGATTTAGCATTAGAATTTGGAAGGAAAATAGTAGCTTTATACAAGTTATTGATCAAAATGTACAATGATCAATATTATGTTGATTTATAAAGTCTGAATGAGCTTTTTTTTAATTAGACTAAACAAAAAAATGATTTACTGATTTATGTGAATATAGTCATGTGAAAGTCGCAGATGTGCTGGTGGACCTGACGCCGTGATAGAAATGTTTAAATACTAAACATAATCGGGGAAAAATGGCCTAAAAACGCTAACACTAAATTTGTGAAAAAATAGAACTTGCGTTCACAGTAGAAACTCCGATCTTACTTTGCACTTTTTATTTAGGGAAGAACGCAAACAGAAAATGCCACACCCTGCTAAATCACCCCAGGCTTTTTAAAGTTCGCTGAGCCATGCCTGAGCCAAGTAAATTAAAAAGTTAGAGGCTCTTCGTAATACTGTTTTGTTAAGGAAGATGACCCCGTTTAAGCTAGTTGAAGTTGTAACTTAAGACTTAAGTCTGTACATGCAACTTATGAACTTAATACTTCTTAGATAAGTTCTTAAACCACTATCGTTTCAGAATTTTTCGTACTTGATATTACTTTGTTAGGTATTTATTTAGGCCTCCTTAGGGGACCTTACCACCTGAGATGATTAATATTACATGATTGGTGGATATAAGACGCATCTAGAGCAATGTAACATAAGTACATCTCAGATGAAAAGGTACCCATAAAGTTTTAGCCATCCATCACGGTCTTGTGCTAGTCACATTTATTAACGCCCTGCTATGTAGACTGCCCTATCAACCAAAATTTATTTTCAAGTACCTATTAAGTTAACAAACAAATTAAATTAAATGCATAAATTAATTGTAAGCACAATTAGTTTGTAAACTCTTAAAACAAGTTTTTATGCCAAGTGTTGGAAATTGCATTCTCTTGTTTACAGTGCAAAATTACACAACTACTGTAAACAAGCACCTGCTTGTAAAGCACATAGCGGTTTCCAACGTAAGTTTTGTACAAGTTACACGGTTTGTTTATTTTAGCTCTTGTGCTAATTGCACTAAAGTTTCATTTGAATTTACAAGAAATTATAACGGTTAGTTTGGGTAGTTGTTAAATTATGTTTGTGTTATATGGAGTGATATTAACTGAAAACTTCTGATATAGAGCATAGTATTCAATATTAAATTCAATAATACTTGAACTGCATTTACAATACAATAAATGAGAGACTATAGAGCTTAACATGATGAAAAATCATGAAGAAACCCACGGTTTAAGCCATGACGGAGGCCTTTCAGCGGCCTAAATACTCCGTCACCAGAATTGACCACCTGCTCATATGAACAAACGAACGAGTTTCACAAGTTTAAACTAGGTAGGTACGTAATTTACTTTAATATTATACAAGGAACTTTAGGAACAAGTTCATTGCACATAATAGTGTTAGATTCTAACTCCATAGTTCTCAAATTTATCTACCATAATTTAATCCCCACCCAACGAGTTCCGTCGGTCAAACAAAACTATTCTAATCCGTGCACAGTTTCCACCAACAGTCCTGCAGACACAATTCTAGTATGGAAAGTTGTTTTCAAAACTTGTTGAGCTGGTAAACTTTGGTTTCCTATAGAATTCAAACATTTTGTGGGCACTTCATTCAACGTTCAGCGTAAAATGGTTGCAATGCAATCACTATAATATCGAATGAAATTTGATACAAATTGTAGCTGGGGTAGGTATTAGCACATTTTAACTGGATTAACACATAACTATTTTTAATCCCAAACTTCTGACAAAAACCAACTCACAGGTTTTTTTTAAGATCACATTTTCTACTGATGCATCTTTTCAGCTACTAATGTAATAGATATTGCGTGCTCATTGGTCATAGTTGTCTCTTTAAAATGAAAGGAAGGTTCAAAATCATCAGAGATATTTAAAGTCATTACTCCAAAGAAAATTATACAGTTTTATTTTTCCCTATTCAAACTACTAATAAAAAACTAATAGTTAGAAATATAAGTGTTACTCGTAGTGGTTAAATAATAACCTCCGTTCCTAAAGTATTTCACACAACATTTACCCATTTACATCATAAATCAACCGTAACCATCACATTAGTTTACGAACCGTCATCTACACCCTTCATGCTCACTCTTTTCAAGTGGAAAACATAATTTTGCATCTCCAGGATTGCCTCAGGGACTCTGATAAACGTGCCAACGGAGACATGTGGCGTTCCAATATATTCACAGTTAGATCTGATGTGACGCGTTTCTGAAACTCGCATTTCTGAAGACATTTTTCCTTGAAATGTTTACAATTGCCTTAGTTCATGAATAAAAATTGAGAAAAAATGCAGAACTTTTTTTCCTGGTACTTACGAGTTTACATTCGACAGTACCATTTCAATTCGTCAACTGTCAGACAAATTGCATTATATACTCCCCAAGCACATATTGTTGGATAAAACAACAAAAAACATTAATTTTGAATTATAATTTATTCACACGTCTTAGACGTACAATTTTGTGGGAGAGAAGGGAAGAACGACCACAGGTAATAATATATTACAGATTGAATGATTGAGTTGTATGTTTTTTACGAACATAACTCCCCCCCGAACCTACAACATAAGGTGGTAGACAAGTTTTGATAATAGGTATTATATAATATTAATAGCTTGATTGCATAGTCTGAAACGACCCACAATAATCGATACCTACTTTATTGAAAACTCTATCCTGCACAACCCTATTCTGTGGCAATGATGCCATCAGCTGTTGAGCATTTTGCGTTTTGAATCTAAAGCACTGAACACATTTGTTTATAACATTTTTGACAATAGTTGTCGCGCTTACAACATAATATTTTTGGCTTAGATTGGATAATGTTAGCCTTAACCCCCCGTGCATAAGCGCACAGTGTTCGTGTCTGATTACCAATTTTGTAAGATTGCAATCTTTTGGCAATATTATCGGATGCTTTTGACTAAAGGGAATGCTTGCATTCTCCAATCTACCGCCCACGCGTAATATCCCTTCCTTATCAAGAAAAGGGCTTAACTTTCTTAAGTTAGATTTTACAATTTGACTCTTTTTAATTAGAGATATCTCTTGAATGAAATGTAATGACTGTACATGTTTTATAATTGTTTGCATGGACTGCCTGTATTCATTTACATTAAGTTGTTTAGACAACATGCGACTCTCCTTTTTGGCTTTACAATTTTTGATAAAGCGGAGTACATAACATACTACACGTTGAATCTTAAGCAATGTTGACAACTTAGATATGGGTAAAACCTCATCAATTACATTACAATTTACAGATTGCGGAGTTTCATCCAATATATTGCTTAATTGTTTTGCTATAAATGGGCTTACACTGAAATTAACATCCTGCAAATCAGGAGGTCCATGCCACCACAAAACATTTGAATGAAGCTCCGAAGGCAATAAGCCTCTCGATAAACAGTCTGCTGGGTTGCAAGATCCACTCACATGACTCCAAGTACAACCCTGTGTTAGGTCATTGATTACAGATATTCTATTTTTCACATAAATGTCTCTTGTAGGTGGATTTTGCAGCCAGCAAAGTGCTATCTGAGAGTCACTCAACAAAACACAGTTTTTAAATGAATTGTTATTCAATACACAGTTAATTCTAGCATATAATTTGGCAAGTAATAGACAAGCATTTAATTCTAGTCTGGGTATTGTTTGTTTAATTTTAAGTGGTGCTATTCTAGACTTACTACACAGTAGAGTTACACACACATTGTTATCTCGCACCGTTCTAACATACAAGCACGCTCCATAGGCGATGCTAGAAGCATCACAGTAACCAATTAAATCTACAGAATCGGCATTAAAAATGCTTAAACTACGCTTAACATTAATAGGCTTCATACACATGAGATCATGAAAGAATACATTCCAAGGCGATAGTACCTCGTCTGGGAGCAAGGTATCCCAATGCAAGTTCTGCCGCCATACCTTTTGCATGAATTCCTTTGCACGAGTAACTATAGGGCCTGCCAATCCCAAAGGGTCAAAAAAGGTACCTATAAAGCTTAACACAGTACGCTTAGTCCATATCTTGGCAGGTGGGCCACAAGGTCTGGAGATTATAAATTGATCTGAATTGATATCTAGCAAGAGGCCTAATGCCTTGATTGTCAACCCAGCATTGTTCAAATCTACATCTTGAAAGTGCCGTTTACTCATCGGAATCCCTGTCAATATATCTGGATGACTGGCACACCATTTGTGAAGTTCAAAACTACCCAGTCCAGTTAGTTTTACCAATTCGTCGCAGACTCGCTGAGCTTGCTCTATAGTAGAGGCCCCGAAAAGGCAATCATCGATGTAACTATTGTTGAGCAGCACCGATGAAGCCAACGGATATTGATCGCCATAGCGATGGGCTAGCTCAAGCAGACAGCGCGTAGCCAGGAAACTGGAACTGGTGACTCCGTAGGTGACCGTCTGCAGCTGAAAACATAACAAAGGATCATTGAGATTTTCTTTCCACAATATTGATTGCAGATGAGTGTGCTTCGGATCTATGGTAACTTGTTCATACATGCGTTTTATGTCTGTTATCATGACATATTTATGTTCTCGAAACGCAATCAAGATATCAAAGAGTTCCCTTTGAACCACTGGGCCTGCATGTAAGATGTCGTTCAGGCTGGTATTCAGATTTGTCTTGGCACTCGCATCAAAAACCACCCTTAGCTTTGTGGTTGCACTGCCCTCTTTGACCACGGCATGGTGCGGCAAGAAATAGCAAGACTCTAAGGGTATATCTAGCTTGAACAACTCGACCTGTTTAGCGCGGCCCGAAGCCACATACTCATTTATGAAGTTGGTGTAGTTTTTCTTGAATTCTGCATTTTTTGTAAATTTTTTGCATAAAACATTTAATCGTTGCAATGCTATGTTGAAGGAGTTCCCTAGTTTTATTTGTTCAGAAGGAACTTTCAGAGGCAACTCTACTTGAAATCGGTTGTTTTTTAATTGAACTGAATTTTTGAAGTTTGTTTCACAGAACTCCCGACCATCCTGAACCGTTTCCGGATTTGATTCAGAAATTTGTTGCTCTTCCCAAAACCTTTGAATTAGAGAATCTATTTTGTTCTCCTTCAATGTAGCATGCAAAGTTACACTTTCACTTGAAGTGTTTGAAAACGGTGAAGGAAATACATTGTGATTATTTACATTGCCAGAGACAATATAGCCAAACTTGGTTGCTAATAGATATATGTTACTCCTGCCTAATTTTATTTTGTCTGGCAATACACTATTAAAAAATATATCAGCAGAAATTAGGAAAGATATCTCGCCAGGAATATTGAACTCGCTATCAGCTAACATGACCGTCTCTGGAATTTCAATGTCACTTATATCGAACCTTGTCTGTGGTAAATAAGTAGTTATGTTGTCTACCACAGAAAACAATACATTACAACGATAATCGTTGTGCATTGAATGCATTGTTAAATTGGTTGCCCTGGCAACAGGTTTCTGCTTTTGGCCAAGGGCTGTGACATTGACCTTGTAATCAAATGTTGGAACATTTAATTTGTTCAATAAATTTTCATTTATAAATGAGACTTGGCTGCCGCTATCAACCAAGCCTCTTGCTGCAACATAAGTCCCATCGGTTGCCCTGAAATTGACCTTAATGGTAGGCAACAGAACCATGTTTGTTGACACCCCCTTATGAATGGATGTTGTATTGCATACCCCACTATCATCAGAATGGAGTAATGAGTTATGATCTTTGCTCTTGCAAAATGAGCGTTTAAAATGGAATTTACATTTTTTAAAGTGTGAGTTTAGACAAATTTTGCATAGTTTTTCTTTATCGACAAAGTTTATCCTATCTTGAGCACTAAGTGCTTGGAATTCTTTGCATGAAAATAATCTATGATTTGTACTCTTGCAGTATTTACAACTGAGAATTTTTAACTCTGAAGTATTGGCCAAATTGACAGATTTGTGTACATGATATTTATTTATAGACTTACCAGCAGATACTTGTGATTCCTCGAAGCTCATTGCCCTTCTCTCCACGAAGTCTAAAAACTCCTCTAGTGTTGGTAGCTTCGAGTTGTCTCGATCAGAATGATATTCTCTGCAAGAAAGTACATCTAATTTCCGTAGCAAAATGGGAATGAGAATTCTGTCCCAATGCTGGGTTTCCTCACCTAAACTTTTTAATGCCCCCAAATGCTGCCTAGTTATGGAAACTAAATGTCTTAATTCTGATGAAGTACCCTTTGATATTGGCTGGTGGTCTAACAGTGCGTTTACATGATGTGTTATAAGTAGGCATTTGTTATCATATCTCTTATTTAATAAATCTAAGGCTTGTGTATATGACTCATTGACTAACGGAAGACTTTCTATTAATAGCAACGGATCACCTTTTAAATATTTACGTAGATAACATAGTTTTTGCACGGATGATAAACTTTCCTCCTGGTCCACTACGGCCTTGAAGACGTTGATGAATGGCGTGTATCCGGTGATGTCCTTTCCATCGTAGCACGAAATGTCCAACTGCGGTAATTTGCTGCGTTGTGTACACGCTGACTGCTGCTTCTCGTGACGATTGTGCGAAGCGCCCGCCTTATTTTGTAGACCTCGTAGTCTAGACATCACGCCGAAGAATCGCTCCTCGACTTCACCGTCGTCGTAATTCTCGTCGCCGGTGTGGACCATCATGTCTAATATCCACTCCTTACAGCTCTGTAGGCCTTTTTCCAGCTCCTCCATCCGAAGGTTGATGTTTTCCAAATCGATTTGTTTAGCTTCTTCTTGTTCGATAACAAACTTGGCGGCCCTGGACAATCGTCCCTTGTATTGACCGATATTCATCCGCAATCTTTTTACGACAGCATCTTCTATGCCTTTTCCTGATAAAGCCATTGTGTTTTGGAGTTCGACACAATTTTTCTGGACTCAACAAGTGATATAATTTGTTGTTTTGTTTGTCGGAAGATATGCAAAACGCTTCCCGGCTTTGATTGCTAAGAAGAATGTAAACAATGTTTGATTGACTGCGCCACAGATCATGTATGCTCCAAAGAGTGAGTAATTGGAGTGAAGTGAACAGATTTGTTTGCTTGACCGAATGAGTATGGTGATTGATTGCTTGTTTCGATTTTCGATGATCTACGACGAAAATGGCTGCCAAACCACGCACCCGGCCGGCAAATCTTGACTTGATATTTGGAAAAGTCCGTGCGCCCACGCCACACTGATTGTTTGTACACTTGCCCCGGCACTTGTATAATAGTTTCGGCACCAATTTTGTTGGATAAAACAACAAAAAACATTAATTTTGAATTATAATTTATTCACACGTCTTAGACGTACAATTTTGTGGGAGAGAAGGGAAGAACGACCACAGGTAATAATATATTACAGATTGAATGATTGAGTTGTATGTTTTTTACGAACACATATAGGTACTTTGTATTTCTGAAGAACAAAGCTTAGTACAGAAATCTTTTCTCGGAGCTGCGACAGTAACCAATTCAATCAGAGAATCCAGAAATAAAATGCACTGACTTTGTTGCAGAAGTAGATTCCCCGTGGGAGACAATCCTTATCGACGCTTCCGACCGCTTTTACACTGGTCGTTTTCGATTGAAAACAATTGGACCTCAATTTTAATTTGATTTAAAAGTCGTAGGTTCAAACCGATTGGGCTTCTCAATGAAACTTTCACATAAAGCTTAATTTACACCGACGCGACGTAGAATGCAATCAATTTATGTTTACTCGAGAACGCACGAAGATTCCCTGGAAAACGTGACTTTTTTTGCGCGTTTTATTTAGTTTCAGTTAGTTTGTATGACAGACAGTTGACTTAAAACGTATTTTTAGGAACCAGAAGTGAAAATCATTAAAAAAATAAGAACAAATTTATTAACACAATTAGTCAACTCATCAAAACAAAATTATCTTTATAAGCAAACAATTTGAGGTTATCAAAGGAAACACCAATTTACACCATTGAACCAAAATAAGCACTGACATAGGCTACACGTTTACATAACTCCACGAAAACACCATAACAACCTAACGAAACACAAAGTCCTAGGAAGCCGAGACATCCGTCTCGTTCGAAAGCCAAGCACAAAGTGAGCGAGCGCCGCCGTGCGCTCGCTTTTTATGTAGGTGCCGTCTGTCGATTAGTCATCATCAAGGGACTTGGCTAACACGGCCTCTCCTGACATCCTGACGTCCTCGTCAGGTTCGTCAGTAGTGTCATCGTGTGGCGACACCACTGCAGAAGACGGCCCAGGCTCGTTGACTCCATCTGCTCGTGATGAAGGTGCTGTCACAGGCTCAGGATCCAGTAAAGGCATGGAGGGACCTGCGCCGGAAACTTGTACATCTTCATCTGAAAACGAAAGCTTTTTAAGATAGGCTGCCAGTTTACACCCAGCGTTCCATACTCTTCTTACACACGATCTGCCAATCAATTCATACATCGTCTTACAACAATAACTCATTCATCGAGTTATACCATCTCTCTTAACACTATTGAGACGTCTCTCGAATACTTATTTAAGAACAAGGCTTAATTCTTGATGCTTGTTCCACTGATTCCATGTTCTACAGCGCGCTCGCGCCGCTCCGTAGCTGTCAGCACAGCAGCCTTAGGTAGGTGAGCCCCACCCGTAACATGACGCGACACGCGCGCCTGCCAGACTATGCGACTAACGCAGACACAGACACGACCGACTATACACTCATGTGCAGACACGGTCAGATCGACTATGCGCCCAGCGCAGATACGGACATGGCAGAGGCACTTGCATGGAAGCAATACAGGTAGCATACCGACAACTGAAATGGCAGAGGCACTTGCATGAAAGCAATACAGGTAGCATACCGACAACTCAAATGGCAGAGGCACTTGCATGGAAGCAATACAGGTAGCGTACCGACAACTCACATGGCAGAGGCACTTGCATGGAAGCAATATAGGTAGCGTACCGACAACTCACATGGCAGAGGCACTTGCATGGAAGCAATATAGGTAGCGTACCGACAACTCACATGGCAGAGGCACTTGCATGGAAGCAATATAGGTAGCGTACCGACAACTCACATGGCAGAGGCACTTGCATGGAAGCAATATAGGTAGCGTACCGACAACTCACATGGCAGAGGCACTTGCATGGAAGCAATATAGGTAGCTTGCCGACAACTCACATGGCAGAGGCACTTGCATGGAAGCAATATAGGTAGCGTACCGACAACTGAAATGGCAGAGGCACTTGCATGGAAGCAATATAGGTAGCGTACCGACAACTCACATGGCAGAGGCACTTGCATGGAAGCAATATAGGTAGCTTGCCGACACGTATCGATGATACGTCCACCGATCCGTCCGACTCATCCCAATCCATCCATTACATACGTCACCATCAATAACCATAACCAGCCTATGCCTAATCCTACCTAGACTTCCTACTACCTAAGTGTGAGAGTAAGTGTAAGTGTAAGTGTCATGAGAATATCTAAGTACTAGTTGAATAAGAACGTAGTGGTGGCTATTGACGGGTACGCAAGCAATGTCAGACCAAGACGAATACGGATCGAACACACTGTCGAAGAACGCAGTACACGTCTCCGGACACCACTAGTCCACAGGAACGCTCGTCCTCAGGACCGCTCGTTCACAGGACCGCTCGTCCCCAGGACCGCTTGTTCACAGGACCGCTCGTCCACAGGACCGCTCGTCCACAGCGCGTCCACAGAACCGGTCGCACAGGAGCAAGCACCTGTACAGAAACAAACGCACACAAGATCAAAGGTCCAACAAGGTTATCAGAGCTTGGTAGTGAAATGACCTGCCATGACCTAATGTCTGTCAGTATTAGGGATGTCTAGTACGAAACATCTGACTGAGTTTTGGTGATTCAGAGCGAGCTTTAATCATACCTGAGCTCGGCCGTACCTGACCTTGTTCAATTGGTCAGTCCAGATACTCAACTTCCGTATATAGAAAGTGCAACAAAATCTGAAGGATTCTCTCCAAGCTTCAAGCCCTAGTTTTATTGATCGAAATCATCCTTTCCTGGCAGATCCCACTGCCAGAAGACTTAGAAGCTTCACGCTTTACCACATAGGACGTATACCTCGATCACAAACAACACAACGTTTTAGTAGGTATCAAAAGACTCACAGTTACTCCGTGGTGGTACCGCGCCGCACGTACCTGGCAGCTAGGTACCTCAACGTCATGCGCGATGCTGCGCGACCTCCGATCGCAAGAGCGCCCCGGTGCGGCGATCCATCTCGCGTGTGGCTGCGCGACCGCCGGCCACAGGACCTCCTGTCCCGCGAGCGATCACTCCGCAACCCGGACGAGCGCTGTCGGTGACGTGACCGAGAGCGGCTCGAACTCGTTCTGCACAACACACAATAACGGTGCACAATGCACCTTGGTTAAATAAACACGTACAAAATAACAAATAAAAAGTTATGGAAGTACCCATTGATATTTGTACCACGAACAGAACTCACAAATCACAACCCCTGAGACACAACCACTCAACTACGACTTTGCACGACTTTGCGTCACCAAACAAACATATCGACAATTAAAGTCAAGCTGTAATTTTCGTAGATCTCTTTTTTAAATGGTAAACCAACAGTTGTAGAACGACACGTTAAACTACAAGTTCGTAGAATTAAAAGTAATTAACTTTCGACACTATACAAGTACCTACTTGTAAATCAGCTTTAAACTTTTACATAATAGGAAACTCGTTTACTCATCCATACTTACACTTCCATTAAATGGCTCAGCCAGCTTAGAATGTGTAGGTATAAGAACCACCGTTATAAACCTGCTTTGAACAAACTACAGCTAAATCGGCCATAGACAGATACACGTACTTGTAACATTCAAAGTTATGACACACCCCTATTTTTATTAAGAAACAGTTACCACGGAAAGTCGTCTCAGTTTACACGAGCTTACTTACTGTTTGCTTATTGAATGTTAGCTTACTTAATATCCCGCTGGACAGCTATCGTGGTATCAATATGCCGCCTTCTACTTAAACACAAAAGTTTCATTTTTCGTTATAATGAAAAAATGTTCAATGAATTGGTGAGATGAAGTAGATAAGTTTAGACTGCTCATAAAACACATACCTATTAGTATAATTGCGCTTTTCAGATCACTGTTAACAGCATTTAAGCAAAAGTTTTCATTGTGTCCCGGTTTCTTACAAAACTCACCAATTAAATCATTAGACTGTCACGTGACTTTTTCGGGCAGTGAAGAGCCTTGTGGCTCGACTGTCCACAGTTACATTAAAACAACTCATACTACACGTAGGATTCACAGCTAGCCGCTTGAAAGTTAAATTTCGGCTATCTTGTTTAGTGCGGGTAGGCTTTACATAAATTGACAAAAACGAAACTAGGTCATTGCACGATAAGTTGGCATTTACCGCCGCCCGCCCTGACGTAAGGGTCGGTAATACCTCGTATGACAATTAGCACCTTTAATTTTACCTACCGACTTTATTACCTCGGCTAAGAATCGCGCAGACTCTAAGACGCCTTGGTCGCCATGGGACTCGGAAGTGCTAATACTCACGGGTACGTCAGACGCAGTAACGGTATGATTGAAGAACGCCTGTCGTCGCGGTCGATTCCAATGCTGGAGTATTAGATGTGTTACACTTGTGACGCTAGACCGCGCGGCATCGGAGAGATATGAGACCCAGGATGCCCAGGACCCTGCACCAACTCGCCGCTCGACACCTCAAGGGGAGTACCAGACCAACCTTCAACCGTATTCAGTCGAGATAGGATCGAATCTAACGCCTGCTGCATGAGATCACATCTCGTTTGCGAGAGCTACGACTCGACCTTGACCTACGTTGCGAACTAGATCTACCCCTAGAACGAATTCTGCTTCGAGAACGAGTGTTACTACGCGATTCATCACTCCTGTCGCGACGACGAAACCTGGTCGACAAGAATTTGACCTACTTCGAGATCGCGTCAAGTTTCACGACCTACTTCGCATCGACATGACTTGTGCACCGACCTACGTTGGTCATCGAATAAAAATATAACTCGAACAAAGAAAATTGGTGTTTACTTAGATTTTTAACAAATACCCTCAAAAATTCTTTAACAAAGAAAAACAGGATAAAAGCGATCAGGATGATAGTGGGAAGTGTAATTCTATCCCACTTCTGATTTTAGGAACCAGAAGTGAAAATCATTAAAAAAATAAGAACAAATTTATTAACACAATTAGTCAACTCATCAAAACAAAATTATCTTTATAAGCAAACAATTTGAGGTTATCAAAGGAAACACCAATTTACACCATTGAACCAAAATAAGCACTGACATAGGCTACACGTTTACATAACTCCACGAAAACACCATAACAACCTAACGAAACACAAAGTCCTAGGAAGCCGAGACATCCGTCTCGTTCGAAAGCCAAGCACAAAGTGAGCGAGCGCCGCCGTGCGCTCGCTTTTTATGTAGGTGCCGTCTGTCGATTAGTCATCATCAAGGGACTTGGCTAACAGTATTATAATTTGTATAATTTTGTTGCAAAAAGTGGCTTCTATTGCATTTTTCGGCAGTGTAAAATGAGCTTAATTACTTACATTATCAAACTAATAACATTATTAACCGTGCCTTTTCATTTACATATTTAAAAGACGTTTCCTTAACCCAATAAACTGAAAAGATGCAAAGTTATAATAATTATAATATTGTTTTCCAGTAGATATAAACAAAGAACTGTCAAACAAAAAAATACCTCACATGTGAAATTACAGTTAAAAATGTAATTGATTCAGTTTTTTTCTGTCTTAAGGTCTTATTTTAAAATCATTTAAATTACACTACAACCGTATTAAGTCACTAAACAGCGTTGAGTCTCGATTGATTTCGAGACTCTTAACATGTTTCAAGCATAGATTACATTTTGTTCATTTTTTGATTGCGTTTTATTAAAATAAAGTTACAAAGTTCTCTTGGAATTATTTCTCATTCTGTTCTATCTACAAAGTCCTGACAGATGCCGTCAAGTGAGAAGGCAGCCTTTATCGCGCACAGATGCAATTTGAGGGTGCAAATTGCGTTTTCCGCGTTGCCTAGTTCCATTTCGGTCAACTGCTTCCCCGTTTCGAGTGACTGAATCAAAATGCTGATATTTTGAATGCATCAAAGAGCGTTTTGAATAGAAAAAATCATTTTTGTAGAAGAGAGGTGCCCAGTTTAAGTTAGGTTTTTGTATTGCCATACTCATTTGTTAGTTCGTTCGTTCGTATGAGCAAGTAGCTGACTCTGGTGACGAAGTTTATAAGGAACTTCGTCACCAGAGTCGGCTACTTTCTGCCTATTATAGGCCTTAGTTTCTAGGCCTTTACTGTTTTTTGACGTCATATCCGCGGATAAAAGACAAGATGTAGTCTCTTTAATATGATGTTTCACATTACGTATTCTGTTATAAGTCGTATTTAAATGATATTGAAAATTTTAAATTTCCATTATTATTTTTTCCATTAATTTTGGGATGATTCAAACAAGAATTAGGTTGTGTGGTTTTTCAGAGATTTCTTCTATTTTTTTTCGAATTTTACTTGTTTATACTTATTTTTATAAAGTCTTTGTTTTTTAATTACATATTTCTTTTTAAGTATCGCTATTTAATAATTTAAATTGTATGCGAATACACTTAGAGATTCTGAATCACCACTAAAATAAAAACTAAAATATCTGTCACTCTTAAACCATTTCATGTCTGAAAGTGTAAAAAACTTGACTGGATTTGAGAACAGATGCAATTTTAGGGTGAAAATTGCGTTTCCTAGTTCTATTTCGGCCAACGCTTCGGGACATACGACTAAATCAAAAATGCGGAATTAATTCGACAGTGTTTTGTGCCAGAGAATTTTAGTAAAAGTCGAGTTCAAGCACAGCTTTTTAGATGGTATTGAAGATGACTTTTGCTGCCTGACTGCCTAACGTGTTAGCATTTGCCACCTGACATAATACGACAGTTATAAAATACTTAATTCATATACGTATTTAAAATGATATTCTAAGTAATAACAAAAAAATAATAACTTAATTATTACGATGAAATTTACAATGTGAGACTTTTACTTTTTAAGTTATTTATTGGGATAAGGGCAGGGAGATGATGATGATTAAATAATTATTGATATTAACTTTTTTAATAAAAAAATGACCTAGCGCGCCTACTATATTACGTTTGAAAAAGAGTTTCACACCTCTTTTTCAAACGTTTAGGAATGAGGAGTGCGTGACGTAGCTATCAATCCAGATATTACACTGAAATCTGGAAAATGGTTATTACCCTATCGAATAAAATATTACATCGCTCAAAACTCGGTAACGAGACGTGCGAGAAATCGCAATAAAACCATTACATTTCCAATTTCACCAAATTACAGTGAATATTGCTATGGTTGAAATTGGATGACTTTTGTTTCACTCATGAGCGGGCATTTTCAGTCATTTGATTAGTTTTTATATAGTCAAATATTGGCTCATCAATCTCATGCAATTTTAAAATAAAATACAAATCGACAAGCTTTGAAGAAATAAAGGTATGTATAAGTATCTCCATTAAAACATGAAAACTCGTTGTTGAAATCATTTAAAATAAATCTAATCTAATGTTATGAGAAAATGTGTAACCTCATTAACATTTTAACCACAGAATAGTATATTAAGGATTATAATACATCGATTTTACATTACAATTTTACCCGAAAGTCTATGAAGGCAGTTAACTGTAAGCTCTTTAACTTTAATTGGTCCATATAGAGCGGTTTCCGATTTAAATGAACCATCAACCTCGCTCGACCTTTTACAACGTTCATTTCAATGTTTGGGTTACAGAGCTTAGGATTTGTACAGAAATTATAATGAAAATACGTAAATTGAGTTTCAGTACCATCCAACTTACATACAGGCTAACCATTTTGTTATTAATCCTTTCTCGGTGCAAATTAACACTTTCCAGAACGTTTCCGCAAGCTTTTTATGCTTAAGGATCTTCTTTGTCTTCCCAGGTCCTCTTCGACAGTTTCACCCTTGGCCGCTTCACGTCCTTCACAGAAGATGGCTGTCCAGACGGCTATATGCAGATCCAAGAAGCCAGTCGTCCTCAAGTTGGAGGCTCCTGGTGTGGCACTTCTTGGGGACCATCCATCTACTACAGTGAAACAATATCCATCACGCTGATTATAAGACTGCTGCATCTGTCAAAAGATCAAAATAATTATAACTTCGACTTTCGAATGGCATACAAAGTTTTGAGGCGAGATTATGCAACAGTCCGTTATGGAGGCAGCCCTCCTGCAGGTAACAAGATTTATTTATTTTCCAAAGTATCAATCAGTATCTCGATTGAAACTTTTCTGCAAGCTTACTTTAATTAATCAAACCGAAATCCACTTTTAATATTTGACAAAACTTCCCCCAAGCCGGTAATCACGGATTATTTGAATAAAAAGCCGATATTTCAAAGATTTTCCTGGAAGCAACACGAATCCCGCACAAAAGTATTTCCCCTAAGTTTCCGAGCCGATACATCCAATAACCATTTCTTATTGCAGAACGCCCTTATTTCAAGATGAAGCCGTTACCGTACCCCGTAAACATATCACGCGAGGATGCGAACGTCGCAAGGCCTACAAAAACTCCAGACTATTACCTGGGGGATTTGATCTCTGGGACATATTGCTCAAGGATATTCAGCGACTGCGATCGTAAAAACTGTAGATTACAATCCCCAAATTTCCCTGGCGTTTACCCTAGAAATTTGACTTGCTACTACGCAGTGAGGCAACACGAGGTGCCCCAAGGAAAGCACGCTCTGATCGTTGTTAAACAACCGAATGGGCAGCTTGTTTCAATTCGGAGCCAGAAATCATTGTACTCCACGGAGCAAGAACGAGGGAACAATGGGAGGGAATTGAAATTTTGGCAACAATGTGACGAAGTTCAGGACTATGTGACGGTGTATGACGGGTACACGACAAGGGACCCCGTGATACTGAGGTTTTGCGGTGGAGGCGTGGCAGTGCCGGAGGCGATATCGAGCGGACCCGAATTATTGGTGGAATTTACAACGTCCCCTTTTGGTACATTTTTGCAACCCGCAACAGCACAATCGCTCCATGGATTTCAGCTAGAAGTGGAGGTAAAAATTTTAATTCTACAATATGCCATGTTGGATTGTAATAGTTCTTGGCCTGATGGTCGCAGTTATCTGCAGATACTGCGAACGTCGGTAGGGGTCTAATTTATGCGGTTTTCGAAGTTTAGTTGCCAAGAGTTGGAAGTTTTTTTGTAAAACTAACACCGAGTAAGTCGTTAGCGTATTCGTGCAGACAAATCTGTACGTCCTAGTTAAAAATTCTGCTGTAAGTTTATAAATTAATAAGTTGCATAATTTTAAAACGAACTATCCGCTTACAAATATTAACTGCAAAATTAATGCATTAATTATATTGTATTTAATGACATTTCCCTTCACGTGCCTTCACTACAACTATTAAATAACATTTATTTTCTAAAATTGACTTCAGTAAGTAAAAGCTTTAATAATTATAAGAAGAGCTTTTATGTAGATTATACTCGTATTAGCTCGCTTCTGAACGTTAGAAGTGCACGTGCAGACTACAGGTAATTCAATTAACGTTCACTAGTCAACTCTATATTAGCTTATCTAATAGGTGACTGAAATGAGGTTCAAACATGGTTTTAAAGTAATTGCATTCCTCTCTACGAAATGAATGTTTTATGCCAGAAATGTGTTACAGAAGTTTTCTCGTGTTTTAATCAAAATATAAAATGAGAGTTTATTCGAATATTTGGGTTTATAATACGAGGTACTACACTGTTTAAGTTAATCAGTTTGAGTACAAATTATCAGAATCATCTACAAGATTTGACCGTTTCCGTGATTCAATTAATATAATTATAATAATACAACAAACATTCACCCACGGCTTCGCTCAAGTGGAAAAGTATAGAGATAAGCCATTTATGTTATTCTAGGTTATAAAATATATATTTGCCACGTTTCAGTCAAATCTGATCTAGTTTTTTTGTGAAAGAGTTACAATCATCCATACATCCGTCCTTATAAACATTTACGTTTATTTTATTTAGCAATCTAGCATTACACTCGTAATAATTGTATTTGTATAATATGACTCATCGAATCATCAAGATCTGAGATTATCCCAACTGACCAGTGGTACGCTTACTCAAAAACATAATGAATAACAAGTTTAACTATGCGAAGGAACATTAGTTCCAAACTCATTATTCTCCCTTGCAAACGGGCTCGCAATTGCAAGGCGCGAATCTGGCACATGCAGCGCTCACGCTAATTCTCTATTCCTAATCATTTGCCGGAATTAGGCTAATGTACTCTATACATCATCATGAAGTGTTATTTAAAGTGTTTCGTTCCAAAACAATAAATCAGGCAGTGCCCTGAAGCCCTCACTTGGGCCTCTGCCAAAGTGTAATTAGTAACGTAGGCTCGCACGGACAATAATGGAGGCCCACCCACATTGTTTTAACTTATGGAATTAGGTCGGCCGTTCTTTCTGTCGCATATTACATTTAATCCTTTAAAATTAATAAGGAGACTTCGTTATAAGCGGTATCTGGCTTAGGGCATACGAAAAGTTCTAGGTCATTTATTATACTTTAAAAATAAAAAAGTTTGCCTCGTTTCATCAATGAAACAGTATCCGCCTCAACAACAAAGGATGTACCCTCATTAATCTTAAAACAGATTAATTTTCGCTTGAATGAAAATAAGTTATTTTTTGCAAAATAGGAGTATGTACCAAATATGTATTTCTAGTTTGTTTTAGATCCTTTTGTTGATGTCTTTGGACTTTTTGTAAATACCTACAAAAAGATAAAAAATTACATAATTATTTTTGAGTACCGCTCCCTGGTATTCAGTCGTGATCATGTTTAAATGTTTTTATTTGACTTCAATGAAAATAAATAATTTCAGGTCAGATTCGTGGATATGCAGTCGCCGACTTACGCGAAGAATAAGCGGGCTTGCGAGTTCTGGATTAGGGGGACCGGTAGGGGGGTTCTAGAGCATCCCCAACACTCCCTCCCCCCGAACACGACCTGCCTCTATCACATGCAGGGGATTGACACCTCGGGCCCCTCCGGAAGGAACATTATTTACAGAAGACCGTCGTTTTCGGCGCCGCGATTCCGCGTTTGGTTTTCGGTATTGAAATTTTACGTGACTAACGCACTCAATCCGAATTTGCCCGAGGATGAATACTGCGGGAGCCATTTGAATATATGGGACGGTCCAATGAGGATATCTCCCGGTTGCAGCGATATATTTTGGTAAGTTCAAGCATTTTCCAGGCTATTACTTTCGTATAATCGGATTTAAGATTGTGCACCGCGATAGTACTTTCTTAGCATAATTTTATGACTTAAGTTTACTTCAAGTTATAACCACTTTAAAATACACGTACTTACAAGACATTTAGTCTGATTTGTTGATCCTGAAACACATTTCCTAACCTATTTTTTTAACCTTAACATAGATTTGCCTCCCTCTGCTCAAAGATCTCAACCCCTTATTCTCCAAATAACAATGTCTTGACTTGGCACGACACGGCGTGGTTTTCTTGAATAATGCGATGGATTTCAGAAAACAAAAGCTAGATAACGTGCAATCTCTTACCGCGTCATGTTTTGAATGTTGTCGACCATCGACATCCTGTTGAATTTTGTTACTATCTTTGACGACTTCAGCTCTACCATAATAACATAAAGATTTTCATCGAACATAAAACTATGTATTTTCAGTGATAAAGAACGCTCAGTACAAATGTCAAGAGCAACATCTCCCCAATCGGTGATCGTCGGTCGACCACCCACAAACGCAACATTAGTAGCTCGTTTCTGTCGTGAACGCGCGCCGAGGACCTGTGAACACGCACTGATGAGAAGATCCAGGGCTTGCACGAAGACTGAGAGCTTTCTGTCTAAGGGAGACTCGTTGACTTTAGAACTGAAGCTCACGCAAGGGACTGCTTTGAAGTAAGTAATCTTTTAAGACCAGGGGTTGAAAGCGGTAGTGGCTTAGGATACCGGTACCGTAAACTCTTAATCGCTATTAGAATATTTGGGCTACTGAAATTTAATATATAAAATTATGTCATACCGATATCTAAGGGTATCTTAAATTTTCGGCTATTCAGTTCCAGTGTAAGACAAAGCAACCATGCTAGTCACTTAATAAATACTGGCGCACTACCAAGGAACCTCCTGAGACTGTGTAAATCAATAAACACTACCGCACTTCAACTAACTTCCTGACACCGTATAAATCATTTAGTAAAAATGTAAAATCCTAAGTTTCAAGTAAAACTCCCCCTTATTTTCAGACCGGTTTTCTTCAAGACACTCTACGAATTCGTTGATCTGCATCAAGATGGTGAGCCGTGGGGCCGCGGGCCTTGTTCCAGAAGATTTGCTTCTAGATCTTTCCCAGAAGCTCCTCCGGACCCGCCTGTCAACTTTTCCTCGCCCAGAGACGTCTTTTTATATGGACGGGGCGGGATGCGGAATATTAGGTAAGATTTTGTAACTACAAGTAGGATAGTTATTTTTGTTTGTTGGACTGACTTCTGAAAAATGTAAACTAATACTATAGATAGTCTAATTATTATCTCTGACTAAGCTCCTAAGACACAATTCTGTCTCAGATATTCAAGAACCTTTGAACGTCATTCAAAATAAAGGTTTTAAAGATGGCCAATGAAGTTGCAATAGAGTTACGTCTAACCTTATTGAACAGAGACGCGACCTTTGTTATTATTTCTAATCCTAAAATGCTAACAGCAATCACAAAAATAATTTGCATCACAATCTCATTAGGCGTCTGAAAATGCAGTTGGAATTCCCTTAAAATGTAATTCTACTATACACCCTACCCCACCTATAACACGAAATTATTCTATAAACGTCACAGTAAAGCGGAAGCACCGTAACTGCCAGCGCTGAGCCACAGAGTATAATGCAGTATGCAAAAGCGACTACGTTTGCACATAGTAGGTACACCAAATTTGCAACACCTGTCATAGTAAATCCTGTAACATTTTGTGAACCAATCTCGACTTGCTATTCTGGAATACTTACCTAAGCGACTTGAATATCAAACTATAATGTATGGGACATTTTTTGGTTTTCGGAATGATCGTAAGAATTTAATTTGGGTAGATAATAAAACTAATAAAATAAAGCACTCTTGTGTCTCTAACGCTAATTAAAGTAAGTGGTGATTATCTATGACGTTCCTTGACGTTTGTTTATTATACAAATGACCAAAACAACGTCCTTAATGGTTACATACGGGCTTAAATATTTAATTAGCGTTTGGTTATTCTGGTATGTCTCTAAACTATAGTATTCAAATTGATACTGCGATTACTGCAAATACTAGACAACCGGACACCTGTAGCAAATTGACTATCAATGACATTACTATGCATCAAACCATGTTTCCAGTTGCACGTACCGTTTCGAAGCCAATCCCGGTGAAGTGGTCCGTATCAGAGTGAACGGTGTAAGAAGTGGCGGCCGTCTCTGCCGCTCCGTCCACTCCGCCCACTCGCCGTGGTACCGCTGCGCTGGGGAACAGACCGCTGCTGTCAGGATCTTTGACCGGCCGTGGAAGGATGTGGGCACTGGTGTACCGAGGGATTGTCTTTGCAGGTAACTTACTTAGATTGATTTAAGTTTTAAGAAGGTCGAAGATATAGTTCACGTCGCGGGGCGGCAATGAATGCGACTGGCGCAGGAACGCAGTGGATGGCACAAACTGAAAGAGGCCTATGCCTAGCAGTGGCCGCAGTGAGTAAAATTGAGCTATGGATGATGATGAAGTTTTAAGTAGCTTAGCTCGGGACAAGATGATACTGTGTGGAATGTACAAGGATATTTATTAATTATATCTTTGAACTGTCAAAATTTCTGCGCTAAACTGCGAAAGTGGGTATTCAGTGTCTTGTAAGGTAAATTGTTGGTCCAAACAACATCAAAATAATAGAACCACGTTACAATTTACTTATTAATTTTGTCAATTTACAGTGATGTCGGAGACTACGAGTTCACATCATCATCAACAGTCGCTGAACTCAAGTTCGATGTCGTCAACATGTCCGCTACTGATGACTTCCGTTCCTTCCGCTTCGAGGCTTCCGTAGAGTTTGTGCGTCTCGAATCAGAATGCAGGGAGTCTCATCACATCACAGGAGCGAGTGGGGAACTAAACCTGATTGCAGAATTTGAAAGCCATGGCCCACATGATCCTGATTACAAATCGGAGCATTCTGAATATGTACGTAGCTCATACTGGTTTAAGCTAGCTAGTCTTAGATAAAATAGGAGTTAAACATACAAGTCTCCAATAATAGAAACATAAAAAGGCTACATAATACAGCAGGAAGCGGCTAGGTGAATTATCTTAGATTATGACCCCTTGACAGTAAATGCTAAATCACAACCTGTTTGAATAGAAGAAGCGGAGCCTTATAAGTAAGAGGCTATTTTGCCATTTTGATATGCAACATTTTAGTTGATTTCCAAAAGATAGACTAAGATATTAACTGGACAATACTTAAGAGTTGATTATTGCGTTGTGAACAGCATGCACAACTCCGCCATCTGCTCTTATTGCATAATGCAACTGGTCAATAAAACTAAACAAGCCCTAAGCATAATCAGTCGCAATATCATAATCCTAACAGTGAAACTTTTTCTAATGTGGTTCTAACTGTCTTATTCCAGAGAGTACAATGCGACGACCGTCCTTTCCTCATAGACCCTTCACCAGGCCGCTACCTCTACCTCCAAATAAAGGGCAGCATCATCAAGGAGCCAGAATTGGACAACTTTACCCTCATCAATAACATCACTGTGGCTCCAGACTTGCGGCATTTGTGCAGAACACAAAACAGGATTGCCGTTTTTGCTGGGGGATTGTCGCCAATATTTATATGCCCGAATCCACCTAATGATGTAAGAACATACTTAAATACCTACTACTTTGATAAAATAAGTCTTTGGTACTTATCACCAAGATGAGTAGCTCAGTAGAGTATCTGACAGCTCGTTACTATAGGTATTGCTATAACGCAATCATTAAATTCTTAGCTTAAGACTAGATGACGCAATTTCAAAATGTTCAAAGGTATTTTTTTCACTAAACCGACTTTATTTCCATCAGAGTCCCTAGTCTTGTAAAGGTAACCTTGTTATCCTTGCATGGATACAATAGCCATTTCTTCCACAGCTCGTGCAATAAAATGTCCACAAAATTCAGAATCGTGGTCATCATTTTTTTCTCCTTCCAGGACGAGGAAATAGTAGAGATATTCTCAGACGGCTGGACGAAAGTGTTAGATCCTTTAGCACGACATGTGTTCTCACCAGCGCCATCTCCAGACCACTTCGATCTCGACTGGCCGAGGTCATTGGCCGTTGAACTGATAGCTTCGGAGAGTGGCTCTTACATGATATCTTGGCTAGAACTCTCAAGGAGGTAAGGAAACTAATTATACCCTTGTTGTGATATATGTATAAGGAATCTTTTGAACAATTTATTATTCCAAAATGTCTTCAAATAATAAAGAGATTTTAAGTAGGTACTTACCTAACTTATTTTCTGAAATACCTCCCTCTGAGGAACTTTTTATGTACGTTTTCAAACCTACCAAATCTCGCCATCAGAAATGCAACAAGTTCACGTGCACTGAGTGCGATTCAAAAATCAAAAGCCGTTGAGTAAAGTCGAAGGACATTAGTTGCAAAATTCTTTTTTTTTTATTCTTTACCGTTTCCTTCCAGGCACCCAAGTTCCCGCGGCGGAGTGTACGCCCTATCAGGCGAGTGCGAGTACCGCTGCGCATCTCTGGACGCTTGCATCTCCCCCGCATTGTGGTGCGATGGTACCGCGCAGTGTCCCGGAGGGGAAGACGAGCGCTTGGCACATTGCTCGGCGTTGCTGCGGGTGCCAGTGCAGTACGCATGCGCATTGCTCGCACTGAGCTTGCTAGCTGCCGGCGCTGTGGTAAGTTTATCAGTGAGGAATTATATGCTAATGCCCTGAATAGGTTGCAACGTCCTTTCGAGCGAAACCACATAAGCCGGAGACAGCTGCCCTAGTCGCTAAAGTCAAGGCAATGTAATTCGACGGTAAGGTAACGATCTTTCCTCCTATTCTTATAGGTATGAAGACCCAGTTATTGTACCTATGTCCTAAAGGAAAAGGCCAGCTTCTAGCACTGCAAAACTGGTCTGACCACTGCTCGGGCTAAGTTAGTCCCTTTGTGCGAACTGGAGTGCGCAAGTACCCGAAGGAGAAGAAGACGAGCGCTTGGCACATTGCTCGGCGTTGCTGCGTGTACACTTGTAGCGCGAATCTTTTCATCTACGACCAACTCTGAACTAACCAGAAAATGTCGTCTATTCCAGATGGCAGTGATGCGGTCGTGCCGCCGCCGGCGCTCGGCGCTCCAACAACGACTGAAGAGCATGTCCTCTGACACCGCAATATTCGATGAGAAAGAGGTGATTTGCTGACAAAGCGAGGACTCCGTGCGATATGTGGAAATAGACCGCGTCACCACTGTGTGACCGGCTTTCTGCGCGGAGTCCTACCTTAGTCTTGTGAGGATTTTAAGTGATGCAGCTATGTGAGCGTGAAATTGTTAGTCTTGTGAGGATTTTATAATTCAAAGTTGTGAGCGTGAAATCCTACGTTAGTTTCGTGAGGATTTTTAGTTATTCAGCAAAATGGATGTACAAGCGGTGGTCTTGAAAGGATTTCAGGTGATTTAAATGAGATTCGAAATTGGCGTGAAATTTTTATTCGTGAAGATAGTGTTTGTTGAACACAATGCGCATTGTAAACGAATGATACTTTTATTTAACGATCAAAGATAGGTAGTTCATTAAAATTGTTGCGATGTCTGATGATGTAAATAGGTTTAAAGTATTGACAAGTAGGTGATTAGTGCGGATTATATTTTGGACCAAGTCGATCGGTGGTCAATTTGACCGATTTGTTTTCTTGCTGTTTAAGAATTTATATCATTTAAAATATCTTTGAACGTGTTTTTTTTTGCAGCTTTTAGTAGCAAAGTTTAATTAAGGCTTGAAAAGTGCGCACAATTTCAACATTCTAGTTATAATAGTTTTAATAATAACCGATCGACACTGCGTTACTACACGGGATACTCATTTATAATAAGTTCGAAATCTGTAAATATGAATAGATTCGTAGATATCTCTCAAGGTTCGTTAAAATAGGTGAAGTAAGTTTTATAAAAATATTCGCGGCAATAATTTCCAGTTCATATTTAATATTTATTGTGTTATTTAAATTATTTATTTACTGTAAAAGACGTATACGTGATAATGATACTGCCATTTTAAAACGATATTGAATTTTCAATTAACGAAAAGCTAAACATTTTCCCTTTTCTTAATTCTTAAAAAATATATTAGATGTAAGTGTTTCATGTATTCCGTTAATTCAGTTTCGATTTAATGTTTCAAATGTCTTATTTATATTTTCTATGATCGTTAATTCTATGATGTAAATAATTATAGAAAATCTATTCATATCTTAGAAATATATCGAAGTGATATTCGTTTATTTCCCAAGGAAATTACTAAAGTTTATTGTATCGAGTTAACTATTAGAGAATTTTAGATGATAATTTTGATTTTGGCGAAAGCTAGAAATCACATTTATAAGTACTTAGTAAAATAAATTTACAGCAACAAACAAGAAATGGAACAATAAAATATACCTAGTTAAATCATTTCGTTACCCAATCCTATATTACTAAAATTATAAAGAATCGAATGATGTTAAATGTACTTATAGGTACCTATTTAAAAAATATATATATATTAAAGCCACGAGCTTGATCTCAGAACAATATTTATTATCATTTTGATCTTGAGGTACCACAAATTTTGTAATTTGAAGACATTGTTATCCAGAAAAATATTTATGTTTTAAATCAATAAAATTAAGATTCCTAACATGTGACTATGGTCAATCTAAATAGTGTAAGAGATAGACTCCTTAAAATTATTAGATAGGTAGAGACCGAGAGTTAAATAATAAAAAGTCAAAGTGTTCTTTATGGTTTATCGTGTTTTTGTCGATACTTTGTGGAAAATGGTCGTATGAAAAAACAAAATACCTAACATTTATATGTGCTCCATATAAAAAACGATTTATGAGAGATAAATTATTCCTTTATCAAGAACGGTGTAGGTACCTAAATGATTGATTAAAGTCTTTTAATTATAGATTTAATTTCTAACAAGGTTCTTTCTGTATATTTTTTGTAGCAAGAATCCCTGAAAATCATGGTTTGGAAAAAAAATACCAATGCTAAGAATCTCCAAGGAAACTCACACACATTTGTGGCAAAAAAGTCTTTTTTTTTTTTTTTCATTTGACCAATTTCCATAGCCGACCTAGTTATAAAATAAATTTGTAAATCGTAGTCATAAAAGATTATTAGTCAAAATGGTGTAGAGCGTTTATATCGTCTTCCATAATGTACGTGTTCCGGTTTTCTTTTCCTTCTATACGTTGCATCATATCAAACATGGCGGCCGAGGTGGGTGCATTGAACTAACGTTGTTTTATACCCCAAATGTTAAATTGTAGCAGTACCTATTTGTTGTAACAAAAGACTTTTTAAGACTTCTTTTGTTAAATAACGCACGTAACGGAAAAAAGGGACTTATTCAAATAGTAGTTCATGAGAATTTATGTCAGTGACTATACTTTAGTTGACCGTTGTACACTCTATACTCTACTAATATCAATCTTTTTATCGTAAGTCAAATAAAACAGGCTCCTGATTTCATTTGAAACTAATATATGACATTGATAAAAAATGCAAAATCAAAAAAATATATAAACTGACTACCTATAATTAACGTAGAGAGAGAGATTAATTTTCTCGATTCTTGTGATTTTGGGGATTTTCTTGGGACGCGTAACTCTAAAAATCCTTATCAGATCTCAAATATTTTTAGAGACTACTCGGCAGTAGGTATCATCTTTAAAAAATTAAAATAATAATAAAACATACAATTCATTCAGAATGGACATAGAAAATCCGTCTTTTTTTAAAGTGCTTTCTGTAGAACTTTTGAGTTTAAAATGACGTGATTTCAACGAACCCAAACCTCGGATTGTAAAGTAAAGGGTGTTGTAAAGATTAAAGTAATTACCGATCAGGTTATCCTGGAAGACAATAATGATGGATAAATAGCTGTTTAAGCAGAGATACATTATTTCCGGTTTAAATTACAAGAAGTTAATATGAAGTTTTTAAATAAAAAATATTTACTGCATGAGTGTTTTGTTTGATTAAACCATGGTAGAGTTACTATCATTTACCTGTATATAGACATTTTTGAGTACCTACATTTTGTGTATGAACCTACTTAAACTAGGAAAGCACACCTGATTTTATGTGCAATGATATTACAAGCTAATAAAGTTTTATTTTTATTTTTGTGTACCTACTTCTAGTCTTAGGTAATTTTCTCTATTTCCATCAAATCCTATATTTTACCCAATAATCCCCGACTCATAATTTCATAAGCTTCGTTGATGTTCTTAGTAATATCATCGGCTGGTCTGTTTGACGTCACAAGCCAAGTACTGCCTCCTTCACCAGATTTGAAAACCTCCATCAATCCTGTAACTGCAGAATCAATACTGAAATAGAAATAACAAAATATTTATTTTGTCACTGGAGCTAAAGAAAAAAAAAACTTTCTAAAACAGCAAATACGCTGATAGCAACCATTTTCTCATTTCTCTTGTTTATTTTTTTTTAAATGATAAAAATAAATGTGTGTTGCAGATTACTGTGTGTGTGGCCTTGCAGAATATTGCAAGCAAGAGTTAATCTTTCAGATTGTTTTAGGGTTTAAATACTTGTTTCCTCATATGTTTAACTAATAAATTGTTGCCGGAACAACACGCTTCCTCGGTTTCTTTTAATTATTTTATCTGATGAGAATTGTTTGTGAAATCGTATTGCAATTAAATATTAATTTCCGATCATCCGTGGTATTCAAGAACCAATTTTTTAAGTTAAAATCTTTGTTTACTAGCGAAGTATGGATTTTATGATAGGTACTTACCTACAATAATTAATTAATGTCCTAACATAGATACTCACGTTTGCATAGGAAAATAGGAGAGAGAGTCAACCAACAAAACGTCTGTCTCCTCATCGAAAGCATGCCATTTCGTAGTACTGAACAAAGAGGTGTCTGTGACCCCAAAGCATATTGTAAGCACTCGTACTCCTGAAGCAGGGTAGTGAGGCTCAGACTGAAAAGAAATGATTGAGTAGTTGTCAATATATATAACCGATTTCTACCCAATCTACTTGCGCTATATCACTAGGACAAAATAATTCTCATAGTGGCTGGGCTGGCATCACCATTAATTTTCGATCTTCCAATTGTCTTCTCAACTATGAACATCCCAGATTGCCATCACAATAATCAAGTGACACTTTATTTTACTGCCGACTCTCATTTGTGTCTCTCAATCTTTCTGACCATAATTAGTATAAGTAAATGAAAATAGACCATATTTATTATGTCGGCAAAACTTTAGGTTAGCAAACTCTACTATTTGTAGATACCTACTCCACCTAAGGCAGAGTTTTTTAAGATTCTGTTACATATTAAATAGGTAAGTACCTAACAGATATCTTAAAAAACTATAAAACTTCAATATAATATTACTAACTATATTTTATAGATAACTATAGACTTACCCCAAGGCAATTACTAAACTGCAATACAGCGCTCTTTGTAGCAGCATAAACAGGGAGCAAGCTAGCTTTGAACAGTCCCACAATCGATGAAATGTTTATGACAGTTCCACCTTTCCCACCGTGGTCTAGCCGCATGATGTCATAGGCTTTTAACGAACTCGTAATAAGCGCTGACTGAAACATAATTATATAGTTGCGTTTGAACAGGCAATAGAGTCACCTAGCTTATAAGACTACATTTTGAAGTGATCCTTGAGGTCCTACAAAAATAAACAAATGAAAAATATTGTGTTCTTTCATGTTTAATATAAATTTCTATTAGGTATTTGTTAAGATATTTTGTATCAACAAACATTTTCAATTTATTCTCCAAACATGTTATAAATGTAAAGGTACATTATTACGCAAAGTTATCGAGTTTAGGTAGAGTCCGAGAGTTCCTTTTTAAAATATTTTAGTCTAAAAAACGAAAAGCTAGTACTTACAATATTAACAGCTATCTCTTTCAAATACATACTTCTTTCATCATTCATAATACCAGCGCAGTTCACTACCACATCAATGTATCCATATTCTTTGATAATGCTCTCGTATGCATTTTCCAAGTCTTTGGTTGTAATGTCACAATTGTAGAACTTGAATTTATCAGCTCCATATTTGGACGATAGATCAATTTGAAGGGTTTTGCCGTTCTTTGCATCTATATCTAAAGCCGCTACATGCTGAAATGTATATTTATTACAAGTTTTGTCATGAGGAACCCCATACATTAACGTTTATATATTTGTCCTTAGACTTTGACCACAAAAAACAATTGAATATTTATGCAAATAAGTAATGTTTTTTCTTATTAAGTGTTGTGTGGATTTTAGGCCACTGACAACGTTATACCTAAAGGTACCTTTAGGTAGCTGTAATCTGAGAAGGTATTTTATTTTTCCTGCAAGCGTAATATTTTTTTACTAGAGAGTTAAATAAATAAATAAATAAATATCCTGGGACATTTCACACAGCGTCATCTAGCCCCAAGTTAAGCAACTGAATGCTTTTTTAACTTGTTTGTTACTTATTTTGTAGAAAAAAAAGTTAAAAACCTTAGCTCCTTCGTCTAAAAATGCCTTGACGACTCCTGCGCCGATCCCAGCCGCTCCACCGGTAATCAACACTACCTTATCCTTTGAATCGTACATTGTAACTCTGCGCCTATTTATTTACTTAATTAATGAAGCCTAATTCTAACAACCCTTATAATTGTTGATTTAGATTATCGATCTTGATACAAGAAAACAAAAAGAAAACAGATCGGTTCTTTGGAAAAATAATACAACCAAAATATCGGTGCTAAACAAATAAGATAGTTAATCACTTCTTAAATACAGTTGGAACCGAGCAATATTATAAATTGCCTTTTGCAGTCTTTACAATATCAGATACAAAAATCTTCTGATACAACTTTGCTTTAAATGATCCTTATTATTCCTAAGAACCTACTAAGGATGTGCGTGCTGCATATATTTTTATCAATTTAGCTACAAGAGCAATTATGAATAGGTAATTAATTTTCTATACTCATTCTTAACACCTGTTGTCAAACAATTTAGTACTTTGCTACGTTATCTACGGGGTGTCTTTGTTCTACGAGTAGGTAGGTATAATCAGGACTTATCACTATCTTCACAAATGTAAATTTTGTTGCTACATAGTCTGTCTCTGTTGAACTGTCAAAGATCAAGTTTGTGCGCCATAGGTACTAAAATAGGAAAAATATAAACGTCTATGAGTTTTCATTTGAGCGAAAGTGGCAAATTGCACTTCATAAGAACTTTCATAGCCCAATAGCCTCCAGGCGTCTTCAGTACGTCTTGCAATCAATCAATTAAAAGACATAATTATCATAAAAAAATATACTTAATTCGTTTATTCAAATACAGGGACGCTCAGTATTCCGTATGCTTTCTTAACGAGATCTGTGATGTCTTTCACAGGTCTGTCACAAGTCGCTACCCAAGTGGTGCAGGTCTCAGCCTTCTTGTACATATCCACTAGTCCTTGGGCTGCTGATTCTAACCTGTGAACAATGGTGTATTAGAAAACTCCGTTTAGTGGATCGGAGAGAGTGACGTGATAGAGAGGAGGCCTATATTATTATAAACAACAGTGTTTGGAAATGGGTTGAGGTTATGATGATGATGAAACTAAACTCGAACTCGAATTTATTTGTAGTGTTTGCTGTAGTGGCAACAGAGTTACATCATGAAAAGTTATGCTAGCTATACATTGAAAATGAGTAGGTACCCTACTTACTATTATTATACTCGTAGAACCTCACCTTTGGAATGGAGATGTATCTAGGACTTCAGACAGGTTCTTCTCCACCACTTTATCGAAGCTGCCGGTGTTTTGTATTTGTAGGAGCGGAGTGTCAGTGGCTCCGTAGCAGATGGTCAGCACTCTTACACCAGTTCTGGAGTAGTACTCTTCAGCCTAAACCAAATTAATATATTTTAGTTTTCAAGATTTTCCGCTGGTTTCGCTCGACATAATGATAAACCGCATCTTTCTCTTTTCTTTTATCTGTCTAGTTTCAGCCAAATCCGTTCTGTTTGTAGCTTTAGCCAACAAAAGTTGGCTAAGTTAGATCCTATCAATAAATTGTTTACACATACCCCGATGCAGTTACTGAACTGTAAAACAGCACTTTTGGTGCTAGCATATATTGGTAAGTTCAGTTCTTGGTATAGCGCGACGGTAGAAGCGACGTTGATGACTGTCCCGCCTTTTCCACCCTTCTCCTTGCTCATGATTTCTATAGCTTTAATCGTGCTATTGCATAAGGCTGTCTGAAAATTAATCTTTATTTAGAACGGTCAGAACTGGCGCAGGACTGTAGTGGATAGCACAAACTGAGGGACGATGATGATGAAGAAAGGTTATTTGCTAAAAGAGAAAAGACACAATAAATTGAAAGGTCTTGTCTGCAATGGGGCACAAACTAGAAAACATTCTAATGTGTTGGAGATTCAAGCCGGACATGCTTTCAAAGATATAATATTTGCTTGGATTTGTTGAGTCAAAGTGAGTACCTAAGGGCTTACTGTTTATAATTCACTTATCTATAGGGAAACTGTAAGAAATTTTAAAATAAATAAAACCCTACTGTACTACTTACCACATTGACTTCAATCATCTTTTTGTAAGACTGCAGGCTGTCATTCATGATACCAGCATTATTAACCACCACATCGATATACCCCTGTTCGTCGACGACAGACTTGAAGCTACTTTGTAGCTGGTCCTCATTTGTAACGTCACATTTGTAGAACTTCACTTTATTCTTTCCATATTTGGCGTTAAGCTCTTCTTGAAGGACTACTCCGGCTTTTTCATTGATGTCCAATACGGCTACGTGCTATAAACAGGCAAGTAACAAATGTAGTATGTTGGTTTTTTTTTGTTGTAGTTGGTTTCTGCTATTATTCTAACTACAACAAGGTACTCACTAAGGCAGATTTTAATTACAAAGGTAAGTGAGAGTCAGTAACAATAATTTATTCAGCGTTAAAGTTTGTTAGCAATATGCAAAAATTAAAAAACTTTGCCAAAAGTGGAGCTGGTTGCTAAGCAGTTCCTCTGACTGGTTTAAAATGATAGCCAACATGAGTCTTCTATTCCTTTCTTTTAGAGGATGGATATTTTTGTTTTTAGAGTAACGTCTCTGAACTGCTTGTACCTAATCATGATCATGATACAAGCAATGCACTTAACCACTCGACTACGAGACTCTAAACGCCAGGATAAAGAGTTAATGAGATAGGTATTTCAGTTATAGCACCGATTGCATACTAACCTTAACATTTTCCTCCATTAGAATCCTCACTACATGAGCACCTATTGCTGTAGCAGCTCCAGTGATCAAAACTATTTGATCTTCCCATTTGTACGCCATTTTTGGAGTTTTATTCAAAAACGATAGAAGAAGAATTATTTTATTTTATTATTATGATAATTACAGTTTCGCGGTAAGTACTAAATGTTTGAGTGCAATATGTAGGTATAGGTACCGCGCTTTTATATAAAGCAAACTAGATTGTTTATCAAACGCGAATGAGAACCTTATCAAACATAATTATGTAGTAATTTTGTTTTATTTTGAAAAGATAGCGAAGTTGTTTCAGATGTCGCTAGCTATCATTAGCGCCTTTGTTTTGTGTAACCTGAAAACAGTGTCACTCCTATGTAGTCACTCATTCGGAAGACACTGGTGGTAGGTATATTTAAACGAATTATAATTCAAAAGTAGGTAATATTAGTAGATTTATCTGCCTCTGTCTGTTTATCCTTCAGGCCTAGTATACCTACTACTGAATCGTGCTCTTCACCCTAAAAGATACTAAGTAATTTGAAACCTGTTTGCTCATGCATGTCCCTGAGAATATCCAAAGTTAAAATGAAAATGAAAGTTAAAAGGAAAGTGATAATGTAAGACGAGGAGATAACAATCAACATTTTAGATACTTGTTTTACCAACTTGGAGAGTGCTTGCAATAGAGCTATCTATCATCCATCTCTGAGTAGATTATAATTAGTTGTAGGAATTAGTTGTACCTACAGTCGAACCACTTCCACTTAGCAACGTAGGGTACCAAGCTTATCAAAACTTGACGAACTTTGTACTTGTTTTTCAGTAGAAAACTGATCATTATCCCACTTAAAAAGATAAAATTGAATGAGGTTTCAATTACTGAACTGCAACACTGCGCTCTTGGTGGTATATGGCCATAGTATAGTACCTATATCGGCACCAAATATGAACACCTGAATCAGTCCGACGATGGACTCAATTGGTAACGGTTCCTCCTCTTCCAACCTTCTCCTAGCTCATAATAACAATAACATTGTTCTATTACACAAGTCCGAAAAATCCTCATCAAACTAATCATTCCATGTAGTCATCGCATTGAGGATGCAGTAAGGGGAGGAGCCATCAGTTTTATTTTCTATGACGCTAAGAAGGTCACTTTCTGCGGGGGACGAGGAACTGTCTGTCAATACGTAAATGTCAATTTTTGTGTAAAAGTCATAGTGCTTGAAGCTATCGATAGTTTATTATCGATGAAAGAAAGAAAGAAAGAAAAATATTTATTTTGTCAAAAACGCGTTACACATAAGACACATTAAAATAAGTAGGACATTGACAAAATTGGCAACTACTCAGCGTATTGCTGCAACAGAAACCAGAGAATCTGTCGCAGCGCTGGTCTTCCGTAGCGCCGTAGGTATATGTGTGTGCTGCGGCCCCGCAAAAAACACACATTTTAAAGTAATTTAAGGTAGGTTGTAAAAATAGAAACAAGAGAAGAGAACGATGAGTGCGGCCAATACGGTAGGTATTGGTTGTATGACAAATTTTAATGTTATTGACAAATTAAATCACAAAGTGATTTGATTTTAAGCTATTGCATAGCTTCTATCGCGGGCCTTGGCGGGGTGACCGAATCCAGAAATTCTGTAACGAAAAATTCAAAACTGGCTTTGAACCCTCTTTTTTCTGATTTTTTTTATACTTAAATCAATATTTAAGCCTTTTCTGTCATCATAGCGTCTTTTGGTGTGGTTTTACGTGGTAGCCAAAGGAAAAAATTATATCTTTGTTTCTTTAATTTTAGCTAAATTCGTAAATAATCGAAATACAGGCGAAATTATTCTATATCTTGTTTTTTGCAGTTATTTATGTAAATGTTGATAATACGATGAAAATTGAGAGGTCCAAAGTTGTATAAAATCACAACAATTTTGGTTCTCATTAATTTTTGTAAAAATTAGAAATAACGGAGATAGGTATTATGGCTTAAAAAAGGTTTGACCTTTAAACCAATAATGGCGGCTAATGTTCTAGTCGGATTTGGTTGAGTTTTTCGATTAAGCTATAAACCACACCTATACAATCATTGGCGGAAAAAAAATCGTCCTTTAATCAATTTCAGGTTACCCCTCTACTGGTGAGCTTATCCGACTGGGCTGTAAGTCAATATCGATAAGTTATTTTGAACTGTCCCTTCACTAATTTCGCTGCAGTGACAAGCAGTGTGTCCAACTAAAAATACCTATTTCCGCGATATTGTGAGGATGGTAAATATTTTTTTAATAAAGTTTACCTATGATTTTAACAGAAGTTTAACAGCCAGAAGTTTAACTACCTACTTAACGTTCTGAAAGCTTACATAGGTATATAATTAGTAAGTTGGAGGTATAGGGGTGGTATAGATACCTAATTTATTGTGCACCGATAATGATAAATCTAGATAAAAAGTAGTATTTTGTTATATGCACATTTTTCGATGCACGGGATGATTTGCAAATATTTTTTTTTCAAGTGCATTGAAAAGTCTTTCTTCCGAGGTAAGCACTATCTACTAGTTTTGAAGTAGGTAGGTATGTAGGTGTTTTGTGTACCTACCTACCTACCTATTTGTTTGTTTTTTTACTCAATGCAGAAATATAATGCTTTCTATTATAACGAGTACGAGGAAATACAAAAAAATCTAGGAACTTTAATTCGTTTAATTAAACCGACTTGCAAATATTGACCAAGCAACAGAAAATAGAACAGCTACTTTTCAAATTAAAAAAAAGAATAAAATAAAAATATAATATGCCACTAAGAGTATTATTTTTCATAATTCGGGATTCGTGCTAGATAACAAAATAAATAGGTAGCATGAATATGAGTGATGGAATAGTGGAATTCATGCGCATTCAATCCTACGCCTTTCGGATCAAAGTCGAAGTAGCAATCCACTTGGCCAACTCGGCGGCATAGCAAAATACGCTAAAATGGAATCTGTTACGATTTGTTGGCAACATTATATAAATTTTAGTTTTATTCAAATTTAGTGCATAAATTGTTAATATTTAGAGGAATGAATACTTGCAGATGGAAAGTCACATCATCCTTTTGTAACCTGAAAGTTTCCAATATTTTAGGATATGCGAAAACTCTGCAATTTGGCATTTTATACTTATATCCTTCCGCGTGTACCGTGATTGACAAATGACGCGTAACCAGCGGCGCGCGGGGTTTTACATATGGAGAATGATTGTTGGTCCAAGGACCTTGGCTGCGGGGAAAGCATGTCAAAAATTGACAATGTCGTCTCCTTCTGAAGGAAGATAATTGCTCTGAGAGTCATCGTGATTAAGTAGATTTGTTTGATACCTATTTTGAAATGGCTTGTCATGATGCGTTTTCAAAAGATAACAATGTTGCTATACGAGGTGGGTGTGCCAACTAGGGGAACGGTAATACCGCCTGCAACTTTTATGATAACTATTTGGGTAGGTATTTACCTACAACGGTCAGCCAAGAAAATGGCCTTACAGTTTTGACAACAGCTTATGTGATATCTACTGACGCCATTCGAATCTACTTCAATCGACAATATTTTTACTTGAGTTTTTTAGAATTTCCTATAGTGTCTAGTACCTACAACTCACGTTATCTTTGAAAGTAAAATAGAAAAATGTTATTGCTAATGTGAACGACCTTGTTGTTTCATGATGTGCAAATGAAACTCAACCGCAGGGTGGTAGTGGTAGACTACATCTTTGTTCGTGAAATGTTTTGTTCGTTCCGACTGCAGATCAACAATCAGTCACTTGCATAATAAGTATATCTTTATGATAACCAAATAAACTGATAGGTAGTTAGTTTTAAATGTAAACAAGATAAGGTAGGATAAAGCTATCTTTATCTCTATAGATAACTGGTTGCATAACCATCATACAACTAAGGTCAGATGATCACAGAAAGATCAGGTTCGTATTCGGCCGAAGCGGTTCATTTACATTACTGAAAGAGCTCATGCTCTTGATCATTAAAATGGTAAGAAAAAAAATTGAATTCAATCATTTTCTTGTATGTCTTCAAACTATCGTTCGTGATACCAGCGTTATTCATCGCCACATCGATATACCTACCCTATCTATCCCTGATAGTTCACTGACTTTCAGCTTCCTTGCAGGTTACTTAACAGGGACTTCACATTACAAAGAACTTGATTTTATTTCCATTTGTGCTGAGACTTTTTGGCATTTCTTTCACATCTTTCGAAGACACAGCAAGATCTTTCAAGGATTTGAAATATTCCATGAAAGTTTGAATGTGATTTTCAATTTATATACCTACTTTCTCTTCAACGACTGTTCAGTTCTACAGAATTAAACTTCGGTTCGTATTTTATCAAAAGCTGCATGGGGACAGAACTCATAGCTGAATGGCTCCTAGGCAAAGCTATGAGAAAACAGAAGGGATTTTTTGAGCCTAGAGAAAAACAAAGAAAAATAATGTGTGTAGGTATTCAGTTTAATTGAATGAAATCCCTATTACAATGCATTACAGTCGCGGTAAATAAATCGTCACCATCAGGCTACTCTACGTGAACGGCCATAATGTCATAAGCTTTCCTGATTGTAGCTGTAATTTCTTCAACAGGTTTATTGGCAATCGCTAGCCAAGTGCTGCCACTCTCAGCTTTTTTGAACATGTCCACTACTCCTTGAGCTGCTGATTCCACTCTGCAAAAACCATCAGGTTTAGTTTTTTTAGGGCAACCTATTGAAAAACTCACATGTTAGCTCGTAGATACAAGCTCGATTTTAAAATACCTACCTAGTAAGTTCTATTAGGTAGGTACCTACTTGCAAAAGAAACGTAATAATTAAAGTAATGAATCCAGTTTACTGGATTCTGTGGGATTAAACTTAATTCAGAAAATGATTTACAGTTTTGATCTGGTTGGTAAGCATTTTATAAAGCATAGAAGTCAAATATTGCTTCAATTTCATATTTTTTCATTCACATCACACAGGCTGTTGCCTGTGATAGGCATCTAAGCACACCTCACTTAAGTTGTGTTTAAATTTCCTCCATCAAAATTGCCCTGGTCTGGTCCACTTTGTATAAAACTGTTTCTATAACAGTAGTAGGTAAAGTTCTTACTTCTGATACTGAAAACCCTTAAGATGGTCTTCGAACTGCGACTCCACCTCTTTGTCAAAGCTGCCCATGTTGTTGACATGCAAGAGTGGTGTGTCAGTGGCTCCGAAGCAAATGGCGAGCACCCTTACTCCATTTCTCGAGTAGTATTCTTCTCCCTTTAGAAAAATAAAGATACCAGTTTGAAAGAACGACCATGCCATTCTACCATGCAAAAGTTACAAAATGGCGTCAACGTCATAATTAGAGCAAATATAGCACAAAAACTTGTTTTGCAATTGATTTTCTTTTCCGACTTTTTTAAATTTTAAATTTAAATTTTATTTAGGAAAGAAAAGTGTTTCCAAATTCGAACAAAGGTACCTAGTACTTTTTTCCTGTTCTCGGGATAACTTTGTTTATAAATAAACAGATTTTGATTATTATTTTTTGTAGGAAAGGAGATGTTACAAGTGTGGTCCTCGAAATTTGAGGATCTGATCAATCATCATCTTTGCAATTTTGAATAGAGCAGTTCAGAAGCCTTGAGAAGTTCAAGAAATTGCTCTCTTCTAACGAACCTGAAAAATATTTTTGCTACTTGTTGCTTAGGTACATAATACCTACATACCCCAATACAATTGCTGAACTGCAACACAGCACTCTTCGTGCCCATGTAAATAGGCAACACAGCAGGCGCCTGGAACAGCGCCGCGATGGATGAGACGTTGATAACAGTCCCTCCTTTTCCTCCGTTCTCCTTGGTCATGATGTCAATGGCCTTAATTGTTCCATTACATAGAGCGGTCTAACAAAAGAAAACAAAAAATAATAGGTAAGTAGGTACCTGCAGAGATGAGAGGGCTCTCATATGAAGTGGACCGCATCTAGGACAAACATTACTGTGATTGATGAACAAGAGAATAGCCTGACCCTAACTAGCGTTGTGGGGATTGGATGAGGTTAGGACAAGATCGTGAGGAGTGGCCTTCCATCAATAGTTGATCGAAGGGAGTGGCTTAAACAAGTGGAGACCTATGGCAGTGGGTGAAATAAGAAGGTAGGTATCTAGGTACAGAGGCACTATCAAAAACTCTAATGTAGAATGGCTGGAGGATAGTTGCACTTGCAGCTATACACACTTACCACATTGACATCGATCATCTTCTTGTAAGCCTTCACACCGTCATTCATGATGCCAGCGTTGTTGATCACCACATCGATGTATCCCTGTTTGTCCAGCACCGACTTGAAGCTACCCTGAAGCTGGTCCTCATCAGTGACGTCACATTTGTAGAACTTCACTTTGTTGTCTCCGTATTTGGAATTGAGCTCGTTTTGAAGGGAAACTCCTGATTTTTCATTGATATCCAGGACCGCTACATGCTATAAAAATGAGGAAGTTCAGCTTGTCAGTAGTAGATACCTGCGTACCTACCTACCTAAACTTCCCACAGTAATAGGGTGGTTTAAATCGAATGATGATGAGTCAGGAGCTTAATTTCTAAAGTTTTTTGGTGCCTACTTAATTACCTAGGACCTAGGAATTCTACTGTTTCCAAAATCGCGAGATTACAGAATTCCAGAAAAACTGTTTTGTTTCAGGCAACTACTTAGTTTCCCCGAGGAAGATACCTATACTTCATTTCTTGAATCGAGCTAATAGGAAGAAAAATAAAGGCACGTGATTGGTCTTTGAAAATAATTGGATTGGCTAGATTTGACAATTGACAATTGATTTGACAATCTAACCAATCACGAGAAATACAATTATTTTCAACGACCAATCCTTTATGCCTTTATTTTTCTTCCTATTAGCTCGATTCAAGAAATGTAGTATACTTACATACACAAAATGTTTGAATTATATATTACGACCCGTTTTCAAGAAAATATACTTAGCACACTAGACTAAGGAATAGATATTTTCTTTAAGTTTTTTTATTGACCAACCTTAACATTTTCTTTCATAAGAATTTTGACAACAGCAGCACCAATAGAGGTGGCGGCTCCAGTGATCAGAACCACTTTATTGCTCCATTCACACTTCATGATGAAAAGATTTTGTGCAAGTTAATAATAGCAAGGCAAGCAATAAAAATTCGACACGAGTGTTTTGTCTAATTCCTTGCAGTTGTTCTGCTAAAGAGTAAGTTGTTTTTCACTTGTGATTGTCTTATCATTTCAGCCGCCTTATTCTCCAAATAACCATGTCTTAACGCGGCACGTCTCAGCGTTCTTATTTTGAAAAATTCTATGGATTTCAGAAAACAAAAGCTAGATAACGTGCAATCTCTTACCGCGTCATGTTTTAAATGTGTTCAAGAATCGATCTCCTGGATAGATTTTCAAGTGTGCGTCACTATAACAGTTCCGCACTTTCTGAAAAAAACGGAACCCTTAAATCGACTTTTAAACTCTCATACATGGTTGCCTGTCCGTATGTCAAAGGCGTTTGCATTCTCGAAACTTTTTAAGTTTTTCTTACTGATTTCTATGGTACCTACTTAGAAGATCAGTTAAAAGTTATTATTACATTACCCTAGATAGGTACTTACCTACTCTACCTTCCTCCCCACATCCACCAGTTCGCATCATTTAAAATGTCTTTCAATTATCTAAAAGCAGGTAGGTACACATTTAACTACGTAGCTACTAAGGTACCTAGTCTTGATTATAGGTAGGTAGGTGGTATGGTAGGTACCTAACTTACTCACGTACCTAGTTATGTACCTACTTACCTACTGCATTTTTTAACTAGGTACCTAAGCAACTTTTAAGTACGGAACCCAAACTCAGTAGCTCGCTCGTTACACACTGTTCCGACTGTTTTTATATCTCACTAGCTGTACCCCGCGGTTTCACCCGCGTAAGTCCCGTTCCCGTGGGAATACCGGGATAAAATATAGCCTATAACCTCCCGGACAGTCCATTCTAGGTACACACCCGTAAAAGATTTTTTTAAATCGGTCCAGTAGTTTCGGAGATTACCTCCGTCAAACAAACAAACAAACAAATTTTACCTCTTTATATTATTATTATAGAAGTATAGAAAGTACCTATAGATGGGCGTGTAGGTATTTTATTTATTATATTTAAATCAAATACTTAGGTACCTAAAAACTCAATGATGTGTTTTTTTTTCATTATGAATTTGTTTCTTTATGAATTTGCTACAGGGGGCTGATTGTGAACCGTTTCTTTGACAATGCCTGCTTTCAGTTTCCGTCTATGTTTCGGGAAGTTGCTAGAAATAATTGCTAAATCTACTACCTAGGTACCTACCTATACTTAAAGAATTTTTTTGCAAATGTTTCTAGGTTGGCATCACTGCTTCTGATTATTATATTAATTACTAGCGCCCCGCGGTTTTACCCGCGTAAGTCCCGTTCCCGCGGGAATAGCGGGATTAAAAGTAGCCTATGTGTTAATCCAATCCAGGGTCTCACCCATTTACTTAAACATACCTACCTACCAAATTTGAACCAAATCGGTCCAGCCGTTTAAACGTGAAAGTATAACAAACATACACCATGCAATCTCACAAACTTTCACATTTATAATAATTAGTAGGAAGGAAGGATAGTTATATAGGATAGGATTAGTAGGAAGTAGGTAGGAACTTTTATTATTATTATTATTCAGCCATAATCGTCCCACTGCAGGGCAAAGGCCTCCCTTCCCTTCTTCCACTCTTCGCGACTCAGCGCGACCACAGGCCATGTGCTAAGGTAGGAGTCAAGTTCGTCGCGCCATCTCATCCTGGGTCGTCCACGTCGTCGTGTCGCGTTGAGTGGGGTCCACTCTGTGGTTCTCTTCGCCCACAACTCGTTCGACATCCGACAAACGTGTCCAGCCCAGTTCCAGTTCCAGGTAGGAACTAGGAAGTATTAATATTATTTCGTTTAGTTTAGTTCATTCTCGCTTGTTTCATTTTTATTTTATTCATTCATGTCATCATTGTCATTGTCAATGTCATTTGAAATTTAATTTTTGTTTCTTTCATTCTTAATTCATTCATTCTCATTTTTCATTTCGCGCGCGGCGAGAGAAGGCGAGGCGAATTCTATTTGTTATTCATTTTGTGCAATTTGTGCGATATTATTTTGATCGTACTTTGTTTACACGTTTGATTAATAACATAATTAATTGGGACTTGATTACATCTGTGCCAAGTGAGTGTCGTGAGTGTGACTTAGGTACAGTACATAAGTCGAAGTTAATAAAAACATTTCGTGAAACTCGCTTTTCAACTTTGTTTTTTAGTTGCGATTGGCAAACTTCGACTACGTGTGCAAAGAAACAATTGGACTAAAATAACCATGAATCCTTACCAACAGGTATGTTTTCTTACAGATTTATTTGGTAGTGGTAGCATGCATGTAGTTCGCATTTGTATTTTCTAAATCAGAACGTTTTGGACACGGTTATCTTTGCATCTATCAATTCAAATCTAATTCAAATTGCTGCTGGAGTACAGAAAAAACTAAAATTTTAATACTTGTATCATACTTGCTACTACTACCTTTGAGTTAATAACAACTTATGTACCTACTTACCTAATTACTGGCAAGTAAAGAAACTTATTCTTTCCCTATTGTTTGCAAGTATTCTTCGCAGCATTGAAATAGATTATAATTGGTGTTTTCTTTCCTTCAAGGGCCAATCGGGATACCCGCAACAGCCATACCTCCACAATGTTGGGTTTAGCAACAGCGCCCCACAATCTTTCGGGAATCCCATGCCAATGCCGGGTTTCCCCACAACAGGGTACCCGGCTCCTCAACCTGGCTATCCTAATCAGGGCTATCCTCAGGTATCACAGGGCTACCCTCAAAGTCAAGGGTACCCAGGTCAAGGTTACCCACAAACGGGTTACCCCCAAGCTTCTCAAACAGGCTACCCTCAAACTCCTCAGACAGGCTACCCTCAAACGGGTTACCCTCAAGCATCTCAAACGGGCTATCCTCAAGCTCAGACAGGCTATCCACAATCTACCGGATATCCGTCTGCGTATCAACAAGCCAGTCCAAGCCACCAGGCCGGACAGCATAACCAATACCAGGGCTATCCACCGCAAAGCCAGTCACCAGCACATAGTAACCAAGCTTACAGTGTCTCATCCCCTGTGTCGAATCAGCCAAAGGTATGTTGAACTTGGCTTTGTCTTGTCTTTCCTAGTTTACATAACTTGTGATCTTTAATATCAGTCATATCCCTATTCATTTTGCTTACCTACTAATTTAGCTTCATTATATTTATTCAATTATACTAACAGTCAAAGTGTTTAAATAATAAAAAAGTCTTTGATTTTATGTGTGGTATGTTTTGTGTTATTTATTTTACTTAGGTTGAAATAACATTACTTATCTATTTGCTTGCATGCTGGGCTAATAATACCTACTTACCTAGATTCCTTTGCTTTGTTTGTTCGTGTTTTTAGCAATTTGGGGCTGGATCTCCGTGTTTCTGTATAGTTTTATAATGTAAGACGACTAAACAATTTAGTATGTCAGTACTGCTAAGATGACATTCTCATCTTTTGGTCTATTTTTTTAATATTTACAGACAACAAAGTTTACTATAACAGAGTTGGCCAGTTGCTCAAACAAACTTAGGTACTTTACCAGAAATATTCTAGTAGGTACTATACCTTATCTATATAAACTTAGAGACTTTCTTAGAGATTACATTGTGATACATGATCAGGTTTTTTATATCTGCTTTGCAATATTCCTTGTAAAATAACCAAATTAGTGGTTTTGGTTTTCCCATGACTCAGAGGGGAAATATATTTAATGGATCCATTATTACACCATATTAATACACCATTATTTCTCAGTCAGTCTATCTTACTAGAGTGTTTGACAACATACAAAAGATATGACTTGTCAACCAACAGCCAAATTAATGTAGCCTCAAGAAAATTTAAATGAAGCTCTGTGTTTGTACAAGCAAGTGGCGAACTCTTAAGACAGAGTTTTTTTGGTCCCCTGAAGACCATGGCTTAACAACTATATTAGCAGAACTTGTAATTGTAATATAGACGGTCAAGAAGTTGATAATCTAGCAAGGCACTTGTTTCTAATAGTGGTTTCAAAATTTTTGTTAGAAAATTAGCTACTAGTACAAGCACAGAGTTCAAACCCCAAGAAGCAACTGACATTATACATCCACTTGGACTATTCAAGGAACATTTTGCTGCAATTATATTGTTATGCTCACTTCGCCTCCGTACATTTATCAATCCATTCAGTCTTGGCATTGGTCTGTACAATGGAGGTAGTTTCTGTCAAACTTACCTTTAAAATACCATCATACTAGTTTCCATGTAATGTTTGCTATAGTGATGTGATCAGTTGTTAAGGGAGTTTTTTAAAGTGCCTCTGGTATAAGAGTTTTGGTGATTAATATGTCCTCTGTGGCGTCGAACGCAAGTATGCGCAGCGTCTACCGAGCTTCAATTGGTCTACGTCGGGGATTCAAATCGTTTCGTTACACGGTACAATATTTGTGACTTTATTTAAGGATCTGTGACATCTCAATTTAGACTATGGAAATAGTTTACAAACTGCAACAAACTAATTCGTAAATCTCTTTTAGTTGTTTCATATTTTTGAACATTTGGTACCTAGGGAACCTTGCTGTTGTTACCCTATTCTATACAGATGTTATACGGACTACAATGCAATGTATTTGTTAGTAACATTTAAAAAAGTTTTTTGTCAACCTTGTCAGAGGCACTAATAGATGACAGCATAAAAATTCACATTACCCAAAGGTAGACACAGGTTGGGACCAATAGACATGTACCTAAAACTCAAAAAAACCAACATTCTAAAATATGTGTTATAAATACAACAAAGTGTTTTTTCTTTCTGACTTCCTTTGTTTAGGGTTCCGAAGTAATACCTATTTAAAATAAATGAAATGTATGAACTGTATGTTAAGTTGCGTTTACATAAGTTGTAGCTCGTTAAATCATTTGCAGTCCAAGCCAACGGTGGTGCCCGTCCATCCGTTCGACCCACGCGCTGATGCAGAGCTTCTCCGTAAGGCTATGAAAGGATTCGGCACTGACGAGAAGACCATCATCCAAGTGCTGACCAAGCGCTCCAATGAACAGCGTCTGAGGATAGCTTATGAGTTCAAGACTTTGTATGGAAAGGTGAGTCATTTAAAACTTCTTACAGTGGTGCACAGCAGCTAGTGTGTAGTGGGTTAGTTACTCCCATAATCTTTCATTCTGGTATCAAACATACTTGAATTCTTAAAGAAAGGCATTGAAAAGCCGGTTTTACTATTCTAAACACATGCTGAATTGATGACTGTAGGTATTGTATTATCAGAGAGCAGTAGACATAATGTACATAATAATATTCTAGTTATGTACATGATAGCCGTCACATGCCGATGAATAATGCGACAGCCTCGTTTAGCTTTCAAATAAGTACCAACCAGCTTACTCGCTCTGGTACTGTGTTTGTTACTCTTTCACGCACAAACTACTAAACGGATTTGGTTGAAACTTGGAATGTACATATATAGATAATAACTTGGGATAACATGTAGGCTACGTTTTATCCGGGTTCGTAACTGACAAGCGAAGCCGCAAGCGGGTGCGTGTAAAGCTTGTACTACTTAGCCGCATGGTATGTTTGTTACCATCAAGCGTGTGTAATTTACAGTTTTATCAACTGCATCTGTTTACTGTGCAGTTTACGGAACAAGTACCGCTATGAATACTCCGTAATGTAATACCATACGGTTGAAAATATTCCATATTTGATGTGTTTGCTTGCAGCACTGTACTCAAAGACCTTAGGAACTGAACTATGTGAACTCGTTATACAGGTTCAGTTTTTAGTAAAATTATTACGATAAAATAATGTATTATATTTTAATTATGAGTACTAGTTTTAAAATTAAGCCTTATAACTTTTAGTAAATGTACTAAACAACTAAACAACTGTGTACATCAGTAAATTAAAATTGTACTTCAGTCTTCGTAGCATGTCAACTTGTAGCATAATACTTGGCTAATTAAAAACGTTCACTTAGCAAAATTGAAATATTAATTAATTGGTCTGGAGTTACTTATTACGTTTATTTTGTAAACAAAGAGGAAAACCTGTTTTTGTTTTAGCCTCGCCTAAATATTCAAGTAAAGAGGAAAATAACACTAATTTTACGTCCATCGTCGCTTGCTAACATAATAATGTTACATAGTATCGCTTCTTTACCCACCCTCAAAGAATACAGCGATTATTTTGTTATGAACCAATAGAATTTGTCTAGAGAGACAATCCTCATGTGGTGCAAATTAGGCAGTTGTGTTGGATGGAACAGGCGATAGAACCTAACAGTTTGTAAGCCTTGTGGTACGTCCTAAATAAAAGGGTTTTCTCTTTCTTCCGTTAAACGTAGCTCTAATCAGATTATAATAGAATACACAGTTAATTTCATTATTTATTTCATAGAAATGTGACTCAGCGACTTTTTCTTGGTATGGACCGTCTCATTAGGCATGCATAATGCACTTTCGAGTACTTCGTATTTGTATAGTCAGTACCTAGACTTTAAAACGTAAAACTCATTTGCAACGTTCAAAAAATCGGCACTCGACAAGTTCTAGTTTGATTGTTAAGGGATTGCTTTAAAAAAAAGCTAGGCCCAGACCACCAGGTTCTTGCCTGATTCTTTCCCTGGTGCAGGGAGTTGTTTTGGAACAGGCAATAGAGTCACCTAGCTTTTAAGACTGTACGTTTTTGAGCGATCCTTGAGGTCCTACGAAATAAACATATTTTTCTTTCTTTCTTTCTTTCACTCTCATAGCTTCCCTAAAGCGCTCGTGGAAAAGCTCATATTCTTGATAAATCATCCAATTTGAAATCGACGATCTGATCGATCACAAAAAGAGATTAATGGTTAACGACTGAGCCTTTCTTTGCTCTACATTTTCAGTCCAACTATAAAGTCGCTAAGTCATGCATGTTGGAGGCCTTCGTTCTTGCTCAAATTCATTGCCAGGGTTGACTGTTAGATATTTTTTTTATTTGTGATTGTTAACGACTGTAGCCCAATTAGCGACACTACCGAATATTTAAAACCCAAAATTACAAGAATCCTGAACCAAATGCTACTAGCATCTACTAGTGTTGGACGGTATTTTCTCACAATTTTATTGCAACATAATTAAATAAATTATCTTTTAATGATTAAATACAAGTATTAGAGGTTTACCAGAGAATCGGCACGTGGAAAAGAAAATGTTCTGAATTCGAAACATGTCGGTCTAGTAATAACAGAATACTACACGATCGATAAAAAACTTTCTCCCGTATTTTTGGCAGTTGTCCAGACTAGTCTACGACGTCAGATGGCGATTAGGTTACATTTACCGCGTTCCCACCAACTCTATCCACTTCGAGGAATTACGGACTGAAATGAAATTTTACGCCTGATTCTATTAGAGTAGGCAAAGAACAGAGGCTTCCACTCAGTATAAAAGGCTTGTATTTTAACCATTTGCTTACTGAACATTTTTTAGGCATTAAGAAATTAATATTTCTAGAATGTTCAGAGTGAAAGTAAAACTCGTGAAGTTTGAACTCAAAGAGTGCATACAATAAGAATATATTTTTAAGACTAGGCCACTGATTTTTACTCGCAATTATTTTTGCTGCAATGCAAAAATATCATCTTACGGAAAATAAGATTACCTAAGATACTACAACATGCTTCTGCTCCTTATTTACAATTTACCATCCACAACAAAATGACAACAAACAAAAAATCCAGAAGAAAAGCCAATATTTAAAAGATTACAATCTGTATGCAGTAGGAAATTAATAATTTAAATATCTTATCTTTACAAGTAAAGATGTGTCCAATCAATGTACATACTTATGTCATAACATACCTAGTCCGAATAAAAGTTAAAGGCTAATGTAACTACCACTATTAGTAAGATTAGCACAAAGAGTTTATTTCATTTACCAGCAAACCGTTTAACCATTTACCATGGGAGGCCTCGCATGTTACAAGGCTGACCTCGATGTGGTTTTATTGACACTGTTTCGCTTTTAAACGATGGTCAGCGTAACCGATCGATCATTGAACTCCGATACTTAATGACATTTATTTCTCAAACGTCGTAACAGACATTTTCTTCTAGGAGGCTAGCTCGTTCGAGACGAACTATTAGTATAGCCTATGTTCATTCATCATCTGGTTACCATAACAAAAGCATTAAGTTGCTTAGCTTGGGGCTAGATGAATCTGTGTGGAATGTCCAAGGATATTTATTTATTTGTTCATTCGGAAAGTCCATTCTACACAGCGGTGAAAGAATTTAAGAAATCTAGCCTATGTTCATTCATCATCTGGTTACCATAACAAAAGCATTAAGTTGCTTAGCTTGGGGCTAGATGAATCTGTGTGGAATGTCCAAGGATATTTATTTATTTGTTCATTCGGAAAGTCCATTCTACACAGCGGTGAAAGAATTTAAGAAATCGGCTGAGTATTTTCGGAGATTACCTCCGTCAAACAAACAAACAAACCTACGTTACCTCTTTATAATATTGTAGTATAGACCAGAGCGGCCTGTCTGGATTTAGCACGGCACGGGTATTAAATATGTAACTCAGTAATAATGTAGCTTTAATTTAATCCTTTCTTCCAGGACCTAGTATCGGATCTAAAGAGTGAAACCAGTGGTAAATTCGAAGATATCCTTGTGGCTCTCATGACGCCGCTGCCTCAGTACTACGCGAAGGAACTTCACGATGCTATATCAGGAATAGGAACTGATGAAGATGTGCTTATAGAAGTCATGTGCACCATGTCGAACCATGAAATCAATGTTATCAAGCAGTCGTATACAGCAAGTGAGTTATTTTTTGTATTCTACTATCCTATTATCCTAATAGACGACCTCTGTGGCGCAGTGGGCGAATGCTCGGCTGAGACGCGGAGGTTGCGGGTTCGATCCCCGCTACGGGACAAATATTTGTAGGTTCTGCAGATATTGGTTTCGTGTCTGGGTGTTTTCTATCTAATAGTATGTATGTATTTACAAAAAAAAATATGTAAGTATTATTTTAACAGTCATCTGTACCATAACACAAGCATTAATTTGCTTAGCTTGGGACTAGATGACGCTGTGTGGAATGTCCAAGGATATTTATTTTTATTATTACACATGGCTGTCTAAACTAAGGCCTGTGGACGCGGGAGTTAATTTTTGTGAAGTCCGCTGCTAAATACTCTCCTGCTCTAACATAGAGCAGTCTTTACATTATCTGAGCCGGACTTTTCGGTTTGCACATGTTTGGATGTTAGGCCTACAGGAAAGAAAACATTTTCGACGAGACGTGGAGGTTTGTCGTGTTGCACAAGTTAGACCGGTATCACATGATATTTGAGTCTAGGAAACTAATGCCCAGATACTGATTGAGGAAATACACTTGCAATCGTGATAAGGAAAGGGTAATATGACCGTTTTCAATGATAACTGGTTTAAAATTAGCAAGAATTGCAACGTTATTCACCGTTCTCTCGACTACGATCTCGTAATGAATTGTTTCCGATGATGCGTGATGCTCTAAATATGAAGCGCTTTGTGCCGTCGTGGTTCGCGATTTTGATCTTTAATCGTGAGATGGTACGGTTTGGAGCAAATTGGCGGCTTGTGTTGTGACATTGAAGTTTTCTCTAGAACGCTGACCAACTTCCTGATCGATAGTCTCGGCCCACGGTTTTAGTTAACCAAGTGATATTTTGTTAAATTGTTAAGTCTTTTACGATTTAATAAAATATACGTTTTAATTAAAAAAATAGCGCCAATTATCGCAATGGGAAAATTAATGATATAAACAAGTACCTAAGTAGTTTACTTAATTGAAAATTGACTATTATCTACTATAACCTGAACAAGGTAAGCCGCTTTTTAACCAACTTCAAAAATGGAGGATCCTTGTGCCGCTGTATTAGTCTTTTAGTATTTTTTATTTGTGCAAAACGCGTGAGCTCTATAAAACGATTCATCAGTGTATCGTTTATCTCAGGGAGTTTCCCATCTTTGTCATCACATTTGGCAACCTTGCGGCGGAAAGTAAACAAACCATATCTATGATTATTATCTGGGCTAGGTTTATAGATTTACCGGTAAATTATATTAGTTAGTTAGTCTGCAATTTTTGCAATGTTTGTGTTGTGCCGACCCCACTTAGTGGGATAAGAGCAGGGATGAGATGATGATGATGAATCTGCAATTAATCAGCAGCCCATATTCTCAAAAAAAAAAACAATTTCCAAATACTCAAACGTTAGGTATGTAATGTAAGTAGTGCGTTCTTTGTATGTTTCAGTAAGAAGTAAGAACGTCTCAAACTATTAATACGGTCTCAAATATTTAAGTAGCATTTCAGTATTCGGACTTATGAGATGTTTATTAGATTTGTATAAAAAAAAGTAAAAAATGTCAAAGATAAGAACAACGCACAGTAGCGTTTTATTAAAGAAAGTCTCAAAAATATTTGTACTTAACTGGCCTCGTAATAGTTTTTGTCATTATCGTCGAAAAGTATAGTTACTTATCTTGATATTTCGAGGCTGTGAGTTCATTCATCACGCGGCTTGTTGAGTCATCACATCACTTAGAAGGCGGAAGGTTTTGCCAAGTGCGTGACGTCAGACGGACTTCTCATAAGGATAAGCCAAAGAAGTGCCCGTTTTTCCTTTTTGGATGAGAACGAAAGAAATATCTACTGACTTCAATAGTCCGACTAAATTTTAATTTTAATATGAGAATGTCCTTAAGTGAATCTTTATTTTTGCTGTTTTTTTTTTCTTTTGTATTCTTTGTATCTTTATATTAAAAACATTACGTACTTACTCCCAACATATTTGTACAACATGATATGTTGGGAATGTTTGTGAAGTAAATATTGTGACACTTTTATAAAAGTACAGTGCTGTATAAATACAGTAGCAGATAAACTATTTAATTCACACGCTATCTAGTCTCAAAATGTTCAAATGTTTGTAAGAATTTTACATTTCTGTTTGAGCTTTCCAACAGTTTGATAGTGGCATAAACACCTGAAGATGTAGTTAGTTTCGTAATCATAAAAGCAAGCCTACACAAAATGGTTATCAGGTGTTACTCCTGTAGGAAAGAAAGAATTCATAATAATTGACTCGTGAGCGAGGATAAATAAAATAAATATAAATAAATATCCTGGGACATTTCACACAGCGTCATCTAGCCCCAAGTTAAGCAACTTAATGCTTGTGTTATGGTAACCAGATGACTGATATAATACTTAGATACATTTTTTTTCTGTAAATACATACATATTATAGATAGAAAACACCCAGACACGGAACTTGATGAAGGATAAAGGTAATAGATGATTCAAAAGTCAAACTTATTACAGACCACTTTGAATAGCCACGTTCTTAAAACTAGTGGCTTCTATTGCCTTACCAGATTAGGATAGATAGATTATACTACACAAAAACCGATGCTATCACTACTGAGCTCTAGGTTATCTCTACTCCAATATGTATAAGGTTAGTTAGAAGAGTACAAAGAGTTTACTCATTCATTAATATTGATGTATCTTTCGTCGAGCGTCATGCATTTCAAATTTAACATCAACTGTATGTGTCTCGCGACCTTCAGAATAACTGATTGTAGCTTTTGTTGTCGACAGGATACATGGTATTCATTCAGGAATAATATTAATAACAAAATGGCGGCATATTTATGACTTACTGTTTTTTATTGCGATAAATAATTAATAATACTTATACAAAATGCAAATCCACTTTTATGACACTGCATGCTCAGTAAAACTTGTCTTAAATTTTCTCGCCTAGATACTACACGAGCCTGTGATGTAAATGTTTTTGCAAAGTTTTTCCTGTACCTACACCACTACATAGTAATATTACAATACTAATCGATTACTATAAATGGAAAGTCTAGTTTAGAATCCGGTGGAATTCAAACCCGCGAACCTCAGCCATATTGCCTTACCACTCGGCCACAAACCCAGCCAGAATTATTTATCATCAAGATGATTTTGGCTACAATTTTTAATTCTTATCTGTTTCTATTTCAGTGTACGGAACACTTCTTGAGGATGACCTTCGCGGCGACACCTCAGGCAATTTTAAGAGGCTCATGACATCTCTATGCATGGTAAGCATATACGATACTACCTTACGCTGTTTGTTGTCTTTAAAACCGATTTATCTGCTTGTAAAAGCGCCGACGCTCCATTTTGATAGAAGTTCACTTCGGAGTTTTGGTTCTATTTAAAAAAAAGCGAAATATGAACAAAAACACAGTCGCAATCTAATTTTTTTGATTTTATTTAGGTGTTTGTTAACTTATTTCAAAGTCAACGTCCCCTAGTATGTATGAGTAATAACTCATTTTTTTCTTATTTTCCAGGGAAACAGATCGGAAGATTTCCACGTCGATCAAGAAGGGGCTAGAGAGGACGCTAGAAGCTTGTTGCAAGCTGGTAAGATATTTTCACGTTTATAATGGGAATTCTATTAGTGTACCATTAAATGTATCAATCTAAAGTAGCCTTGACTTCACGCTCTTATTTAGATTGTTATGCCGCAAAATTATTCATTCTTTTAACGTAATACCATAGAATATATACCTACGTCACAGATGATAATATCGTCTGATTCATGGCAAACAAAACTTCGGTATTTCTTAGCCACAAATAAACAAGATACGCTTCTGTTTTTTGTCATAGAGAAAAGTATGTCTTAACTGTTGGTTTTCGGTTCCAACATTAACCAACATTGGCTGATCCCCCCAAAAATTAGCACGAAACTCCGTTTTCGTTGATCCCAGTACGGTCTTAGCAATTCTTAGCAATTTTTACACGAGCTCTTAAAAATATATTAATAACTATATTATACAGTACTGTTTGCGCAAGCTTTTGTTTTTAGCTTGTTTGGGTTTAGTCCGACTCTTTCTCTGTCACAATAAAACAGTGCGACATGCTAGGATAAGTCGCTTTCAAACGTCACAGACACACAATGAGTTCCTTTGTTTATAACGTAGTTGTGACGTAGTGTAGTGACGTACTGATGAATCATTGTCTTTCAAATGTTGTGAAACAGTAGTTTCAATTACATTCAACTTGTTACTCACTGAGTTGCCTTTATGAGTAACATGAAGTGGGTTTGAGAATCTGAATCACTATTTGATCTGAATCAACTAACAATCATGCTGTGTGTTTGTCTTGTTTTTGATGTTGACGTAAACACGTTTTCCATAATAACATTTTTTTAACATTTCTGTAGTAGATTTTGTATGGTTTAGGAAGAGTATCGAAGTTGCACTTGATGGCTACCAAACTATGTTCTAAACCATCAATTTATTAAAATTACTTTGTTTAACGTAATGAAAAGACGACATGTAGCGTCGCTTGTTTGAGACAGCGACCTCAAAGAGCCATTGTGCCCAAAGAACCCACTGCAGGGCAAAGGCCTCCCCTCGAGTTTTCCAATCGTTTTGGTTGCACGCCATTAGCTGCCACTGGTTATCGCTAAAGGCGTCCAAATGGTCGCGCCATCGCCGTTTTTAAATTTCAAAATCGTTTCCAGGTGAGCTACGCCTCGGTACAGACGAGTCCGTATTCAACGCTGTTCTCTGCTCTCGTTCGTTCCCTCAACTGGCGGCCATCTTCCAAGAGTATCATTACCTGACCGGCCACGATATAGACGACGCGATCAAGGCAGAGTTCTCTGGGGACCTTGAGAAGGCATTACGCGCTATTGGTGAGTATTTTGTTTTTTTCTTGTTGTCCGGGAAACGGTAATTAAATTTATATACAACGGGAAACTACTCACGTGAAAATACCGTTGTATTAATATAATGTCTAGTACAACTCGCGATAGTTTTGAAAGTGAAATGGTAATTCAATTGTTAGTTGCTATATCTGTATAGCAAATCATACCAGCTAAGCTCAATTGCTAGCTTAACTGTGGTGAGGTTGATCAAAAAATGTGGTGCTATACCTAAACCAGGTTTCTTAACGTTTTCTTTGCCAGTTACTATCGAGCAAAGCGTATTTTCTTTGAATCATGCCGAAGTCGTAACTTTTATTAAGATTTTTCAATTCTTTCTGATTTTAATAAAATGGATGGAAATCGAGAATACATAGTATAAAAACCAACTCTATTTTCCAGTGAAAGTGGTACGCAACAAGCCGCTATTCTTCGCGGAACGCCTCCACAAGTCCATGAAGGGTCTCGGAACCAATGACCGCCAGCTCACGCGTATAATGGTGACGCGCTGCGAGGTCGACCTCGGCGACATAGCCGACATGTTCCAGAGCAAGTACGGAGAGACACTGCAGAGCTGGATTGAGGTTAGTAGTGTTACTAGGTTAAGTTTCCACTTCGGGTATAGGGGCTCCGTGGCTGAATGGTAAGGCATCCTGGCTAAATGATTGAGGTTAGTAGTGTTCTAAGTTAAGTTTAAGATCTAGGGGCTCCGTGGCTGAATGGTTAGGCATCCTGGCTAAAGGATTGAGGTCTATCCGTGTGTCAAATCTCATTAAAATCCGCCGTTTTAGATTGAAAAAGTAACAAACATTTACACACAAATTATAACCTTTATAATATTTGGATTATTTCTCTTTCAGGGTGACTGCTCCGGCCACTACAAGAAAACTTTCCTTGGTCTGCTTGGTCTCTACTAAGAACACAATGCCGCTTTTCATGTGGTACATTACTTTAATCTCTAAGTGGATCTGTTTCAACTAAAATATTTCTACTAAATTAAGCAAAGCTTTTATTGTTGAATTTTATACTTAGCTTCATCAAAATGAAGCAACTTAGCAAAACTTTTAATATTAATATAATCCAGTGATACAAACGATTTTGAGGAAAGTACAGTTAAAAGTATAGAAAGTACCAGAAAAATGGAATTGGAATTACTATAAAGTACAACTGTAAAGATAGGTAGTGTTATGTAAAAAGAACGCTGAGGGGAAAAGCTGCGCAGTAGTCGATTTTTAGGAATTTTAGGTCCGATTGGTGGAAATAACTAACGCGGCGCACTTCATACATAGATGTAGCGCGTGCTATTGGTTTATCAGCGAGTGTACACATGCGCAAACATACCACCCACACTTCCCCTCAGCGTTCTTTTTACGTGATGCGAATAATACGATACGAGTATGATTTCTGTTGGTGCGATTGTCATTTGTCTATTTTTATTCTGAAAGTAACTATGTAAATATCCCTGTTATTCATAAAGATTTGTCAATTTAATAAGAGTTGTAGGAATATTTTTTCCTTGTTACTCTTATGTCAATCAAAAGAGATAGCAACAGATTTAATATCCAGATTTGAAAGGGAAATTTATAAGTCTATGTTTACTAGACTAATATAAACGTAAAAAGTTACTTATTGAAATCACAATAGACAGATTACACTCCATCTTTTAATCATACTATACTTGTTAATCTTATTTCACTGTAGTCTTTACAAGCTTAGCTTTTAATAGTCTAAGTATTTTTATATTCATTATTTTTAATGCGGTGGAATGGCTCTAGCGATACAATTTAAACAGTCTACTCGTGACCACGGTGACTGGAACATCATCGAAACATCGAGGTAAAAAAAATGATTTCAATACGCGATTAAGTCCCGTTAATATTTATAAATGTTAACTTGTTTAAAATTCTAAGGCCTGTATTCAGAGACTATACTCAAGCGTAAATCGTGTCTCAAGCGGTGATTCACAACTCAGTTTTGATAGAGAACTGTCAGAAATCGATGCTTAAACGTAGACTCAAGTTTGAGTGAAGTCTCTGAATACGAGCCTAAGTGATTTAAAAATGTACGACACTTCTATCGCTATAGTAGTACACCGCCGTTTTATTAACACTATAGTCTAGTTTTAACCATTTTTGTACTATGAAAATGTCTTATGAGTTAATTTTGTATGCAATTTTGGCTATTTTTATTCAGTACCGTCCGGATCTGATAATAATCTCATAATATTTAACAGATGTTATATGAATACTATACTATTTTACTATATATTAATATATATTTCATTATTTAAATTAAAAATATATAACTTTAGCTGTGTCTGCGTAGTGCCTCAAAAAGAGAAAAACTTACGGTTTGAATGCCTAAAAAGTTTTAGCCTTTTTATAAAAGTCTGTCAAAAAAGTAAGTAGGTGCCTACTTCTCTCTAATTAAGAAGCTATTTTTGAAATTAAATTTAAAATAAAAAAATATGTCTATTTAAATATAATTCTTACAAATTATAATTCATAACTATGTAAAAATATAATACATGCAGAAAAATTATTGTTGTTCAGCGTTTGACGTTGTTAATCAATTAATTATAAACATTTATTTTGTCACTTCATTAGCATTCTGATTTTTCTTGTAATAATAATACCAATTTGTAATATTGTAATTTTCTTTGATAGTTAAAACCCTTGTCAAAATTTTCGATTGCTACGTATGACCACAGATAAAATAATACTATAGTATTACTATAGTACAGTACTATACTATAGTATTATTTTATCTGTGGTATGACGAACCAGCATTGATTCGCTTACTAAGACACTTGCCACACACGCTTGTGTGGCAAGTGTCTTAGCCGGAGTGCTTAACAAGCCACGGAACCCTAAGACGTCAGCTCGAAAATCTTGAAAAGATAATATTCGGCCAAGCGCCGATCATTATGTTTACTTTGTTTAATTTAATCAATTCTTACTATTTTATATAATCTGATTTATAGTTAAAATTTTCTAAATATCTATCTCGAACACTTACCCACCTATCTCATAGGTACGCATTCTTATGAAAATCACCACCAAACAAAGTTTTGTTTATAAATGACAGGTTATGAACTTGTAATACCGCACTTAAAAAGCCTTATGAATCTTGTGATCTACAAACAATGCCTGTTAAATGTAACAACAGTGGCGATTCAGATATCGCCAAACTATATAACTAACTGAAGATGTTTGCGCATTGTTTTTCAGTGCGCAGTAGTTTCTCTGTCGTGAAATCGGGATTCTGTTTTAGTTAGGTATAGTCGACAAAGAAATTGGTTTACCACTCTAAGGCTGAATATCATTTGCACGTACAAAACATCAAGGGCTATTTTCGCTTGACAGATTAACCTGCTACGTCAGAATCTGTCATTCAGTAATCCTTAGCGAATAATTATGTTACTGAGAGATGTCATCAAAAGTGGTAAACCAATTTCTTTGTCGACTATACAATACCCACCTATCTCATATGCGTTCTTATGAAAATCACCACCAAACAAAGTTATGTTTATAAATGACAGGTTTTGAACTTGTAATACCTCACTTATGAAGCCTTATGAATCTTGTGATCTACAAACAATGCCTGTTAAATGTAACAACAGTGGCGATTCAGATGTCGCCAAAACTATATAACTAACTGCAGATGTTTGCGCATTGTTTTTCAGTGCGCAGTAGTTTCTCTGTCGTGAAATCGGGATTCTGTTTTAGTTAGGTATAATACCCACCTATCTCATACGCGTTCTTATGAAAATCACCACCAAACAAAGTTTTGTTTATAAATGACAGGTTTTGAACTTGTAATATCTTACTTAAAAAGCCTTATGAATCTTGTAATCTACAAACAATGCCTGTTAAATGTAACAACAGTGGCGATTCAGATATCGCCAAACTATATAACTAACTGAAGATGTTTGCGCATTGTTTTTCAGTGCGCAGTAGTTTCTCTGTCGTGAAATCGGGATTCTGTTTCAGTATTATGTATAATATCTGTTCTGCGTCGCGGACTTTTTTGTAGATACATATTTATATGATCTACAATTAATTAGAACATTTTATGGTTCTATCTTTTATAGTTTAGGCAGCGTAAGCAAAATAAGTAACTTTTCTGGTTGATTTTTCACACCTTGTGTCCGAAAAGCCCAAATATCTTACGGAACCCTATTTTTTTCCAAAATAAAATTTAGCCTTGTAACTCGCGAATCGCGGAATGTAGCTTTCGAATGGTGAAAGATTTTTTAAAATCGGTCTAGTAGTTTTTGAGCCTATTCATTACAACCATACAAACAAAGTTTTCCTCTATAAAATATTAGTATAGAAGTATAGACTAAAGATGTTGCCGTCCATAACGATCGAAATAAAAAGGATGGCAACATCTTTAAATTGTTAAGTTTTTGTTTTGCCGGCATTTGAATCGCTTCAAATATTCTCTTTTAATTCAGGACTATCTTTTGAAATTGTAGATAAGGTAATTTGTACTCTCTTAGCACGCTTTTAGAAGCAAAATTCGCTTATGTGGTGGTAATTCTTTGGCTTTGTTACATGTAAGTCTTTGCAAGTTATACTCGTACAATGTCTATATAACTATTTATGATGGAGGTCTCAATGTAAACTGATTTTCTTTAGTATTTTTACATGTAGGTATTGCATTTATGCAGAAATAAAATGTTTTACGTATGTAACTTTTTGTTTCTGTAATCCTATTTAGATTTATGAAAAGGCTTGTTAAAAGTTGTCAAAAGTTCAGTACTTAAATAATCAATAGAATTATTTACTGAACTTTTCACTAGCTAGTGAGAATTATTTTCTGGCAAAGCTTACTAAGACGTTCCTGTTGGATCGTCGAAGTTAAGCAACGTTCTGAGCGGTCACAACTTGGATGGGTGACCGCAAGTGGCATTATCAAACTGAGCTCGCTTCCTTCGGAGGGCACGTTAAATGGTCGGTCACGGCTTTTAAATAGCCATGACTGGTTATTTTATGGTAGTTTTGAATGTTTTTGTACCGAAATATCTTTCACACCTGACTAAGTTTTGTTCCTAACTTACAGTTGCGATAAAATCAAAACTTTCTACCTAAAACAGGTGGGGGGTTAATTGTGCCGCTGAGTATATAAGGCTTCTTACACGGTACCTGAAAATTATAACGTAAACATTGATTCTCGAGCAATTTCACTCAACAATAGTGATGGATCGTCTTCATTCCACAATAAAAAGATAGCTACAGTTCGACACAACATGGTAGTTACAGCGATACTATCGTTTTGTACTAAACTTAAAAGTGAACGACATTTGAGCTTTTGGATCTAGTCTAGTCAGTGTTAGAAAGATGTTGTAAAAAGCTAATATTGTATACATTTTTACGAAAAATTCAATAATTATTTATTTACGCATCAATTTGACGCTCTATTTCCACGCCTACTAATCGTGTAGAATAAGGGTGTTACCAGACCAATCGGACTTCGACTGGTCCAATCTTCTGTCGATCAATGCCTTCTATCGATTGGTTAGGTAACACCAGAGATTAGTAACAATAACAAACTTTATAAAAAATTATCTGATTGTAACGAATTCCATCGGACGACTTCAGCATTACCTACTGTTATTTTTATTCGCAACAGTTTGATACAAGTTAGACAATCTGGTAACAGGATCTCTAACCGAACTGTGACGTGACGACGATACTTCTAAGTTGAGCGTTAGTGGATTTTATCTACCTACTTACCTAATCTAAACATTCGCGCTGGGGAGCCTTGATGAATCGGTACCTCTACCATGAGTTGACGTAGTTAGACCACTTTACTCAACTGGGCTGGTTCACGTGAGAACGCAACTGGAATAGTACGCTTCAATGTTAGTACCATGAGTTGTGTTTACATTATCTACTCTGGTTCAAGTTAGAACTATATCATTCGTAGTAAGATTGTTTATCTGTGGTTTAGCGACATAAGATAAACATTCAATTTGTAATGTAACTAACCCAAGCATTGCAGTTCTATCTCTTTTTAATCATGTAAGACAGACAGAGAAAAAATATGACTTATGTTTCAAGTAGATATGGTAGTATTAACCCAACAAAGATTATAAGTCGTCGCACACACACAATTTGGTACTATTTTGTATATTTTTAATTTAGTGGCGTTATTTTGTCAGCCGTAAACAAAACTAAACAAGATTGAGTGCGTTTGAGTGGAAGGACCTCAAGAGTTGTTAGATAATTTAAGTTAATTGATTTACTCAAAAACATGCCTAAAACAAGTGCCTCGCAGTTTGAGTTGATGGTAGATTTTATGGAAAGGTAAGTAAAACTTGTTCTTTTCTTGGGTGCTGTGCTGTGAAGGCACTTGAGTTTAATTTTAGACATTTTGTCATGTACCAAGGGAACTTTGTAACTATGACCCTTGGCTTTGTTTGTGATAAAAAAAGGTATACTTACCACATAGATGAGGAATGTGGAAGATTGTAGTGGTTTGGTCAATTTAAGTATTTTTTGTAAAGTGATGTGTAGGTAAGTACTTACGCAAATATGGTTTTTTAATCAATTAGCTTTTTTACAGGTATGGAGACCTAAGCAAACCTACCGAAGGGCCTGGTGGGAGGTTAAACAATATTCGGCACTGGGTAGAGATATCTGATATTTTAAATGCTGATGCCACAGGAGATACCAAAACAGCCGATAAATGGAGAAAGGTTTGTGTGTAAATGCCGTATCCCCTTGGAAATATTGGGATACAATTTAGTCTATTATTCTTTAATCATTTTCATCAAAATAAGCATGAAAGTCAGACAACAGTTAACTCTTAGACTTTTATTTAATACTTACATATAATTGATTTATAGGTATGGAGTGACTTAAAAAATAATACAAAACGAAAAGCAGCTCGAATTAATAGAGCTGTAAGTGGAACTGGTGGAGGGCCAGCTTTAAATATAAGGCTTACGGAGTTAGAGAAAAGAGTTCTAAATATTATTGGAACACAAGCAGCTACAGGAATTGTAGAGGTGATGGAAATTGGCTTATACCAGGTAAAGGTTGGTTGTGGTTCTTTATAGGTCAAATAATAAGTAAAATAATAGTATAGTATTCAATGTTGATCAATCACTCTTAGGTACTTACATAACCTGAAGTAATTAATTAATTTTATTTTATAGGAAAACATCCCAGAAGAGATTAGGCAAGCCACACCACCAATACCCGCTGATCAACATGCATCTGAACCAGCACTTCACACCAACACACAGCCTGGCAGCAGCGTACAGTCGGTTGGTGAGGTGACAATTGAGCCAGCCAACATAGAGTTTAGTATGCCACTGCCAGAAGCCACCCCAACTGAGTCTCACCCACAACCCGTACGGGTTTCTCCCAGACGCCGGCAGAGGAGTGTGACACACCTAGAAAGCCCAGCTCCAACTCATCCACTGGCAGAGTCAGTACAAGTGACTCCCAGGCGACGCCGGCGACTGTTACGTACTGCAACATCCCCTCTCCTCAGAGCTCGCCCCGCAACACAGTCAGAAGTATCTCGCCAAGTATTTCTGAATTGTGATCGTGAGTGGCGAAACTTTTTAAGGGATAGGGAAAGTGAGCAAGTAAGGTTAAGGGAAATTGAACTACAACAACAAGCTCGATGGCAAGATTTGTTTCAACAATTTCTCTTAACTTTAAATCAAGCCATTGATTTATTAAATAAAAAAATACAATAATTTCTAAGGCTCTAGACAGGTCCCCGCTGTCCAGCGCCTTTGTTGCCTTTGTTGTACAATAAAGATAATATTCTATTGTATGTTTTGTTTATTACTTACTTGATTCGAAACTAGGAAACCACTCTACTACTAAAAATATAATACTGTAAAATTGTAGCAAGTTTTTATTGTTATTTACATAGTATGTACATTTTACTTTTGACGTCCGGTGTGGCGCAGTGGGCAAAGGTCCGCCTGCGACACTAAAGGTTGCGGGTTCGATTCCCGCCGCGGGAGAAATGTTTGCATGTTCTGCAAATATTTCTCTCGCGTCTGGGTGTTTTCTATGTATCATATGTATGTATTTAAAAAATATATAAGTAGTCTATCAATCTTCTGGCACTCATAATACAAGCTTAAGCTTAGTTTAGGGCTAGATGATGCTGTGTGAATTGTCCAGCATAATTTATTTATTTATTTACTGCTTAGGTATATTTCAAACAAAGAGTAGAATAATATAATATAAAGCTTTGTAATCGACTAATAAAAAAGTGAATCTCTCTCACTCAAAAATGAACATTTGTTATGATCAAAGTGAGCAACTGAAAAAGATGCGTACAATGTGCAAAAATTTACATTGAAAATAGGAGAAATAACACTTGCAGTACAAGTAGGTAATGTAGGTAGGTAATTTTAAAAAAAGAGGGCAAGAAGAAGAAGTATTTCTCGGATTGGATCTAGCAATAGATGGCGTTAGTTTTTTCACAAAAAAGTCAGATACAGGAAAGTACCAAGTGTGACCCCCCTGATTTCAAATTATTCTACTAATTCTCCTAGCAACTTGGTCTCGTACAGCTCTTCCCATCAGTAAGTCACTGTTGGCCTCATTCTCTTGCACTGGATCAGTGATATATGTTTCTGTAAATAAAACATATATTTCAAGTTTTTTTATAAGTAATGATGATGAACTTTATTAGGAATGTCTTTTAGCTTTTAACTAGATATATAAATTCATAACATATATTACTAGTTACTAGACTATCATAAAATCTAGGGCCATTCATTTTACAACTAACCTGTCAAAGCACTACCACCTTCACTGTCTTCAGGGTTTGGAACATTGTATTGTGTTGCAATGTTGTGTAGTATGCAACATGCAATAATTATTTTTGCACATTTGGCAGGTTGGTAATGCAATACCCTATCCTTGGACAAACAACGCCACCTATTTTTTAATCTTCCAAAGGTATTTTCTATTACAACTCTAGCCGTGCTGTGTTTTTTATTATACATCTCTTCAATAGAATGAGGAGATGTTTCTAAATATGGAGTCATCATCCACGGCCTTTGTGGATATCCAGAATCACCTGGAACAATTAATTATACCCACTCATTATATGGAAACTAACACCACATTGAGATATTTGTAGGTATTTACTTATATAAAAAATCCATTTACCCAAGAGCCATGATGATTCATTATTTCTTTGCAATGATTGTACATAATCCCTTATATCGCTATTCTCCCATATAAAAGCATCATGGGTTGCGCCACCAAACTTTGCATTTACTGACATTATTATACAGTTTGAATCACAAATCTGAAATGTAACAACAAATAAAGAATCAACAGCATGATAGAATTATAACTTGGTATGAGTTACTTTCTAATTAAATTCATAATTAGTACCATTTGGACATTCAATGAGTGATAATGTTTTCTGCAATAAAACAGGTGCTCCACTTCATAGTTTGGTTTAAAAATTTTAAAGTGGCTGCCATCTATGCAACCTATTACTCCTGGGATTTGATATTTCCTGTAAAAACTAATATAAGCATCCTTTAATACACTTGGCAAACTGTGATTTTTTAGAATTAAAATATAAAGTAGTAGGTATTTATTGTTTGTTTATTTATTTATTTGTTGTGGTTTATTATAAAGTAATTTTATATTCACCTTTGTTTAATTAAATCTCTTTCCTGCCGCGTCATTGGAAACTTCATAAACATTTTTACAATAGATGAGTGGTTTAAAGCTATAGTAACTTCTTCTATGAACACACTCATAGCTTCTTGGGAAAAATGGTTTGCTTCCCCAACAACACGCTGATAGTCCCCGTGAGCGTAAAATAGTAGTGCACATAATACCTGTAAAAACGAATAGGCACGTGTTTCTTGGGACTATCAAAACAAAAGTTTTTCATAAATCTATGTTAGACTCACCTTAGATTCTAACGAAACCCTTTGTGTTGATTTTAAATCCGTGTGTTGGCGTAACAAATCACACAATTTATTAAAAACTTGTTTCGTTAGCCTGTATAATTTAATAAACTTTGTATCACTCAGATCTAGGGGGTTTTTTACAATTTTACGCATTTCACTTTGATATTGTCTTTGCTCTCGTCTTTTATCTTCTAATGCAGCAGTTTCCAACATATCGTACGCAAAATATGTTCTACAAAACATATTTAATGCAAAATAACAATATTCTTTGTAAAACTGTATGCTCTCACGCAGCTAAACCTCGGTGAGTGCCGTAACTACTCCGGTAATAGTTCGTAACCTTAGCATCTGTCAAATTTGTAACTCATGGTACCAATAATGTATGAAAAGAACGAATGAAAAAGGCTAATCTACAGGCACCGTAGATCACTCAACTAGACGTTACCAACCATGGCGACTCATGGTAGCAATGTTGGTACCTCAACTATCCGCTAGAGGCGCTGTTCCAGTTTTCATACATTTTTAATACCGTAGACCCTGCGGTAATCTATAGTTGCAAACTCATGGTAGAGGTACGGGTATCAGATATGCAAACAAATGCAGCCAATCAGTTTCGTCTCGAAACCGAGTATTATGAACTTAATTAATAGTCTGAAAACGGTCATTTTTGCTTGGTTTTATTTAATTAATGAAGCGCGGTTTTAGGATCCGGAAAAGTCAAAGATTTATTATTTATTTATATTATTTTGTTCAGGTTATTTCATGCTGGAGAAAGATCACGATTATAATATTCACGAGTACAAATTGCTTTTGAAAGCAACTTGAACTATTTAATACACCTAAAAAGTAGGTATCGTTCAAGGTTTGGTTGTATTTTATAGGTACTACCAAATTGGACAGTTTGGTCTCGTTTACAACAAATTTCGCTCTCGTGACTAGTTATCCAATAACCAGCAGATGATTTCGTTGATGAAGTATCTTCAGAATGCTGACCTATCAACGCAACTCTAGCAATGAAATGTCAGCAAATAACTTCCGAATTTACCAGGCTACTAGCATGAGTCGAAATCAAAACACATTAACTGAGAGAGAAATAACTTCGGCCATTTATCGGTCTATTATGCAAAACACTCGGCATATTTAGCCATTGGACGCAAAACAGTTGATTAAATGAAACTTAAATGTGGTGCATGCTGCACAAATAAGTTGATCGATTTTTTTACCTCGACTGAGGTAGAATATTTAAATCAAAAAAATTGGTAAAATAATATTTTTCCAAATCAGTCCACTATTGACGGAGTAATCGGTGAACATGACAATGAAAAGTAAAAAAATACCTACGTATTACCTATCTACAGTGAAAAATAGAGCCTCCTCTTTTACCTAATCAATGGTTATATTTATTATTTCATTATTTGTCACGTGTTTGACCATTGATTAGTTAATTTTAGAGATTATCTGCGTAAGAGTAACCAGCTGTTTTCTGTAACTGTCCAGATGTGAAAGGCTCTTGCCGAACTGTGGTGATATCATGGAAACATTATGCATGCACACTGTACTATTTGATTGGAGGAATGTGTGCGTTAATTGTCATCATTACGGATAGTTGGATCTTCTAATTAGGCGTGCAATATGAGTAGGTACGTTAAAATGGTTAGTAACTACTTACAGTTTCAGGTAATTTTGTAAATATTGAGCAATTTAGGTAGATTTTTACTAATAGGTACGGCTATCAAATCTGTTGCTGTCTCTTGTCATTGGCAGAGTGACAAGAAAAAACATACCTAAAGCCTTATTAACTTGATGTTTATTTATGAATAATGGGGAAATATTATATCCTTGCTTTAGAACAGGTACCTACGCAGCAGAATGTGTTTTTAAAAACATCTAACAAGACAGAAGGTAGGAGGTACCTATCCCAAGCAATATTTTATTACACTTTCCGGTTTCCACAAAGCTCTTGAAGTAGCCAGTGGACGAAACAAATATCCCTTCTCTAATGAGAACCACCCAATTTTCCGGTCCATGTAAAAACTTGGGTTAAGTTCACCCCTCGCGGTTTCAGCCTTTTTCCGTATGAAACTACGTCTGGCGAGTCCGTTGTCAAAATTAATGGGCTGAGAATTAGGATGTTGCTTGGCTCCGTTTGTTTATTTTTTGCAAAAAAATTTGGTTTTAACTCAGTCGATACACAAACATTGGTCATATAATCTATGCTAAGTCGAGACAGGCTATATTATTTTGGAAGTTAATGGCTGTCCCATGCATGGACATGGATATAGAGAGTTTCATTGTTTATACGAGTGTCCACTCTTTGTTTCCTCAATTCTGCTTATTTATACCGAGAACAAGGCTTTTTAACCCCACATTATTGAATAAGTGGGGCACTGGCGAGTGGTGCGTGAGCCTTTGTTTGTCGCCGGTAGAGTTTGATTCTCGTATTCGAGTCAACTTTGCTCAATGTTTGACTTGTTTGGATTTGTGTATTCGTATGTTGCCGTCTGAATTTTAAATACGGCTTCGTAGAGGTTGACTGGATTTTTTTAAAAACCTAGAGCTGAACTATATTTTTCCCCATGTCTTTCCAACTAAGTGACTCCTGTCTGAGTCTTCTCAGCAATATCTTTCAAAGCCGTTTCTTCAACTCTAACGTTTTTGGCATAAAATATCATGGGTTAGGTTGTAACTATTTTTATCAATTTAGCAAGCGAATGTTGTATTTTGTCACTAAGATTTTATTAAAATTAAATAACAAGAATCTTAACCACATTTAGGCTTATAAGCCTAAATGTGGTTAAGATGTAAAGCTGCGTGTAGCTTTCCCTTGGTATACCTAGGTAGAGTTCCCCTACCTGACGTTATACCATAGGAAAGCTTATTGGAAAACTCTAAATGACAAAACCGAATACTTGGATTGTTCTATTGAAGTCCTCTACCCACGCCCACGCCGATGTTAATGTTATGCCGAAACTATTATCAATTCCTCTATTGGCTTTCTCAGACATTGGTGACCCTGACAATAGAATTTTATATAATGTTGGCCAAATCCAAGCCAGACTGAGGCTTGACATTTCCTCATGACAATAGAATTAATGTCTGGGTAATTCGCAAACGCTGAAGGCGAACAAATTATGCCCACAATTCTTTGAATAATTAATTCGTTTGGGGGTAATTTCCATCAAACAGAATGTGGAAATGAATGTAAATATGAGACGAAGTTATTTACTGGGTCATATTTTCCTGCGGTCGTGCTGTTTCTGCAGTTTTGGATCAATATGGAAAAAATCGTGATTCTCGTGCAAAACCACAGAATAAAGATGCAAAACTATTGATACAGGTGCAGGTAATAAATGACTGACTTATCGAGACATATAATTTCTAGCCAGCTGTTTCAACGCACCATTATCACCAATCAGCACATGAACTATAGGTATTTTTAATCAATTGGGTGAAAAATATATTTCTTATATATGGAATATTTTTTTTGTTATAGGTCAAAACTAACTGTAATTAATTATCACGACACGATGTGTTCATGGTGGTATAGATCAGTTGAGTTTAGCTTCATCAGATCTAAGCCTCTAGGCCTCTACCCTACCAGTTGGAGGCGTAGGCATCTATCTACTCAAGACATTAGCAGCACTAGCGCACTGTGTGCAATGCCAATACATATTTTGCAAGTTTACCTTTTCTAGAAAATAAAGCTAACAAAGCAAACTGTGCTAACATGTGTCAAACAATCTAGAACAAACAGTTGAAAATTAAAGTTTTAAATTAAAATACTAATGTTTTTACCTCAAGCTAGAAACTTCAGAATGTCGAGAACTGCTGGCAACTTGTAAATAATGCGCTTACGATACTTTTCCAACCTGCTGCCCTACTATTTTCTATATTTTTCCATGTGGTTTTTTATTTTGGCTTGTGTAAGGTTCTTTTGAAATCGTTGAAGGCTCGTTGATAGAGGTCGTTTTCTGTTTGAATTTGAAGTACAGTCTGAGAAAATCTTAGCGGAATTCAGTCAACTATGATCAACCTAAATAAATCGATATTTTCTCCCAAAACCTACGAAACGCGCTAAATTGTCTACATTTGCACAATTTGATTTCGTGAGCTCATTGTTATTTCTAAGTTGAGTAGGTACCTAATAGCTTGGTTCCGTATCAGTTGCTCAACTGTTTTCATTGTATGTTATATCGAGACTTTCAAAGACAGGAGTAGTTTAGTCCGGAGTTAGTTTTATTTTCATAATGCCTGTGTAGGGGCCAAAGGCATTATGAAAATAAAACTGCTCCCTGTCTTCGAGAGTCTCCTATTGTAGGAAAATCTTACGCTTAAATATTTGAGTAACCGTTCAGCGGGACAGATGTTTGCCTTCAAATTATTTCTTGTTAGCATCAATCGCTTTATTAAATTCAAATTAATTTTTGAAGGAAATTAAATGGAATAGATATTAAAATAATTTTAGTTAACATCTTCTCTTTGATAGGAATTCAGGGCTTGTCGACCATGACAAATTTACTTAATATAGTACTTACTGATAGTATAATATGATATATAGTATAGGACATTACTATCAGTACTCCATTCGCCTATAATAATATGGTAAAGTAAAGCCATGTACCTACGCGGCATACCTACATCCCTCACTTGAGCTTACATAGATATTCAAGATATTTATTTGGAGATAATGAAACGAGCCCTTAGCCACAAAATTTGCTTGTGGTTTATTTACCGTGTAAAAATGAGAACTTATTTCAATTTTGACTGAAGAATGCTTTGTAAAACGTTATGTCCAGTTTGCCATTGTAACTGGCAGTTACAATGGCAATGAGATCACTTTTTAATGATTTGGAAATTACAACCTACAACCAACCAAGTATTTCAATTTTCTAAGACTTTTTAGAGTGTAACCAGCATTTTGCGGGTTACACTCTAAAAGTCTAAACTTTGTAATTCCTCTCTACTAAGATTTTGTAGGTTTATCACCAAGATTGTCGCAGATGGAGTTTTTTGGATGCCCTTAGGCCTCAGCAAGACTCACCCTTTATATTCAAGACTAAAAGTTTTATGACAAAAAGGTTGTAATTTATTACTTCAACCATATTTTTTCATGGGTGTATAAAAGTACCTAACTGTTATAAAACTAAGGTTAACCGTTTTGTGGTAGCTACATATTCCCAGACAATATCATCATAATGCAGCTCAGATATAGGTACCTATGTAATGAAGATACCACTACCTAGTTAATCGAAGGCTACTTTTTCCCGCACTAACTACTTCCACTAATTTTCTCCCCAGAGAAGAAAAGTCATCATTAACCTGGTTAGAGGGTTGGTTTAAAAACTCCAGACAAAGCAATTGGTCCGACGAATAATCTGTAGGTATTTTATTTTTGTCGTATGCTATAGGGGGTTCGGACCAATACTGAACCCCCCTCTATTATACGCCATGGGAACTAGTTTCCTATAGGAGGATAAGGAAACAGCTTCATAGGTAACAAGCTCACAAGATGTTTGTGGCATCCACTGTTTGCGAAACCCTTCAGCAGTTGTTGGCTCAGCCACGGAGAAAACAATCTATTTTTAGATTTATGTGGTAAAAATAAAGCTCTTTTTGTCCTTGTTTTGTGGGAGAAAGTTATCAAAACTTTTAATGGTAAGATTAACAAATTACAAGCAAGTACCTAATGTGCACGAATATGAATACAGAACAACGAATTTATTACTGAAACAAAGAACAAAAGATGTGTAGGTATTCCCAGTAATTTTAATACTTACTTACTTTTTATGATAGGTAGTAGGTAATAATTTCGTTCAGTCTCATAGCGCGGATTTTAATAGGTAGGTACCTACTTATCATCATTATTTTTCACACCAGTGCCTCAGGTTGTCTGCGGTTTTTTTTACAAAAACCTAAAAGTTACCATTTGCTCTCAAAAAATTATCTACTTAATCTTTGAAAACAGTCGGGACGTTGATTAGCCCCTTTCCTTGTAATTACGCTGAGTATAATGTTGAAATGTCCCACACAACCTTTGACGAATGAGATTTGGAATTGCCTGAGCACAGTTTACCACATAATATGGTACAAAGGCAACCCAATGCAATCTCAATCCCCCAGAGACTAAACGTAAAGTGTAATAGGTACACGCGAAGTTCATGGATGCGGTAATCTGACTAAAATTCTAGATTGATACGTTACGAATGTGCGAAAATTTCTATGCATATAGGTATAGCTTTATAATTTTCAGTAGTTATTTACATTATCTGTTATGTTAGATATTATTATAGGTAGGTTTTTCACTTTGTTATTATAGTTCGTTCGTATAAGCAAGTGACCGAATCTGCTGACAGAGTTTTTAGGCCGCTTAGTGGCCTTTGTCATGGCTTGACATGAAACATATTGAAATACGATTTTTATTTATGTAAATAATGATTTTTATTATTCCATGTTACTGACCACTGCTGTAACGGGCAATTACAGACTAGCCGATTGTGACCACTTCGATCTTATGCCTCAATATGCTGGTGTCAATATGCCTATGTGATTTCAACCAATCTGTTTTTTCGCTAGGTACTGACCCATCGTACCACCGGCCATACCCTATGTTTGTGGGGATAACAATCTGAGCGCAGTGACCAAAAATGCACTTAGGATAATTACCTATATAGATGAGACGCTTTTTGAAAAATGTCCAAGGTATATATAAATGACAAATATCTACCCACAGTAAGCAAAACCAAGGATAGATAGGTTATTGAGAGTGACGGTTATACAGCCGCGCCACCGATTGCCAGTAACAGTTATTACTGAATTAAATAACAGTGCAAACACGGCCTGATTGCTGTGATTTATTCCCGCGAACGGACGAACGGTTGGAAATGATTTTTTTCATTCAGGAAATTAGCATAACTTTCACTGGTATTTTTTCATTTACCTACTGAGTTTATTGGCGGATTTTATTAGTTAGTTACGGCTTAGGCACAAAATAATCCCTTCTTGTCTGACGTGTTATTTATCTAGATTTTGTTTACTCTGAATTTATTTTGTAACACAGATAAGTTTCAGATATGTTTTACAAGATTTAGTTTTAATTGAAATTAGACTCCCATTTTGCGGCATCTCTTGCAAACATACCTTGACGTACTTACCGAATTTTGTAGGTAACCTGCACCCTCTTTTCTGATTTTGCGCGTGATTCCAGGAATGTGTGAATACGAATTTCAAATCGGATTTCTGACATAAAAGAGCGCTTGGTGCTAAGTCGACCCCTCATAAAAAGACGGACAGACGACCCGGGCACAGCGAATGAAACGATGTGAAGAAAGTCAATAAAATAAATAAATTATCGCTTTAATTACGTGCCTTGGGGTTCCGTGATGCTTTTGCTAATCATATTTTCGTCCCTCCGTTAATTGGGTTCCTATAACCCGAATTATGGTAATAATCCTGGCTTACATATGTTATAGGTAATCTTACTATGTGCTATACCTAAATGCTGAACCAAATCTTTCATCCAAAGTCTTTCAAAGAGGATCTTGGGTAAGCATACAAACTGTTTCGAATGGATTTTTGTACTGTGTCGAAGGCAACAACTAAGGGATTTTCCGTTTTATTGAGTTTTGTTTCTTTTGTAAGTAAACATTGTGTTTATTTGAAGATTTATTACATAATAAGGCGAATTTGAAAACCAATTTGTAAACAGATGATGCCAATTTATCATTGAGGTTGAAATTGATAGGTAAACTGTGTTGGCAACATTGAGCAAAGTGAATTTTAACAATTTAGAAATATCGTATAGTAGTGACTTTCTTCTATTTTCCTAAATCTATGTAGGTAGTAAAAGTTAGATAGGTATTTGTCAAGGTGAATAGGCTTTTGTCTTACTAGAAAAGTCTATCCTCACTCGCCCGTGGATCATTGGCAAATCTCTGAACGTCCCGCGAATAATCCCACAGGAGAGTAAATTGCATTCGCATAGGTATTCTTCATGGCTAGGTGAATCTACTCTTACCTGTTTTCTTTCGGAATTTTGTCCAGCATAAAATAGCATAGTACGCTTACGAACCAATAGCACGCGCTAAATCAATGGCAATGGTGTTAAGTGCGCTGCGTCACCGATTTAGTTCCACCAATCCCACCTAAGATTCCTTAAACACGCTTACTGCGCAGCTTTTCCCCTCAGCGCTCTTTTTACGTAGCACGACCATACCAACCTAATTCTCAAATCTCTGTGAGTGTGAATAGGCTATACCTAAGCACCGCAATGTAAATGAAGTTCTAACATACATTTCAAAGCAAGTTACCTGACAGGCTGTGTCTGAACAGCTCGAGTTTGCCGAACTAGCAGTGACTTGAATGCGATTGGAGCAAATTGGAAGAAAGGAACAAACTGAAGTAGTGGGTTGCGGTTGAGTTTAGAATTGGAGGAAGTTATCGGGTATACTCGGAGTTCGTTTGCTAGAATGATTTGTATTTAACTAATATCTACTGTTTAACTTGAGAAATGCTAGAAGAGCTGTGCTGTAATAAATACCTAAATATTTTAACCTATAGGTACCTACTTATATTACTTATATCTTTATAATATAAATAACGCGCTGTGACGACGATATCAAGAAAACTGCAGGACCAAACTGGCTTCGAGCAGCTCAGAACAGAGACAAATGGAAAGCTTTGAAGGAGGCCTTCACCTGCGAAAGGGGTTCTCAAAACTTACTACCATAATATTTTATAATTTTAAGCATGTATTATGTAGGTAAGTACTTAAGAAGAGAAATAAAAGGCTTTTTATTTTATTTTTATTTTATTATTTATTATCTATTAACACGTCGAAACAATTTAATTTTAATTATTAAAGCAGTGCCTGGCAAATTTTCAAACACTAGGAAATTCTAGCTTGTTCTGTTTCAAAGGAATAGTAAATTAGTCAAAGCGTAACTCCCCTACACAACTTAATCATAAGTCTAAAGCAAATCCTAGCAAAACAATGCATCATTACGCCCAAGAAACTACACAATATGAAACTTCGCCTTCGAGCAAAAAGGACAAACATTGTATTTGGAACTCATGTTTGCACATAAGAACAAAGTACGCTAACGAAGCGAGAACTAGATTTTGCGACGTTTTGTTGTTGCTGTTTTATGAAGATTGAAAGCTGTAAGAGAACATGATACAGGTTGCTGATCAACGGTCTAAGCCTAAGCTGATGGCGCTTGTGCTAAATTGAACTACTAATAGAGACCTTCGGCTTTCTTTTTACTTGACTTTATATTTGACAAGTAAAATCGCAGAAGCCACTACAAAGAAATGAAGTAAAGTGACTTTATTTTTGCCATTCATCGCGGCAATCCTGCCAGGATCTTGGGCACTCTTTCGTCTGGTAGGTAGTGGCTTTTATCAGTTGAGCATCTAACCGTTTGTAACGATCCGTGGCTCAACTGGTGCAGGTACAGTTATGAAAATAATGTAGCAGGTTAGTTCAGTTACTGCAAATATATTAAACAGTATTAAACCAGAACTTATGAGATTAATATTATTAAATAATATAATTTTACATGTAAACAAAAAAATTAAAAATCACAATCGATTCGATGCTTCTAAATCGCTGAACCAAATCAGCTTAAGAAATCTCGTTTATAAGTACAATGTCTTCAAAGTTTAGCCATCTGATGTCTGATGATCTGTGAACGACGCAATAAATAAAAATAAAAACTTTTAGCGTCTCAAGTTTTTACAGTCTAAACTTTGGGGCTTTCTGAAGAATTCCAATCAACGCCTTTTCTAACTTCACGATATTTAGGGGTAATTAACCCACAAGGAATAGTTTAAACTTTAACCTCTGTTTAGTTAGATCATCACTTATTCTAATTTTCTCTTATTTATGTAGCTAATTAATTTAGAAAATATAATTAGACACATCGTTCTCAAGTCCCAAGCTAAGCAATTGCTTTGATAATTATTTGCCCAATTAAAAACACAACAATCTAAATGCTACAGTAGCTTTATTTACTCACAAACTTATCCAACATTCAGCTGTTTTAAGGAGCCCAATCTTGGATATTTTTCCTTCGTATCCACCATAAATTCTGACCTCCAATCCAAACAAACCGAAACACCGCTGACTGTAGTACTTAATAAAATTCCTGTGCTGACTCTCCCTTGAGGATTCAACGGCCGAAGCAAAACGAACTCATTTGAATCTTACGCCAATAACATAAGATATATTTTCAGGTGTTTCTCTAAGCAACAAGGTGTAGATTAAAACATCTTTGCCTGTACCAAATCGTAAATCATGAAGTCTGTCTTGTTCGGGCAATGTTTGCAAATCGCTCGTTTTATTTGCGTTTGCTTTGGATATTGGTGCTTATTCCGCTTATAGGTCGCTTTGGTATGAATGCAAAATTTTACCGTGCTTTTCTATGAGAGAAATGGGTTTTATAAAAGTGTAGGTAGATGTAGATACTAACTTTGACGGATCGGGTGCATAGAATCAACATAATTTATATCTGTGATAGAATCATTTCAAAATTCAGTACAAAAAAAAAAATAGACCGGATAAGTTGGCAATGGTATTGGTGTAGTGAGCTATTTAAAAAAATAATTACTTAGATATACATGTGGAAATTTTACTGGAGTTCTTATTGGACAAATTTCATTTGATCGAAGTGGCCAGAGAAAGAAAGGAAATATGGAGCTCAACAAAACTGATGGTTCTTTTAAGTGGATGGTTTAGTTAGTCGATGGGTAAGCTAACTCCATCTCAGCAATGTCCCAGGCCCTACAGCGACCCGTTCTGTGTAGACAAAGGTTATTTTCTGACGTAGTATAAATCATCTTAATTAAAGACATAAATTGGACAAAACATAAAATATCGGTTTCCAACAATTTTAAACAAAGGTTGTTCACGACTCCTTTGTACATTCGAATCAATAAATTCTTGTTCCCTTATCATAATAATGTCAATTCTAAATCAATAGTCTAATTTTTTATTAAGATAACCTTGTGCTGAATCAATTATTGTGTGCTTTGATAGATAACGTATTCGAACCACGTTTGAACTTCTAAAATACGTAAGTACTGTGTTTATGAATACTTTGAAATTATATATCTGGTCCTGATTTGAATGTATTAAATATCTGAAATTAAATAAATTATTATCAAGCCTGTATCCCAGGGAGCTGTAGACGTTTCTTTCAGATCTTTATGTAATTTTAAGATTATATTGAAGAAGTCTAAGAATGGTTACCTGAATTATATTTGGTACCTACATGTCCACATTTTGCAGTTACATTCCATACGTGACAGTAAGAAAAGCCCATCGACGCTTCTAAAACTCGAACTGGTTCCCTCACGATGTTTTCCTTTAAATAATAATGGTAATAATCTATCCACCAAAAGCAACAGGGAATAAATAAATTCCAATGTTCTCTTTACGATGCGCATACATTTGGAAGCAAAGGTACGGGAAAGTGCGTGAATTACAATATTTATAATATACCTACTCGTTTCAGAACTGTCTTTGACAACACCTTCCGTAACAATAGTCACGTTTCCTCTTTGAATTGAATTTTTGAGAAATGTAGGATACTCACCTAGCCGTGGAGCACGTAGGTAATGTTTAAAATCTGATACTGTATTAAGTAGGTAGCAAATTAAATATAAGCACCTAATTAAATTTTAGGTTACTTAAAAGTTATAATAGGCGTCCAAAGCCGGAGACACCTGCTCGCTGACATTTCATAAACTTGCTAATTAGTCGTAATCTTCTGACTTTGAATCTTAATTTTTCAGCTAAATACAAAAGTATAGGGTTGCTAATTTGTAAAGAATTTTTTTTAAATTAATTTACCTACTTTTTTTAAAAACGTTAGTCTTGAAAACTTGTTTAAATATTCTAATTTATTTCCAGTTAATATAATTATGTAGTAGGAATGGTATGTTAACTTCTGTAAAATTAAAATATAGATAACTCTGATTACCTTTAGACATCTTCAAAAGATCTAAAAAGCTCTAAATAAATACCTACAGTCGTGATCAATTGCATCACCAATATTTTTAGGCCTCAGCCTCGAGCCAGATACTTCGCGTTTAAATATCAGTAACGACAGTAACCTTTATGTACAATTTACATGATGAAGCAAAATATAACGACCACATTTAACGACAACTTTATTGAAATATCAATGGCTAGTATGGGATATCATAGGTACTTCAATGCCTTCAATGCAATACTTACCTACTTACCTGGTTCCATTGAAAACTTACAGCGATACGAATTCAATGAAGCGGAATGAATTGAGATAAAATATGCATCGCGAACGTGATGCAATATAAAAATATTTGCAGAAAATGCAAGAAAAGGAAACGAAGCATATGGATCAAAGTGGGCTTAGCTCGATATCTCACTTCTAAATTCATTAGCAATAATGTCTATGATATTTAACTGATTTTTACACAATGTGTTTAATTCGGGGGGAGAGAATCGGTGAAATGGTAGCTTTGCTATTGATGGTAATTAATAAATAACATTATTCAACATGATTAATAATATTTTTACATACCAAACTAAAATTGACTTAGGTATGCACATTTTCATAGATGATTAAAGAGATTTTGAGAAATCTAATTTTAATAAATTAAATAAATATAAACTAAGACAAACGATGAACAAAAAACAAACCATGATTGACTATTCACAACATAACTTACCCATCTAAATGCAGATAATGCCTGCCAACTTTAACGCTAGATTTATTCCGAAGAGCGCAGTACAAAATCTCTTTAACAAAACCAAAGTTTGTCCTGTTACGAGTTTTACAAGATGCGTTGACGGAAACTTTGCTTATTTTCTTGGATAATGCAAGAATGCCCGAGAGGTTTTCCGGACTGAATGCAAAATTGTTGAGCCATCCACAACTGTCAGGCCTCATAGCATTGTCTACATTCTTTTAAATTTATATAATTACCTGTGATTGTACAATTAAAACTTTCGCGATCTTTAGACATAATTTAAAATAATTTATCAATTTGCCCGTGATCACGAGCACTGTAATGCAATTAAAACGTCGTAAAAAATAAGACAATATATCTTATTTTTCACCTACCTTTGGTAAATGCAGTTAATTAGTTTAAATTATCAAGATACCAACGTACCTACGTCATGTTAATTTACATACCCCGGATATACTTACATGATCGAAAAAATGTAAAATCTTTCTCATAAAACGACTCTTCAATTTGGTGTCATCTCATTCCATTGACATGAGAGTGACAAGAAAAAAAACATTCTCCAGAGCCATCCTTAATTAAGAGCCTTTGCATATCTTCACATTATAACACCATAATGATTGTGAGATTGGTTTTGTGTGGGCAAACTGACAGTCAACTGACCGTGATTACGGCGCATGCAACTATGCCGAAATCATTATCGGTTACCTCATAAATCTATGACTCATGGTAAATTTTCTAATAGGTATTGAAAACCATGATAGTTTAAAAAGTTTGACTTATTTTTTCCCTTTATTTTTCCCCACTCATTTTTGTCCAACGCTATTGCACAATAACAAGCAGGCAGGTTAATATAAAATCTCTAAATTATGAAGGGGTATTTCGTTTATTCAATACTTTTCCGTGTTTCCATTTGATTTTATACGTGGATATAAAATCAGGTGCGGTTTGCATTGCGACGCAATTTCACGATATGAGTTTTACTTGGAAAACGTATTTATTGTAAACATCTTTTAAGCTTGTTTGTACTCAATGTCCCTATAAACAGTAGAAGCGGGATAGTTACCATGACTCGTGGATTTCAAAAGTTTTAAGCAGATTCTGTGTTATCTTAAAAAATAGGGTTGCTTGTATGAATTGTGAAAGTCTCTACTGTTATGTGGATTGGTTGACATAAGAGATAAGAAAATCATTGGGAAATCATTGTGGTTTCACTACAATAAACTAAGAACTATGACGGGTATTCTGAGGTGTAAGTTTGCAGCAGGTTTAGTTTGTAATGACTAGTTCCTTAAAACATCACAAATCAATTGAATGTCTCCTAATGAAATTACAGTTCAATATTGGTTCAAGTGTTTACCAAATTACCTTAGAGTACTATCGTTAAGCTCAAGTAATGTCAGCTCTAAAATTATGTTGTTGATAAAGTTATTTTGTTTGGAAGTTGTAAAGCTATGTATTTTTTATGATGTTCTTAAAAACTTTATCGAAGACACAATGGAAACTTATTAATACTAATTTGACAATTACAATATCCCACATCCGTGTGTAAGAAACTGTAGGTAAGTATGTCTGTTCTTCCGACTTCCAGATAACCTTAAAATTACAAGGTACAAGGTAGGTAGGTACTAAAACTGAGCTAAAACTAACCAAATATTAGTTTCCCAGAAATTTGCGAAGTTGACTGTATCTACACACTTTCCTACATGTCTAATGACATCGACACTTGAATGGCACTCGAAAAGATTAGGCACCTTCGGTTAACCTCATTTCGGTACCTACAACGTTTTCCTGATCAACCAAATGTGATGGGATCCAATTAGACGAGTACATAAATATGTAGATTGGAACCTGTTGTGTGAAAGATGCCTAATGTTACAAAATCATTTCTCATTATTTTTAAGTAAAGCGGTTTTTTAAACTTTCTCTAAAGTTTCATATAGTTAAACTCATTTTGAAAGAAAGAAAGAAGGAAAATAATTTATTTAGACACGCAACGCAATTTTGCTTTATACCCAACCTCATTCACGTGCTAAGTATAACGTAGGAGTGTTTTGATACTCTTTGGTCAATATGTCAAATGTCATTGAGCCGTGCGAAGCCAAGAAAAAACAAAAAAAGAACATTGAGCCTCTATTGAGCTTACGTTTCGACAAGACAACGTCAACTTAAGTTTTACAATGAATTTTAGATTTTTTAGGAATATTTTACCGAAATCATAAGCGATTATGGCAATGGCAGAGAAGAAAAACGAATACCCGGCGGGGGTGGAGGCTGATAGGCGTCTGCTGCCCTTCGATACGTGGGAGGAGTACTTGGACTCGTTGATAGAACTAGCTGATCTCCGAAACCTAAGGAGTATCGCTTCTGCCAGGACTATTGCCGCACTTGGATACAGGTTACCAAAAAAGCACCTTCTTCCTGATAATATAAGTGCAATGAGAAGTACCTAAATAAATAGAATAAAAAGAATCCATTCTATTCATCTTCTAGAGCAAATGGCGACACACTTTCCGAGAAAGAGTTCAACACGCGACGAGCTGTCATCCACGAGATAGTATACCCTACCGTGACTCCGTATGTGATGGTCAGTGAAGGCGCTGATGTCGAAGACCCGTTTAACAGGGAACTGGCAGTGCGCGAGCGAGCTAATCGTGTGGGAATCCTACAGGTAAGTTGCACATCGGCTGAAGTATTATTCAACAATTTATTTCGTGTCTTCTGAACACCTACATTAAAATAAAACAAAATGTAATAAAGAAATTCATGAAAATAAAGTGTGCTGAAAATTTAAAAAAGACCTATCTTATAAACTGATTATCGTCATTTTTAAACGTCGAAAGCAACGTTTTTATTTGTGAAAACATTAGCAACCTAATAAGGTACCTGCGGCAAATAAGGGCCACTTAATTTCAATTCAAAATATTTTCAAAATCAGACGGATATGAATGAAAAACAGGACATTTTAAGAATGTTTACTTCATAAGCAGTCTGAAAAAGTATGATTTATTTGGTTTTAATTGAAATTTATCATCAATATTGAGGTTTTTCAAAACCCTTCCTTTGGTCCTTATTAGCCGACGGTAGTTTAATATGGGCCACTTAACAAAAACATTCATTTTGTCTTTTATCATTGTAAACTCTAGCTATACTATCTCTCGCAGACTTTTAGATTGATTTTCTAGTGAGTTACGCTTGACGATTTATTTAAATCACGGAAATAAACAGTGATGGCCCTTATTAAACTAATGAAACGAAAAGTTTGAAAAAAAAGCATTAATTGACTAAATTTGTTCAAAATTATCATATTCTTGAAAAAGTTATTAGTTTCACTACATAAAACTCAAAAAAAAAATCAAAAATAGCATAATATTTTCTTGAAAATTTTCTTGAATTGGTGGCTCTTAATAAACTTATGAAAGTTTACGTTTTGGAACTTTGCTCTATTATGTTTCCTCCAAGTTTCTAGGAGTCCTGTAAAGTATTATGTACTTATATTGGGCATACTCACTCAAACGCAAGATATACCTAATCTTTTGTGTTGTGTGTGTGTGAATGTGTGAAGGCCGGTTTCGATCCCACAAGCTTCAGAACTAAAGTCAAAGTAACAAAAAAAAAAATCTTTTCGTTCTTATTGTTCTTTTTGTTTTTTTTTGTTCTTTTTGTTCTTTTTGTTCTTTTTGTTCTTTTTGTTCTTTTTGTTCTTTTTGTTCTTTTTGTTCTTTTTGTTCTTTTTGTTCTTTTTGTTCTTTTTGTTCTTTTTGTTCTTTTTGTTCTTTTTGTTCTTTTTGTTTTTTTTTTGTTCTTTTTGTTCTTTTTGTTCTTTTTGTTCTTTTTGTTCTTTTTGTTCTTTTTGTTCTTTTTGTTCTTTTTGTTCTTTTTGTTCTTTTTGTTCTTTTTGTTCTTTTTGTTCTTTTTGTTATTTTTGTTTTTGTTTTTTTTTTGTTCTTTTTGTTCTTTTTGTTCTTTTTGTTCTTTTTGTTATTTTTGTTATTTTTGTTATTTTTGTTCTTTTTGTTCTTTTTGTTCTTTTTGTTCTTTTTGTTCTCTTTGTTCTTTTTGTTCTTTTTGTTCTTTTTGTTCTTTTTGTTCTTTTAGTTCTTTTTGTTCTTTTTGTTCTTTTTGTTCTTTTTGTTCTTTTTGTTCTTTTTGTTCTTTTTGTTCTTTTTGTTCTTTTTGTTCTTTTTGTTCTTTTTGTTCTTTTTGTTCTTTTTGTTCTTTTTGTTCTTTTTGTTCTTTTTGTTCTTTTTGTTCTTTTTGTTCTTTTTGTTCTTTTTGTTCTTTTTGTTCTTTTTGTTCTTTTTGTTCTTTTTGTTCTTTTTGTTCTTTTTGTTCTTTTTGTTCTTTTTGTTCTTTTTGTTCTTTTTGTTCTTTTTGTTCTTTTTGTTCTTTTTGTTCTTTTTGTTCTTTTTGTTCTTTTTGTTCTTTTTGTTCTTTTTGTTCTTTTTGTTCTTTTTGTTCTTTTTGTTCTTTTTGTTCTTTTTGTTCTTTTTGTTCATTAGTCGTCAGTCGTCAGTCGTCAGTCGTCAGTCGTCAGTCGTCAGTCGTCAGTCGTCAGTCGTTAGTCACCAGTCACCTTGCCCTTTGCATCTGTTTTTGTGTACCAGTATTGCTAATAACCAGTCTTTGTCCTTCATTATTATCAATCGCTTCTAACTGAAATAGCAAAAAAAAGAAAGAAAATACATTCATATTTTAACCTCAGAACACGACAAGTATGCCCAAAGAGGGTTGATGTCAGGCAGGCGGCCGGTCATAAAACACAAAGCCAAAACTCTTTTACAACATGATTCGAGGTAAAAATGGAATGTGCGATAATGCTAGGGCGTACCCCCAAGGCGACGCGCGGGCGCAGCACCCGGCGCCTGTGAGAAATGGACAAGGGTTGTCGCATCAGGGACGGATGCGACGTAAGACGCGAGTCCAGGAAGTAAGACTGAGGATTGCAAGTTGGAATGTAGGTACGATGACTGGAAGAGGAAGAGAGCTAGCGGATGTTCTATCAAGGAGAAGGATAAATGTGGCGTGTTTGCAAGAAACGAAGTGGAAGGGATCGAAAGCTAGAGAAATTGGAGTGGGGTATAAATTTTATTATTGTGGAAGCGATGGGAAAAAGAATGGTGTGGGAGTTGTACTAGATAGTGATCTCAAGCAGTGTGTGACGGATGTTAAGAGGATGAATGATAGAATAATAGTTGTCATGAGGAGGGATGAGAGGCATGTCACACGGCGATCGATGAATATGAATGTGGATGGATACACTGGAAGAGGTAGGCCTAAGAAAAGATGGATGGACTGTGTGTGTGCAGATATGTGTGTGAAAGGAGTGAGTACTGAGATGACGAGCGATAGAGGGAAATGGAAGAGAGAAACGTGTTGTGCCGACCCCACCTAGTGGGATAAGGGCAGGGAGATGATGATGAACACGTATACACAATAAAAACAGATATAATAGAACACGACTTCGAAAGAAGACCTGAAAGCCTTGTAATTGACGGCCCTTACTACCCGCCTTGAGGGTGGCCCTTATTAGCCGCCTGCGTCAAGTTCGACAAAATTCACTGTAAAATCATGAAAAATTTATATTTATATTTAAACTTAACTTAATCAGGAAACATGATAAATTTATGTTATATTAATAACAGCAGATTAAAAAAAAAAGTCTATGGTACTCACAATTAATCAGTTTTCGTGGAGATTTTTTTCTAGTAGAGCGATTTTTACAAACATCGTTTAAATAAATGTGTCTACTGACATGAAGGCGAATAGGAAGGCGATACCACCGCGGATATTAGCCTTCCTAATGGTCCTCTATAATGTAGGCTTGGTTTGAGTCTAATAATAATATTGGAAGTATGTTAAAATAGAAGTGGCCCTTATTACCCGCCGGCCCATATTTGACGCACCTACCCTAGTTTACAATTAGCAAGTTTATTAAGCTTTAAATAGTTTACAAGGTAATTATGGAGCTTTCAGCAATTCTAAATTCGAAAAGTAGATAATTAGCAACAGTTTGTGAGCAGAACTAAATTCATAATATCTCTTTGAACATAAAGTTCTTTAATTTTGGTATTGCGTGTTCTGAGATCTCGTAATTGGTTCTCATTATTTTACTTGAAAAATGATCTTCGTCCGCGCTATATTGTCTTTTTATCGAAATGGAAAATTCGAGCAAGTCATTATAAAAGTTATAGACGAATAATTGTAGATCTGGGACGAACCAATCCAGTTTTTATCGTTTTAAGAACAGCTTATTGAATTTGGAAATCGATTAATTATTATTCATACTCTCGCAAGTTTTACGCTGACTTGTGTAACACGAATTCATAATACTTTTTCTTTTATGAAGAAGAAAATGGTCACGAGAGGGATTCAGTCATGTTCTATCATTTATTCTGTGCTTGGACTAACACGGTTTATTTCCAACTGCTTATCTAAATTTGGAATTACTTACCTACTCGTAAGTCTCTAGGTATTTTACTAAAGTGTCCCATTAAATGAGATAGCTCCACAGTTCAATAGTCGAACCAAAACAATTCGCAATCAGTGTCATGATAGTAATCACTGGCCAATTGTGTCTGTACTCCATCAAGCTTAGCATACATGATATCGAATCTCATGTATTGTAAGGGATTTGGCAACAAACTGTGTGTTTAGATAATTTGATTAGGTCTGGAACAGTATTATATTTACACCAGACTTGTGTATTCTTTGTAGTTGATACCGGTATGTAAGCAAGAAAAGAGAAAGAAAGAAAGAAGTAGTGTCAAACCACACTAATTTAGGTATTTCATCTTATCAAAATGAATATCTGATGGTTTCGATTTCGGCGTTAGAGATTATGTGTCCATAGGTGGTACCTATATCAACCATGTCAACAACCCAGGTTCGAATCTTGCCGGAACTGTAACCTATAGTAAGAGTTTTCATCGTTCAGTATTCTTCAAACTAAGGGCTCATACACACGAACGGCACGATGTCAACGGCAGATGCAACTGCCAGCAGCTGTTGAAACCCGTCGGCAGCAGCCGTCGACCTATTAGCGACGCCTGCAGTTGTTTGTGTTTTGAAGTTTACTAGTCGGCGGCTGCAATTGCATCTGCCAATGACATCGTATCGCTCGTGTGTATGAGGCGTTAGTTTGTATGAACTCTAAGACATATTTTAAAAGCAGCCTCTATTGTCCACAGTCCATAATATTCATCAGACACTTCACCAAAGGCGGGTTCGAGATCTCTGGCTACATAGACTACGCGCACAGACTTGTCACCGAGAACTGGATGCCCTTCTTCAAGTCCAGCAAGATGCTGTGGCCGAGGGACAATGACCTCGGGTACTATCACTGGAGGCATGGAACTGTTAGGAGCAATATTAGTCGGAATTATAAGGTAGGTGGTATTTGTTTATTGAAGTAATACGACTAATATTTTATATTTTTCACCTATCAATATTACCTATAATTAATTTTTTAAGTACCAAACTACTGACTCGTTACGTCTGCACCATCACCATTTTTTATGCCTGTTCTAAAATTATTCTCACAACTTAATAATAATTTTATTCTTTTAAGTTTATTGGGAAGTGGTAACAGGCAGAGTCCACGGACCTATACACTTGCTATATGATTCTTGATTATCTACTTGGTCTCTGCCTACCCCTATGGGAAAGAGGCATGATTATTATTTACATTATGCATGTATAACGGGAACATTCTATAGTATTTATAATGTATTCAGAAACTACAAGCATGTAGAGAAGAGACCTTCAACAAACTTGAAAACTTTTCAAAACAATCCCACCGCATTTCGTTGTACATCTTCGGATACGCCTTTGTTCGATTGACGCTTTGAACTGCAAAGTTCTAAGCAACAAATTCTGTCGCGAATTTTGCACGGATATAAATATACCTATATTGAGCTACGGATGAAGTTTCTGATAAACTAATAGATATTTCGTTTTATAGTTTGGTTAACCAATATTTTTCTGAATTCTGAATTTATTATTCATTATTATGAGTCCATAACCTCACACTTAGAGATCTTTACGATTTTAAAATGCCTATTAAAAGTTCTTTCCAATCATTCACTATAGTAAAGGACCAGTTTCCATAACCGATATCTTTGTCTATTGTGGTTTGATATTTGACTTGATAAGCAAATAATATCAAACATCGACTCGTAATCACAGTTACTTATATCACAGTTATTATACAATTAAAAAAGTGAGCAATTGAATCATTTTTGCTTGGCAGAATTCCTAAAAAGTATATACCTACGGTCGAGTTAAAAAACTACTCCTTGTTTTGAAGTCGTTAAGAAGTATTTTACGTCGTTACAGCCACTTATGGATCCCGACAAAGGTTTACTGTTTCAAAACCGACACGATCACAAAATCATATGTCCGGACCCTCAGCAAGACCCGGGTCAAAACACAACAAAACAAAGAATATTTTCTCCGAGATACACACAAATCGAAATATATGACCATGTCGTTCGAAGAAAAAGCTAACATAAAATTATTTATACATATTTATTGGTATGATCAAAGAAACAACTATGCTCAATCAAAGAATGTCTTTTATTTTTAGCTTAAAATGTAAACTTATTTCTAGGTATAATCATAACTAATGCTTTAATCGACTGTAATACTGGGTTTAAAATAATTAAATTAAGGTACTTAATGAAGAATAAGGTAATTGATGAACTTTTACTTTGTCTATTATAATGCTTTAGATTTATTTATATCTTATCTTTATAAGAGTTTTAGTTCTTAATTTATGATTAATTTATCATTTTTATATTATTATTTATTATCTTTATCATTTTAAATGCAATGACGTTAAGAATAAAACTGTAATAAGTTTTATCCCTTAAGGTAAGTTACGCTAATAGAGTGCAAAAAAATATAAATACTATTTCTTTAAACTTATAGTTGAGATTGCCCTGACTCCAGTCTGGTCCGCTTAGCAAATTCTCGCGATGCACTTTGCACTTTTTCAGTGCGTAATGTTATTCCGAAAATGTCTTCATGGTATCTGTTTTCATCCTGAAAATAATATTCACATTTAAGAAAATATTTTAATTCGTTCGGTGCGTTTTGTTTTAAAAAACTTTTACATTTCCGTAAGGAGGTTTGTAGGTATTCATGGAAGTATTGTACCTGGCTACTAAATGCAATCCTAAAATATTTTATAGGATAAAATATTCCTGTTTTTTTAACATAAGTATTTCTGAAAAAGTTTTGAACAGTAAATTAGGGGTTTTTTTAGATATTCAAGACAAAATTACCTTTTCAAAAAACAGGGTTTGTTTGTTTGTTGTTTCCGTTTAAACTATTTATATACCATAAATCAGTAGTATTTACTACGTAGCAAAACTGTATAAAATAATTACCATCAAGTCCAGAATGAACTCTTCACATTCCTGTTCCGTCATTTTGGCGAATGTTTGCATAATACTCTTAAGCTTCTGCTGAACCTCTTCGGCCATCTTACAATCACCGCACACGTAGAAATGCCCGTCTTCTTCCAACAGTAATCTTGTAATTTCTTCTCCTTCTTCTTCTAGTAACGCTTGGACGTGTTTCTGACGAAATAGAAATAATAATAAAATTATGATGGAATTGTATTCCCGGAAAAAGATCTCCTCAACATATTTCTAGATCAAACAGCTTTGGGCCGACTTTAAATTTAAATTTTATTTAAACCAAGGTAATTGCGATAAATTTTCGTAATTATATGTTCTATCATACATGGGATACATTGGATACTTTACTACCTTGGTGTTTTTATTTTATTTTAATGCTTGAATGCTGGGGGTCTATTTTAATTCGACTTGAGAGTTTTGAACTAGCGTGACCTAACATATTTAGAAGCTAAAAATTACCTTATCAACACCAGGCTCTCTCGAAAGAGCGAGTTTTGTTTTCGTAAGCACTCCTTCAGCCAATACAGCTTCCTTCTCATCTTTATACAAATCCATGCCACTGTTCCTACATCCGTAGAACAACCAGATGGGTCCTGGTTTGTTTTGATCTGGTGTGAGATTCTTTATCTGATGTCTTCTGTGATGCCAAAAGCCTCTAAACGGTGCAATGCCTGATCCTGGACCGATTAGAATAAGCGGTGCTGATATTTGTTTCGGCAAGTGGAAGCTTGGTGCTCTGTAAATTAGGCAATGAAATTTAGCAAGTTACGGCACTAATGATCAATTGACCCCTAATCAATTTATTTGACCCTATTGGAATGGCGTGATTTCGTTTAAATGCAGGTCTACATAAATCATTTGTTTATATGTGGGTCAGTAAAGTTGTGTTTGTTTTGGTATGAATTTTTTCAGGGCATAATTTTAAGTCTACTGTAAAGGAAAGTTCATTTTCATCACTAGGAGAAAAATTATGAACAAGCTTCTTTTCATTCCATTAGCATATCTATCTATAAAATAAACTTCGTACATGTGTGTGTAAGTTTTGCAAAGGCACGAAGTGTTCATAGATTTCTTATCAGTGTACGTGTATCTGTGACGTTATGGGATGTTAGCACTATTGTTATACTATTTTCTAAACCCTATTGTTATGCATCTTGATTGCACTCTGAGAACGTACCGTCTTATGAATACAAATAGTTCGTCTTCTGGCTTGAGATTTTTTAAATAATTCGAACAAACTCCGTAATGCGTTGCACCTTCTCCGTCTGAAAATGAATAAAGAATGTAAATCATTTGTTATGATTTTGTGACATGAATGTTGATAATGCTACGGTGAATATCTACTACGGCCAGTTCAGTTGTTGGTAAATATATTTCTAATGAAAAAATCTACTGTTGTTATGTCTCTATCTAATAAGTCGAATTGCTTTATCAAAATACACCAAAGTGGCACAGTGAATCATTATAAATTTCTTTATGTTTACAATCGACACTTACTTTGTGTTTTGTACACGACCACAGCAACAGTTACATGAATTTGATTTGGATGAGCTAAAGGCGATGAGGAAATTGAATAGAATCTTGGCTGTAGAGGTGGCAGTAAGGCTGCTAGTAACGATGCTTGAGGTTTGCAAGAAGGAAACTGTTCCAACACCTCTCCTAGGTGAGGAAAGTATAAATGTTTCCAGTCATCATACTTATTTGAATCCTGAAAAAGAAACAAAACATCGTGTTATTGTCACTTGTCACGGGAAGTTTCTATGTTACGAATAACTGTAATGTAACGCTTCGTTCGTCTCCACTGAGGTTGAATCCGAGCCTTATATTAACACAACATGAGTATCAGGCTCTTTCATACTGTAACAACTTCAAAAATTCTTACCGTAACCAGTTCCCTAATTTCTTCAGCTTCTTTCTTGCTCGTGCATGCGTCCGCAAGATATTTCAAAACTTTTGTTGTTGGCGGTGTGGCTATGTCCAGGAAGCTAGTGAACATGTCTTTGACTGTCACTGCTGGTATCCTTTCATGTCGTTCCCATGTTTTTACTGAACCTTAAATTAATTCATACATTAAAAGTCCATGTAGCTCGTAAATCAATATAGCTTTTAACGTAAGCATAAACATTTCTGAATTCATTCTAATTTGTAGTTTGTTCGTACCTGTTGGCGTGAGTGTGTCTTTCATGACTTGCAACTGCACTGGTTTCTTAAAATCATCTACATCCTTCATTCTCTTCAAAACTGATTCAACTATTTCTTTTCTATTACAAGCCATTACTCCAACGTGATCTCCGGGGTCATATTTTAATTCAGTCTGTATAACAATAAACATGGTTGATCTAACAGTTAAATTAATGTAATATAATAGTATTGGTAGTATGGTTTTTTATCTTACCTGTGGTATCATATCTAAATATATAGTTTCTCTATCAGCTGTAACATCTCCTAAATGTTTACACTCTTTTACTTTGCATGAGATTAGTTGTTTTCTGAATCCTGCTTCTAGAGCTGATTTTAATGGCAGCACAACGCTAGCCTTGCCAAATCTGACTGTTTCTTCTGTGAGCGGTACACCTCCTAATGCTTTCTTAGCATCTTTGACCATATCGTTTTCTTCGAGACAGAATGTTTCACATGCTACCTAAAATGAAGAGTTAATGAATCAATTTTATTTCCTTTTGATTAACTAGCTGCAAAAGACGGACAAACAGACAGATAGATACACACACATATATAATATCAGTATGGGTTTTCATAATAGTCTTGTTAATAACCCTTACTTGAAATATATTAGAAGACCAAGATCTAAACTGTTGTTCTTGACCGAACATTTCATCGCCGCATGATATTTCTAAAATCCTTTCTCCTCCCAAATCTCCTAGTATTTTGTCTACTGTTTTACCGAAATTGCAGAATTTCGGGTATGCACTAGATCCTAGAGCAAATACAGCAAAGCAGACGTTACTGAGTGGTCCTATACTTTGGTCTACTGAAGAAGCTCCTGCAATACTACCTGCAACAAACATTGGAAATCGTCAATAATTACAATCACCGCTCTTTTAATTCTTATTATAAAGTAATAAAACTTACTTTTATTTGACTCCAATCGCGTCAGCTGCCTCTTGTATTCAATACTTGGCGCCATTATACTATTCGTTCTCATAACACTATTTGTTCTCATTAAAGACTTTGGTGTTGGTGTTTTGTGATTTCTGTAAGAAAATTACTAGTTATAGAATTTCATTAAATTTCAAATAGGCTAATTCTAAAAGGCAAATATTTACCCGGCACTTAGCAACTCTGATGTATGATTACCAGGGTTGTTCGATTCCGCATACAGCATTTGGAAAAGATGGTCAGCAAAATCCTACAACAAACAAAATTATGTAATTTCAACCTTATTAAGGAACCTTAGGGTAAGTTTTACCCTTTCATCGTCTTGGATATTATTACTTACCACGCCATTAGCTGGTGGCTCTCCATTTCCAAATGTAGATGTAATTATGAGGAGTAAAGTCTCATGCTCTATTGAAAACATATCATATTCTGACATACAATGGACCTGTAAAAAAAAGTTTGATAATTTCATCTGGATTTAATCTCTTCTTTAATTTTGTATAATGATGCATAAAATCCTTACCTGTGCATTGAAAGCGTGTGCAAAAATAGTCCCTAACTCTTTAGCATACTGTTCGGATTTGCCCGTCTCCGTGGCGTATAAGATGGTTGCCTTGATGCGCTTCGAAAGGGCCCGTCCGAACAGTTTAGAAGTGAACTTCACTGCGCGGGCAATCTGCTTGAAGTGGAACTTTCTGTGAACTGTCTTTGTGCCTTCTGATTTTGTCCATTGATATGTTTTCCATGGTGAATCCTATAAAATAATGTAAAAATATTATTATCATTAGAAATATTATTTTGTTAGATACTAGTTCTTGTTTTAGATGCATATTTTGTTCTTTTACTTGAAAGAACATCGATGTACATCGTTACCCAGAATAGTAAACAATCAATATCAATACTCATTGCGAACTTTAAAATGATTTGTTGTTCTATTAGAAATTTCGTCTAAATTCGTTGATTAACGTTTCATTCTAACAACAAAAACTTCAGTATCATCTATTTGACCTTCCTTAACCCAATTACTGGGCTTAGGGTCCAATGACTTGTCCTCATATTTTCATATTATTATGAACTAAGCCCCCAATAATATGGGTACAAAGTATCTACTGTATTGTTTCCGACACTGTCAGTTTTGAATGAAAATTCATCTGTTATCCACATAAGCGATTTATAAAGTGGGGTTTGAAATTCAGCTCGGGTCCTGCAAATTATTCGTGAACGTGATTATACGGGAACAAATTTTCAGAACATTTTAAATTTTAAGCTTAGCGTTGTTATGCTACAGCTTCATTGGCCTGCCTTAAGTACATAATCCAAAAAAATACTATAATTCTATCGAATACTAATTGAAATAAATAAATTTGTTGAAATACTTCTCCAATTCTTCGTATTTAGGTATACGCACTTGGTAGTCATACGATGGTCGTAAGTAGTAGAGAGACATTTCTTGGTGGAACACTGTTGTTAGCGATGATGACATTGGTGGAACTATCCAAATCCAATCTGCTGGACAGCCTCCTCTGCAAATAATAAATCAATTTTAAAATTTTGTTTTAAGAATAATATTGTTATTATTACTGTTTCATAGTCGCTTGTTGCGATAAAAGTAAGTACTTATATGAATCAAGACCTCTGATATGGACTAAAAGCACAGCTAAAAGCTTTCATCACGTTTTTGATATTTGTTTCTAGACTTCCATACTTTCCTATACTAATGTTATAAAGAGGTAAAGTTTGTTTGTTTGTTTGACATAGGTAATCTCCAAAACAACTCAGCCGATTTTAAAGTTATTTTCATCTATGTGTAGAAGGGACTGTTGGGATGCTTATAGGCTATATATTTTATGCCGGTAGTTTCATTAGTACACCTGGGCGAAGCCAGGACGTGCTGCTAGTATTAAATATACTTGATTATCACAATACTCACCGACTTTTGTTCTCATTGTCCAAATGTTTAAGGAACTGTTCTGAAGCTGAATGGTGGTCGACTACTGACACGATGTCTCTATGGAAGCTGTAGAGAACAGCTACGTTCACTTCCACCAACGCTCTGTCCTTCCATAATGATGAAAAGGAATTCGTGTCGAGTCCCATTCGTGTTGCTACATCCTGTAAATTTATGATTTGCTACAATCTGTGACTTTTCGATAAATCTCACACGTTTAGATTTAACCTCAGTAGCCTTAAAACAAATACAGCCTGTATAAAATAATTATGTTCATTATTTAAAAAAAAAAACATTTTATAGATAAAATTTTATTTATAACCATGTGATTTAATGTGGTATCCTTCGGCAAAACTTTATAAAGTAGTTAACTACTCTTATTGTTATAAACACATTTCTCTGTCTACCAAATAAGTAATTCATTGTTTTGAATTGAATGAAAATTGACCATTAACATCGAAATACTCGTATAATGCTCATTTATAATAATTAACTCTACTAAAACATTCGTTCCATATAAATTAAAACATCCGCGTAAAATTCAATGGCACTTTAAAATATAAATGTTATTATTCGTTCATTCATAATAATTCGTTTTAATTGATAGCCGTTTACAGTAAGGAAAATTATTATTAGCAGTGACGTGAAAGTGCAGTTTCCGTGACGGGAGTTTAGTCGTTTCGGACCGCGGGGCGAATCGTCTACCTTTTTGAATGGGGCGTTTCACACCGCTATGCATGTAACGGTGTGAAGCCGGTACGGGATGACTGAATATCTACCTCAAATTGTAATTAAAACATTGACGTAACCAACTCATTATGTTCCTTCTATTTTTTTAATCATACAATTTTAAACAAAATTACATTGAACTTGGTAAAATTGGCATAAATATAAAGTTAAAAACATAATATTTGATTTAAAAATAGTCCGTGATTCAGAAATCACAAGATCCGTCTTCAATTTATCATTCTTTTACGGCCCGGTCCCAGTTCAGTTAAACATAAATCATCACAGTTTTTCCACTAATTAGTAATATGATGAAGTTCAAGATAACGTCCGATAATAGATAATTATTTCATAATTTAAATTGGTAATTTGTATCGATACTTGTCCGTAAGGGCGTTTGTACACTATTCTGTTTTATCAGTATTCTGATTTTTTTTTAATGTCTTTAGTCCTTTTCTTAAGTCATCATCATCATTTTCCTGCCCTTATCTCTATGTGGGGTCGGCACAACAGTAAATATTCTGATTTTTTCTTAAATGTCTTCAGTCCTTTTCTTAAGTATCGGTAGTAATTCCTAATCATTAAATTTTAATATCTGTCACATCAGATATAATATAAAATACTTAGTAAAAATTGTTGTAGTGGAGGAACGCCCTAACACGTCCTTATCCATGACTAATAAAATTCTTACTAAAACGTGCTAAAACATACCATCACTGAAAAGGAATTTTTCATTTTTTGCAATGACTTGACATTCTCGTACTTCAAAAATGTTTACAAAACTACTTATTGAATTTCAAATCGATCATCACAAATCGACTCAATTTTAAGATTTTTATTGAGTGGTAGTTAGGTATCTACGATTATTTTTGCAAAGTTACTAATCAGTTGTAATATCAGTGCGTCTTTCATCATAAATCTATTGAATATTTTAGTCTCATGGAAATTAAATAATAATATATTGTAAATAATAGACAAAATGATCCCTTCGAAAACAAAGTTCGTAAATTACCTCAATAACATTAAATCGGTTTGTATCACACAAGTTCCGACATCCAATTTCAGTGCCCATGTACCATCCGTTGAAGGCAGTGCCGGTGAACTCCAGTCCACCGCAGTCCAATCTCATACCAGAAACCGCGGGAAGAGCGTACCATCGAAGGTCTAACTCTTTGAACCAGTCGAAGCTGTAAAGAATAACCAATTTGAGCAACTGTAAGCAGGTAATGATTATATCCACATGTACATTTTCAAACCTTTCAAGCTTATCGGTATTATGAAATAGTAATGCCTACCGAATCCTTAAGTAAATGAAAAGTAAGTGCAACTAAAAGCAGTGCTATGCAATAAACAACAAGATTATCAGTTAAAATATACTTATAGCTTACTTAGGATGCTCCAATTTCACCTCCATGACTATCTCTCTGGGCAGTTCGAAAAATTCTGGATCCTTTCCATCAGCCTGTAAAACCAACGGCAATATGTCCCATGCCGTCTTTTTTCCAGGTTTCCAGCCTAGTCTCACGCATACCTATGAAATGAAACATGGCTTAGCAATACTTTCGCTTGTTTTTCACAACTGATGTATGGATTCAGTCTCCACAGAAATATTATTTCCGGGCGTCCATTAGTTTCCTAACTATTTTAATTCAAAGGATTATCCGATCTCTCGAACGCAGATCATCTTCATCATCAAAACTAGAGATCTGCATTCGGAAGACCGGCTGTTAAAATCCCAAAATGTTTAAAGAGATTTTGACCCCATGTAAATTTTCATTAAAATTTTTCATTTCATAAGCAGTTTCCTGTGTACTTTGTTCTAGGTAATTAAATAATTTTGAAAAGTATTACCTCTGTAAATTCAATTCTTGCCGGATCTCCTATGACAGTTCCGTCTGGTTCTTGGTACCCCGCGTAGGCTATAAGCTGGTGGTTCCATATTCGATAGTCATGCTTGCCGTCCGTTCGCTGCGGGAATATTGTTATCGCTGACCTGAAAGTCATTATATCAGTAACTAGTCATGATAAAACGTCTGAAATGAACTAAATAAAAGTTTGTAGGAGTTCTTAGAATTCCAGAATGGTTAAAATGATTATTTAGAAACTACTCAAGCAGGATACCTACTTACTAGCCGTGTAGCATGTAATGATACTGTTTGCTGTGAGTACGTAGGCTCGTCAGCTACGGCTCGTCAACACCTACGTACCCACTTGATACAGTATCAGATATATTATTATTACATACTACACATACAACCATAAGTGGTAAGTACACTGCTTTATATTCCAATATTTATTTACGACACGTGCTGATTAATTTTTAAATTAGCTATTGTTAATTAACTCGAGTTTTCTAGATATTCCATTTTCTAAGAAGAAAAAATAATGACCAGCTAAACCAAGTATTATTTACCTTATGTTTCCTTTGTTCGTCGCATACTTTATGTGGTTGCAAAGTGCTTCGAACATTCCACTTGCGGTTGTTACTTCGCGACAGTCAAACACCTGGAAATAACTGCTGTTTATTTTTTGTCAGTTATATTTTTTACTTGTATTTTTTTGTTAAACTTAAAATTCATTTTTCATTTCATTCTCCAGCTATCAATGTAGGGCAAAAGCCTTCATTCCATATCCATCCACTCTCTGCGATATAACGTTACTAAAAATTATTCCTATGACATTGAAAAGTAATTTTTGATCAAATAAGTTTAAATCTGAATCTATAACAAGATTCAGACTTGAACTTGTGACTTGTGAACTGTGTGAACAAAAATTTAGATAAAATAGCTTATCCGCTGGATTAGCACACACATGCTAAAAAGTTGCATAGTGGTGTACCAATAAGTGGATAGTTTTTAACATCCATTTTTTTCCTAAAACATAACATTGTTGCAAATTATGAACACGAAAATCTTTTTAACTATTTGAACTTCCTTTTCCCTAAAATACTTGATATTTCATGATAATTATTCACAGTTAAATTCCAGCTGGTTTTTTTGTATCCATTTTTCAACATTGGTAGCTCATTTATTCTGTGCAAAGACATCAGTGTTAATTAAAGGAGATGTTCCAAAGTGGTATTTTATTCTGATGAAAAAAGAAGCAATACAAATTAAACATAATTGGAAACCTAATTTTTTTTACTATCTGATGTGAACAAAATCATATTTTTTTAACCCCACGATTTTTCTACAAAAAATATTTAAAAAGTCGCAAATTCATCCACTACGGCCACACTGAACCACAATAAAAGGGCTAAGATGAATGTCACTGTCATATTGAGTGAGATGTTATGTCAGTATCAAATGGATTTTCCGATCATCATTCATTCTTTCCATTCAATACTGTCAATTGTATTTGCATTAACATTGACAGTGACGGAACTTTTAAAAATGTCATCATTAGAAACACAAAGTTGGAGTGAGACAAAAACTCATTTTCATAGAGATCGTATGGCACTATCTCTTTCTTGAGACGCGTTAGAGGGTTGCAAGCAAAACTTTTTTCAATGATTTTTTAAGAAAAAACGTGGGCCAGGAAAAATACGTATAAATAATAAATAATCATGAAATAGTTATATGTTTAATTACGTATAGTTTTTATCTTGCTTCTTTTTCCAAAATATTTTAATACCAGCCCCCATACATTTTTGGAACATCTCCTTTACCTTCAAAGTAAACAGCACACGACAACTACAGTTTTGGCGGTACCCATGTTTAGGAGGCTACTTCGTCTAATGACATCTCGTTTGCGACTTGTTCTAAAGCTGGCAACCCTAATTAAAAGTTTGTGTGGCTCTGCTCCGCATATTCAAAGAATGTGGTGAAACTGGTGAAAGTTTTGCTACGACATGTCAACGTGTCATCAATCAACCTAAGCGAACTTGAACCAAATTGGTGACATTTCGGAGGAGCATTGGTTGAAGTAACCTAAAACGGTGGGAAATAATCGCATCAAGAGAAAATCTGTGCCTCTGTTTACGCATATAGGAACTAAAATACTGATAATATTTTACCAATAGGTATTATTCATAATTATCTATTCATATAGGTACCTACTGCACGAGGAATAAAATTATTCATTTGTTTAAATATTTGAATAAAGAGTTTACAGAACATTTTGCACTTGCTCTGCGTATTGTCTGCAAATACTTGTTAAACCTTTATATAAGTGTTAAAATAATGACTTGCACAATATGGTTTCTATGAGTTATAATTTACCTTTTAACGCGATCACTGCCCATGACGCACGTCTAATTAGCGAGTAATATGCCACGGCCCAGTGGTAGCTGGGTAGGGAATTGATTTATGGTTTTTACCTGCAACTTCTTCCATTGTATACGTCCAATACATCTGGATGCATTGCGCCAGGCCAGCTTCGCTCCAAACACCAGCTCTGATGTTTTCAGCTGATACGTCCCTCGACTTTTGAGCTCTTTTTTTACTTCGTCCAGTCTGTCTGTGTGAGCTTCTGAATTTTGTCTGAAAGAAAACAATATATGAATCTTCAAAACTTAAAAAAGTTTTAATAAACATAGATAAATAAATATCCCTGAACATTTCAATCAGCGTTATCTAGTAGCAAGTTAAGTGTGTGTTATGGTAACCAGTTGACTTATATTACGATAGATATACTCATACGGAATGTTTCGATTTAGCCGAAGAATTGCAATCTGGTTAAAAAAACGTATAACTTTGGGAAGTGAGTAATTCTTTATTGTTATTAAATAATTATGTTATAAATGTACGAGGAATGTTCCATAGTAAACCGATCCGGGTGTTACTCTGTTGACGGAATTTTCCGTCAACCCAAGGGTCATGGCTGAAATTTTTAATTAGACCGGTTAACGGAAAGATTCCTCTCTAATGGGTCAATTCCTGAGCAAAGAACAAATAAAGCAACGACTCTCTATGTACGACAAAAACTCTTTCAGATCTTTGAAGTACTAAGAGATGTAGGTCGATGATAATTAATTAACTGTAATTTCACATAGTTTTGATTGAAAGCCAAAAATACATCCCATTGGGCCAAGTCAAGTCTGGGTAGATTTGCATACAAAAGTTTTGTTAAATACCATAAAATTTGAGTAAATGTGCATCGGGACAATAAAAGAAGGCCTACAATCAGTTATTGTTAACTATCACACCCAGACATCATGGCCGTAATGATATACATCTATATTGAATAATTTTATTTAGCTTCTTTCCGTGGCTTCGCTCGCATCGTACTAACATAGCGAATTACACAAGGAAAATGTAGTATGAGATTTCTTACATCAACTTTGCAAACACTATTTCTTTGTAATATTAGTGTAGATAATCAGTGTTGTCTATGTCCATATTGTTCATCTATGTTCTGACAGAATTACTAAGATGTTTGTTTGCGTTGTTTGTCTGGTCTCGCCTGGTTACTATTCTAAGGTAACTTAGCTGTTTTTACAGTTAGTATAGTTGCATAGTCCTAGAACCTAAATGTCACTAAGACCATACGGTCACTAAGACCATTCGGTATAACCATATTTGTTAAGTAGGTTTAAAATAAATTAAGTACCTGCGTATAGAAGCGAAATACTGCCCCAGGAAAAGTTGTGCATCTTCGTAGACTTCCTCCGTTGTTCTTGGCGTGTCTCCTCGACTCGGAAGGTCCATTATACTCGACTGACATACTTTCTCGTTGCATTTTGTGTTCTGTAACAAACAAATAATTTCAGAGATCCCATTAGTAAATGTGAATGTGTATAGATGGTGGTTGGCTGAAACAGCTGCGGGCTGAATGTTGTATTTATTTAGTTAATAGATATGAGTTTTAGATTAACAATGGCATAAATAGAGACATGTAAGTGCGAACCAGATTCGATTTATGGATTTATTAACTTAATTAAGCACACTGTCTTCACACGCCCGCGCTTGCCTCCTCATTATACAAGTACTTTATGGGTTCGCAAAAACCTAAGCTAACCAACTAGAGTAAGTTCCTGTTTTTTAACTTGTCTGTTAGACGACGATATAACTTAATTTATCACAACATATTGGAATCTCGTACAGTTTTCCGCTATAATTTTCCAAGTTTGCGTGCAAACAATTCAACTATTAACACGTCACATAACTTACATATAAAATGGATCTATTAATTCTCACTACTCAATAAAATTAACACAACAATGCTACCGCAATAACTTCGTGGTAATACCGTACAATGATACTAATTACTCAGTTATTGGGTGCTGGACAAGATTAAAGCATTTTACATAATTGGGTGAAGGACTCAGGTATAAAATAGGATCAAGTCTATTGACGCTATTAGAAATTAGAGAGCTAACTCGTTGCCTCATTTTCCTTCAGAGCTTGGAGATTTTGTTTTTTTTTTTCTATTTCCACTCAGGAACATTTTTTTACGCAACTTTTTCATACCATTTCTCGCTTTTATGCCTCTCGCACTTTTATTCTTCACACTGTATCTTTCTTACATCCCTGGAGCTCGTGTTAGTGCTGATACCTTGCTGCCACGCCTGGACGCGTCGGTATGACCTTATTAACCATAATCTGCTTTTACACTTTTTTAGAAGATAAAACTATAATATCGTCACGGCTACGTCCCTGGCGCGTTTGAATAACCTTGATTTACCAGTTTGCTGGACCTAATCAGAGCAGTGAATGGAACATTGATGCACGTCACTTGCCACTAGTACATCTCCTTTCAGCTAACCGTTACATCCCAGTCTCTATTCAGCGTGACGGGAAGGAGATTCGAAACTATACATTTCTCTATAGGTTTAGGCAAATCAATTTCAAACTTGATGGAAATCGAAGCGCTTGTGACAAAGCTCACTACGACGTTATTGATAAATCATTGAAGTTATCAACGTGCTGAACGTTCACAATATATAGGTATTTGTATTGGTCTTCTTTGGGCTCTTCCGTACTTTGAAAGGTCCGGCTCGTTGCTCACGGCTAGAGTGTGTAGAGCTTTATGTCTAAGTATAGCAAATTATATAATTGTATGCATAGTACCTACATACTTATACTTGTATTTCATACAAACATAACATAATACAATCGTAATGTATTTCAATTTGAGTCGTCATTTAGGTACATTAAATTATGAACTCATGTCGTTAGGAAAGCGACGGAAGTTGTGCAATTTTGTTTGGTAATAGACCAAAACTTCGGTACGAAAATTAATATAATAGTATATTTGATGAACCTGTAATAAACGGAAATACAGAAAATGGTAGGTAGTTGTTATAACAATGGGAAAAACTATCGCTATATCGTCGATATGTTTTGATACAATCATTTCGCTAAGATAGAGAGAGTCGCGTTCGCGTTTTTTTTACTGATGATTATGATTAGGTAATTGTCGTGTGCTATTCTAATGTTTATTACAAATTACTAAATTTATAAACGAATAAAAGTGAGCTTGGTTATAACGAAAATAGTTATAGTTTTTAGTTATAGGCACATAACCGATATGAAATGCGATACAAGCTGCAAATGTGTAAGGCATGTTTTGCCGCTTTTATTTGCGATGCGATGCTAATTCACAGTTATGTGTATGAACCTTTAGTAGATCGTCACTAGTACGCATTCACGAAATTTCCATAGTCAACTTATGTTGGTGGTTACTGAATAGGTAACAGCGCACCAACTTCAGCTGACCCCGAAAGTTGACACGAAACTTCTTTTTTCATAGATCACAGTTCGGCCTCTGTATAGAAATCAAAATAACTGTTGTCATAATATTGCTCAACTGTGTAATGACTAGCGTGTATGCAGTAACTATTTATCTTATCTCAACACTTAAAAGCTTTTAGTCGTTTATCGGCTAATGTATACAAAGCAAATAAAGTCAAAATAGTGATTTACATTTTTTATTTTGCCGTAAGCATCAAAATGTCTCTTTAGTTTCGATCAATTGTTACCAAATAGCTATGAAGAATAATAAATGCGAGTTCGATCTAAAATTCCAATAACCTTAACCCACAATTACAAGCATAATTTATTTCAAAGCACTTAATGCATCTCATTTTGTGAGAACTTGACTCAAGTTCTCACAAAATTAGATGCGCGAGATAAGACGTTACGCAAAATTTTCCGTATCCAATTGAAAAAATCTTAAAATTCTGCTGATAATCAAATTAAGCTTAAAATAGATTGGAAGTCTTTTTTAATGAAAACCCCAGCCTTATGGAGAGGAGCACATACATCTATTTTTTTTTTTAATTTTAACTCATTGGGAACAGAGAAAATATATTTTTATTTTTTAACGCAATTTTTATTCATGTGGTCCACGAAGGTTTTAAACAGTACTTTTATGATAATTATTTTACATTGTTTAATTCTTCGAAATATTTTATGACTACGATGAACGGGAAACAAAAAGCAAACTACTATTATTTGCATATTTTGTACTAAATCAATAAACTCTGAGAAATATCAAAATATTTGATCTGCTACCGATTGAATAATTTTGCATGACAATGAGGCAAATTTTTAAATAAATAAATTAAGTTTATTGATATAATAATATTCAATTAAATATATTACGCAATATTCTACCTATATTATAGCAAAGTTAGTTTAAAATTTGTTTTCTTACTAGATAAGTAGATACGATTGGTTATTTTAATCTGTTTTGAGTATTTATGGGATTGAATCTGAAATTACTCTTTGTTTATCTTATAAAAATATTTTGTCTCAATAGAATAAACCTACTTATAACAGCATGCGACCAAAAATTTACAACAAACTCTCCAAACTCTTTTGACTCAAAGGTTTAAAGAACGAGGGTAATTATTACAACATGGAACCACTCGGAATATTCGAAAATATGCTGGTATTATTTGGTATTATTTCTATACAAGTTTTATGTTTACTTTTATTTTAAGGAATAATATCGAGCACATCAATTTTCTTAATTTCTTAGGTTTTCTTCTTAGCGAACCCAGTCAAGTTTAAAGATTACTCTAGTATGTTTCTAAGCCTTTTTCGTCGCTCCACAAAGATTGTTAAAAGTGAAGCTGTTAATGCATAAAAGACAGAACTTAATAAATACTAGACTTCAACAGATACAGCATAGATAAGGATCTCTACCACATTCACAACGCGTCGTTAACTCTTCTATATCGCGTTAGAACAGACATAGAATCACCTGTGTAGGCAACTAGCAGCCCGTCCTGGCTTTGCACGCGTGTACTAATGAAACCCGGGATTTTACCGAGATAAAATATTGCCTGTATTCATCCGATCCATAAAACTTTTTGAAATCGGATGAGTGGTTTCGGAGATTACCCCCTGCAAACAAACCAACGATACCTCTTTATAATCTTAGTAGTATAGATGGTATAGATGTGATCAGTGAGGTTCTACTGAAATACATTTTTCTTTTTTTGCTTCAAATAATGTATCTCCATTTACTTATTTTTAATCAATCACAATAAAAGATTAGAATGTTCTTCACAAGACCTATAACAATAGCGACTTTGTTGAGAAACTAGGAAATCCCTACATCCGCGTCCCAGTCACGCATTTTCGAGTCCAATACCTGCAGATAATGGCTAAATTACACGCGACAAGTAGGCGAGACCGTGCATTAGTCCGAGAGGCGTAGACTATATCGAATTCTCACAGATTGTTATTCTGTCTACTTTTACATAGATTAGATACAGTTTAGTTTAGATTTAATTTATCTAAGTGATAAGTAATAAGTATTTATATATCTTACAAAAAAAATACACAAAATTATTCAAGAATGTTGCTAAATGTGACTAAAACAATCTTGAGAAAGAGTCACAGATATTGTTATTTATTACTGAAGAGAAACAGAACTACATCACATTTAAAAATCAGTGGAAATCATAAAAAAAAAAATCTTTAATTTATTCACATAAAGGACATCATTCACGCTCTATACATTTTTGGACCAAAAATCAAAAGTGCCGGCCAATAAAAAAAAATGTTATTTCTAGGTAGAGCATGTCAAAACTAACATTTTTTATTATCAAAGCAAACCTGTACACCTAACGGTTTAGTTTTTATTTACTATAAAAAAAGTATATTTTGACCGTTTCGAATTGCAATAACACTACTAATACTTAAGTGAATTGCGCTATTATGGCACCTGTATTACTGAAAAAAAGGCGATTGGGTGTTGCTCATCATCATCATCTGTGGGATAAGGGCAGGGATGCCCTCATCCCACTAAGCGGGGTCGGCACAACCCGTTTCTTTCTTCCATTTTCCTCTATCGCTCGTCATCTCAGTACTCACTTCTTTCACAAACATATCTGCACACACACAGTCCATCCATCTTTACTTAGGCCTACCTCTTCCAGTGTATTCATCCACAATCATATTCATCGCAACCATACCACGCCAGCATTGCACTCCTCAACTTATTAATTCCCCTGTTATATTCGTACTCATTCTTTATCTTAACTATTATCGTCACTCCATATATCCATCTCAACATCCGCATCTCATTCACATGCACTCTACATCTACTACACGCACATCAACAATAAACAATAAACAATAAATAAATATACATCCTTGGACATTCCACACAGCGTCATTCTAGTCCCAAGCTAAGCAACCCAATGCTAGTGTTATGGCAACCAGATAACTGATACATTTTTCTTGTAAATACATATAATAGGTAAATATTATAGATAGAAAACACCCACCACACGAAACAAATATCTGCAGAACATACAAACATTTGTCCCGTAGCGGGGATCGAACCCAACAGAAATAACAATAACATGTACTTGATTTTTATCAGCCAGTTGAGCAAGCTGGGCTTAGGAGTTGTAACACCATGCGCACCACTTACTCGCTGAGATGAGAATCGTCATCGAAAAGGCTACATAATATCAACTACCGTTATGGCTCGCATTTATTGACTATAAGAAAGCCTTTGAAAGTGTTGAGACCTGGATAGTTATTCAGTCTTTGCTGAATGCCAGAGTATATCATCGCTATTTAAACTAGATCAAAAACATATATACCAAAATGCTCGTCTAATACTACATAATATACCTTCAGAAACAAATCCAGTAAAAATAGTAAGAGGAGTAAGGCAGGGCGATACGCTTTCACCAAAACTATTTACACTAGTACTGGAATGGAAGACATTTTTAAAAACTTAGACTGGGAAAATCGTGGTCTTAATATAGCGGGAACAAGACTGAGTAACCTGAAATTCTCCGATCTTTTAATTCTTGGACAACCCTCACGACCTTGAGGCCATGATACAGGAACTTAGTGAAGCCTTTGGACGTTTAGAAATGAACTTGGCTGGTCACGTCGCCAAGAAACAAGACTCGTGGTGCAAAACACTAGCCGAATGGAGACTATGGATGAAACTCGCCCAAGAGGCAGGCCGGAAATGCGTTGATATGATGACAAAAAAACAGCTGGAGTGAAATGGATGGAAACTGCACAAATCGAAAAGAATGGCATATTATGAAGGAGGCCTACACCCATAGGGTTGAATGTGGCTAAGAAAAAGAAGAAGAGAACAATAACAGATTGACTTGATTGATGACTGTAAAACATTTTTATTACTAAACTGTTAATATTTTAATACATATTTTACTACTAAACTGTCAATACCAAGAATCATTTTAGAACAAATTATTATTTTTGTAATAGATATTACGACTAAACTATTATTTGTACGGGTTAGGTGTCATAGTAAAAAATCTCAGGAATAATATGCTCTAACAGGAAACCACATTTTTTTTTTCTGGCCGGCACTTTAGTTTTTTGGTCCAACTTGAATGATCTCCTTTGATACGTTCCAGACTTGCTAAGTGTATTCAAGCCCTTATAATACCTATTGTTATTTAGTCTGTGGGTTCATTTGTCTCGCGGTCATTACACGGTTTCGTCATCGTAATGATGTTGCGATAAAATTATCAATAGCCAAACAATAACTACTATTTTTGTAAGAATACTGTTTGGAGAAATACAAAAAGACGAAAGTAACTTTCGTAATATGCGAATTTGTTTGTCAAAATCTTAGTAACTAAAATGTGTTAGTATTACAAACAGCGTTACAATTGTGTTTGCAAAATATCCTGCTAGTATGCAAAAACACTATGTCAATGAATGCTACACGCAATTATCGAAGAACAATTCTAATACGATTACACAAAGCTGTAATTAGCAATCGTTTAATCCGGCAATTCATTCTTATTATAGGACTAGGATCTAAAGTAGTGTAAAAAGTTGAATGCCGATTTATACGTAGTTACTAAGGTAGGTAAAGGTTGAGCTGCGTTGACTTAGTTTAACCAAGGTTTAACTCGCAAATTTAGAAGAAATAGGAAAATATAAAAAAATCCTTTTTATTTTAACTCAAAAATAATTATTGTCAAAAATGATCTATTAGAGTAAGGTTCTGAGAATAAGACTTTCCTGGCATATCAAATGCTTAAATTACGCGGAACACCTATTCATGTTTTTACGTACTACGCCTAAAATATTATGAATGTGAATTAAGTTAAATTAAATGCTTTTAAAGTGTAGGTATTCTTCGCTTAAAAATATCTTTAAGTTTAAATAATATTTTCATTTTATTAACATCGAGTAAGAATTGGCAGAATGTCAATATCCTAAGGGAGTTTTACGTTACTGGCTCTTATCTGTTCGTAGCAATTACCAATATCTGAATATTTATTATTTTAATATTCATTTGACCCGTTCTTTGTATAATAATTTGAGAATTTAAAATTGTAAAGACTGATAACAGGCCATAATAACTCCCGTAATCTTAAGGTAATATTAATTTTATTACATGCACTTCTAAAAAAAAATATAGCAGGATAGCTAAGGCGCGGTAGGCTTTATTTTGCTGTATTTTAGGCATTTTAATTCGAGCGTTTTGATACTTCAAACAACAATTTTTTTTAAACTGGATTTTGGGCTATAAATGTTTCTTTTCGATATTTATTTTGATTAAAAGACAGATAAAAGAACAAATAGTTTTTGCAAAATCAGTCATCATGCTTAATGTTATTTAAATGAAAGACGTCTCTAAGTAAACAAGGAGTTGTTGACAAGGACCATAATGGTCATCAAGGTTAGTTTACCGACTCTAGCTTTACCATTTAAACGGTTCAGTCCTTCCGCATTCAAATATATAAACTAAATATCGGTTAAATGTGTGTTTTATTCATAGAATGCTGTATTATAGGTTAGATTCTTGAATGTTCCAAAGATGTTGAAACATTAGGTATTAACATACAAGATTTTATAATAAAAAGCTTAAAGAATCTTGTAGCACTTGTGTATTTTCGAATAAAAAAATTAAGATCCGACATCATCCGGATTTGGAATTATGAAAGAAGCGCACCTCGAGCGTGTTGGAAAATGATCTATTATTACAAAATTTAAGTTTTTATCACACCACTTGTTTCAGAATAATATTCGTAAAGGAAATTTTCCTTTGTCGCTAATATTTAACAAAAATCCATTACTTAAGGTTTTTATTTTTTTCATACTGTTAAACGACCCCAAGTAGTGGGATAAAGGCAGCGAGATGATGATGATGATGATACTGCTAAACCACACTCAGGCGTTTCATTTATAAATGAAAAATACCACCAAAAGTTTATGGCTTCGACGGGATGAAGCCGCCTTACCATTCGGCCACGAAGCCCTAGTGTCGTAGCCCGAAACTTTTATTTGGATATTTCATTTATAAACCACTAAGGTACCTACATAATCTCTAAGTTTGTGACCGTACACTTGCGACTCACGTCTATCCTATTGTCTGTTACCCGGAAACTTCTAAAACGGCTTAATTTTCGACGTTATATTCACTCCAGCTGCTAACGTTTGATACCTTCTAGTCTCGTATCATTTCTCCATAATTGATTCTGTTACTGACGAAGTTTAGGTATTTGCATACCTAACTACAATATAACTTCGGGAACATCTTTACTGCCTTGGCGCGGTTTGAGATATTTATTACTCGCAGGGACGACTCCGGGATATAAAGACTAATAATAATAATAAGACAAATAATAATAAAATAAACGTTTATTTCGGACAACTTAGTCCGTAGTTTCACAACAAAAACAAAATAATGATCTATTTACTATAATCATTCGTAAACAATAATTGCTTTACATTTGCTTTCAGAGTTACTTATTTCTGTAGTTAATCCTTTACGTTATATCTTCAATTAATTTACAATCGTCCCGTTCCCTGAAGCTTCTAATTTCGACTTAACCAGATGGAATAGGTTAATGTATTAATTAAGTTGGGGTCGCAGCGGTCTACTCATGCAATATTTTGCTCCCAAACTTATAGATTAACTAGCTGCGCCTCGCGGTGTTACCCGCGGTGAACAGTTCCTGTTCCCGCGGGATCAAAAGTAGCCTATGTGTTAAGACAGGATATAAGCTATTCTAGTACCAAACTTCATTTCGATCTGTTAAAACAAACAAACAAACCAACATTACCTTTTATTATAATATTCAGTACTACACAGTTACTTTATATATATCAGTTCTCTGGTTACCATAACCCAGCTTGGAAATAGAAATCCAAGGATATATACTTATTCATAATACTCTTAACTTCCAGCCCAAACGGTTTGCAACAGTACAAACTGATCAAAAAAGTCAGAAAGTTTAAATTGTACTATTTACATGAAGACATAATTATTATAACTTTCACAGGTTTTTTTTACAATTTGATAGTGTGATAGGTGTTGCTGAACTCTACTAATGGATAAAATGCATAAATCTCGTTGAAGCTCCTAAGTTTTGCTAAAACTAGTTGCGGTACCGGACAAACTATGATAAATGCCAGTTGCTTCCATTACAAAATAAATAACAATCCTAACCGCGCCCACACTCCACACGGTAGCGGAGTACGTAAGTACTTTTTGCTAAATGGTTTGAAATAGGGTGTAGACTACTTTTTGGCTCTTTTTGAAAAATTATAGAGGTAAAGTTTGTCTGTTTGCTTGTTTGTTTGTTTGACGGAGGTAATCTCCGAAACTACTCAGCCGTCTTCATAAATTCTTTCACCGTTGTGTAGAATGGACTGTCGGGATGGTTATAGTTAATATTTTATCCCGGTATTTTTATGAGTGCATCCGTGCAAAGCTGGGACTTGCTGCTAGTTATTGATAAAATGATAAAATACCAAAGCAATGTTCAAATACCAAAGCTACAAACACTCTTCAACTCCGCACAAACTCTAGAATTCCAGTAATAAATTAATTATTCTGCTAACAAAGTGTTCGGGAAACTCGCTCATTACTTAAAGTGAACGGTAATACCACAACCGGTCTTTGTTATCAAATTATCACATACGTAGATACTTGCCAATTAAATTACACCCTTATTACCAAGAATTAGAGTTTAAGCATCTCTGTGCGCTTGTTCTCAGCCTTGGGACGTCCTTACGTATTATGCGACCAATATTTCGGGCCAACTGTTGAATGTGAAGTGGGCCAGTTAGCGATTTCATGCTATCAGGTAAATTAGAGCTATTTTTCCATTGTCTGAGTCAAAGGGCGATGTAACGTCTTTGTGGCCTTGTATTACGAGTATAGTGCACTTCGAAAACAAAATGCCGTGGAGTCTAACGGAACTAATCAAAGCCCCTCAGTACCTAGTTTATTTTGACATTTTGACTATCGCTTTTGCCCTTTTATAAAACTTATGTTTGCGAAAGATTAAATTGTAGGTTTTTTTTAATCCTGGTTCCAAGCTCGTTGTCCTATCAAACACTCGTTTGCTCGATCGACAAACCAAAGTGACAAAGTGACTATCCATTCTGTCAATCAACATCAATGAAAAAAATAGTGTAAAAGACTTCAACGCGTTCATTTCCTCACTCCAACTTCTGTCATAACATAACAACACGTAAAATCGTTAGAGTTTCAGACCCTGTTTAAACTATTTAGGGAACAATATTTTAATAATGAGCGTATGTATTTCATTTTGTCGATCAATTTTGATTGATGTATGTTGATATAAAGTTCTGACTGACAGTGTGAAGACATGTTGAGATGTTACGACAAATAGGTCAATATTATGTCGACACCATATCACTTGTTTAGTCGAATGTAATTATTTATTTATTTTATTCTATTTTTAGTCCCACTGTAGAGACTTCCTAGTAAACTCTTTTCAATTGTCATTAATATAAGAAAATGTGTTTTTTATTTTTACGCATATTTCAAATGACCAATAATGCATGGTCGTTTGAAATGTACAATACACTTGACGCTTAGGAATTATTTAACCTAGAATCCAAAAATTATTTTTATTATGGTCTTAAACCACACATAGGTATCGCAGGTTCAAATCCTGCCGGAGTTGTAACTTTTATTAAGAATTTGAATGAATGAATGAATGAAAAATTCTTTATTGCACACCTTAAATTAAAAATAACAACAAAGATAGAATGTACAATGGGCGGCCTTATCGCTAAAAGCGATCTCTTCCAGGCAACCTTTGGATGGAAAAGATTTTTTTTTTTTTTTTTTTCATTTTTTCTGATGTAAACTCGATAGTCCAACAACCAGCTATAAAAAGACCAAGTCAATTTCTCGGTAGCAACAAAGCTTGTAATCTTGTAACAATACAAATTAGTTTCTTATAATCCGGATGCTGCTCCACCCTGACGCGCTGTCAGCGTGACAGAGCCTTTGCGCCTGACGCAAGATAACGAGAATTCTTTGAACCTTTTTCGATTCTAATTATCTTTGCATCGATATAAAATAGGTATTTAAAGTTCCATCACGGTAATATTATTATTGTTACTTGTGACAGGTGTGTGTTTATGTATTATTTAATAGCAAATTGCCCGCTGATACCACGGTACGCGCTGGGGACCAATATATTTGTTTTAGTTATTATATTTTTTCTTCTTTGTGTAAGTAATAAATATTTAATATAACCACTAATTAAAAATTAAAAATAAAATTAAAATAAAACTTATACACTCTGCAAACGTAGCTTTTTATTTTACACGCAGATAATATCGATTATTAAGTAAATATAATATTTTATTATGAGTTATTCAAGTTCATGTCTATTCGATTTTTTCCGCATAATCTTGATTGCGCTACATTTTTTCCGCTTAAGTTGAGGAGTGGTTGAATAATATGTCTGTTTTGTTCGATAATAGCTAATTTACTAGACAACAAAAAGATCTCATTCTGCCATAATTTATATAACCACGTCCAGATTGTCCCATTATCGTATTTATTAAAAAAAAAAAGACTGATTAATCTTTTATTATTTTCGTTATTATCTATTTATGATTTATAAATGAGCTGATTCATGATTTTTAAAAATATTTTTTAAAATTAGATTTTACTTGAAAACATTTTGCACACAACTTTATTAGAATTTTAACTCGTCTCGGATTTGCCTTATCTCTAAAATCGTTAATCAAAAAATGAAGGGTCTTTATCGCTATCTATAGTCTGTTTTCTTTGCATTTTAAGATAAAGTGATAAAAATTATGGTCATGACGATTTCTTGTAATCATGATGACATATTGGGGTTATTAATAGGACGCGTGTTATTATTTTAAATTTCGTCAGATGTTATGATGCGTTTTTCGTTCTTATTATTATTATTGTAACCTCTTAACACATTTAAGGCCCAATTCCCGCGGTCGTCTCCGAAGGAAACGGGCGCGCCCGCGCATCAGTACTAGAACCAGTGTCCTGGGCAACCAACGTGATAGTATATAAGCCGCTCATAATTTTCCTGTGCTATGACGGTTTCAAAGCACGCGTTTCATTTTATATTGGTTAATCCACCAATTTCAGTTGTCTCCTTATATACATACGCTGTATTAAGATAATTATATCCTTTTCGTGGCCGTATCGGGGATCTGTCTTCTAGGGCATAGCTCTGATTTATTATATTACTACTATATATACAAGGCAACAACACAGTTTTTGTTTTGACTGATTTTCTTTTTCGTACATTAAGAATATAAATAGTTGCAAAATAGTATTTATTATCGTGTAATATTTTGCTTCCTACACCCAAATACACTGTTACTTATAAAGTACTTACTAATTGTTAAGATACATTTTGGCAAACACTTAAGTAGCATCGCTCTACTAATAAGTAGTTGCCAAGTTTTTTCAATTTACAAAAAACATTCCAGACAAGGTAAAATTAATAACACTCAAGGATGACTAGTATGGTAGGTAGGTAAGTGTGACATGACATGAGTTATGAATGTATTATATTAAGTGACCGGTTTATATCAAAAACATTGTCTGCGATTGTCAATGTGCCGAATACAAACCTCGTTTTAGATGAAATATCTAGATTAATTTAAGTCTTTAAATTATTGTGATGGCATTTAGAAATTTAGACCAAGGAATTTTTCGCTCACTTTATTTGAATCCCGATGAGTAAAACGTTTTATTTTTTATTCACTTATTTACACACATAGGAAGAGCAATTGGAAATGTAAAGCTATGGAACACGTGTTGGTTGGTCGAATTAAGATGACTTTTTAAGATCTTTTGGTTCGATCGATCGGACAAGATGAACTTTTAAAATCCAGTTAGTAGGATCCAATGTTTATTATCCGATCAATCAAAAAAGCAGGTATTTAAATAAAATATGTGGTAATAATTTAATGTACATTACGAACTTAGAGTAAAATGATTATGAATTCAATATTATTTAACTTATAATTTTATTATTGTATAGGAATACGAATTTATTTTGATTATTAAGTATAAAAGTAATAATATAAGAGATATAAATTTGAAAAAACTATTACAGTTAAATTAGTAACAAGATAGCTTGACTAGTAGGTAAAGTCATTTAGTTTATTCATCATTTAGTTTAAGAAATAGTGGTTACTTGGAAAGTTTTCCGAGAGATTTTAAAATTATCATTTTATCAATTTTGATGTGCATGTGTAAAAGCAGTTTTTAGACAATATCTCCTTTTCTACTTATTTTAATAAAAACAGTTAGGTGTCTAGAAAGACTATGAAACAAGAGACTTACCATTTATGTTTCTAACTTTTCTGCTCGTATTTTCGTATTTATGAACAACGTTTTTATTAATGACTATAATTTTCATAAACTGCTTTTACGATCAGATAAAATTAATGTACGACAATTTCATCAAAATTACAGATGACACTGTAATTTGTAGAAAAACGGATACCGTGGTTTTTTTATAGTTCAGAGTACAGTTAGTAAACAACAAAAATAAACGTTACTAATTATAAAAACTAGGAATTTTACGTGGGACTAAAATTTTATATCGATAGCGTGACGAATTAATAAAAACTAGAAATTTTTACGTGGGACTATAAATATCGATACAAAAAATTATTTGAACCTAAACGATGATACAACAATAACGAGTACAATGAATGGTAAAACAGATGTTGGATAACCACTTATTTCGTCTGATGTCATTAGACCTTTGATCTTTATTACATAGGTAGACTATAATAGGCTTAAAACTTAGTCAACTCAAATACGGAACATTCTTTCTACTTGTCAAAGTGGTCTTGCGACCTGTCAGAGTCATGAGAAAAGTGGTTTCCTGACCTGTCAAAGTGGTTCAAATGATTTGCACTTTGTCAATTCATGAGAACACTTTGACAGGCCTAATTATTATAAGATGTTATTGAAAAAAAAAATGTTGAGTTGGAGTTCTAATAGTTTTTGTATGTTTTTGCTTTGTTATTTACTTAATTTTTCAGTAAAAATAAAATATTTTTTGATATTCTTTCTGAAAATTATGCCTGCTCATGATTTTCATTAGGTCTCTGAAAGTTCTAATTGATCACCAAATTCGACTAACTTGTTTAATCAATCGGTTACCGTAAGTACGTTAAATGTTTGTTGAAACTATTATCAGGCAAATCTTGTTGTCGAACCTACCTATCCTGCAAATTAGCATGTTACAGCTGTGACATTCAAAAGTAACGATGATAAAGGTGTGAAATATTTTAACCGACTTTAGAAAAGGAGGAGGTTCTATGTTATACTTAATTTTTTTTATTTATAATTATGCTGTCCTGTTAATATTGAACCGATTATGTGAATTCTTTTTTGTTTGAAGAGGTCTTCCGAGGTGGTCTCATTAAAAAAAGTGAAGGTCTGATGAGGACATTCGGAAGTTATTAACAGAAATGCACCTTGAGGGTGCTTAAAATTTCTTTATTTTGAAAATTGCAGTTGTTTTTAATAAAGAAATATTAAAAAAAAGGCCACTTGTACTGTGGATAGAGTAATGACATTATATCCAACACAGAAGACATGGGTTGTTGTGTGTTTGTGTGCTTTATATTTGACATAAAATAAGCAAATACTGTTAAAATTCTCCAAAGCAAAGGACATCATTCACGCTCTATACATTTTTGGACCAAAAATCAAAAGTGCCGGCCAATAAAAAAAAATGTTATTTCCAGGTAGAGCATGTCAAAACTAACATTTTTTATTATGTAAGCAAACCTGTACGCCTAACGGTTTAGTTTTTATTTACTATAGAAAAAGTATATTTTGACTGTTTCGAATTGCAATAACACTATTATTACTTAAGTGAATTGCGCTATTATGGCACCTGTATTACTGAAAAAAAGGCGATTGGGTGTTGCTCATCATCATCATCATCTCCCTCCCCTTATCCCACTAAGCGGGGTCGGCACAACACGTTTCTTTCTTCCATTTTTCTCTATCTTTACTTAGGCCTACCTCTTCCAGTGTATCCATCCACATTCATATTCATCGCGACCATACCACGCCAACATTGCACTCCTCAACTTATCAATTCTCCCGTTTATACTCGTACTCATTCCTTCCTTATCTTAACTAAAATCGTCACTCCATATATCCATCTCAACATCCGCATCTCATTCACATGCACTCTACATCTACTACACGCACATCAACAATAAACAATAAATAAATATATGTCCTTGGACATTCCACACAGCGTCATTTTAGTCCCAAGCTAAGCAACCCAATGTAATGTTATGGCAACCAGATGACTGATACATTTTTCTTGTAAATACATAGGTAAATATTATAGATAGAAAACACCTACCACACGAAACAAATATCTGCAGAACATACAAACATTTTGTCCCGTAGCGGGGATCGAACCCAACAGAAATAACAATAACAGTTAGATACTTGATTTTTATCAGCCAGTTGAGCAAGCTGGGTTTAGGAGTTGCAACACCATGCACCACTTACTCGCTATGAGAATCGTCATCGAAAAGGCTACAGAATATCAACCACCGTTATGGCTCGCATTTATTGACTATAAGAAAGCCTTTGATAGTGTTGAGACCTGGGTAGTTATTCAGTCTTTGCTGAATGCCAGAGTATATCATCGCTTTTTAAACTAGATAAAAAACATATACCAAAATGCTCGTCTAACACTACATAATATACCTTCAGAAACAAATCCAGTAAAAATAGGAAGAGGAGTAAGGCAGGGTGATCAGCTGTCACCAAAACTATTTACACTAGTACTGGAAGACTAGCACTAGACTGGGAAAATCGTGGTCTTAATATAGCGGGAACTAGACTGAGTAACCTGAGATTCGCCGACGATATCTTTTAATTCTTGGACAACCCTTACGACCTTGAGGCCATGATACAGGAATTTAGTGACCTAGCCTCTGGACGTTTAGAAATGAACTTGGCTGGTCACGTCGCCAGGAAACAAGACTCGTGGTGCAAAACACTAGCCGTATGGAGACTATGGGATGAAACTCGCCCAAGAGGCAGGCCGGAAATGCGTTGGGATGATGACAAAAGAACAGCTGGAGTGAAATGGATGGAAACTGCACAAATCGAAAAGAATGGCATATTATGAAGGAGGCCTACACCCATAGGGTTGAATGTGGCTAGGAAAAAGAAGAAGAGAACAATAACAGATTGACTTGAGCATGACTGTAAAACATTTTTATTACTAAACTGTTAATATTTTACTAAATATTTTACTACTAAACTGTCAATACCAAGAATTATTTTAGAACAAATTGTTATTTTTGTAATAGATATTACGACTAAACTATTATTTGTACGGGTTAGGTGTCATAATAAAAAATCTCAGGAATAATATGCTCTAACAGGAAACCACATTTTTTTTTTCTGGCCGGCACTTTAGTTTTTTGGTCCAAAATGAATGATCTCCTTTAAAGTTCGAGACAATTTACTTGTGATATTTTCTATGTCAAAAAATTCTGTTCCGTGTACTTCACATATAAACTTCTGATTACGATTAGATTGAGTTGAGATCTGTTTTTATATCGCCTAGAATTATATTGCCATTCAACGCGAAATTAAATATTTATTTAAAAAAATCTTTCTTTTAACGAAGTTTGTATATTGTCATGCTAACTAGGTTTTCTAAAGATAAGGTTTGTGTTGTTTTTGTAAAGATTTACGACAACTCTTGATTGGTGCAATACATTTAGATTAATACAAATTAATGATGATTGAGTTGGAATGCAAGGAATTGTTTAATTGCAGCTAGCAGATAAAACAATAAAAATCAGATTGTAGTAATAGTGTTAATTGCGTACCTACAAGAATACTTCTAAGATTTTTTTGTTTTAATTTTCATTATTGATGTTTTGAATGTGTTTTATAACATTCAAATACTTACCAAACTTGTCACTTCTTCAGTCCGAGAATGGAGCGTATCGAAGTTCTCATCTGAATTAATGTGATTCTTCAGTTTTATCGGCTGCGGCACTTTTATCCTTAGATTTGTTTTCACCTTCGTATTGTTATTATCAATTTTTAATTCAACACTTTCACCACTAAATGGGCACGTGGCCGGCACTAAATGTCCATTGATCTGATCCATATTGTTCAAGTTTTCTTTCAGCGATCCCATTGGATCTTTACAGCAGATGCTGAACATTAGATACGTAATGCGCGTGCGTGGATCGCGGGCAAACTGAACCGAGCATTGTTGGCTGTATAATATATACAGAGATCTGGTTGGGCTGGACTGTTTGAGGAGGCGATCGGTCTAGTCGGTCTAAGAGTTCGCGGGGAATAACAGTGGATGCGTCATGTGCGCCCGCGCAGGCCGCCGGCGACGACTGAATGAGCCGCCGCGGTATCAGCGCGGAAGGTACACGTGATCACTATCAGACACTTGACCAAATCCGTGATTGGTGCACTCAGCGGCTACCTTTGGATAACGAGTTCACAATCTCAATGGTGATAATGATAATGTATGGAGGGATAAGGGGTATTCGATATTAATTCTAACATCATTACTATTTACTAAAATTTACCTATTTTATTAGTATTTTATTCTGTGGTAGAAGTAGTAAGTCTTATTCTAATAATTACAAATCTAATACTTAAACTAAAAAGCGTTTCTGTAAAAAGTCGCATTAGTACAACCATTATTATGATTTTCAAACACCTGCATTTGAAAAACGCTTGCCAAATTTGAGTTTTATCTTCCCTAGCTTATTGCTGAGACGTAAAGCAGGCTCTCTGAAAGATATCGCATTTTCACGTTTTTTACAATGGGTGTTTCTGATTATTTCCAATTAGTTAGACAATCAAACAAATTTCTAAAATATTGTATGCAAAAATCAAAGGCTTTAATGACATTACTAAATCCGGGGTATTTTTTGTATTTTTTCTAAGGCTTAGGATTTGCGGTAATTTACCAGGATGCAAGATTTCAATCTTAAATCGCTCAATGACGATATGTATTTTGATGACCGCACCATTTTTTAGAAGAAGCTTAATGTCATCCTTCAAATACCTACAGCCAAATAAAAAAACGAGTGCTCGATGTATTTTAAAATTAAATCTGTTTTAGTGCTTACGGGTTACCTAAGCTTACACAGGGTTGCCACTCGAGAAAACAGAAACAATGCATAATGCTTTACTGTTGTAACGATTTAAATTTTCGTGTCTAAGACTATGAGTCTTAGAGCACTCTTGACCTATGCATCATTTTACAAAAGTTTTACCTATATTTTTTTATATTTGAGACGTTCTGTTTAAACTCTCTCAGCTTCGGCTTACTTTGATCTTGAAGTATTTGAAGAAGTTCGGGGAAGCCTTGGAAAGGAATAAAAAAATATGGAAATATGATATCAATAAAAAACACGAAAACAAAGTGATGACGGTCTGAAGTTTGCCGGGACGGCTAGTTTAGAATGGAATGCTCATTCAAAAAACGTCCGTTTGTACATTAAACAATGATCTAAAAGAAAATGTTACACAGAGTTTTACGGCAAAAGCATTTGTTTACCCAAAACTACGGTATGACGAAATGAAACGTTTAAAAACAGTTAGGGAAAACACAAATAAATAACCAGACGTTAACTGTTCGCCTAAAATAACTGTTTTCACACGTTTTTTCGTTCCTATAATCCTTCAACAACAGATATTTTTAGCGATTTATCTGATTTGGATATAATAAATTTTAATTGGTGTGTCATAGTTTTTTTACAACTAATACCTAACTTGATCTTTGAATGTATGGTTATTAAAAATATTATAATAGTTAGGTATATACCTACAACTGGGGAATTTAGAATTGAAACCATTGATTTAATTTAATAAAATTTCCTAATTAACTCAGGTATAATAAAATCTTTAATTAAATCTTTTCAATTTAATACAGCGGACATTTTATTTAAAATTATTTGACCGCACTTTCATTTGAATTAGCAATTGGAATAAAAAAATGCATAATATTGAATTGTATGATAATTCCGTATTTTTAGCAAGTTTACAAAATTCAAAACTTGAAATTATTAATTTTGCCACTTGTTTTGATGGATAAAACCACTGGACACAGCTTGTACTTATACAAAAGATTCTGTTGTATGTGTGATCTCCATAACTTTTTGCGTGTCAGACAGTCTAAATGATCTTTATCTAACAACTAATCACCTTATTTCTGTAGCAAAAAGACATGCATTGTAATAAAAATGCATTTTCGTTTAGGCCACTAATTGAAATGCATGTTTTGCAATACTTTCCGCTTCGTTACAGCCCATATAGAGCTAGATTATAATTATATGCAGTCATCGATAACGTGTTGAATGTTGAAAGATCCGTTTTTGTTACACTATGATTTACTGATAAAAATATTTCTGAAAATGACATTTTTACTTCATGAGTCCCTTTGGCCATCGCCTACAACAAATGATTTTGTTACTACCTATCTACTCGTATATGTTTAACATCTGGTGTATGCAAATGAGCAATGTGACGATAGATTTCACATTTCAGATTTCAGATTTATTTATTGACCATAATTATGTATAACATTGGAGGTTGTACAAAATAGAAGATATGCTGTCTTTATACGCACTCATTCATAAAACATTTTACATAGTGTTTATCTGTTCAACTCTATATTATGTGTTATGTACTATGTGGATTACACGCATGCATTCTTCCACTAATGCTTTCGTACGAGTACCTATTCAATTTGTTGAAGTCCAACTCTAATTTCATGAATAGCTGAAACTACATAAAAGGTAATTTCTTCGGAAATAATAATTTATTGTTGTTGTTTTACACATTCATTTCTTCGCGAGACATGTTTGTATGATCGTAAGTAGGTAAATCCTTTTCGGTAAAATTGATTACTCCTGTTATGACCCACAAACTCACTACTAATACATGAGAAGGCTCATGTAGACATCTCAGTTGAATGTCATTTTAATAAACCACATATGTATATCAATGTGGTTTCCTGGATTTGCCTCCCGTAAATTTAAACAAAAGGTTTAGTCTACGTAAGCCTTTAGTTTAATTTGTGGTCACGGAGAATTATCTTTATACCGCAGGCAATTTTCGTGACATCATTTTATTGAAAAATATTTAATATACCTAATGGGTAATTACGTTAAACATGATTAGGTCATTAACATAATATGTTAATACTGAGCAAAGAAAATAATGTAGGAGTATCTAAAGTGAAGTCAAACCCACTCTTTAAAAACTATAATTTGTATTATTTTCAGTTGAAAGTTCAACATAATATATAGATAGGTACCTACCTCCTATGTGTTATATCAGTATAACTTTTACCCCTTACAATGCGAATTCATAGATTCAATCCAAAGTAAATGTAAATACCTATTGTTGACAATGAATGCGTCTGTTCAACTTTGGGGCAAAGGTACCTACGGAATAATACGGAAGTTGTATAAAACGTGATAATCTATCTTCCCTAAAATAAACTACACGTGATCAAAACGTAACGCGATTTGTTTTCTGGTAGATGAGGACAAATACTCACTAAAACACTCGGTATAAGAAAGTTTGCCTACTTATACCACAGAATAAGAATGGAACTTATACGTAGTCAGCTCCTTGTATTTTGGAAACAAAAATGTGTAAGTATACACTGTTGTTTCCTTTCGTCAAGCTATTTACAGATGACTTACTCTAGAGTCAAGAGTATTAAACCATCTAAAAGCTTCCGTCAAGGCTTAATACAATGTAGTGTGTAGAAATTATTTCATATATTAAATAAATCATTATTTAATATATGTGACATTAGGAAAATAAAATAAAACTCAGTGTTTAATACGAAGGAACTTTATTTAACCAATTACAGACAATTTATCATGTAATTTCAATTTTGTTAACTTTTTAGATATTCATTTTTAGATGAAAAAGTGCAGAACAATACTTGGCGTGATAATATGATTTTTGCTAAACCGTATTTGAAAATTTCAAAAAGATTTGTATTTTATATCATGTAATTATTCAGTAAATACGAGTTAATTACACTGCACGATATTCTTATGAATTAAGTTATAGGTTGATAAGTAACATCAGAAAAGATTTGTGTATATTAAATTCTCGTAGTAATAGAAAATATGAATACAATTTCTTATGACTAGTATAAGAATCACAAATTCAACACACACCTAGGTATTAGTAAAAGTTCAGGATAATATTGAATAAAGTATTTAGCTTAGTTTAAAAAATTAAAAACAAAAAAGAATTGGCAAATCAAATGTCCCAAAAAATAGCTTAATTATATTTTATACAAGTTGCCAATAGAAAATTAAAATTAACAATGAAAATAGGTAATTATTTATAAGCTATCGTTTTAGATACCAAGAATTTAATGTTATAGGTAATTTATTTGATTAGCTATCTATTCTACAGTAAATGGACTATAATTTTCTAATAAATAAATTGATCTTAAAATAAATAAAATACAATGTATTATTTTTAAGCTTGGACAATAATGAAATCGTTAATATTTAGTAGTTAACATTATGATTATTAAAAAATTACGTCTAAGACTAATTTATAAATTGATATCATGCTTCAAAATCTTTTTTATTTAGTTTAAAATTTATGATTATAGGTATTATATTTATAAGCTGCTAGAAGATAAATTGATTTTTTGGCGGTTGTGCGTTGCCCATAATGTAATCACCCTGCTTATATATTTTCAAAAAAAACTAAAATCAGTAGATAATAAATAACGCACAGCATCGTAGATTTTTGAGCACAAATATAATGAAACATTCTTTAAAATGAAAAGAAAATCTATATAATAACAATTTTATTGTAAACTTAACCTTCGTTTATACACAACCTCAGTGGCTTTCAAATACATAGAATTAATTTTATAAATGTTGATCAAAAGAATTGTGACGAAATTAATTGACTTGTTTCTACCAAACTTATCAATTCATCATAATAGTTTTAAACATTTGACTTTCTCTTAAAGCTAGCGCATATTTATTTTAAATATATCATAGTGCTTTTTATCAGTTGGTGCTGAAGCAATAAACTTTAGTAAAAGTCTATAGTTATACCCTTTTGCGAGTAGCAATAAAATAGTTACATTACTAAAATCTTGTAAGAGGAATAGCCCAAAATTAGTTTACATTAATTATTAAAATAAGTTTATTATTTACAATAAAAAACGAAGCCATGTAGACCTCATCTATGCCACGCAAAGACAACTTTACTGCAAAGCTCAAAGTATAATTTTATTTTATTTGTAATTGCTGTCCATTTTTTGATACAGATACGGGTGTAGAACAGAACACATGTCATACTAACGAAATTTTATATCCTGGTTCATGTTTCTTTGAATTGCATAAAAATAATTTTTACAAACACACTTTAAAAAGTAAATTTTATAAAACAATATGATGAGTGTTTTTATATAAAAAAAGACGTGTGGCACTTGGGGACTGCCGCGGTAAAGCTATTGCATGCCACTTAGGGGCGAGTTGCTGAACTAAAGTAACAGCGTTAGGTTTTTTCGTTACGGAATTTCTAGATTCGGTCTCCACGCTCAAGGCCCGCGACAGAAACTATGCAATACCTTTAAAAAGAAATGAAATATCTATATCCCAGGGAGCGGTAGACATTGCTTTGAAAAATGTGTGTTTGTATGTAAACGGTGTTGTATATTATAGTTATCTAGGTATATCCCAGGGAGCGGTAGACATTGCTTTAAAAAATGTGTGTTTGTATGTAAATGTTGTTATATTATAGTTGGTCGTTGTGGTTGTACCGCGAGTGCCGTCGTCAGGGCAGCGCGGCTCGGTTCCGGCGCGCGGACTCGCGCGACGCGCTGTGCACCTCGGCCGTGCGCAGCGTGATGCCGAATATATCCTCGTGGTAGCGGTTCTCCTCCTTACAACAACATTCTATATTATCACGACTGTATCAAAGGGAGCGTTAGACATTTCATTCAAATCTTCAGAGATTATCAGAGATTATCGTGATACCAGTATCACGTATCACGATAAGTGTCTCTAGGCAAAGCTTTCCCCCTAACACTGTACAAGTTGTGTAAAAGACCTTTTTTTACTATGCCATTTGAAAGGATTTAGATGGTGATGAAAATCTAAACATAAAATATTTATGTATACTGAACTGAATGAACAGTCAGAGAATTTTATTTTGGTTGCAACTAGTGAGCCGCGAGAGTAATCATCACTGAGTGAGACTGAGACAAAACTAAAACGTCAATCTTAAATATCTTATCTTATCTTATCTTATCTAAATAGCTCTAAAAATATTTGTATTTGAACTCACCTTGAGCATAAACATGAAGTTCTGAACTTGTTCATCTGTCATATTGCCATGTTTCTTCACTATACCCTTTAATTTCTGTTGAACACCTTCAGCCATTTTGCAATCACCACACACATAGAAATGAGCGCCTTTGCTTACGAGTAAATCGTGTATTTGAGCTCCTTCTTGTTCAGCTAAATCTTGGACGTACATCTAAAACATGCGGGAATGTAATCAATGTGTTGAAATAAAAATGATTAATTTGTCTAACAGTTATAGTCTAGTTGTAACTGACCTTTGGAATGTTTGGTTCTCTCGACAATGCAAGGAACGCTTTCGTGATAACTCCATCTTTCAGAGCTTGTTTTTTCTCTTCCCTATATAAATCCATTGTATTCGTTCGACATCCAAAGAAAAGCCAAACCGGGCCAGCATTCTGACGCGCTCGAGAATTCAATTGGGCTCTTCGGTGATGCCAGAAACCACGGAATGGGGCTATTCCAGTGCCAGGTCCAATCAAGATGAGAGGAACTGATAAGTCTTGAGGCAGGTGGAAGTTCGGGGCGCTAAAAATTACTTACAGTTGAAAGAAATTGATAAAGTAAATCAGAATCAGAAATTCATTGACAAAGCTTGAAGCACTTTGAATAAACAAATCAGTAATAAGAATAGTCGTATTAAAAATTCGAGTTTAAATAATAAACAATTGAGGTGAAGCTAGCTAAACTAAAATATCATACCTTCGGATAAAAAGATAGACCTCATCACCAGGTTGACGATCCATGAGATAGTTTGAGCAGACGCCGTAATGAAGAGGTCCTTCGCCGTCTAAAAATAATATAATTACATCAAGGATAGAATACAAACAACAAGGATAGACAACATACCTCTCATCATCTTTGAGTAACTGAATCTATCATTGTATTGGTGCTCCCACACTGCTGTTATATAATGTTAAGTAACGTTAGTAAACATTTGTTAGCTAACATTTAATCACAAAAGTTAAAAAATGTTTTCATGTTAGTAAATGTTAATTAACATTTTTGAACAAAATTTTGTTTGTAAACATTTTATACAGGTGACGGCGGGACAGGGGGGGGGGTTTATCAGTGTAGGAGCACTTATAACATTTAACAGTTCCTAACAAAATGTAACAATTGACAACATTTGTTAGTAAATGTTTTAGTGTTCAAAAATGTTTATAAACATTTTGTAACAGCAGTGTGGGAGCACCATATGGAATGGTTTTTGAAGTCAGTACGGAAATAGATGATAGTCAGTGAAATACGTTTAACGTAAGTCGTGGGAGTGATAAACAATAAACTACGAGACATTAATGCATTAGATTGTCTATGAATAGCATCTTACTTGGTTCATAGAATGAGTACATACGCCTGTAATTTGGTGATTCATGTTCTGTTTTCGTTGAGGGATATACTGCCAAATTTATCGATAGCAATCCGTCTTTCATTTCAATTCATGAATCTGTTTAATCTAAGCTTCAAAGGTAATGTTAAATTCTCAGTCCCGGCTTTTAAAATCGTTAAGCCATGACGAAGCCCTTAAGGTGATCTAAAACGGTTGCTTGTTTCTACAAAGTTACTTTACTAACCTTGGGTCCTGTAAGTCACGACAGCCACAGTAAGATGCAGTTTCTTAGGGTTCGCGAGTGGTGATGATGAGATGGAGTAGAATCTTGGTTGCAAAGGCGACAGTAGAGCGGCAAGTAATGACGCGCTCGGCTTCGCTGAGGAAAACTGTTCCAACACCTCCGGTAACGTCGGGAAGTGGAAGTGTCGCCAATCTTCGTATGCTGCTGGGTCCTAGATAAAATTTGATTATATTTTAAGAACACTCGGTAAACATTAATTTTTCTTATTGACTGGTGTAATTTTCCCAAGGGACTTTGACGACGTTACAACTTTAATACTTTGATGTTTGGTTGATAATTTATTTAGATACATTGAATGTTTAGTTATTTTAACAGTAGAAGGCATGTTTCATTTTATCTATAATACTTACAGTAGCCAAGTTGGTAAGTTTTTCCTTCTGACCAGGATCGTCGCATGTCGTGGCTAGATATTGCAAAAGTATCGTTGTTGGCGGAGTTGTTATATCCAGAAATCTTGTGAACAGCTCGCGAATGTTTACAACTGGCAGTCTTTCATGCGGTTCCCAGGATTTTACTGGACCTAGAGTTTAAACTATATTAGTATTTTAAACTTTGTATCTATACTTTTTAGAAACTTCATTTAATTTCCTTATGCTATCTCATATTACTGTTTCTAACCAGAAGTTCAAATCTTTGTCAAATAACTTACCTGCAGATGTATGAGTTTCCTTCATGAGCTGCAGTTGTACTGGTTCTTCAAAGTCATCAATACCTTTGACTCTGGAGAGGAGGCTATCTACTAATTCTTTGCGATTGCACGCCATTATACCTACGTGGTCTCCTGGGTCATATTTGATTTCTTCCTGAAAATTATTAGTAATATGTCTTATTTCGTCATCTTCAAATGCATAAACATTCAAAATCAAAGTTGCTAATAGGCTAGTTGACTCTATTTTTATGTAGCTCTTATATGATAAATAATTGTTCTTTTAGACCAAAAAAAATACTACCATATTTTTTTGGACCTAAGAAACCGCAAAATTTTATTTTAAAAGTTCTACTTTTCAAAAACAGGTGAAAACGCTACCGCCATATTGGTCTATGGAATTGTCTGTGCTGTGACGTCATTCCTAACCAAAACAATAATTTTCGTGATTTACGTCTAGGGAACATGCACATTTTGAAAAGTTGGCATTACTGTAAATTGGTTTTAGTTATGTGACATTTGTTTATTTCCGATAATAATGACGTCACCATAATGGCCGTAGCGTTTTCAGCGTTCCAATTTAAAAAAAAAGAAACCGTTTTTTAAATTGAAATTATGCAAGCATCATGGACTTTGATTAACTGAAATTATTATATTTTGGTTTTGCAAGGAAAGTACTTCAGGAAATACTAATTTATTGGGTCAAATTTGATATGAGTCAAGTAGCCTATTCTTCAAAGTTTTAAAAGTCATGCGTTATTTTACCTTCGGTTCCATTTCAATGAAAATAGTAGATCTCTCAGCAGAAGCATCACCCAAGTCTTTGTTTGCTTTCACAATACATTGTACAAATTGCTTGTTCAGTGCCGATTGTAATGCTTTAACTAGAGATGGTGAGCGCGGTCCTGATGTGGAGAACCGAACTGTTTCTTCACTGAGAGTGACGGAGCCTAATGCACGTTTTGCTTCTTGGAGAGTTTCGTCGTCGTCAAGGCAGAATGTTTCACAGGCAACCTGTTGATAATGATTTTATGTATCATAAAAAGTTATTAATTGACGTTCTTTAAATAATTTATATTCTTTTATTAGGTAACCATTGTGAGCAGTGGGCGAAGGCCCGCCTAGGCAATTATTTGCATGCTCTTTATTTTAATAAGAAATTCAATTTACGTAGAACATCAGTCATCTGATTACTATAACCACAGATAACATTAAGTATTATATAATCTGTGCTGTTACACATGTATTAAATATCTAGTATAGTATATAGTATATACTATATAGTATTAATTTTAATAACACTCCTATGAGTTTATTGCGTTTGTTGTGTTTATTGTTATTTTAATGCAATGCAAAACTTTGCATGATGTCTACATTATATCGTTAACGTCATAAATAGGTGTTAAGATTTTTATGGCATGACGTAAAATAAATCAAAACTTACGTAACCCAACTGTGTTGCTATAAAAACATACAGGCGTGACAAATTACCAAAACATCTGTTTGACTATTGTACCTATTGTTATCCAGTTCTGAGAAACATTTGGTCACTAAAGCGCACTTCCTAAAGACTTACTGGCCTTATCTTGTCGCTGGACAAGGTTGCAGAACCGTTTAAAACAACTTATTAATGCATATAAGATCTTTATCTGCTTGATTAGTGATGCCTGTAGTGGTACAATTTGTAATCAGTTGTCCAACTTCTACTTGGATTAATAATAGTTAACCTTGTTATAATTATAGCCTTGCAACTAAAACTTTCTCCTTATAAACAATGGTGCCCTTTGTTATGTCATTGTGTTGATAAATTATATGAAACTTACATTGAAAACTCCCGAAGCCCACTTCCTAAACGCCTGATCCTGTCCACACATCTCATCTCCCATAGCGATCTCGTGTATTCTCTCGCCTCCAAGGTCACAGAGCAACTTGTCGACATACTTCCCGAAGTTGCAGAAGTTTGGGTAAGCGCTAGAACCGAGCGCGAATACGGCGAAGCGAACGTTACTGAGCGCTCCGAAACAGTCTATAGAAGTGGCATCTGTTGTGCTTCCTAAAGAGAAAATGCTTGTGCTTTAGAAAGATCCATATACTAGATAGATAGGTGGGTAACACTTTATTGTACTAAACTTAAGATTATTGTACTCGATATAGACGATATAGTTATATTATTAGTTGTATAGTTTCATTAGTACACTGGGACGTTTTGGTTGTTAAATAAAAGGGTTCACAGAAAAGTTACCAAACCTACAAGAGCAGTTTACCTTGCATTTAAAACGTGTCTAATGTTATTGACAATGGTCAAGGTCACTAACACTTGAAGCACTTTTGAGTCGATGAATTAGATGATTATTTTGTATGAACATTACATCATCAATTATGTCATTTATTTGAAAAAACGGTAACTAAATTAGATCTTATCGCTAAGATTTTTTAAGTATTTGATCCAATATCTTTAAAATTTTATATTTAATGAAAATTAAGAATCTCTAATTTTATCAAGGTATGTAAATTATCGAACTTTTTTTTTATTTTCTTTAAATTGACTTGGCACGGTTTTGTTTTATTTTTAGACCGTTACAGTGTGTGTAGTTTGCATATTAAATTGTGTTTATACCTTTCAATGATTCCAATCGGCTGAGTTTACTTTGGGCACCCGCCGCATATTTTTGTAGTTCAATTTGACTATTTGCTGTTATAAATGACTTCGGTGTTGTCATTTGGTTTCTGAAAACATCGATGAGAGTTATAAAATATTCAGTAACACTTTATATGTAGTTTTTATGTTGAATAATTGTATGTCTTACCCAGAATTGTCGTCTGTTTCAGATAGAAGTTCGCAAAGATGTTCACCAAAAGCCTAAAAGATAAATTGGTCAGGATTTTTAATAAATATCTTTCTACGCTTATAAAATATATTGAAAAGATATTCTTACAAAATATTAAGAATTGTATACTTACAACACCATTTTCAGGTGGATCACCATTTCCGAATGTAGAAGTCACAACCAGTAATAACGCTTCGTGCTCTATCGAAGTTATATCGTAGTCTGCCATGCAGTGGACCTAAAACATACGCGTATAAACTTAATACATTTTAGAGTTACTTACTTAAGGAAACTTTTTAAAGTTGCCGTAAAGCAAAAATAATATTAAAGGAGTTATTTCAGAAAAATATAAACTTTATGTTTTGAATTTAATAAATTTTAAGTAGTACAAAATTTACTCCATAACCACGATTTACTGTACTCCATAACCACGATTTACTGTCAGAACTCAGAAATAACTGACCATTAAAAAGAATACCCAACACTCACAATTTTATCCTAGACCCCTTAAAATTCCAATATGTGTTAACTTTCTTCACCAAGAATGTTTCTTACCTGAGCATTAAACGCGTGTCCGAATATAACCCCCAACTCCTTAGCATACTGTTCAGATTTGCCAGTCTCCGTCGCATACAGAACTGTCGCCTTGATTCTCTTGGACAGCGCTCGGCCGAACAATTTAGACGTGAACTTCACGGCTCTAGCTATTTGCTTGAAGTGGAACTTTCGGTTGATAGGCCTTTTGCCGGTTATTGGCTTGGATTTTTGCCATTGGTGAGTTTTCCATGCTGGCTCCTGTGAGTTAAGAATTTAAAGACAAATTCATTAAAAAAATAGAGAATATGATTATTTCATACAATGACTTCCTCTATGCAATCTAGACTCTATGTAACGTTTCTTAATCCCTCCTCTGCTTAAGGAAAAAAGTAATTTAGCGCGGGTTACTTCGTGATGTGTTTCACTACCAAATGAAGTATTTTCTCAAGATAAATGTACGAGTTAAAATATGGAAGCACACTCAGCCAACACAAAAATGCATAAATTACTGGAAATAACAGTATTCGAAAATGAATGCCGAAATTGAATGTCAATCATAAGAACGTGATGTAATATAAATCATATTCATATTGCGGCTACCAAATTTTACTGTCCTTAATTTTTTGTATTGGCCGTTAAAAAAAGATATTTCATCTTATGAGTTATTAAATAACTTCTTTTGATGAGTCTTGATTCTGACACATAAAATATTATTTATTTGTTCTTGTATTTTAAGAGGATATAATTTTTACCTGATACTCATATGAGGGCCTTAGGTAATACAGAGCCATTTCTTGATGAAATACAGGTGTGATGGAACCAGACATAGGAGGCACGATCCATATCCAATCTGCAGGGCAGCCCGACCTAGGACGGGAACAAAAACATTATTTAATTTGTAGGACACCTACGATAATATAATTGTTACATTTTCCTTCCTGGATTTTTGTTTGGGTATAATTTTATTCATTCACATAACCAATATTTACCGCGTGGGAGTTAAACTGAGCGTACCTTATTTGAAATTTAAAACGATAAATTTTCCCATAGACAATTATTATTATTAGCTACTGGTACCTATTCATTGTTATTTTTAAAGCCGTAATTTAATAATAAATCTTGTCTCAGGCAAGAAGGTGGACTACTATACAAAAACCATTCATCACCTATTTAAAATTAGGTTATCTGACTCCTTGACGCGGTTCTAATATAAATGTAGTGTAGGTATATCGTTTCACAGTTTATTATACTTTCACATCACTACAATACACATTAAACAACAGCTGTTAATAAACCCTGTTCAAATTTGAGAAATTAATAGTTAAACGCTTGCCAAAGTGCTTAGGTCTTTACTACCTACCAAAGTGCCAACAACTCTTAGAAATAATAAGGAACAAACTGCCAAATTTACAGTTAAAAGATGGCACTTGAGTGCCCGGTTTAAATATTTAACGGGATCTTTTGTCAAATTAATATGGTTACTTTCATCAGGTAGATTTTCACATTAATCTTATGTAAGTTTTAAAAAACTGACATTAGTTTACAAAGCAAACATTTACAAAGACTCATAAAACTACAATTTAAAACTATTGAAAACTAATCAATCATAACTCAAAAATATCTGCTCTCGCTTTCTGCTCACTACCTCATTACAGCTAATTTACGTCAAAACAATAGTAGGTGCGTGAGCGTAATGCTAAAGAAAGATATGACGTTGCTACCCAAAAACACAAAGTTCCAGAATTCGTGATTCATAAATATGAAAATCGCAAGTGACATGATGAAATCAGTTCGTCCGAATATACCGAAAGTGACGAAGGTTAATGAAGGTGCATGTTTATTTTTAAACCCAACAGGAACGAACGAACTCATGCCTTTCATGTATTGGACATTGAACATGTAACATCGTACGAGTTTGGCATATTCGGATACTTATACATAATTATAATCTAGAATTATATTCTCTCATTACTTAACCTTGATAATTTATCAAGAACGTCTTAGCAAGCTTCGCCACACATTTAAAACATAGAAGATACCTTGATTCAATTTAGCCTAGTGGATGTGGTGGCGATGCAAATCATAACAGTCACACGGTAGTTAGATAACATTGTATACATCATTGTATCCTTATGAGCACATGTTTGTTGTGGACGTATTCAGGTCAGTGCAAAGTAGTTAAAAATTAAGTTTTATACATATTTATCAGGATCTAAGTATCTGTATCTGAAAAAAACGTGTCTACCGCTTACCGCCGTGATCTTCTTTCATTTAATTTTTTATTAAATAATATTGGCGAATTGACTGTCTATATTTTGCAGTTTACAAGCCAATAAAACTCTATTGGAAGGTTTTATAAAAAATGTAATTATGTTTTTAAAAAGATTTGCTATAAACTTAATAGTTTCAAGATTATGGATTCAGCATTTTGTCACTTAATACAAAAACACAACTTAAGAGATTCTAAGAAATTGCTACCAATTATTTTGAACACATCTCTACACCTACCGACAACAACACTTAAAAGGAATTAATAACGTGTTTAACTATGAATAGATATCATTATCCTTGATACAGCCGCACCGATGATGTCCACAACATTTTGCTATTATGATACAACAAAGCTGCAAGAAGCGAGCGATGACAGGTTAATTACCCACTGTGGCTGGGTATAATTAATTTTCGGGATTCTCATACAGCGTGTTTACTGTGTTATTGACAATAATTCGCATCTGAAATATATTTTAACATTAAAATTATCCACGAAAAGATCTGCCAGAACGCAATTTCCATACGGTAATGCAATTATTGAAATAACTTTTGAATAATTGATTGCAAGCAAAATTAGTTTTTATATGAGCTAACTTACAACCTGTTAATCAATTTAAGTGTAATATAGTAAATTATGTGTGTAAAATACTACAGCGTTTCTACAGCAAACTTTTTTAATTTACTGGGCTTAATTGGCATCAAAATGGGTTTAATCAGAAGAAATCCACAGAATCTATCAATATCAACTGAAATAAATCAGTTTTATAAAACTTTAAAGCCACGTTTTGTTATTTCAGATATGGTGAACTAGTAATCTTGTGTAGACTATAAATTAAATTACCTAGAAGGATGTTCACACTCGTATTTTTGGCAATGATTCAAATGTTTACCAATTAAAAGTAAAACGGTATTTCCAACAACTACGTTAATTAAATTATCATACGTATTGTCTAATAAACATTTGCATGGCGAATAAAAATACGTTTTAATTACGTTTAAGCATCCTAATTCCGGATGTTTATCGAGACAACTTGTTTTTTGAACTTGATTTTATATCAGGATGTGATACTTAATGACTTTCTTTCGAGTTGTAAGTAATTTATATTTATTACGATTGTGATACAAGTTAAACTAGCACTGAAACATTTCCGTGGTTTCGTACAGTTAAGTACCCATATTTTTTTCAAATACGGTTTAATTACTTGTTATTTACTTTCAATATAGTGCAAAGCCGAAAAATGTTTTGCCCCGAAATGTTGAAGAGCAAATGATAAAATCGTGATAAAACTTGTGTGAAGATGTTGGCGGTCCTTTGTCGGAACACGTAGCTGTTTGCAGGTCGTTTCTGCTTTTATTTATAACAGCTTTCGTGACCCCCCCGAAGATCTCACCTAGTTTCTGAAGAATACGATTTTGTTTTGTTAGATTATGTATCCTATTTTGAATCTCTCTCTTGGCATAGCTTGCTAAGACGTTCTTGAGACGTTCAGAAACGTTCTAAGCGGTCACAATATGGATATGAGTGGCATTAGCAAAATGCCTACGTGATTTTAAAAGCCGGCTTTTAAAAGTGAATGAAATACTAAAATTTAGTTTTGTACACTAAACAGAGTTTTAGTATTGAAACTGAAAAGCTAACCTAGCAAGAACAACCACAGAGCGGACGAGTTTTGTTCTCGGTGAAAGAGTCAAACAGAAACAAAAAGCCAACAACTGAAACAAGCTATTTAACTTATAAGCTCTAGTTCAACAAATATTTGACTATATTTGACTATGTAAATATAGTTCCTAACGAAAAATCACTAATTTCAGATATAGTGGTCCTGTTTAAAAATCAGAAATTGTTATTAATACACGCAACTACGTAAACAATCACTACTAATGGATTCAACCGATAAGCTTAAAATAGAAAGGTAGAAAGAGAAAATTCTCTTTGTTCAATGTGTAATAATAATGGTGGCGTTATAAGTACAATAGTTATTTCACTAATTTATGTTTCTTAGATTACTTAATAGGCAAAAACTGCCTCCTGTACCTATAAACCATTTGGTTTTTATTTATTATTATTATTAACCTGTTGTGTCCCACTTCTGGGCAAAGGCCCACCCCCCGTTCCTTCCATATATCACAATATTATGTAAGGATCTCCCAGTCGCATATGAAGTTGTCGAGTGCATCCCGCCAAAAAAAAATCTAGCAAAGTTGTAAATTCCCTAAGTTTTAACACCACTAACCGTAATCTGTTCTCATTGTCCAAGTGTTTGATGAAGCTCTCCGAAGCGGTGTGATGGTCGACGATGGTCGCGTTCTGAAGCTGGAAGCTGTGGAGCACCGCCACGTTCACTTCGACAAGGGCCTTGTCTTTCCATAGAGATATCGCTGTTCTTGTGTCTAGGCCCATCATTTGGGCTACTTTCTGTTGAAACAAATGCAATTAGTTCATATTTTTAGTGTTAAACCACACTTAGGTACTTCATTGTAAACTCTGTGGCCGAGGGGTGAGGCCGAGTCGTAGACGATTGCTTGTAGGTATATACATAGGTTTTAATCCTGCCTGAGTCCTAACTTTTATTAAGATTTTTCATTTACCACACAAAACTTTTTTCGCTCGCGGTTTTCTTTTGTAATTCCGTAAATTAAAGATGTAAAGTCTAAATAGTAATAATGTTAAGGTTAATGAGATAAATAGAATGGGAAACTAAAAGAATTATGTATAACTAGATACTTCTAATTAATTTCAAGAACAACAATAAGTTCAACCGAAAACAATGATTTTATACAATTTCGAACAACTTGTTAGGATAACAGCAACCTTTTACATTTGAGGATTATTGTCAATATAAAATCTGCCTTTGGTTACAAAGTTGTTGAACCATCGTGACGGAACAAGGATAAAATGCTCAGAAGTTTCGTGTCAAGATTATAGATAAGTAGATCAGTACCTCTTTAGATCAACGAGCGTTTAAGGCACTGTTCACACTTGGTTTTTCGAACAAGCACATTTAATTTTTGTGTAGCGCGCACAAGCACATTAGTGTAATAAATATCCTCGGACATACGCGCAGCGTCATCCAGTTCTAAGCTAAGTTAATTAATGCTTGTGTTATGGTCACCAGATGACTGTTACAATACATAGATATTTTTTGATAGTATAATACAATTATACAACACGAAATTCAAGTCTTAATCAAAATAAACACTTAAAGGCAAGTGATCCGATTACAACAAAAATGATTTTTGTCGGATAAAACTCTTGATATTTTTATAGTCGAGGACGGGATTAATTCCAAGCGCCATTGAATTGCCATAACAAAGGGTATTTACGAACTTTTTGTCCGCTAATCCCCTCAAAGACCACTGGTTGGCATTGTGTGTAAATAAATAACACATAGGTACGAATTGTTATAAACATGAATTAGTACATTACTTACTTTCTTTAGTTTTATTAGAAAGCGCAATTTACGTCTATTTGTAACTGTTTTTAGTTAAACCTGTGGTTAAACGACATAATAAACTGATGAAATAACCTGGTTCTAGAGATATCACGCGGTGTGAGTACATGAATCCATATTTACTGTGATGCGGGTACTATATTTGTTTGTCGGTGTAGTGTATGTAGATCTTTGCTCAGTGCCTAAGTCCTCAGGATTTATTCTCAGAATTTATAATCTTTAGGTCCTATATTTGTCCACAGGATATCAACGTGACCACTCTAACGGTCTTACACTTGACATAAGAATAACAAAAAAACATATCTTAAAACCCTTATAAAATTAACAAATCTTTAGAAATTACAGGGATACAAACTATAACTCCGCGTTTTGTCTGTCTGTCTATCACAGGACCGTATTATTTTCAATCGTCAAACATTTTTACAGAGTGTGTAGTACGAACTTACCTCAAGCATATTAAGTCGGTTGACGTCACAGAAGTTACGGCATCCGATCTCAGTGCTCATGTACCAGCCGTTGAACGCGTTGGCGGTGAATTCGATGCCTCCGCAGTCGAAGCGCATGTTGGCCACCGCGGGAAGCGCGTACCAACGGAGCTCCAGGTCTTTGAACCAGTCGTATCTGTAGAAGGAGTTACTGAATAGCTGGGTCCAGACATACCATGTATTGTTTGAAATAAAGATACTTTGACTTTAGTTTTTATATCATTATTATTGTGTTATACCACATCGCTTGTATCACCGCACAGGTTCCAATACTGCCGGAGTCGTGACTTTTATTAAGATTTTTCAATTTTACTTTGACTTTGAGTTTTACAAACGATCCGTTGCGCTGTGATCGCGAGGCAGAAGCGCGTCCGTGCAGGTAGTAAAGACGCGGCATCAATTTTTGGATCCCGGATCAAAGCGTCGCCGATCCATAATAAATTATTCTGTGTTCAAGCTTTTGATACAAAGGACCCCTTTAAAACCTATCGGACTAGGCCTTGAACAGCATAAGGTACTTCTAGTAGTCACCTAGATTGTTCCCTCTATTAGATGACAACAATTATAAATGCTAGCAATCCAATTTGCATCAAACGTATCAATAAATTTGTTTATTATCAGCTCTTCATTGCCTCGTGCTACACAACTGAATAAATAACTAAACGAGTGTGTGCGGTATCTCGAGAATCTATCATCATAAAACGTGTTTTCCCTTCCGCTGCCGAGGAAAATATTTCACTGAGAGATGGACGTGAATTGTGATATAAATCTCGAATAAAATGTCGAGTTATGAAAGCTGGTAGAGTCGCTCTATGGAACATATTGTTCAGTGATCAAACCCATCATCGGTCAGAATAAATGTTAGTCCTGTCATTTGATAGTAAATAATTGTTTTGTTTCAAGTAGAGTACCTGCCGGCTATGCGGAGAGAGCAGTTAATGAATTGTACAAAGTGACGTCAAGTCTACTAAGAGCCATACACACCACTTTTTTTTCGCAGAGCGTTTTACAAACACGAGTATTGTCTGCATGGGTCAAAGCTTGCCAGAGCCTTTTCCTCGCCACACATTTGTACCGATTATGTTTGCATCGATACAAACGCATCTTGTCTGCGCTTGAAAAACGTGGTATGCGTGGACTCTAAAACTGTGTCTGAGGCATATGGAAAATTACTACGACAAAAATAACCGAACTTATTCTGTTAATGTGTTTGCTAACAAAATTGTATATGTACTCGAAACCATAACAACCTGCTAAAGACCTCACTGTATATGACGCATTTTTCTGTTTAATATTTTATCATATATTAAGTGTAAGTATATACCTAAACGTTTGTACCTATTGAGTAATCTGATCACGTAAGTCAAACACTAATCCTAACATTTGGTCTCGAGCATGAGTGGTCATCGCTTACGCTCGCATTAACGCCTGTTAGTATTATCAATGGCGGCGACATTGAATCGGCTCAGTTATGGCCAATAAATACTGATTGGAGATCAGTGGACCACACTTTTACGACGAGCAATCTACCCCGAATGTGTGTATGTACGCCTATTTGTACCGCCTTTTACCTCCCCCGGGATAATATCGCCGCCCCCACCGAATAAAATCGTAACCGTAAAATCCAAATTGTTCAAGAGAATTAAAAAACGGTTTTTGGTCTATAACTTTTCTGTTAGTTTACCTAGGAAGATCGTTTATATGCCAAAACATGGCTTAAAATATAACAAATAATATAATGTTACTAAAACAAATCTACAATTTACCACAACCCAGATATTTAAAGAATAAATATTACCATAAATCAATAATTTTATTTACTATTGTAAACTAACAATACCATATTATTCGTGTAAAACGTTGACATGATCTGTACAGTAATAGTCAAACGCGATAGTATTGACTGCAAAAACGCGGTATCGACTGTATCTGTTTGCATCTGTATTGTGATGTTACCATAGTATTCGGTGTAATAACAAATAATGTCAAATATAGTAAAACTGGATTACGATGTTTTTCCATGGCAAGTGAATGAAGTTTGATTATTGTAATAACGAATACCGTTTAATATCCTAATGTAGATTTCGTCGCAATTGTATTAAAAAATAAGCTTAATAGCCTGCAGCTAAGACTACGTTATACCTACCTGTATAAAAAGTAGCCTATATGTTATTATAGGTTATAAACTATATTTATTCCAAGTTTCAGCCAAATTCGTTCAGTGGTTTTCACGTGAAAGAGTAACAAACATCCACACATCCACTTTTTCACCCATCTATCTATTTATGGGTGTATTTTTTTTAATTGTAGCATTTTTAATATTTTTTATTAGTAAAATAGTACATTATGAAGTAAAGAGTATCTAGATTCATAATTATTTAGTCTAGTATAAAAATAATCATTGTTTTGGAACGAAAATAAAATCGTTTAGTTCAGTACTAACTTACTACAGCAATCTATTGCTTAGTTGCCCGCAGCTAAATCTACGTGGTACCTACCTGAATAAAAAGTAGTTTTTATGTTATTCCAGGTCATTAACTAGATATATTCCAAGTTTCTGCCAAATTCTTTAAGTAGTTTTTGCGTGAAAGAGTAACAAACATCCTAATATCTATTTTTCCATCCATCTATCTATTTATTCATGTATTTTCACAAATTGATGCATTTTTGATATTAATGATCAGTAGAAATATTACGTAAAGAGTACCATAGCTGGGCAATAACTCGTTAATCAGTTAATCGTTAATTAACGGATTAACTTTTAAGTTAACTTTTTAAGTTCACTATCGCAACGATATTAAAATGTAATTTTACACATATTAACGGATTAACGATTAACGTTAACTTGCGTTAATTCTTCCGAAATGTAACGCTTTAACGTTTAACTAAGCTAACTTTTTTTGTAGCGGATTAACGATTAACGAAGTTTTTTGATTAACGGTGCACAGCTTTGAAGAGTACCGATGAACATTTTTGTACTCTTGATGATGTTTGTGCATATGGGAGCATCCCTGAGGAGAGTAGGTACTTGATATGAATGTGGATGGATATAGGTATAGAGGTAGACCCAAGAAAAGATGGATGGATTGTGTGAAGGATGACATGAGTAAGAAAGGTGTGAAGGGGGTATGTGTAGTATGCCGGCTTGGCTTAGGTACCTACTTGGTCAAGCGATGGGTGTATGTGGGAAATAATCAGTCCAAAGTCCAAATCACGTCACACACAGAGTTTATTCACTTTCGACAATAAGAAGTACAGTTCACAAGCACAGGAGAATACACATACACAAAGAGTTAGAAGGAGTGAAGATTTACGAGCAGACAGAACGGAAAGTAACTACAAAACAATTAAATGAATTTATAATGGCGTCTCGCGACCGGGTCTCACACGTCAACTGGTTAGTTTTTATCCACTCGACAGGTAAAATCGCCGCGAACTCGAGGGTACTCAAACATCTGAAACTGCGTGCCTAATATTCCGTGCGCCGTCATTTGACGGACGTCACCGGTACGGTACTATAATAAATTACTGTTGTGATGATAACAAGTGTGTGTAATGTATATATTTATATACTTAAATATGATAAAGTAAATATTAATAAGTACATACTTATATAAATATAGATGACAAATAAATAAATATAAAATATAGGTAAATAATTATGTACGAATTAATAAGTAGGACTAGGTAGGTAACGGAGTCCCTACAGGTGTGAGTGCTGACTGCTGAGAGATGACGTCTGAAAGAGGGAAGTGGAAGAAGAATACATGTTGTGCCGACCCCACATAGTGGTATAAGGGCAGAAAGATGATGATGGGAGCATCCACTTAAAAACAATTTGAGGATCTGACGAGGATCTTGAAACTTAACTATCACACTGTAGTGTATAACTACCGTATCAGGCGCTTATGTCACGAGTCAGTCATACCCGCGCCGTCATACCGGACGGTTGTGTTACAGTGCGAGTGGTAGAGCGTTGGTGAACCGGGTGTAATATAAGGCGAAAACCAATACGTTACATGTGGCGACGAGTAAAATGTGAATAACTAATTACTAGTTAAACAGAGAAATATTTAAGTGAAAAAAAAAGAGGTTAAGTGAGTGACACAGTTCCTTTACACCACACACTTTAGGTACTTACTTATTGGGTAAGTACCTAAGTACCTATTTATTTGAGTTATTGAGCTAAAATAGTGAAAGTTTTTGTAATTTTAATTACCTACTTACCTAAGTACCTGTACAGTGTTCTAATAAATTATTCGATATTTAATTTTAAAAATAGTTAAAAATCGAGAATTAATAAACCGATTTATTATTATTATTACGAGCCTGTAGCGTTCCACCGCAGGGTAAAGGCCACGCTTCCTTTTCTCCACTCGTCTCTATTAAGAGCTAGTCTTCTCTCTCTCGTCTCCACTCGTCTCTAATAAACCTATTTATTAAAGAAAATATCTATGTTATTGTCAAACACCAAATATTATTTCAGTGTACCTATCGTAACCTGTCATTAATTTTCGAACCATCGCGACCCTATCATCATTATCTTGATTGCTATTTTTTGTTGTCCAAGAAGGATACAGTATTCAACATTACAATTCAAATTATCTGGTTAGATAAATCGTAAATACTTTTACAATACACAACAACTCATAGTTTTTACCCGAATAATATGGTAATGGATAGTGCCAAAATTAAAATGTTTTTTTACACCCGAATAAGATCGTAATGACAGCTTACTATATAAAGTAAGACAGTTTGGTGTCGGTATTAACCTGTTACGATGTTATTCGGGGGAAAAGGTGTTCATAGTTTCCGGCGAATAATACTTTAATAACCATTACATATTGTCTAAATCCTAAAGTACTCGTACGAATGAGCTGAAAAAAATTGACAAGGTGTAATCGGGCCTCTACAATAATTATTTCGAATAAAAGCACTTCTATCGTAATGGTCGGTTACAATGATATTCGGGGGGGGCGGCGATATGCATTCCCCGACCTTTTTATGTCGGCATAAATCCGTGATGGAAAAATGTACGTGTTGCACGTACAGTTTGCAAGGTAAGCCGCTTTGTAAACGCTATTTCGGCGTGTTTGCTGCTGACGGTATTGCGCAAACTTTGAATGTCGTATACGGTATATCTGGAATCTACTTTTGCTGTTGGACAATCTTTTAGATTTATCGTCTTTGATCGACTCCAACTTCATTTCCGATAAAACATGCCCTTTGAATTACACGAACCTATACAGAAGTAATGAACATTGATAGGAACTGCTGGGCACTAAGAGCTGGATTGTTTTTGAATCGGAAATATCCTGTTGATAAATTATTTAGTAGATGAAACAAAAGCTCCGTTCTTTGCATAAAATTAATAAAATATTACACCTGCTATCTTGGAGATTGCGATTTAAAATGAATGCCATAATTTTGAAATAGATTACTTTGGCCAGCGCAACTGGTTTTTCTCGACTTAAGCAAACCATTAGATAAAAGGATACAAAAAAATATTTTAATATTGATCTATTATCTAATCTAATTTTGATTTGAATACACTAACGATGAAAACGTAAAAAAGTTTATTAAACTAAGTAACTTACGTGGGATGCGTCATGTAAATCTCCAGGATCAGTTCTCTAGGAATTTCGAAGTAGTCAGGGTCCTTCCCATTGGCTGAGAGCACGAGAGGCAGGATGTCCCACGCGGTGAGCGGCGACTTCCAACCGAGCTTCTGGCAGAGCTGGAGGCGATCAAAGTAACATAGTCATGTTATTTCTTAAACTTTCGCGATCACAATTCATAATTTTGAAATATGTAAGCACAGGTTTTTATCGAACCTTTCTCAAACATACAGAAGTATCATGTTGATTGGCAGAAATAAAAGTTTACTACAAAAATAATAAAGCTGGTACAGGGTCGATAGAGGAATGCGACAAGGGTCGCATTCCTGTCGACACCGATGTACACTGCCGGTAGTGTATTTTAGACCAGCAAAATAAACCTACATTCTTGATTGGATTTGTTGGTTCAAAGGGCTTATGCATTACTCAGGGTAAATGTAGCTTTCTAACGGTGAAAGAATTTTTGAAATCGGCACAGTAGATTTTGAATTTATTCATAACAAACATACACACAAAAATACAAATCTTTCCTTTATGACATGATTTAAAAACTTACGCCAATACTGAAACGCTAATTAAAGAAAGTGGTGATTTTTTATGACATCATTTGACAGTTATCCATACAAGACAGATTTGTATGGACGATGTCAAATTAGAAGAAAAGAACTTCCTTTAGGGTTAATACGGCCTTAAATATTTAATTAGCTGTTGAGTATTCGAGCATTTGTGACACAAAAATAGTATAGGATAGGTATAATATCATGAATAACGAAGCAGGTGGTCGAAATTCAAAACTGTCATTCGTAGATTGATTTATTTGTAGTGTAACCGAGTGAACTGGTTTTTACAACCGCCATCAATTTTGGGTGACAGTGCGAGCAAACTCGAAAACGTATTAGTTTCTATTTCAACCCTAATATAAACATGCAGCAGTATATTTTCACTGAGTTTTATAAACAGAAATTCTTTTTAGTATAAAGGTTTTATAAAATTATCTGAATCAGGCACATGCTTAATGATTCAAAGCATTGCGGTATTTAGTCATAGATATTTTAAAACAAAAAACTGACTGATTTTCATGCTTTTCAATTGTTCGAAATCACAGGTACTACAATGAAAATGTAATTTTAAATTGATTAGATTCAAGTATTTACGAAAAGTTTTAGCCTCTACACAGTACTGTTTGAAATATGTGTCGTGGCGCAGTCTCTTGTCTGTATCGTATACCTCATAACCTACTTAGATCGAAAGAAAAGGTCGCTTCTAATAAAAAAAAGTAAACTTCGCGAGTTTCACACTGTCTGGAAGTTATTTTGTTTATGATTGTGTTGGAGCACATGCTTTTCTTACTGTAGAACAGATGTTCTGCTGATATGGAGTTTTAGACTTCGTAACTTGTTTTTACGAGAGCTTAAACTTATTTATTCAAGAGCTGAATTTTATTTGTTTGCTGAAAATTGATACTGTAATAAATTTTGCATAGCGCTGTGAAAACATGTGGCTTTATTCACTTTGATTAATGGAAGTATAAACAAAGTATACTGACTTGTAGACTTTTTGTGGTAACTTTTATTTATATATTTTTACTCGCCCAAAATTCGACGACTAATGTTCCTTTCTGTTGACTCTTTAAAATCCCCAGTAATAGTCCGGCTGACGGTTAGGCCGCGTAGCTGATCAACTGACTGTTCCATATCCTATAGTAATGCGTATGTTCGTTGCAAATACTCATATCGATGGTCGTAATAGATTGTCCTTATAAAATTACCTCAGTGAACTCTACATGCATGGGGTCCCCCAGTATAGTCCCGTCCGGCTGACGGTAGCCCGCGTAGCTGACCAGCTGACTGTTCCATATCCTGTAATCGTGGAGCGCGTCTGTTCGCTGCGGGAACACCGTCATTGCCGACCTGACCAAACATAAGAGAAAGAATGTACAGACAGATGATAGAATAATAAATAATAAGCGAGTCGGATTTAGGCAGGAAGGGTTCCTTACATTGTGTGTACATAATTAGACACTGTAAATATAGAAAACAAAAATCGACAGCAAAATGACGTTTGTTGTTTGACAGATGAGGACCGAGGAGTCTTAATAATAAGGTCTTGGAATAATAAGGTCCCGTTTAAACTCATAAAAATTAAGGGAATAAAGAGCTCCAAGGCTACTGAAATTTTAGCTGTGAAATCAGCCAAAATTTCATGAGCCTTGAAATGAACTAGTTTTAAGTTGTCGTAGCACGAAACAACAGAGAAGATAAAACTGTCTGAAACTAAAACCCCAAGGGTCAGCTTACAGTATCGCTTTAGGTAAACCTGAAAACAACTGCCTGCCTATTAAAATATAAAAAAAATACAAAATTGTTGACTTTAAAAACTTTGTTTGTTTGTTTGTTTGTTTGGTTGTAATGAATAGGCTCAAAAACTACTGGACCGATTTTAAAAATTCTTTCACCATTCGAAAGCTACATTATCCACGAGTAACATAGGCTACTTTTTATCCCGATATTCCCGCGGGAACGGGACTTACGCGGGTGAAACCGCGGGGAGCAGCTAGTACTTTATATTTTTACAGGCACTACAATACACACTACAATACAATATAACTACAATATAAAAGTATATAAGGTCATGAACCATGTAACGATTTGTTTTGAAATGTAATCTAAATTAGTAGTTTGAATATTTTAAAATAGACCTTTAGCCAGAATTGGAAGACGAGAAAGGCTAATAAAAAATAACCTCAACATTATGATTTTCTCTTATACAAAGGAAGACTGAACTTGAGTCTAATAAATTACACAACTTACATACCTTATGTTTCCTTTATTCGTGCTGTACTTTATATGGTTGCATAGAGCTTCGAACATTCCGCTGGTAGTTGTCACTTGTCTGCAGTCAAATACCTGAAGAAAAACCCTTTATTTTATTCAGAAGATACGAAACTTTCTAAAAATAATTGTTGTACGCAAATAAACTTACTACTTAATAATAAATTAAGTTGCGTGACTGAAAAGTCTATAATTTTTGTCTAAAAATATAAGTCTGTTTATCTGTACCTAATCATTACTTTACCAATCTGTTTTATTTTCGAAAAGTAATTACCAATACAATAAAACTGTTTAAAAATATCTATCGATAAATTATTAGTGCACGATTGAATCCTACAAAATGTAAAATGGTACAACAGTGTTGCTAAATCAATGAGTTTGCGCTTGTATCCGTTGCGGAATGTTGCTAATGGAACTCGGAGTAGTTTCACTTTATAAATCAATTCTTAATGAATTCGATCTCGACCACTCGCCAGAGCAAACTGTTGAGACGTCTGCAAATCTGTTTCGATCCCATTAGCAGTTCAACTGAGAAGAGCTACTGTTTCAACGTACTGACTAAACCCAATGCTCATATTTACACTAACAGCTTTACTTAAAAGCTTACTATAGATTTTGCTTGTGCTTGCTAACGTGTTTCAATTCAAACTTTACGATCACCTTTGAAGTTATCGACTGTTACTCTGCTTGACTCAGTAAACAAAACACTGCTTATTTATAGTGGGTATAATTAATAAAAAAAAATATTATTTTTATATAATTAATAAAAAAAAATTATATTTGGTAAAAAAATTTTGTATTAATTACTTACATATGTAAAAGTTAAAGAAAACAATTCTTAAGTAAATGAAGTTAAGTGGATTTAAATTTCTTACTCGTTTCATACCCATAATACAAGATAATCTCACAGTACATCTTAGCAATTTTCCTTCAAAGGCTTTCATTAAAATTCGTGCAGATTCGGAACTTGAAGTAGGCTTCAAGCACCTAATCGTCGTATCGTCACCGAGTGGCGTGATGACGTCACATCGCTCTGACAAATTAGTTAGCTGAGAGGTTTCTAACGAGTGTTGCAGGCGCCTATTCAGTGCTACGCGAGTGCGGAAACATGCTGGTAATAAGATAAATTAATTATTAGTCTGGAAAATTTTAAGTAAGGTTTTATGTAAGCCACGTCTTTGAAAATTTGAAAGTCTTAGTTCTTAGAGAATAATAGCTTATCATACAAGTACAGATAAGCTTTCTTATTAATCTGACGTACATCTCTAAATTTAATAAATGGTTTATTTACGTTGTCCTAGGCATTACAGCGTCCCGTTGAGTGTAAGCAAAGATTGCTTCCTGGCGCTGTATAAATCATCTAGTAAAGATGCAAAGGTCTCAGTTATGTACGAATAAAATGTAAAAACCACAATATTTTTTCATTCGCTCTATTCATATTTTACAGTTTTTCGTCTAATACAGGTCGATGTGAAGTAAGTAGACCTAGAAATTTAAAAAACTCTGTTTTGAAAATAAAAGATTAGTACCGCAAGCGAAATCACTCTCGTTTCTCAGAATAGGTCCCCAAACCGCGAGTCTATAATCAAATCGCGCCGATTAGCCCTCGCAATCTGTTTAAGCTGCGTAATTACAAAGTGTGGTGAAGAACATCAGACGACTTAGAAGCCTGTCCGATGAAGTCGTTTTAAACCAACCAGTCAATCCCAACCCACGCTAACGGGGAAATTGAATGGAAATCAAGGAATGAATTACGACTCGGGACTTTGTATTGCAATTTTGTATCATGTTTCGCGTTTGATAAAATGGAATTCTGAATGCAAATTAGTCTGTAACAGATGTATCTTTTTTTCATCGATTAAAAGTATATTTTAGGAGCAAAGTTTTGATATTTTAATAAATTGATACAATGAACTAGTTTTTTTTTTAATTTTTACGTATTTCGCAGAACATAATATCAAATTTCTATAATTTTCTTGACCTCAAGAAAAATTCACGGAACTTCCAAAGTAAGTGTTAATTGCCTATATTTTTTTCCAAAGGAAATGAGACTTTTCTCATTAGAGTCAGTAAATTCATTGAGCTCTTTGCAAAAAGGACTACAGACAAGTAGTATAATTGATTCTAGACGTAAAAGTTGTTTGGCTTTTCATTCAAGAGGTATTTCCGCGAAACGGTAGCTCTACTTTGTTCCACAGCCACTCGATTGTTTCTGAACAAAGAACTGCTCTTTTCAAACACTGAGCTTGTGGACGAGCTCTCAATTGCGCTAAGCCAAGTATTTAAGTGATTTTATATAAGTACAAGATAAGGAAATTACAACATGAGGGAATAGGCTTACTATGACCGTTAAAAGCGATTCAGTTTAGGTCCTATTATGAAATGCTTTTGACGTAAGCTAAGGCGCTAACGTGACTGAATTGCAGACATTTGCAGACATGAAATCTTTCATAATGTTATTCTAGTACTAAAATTAATAATACTCACTCTTTACCTTTATTCAACTGCCAATTTTGCAAGGCTTAGATAAATGTATTTCTCTTGTTATTCCTATATCAATTAAAAAGATGACAGCAGCTTTCGCAACCGTTTTAACTACAGGAGGAGCGCAAGTCGATAACAACGTTTGTATTAAAATTAGTCAAACTCGAGTTGATGAAACAAAGTTTTTAGGTATAGTTTTGGATCGTAATTGCAACTGGAAAGCGCATATAGAACACGTATGCACAAAACTAAATAGGTTTGCTTATGTGCTGTACAAGCTACGAAAAACGTCAACTCATGAAACAATACTGACAGCGTATCATGGTTGCGTTGCCTCGGTATTAAACTATGGTCTGATACTATGGGGTAACTCAAGCAACATTAATCGAGCTTTTATAGCTCAAAAGAAATGTGTTCGTGCAATTGTGGGCATACCTCCCTGGGACTCTTGTAAGCCTATATTCAGAAAGCTTAACTTACTGACACTGCCTTGCATGTATATTTTGGAAGCAGCGAAATTTGTCAAAGAACATAATAATCTTTTTACAAAAGCTAGAGAAATCTATCCCAGATGTACTAGAAATCGTAACAGAATTGTTCTATCTAAAACTCCTAGAACTGAGTTTTATAAAAAAAACAGTTATGTCATGTGTGGAGAAATTTATAACAAAATTCCAAACAATTTAAAAGAATTACCTTATAAACTATTCGTAAAAAAAACGAAAGCATGGCTAATAGAAAAGTCTTTTTACACTATTAATGAATTCCTAATTAATAAAACCTAATGTAAGATTAACCTAGTATTTATGGATGTTGTGTTTCGTATTTATTTGAATTTGAAAACATTTAATTAATTTGACATTTACATAATTATTATTATAATATTATGAAATTATATATTATATTTATTATATTATATTATATTTATTTATTTTATTCATTATATTATTTTAATTATATATAATTATTATTATGCTACAACTAGATATACCTATTTTAATGTTAACATTGCGGTGTCCCAACGGGGCTCATGTTGCGGCCAAACCTAGCTTAAGACCTAATGTACCAACTTGAGACAATGAATAAATGAATTACTGAATTACTGAATTAGAACTAATTTTATTGTTATAGAAACCCCGTGCGTAGGTAATTTTATTTATAAACAAAACTATGTAGTGGTACGCGTTTGGGCAAAACAATGGAGACTGTTTTTGTTGTAGAATGTTTTGTATGCGAATAGAGACGTGATATTTTTGCTAACTGAATTTCAAAGAGTATTGTGTAAGTCAATGGTACAGCATTTTTTAGAACTTTATAAAATTTTATGAATATACTCTCGAAAATATTTATTGTATTGTTGGCATGTGCATTACAATCTATTCGATGAAAGGCGCTATGCAATTCCATTGTCTGTTTTACATAATAAAATTGACACTTAATCGATAGCGAACGATAGCGAACGAAAAAATATTTCCGTCATTTAAATGTTCAGTAAACCACGGATTTCTCAAATCAGCTTTTCACATAATGTAATTTTGTTTGTTTCTTTCTTACTTTAAAAATGGTTTTTTTTTATTTGTGAGCAAGATTTATTTCTTACCTGTAATTTGGACCACTGTATCCGGCCTATGCATCGGCTAGCGTTCCTCCAAGCTAATTTAGCTCCGAAGACCAGCTCAGTGGTGGTCAACTGATAGGTGCCAGTCTTCGCAACCTCCTCTTGCACTGTTTTCCAACGAGCTTCGTGTGCTGGTGTGTTGGCTCTGTTGAAAAAAAACACGTTTAACATTTTGTTGTGTCTCAAATCTAGTAATTGAAAAAAACGCCTAGCTCTAGTTTTTCTTTATATTTTCGAAGTTTGCTGTGTTGACTGCATAATTGAATCCAAAATAAGTTTGGCAGTGTCGTTAATTTGGAAACTGCACTACTAGTGGTGCTGCTAGTAGTGTCGTTGAAGATGAATGAATAAGTATTTCTAGGCACTATTGAATCTTACGTGTTTTCAGTATGACGAGCTCCACAACATTTACCTACTATAAATGATAAGTCAACGCAATAGGTTCAATAGAATAGTCAAAAACTTGTAATAAGTAAATGTCAAGAATTTATTGACTACTCTAAGGTATTTACGTTAAAACTTCGTCACTAGAACTGACGATTACCTCATACTACGAGTAACTTTTTTTTTCTATTAAAGTTAATAAAACTTGTAGTTTCAAGACTTCACATTTATTCATCTGAATACTTGACCATTTCCTATACGTAGGTACGTTGTATTTAAATTCCTGCGGAAGTTAGTATGAAATTTAATTCCATTAAACTCGTTCACGTAAAACGGATCCACTAGGAAATGCAAGTTTCCTTGTTGTAATTTAAAAACTATTGCCGGTGAAAAGTTTACGTTACGTATTTTATTTTTAATACTTCTACCACTGAGTTTTGAAAACTCAAAGAAATGTGCTGCTGTTGAAAATGGAGATATTCTTATTGAGAATGTACCTGTGAAGTTTAAGCGAAACATAAAACTTGGTATCCGCAGGCGTTCAGCATAATATTCGTATGAAAGAAAACTTATTTTTTATGATTATTGTACTGTATAAAATATCAGTAGGGAAGAACGCTTGTCTTTTTCTTGAATCACCATAACTCCCTTTAAATAGTTCGAAGCACACATTGGTTCAAATCCATTTTTTTTCTACAGTTCATTTTTAAAATAAACCGTACATTTAATAAAATCTTTGTGGATTACTTATACCATGACCTGACCGTACGTGTCTTACTAACATGACTTTTTACACGGTTTCAAACTTAGCCTATGAATAAAAAAAAAATCACTGTAATATTAGCTTTAAAAAGCTTACTCGTTCAGCAATAATTGGAAACCAGTTTGCTTTCTTAACTCAATATCTGAGCTTATGTGCAGTGTGTGCAGTGCATAAGTTACCTACAAAGTTTTCCAACCAAAAATCCTTTGAACTTTTCAATCGAAGTATTTTACGAGAACAGGTGTGATTTTTGTAATGCAGGTACATTAAAAAGCACACCTGATTTTACCTGTTTCAGTACAACATATAATTTTAATAAATTTCACGTGACAATTCACGGTATTATAATATCAATTCATGGAGAAGTTCACGTGAAACTTGTAAAATAATTCAACCATAAAATGAGACCAGCTGTTTCTTCATTACGAGTTGCATGAATATCGCATAACATTTTAATTTAAATAAAAAAGTGATGCTTTATTTATATTGAGAATTAATATTGTATTGGCATGACTTTATAATATTGTTACGTTGTTTTAGAAATTAGAGGTAACTAACATCTACATTTAGACTACCAAAACAAAACAATACCTTGCCTTATCCTTCTGGTCAAAGAAAGAAATAATAGTTTATTTGGTAAATATAGCACAAACAACATATAAGTAAACACAATAGGTGGTTAGGTGGTTCATGTTGCCCCGCGCCAGGTAGTTTGATACATTATCAGATACATTACATGCTACACGGCTATTTGAGTACCTTGTTTTAAATTTTCCGCATCACTACATAGTATAAAATAAAGTTGCTTCCTCTGTCCCTATATCTCTATGTATGCTTAAATCTTTAGAACTACGCAACGGATTTTGATGCGGTTTTTTAGAGATTTAAGATTCAAGTAGTATTCAAGAGGTAGGTTTATATGTATAATTTATTAGACCCGTGCGAAGCCGGGGCGAGTCGAATTATTATATAAACCCACCTCCGTATAGAAGCGAAGTACTGCCCAAGAAAGTCCTTGGCATCGTTGAGGACCTCCGCCGGCTCCCTCGGCAGCTCGCCGCGGCCCGGGATCGCCATCAAACTGCCAAGGCACGTATTCTCGTTGCATAATGATGGCTGCAACAAACAAATTATAATATTAAGACAAAGGAGGCGAAAATGATAACTTGTATTTTTAAAGCTCGGATCATCGACTTTTGAGAAGATAATTAACAACGCAAAAGCACGACACTAATGTAAACAACTTAATTAATATTAAATTATTATTATTATCTCATTATACCTAATACAATAAGTATTTTTCAAAGATTTCAATAGACAGTAATAAATCTTTTTGAACATTACAAAATTTGCATTATACTCGTACGATTATATTGATCTAGCTAGGATTATTTTAATTTAGTTTTATCTGTGTTTTTAAGCGATTAAAATCATACCAAGATAACTCCACATTTCCACTATGACGCTAAGCAAAGCACTGCAGTTTTCCTGTTTAATAGTCAAAGCACAAATAATATAATGCTAGTCAAAGTAACTAATTGGCTTGTCGCGAATGTAAAATTATACCCGGTGATCATTTTAAAACGTCTTTTGACAATTATGACTGTTCTTCGTAATAATAATCCTTGATAAATTCTAAGCAGCGTTTGATATTATAAGTAATGTCTTTTTAAGGTTTTTATCATTTCTGTAATAATTTAAGTTCTGATTTTTGTAGAACTTAGATAAGTATTTTAAAAAACTTATCCAACTTTTTTCTCGTTACAAAATTTTGCATTTTTCTTTCCAACAATTATCAGTTTTTCACACTCAAAAACAATATACAGCAACAAATCAATAAAAAACAAATGAATTAATTTTTGTCTTTGTTCCTTTTTTATATGCAAATGGCGCCAATATAAAAAAAAAGCTGCCAGTGACTTACGCCTTAACCAAAAAGTTTGCAGTTTATTTTGAATTTGGATCGGCTTGCGTAATTTTAACGAGCCATGCATTTATTATCAAATCGACCAACATTTATCGAAAAAACATGGATGTCGGGAAATACGGAACACTTTATCTAGTTTTCCTACATTACCTTCTTGCCGAGCAATTGATTCAATTGAAGTCAAGAGGGTTTCTAAATAATGGAGCAAATAGACCATTCCGTCTAGAGCTTTAAACTTCCATTCAGTGGCTTCAGTTCACATCTCACATTCATTCAGCTCTATAACTAAAGCCAAAGATATAACCATTGACTCAGTAGATGTTACAAAGGATTTATTTGATCGGTGTTCATGGAATACTTATTTATAGTTTATATTATAGGCAGAAGAAGAATCTTATAACTAACTAGGCTTACGTCCCGGCTTCGTACGGGTGTACTAATGAAACTACCGGGATAAAATATAGCCTACCATCCCGACAGTCTCTACACATCGGTGAAATAATTTTGATATCGGCTAAGTAATTTCGGAGATTACCTCCGTCAAACAAACAAACAAAGACACTTGACCTCTTTATAATATTAGTATTAGTAGATATTATAAATGCAAAAGATTGAATGAATGTTTGTTACTTGTTTATGAAGAATCTACTAAACTGGTATGGCTGTAACTATTGATGTCACCTTAGCATAATATATTTATAATTTATAACAGACAGTAACAGATAGATAATAATCCTCTTCATTTCTTATTCAGGCAGAAGCTTGTTTTGTATTACTTTAGTAATACTTGTCCTAATATCAGTTGTCTATACATTACCATTACTTAAGTATGATTAAAGAGGGATAACTTGTCGTAGACTAATATTTACCTATCGGTGATGACAATGCGTTCATGAAGGCATGTCTCCAACCCATCACTCATAAAACATGTTTGTCAAGAACGTTTTATGTTTACTTAACAGCTATAACCATAACACACGCTTTTTGGACATAAAAGGTGTCGGGCGTAAAATGTGATTGTGTTTTTATGCGACATAACCTTTCAATGATTCAGAGATGATTCTTGGATAAGTTATCGTCGAAGCATAATGTCCATTTGCTTTGATGTATGCGCCATCATTTTTAAGTGTAATAAAACAGATACGAACATGATCGCAGACCATATTTCCGTCCATGTAAGTTGGAAGGTACGCAAATACAAAAGTAAATATAAAATTTTAACAGCTTCATTTTGAAATAAAATGGAGTAGGGTCACTGAGGCCACTTTGGGAGTAATTATAACGGTCTAAATATGAGATGAACGCATAGTCGACGATGTTTTAATGAAGGTAGATAGAGCACGGACTAAAGTGTGTTTATGTGTTTATGCTAACAGAAACTATTCCACTTATACTAAATGTGAACAGAACTAACATTTAAGTAAATAGTCTGACCGCCAAGATAGCATCAGTATTAAGCTATTCCATTCCACTAACTAGTAGGTCTTTCAAAAACAGAAAGAAGCCACCAGCCACAGCCGTTTTAGTTTTTCCTATTTTGACCACCATAGACAAATCTGTGTTATTTAAAATCGTTAGGTTAATTTAAATGCACATCGTATTCGATTGATACATCGTTCCTAAAAGAAGTTTATTCTTATATAACGCACGAACTCAAGTAAGATGAACAAGTGTTATCCACAATCCATCCGCTTTCTCCAAGTTCGTATTTTGTTGCAGCGCAAACGGATGCAAATTTATAATTTAGCTCTTTGTATTGAAAACAACTCTACACCTAAAATACTAGCTCGAATATACAGAACAACTCAACTTGGAAGTAACAACGGTATTACCTGCTCTGAGGTATTACCAGTCAGAGTACAGACTTCTTTTTAAATTACTACCTTTTTCGTCGTTGTGGAGGAAGAAGTCACTAACTACAAAAAGGTCATTCCGAGATAAACGCGTTTTAAAGTTTTTTTGACATTCTAGCCGTAATAACTCGACAACACTTATAGTTAGGAAATCGGTTTCTTGGAACAAAATACAAATAAACTATCCATTTATTATATTCTGAAATAAAATATTCAATTATACTTTTCGTAATGTAATTATAAAGAAATATGTAAAAAAAGAAAAGTTAGTGAGTTTTAGCATACACAGAAAACGAATTTTCTGAACACTTAGTGAACTATTCATGTTAGTTAATGAATTATTGCTGTAGTATTTTACAGAAAGAAGCAAGTTAGTGACTTTTTGCTTCCTATTTCAAGTAAATAAAAGGTTTTTAAGGTTTTTAAAAGTAGTTAAAATGTAACCAAAATTTTCATTAAATTGTCAAACACATTAAAACATACAGTGAAACTTATTCCCAAAGCTAAAATTACAAAATACAGTTCACAAAATCCTTCAAACTACTAGCCCATACAACCTAAAACCATTTAAATCACTTTCATTACACTAACTTCACTTCATTATCTGCTAGATTGTTAGATTCGAACCAGAAATGAAATTCGTCAGGTCGGTTTGACAAAGGTTTGGCACCAGGTCTTTCGTTTTTTAAGTGGGATCGTCCAGGAAGACGAATAAACCTTCGGCAATACCATGTCACTAGCCATAGTACACGAACCAGCTTTCTTATTACAAACCCCCACCGCCGCTTCCCCTCAGTGTTCTTTTTACCTTACGCATACTATAACATCATGCCACTTACGTCAACAAAACAGCATGTTAACCAGCTTCTAAGCTAATAAAAATGTAAGTCATGTTGTTCTGAGTTTTCTGACACTAAAATCAGTATAAAATCCGATCTCTATCGTTTCTTTGTAACCTTCTTTATTAAGTAATGTGGTAGAAACTAATTTCACACAAACGGCAACAAAACAATTGTTCAATTTAAACTTTCGCAATCTTTAGTTTATAATTTACTTATAAGAAATTACGGGACTTTATTGCATATTTACGTTATTATTTGATTTCCCGACGTTTCGAGTGCGTTACAGCTCTCGTGGTCACGAGTAGACTGCTTTACTGGAACTACCGCCGCTAATTGAGGGTAGGATCCTCGTCTACCCTCAATAATTCGCCTTCAGAATCAGGAATGAACAGTCAGCGACACACAACACTAACAACATCTTCGTACGGAATTACCAGATCACAACGTTTCACACAACTACTAATTACGGGTTTCTACGAGGCCGAGAGACAAAAACCATCCTAACGATTGAAATTACGGTACCTACAGATTTCTAAAGTCTCTTGGACCATCTGCTTGTAGTAGTGGCGTTTGCTAGAAAGTTCTTTATGATCGTGTAACTCAATCGGGTGATTCGTTCCAGAGTCCAGTAAATATTCCGCTACCGCTGATTTGTGCGCCTTCCATGTACGGCAAAAAGATGGGCTGTTTGCTGACATCCAGTACTTTTCAGCGCTTCCCTTTTGAGCTCCTCTTTCTTACAAGATAACCGTTCTGTGTTAGCACCCCCTGAACATGCTTCAGCTCGCCTTGCAAATGTTTAAGGTCACATAGATCATTAGCTCTATTTGTAAGAGAAGAAACTACAGATTGTTGGTAGAGAGGGTGATGGTGTATGATGTAGCGTTTAAATATCTCTCCATGTGCGTGGGCTTCCTGTAGACATAATGCACCAAAAACCGTCAGGTTTCACTTTAACAGGACATCTAAAAACGCTAAGGACCTTATTGCTCTCAATTTCGTTAGTGAATCTGATATTAGGGTACATGGAGTTTAATTTTCACGTAAATTGTTCTAAATCCCATTCATAATGCAGAAAACATGTCATCCACATAACGCTTTCTCAGTTCTATACCGCTAGTTTGTAGATCAAACGTGCTTTCAAAGTGGTCCATCTAGATGTTAGCCAAAACCAGCGCCAATGACTACTCCGTCGATCTGGAGGTGGTGGTCCACGGTATAAAAAGTTTCTCTCTATACAGGTTTTCAGTACCTAGAACAAGATACTGTTCTGGTGGTTCATTGTCCTTAAGCCTTGTTTTCACTACGTCAAGACAGTCATGGAGTGGGACTTTTGTAAAAAGAGAATCCTTGTCTAGGTTTACAATAATACCACCTAGTTCCAGCTCTACTGTCTTAATTCTGAAGACTCATTGAGGGTAGACGTAGATCCTACCCTCAATAATTGAGGGTAGGATCTACATCTAAATAAAATAATAAGGGAAATACGTGATAAAGTTCAATAATTTCATATAAATTAAAACAATGTTCTTCCGCACCAGTGGCTAGGAGTGCATTGATCAAAAAATTTAACACGCAATTAGGGAAGAGCGCGTATAAAAAAAATTATCAAGTCGAATAATTGAAGATCTCATTTTAAATAACGTACGTTAGTTACTTTTTTAAGGTTATAAATCGCATAACGACTGTTCACTTTCATTTAAAAATAACTATGATTAGTTAGTGACTTCAAAAGAATCGAACATTAGGGATGCTTCGTATGCAAAAAGTAACTAAGTGATCTTGATGAGCAGTGATTGCTAAAATATTCGTGAAATATTACATCTAATAATACTCAAGTGTGGTTAGTTAATTACACCACACTCGTTCTTTGCTATATACATCAGTTAATGACTTCTGACATTACTATATCTCCGAAAATACATGGAAAATATTATTTTTTATTTTCTCATATGGTAGATAATGGGTTTAGAAACACTTTGGCATCATTAAGTCAATTTGCCCAAAATTCGAGTTAGTGACTTCTTCCTCTACAACGACGTTTTGAGACGCATCGACGCACGTTGCGGGTTCGATCGCCGCCGGGGTCGGCACTAATGTTTTTATGCTCTCTATCTGCACACTACAAAAATCCATTTGATCCGGGTTTGAATGTATTTCTATCAACTTACAATAACTGTATTTAGGTATTTACATAAAATGTATATAGATATTATGTAGTATAATTATTAGTCATCTGGTTCCCATAACACACGCATTAAATTACTTAGCTTGGAACTAGCTGACGCCGTCTACAATGTCCAAGAATATTTATTTGATTTGGTAAATGGTATCGCTGTGACTCCCTTATTTTGCAACACTTCACCGTCAGTAACTTTGTGCAAGGTACCTCTCAGTGGCTTCAAAGTACGTCGTTCGAAGGATACGCACGGAAACGAATGAATATTGTATCGTTTGCTAATAAAAGCAAGGTTTGAGTATATACGCAGCTGAATTTGATACTGCTAAGGATTTTATGCATATTTTATTTTATAGGCTCTGGTCCAACGAATATCTTAAAGTTGTTTATATACTGTGTGTAGAATAAGTACTTGCTTAAAATTGAACAGTGCAATCATTAGTGTCTATCCAAAACTCTTCGACTGATAAATCAGTTAGTGAATATGTATTATTAGTATAGATAACTAGTCGCAGGTATGATTTTTTTTCTATTTACTACTGTTTTATTTACATATTATCGACTATCAAAAGTTACTCAATTTAATACACCCTGTATGTATGCTGTAGAAAAATTAATATCTCATGACTCTAACTCCCAAGCAAGTATACAATATAACTCACTCGTTCTGGGACTTCGTTGTTCCCCAGACGAATTAATTAAAATCCTTCTTCAACTTCTAAAAGATATCAAACCATACTTCCACCGCTTAAGCAATGGAATAAAGAAGTATCCACGTAATATCACGGAATAAATAGTAGAACAAGTAAAGGATCTATTAAAAAAAACGTTCATTTAAATAGCGACTCTTACTACGATGTAATACTGCAATTCAGTTCGCACAAGCTAAGTTTGACAATCGGCAAGAGAACTGCCGATTGTCAAATTGTTTCATTTTTAAAAAGTTATTATATTTATCACGTTCACGCACGTAAGTAGGTAGTTACAAGCGACACGCGGTAATCAAACTTAAACCAACTACACAAGCCGCCTTATTCTCCAAATAACCGTGGCTTACGTGGCACGTCACGGCGTGGTTATTATGAAAAATTATATGGATTTCAGAAAACAAAAGCTAGATAAGTGCTATCTCTTACCGCGTCATGTTTTAAATGTCGTTAAGAATCGAGCAGAAGTTTGCCTGCTGGTGGAATGTAATTTTTTAAACAGCGAAACCGGATACCCCATGAATCAACGAATCACGATAAACCGTTGATCACTATAAAACAATACAACATCGCAAATACGAGTATAAAGTCAATACAGGAAATTTTTGAAGTACAATTAGCTATAAAACAAACAAGTTGGAACTGACTTACTGCGTTGTTTGTTTAAATGCTCATACACTTTATGGATGCTACGTTCAAAATCACCAGCCAATAAAATCAGTAACACTAACTGATAAGCAAATTTTATCCACACGAAAGACAATAGGTAATTTACGTATGAAAACAAGTAATAAGAGTGTTTCCTCATCGTGACGTGCTAGTGAAATAGGATAATAAGAGAGAAAGACCTTGATTTTTTTTAACTTCATGTTTCGCAGCTATTATTTATTGATGACTTATTTTCCTCAAAATGGTGTTAATTCGAGAAATCTTCTTAAAAAAACTGACAAATTAAAGATGAAGAAGGGGGAATAATAGACGCAAGTCGTACGTCGTAGGTACTCCTAGTACGAAAGTACTGTACTAAATTATTAGATGTGCAAAATGGGTTTTACATACTTATTTGACGTTAAATTTTCATAATAGGTGAGTCAAGTCTACATCGAACCCTGAAATGACTTACAGAAACAAAAATATGAAATAAAATGGGTACAATAACTTAAATAATTATAATCTAAGCAGGTGCGAACTTTATTATAATTTCTAATTGAAACTTCTGAAAGTTGTTAAAACATTTGAATTATTTTAACCTTCTTTATGCTTATGAATTAAATTTTGACAAAGAAGCGTCGGGAAAGTTTGCTGTCTGCGAAAAGTTCTGAATATTCACAGGTATCAACAACTACACAGTAAGTAAATCTACGTTGCTTTAATAACAATTGACGAAATACTCATTAAATTCTGCCAACATGTTCTACAATACAACATTATCACATGAAGTCTCATCTTGGAATTTGTTACACGACAGCAGTATCATCATCATCGGCATCATTAGTACTTTAGTCCATATTTTTTAACCAACTTCAAGAAAGGAGAAGGTTCTGTTTTCACTGTTTTTATTTTTTTCATGTTTGCTTAACGATTATTCCGTCAATAGTTTACCGATCGTATATTTTTTTTTTATGTGGTCCCACTAAAAACTTTCGAGAATTTATGTGTTATGGACATAAACTATGTATATTCCAAGTTTCAGCGAAATCCCTCGTAGTTTTTACATGAAAGAGCAACAAACACACATACATCCTCACAAATATTTGCATTTTATTTTATAATATTAGTAAGATTTGTTCTTTTGGCGCGTGCGCGTACTCAGTAAATATGAGCATACGTAATCTACTCGCTTTACATAAGTAAATATTGTTTGTACATAGAATAGGTGTATGACAATTATTGTGATTTTAAGCTCCGCCGGTGTAAATGACTATATCCATTTGCGGTATACAGGAACATAATTTATGAGCTTTTAGCTATCGCATTTCTGTGGTTTAGGGAATTAGAGAAGCTTTTAATCAAATCTTGTTATTTATTTACTCAAGTAAATTGACGATGGCATTTGAAAGCACTAACCGATTTTCTTATTTTAAGCAATCAAATGTTTTTGACTTAGATTTAAATTCAAAACAATATGTCTGTTATTTCTGAAATGTGACATATTGTTTTTAATGATAATGTACATTTTAGGACTACTCTCATATTTTCCAATAGTGGTTTAAATTATTCTACTTACATATTTCGGACACGGGATATCATACAATCGATCATACAAATAGTCACGCGACTCGTGATTCTTCAACACTTTGGGCCTGATGACTCTCCTCACTGGCTTTTGCTTCACATTCGTCTTCACTTCTTCGACTTTCTCCTTTACTTCTTCAACTTTTTCTTTCCCAATCTCAACCTTTTCTTGCACATTATCGATTTTTTCTTTAACGTGATCAATCTTTTCTTTCACAGTATCGATTTTTTCAATTAAAACGATTGGACATTTTTTGATCTCATTTCTTTCGTCCAGTAATTTGCTGATCTCATCAGTCGATATTACTTTAAGGGCATTATCGATTATTGTTTCTGCGTTTTGGTTCACACCGGGAGCCATTGCTTCTAGCTCAGTTCTGGAAACTTTTGACTCTGGGAGTTCTGTTTTTTTGTTAATTAATGAACGAGGCACACGCGACGCGGGCGCACTAACAGTATAGAGGTGCGGTCACAGTATTTATAACACTTATCGCAAAAGACAAACTAACAGGTGCTAACGTTTTGTTTGCAAACATTGTCACACATTTTGCCGGTGACATTTGGAGCTTTGCACGGGACCGTGTCAAGCTAAACGATAAATAACATGCACAAACTCGGACTAGCTTTGAATAAAATAATATTTTTTACAATACATAGGTAGGTATTTTTAAAAAAGGTCAGTGTACGAACTGTATCAATTACCCTGTTCCGCGCTCTATCAAACATCATAGTCATGTATAATTTATCACAAATGTAATGTAAGTAGCTTCAACAAGTATAGTTGCATTGGTCAGATTTTTAACGCAACCAAAACTATATTCGTAACCTATATTTATAGCGGGGCCAGAACACAAATGCATTGAATCGTTCATTGTGTCCCTGTCTCATTGTCCTAATTAAAAAACGGTTGAAACTCTTACTATCAAGAAGGTGATAGTAAAAAGAAAAGTGTTCTTATTCGTTTTGCCACCTCAATAAAGAACTCAAGCTACTATCGAAATGTTTATAGAAAGGCAATACGTTTTTCGTATTTTCATGTCAAAGCCTCGCAATCGGATCACTTTGAAAGGTTCCGCTGGAATGCACCAATGCAATTGGTATTCAATAAAATGAAAAAAAGTGCATTCTATTTGTGTATTTAGTGGTCTAAATTTCAGTGAAACGCAGTGTATTTTGTGTGTTGGCAAGTTTCTATAGGTACCCACATTTTTAACAAAAAAACTATCAGCAGATACAGCAGCCATCATGTCAATTACTACGTAGTCTGATTTAATTCGTGTATTTCAGTATTCTAATATTAACATTATATGAGGTTGTTAAACCCGTATTATAGCTTAAGCGCATATTAAATCTGTTGCCATAAGAGTAACAAGAAAAAAAACATTATTTAAACCAACATCAAGTATTAAATTGTCATGTTTTTAAAAATAGTAGTTATTAATGAGCAGTTTTGTTTATATAAGGTTTTAAAGAAATTTATAAGTATATTGATTTATAATCAAACATTTGAGAGTTTACCACACCTCCAGTTGATTTGTAGAAGCCGCCACAGTCCTGTATTTTTTTCACAGATAATTGATAAAGAATCAAATGTAGTTCAATAGGTCAATGAACCCAAAGCTTTCAGATCATTATTTATGACATTATCTAAATATTGAACAACTACATTTTCATCTTTATCTCAGTACAAACAAGTCGGGTAGTCATGTGGCAGCATTATTTGCATAGAGTCATGCATCTCTTATTTCCCATATTGTTTGCTGATGCTCGCGATTATTATTCTCCATGTTTGGTTATCTTGCGGCGCTAATGTGTATACAGATGTAGAATAACTCACAGTTTCCTTTAATTGTAATACATTACAGTGTGATTAAACATTGTATTCTGTTTTGTTTAGAACTTTCAGATGGTGAAAGTCTTAGTGTTAGAGTTTGATGTGAATTTTTATTTTTCTTAGTTTAATAATAACTATTTTGACATTTTACACAGCAATACCTGGAACTAAGATAAGCGATGCTTTTTAATTATTAGCGATTTATAATGATTTAGTTGACTGACATTTATGCTGACTATTTTTATTGTAAATACCTACCGAACACAACAATACGATATTATTGTTTTTTTATATGTGGAACAAGGTCTTGGCTTTTATTTGTACAAAATTGTACAAACCGATTTATGTTAGTTGTCCTAAATAATCAAACTATAAAACAAGAAGAGCTTACAGCCTCACCACCACCCAGTACTCACTGGAATTAAGCTGTGAAAGGTGTTCATTGAGCGGCGCGTGTTCTATTCGTAGTATTGAAAACATGCCTAAGAAATAATGAAAAACCATTTAAATCTAACTTCATCTGTACCTAACAAATCTGTATACAACCAGCACTATACATTTCTCGTTTTTGAGACCTACGAGTATGTATTTGGGTAGTAAAAGAATTCAACCTGTAGATTGATAATTATTTTACTCTTTGAATATCTAAGTAAATATTTTCATTACATACTTTCCTGTTACCATAACCTAAATAGTGACGTAGATTTAAAAAGTGTTATTTAACAAACAATGGGACAGTATGACCTACTCGTATCACTATTACTATCCATTTTCATAAAGTGTGGAACATCTTCCACACACGTGTGATCATCATCATACAGGATCTCTGATGGAGGAGCCCTATACATACCCGAATAGCAAAGGACAGATTAAGATAGAAATGGATGGTATAGAGCAGGTCGGAATTAAAGCTAATTTCTTAATGCTATAATAAGATTAAGTTAATGTAATGCATAGTAAGTACACGTTTTATAAATTTAATTTTACAGAAACAAATGATTATTTTATTTTTATAATACTGAGAAGTGAAGGCAACTGTGCTGAGATGATGTTTATATTAAAAATATTCTCTGTTCACAGTGAATAAATATTAACACCATCCCGTAATTCACATTTAGTGATAAGAATTACGGTTCCAGAGCTTTCTGCTGATTTTATTGTAAACCTGTATATCTGATTTCTAGAGACAAAGTTTTCCTGCAATCGCGCCACCCACCGAGACACGACCGCAACCGCGGCTAAGCCTTGCCCATAGATTAATCACAAATACATATAGCGACTACCGACATTGTGATTTAGAATCCGAGACAAACCACACATTTACTGCACGGTCTTATCTAACCTTTCTAATTAACCAATAAATTGCATTCTCTGCGCTTTCTTTAATTTAAAACCAATATAAATTATTCTTCTGCATCGAAGCTAATTCAAGATCAATTCATACTTGAGACTATAATATTATAAAGTTACTTAGTTATCTTTGACATCTTCGTTAACAACCTTGAGGTTTACTCGTATAAAAGTATTCAGAGTGCTTCCTCATACTTCATTTGCGCTTTGTTTAATTAGTTGGAAAATGGCGCTGTAGAGCATTTTAGTTGCGTCTCAGGTTTGCCTTGACTTCCTACTTTTGTCCCAAGACAACCAAAAGAACTACTGTTAGAATGCATCTTTACTTAAGTAGTGAAAATTAGAAAGAAGATACGATGGACCTGTAATCGTCGCAATGCGCCGCAAAGATTCTTAAATATATTTAGGTTTCGTTCTATGCACTACTTATTTTCAAATAAAGGGGCTAGGCTTATAATCGAATCCAAACAAGTTTGGTTGATTGCCTCTATTATGTTCGCTATTACGAGCATGAGCGTTACTCCATAGCTTTACATATATCATGTTTACAACCCCAATAACTCAAAATAAAACATTACTCAAATGAAAACATTGCCGCAGAACTGCGCAAAACAGACTCCCGAATTAATTCTCGCATTCATGGAGTCACACACCTGTCCCGGCAAACTTTTTGCTTTGTGGCTCCCAAACACAAACGTTATGCCGCAGCTCTTGTCTCTAGGCACCGGCAAAAACTCTCGGACAAGCAGAGTCATTTTCTAGTCATGCTGTTACTGTAAGTTTGCTCTTGTTGTGTAGCTCGTCGCTGATCCAGAGTTGTAGAGCAACGTTTTGCGAGGTAACAAAGTGAACCCACAATACCTATTCGACTCGTTGAGTCGTAGGTATTGTTGATAGTAGTTACACATAAACTGATCAATAACAATTAAATAAATAAATGTCCTTGGACATTCCACAATGAAATGAAATTAAATATTATCATGACTGTTTGTACAAGGTACAAGTACAGGGTAGTCCGGTGCATATTGTTTCAGATCTTTAAGGCGTTGTTAGATCCTTCGAAGGTACCTAAGGGTTCGATACATGCTATTTTGCTTAAGTTATAATTCCGCATCAAAGAAATATTTTCCTGACCGCTACTAGCAATCAATAACAACGCTTCGGTGCTTCAGGAAGAAAATTCATAGCTTTCAAGGTGTTTCTAACTTCTACATTCAATTAGCTCTAATATTAATTAACTCACTTCGTAACATAAACCACTGACAAATAAATATGTGTCAGAATATACGTTGGTACTTAGTAGGAAGTTTGTAATGGATTTACACTGTAAATTCAGTTACAAAGTTGTAATGTTTTACAACAAATATTAAATAATGATGTGCATATTACGAGAGCTTGTGGCGTAGTTTATATTGTTCTACGTTGCCTCAAAAAGGAAAGTCTAATGACATAATATATAACTGAGTGTTATTGTTCTTCGTTGGTTTTTACAATTTTGAATACAGGACTTGTTTTTTTAAAAAGATTTTGTAAAAAAAATCAACATTAATAAGGTAGGTAGACGTTAGAAATTATTCAGATACCTTAAAAGTTTGAGACAGTTTCGAACTAGCTCATGCGAACTAACTTCAGTTTGCTTCAAGTTTTCGCCAAAGCAAATCTGACCTCAACTGAAAAGAACTCATGTACAAACTCCTTTCTTTTTTTCTAATAAAATTTCGTTATTTTAATATGCATTGGAGCACCGATACATTTTATGAATCAGTAATTCGCATACAAAAATAATCAAATTGTTCGAGTAAATGAGCAACTGTAAAGATTGGAACACCTCGTCTTATTCGTATTCCGATCAGGCGTGATCTTTATTTCAACTCATCATTGGAAGATTTTTCTGCTTTGTTTTAAAATAGCAATTCTTATTTTAAAACATTTCAAGGAAAAATTTAATGAATGAATGAATAAATGAATGAATGAAAATACTTTATTGTACACAGAAAGGAACATATACACTACAAATCCTTAAAATAATTGTACAAAAATTGTAAAATTTGCTATATTAAAAACTTTAGTGGCGGTCTTTTCAGAGTTATTCCCATCTACTTTTAGGTAGGTACGTATAAAAATTCTCGTAAAATGTTATAAAAAGGCATTTTTAAATACAACTTACTTAAAAAATAAAAAACTTTAAAAAAACTAACCTATCTGAAACATTATTTTAGGTAAAGAATACGTCATGAAACCGACTAAGCGCCTTCTTTTCTTTTATATTTCATCAACGAATAGTTCTTTTTAAGTTATTTAGTAACTTCAACTTATTTGTTCTTGAAAAAATAACAATGTTTAGAAAACAAGGCACCATCCTTCTCTGCCAATACGACTAAGCCTTGGATAGTCTGAATATGTAAATATAATCAATTCTAAAACTTATTTACAACTCGGAACAATGTTTTAAAACGAAGTTTGGCACGTAATTTGTTTGCGGATCAAGTAGGAAGCCACTTGGATATACTGGATTGTATTTGTCGATTCGCTTTGGGAGTTAAGCAGCATCTCTTGAGAGTCATTAGGTGAATTGTTTTACATTTAATTGTCTCTGATGGATTTTCTCAAAATGTTTTGTGGTGAGCAAGTGGGAGGATGAACGGTCTCCTATATTAATTGTTTTTTAACAAAATGGCGCGTCGCAGATCTAAGAATAGATGACGTTAGTTCAAATGGCACAGGACCGTGAAAATTGGAGAAATCAAGGGGAGGCCTTTGCCTAATATTATCTCACTAATATTAAAACGATATAGAACTAAAACTTATATTTAAAAGATTATATTAGGTAAACAATTTTAACCTGAGAAATGGCGATAATTTTGCATATGACGTGGAACACTATCTTTTTGTTTTAAGTAAGCATAACATGTTTAAAAGGTCTAGATTGAGTCTATCGCCTCTTCTTGTTGATAATGTAATGATAACCTAAATTTATTTGTTTGTGAAAACATAAGTAACTAAAAAAGTACCTACTTTTTCGTTCTACATAATTAATGTTAGGCATCTCTTGAACATTTTCCAGGCGTGAGTCTACACCGTTTAGTTTACAAGATTGGATTTTTATTGCGACAGATGAACAAGACGGAACAATAAAATTTATGACCCGTTCAGACAACAGGTGGTCGATTAGACCGCGTCATTTGATAGCAACAGGCAAACTTGATGGCTACAAGATATTCTATTTGATGAAGTCTGTTGTGTTAACTTAGTTAGTCTATCGCTAGCCTAGCCATACATAACTAAGTTAACATAATATATTATTATATTCAGTTAAAGTACTTATAACAATGTTACTAAAGACAGCTATTGAAACATTTTGTTTAGTGTAATGATCGTCGATAGAAAGTAGCCAAAGTATTTTTTTTTTTAATTTTAATGATTTAGGTACGATTTACGTAAAAATCATTGATTTTGATATATTTTTTTAAATTGAGAGGTTTAATTTGAAGTTACATAGCTCACATACTATTTACAGTTTCTAAATTATCACGTGTTTCTATAAATAGACATTGTTGATATACAAGCTCAACTCTAAATCAAAAAGTATAGTTTGGAAGTTCGTAAAGTGGATTACCTGGATGGTTCGGCCGAGGGGTATCTCGTCAAAGCCGATGGATATTAATAAAAAAGTTAATCGTCCGTGCAAAGCCGGCACTGGCCAATATGGGAGAAGTTTGAAATAGCTTTTACTCGTATGCCAGTGCGTTTAAATTGTCAATAAAGTCATGCACGATTTTTTGTATTTTTCTAGAACAAATCTAAATAAAAATATAAATCTAAATTTTAATTTTTAGTTTATTATAACTTTTTTTTATCTTGACTTGTATGGTATCAGTGATAGGTACTATTTTAACCACATCGGATTATTTTGTTTTACTTGATAAAATTAAGTTCGATCATTCTCAGCGTTCACCGTCAGCCACCAGAGTTGGCCCCTTGCTCAATTAACCGTCGGTTAGCTCTAAATCCAGCTTTAGACTTCCTTTTGGTACAGTATCGTTGTTAGGTACAATATCAAGGAAAAGGGGCCAGTACCTATACAATACATACACCTATTTTCTTGTTACTTCAATGTGGTAACATGTAAAAAGAGGCCAGTGCTTTCAAAACGTTCGTTTAGAACTTGCTAAGATTCAAATAATTCGAGTACTGCCAGCTTTGTGTCAAAGTGCCCGAGGGTAGGCGATATCCGCTTGTGCCTCGCGAAGCTATACTGAGTTGGACACACGACTCTGCAAATAAAGTGCTAAAGTGGCACTCGTGTTTTGCATACTCGAAATGTTACCCTTTCTAAGCTCTTGATAACCAAAGGTTTTTCAAAGCTGTAAAGAACAACCACATTCGTGTTTGACTGGTGTGGTCAGTCCACGCATAAATCTATTCAAATAAAAGCATATCATAGCTTCTGTTTATTAAAGTTACACGATAGCATTAGGCTGCCTGTCTATGAATGTTAATACTAGTAAATGTAAATCACTTTGAACAAAACACACCCACTCAAAAAACCTCCATATTTTTTTCAAGTTCCATTGTGAATTTGTACTGATTATACCTACCGTCAACGGTAAATCGATTTTTAAAATATTTTTTTATTTGAAGAATACAAGAACTTTTGAGGTTCTTCCATAATTTTATTTGAGTATATTCGGAGTTATAAACAGAGAGGCACTTCAAAAGTGCAAACAATCATTATTGTTTGATTATAATCACTCCTTACGGAATTGATATCTGTTGTCATAATAAATCCACTTGTCTTATTATATTTCCATGTAGCGACACAACTGTTCGTTCAAGCTTAACAAATATCCTCCTCATATTTATAAGGTGGCTCAGTAATTAATATCCAACCGAGCTCACCAAAGGTAACTCATACATAAACATTCATCGCCGCCTCGTGATATCGATCTAACTAGTCTATAATGTGACGTTGTGATCATGGAGGATATGTTTGGGAAATAGTTTGTAAACAAAATAAAACAGGGTCATGCGGTAAAGCGCGGTAGACTTTCTCTAAACTTTGACCCTTTTTTAACGTCTATCAGGCTTTGCACGGGTGTGTACTAATGTAACTACCAGGATAAAATATAGCCAAAAATCATCCTCCGTCAAACAAACAAACAAAACAAACATACCAACATTATCTCTTTATAATTTTAGTATAGATATAAATGCGCCAGTCCGAACCACCATTTGACCAAGGGGTTAGTCAAACGGTGGTTCGGACTGGCGCAGGATCGTGGCGGATAGCACAATTTTTTTACCACCCAACTACCTATCAAATCATTTTTATCTCAAAAGTCCATAGTCTAATAAGTTTCCTTTCAAATTATCTAACATGAGTCATATGTATGGTGGTAAAACCCGCACGAGTAAATAAAATACAAGTAGATTGGTGATTATTTACAAAGAAAGTACCTATATATTAAATTATTTGAGTGCAAATATCACGTGAAGAATTTTATTATCTTAAATAAATTAAAATATCGCTTACATTTTTTAGGTCAGATCAGCTGACAGTAAGTACATAATCTGATTTTTCACAAAGTATATTTATCTACGATGATAACTTTTGGTGTTTAAATGTTTTGAACCCAATCACTATGTAGCTGAACATGCTGTGATAAGATTATGCAGTAGTTAAAATCAGAACATATTTATTTCCTCTAACATTTACCTACCTAAGTCACGCTTAATTTCTTAACACATTCACTGGCCATGACGTATGTGGATTGTTTGCAAACGGTCGGAGACGATCACGGAGCTTGAGCCGAGATGTTAAAGTACCTCAATCTTTAGAAATTCACTCTCTCTTTAGAAAAATATAATCTACCGTACCTGAAGTAACTCATTTTCTACCCCACGTATTACCTAAAAATACAACTCTAATGGTTGAAAACATACATTTCATTAGAAGTAACAACGTATACTAAGACACGAGATGTCTTAAAAGATACCACCATATTTAGTTAATGAGCACCGAGTGAAGATTAGCCCTTCATATTTTCCTTGAGGACTTTCACTCTTTTAAATATACGTTTTCTTTTCATGCTTTTATGAGAAGTGAAAAGGTTTTGTTAAGAATGTATGGAATTTTATCCGTCCCCATTTTTATGAATAAAAGAAATGTAGAAAAAATATAGAAAGATTACATTGTAGGCGAATATTTTATTCTATCATTTTGGTATTCGATCATCTTTTACATCTCGGCCATAGCCATAAACCTGCACCGTGCATCTTGTTGGTTTATTTTCATTATTTTGATTTTACTTTTGCGGATACAAAAAAAGCAATACGGCCAATTCGAACATACAACCTTTAGTAGACGGAAATACAAAGTTACTCGTATTTCACAAGGTAACAAACCATTATTAATTCCTACGCATTTTTAGTTCGTCAAGTGATCTCGATCAAAGTTATTAATAAACGGTATCTTAGAAAGCAGTCGAGATTCCTGATAAAACACGTTTCAGTACTCTGTGATCATCGTTACATGACAGGGTCAGGATTGAACGGAAATAGGTTAAATAATGTAAAGTAACTTCTACAAGGTTAAACTGAAACTAGGTCTTGTATTATTTTTTATGTAACGCAACTTGATGTTACTTTTTGATGAGAGGTATTCTTCAGGGCGCACCTATTTTGAGTAGCACCATGAAGCGCGCCTAAACTATTCCACATCGTTCCGTTTAGGTGCTCTTCATTCAGTAGGTATAATTGTCAAGGTTTAATTCTTCAAAGAAATTACGAGATAAAACCCGTGACATGTATTTCTAAACAAAACCACTCTCAGCTTTACGACACTACTTTCTCAGATTTACATACCTAGTTCTTTTAATATGGAAACAACAAAATATTTAGCAAAATTTACTTGCCTCAGTAAAGCTTATCAGCTAGCTGTAAGTACATTTACATTACATAATCCTTGAAGCTAGAGATAATCAGATCCTTAACAAAATGCGTCTAGACTTCTAGCGGCATGAACGTTAGATAAATATAAACAATAGGGTAGGTATTGTCCACCATTTTGCTTTATGCTAATAAATTTGAATCAACAGAAAATATGAACTAGTCATTAGATAAGTGTTGTATAAAAAATCCATAATTAAAAAAAAATGATTCAATTTACAGAACAGTTTATAATGTCCATTCCATCACAATACCTTTGTTTTCACTTCCAAACTTTATTTGCCCACATATCGCGTAATGATGGTATGCGTAGCGACAACGCTCGCACGATTCTTGTGCAAATTCATGTTTATAATTAACTCTACAAATGTAACAATTTGTACAGTAAAACCAACAATGCGTTTACACAATGCCAAACAGAGCAATGACTATTTGGTCTAGCTATGCGTTTGATGTGGGTTAAACCTTTTATGATGGCACTACATGATTTATCTTAATATCTAGATCGTACGAAGAAATATACAGGCAGGAGACAAATAACCGCTCACAACTAAGAATAAAACATGGTAATTGGTTCACTCCACTTCGATCAAAGACATCTGCACTCACTTAAGGTAAAACAAACCCTTCGTAAAATGAGAAAATTGATGAAAGTTACAGTAGGAAATAATGTATTTGGGTCGCCCTTCTACTTAATCGAGAGCTTTTATTGTTTCGATGAGGATTCCTTTTTAGAAACAACCATATAATTTTATGACCCTACACTTTTCGGTAAACGTTTTAAAAATAGTAAGTGATATCTATATTGGTAGGATATTATTTACTTAGTTCTTGTTTGCAATAAAATGTTTGAAAAAATCTTATTTTTTTAAACTGAATTAAGTAAAGTTACCATGCATAATCCAATCGACACTCTTTCCTATTTGCGCTTAGCAAAAGAAATCAACTATTAAAAACCCCAACTCTAAATTTAACTTCCATGGCATCTTCACAAAAAATCTGTACCACAAAATCTAACCATCTTTTTTACCTTTAGTTTTACTCAGGCTCGTCATGTATGTCATTAAGTATAATGTATAAGCAAAAGATACTTTAGTATCCGATCATCATTTACCGTAAACAATAGTATTACTTCCTCATTCCCCTCTCAGTATAGTCAGCGGGAAGATTTAGACGTCAAATTAAACAGCATCTGTGCAAGCACAATTTAAAGGTCCTATTCTGAAGCAAAACACGTACTGAAGCGCCACGTCATCTAGTAATTAACGCTGTCTTCTACAACGCACATCTTGTGCTTTAATAAGACCGTGATATATTTTGAAGTATGTTCTTATTTATCTGTCGCTGATAAGACCGACTGGCACTGGCGGTATAATAAACAAATTCATTAGCCAAATAATATTGTTGCACTTTTTGTTACAAATGCAACAATACGACATCAAAAAATGCGGCTATCTCACACTTTTTAATTTGAACGCACACACAACGACAGTCGCGCGACAGTCTCCTTGTGAGCGCTGATGAAGCTCCGCGTCTAGTCGCAACAAGAAGACCCCAGATGAAAATGCTAAACGAAGCGTCTTGTCGCGGCTACAAGTCGCTAAGTTTGCGTTGGCCCTAAAACGAAACGATATGGCAGCGACATCTAAAAGGGGTGTACTACGACGTAAATCGAACAATTTGTTTGCTTCTACTCGGTTTTCATTAACAGATGCAGACATTACGTTAGCATCTTAAATCGTGTTAAGCTTATTGAGACTTTCAGAAACATTGAACGGATAATATTATGCACTTTTGCAATAATAGTAAATAATTGTGGTGATTCAGCATCTTCTATAGGTATTCGATTGTATAACCTATCATTTCACTCACAATAACTTTCAAATAAACAAATAAATAAAAAGCAACTTATATATGTCTAGAAAGTAATTATTACACAATAAGTTACTAATTTCGGAACAATTTCGTGAGAAATTAAGCTGCATTGTTAAAGTAAAATGCGCTGCGGCAAAACTGTGGTTTTTGCGCAGAAAAGCGAGTGTTTTGCTATTCAAGACAAGATATCTTGAACAAATTATATGGAAAAGTTAAACGAAGTTTGAAATTTATAAACTGTTGTTTGTAAACGTGACTGAAATAAATAAGATGGAATCTGTTTCTGACAGTTTATCAACTATTATCTGCTGTAATTGGATAATGAATCCATCAGGCGATAGTCAAAATGTTTTGTATGTTTAGAAATACCCATGTATTCGGTTATGCATGGGCAGGGGATTCGATCACCTTACTTTTATGTAACAGTGAATTTTTTTGTATTATAATGATAGCGGTAGGCTAGACTCCACACTTAATGTGTTCTTGAGTGGAGACCGAGGTTTACCAAGCGTACGCGTTTGTAGTGTAAGACGCCCTCCGGCAAGATGCACGTAAAAGATCGCCAGTAGATGGATGCGACAAGCCGAGGCCAGCAGTCGACTGATATAGGTTGATGATGATGATGATGAGGCTCCACGTATATTGTAACTAGGTAAAACACTATCAGTTGCAAACTCTATTGAAAAACATGGTGTGTTTCAATAACGTGTACTACTACTACAACTGAAAAAGCTATGACCACCCCAAATGCTACGAACGCTACGAGTGCTACGAAATAAATTTGACTTGAAAAACAAATAAAACAAACATTTTCAAACAACGACTTAATCACCAAAAGCAATCTCTCCCACATAAACAACGTATCAAAATTTTCAGATAGAATTCATTACCTACGCTCTAAAGCAAAGCACAGACATAATGAAATGTGGAAGTTTAATTCCCTCATAACATTTCAGAATAGCTAAGAAATTGCACCTCATAACCTTGTGAGACGAATCTGGAACGTCATCTCGTAAACCCATAAAGGTATATCTCCATTTGCATCCCATTACCACGCAAGTGCAATCCGACCGCAGCCAAATGGGAGAGCACCGTGTATTGGGAGCTCTCTCGTAAGAATGTGCGGTTTAAACGTTTTAACTGACTTCAAGAAAGGAGGAGGTTCTATGTTCTACTATGTGTTGTCTTTAATGTATGTTCATCGATTATTCCGTCAATAGTAGACCGCTTTTTAAAATGATGTGAACGTGAAAACTCAGAAACACTTTTCTTTTGTTTTTCTGAGCTTTGCTATTCCAGTTACCACAATGTTTGCCAATAGCGTCTAAATAGCTCACTCACGCCTTACCCAAACATTTCGACCTTATTTTGTGATTCCGTCTATGTTTTCGACCTCAGTATATACGGTCAGCGGTATAAGTAGGTTAACGTTTTGGCATTGCTCTTGAATCAGCTATAATAACTTTTATGCTACTATAGACGTTATATTAACTATAAGTTTCTATGATTATCTTTAAGTGTCGTTTTATAATGAAAAAGTTGATATTATAGCTACTGTATTTTGTTATTGTAAGGAAATTTTCATTATTATTTTACAACTAAAGTTGAAGTCATAAAACTCAATTTAATTTTATTCCGAACATCAAGGAGTTGTATCTTATGAGCTTAGGTAAATTTACGGCAGTTGCCGTACAGTCAAGAATAGTCAAGGAAGACTTCAAGAATATTCAAAGTAAAGAGTAAAAGAAAACGCGATATAGATGTGTAGTGAGCACAAGATAGTCGACAAGCCGTGACCCATGCACACAATCCTAGCTTTTGTATCGAACATATTGTAGGCCACATTGTGTGCATGGGTCACGGCCTGTCGACTCTGGTACCAACTATACGTGCGACCACGCTACTGTAAACTTTACATAAGTGTATAGCGTGTTAATTATTTAAGGCAGGATCAGCCACCTTTACTTCCTGCTTCGTGTAGTAGTATGCTCACCGTATTATCAAATTATTTCCATGTCAAAGCTCTTCCTAACTATTTACTAATAAATAGTTAGTCCGGGTTTATTCTCATTATCTAATGGGGGTTCCAGAAATAGTACTATTATGCTAGTAACCTCAAGGAACTGACCTCGAAGTTTAAACAACAACAATGTTTCAGGGTTAAGGAGGATACATTTATATACGTTAGATGATTATTTTTAGAAAAGAATATATATTATTTTATTTGGAAACAACAGCACAGACTAAAATAGTTTTCTTTTAGGATTAGACAGGAAATAAACCTAGTAAGTCGAGCTTTCTTTTGTATCTTTCGTAATAAATTTTAGGTAGAGAAGCGCTCATTTCTTTGCCATGCATTGTGCTAGTTTTTTGGTGATTGAATATGAAATAATTATAATACTTCACGGACAATAGGGACATATTACTTACCCCATTAATTATAATCAACTATGAATATAGAGTGGTTTCAAAACTTTCATGAGTTAACGAAGACATTACGGAAACACTCGTGAACGCTCTTCACACATTTTTCCTCATAGATAATGGTTTTTCGGATAAATTTAAATTTTTATTAATTAAACTGCAATTTGGATCAATTAACAGCCTGAAGTAGAAAACAACAAGGAATGTTGACTAACGAATTGAAACATTATAAATGTATTTTTTTACGTAAATGATTCCTGTGAGGTTTAATACTGTTTGACGTTGTAATGTTTAACTGTCACTTTCATGTGAAATAGCAACCGATTTAACAACCAGTTAACTACCTTTATATTTGCAATATCGAAATCAAAGGGTACCACAGTAACCACTTCAAACGCAATCCATGTAATAGTTGACTCAGTTTCAGGCCAAAGCCGCAGTGTTTTCTTCAAAATGCTCCGAGAATAACAAATCGACCGAAACAACTTCACCCAGTGAAAAAACCATCTAAGTGAAAGTCTGACATACAGACAAAAGGTTCCGTTCATACAATGTTTAATACTGCCAATAATACTGCAGACCAAATGCAAAAAACATTTACTTTTGTAAATATTTAAGTGTCATTTACACTGTAAAAAACTTCGAGTTTACCTATTGCAATTCAAAAAAGTAGTACTAGTATTTATAGACGTAGGTACTGACAGTCAACAAGTTTTGCAGAATAAAAGAAAGAAAGAAAGAAAAAATCATTTATATTTTTATGAAGTCATAGCAAGACGTACATGATAAAGGATTCTCTTTTCTGTTTCGAAGCGACTCCCAATACACCAGTAAAAGAAAAAGGCAGAAACACAAGATTTGGGTCTACTTTCTTTTACAGTAAAGCCTTAACAATCTTAACAGTCAAGCTTCAGTGGTCTGTCGAACAATAAAATATATGAGGCCCGTTAGCACCCTTTGGTTACAGAACCCTGAAAAAAACGTTTCATGCCGAAGGTTGGTTCAGAAATGATGGCACACGAACTGGCGGCGCGTCGCGTGCATATTTAGTAGCACTTTGCTGATCCGACTCCTGTAAATCAATCAGCTACGGATCACTCCTGACTGTTGCTTAAGACTTTTCCAGTTCAGCAGAAATTTGGTTACTGTTTTTAAATTTATTGTGCTTAACCCATTTGGACCCAAATACAAAGTAGCAGTTTTTTTCTAGTGAAAACTTTATTAGGGTATGTATTATAGCCTAGGTAGACATTTTACGAAAAAAAATTTTTAAAAAAAAACTTCCTTATGTATAAAAAAGAGCCGTCCTCAAATGGGGCCAATGGGCTTAAGTGTAAAATATTTTTTTGTCAGTGCGCAATGTTTGGCTGCATTTTTATATTGCTAGCGTGCTTTTATCTGACAAACAGTGCATCTTAGTCCATTTGGTAGCTTCTGAGGAAAGTGTCCAACACCATCTTGAGCCATTCTTGGCACTAAAATGGCTTACGACGCCTTTCATCGAGTCTTTTAGGCCAATTTCTCAGGTATGGTCGAGCTATGCTGCGGTGGAATTGGAGCTGATCCATTCTGGGTTCAGTGGCAGTCAAGCCATATAGACGCCAAGTATAGGCAACAGCCAAATCCAGCATATTATAAGGAGGCATAACCCACCACCATCTTTTACCATGTACAGCAGTTCTGTATTATGAGTATACTAATGAATCTTCTTCATTCAAACGCTTTAGATAGCTTCTGGATAAAGAAGATGTCTTAAATAGTTATTAGAAGCATGAAAACATCGCTTAATCTTCGTTTATTGCAAAAATATAGCTGCAAATAAAATAAAAAAATATATAGCAATCTGCCCATTGGACCCGTTTGGGGACAGCATACAAAAATACGAATAATTATGGCCCAATCTTGAAAAATAACTAATATGACAGCATTATTCATTAGTCAAAACTAAGGCCAAGTGAAAAACATAAAAAATAATTTTTAATATTATATTGAAAATAAAGAAATAACTACTTACTTTCAGTCAAATGCCTGTTTGATAAACGATATAAGTAAATCACTTGTTTTGCTTAATTTCTCCCAAAAATCAAGTAACTACACATTTGGTCATAAAATAACACTCATTGGTAATACAAATTTACCTATAAGATAACAATAACATAAGAATTCTAAAAATGTGGGTACTTGAGCAACTGGACCCAAATGGGGACGGCGGGCGTTAATGGGTTAATCATATTTTGGGCACGCAACCAAAAGGGAAGATCCCGTGCTAACTCAGAATGACAAGTCAAGCACTAATTTTTTTTTATTTTTTATTATAAGTAAGTATTAACGATTCCTCTTCACTCTTTCTATGCCTTTGCAGAATTTATTTCATACATTTAATACGTCTGTTTCTTTTTCCATCAAATAAATCATAAATGAGATTCTCTGTGTGAAATGCTAACGCAATTACGAATCCGGCCCTAGAATTGACGTAACCCTACAATGCCTACGATATTTCTTTGCCTTCTCACAACGTCTGGCTAGTATTCTAGACCTCTTATTGAATTGTTAAGGCATTGAGTTGAGGGTCTTCTAAAGCTGGACTTTTTGTACGAAACAAATTAATGTGAAAGATGGTAATGACGTGAACACACGCCTTCGATCGCTAACAAGTGTGTGAATTGCTGATGTAATCACGCGTTAACTTGTTTCCATTGTGCGAATGTTGGAAGCTGATTTGTACTTAATGAAAATGTATTTAGGTTGACTTTTGCAACATTGTTTTATTAACAAGCCAACTTTGTGACTTTTGTTTGGTATCATGTAAAATTAAAAGAGGCCTTTATATCTTTACTAGATGATGTATGCAGTGTCAGGAAGCACTCTTTGCCTTTTCTTAATGGCACATTAAATAGTGCCTGTTTCATTGTTAGGATGGATTAGGCCTGTCCAGCACCTAAACCATCCTCTCTTTAGCTTAACCGATGGCCGGTTCAGACTGATCTAGAATAAAGAACCAAGAAAAATATAATGTACTTATAATAATATCAAATCTTAATGAGTGTGGAACGTTAACATGACTGTGGCGTGAATTGCGAATAAGTACGGAGTACATTTTAGGTGTTTTAGTAATAATTATGTTAACGTAAATATTAAATTATATCGGATATTTTTTTAATCTTAAATCGTTAAGTGCCTTAACACCTAATTATACACACTGGCCCAAACACAAACATTGAGGAGCAAACCAATTCACAGCAGATTTGATTAAAATTCGCATTAAGCCATCCAAAATCGTCCCCACCAACCCTCAGCAGATTGTTCTTGTTTACGCACATAAACGATGTGGACACTAAAATTACAGGCTCGACAATTTCGAGAGTAGAAGTGATTTATTTGATACCATTCATTCTGTAAAAGGCAGTATTACAGTTAATATTATAAATCATACTAATTTATTTCTGCTTAGAATTCTATAATGATTTTAACAAATAAAAACTTGTTTAAAAATATAAAAAAAAGGATACTCGCTAAGCACGTGATCAGAATTACAAATAATAAGTGCCGCATTAAAAAAATTAAACAAGTGAAATTAAAAAAGTTAATGCTTAAAATAGTTGTGACACCGTCAATTTAAAAAAAAAGACGAATAAGAGAAAATGGATTATTTTATCTGAATAAATATATTTTCAATATCAATTTCAATGTGTATCCCATCCTTACTGTATTAGGTAACTTAAACTAAATGAATATTAGCTCTATATTCGTTGAAGTTATTCCTTTTGGATTATTTGAATTGAAAACAAACACCATTGGAATTCCTTCGATATTCTCATAACAAAACGCCATAACTTTTACGACAGGTGAAAGCAATGGTTCCGCCTGCTAATCGCAGGATCAACTCTTAATTATAAACGTGACGATCGTCTGAAATAAGAAACATTCATTTTCAAATTTGTAAATTGTTTTATGTTGAAATATAAATGACTTGCGGCCTAGCCTGGCTTAGCACTGTTTAAATGCCTACCAACAAAAATGATCTTTTGATATACCAACAAATTTCATGTAGGTACTTGAAGTAGCCCCTGAGCAAGCCTCCACGCAAACTTACAGATTAGTATTCTGTATTTATAATGATCTTTAGTATTTAAATATTTGTATATTAGGCTTTTAGGCTGTCTAAAAACTCAGTTACCAGAGCTGGTTACTTTCTCATACGAAATTAGTTTACTTTAGTATTTTCATTTAACACCTTATTTTTAACGTTTCATTTACTTGCATCTGCATCATTTCACCACTACCAAACTCCAATCTCATTAATTTCCTAACATTTAATCACATCATATTAACACTACCATCTCTAATTTCGTAGAATGCTGATAGTCAAAATTAATTGTTCAAATTATTGTGTCATGCCAAAGCAAATACAATTAATGAATACTTTACAAAAGAGTATAAAATAATCTCAAATAGTTCCTGACAAGATGATTGCAGACTTAATTACAATTATTTTTACGTATCGCTCTAACAAAGCACCCATACACCCAACAAGGCAATATTTAACTGTATAGATTCGATTTAATCAAATATTAAAAAATATTTTTTTGCCTATAAAACTTTTACGACTTGTCGCTGTACGACTTTTTTGACTTTTGTTTGCTCAAAATAATCAGTCCATGAGTCGTTGTACACCACAACTTTCTAATACAAAATATTCATTGCTTTAATATATTTAGAGGTACTAAATAAAATGCAAGCTAATCCTTGCTTTCCAAGCATTTAATCACCCGAAGGAGCTTTAGTGAAAGATACTACTTATTATTTATTAATCCGCATCGGATCATCTTGAACCAAGCTTTACGAAAGCGCAAAAGAGCATCTGTTGAGTTTACTTCGATCCAAACAACTTTGAGCCTGATTAGAAGCCTTTGACGGCCAAATCTATGTTTATTTACATTGCTACAAGAATTTTGGAATTTAATATCGCGGAACTACTCCTAGACATTTTAAGATAAACTTTACAAATTGAGATGGATTTTCTTTGATATCTTGCATCCAGTTTTATTCAATTAGTCTGCAATGGCAATATAATGTAAAGAAAATGTAAAATACAATATAATCTAAAATGTGTCTAAATACGTACTCCTTATATTGTTGTAGGTCTGTATTTCTTACAAAATATGGATCTAACACAATGCATTATAAATCTTAATAACAATGTATAATGGCTAGGAAATTAAATTGACTGCACCTAAACATTTTCCCAAATCTAACAAATTAACTTTAACTCAACAGAACTTTTTGATATTCTGATAGGATCATTATTTTTTGGGCCGGATGATAAGCACCCAAAGTTTTGCAGGATCACTCGGGACATGCGGCCGTTTTTAAATTGTTCTAATTATTTCAGAATGTTTTATAACTTTTTGGTAATCGAGAAGAAAGTTTGTATGGCGTCGTTTAGTCCCAAGATTACGGTTTATTCATGAATAATAAAGAGGGGCCAAGTGTTCTGCATTGGATGGCATTGGATGTTGCCTGCTGTGGATGTGGATGCTTCAGACTCATTGATGCTACTTAAAAACAAAATAAAAAGAAAGATAATTAAAATAAATTGGGAAGTCTGTAATATATATCTGCTAGCCGTAACGATCATTCACTATGATGAATTTAACAAAGACCTTTCTACGGTTTGCCTTCACTGTTAAATTCTCGAGAGTCAAACTTCCTTAAGATACGGTTAAACCCCCTCAGTTGTATATACATAATCATCCCTCAAGAAATATTTATTTAAAACTCTGGTAAATTCTGTGTACAAACAACGTTTACGATGAGCCAGTTAATTGGCCGGAGCAGGCAGTCGACCACGAAGCTGCTAACACGCTAATTGAAGGGCACCCCGTTATCGGTTTAGCTCTAAATATACAGGGAATTGCTTAAGGTAAGACCGCCGCTGAAATGCTTCAATAACTTTGCACAAATAAACGAATAAAGATTTAGGGTCTTATTCATAAAAAACTTGACTATTTTACATAGGTTTAAAGAATGTTTTTTCCTTGTTATTCGGAAACTAAACGAGATAGCAAGAAATTTAATATGCCTTTTAGCTAATATAAGTTTACTTATCAAATATGCATAATGGGGTTAGAGTCCTTTAAAATTGAAGAGATAAGAATATGTAGAATCACATTATAATGTAGTTCTGACTTCGTAAAGCTTCTTATTTAATTAGCTGAATAGATTTACTAATCGCTTAAGAAAACATTTATTATTTCACTGTTTGATGGTACTCAAGACGTGTTGCCGAGTCTGCTTCACTCTCAGAATTTCCCAAAGGCATACCTAATAACAACCCACAGTAAGGTTCAGTTGTAAAAAGCAAAAAGAAAAATACCAGTTTACTTTTGCACTTTCTTATCTTAACCAGATTAGCCGGTCTCAACGTAGCTACTTAAGCACCTAGAACTAAACACAACAAAAGTGTCTAGGTATCAAGTTTTTGCAAAAAAAAAAAGAAATATTTACCAAATCTAGTCTTCCAGATTGTCTTTAAATTTACCCAAATTAACGGCTCTATTAAGTCGAGGCTCCTTTTTTAATTCTTAAAAAACAAAAAGGGCAATTAAATGACGCTTTTCTAATTTATACATTATATAATCTAATATTATTGTAAAGATAAGATAATAACTCATCTGTATTTTTATTAACACGAATCACAGAATCGCAGCGATTTGGCGTGCTTAATTTGAGTTCATCAAAATAGCTTTGTTTAAGGAAACTGTGTTTTCAAGTCAAAAAGTTGTAGTGCACAGAATCCATACTCGACAGGGCTACTCTTTAAAACACATCCATCTAAATAATATATGTTATATCACGGGGAAGGAGTATATAATTGTTTCAGTAAATGCCTCTCTACAGAAACAGTCCTAATCTTTAAGATAAAATCATAATGACCTTTATTCAAAAAGGCTTAATTCCCTCAGGTTCGAAGGTGTAAAGTGAGCCTATAAAGCCTGGTTGTGACTATCAGGAAACGCGTAAAGCGTTCGCACAATCGTCCGTTAAATAACGGGTGTGCCATACATCTTCACTTCGACACCTCGCTTTCGATCCCCGCATTATTCACGGCTATCCCGACATTTAGCCCGACTTAAGCCCCGTATACTAAAGTCAAATGTAATTGTCATGTATGATTCTATTTTTTTAAAGCTAGTATAATGTCTAATTTGAATGAGCAACAACATTAAAAAATATTCAATGTAAAATTTAAACTCACTATTTGTACAAAATTTCTACTTATATGCGAATGTAGCTCTGTTTGTCTGTTACGCTTTTACGTCTGAACCACTGAAACGATTTTGATGGAGGTTGTTACTAAGATAGACGAGATCTTGGGAAAGGACATATGCTACATGTTGTTGGGGTTCCACGCTTGGAAAGCCTCAGGTACCAGCTTGTTACCTACCTACGTATATAGGTGAATCAAATCTGTTCATAAAGGCCACTTCTCATTGTCACACCACTCTTGCCGATTCTTCGACAGTCGTATCCAATACTTTTACTCCAATGAGTACATTTGCACCATAACTATTTTCAATCAGATAACATCATATGTACGAACAAGAATATTGAAATTTGAAAGTCCGATATATCGCATAATTATGACCTAACTACTATTTCAGTATGCAAAGCGCTGTGAATAGTATTGCTGTTAAAGTTTTAACAAGTACGCTCGCTCGTACTTCGAAAATGCGGCTGTAAATAAACTCCCAATACTTTCTACTCTCATTTTGCCCTTATAATTTTAAACGGCTGCACTTTATAACAAGATAGAACTTCTAAGGGAAACGTAGTGTTTTACAAAGACTCAAAACTACTCGTAAAGAACAACATGAAATCCTTGTTAAATTCATGTTAGTTTTTTTTATATTTTTCTTGATTGCACTATCTAGCTTACATAGCTCTAACTTACTCGACGGCTAATAGACTTCTGCTTGTTTGTCTTGCTGCCCGCGGTACTAAGCCATGGGATGGGCTTAGTACTATGTTTGTTCCCAGTTCCAGACAATTCATTCAATTAGTTTTGTGTAAAAGAGCAACAAACATCTATATCTAATCCTAACATACTTTCGCATTTAAATACAATATGAAATAACATTTAACATGAAACAGCGCTTGATTCGTCGGACCGTTATAAAATGTTTTTAAATGAAACAGCGAAATAGTTTCTAAACTAAGTAAAGTTTTTGTTAAAGAAAATAGCTGGTCAGAGTTTAAAACTTCAATTAAGGATGTGGAGAACGCTGTTCTTGTTTCTCTAGAAAGTTTGTAAAAACTGATTACTTTTACTCTGGGGAGGTATGTTACTGTGTTTTTTATTCCAGAAAGCATTTGATTGATTAACACTTGAGTTTAATTTATTTAATACGTAACTTTGCTCATACACAATGAACTAAATAGTTGAGAGGAGTGGAAGCATTTAACATCTTAGTATCTAAGTATCTAATAAAACTAGGCTACGAAAATGACCGTATTTTCTCAAAAGTTTTCTTTTACAAAATACGGCTATTTAGGTAGATGAAGTTTGTTTTTTTAAAGGTTCATGAGACCGGATACCGAATTAATGTATCCTACTTTAGTTAAAGGATCTTGAAACACAGACATACTGAAGACCCAGTGACAAAGGTTTCCGTTTCCCTATTAGAGTACTGAACCCTAAACTGAACAAAATTGATCTGATTAAAATAAAATGATACTCCGGAAAAGTTTTAAATTTCTCGAAGAAAAAGATAAATAGGTAATTTGTTCGACTCGTTAAATTTATTCAACAGAGTATTCCTTAGGTACGGTATCCCGCAGTGTCGGAGCGCATACCGTGTTGCTTAGACGTGTTTATCGTGCGCCGCAGTTAGCTTGCCTTATCGGAGAGCTTTTGTTCGCTGACCTTGGCCGGCCGGCCGATAGGCCGAGCCTATGTCAGATATCGAGCACGCGAATCTATACCCTACAACTATGAGTTATATGGACGAAAATCGCTTCGCAAGTTTACCGATCTCGGAAACAGATGAACAAACAAATACTCAAGTGGAAGAACCGACGGAATTATGCATGGAGAGTGAGAATAATGTGGAAGAAATTACAGAGACGCAGATTAATGTTGAAGAAATTACAATGGCCCCGGGATTGGATTCCCAGGGTACAAGCCGTCCATATAAACGTCCCAGATCAAATTTAGATGATGAGTGGACCCAAGCTACATCGAGAAAAAACAAAATGAGAGAGGTTAGGGGGATAACGGAATTATGTGTGACAAGTAAAACTGCTTTTCCTAAACAATTTGCACTGGCAAAATTATTTAAAAGTCAAAATATTTCAAACATCACCAAAGTGAGATACGTGAATCCCTACAAAATAATAATTGAATTAAACGATGCCGATTGTGCCGAAAAATTAGTAGCATCTAATCATTTTATGGAATTAGGTTGGAGATTTCAGAAACCTTTTGAAGTGGGGCTATCGTATGGAATTATTAGAAACATTGAATTAAGCATCACAGAAGAAGAACTATTAAATTGTCTGTCATGCTCTTGTGAAGTAAGGAATGTTAGACGACTTAAACGGAGAGATAGGGAGGGATCCGGTTGGACGGAAAGTGAAACATGGAGAGTGGCATTTGAAGGCTCATCAGTCCCATCATACGTACTTATACATGACATGCGAGTAGTAGTACAACCATACGTTTTTCCAGTGACTCAATGCTCAAGGTGTTGGAGATATGGTCATACACTTAGAATGTGCCCATCTAAAAGAGTGTTCTGTCCGAAATGTGGCGGTAAACATGAGAACTGCGAAACTATTTCATTCAAATGTATCAATTGCTATAATAACCACATGGCTATGGATAAAACCTGCCCTTCATTTATTAAGGAAAAGAAGATTCGAGATATTATGTGTGAATTTAATATATCGTATAGAAAAGCTTTGGAAATGTACGTACCCCCACCTCCACCTACTCAAACATATCAAAATGATGAAACACCGAGAAGAGATCCGTCACCCATTTTTCAAGCGAAAACTACATACGCCCAGGCTACTGCACGTCCAGCACCAGCTCGAGATCCGAAAGAGAATATCCCGTCACAATCAGATAAGGAGAAGACAGGTGAATCGAAGACCAAATCTAATAAGAAAAATAAAAAGAAACAACAGAATGTGCATTCGGAGTTTGAAGATTACTATTCGCAGGAGAATTACATGGACTTCAATGAGGAAACACCAAATGAAGACGTATATGAAAATGAAGAAAATGAAGAAAGTGATAATAGAAATAATCGACCGCGATATGATTACTCTTTTAAGAGACTTTTATCTAAACTTAGATATATTATATTTGTAGGTGATGACCCATTACAGGATAAAGTAATGTCTGTTGTTCAAACTTTAGTAGCGTGGGTAATGAATTGGATATTATGTAGCATACCAAAAGATTTTTCTTTCTTAGGAAAAGTCTTTAATTATGGATAAAGTCAAAATAAGTATTTTACAGTGGAACTCCCAGAGTATAGTACCTAAAAGATTAGATTTTGAACAAATTCTGTTTTTGGAAAAAGTACACATCGCTGTTCTAAGTGAAACCTGGCTAGACCATAGTTCTAATATAAATATTCAGGGTTATAATATATTTCGTCGCGATAGAAGCGATTCGTACGGAGGTGTTGCTATTCTGACACACAAATCATTGAAAGTTCAATTATGCCCTACAGCTATTTCTAATCCTGGTATTGAGTTACTTCATGTCAAAATATTTAATTTAGATTATATCCACAACGTTATTTCTATTTATTGTCCACCAGACATTCAAACTACCCAAAATGATTGGGACTCGGTGTTTTCTATAGCCCAATCGAAAGCTTTGATATTAGGAGATTTCAATGGTCATCACTCAAATTGGTCGACAAAGACCACCCAAAGAGGAAGTCAGATTTTTGACTCGCTAATAGATCATAACTATATTACTTTAAACGATGGAAGTCCTACACGTATAAAGCTGGTAAATGGCGTATTTCAAAGAACAGCTCCAGATATTTCTTTGGCCTCTTCCGATATATCATTGAAATTTGAATGGAAAGTCACTAACGAGTCATTGGGCAGTGATCATGTGATGATTAAATTAACAAGTTTAAACAACTCTCCGTCTATCTTCAGTAAAAAAAGAAATTTTAAAAAAGCGAATTGGGAGGTCTATCGTGAGTCAATAGAGAATGGACTGTTAGAGTTCACGCTATCTACAAACCCACAAAATGACTATGACATATTTTTAGGTGCCATAAACAAAGCGGCGGATATAAGTATCCCTTACTTAAAATTTAGTCAAAACCCTTGTAATAAATTTACTCCAAAACCCTACTGGTCTCCAAGTTTATCTAAAGCTATAGCAGAGCGACGTCAAGCTTTATCTCTTTTTAGGAAAAACCCTACACCAGATAATTTAAACAGTCTTCAAAACAAAATACGGGACACCCAAAGGTTGGTAAGAAAGGCTAGAAATGATCAATTTCGTAAGTTTTGTTCTACTGTAGATGAAGTTACATCGGCTAGTGACATGTGGCGACGTATGAGGTGGCTGAAAGGCTACCGAGCTCCTAGGATACACGTAGATGAAACAGTAGCTGAAGAAGTTCTTTGTAACCTCACCCCCGACTTTACATGCCCACCTTTACCTAACTTTTGCTCACAAAATCTTAAATTAGAAATCGATATCTCTCGACAGGAATTCGATAAGTGTGTTAAGTCAAAAGATACGGCCCCAGGTCAGGACGACGTTTCATTCTCAATGATTAAAAATCTCCCAGAAATAGGTAAGGATGTGTTAATTAAGTTGTATAATGTTTTTTTCAAATTGAATTTCGTTCCCGTACAATGGCGGCATATACACATCATCCCTATCCCTAAACCAGGTCGCGATACCTTGTCTGTTTCTGGAATCCGCCCTATTTCATTGATGTCATGTCTGTGTAAAATTTTTCATTCAATTATTAATAAAAGAATAGAATGGTATCTAGAAAATGCAGGTTTATTTGCTGAGGAAACCGTTGGTTTTAGAAAATCTCGCTCTTGTCTTGACAATCTAAGCTCTCTTATCACAAAAATACAAATTGGTTTTTCAAATAAATTAATTACTATAGGGTGTTTCCTGGATATAGATAACGCGTATAATAACGTCGACGTAACAAGCTTATTGGTGACTCTGGATCGACTTGGCGTGGGAGCAAGGTACTGTAGGTATTTGTGGGAATTTCTCAAATGTAGGTTTTTAACGATAGAAGGTCAGAAGTTTACCAGAACAGCTGGAAAAGGATTAGCTCAAGGTGATCCTTTATCTCCTTTGTTGTTTAATATCGCCACTATTCACATATGTAAATCAATACCTTCCTCGCTATCTCGAAATCGACGAAATTTCGAGAAGACGTGCCTTCAGAATTCCACTTCCCAGAGTGGAATCGGAAATAGTTAGACGCAGCCCCAGTTACTCACTCCCTTGTACGTACAATAAAGTTAACAGACTATGTAACATAAATAAATATCCCCCATTCACATGTAAGAAAATTGTTAAAGACTGGCTCCTTAAATTATCCTACGACGACGCAGAAAAACTAATAACAGATAAATAATAAAATCATAAAATCATAAAACCACTTACCTACACATGCGTACCTGCGCACACTCTCTCATACACATACACTCATAAACATACACTCTCTCTCTCTCACACACACACACACACACACACACACACACACACACACACACACACACTCACCACACTCATTGAAATTCGTATTGCCCTGTCCGCTTTCCATTACATAATTACTACCTAGATTAGATTAGATTAAATTAGTTTATTGTTCCTCCCACTTCTACCTTGCACATAAACAAATCATATTGTACTCATCCAAGCGACTTATTCAATGTATTACTGTTATCCCGTGTAAGTTGACCGAACCCTCGAGCCCCAAGACACAGGCACTTCACGCCTAGTTTGGATCTCGATGATAAGCACCTTAACTAACCAGCTTTGATACTACATAAGATGAACTAACTGATTTGTTATGAAGTTAAATTTTTCTGTAATAAATATATTCTATTCTATTTTTCTGTAATAAATATATTCTATATTCTATTCTATCTATCTCACAGTATGCAGATGATTATGTACTTTTTGGGACTACCACATTAAGCAATATTAATCAGGCTGTTAATTTGATTCAGGATACGCTGGACTCTCTTTGTGATCTGTTTGATGAGTTGAATCTCAATATATCATCGAATAAAAGTAAAATATGTATATTTCATAGAGGCTATAGAAGACACTTAGTACATTTAACAATAAAGGGTAATAGCTTACAGGCTGTTGATTCTGTGAGATATCTCGGAGTATGGTTGGACCGTTCGCTTCGATGGGGAAGACATATAAACGAAGTCTCTGAAAGAGTTCTAAAATTTATCAATATTTTTAAAGTTTTGGCTGGATCTAATTGGGGAGTTCATCCAAAATATTTGAGAACATTGTATGTTTCAATTGTTAGAAGCCGTATGGATTACGCAAGTTTTCTGTACGATAACAGCGCTAAAACTCATTTACTTAAGCTAGATAGGGTACAAAACCAGGCCATGAGAGTTATAGGCAGCTTTATTAGGACTACCCCGATTCACGTTATGGAAAGTGAGTTATGCCTACAACCTTTATTCTTACGGCGCCAGTTTCTTGCCGGCAAGTACTGGCTAAAAGCAAAATCAATGTATAACAATACCTTCATTAACATACTGTCAGACCTATCTACACTCTGTACAAATTCGAGTTTTTGGAACAATAAAAAAATCCCCAGTTTGGTATCGGCTCATGATTCTTTAAAATCGTATAAAATACACCGTAACAATCGATTAGAAATGTTCTCACTGGATACTTGGGTAAGCAATATAAATGTCTATAAAATTATTAAACACGATGTCGACTTCATGTTAAAACCAAAAAGTCATTACAATTCTATACAATTAAAAAATATGTTTAACGATTTCATCAATAAAACTTATTCTACCTATAATAAAATATATACCGATGGTTCTAAACAAGGCGAGGAGTTGGGGGCCGCTTTTTATGATTCTGATGGAGAAACTTCTATAAAATTTCAAATTAAACACAACATTTGTATAATGGAAGCTGAATTAATAGCTATTGCAGAGGCCCTGTCATACAGTCAATCTATTTACCAGACCAATATAGTGATATTGACAGACTCCAGAAGTTCGCTCCAACACTTGGCTCGGTGTACCTCGACAGTTCGAGGAATGCCGATAGCCTACACTATATTGGACATTATTCTGAAGCTGGAAGCACGAGGCAAAAATATTGTCATCCAATGGATACCTTCACATATTGGCCTGAGAGGGAATGAGACAGCTGACCTACTAGCGAAACAAGCTATTATTGATGGAATTCCTATAGATTTTTCTCCCTTTTATACTAACTATGTCCCCCTAATCAAACGAAACTGTTATTCCCGTTGGAAAGAATATTTTGATGAAAGATCGAAAGAAAAAGGAATATGGTATAAAACGATCCAACCACATCCCTTGAACTCACCATGGATTGACAACCAAGCTCTAAATAGACGTGACACTGTTATATCGCTAAGACTTCGTTCCGGACACATTCCATCTAATAAGTTTTTATTCTTGATGAAAATAACAACCTCAGTAAACTGTAACTGGTGTAACGCCGTTGATGACGTCTACCATGTATTAATGGAGTGTGTACGCAATGGAAATATTAGATCAATGTTGGACACAGCTAGAATACTTTACCGATTAGCTATAAGTAGATATTAAGAAAGTTGATTATAACTGACCAGGGCGGCATAATCGCATTAGCGACAAAGCCCTTTATTTAAGTTGAATAAAAAAAAAAAAAAAAAAAATACGGTATCCCGGGATTACCTTGCGGGAACTTTGGGAGACCGGGAAAAATTCATTGTCATGAATAATAACAGAAGTGGTCAAGTGAGAGCACTGCTCTTAGGAGAATTGGCTTTTCTACGGAAAAATGTTTCTGAAAAGTCGTATTATTGCGGTAATACTTAATATACTTACATTTTTTTATTTTGGACCTCTCAATAAATAAAATTGAAATTTGAAATTTAAATTATGATCATGACTGTATTTCTAGGAAGCAGAAGACTTTTTTTCTGGCTATTTAGACTTTTGAACCTTTTATAAAGTAAATATTATTTTTACGGGGCATTCCTTACAGCTAACAAAAATAATTGAAATAAGAGACCTACCTTTAACCTGAACTCTTAACTTCTATTATTATAGGAGAAACAAAATAGTTTACGTAAAAACTGTAAAAAAGTCATGCCTCTTATTGTTGCTTTAGGAAAAACTTTTCCGTAGAACTGTACGATGGATTGAATTTATTCTGCACCTACTTGATATCGACACGAATTATATTAATTATACTTACCTACACCTACCTACTGATTTTTTTATTAAATTCGATCCATTCATAATCGCTTGCCTTTTTCACGCGCCTTTGTCGGCGCTTTCATAAAGTACTTACCAAAGGTTTTGAATAAAAGCAATACAACTATCAACTGTGACAGATCAATGAAAAATCTGCCAGAGCCATTACTATTAATAGCATCTGCTGCAACTTTTCATCATCATCATCATGGGCAGCTTAAATTATAGCCCACTGCTGGGTATAACCCTCCTCCCTTAAACGCCATTCTAATCGAACCTGTTCCGTTCTCACCCATGCCTTTCCCTCTATGACTTTTAGTAACTTCAAAATAGAGGCGTATAAGTTATTCCGCAGATCTTTCAGTACAAAGTTTTCTTAAAATTATCTACTGCACATATACAAGCGCGTTGGACTACTAGTAGTGTGTACCTAAACGTGAAATTTCGTTCAGGGCGAACTACTAGATTATACCAGCAGTTCGCTAATGACTATTAACACCGCACAGATTTACAAGTGAACCCCAAACTCTACAACCCGCCTGTAAATCCGCAGGTAAGTTCGTGGACCGTGTAATTGTATTGTTTAAATGTAAATAGCCAACACTATAAAATACGCTAAACAAGGCGAGCGGGCTAAATGTAAATAGATTTTATGAGGCCTGACAGTGACGTATTCAGAAGTTTCAGTGACATCTTTAAATTATTTTGAGGCATTCCTCGTAGCGCACCTATTTTGAAGAGCAGGTACCCTTCATTTAGTAAGTGTAACTAACAACTTTGCTAATAACTATACAGCAACTTTTTACATAATACAAAATGGTGTTAAAAAAAAAATCCTTGGATACGCTCCTGATTGCGAGGGCACAAGTCGGAGCAAATTCCCGCGATTTGTTTTGGGTGCGTGAATAAGTAACAATGTCGTTTTTTTGGTACACGCTGTAAATGTGTTTCTAGATACTGAAAGCCGATACGAACACCCTCTGTAAAACAGACATTATTGTGAAGACGTCCTTTTAGGTTTTTATTCACCTCTTTATGTAATCTTACGTTCAATTTGGGATGTTGTAAATAAACTCTGTTTTTATTTAAGTCAAAAGTGCTACGTTATGTAATAAGTTCTTTTGGTAGCGAGTTTTTGGTAAGACTCTTTTATTACTGACTATTATTGAAACTACCGCGATAAAATATAGCCTATAAACATTTCGACAGTCCATTTTACACATCGTCTAATAATTTTTGAAATCGGCTTAGTAGTTTCGAAAATTACCTCCGTCAAACCAACAAACAAATCAACATTACCTTTTTATAACATTAGTATAGATAAATATAGGTAATTATTGTCCATTATGCATTGCATAGCAGACTCTGAAGACTCTCTTTAACTTTTACGATCATAATTTATATTTACATGTTCACCTAAGTTAATTTTCGTCGTTTCTGTTATGTTACAACAGCCATAGTCGCTAGGCAGTAGTAGGCTTGCCGGATTTATGTACCTACAGTATGTTTTAGATGTTCCTACGAGAATGAGGCGTGGATGTTAAACGATGACCTCTTGTGGCATAAACAACTATGCGCATACATGCTTGTGGTTACTAACGTTTCAAAAGTTATGTCGTCGGCATTACGGCTTAAAATCCTTCTCCAAAATCAGCTTCTAGATTATCAAATTTGCTTACCGTCTGCAACTATTTCTTAATCATAGACCACAGCGTCGAGCACGTGCTAACTTGCAAGTCATTTCGGAAGGAATCCGCGCCGACTAACTTTAATTGGATATTTCCAAACTATACACCTGTTTGCGAACGGAATGTTTGTGGGTCAATATACTGTCACATCATTCATGCATTATTCGGGAACTTACTCGACTGGATACTCAAGAATTTCAATCCTGATGCATGCTGCATGTTTGAAATTATGAGGTAAAGTTTAGTAGCGATTTCCCTGGTTTTACAAGTGTGTCTTCTCTTTAAATTAATTCCTACTTGTTGAGCATTCAATATTTATTATTTACAATACTCGTATTATTTACGAGAGTATTGAACCTTATTACTCTTAAAGAGTTTCATTTCATGGGCCCACTCTCATCCTCCTTTACGAGAGATGAACGTTATATATTAAGTTCATACGAACTTAAATCCGTCAATCTAAACTCTATAAGTGATGTACCTCAGTGATTTATGGCCACGAATAACGATCTATGATAAACCAGTACTCGTATAAAACTAAAAGACCTCGCGAAATTTATCGCAGTGAGGATATGAGCATCCGTTTCAAGTACCACTGAGGCGTATGAAGAACTTTATCACTTAAAGTTAAGAACTGTGAAACTTATAGTTTCACCCTTTTATGAGGCGCGTTTCACAATGACGTAATTTCCGTAGTTAGGGTTGTCAATCGCTCATTAATTTTCATTAAATCAAAAGTTAATATTTCTCTTAAACTGTGCTCGTTTATTTTCAATAGTTCGCATGTCTATATTTTAATTGCATGAGAAATGGATCGAAGGTTAAACTTAATCAAAAATAAATGAATAAAAACATATTTTTTTATACGCTTCAGCTTTCAGTGTGCTTCGTAGAGCTCTTTAAATACTCATTCCCGGCTTTTAACTCATGGCGGAGATTTCTAGGCGGTTTAAAATCTCCGCCATCACTAGCCCATACAAAGGTAATATTTCTCATTGTCTCATTGTCCAGTTTAGCGCAACCCTAAACGTTCAAAGAATGTAGGCGCAACAAAGAATTTCAGTAGTGGAATGCAGGCTCTGAACGGGAGAACATTTCAAATCTCTTGTGTAACTTTGAACTGCATTCATTATACGACTGTGCAGCGATTTCTCATTGAACAATTCAAACTAAATTATATTATTGAAAAGAATTCGCTTATATTTGGAATAATATAAAGAAACATTATTAATACCCAAATAATTACAAATATCTTGTTAAATATTTTCATACTGACGCGACTGACGTTGTTCTGTTCAAAATTCAAATTCGTACGAAAATCAAATATAACTTTCTCATGTAGCTTCTAACTTTTGTATCGGAACCATAATTTTGGAATATTACAATTCTTTTGAGTGTTACGAGTACTTGCGATCATTTAAAATGCAAAATCAGTCCAATCGTTCTTCAGTGATATCAAGAAAAATCATTTCGTGACACGATTTTTTATTTGTTTATTTAGGTTAACCAACAATTGAAACGATACTTAATAAACTAATATTTTCAGGTCTAAAGTTGCCTATTTCAAAAGTAAATTTTAAGGTATCATCTACTAACACAAACTTAGAAATTGTCTTTCAACAATAAACAACATAATCAATCACTTGAACTTTGAAATTGAATTAGTTATTATGAAACTAATCCTCACTGTAATAGGTTGGTAAGCCATTGTAATAGTGTTTGTAATGAGTAAAGGAGCTGTAATTAAACACTTCATATATTCGGTGTGACATAATTAATACAGAAAACTTAAACTGGCAGCTTAACTAGGTTTTCTGATAAGAAAATAGCAAAGTAGATGTACCATAACAACTCAAACTCAAACCTTATAAAATTATGTGAGTAAGAAACTTATTTCTTTATACAACGGTCGGTATCTAAATCGACAATATTTTTACGTGAGTAATTTCCCGTACTCATTTTTGTTTAACAAAGGAATTCTAGGTACTTTCCTTTTGTTCTAATATTGATAGTGTTTAGCTTAAAGTTCTTACACAATTAATTGAAGTAAAGATGGGTTGTTGTTTCTGAATAAAAGCGTATTATTTAATTGTCGTATTTGAATGGGTCTAATTGAAATTCGGAAAAGTAACTTTGCTGTCCTTCAAAAGGAAAACCGTTTAATTCAATAAGTCCTCAAAGGCGTCTTATCTTCTTACTGTTGGTATTGTATGTTAAAGTGAAGGTTTATCTCAAAAAATATCGCTTATATAAAAAATAACATATCAGTCCTTAGACGCACAAGCAATAAGTTGCTTGTCTTGGGACTAGCGACGATATTGCCAACGTCGTGGAACGGTAGTGGATCAAGCAAGCGCAGAACCGTGAGAAATGGCAAAAACAAAGGGAGGTCTATACCCAGCATTGGGGGAGATCGGGTTGCGGCTGATGATGATGGAACTAGACGCTATGTGAAATATACAGGGACATTTTTCTATTTCATCTCTTTTAAATGTCCTCAAGTCCAAATCTACAAGATGCTAGTGGCTAATTCGTTAACTTACATGACATGACCACTTTTATTGGAGAAATAATATCCTAGTTACAAATAATGTTCTCGTTACTCAGCTAATGTTGAGAGTTCATAAATAAATAAGAGATTAGTCAGAAAAATAAGAAGAAACAAACAAAAATGTATTAAGTATTTTTCGTTTCCGTCCTTTACTATTTCATTTTAATAGGTAAAGGGAGACTTTATTGCACCTTTTGTATGAAATATTACTAAATCGTGTACTGCGACCAATTTATATAAGTTATTTGATAAATTTTGTGGTACTTAATCAGTGTTATTGCCAAACAAATGTACCTACCTAACAAATGATAACGAATATACTCATACTGAACATACTGATGAAAAAAATGCGAAAAATATAAAATGCCAATTTAAGTAAGTTGTGCTTATCTATGACAGTACTTGACGTTTGTCTATCCAAATCTGTCAAATGAACGTCCTTAATGTTTTACTACGAGCTTGAATATTCAATTAGTGTTTGATAATTCGGGCATTAGTTAGATAGTATGAGCAAGTGGCCAACTCTGGTGACGGAGTTTACAGAACGCCCAAAGACCTGCGTCATCACAACATTTTCTTTATTCTTATAATAGTTAAATGTATTTTTTACACTTTTATACCAACGATAAAGCGAATAAGTCGAAAGCAATAAACTGGACGAAAAAGGTCCAAATTGTATGGGATTTAGCGAGGGCACTACTTTGTACCCATAATGATATTGAACCTTTCTTATTAGTCAAATAGGGGATCGTGTGCGATAGTGGGTTGTAAACTCCGTTTAGTGATATCCAAATGAATTTAAGTTCCTATTTAGTGGATAAAACGTAGAAAACGATGTTTAAGCTATTATGAATAAAAGCAGTTTAGTTATCGGTCCAGTTCTTTTATATATTACAACAACTTACACAAAAGCCCTACAATCACCCGTCATCCACTTTGATGTGATAAATTGTATAACGACCATTGTCTAACTGTTCAATTTGTTCCAATCCATCCTAGAATGGAAGAGGATTTGATAACGCTATCCATTGTTTGCTTTTTGTAAAGAAATTAAATTGTTAAAATGTTTGCAATGTGATTGAAGTATTATCTGAATAATAAAAATGAAATATATAGAAAAGTATTTTGTGTTATCAAATTCAAGCAGAAATATTTTTGTGATTTCATTGAAGGTATTTGTCATAAATCCCCAAATCATAGTACATCCCGTTATATTCTTTACTACCTCATTTTATCTATTTATACATAACAAGCAGTTTAATAGAATTAAAACAATACCTATAGAAAAAAAATAATTGTCAATAAGTTCTAAAACTCAATAAAAGCTAATGTAGAACACAAAGCGTTCTCTGTCATTCTAAATCCAATAACATCTAGAACGTAATAAAACGCTCTGGTCCATCGCTCGCCTCAGAATAAACGTCATGCATCGCAAATGTAAAAACATGCAGCCATAATGCATTTTAAAGCAAACGTCTCGCTTGCTGAGCCTTAGGGGATGCGGTGCATATATTTATAGAAGAATAGAATAGAATAGAATGTCATTTATTGAAAAAGAAGAAACATTAACAGTTACTAAACTTAATTAATAATGTTAGTGTAACATCAGGTTCTCGTCAAGTAGTATTACAGTTTACAATTCGTGTTAAAGCAGTTATAAAATCAGTTATAAAATCATAAATATTATTGTGTGGTTACCGTTCTTGCTTCAGTAGTTGGTAAGTTAGAACAGAGCATTCGAAGCCCAACATTGTAAAGTTTTGTTTTAGCTTTCGTTCGTTCGTAGATCAAGTGACCAACTCTGGTTTAGGCCGCCTAAAAGTCTCCGTCAGGGGTTAACTACTTTAAAACCTGGATCGACATTTTAACGTCCTCTCCAAAGCACGGAAGCGCTGAGTTGATTATCCCACTTGCGGTCACCTATCCAAGTTGTGACTGCTCAGAACGTTGCTTTACTTCGACGATTTATTAAAGACGTCTAACAAGCTTCGCCACGAGCGCTTCAATGTATCTTGGTGACGATAAAATATAAACATTTTAAGTTCCACAGCCGTCTTATGACTGCATTCAAAATGACAATATGTAGTATTCTTCAAAGAATTCAACATTTCTTGCAAGTTAGTAATATTATGTCACAGGTACACGTAGGCATCGCGGTTTTGCAAGTATCTTGTAGATTTTTGTAAGCAAAATCGTGATCGAAAGCTCGTATAGGGCAAACTGTTTAGAACAGCTCTACGCCGTAGCGCTTCGTAGCACGGCGTAGACGATAATGGAATAAAGTGACGCACGATTCCGATCGAATGAAATAAGGAATGGAAATAATTAGCAATACTGTAAGTCAGTATCAGAAGAAGATTATTTTATTTTGTAACTTGTTAATATTTTTTCATATACCGCCAGATTTGTAGATTTATGTTTATATTTAATGCAATTGATTATTTTGATTGTTGATTACCTATACTTCTTATTTTCGTATGGGAACAAAACTTCATATAGTGTTTCCTATGTACGAGTATACGTAGTAGTTTGTAAACATATATTTGTTTTACTATAAGGACGTATCCAACGAAGTGCTTGTAGCATAGCTTGTTAAGACTTTTAATAGATCTATCAAGTTAAGCCACATTCTTAGTCTCAGTTTGGATGGGAGACCGTAAAAGGTACTAACAGCTGAGTGCTTGCGTGCTTTGGATGTTAAATAGTCGTCCAATTTTGCAGTTCTTTAGCTACCAGAGTAAGCCATTCGCGCATACAAACTTACTAACAGCGACCAAAACCGTGAATTATAAAAGTGATTAACCGCTAATTTCCGCCGTGCAGTACGTAATGTTGATTGCTTACATAGTCCTAAATAAACTAGAGAAGTTTGGACTACACGCGGCGTATTTATGGCGCGGAGTTTGCACACCTGTTACCGACAAACATAGCCCATTTTTGGACACAATACACCTTATTGTGACATTTCGCAGTCTACGTTGATAAAGAATTCATAGTTCTACGGACCAAGGATAGCTCGCTGTGGAATGAAAACGTAATATACTTATAGAAGATAAACTTAATCGCTCGTGTCTTTGTGGTGCCTAAATAAAATGTAGCCTATGTGTTATTCCAAGTTTAAATCTATGTTTATATTCCTAGTTCAGCCATCCGTTTGGTAGTTTTTGCATGATAGAACTGAACCGAACAACTTTCCACATTCGCTCTTATAATATTAGAAGGAAGTAAAATATGTATCATTATTTCGTCATCACTAGATCAACGTAGCTTTAAGCACAGCGCAAATCCAGTTAAACTGCTGTAAACTTCTGATATTCTCTCAACACGAGGAATTAACCAGGTGATTCTGCCAGTACCTCCTCAGTGCGTTAAATACAGTTTAACGATGTATTCTAGATGTTCGCATTTAATGGTTTACTGCGTCTGTATTCTCTGAATGAAGCGATTCAAAAGTTTAGTATTCTGAACGCTAGCTGAAAGTAATTTGAACTCGGTTCTTGATGTTAGTTTATAAATCAGCACTTTTAGCACATGCTGTATCTGCAACATGTGCTTTTGGTTCAACGACTTAAGAAACTACTAGCTCATCGTCGAGTTTATTGGAAACTTACTAACACCTTCGGCTACACTCGCAACATAGTCTATGCTATTTAACGATGCTGCATGTTCTATACTTGGATAGATGATTGAAAAGCCCAGATTTGCGATAATTTAGTTTTAATTATAGAAATAATACAGAGCGTGATTCGTAAAAAAAGTAATAGGACGCCATCTTGTAATGCAATGTCACTCGTGCATATTTCTAGCGCCTGACGATAAAGAATTAGCACACGCGCCGCGCATGCTAATATTCGACAGTTGCATCAGGGGCCTGAACATTCTCCCGGCCGTTGAAAGCTGAGCTTTCAACACATGACATCTTCTTCAGTGGGGAGCTTGCAGAGTCGTACTAGTGACCGACGAACGCAGCCTCTGGTAGTTCTTACGTCAGCAACTCTTGGTATTTGGTCTGGTCCATAGATGAGGTGTAGGACTCGTCCAAGTCGCCAGTTCATTGGCGAAACTTTAGTTGTTCGCCGTCTGTCCGTCATTGGTTCACACGTAGGTACATTTGGTTCTTTGCTGTAGCTCCGATACATAGGTACTCCTTTTGCCATCTCTTCTAGAAGTGCTGGCAATATTAGCGTATCTTCTCAATTTGTTTATTTTGAGTTGGTGCTCCTTGTGTTCGGTCAGGACCGGTGTAGGCAGCGCCGTCAGCAGTCGCCCGAGACAGTGCCCTGAAGAGAGGGAGAGGAGATAGTTAGGACAGGATGATAAAGGACACAAGGGGGGGCTATTCAGAATAGCCTCCACTTGTGTAAACAAAGTTAATACATAATATAATCAAAAGTTAAGTGGCCTTTAAAATAAAATAAAATAGCTTTTATTCTAAAGTCACATTAAAAATGACAATATTTATTAAATTATGATTACTTATTTATGACGTTAATTGAAGTGATTAATTTTAGGTTTAGGTATCTACTCCTATTTTCCATGAATGCCACCAAAATGTGGGGTAAAAGCAGGAATAAATAGACATGAATTTAATGGTTTGTTGACTTGCAAAATCAAAAGAGAAATTTACTTATTTCATTCGCGGCAGCTATACAATTAGTAGGTACTATAATAAATATTTCCACTGGCTGACCGCTTCAAGATGACTACTACTTTTAAAGCGAAGGCAAACAATAAACAAAGTAGGTATATTTGATTAGACGGCTTCCACGCCTTTGCGTTTTATACTTGTATATAAATGAACCAACGATAATAACTGCGGCCCAGCGTGCCGTGCATACCTATTACCTATGTGCCTTTTTTAAATATAATTTAGTTAGTGTTGTTATGTTAGTGTGAGATACATGAAGAAGTAGGTTGGTAGGTACCGGGTGTTTCTTATCATGGGAATAAACCGAAGCCTCTATGCGCCCGCCTACTCTGTATTAATCTGTGGTCATTTAATAAATGGAGATAAAGATAGGTATTTTACAACTATGTATTACTCAATGACATTTTCTTTCGAAAACAATTTATATTAATTTGGAAATTATTGAGTTTGAGCGATTAGATACAAAGTTAAGTTTTAATAAAGTTAAGTTAATAAGTTCAATGACTCATGCAGTTCATTGACAGATAAATACCTAACCTGCTCGCTTATCGGAAGGAATTTTTTAAATTGTAAATAAATCTTTTTTAACTTAATGCAAGTTAATGTTCTTTGAATCAGGGTGAGTGACGAGTAACGCTCAAAGTTGACTACCTTTAAATTTTGATTTTACTTCCTTTTTATTTATTATATTTTTTTATTTTAGTTATACACTTCTGGGTACCTATATCAGTAATAGAAGCATGATTACATTGCGTCGTTCTTTGCGCAGTTTGCGCAACCATAGCCGGATTAACGGGACCGGATATAATCCAACCTAGCTGTGAGCTTATTAATCTAGGATTTTTTAGACCTAAGGAAATTTGCTCGGCCTTTACTATGTCCCAAAATATGTCGGCTCCTATCAAAACATCTATTGGGGCTGGCTTGTAAAACAGCGGATCAGCTAATTGAATACCTTTAGGTAGGTTTAGTGATTGAGTATTTATTGGATTTTTTGGTAAATAACCTGTTAATTGATTAAGGACAAGACATGATAAGTCTATATGAAAATCATTATGAATCGATTTAATTTGCATATTGCAACTTTCTACAACATTATTGGAAGATACATTTCCTATCCCAATGACCTTTAGAGTGTCAATAGGGTTTGTCTTTAGGGACAGTCTGGTCTTTAGGGACTCAGAGATAAAAGTAGACTGACTGCCACAGTCCAGCAGAGCGCGAACCTTAACCTTTTGATGGTTAAGTGGATTCGACACTTCAATCATAGCAGTTGACAGTAAAACTTGTTCACTAGAACATTTTTGATTAGAATAATTGACGATTGTCTCGTTTTGCTCGTAGACTGAATCGTCATTGTACACTTGCTCGTTACAATAATTGACACTGGCTTCGTTTTGATCGTATACCAGCTGATCATTATCAACATTGTGAGCAAGCTCATTTGAATTGATACTTGTCGCACTTATTTCAGCGACTGGCCCACCGTTGGTATTATACTCAACGAAGTGGCTATGCGACTGGGAAGACGGACGATGGAGGAGGCTATTGTGCGGCTATTTACAATAAATGCATGGCCCCATACGACAATCACTAGTCATATGGCCCTGCCGTAAACAGTTACGACATAACTTGTACCTATTCACTTCCATCAATCTTTCGTCTATATTTTTTGCTTGAAACGTTTGACATTCATAAATTCTGTGATTTTTATCACAAATAATACAAACTAACTGACTAGACCCTTTTTGATTGGACCTATTCACAGAAGAGCTTGCAAAGGTTTTTGTTACTGAATTTTGACTTTGACTTTGATTGTTATTATAATTATTTGGATAATTTACATTTGAAATTGGCCGTGAAGCGGTTAATAATTGCCTACCTGAGTTATTCGTATTATTATAATTATTTGGGTAATTTATACTTGAAACTGGCCGTGAAATAGGTAATGATTGCCTGCTGAAGTTATTAGCGTCTGGCTTACTGTTTCTATACAAAGATTCAAGCACATCGGCTCGATCAATTAGGAATTTAAAGAAAAAATCTAATGTAGGCACATCACTATCTAGGCTATTACGGCACTCTTCCCACTTTAACAAAGTATTACTGTCTAGCTTCGAAGACAACATGAAAATAATTAGGACATCCCACTTATCAGTTGGTTGACCTAGGCTCGATAACGCGCGCAAGTTCTTTGTTACGTGATCTACTAAAAATCTTAAAGATCGCTCTGATTCACGTGGAAGCTGTTTAATATTAAACAATGAAGTTAAGTGTTGATTCACAAGAATTCTTTTATTGTTATACCGATTACAGATAAGCTTCCAGGCCTCAGCATAATTTTATTTGCGGACGAAACTTCGAAGTTAGAAACAATTCTAGACGCGTCACCTTGTAAATAAGACAATAAATAATGGAATTTATTTATCGTCGGGATGCGTTCGTTATTATGAATCAAACTCTCAAAGGTGTCGCGAAACTCAAGCCAGCGGAAATGTGAGCCATCAAATTTAGTTATTTGAATCTGAGGTAATTTTAAACCTATATCTTGATGATGATGATGTTCTGAACAGCATGACGAGTCGTGATTAGAATTACGTCGCTCGGCATCATCCTTTTTTGAAAAATATAAAATTAAATTCTTCGCGGAAGCTATGTTTGTAAGAAATTCTCTATCAAAATTATCGCGCTCATCAATTTCCGACGATATATTATCTGGATCCAATATTTCTATTTCATTTTGCAGGTCATCAAACTTAACCGATAAAGCCTCAAACTTTGCAAGCCGTAAAGTTAACTCGGTTAATTGATTAACAGTTAATTCTGTCATATCAGAAATGCTATTTAAATATTTTTTAAATTTCGTAATTTGGCCTTTAGCGGACACTCTTTTTGTAATTAATTCTCTATAACGCTTGTCTTCTGAAGCCATTTTGAATTGGCAAATTACGTATCTAACTTACGATTATGAAAGACAATGATTTTACAATTATATAGCTTGCGAATGCGACTTGATAAATAAATGAGTGAGGTAAGTATTTAGGTAGGTATATAAAAAGTGAGTAGAATAGAAATCGCCCTTACTTGGGACGCGTGGCACTCGTAATACCTACTAGTTAAAATAATTATGAGTTTGTACTTTTATCTACACAAATGGATTAACACTCTGAATAGCTAGGAAATAAATAAGGTAATTGGGTGTGTGAGTAGGTAAGGAAGGGCACTTATCTTTGATCGGACGCTGCTGCACGAGGTGACACTTTAGCGGTGTCTACTGCTCGATGAAGAATCTTCTTTTGTCCTCGGATTTCCTCTTCGCATCCCAGTTGGCCTTTGTCCGACAATGTATTGGTACTTGTAAATGATTCTTCTTTGCGGCTTGGCTCAGCGAGACGGAGGAATTTCGAATCCCAACAGGTCCGGTGCAGCTTGGCTTACTCAACTCCACGTATTTTGAATTTTGAAGTTTTTACATATTTTGCAGGTTCGACTTCTTGACTTTTGAGTTCCCCTCATGGGCCACCATGTTCTATACTTGGATAGATGATTGAAAAGCCCAGATTTGCGATAATTTAGTTTTAATTATAGAAATAATACAGAGCGTGATTCGTAAAAAAAGTAATAGGACGCCATCTTGTAATGCAATGTCACTCGTGCATATTTCTAGCGCCTGACGATAAAGAATTAGCACACGCGCCGCGCATGCTAATATTCGACAGTTGCATCAGGGGCCTGAACACTGCAGTTATCCTGCGAAATATATTTTTTATTGGATGAGTAGTTTAGTTTGTATGGATCTATCCTAACTCACAAGCTCACATTGTGAACCTCTCTTCAAGAAATCTGAAAAAATTAGTTTACCACACCTTGTACGGTCGTTATCTTAATTCATTTTTCATTAGCATATTTTTATAATGCCTTATCATTTTAGATTAATTTCACGGTTATTATAAATCTTACTTTTATGTACACACTATATTATGTATTTCAGCTTTAAAAATCTTCTACATTTTGCTCTTCCTCCACAAATCAGAGCGCAACGAGTACAATATCAGGGTATTTGGAAACAGGAAGGGACTAATGTCTGGAATGGCGGATTCACCTGCGTAGCATTCGCATATCTAAACATGAGTATACATTTATTCATTTTTATGAGAATTTTTGAGACGATTGTTCTGTGGTATGATGAAAAACCTTACCATGTAAAGCTGGGTACTCACCAAGCCGTGTAAAATGTAATATATCTGATACAAAAGGGCAACCGTTCTCTGACGACCGATTTACTGGACGGTTCGCCGACTGGATAGTTCACCAATACTGTATCAAGTGAGTACGTAGGTGCGGACGAACCGTACCTGAGGAGCCTATGTACTAACTTCATTCAGTATCAGATACATTATACTGCTACACGGTTAGGTACCCTGCTTCAGGTATAAAAACATTGACACATATAACCCGTCTAAAATTGTGTTTACATTCAACAGACACATTTTCTTACGAAATCACCCCTTGTTTTTGCAAATAACGCGATTCGTGTACATCCGCTTACTTGACGTTTTCTTTATTAGTTTTGAGATGTCAAAGTGATTTTCTACTCGAGTTTTACCCACTTTTACCTCACAAAGTCCCGGATGTGTACTAAAAGCTCAAAAGTGAAACACTGGATAATATGTTGAACAATCTATTCATTTTATCAATTTAAACTTAACACCATCTTCACTTCTTCATGATTACAATACGAATGGCGCCCGTACTTGGTGTACCCTCTTTTATACTGCCTTTTGACAACTCAAGAATCAAACCAAGTACTGGCGGAACAGTAATAAACAATTGAGTACTAAAATAATATTCTAAATGTCTGTAAAAATACAAAATAATAATAATATGATTTCATTAATTATAAAACGAATTTACAAACTATTCACAAGTGATTTAATGAACTGACAGCAACTTCCGGTAAGGTTGAAGTACTGTCAGTTCATTACTTATTGTTTATCCACATTGTTTTATCGTGACGATAACTTGGTAAACAGTCAAAATATACTCAGCGTTAAATTAAAGCTAACAGATTCGGCCATCTGATAACAGCACCCGCCCTCGGGTGTAATGTTAAAATAGAAAGAGTCATACACCGTAGTTATTAAAATGTTAATCATTATCATGTTTAAATAAACACTAACAGTAGGTACTTTACATTAAAAACATGAGTAATTATACCTGATCAGCTAATTTCAGCATTCTACAAGTAAAGATAATTTTACCAAACTTAAACTAAGGGTAATTTCACCCAACTTAAACTAAGGGTAATTTCACCCAACTTTAAACTAAGGGTAATTTCACCCAACTTAAACTAAGGGTAATTTCACCCAACTTAAACTAAGGGTAATTTCACCCAACTTAAACTAAGGGTAATTTCACCCAACTTAAACTAAGGGTAATTTCACCCAAATGAGCTAATTTCAGCCATATAACATTGGTAATTTCACCAAAGGGTAATTTCACCCAAAATAGCTAATTTCAGCCATATAACATTGGTAATTTCACCAAAGGGTAATTTCACCCAAATGAGCTAATTTCAGCCATATAACATTGGTAATTTCACCAAAGGGTAATTTCACCCAAATACACAGCGTACAGCGTGGTGACGGCGAATAAGCACCACTGCCTGCAGTGCTCCCACTGCGCGCTCGATCAACAGCGGAGGCTGACCTGCACCTCCGTCGCTTACTTAACAATGGTTTACCCATATTACAGTGTCTCCACTTTGACTATTTCTTACAAATGGCCTTTGTCAAAGGACAGCGTGTTACATCCCCTCTTCTGAACTAAAAGCTCAAAAGTGAAACACTGGATAATATGTTGAACAATCTATTCATTTTATCAATTTAAACTTAACACCATCTTCACTTCTTCATGATTACAATACGAATGGCGCCCGTACTTGGTGTACCCTCTTTTATACTGCCTTTTGACAACTCAAGAATCAAACCAAGTACTGGCGGAACAGTAATAAACAATTGAGTACTAAAATAATATTCTAAATGTCTGTAAAAATACAAAATAATAATAATATGATTTCATTAATTATAAAACGAATTTACAAACTATTCACAAGTGATTTAATGAACTGACAGCAACTTCCGGTAAGGTTGAAGTACTGTCAGTTCATTACTTATTGTTTATCCACATTGTTTTATCGTGACGATAACTTGGTAAACAGTCAAAATATACTCAGCGTTAAATTAAAGCTAACAGTACAGACTGAAGCATGTAAAACGATTTGCCCCTTGGAACTAGATACGCTCTATTTCATAAATTCTAGTTTCGAATATAAAATGAAAGGACAACTTTGTAAGCGTTTGAATTTGAGATGTCTTCAGATGCGAATTTAGATCAAAGAGAGTGCAGAATATTTTCTTTCTATGGCAAATATTTACTCTCAGCTCAATGGATCACCGTTGCCATTGCCGTGGTAATGTTGCCAAAAAATTTGGGCCTCACGCTTCTAACTGGCAGTAGCTTGGGTCAGTTGAGCTATAATTAAATCGCTAGTTGATCTATAAATAGCTGAACTGCTTCAAATAAATTAATATCCTTGGACTTTCTACACTTTCTACACAGCGTCATCTAGGCCCAAGCTAAACTTAATGCTTGTGTTATGGTAACCAGAAAAAGCTATTTAGTAGAGTTTTTATTTCTCTTTGCTTAGAGAAAATATGTTACAAACTCCTTTATAAAATACTAGAACTAGAATAAAAACTACAAGCTATAAAACCATAATTAAACATTGCCTTTAATTTTAAAGCAAACGACCAATAAGCTAATAGAATCACTGCAACAAAGTTACACAATTTTCTATAAAAAAAACTTCTCTCTTACATTGTTTCGCCTCTATTGTTGCGTTGTTCAACACTTTTCTCTTTGACAAAGTACTTGGATCTAACAACATCGGTGATACAACACGCCGAGATCTTTTATGGACACTGCGATGTGATTTTATCTGAGCGCTACTGAGAACAGATACAAGGAATACAATAAGCTATAGAGTACAGTTGTAACAAAGATAAATTAACTCAATGTCTGTTTTGTTATTTTCAACTTTTTATATTTGTAATGACTTATGTTCCATTTTTATAACCAACGTACGGATGTCCGTAGGTCCATCACCGTAGCAACTTTGTTATTTCAACATAAAATGTATGAAACTTTTTGACAGATAACAACGTAGCTATAGCAAAAGTCCTACGGCCATCCGTTAGTTGGTTTAAAAACTTGACAGTTACTATACCCATATTTTTCACCTTCTATATATAACCAATCTATTTCATTAATGCCTCGTCACATTACCCGATAACAGTAAATCAAATCAAACATTCACAAAGCAGCTTCTAAAATCAGCTCGGATCCGTGACAGAATGTTTGCGGAAGCAGTAACGCTCTTGAGACGAAACAAGTGGAACGTTAACGGGAAGAGTGTTTGAAAGACAGATGCAAAGACGTGCTCTGAATTTTTGCGTACTTCTCTGCTGTAGACGTGGCACATTCTAACGAACTTATCTGTACTTCTATACTAGTATTTTAAAGAGGTAATGTTGGTATACCTATTTGTTTGTTTGTTTGTTTGACGGATAATGTCCGAAACCACTCAGCCGATTTAAAAAATTCTCTCACCCATGACTAGAATCGACTGTAAGGAGATAATTTAGTTGTATGCTGGTGATATTAAAAAAAAACTGCTTTACTTACACATTAAACTCACGAACAAACTTCACTCATCTTATCATATCAATTTCGATGTGCCATAGTCACGGTCGGTTTTTGTAGGCCTTCTGAATCCCAGAAATTTCATAGGTGTCAGAGTAAGTATCGAACTCCCTCGATTGTCAACGAAGCGCTTAAATTGCACGTCTAGTGGAAATTCATACTCATTTTATCAACTTGTAACGTTTCTTAAGCTAAGCTTTCACTGTCATATCAAACTTAAATCTACAACTAATGATAGATTTTTATATTTTTTTTACACTTATATTGTAATTTATAAAAATACGTGAACTCTAATGCCAATTCAAAATCTGAAAGGGACTTTATTGGAATGTTTTAAACACTGACACCTCGTAGGCGTAAATTATTGACCATAGGAATAAATAAAAAAAAACTAAGCAACTTAATGCTTGTGTTATGGTAACCAAATGAAAAATATAAATACTTCAATACATTTAATAGCGATATTGCGTTAAATATTTTGTCACAGGACTAAAGGCCTAGAACAAGTGGACGCGTAGCTTAATGTTTCGACAGGCTGTTAGCTGTAGGTTCGTTACGAATTGTTTGATTGTTTTGATAAACTTTGTACTGCGAGTGACGTGTCCGTCCGTGTTTTGTATACACCTCCTATCACGGTTTCAATTATATGCCAGTTAGCCCCATCTTGTTCCTCTTTTCAGATACCCCTTACTTTGTTAAATACTAGCAGCACGTCCCGGCTTTGCACGGGTGTACTAATGAAACTACCGGGATAAAATATAGCCCATAACCATCCCGACAGTCTATTCTACACACCGGTGGAAGAATTTTTGAAATCGGCTGAGTAGTATTGGAGATTACCTCCGTCGGACAAACAAACAAATAAACAAAACAACATTACCTTTTTAAAATATTAGTAAGTATAGTTAAGGCGTCACAGTCAGGCCATATCTTGTATCAGAAACTTCAATCTTATATGATGAGATAGTATAAACTCTCATCTCTAGGTAATATTCGATATGAAACGTATAAACTAGGTGATTTTCTCACCAACTCTAGGTGTTTTATTAATTTAAATTTAACTACTTAGCTGGAGAACACGAATAATTTTACCTCTAAAATGTTTTAAAATCATGAAAAGGTGTGAAAGTTTAAGCTGCAGTGAGTTTCATTAAAAGCTAGCTTTTGCATTTGTGTATTTAAAACTCTAAATATATTTGGAGCTGTTTCAGTTGGTAATGTTTCGCAAATTCAGTGAAGTGCCGAAACAAATATCAGTAAATTATGTATCGTAACATAACTTACTTTACTTCACTTTACTTCCTTGATATGAGTTTCCGAGATTAGCGATACAGAAGTTAGACTACAAATATTAATGGAAAATGAGTTGTTGTACCTCGCTACACTGAACGTGGAATAATTAAAACTCACTAACTCATTATGTGTACCTTCCGTTATATGCTAAGTATGTTTACGCATTTAATTCTTATAGAAGTTAAGCTACCTAGTTCATCTACAACAGATATATCATTTTATAGGTTAACTGTTTCTAATAATAAATAATAAACAAAAAAAATGTAATATACATTCCTGGACATTATACACGGCGTTCGCCACTTGCTCATACGAACGTAACCAGATAACTGTTAAACTACTAAGATATTTTTCTGTAAATACTACAAATTGTAGATATTAAAACACCTAGACCACGCACAAATATCTGCAGAACATAGCATTTGTTGTGCTTACAGTCAAATAGATCTAACTGCGGTCCTTGCCCGCAACCACATAACGAGGTGGATGTACCGTGGTCCATCGTTTGCCAAAATGTAGCCGAGAGACCACTTACGGAGCTTAGTTTAAAATAAGCTTACTCCGACAGTGATTCAGTGGAACGAGGGATAATAGGAAAATAAAAAAGAATTTGCATTATAGAGGTACAATTTTTCCTATGAAAATTCAAGAATACACAATAGAAAATAAGTAGAGTATCGTTTAATTTTTGTTAAGTTTTGTTAATGAGATATTAATTACTAAACAAATTATCGGTGACAAATAGGATCATTGAGAGAAAGCTCGGTTTGTTAACGCAAAGTTTCAGACAGTTTAGTTGATATATAATTTCATTTAAAGTAATTAAAGTTTCAATTAATTTCAACAAGAGTATGAAAAGATATCTATAAGAGAAGAGTCTTCTATAAGAGATAAATTTCACGCAAAGCTCATTTCTGTACAAAAAAACATCAGAAAATCCTAGTATACAGGAGAGTTTCAAAGAAAAACCACGGAAAGGCATTACTGTAAATTATTTGAATTTAACCCTCGTAAAATGTAGGCAATTCATTCATATTTATCTCACATCTCTACCCTTATTTCAAAACTCCGTTCCCTGTTTAATTCAGAGTTCCTAAAATTCTAGGTTATCTAGATAAACAACACTGCCATTAGCTTTTAAATAGAACTTCCAAATGAAGTACTGTAACCTGGCGTAAACGAGTTTATTCTTTGTTCCAAGCGTCTGTTATTCCGTGAAATTGTGATGAGTTCTTATCATAGACAGTTTTGATATACCTACCTGATAACTGTACTATATTTGAGCAAATTATGAAGACATTTTCTTGTTAAATGTGAATATAACAAGAACGCCATGACGGAGGTCATTGTTCTAACTTCTACGTCATCAGAGCCGACTGTTTAGTTAAGTATCTATTAGGCTGTAGTCTCATCTATGTACAATACCTACATTAACTGCGTGCAAACCTTGAACAGAGTCTGGGAAATATTACTTATTCGTCTAATTAATTTCAAACTGAAAATACCCGAAAATCCGGATAAAATTTAGTTAATCCCAAATGTGTTTTTAATGTCAAAAGGCCAATCTAGACTTATCTAAAGTAGAGCAGGGCCATCTGCCAATAAGCCGTCATCCGAGGGCTTACACAACAAACTAATAGATTGACCTGGCTAATCCGGTCGAGCTACACTTGCTTTTGATTACCGCGGCGTGCACACCACACGACACGACGGATATAATAACAGCCGGTTTCTAAAACTCAGATCAAATACAAAATTAACGAATCAGTGGTCAAATAGATCGATTATTATATAATGTTTGGAAGTGAAACCGGCTGGAAGACATGTTACTCAAGTACAATTGCTTTAGTACAAAGTTTCAATTGTAATTGCTTAATCTCTGTATGTAGTTTTCTGTCTCAAGCATTGATATTTTAAAACCACCACTTAAACTAAACATCACACAACTAAATAGTTATTCCTAAAAAAAGAATATTTCTCAACTGCTAATTTCCAGGGAGCGGTAGATTTTCCTTTCAGATCATTAGGATCATTAGCGGTATGTACAAATACTTGGTAAATGTCCTTATATTATAGAAGTTCTAAACGTGCCATGTTGCAAACCCATAGACGCTATTACAAATAAGCTGAACTGAACAACGATCCCAACGCTAACCTTCTCTGTTGGAAGTAGGTACAGTTTTATGTACTCGTTTATAGCAAAACAAAACACGATCACGGCTGTATCCCCAAGGCCCAGAAGATACTCTCAAAGATTTTAAGCAAGAGGTAGTCAGTAGACACGTACAAATCATTGTTTGGTACGTGCCCTCATTTTGCAGAAGTTAGCAAGTTATACGTGTCAGGTGGCAACACTTACCAAAAACCAATTAGAGAATAGCATACTTTGATAGTACAAACGGTTGTAAGATATTTTTTAGATTTATATCTAAAACTTTCAAGAATCATCATTACCACAAACAGTGACTTGTTATAATACTTATTACAAGTTTCGTGATTCTAAGGACCAAATAATAATACAATAATGAAGGCCTTTTGGGCTGCCTAAAAACTTCGTCACTATAGTTGACCACTTGCTCATACGAACGAACGACTATTTGTATTTTTCCACTGAATAATACTGGAATATAATGTCGGACTTTGAGTGTACATAGAATTAAAGACATCGTATCGAGTATAGTGTAGGCGCCTAAACCATCGGCTAAAATTAATATTTTGCGCCGAACTATCTGACGTACTCAGAGAAAATAATATAAATCACCAATCCGTTAAAGTAACACGAGTTAATGATAAATTTGAAACTCACTTTGCTCAGTACAGTCGCGTAATTAAAAGGTTGAACACTTTAAGATCTGTTATTGCTTGTTAGGTTTTGAGAACCATTTACACAACACTTGTCTCTAGTAAGTACCTACGCAGATTAAAATTAAAGATGTTTGAAAGTCAAAGATCTCTTTTTTGGTTGTTGATAATTATTTTTAACACTTACCTAACAACTTAAGTTATTGTGTTCAAAGAGTTAAGCACTTACTTAATTGACTACAAGTTACAAGAGGCAATATCTTCATTACAAAAGTTTTGTACTTGAGTTCAAAGAACTCCTTTAAAAAGTTATTTAATCACATAAATCCACACATCTCGCGTTACCTGAAAATAATTATGAATAAGGTTAACATTGAAGAAACTTTTAGAAAAACGAGCTTTTTTTAGAGATAAGTCATATTATTTTTGAATTTATTATCTAAATTCATTTGATTTGATGAGAAATTAGAAGAAACTAGTACCTATTAGACACGCAATCTACCACTTTAGAGGCAATAGTGTGTACTTAGCCGCTAAGTACCTCCTTAGACATCATTAAAAGAGTCTTCAAACCAATTAAGGGATCCTGTTGCGTTTCTATTTCGTTTCAAAGTGATTCCTGTGGTTTTATAATATAAATGTATTTGTTTGTTTACGTGATGAAATATATTCTATGTTCAAAATCGTATTATAATCTGTATTGTCTTTAGTATAACAAAGTTTGTCTGGGCAGATTGTTTTAGATACAATTTAAGGGTTTCAGGCCTTCCCGCGGGTGTTAAAACCTAATTAATTTTAGGTGGTTTTAATTTTAACTTTAACACGAGCTTTAAACGGTAAACGGAAAAAAATATGAGGAAACCCGCGGCTAGTCAGCACCTACGTATTGACCATGTCTTTCCTGTGGATATGGCCGGCTAAGTGGTTTAGGTGCTTGGCAAGCCTATTCCATCTCAACAATGTCTCAGAAATATAGGATAGATGTAAAAGCCTGATTTACACTGATTAAAAACATTTAATAGAATCTCTTAAGAACCTTCCTGTGATCAGTCGGCTGCAGGCGGAAGTTTATTGAAGCCTTTATGAGCTGCAAGCTTCCAACTTATTACTTTCATCTGAAGTTGGTGACGTGAGTTGTCGCAGAGTATATTAATTAATATTTCTCAAGGTAGATTTGATCGCAACCTGTAAACTGGTTTGTTTGCAATAAAAAACTTCTACACTCACAACACGTTTGAAGGACCAAACTTTATTGCAGAACACAATGACTTTTTTCTGCATCCCGCGCATCCCGCAGTAGATAAACAGCCCATCTATTCACACAAACAAATTTTAAGCGTTCAATTCTTTCACAGAAAAAGCTGGAAAGAGATGAGGGAGGCCTTTGCCCTGCAGTGGGACAATATGGGCTAGAAATAATAATAATAATCTTTCACCGATATTTAGAATGGACTGTCGGGATGGTTATATTTTATCGCGGTAGTTTCATTAGTACACCCGTGCAGAGCCGAGACGTGCTGCTAGTGCTTTATAAACCACAGATACACTGTGGGTGTGCTTTAAAACGACCAAAATAGTTTATTAAATGTTTCCAAACTTTTTATATTAATACCAGTAGAAAAATAATGCTTATAAAAGCGGTATCTTTTCAACTTGAAAGAGGAAGTGAACTGTGCTCGTCAATCAATGCGTAAAATTGCAGAAAGCCATCGATACGATCCGATTGGCGTCCTCAGTTTAGTAGAAAATATCTATTTTATAGTCGCTTGACTCCGACCTACTTCGTATTTTATTAAGAGGAATTGTAGAGTAGACATCTTTGTTTCAACTCATTTGATAAAGTTTAGGTTTTATTTAGTATTTAACTAAGCGTTTGGTAAAGAACCGCTAATGTAGATGAAATTTCAGATGGGTGTGTTTTTTAACGAAAAAAATATCTACGTAATTATAAGTAAAATAAAAAATTGCAAAAATGGTCTCTTGTACTGCGAAACAAAGACCATTAGTAAACACATACAAAATGTAAAAAAAAATTGCGTTGCGAGTTCATCTAAAGTGCTATGCTGTACTTGCTATTTTTAGCATAAATTATTATAACTGAAACAAAAGCCTATATAAATAGCTTGGATATTATCTACATGTTGGCAGTGTGTATCGCACTGCAAACTATTAACACTGGGTAACTTTTGACACTTTTAATCCATAGTGGGTTAAACAAGTTTAGTTATCCATGAAGAAAATCGTATAACCTTATCCATTTTATCCATCCCCTTCGTACAGTAAATAGGTAGAGTCTCCGTTCTCTCGACTCTATTTCCATTCGGCTGGTGAAGACTGTTATCAATAATTTGAACACTTTTACAAGCGGAAAATCACGCCATTTTGAATAAGTCCCCGCGATTTCTCCGTGTCAACTTTACAATTTTCATGCTGTTTTTATCGTTGAGTGATTTACGAGGGATTGAAAATTGTATTTTACGGTTGTGCCAGCTTTTGTACGGGAGTTTATTTATTTTGTAGTAAGTTAATCATATTGAGCAGAGATCTGGTACCTTATTTAGCGCGGTAATTAATTGAGCCTACATTATACACTTAGTTATATTATGCTTATGTGGCTAAGGCTCTGAGTAATTATATTTTGTTAAGTAATGTAAATTATGCAGTAACTTGGACACCTAAGTTAAAGTAGTAATGTAAATACATAATAATAAGTATTAATTATTATTTTATTATTATTAACTAGGTATGAATAAAACTATTAAAATGCAAAAGAAACTATGACATTTCTCTAGTATTATTATGATACCTACTTGAACATTATAGTATCAAATGCAAAATAGCTTCTACATTTTCTCATTTTCTTCATAGTTGAAAGTGTCAAGTAACTGAGTTATTTCAAGTGCATTTCAGACTAGCTTCTTGGAAAGCATCAGAAACCGCCATCCGTAATTCACGTGCCAACAGCAACCTATAAATATTTCATAGTTATTTCTTTTAACATGCATAAGGAGAAACGGGTAGAGTGGGGAAAATAGAAAAAATATATATTTTAATTTTCTTTATAGAAATCAACTCATTAAACTGATACTTACATAAATTAACTTTTAATAGGTACTGAGTATTTTATAATCAAATTCAAGATGTTTGTATGGGTTGTCATATTTTTTAATAGTTAAGAAAATATGAAATGACTAGAAACTTTAATATGAATATGACTGTATTTTAGATCCTTTGAAGATATGTCTAAGGGTAGTCAGAGGTATAAATACATATTTGGAACATACCAACCAAATAAAAAATTCTGAAAAAATTGTACCTAATGCCAAGTTTTCGCTTCTTGAATATTTGATCAGGTAAAAGAACTAAACACGTATATTAGGCTATATTATAAGTATTCAGTATTTAAGCTGCTTACAGAAACATCCAAAAAATACGCTGTAGAAACCCCAAGAATTTTCATTGTCTTAAGAACAACAATGAGATTTCAGCATAGTACGTGGTAGAGCAAAAAAACCCAATGCTATCTGAAGATAGCATAGCTTTGAACGTGCCAGGAAAAAAAATATAAAGAGCAAATCAGCATTGCTTCCGATAATATCCGATATGACTTTTTGTTCAAGATTCAACCCATGATAAAGTTTAAGGCGGTTTTACCTTAGAATAAAAATAAAGCTTCGTTACATCTATATAGTAAAATGCTAAGTATACCTAATGCGCACTTCATGTACGTTCCCGTTGGCACTCTGGCACGACAAATAACTGGCCTCTCTCGAGACGAACTCAAATAAAACTGTTTGCAGTAGCGAATCTACCTAGAAACGTGAGCGGCACAGTGCACAATCTTATTTAGAATGTAGGTGCCCATTGTTGCTTAAAACTGATAATTCAGGTTTATATTCCCAGACGACTCAGTATCACGAATTAGATCTCATACAGACACAAATAAAGCTATTATCAAAGAAAAGAAAAGCCTGTATCGATCCTTAGATGAATTCCAATCTAAATAGATTAAGGAGAAGATGAATGCTTAATTCATTAAGTATCAGATTGATAGGTAGATTTTAAGACCTAACAAAGTTCTGAAGGATCTACTAAACCTAAATCAATTTACACTTAAGCTTATCCAATAAACTTTGTATGAAGAATTTGCATTAGATATTTGAAATTCGTAACAAATTCGATTAAACAATTAATTATTAAATTGACAAAAAAAAATCGTCATGTCATGCGTTGAATTGATGATTGTTTAATTTAAATAAACGATTTTATTTGTACGTTATTAACAAAATAAAAGTACCTAGATAATAACCCATATTAAAATCTGTTTTAATTTTACCGACATTGTTGAAAGTACTTTGTGGATGCAGTTGTTCTATTTGAAACAAAAACTCAATAATCAGAAACTGCCAGAGTAATATTTTTCCATCAAATCCAAATATCAAGAACACACAAACATAACGTTTCACACAACCTGTAAGAATGAGACTTTTACAAATAAGCGCTTTAAGCTATAACGACCTAAGTCTTCCTGTACTCCACAGAGCTTATTGTGTTATCTTTCAGTGGTGCGAGGCTTTATTATCGCGCAAACAACTAATCCGGTTCAAGACAATCGTATCGGGAAGCCTAGGCTTTCTGAAAAACGTGGCTGTAAAATGACTGTTTTTAATTTATATCCTCTAAGTATCCTCTATATTTATTTTAATATCCAGAAGTTGCAGTTGTTGGACATGACTATGTAAATAATAAATAAAACTGAATTTCAATTATGTTAGTCTCGCTAAAACTCGATTTGGCTAATTTTATTTTTGAAATATTCCTGGAAGCCCAGGAAAGGTTTAAACGCTGAAAAAATATGGAAAAATTGCTAGTAAAATAAGTACTTACATCCGCAAACTTCCGTTCCTATTATGTGATTAATTTTATATAGCGCAAGGTCTAATCAAAATGAAGAAGCTGTTGAAATCTGTTTAAATTACATACTTTATATTACGGCCGTAGCATTTAAAAGAATTTAAGGAAGTTCGAGAACTGAAATAAAATGAAAAATGTTGTTTTATTTGGAACAATGAGATAAACTACTGAGCTCACAGATGTTCCCTCTTTCTTCGACAAAACGAGTCTACTAACACGAGTACCTACTAAACGCTGATAATACTTTCTGCCTTATCTTAACGAATTGTTGGAATAGCCTTCGATGCCCCATTAATCAGTTTTACGTCGAAATAATAAACCACAAACCCACGCGCACTTCTGTTTAGGTGAAAAAACAATTTACAGGTTTGCTCGATTCTTATGGTTTGACTTTGATAATGTTATTTTGTGTCCCGCTAGTTTTGGATCTTTACAAAGAGCTTGTTGTCAAAGAATTGGTACATTGTTTTGGCTCCATCAGTAACTCTATCTTAAATAACGTTTGCAAGATCTGATGGCTGTTAGTTCTTAGTTATAAATAAATAATATGTCGACAGATAAAAAAATGACCAATAGGTATATAGACTTTTAAATTTATACTAGCAAGTAAGCACGTGTAAGCCACAGTTCTTAGGCTGTTCAAAGTACTTGCTTATGGCTGACTTTAAAAGCAGGGACCGGCAATTTGACGTGCCGTTCAAAACACGGAAGCACTCAGCTGTTTATACCATTTTCTGCTTTATATCAGTACGATTCACACATCAAAACGTCTTCAAGAGTTAGGTAGAACCTAGCTAAGTACGGGTTTATGTCCACCCCAGGGCAAAGGTCCCCAATTTTGTACTCCGTCACGATCTATCTGTACGTGAGCAAGCATCAGTTTGTTCTGAAACCCTTCAACATTGTAAGGTTATACATTAAGCAGACAAATAACAGCGGACCACTAGAAAATACTTGCGTGCTTTATACCGCTGTGTACAAAATTATCATCGATCTTTTAAAACCTGAATGCAGTATTCATCATAGAAGATATTTATAAAAATCGGTTCATCAGATCAGGAGTTACAGTGCCTCAGACAGACACACAAATAAACACTACAAACTTAAAACTTTTAACTGCCCCGATTGTTCGTCATTAGAATAAATTTAGTTTCAATTCCAAGAGTTTTATTTTAAAAGCTTTTATTTATCATACAATGTATGTATGTATGTAAGTATGTCGGTCCAGGTGGAATCTTGCTACTCATTTGTTTAACTATTATGACGTCCCAACGAAATAAAAATTTAAAAAATTGCGCAGAAAATTTAACATTTTTAGAAAGCACCTCGCGGGTTTGATTCAAAGTATGGAATCTCCGCCACCTCCGCTAGTTTTCTGCATAACGATGTACAATTGAGCCGTGAAGAATTGTCCGCTACAGTCCGCTAGACGTGCGTAGTCAAAGGTAGCCCGGTAGATGTTCATGTTTTCCTCGAGTATTTTACGGCAAGAAAAAGGAAGATTTATTGCGCCATAAAAATATTACTTTTCTATTCCTGTTCGGGGTAACGAAGTGGTGTGATTGTCTGTTTCGTTTTTTATAGAGATTTTTATTTTTTATCAAATACATTTTTCTATAATTGTATCTTATGAGACTCATTCGAAAACTCATACCTATGTTTTAAATAAAAATAAGTAATGCCATCCTGATAATAACATACCTATGAGTTTTATTAATATATTTGTGATCTACTGAGTAAAATTTGTTTCATCACACTTCCCTTATGCATATTCGACCAGTTAACCTATATTAGCTAAAACGCATATTAAATCTGCTGCTTTCTCTATTCGTTACCATGTGAGTAACAAGATTACTCATTTAGAAATCATTATTTAAACCTATATTTAATTGTCATGTTTTTATGAATATATTTTAAATCAGATTAGTACATAATTAGCATGTCAGATGCAATTACACAGCAGTGTGAAATGTCCAGCAATAATGGTGCTTTTTGTGCTAGTTTTTTTTAACTGATGCTACTATCTTTTATCACGAGTGGGTTAAATCACAATCGATGTAGTCAATATAACAAGGGTGATAAACTGATTACACCTCTCTACACCTCCCGATTACACATATAGCTACACCTCAACTAAACAAACGAGGGAAAACCGCCAATAACGTACTCGTACCTTAACTATTCCACTAATTTCAGAGCTTAATCTCAACCATATTTCGTTTTTGATAAAACATGAAGGCGCATATTTTGTGCCAAAGCTTTGAGTGATAATTATGTTTTTATAACGTTTGCCCTCGACGCAAAAAAATGTGTGCTATAAAGTTGACCAGTGCAGCTCTTAAACGAGTCGATTGATTTTGATGCGGTTGATTTATTCATCCAAAATCATCGCAGCCATTTCAAGGTCATCAGCTCTTTTTTAGTTCATGAAGAATATATCGAAGGTACACGAAATGAATATCAATGTAAGATGAACAGAAATAATCATGACTCGTTGAATTAAGTTTCATCAAACCATTTCCGGGTATCTGAAGTATACCTAATAATTATGGAAGTAAAATGACCTAATCATTTGACAAGTACCTACCTAATTGATTTTTTTTACCTAAATGCATTTTAGGCAAATGCAAAATGATTTGTCTTCGTTATCGATTAAACCTTTGATTAAAAGGTACCATGTTTCTCAATCACATGAAAATAGCATAATCATAAACTAGCACTTACCATGTTATTCTTTGTATACAAGGTGTCATAAGACTCTGCCTTCGAAGACACGTTCCTCAGTTTGCAAGGTTTCTTCAGCGGCGGCGGAGGCTGCTTGTGCGAAGGAGATGCCTTCTCACTCGCACCCACATGATTCGCCTTGTTCTCCTTCTCTTTCACGTGCTTCGAATTTGACAGGTTGTTCTTCGTGAAGTTGCCGATTTGCTCGAACATGTTGGATAGGTGTTGCGACATCATTGTGGTTTTGTTATACTTTTAGCCGACTTCACGCATTCGGTTCATTATTTGCACACTTGGGCGCACTTTTTACACACTGGAACGGTTTTGGATGAAAAGTCGTTTCGAGAACTTTTAGTTTTACTAAAAACAGGTACCTATTATTCAAACCACTTTTATAATAAACAAAATTTAGTTATGGTTTTTTTAGTTATTAGTTTTAGTTTAGTTATGGTTTAGTTATGGTAACCAAAAGAATGAATTAAACGAGGCCTTTATCGCGTTATTAAACCTTTTATTTCTGTATTTTATATTTCACCAATATTTCCAATTACAACTTAGCCGACCCCCCCTACGGCCTGTCGATGCAATTTTGATACAATTTCGAAACACGTAGACAATCGGGGAGCTGATCATGCGATACTTTCAAAACCATCCGCGATACTAGCTATTGAACGCTCGTTTGCAAAGTTCCTCTAATGCCGCTCGAACAGGGTCGACGTGTGAAACAATGACGTCCCGATACTGTCACGGGATCCGGAGCGCCCCGGGGACTTGTTCGCTCTTCTTGTACACTTGCGAGCATTTGTTTCAATGTTTTGTAAAACTTACTGGGATTCTTGTACACTTACGAGCGTCTGGTGGAACTTTGGAGTTTGGTATTTTATAAATTTTTGAAAGATATTTATAGGAACAGTGCACCTATAAATTTTATTCGCCAATTCTCTATATTTACAGGAACCGGGTGTAGTATAAATTATATTCAATACTTTCGGGATCGGTTTGCTACCGGAGACTTGTTAAGGTTCTTGTATATTAGCGAGCATATTTTTGTTGCGTAAGATTTTTTAAATTCATAAAGTACATTTATTTATTAAAAAACTATAAATACTGGAAAACATTTCGGATTTACATATTGTCTACCTCTTAGGTAAACTGTGAGGCACAACTGAGGCCCTACCATCAGTTTACTGTAGTATTGATACTATCCTCGATACCGAGTCAAGTATCGCAAAATATATGAGAATCCAGCGCAGCGCCGCCCCCGGTAACTTGCATGAACTAATAATTTCATACATTTGAAATACTTGACTCGTTAGCGAGGATAGTTAACTATACAACTCGAAAACTCATGGTAGGGCTACCGGTTTATGTAAGTATTTTTCAACCAATCTGTCCAAAAGTTTCATACATCTTCTGTTGTAAAAACAAAGTTGCTATAGTGATGAACCTACGGACATCCGTACGTTGATTATAGAAGTGCTTGCGTCAAACAGTAAGAAACATCTATTTATACAAACTTCCGCGTATATAATATAAGTGAGATTGAACAGGCTAAGACAAAGTGAGTAATCTGACACAATCCAAATGTAGAACCGTTTGAGGACGACTATCAATAGCAAATGACCCGAGGTGCGGCCTGAACAGGGAAGATAATGATTGTTGCCCAACACCTATTATTGAGATCCGAACCAATATTAACTTGGTTAATCGATTTCATCTGAAGTTAGCTGGTTGAACTGGACTATGAAGTATTCTTTTGTTCTACTCGTTACGTATAGGTAGTTTGCTTTAGCAAATACCTGCGCCGAATAGCAATTGGATTATGCTTTGTGCAAGATTGTACCATGGTTAAAGAAGTTAAATGACCTGCATAAACCACAAACCACTAGCTGACACAAAAGTAGTACTTATACTATACTGTTTTTTAAATAAAAATGTTTTTCTGTCTTTTATACTTACCTACCTTATTTTTACAACATTGTGTTTGGCGTAAATCTAATACTTATTAGATTAACTAATACTAATTGATAATCTAATACTTATTTGACAGGATATTTTACTTGTTTTTCTAAGGACACCCTATATTCTTGTGTGTATGTAATAGGTCGAATTAATTCACCCTTACCAGCGTAAAGTGTCTCAAAGTGTACAAACTAAGCAGAACTCATTAGACTAAGTTTCTTGAGACACATTGCCACAAACTGTTGTAACATAGTGTTAGGTTACTTTAAAGTGAAGCTCACTCAGATGTCTAGTTAGAGAACTAGCAAGTCGATGCACCACACGAAGCAACAAGTCCAACTGCGACACTTCCAAATCTTTCTAAATCGATGAAATGTATTACTTTGAAATGTGTATAAATTTCAAGTATTTGAACGTTTTTAGGAATTGCTAAAACAAAAATCAAGAAAGTTCAATAGCGTAATGAAAAAGATGAAAAAACATTCAATTCACGATCGCGCAAAAAGAAATACTTCAGAGACACTTCATTCATCCGGAAAACAATTTAACGTTCAAATTTTAAAGACGTAAACAAATCATCTGTGAAAATAAACAAACGGGAAAAATCGTGAAAAAGTGACGAATTTCCGTAACTATTACGAGAGATTACAAAAGGAAATTGTTAGAAAAATATTTCGGCCAATGTTTTGAAGCTGAAACAAAGACTGGCTAACAATGGGACAAGAAGGTACGCTGAGATGGCTCTTATCGCGACCGCCTTCTCGCAACGACACTTATCTACGTTTTGCTTATTGATTGATTGGAAATCTGGTTCGGACAACAGCTGGGCAATAAAAGCATTTTTATGGTTGACATGGGGTGAGTTGGGGTAAATCGACGATGTTGCAAGGTTTAACGGAAGACAAGCTTTTGCCTAATCGTTTATTTATTGCTTTACCGATAAATTGAAGATAACGCATCAGGTTAAGCTTTGATCTTTATATTTTTGCTATGTTTGTTACCTATAATAATAAGATAATGATAATTTTAATAATCAATACATCATAATAATTATTCACAAATGAAGATTACCAGTAGTTAGCGGTAGTTATGCGGCGAATATCTTGTAGAGAATATTAAAAAGTAACATTGACATAAAATATTAATTTAATTTCAAAAAGAAAGGCAATCTTGTGATTTGATAAACATTCCCTCAATCCACGAATCTTCAGAATCGAAAGGTTCAATAAAAAGGAATGGTAGATTTACTCTAAAAAGCCAGACGCACATGAATATTATACTCGTATACCTGGGAACGTGCTACGCCTGCCAATCTTACTATTGCACCTTTGGTTCATTCTCGGTCACATTGGTTGGTGCGCATAATAAGCAAATGTTTTTAAATAAAAAACATGATAACGACTGTATCTTTTAGATCTTGGGGCATTTTTAGATCCTTTGTAGATGTCCTAGAAGGTAGTCAAGATTATGTCGAAATACATTTTGGTACTTGCCAACATTTTGGTACATGCCAACATTTTGCAGAAGTTAATATTCTTTACATGACAAGTCCTAAGCCCTATATGAATATAATATTGTATTTAACTGTTTCATTGCATACTTCTTATAAAAATCAGACTATTTATTAATATAATTCAGAATTTTAGTACGATCCACTTTATTAGTTCTTTGAATGTTCACAGTTTAGAAGCTAATCACAATACAATCGATAGGTACTATTATTTAATAACAACTCCTTTTTAATGGAAATTACAACAATACCTAAATCATGTTTTAAAAAGCAATTTGTTCCGGTAGTCTTATCTCATTCCAAATAGATTATGAAGTTAAGACAAAAGACTTTGAAATGGTCCAATTTAGAATCCTTTTACTGAAACAAAATAAACGTGAAATAAACAATGGTTAAGTCCGAGTAGTCCACAGAGGTAATTTACTTTTAAATTCGTTTTTAAGAGTAGTTCTGTCAAGAATTGCTTTTACGAAACTGTCTGAGTTAAGTATCTGAGTTTTTTTATTTTTGTTAAACAAATCCTAGTGGGTATGTCTTTAGTAATGCTCCGAGGTGTACATAACACACGTCTTAACCCATTTAAAAAATATATATTTTCTAAATTTTGTTGTATTTTTAGTGTTTATTATTATTATATCGTTAGTGCCGAGAAACCAATTTTTTTGAAAAAATTTGAAAAACATAAGATTGAGAAGACGTAAAAAAACATGCCGAGCTAAATTAGGTAACAATCGGTGTGATTTTTATAGTAATTCCTTTAGTCATTATATTTATACTTACGGATATTGATGATTAAATCTTATTTTTTCGTAACTTATGATTAAAAAGTAACTTCTTAGTAAGTAGGTACCTACACCGTACTCGCGTTTCGCTGTGACCACTAACTACATCTGTAAATTGTTTGTGCAGTACGAAACAAAAGTACTCTACGAAATGTAAAGTAGTTCAGTTCAGTTACAATGTTCGATTAGGGATTTAAGCTTCGGGCGCTTTGTAACTCGTAACTTGGCACATGCGTCACAGTTTTTGTCGAAGTTTCATCAACTGATTAAAATCTGATTAAAGCTGGCAACCAGTAGATAAGTTACACTGTTTCTATGTGTCACAAGAAAAATAGGGCTAAGGTTGTGGTTTTGGTCTAACCTTTACTAACTTATTGTTACAAGATTTATCATAAGAAAGATATGCATTCACATAACGAGACACAGAAGTAGTGGGAGTTGTTAGGATAGAGTAGGCTCGGCTAGCATCTAACTAAGCTAAATTTTCAGTTTCGCTGGCCACATGAAAGATGCGCCAATAATAAAAAAAATGTTTCTTGATGAGTTTTATTTTGTATTTGTTAAATCTCTGTGTACCATTTTGTTATGGTTTAAAAATTATAAATGTTTGTCAACTTTTTTACTTTCACCTTTCCTTATTAGCAGATATACTTACAAATTACGCTTCCAGATTTTACCTGGGATCAAAAGTATTCTAAATGTTAATTCACCAATTTTACAAACGTTTTAAGCTAATTTTCATTAAAATTGAAATGAGCAAACCACTAGAAAAATCGGTCACAAAGTCAGATTTGTATAATTTGCAATATCATTTTCGTCGATATTACGTCTGACTATTTTTAAACAGCATGGAATCTTTTATCAAATGATGCACGGTAAATTACATAAAAAACGGTAATTCAAAAACCGAGAATGTTTTGTGTGTATGTGTAGTACATACACGATATGAACAAGTCACGATAGTTCTGGAGCTGATATTTTGTTAACATAAAAAATCTGCCATTTGAAAATTGCTCACTGGCGTCTCAGACAGAAGCTGATTACAGTTTTATCTAAGTAGGTATAGATAATATGAACTGCCGAGACGCATGGCTTTAGTTGCGAAGTGCCCGCGGCCATGCGGCCTAGTCGGCCGTGCAACGATAACCAAGTTACGTCGCCCTACATTCTACACATAAATAGAACGACACGCACCTAAAAATAGCTTAGGCTATATTGGTATTGATTGTGACATCAAGTTAAACAATACCATAAGAAATAAACAAACAGATTAAAAGTTATTACGACTGCATCCGCAAAAGCCCCTAACATTCTTTCAAATCTTTCAGGCACTTAAATTCCTTGAAAATAAAGGTGTACCTAATCAGAGGTACTTCTAAAAATATATTTAACACATACTCAAATGTAAAAGTAAGATTTGCGACGGGTTGCAAGCTCATCACTGTTTCGCTTGCACGGCTGGGATTCGAACCCTCGACCTTCGGATCGGAAGTCGAGGTACATCTCACCTGGCCAATACGGTTCAGTGAGTGAACAACACGAGTGGTAATGATAATAATTTCTCTGTATACTTTTTCTCAGTCCTCCTAGTACTGATGAATAAGCACGAAAAACTGTCGACGCATCCACAAATCATTTCAAACTCCAAAAATATTTATTATGATGAAGATTTATTTTCGTATTTGCGGTAGAGCCTTTTAAAGAGTCTTCTAGTCATTTATCAAGATCTCTAATTAATTAGATGACACAGATGGACATTATTTTTCCTTCGTTTTATGAATTTTTGTAATTTTTTGCTGATGTTTCTTGTATTTTATGTTATTTCTTAGTCTGTTATGTAATGTTATTTCTTAGTCCTGTTAGTTAAGTTAATTTTAAGTTTTTTGATCTCACTAATTATCGCATTAGATACCGTCTGTAATGATAATTTAGTTTAATAAAGAATTGAGAATTGAGAATTGAGAATTAACATCTGTTTTCAGTGATTTTGTTTGAAACTTTTGAATAAACTGCTTTTATGTGACTGACTTTTAAGACGTTCTTTTAAGATTCGTATTCAGTCTTCGCTCAAGTAGGTATTAATTTTGTGACAGTTCTATAATACTTATGCGTGAATCGTGTTTCAAACGGTGTCTTAAGTATGGACTCTGAATAAGAGTCAAAGAACATTAACGATAATTTTAACTGATTTTTAGTAGGAATCTAATTATGTCTACCATCGAATTCCTAATATATTACAAATTATTAATTACCATCCTAGTCTAAAGAACCATTGATGTCTAAAGAAATCCCATAGTCACCTAATTAAGGGCTAGTCCAGCAAACGTCGGAACCGCAAATGTGACATTATAAGGGTACCGCGACTTCCACACAAAATATCATTTCAAAGGAAAACTTACCAAGCTATTTTTAGGGTGTTAATGAGTTTAGAATAATAAGGGTTGTTCTTAATGTCATTACGAAAGCTTACTTTTAGACGTTTGTTTTTACCTTTGTTATTGAAAACAAAATGTGTTCATAAATTGTGTAGTATTGAAAAGTGTCATTGTATGACAGATTTATGATGTTTTATTGTTGTTAATTATAATTTTGCTAAGCAAAAGTAACCATGAATACGGGGCTTTAGTGTTTAACTAACTGATACTGTATTTTAAATGTATGATATCCCAATATTTTTTTTATATAAAAAAATAAGCTTATATACTTTAAAAGAAGAGTTTATTTATTTTAAATGTTTGATATTTCTTTTGTATTTACTAAAATGACTTCTCAAGAACCAGCTGAATGTTTTCCTTAGATTAATTTTATACATTTTGAAATTTTAGAAGTGTTTTAAATATGAATATTGTTTATGTGAATACTTTATTGCCTTGTTTATTTGCTTTTGACCAATTTCTTTATTGTCTATTCTATGGTTGTACAGAGAGTGTTATGTACTTACAATATATTATTGTACTTACCTAATTACTAATGAATAAATGTACTATTTAGTAAGAATAAAAAATATATTGCATAATTATAATATGCTATGTAAATATACCTACTTGATTAAAATTAATTACCAATATTCATTATAAATAAGACACATACCTCTTTGGTGGTTACTTAGCTAATCTACATAATCAGAAACGAGTTTTCATCCAAAGAAAAAAAAAACTTTAAAACTTTTGTTACCAACTTGAAAAGTTACTAAACTTTTTGTGCAATGTCTTTATAATATTCGAAGTCTATAACTTAGTATTTTCACTACGGATATGTAAGCTAGTGGCATCCGATGTGCGTCCGCATAGCTCTGTGTCACCGCGGCGACTACTGTGCTTCGCCATCCGCGGTCGTCGACGACGCCTGTGAAGCAGCTCTTCGGCGGATGCAGTGCGCATGCGCGTACCAAGTTCCGCCTACTGAAAGTTTCAGTTCGCGCGCTTTTCTTTGCAACTTTTAAGAACATCGTGTCTGAGAGTAATCAGCTCCTGGATTGTAACTTGTAAAGATAGTCACTGTATCTGCTTAACTTAAGTACTGATATGCTGGTGTATCACTATCAGTACAATAAGAATACCTGTTATCGGTAACTACAAGTAAGTACCTACTTACCACTTACAAAAATCACGTCAATTCGTCGCTCCGTTTTGCCGTGAAAGACGGACAAACAGACAGACACACACACTTTCGCATTAATAATATTAAGTAAGTATGGATGGATGGATAAAGTAAAAGCCTTCATGGTACTTATTCATTTTGATCTATTTTAGACGTTGAATCTGGAAGTATCTGATAGCAATTGTTACGTGACTTGTTTTGAAATATCTGATACAATCTTGAATTTGAAGTGGTAAGTACCGGTAAATTCTTCACGAGGTCTCTCTTCGGCTTGTTGTTTCGGTTCCTATCTATCTTTAGTTTTGCTTACTGTCTGTAGTATTGAGATTTATTGAGAGATAATGGAAGTAATAACATAATCTATCTACATTTGGCCAAACCAGGGATGGATAGGTTATAGAAACTGGAAGTTAATCAGTAACTTGCTTACTATCAAAGGTTTGATTTGAATATTAATGTATTATATTATTATTATATTTTATATTACTAGCTTACTTGGCAGCGGCTCTGTACCCGTAGTAGATACCTAGGTACAGGATATAAAGTCTGTGAGTTAATCTAGTTATAACCATTGCCATACCAAAATAGAAGAAACATCACAACAGCTGTCAAATCACAGGCTTTACCTATTTGAATCCAAATAAAAACAAAAAATAAAATTAATTGTGATTCAGATATTTTGATGTTCCCGATCGGTGTCATTTGCCGACAGCGCACGGCAGGGAGTGTAAAGCACGCTCATTATAAAGTCGCCCGTTACTTTTCCAGTAGTCTACGATGGGTGACCATGATGCAGCTGAAAACTGGATAATAAAAGTATTTAGATTATCCAGTTCTTCGCAGTTAGATTATAAAAAGTAAACGAATCAGCCAACAAGTGTATTTTAAAAGTAATTGTTATAATACAACGAGTAGAGGATATTGCAAAATTTCTAAACCAAATAGCGGACAAAAACTGACATAAGTAAACTTTAGCGAAGTGTTCGGAATAGTGATGTGAGCAAAAAGGGCCTATCCGTCCCTTCCTTCCACTCGACACCACCAAAACGACACCATCGGTGGTGTCGTATGGAATCACTAGTCCATACGACACCACCGACTAATAGTGAGGTTACCTACATACAAAGTTGTTGATATGAAAACTCCAATTATGTTCAAGCAGTTTCATTAATGAGGTATGTCATTTGATAAAGTTTATATTTATCTGTCACTCAAATGGTCATCTTGACATTGTTCATTGCAATTTGCATATTATTTTTCTGGACATCACTAGGGTGGTGTCGTATGGACTAGTGATTCCATACGACACCACGGATGGTGTCGTTTTGGTGGTGTCGAGTGGAAGGAAGGTATCCGTCGGGCTGCAGACGATGAATATTAATGATGTCAGTGAAATTAAATAGGATAAAAACTGTCTATTAGTCTACGCACATCTTTTCATTTTATGTGAGACGTGAAAAAAATCTATATTGTTCCAACCGGCTGGTCACTCTACAAACGATAAAATTGTAAACATTTCCACCGTAGCTCAGCTTCGGTCGTTTTAGCCTTTACGTCCTATCTGTAACCAGTTTACAACTGGATGTACCTCTGCTTTACATTTACACGTTTTCCACGCCATTTCGGCACCCTTACTGCGAAGTCCACTTGGGTGTAGATTTTGAAGTTTATTTGTTATTTTATTTGTAAGTAATTTAGGGAAAGTGAACAATCTGTATAAATTGATCGAAGCCACTGCACTTCAACTGGTTCTGGTGAATTTACAAAAACAAGCAAAAGATTGAATGAATTTAGTTATAAGTTCGTTTAAACCCTAGAGATATATGTATGTGCTAAACACAAACTGTATTGTTACTATATTTAGCAGGTTTGTCAGACTGTACTACAGTTTAATCGTGAGTTACATACAGTTTCTGAAAACAGTTTAGTCTTTAGTATATCGTCCATAAAGCCAACATGATCATACATTGTTGAATTCAAAACTGTTGCATTTTACGTCCTAAACAATACTCGTAATATGTGTTCAGCTTTTGGAGGCATCTAAAAAAGGGTAAATATTTAGGGTATTATTCATAAAAGTTTGACAATTTAATATAGGTTTAAAGAACGTTTTAGAACGTTTTTTTCTTGTCACTCATATGTCAACGAAAAGAGATAGCAACAGATTTAATATGCGTTTTAGCTAATACAGGTTTTAGGTCGAATATGCATAATGGGGTTAGTCTTTTAAGCCACGGTTATAATGACCATTGATTTTACATTGTTTGCCAGCCACCTTTGCTTAAAGAATGGTTTTTCTACGTGACTTTTAAAGCTAGACAGAGCTATCACTGTATTTAGAAAGTCTATTGAGACTCGAACTCTAAACGAGCATTTAGGTACCTACCTACAATTTAAAGGACGCGATTACACGATCGTTTACTTTTATGGATAGTGACTCGGTGTTGTATCGAAATAGATTTACAGTAATCTTTTATATTTATCAAAACTATGTTTCAATAAAAAGCTGCGTTACTTTGATAAGAAATAGCTCGTAAGAGATTATTTTAAAATATGGATTAGTATTGGAAGATTATTGTTTTAAAACTTAGACTACTATTTTGAAAATGATTAAGCCTTTAAGAACCTTTAAAGATGCCTTACTATGCACTAATCGCTGTTGAAAATCCCCCGTCCATGGGGATTAGTGAACTTTTTGTTCACTTATCCCCGTTGACGGCATTTTATGTAATTTCAATAAAACACTCACAAACGTTGAGAAGCAGTAGCAAACATCTCAGTCAGCAGTCTACAGGGATCTCAGGATCTTAAAGCACAAAGTGCGCCATAAAATTATTCTAACAACAGCTTTGAGAGTCCTAACCACTCCCCCTTTCTAGACCACTATATCTGTTTATGCTTTTACTACTCAGTGCTTACGGATATCTATATACTTTACGCACAATTCCATCAATTTGCAGAATGTTCAAAGAACATTGCTGGAGCATTAGGAAATATACATTACATTTAGAAAAAGTACATTTAAGTTGTATTGAACTTAACAATAGTGGACAGTTTTTTTAATATAATAGTTAGTTTTGTGTGTCGGTGCCAAACTTGTTTTAAGGAGAGGTTTAATATGTCGCTATTTGTGTGTGCCACTTCAATCAGCGTGCCTGCACAATCTGCTTTACAGATCTACGGTATTAGCATATAGACTGCTTTTTATACCGGCCAGCCGTAGCTCACCCATCCTAGATGAAACTGAACACGTTATGGCAGCTACATTTTTGACGAATCGAATGAATGGCGCTTTATACTCTTAAACCACTTTTTAGGGCTCTTGTTGCGGCCAAACATATACCCTAAGACCTAATGTACCTGCCAACTTGAAGCAATAAATGATTATGAATATGAAAATGGTACCTCGTTTCTAAATATCTCGGAGTGAATTGACTCTTAACCTTTAACCAGTACAAACATACAACCGCAGTCATTTAGCCATTGTTTTTCAGCATGTCTAAATGAACAGCAATCTCAGAACTCATCATAGGTATATTTAAGTACAAGCTGCGCCCCGCGTTTTCACCCGCGTAAGTTCCGTTGCCGCAGGAATATCAGGATAAAAATGTAGCCTAGGTCACTCTTCACCTCTTCAATTATCACCACATAAAAAATCGCGTCAATTCGTCGATCCGATTTTATGTGAAAGACGGACAAACAGACAGACACACACACACACACACACATACACACACACTTCCCCATTTATAATATTAGTATGGATAATCATTAATTATACCTATATTAATTATTACATCGCATGTTCTGGCTCATATCTTTGATTGCTTGAGCACATTGTTTTGCTCGCATAATGTAAACATTCAGAGATATTGTGGATCCGTTATATTTTTTTGTTATTTAATGAATTTTATAATTTTAGGCTGAAAAGCTTAGCTTAGCATTTTGTTTATTCTGGTCTATCTTAAACTTAGAGAAGTCTTTTTCAACATATTACGTAAAATATGTAGTAAAGTCGACAAAGAAATTGGTTTACCACTCTAAGGCTGAATATCATTTGCACGTACAAAACATCAAGGGCTATTTTCGCTTGACAGATTGACCTGCAACGTCAGAATCTGTCATTCAGTAATCCTTAGCGAATAATTATGTTACTGGGAGATGTCATCAAAAGTGGTAAACCAATTTCTTTGTCGACTATACATAATGTTTTAGTTTTAATTAAGGTACATTATTTACGTTTGCATGTTACCGGTCTAATGTTTGTATATGAGCTAGTAATAGCTAATTTTAATATATAAAGATAAAAAACCTTACAAACTAGCTCTTAATAATGTTAGTGGAGACTAAAGAATGTTTAAATTCGTAAGTACCATTGATGAATTAATTATTCGCACGATATTACAATTACACGTATCCTCATAAACTAGGTTTCCCTTTGTATAATCCTACAATCCTTTATCATCAGTGTATCCTCTATAAGAAGTGTTTACGATCCGTGTTTTGTTTGTTGTATTTTTAACAAGATTATTATAAAAAAAAGCTGGAACGTAGAGTAACAAAATCAGTGATAAATTTATTCTTAAGTAATTGAATAGATTTATTTGATTTATCTGCAACTGTACTATAACAATGGATTTAATTAGGGTAAGAAATTTTCACTTTAATTACTATATTTATACTATATATCAGGGGTACATCAGGACTACTTTCTAAAATGTTAATTGTTTACTGAAACAACTCTGAGCTAATACACATATTCCAGAATGAAACTGTTTTATTTTGATACTTTTTTTGGTAAGCTTGTACCAAAACAATTTTACATACATACTTTCATTCTGGAATGAGAACATACTAATTGTAAGAGGCCGCTTGTGCTCCAAGCACATATTTTTTTTTCTTTAAATTCAGTGGTCCATTTAGTCTACAGTAGCAATTAGCAGTTTTTTAAATAGTCTAGCTAAAGATGTTGGGCAAATAATAGCTGTTTTTTGAAAGATCTGTATATTTCAGGCGTCGGTTCTGTTCACAACGGTTCTACATTGTGTGCTGGCAGCTTCTCTTTCAAGTATTGGCTTGCCTCAGGCATCCGGACCATACAGTGTTAAGTCAACCAGTCTTGGCATATTAGAAGTACCGTCGCTTGAGAAAGACTCTATGACGGATGCAACCATTTTTTATGAACACCCTTATCCAGCTGCGGAAGAAAACATGATGGCTTTCAAAACTTACCACGACTTAGAAAAAGGTAAAATGAAGAACAAACAACATTTACCTAGCGGAACTCTAGAAACTGGACCAAAATATCCATTGTCTACGCCTAAAGTAAAGCTCGATTTTGTTGGTACTAGTGGCAAGTCAAGATCCATACTTTACCTTTAGACAAAACAAAACCAGCGAAAGAACCCAAACCAACCAACTCACATAAATCTACTAAACCAAAAAAGGATGAGGTAGATTTTATGAAATTTATACGTGATCTGTTTTTTAAACCCACTGAATATGCCAAACAAAAAGATATGACGCAAGACTATTTAAGTACTTCTGTTGCAGGTGACAAGGAGATTTCACTAGGCAACTTTAAAAACAACTATAAGTTTCAATCATCAGACAGTTCTGGTTGGAACTCTGGAATACTTTTAAATCCAATTAACATCCATCAAGTTGGACATAACCAATATACATCAACGTACAAGCCTGATAATGCCGCAGATGCTTTACAACCAACAAACGTTAACTATCCTACATATCCAGGGTATCAGTATGTCCCAGAAAGAGCGTATCAATACACGCCATATGAGCCTGAAGCAGTGTCAAAGCAGCACAATAATTATAAGAAAGAGGATGCACATCATGAAGGTGTTACCCAAAGTATCCTATACAAAGACAAACTGCCTGTACATGTTGCGAAACCGCCGATCGAAAGAAATAATCCAACTAAGATTATTATTAAGGATATATTTTTGCCCCCTGTACCGACTTCTCAGACGCTTAGACAGAGAACGGAGTTAATACTACTGAACAGCGTAGCTGGTTTGCCCGGTGGAAACACGGATATTTTGGATGCTATTCGACTTTAATATAACTTAAAAGTAAAGTTTTAGCCCATAATATTCGTAAGCATGTAAGCTTTGTTAAAATTACAATGGTTTAAATCTTGATTGTGTTCATTGAAAATAACTAACTTGAAATAAGATTTTTTTAGTTTTTTTCTTTTAGTTTTCTGGTTTGATCTTCTGAGGATTTAGGACGTAGATACGGTACCTGTCCCTGTCACGAATAAACTATGCACACCAAGAAAACTTCAAAATCTATGAGTGACCTTAACAAAAATTCCAAATAGTCAATGTCGTTAAAAAAATAGTCAGCTTTAGTTTGTAACCAACTTTGAAACAAGTACATAAAAGATTCAGTGTTTTCTTTTTTTCCTTTCAATGTCGTGTTCAAAAATTAAGTGGGTTACAGTACGTACCATAACATCATAACTTAGTCATTTAATCAAAACTTTTTTAATTAAAACAGTATGTATCTACTCGTACAATGAAAAAACTTTTTCTTTTTTATTTATTTTAAGAGCATATTTTATATAGACCTTTTTTAAGAATATTTTTGATGGCGTGCCTTAACTTTTCTGTTGCACAACAAAACTTTGTAGGTATCTTTTTTAATAGTTTGGACAGTTAGAACCTAAACTGAATTGTTAAATACGTCATGGTAAGCCGGCAGGTCGCCATCATCACATGCGATACTGTTTAGATCTAAAATAGCTGGCACGTTGATGGTAAATCCAAATAAAAGAAATAAAAAAAACTACCATCGCTATTAAAAAGCTAACTGGTGAAATAGAAATAATACAAATGTTTAAGCAAAATGCTCTGACTGAAATAATTCACTTTTCACGTTTCCGCTCTACAGGACCTATTTTCACAGAAAATTGGTTTTCAAGCATCCTTCGACTTAACAAGTTTTGAAGATTTTACTGAAAACCGTCCATTTAAATAGCTATTTATTATTGCACTGTGAGCACCTCTGCAGATTTTGACGGTGCTCAAGTCACAGAATCAAATTTGAGATGCACTTAACTTGAAGTCCTGAAAAATTAATCAGCAAAGTCTTTAAATGTAGAGTTTTAAAAGATTATCTACCAGCTCTATAGTTTGTTTTTAACTGACTTTCAAAAAGTAAGAGGTTCTGCGTTATGCATTTTTAATATCAATATGTTTACCGATTATTTCGTCTCAATAATCCGATTTAGAAATCGGTTGGACTTCAATGTTTTCACACAATATGACCAATGCTCTACATTGTCATTATTTTTCACAACCTACAGATTGTTATGATTTTTCGATCACATATTACATAATATAAACGATGACATGTGATCGTATAACCATAAACTTTAGAATCTTGAAAGAACATAGACCTATAAATATTCTTAGGCCATAACCTACCACTTGGCTTCAATGGCCACAAGTTACAAATATACTCAGCGGCACAACTAACCGCCCACTTTGATTTTTCTAGTAGTTGGAAATTTACCCCACATACAACTGATGCATAAGAAAAAATAAAATTATGGGGGTAGTTTTGAATGTTTTTTGTACCGAAATATCTTTTACACTTGACTAATTTATGTTGTTAACTTATAATTGGGGTAAAATAAAAACTTGCTAACTAAAACAGGTAGGTGGTTAATTGTGCCGCTGAGTATAGATAAGTAAACAATGCCTTGGATGCACTGGATCGCCTAGAACTATTTGCCGCTACATGCTTCAAGCTCGACCTGACGCGTTGCTGCACCGTGCTAGGAATAGATGTGACCCTTTATAAATATGACGCTTTATTATAAACTAGCTTTATATAATTATCATAACCTTTTTAAAAAAAGTCTAACTACATCGAGATTTGGATTTTTACAAATGTCTTTGAAAACTAATAGGTCCTTTTTTTCTAGGTACTTTTTATTAGGTTACTGGGTACTTTTTAAACATTTCAAATTTTATAAATATTTACTGGTATCAATCCAAAGTAAAGTTAAGTTAAAAAACGACTTAAAGTAGCACTCACAAAATCAATACAATTTCTGAATTAAAAATATTTGGTGTTAATTTTATCTTTGTAAAACAAATTATACAACCAAAACTCTACGCTTTTCCTTTTCCGTGCGTCTTCGCACAGTGACAACCGCTAAAGTAAAATATTTTCCGGTATTATGTACGTGGCCTTCATTTATCAGCGTCATTTTGTGGAGGTATGAAGATGTGACTGCCAAACGGATGGACGTCGTGGGAAGACTTCAGACTACGACAAACGATCATTTAGTTGCTGTGGAACCTTGAATTATGCAATTGGTATATTACAATGCGAATAATAATCCTGCTTGTTGTATACTTTTATGGTGCACTTTGATTTGAGCCAAAGTATTCTAATCAAAAGAAGATGAAGTGAATTACTCATACAATTTATAGTGACATACAACTTTTACTTCAGTAGAATCAACACTTTGAATGAACAACGTAAACTGTTCAACATTGTTTCAGTTTACGAACCTAAATTAAAGTGTGTAAAACGCCTAAACAGGGTCATCTTACGATCCTTCAAAAAAGCTGTTAAATCTCGAAGTAAATTGCCTATTTTATGTACCTACTATGTCTATAGCGCAATATTTCACGGTCTGGAGGAAAACAGACTGCTAGGCATCCCTCGGGTGGAATAAAACGAATAGACTGACATTAATTTCCATGTTACTTCTTTCGGAATGAATTTTGCGTGCGACTATGACGCAGATTACGTCAGGGAATATTTCTGTAAAGCACATCTGTGATTTTATCGAAACTTTCACTATAATTCGAGCTATTACTATTAGCTATTAGGTTAATTTGCAATGCTACCCTATTCAAAATTCCATCATCAGATCCTTTGTCGTTATGTAAATAACAGCGTCCGTACTATCAGTTAAAAGTCTATTTTTATTCCATCTGCCTGGGGCAATGCAAATAGCTGTATTCAATTTACGAGTACATTCGGCCACACGGTATGGAAAAGGAGTGAAAAGGGCTCGGCTCTGCATGCATTCGGCAAAATAGACAGAGCTCATTTTATACATCGCACCCTTAAGTCACAGATAATAATAACACTACACCCTAGATAAAAACTGCGACAACCACTAAAATTGCTTGAATTATTTTACTAATTGTAAATGCAAAAGTTTGTATGGATGTCCGTTACTCTTTCTTTCAAAAAGTACAGAACGGATGAGGCTGAACCTTGGAACAATACATAGGTATTACATGAGACCATTTTCTTGCCTGTTGCAGTTAAATTAACTGTAATCATGACTGCATTGCATAGTCTAAACACAGTTTAAACCGTGGATGTCAAATATTGCTTCAATTTAATTTATTGCAATAGGCAAAGAAAGACCATCATGTAAATGGTACTTTACGCTATGTTCATGGAAGTAAGGTACTACGTGAGCGAAGCCGCGGGCGAGTAAACTCGGCAAAAAATATACAAATAGTTGAAACACAGCTGATATATCGGGAATCCAATAATATAAACAATAATGACTTGAAATAATCATATATTTATAAACAGGTTATTAGAAACTTAATTAGATAATTCATAACTTTAAATGAGCATCGTAAACTGCTAAACCCATTTAGGTTTGTAAATGAACATTGGATATCTGATAGGAATCGCGAACATTTCGCACTGGGTCATTGCGTGCATTGATTGCTTTTCGAGAGGAAACTGCCAATTTGTTTTCTATTTACACTCAATGCTGATTGCCGTTTATAGTTCGTACGCGCTGCTGGAACCGGAACATAATATCAACATCATCATCTCACGTGCAGCCCGTCTCATCTCACTGCTGAGCATAGATCTCTCTTCGCCAATCCTCCCACATAATACAAGCACCACAGAATAAATAATAGAACAAGTAAGATTCCTTACGCACTGAGCCTGGCTGCGGCTTCCAGCGTTAAGCTATGAGATGGGAATCTCAGAAACTGCTATGTTCTATGTCATTTAAGGAGAAACTTCTTGAATATGTCACACACATGATCCTTAAATCCTGGCAAGGCAATTTATTACTCATTCAAGTTTAAGTAAACACTGACATTCCTCGGAATCCGCTTAAGGCGCTGACAGTTAACACGATGACGTTGTAACTTAAGATTAAGTTTATGCGTTTGTGCATAAACATTGTCTGAGAACAGTACCTGGATCTGAATATTTTACCGCCGCCCATATTTGTCAAGTCAAGACCCGTGAAGTTAGATTTTTCATAAGTATTTTTCAACAAGATTTCCTATAGCAATTTTTCATACGCCGACGTATTCTTTTACCGTCTAAAATTTTTATGCATTCTTATGTAAATTGCAATGTTGCATGTTCTCGAATTCTATTCTACCTTTTCAAGTTGTCTCTAATACCTAGTCACAAGTATATCCAAAGATACCTTGAGACCCTAATTCTGAAAATATACCCATTGTTTAATCATGAACATGACATGGATCATGCGCATCTTACATTACCAACAAACATGAAAATCAAATCATCGGTAAATATACCTATTTACAGTCAGTTTTAAAATGTATGTTCCTTCCAGCGCCTGATATTTCAAAAACTTTATATGCGATGCTGTTGGTATTCAGATAGTCGTATATTTTACGGCAGGCGCTGCCAATATGAGCATCGTTTCTAAATTTCACTCTCCATTCTGCATTTTATTTATGTACTGACTCTTATTAGATTGAAAATAATAACAAACTCTTTACTTTCTGTTTGAAGCACTCGTGACGAAGCTTGCTGAGACGTTCAGCAAGCTTCGTCAAGCAGCAAGCAGGGCAGTGCAAACAGCATGTGCTTCCAACCCCGCCAGTATAATTGTCATAAACGTAAAATCACCACAAAACACCACACAGATCTGAAGCGTCAATTTTAATTGGTCGTAAAAACGCCATAACTCCAACGATCCGTAGTATTAAGCACATAAATATTATATTTTCTAACTAAACCTTCTTGACCAACGGTCTTCGACAGTCAGGGGCTCACACATACACGAAGAGCTCGAGGCACATGCCAAAATATCCGTTCTAATAGCTAAGGCACTACACCGTCCTCATAAAACCTTACCCTAAGGCTTAAGTGATGAATAATGTACCAAAGGCCAAAGTTTTTATACGAGTGAGTTCGTTTAGATTGCTTCATACCACATCCGTGGTCCAAGCCTGCTAATCGTAGCTATTACAACTTTATTACTATTTTACGTCAAAAATATATGTTAAAGTTCCGAAGCCGGCATTTATCTCGATCCTAGCATTAATTATAAACCTCGACTTACATTCCGAGTGTTAAATTGAAGTTCTACGACATACCTTTGGTTGTATTTCGCCATTGCCATGCCCAAAGCCCGTTGCTGGCATCTGGGCCACTACTCTTATAGCTTAAAACGATATATCGTTTCAATATTCGTAGATCCACATATGTTGGTGAAATGTTTCGTGTTTAGCTTACACCAACGTAAGCTGATCCGTATTCATCGATCTCCAGAGTATGACTGTGCTGCACAAAATAACCTTGTCGCTTTCGTCCTGTTTAACTGCAGTGTTCGTATTTAGCGAGTAAACTACATAATACCAGTTTTTAATTCTGTCATTTTTATAATTTTGTCTTTTGAACATTCGAAATAAAACTTTCGAATAACTTTTTACAAACACCTTTAAATATGTCCGACAGTAAAAGAGCTTTGAACAAGTTTTTGAATCCTTATTTAGTGATATTAATGGCAATTCTGATGTCGCCAAATGTTTAACTTAACTAACTAAACATGTTACCGTCCCTTTCATAACGATAAAAATAAAAAGGATGACATCATATTTACTTACTCGTAGTTTATTTTAAGTTTTGGCGACTTTTGAATTATACAATTATATTATTATCTTATAACAACAAGTTACCCGTGTTTAATCTATCGATAAGGTACATAACAAAGATGGCGCGTCAGTCCGTTCAAAATATCTGAGTGGGGTCGGGTTCACTGCCGAGAGCCATCTGAATATCCAGTTGATTGATAAGCTGGGTAGGTGCTTCAAGGGTGAGATAATATGGAAGTTTGCCCTCGCTTATAATAACAGCTGATAGTAAACTCTTTGTCTCTTTATGAGACCACCTCAGAAGTGAGACTCTTTTGAGCAAAAAAAATCGGTCTGCAATTGACGGAAAAAACACTAGGTCTACAGAAAGATTACAAAAATATAAACAGTGGCAACATGAGACTTCCTCTTTTTTTAAGTCAGATAGAAAATAGGGGTTTTTTTGCCTCCTGACGCTGCTCCTATAAATCATCTAGTAATATTTTTTTTGAGAGATGAACTCGACTCATTCTGCCCACATTGGACCGCACTGGCTCTTGGTAGAGACGAATGGAAGGAAGGAAGGGAGGCCTTTGCCCTGCAGTGGGACGCTACAGGCTCGTAATAATAATAATAATAATATTTTTTTAATTTATTTTGTCGGCCAGCTATGAGATTTATAAAACTGAGTCTGTGAATATTTTTGTTCTGCTTGTTATTCAACACATGAGTTTCTAAACACCCATTGTATCAGATTACGCAGGGTTTTGGACATTATGTAACTTTATTATTTTGATATCTCATTCATTACAATACAAAGTACTTCCTGGTACATTTGTTACAGACTACTTCATGGCGAATTGGTTTAGTTTTTGTATTTTCTAAGAACTCAACAGAATAAATTGTCCACTGCTTATTTAACCTAAATAGGTGGGTATGTTTTGGTTGATGACCATTCCATCTTTTTTCTATCTTATCAAAACCCCAGGCACTTAGTCTCGTTAAGCGTAGGTAAAGATTACTTACTGAAGCTGTATTAATAATTTGAAGGTACTTATAGACGTAAATAAGTTGTTAAAGTGATGAGTCAGAATAATTAGGATTAACACTGAAATCTTTCTACCTAATCTAAACTTGTACAATAATCATTGTAATAATACCTACATAAGTACACACACAGGCCTATAAGTCATTACTAGATGATTTATCCAGTGTCACAAGGCAATTTTGCATACACTTAACGGGACACTGTAATGCCTAGGACATTGTTGTAATAACGCAGTAGTAACTAATGTGATTTGTGATGTAGGTTCTTTACCTGATTGTGACTAATATAAACACTAAGGCAAGAAGTATTTACTTTATCACCTTTTTAAGCAATTCCAGTCATGTCCAAACATCCCTGTTATACTGAATTCATTTTGCATTTTCAAGGTCAGTGTCATTAATAATGTCACTATTTGAATGTTTAACATGTCTTTTATGTTACGTGATCAAAATTATAATATTTTTTACACAATTTTGACACAGTCAATCCCGAGTAATAATTTAAATTTGAAGTAGGTAGGTACTTCAGTCAACGACATAGTCGGTAGGTTTTTTTGCCTAACAATAAACAATGATTAGCTAAAATTAATACGTTCTAAGCTAGAAATCGCTCAAAACACAGTCTGTTATTACACACAAGAAATCTCATAATTATTCCGATTTCTATTACGAATCGGGATAACAAGCTGTTACGTGGAACCAAATATTTCCTGGTCAACCAGACAATACAATAAATATAAATAAACAAGTTTCCGTCGCTGGCTTCGCTCGTGTGGTATTATCCTGCATTTGAATTTGAATGAACACTAACATGATTTTATTTATCAAACACTATTTTAACTCCGCATAGTATTATGATAATTATTATCTCCAATGTTTAAAAATAAATCAAATACTTAGGGTGGACAGTTATTAGCCAATTTACACTGTTAATAATATTATAAAACAAACTTTTAATTCAAAATAACAGTTTTTCCCTTGAGTGCATCCCGCGCTCTACGATATAAATTGCTATTGCGGTGGTGGTACTCGATGTTACAAATATTAGTTAGTTACTTTATACTGGATATACTTGTATAAACTTTTTCTTTATAAATAAATCGATAAAATGTAACTGAACTGTATTTACTAGACTACTGTTATTACAATGTACAAGGTGTACATGGTAATAACTTTGTGTGCGCTGCGCCGCTGCTCGCGCAAACGGACGGTACACGTCAAAATTTATTATTGCTCTCGCCACTACCTACCGTCATTTTTTTTTTTTTTTTTATTATTGATGTTTCTTACTAATGTTAATTACCTAGTTATAATACAAATTGTTTAGAGTAGACGTACGATTATGCCCTATTTACATGTTACTTATATTAGTTTTAGTTTTCTCATGTAAGTGAATTATATTCTTATGAGAAATAAAAATCTTAAACCAGATAACCGAAGAGTTCGTGTGACAATAATAAAAAAACAGTAAGTTTAAAAAAAGGCTTCAATAAAATGTTTCCACGTTTAGCACGAATAAAGATGTTTGATATATTTTTTCATAATTATTTTAAGACATCTTGTAGTATTTTTAATTTTTTTAGGTATCACTTTTTATTATGCTTCTATGGAGGAGCATAAGAAAAAAAACTCTTTTATCACATAAATTTTATTTAACTGAAATTCTTAAAATAATCCTATTTATAATTAACTTCTTAATTAAATAACACTAGCTTTGTACTATCTTACTAATAGGACTGCAATATTGTAGGTTTAAATTATAACATTGGATGTATTTAAGTTTAGAAAAACCTGAAGAACAAAGAAGCCAATAAACAAAGGAGGTAGTGTCTGTTTTGCCTTACTTTAGGTCGTCTAGAAATATGTGATAATTTTATTTGTATGGGCTGTTGTTACTATCAAACAATAATACAGTCACCAGAACAAAACTACCTTGTTGCATTTATACACACATTGACATGATCATTAGAATTTTTCTATTTCGTTAAAACGGAATAGAAAAAATCTTAAATTCGTCTTATTTGTAAAAGGAGTTTCAGGTCATGCGCCGATTAATAAAAAATATAATGTAAAAAGGTAATCAACAATTTGTTTACTATTTTGTAAGAAGTTTCGAAGCCCAGTCAAATAAAATGGATATTATTTTTATAATTTTGGTCATTCTCCGATAAAACAACACAACCTCCTTTATAAGTACTAACAGCCAATTATCTTCTAAGCTTGGTACTTATTATACCGATTTAGGACTAATATCGCGTGTTCTACGAACAGTTCATCCGGCGTTTTCACTAAAACACTATAAACAATGTTTTTATCGAAACTAATTATAAACTCGCTATCACAAGTTATCACACCAAATTAAACATCACACATGACTTCTTAGGCAACTATCACAAAACACCTGCACTTGTCACATTGAGTATGATGGGTGACCTCTGCCAGAATAAACAAACTTAAAATGCAGTTGAGTAAAACATTGAAAAGTTACAAACAAAGAACGAATTTCCAATAGATAAATTAAGTAACTGAAAAACGAACTGAAATATGCACAAAAGTGAACATTAATAAAGAAAGACATGCTGTTATCACAAATCTGAAGTTTGAAATAAATGAGAAATCAATGGATTTTATGCATCAAAACAGACAGCAAATCCTGCAGTAGCTTACTTTCTCAAGAAATAGAAACAGAGGGTTTGTTCGTGATATGCAAACGAGTAGGTCAACCCATCCTCATGATATTGCGGCGGCGGAGCAGACGCTCCACGCCGGCGTAGAACACGCGCTCTGACCCTCAGTAGGGACAAGGGACGGGCCCCAAGCCCGGCTGGCTGATCGAGCTAGGGTAGTGCACTCGACAGAGGTCCTTGTAGCTCTTCTCGGCTCTTCCACTGCTGAGGTGCCTCGCTGGAGCCGGGTGGTAGTTGTAGTACCCCCATCCACGACCACCCGTCATAGCGTTATATATCGCATCGAAGAACGGAGCAGCGTCGGCGGCGCACAGCAGCACGAGCGCGCACAGGATCGGCAGGAGACGCATCGCGGAAGGGTGCAGAGCAATTGTGTCAATCAGTTGGCGGTCAGTGCGGCCTCGGCCTGCGGAAGCTCACTCCGGTGGCGTTTAATCACGAATGGTGGCGGGCGTTCACGCCGCCGACTTATATATCGGCCTCGGATCATCCGACGGCGACACCGCGGCTGCGCGCGCGCCGGGTTCACGGTCCGCACCCTGGAATCGCATTGAGACACATTAGCGCGAAATATTCGAAGGCTACTGACGCAACCCGCTTTCGTAAACAGGAAGGGAAATAGCAATGGTATCGGGACTTTGTTCGCATTATACTGAATAACTAGAACGGTGCAGCTGCGAACATAAAGTCAAAGTGACCGGTCAATGCGGGGTGCGGCCATTGCTAATCTAGCGCTAGGCGCAGTTCGAAATGTTCATATTGCGAAAAATAATGTACCTAAGTATTTTATTGAGAAAGATAAACAATATTTTCCCACAAACGAGAAACCGTACAAGTACCTAAGTATTTAACCGTTGGAGTGTCTACTCGTAATACTGTTCCTACTGAGCAGCGTTACATTAGATTAGATAATTTTCCTGGCAGGTCGCTGGTCGGCGCAATGTTAAGGTAAGGCGAGTCAAGTTCAGTGAGACGGTGCGTTCACCTCGACCCGCGAATGCGTTGCCATTCAGCGCGCACGCGTGAAGACGACTCATTAGTTTTCAAGACAGGACAAGCTGTAAACACTGGCTGATAGCGATCATGAGATAATACTAAAGTAAATGATGCTTCTTTATGTCAAGTTTAACATTTGTCTATACAAATCTGTCAAAAATAACTTTGATTAATAAGGCCTTAAATATTTAATTTTATCGTTTGAGTATCAGGCATTATGAGAAGGATATCACATGTTAAGCTTAACTTTTGAAGGGTAGTCAAACAAAGTCTATAATGCTATTAGGTTCATGAATTTATATTATGCATAATATCTAAAGAAATCAATCATGTTTGAGTTAGGACAGTGTTAAAATCCACCCTAGAAAATAAGGTACATATTAGTCCAGCAAAAGAACACAAGGGACTTTGTGAGAAGTAAACAATTTTATTTATATTCTCTAGAACAATTTATCTGACCCCAGATCCCACCCCAGAATCAATTATATAACAATAATTTCCTTTTCCTTGACTACATCCTGTATTATCTCTCTGCAAGCATATTGGTAAAAAAAATTGTCAAGTCCAAAAATGCAATCATTAGTTTACTAAAATCTCCTATTATTAACTTACTTTACTTATTAAGTACTCGGAAATTTATTTAATTTTACTTTAAAGTACTTATGTAAATATTAGTAAATATCAGTTCCACTTCAGGTTTTAACTTCGTACATACATGCCCACATTTTACAGACATTCCATGCGTGATCGTGAGCAAAACTACTAGAAAACCAAAATGATTACCTTATTTTGTTTATCTTCATCGTCTAAAGTACGTTATCCAGATTACCTACATAAGTTATAAAACGAATATATAGTAATTGTAAATAAATTATGCTCTTTATATCACCGTTTATTTGTTGAACCGCCCGTAAAATGCAAATAAAAGCCATGTTGTTTTATTATTTGCAATTTAAATTATGCTGTCCACTGCAGGACAAAAACCGCCCTTGACTCCTGCACAACAACGGACTTCTTTTATACCTTTATAGAATTTGTGCCTTGAAGGCAATCTCTTTTAATTCATTTTCATATAGATGGGACCTATGCGTTTTCCTAAATACCATTTGACATAATGTTTTATTTATAGGTATAAGTATCTACTTAATTTTTATTGAATTGGGAACAAATAGAAACAAAAAATACCTACACTGTGTTTTGTTACTATCAAAAGTACTTACATACCTGCCTACTTACTGGTTTTTAGCTTTATACTACACAAATACAAGCAATCACACAAATAACCCACAAAACATATAATATCCCCCTCCCCTCTTAATCGTCGACGGCAAAATACTAAGACGAGATGTCAACATAAATTAAGTTTTTGTTTGTTGTTTTGATGGTAATAACCGATTTGTCTTGTCCTAATTGGATGATTGCTTCATGGACCTTCGCACCATGTGCCTAAGACGGGGCCAACATGAGCGAGTGAGTCTACAGACAAGCTAAGTTAGCCATACGATCTAAAATTTTGTACAAACTTAGCATCTATATTAATCTTAACATCTATATTAAATGAATTAAACATGAAGCAATTTTTGCCTATCTACACTTTCGGGACATCTGTAGTGCCTGGGACGTTGTTGAGATGAGGGTTTGCCCAGCACCTAAACCATGCCTTATAATAGAGCTGTCAAGAAGTTTTATACAATGTAGAGATAAGACGAATTTTACACCATTTCGTTATGAGCGACTTGCCCCGCCAAAATATTCCCCTGGATTGAGTAGTTTCATCAGTTTGCATGATGCATATACAGCGCAGTGTGGACCAACTCTATATTGTAACATCTGACATTAATTAGCCGAACACTACTGGCATTCTCTGGTAAATGAACAAATATTCTACATCAAATAGATTGATTAATAGCTTGATTGGCATTTTATTCCCTTGGCTAGAAATTAGAAAGGTAGCGCTTGCGCCGCTGTAAAGTACTCGAACATCTCGGCCTATTGCGTAACGTCGACTGGACTAGTTATTCTATAAATAGCCAGGAACTATAAAAACTTAGGCCTTACTCTAGATAATTTATACCAAGGCAGGAAGCAAACTTTGCTTATAAACATGACTCAGTAGTATCTGGGGCAATCATTGGATGGAGTAACCTTATCAAGAAAATAGACGTCTTTTTAGTTTAGGTTAGGCAGCTTTTTTCAAAATATGACCTGCCGCCTTATTCTCCAAATAACCATGTCTTGTGGCACGACACGGCGTGGATCTAAAGATTCTAAAGAAATGTTCTGGATTGCTTTCAAAACTGGTTATAAAATCATCATAACCACCGTAGAAACCTGATACCAAAAGGGTTCTTTATACGCAGATAAATTAACCTAGGTAATAGTTTATATTGCGCTATTAGTTATTTTATGGTGTCATATTAAAGCAAATAGGTTATTATTAGAAGGTTGTTTTAAACGGAGCACCTGCGTGCAAAGGACACGATTTCCTGTGACCATACGCTTATAAAAGTAACTAACAGCATGTCTCGGCTTTGCATGGATGTACAGTACATCCAATAGTACTTATGAAACTACCGGGATAAAGTAGCCTATAACCATCCCGACAGTCCATTCTACACATTGGTGAAGTATTTTTTTAAATCGACTGAGTAGTTTCTGAGAAAACGTATTTAAAAAAGTAACAGTTGTTTTTTGCAAAAAAAATGCCTTTTATTTTAATTTGATCACGGCAATTGCAACATTACTGTTCTGATGTCTGAGCTCATATAAAGGATCCCTCGTAAAGTATTCTTGCAGCCTATTGCATTATTTGTTAGTTGCCCTTTTCAACAAATACATAACCTATTAGGCAATAGCAAAGTTCTGCCGTTAAAGCACCACGTGAAAGGAATCCTTTAGAGACCTGCAGCGTGTTTACTTTGTGAGAGATACAAACCACCGGAGACCAAACTGATACTCAACTTATTCAAACAATAGCAAAGTTTTACCTATAATAAAAACTGGATTTGAATTTTAACCTTTGAACAAGGGTCTATTCCTAAGATAGAATTGTGTATCTACGATTTCTGTGTACCTTCGAATCTTTGTTATTTTTGTCCGTAGAATTTGACGTAGCTAAGTGCTACGAATTATTTTCCTTGGAGATAGATATCCAGTTTTAAATATCCATGGCTCTGCGATTTACCTTTGTATAATTGTAAATTGGCTTATAGAATAGAAAACAAACTTAGAAATGTGTTTGGACAAGATAATGGAACTAGGTAAACTTCTTCAAACCATTTTTTTCGTAGCAAGTGCTACGAACTCTTTTCCTTAAAGTCGGAGATCCAGTTTTGAACCTCCAAGACTCTGCAATGTGCCTTTGTGTAGTTGTAAATTGGCTGATAGAGTAGACAAGCGGATTTGCAACCGGCTCTCGATTAATTTAGTATCGCAGTAAACAAGTTTATTCGACCGTGTGCGTAGGTATGTGTTTCGGTAGCATCAGTTTCGTGATTGATATGTCAACAATTGGTAAAGTGATATTGAGGTTATTTTGTGTGAAGGATTTTTTTTTTCAAGCATTGCAAGCCTACAGTAATTAACATGTTAACTCTAGACAAAAATTGCCTCCTGATACTAGCGAAGATATTTTTTTTTCGATATTGAATAAAAAGAATCTAAGTAAATTTTGCTGTCTGGAAGTGTACTTTTTTACAGTGTTCTACTGTAAAAAAGTAATTAACTTATTTTAGATGGGTTCGTTCTATGTTTTCGCTGTCTTTGCTCGAATCTCAACCTATTCTCGCATGAAAAAAGTCCATACCTTCGGCATAGTGCTGTCCCTTGACTCTGATAAAACCGCTATACGGATGATTAGCGTATGTATACAATCAAAATTATTCAACTCCGATCCACAACGGAATGTTTGACGGATCGCTAACAAACCTGCATCCCTGATTAGTGATGTGATTTATTTGTATATTCGGAGTGGCTTTCGAATATTGAGTAGACATCACTGAAAGCCGATTTTTTTAGAACATTTAACACGTTTTGCGCTTATTTAATCTTATCCTACTCTATTTTTACTCTGAAGTAAAGTAAGAAAGTGCCTCCTATGTAGTAATTGATACTTATAATTTGTTTGTTTTTGGTCAAAATAACTTTTCCCCTTAATCAGAATAAATGCAGATATATTTTACGAAGTCTAGTTAATGACGAGAAAGAAGGCTGATAGAGAGAAATGGAAGAAGAATACCATGTTATGCCGATATACCACGAAGACAGGAAAAAGCAGAAATTAGTGAAAAGGGATTAGGGAACCGAATAACCGACACAAGTTAACCGGAAACCTTTGACGGGCTTCTGCTAGTTTCCTGACTTCAAACGACCCGGCCCAGTAATCTTTCCTTATGTCGCCTTCATATTATTTAATGAAACCCTCAAATGATTATTTCATGTCTCGCGTCCTCGGAAAAACACCTCCAGGACTTGGGTATGTTTTCGTAGGACGCATTTGATTAGAGCTACGGGAAATGGTTGCTTTACTTGTCAAGAGCTTTGTACACAATGGTCCATGATTGGCAAATTAAAAGGCACGACTCATAGGTACTCAGGTCTTTACATCTTTACTAGATGATTTATACAGCGTGGGGAGGCAATCGTAGCCTACACTTAACGGACTCTGTAGTGCCTGAGACATTTTGAGATAGAATAGGCTTGCCCAGCACCTAAACCATCCTCATAGCTTAGCCGGCCATGCTGACTAGCCGCGGGTTTCCGCTGATGTTTTCCTTCTCCCCGTTTAGAGCTCGTGATAAGGCATTATAAAAAATAATAATAATAATAATATATTTATAGTAAATGCTTGAAATTTTCGAGTGATATATAAACGCAGTTTTTGACCGACGACACACGAAAAGTAGGTGATTCACTACGAAGACTAAGAAATTAAGTAAGAAATAATAAACTGCCCTAAAAAGCAATAATTTGTGACTTTTGATTAGTCACTACTTTCAGTTTAGTCATTTATGATTATGTAACCTAGATTCTAATGTGATCTTTGAGTCAGATTAGATACAGACAATGGATGTGTAACACATGACACTTCATTTTAATCAATAACAATGCTTTAATAATGTTTTATGTTCTACCTATCAAATACATTACGACGTTTCATAATAGCCATGCGTTTTAACTATGTAGCATATTACCGAAAAATAATATAAAAGCTGATGTAGGTAAATGTACCCACTAATTACACAATTATATGTAGGTAAATGCATACTTATGAGCAAGCTGAACTCGTTCAAAAATAATATAGTTATTATCTTTATGATATCATAAATGGATCATCAATACAGTATTCAGATCGAGCCGAGATTGCAACACCCTCAGTCGCAAACGTGCTGTTATGATGTCAATTTATATGTGATGAAAATACTAAACAACCTAGTCATTCTGTAAAATACCGAACTTAAATTCACTTTAGTGGCTAGAGAGAGACACACGATCTACTGGTAGGTTAACTGATCCAAGCTACTGCCAGACGGAAGCGTGCCCAAGAAATAGATACCATCGTTCGTTCGTTTGTTCGTATGAGCAAGTGACCACTCTGCCTACGCCTTTAGGCGGCCTAAAAACTCCGTCACCGCTTAACGACTTTAAAAGCCGGGACCGACAATTTAACGTGCCCTCCGAAGCACGGAAGCGGTCAGATAATTATGCATCCAAGTAGAGACTATACAGAACGTGCTTAACTTCGACGATCTATCAAGGCAGATCTAGCAAACTTCGCCACAAGTGCTTCGCCACACATATAGTCACCATTGCCACGCTGAATAGCAATGCTGATCCTTATAGATGACAAATTTAGGATCACACGTAAAAATACAAATATCTACCTTAAACACAGACATGGACCGAAAAAGATTTTCGCAAAACATTTGTTTTGCGATACCATGAAGATGCTAGTAAAATCCTTAACCTGTCCCTCCGTCTGTCTTCCTGTCAAGAGCCTTTATCTAAGGAACGGCTAATGGTCTCTACAAGTTTATTTCAAGCCGTGTCAGCCACATGACGACTATTTTATCTACCTTTATAATAATAATAATAAATATCCTTGGACAATCCACACAGAGTCATCACCTGATGATTCACTATTAGTTACCACAGAATAAAAATAATAACTTACAATAAATATGAAGGGCACCTAATAGTCAGAGTGTAGTGATTCGACGAGTTAGCCCTCGTGAAAGTCCTTTTCAAACTTTATATTCTTCTTTTTATATTTTTTAGACTCAAATATTACTTTTAGTAAATAAGCTGGTTTACAATCTTCCACATAGGGGGAATCACCTAAAGCCGTAGGTATTCTTTGTCACGACCAGTTCAGGACAAATTTACTACGCACCAGGAATTAATGCAAAGACCATAAAATACCTATGAGACCGCTATGTATGCTAAGCGATGCTGGCTTCGGTAATTTAATGACTTCAGTACAAGTTCTTTGTCTTGCAGACAGGCTGAGTGATATAACTGTGCATTCAAAGAGGGACAAAATATCGCAAGATCTGTCTTGCGAGATCAGGACCTGTAACCATACTTAAGCTTTGTATCGAATCTACATTATTTCTATCGACTATCTGGAACTTTTGCGATTTGTCGTTCGGACTATGTTAGGCAGTCAGACATGAATAATAGTCATGCACATAAAAATATAGGTAATTATATAGACCCGGGATTTAATGGTATTATTTACCTATTTATATCACGATGACTGTGAGGGCAGTTTTACCCATTACTAAACTAGTAGATAAATATATATATATATCATATATCCTGGGTCTAAATATTTCTAGGGCAGATTATCACCCGTTTTTCGTCCAAAAACGCACAGCTTAACATTATCATTTGGTCTTAGATTTAAAGAAATATTAAAGAATGGGATCACTCCACCGACCGAACTATGCACGACATATCCGAAGATATTATTTCGATATATTTGTTCTCTAGCTACAACGAAAACAATGTCAGAAGTTATGTGATGTAAATTTTAAATTTTGCACGGTATTACTTTTGTAGGTTTCAGAGACTTTATTACCTATCCCTTAATGTAATTGAGAATTTTATTAAGAAAATATTTCGCTTTTATTGAGGTATCCTATCCACATATTTTATATGTTGTACCTACAAGTGGCATATCACATAACAAAATACCTAATTCTGGTACGACCTAGAAGTTTCTCTTAATTTTGAATATTATTAAGGGGTTGATTGGCTAACTTGTCGTAATGGCTAAACTAAACCATGCTGCAACAGTAAAATCCAACCAAAACCCGTTTTACTGTCAAATTTGACAGAAATGGTCGCTCCAATCGAAGAACATAAAAGCTTAGTTACAATGATGAGGAGTTGGTTATTAGAATCTCAATAAGTAGATAATAATTATGTTTCTAAAAAAACGCTTACACTTAAATTCAAGCTGTAGGTAAATAATCTACAATTCTAAACTAAAGCCGATAGCACTTCTAAGGAGAATGGACTGTAAACGGCCAAGTGGGAAGCGAAATGACGAGATAACGATAATGCGTTTGCAGCTCTCTATAGAGTGATAACATGGCTTTTATCATCATGCCTCTTTAGAACAAATTTTATAGGATAGTGTATTCTTCGAGCCATCATTTATTTTTATCTTGACTAACATTTTAGGTACAGATTTTTCTACAAAAACCTCGTTTAAAGGTAGATATTGAATTTTTTTTCGATTTATCCGAAAAATTTAAACCAGCTGAGATTCTCACGGCACGGTCACCTTAGCAAGTTTTCGTAAAAGTTTTTTCAGTATAGTAAAACAAAACTTTATGTACGAGTACCTAATGTACACTAGTGTACTAATTTAGGTTGCCTAAAAAAACGCAGGTTGCAGGGTAATCGAGTTTGTTTCTTCATTAGGTATTTTATGTTGAAGTAAATAAAATTAGTGATAAATTGTTGTGTAATCCGGCTACAAATGAGAAATACGACCAAGGGCGCAATAATATTTAGTTGTGTTCTATTTTATGTGTGTCAATCGATTTTCCTTATAAATATTTACTACATTCCTACAATCAGTTCCACAAAGTAATTTAATTTTAAACACGGCTCATTAGTTACCAAGAACTAGGATCAAGGGCGTTTTAACATGAGATATTTTATTTCATTATTTCATTTATAGGAGTATCTATGTAACATAAACAAACTTGAAAGAAAACTATATTAGACATAAATAAGAAGGTAATATATCTATATATCTAAACTTATCCATCTTATGCCTTCAAACGAGCAATTCCAGGATATTTATATTTTCTGAATTTCGGAAACGTCTCCAACAATTTTCATAAAATATAATATATAGGGGTTTTCGTTTCGAGGCCTGTAAAACCACCGCCTTGAAGGCTATGCTGGCTATGGGACTATCAGGCTGGTTTACCTGGTTTATTAGATACCTTCCAAAAGACACAGTCCAGTTACTTACTGTTGACTTTAGAGGTAAAAAAAATATTTACGTTTGTTGTCACTTACGGTCACTTATTATGAATGAACTAATTCTCACATTTCCCTACCCCTCGAATTCGCGGTCCATCAAAGAGTGAGTCATCCGGACGGCATTGAGATGCATTAATATAATTCGTCACTTGTAAACAAAGGTCAGCTCCTGTATTAGGATAATATTCGGGATAATAGCTTAAAGGCCGTTCCGTGTGAAATGACTGATGGAAAAATACGTTTGGCAATGGCATAAGTGCGTTTGCGATTGTCGAGTGGCTGATTCAATACGCTGGGATCAGTAGGAGTTTCTGGATTTCATATCCTGGTTGTGAATGTATCTAGTGTTTTCTAGAGGGTTGAAGTTTTGTTTTGGTACTAAATCTTAAATATACTTATAGGTATACTAAGTTGTGTGGTTTTTTTGTACATTATGTGGATGCAAGTGCGGTTTACGTTCTGTTAATAAAAACGAAATAGGTAGATATTATTTTTGAAATTTAATTATTTACGTGAACGTTATGATAGGGAGACAAGTACCTAGGTTAGTAATAAAAACTCAATTTTAAGAAAGCAAAAATAATTAGGTAGATATCCCTGAATTAAAAAAACATTTGTTTTTAAGCTCTTGATATTAAGTTTTCACTAAGTTTATTTTTCATGCATTTTTACTAACTTAAATAACTAGAAAGAGTCGAAGGTTTATTAAATACGGAAAACGATAGCAGTTATCCAAGGGAACAGCATATTCCCGATGTTATGTTAAAGTCATATTTTCGCAACGCGGAAGCGACCGACGGCGACGGGGCGCGGCGCGGGCAAATTGCGCACTTATCTGCGCGTGCGCGTGCCCACCGACATTGAACTTGAGGGAGGTCAGTTTATTGCTCGTGGAACCCTGCTAATCGGGTTCCGTCCGTGTATTGGACCGGATCGGGTTTGTGGGCACGTTTAACAAAATGCTATTGAATTGAGAAATATTGAGAAATTTCTATTCTGTTTCCTAATAAATTCTTAAGCGTTATGCTAACGAGGAACTTGCAAATCCACTTCCTCGGCTATTTATGTACCTACTTACATAGCATTTAGTTGTTACCACAGAAAGTTAGAAATGTAATCACAATGATTATTTCAACTTCCTAGTAACCGTCATGTTTTCAATTGGGGAAATGGTACCCAACTAGGTACTTATCTAGTTTTTATTAGGCATTACCTACTTGATCATTTAGACTTGTCTAAATATAAAATAGAAAAATAATTGTAACTTGTCTTTGATAAGAATCTACGTAATCTTATAGTACCTACCTACTCACCAAAACTGTTTTGCGTTTACTGGCATCAACTCATCTCAAGTAGGCTTGGCTTATGCTTATGGGAAGGAATAAAATACATTCATTGATGGACGGATTTTTTTACGTCAATTAATTTAACCTATGACAGCAATAACTTAAAACAACATTATTAATAATTAACCTAATAGGTGTTCATGGAGTCTATGATTTTCTTGTAGACCAGCTCGGGAGCCTTTGTTGAGAACTGGAAGTCCATGTGGCTGAAGTGGGGCTCCGGGATCTCGTGGACCTCTGAGAGGGGCAGCTCAGAGTGCAGACGGGCGACGTCGACCGGGTGCGACAGCCAGTCCTCGGCAGCTGAGAACAGGACGACAGGCACGGTCACCCGCGACATGTTGTATTTAGGAGCATCCACAGTTCCGTAAACTTGCTTGTTGATGACCGCGCCGTGGTCGTACTTAGTGAACTCTCCGCTGGCCACTCCCTGCGCGTAGTGCTCGATGGTCTTGACCGAGCCACCGGCGGGCAGGTGGTTGACTATGAGGGCGGCGGTCTTCGCTTCTACGTTCTCGATGCTGACGCCGGACATCACGAAGTTGACGTTGCGACAGACGTTCAGGCTGCCGATTTCCTTGACGCACATGTCGCCGCCGACGGCGGAGATCAGCTCGGTTGTGGGTTGAAAAGCGCTACGGCCCACGAGGCGGTGGAGACGAGCGTAGAACGGGCTAGAGGGCGCCATCATGCGCATTAGAGGGCTGCGCACGTGCTTCATGTAAGCCATGGGAGACAGGGCGTGCATGGAGATGATCTTCTCGTTGTAGATAGGGCGCACAGCAGTCAAAGCGAAGAAAGCGGTCGTTCCTTGGGCGTGGCCCACGTAGTGCAGCTTCTCTTGACCGCAGATCTTGAGCGCGTAATCGATCATGGCGGGCAAGTCGTGGAGGGCGACCTCGTCGGTGCTGAACTGCCAGAACTCGCTGAGGGCGGGGTGCTTGGTGACGTGGCGGCGCGAGTACTTGTTACCGCGAGCGTTACCGAGCCAGACCTCATAGCCGGCGTCGGCGAGTAGGTAAGCAAGGGACTTGCCGGGGCCCATCAACAGCCAGTCGTCAGAGCTGCCCAACACGCCGTGCATGAGGAAGGCGACGGGTTTCGCAGTGATGTCACGGAAAAACTTCTTAGCTGGGATACGGAACACGGTGAGGAAGTAGCCATCGTCGGTCTTCACGATATGCTCCTCGACGGGGTAGCCGTGCTTCTTGAGCAGCTCAGTGGTGTTCAGACGCGCATCTTCGTCGTCGTTTTGAACGGCAATTTCGTAGGCATCTTGGAAGCTGGTCTTCTCTTCCTCGGTGTGGTGTTTCATGGCTTTCTGAGCATCGGCGTAGATCATCTGGATCTGTTTCTGGAGTGGCATGTCGGATTTAATAGCCTTGTTGACGTCACGCCAGACGATGGACTCGTCGACGCCGTACTGAGCATTGTCTTGCAGCGGCATGACTGAATAGAAAGGTGCGTCCCATTCGCGGGCGACGGGGCGGCGGTAGATGACGTCATCGAGGATCTTGGTCTCCTGTGAGCTGGATTGGGACGACTCGGATTGTTGCTGTTGTTTCTGAGCGCGGATGTACTCCTGGTAGGTCTGCTCTTGGGGCCGGTAGAGCGGTCGCTGGTACTGGTTGATGTACTCCTGAGGCACGATGGTATTCTTGTGGTCGCGGTGCGAGTGCTTGAAGAGGTGGGCGGAGGCGCCGAGGGCCAGGCAGAGGACGACGCACACTGCCTTCATGTTGTTGGTTTGTGATGATTGGAGCGCGCTCGTTAGTTTTTATATAAATAAAACTGTAAAGTCAGCAGACCCCGGCAGCCCAAAGCGGGGATACGAACTGCAGTATCAGCAGCACTGTACTCAATCATTTTACTTTTATAATTTAACAGTAGGTAATTTTATATTGATAACAGAATAATAAAACAAAGAAATATTTAAGAACTCATCTCAAAAAGCGATACGAAATATAATTAAAATATGATCTTTAAATGGACACCATACATCCTTTGAAGATGTTTGAGGTGTAGTCAGAGGGATGTCCAAATACATGTTTGCGCATCGTTGAGTGACCATCTGTCACAAATTGGATGGGTGACCGTCAGTAGCACGGACTTCCGTGATTCGGTGAGTAAGTATCTTGTGTTATCGGTCCCGACTATTGAATAGTTCAGTCCTATGGGAGACCTTGGGCGGCCTAAAAGCTTCGATACCAGATATAGCCACTAGATCAAATATTTACAGGCATACATAATAGTCCAAAGATTACACATGTCTACATTAATCGTGACGTTAATTTGTTTGGGTCAAGCATGTGTTAGGTAGGTAAGTAGGTATAGTCAGCATTAGAAGTAAATGACGCGAATAAACAATGTGAAAATATTTTATGTCATACCTATACATACAATTGATTAAGTTTAGGTACCTTTCAGACACACTAGTGCTCATTTTATATACTTAGGTAATTCACCAATTTTACTAAACACCTAAGTCATAAGTAGGTACTTTTTGATCAGAATTAAATGATATATTCTGCATGATACTTACGTGTTAATTATATTTACATTTTGTAATAGTCGTGATCAGATTTTTTTATTTTATTGAATTTTACACACTATTTTGAATACCTTTAGAAAATATTGTGCATATTTTTACCAACGAAACCTAGAACTCGTAAACTGAATAAATATATTTCATTCTGATGCTGACTGTACTAATTAGGTAGGTACCTTCTGTATTATTTGCAATTTCGCCATCTGTTTGCTGACAGTTTTTAATCAAAGTAAAGTAAGATAAGCAATTGTGCAGATTTGTAAATATAAACAGCTGTTCTAGGTCACACACGCCGTTCAAGAAGCGAATTTAAACAGGCTCACGACTAGATACTACAGTTAGTTATGGATATATAATTGGACATTCCACACAGCATCATATAGACCCAAGCTATGCAACTTAATGCTTGTGTTATGAGCCTCCAGAAAAAAGTTTATGAGCCAGTGTAACCCTAATACACATTTTTCATCCAATCTGTTTTAACATAATAGACTGAGAGCTGATACACCTCCATGCCCCATCATTAAGAGTAGACAGGCACTAACAGTTCACAAAAAAATCTTAGAAAAAACTTGAAAGGGAATGCACTAAATAGGTAGGTCCCTACCATATTTTAACAGAGTAAAAATAACATTAAGTAATTCAGTATTCATTTATACATTTTCACTGCCTCCCTTAGCAAAATAATACTTAGAGTGGGTGGGGATCTAGGTTGTTGCGTAATTTTTTTTAAGTCCGACAATGGCGCATGGCGGCCAAAAAAATTATTATGCAAAAAAGGTGTCACCAGCTTTTGCACTACAAAGTCTGTTCACGCGGAGTTTGGAGCTTCTATCACGGCGTAATTGAGTTGGTTGAATGATTGTAATGTAAATGTGCTCTTATTAATGCTTGCTGTTCCGGAATTGGGGCTTAGAGCGCGGTTGAGACGCTTTGCAGTAATTTATGGGCAAAATAACAATGATGGCAGTTGATTACACGAGTTCCTATTGTAGGTTGTGCCTATAGGTGCACGCTCATAGATGTAGGCGGTTTAACGTGAGTAGGTATTTGGGAGCGAGTGAGATCGTAATTTATTTAAATTATGACAAAAGTACAGTACTTAATATATTTAAATTCGTCTTTACATATATTAGTTTTGCCTGAGTTTTATTTAGGTGGTGGAAGTATATGTTAGCATTTATATTTATTAGTATCTAGAAATTTTCTATTTAAAATGTGTCTTCAAAGATCTTAAGACACTCTTGTGAAAGTTATAGGAAGCTAAAAATAGGATCTTATTTGATTTGTAGGTGCATAGTAGGTACCTGACAAAACGTGTGTTTCATAATTCTGACTTTCCTCAAAATAATGGATGTCTCTACAGTCTACACGCCTAAAAAACCACTAAGGCAGATTCTCTCAAATATTCAATGAATTTGAAGCAATCTTATCTTCGTATTATGAGCTTGTTTGTTTGTTGGGAATAAGCTACGGGTCGACGTCCAGGGTCGCTTCATCAGATCCGACGGCCTTCACGTCATCGCTTCGCCAGATTCAGTAGCAGTTGCTATGCCACAAATAAGTAGGTAGGGTACCGATGGGTAGGTAGATATGATTATATATGATACAAAATGAGATAGATAGATAAATTGGCTAAATACTTACCTACATTAAAAAATACATAGGTAGGTGGAGCATAAAAAAAACATTATTGTACCTAAGTACCTACTCATGTCAGCTAAAACTGTCGTGGTACCTACTACTGAAATGCCTATTAAATATTAAGGAACGGACCATTTAGTTTAGGGCGCTCTTACCTGTCAGATTTGTATTGTAGTTTGTTTACATGACTGATAGTTTAATGGTTTCCATGTGGATACAGTATACAGACATGTTTATGTTTTCATTTCATTAATTTTGTATTAAGTACTTATAATAGATTGCGTTGCTTCTTTTTAATACAAGTATGCATTTACACAAACAAATAGAATGAAAACCTCACGCTCAGCACTCAGGTCTCAAAAACATACCTACAAAGGTATACACCTAGGTCGCGCCAAGTAAATATACTTAAATACTTATCACTTATCTAACTCAAACATTATTGTTTGGCATCATTTCTTTAAAAAAAAGAAATCAAAGATTTTTGTACAGTTTTATTAATACAAAAAGAGTACTTAACTATTTTTCTCAGTCAGTTCAGTAGTCATTTTGGTACCTGATTTTCTCTTCTCATCTATTAGATAGACAGTTTTATAGATCTTAGCTGTTAATAAGTTTTAGATGGATATTCCTGTCCATTGAGGATGAGAAGATGATTGCTCTGAGTTCCTGTCTAACAAGAATTAACAATTTGGGTATCAATCATGAATCATGATATAGGTGTACCTACTATTTTCAACCTATGAAACCTGGCCGCAAGAATGTGACAAATAGTCTTAAATCCAGCACTGTTTACATTCTCTTAACATGTATTAGGTTAACAACGGCTTTGGGTGTGCTCTAGTCTCGTAAGAGACAGCTAAGTTAAATATCTCTAAAGACAAAGGTAGGATATTAGGACAAAGTAGGATATTATCTGGATTCCCATTGAAACATCATGAAAGTTCTCCTGTCTCCTTTGCCATCAGTACCATTAACTAGCAATAAACAAAGATGGCTTCCTCTTTGGTAATTCATCTTTTGCTCCAGTGTAAGCCAATCAAATAGAATAAGGCTACCACATTCAATGTTTAACCCAGTCCCGGCCCAGCAACCACATTTGTCTCCTCAGGTGATCGGCCGCTCGACTCTAGCCCACGTGCGTCATGGGCAGTGAACGCGTTAATAATGTAGCCTAGTCATCATCTTCCTGATCGGAGCCGCCGACCAACATGCTCATATCCAAGTTCACATGATTCCACTCTTCCTCAGATTCATATTCTGCATCATCATTATCCCATGTTTCTAGTATCTCTGTAATTTAGATAGGTAGGTATAAATTAGTGGCGTTTCTGACGACGCCAAATTGTTTCTGACCCTGTATTTGATTTGATTTGATAACACACTATTGGGTTATGATTGATGAGTTAGGATCCTGTTTTAATACACCCAGATACTTGAAACACTATTTAAATATTTGGGAGTGTATTCACCATTTTGGATACTTTTACCTGTCTGATTTGTATAGACGTCAAATAATGTCATAGATAAGATAAGCACCTCTTAAGTATTGTTCAGTATTCAGGCGCAAGTAGTTTACAAAACAAGATAAATAATACTTACTCTCACGATTCACAGTCAAATTCTGTAGCTCCAATGAATTGCATTGTCCTTCTAACACGGTAAAATCTTCAAGATTAGAAGGGTTCTCAGTGTTTTTCTCTTTCATTTGCTTCATCTTCATCAAGGCATCTTTATGTTTAGAAGACAGAGGCCCTTTTGGTGCAAAACAGTCATCTATACTGGGACTCAGGTCTGGGAACATTGGTTCAGGGATAGGATCTTCTGAATTGTCTGGATTCCTGGGTCGCAAATGCCCAATCGACCCCTCACCAAACTCCTGAGCATGTTTGGCATATAGATTTGCTTTGAGTCCTTGGTAGTACAGGGCTTCGACCTGAAAATATATAAAGTTATTTACATTAACAGTATGAACTATGGTTGTGAATTAATTAACTACAGATTAACAAGAAATGGTTGTGTGTGTGAGACTTCAAAAGCAATCAAGCTGTTTGAAATGTTTCATTTGTCATTTGTTTTTAATAGCTAACATTGAAGTTTCTCAAACTGTTGGGTTTTTACTGTCTATAGGTAAAAATGGGCAAAAATCTAATAGGTACCTTCAATGCATTTCGCTGCTGTCTGATTGTTTTTAGCATTTCAATAATCCATCTTTCTTCAGCCATCAAAGCTAAGTTCCGGGCGTTCCTCAAAGAAGGATAAGTTTCGTATACCATGTTATTATCTGAGTCAGATTCTCGGTCAGTATAGCCTTCGTGCGAGGACTCATTCTCCGAATTGGAGGCCGCATCGGAAGTATATTTGGTATCAACGAAATCCATTGCGTTTTATTTTATTCGATCCTCAGACCAAATATTATAGATAGTTACTCTGTTAGCTACATTAATTTCAGTCAGAGGATTCAGAGGTTGCTTCGTTATGAGCCTAATTTCAAAATCTTATTTACAAATTACAGAAAACAACAAAACAAAAAACTAGCATTTTGATGACTGACACAGCTGTCAGCTGATGAATGAGCTATGAGCTGACTGAAACTTCATTCAAGCAAATGAAATCAGTCAGTCAGTCAACCTTCTTCCAATCAATCAGCGTTTTTCGAATCAATCATTTCAATCAATCATAAATAATAACCATAACAAAACTAGTGTTGCCAGTTGCCATAAAAACATTTACCACATTACGAAATTGTTTCACAGTTTTTAAACATTTTTTCATTATTGATGATTTTCATAGATTTTTCTCCTTTCTACCTAGTAATGTTCATCCTTATGGAATACATATTGATGTTGTCGATGTCTTTTGTTATTGTTGTATTTGTGTGTGCAAATGGAACATTGATTATTACCATTAAAATAATAAAAATACTAAATGAATTAAGTACTACAAGCATAAAATTAAATTACTCTCTCTTTTCTTTATTGTTAGTGAAAAACCGTATAAAGTACAAAATTATAAACCTAACAATCTTAAAAATTAAATAAACTATGAATAATAAAAATAGTATTAATCCTAATAACACAATGTAGACATCTATGAGTAGATTCTCGAACAATGTGTTGAATTTGGCGGGCAGTGAAGGTGGCGCAGATTTGTGTCGTGCTACATATTCGGTCCAATAGATGGCGCTTTCCATAACCGGCTGTGGTCTATCATGCCAGAGTTCCGAAATTCTTTTAGCATTCTGCTGCATTCTAAAAATAAATAAATTCAATGAATAACACTACATAAATCAATACAAAGGTAGCATTACCTCAATTAATATGCTATAACATTTGACCATTGCATGCGACGCAGTTGCTGAAGGCTCTCCTGCCTAAGACGCACAACGTTGCGGGTTCGATCCCGTCACGGGACAAAATGTTGTACCTACTTCATGTTTTTAGATATTTGTTCCGATTTTTTTTACCAAACTTCGATTCGATTCGGTCGTAAACTTCGGTTCCATCCAGGTACCGTAGCCCTACCATGAGTTTACTGTAGGTAGTATTGATACTATCCTCGATACCGAGTCAAGTATCGCAAAATATATGAGAATCCAGCGCAGCGCCGCCCCCGGTAACTTGCATGAACTAATAATTTCATACATTTGAAATACTTGACTCGTTAGCGAGGATAGTTAACTATACAACTCGAAAACTCATGGTAGGGCTACCGAACTTTGCTCGGTTTTCATTGCCTGTAAACGAATAAACGGCATTTTCTAAAAAAAATATCTTAGCTAGATCGATTTATTGACCCCGAAACCCGCTACATACTAAATTTCATAAAAATCATTAGAAAAAATTAAGTGAGACTGAATAACCACCGTTAGATGCCTACAAGTGGCCGTTTCGTATTAAAAGTTGTTAGATTATTATACATAGAAACATAGGCGCTCACTCAAGTGACACAAGCTCTTTTATAGTCTCCTCCAGATTTTCCGCATCGAGGAGGCTGAAGAACAGTGTCTTGCCGAGCCCCACCGCCCTGACGGCAGCCGCGTTCGAGAACTGGAGCCGTACCATGAGGTGTTAGCGATTCAGTTTAGGTTCTGTCTTACTGTCAAAACTTTGCGTCAGCGCCTTACTTTACGTCAAAACTGGTTCGCAGTTGGACCTAAACTGAATCGCTATAAACGATCATGGTAAGCCTGCTGATCTCCGAAGAAAGGCACCGTGAGGATAGGCTTGCCGCAATGCGTGCTCTCCGATATGCTGAGCATTCCGCCGTGTGAGACAAATGCTAGGACTTTCGGGTGGCCTGAAATGATAAATGAAGTATAGTAAGTACATACCTAATCTACATTTTTTTCCTATAAGCAGCAGTGCAAAGTGGGCTATATAATAGGTACCACACTATTAAAATTGACTACTGATGGGGGTGCAAAAATTGCTAGATCTAGCTACAAAGTTGATAAGTTGGCAATGTTGCTATATAGTTACTTTAAGTAGGTATCTAAAAGAAGTTCTCACATAAGATATCCAGTTGCGGGAACCAGCTGCCGGTATAGATCTTCTCATCCGTGAAGGTCGCATTCTCGTATTTCCAGATGAACTTGTGTGGCAGCCGTTTGAAGGCGGTCAGGAATTGCTGTAGTTTCTGTTCAGACATGGTGCTGGCCTTCAGATTGGACCCGTAGCTCACATAGATAGCGCCATGTGTAGCATCTGAGAGGAACTTCTCTATTTCCTGAGAAAATTTTGAAAGTATTTAATTAAATTAAAATTTGCTTTGTTAGTTCGTTCTGCACTAATGTGATATCACTAATGAGGTAGGTAAATAGAACGTAATACCGATAACCTAATACCGAGTTGGTAAACGATACTTAATACCTAGGTACCTATCTATGATTATGGTAACCTACAGAGAACAAAATAAAATAACAAAATAAGAACAAAATAAGTTGCTTATATGGCTATTATAAGCATCCTCCCGCGGCTTCATTCACGTGGTATGTAGGTTCTGACTCGGATTAAAGTAGCCTGTGTTATATTCCAGGTCATAAACTACCTATGTAGGTTATACAATAGGTACCTACGACTTACCTCGGGCACAGGTTTCGGTTCAGCAACATGAATCCCTGCAATTTCAAGCAACTGCGGTGCTAAAGGTCGCGCGCCCGTCACAGAGTAGTGTTGATATGAGAACATCATCTTCATACGAGTTCTCGCCTCCTTCTCTATATCCAGATTGTTCTTTGGCAATTTACTATTAAAAACCTCGTAAATACTGCTCTGGAAGTACCATCGTCCGAGCGTAGTCAAAAGAAAGTGCACAAGTGTCGTTTCCACCTTATTGTATAGAGAAGGATTAGGCCCGCCATTTGAGAAGTAAAAAGCATCCGCTGCGGGATTGAAGGGTATTCCGAATCTAGGGTAGGCGAAGGGGAGAATAACGTGCGAGCTGATGCCAATAATTGGAGCATCATAGTGCGCCAAAGCGTACGCCAGCCCACAGTCGCCCATGAACTGCTCCACAAATATCACATCGTAAACACGACCTTCGGCGAGATGCGCTTTCGCATTCTCATTTGTAAACAACGTCTCGCAGTCGACACGGTTATTTTTACCCGTCAGAACCACATGGCGATATATATTCACCCAGTGTGCAAACGACGGATCCGTAGACTCGTAAGCGTCCAACGTTATAAACGAACCTTTAACACTTTGCAGGTCGACGAACTTTAAATTAGCCGGTGGATTTTTATCAGGAAAGTTGTTGATCACTGTCACATTGTGGCCTCTGATTGCGAGTTCATGGAACAGCGTTCTGAAGGCCATGTAGTGGCTTCCGAGGGGCATGGACACAATCGCGAGAATATCAAGCGAAGACACATGGTGCGCTAATAAGACAGTTAGTGCGAAAGCTTTGAGTAACACGGCCATTGACATGGTGGGTCAAGGTTTCGCTGCGATGAATAAAAGCGGTTTGGAACGAGTTCGCGTGAACCAGTCAGTGCCGACCGGTCGTCTATGACAAACTGACGTGGTGAACCGTTGACTCATTTGTCATGAGGATAAATGCAATGAATTGTACTACCTACCTACCTACTATTGATTACTTTTTTAGAACTATATTAGATTCTGGGAAAAGTTAATTAAAAGGTTGGTTTTTCTAGTAGGTAGGTACTTAGGTAACTTAATAGAAATGAAAAATTATATACTTAGGTACTGACATTTAAAAAAGTAATGTAGTCATGATACCTAGTTTTTTTTAAATATTTATTACACAATAGTTGTCATAATAATATCTCATAATATATTACCTATGTTCCCTTTGTTAAAATAAAAAATAAATAATCGCATAATAGTCCATATGAATAACAACTACCTAAATATATGGAGTGTCTACTGTATTTTATTACAATATGCAAACAATAAATATGCAAAAATTACAATTGATTCGGTATCCAGTTTGGTTTCTAGTTATATTCATGCAATTCATAGTATTCGGATAATTAACAAAATAAGTTAGGACCTGCCTAAATTAAAGCGAATTACTTACTTATTTTATCGACATGCAGAAACGTCTTAAACAGGTAACCACGACCCGAAAAGTACATACGTAGCGATTCAGTATAATTAGGCGTTAGCTAAGTACTTAAAGGTACTAGAACAATCTCTTTTGAACAATATAAAGACAGACAGCTAAAAAGAATAGGAACGCAAAGAACATGATCACTTTGTCCGTGAACTCCCGTCGGCCATATTTTTTTAGAAGCTTACTAGATTGACTGATGCTGCCTGCTGTGTTTTCCAATTCTGAGTGGGTACCCTGAAACAAGTTGCTATATTAAAAAACTAGCAGTGCCAGTGTTTTACCTGCGGTGAATAGTTCCCGTTCCTGTGGGAATACCGGGATGAAAAGTAGCCTATGGATATAAGCTATGTAGGTTGATACTTTGAGTTTGGTTAAGATGATGAAACATACTTTGATTAAGTATGTAACTTACATGAACAGTCGAACTGGATTGAACTAAGTTATCTAGAGTGTCTTGGCTTTTCTGTGTTGTATCAGCAAGGTGTCTGCTGATTGAGAGCAATTGTTCTGTTACACCTGAAATCAAAATGAGTATGAACAATTACGCCCTTATGCATATTCAACTAGTTAACCTATATTAGCAAAAATACAAGAATTTATTGATAAAAATAATTTTACAACGCATATCAAATCTGTTGCTCACTGCTGCAGACTGACCTGAGTCTAGTCTACACTAATATTATAAAGAGGAAAACTTTGTTTGTTTGTTTGTTTGGTTGTAATGAATAGGCTCAAAAACTACTGAACCGATTTTAAAAATTCTTTCACCATTCGAAAGCTACATTATCCACGAGTGACATAGGCTACTTTTTATCCCAATATTCCCGCGGGAACGGGACTTACGCGGGTGAAACCGCGGGGAGCAGCTAGTATACAATATGAAGGATATAATTTACAGTAAATTAAGTAACATCCATGTACCTGACGACATATTGAGTAACCCATCTCTATCCACTTTAGTTGGCTTTCTATTCCGCAGTTCTGTCTCTGGAACGTCATCCATCCGTAACAGCTCTTTCCTCTGAGCCCGCTCTAGCCTAAACATACTTGTTATGTTTGCCTGTTTGAACTCTTTTAAGAGGCTGAAACAAAGGATAATATCAGTTCATGTCTTTTTTTAGTTAATAAAATTTAATGTACCTATATCCTTGGACATTTAACACAGTGTCATCTATCAAACTAAGCAACATGCTTGTGTTATAGTAACTAGAAGACTGATATAATACTTAGGTAGATGAGTAAGACTTGTGTTTGCATCCTTTGCAAACTAGCATGTTTTAGATGTTTAGGCAGCTCGCTGTCACCAAGTCTATCACCACTGCAAGAAAGCAGTTTTTATAATTGTTTATCTTACGTGGAAATATGTTGTCTCTGTGATTCAAGATCAGCCACATGTTTTGGGTCATTGGTATCTCTTGCATACATTTCTAAGTTTTCTAACTCTTGTCTCAGATCCGCCAGTTTTGTACGTCCTATTTCGTTAAGTTTCTCTAACGCCGCCTTAGATTCTTTACATTCTAAAATATCCTGAAACAAACATGAAGTAAAAATAAACATTCATTCAGAAAAAAAGGTTTTTTTATAAGTACTTAAATATAAAAGGTAGGCCGACAGCAAAGACTAGGTACATGCTATTGTTGTTGGTCGAGCAAATCCTTAATTAGCTTAATCCTCCTAAGGGAAAATTAATCAGTGATGATCACAGGGTGCGAAATATACTTTAGGTAAGTAGGTAAAAATGTTTTTATAAAAGTATGTAGGTACCACTATGATAACTTTAACTAAATAATACACCACACACACAGGCTTACCTGGATAACTGCTTTCAATTCAAAATGATGTTTAGCGAATTTATTCAACAGATTTTGGTAGTTTTGATCCGGATTTGATTTTTTGGTAAGCATCTTTTGAAAAGCTTCTTTGTTATGCAAATCTATATAGTTCATTATTAACACCGGTCCAACAACAATTGAAAATAATAAAATGTTTATATGGTAGTTTACGAGATATCGAATATCCCAATTATTCGTAAATTTTACAGAAATAAACTATGTAAACACAATTTTCAACATTTGACCACGACACGAGTACACGACAGCAAATCAATCAATACAGCTGATTACTGACACTGACTTTGATTGATTGACTGACTAAGAAATATTTGACAGGAGACAGAAGCAAGCAAGCAAGCAAAGTGATGCGAAATTGCGAGTTTTGTTTGTCCCTCATCGCGAGTCTTTCCTTGAGATTTTTTAAATCAAGGGTGTTTGTTTTAGTACAATGGTTTATTTTAAGGGTTTAATAATAAAACAAAAAATCAACATGGATAGGTTTGTATATTTTCACGACAACATGTAGGTAGTAGGTACCTAAGTACTTAGGTATATTTTTTTACTATTGAGCTAAAGCCTAAATGCCACCATGATGGACCATCATGGTGCATTACCTTTAGCTCATCATTGATGGTGCATATTATCTTCTAGCCCAAAGTAGATAAAATCATGAAAAACCTTCATGAATAAAAGTTAATTTAGTTTTTGTGTTTCTGCTGGTTTCTTTACATTTCTTCCGTAATAACTTAACAAGTTTCTTTGGTCCACAGCAAAATAAGTTAAGGGAATATCTGTAATAAAAGAATGTGGTTAATATGCAGGCAATAAGAGCCACTAGCCACTTAAATAAAAACATGTCACCCTAAGTGACGAAAAACGGTAGGTACCTATTACCTACTCTCATGGGGATGTAGGTACCGACCTACAGTTTTTAAAACTCAGACTAGGGTCACTAATAGCAGTAGGTACTTACCTAATGTCATGCATTTTAACGTAAAGAAGTTATGGCTTGTTCAATGATAAGTTAACTTACTTCGGATAGAGATGCACCCAATATCCAAACACCCGATCCCAATGAGGTCTGCCCCTCCTAACTCTGCAACCTAATAGCGGGTAGTCTTTAGCTATACTATAGCTTTCATTAACACTTTCATTCTTCCTATTGAAATTTGGGGTGAGCAACGTCGCTTTCTCATCATCTATTTTATTGAGGACATGAGTGTATTTTCCTTTTTCATTGATGACGATGACGTGTTCTTTAGTTGCATTGTTTGTGACGTAAAATTGTATGTGTAAGCGGTCGGGGCGGTTGGCGTCACGAAGCTGACTGATGGTTTTATTTGCGAGTTCTGCGAGCCAAGTGAGCTCTTCTTCGTGTCTGACTATCCAGATCAAGTGGACTCTACCGGGACGACGGCCGCGGGGGTTTCTGGGAACAAACAATTTACTATGTACAGGTAGATACTATATAGGTACCTACCTACAGATAAGTAATTAAGGTTAAATTAAGCGTTCTAATAAACAGGGTTTTGTTTATTAACGCTCGTTAAACCTGATCTTTTCCTGATTATCTGGACAACTTTTTACTACTAAGAAATAGTGGAATGGAATAACTTTTAAGAAAACTATTTGGAATGCCAGTAGCTATCATCCAAGCCGAATAAATTCTTACTGAAACATTTGATTTAACACAGCCACAAACGGCGTAATCCCCACACCAGCTGCTACGCAGATCGCAACTTCATCACGACTCACTCCCTCCATCGGACTGGAAAAAGGACCGTCGACTAACACGCTGCAACAAAAAAAGATCAGATTTATTGCCTAAAGCAGTCTTGTCCTACCGGGGTCGAATCTTGAAATAAACGTTTTTTGATTTGCTTTGAAACTGTCTATAAGGTCTTTTTATCGGGCAAGAACCCGTGTTTAAGAGTGGTGAGGCATCCCGCGTTTAGGGAGATCGGGATGTTACAAAATAAAGCAAAGTTTGGGATTTTACTTTATGCCGCGTGGACCTCTCTCCTTCAACAGCTTTTCTAATGCTTCCGTCCAGTCGCCTTTCACGCGAATCCATACTACAAAGCTTCTTTGGTATGAAGTAGGAACCTGGAGAGAAAGATAAAAATGTATTCAAAATGTGGTGTCACAAATAAATAACGACGTGTTAGGCTATTTTGTTGATTAATTTTATTGTGACTCTTAAATTAAACAACTAGCCTAACTTGTCAGTGTCACAGAATTTGTAAACCAACATTGGTTATCGACACATACCTAGCATCTAAAGCTGATCCATCGTAAAAGGTAGGTTCCTAGATTAGGTATTCATTTAGGTAACGCAAATAATGTTATTAAAATATGGTATTCTATACAAGGGTTACTGGCCGCGCAAAATTCATTTAACAGCTGTGTTTTATAGCGTGATTTTTCGAATGCACGGTCATCAATAACGTATAACAGCATTAACAGGAGCGCTATACCTACATGCTACAGCGGCATTCCTACGGGAATAACTTATGTCACGGCACTCACGGCAGATTATTGTTCGTGAAAAGTTCAATAAACTCAAATCGATAACTTGAAAGAAAAGGACTCCTAAACGCCTAGGTATTGAAGTTAAAGACTTATAATAGGTACCTTGCTTGAGGTACTTTATACGTTAATAATCAAAGTATAATGGTAAATTCGATGATGGAATAAAAGCTGACTTTCAATTTACCTACATAAAGTCTTTCGAAAATTCATACTCGATTTGGTTTTTTGACGGACATCATCTAAAGTCCTGACCATGGCTATCATCTTCTTCACCCAATAAGCTAGGTGCAAAATCATTATCTCCACTGCATTACCAAATAACCATAAGCAATGTAGGTAGGTAGGTACCTATCTACACACACACCTACCTTACCTTTACGACAGTGAAGGGATGCCACTCGAGAAACGACACTTGCGGACACTGCAGCACCACATACTGTCCCGAACTATACCTTGCGTGTTTGTCGGAACAGCTCAGATTCAGACTTATTGTGCGACCAGCCATGTGTCGGGTCTGGAAGTAAAGTAGTACTAGGTATTTACTTTCCATAGATTCAACGTCCTTTGGTACCTACATCTAAGTAATAACCTAGGTATGAACCTAGGTAAGCTTAGGTAAGCTATGAATGTGATATGTGACAATAAAATTGAATTTGAGTTGCTATCCGCAACGTTATGCCCCACATCGTTCGAGGATTATGTTAATTTGATTCGGTTATCGGATCAAGTCGGTATAACTGAGGGGCATAATTCAATGGATTTATTATGTAGGTAAGTAGGTAGGTACTAAAAGAATCTACGGTCCAATGAACTCGTAGAAATTATGTTAAGTACCTACCTACCTACTCCAACTCTTGTAGGTAGGTAGGTAGGTACCTATCTTTGTCCCTTATGCAAAAGGTGTGATGTGATGCAGGCAGAAGCGATAAAATAACAATTTGACTCATTTTTTATTCAAAAGTTTGTGAGTTGGTTTGGTACAGTACGATTTGTTTTATGTTAGGATTGTTATTTAATTTTTTCCTGATCAACAGGAAACCAACTGCTTGCCATCAAATCGTCCTATTTGCGTGCATATTATAAGGTACCTACCTACCTAGGTACCTACCTAGATGCAAAATTACTGATGCGTGTAAATGGGAGTGCTATATTCAGAAACAATAGACAATGTAGGTTGGGTAGGTACTAGGCACCTAGGTTTATTAAGTACCTAATAGCAAGCTAAAAAAAATATAGGTAAATACTACCTAGGTAATTTATAAAATTTACCTTTAAAATATCGACTACAGTTCGATTCCTAGAGAATATTCGCCATAGTAGATCCACAAAGAAGCAAGTCAGTGGAACCGTCATCCACAGCCAAGTCTGAAACCTCACGCTTATTAGACAAAAAAATAGGTACCTATAATAGGTAAATAGGTAGGTACCTACTTCTGACCTATTTCTGAGCTTGAGAAACCGGATGTAGGTAGGTATCTACCCAGTTTTTTTAATATTCGCGAATGCGAATAATTTCCTAACATTCATTCGCGATTCTTGCGAATAGGTAGGTACCTACCTACCTACCTATTGTACATCGACAGACAGACGACATGGACAGGCACCTAGAATCAAAAATGCATAGGTAGTAGGTAGGTACCTACCTATTTAACTAACTAAATTAAAAAACACTGACCTTTGATTCAATTGCAGCAAATCTATGAGTATTCACAGTGGTGTTTTCACTGGCCCAGCTATCAATATGACTAGGATTCTGACTATTATCACCAACAATTTCTTGCTTGAGCACACCACTATAAAAGAAAAAAAATTAATCATAGGGCCTAGTACGAGTTTATAAAATCGCTACATTTTACAGACAATACGAGTACCTACCTAAGTATAACTCTTGCTAAAGTGCGCTCGAGAACTCAAGAACCGGTTAGCAAAAGTAGAGTTCGAAAATAATTCTTAGTTGGACCCTGACACGGTAAAATGAAACAGCAGAATGAATCACGATTCCCTAGAAACCAAACATACCTACCTACCTACTAATTTTTGATCAATTTAATTTTGTTTTGAAACAATCAACAGTAAAGATGGAAGAGAGGTCGGTCTGTTTATTTCTACCTTATATCTTAAGAACTATTGAGATTGATTTGGTAAACATAGGCGATTGCTATTGCGAGACAGACGATTGACCTATTTTTTTGATCAAATCTGATTGCTGTCATTTACCTATTAGGGGTGCTAAAGAAAGTTATATAGGTATCCTTGAATTTGATATTTTTGATAATGTTAATTTCTAAATTATTGATAGCTTTCAACTAAACAAAAAGGTTTAAAATCTCGATTTTGCTATTGAAACTCGCCTCAAAAAAGTGTAGTAAATTTTTACCTAAGTACATTGAAAAGTGAATTCACATTTCACTAATATTATTTTACTAATATTTGCAATATGCAGTGTAATAAGTTTCTACGTGTCTAGTAGTTTTATTGTTCAATAAAATCATTGTGTTTTTTTAAATTGACCTGTGCGTGTTAGACAGAATAGATGAAGGTAATCCATAATCGTCTTACCTCAATGGATGAATGAGAAACAGCACCATAAAAGGCAGATACAGCTGATGGGAATACCAGAAAGCATTGTAAAGCCGCCGTCTGATGACCCTTAGTGATGTCACACCCATCAACAAAGTCAAGATGAACATTAGGAGGCCTGTGATGCAGGTCATGCTAAGAAGCAAATGGAAAGGGTTCTGAAATCATAGTTTGACTAAATGTTAAATAGTAATTAAAAATATTCTAATATCATTAGTCTTAATGAAAAGACATAGTTTTTTCTTTGATTTTTGGCAAAGTAGAAGTTAATTAACATACCTAAGCTTAGGTAGTTAATCGTAACTAATAGGTTATTTTAAATCATTGGTTCGATAGACGAAACCTAGAACTTATATCTACTTAGGTAGGTACTATGTGTACCACCTTAGATATTAAACTAGACCTATTCAAACCACCCTTTACAACCGCAGGCAAGCCATAATTATAATAAAGCTATTATTTTCATTTTGAAATTCTTAATCGCATACCCGCTACTAATGGCTAAAATAGTAGGCGGGTTTTGAAACCAATATTTATAATAGATTACTGTATTATAGGCAATTTTGCGCACAAATAGTACAGTCAATCACGAACAGCATACCTACCTAATAGTCATTGTAGCAAAATATTTTTTAGCTAGGGTTCCTGTCGTGTCCGTATCTGATTTATGGCAAAAGTTTATTTTGAAAAGGTAATGGAGTTGAGCTTTTTCAGTTTAAAATAAACAAAATTTATCTAAGTTGATATATTTAAAATATTTAGAGCTCACTGTACCTAATGGCAAACATAAAACAATGTGGCAGAAACATAGCAAAGTATATTTAGGTTACTGTAAACAAACAGTTACTACCTCGTTCCTGTAGTTTGCGAAGTTAATTTCGTGACATTCTTCGTCGAACCCTCTAGAGAAATTCCACAAGTTCACGAAGTGGGATACGGAATGTAGCACTGCAAAATAAAGTAGAGAGAACTTATAGTAGGAGTTAGAGCATTGCAGTGCACTTCGTTTTCCGCTTTATAGGGCAGCGTAACTTGCTCAGCTCACAACACAAGTTTATGGAAATTACGAGCTATGTAACTCGTACCTACTCTAATTTTTTTTTTAAATGTTCGATTGAACTGAACAAGTAGCAAGGTACCGAGATAATTAAATAAAATCTATCTGACATACTTTTGCACCAAGGTAGTTATTTTTTATAGATATGTATTAGGCACTCTCAGACCGATCCGTTGAGTCAGCCTATGTCCTACCTATGCCTAAATAAAAAGCTGCTTACCATCTACTTTTGACATAAGATAGATAGAAAACAGAAGTCTAAAAACGATTCAGGAAATATTCAAGACATTCAGTCACACTTAGCTCTCATCCAAAAGTGCGTAGGTACGTAAGTGAAACATGCTTTAGGAACAAAAGCCAAACCTAAACAGCAACTGCCATTAGCCTGCGTTGTGCTTGCGTCTCAACAACATAATGGTACGCTCCCTGAGACCCCTAATGAGTGTTTTACCTTTCGGAATTCGCTTTGTGAGCGCCTTTGCGATTAGAATGCCTTCGAGGGAACTTTTTTTACAAACTCTCTCACTTTTTTGGGTTTGGCCTGGACTCTAGGGCCAACTAATTTAACCGTTTCGGAAATGGAAGCTTTAATTAATTTAGATATGCATTATAATTAACACCTATCTTCAACTTCATATTTTTTGATGTCCGATTGGAACAACTTTTAAGACGGACAATTAAATAATTTTGTACTCACCGCTAAATATTACAAGCGTAGTGGCAACAGTCATGTGAAAACTTTTGGCTTTCTCCAGCCAGAAAAAGAATAGTCCTGGCCATAATTTTGACAGGACTCTATATAAAATTTGATTAAGTTTCTTGCATTGTGGTAGTAGTATCAATGCTCCACATAGATTTAATACTGAAGCTGTTCCACGAGATACACATAGGCCATACTGTAAAAACAAAAAGTTGATACATGAATAACAACCTTACCTGACTTAACAACATAATATTTATAAACTCACCCCTAGTATTCTCCTTGTGTAATAAAATTGCTTTCCCTCTTTGTAAAAAATAAATGTGTCATAAAAAAGGTAAAATACTAATGAGATCCACAATATCTGAAACAAAGATAAATGAGTATATAGATAGAATCGGAATCTTACAACCAAGTCTATGACATGGTGTCCATCCAGCAGGAGACGAGATTGAATATTGACATAGGCATCTCATTCTGTCATATTCTTGTAGTTGTAGCTACTAGAATATACTCCACTTTACTGCATTTTAACTGGTACACACATAAAACTAAATTATGACGCTAAATATCTCAGAGCCCACCTGCATTTTACTTCTTAAAACGGTAGATACCTTTTGAAATACGTATCTATAACTAGTAACTACCCCAGTTAGTGCATTTTATAGTTATTTACTTTTAGTGACCACCTAGGTGTCTTTCAAAATATTATCACAAAATACAATTATTGCTGTTTAAAGATACCTACATCTATCACACAAACATAGATTGCGTCGGAAATGTAAACTGTCGTAGATATAGCCACTTCAGACGCTATTCATCGTCCATGCGTTTCCTATTCAGAGCCTTTGCAGTCATGTTGTGCCAGCCCAGCCTCCATTGAACGTGTGAATAGAGTCGATGACGGCGACAGGCGAGCGGTCCCGCATTAATTACAACGAGCCGTGTCGATACTGCTATAATCGGGATCTTATTTGCATTATGACAGCATCTGTCCCTGCTTTGATGCGCTCTCAATAGTCTTATGGAGATGAAACGCTAATGCTCTGTGGTACCGGAAGCGAGCATTAAACATTTTCACGGGTGATAGATTTTCCTTTTCAGTGCGTAATCTTGAAGGGGTGAATAACGTTACCCTGTATTAGCAAGCGACTGACTAGGTAGACAATTTCAATCATAAATCATAAATATTTTGGAACCTTCTCTACTCTTCGCTTAGTAAAAATTTAGAATACCTACCTTATATACTTACCTACCTTATATATTTTAGCAACAGTTTTTGTCAAAAATTACTACATCTTTTTGATTCGAATATTGTGTTTAGTTCTATAACGCCTGTTATGTATGACTTAAATGTAATCTGTGGTACTTATGACATTTAAACACGCAGATATGATAGGTACCTACCTACCTATTTGTTTTGATAGAGTTACCAGAGTTATTGACTATGATTTCTCTCCCGAATTTTTACATTCTGTGTGTAATGTAATGATGATTGTGTGTGGATGTAAATTATATTGTAGGTACCGAGGTACTGTCGCGTCGAGGTCAGATCATGCATGACATGACTCATCAACTGGCCAAATCTGTCGACAATAAAATTGTGAAGCCGAAGCCTACCTATTCATCAAAAATTCATTACCTGCCAAGGTTGTCTCTAGCTTGTACCTTCTTAAGTAAAATAATGGGCCTAGGTACTTTCAGGAATTCTACTTTTAGTAAATTTTAGCCTATCCATCAATCATCTATCTGAAAAAATACTTGTAGGTAGGTACCTACCTACCTACTACACATGGTCACGGCCTCAGTAGTTTAGATTAGATAGATTAATGAGTAGGTAAATAAAAGCACACCTACATACATAGGTACCTACCTAGGTACCTACCTACCTACCTACGTAATCCGTACGTTTTCATAGAATAAATAATAAAACACGTGGCGTAACTAAACTAACTATTAAAATACGGCCATGATAGATCTTATAAGTATTATTTACCTTGTTCTTAATAATTATTAGTAGGTTTCTTCAACTAAGGTGACCTACCAAACGGCTGCCTATAAGTTTTAACTAGGTAAGGCATCATTTTCAGACATCGGAAATTTTCGGGTTTTTCTGGGTCGAGTTTTAGAGGTTTCAAAGGTTCGAATAATAAAACTTTTAAGTTTTCTTTATTATTACAATTTAATAATTAGCTTAGCAACGAGAACAGCATGCGTTGAGTGAGATCATCGTGTTCTTGGAATTTGATGTCCTGTGACTGTGGATGTTATCGTGACGTGACTAGGTAAATTGAAGGAACCGAACCACACTTCCATTTAGGTACAGATACATTACAAAAGTACCTAGGTACCTAAGTCAATCTTTAATAGGATAGTGTACCTATAGGCTATCTATAGCACATTCAAGGCCCAAGTCTCGACCTCCTCCTGTAGCTGTGCGGCAGGAGGTAGTGCGTCCGGGGCACCCAACGTGTTAACAAGTAACTAAATTGATTGTTCTTACCAAAAAAAGGCGTGCTTTGATAAAATCAAAACCATCTTGAATAATGAACACCGATGGCATTTTTAATTTACTTAAAAAAACATTAAATTAGATATAAATTTTGCTAAAAACATGATAACACTTTCTTTTTTAGTTCACATTTCAGACGTTTCTGTTTCTACACAACTCGCGTAAAGCTTAACATGACTAAACTCCTGAAATAGACTACACTCAGCGAGCGGCGACGCCGACGGCTTATTCAGCACTGCCTGCAACCGACCCGACTGAACTGAACTCTCTTTTGTCTGTCTGAAGTTGTCCATGATGCCACCACGCCGCCGGCCGCTCCTGTTCGCTCAGTGGCCGGCCTATGCCCTTTTAGTAACTAGGTACCTACCTACTTACCTCCTAGCTGGGCGCCCCGCGCTGAATAAGGTCCAGTGTGAATACTGGTAGCCTTATAGTAGCCTTATCTATCCGGGTTATAAGACATCTTAGTTAGTAGGCACTCAATTTTATTATACAATACCTAATTAAAATGTATTCGACGACATAGTTCGCGTCGCGGGGCGACAATGGATGCGATGCGACTGGCGCAGGATTGTAATGGATGGCACAAACTAAGGGAGGCCTCCCAAGTAGCACATAAGCTTTAAAACAAACTGTATATCGTTTGTATATCGGTTCCGTTTGAGAATCTACGTGTTAAGAATATCTGTAGTAATAGAGTTATAGAGTGCTCTAACTCACTTATAACCACGAAAGAGGCCCACGATTTTAGAGGCTAAGGTTCTAGAGAGCTTACAGAGCGGTGGTATATAGGTGCTAAAGTACCTACACAAGAGTGTTTATTCATTCTCAGTTATAGCTTCAACCGGTATAACTGCGGTTGTGATGAGTTAGTTAACACTATGGGTTATAGAAAAACGTCAGCTAAGAATTATTTACCATTTAAAACTTTATTAGACCTATTAAAAACAGTTGTATATATGTCACTTTGAAGCGTATTAGTTATGTAAAATATTCTCAAGTAAGTATCATGCCGCTACTTGAGTATATTTACTAACCAATTGTATTTAGTTCTATAACAAAATTGTGTACCAGATCTAGTGTAACATCATGGCGAGATAATAATTGGCAGAAGGATAGTAAACATATAAGTATTCAAGTTGTTGTGAAGTGAAAACGATCTGCCGTTGTGATTTTACGGTAAGTGTATACCATGTTTTCCATCTCAATTTTAACGCGCTTGGAATTTATTAAAGATTTCCATAAAATTTCAAATTAAACATATAATGAATAACATAGACACTTAAAATTTATACCATTTTTTGTATATTTTTCGTAGCCAGTAGCATTTTAAATAAAGTGGCATCAATGGAATGAAAAAATAACATGAGTAATGAAGTATTTTGTTTTCAAATATTGAATAATTCAGTCAATTTATAGGTTAGTTCAACAAAACAATGGCGAACTTACATTGAAGGTTTTTGTCGTCACTTAAGACATCTATTACACTTTTTGTGATACAACATCTTTAGTCAAGAATATTGTGCAGGCTTTAGTACACTTAGCAGTGCAATAATAGACTTAAATAATTACACTTATTATAGCCAAGACACTACAACCGGCTAAGCATTTTACAAACTGACTGGATTAGGGTTCTTCAATGAAGGAATCAAAACGTAAGTTTTAAATAATCCGTTTTCGACTTTTTGCTTGTTTGATCTTTCTGATTTTTTGCAGGTGCGTGCGGGGGAGTTTTACAATGATGTTCCCGAAGGATTTAAGAGGAGCACCCACGAAAATTTCAGAAAAATCGACCGAAATGCACCGAAATGACTGAAAAACACGTATTTTTAACCAAACAAAGTCAATAAACTTGCGGTTTTCGGTCCAAAATACGTGCTTTTGGTACGGATGCACGCGGAATACACAGAGCTATATAATTAGATGAAATAAAAAAATTTTTCACCAGTAAAAACTTTTTTAATTTTTTTTAATAAAAGTCCATAGTTTTGTCTAACACTATTACTTTTACAATATCTTTAAAGTGTACCTGCCTAGCGCAATTTGCTTTAGTAAAATGAACATTACAGCTTAAATCTACATAAATGAGTTGTTCAACACTTTTAGTATTTTGAGTTACTACACTCTTGACCAACTCTCTTTTACAACCAATACCTGCACCTTATATTCAATATAATACCTAAAGACATATAAGACACTTCGCGGCAACAACTACACAACAATAAGTGTTAACGTGAGTCAGCGAGCACTGTTGTGTAGATTTAGGTGCTACAAACAGGTTTGGGCTATAACATCTTAACGGTACTTGCTGCGATTAGCACTATTCTAACTCTAAAAACTGTTTAACACCGTTCATTAAAGTTCTAGAACCACTGTTGGAGCTAAATTTATTTTCTAACTCCTCTATAACATTTTAAGTTAGAACTGAGATAATTATTACTCATTTAAACAGAATGAAGTTATATTAAAACCTGTAAATGACACCAAAATGTTAGTTGGGCTATGCCCAGCAGTGGGTAAAGTCGGGCTGTGGATGATGATGAAAATGTATTAAACCTCCGTCTAAACATTTTTTTCATTGGTCTAGTAAACTTCCTTTACAACTAAATACACGTTACACGTACTACGTTTATTAAATCTGGATCATATCTCTTTTTATTTATTGACATAATTATAATAGGTAGGTAGGAGTTATAAGAACTACGTAGTTCGCGTTGTGAACCAGAGGTAAAATAAAGATCCCTAAACTGATCAGTGACTTAACAACTACACGTTTTTGATAAACTCACACTAGGCTCACATGCCGTTTTTATTCAAAATTGCGGTTAACCGCTAGTAAGGGATCTACCTACTTACACTTTTTTAAGTCCTAACAGAAAAATAAAAACGAAAAATAGGTATTAGAAAACTATAGGTTCACTAATTAATCACATAGCTATAAGCTAGGGGTCACAAATTAAAACTATTAATATAATATAACCTATAGTCTGTCTATAAAGTCGTGACAATAAATGAGGGCGCTGCTAAAATGTATATAGCAACCCTATAGTGTGACTACTGATTTTGATACTTGCAGTTCGTTCCATGTAAAAGTTCCTACCAGCTTTTAGGTGGGAATTTGGGAAGGCATGTTTTATTTTTTAAATCTTGTGCTTATCTGTGTAATAATGTTGGATTAAAAGGTTAAACTGTTGAGTGTTCATACATAGGTACATAGGTGAAGGCAAATGAAACAAAATTGGATTTCATTGTCATTTTTATAAGAATTTTATTTTTTGCCGTAGTGCACAAATATTAAAATTGTCCATTGCTTTCTTGGCAGACCCTACTGTGTTTCACAGCAGTTTCAAACTTCCCATCATTCTTGAATTCGCCTAACCGTAGGTACTTTCTGATTTACCTACCTGAAAATTAAAAAAAAAAATACTGAAAGTAGGTAATCAAAAGCATTTTAAACATAAAGCAATTAGTTAAAATTTTAAATACTTAGGTAGGCAGAAAACGTAGCTAGACTGTGTGCCATTTTAATGTATCAAGATTAGATGGTCTCACTACAACATGACTTACTGTGATGTTCAATCTGACGTAAAAATGTGCAATGTAAACAATGCCTTTTTTGGTCTCCAAATCGTAATTTAGGTCAATTTGTTACTTCAGGCAGATTAGAAACAACCAATAAAACGATTACATACCCGTTATAGATGATGTTCGCCCATTTAAATCATCCAAATCCCACAAAATATGTCCAACTTGGTATTCCGCTAAACATTGCTTAAAAACTTAAAAATCACTTCCCGCGTGTCACTCTCATTTACTTTACTTATTTGTGATACTTTTGTGCGTAGTTCGGTTTCATTTCATTGCAGTTTAACTAAGAAAACAATAAAAAATAGAGGAAAATATGTTCTTGAACTCACTCGATGACAGCTGACGACATAGATAATCTATATATCTGTAATAGATGCGACAGCTACTTTTCGCTCTGTTACTAAAATTGCCGTTGTGGCGCTACTGTAGTTTCAGTCAGTCCACGCCACGAGCCAAACCAAATCCGTGCTCAGTCAGTTTATCATAGTGCTTACAACAGTCGATGTAATTCCATATTTTATCGACTATTAGTGATGTCCTTTTATCGACAAATATTGAGCTGGGTGTATTAGGTACTACTTAAGTAGGTTGAGTAGGTTTTTTGTCAAATAAAACAACAAATATGTACTCCGAAATCACTATTTATTATTGATTTTTATATTACTCAATTTTCCTCTTGTTGCACCACCCCTGGGTAACAATTTACGCTGTCACATAGTTTGTCGACGAATTCAACTACTTTTGCTGTTGTTTGCATAGACTCCATAGGTACAGTGTGAAATTTGTCTGAAAAGGAACAAAAAAACGATTATTTTCAATTTATCAAATAAATATGTGTAATTAAGTATCAGGGTACTCTACACGGTAACACGGAACTGGATATAAACGGGTTAAATCGTGGGGAACAGCTAGTAGGTACCTAAATATATCCCAAAGTAACTAAATAGCTTTATTCTTATCTAAACATTTAGGAACTGGAAATTAACTTACTTAGTGCATTGGTATGTTTCAACATTGCAGCAGTTCGAAAACCGAAGACTTGTGCCGCAACGCTTACTTTCATCTTCTTCACTTTCTCTGGTTTCACATGGTGTGCTGTTAATTTTGGTAGAGCTCTGGTGTGTCCAAGTTGGCTATCTAGATCGTAGATCAACTGGATATCCTTCCATGTTGCAGTCCTTTTTTTCCAAATTATATTTTTTGTAACAAAGTTGTTTCCCTTTCAATAAATGAGGTGGGTCAAAAATGGCTTAAATCCTAGCCAGCGGTGTTGATGGTGCCATCTGAAATTAAATTAAGGAAATTTAGTAAACTAGTAACATGTTACAAACACAAACAAAAACACTTTCAACTTTATTAGGTCCAGCCGTTCTTCCGTGAAATAACAAACATACATACTTTCTCATAATCTTTCACATTTATAATATTAGTAGGATAGTGGGAAGGATAGGATAATAGGATAGTAGGATTAACCTGCAGACAATGTAAGTAGGTTATAATATTATAGGTAATGATTGTGTACCTGGTTTGCTGGTCTTTCGACAGGCCGATGAGAAGAGAATTTGTAGGAACTACAAAAGACATCCACAAACTCATAAGCCAGTCGGTTTTTGGTAAATAAAAAACGCGGTGCGTGTCACTTGTTGCATCGCAACTTTCGCAACCAACCACGAACACAACACTTCGTCAGTCCCATGCTTTATATTGCACAAACGATTTATAGCAGCACAATAATAGCGTATTGTATCAAATAATGAGCAGAATCGGGTTAATTTGGTTCAGGAAAACACAAAACACCGGCCGGCACACTCGATAGTTACTTGACACAATGATTGATGAACGAAACGAACGTCACGTCAAGCAATTTGAAGGAAGATGCGCCATCTTGCTTTCATGTATTTCTCGTGCTTACAGCGCCAAAACGGCGTTTGTGGTACTAAGCTGTCATACCCCTGGCTGACGACAGCTGTTATACCTTTGTTTGGTGCTGCCAGATACACGAATAATTTTAGTTCCTCAAACATTCATGCCAGGACTTTATAGATAGACTATAAGTCCCATTCCATTTTTTTCCCATCCCTATCGTAGTTGGATTATCCAATCCAACTACGATAGGGATGCCTATCGTAGTTGGATTATCCAATCCAACTACGATAGGGATGGGAAAAAATTTTCAATCCATCCGGATTGAAGCTCGATTGAAGTTGCTTGCTTGCTTGCTTGCTTCTACTCTGCAATTCTGCATGCATTGCTTGCTTTACCACATTACTTGTTTGTTTGTTTCGTTCGTTCGTTGTTTGGTTGAAGTGTTTTAAAAACGTAAACAAAAGGAACGCTTAGTTTTTATCACAAATTGCTGTTCATAACAAGATAACAGTTAACATTCTTATTAAGTTTTATAATATCATTCTAAAATGGAACCGACTTCGCCATGGAAAAGGCCAAGCGAAGTTATGCAGCTGCACAAGTTGAAAAAACGGAAGAAAGCTTTACAGGTAAGCCTTCACGAATCACGTGGTAAAACCACATTGCTGATCTATAGTTCGAATTCCGATTTAATTATTTATATTCATTTCTAGCCTACATCGTCCCACTGTAGGGCAAATGTAATTCATAAAACAACTTACCCAGTTGTTCCAAATTTCATTCATAATCTATTGCTTTTCTCTACAAAACAGTTTTTACCAGTCACTATAAACTCTGTAAAAGCACTAATCTCGTGCTCATAGTTTTTTCAATAATAATATCATAATATTTTTGAATTACACTCAGGAGCGCATGAAACAACCGTCTTGCTCAGCCAGTGAGGAACCAGCCCATCAGAAATCAATTGATTTAGATTTCTCTAGGCTCCTTGATGGTGATAAAAGAAAAAATCCATTTTCTAAGTGAGTTTTAAGATTTTTTAACAACTTATAGCAAATTATATGAATGGAATTTAAAATGTGGATGTGAGGGGATATCAATATCACCTTAAACTGCAACTATTCTTAATATACTCTCCAAAAGGTTTTAAGTGTAAAGTATATTTGAGATAGACAGCTAGTTAAATGAAGCCCTCAGCCAAGAAAATCTGTTTTTCTCTTCCACATTTTTCAACCTTAATAAAACATTATAATTACTGTAAGTATATTTTTATTAAAAAAAATACCTACTACAAAATAAACTAAGCATTTAAATTTTACAGGAGCAACCCACAGCCAACAAAGAAAGCCAAGCTAGATGATGCAGCCCTTGACGAGTCCAGTGATAAGACATTATTTGCGTTGCTCAAACTGCCAGCTAAGTTAGTTGAAAAGCCGCCTCAGGATGTGGACACTGAAAAGCTGTCAACATTCTCAAACTTATTACAAAAGTTCACAGCTGAACATACAGTAGAAGTAAGTTGATTTTAATAGCATGAAATTGAAGAGAAACAAATGACTGCATCGTAACTTAATTATTATATTAACTAGTTGCTTCTAGTTAATATAATAATCTAATTACACCAATGTAAAGCCAGGATGTGACAGTCCATTCTACATCGGTGTAAGAATTTTTGATTTGAAAGCCGCAATAATCAAACACAAAAATAGCCCGACGAAAATGAAGGAGTAATTTCAATGTTCGAAATAAGGTATCTGTACTTTATGTTATCTGTGGTATAGATAGATAACATTTTCATAATACCATGTAATTGGACCAGGCAAAGAAGAACAAAGCATCAAGGAATGAATTATTTTAAAAATTAATTTTCAAACAACAGCAGTTAACATACAAATAGTCTACCATTGAAACAGTGCTGTTGCTTAAAGTTAAACATTCTAAAAGTACTGTACTTCTTGCAGCACATAGTGGAGAAAAAATATAAACATCTGCCCATTGACTGGGCATTGAAGACAAAGCTGAGATTGATGTCTCCCAAACCTTTTGCCTGGTCGCTGAAGCTGAAAGCTAGTGAAGAGGCGTCAGGAATTACTGGGTAAGATGATTTTCATTGAATTTATTATCTAAACTGATATGTATAAAGATCAAAGATTTGTGTTTTATGGAAAAATTACTTAAACTCAAAAACTACTGCACCTATTTCAAAAATTATTTTACCATAAGAAAGCCTCATTTTCTATCATTGAGTACCACGTAAAAAGAACGATGAGGGGAACGGGAGGGGGTATGTTTCCGTATTTCTGTCTCGTGGGATCCACTCAGTGATTGATTAGTTAATTATAATACTTTTTAGATACTCCATAATTAGTTTTGGATATGATCTGCATTCAAGAAAGCTGCTATTCTCTATCTATACCATTAAACATATTTCAGCTACGTCCGCTGTCTCGATACTAGCAACTCACCAACTCTAGACACGAGTCCACGCGCTCGCTTCCACCAGACCTGTTTGTACTGGCAACACCCGCACCTACCCTGGTTACAACTGTACCCGCGGGCCGCTGGGAAGGTCGCCGCCACTGGCTTCCTGGCGGCCAATGAGGAGGTGAAGAACGCGCTCCATAGAGAGTGGACGGAGAGCTTTCGATCACTGTTCCAGGTATATAACAATCTACATAGCAAGTTGTTATGAGAAAATTAAAAAGCAGTTTAGGCCGAGTGGATTGGTACTTCGTCTTTCGATCCGATGGTCGTGAAATCGAATCCGGCCGTGCATTAATGGACTTTTCGTGTCGATCGAAAGTTTTTATGCGCTTAAACGATGAAGAAAAACATCGTGAGGAAACCCGCGGCTAGTCAGCCCCACACGTATTGACCATTGTCTTTCGTGTGGATAGGCCGGCTAAGCCTCAGCTAAGCTCAGCCCTCTTAAGGGTGGTTTACACAGAGGAAAGAGCTGATATGACAAACCTATTCACCCACAGTTGGTCCGCGCGCTCCACTGTCCATACTTCTACGTGTGCGCGAACACGTTCACATGTTTGTTCCGCGCGGCCGGACTGTGCGGCGTGTCCGAGCCCTGCGCGCTCATAGCGCCCACCACGAGGGGCTTCCGGCAGACGCTAAGGCAGGAAGGTACGGACTATTTTAAAGATTAGGTTTAGAAAATATCCTTGGTCTTCTTTTTAAGCTATTGCATAGCTTCTATCGCGGGCCTTGAGCGTGGAGACCGAATCCAGAAATTCGGTAACGAAAAAACCTAACGCTGTCACTTTAGTTCAGCAACTCGCCTCTAGGTGGCATGCAATAGCTTTACCGCGGCAGTCCCCTAGTGCCACCCGTCTTATTTATTTGATTGACTGATGAGTAGAAATAAATATGTCTCTAAAAATGACACAGCGTTATCTATTTCCAAGCTAAGCAACTTGATTTGATGCTTGTGTTGTGTATGTAACCAGTAACCAGATGACCGATATATTGCTGAGACATTATATTTTTTTAATGGCGCAGTGAGTGAAAGCACGTCGGATTCGTTCCCCACTGTGGGACAAATTTTGGTTTGCAAATAAGATAACAAACTTCTTCAGATCTTTAGGGGTACACAAATATCCATTTCCAGATGTGGAATTCACAATGCCCCTTCGGCCGGAGAGTAAGACAAGACTGAATACTTCCGATGACCAGCCTAAGAACTCGTCATTCGATAGCTGCTATGATACCATGGACGAGAGGACAGATTTGCCTAAGGTATTATCAAGGACGATATTTATTATGTTGTTAAAATTCGACTTCAAAAAAGATAGAGGTATATAGATCGTGTCACGTAAAAAGAACGCTGAGGTGAGAAGTTGCGCAGTAGGCGATTTTAAGAATCTTAGGTCCGATTGGTGGAGGGGTGACGCGGCTCACTTCAGACCATTGATTTAGCGCGTGATATTGGTTCGTGAGCGAGTGACCCATGCGCATGCGCAAACATACTCCCTCCCGTTCCCCTCAACCTTCTTTTTACGTGGCGCGACTTATACTGCGTTACACTGTACGTTTTTTTTATGTATGTTCGCCAATTATTCTGTTTAATAGTTACTTCATCCTGATAACTGTGTTTATTCAAAAACAGTAGGTATACTGTTATTTATTCTATGTCTGTTTAATAACAAATTGTTTTTTGTTGAAAAGGAAGAAGAGGATGAAGATTCGGAACAGTTCCTGACAGAGTTAGGGCTGGAGACAGAAGTTATTAAGAAAATCAACATCACACAGGTGGGAAATGGACATTTATAATGCCCGCCATTCTCTTTATTTGCATAGACCTTTTTTCATATTCAAACTTTTTGTATCAAGCTGTATAATTTTGACAACCTCTGTGGCGCAGTGGGCGTAAACCCGCCTGAGAATCGGAGGTTCCGGGTTCGATCCCCGCTACGGAGCAAATGTTTGCATGTTTTGCAGATATTTGTTCCGCGTCTGGGTGTATTCTATATTATATTATGCATGTATTTACAAAAAAAAATGAATCTAAGTATTATATAAATCATCTGGTTACCATAACACAAGCATTAAATTACTTAGCTTGGGACTGGATGACGCTGTTTGAAATGTCCGAGGCTATTTATTTTTTTGTATAATTCAGGCCCGAATAACGCATAGTGCTGAAAGCAGCGTCGACAGCGCGGCGGAGTCACTCGTCCTAGTGCGTGGCGCGGACGCACAAGCTTTATTCAACTTCCTGCTCAACTGCAAATCCATCGTCAGCCCTACAGGGCCCTTCGCTGGAGTACCACCCACGTTACTGGCTCCTACGGCGTTCCATGGTGGGACGTTGCAGTCTTTGAAGGTAAACTTTCGCCTCTAGTTTTAGTAGTTCCGTGGTTTTGTTCGCTTTCGCACTATTATTCTAAAAAAGTCATTAATGCGATTATACGTCATAACGGTACACTAATTTTCCACGAAGTTTCTTGGTTTTGTTTTCTGTAAATACATAGGCAGGGGAGAAAATCTGAAAGATATTATTCCGGTAATCCACCCCGCTCATGGTCACGATTTACGAGTATCCTCCTTAGGGTGGATAAACGAATAAGCGCACTATGCATACGATAGAAGTTTTTGAATCCACCTAAGCAATTAATATGTGTGATCATCTTGAATTGGTTTTTTATTTGAGCACTAAAAATTTGATGTTCTCTTCAATTATTAATTAATAATAACGCTTTCAGGTGAAAGAAAACACGATACATTCCGACAGCAACAAGTACTACTCGATAGAGCTCCGCGGCCCAATTCTGCCGACCGCAATACATTCGCTGTTCGACGTGTTGAAGAGTAGCTCGGCCGCGCAATTTAGTGCCACCTTCGCGCATCACCAGCCAACGCTGGCTTTCTCATATGCAGCGCAGAATATAGCAAGAGGTTGGTTTGTAATCTGTAGATATTTCAATAATATTGTTATTTAATGCCTGAATTCTTTAATCAACGTATGGATGCCCGTAGGTTAACAACTTTGTTTTTTTTTTTTCAACATAAATGTATGAAACTTTTTTGTAAGATAACAACGGAGTTATGAAGAAAGTTCTACGGACATCCGTAAGTTAGCTAAAGGCACCGGCCGCTAATCTATTTCTTTATATAGATACTCTAGCCAAATAAATATGCCAGTGACCTATCTAGACTCCAGAGTATCTAGAATTTCATACAGCCTAAAGATCTGTTTGTCTACCATCTTAGATCACTCACTGTGTTTGTGCTAATATAATGTATATGGTACTACTTTTTCGTTCTGATGGCAAATCCGCCGCTGCTATTACTTTACTATGCTGCTCAAATAAAATAAACCTCTATAAAATTTATATTCCAGATGGAGATTCAAAAGAGAATGAACCAAACCATTTTGCCAAAGCTTTCAACAAGGAGAACCTGTCTGATTGTGGGATTAGCGATAGTATGTTGCAGCTATTCTGCTCAGCCGAGCCCGGCGCGGTGCGACCGTTGGACAGTGTCAAGTATAATACAGAGGATGGCTCGTATACCTGGTGATATTATGTAGGTACCTTATTTATTGATTGTTGAATCATTTTGTAATAAAATAAATTACTTTTGTAAAAGTAACGTTTTTTTATCATCCTTTGTTGTCAATAAGCAGTAGGTATATTGTCTCAACTTACTTCCAAATAAAACGACAAAAATGTGTTTACTTAATTGTATTGATTTATTTTTGGTAAATTAAAATAAAGATTTTTCATAAGTCCACAATCACTTACACATTATACAGATTCATACAGATCAGAATGAAATAAATAGTGTGAGAGTCCTGTTTCATTTGCAATTATTAATTTATGTTAACTAACATACCGGCACTAATTCACTATAAGTTATCACTTCAAACCCAAGGTGGAAGAGGAATCTTGGAAATCTTACATCTAAAATATTCATCTATGTGACCATTTATCCGCTCACTAAAACAAACAATACAAATTTAATATTAATCTAAGTCTTACACTAACAATTGAGCTCGACATAAATAAGTGCAGAACCTTGGCTAAATGTGCACGATTTCAGAACAATTTCTATTACAGTAAAATCAAGCATAAAGTTACATTATTGCTGAATAATATATTAAAATTTACCTGCGCGCGTGTAGGTAGAGTCGAATTATGACGTTAAGTTACAAAGGGCTTATGATTTCTGAAAAAGAAAAAAAAATACATTCATACATCATAAAATGAAAATACATACAGAAAGACAAAACTGGATAGACTGATGACGTTAAATGTTAGAAATTAAGTTTGGCAAGGTAGACGGTAGTTTGACGATTATACTATTTATTTCAAGCCTGTTGTGTCCTACATTGCAGGCCAGCAAATGAAAGAGAGGCCTCTCTTCTCTTTTTAAAGTACTCTTTCTCTCTCTTATAATATAGAAAAGATAAATGATGGTATAGTATACTCACAGACGAGGGCGTGGAGGTGGGCTGTCCGGGCACGGAGTACTGCGGGCGGAAGTTGGAGAAGTTGGCGGCGGCGGCCGCGGCGGCCGTGAAGCCGGGCAGCGACCCGCCTCCTTGGAAGCCGGTCGGGAACTGCGCCATTTGTGCTGAAACAACAATATTAACGTCACTCTGATACTTTATTAAAACGCACTTAGGTCCGAGATGTTCTTCGCGAAAAAAGTTTATATAAACTCTACTAGAGTTCAAACGAAACACTAGTGGACCCATCAGTCGTTTCAGATCTGCCTTTAAAAAAAAAAATAGTCCTCTGACAGTCATGTAACTTGTAACTTAACTAATATTATAAAGAGAAAGTAGGTTGTTGGTAGAGGATAATCTAAGTAACGTAACTGCTCATCTGATTTCAAAAATTCTAAAATTAATTCCCAATGAACATTAAACTATATTTTGTAGCAGTAAAATCCCAGGTTTCATTAGGACACCCTTGCAAAGCCAGAACAGGAGCTAGTATACCTTTGACGACTATTTAAAACCCAAAATGATTAATTAAACAATTTTGATAAGGGTTAAACGTTCAAATAGAATGAAGTAAAATAACAAATGGTAAGTAAAAAAAAGGTGACGGCAGGTGGAGTAGGGCCTTAACCGAATGGGAACCCAGGGGAAATAAACGTATTGCTGGCAGACCACCTGCCAGATGGGTAGACGACATTGTCAGGGTCGCCAACAAAACCTGGATGCGATCAGTCCAACACCGGAAGGAGTGGCAGAAATTGGAGGAGGCCTACACCCAGCAGTGGGTTGACACAGGCTGAATATGATGATGATGAAAATAACAAATGTATAAGACAAACCTGCAGGCACCGGGTTCCCGGCGGTGGCGGCGAGTCGCGACAGTATGGACCGCTCCGACATCTGCAGCCGCTGCGCCACGGGCGGGATGCGCGCCAACGTCGCCGGCAGGCGGGACACGTCAGACTTCATGTCGGACAGTAGCTCTTCTAGCTGATTCAACACCTGGAAACAAATAACATGTTACTACTTCATCAACTGATATTGCAACAGCTACGCAATGACGATAAGTTGCATTAATTTGTTAGTGATGATGAATTTGTGAGTCTGCTTCAGCTCTATGCTATACCAATCATTAAGAATTCTCTATCTATAGGGCTAATGAGATTTAAAAGAAACAGATAAATGCAGGACGCGCTGAAACTACGCTAATATTAAGCATCATATTCGCTGTGAAATCTTCTAATCGTTGAGCCACACTTTAGTACTTGATGTGGAATGTTTCAAGGCTAAGGTGGAACGTTCTAAGGCAACCTGTTCCAGGAGACACCGCAGAGCGTAACAGAACGAATACGTTGCAAATAATCCTAAATTTTGTAACTTATGTCGAAACTGTAGCGTAGTAAACAAGCGTGTACCTTGTGTAAAACAGCGTTAGCAGGCTTGTTCCCTGCGAGCGACTCCTTGCTGAGATGCTGGTGCGACTCGGCGAGGCATTCGACCTCCGCGAAGCGCGCGTTCAGCGACATGGCGGGATGGTTCGGATCCTGTGTTAGGTTCAAATACGCGGCGCGACGCAGTTGCTCCTCGATTACTAGCGCTTGCTCCAGTAGCTATGGACAAAGTAGCACGTGAGTAACACTGTTAGCGTACCGCCTCTATCTCACTTACTCGCAAGCTAAGCATGAAGTTGCTTAGCTTGGAACTAGATGACGCTGTGTGAAATGTCCAATCCAAGGGTATTTATTTTGTACCCTGCTACCGAAAGCGATGCATCGTGCCTAATAGCAGATCAGTTGGTGGAAACTGACTTCGGAAGATTAGCCGATAAAAATGAACTGCGATTATTAATGTGTCGTTTTCGGTTTGTAGAGTAGATGGGCAGCGCGTTTCCGTGGAGGCGAAACGTGAATGGATTTTTCGATTCGATAAATTTAAAAAGCTCTTCTCTAACACCAGCTCTCTGACAATTTACTAGCCGGTTCAGCTCCATAATACAAGCATTAAGTTACTAAGCTTGGCAGTCCCAAGCTAAGATGAGATAGATTCTGATCTGTAAGGTGTAAAGTTTGCCATAGAAAACGAGCTATAAATGGTGAAGGAAAACATGGTTCAGAAGCTAGATAGTTTTTGACGGGACCTGTTTAAGTTATCCTATTACATTTAAATCTGGTAAACATCGTTGGATCACTTGTGCCCAACGATTAAGTAACAAAAATACTCACGTTCTAAGGTTCATTGTGGGCCCATGGACAAAAAGGTATCATTAACATTTCATTTACAAGGTTTTAAAGCAATTACTCAAAGAATTATGTTCATGTTTATAATTAACAATAGATGTTTAATTGTTGTTGCATGGGAAAAGCTACTATAATCACAATTTCTCGCTGCAGTAGGTCATAAAACGAATGAACAGCAGTTGAATGTCTTGGATCTAGTACACATTTAAAACGATACGAAGCACCGTTTCCACCGGGAAAGAGCAAAACAGTCCAATACATTCATACAATTGAATCTCATTTAAAGCGCGTGTTTGAATGTGTACAGGATGTATTCAACTTTTTTCACAACGAAATGAACCCACTTGCAAAGAGAAATTGCAAAGACTACATTTACAATCACCTTGAAACGCCTCGCCAGGAACTTGTTCTTGATCTCCAAGAAGTTGCCTTTCCCCACGTCCATTTTGAACGGCTCATTGATGATGGCAAATCGGAGATCATTCTGTATGTCTTGCCAGCGGCCGTATCCGTGCGTGACGATGCCAGCCAGTAGCCAGTAGTCATGCCTCCGGTGCCAGATCTCGTATTCCCTGCCGGGCGCGGCGGCACGCTCCTCGTTGAGCCAGAGCGTGTGGAGTTCAGTGAACCCGCCGTCGGCGATGTTGAACATGAACTTGCGACGCTCCACTTTGAGATCTTCTTCCTCTTTCACGAGTACTACGTCGTCGTCGTCTTCATCCTGAAAGTTTGAAGTTTGATAAGATGTTGATACTCAACAATGGTTGTGTATGGAATGTCTTAGTTTACAAGGTTGGTAACATACTTTGATTCGGATAGCTTGCTATGCGCTTGCGTACATAAAGTTAAAATATAGTGTGATGTTTTGGGGATTTTATTATGTAAGTACCAAGAAAACTACTTCTTAAATATAGAAAGCTGAATAAATGTCTTCAAGTGTTATTTATGAGCCTAAAATAATACAAATCTAAAAATTTACCTTCTTCTCGTCCTTTGCTTTGACAGAGCCTTCTGAATCCTTCTCGACTTTTATATCGTCCTTCTTATCAACATCCTTGTCATCTTCTTTAGCCTTGTCTGAGTCTTTGTCATCAGCTTTCTTTTCATCTTCAGCGTCTGCCGGCTCATCCTTGACCGCTGGTTCTTCGTCAACTGACATGCGTCTTTCTGGTTCTTTTTCCTTTTCTTCAACCTCTTTGGGCGACTCTTTTTCCTCCGCTTCCGGTTCTTCTTTAACGTCACTGGTGTCCATCGGCTCTGGTTTGTCCTTGTCTTCCGCTTTTTCCTCAGATTTGACGTCTTCTTTCTCTTCCTTTACTTCGTCTGCTGTTCCGGGTTCCTTCACTTGTGTGGGCGCAGGCGACGGGGCAGCGGAGGTTATGGGAGTGGTCGATGACGGCGCTGGACTGGCGGTGGCACTTTCACCAGCCGCATTCTTCACAGGTTCCACTGGTTTACGCACTAACTCTGGCATGCTGTAGTAACCGTTAATATGCTCGAATTCCTGCACTTTCTTTCTTATGAGGCTCATGACACCGATTCTGGTCAGTACGTGTTGACGCGACAGGCCCTCGCGGGGAACTCCATCGGCGAAGGACTCTGCGTTGTCCGCGCCGGGCTCGCACAGATGCCGCATAAACAGCGATACGTACGCTTTGAAGTTGCGCTCGGATTTGCCTCTGAGATCTCTCACTAGCCATTGCGAGTTGAACGCGTCTTGTGGCGGCATTCCATATCGCATGATCGCGTTGAGGAATGACTTCCTCTGGCGCGCGTTGAAGCCGAGAACCTCCATGTTGCCGCCGACTCTGGCCAGCAAGGGCGGGAGTGGTCGGTCTCTTTCCTCTCGTCTCTCGAGCCTCCTCTTGCTGCGGCGGCTGAGAAGGTCCCCGTTGTCATTCTTTTCATCGAAGTCGTCATCTTCCTTGTCATCCTCGCTATTCTGAGAGAAGTCAGAGTTGTAGTCGGAGCCATTCTCTTGCCAAGTTGAATCTTCACGATTCTCAGTCTGCGCCACACTACCGTCGTTATAGTTAACCTGTTTCCGGACTCTCTTGCCTTTACCGAGTGTCCTAGCCTGGTCCTCCTGATGCTGCTCGTAGTGATGTCTGAGTAGTTTTATCCAGTACGCCGGGTCAGTGTTCTCAGCTTCCTGTTTGATAATCTCAGTATCAACTTCTTCTTCGCCGTCGCCCTCCTTTGTAGAGTAGCTGGCGACTTTGAAAGAGCTGAGGTACTCGTTAGCCCAAGATTCTTTCGACTCGATACCTTCTTTAGAACGATCGAGCAACTCGCCGACCGCTTTGTCGTCGTAGTGAATGGCTTCCTCTTTTCCGTCATCTTCTTTGAACAACTCTTCTGTACCGAATCGAAGGATGTCATCCAGCTCTTGTTTGGTGAAGTTAGCACCCTTCCCGCCCATTCCGGGGCGCACGACGAGATGGGTCAACATCATTTTCCTTTTAGCTACTTGGGTGACTCTCTCCTCCACACTGTTTCTGGTTACAAATCGGTAAATCATGACCTTGTTCGCCTGACCAATACGATGGGCACGAGAGAACGCCTGGATATCGTTGTGGGGATTCCAATCGGAGTCGTAGATGATCACAGTGTCGGCTGTGGCCAAGTTAATACCTAAACCTCCGGCTCTTGTGGACAACAAGAACACGAACTGCTGCGCGCCCGGGGCATTGAATCTATCTATAGCTTCTTGACGAATGCTACCCGTGATACCACCGTCGATTCTCTCGTACTTATAGCCCTCGCCTTCCAAGAAATCTTCAAGGATGTCCAACATTTTCGTCATCTGTGAGAAGATAAGCACTCTGTGACCCTGGTCTTTCAGGAGCTTCAACATTTTAGACATCAGAACTAGTTTCCCTGATGCCTTGACGAGCGCTTGTGTGTCGTAATTTCCGTGAGGACCGAGTGGAGCCTCTTCGGCCGCGACCGGGAACAGGTAGGGGTGGTTACAGCACTTCTTCAAGTCCATCATCACGTTAAGTAGTGACACTGTCTGTCCGCCGCTCTTGGGGTTCAGAGCTTCGTAGTTTCTCGTGAGAATATACTTGTAATACTTCTTTTGCATGGGTGAGAGTTCGACACGAACTATGAACTCAGATTTGGTCGGCATGTTTTTGAGCACGTCAGCTTTCAGTCGCCGCAGCATGTGAGGCCCGAGCATCTCGTGAAGCCGTTTCACTTGTTCCTCCTTAGACACATCCGCGAATTCGTTCTGGAAAGCGGCGAGATCACAGAACTTATCTTTGTTCAAGAAATTGAGGAGATGGAACAATTCCTCCAAGTTATTCTGTAGAGGCGTACCGGTAAGCAGAAGTTTGTAGTTGATGTGATAGCCAGCCAACAGTCTGAAGAATTTAGACTGGTTCGACTTGAGTCTGTGGGCTTCGTCTACTACTAATACGGCCCAGTCTATAGATCCTAGGCACGTGGCGTCGATGGAAATCAACTCGTAAGATGTGAGCAAAACATTGAATTTCACAGTAGACTTTATTTTAGAGGGTCGTCCACCTCTGTTAGCTCCGTCATCGAACGTCATTTCATTCTCTCTGATCACCGCTCTGGAATCTTTGTCACCAACGTAAGTGATACAGTACAAGTCCGGCGCCCACAGTTCGAACTCTCTTTCCCAGTTGATAACTGTCGACAGTGGAACAGAGACCAAGAATGGTCCTTTGCAGTGTCCTTCCTTGAATAAAGAATTTAGGAACGTGACAGTTTGGATAGTCTTACCGAGACCCATCTCGTCGGCTAAGATTGTATCGATACCGTTACCCCACGAGTATCGCAACCAGTTGAGACCTTCCAATTGATATGGATGGAGCTGCATACCGGTTTCGTAGACAAAAGGTGGTTGGTCATCGTATTTTTTGTTGAGATTTGTCAATGGGCGATCTGGAGGTGGGTTGTATTTCCTGTTTCTGAACTGAATGCCGCCGCTGTCTTCATCTTCAATAATGTCGCGGTTCTTGGACTTGCGGCCGGGCTTTTTACCTTTACCCTTTGATTTTCCTTCGGAGGTCATGTAAGCGCGCATGTCCTGAAAGAAAATGGATCTTATTACATAATTGAATAAATAACACTTTTGATATTCATTATTGAAGCTAAAATTTCCAATGGACCCCATGTCACTCTTGTTTCATTATGTCTCGTCATGTAGTAGTTATTAACTATAGGTTTAAAAACTCATCACTTGTTCAATAGTTTAACGTTACCTGATAATATTCGACAGCATTCTTCAATCCATTAATATCTTCATGCTCCGACTCCCAGGTGGCTTGATCATAGGATAGATCGCGCCACTTCACCAGGAAGTAGGTGGTACCGTCGCGGCCAGTACGGTGGTTTATAACGCGATGCACCACCAACCACTCTGGTTTCACTCCATACCTGAAAATAATAAGTAATCTTATTTCATATTACTGTATTTTGTATGTTTTTATAGACCTTTATGGTGCAGTGGGTGAAAGCCCGTCTGAGACACAGGCGCTATTGGGTTGCTATTTGGTTTTATAGGGATAACGGCGGATTACGGCACTCTTCCTTATTTATTTTACTTTTTGAATATATTCTCACCGATAGAACTTCTCTTCCAGCATTTTCTCATCAGAGTCCTGTTCGCCTTGTTTCTGATCTTTGAGTCGCTTGAGTCGGTTGTCTCTCTCATCGAGTGGCTCTTCTAACTTCGGCGGTTCCTCGGGATCAGACTTACGCATGTAGTAGCGGTACATTAGAGGGTGGAATACGTCCAGCTGTAGGAGAATATATTGTTATTACACTTTTTAAACTATCGCGACCTGGAAACATATTTATTAATATTATCGGGTAAAGGGCCTAAAAAAGACTCTTAAGCTCACTTCATTCAAGAGCCCTACACAATAAAAGCAAAATTTGCCTCTATGAGAAGAAAAAAACGAATTTCATTGATTCATCACACACAAGACATGAAACCTTTGGTGACAAGAAATAACGTAGGCAACTGTGATAAAATAATATGCCCACCTGTAACTCAGATATCCAGCTGCAATGCCAGTAAGACTGCTCATGCCACTTGACAAAGAACTCGCGTTGTCGCGGCGCTTTGGTTTTAGACGGCGTCTCTTTCCAGCGCCACGTTAGGATCTTCGCAACCTTGCCTTCAAGTGGAGGACACTGGAAAATAACATGCAACATAATCGTAAAATATGACGAGCGATAGAGGTAAATGGAAGAAAGAAACGTGTGTCCTTATATAGTGGGATAAGGACAGGGAGATGATGTTGACAAGTTAAAGTAGTTTAGTTTCTAAACGATCACTAACCAATTTGGACAGGCTTTTACAAACTTAACAATAAATACAACACATATTTTGTGACACAGTGGTCAATTTTACAACACTTTTTGCGTTAGAGTTCAAAAGTAATATAAAGAGATGCTCACACTACATCGCGGACACTTCCAATCACCATCTGGCACCTCTTCTAGCGGCGGGTTGAGGCAGAAGCGATGGTACGCGGATGGACACGAGTCGCAGCATAGTAGCTCGCCTCCGTCCTTGCAGATTCTGATAAACAAAAGATTAAGCAAAATATATATCTTTAGACATTCCACACAACGTTATCTAGTCCCAAGCTACGCAATTGAAAGCTTGTGTTATGGTAACCAGATGTCTGATATACTACTTATTAGATTGAGTCTTTCTCTCAAACTGAAGATTACTGATAGAAAAATACTACTTAGTGTTTTGAGAGGAATGGCAAGAAAATTACTGAATTTTAACTGATGGATCAACTCCAGGTTATACCTTAGTGGTTTTTAGATACTAAATCAAGATGAATTTTTGTCCAGCACAGTTCTTTTGTGATTTAAAACACCGCTCAACTAAGGGTCACCTAAGCTTAGCGTTATACCATGGTTTAACGCTAAACCACGGTTTGTGATCACCGGTACTTTATTTACATTAATGCGAACCAATTCAGACCATGATTGAGACCAGGTTTAAACTAAGCCCAGGCGCGCACTAGGCAGCCAGGCTGCGGCAGCCAGGCTGCGGCAGCCAGTAAAACATATGACGTTGTATAGGAGCCCGCGCACTAGGCAGCCACGAAATCTCGGCTGCCGCAGCCAATAAATCTCGGCTGCAGCAGCCACGTCATATGTTTTACTGGCTGCCGCAGCCTGGCTGCCGCAGCCTGGCTGCCTAGTGCGCGCCTGGGCTAAGGTTTATTTTAGTTTTTTGTAATGAGGTACTTTTAAGAGTAATGAAGTGTAATCATCCCGTTTGAATTTACCTGCAGAACTCCTGATGTTCATCATCATCATCCTGCTCCTGGTTGCCCTCGGCCTCGCAGTGCGGACAGGACCAGCGCCCCTCGGGCGTCTCCTCCAGCTCGGGCTCCAGGCACACCAGGTGGTAGGCGCGCGGGCAGGTGTCGCAGAGGATTATCTCACCGCCTTGTTGGCACACCTGTGTCAATCGTTTAGTAAAGATATATTCTATACTTCATTTCTTGAAGCGAGCTAATAGGAAGAAAAATTATACTCACGTGATTGGTTGTCGAAAATAATTTTCAATCCCGTAATTGGCTAGATTGTCAATTGTCAAATCTAGCCAATACGAGAACAAACAATTATTTTCGACGACCAATCACGTTCGTTTGTTTTGCTTCCTATTAGCTCGTTTCAAGAAATGAAATATAGGCTAGCGGTTTTTGTGTATTATGATAAACTGTCATTGCACACAGTCAAGTATTTCAAATGTACGGATATTTAGTTCATGCATGTTACAGAGGGTGAAGCTGCACTGGATTCTCATGCATTTGTCATACTATTTAATGCTTAGGTAAACTGGTGATAGCGCCTCTTACTGCGCTACTGTTTGGAGGGCGTGAACGTGATCGGGGCCTAAATTTGGCCCGATCACGTTATATTACATTTTTATTATTATATAACACACAACATACCTCACAGTAGTCCTGATGCTCGTGTTCGCCTTCCGCGCCGTCGGGGAACTTGTTGGTTGTCTTCAACTTATTCTTCTTCTTTTTGGTCTTGTTACCGATCTTTGTCTTGGCTTTCTTTCTAGGTAGCTGTAAATAAAATGAAAGAATGATACAACTGTTAAACTCCGCTAAATGGACTACTAGATAAATTACTATTACTACTATATTAGTATTAAGACAGAAGTAAATAAACACTTGAAGAAGAGCACACATAATATGTACACACTGCTTTCTTCACATCAATGCTGTATGTTTTCCGGAAGCACATTTTTGAGATATGTAAGCACAGATTTTCATCGCGTTAATTACCTTATTTATTCCCGACGTTTCGACTATGTTACAATACAATAGTGCCCGCGACAACGACTATTGTGCTTACATCTCTAAATTATGAATTGTGATCGCGAAAGTTTAAGAAATAACACATCAACATAATATCTCACCGGCGTAGCATTCTCATCGACCGGCGCAGCGTCTTCCGATGTCGCGGCGGGCGCGGCCGCGGGCTCGGGCTTCGGCTCCTCCGCCTCCGCCAGCATCTGTTCAAACTCAGCGTCAGAGTCTGAGTTCACACCCGCACTGCCCTCCGGATCCTCTTCCTGAAATATATGAATAATAACTTAGAGATGGTGCACTAGATAAATATGGTTGACAAAATGGATAGTAATAGATGGGTGGGAATGGTAACTAATTATTAATAAACTAGCAGCACGTCCCGGCTTCGCACGGGTGTACTAATGAAGTCCACAATAACCCAATAACCACCCGGACAGTCCATTCTACACACCCGTGAAATAATTTTTGAAATCGGTTGAGTAGTTTCGGAGATTACCTCCGTCAAACAAACAAACAAAGTATAGATATAGATAACTCAAACATAAGGATTAGAAAATAAGCATGTGCCTACCGCATCTTGGACACCCAGTTGTACGTAATTCGTTTTTTTTATGTTAAATGATGACTTTTATTAGATGCTGACATTTTTAAGAATTTATGCATGGTATTAGACAGCCTATGATAAGCTCAAATAGGACTAATAGAGGCACTGTTACAAATGTAAGGTTAGACCAAAACCACCACAATAAACAAAGCCACCCACAACCAAAACCAAATAAAATAAAACGTTTGGTCACTCACACTGATACTCACGCTGCTAGTTCGCTTCCTCTTGCTGAACTTGATCTTAAGCGTGGGTACTTTAGGCTTGCGTCCCGGCTTGGCTCTCGGCGTGGCGCTGGTGCCGTGCTTGGGCTTGCGGCCTCGCTTGCGGGGTAGCGCGACGCCTTCATCGCTACCTTCCTCTTCAGGATCCTCTTCTTCTGGCTCTTCGATTGCCTCTTCATTCTGTGAAGAGGAGACTTTGTTGTTCAATACATTGTAAGATAATAAGACTTTATAATGAAGCACTGGAACAAAGCGTTACTAGTTTTAATTTAATTCAGATGAATAATAAAATTACCCTGCAGAGAAAGTACTAAAATATTATTGAAAGCAAACTTAACTGCTTGGAAACAATCATATGAAGATTTTTGACAATCTCCGCTAAAATTAACAATCAAAGGCTAGTAAATTTACGATGTCTATCCATCACTTGTATTTTCAAGTGAGATGCTAAATACCTTGGAATCCTTAGTACGTCCGCGACTCTTGGGCGCGTAATCTGAGGCTGTGGATGTGTTGTCTTCTGACACCACGTTGGCTGAGCCTTGATTGCTGAGGTGCGGGTTTGTTTCGCAAAACAGACGCCATTTCGCAGCGACCAACATCATCAGTTTTGATACTGGCACCTGAGAATATATAAATAGATTAACCAAGAAGTATGATTACTGTGGTTGTGTTTGTTGGCAGTTGAAGTCTTTATTCTTTATTGTACACAAATAAATTGATACAGTAAAATATAATTTGCAGCAAGAAGACAAGTCAACAAAACATTAAATCAAAAGGGTATCTAAGTAAAAAATCAATCACTTTCTACTACTTGGGTCTTACATAACACATTGTTTCCGCAAAATCTTGCTCAAACTCATGATGGTATGTCTTACCTTTGGATTTTCTTTGACAATCATAGGTCGTAAATGCTGCTGGAATAGTTTGTAGGATGTCAAGTTTTCTAGATCTGCATCTGAGTATTCAATGTCAACGTCTGTGAGGCTGAATGATGAACACACTTCCTCCACTGTTGGCATACCAGCTGAAATACAGAGGGCAATGAGCAATGGATCATTAAGTTGTATGTATAATGATAAGATTGATAAGTAATAATGTTTTAATTTCAAAAAAGTTTAAATTTGAAACAGCTTAATTTCAATAGTTTCTAAGTGATTTTAATTAACAGGTGACATATGACATGAAATACTTAATGTTTTTTCTGATAATAAAATACCTTAAAATTTTAGTTCTATTGAAGGCGAGTATTGAGAAGTGAACCTAGTAGAAGTAATATTAGCTAAGTGTATTGTATTTAATGACCATTGTATTTCCTTAAAAATAACTTACCAGAGCCGGAGTCTGAAGCGACGGGGGTAGAAGGCGTGGTGCCGTGTTTGCTTGTGCGTCCTTTCCGTGACTTCTTACTAGAAGACATCGCGCTCAGAGCATAGTCACTGTCACCTTCTGCTTCCATTTCTACACCAAAGTCTTCATCCTAGTTTACAGAAATATTACATTAACATTACGCTGTTATAGTGTTATATGTAATTGTTTTTAACAAATAAAAACAGTTAGCATTCTCATAGCGCCAAAGAGCTTGCAATGTGTCTTGTCGGGAAAGCTAACATTCTTCAATATGTGAGCATGTCCTATGTAGGTGTAGGACTTAACTCAGACCACCCTTTAAGACAGTTTCAAGGGGATCTTAAACTGTTCAAGAATCTTTTAATGAAGTTGTATCTTATCTTTTCACATAATCTTGAATACCTACTTCATTATTCATAGACTATTTTTTAAATTGAGGTCAACATTATAATAATGAGAGTTTTATTGATTGATCTTGTCAGAATCATTTTCATCCCAATCAATAAAATCAACATGTGATCCGACACTTTCAATTGAAAAATAAACATAATGTGTCATTCACCTCATCAAGAGCTTGACTATAAAGTTAATTAAATTATTTTGTACATTTACTTGGTATTCAATAAATTTGTCTTACAAGTTTTATGGAATAATTTGTTTGGAAACATGATCATTAGACTAATTCACAAATTTATGGTTTGAGGATGTTTTTACAAAAAAACTATTGAAATAAAATAGATATTAGATACATTGTGCCGCCAGAGGTAAAACAAGCATAAATTGAAAGACGGTTTACCATTGAGACTTGCACAATTTATGTCATAGATATTGGCGTCTTAATCTAAAAAACATCAAGCAAATACAAAGAGAAGGCACTCACCTCTTCACTCTCATTCTTTCTCTTCTTCTTTTTCTTTCTGCCTTTTTTATCTTCTCCTCTGGCCTTCCGTTTCTTTCCCTTCTTTTTCTTTCTGCCATCTTCTGGAGAATAGTCTTCATCTTCCTAAGAAAACAAATAAATTGAATAACAAACAAACTCATACATGGAATTATTTTAACATATGATGCGATGTCATAGTAAGTTTGTAATTTACCTTTGGTGGTGCTTCATCACTTTCTCCAGAATTCTCATTCTGGCCTTCACCTTCCTCCACATCCTCGTCACCTGCAAGTTCACAGACTAGTCAGACCACTCAACTGATTCAACACATTGACCATCAAACAGGAAATCTATCAATCAGCTTTTTTTTCTCCCACGGGTGCACACCTCGCGCTAAGGTCACTAATCCCTTTGTTTGGCGGCGTCCATTTTGTTAAGTAGTAATGAGGGGATATCGCATGTTCTTTTCTGTCACAACCTGCCACTCAAAAATATTTACAACCATGATACAACAAAACACCATTAGTACACTTCTTGAACCGTCCCTTCTGATTCACAAGGAACTGTAAAACTTAAACGTTCTGGAGAATCTTCAATCTCAAATAAAAAAAATCTAAATTTTTAATTGCATACCGCAAGTAAACACATGATACCGCTATTCGCGGCTTACCTATGACATACTAGCAAAATTGACCGTTTACCTGCGAAGGAGCCGTCTACTTCATCATCTGATGCCATTTAGATCACGTTAGTACACAACTTGTGATAAAATTTGAGATTTGGGTCTAGAAAAGATAAAGGACGCGCAGTTTTTGCGACAAATGGTAATTAATTCAGAAATTGATGCCGCCGTCACTACGCGGCGAACTAGCAGGATTTTCTTTCTCGCTCCCACTTCTAAAAGAAAAAAGAAATTTTAGGGTGGCCAGAATATTGGACTAAAATCTACTATACTTCATGTCTTGAAACGAGCTAATAGGAAGCAAAATAAACGAACGTGATTGGTCGTCGAAAATAATTGTTTGTTCTCGTATTGGCTAGATTGTCAAATCAATTGTCAATTGTCAAATCTAGCCAATACGAAAACAAAGAATTATTTTCGACAACCAATCACGTTCGTTTATTTTGCTTCCTATTAGCTCGTTTCAAGAAATGAAGTATAATGCAAATCACACGGACAGGACCATGTAAAAGCTACAGTAGCGCAATCAAAGGGATTAAGAAGGCTTGCTTTACCACAGAACTTTCTTAGAGACAGGGAAGGGAGGGTGCGGCCCTCTTGAGTATTATGTTCTGTGGGTGCGGCATTTTGAGTACTGGGTTCAGGACTTTACAGTCAAAAAAGTTTGATAAGCTCTATGTAAGTATCATAAATTTTAGTTAATTAATTATTTCGATGAGTACTCGAAAAAAAAATTGATTGAGCTGATTCAGGTGGCTGAATTTTTGTATAAAACTTATAAGCAAATTAATTTAAATTACGATCTTTCTAAATTAAACTTACCAATTAAATAAACGATTTATTTACAGAAACTAAATTAATACTATTTACATAACCGTACAAAATACAAATACAAATTACTTACCAATTTAGAATATTTTATTTTACTCTGGCAATGCTTAGCCAACCTTATAAAACCAAATAGAAGTGTTGCCATTTGCCGGATTTTCATTTTCATTTTATTTATTTTCATGAAACTAACAAACCTAACAAAACAATTTAGTTTTGTCTATTGCTTGCTTGCTTGCTTTTGAATGTTTGTTTCATTTGACTTTTGTGAATGAATGGCGTTGGTAGAAATTGAAATCGTTCGTACTCGCGTCGTAGTAGTAATAGCAAATAGTAATGGTAAATGTCATTCATGTTTTTGTTCCTCCCACCCACCACCCACTCCGCTAGGACTAGGAGTAATGGGTCCCCGAGACGATCAAGTGCACTTGACAAGTCTCACGTGATTGACGATTTCACTTGACGAGGGACTTGACGCGACTTGAAGGTGCCATCAAGTTCACGTAACGCAGTCGTTCGCCCTTTGCCCACGAAAGTGGTCGTCGCAAAAATTTATAAAGAAGTTGGTTCTTAATACATAAATTTTTTTCTTCAATAATTCTTCGGTGTAGGTAGGTTTAGATACTCGAAGTGCTTTGACTATGCTTGTTAAAGCAACCGACCTTTTGTTTTTATCCGCATAATCCTTACTTTTAATTTTCCACAGTGCAGGATAATCTCTATAGAGAGATATTAATAATATCACAAAATCACGCTCGGTAATTAGGTCGGCACTTGCCGCCAAAGCCACGTCTCGGTCCGGTTCGTCGTCCGCCATCTTCGATGTTCCGGCCGCAAATGAATAAAAACTTGTCAAGTCGCGTCAAGTCGCATCAAGCGCAAGGTAGTCAAGTGCCGTCAATCAAAATTTCTGTCAAGTCGGTCAAGCCCGTAGATTACTTGACGGGACTTGTCAAGTCAACGCTGTAAACGATCAATATTCACTTCAAGCACGTAGACTTGTCAAGTGCACTTGATCGTCTCGGGGACCCATAATAGTGTTCTGTGCTCCCACCTTTCCAGTGGATTCACTCAATACGTTCTTGTTCTTTCTTTCTTTCTATTTATTGATTTTTAAGATTGTGTGTTGACTGCTGAGCCTATGCATTTTGCTTTTTAAGAAAAATGAATGCTCTGTTGGACTACGGCTCATCGTCAAATGATTCAGAAGATGATTCTTCTCAAGAGTAAGTAATTTGTAGTAGAGTTCATCAGATCTTGACGTTTCGCAGTAAAACTGATGTTTTTTTTCTAGGGCTCCAAAAGAAAGTGCGAAGCCTAAACTACCGAAGCCTAGCCTAGGAGAGAATGCTTTGCACTGTTCTGTCTTCTCCAATCCATTCGTGGAAGCTGAGCTAGCAAAATCTGCAATACTGGAAAAACATGTGAAAATGGTATAAGTTGACTTCCTATTTCTAATAAAACTATTCCTTTGATTTTCCAGTTCCTTAAATTCATGGCTTTCTAACATTATATAGCATTATCTGTAGGAAACTGGTTTGTATCGATGTTTGCTATATCGGCAAGCTTTATACCGAATTTTGTACACTATCGTCAAGTACATAGTCGATGACTGTAAGGTTCCAGGTAAAGAGGGGACTCAGATGATCAACGGAAAGAAGATTTGCTGGAACTACAGGAAAGGGAGGTGTCGGTTTGGACATAATTGCAAATATGCACATGACTCTGACATACAAAAGTCTAATGATGAAATAGAAGTAGAAAAAAAGGTAATACTTCTTCTAAAGTTATTGAAATACCTAATTTCTGGGCAAATTTTACAAAGTTTTTTCTTTTCAGAAACTTAAAACTGTGGTCTGTGAAAGTGCAGGTTCAGTATTATCCACTCCACCACCGGCTGAAGAGGAAACTATATCATCTACAGATGATTCTCAATGGGAAAATTCAGGACCAATGAAGAAGAAAAGGCCAGGTCTAAGTCAAAACTTGGTACCAGGAAAGAAAGTTATGAATAGTTACAAAAAGTTAAAACTAAAAGATTCTAAGAAAGCCAATTAATATCTGTTGACCATAGTGGTGTGTTTTTATAGATTACCTACCCAAAGTTTAAGTATAAAAAAACATTGAACTTATGTTTTTTAACTCAGAATAAAATTTAATAAAAGAATAAGTTACATACATCTAAAATTTATGTTTAACACAGGGTAAAAGGATCTTACTTTTTTTCACTATTTTATTTATGCTGAATTGGGAGGTGACCACCAGCCTAATATATTATATTAGGCTGGTGGCATATCCTAATATATTTGGCAAAAGCTTAGGTACAGAATGGGAAAATTACATAAGTATCTCTGAACTTTAATTCTTACGACTTTTAACAAAGGATTAACGTTAGGAATCGATTGTATATTACCTACCTTTAATACGGTTACTCAGAACTGGCGAGATTATAAATCTATACTAATATTATGAGGTAAAATTTGTTTGTTTGTTTGACAGAGGTAATCTCCGTAACTACTCAAATGATTTCAAAACTCTTTCACGGGCATGTAGAATGGACTGTCCGGGTGGTTAATTTAAGGCTTTATTTTATCCCGGTAGCTTCATTAGTACACCCGTGCGAAGCCGGGACGTGCTGCTAGTATTCATATAAAATGGGACGATTTTGAATAAAAAACGTTGTATACTCGCATTTTTCTTTATTCAAGAGACAATGCAATGTTCACAGACATGCAATTTCGAGATTTTATGTCAAAAGCTTCGAGCATGTGGCACCAAAAGATTATGCGCCAAATTGTTGAACACAATATGCATTATCTTGGCAATAGCTTATAAACAATTATCATCTTTTGGTGCAACCAGCTTATTATTGAGTTGGTACATTCACTGCCAACATAGCAGATTTTTAAATTGCTCAATTATAGTAGCACAGCCATGATGATAGATGCCCATGGATACCTGCCAACACTCCAACAGCTTTGTTGCTATTATGTAGCCCTCTGTCCTCGCCTATCAAACCAAACTAAAAGGTGGCTTAAAAATACTTTTGTAAAATAACATCTATGTGATTTTCACATACGCAAATAAGTACCTACCTATTTTTTTTTGACGTGATAAAATCAATTTAACAACATCAATTCAATTAATACAACGTAATCTACGACAGTCAATAGAAATGATTTGCAATCTAACAGTAAAAGGCCACTAAATCTAAATTACGGGGACAGATATAATAAAGTTCTTTTGGTAATAAAATAGAAGCGTACCCCTTAAATTTAAGTGAACAATCTACTATGACGATACAACATCAAGACTTTTAACACTTTACGTCACAATCTACAAAAATAAGTTTTCATGATCACATGAGTGTTTGATTCTGTATTTTAATTAAATTAATAATCTAAATAAAATGCTAGTGTTAGATAAAACATAAGTATGATAACTAAAGACAAATCTAAGTATACTGCCACAATACTTACAAGTTACATTATTGCAATTCATTAAGTACTAAAACGTGAATTCATCATGAACTTTTGTTATGATTTGTGTAAAGGCACAAACAATATAATATAACATTTTTAATATGGATATTTTAGCTCAAAACTTTACTTTAAAATATGTGTTGATGTCATGTATACTCAAGGAATACTACAAAAATATATCTCATTTGGCAATTTATACAATAACTTTGGTTAAATATGATTTCATTTAGCTTTCAGTGTCGGATGATAATCAGCATAGAGTTTACAAAGTAGCTCTAGAAGTTAATATATAGATATATTCAATTGCATAATAATATTTCAAAAAGATGTAGTGTATAAATTGAAATGTTACAAAGTGGAATATCATAAAGTTTTAAAATCTAATACTTAGGTTTAGTATGATTTTTATGTCTTAACAGCAACCTTTTGAATCTTTGGTGTTCCGAGATCCATTCTGTGTCCATTCTTGAAGCCGTTTATATCTAGATCATGAGGGGCGACATTTGCCTTTGAATGGCCATTCATGTTGAGATGCCCGTTTATTTTGTTGCGAACATCTATTTTGTCAACCTGACCATTCAGTTTCTCCCCATTTGTTTTAATTTTTTCTTCTCCATGTAAATTCATTTTGTCCCCCCCGTGCGCATCAAGTTTGTCCCCTCCGTGTCCGTTCATTTTATCCCCTCCATTCCCGTTCATTTTGTCACCGCTGAGTCCGTTAGTTTTCCCGCCTCCATGACCATTCAGTTTGTCGGCATGGCCATTGAGTTTCTCGTCACTGTGACCGTTTGCATACTTATGCCCTGATAAACCAAAAACAAAAACTACTTTAACCCCAAACTCTACACATCGAAACACTGGCGCAATTGTTAGTCACGTTAAAGCTAATCAGCTAAATCTAATTTCTTGAATCCGTATTAGTAGAATCATCAGTTGTACTTATATCAGAGCGCTTATGTCCCAGAGTGACGGGTTTTGTATCTGAAAATTACGCGTCGTTTAATTTCCGAAATAAAAATCTACTCAGACTAGCAGACTGGTACAACATCCAAAGTGAGACGAAACTAAACAAACCTGCGTGATGGTTTAGCTACGAGAGCGAAAAAGAAAATCTACGCTATATCTATGTCACAATTACGCCAGTGTTTACGTCACAATAATGGTACATGCAGGTACACAAAACAGATAGGAAAAACGGACAGACTAAATAAACTAGCTTCAATTCAAACATCACTAGAACAATATTTACAATCCATATCAATAAATGATGTTTGAGATGAACTAGCAACATACATAAAGTAAGTATAGACAATGTACACGAACATTTACTTGACCGAGCAAAGCGTACACTTTATATGCTTACCGTTGCCGTCATTACCAGCGTAGTACTTTTTTGAGGTCTTCCAATCTTCCTTGAGAGAGAGATTGTACATGGAGTACGCGGGATCGCCGGTCACCTCCTTTTCAATAGTTAGGAACTTTGGCAGCGATTCTAGGAGCGCGTTTTGATCGTACGCGGCACTGTACGTCTCAAGAAGCACCAAACCACGACATCTGAAAAATCACAAGACTCATTATAACCAGTGACAATTGGCGAGTATCACATCAAAACGACATTAATTACCTGAGCAACAGACGATAGAAGAGATAGACAAATACATACACATAGATATAAGAATATATTACACAGAAGCATTGTTACATAGTTATGCGAAGAAAAAAATCACCTGGGATGCGTCGGTTGCCTATAGATATCCAACTGATAGTACTGATTGTTGTAAATAAAGCAGCGGCGTTTCTTGAATATCGTGAAGTGAGCATCATCCCTTTGAGGGAGCAGATTTAAGTAATCACGATGGTTCAACTGCGTCCGTACTTCTACAGACTGACCGTTAGTCGGATGGAACTTTCTCAGCGTGTGGATATATGACCAGTGATTCTTCTGCCCGCGTTTCCGCAGTCTAACTTGGGCTTTGCGTAGATCGCTCTGAAGGTAGTTATGTACGACATCGAAGTCTTGGAAGGGCGGGAACTCGGTGTCTGGCTTGAGCGGTGTTTTGATGAGGAACTTTCGTTTCTTGGAGTTGACGTTGAGTCTGTCGCCGGTGTCGATGCCTATCTTCTGACAGACGCAGGCGATGAGACGGTTCATCTTCTTGTCGAAGTCGCTTGAGTTGTCGATGACGTCGAAGTACGGATGGCCGATCCAAGCCGCGGCCGCGTTGTAGTCTAACTCCCTCGCGAGCTCCACTCCTTCGGAACGGCATGCGTGGTCCTGTTGACGGAAAATGTTGGATTCAAGAATAGTAAAATCAAGATAACGGGATAATAATAAATACTGATACTAAGAAATTTTTGATTGATTCTGTTGCAGTAGGTACAACAGACATTGATTAATACGGGATTTTCAACTTGAATAAGTACCTACAGGTTTAATACGAGCTTAAGTCCCGAATATATTTTGAATAATATAAGACGTGTTCTTATTGCATTTCTAAAGCTTGTTATTTTCGGTTTTGTACTATCAATTTATCATTATTAATACATATTCAAATTGTGTTCAATACTTCTGCAATTAGGCTGGCATTGAGATAAGATGTCATTCACTTAAGCTTGAGGCACGCCGCAATATTATTATTTTAGGTTAATGTCTCATCCACAGATAATATTTACAGTTCAATAAATGACGAATAAATCTAAGGAACATAAACCTTGAGTTAGTAGCACAATACTATTTATTTTTAAGTTTGAAACGTTCACGGCACGAAGGTTAAATTTTCCAAAGCGAAAACAACCGATCTATTTCGTCTCTAATAGGTTGTGATAGTCATTGATTCATTTGAGTAACAATACAAATATAATGCATACTTTCACACGTTTTGGTACGTCATCTAATTACCTACACCTAATTAGCAATCTGGTACAAACTCAAAACTTTATCTGGCAGGTAGAGCTGAATGCTAAAATGGTACTCATACTGTGCTCGTACTTACAAGTTCATATTGCTTAGTTACATTTAAGCTAAGTATACGCACGAAGGTTAAATTTAAACAGTGAGTTAGTCAAAAGCCGGCATATTCAGGCAGCAAATTCAGGTGCGGTATGCACCTGAATTTGCTGCCTGAATATGCCGGCTTTTGACTAACTCAATGTTAACTAACTACCCATTTTAAGTTTTTTTTTTACTAGTTTAGGTGGGTATTTTTTTCAATAAGTTATTTTTTTCATTTCATTCCATTCTGCCTGAAAATGAACAGTTAACGTTCCACAAGAGATCACATACCTATCGGAATCCTTGAGATTTCATTCATTGATCTTATCATAACAGAAATCGTGTGAGTTGATCATAGAGTCATCATATTGATGACTTTTATCACCGCTTATGGCAGAACGCCAATGACACATCTGTGCCAAATTCAGAAACTTGCGTAGTCGAAGCATCACAAGCTAACCTCCCTAACTAAAAGATTTTTTGATTAAAAACTAGACATTTTAAATGTAGAAACACTTTTTTTAATACTGTACATAAAAAAAGTCTTGGCTTCATGGCCGCATCTAATAATAGATTTAAATCTAGTCTAGAAAATGTCAATGACCGATTTTTTCTATTCATGCGAGCGTAACATACTACTTGAATTACAAATAGTCGTCTTTATAGTCAACTGTGCAATAGGTAGGTGTGACTGTGACTGACGTGTCAGTTCGATTAACCGTAGCATTTTGGCAAGCATTCTTATTATCTGTCAACTAATTTGTTTGGTGGAACTAGTCCTAGCAATAGAAACAATATACCTACTTCATAAACGAACATTACAAAGTTTACAATCTGCATAGCGTCACGTTTGAAACCACATGTTTTATCTTTACATTTCAATAACCATACAAGTTTTATACGTCTGTTGGTAAACGTGATTCTAGTTGGATTATGATTATTACGACGGCAACATGAATGGAATTATATTAAATGAGTAATACAGACCTACCAAGATAATTATATCTAGGTGCTCTAATTATACAAAGAACTATGAATGGATACTTAATAAAACGGCATCGACTTGCCGTCTCGAGAAACTACTTTAAGCATATTTAAGTATGAGCATCTTAAGGCCCCGGTCTCGAATTCTGCGGGCAGCGGGGCGGGAGCGGGCGACGAGCGGGCAATGAGCGGGCAGTGAGCGGGCGACGAGCGGGCGACCAGCGGGAGACGAGCGGGCACTGACAGTCCGCGCGTCATCATTGTGTAGTGTTGTGCGGAAAGATAAACCAAACCTCATTTTCTATTCCTGGTTCGATGTTTTTGATAAAATACCTAAGTACTTAGAAATGTAACTATTATTACTATTAAAAAGAGATAAATTAAAAAGAGATCGAAACTAAAACCATTTTAATTACAACAATTTTGATTTACGTTTTTCATTTGTATGTTTTACGTGTGAACAATTTGTTTGGTTCATTAAGTATTCACGTACAGATGAATAATAACTCTCACATTTAAACAAAAATAAAAAAATAAATTGTATGGATTCAATTCAGTCTCGCTCGATCCCCTGAACCATGAATAGGTACAACACTACACCGCGTAATCTGTCCGTCTTGCCAACTGTACCACCATCTTAGTAGCTATATCTTTTGCAAAAAGTTTCCAGATAACCATATCAATCATCATCATCATCATCATCACGTCTAGATTTGTTGCATAAGTAGGTACTTGTGGTCGGTTATATATTAGGTAAGTACTTATGTAAAAAGTATTTATTTGTTTTTGCAGTTGACTTTAAATATGTTTTTTTATGATTGTTTTGAAATTTTTTGACATGAATGTTTTAATAATAAATTAGGTACCTAATACAATAGATACAATAGATACGTAACTAAATTGATATAAACTATTTTAAGAATATAATATTTGCATGTTATGAAATTATGACAAATACCTGAATATTATGAACTATATACCTAATGAAATTTTAACACCTGTATGTAAATTACCATATTCAAAGCAAATAAATGATTTAGATTTAGAAATATGTAGGTAGTTTAAATCAAAATATAAAAAATCATTGACGTCTTTTTTCAAAATAATTTGCTGGAATGGTTGATTTAGTGGAAAGTTGCTAGAAAAATTGATCAATCGTCTAGCTACAATTTATTGAAATAGTTGCTGATAGGGGTATAAAAATTGCTAGAACTAGCTATGAAGTTTCATAGTTGGCAATGGTGACTGTCAGTGCCCGCTCCTTGCCCGCTCGTTACCCGCTCGTTACCCGCGCCGCCGCCGCCCCGCTGCCCGCAGAATTCGAGACCGGGCACTTACTGATTCGAGAGATGATAATAATTATAGCAATTTGCGATCAAACATATTGAGTGATAACGTATTATTGATGTCCGTACAATTTGTTAGCGGTTATTAAATGACATGTTCATAATAAACGAGCCCAATTAGGACGCTCCAATAATCTGAAAACGATAATTTTAATATCCACGGCTGGACTTTGAAACATACAATGCTTTTAAAGAGTGCGTTGCTGCCAAAACATATTCTATTATGTACTACCGAATGCTTAATGAGTTTTGCGAGCTTTAAAGCTGTCGCTACGGAAGTCATATATTCGCTAATTTTGTTTTCATATTTGTTTATCGTGTCCAAATAAGGTGTCTGTCAAGCAAGCTCCCTGCCACTTAAAATAAGATTTAACCTACGCATTACATCTTATTTTAGTGGCAGGGAGCTGACGGTATTATTGGTTACATTAACGTTATTTACGTTAAACTACAACATTTTACGCATAAATGGTCACAAGCTCTTATTTATAATGCATTTATCATCTCAGCCTTAGGACGTCCGCAACTAAATATAAGCCTCCTCTCCTCATACATCTCTTGTTTCTGATGGAAGCGGCCTGCATCCACCGTGAAACTTCAGCTTTTACCAAATGATCTGTCTATTTCGTTGGTGGATTTTACCGCTTGCCGATCCGCGATCTATATTGCAGTTCTTTTCGGCTCTAGCCTGTTTCTTCTCTATATGGCCTGCCATTTCACTAGCTAATTCGCTTGGATCTGTGACCTTCCTCGTTCTTTATTTATGTATAGCTTACCTCAGTGGAATAGAAGTCCTCAGCACCATTCGCGGCAGAGACGCAATGTACGATGTGGTTGTACCGATTGTCGCGTAACTCCACGCTATTCCAGTTGTTGGCGGCTAGCATCGCTTCCCATTTGTCTTTTGAAATAACTGTAATGGATAAAGGATAGATATTCAAACTTTGACAAGAGTCTTGATAATACTCGTAAAGATACCATGTTCGACGCGAACGCGAGGAATGGTCGTACTGTGATTACTCTTGGCGGGAAGATTTTTGGATGAATTGAACCATTGTTGGTATCTAACACCCGGTTTCTATAGCTAGGTTACGAATGGCCGTAGGCTTTTCGCCATAGCAACGTTGCTATCCGTGAAAAGTTTCATACATTTTATATTGTTCAACAGCGCTATTGGTGATAGTCGTACTATATTTTATAGGAAAAAAGAGTGTAATCTAAAAAAAAGGGTTCATGGATTTTTTTTCTCTAATTTTATAAAGAAACATAGTAGGATCATTATCTAGTAGTATTATCTTAAGTACGCTCTCAAGTTTCCGTTTCGATAAGAATGTAGGAAACTTTGTTAACCCTAGAGTGCTCGCGCTATGAGCATTTTGCCGCCCGCGGCACAATTTTCGTTATATTTTGTGTACTATGCATTTGTCATGTTCAAGCGTCCATGTAGCTGCCCCCCTGTCTTTCAACTTCTTGTGTTAGAAATAAAAATTAAATCAGTGCGCGAATTACTGCAGGAGACAAAGGTTATTGGAGGTGTGTCGCGTTTCGCGGCAAAATGCTCACCGCGCGACTACTCACGTTAGTAAAATTTATGGGTCTTAGTTTTTATTTTTGTTGAAATATTATTCATTTTCATTGCGTATAGTATTATTTCAATGTAAATATGGTATGATATTAGTTTTTATTTGTTTTAATTAATTATTGGCCCTTGTGTTTATGTTTTATTTTGTTTAGTTCATTTCATATCGATACGTCCAATATTTCTGAAAGAAATTGCCCTGGCTAAGAATAGACCACATATTGTTAGGAAATTTGGCGTGAACATCTTACAGAAATATCTGAGATACCAAATCTCTCGATTTGTGCCACCGAAACATCAAAATATACCCTCAGTTCGAGAAGGTATATGCGTCATCAAAGAAAAATAGAAGGACAAAAAAGGGTGCATTTGATGTGCAATGTTACTGTGCAACGAACATCGCATGTACATGTGCCAAGATTTATTTGGTGAAATACATGCCGTAAATGACGAAAACGAATAATGTTGTTGGTTTGATAATTTTTACAGTAATAATTATGAAGAAGTTCTAAAACACCAAAAATTATTACCTAAGATTTCCCAAAGCATTTTTTTCTAATTTCTTATTATAAGTTTTTGAAAAAAGTTTTCTATTTTTATAGTTAATGGTCTATTTTATTATTAAAACATAACAACAAATGCATATGACTCCGTATTAACAAAAAAAATTGCGGCGGCAAAATGCTCCCTACGCGATTACTCGCGTTTCACGAGAAGGCGCGACTACTCTAGGGTTAATATACTTTTTTTTCAAAGTTATCACGTTAAAATTAGACAAGATTTTCTTCATTAACAATGACTAAGCGAGCGACATTGTAATAAAATATTTTGTGTTCTGTGCTAAGTGAATGTCGTGTCTGTTTATTGAAATGAACTCTTTAAACCTAAACCTACAATGGCCCTTTTAAGACCTGGTAGGTATATTTACGGCACATTAACTTGAAATACAGTCGAGGCCGGAAGCCATCCTCGTGATTGTAAACGTGACGAACCTGCTGACGTACAAACGCTAATAAACTGGAAACATTCACTATAAAACTCAAACAATAAACAAAATGTATCAAGAATGTATGTTTTGACTGATAGTGATGTTTATCAAATGAATTTTAATTTTTAATGGGACGTATTTGATATTTTAGGGTTTACAGACGTGTTTTTACCAAATTGAACAATTCAATTTTGAAAATGAGCTAGTGAGAAGTAGGTATACAGTTTCCAAAATTTGTCCCGCAGCGGGGACCGAACCCACAAAACCTCAGACGAGCTTTCACCCACTGTGCCACATAGATACGATATTCCCGCGGAAACGGGACATACGCGGGCGAAACCGTGGGGCGCAGCTAGTATAATTTATTTATAGAAAATATAAACTAAAGTACTTACATGCACTTGCGTCCATAGCTCCTCTATCACAAATAATAAGGCAATTTCTCTGGCACGTCCTTCCGAGCTCGAAGAATGTATTCTCAATCTGGATCATGGTCTTCAGCAGATTTTCTTGGAACTTCACGGCTGTAACAATAAAACATAAGTTAAAGTATAAATCGTAAAGGAAATCCCGTCAGCGGTTTATATTAAACTTTAGTTTATTACATTTGGTATAGTTCGTTCCCGGCTAGTCAGCCTCACAAGTATTGACCATTGTCTTTTCTGTGGATATGGCCGGCTAAGCTGCGAGGATGGTTTAGGTGCTGGGCAAGACTACACCTCAAAAATGTCCCAGGCACTACAGTGTCCCGTTAAGTGTAGGCAAAGATGCCTCCTGACGCTGTATAAATCATCTAGTTTAGATGTAAAGGCCTCAGAGAGGGAGAGTAGTTCGTTCAGTAGTTTTTAAATAAAAGAATAGCAAACATGCATACAAACTTTCAATTATATTATGTTATACCTTATTTTGATTTACATCACGATCGATGTAACTCTAGATCTATAAAATCTGGGACATCATTACCATTAGGTTCTTATTAAAACAAAAATAACAAGTTTGTATTGAAGTATTGATAAATGCGCTCTACATAATTTAATCATAGTCCGCTAGTGACATAATTATGCAGAATGTAGATTAGCTCACATGTTTCTAAGCAAGATTATTGTGTAACGTGCGTTAGTGCATTTGACTCAAAAGACATCAATTTTAACACGTTCGCGCGAGCAAGCCGTTTCCTCAGACCGCTTAGATTGACACCCAATTTTCCTATACAATTGTGTACGACTTCTACACACGTTCTGTTGTTATTCATCATGAAATTATACTATTACACGACAGAACGTGTTATGACGTCTATCGTTATACGGGTCGCTATACGGGTCTGGAGTAGTTTTACCTGATGAAACTTCATCAAATAACTTTTGAAGCCGTTTCTCAAATTGGTCCATCTAAATATCAAGTGTTTTTGGTGAAAAGCACAGTAGCTAGTAGCTACCAACAAAACCTAAGACCGGAATTATGAGCTCTTGCTGAGTCATAGATCTATGCTTGAGAGACGTTTAAGCCATTAAAAAGCGTTACGCAAGCATAGATCGATGACAGAGCAAGCTCTAATATATAGCTTTAATAAAACAAATATAATATCAACACAATTACTTAAGTTTTGTCCTCAAAATTCACAAGAAAAGACTTGTTGCCACGCAAAATGCGCGAAACACACGCGCGTCCCTCTCCTGTGACACAGCTAAACTGAGGTGTATGGCAGTGTGCGGGGGATACGACGTGTAATAACGTTGTGTCGCGAGAGAAGCCCATAGCCAAGCGGTTGTCAACTCTATGCTTATGTAAACATTTGAAACGTCCCAAGTGACAGTAGACGCTTGATATTTTGATATGATATGACACAGAGTACGAGGTATCCATTTTTATATTGAAATCAAACGTGGTTTAACGTTCTGACGATTAGCATTGGAACTAAAAAGGACGTGATTTCACGTTGTGTCACTTCACATTTTCACCGAAAAGACTTGAAATCACGTTCTGTCCATGAACGTGTTAATTACTCATTGATTATAGGAACAAGGAACCCGTGCAAGATATTATGATCTTTAAGGTCGGATAGCTTATTATGTTTCGTTGAAATAACTTGAACCTTAAAGAGTTTATGAAGTTATGAACACCACGTTTTTACGCGGCGCATTGTTTTGATACATCGATATGGACGTATCAATGTATTTGTTTGTTTCTAGTTTGTCTATTTTAATATAACAAGTAATGTTGGTTTGTTTGTTTTGCAAACCCATTGACGCTATTAAAGTGCTAATTGGTTTCCTCACGAGGATTCCCGTTACCATTTAGAGCTCGTGTTATCTCTGATCAAATTTTTTATTATGAAAACGTTTCGAACCATGAGACTGAAACTACTCAACATGGTTCTGCAACCATCGAGTTCATAATATCACAGCTGTGGATGTATCAGAAACTGTTTGTATTCATAAAATATCTGGTAATCGATCGATCTTATGTTAGTCTTGCCGCAACCTTCGTCAGGTCATTGGTCCACTGTGGGGTCGTCTACTGCGTCATTAGTTCACGGTCAAAGGCTTTATAGACAGAGGCAGAATGCTTCAGGGAAGTCATATTTCCTAAAGCATGATTGTATAGAGACAAGTAATAATCTGTAGGCAAATAAACTTGTCTTATTCGAATAGCCGAGTGGTTTATAATGCCTACTAATATTATATCCTTACTTTACTACTAGTGCTATAAATGCGACATTGCGAATTTTTTCTGCGTTTGGACTATTGTTACATATAATAAATAATTACTAACTACATATTTCAGCAAAACTTTCGTTTTGATTATGCGATTAAGATTTTGCGTTGAAAGAGTTACATTCATCCATTTATACTTCCATAAAAACTTTCGTCTCTATAATATTAGTAGGGTAATTACAGTACATATTTGCTTTTATACTCTTGTTGAACGTGCAAAGTTTACTAATAAACATCGATCGATTTCAAGTCTAGCTTTTGAATGGAAGCCAAACCTGCAATGCTAAAGAGATTAAATACGATGTAAAGTGAAGCTCAATTAAAATATTAATTTGTATCCATCATGTTCATGCCCCGTTCGCTGGCTAAGCCGGTTTCAATGAGATTAGCTAATGATGCTCCGTTTATCCAATTATTTATGGACTAGGATAAAAGAGAATTCATTAGTGTTAAAACAGGTAGCCTCTGTCATGCAGTTAACAGTGCCACTAGCTATCCTTTGCACAGAATATTATGATGAATAGTTTTATGGTCAAAAACACATGAGAATGAGACTGACTATATCCCGGTGAAGCATCAATTTAACTCATCTATTAAAGACTAGATAAAATCCAGATTTGACCCGAGTCAGTAGCACGTGATAAACAATACTACCTAAGTAATGTTTGTACATAAACATGAGTAATAGAATACAAAAATAAGCTTCATCGAGTGACGTCAACGTTTTTTCTTCTGAATAGCTACTGACAGGTGTGAGGGTAAATTGAACAGGTCACAAAATTTAATGTGAAATACAGGAGAGATAACTGCGATAAGGATATATAGAGTGAGTTCGCATGAGCTTGTGGCCAACTCTGGTGACGGAGTTTTTATGCCGTCTGATGGCCTCCGTCATGGGTAAACGACATTAAAAGCCACCGACAATAAAACGTGTCCTCTGAAAGTACAAAGTAGCTTTTAATGCCACTAGCGGTCATCATCCATCCAAATTGTGACCGCTCAGAAACTTGCTTTACTAGAACGAACAATAAAGAAGCGAGCGCTTCGCTACTGAGGATTGTCTGAGGGTATGTAGAAAGATAATGATAGCCTTTGCTGCAAGAAAATGACACAAAATCATTAATTCTATGCAATTAGTTTCAATACAAAATCAGTATGCGGAAAATGAGGAAACACTTTAAATAGAGGAAACTACAGATTACAAAGCTTTTTTGCCATTTAGCGAACATGACTACAAAGCGTTTTTCAGATTAGAAAAACGCTAAACGTGACATTCATATACTTCGGTTTGCATTGGAAAAATATATCCCAATATTTTCCGAACACAAAAATTTTACAAGTCAAACAGAATGTTACACATCCATGTTTAACTACCAATACAAACATGAATTTTATAACAAACATGAATTTGCAACGACCCGACTTAAAGTCAGAGTAGAATTTTGCACAGAAGCTGTTGCCACTTAGGGCCTGTCGCTTTTGAGCTCTTGTAATTGAAAACGTGCATATCTATTGAAAATCTAGTGCATACCATTCCATGCACATGTACTAGTATAATGAAGGTTGTCGTGAAATACAATACTTTGAATATCAGTATTGCATTGAAAACACATCAACAGGGACAGACAAGCTGACACTAAGTGGTAAATCAGTAATGGACCGAAGCCAGCCAGACCACTAATTTGACAGTTTTATTTTCGGTCACTGTCTTCCGAATGGTATTTTAGAATTTTGCTTTTTAAAAAACTTATCGAAAATAATATTTTTTTGATGTCCCGCCATCCAGATAGGTGCTTCAAATATTTCCAAAGAATTTCATTCGTCTTCTTCATTCATACGTTCATTCCTTTTAACATAATACAGTGAAAACACGTTCAATGTTGATTCAGTCCATAACTTTCACAATCAATAAGCTATTGACTCAAAGATCACAATCTTTTCAAAATCCGTGTCACAGAATTCAACTCGCGAAATCTCAATAGAGCATCATTGACTTGACCACACTTGACATTGCCCCGTTATCGGTAACGTAGGTATGAAAATGATGTCAATACATGGTAGTCTGTGCAAATGACAAGATATAGTGAGAAGACATTATCACCTAACAAATCATTGTTAATGACCGAGACACATCTTGACATGCCATAACACCGTGCCAAAACGTACTTGATGATAATTTTATAATTCTATGGGCAGTATGCTAAGGCTGTTGTAGTATAAATACTACAACAGCCTTAGCATACTGCCCGTGATGTACTAAAGTACATCACGTGGTTGTAGAAGGTCCATATGAATTTATAGGATAATTTTGTTCCTGAATAAATCTTGGAAGTTTGAATCAGTTTTAAGTATTTGACGTTGTAGAGTCCTTAAAGATTGATAAAATATCTATAGCATCAGAGTACTCTTAACTTTTCTTAACCTGTCTTATTAAGCTTTTTTAATGAGATAGACAAGACAGTATAAATTAGTATATCATGCCAAGCCGCAACATTAAAAGTTTCTTTCAAGATTCGTTGAACTGTCTTTTCATGGCACAGGAAGCATGTCATTACAATAATGCGATTTATGTTAAAAGCCTGAAATATCCCAGAAAATCGTTTATTCACGATTACTGCGGTAATAACATTTTACGACAGCACATCAATCGCTACTTTACATAACAAGAGGATTTATTTTTTTGAAAATTGTCACAAATTCTTTTAATTCTTCTAATAATATCTCATTGATGTCTGTCAGCTTTAAACTTTGAGATAAAACAAAACAACAGTACTCAGATTTTCTTAATTTTTTTAGATACTCGTACTATTACTTTCGCTCGGAGCTTCTTTTGAATCTATATAACAACATCGTACTCGTATAGTAATCCGTAATGTCTCTTGAATCAATATCAGTGCAAATATTAGCGCGAAGAGAATTAGAGCAGTCAGGGGGTATATTAAGAGCCCTCGACTTTGACACTCGAAGCGCAAAGACAATGATGAATGTAAGTGTACGTACTTAACTTTTAATGTGGATGAATCCACAGGTTCATAGACAAAAACATTAATAGTGTCTTATTTTTGAAAGATTTTTTTGTAATGTTCTTTCTTTGTTTGTGGAGGAACACGGAGGAACATTAAGCACTCTGTATTGCTTTCTCTATGATGCCAATATTCTTTTTAAGCACCGGATGCTCAGGACACGCCAAGGTTAATGAGTCTTTAATATTTTCTGAGTACTTTCGCAGTACTTTAGTCAGCTGACCACTTTCAGACAGTTACGTATTTTACATTTAGGCTCAACTCACACCGCGATGGAAGCGGAGCGGCGCGCTGTTTTATTGTCAAATCATTTTAAACTTTATCATCATAACACATAGTATTGTTCTATGGTATTGCTTAAGAAACTTCAATCGCAGGCGACCACGAGCGACCGTAAGTTGCGCCAAGAGCACTTTTTAAAGCGCTTGAATACTATGCATTACAGGGATTTTCATAAAGTTTAAAATCACATGACACTGAAACTTCGCTGCCATCTCAGTGTGATTGACGTTTATTTCAAACAGAAAGTAGAATAAAAAATTCTTCCCGGCAAATTGTCGTCACTATAACTGTGTTGTACAAGATTTATATCCCAAGGGAAATATGAAAATACGCAAATATTTTACGAGTCTCGGGTACTTAAATTGCTGTAAAATGATGATTAAATTTACGACAATGATACAGCAAGTGCTTTGGACAACATTCACCTTAAAACTTTTGAAACTCAGGGGTTTAAACATTATAAACACTAAAAACGGATATTTACCATGATTCGTGGATTTATGAGTTTCTGGAAAACCATAAATTCATTCACCGTAATTAGATTTAATGCAATAAAAAGACAAATCTAATCCTGTTCTAAGATCGTAAATATGGTTTTAGTAGGGTACATTAGTATGAGATGGTGATAAGAAAAGTTAATATAATCATAATAATTTGCATAATAAATTATTCTGCATTGTTTATTTTTCACGCACGGCCAGTTTTGATAGAGATAATTTATAAGCAAATTCTATTATAAGTTTGTGTTTATAAAAGTAGTTAGCAATTTTAAAATGACAAACTATATATATTTCATTATACCTGAATTTGTTAGAGAAACTATAGTTTCTCTAACAAATTCAGGTATAATGAAATATCGGTTAGTAGACGAACATAATAACTTTCTTTCATAAAATAGTTAATTAACGGAACGCAATATTTGTTCAGCAAATAGTTTTGAACATAATCTACCTACTAACATTTACCGTTTTACTCTGTTCAATAAACTTTCTGTCCAATTTGTATTTGGCTCTAAAATACCATTATTTCCTATATTAGACTAAACAACATTTAAATAATTGAGGATAATGACAACAGTTTTACCCCAAATTTACTTTTTGTAAAGAATTGTGATATCGATTAGGATAACTTAAGTATTTAAGGTCAAGGGTTTGTCTTTCACGTCAAGGTTTAACCAAATATGTGATATACTAATTTTTATTGGAAAGATAAACATCCTTCATCATCATCATCATATCAGCCCAGTTGCACCCACTGCTGGGTATAGGCCTCCTCTTTATGACGCCACTCAGTTCGGTCCTGTGCGATCTTCTGCCACGCTTTCCCGGCGATGTTAACGATGTCATCTGACCATCGGGCTGGTGGTCTACCCCTTGGTCGTTGTGCATCTCTGGGCCACCATTCCGTAATAGCTGAAGTCCATCTTCCGTCTTTTCGCCTAGCTAAGTGCCCCGCCCATCTCCACTTGAGACTTGCGATGCGCATACCTACGTCTACGACTTTGGTTCGACGTCGTATTTCTACGTTGGGTATACGATCGAGAAGGGAGATTCCGAGCATGGCGCGCTCCATAGCCCTCTGTGCTACTCTTATTTTGTGCATGGATTCCTTTGTGAGCGGCCATGTCTCGGATCCGTATGTTAGTATGGGCAATACGCACTGGTTATATGCCTTGGTCTTCAGGCTTTGCGGGATGTTAGACTTGAAGATATCCTCCAGCTTTCCGAAGGCAGCCCATCCTAGCTGGACTCGTCTTGCGATCTCCTTGGCTTGAGAGAACCGGCCAAAAGATAAACAATGTCCAAGGTATATGTACTCGTCTACCTTCTCAATGCGGTGACTATCCACAGTGACGTTATTCCGCGAGGGAAGACGGTTTACCATGATCTTAGTTTTGGACATGTTCATCTTTAGGCCGATTTGAAGAGAGGCTTTGTGCAGGTCGCTTAGCATCTTCTGGAGATCAGCTACGTTCTCAGCTATGATGACAAGATCGTCAGCGAAGCGCAAGTGGGATATGTGACGGCCGTTAATGTTGACACCTTTTCCTTCCCAGTCAAGTGTCTTCATTGTGTCTTCCAGAACACTTGTGAAAAGTTTCGGAGAAATGGTGTCTCCTTGCCGTACACCTCGATTTATTGGAACGAAGTCTGATAACTTATGCATATTCACTTGCAGCGTCGCATTCCGGTACAGCTCACGAAGGGTACTCACATAACGCTTGTCGATATTGCAACGATGGAGAGAATGAAACACAGCCCAGTGCTCGACACTGTCGAAAGCCTTCTCATAATCGACGAAGGCAAGACACAAAGGCTGGTCGTATTCTCGGCATCTCTCCATCAGTTGCTTGACAGCGTGAATGTGGTCTATTGTAGAGTATCCACTCCGAAAGCCAGCTTGTTCGACCGGTTGAGAATCATCTAGAGATCTCGACAATCGGTTGCAAAGGACTTTGGCAAAAAGCTTATAAACTTGAGAGAGGAGGCTTATAGGGCGATAATTCTGTAGTTTGGACTTATCGCCTTTTTTATGGAGGATCGTAACAGTGGCATTTTGCCAAGCTTTTGGTGTAACACCGTCAAATAATACCATGTTGAAGAGCGTTGAGAGGGGTTTCAGTACGTGAGGACATCCTGCTTGCAGCATCTCTACGTACACCCCATCTTCGCCAGTTGCCTTTCCGCGTTTCATGTGGCTCAGAGCATAACCTATTTCGTCTTCGATAATATGAGGTAGTATCTCATCTTCTAAACGAGGTGTAGGTTGTGCTCTAGGGTCGTCTTGGTCCGGCGAATTAGGTTCCTCTACTTTTGACGCATAAAGATCTGCGTAAAACTCTTCAACTGTACGTATTATTTCATCCCGATCTGTAATTATCTTACCTGCACTATTTGTTAGTTTATTGATTTCGTCTCTAGTCTTATTAAGTTTCCTTTTAAATATCTTTGGTCCTCTATTTTCTTTAATTGTTTCAGTTATTATTTTTGTATTGTATGCTCTTATATCGGTTTTTAATGCTTTGCGTATAATTTTATTTAACTTCTCTAATTCTCTTTGATCTTTAACGTCATTCATTTTCATCTCTCTTCTTTGGGAAAGTAGGGACAGTGTATTTGGTGTCAGTTTTTGATCTTTAGCTTTAGATCCTTTAAGGTATTTTCCCGTAGTTTTAACGGTAATCTTGCACAGCTCGGCGTTTAGTTTGTCCACATCCAAGTTTTCTTCTGAAAGAACGTCAAACTGGTTTTTCAGGTCCATGCGAAAATCTTCTTGAAGGGAGAAGAATGCGGCGCTATCGTATTTTGGGTGTTTTTTGTTAACCAAGTTTGCTCGTTCTTTTTTCAGTTTGTACTTGAAGGTGGCTCTAACTAATCTGTGATCGCTATTGGTCTTGAAATGACTTAATACGCTAACATCAGTTATGTTATTCTTATGCGATGTTATGATATAATCTATTTCATTGCGAATATTACCACTCGGACTAAACCATGTCCACTTCCTGGAAGGGCGCTTTTTGAAGAACGTGTTCATGGCGAATAAATTATGTTGTTCTAAAAAGTTGACAAGAACTTGTCCGCGAGGATTTCGCCTACCTAAACCAAACGCTCCAATAGAGTGGTCCACGTGATCAGTTCCTAGCGGAGATCCTATTTTCGCGTTAAAATCACCTATGATGGTGGTGTAATAACATGAGTTTTCCCTCATCGCTGTCTCTATTTCCTCGTAAAAAGTTTCAACTTCGTCGTCAGAATGGTCTGAAGTTGGAGCGTAAACTTGTATTATTTTTAAGGCATATCGTTTGTTAAGATTTAAAACTAAATAGCAAACGCGTGCTGATATGCTTTTAACGCTCTGGATGGAAGATGTCAGCTTCTTATTAATAACAAATCCTACGCCCCCGTACGACGAGTCGTCATGTCCCCTGTGATAGAATAGGTGACCTGAAGGTAGTCTTGTAAGGTTTTCGCCTTTCCTTCTCACTTCAGCCAAAACATCCTTACGCCATATAAATACTGTGTTGTCGGAATAATCAAATATTTAGCTGATAAAATGGTTTGTTTGAGAATGACAACAATTAAGTTCTTCAAAACACGGAAGAACATAATTAAGGGCCCTCTTCAAGGTCAGTCTAAAGTTGTTTTAATGGTATTTTGGCTTCATCATTATTATCCAACGTCTCGCAATAAAATCATGTGTAAATCGATCTAAGATTCGTGTGCTAAATGTAAGTTTGTAAAGACGCCATGTCCCATATTCTTACCGATGCTATCTGGCTCGCAATAAACATAATAAATTCTCTAGAGAATCCGGTTGAAACCAGATAAACGGACTATCGTATCCACGCGTGGTTGGGTGACGACGGGTCATGTCTTATCCAAGTTAAACAAGCAGATTATACAAAAATTCTAGAAAAGATCTGGGAAGCCTAAATGGTTTCGATTTATTCATGTACTAGCAGCACGTCCCGGCTTTGCACGGGTGTACTAATTAAACTACCGGGATAAAACATAGCCTATAACCACCCGGACAGTCCATTCTACAAATAGGTGAAAGAATTTTTGAAATCGGTTGAGTAGTTTCGGAGATTACTTCCGTCAAACAAACAAATTTTACCTCTTTATCATATTAGTATAGAAGTATAGATATAGATATTCGTTATAACCCTAACGACACCTATTTTTTAAATGTGGTAAATGCCCCGAAAGATTATTATGTGCGTCGTGGGCATTGCTAGTGTTTTAATAATCCTGTACTTTTCACTTACAGCTAAGAAGTAACAATGGCATTGAATAAGTAATAAAAAGTAACAAGATTCGCTCTTAAAATGCTATACATAGTAAGAAAGTAAATTAAATTATGTCTAAACAGATTTGCTTTCTAACAGAAAACGATAAAGCCATGAGAGACCGCTGTATCCTTGGCCTTAGCTGCATCAATGTCAGCATTTTAAATAGATTAGATCAAAATGGTTATTTTAAAACATTTCCCGAATCTACAACAGAGTGACATGAAAGGTTGTACAGATAACGAAGAAACCAATGGTAATTTATTTTGAAATCGCGTGCTTTGTTTATGAATTCGTGTACAGTTCGAATTACCATTATTCATAGTCATCAAAAGACAAATTGGACCGCACCACTGTTGACAAAGCGACAGTCGTAAACTTGGGCATGACCGAGTAAATGTTCCAATGCGGCTACAACTTTAATATTTTCGTTAAAAATTGAGACATGCGTTTACAATTTACTATTTATTTACAATCTTTAGAGTAGACAAATTCATTTCACATGATAGCCGAAAGTGAAATCATCATACAATTTTTTTTTTTAAACTTGGCAACGTACACTATTGGACATTGACCATCGCGCCTCCTTTGACGTCAAAACATCTCACATGCCTTGTCCTTCACGTCATCAGACAACGGAAAACATTACAATCAAATGCTAAGCGAGCTCATCTCTTTGAGTATTTAAAGAAAATTTTAATAACAGACTCAATGGAATGAAAGCAATCTTAAAAATAGAAAGACAGGCGTATGTTAAAATATGACTACTGGCAAATTACCAAACAAAATATTCCTGAAATGAGAGAGGTAATCTTAAAATCGCGGATGTGTGCATACATTCAATAGAGCGAAGTGATTGTTTCAGACTTTGATCCTAACGTGTCAGGCAGGTATCAGATTCATAATCATCAGCGTTATATGCCTATAATAATTCGAATCTTTGTTGAGACTAGAGCTCATGATCAAATTGCGATAGCGGCAGCATTTTGAAACATAAGAAACAGTCAAGCAACCTACTCCAATTTAAGAAACCAGACTCTATCAGATATCACTAGCAACGTCGTAGCAACAACTAATGATGACTCAAGTAATGAGCTTGGCCGATGATCTGATGTCACTTGTAGGTACATACGAGATGTTCATAGCTGATCAACTGTGACACTCACCACCGTCGGCTGACTTCGCTAGCGCCAGAGCAGCAGCAGTACATCGCATGCATTCGATAGGACACAAATCCCCTGGAACACTTATCGGCGAATCTGCTACAATACCCAAAACGAGGCTTTATCGGCAATTGAATAAGAATGTTATCAGTATCTCACAAAGAGAGCCAATAGATCGAGGCTAGCTGAATATAGATCGATACGGTAATGATAAGTTTTAAAATAATAGTGTTAGGTGCTGTATTTAGCGGTAATGATCTTCAAACAACCTTAGTAAAGAGAGATCTGCTTGCCCAATAATAACTCAAATGATTGGAAAACACACCAATTTGCCTTTTAAAACACATAAACTAAGTCATACAAAGATTTATAGGTATACAATCCGTTGCGCAATAAAATTGTTTACACAAAATGTTAATTGCAAGCAGAGTGAAATTACTTATTCTACTAGAATCTGTGCCATTGAATTCTTGTTTACCCTTCAGCAAACAAAAAAGTGCGCGGGCCCTTTGTGAAACAGTAATTTCAATTCTTGAAGGCTTTTATAAAAAGTAACTCGGATTGGAGGTCAGACATCGGGAGCAAGGCTATTGCCACAAACACCATTCGTAGCAACATCTAGGGTAGGTACATTTTTATGACCAATCGTTAGCTTTCCAATAAAGTATCACGTTGTTTTCTTACAAGGACGCTTTGACCTGACCTTTGGGGTGATATCATTTATGTACAACGTCGTCAAAGTCGAAAAGTTTTCCAATGCTTTACTACAGACAGGGTGGTGTCATTAATGTACAATGTGTCATCGATTTGGGATGTTTTACTTACTATATGTAAGTTCTTGTCATGTTAGACTCGTCAGTTCCTACGAGTATACAACTAGTTATATTAGTACAGAAGGAGCTCGAAATAAAGCCAATGACATCAAAAACCAAAATACATAAATGAGACCTAATGTGTTCATGAAGTTCACAGTAGGTACAATACTTTATTAGCACTGACGTCATGAGCACGTGAATTTAAATGCATTGTTGTAAGTACGTTCACAGTATCTTCAGATAAAGATACTGTACTGATTACGTGACGGAGATGACAAGACACAAATATTTTTTTCGATATAAACATCCTCAAGCGTCAAGACAAATTATGAAAAATTGCGGAACAAACAAAATTGTTTTGCAACGCCTTTCGAGGACACTTTGTTCTATCAATGTACTTGTAAATTGAAATGAATATAGAACTAAACATTTGGAATGATTGCTATTCAGTTTATTGGAGTGCTCAATGTGCTCATTATGCATTACGGAGAGATGGTTATCAAAAGAAGTAATGAATTGGAAAAGAGCGGTTCAACGATAATATGGACTGGTATAGCGATGCCACGCGAGCGTAAACAAATGAGCTGAAAGCATTGCAAGGACAATTGAGATTCAATGAATTGTTTTACCGTTATACTGATAAAAGAATTTCAAGTATTCTAGAATGATGTATGATTGAATGGCATATTATGATAAAATTTTATTTTGGGAAACATTCAAATGTAAAGATAACGATTGATAGACATCAAATCACATGCCACAAGTATTTCGTTGACTGAGTAAAATATACGCTTTTTCGTCTTGATTTGATTTTTATCAGCCAGTTATGTAAACAAAAACAACGCTTTGAATATTGTCTAACAGGTACGTTTCAATGAACATCAATTAGAATCGTATTTATAGTTCGATAGCATATTGATTGGTCAATTATAATGTATACAATAGTCTGATAGTGTTTTGTATTAATTATTTCGACATGATTTACATAATAATTTGTAAGAGATAAAGACACCTTCTGCTTTGTTTTTGACTTTATTCATTTTTCTGCCAAAGTAGCTTCGCTTAAAAGTTATGTATTCTAGGGAGTGCAGAATATTGTTCTCTTTACAAAATAGGAGTCGGGTTTTTATAAAAAGAATTCCCATTTGTGTTGTATGAAAGTGTCTAGTTTGTTGTTATGTCCACTTTTCCAGCGAGCCGCGTCCGTGACCGTGAACGTGCTATTTACGACATGTCACACACGTGGCGAGACAGCACCTCGGGGCGAAACCCTACAATCTCATATCTAATTCCATTCTTTTAAGAAGATTACACGGTAGAAAACGTGGAAACACTATTCAATAGATACATTTATTAGTTGTTGCACAAATTGTCATGTTCCGCAGCTGTCCAATGTTAATTAGTAATAGACAATCTGATAGAAGAAAGAGAAAGTAAGTCTAGCACTTTTATTTTTGACGTGCAGCGACACAAAAGACCCAGTAACAACGGTAACGCCCGGCCGAGGCGAAAGATTGGGAATCAAAAATAAACCGCACGCGTGACCGACGCAAAACAACCGAAATAAACCGAGTAACTAAATTAAATCACGTCTGATATCTTGTGTAATAGTATAATTGGTGTTGGCCCAGTGGAATACTTCGACTCTCCATCAGACGGTCTTAGCTATGGGTGTTCAATCATCAGTTTGATACAACAACGAACAACGCAATAATAGGCACTCTACTCTTTCCAACTCTAGTTCTATTTTTCATAAATTTTAAACCCTTGACCAAACGTGTTATAAGTTTGTAGTATGTACCTCTATATTGGACGTGTGTCTATCAGAGACAACGCCTATCTCTTGAACGGATGGACAGATTTTGATCATGTTATGTTTCATGTTAGAGCTAAGTTTCATTTAAATCTGATTAGCCTTTAGCAGATCATCTGTTATGGAGGGGTATTCACTAAATAGCCATATAGTCAGCGTTTTGTAAATTAATTTTCAAGGCCCAATGAGCAGAAAGGATAGAACTTATAGCTACAGACAACAGTATCCCGTTAACGATAAACATTGATAACCTCCTAGCGATGTAAATCATTTAAAATGTTATGCAAATATACAAATTTCTCTTTTAAGAATTTATGGTCTAAATATTATTTCAAAAATATCATAATTGCAATCTACGATTTGTTAAGTTTTATGAAAGGTGTTCGAATAAATTGTAGTTAGAGTTCTTGAACGACGTAATTTACAAACAAATAATTACTCAAAACAGTACAAAATAACAATGCTAACAATGCAAAAGTTCAGTTTTGTATACAAATACGAGTATAATAGATTAATTTACAGCCAAAAAAAGATAAACAGGTTATCATTTGGATAGGCCTAGTCATGACATGACCTCATGTTTGTTGATAACAATATTTTGCATTGTGGTGACCCCAAGTTTTTGTTTAAATACTACTGAAACTTAGCTACTTAACCGTTTTTGTACAAACCAAGAGGTCAATCTTTGCTGCGTTTGTTTTGCGCTATGTCGATATGTCCGTGATTCATCAACATTGAGGTGATGCTTCCCAAAATAGGCTTTTAAATGTGATAATTGCATGTCTGAACACCTCTTGGCATGGTAGCGATTCGACCTACCTCACGTGTCTTGGACGTCAATGTCCCGCCCCTGGGGATTCGCCTGAATTCATAACGTCTCTATTGTTAATTTTTTTAAAGTGCTAAATTATCCAACTGCATTTAAATTTTTGTTTGAACTCCAATAACTATGAAACTAGTCAAGGTAATAACGGAGGCTTTTAGACGGCCAAAATACTCCACACCAGAGGTGGCCCTTGCTTAGACGAACTTACTTGTGGTTTTTTAACTACGTTTCCAAAAGCTTTAGTTCTATGCTTTATTTCTCTAGAGTCCTATATAGGCCTAACATCTGCAATGTTTCGCGACGACAATCTTAACTCGACAATAGCAAGCTGCTCTACGTACTATTCTAGAGTAGGAGGGAATATTTTGTCGACATGGTAACGTTTGTCGTCTAGCGCACGGGCTCTAGGCAACCCTTCGTGCTTTAGAGGTTCAATTAGATTATAATGTTAAATAAAACTATTGAAGACAAGGAAATAAACAGGTAGATAGAGTGCCACTTAAAGATAACGGTTTTGACTAAATGCGCAGAATAACAACGGCCAAGTTAAAGCGCAAGGTATACCGATAGATAGGCAAGATTCAAGGACTTCTGCTTATGGCCATAGACAAATGATTATTATGTGTACTAAATAAAATTGAATTGAATTATATTACGGTATAATAGACAAGTTACATTTGATTAAAAACTGCGGCAAATTCAAGGTTTTGTGAGAACTTTTAATTGCGATTGACAATAATCGTGGAAAACTCTTGTGGTTCAAATAAAGTTGGTTTTGCCGTCGCGTTTTTACATTTTTACCAATGGAATTTCAAAGGTATCGATGTATCAATATAGAAATACGATACACTGCATACCTACATCGCGAAGCTTAAAATCGCGAAAATCCCTTTCGTTAATTTGACTGTAAATTCAAAAAACATTTCTTAAGTTTATGCTCTGTTAAACTAAGAAATAAACCGATTGCTTTTTTCACGACCATCAAGTAAATTCTTACTATTTTCTCTAAATAGAGTATAAGAGGTGATTACTTCATATTTTTAAAACCACTTCATTTCTGTTAATTTCAATTTCCCCCAACAGAACAATGAATGCTGTTTTCCTGTTTTGGTATCCGACGGAACAATGTCTCGTATCCACTGCTACTCGTAGGGCTGTTCTTTGTTTTGCATTTCTATTCATTCGCACGGCATTATATGGAGATTTTAATCTGTTAATTGATTTATCTAGATTCTTACTATTAATATTATTAATAGCGAAAGATAGAGGACTGAGGATGGATGTTTTTAACTCTTTCACGCGACAACTACTGAGACAAGTCTCATAATTTGCGGTTCAATATGAGGTCATAATATGACATTGAACTTTAAGGTAACAGGCTATCAACAAAACAATAATAGTACGAAAAGTGCTGAAAATCTGAGATGCTTTGCTTTGCTTTCATATGTACCTATTTAAATTGGACGTCAGGGAAAAACGATGGAGATCATCTAAGTTTGACTTTATACTGAATCAATGTTAGTTTTATTGATTATATTTTGTATGAAATGTCTTTCATAATAAATATTTTTGAATATTTGTATACATTATGAATTTGTGTGTACCTATAGTAAATATTATTGTATCCATAATAATATGAATTTATTATAGAATGCATATAGCAAATGTAAACTATTAAGGAGTGTAGTGAGTAATAATAAAATTAACATACCTTCTTCCGGAGTCAGGTCTGCAAACTTGATGCCTCCACTGTAAGAGAAAACATAAACATGAACATCTCATAAATATTACAATAAATCCCCAAAATAAACTAAAAATACCCATTCATTTGATAAGCATGTAAAATGCCAAAATGTGGTACTAAAATATTTTCACAGTGCATGACAAGTAAATGCATGTTTTAAATTTAGACAAAACTACTAGATACATTAGGTAAAACTTAATTTCCTATTTCATTACAATATAATGTGTAGTATTGACAATACTTGGGAAAAGTAGGTCTATCTACTTAATTGAAATATGTTTACTTAACAATAATTATAACAAGTAATTGGAGAAACTTAAACAAATATAAATACCAAAACAACTTGCCTTAAAGCTTATGCTAATACTCTGTATGTATGTAATATGCATAATAATAAAACTGTAACATTAGTAACAAATGTCAAGTAAATTTTGTAACAAGAACTGTAGAGGTACTATTTGTGAGTTGAAAATATAAGAAAATTTTGTATAAATTTAAAACACCACTGTTATCTTGCATGCACTGTGTCAATTTTCGTTCACATCGTACCTTAGAAGGACGCTAGCCGTTTCCGGCACCCGGAACACCTGGAAAAAGATCCAATGTGGAACGATGTCATACTGGATCCCCGAGAGGAGAAACCATGAGTAAACACCCTACATTTTATGGGTTTTCATGCATCTAAATGCAATTTACTGGTTGCTATGATTAAAATAAGATTCTAATCATGATCTGAACAGTCATAATCTAGAGAAAACTGATTTTAGTATCAAATTTTTGCATGTAGGTAATGGAAATAAAAATAAAACAATACCTATTTATCTACAAGATTGTAAGATAGCAAAAATTGTTCGCAATGTTTTGTATTTTTTAGGTAAGTATATGAAATTACTAATATGGCCTAGATTCACTTACAGAGTAATTTTCTAAGGTCTAAAATTGGATCATTCTCACCTTCCATCCCAAATTTTCGAAGAAAGTACTCAGGCGAGATTGCCCGGTTGTTTTACCGCCGCATGGTCCTGTAGAAATATTCAATAAAATTATTTTAAACGCATTACAGTCGGGATTCCCACGTGTTTATTACGATTCGTTCACAAAGTATCGCACAAGCTTCAACACACTAATAAAATATGTAGCACCTGTTAGGTAGTTGTTACCAGGTACAATATGGATGGACCTAAAAACATTCTGAATGTATATTTTTACAAATTATTGCACAGAGACTTCCTAGAATTATCACAAAAATAAATACATACCTCCTGTGAGCACCAGCTTATAGGTGATTTTCTGAGATTGATTAGCCATTTTGTTTGAAGGCATTTAAATAAATTAAATAATAATTACACTAAGAAGGATACTAGGCACATAAATATCATAAAAATGTTGAATTTACAAAAGTGTTAAAAAGAGCCATCACAGAAAAACAGGCATCGCCCGTCAGGCGTGCGCTAAAATGACAGATAGATTTGATAGAAAATCGCAGTCGCTAGACAAGTCAAGTCAAGTCAAGAATTGCCAGGATTGCCAGCTAACTATCAACCTTTTATTTAGCTATATTTGGTCAGTCAGTGTTTAGAACAATTTTTTTTTCATTAAGTATTTTCTATAAACAAGTTAACTTAACTGTAGCATAAGAGGTAGGTAACCTTTAACCTGTTGACGTTATGTTTAAGCATGAGGTTTAACACTAACACACTAACTTTATTTACCTAGGTTAACTTCTAGATTGTCTACATTTTAATTATTGACCAATGTGAATAAAATGTACTGATTGATGACGGGCGGCGTTTCTATAATTCTATTTAAAACTTAAGTATACCTTTATTTATTTACAGAAACTAAACTACTAAAGTTGCAAATGGATAGAAATAGCAAAACCGAGTACAGTTGGAAACATTGTAGTTTGACAGATCACCATAGACAAAAATATTTTTTTTTGTTGACTGGCAGCGCGTATAAAAAGGGAGCTTCACACATATTATGTGATACTTATTAAGTATTTCATCTGAGTCACACACACGCATTTTATTGCATCCACCGCAAACGCAACAAATACAGGAGCTGAGTTTGTACTCTGTGAGCTAGTCAGCTCACAGAGTACTTTTGGAGTACCAAAACACAGAACATAATACTTTAGAGAGCTCAAAAAGGAAATGGTGCAGATTGATGCATATCCAGGACTTGATCTGAATGCACATTATTTTAAAAATTTAGTTTTCTTCTGATCTTTGATTTAGTTTTCTTTAACGTTGCTGGCGCTGCTGCATAATTAAAACTAGATTAGCTTCAGATAGTTACTGCTGTTTAAAAGTGGATGATAATGTACATCTCTCTTTTTAAATAAAATATACATGAATAATCAAAACCTTTATGAATATAAAGTATCAGATTTTTTAAGCTTATGTTATTCCTAAACTATTCAAATTCAACATGCATTCATTTGTTTGGTTTGTAAGGTTTGAATTAATTATTGATATAACTATTTGAGATCCATTTTCCCCTGTATTGTTTTCATGAGATTTTGCTATGAGCAACACCAAAGAGGGAATGTGTTGCCAGTATCTTCCTAAGCAGCGGTTTCTTTTTTCAGTGTATGTTTCTTTTCCCAATGCTGGCAGTTCTCCTTCATCTAAAATATAGGTATATTAATTAATAAGATCAAAAACATACACTGGATTATAATAACTCAGTTTTTTATATTACTCTTAAGAACAGAATAGTGAATGAATAAAATTAAATAGTGATGAAGTAGTAACATGGTAGGTACCTTCCAAATCTATCACATCTTGATCAATCCACCTTGTTTGTATATTCACACAAATTAGACCTATCTGTAGCTCTTTGGTCAAATATCTGCTGTAGTTTACAAATGTGTTTAATAGTTTTAATCCTGAAAATAATATAATATTTAAATTATGCAGAAAATTACAATAATAAATTGGACTAAGTATTGAACTCTTTGGATAAATATTGATTTATTTCTTGTTACTTACCTATTTTATTATTATCTCCAAGGAATTGAAGCATCAAGCATGGCATAGAATCCACAATTACTAGAGCTAGATTTTCATCTACAATTTTCTTCTGTTTTATATTTTGAAGAAGTTCTATTAGTTCTTCCATGGTCCATATTCGGACAATTTTTATCTTATACAGTGTTGTGGCCATTTCCTGAAATAAAAAAAACAATCTACAACTCTACACTACTGCAGTTACACAATACGCTGAGCTAGAAAGGCTGTTTTAGCTAAACTATTAGAAGATCAACCAATAATGATAAAATTTCATACATGATGACCCAGGTCTTGTCATTTCAAATCCCTTGACGTCTCCTAGAGGAATACTGGAATGGAAGACCTTCAAAGTAAAGATTCAATACGCCTGAGGTTGCACAACACATAGGTAGACAACCACACAAAAAGTTTAAAGATATGATAAATTCTTTTATTATATTACCATGTGTGATAGACCTGAAGCAGCAAGGATTTTCTGTATCCTAACAGCAGAAAAGTCTCCTTTGGTATCTACATACAAAACTGTGTCATTGCTGTTTCTAACACAATTTATCGCGAGTTGAAAGCACAGCTGAGTTTTTCCACATCCAGCAAGGCCACAAAGTTCAGTGATTTCCCCTTTTGGTATGCCACCTCTTAGAACAGCATCAAGCCTGCAATAGATTATTTATTTCAGAAAACTGATAGGATACTTATAAATCACGAAACTGATCACTAACGAGAATATTTGCCGCTAATAATAACAGTATAAAGTAGTTGTGTACCTTTCTATTCCTGAGCTTACAAATTTAGTTTGATTCAAATTTCTTTCCAATAATACAGATCCACATAAAACAGGGGCTGAATATTTGGCAAAAATTTCATTTCTTGTGGCTAATATCTGGGGTAAACTCAATTTGGTATAGGAGGCTAGCTTGCCGATATCCTCATTTAGAAATTCCGCTATGGTTGTAATACGATTCTGTGTAAGTTTTTTTAGCACACTTTCTGAGAGATGAATGATTTCATCTGCTTTTAACTTTTGCATTATACATAAATGGAAAAAAAAAATATAGAAACGCAAGTAATCTTTACAATGAATAATCCACTCTCGTAAAATTTAAATTGTTTACAAACAAATAAAATTGATCAATCAATGACATGATGCTAATGACTTTGACTGAACTGACATAAATGAATGATTTTAAATAGATTCAGGGCTACCAACATTTAGATTTTAAAGAACCGTTCGTTCAGTGAATGTACACACTAGGGAAATTTCTGAAAATGGTATGTGGTTTGTTTCGTTTGCACTTGTGTTTGCTTCGAAAACTACAATGAATGAACCGAACAAACTTACCATAGTCAAGATGCGACGAAGAGGACGCTCGCCCGGCCCGCCATCGATCGGCCATTTGTGATTTGTTTGCTGTCAAAAGCCGTAATGTAAAGTCGTGGAGAGAATAGTATTTTTTGTTTTTTTCGCGGCGTAATAACCCAGAAATTAATTGAATTGGAGTTTTATACTGTAAATCACGATGTCTAATATATCGCTTGATAAAGACACGTTTTATCGGCGAATTAAAAGGCTTTACGCGGCATGGAAGGTTGGTTTTTGCCCTTGTGGTAAAGTGATTGATTTTTTAACTATATCTTTCAAATAACCGCGTTTCACAGGCTGCAGCAGCTGATGAGAAGAGCGATGATGCCTTGGCAAAAGTTGATTGCCTGGTTTCATGCGTTGGAGTCGACGAGGATACGCTTTATAGCAAATCTACGGCTCTACAGGTTTGTGCGTTTTATTGCTTTCATGTGCTACAAATCTAGGAAAAGGTGACTTTAGGGTTTACTTTATAATGCAATAAATTGTTTATCATGTACTATAATTATCTGCAATAGGTTACAATAACTGAAAACGCACTTTGCAATCATGTTTCAAAATCTACTCAGGAATGTTTTTTGTATTAGGTACTTCAACTGTCATGGTACGCATTTTGATGTGCAGCTGCAGACTATTTTATTGCGGTTTGATTGCTGCATATAATTTGGAAAGGTATTCACATGGATCTTTATAGGTATTCAAAACAGCATGAAATTATGGCGAATGCCATTATGGCTGCTATAGGTTGTCAATTCTGCACAGTTGATTCTGACAGTCCTTCAGCTGGTGTTTATTGTTGAAGATTCTATAATATTCTAGTACTTTTCCACATTTCAGACATGGCTATTTGGATATGAGCTGCCTGACACAATCACAGTACTTACAGAATCAAGCATGTGTTTTCTTGCCAGTAAAAAGAAAATTGAATTCTTGAGGCAAATTGAAAATGGTAAGGAGGAAACAGATCTGCCACCTGTGAAGCTTCTTGTTAGAGACAGGGTAAGACATATTACAATAACTAAATATCTGACTTTCCACAACTGATTTCAACTAAGTTTTTTTAATACTATGTTTCAGACTGATAAAGACAAAGAAAACTTCAGTAAACTTATAGCAGAGATAAAGAAATCAAAATCGGGAAAGTCCTTGGGAGTTTTTGTAAAAGATAGTTATCCAGGCGAATTTTGTGAGGGTTGGAAGAATGTTTTGAAAGCGGAAAAGTTTGAAAATATTGATATTAGCTCAGCTGTCGCTGTTTTAATGGCGCCAAAAGAAGATTCAGAAGTTATAACAGTAAAGAAAGCATGCTTGGTCACAGTGGATGTTTTTACAAAATACTTGAAGGACCAAATTATGGAAATCATAGATTCTGATAAGGTAACTATTGCACAATATTTTTCAATATAAAGATTGAAAATAAAGCTGTTTACCATTACTGCCACACAAACCAAGTTCAATGTGTCTATTGGTTCTGTGACTCAACTCAACCTAAAATGCTACTAAACAAGTACTTTTCATCTTGCAGAAAGTAAAACACTCCAAACTGGCTGAAGGCGTTGAAGCAGCTATATCGGATAAGAAATACGTCACAGGAGTGGACACAAGCCAAGTTGATATGTGCTACCCGCCCATCATCCAATCGGGAGGAAACTACAGCCTAAAGTTCAGTGCTGTGTCTGACAAGAATCACCTGCACTTTGGAGCTATAGTGTGCTCATTAGGTGCAAGATACAAGTCCTATTGCTCAAATATCATCAGAACATTGCTGGTCAATCCTACAGACGAGATCCAGAGCAATTATAATTTCTTGTTGAATGTCGAAGAGGAAGTGATGAAGGCACTCGTGGCTGGGGCCAAGCTGTCTGCGGTTTACGAAGCGGGACTCGAACTTACTAAGAAAGAAAAGCCGAATTTGGTTGATAATTTAACTAAAACTTTTGGGTATGTATTTAAAGTGTTATATTAGTTATTATCTTAAAGTGTTTCTATTTTTCTACAGTTTTAGTTGTAGATTTCCACCTAGACCCATCACCTGACTTTTTACACATAATTTGAGTCAATTTACAATAATGTAAAACTCTCTATGCTTTTTGCAGATTTGTCATGGGAATAGAGTTTCGTGAGAGCTCCATCATAATCGGTCCCAAAACGTCAGTGGTTGCCAAGAAAGGAATGGTGTTCAATATCAATATTGGTCTCGCAAACCTGACCAACACAGCCGCTACTGAAAAAGAGGGCAAGGTAAGTTGAAATTGTCTTTTTATGTGGCATTAGCTTTAAACCTGTGTATTCTGTATAATAAATAATTTCCTTTTTATGTTACAATGGTAAGCCGAAAAAGGAAGCTGTAAGTGTTTCTTGTATATTTTTATTCTGCTTCGTTAAATACTGAGTTGCGCCTTTCGAGTGTTACATTATAAAAATAAAATTAGAAACTATTATACACAGTTAGTGTGAATATTGTAGGCAATAAAACAATATTATAATATTAATAATATGATATTTATAATAATTAATTGTAATATTTATAATAATAAAGTAGTTAAAAGTTTTAAGTACATTTAGTGCAAAATATTGTCTTTCCTATGATAATACTGACTTTTTTCAACATATTTTCAGACATACGCCCTATTCGTCGGCGACACAGTATTAGTGAACGAAGACGCGCCCGCGTCTCTCCTCACGCTATCTAAGAAGAAAATAAAGAATATTGGTATCTTCTTGAAAGACGACGACGAAGAAGAAGAGGAAGAAAAAGAAAATAAGACTGAAATACTTGGTGAGTTTACTTTATTTAAGATACCCTATGATTTACACCAGGATGGCAGCAAAACAGAAAGCGGTTTTAGTGTCATAAAAATTTAACCTTATCTTCATTACTCTAATACATAGAATTGCTTGAGAAACTTGAAAAGTTTCATTTAAAGCTTGGCCTTTTGCGGATAGTAATGAAAATAAATATTATAATAATGACACTGAAACTGTCGCTGCTTCCGGCCGTTACCGGTTACGGTGTGAATTGCGCCTATTATTTTTACTCAGCAAAATTTTGAAACCTTGTACAAGATACAAGAAAATAACTCTTACTACATCCATGTAAATTTAATGACCATTAGTAACAATTACCGTATATTTTAAAAGCCATTTTTGTAAATATTCGAGCTATTTGATTCAAAATTGTATTTTTGCCGTTAGTTTTTTAATTTGCACGGTTTTGAATTTAACATTTTTAATGAACTGTTTTTAAGATTAATCTATTTACTTACATGCAATCGCGGACGAACAGAAAACGGCGGTAAGTGTTTTATATTTCTATGCACTAATAGCATGCTGCAAATATGAGCTTGCAATGTAATTTGACATTTCCTTTGTGTACGTTTATTGTGGATTACGTATGTATTTGAAAATCATATTTTAAATTAATATCGTTATTGCTAGAAAAAAAGTAGTCAAGTCATTTGTCCAGCTTCAAACACATTGAATGTGCAATATTTTTAATGCACGCTACAATCCCACTTTTTATGTATACCTCCTACTTCTGCACCAACTTCAGTACTGTCTATTTATAAACACGTAAATCTGTGTAAATTACTACTTTCGGTGTCAACCTTCTAGATATAAAATCCGCCAGAAATAGCCATTTGACTTTGGAATATCACCTAAATGGTAGCACCAATTTGGATTAACTATGAAAGATAGAAGACTTGTCAAAATAAGAATCGTGTTGATGACAAATGATACTGGCACAGTTCAAAGCCATGAAGCCTACAACAAACATACAAACTTTGCATGAATCCTGCAGCAAGAATGCGCTTACACAATCAATAATAACTAAAAGCATAACCATCGTCATAATACCCAGTAGACACCTAATAACGGGCTACCGCTATCAGATAACACATTAGATAAATATATCTTTTAAAAATCCACGCCCCCTTACTTCCGATCAATAACGACCAGATTAGTGACCCGTGAACATTTCTGATTTGTCATGAATTGTCCGTGTCCTTGAACGGACCAATAAGCGCTCACATTCCTGCTCCCGCACACCTTAGTTGGTTGACAGATTTTTGTATTGTGAGTATGTAGGTATTAGGAGACTACTGGGTATTACGTCGATGAGCGTAATCTACCATACAATTCTCAAGTCACAATTACAGGTAGAGGTAAACGGACCGCCGTTATCGAATCCAAGCTTCGAACTGAACATTCATCTGAGGAGAAACGTAAAGAACATCAGAAGGAGCTAGCTATATCTCTCAATGAGAAGGCGAAGGAGCGTTTGGCGAAACAGTCCAGCGGTAAAGACACCGAGAAGCTGAGGAAAAGCACAGTGTCTTACAAGAACGTCAGTCAGATGCCCAGGGAGAACGAGGTCAAGGAACTCAAGTTGTATGTTGGTGAGTTATAGGAATAAACCTAGAGGCGAGTTGCTGAACTAAAGTGACAAGATAGAAGCTATGCAATAGCCTAATTACAAGTTAGCAGAGACTAGTTAATGAGTAATGACTAGATATGCTTTAGTTATAGAATCAAACAATATATGCACCTTAAAATCTTAGCGAATTTGGAGTTAAATTTTACAATCAAGTAGCGATATTACCAGCAACTTTATTAAATAAACTAGTGACTATAATATTGTTGTACTATAATATTACATTCATTAAAACAATGTAATGTTTTCAGATCGTAAATATGAGACAGTGATCCTGCCCATATTCGGCGTCCCCGTGCCATTCCACATATCGACGATTAAGAATATCTCACAATCCGTGGAGGGTGACTACACTTACCTTAGGATAAACTTCTTCCATCCCGGAGCCACGATGGGCAGGAATGAGGGTGGCAGCTACACGCAACCTGATGCCACTTTTGTTAAAGAAGTGTGAGTAAAGCGAATATTTGTCTTAGAGCGTGAGCACACCATGTATTTACAAACGCGAGGCGAACAAAATGTAAGAGCCAAGTTGTTACCGTCCTTGCGTGTGTAAAACGCGCTGCAAACTAGCAGGTGACGCGGACATCGCGTACCACGTACTAAATACGTGGACTGCTTATGCTCTGTGATACAAAATTGTTATTTTAATTCTGTATTACTATTGTTAATGCCTTTTGACTAAAACATATGTTCTGGCTATTGTCTTACAGGACATACCGAAGTACAAATACAAAGGAGCCGGGAGAAATTTACCCTCCATCATCCAACCTCAATACCGGCTTCAGACTCATAAAAGAAGTACAGAAAAAGTTTAAAACGAGAGAGGCAGAGGAAAGAGAAAAAGAGGATTTAGTTAAACAGGACACATTAGTTATGTCCCAGAGTAAAGGAAACCCAAAACTCAAAGATCTGTACATTAGACCTAACATAGTTACTAAGAGAATGAGTGGATCTTTAGAATCGCACACAAATGGTTTTAGATTCACCTCGGTAAGAGGAGATAAGGTCGATATTTTATACAATAATATAAAGAACGCGTTCTTCCAACCTTGCGATGGAGAGATGATTATATTGTTACATTTCCATTTGAAACACGCTATTATGTTTGGTAAGTACAATCAAGTCTCATTGTAAAAAACTTAATTTTCAGTATGTACTTTTAATATTTATTGGTCATCCTTCAGGCTGCGCCAATACTAGTATTTAACGGAACACAAAGTTAGGCAATAACTCATCAAGTCAAGAGAGAGAGAGTAACCCACCTAACAAATACTTATCAAAAATATCTTCATTTCAACAGGCAAAAAGAAGCACGTAGACGTCCAATTCTACACAGAAGTGGGTGAGATAACGACGGATCTCGGCAAACATCAACACATGCACGACCGCGACGACCTAGCGGCGGAGCAAAGCGAGCGCGAGCTGAGACATAAACTGAAGGTGGCCTTCAAGAGCTTCTGCGAGCGAGTCGAGAATATCACCAAGCAGGAGGTCGAGTTTGACACGCCCTTCAGGTGAGGAAACTTAAGTAACGTTACTGTTAGATAGTGTCGGTGAATAGACTTGCTGAGTAGAATGTCCCAGGATATTTATTTACTTAAGACCACTGTGGCGCAGTGGGCGAAGGCCCGACTGAGACGCGGAAGTGTCCAAGACATCACCGAGTGAAATGTCGGGATAAAATTAAATTAGGGCAATTGCGATAAATACCCGTAAATAGAATGTTTTATCATTTATTTATTTCAGAGAGCTCGGTTTCCCCGGTGCACCGTTCCGTTCCACTGTCCTACTGCAACCAACGTCGGGCGCACTAGTGAACCTAACCGAGTGGCCTCCCTTCGTCATAGCGTTGGAAGATGTCGAGTTGGTGCACTTTGAACGAGTGCAGTTTCATCTAAAGAACTTCGATATGGTGTTTGTGTTTAAAGATTATGCGAAGAAAGTCGCCATGGTGAATGCTGTGCCGATGAATATGCTGGATCATGTGAAGGAGTGGCTCAAGTGAGTATTTACTTACATCACAGATAAAATAATACTATGTACAGATGGTCCATTTAAAACATTAATTTCACTCCTGTTTTTCTTCGGGCTATTTTTTTGTGTTTGATTTTGCGGTTCCCCTAGCAGTGTTTAGGTCTTGCCTGCAATCAAAAATATTAGCACTAGATGGAGTTACTTACGTTTTTATTTATTTACATGACACGCAAGAAATTATGGCAAACAAATGAGGGTTTTAAGCTAAGTTCCATCCCAAACTGTTAAACTCATTTCAATGTTTTATTGTTCCCAGTTCTTGCGACATCCGCTACGCGGAGGGTATCCAGTCACTCAACTGGACTAAAGTGATGAAGACCATCACCGACGACATCGAAGGTTTCTTCGACAGCGGGGGATGGTCCTTCCTGGACCCTGAGTCTGACGCCGAGAATGCTGCTGCGGTAAGTTTATCCCTTTATGGTCTTTTTTTTTTAATCTTTGTCGTCTTACTGCTGGGCAAAGGTCTCCCCCAAGTTCCCCAGTTTATGATCTTACTAGCGCCCCGCGGTTTCACCCCCGTAAATCCCGTTTCCGCGTCAATATCGGGATTTTCACACCTTTTAAACCTTCCCTAGACCTCCACGTAGAAGAATACGAGTACAAGTGCATATGGGTGACCAGGGGTGGCATTATCATCGGAGCGCTTCCGTGCTTCGGAGAGCACGTAAAATTGTCGGTCCCGGCTTTTAAAGTCGTTTAGGCGGCCTAAAAACTCCGAAAGTTGGCCACTTACTCATACGAACGAGGAAACGAATTGTATTGTTAATTGAATCGTTATTATAAAATTACTATGTTGTATTTCAAGCAATAAATATTACTTATACATTACTTTACTACCTTAGCACATGGCCTGTGGTCGCGCTGAGTCGCGAAGAGTGGAAGAAGGGAAGGGAGGCCTTTGCCCTGCAGTGGGACGATTATGGCTGAATAATAATAATAATTACTTTACTTTACAGGAAGAGGATTCAGAGGAAGAGGATGATGCGTACGAGCCGACAGACGTGGAGTCGGAGGAGGAGTCCGACGACGGATCCGAGTACGACTCGGAGGCGTCCGACGAGTCGGGAGATTCTGGAGACAGCGCCGGTAAACTGCTTGCATTGGTTTTATGTATATCGGTTGAGTAGTTTCGGAGATTACCTCCGTTAAACAAACAAACAAAAAAATTTTACCTCTTTATAATATTAGTATAATCACGCATTTTCATTTTCATGTTTTTACTATCCTAACACAATTATTTATTTTAAATTTTTTATTTTTTCATTATGCTCTTACACATTCCGTAAGTAAGTATGTAATACTGTTTGTTGACTAAATTGCCAATAATTTTGCCAGAAGATGAAGAATCAGGCAAGGACTGGTCTGATCTCGAGCGGGAAGCAGCCGAGGAGGACAAAAACAACGGCGATCCCATCGACTACGACCGGAAACGGAAGCAAAGCCGCGGGAGACGAGACTATGACTCCGATGAGGGACGCGGAAAGAAAGGAAAGAGCTCCAGCAACCATAAGAGCAGTTCCAACAATAAGAGCTCCTCCAACCATAAAAGTTCCAGTTCGAACCACAAGAGCTCGAGTTCGAACCATAAGAGCTCTAGTTCGAACCATAAAAGTTCTGGCTCTAATCATAAGAGCTCGAGCCATAAGAGCCCATCGAAACATAGCAGTAGCAGGTAACTATGAATTGATATAATTGCAACTAGTAGAACAATTGACACGCCTTTGTATCTCTAGTACTACCGGTAGATCTAGTAACTTATGCGACAATGCTGGTAATTGTACAAGTGAACATTTATCATATATGATAATCAATATACCTAGCCTACCTATCTGTATTTAGTAAAGTAAGTTTTTCCAAGGATCTAAAAATGACTGAAGATCTCAAATAATATGTTTACCGCACCTTAGGAATACAGTCGTGATCACTATTTAATATAATTATCTTTTATTTCAGTCCTTCAAAGAACCGCGACAAGCACCACAAGTCGTCTCACAGCGAGCGCGACCGCTCGTCTCGCAGCGACGACAAGAAACACTCCAGCAAGCGATCGCGGGACGACAGCCGGGACAATGGTCGCTCCTCCAAGAAGGCAAAGTGAGTAGGACCATAACCATTTCTACTTTTACCTCTTGAAACTGTTAACAACCCGAGAAACACGTGTATGCATTCGCTTATTCTTCCAGTTTTTCGCTAACGATCTCAATAAGTCAGTATATTGTGACAAAGTAACGCGAATTTGTGGATATAATTCAAATTGAAAACTTACTTTTCATTATTGGAACATAATAAATGAATAATCAACTTTAGTCTAATGGAGTACTAATTTCAGTGTTATTTGTTACAGGAAATAGAAGCTGATCCATGAGCAGTTGTGAAATAGTAAAACGGGTTTCAATGGAGTCGACTCTCGCGTTAATACTTACTTGGTTGCGTTCAATCGTTACACCCAATGTCCGTCTGCTAATGTTCAAACCAGGTCTGAATGTTTGTATGTATGTAGATTATTTCAATTCCAGTGTTTGTAATTAAATTATGTACCAACACAAATAAATGTAAGAATTTTTCATTGAAAATTTCATTTATTCCATTGTTGTTAGGAACTATCTATTGCCAAAAATAAATTAAGTATTTTGTACATTCTCGTAACAAATACACTATCGTCTAAAACATTGGTAATGCACCAGAGCATAATAACAACCTGCGATGATGTTGGAAATTGTTGTAACATTATTTCTTCAACAAGTTGAAATAATATTAAACAGTTTCCTACTTACATTACAAAGCACAACAAAGTAAAGTTGCAAAATACGCAATCTTAATAGTGTACGTATTTGCTTAAAAAAATAATAACAATCTCGTGATTGATTTATTTATTAGCTTACAAGTTTTTTAATTGAATCACATAATTAAATGTACATTATTTACAAATACACCTACATATTCTAAGCATCGAAGGCGCTACGCTCTTCAGAATCCCGTTTATTTCGAGGTAAAAATTATTTCTTTGCGGTATCTGTTTCAACAGAAAATTGCTATAACAAACAAATCGGTAAAATTGTTACATAATTGACAAGTTCATTGCCCTTCTAACTCAAAGCGGTGCTAACTACGTTATCTCGTAGACCACGATATGTCCTTCTATAAAACACAAAACTCTGGATAACCTGCAAACCATCATGAAATATTGTCTGTGCCCTACAGTCATGTAGAATTAACCAAAATAATATTCCATGTTCAGGGTCCTTAGGATTGACTATCATGCGCTGCTACGACCGGCCCTCTAGGCAATACTGATATCCTCTTAGACTCGGGTAGTTTGTTCACATCTTGTTTCAAATCCTGCTCTTGAGTTTCGCTATTGGCGGAGCTCCAATACTTCTTATTGACTAACATAAGAAGCATCAACGCCGGAAGATGCACAAGGGAAAACCTGAAGAGTTTTCTAGAACTATTGCTGTCCGATTTCTTGTAGAATTGCCAGGCTGGAAGGATCAACAAAATATACGTATTATAAAAGATGAATGACAGTTAAATTATGAGGGATGAATGAAATAAATTATGCAGAGATCTGAAATTTGCTCAAAAAGGCCTGAACACCGAGGCGTCATGCATGATACAAGTCTTTGATCATTGTTGGAGATTGTTTGAAATATTGTAGGTATTAATGAGACTGATAATGATGGTATGTCTTACCTAAGTACATAAAGTAAACGTTCAAAGGCAGGGATTCAAGCGCGAACCACGTGTTCGTGACTTCTAAGTACGGGGATGCGAGGCATGTCGCCGTGATCACTCCTGTGTGCCTCAGCGCCACTCTTCGACATAACGCTGGAATTATTCATGTTTATTAGCTATTTACAGGACACTTGGACATGCAATAAGGTAAGTTAGGTACATGATAAATATTCGAGTTATGCTATCACTCATGCGTAAACAAACACGTACATGAGTGGAATAGCAAAAGTTTGAAGACTAATAAATCATTTGTTTCACAGCACTCACTGTGGAGACTAATAAAAGGATCGGAGAGCAAAATATTTCTATTAATGACGATGAGTTTACGGACTTTTACAAGACTCCAAAATGACGAAGTTTAAAATAGCCCTAACAAAATATAGGGATCTTAGGGAAAAGTTCAAAAGGCACTAACAGGCGCTAACTTTCATTTGAGGGAGTTTTAAGAAGCCCAAGTATAGCAAAATGTAGAGCGCTCAAGAGAATGCTGAAAAAGTGCTACCATACGCTTTAAGAAAGAAATAAAAGTTTATTTGGTTAGTGTTTAAGGGAACTAGAAGTGTCAAATCCTTACCAGGGTCTGTGACCGACATCATCCGATAGCCAGCTCTTGAGTAGTCCGGTCTGAGGTTCCACGATAGCGCGTTGAAGTGAGGGAACTGCCACGAGTACAAGATGGCCGCCAGCACTAGTGCACCCGTGTCTAAGCTACCGGTGCAACCCACCCAGCCCATTAGGGGAGGAATGGCGCCGACTGCGGAACAAAAAGTATTTGTTTCTGAATAACAAAAGACGACCAATATACATACATACATACATAATATCACGCCTCTATCCCATGGGGGTAGGCAGAGACCACGGATCTCCATTTGCTACGATCCTGACATACCTCTTTCGCCTCACTCACTCTCATTACATTCTTCATACATGCTCGCCGGTTTAGGGAACTTCTGACCTGGCCTTTCTGCAAAATGTCACCAATTTGGTCCACATATGTTCGCCTAGGTCTTCCCCTTCCAGCTGTCCCATTCACACTCGCCTGATACACCTGTTTTGTTAAACGACTTTCATTCATCCTCTCTACATGCCCAAACCATCTTAACATGCCTTTCTCAATTCTCACCACTACATCTTCTTTCACTCCACACTTCTCCCTTATCACACTATTTCTCACTCTATCTTTTAAACTTAACCCACACATACTACGCAACGCTCTCATTTCAACAGCATTCACTCTACTCTGGTGCTTTTCCTGCCATACCCAACTTTCACTACCATACATCAATGTAGGCACTAACACTTCTCTATGAACTGCTAGTCGTGCCTTTTCGGACACTTCCCGGCTGCTCATAAAATCGTGTAGTATCGTAACGACCAATATGAAGAATGAATAAAAACAGTTGAAACCAAGTGATAAGAATGGCGTATTATAAAGCATTTTGTTACAGCACCGTGGCTATTGGAGCTGGTTTTTAGTGGCGCTGTATCTCCAATATATCTCCAAAGTCATGAAATGAAAAGAATCGTCATAAGAGCTAGGTAGCTCTATACTCCCGTTTGTGACCGAAACCGTCATCATCATCAAGATCACGGCAACACACGGGTTTGGTTTAACTTTCTTTTACAATCAGTCTTTTAACATACCAACAGATCCAAGCCATGTGTTGAGTATAGACATTCGTTTCATGGGCGTGTAGACGGAGGTGTATAGGAACAGGTTGGTGGCTCCAAGCGCTGCGGTCAACGGGTTCACTCCGAGCGCCAGTATTCCCAGGCCGGCTGTACTCGTGAGCGCTGCGAAGCCAATAGCGTGGGTCGGTCTGAAAGGATTGTATTTTCGTTCGAACTGATAAAAATAAAAGCGAAAAACCTGCAATCTGTGTTTCTACGGAGATGTTGACCTTTTCGCATAAAGAACAATGTATCAACTTTATTGTTGCAATGATAAACTATCAAGTTAGTACTTATCAACATTTATAAGCACTTTCTTGTGAGAAAAAAAAATATAATAGGTCGCCTAAATGCACAGTTGGAAAGAAGATGATTCTTGTATGATGATTCATGGCAAATAGATTTTTTTTAATATCCCAAAATAGGTACTAAAAAAAGACTTCTAGAAGGGTCTTTTCAGTTTTACGTTTCGACGTTACGTAGCTGACCAAATGTTCCCAAACATAATGGAATTTCGCTGTTTCCTAACACTATATTCCCCTAGATCTTCGTCTTTACTCACTCCAGTAATCCTTTGACCAGCACCCGGTTCTTAGTCCTGGACATTTGCGCGTCAAAAGGCACTTCGTGGAACTGGTTAATGGCATTAGCGGCTGAAGACACCAGGCCGGTGCCGACGGCGCACAGGGCAAATGTCGTCAGGTGGAAAGGCGCCGGTGCGAGCGCGTAACCGGCCATCGATGTCATTACTACTAGGGCTGGCAGAGAGAAAGAAATTAATATAGAGCGCTGTAGTTATGCGCCTTTATAGTTATTTAAAGAAAAATAATAATGTACAACAATCTTGTGAGTAACGGACACAATGCATTACGTCTTCTGTCTTTAATTCTGTGGAATTTTTGATATGCTGCAGCTCCCAATTTTGTACCTACTACGAAACTGTAATACAGTGCACTGTATTACAGTTTCGTAGTAAAAGTGCACTTTTTAGTCCTTCTAGCTTATCTCTACAAGTAACAAATTTCATCAAATTCGGTTCAGTGGTTCAGTTGTCAAAGCGTAACAGACAGACAGACTTTCGCATTTATAATATTAGTAAAGTTTTTACTCACAAGTCAATCTAAATTTGGACAGCATCATGCAATACTGCAGCACGTTATTTTTCCTCTCATTGGACGGTATCTCCTTCCACATCCTATTGTCCTTCTGTACATTTTTATTTTTCAAGGTCGCTGTGGTCTGTATCTGTGATGTGATCGGCAGTTTGCTCTTCCAGCAGTGTGTTGTCGATATCCTGGCCAGTTGTTGTAGGAGGCTTCCATTCTGAAGAAATGCAAATAAATAGTAGCCAGCAGCTCCATGTACCTACCACTTATTTTCGAAAAAATGGGGAATTGCCTTGGTCATGCTACTTGAGATTAATTTTATTGTTTGTTTTAATTTTTATAGAAGGTTACGGAAAAAAATTGGAGAAGGAAAGACGAAATACAGCAGTTGGTGAGATAATGGAATTCGACACCCCATACAATACATGGACCACAATGTAATGTAAGTGATGCCAAAGGCGTGTGTCAGAACTGTATAGGAATTTGAAATCAGTGGTCTCTCATTCTTTCTTTGAGAGCCTACCTAAGTATTGAAGGGCGTGATTGTAAGTTTTCATTTCATATTCAGCCATCACTGTCTCAATGCAGCACCCCCTTTCATATTTCCACTATACACGGTTTTAAGGTTCGAGCACATTATGCCGGGCCGCAGCGTGTCGGGGCGGAGCGCAAAAATCCGCTCAAATCGCTTTAATACAATTTGTATGAATTATCGCACACTGTGCCGTCAACAGTGTGCTATAGCTAGCGAATTGGTTGCATGCAAATTGCACAGTTGCATGCAAATTCTGGCAGTACACTGAACTCAAAATCCGTCAATGCACTGTGACCCGGCCCGTCACTAATGTGCTAGGTAAACATTTTGCGCTGCGCTGCGGCCCGCTCCGCCCCGCTGCGGCCCGGCATAATGTGCTCGAACCTTTAAGCTGCTACAGGCAAGGTAAGTTAGTCACTTCTTTATTGAATTATGATTTTAACAACTTGAAACCAAATATTTCCAATTTCATCTATCTATTGCATGCTTTGACATTGTGACCTGTGTAAATATTTAAAAAATTAAAATAAAAAGTAAATTATCTCTTGTTTGGGCTAAAAAGGAGATATGTAGTACTTTTTTTGCTAAATGTCAACAGTTCAAGCACTTGCTGTTTAATGTTGATTTAAAAGTAAGTTATGATAACAGACTATAAAAGTGTCATTTTTTTGTTTTAAATAAATCGTCTCTAGTTTAGACAAAAGTCGAGATGCATTTCTTCATAACTCCGCGACCATCATCATCAGATTCTCGAAATTGTTATGGGCCAACTTGGGAGTTTCCTTTTGCAATTATTTATTTATTTATTTTTAAAACATTGTCGAGTTTAGAATAGGGTTATAATTTCATACAAATCAAGTATGGTAAGCAGAACTTACTGTGGTCAGATAAATAAATAAAATTTGGACATTCCATAGCCTATGTGTTAATCAAGGATATAAGCTATCCTGGAACCAAATTTTATTTAAATCTGTCTAGCAGTTTTAGCATGAAGGAGTAACAAATATTTATGCATTCACTCACCCACACACTCACGGTCACAAATTTTCGCATTTATAATACTAGTAGTAGGATAGTAAGTAGAATATTTAAACTTACTCCAGTTTTAAGGAGAACAGATTTGGTTGAAAGTCCAATGCTGCCATGGCTCATGCAGAGTCTGCAGTGCAGAACCTTTATATAAGACATGGTGCGGAGATACAGAGTGCTATGTTGAAAATAACATTCTGAAACAAAGTGAAGAAAACAAAGCTGTAATGGTGTGAAATTAATTAACAACATTGTTTAAACAACTTTAATGTCTAACAAAAATGTAATTTTGTTTGTTTTTTTAACAATGTGTTATGTTTCTGCTGTCCTAATGACGTCTGTTCTTTCATTTGTTTGTAATAACAAACAAATGTAAGAACAGACGTCATTAGGATAAGTTAAAGTATAGTTTTAAAAAGCCATCTACCTGGGACAAAGTCTTGATCATTTATATTCTTTAGTTTTAAAAAGCATAATTTAAGAGATTGAACTTTTTAGTCAGAATGGGCTTATAAGTTATAGCTTGAATTGATGTTTAAATATAACATTCTATCTATGTATAAAAATATGGACAGTAACATTAATGCATGCTAAACATAGTTCAGTTACTTACTAGTAAATAGGGCAATAAAATTAGCACCAATTAAAAGTTTTATACTTCATATGGTACTTGTAAGCAAAGTTTATCTAATCATCAACTGTTAATTCAAAACCCTTTAGATTTGCTTTGCTGCAAATGCCAACTGAATGTGAAATGAAAACACCAGTCACAATGAAGGATAGTTGGAAACTGAATCGCAATGGGATTGGTACCTACAGATTGTTAGTACGAGCATGAGGTCAAGTGATAAACTCAGGTTTAACAATCTTAGGATTGTTATAGGATACCTAAGCCAGGACTAGTGAAGGTAACCTTCTAAGTTGAGTAGTAAGTATAGTAAGTAATTAAAATCTTCTTTGACTTTTGGTACATGGCATGGATAACTAGAATAAGCTGGCTCAGAAACCGAGTTGATATTTGTTTTAGGAATCAATGAAAAAATCAATAAATTAGATTACGAAACGACATTAATGCGCCTTATCTATTGGATAACAAATTGCATGTACTTGAAACGTTTATGAAAATTCTAAAAAGTTGGCTTACGTTTTCGTCTGGTGAGCTCCTGTTTACAGAACTAAATTCGAATAATTACGATTGTTATTAAATAAAATGTTCGAAGAGAAACATTGAGGTTATTTTTTTGTAAGGTTTGTAAGTAATTTGACTGACAGACAGAAGTGATGTGACATTTTGTGACATTGATAGACCGGGCTAAGCTAACGCTGACATGATTTGACATTGACAGATATTTTTTACTGACATAATTGAAAGTATTGCTATTTCAATAAATTTTATTTCCAAACAACTTTTTAGACTTTATCGATGTGTATTACATATATAAAAAATATATATATATATATATACTCGTATTATGTACGTTATATTAATTTATCTGATTTAATTGTTTCAAAGACTATCAAAAAAAATTTGAATCGGTCAAATAAAGGAGAATCCAAACCTTCATCGAATGAAGTGGCAACAAAAATGCTGTGGGATACCACACAAATTTAAATCGCTGTTAATCAGGCAAAATCGGGTCGTCCCCCGGGGCGCGGCGCGGGCCCCGGCTGGCCAAGCCTTTCGTTTACTGTTATACTGTAAGAAGCTTTTTTCTAATGAAATGGCGCCCTAATCTATTCTTGTAACCTATTTAACATTCACTATTAAAGACTTGGTATGTATATGAAATAGATAGGTATAAGTAGGCACCTTATACAAAAAATACATACCTAGGTACTGAAAAGTTAAAAAAAACAAACCTGTGTAGGTACATACATGCATTGCATAGCTTAGAACATTTTCCTGCGTCAATATCAAAGCTATCATAAACAATTTCACCCCACTCGCAGATTATTATACCGCAGAGGATGTTTTCATGTTTTTCAAGAACTCCACTAAAGTTAAAGTTTATTGCTCGACAAAACATTTAGGCTGGCAGGCCATGCCTCTTTCATAAATCGAACAATACCTGTACAAAAAATGGCGCACCGGACGCGACTTCAAGCGGCTTGAACATGTTCGAAAGGTTGGCATGACAACCGAGGGCTGATTGTGAACCGTTTTTTTGACGGAAACTGAAAGCAGTTTCAGTCAAATTTGACAGATTTCCTATAGTAAATCTGTCAAATTTGACGGAAACTGAAAGCAGGCATTGTCAAAGAAACGGTTCACAATCAGCCCCCAGAGGGCTGATTGTGAACCGTTTTTTTGACGGAAACTGAAAGCAGTTTCAGTCAAATTTGACAGATTTTCTATAGTAAATCTGTCAAATTTGACTGAAACTGAAAGCAGGCATTGTCAAAAAAACGGTTCCCAATCAGCCCTCAGGTTAGTTTGATTGAGTTTGCGTCGGTTTTTTTATTCTCGTTGGCAACATTAGCTTATTGTTTTTATTTTGGTTGACTGGTTGCTCGGCTCGCTCAAATTCTCAAATTTGTTTGTTTGTTTGATTGATTGATATTTGAACACGGAAGTAGTTTCGTTTACTGTCGCTAGCGTTGCGAAACATGATTTATTTCAATAGAAACTAGAAAAATGACTAAATTTTAGTGCATTACGCTTTCGTCAGTCCCAACCCGTGAAGGAAACTAAATATGGCTTCTAGAGGGGACAAAGGGAATGGAAATGGCGAAGAACAGATCGTTGAGGTAAATCGATATGGCCTAGATATTTGTTTTGTATCTCGCGAACTGTTTATTATAATGGGTTTTGATGTAGACCTTGGCGGAGGTGTTTCGGTGCTTCATTTGTATGGAGAAGTTGGTGGACGCACACCTATGCCCTCACTGCTCGAAGCTGTGCTGCTATGCGTGCGTGCGACGCTGGCTGACGGAGCAGAGGTCTCAGTGCCCGCACTGCCGCGCCTCTCTGCACCTCCATGAGCTCGTCAACTGCCGCTGGGTGGAGGAAGTCACCCAGCAGATTGAGACCATGCAGCAAACTAACTCGGCGACACAGAGAGAGAACTACCGTGACAGTGACAGGTAATGTTTTTTAAATTTATTTTTGTTTGGTAACTTTTTTATGTGATAAATTTACTTAATTAAAATCTTTTAATTCTAAATAATTCCACAAATAAATTTTAACTTTTTCATTACATTGCGAATTATTCACACTCCACAATAATTCCTATTCAATATTTTTATCAACTACCCTATAATATATATTTTTATTTTTATTGTAGACAAAGCGAAAACTTTATTTACATGAAACATTTAACAAGTTTACTACCTAATACTACTACCTATATAATGTGTTAGATCTAAGTACCTACCTAACATAATGATGCCTGTGTGCTCACTATTATTCTACACTAGTTTTAGTGATTCTCATTAAGTGAAATGTAAATTTCTTTTGAGAAATAAAGTTCTTTAACCATATTATTAATGGACCAAGAGCCCAGAACGATCTCACTTAACTTACTTTCACATGGATGAAACCTTACATGCTCAGTAGCGTCTCATGTGCTTTGAATAACCTGGGTGTTTGTGAAGCTCCAAGTGTGACACCTGGGCAGGTAGCAGATCAGAAAGTTGAGTAAAAATAAGTGCTACTTCACTTAAATTAACATGTCTGATTTTTATAAATGATGTGTAGATCATTAAGATGTTAGACACTTTCCATGGCCCAAAACTTAAGTCAGACGCTTTAAAGCTGCACTAAAAATAGCTGAACTTTACATATTTTTACATGTCTGATTTTTACATCTTAATATTATTGTGTTATCATAGACAAATGTGTAATAAAGGGTATATAAAATCCAGATGTGCAACCCATCAAGAGAAGCTAACAGTGTACTGTTGGACGTGTCGCCGCTCCATCTGCCATCAATGTGCGCTCTGGGGCGGCACTCACTCGGGCCACACCTTCAAGCCACTGGAGGAGGTGTACGAACAGCATCTCACTCAGATACGGGATGAGGTGTCGCAACTGAGACGCAGACTGATGGAGCTTATTAGTCTGGTTCAGGATGTGGTATGTTATATCACAGATTACCTACATAAGACTATAAACTACTAACTATTAAAAATCAAACACAAAAATAGCCCGACCCGAAGAAAAAGAACAATGTTCGAGATGAGGTAGGTTATATGCATGTTTAATTATTATGACTTGTGATAAGAATGACTAAACTAGAATGTTTAACTTATTGACCTAAGTACCTATGTACTGTACTAGCACGTCCCGGCTTTGCATGGGTGTATTAATAAAACTACAGGGACAAAATATAGCCTATAACCATCCCAACAATCAATTCTACACATCGGCGAAATATTTTTAGAAATCGGCTGAGTAGTTTCGAAAGTTACCTCCGTCAAACAAAGAAACAAACCAACATTACCTCTTTAAAATATTAGTATATATTTTGTATTTAGGTTATGGCTAATGTACAATTATTAGTTTAGTTAGCACTCCTTAGTTAAAAGATCTGACAGAATGTTGCCTAACAAAAGCTAAAGAGAAAGTGTAACAGTTAAAAGGACTCATCAAAATTCTTATTGAAAGTGAAAATATTTGAGACCGTGTTTGTCGCGTCCTGTTCATGACACTAATCTACTTAATTTCCATCAGTTTTAGAATCGTTACAATCCTTACAGCACTGTTTATAAATAAACTAAGGACCCGCCCTGGTTCCGCACGGATGTTATATATCTACTACTAGCTGCGCCCCGCGGTTTAACCCGCCTAAGTCCCGTTCCCGCGGGAGTATCGGGATAAAAAGTCTATGTGTTAATCCAGGGTATCACCTATCTACATACCAAATTTCAACCAAATCGGTCCAACAGTTTTTGCGTGAAAGAATAGCAAACATACTTTCACATTTATAATATTAGTAGGATAGTAGGATATTAGTAGGATAGAATATAATGTAATATGCGTGTATTCTATTCTTTATTACATAAACCTTCTCTTAGAGAAAAAAACCGCTTTTAAATTAATTTCGTTGTTTTATAGATCTAAGTGTAAAGAGAGGGTTGGCAAGCGACTATACAGGCTGTAAATTTTCAATGCCAGATTTATGAAAAGTACTTTTCAAAATGGAGACTCAAATACACTTTTGAGTTTGAAACTGCATTCCAAGATTATTTGAACTATGCTTCCCACAGGCAGCTAAAGGGTGACTTCGAAAAACACTACCCTGTGTTATTGTTGATATTCTTTGTTAATAGCTCTTATATTTACAGGAGCGTAATGTAGAATCAGTTCGCGCTGCGAAAGACGAACGTGTTCGCGAGATCCGTAATGCAGTAGAGCTCATGATATCCCGCCTAGACTCCGCCTTGAAGGCCAAACTTCTAACTCTCATGGGGCAAAAGAACAGCCTCACCCAAGAGACTGAGCAATTGGAACATTTGCTACAGGAAATTGAGCACCAAGTTCACAGTAGTACAAGGTAAATCGAACCTTATGAACCTTTGCTTTATGTATGTATACAGCGCCTTTGGCCTTCAATTCAACTTAATGCTATTGTTGCGTGACTGAGGTAGTACTAGTATGTAGTTTGGAAACTTACTGTTTTATATTTACAGATCAGAATTGATCGCGCAGAGTGGAGATATATCGAAGGTGATCCACCAAGTACGCAAGAAACCAATGGCTAGCTTTGTGACCGCGCCGGTACCGGCCGATTTTCACAGGCAAGTCCAGTTGTCTAGGTATATTATTTTTGCTTACCACTTTTATTTCCGCAAGTTTCATATACAAAAAATCGTTAACATTGTAAAGACTTTAAGAAAAGCTGAAAATATCCTGGAAATCAACGAGGGTTCCTTGTATCGTATTACTAAAGTTATTTGAAGCTGAAAAGTATTGTATTGTACTGTGTAAATTGTATTACTTTGTTGTAAATGCAAAATCAAGAGAGGTTGCCCCTGACACATTTAGGAGTTTCAAAGAATTATTTTAATGAACCTCCAAATAAAGAATCGACGATTTTTACCATAACCGTATTAAGCCAATCGTTTTGATTACAGTGAAATCGTCCCGAGCTACGATAGCAGTACATTCCCGCTAGTAAACTTCACTCAACTGCAACATGCGGCAGCCCCGGTATATTCGTCTCCGTTGCACGTCAACGGTCTCTGTTGGCGTCTCAAGGTCTACCCTGACGGCAACGGAGTGGTTCGCGGCAACTACCTCTCTGTCTTCTTGGAACTTAGCGCCGGTCTCCCCGAAACCTCCAAGTAAGTTATGCTAGCCTGGTACTTCTGTGAAATTAATAAGGGTTTCCAAACTTTAAATTGATAATTGTGACTGTTTTAAAGTTTAAAAATGTAATAGGCCAAAAGTTTAATATCTAAAGCATGTGATAATCTAGTAATATGAAAAGAGAAGTTCAAGTTTGTTTTAAGATGCAAATTATTTAGTTTATCAGCACAAAGTAGCTGAATAGCATTCCACACAACTGATTTGGTCCTATTTGAAGTACACTAAAATCTTATGAAAATTTAAATCAAAACATTTGGTATGTTTTGCTATCACACATTTCGTAGTTGAAGAGTCACTATTTTTTGCTTATGAATAATGCTAACCCAATAAATACCCGATAACTTTCGTTATTGCAAGCGCTGCTAAGTACAGAGTAGGGAAGAGGTAAGTAATGCCATAATCGCGACACCATTTTAGCTGTTATACTCGTAGTTTCGTGCTTTATCTTGACTTTTAGTCTGCTATCAGAGCTTGTTTTGTGATAAACAATATAACATTTTGTTGTGTTAAAGTAAACCAACTTCTAATCATGCCGAAAATTGCCATTTCATTCCAAAAAAGCAAAATTAAATGGGATGATGATCATATAGAAAAACTTTTTTGTTTTTGTTGGTCCTGCTTTTTATTGTAATTTATTCTAAAAATGAATGTTATTTGTATTTAATAGATTTAGGCTATATTTTAAAATAAAAAGATGATTGACCATTTCTTTGTCGCTTGTAAAAGATCTTGAAAAAAAAATGCTCTATTAGAACCTCTTCTTTAACAAACTACTACTTTTACTGCGTATTTCTTTAATAAATAAAATACACAATGTACCTTTCGCTTTCACATATTTATCAATTTCGTTGTTGCTTACAGATAAATGTAAGCTTGATGCTGTATGTTGTATTCTCAAACCATTTAATGATAAGGAAAAGAAATAAACTCACTTTCCGTCTATAAAACGTACATTAACTTAAAAGCGGACAGATTAAAATCACTACTGATTAACTGACTGTAAAGTGCTTATAATTAAAATTTTTCTACCATAAGCGGTCTTAATTAACAGCTGCACATAACGTAATACAAAGAAAATGCGTGTAATTTAAGTGCGTTTACGTTACATTCTTTACATTCGTGAAATGTACCTTATTCTCAAATCATAAAATCTAATTCACTTTCAAAACTATCGTAAATTGTTCCTGTCGCACACCACACGTAAAAAAACAAACGTAAAAATGTAGTCGATTGAAACACTGTCGATACATTCGACAATGTTTCAAACGAACGAATGTTTAAAACATTTTTATAAATATTCATTAAGAGAATCTTCATCTTGTTGATATTTTTACGTGACTATCACCCAGTTGCAGAAATCATCCAACTAAAAGGTGATTTTTTTTCTATTTGTGACTCACTAATGTGTGATCAACTTTGCATGTGATTTTAAAGATCGTTTCTGCAACTGATTGTGATTATCCTGCGATATTATAATAAAACTGAATATCGCTACGATACATAAATTTTATTTCGTTCAGCTGTCTGAATTGATTAATATTACCAGGTACGAATATCGCGTGGAAATGCTTCACCAAGTATCCAGAGATCCGTCAAAGAACATAGTGCGTGAGTTCGCTTCGGATTTCGAAGTCGGCGAGTGTTGGGGATACAATCGGTTCTTCCGATTGGACCTTCTCGCCAGCGAGGGATATCTGAATCCGGACACTGATACGCTTATATTGAGGTGAGTTTATTAGTAATCGATGATTTAAGTTGATTTAGGTCCTATCTTACCTTCGACATGATATCCAGTAGACAACTAAAAAGAGGAACGAACGCTGTCAGATAACACATTAGATTATTAGATCTTGTAAAAATCCTTGCCCTGTTGCAATGTTCAACCAATAACGCTAAACTGGTCCGTGGTTGTTATTGGTTGATTCATACCAATAAGCGCTCACTTTCCCCCGCCCGCAAACCTCAGTTGGTTGACCTACTAGTTTGTATTGTATGAAGGTATAGTATTGTCTACTGGCTAAAAAGTCGATTACAGTAAGATAGGGATTTTGCGACAAGGTATTCCATAGTCTGTCAGGTTTGATGATATTTCGTGTCCTTTGTCAGGTTCCAAGTGCGTCCGCCGACGTTCTACCAGCGCTGCCGCGATCAACAGTGGTACATAAACCAACTCATCACTATGCAGAACCAACACATACTGCAGATTAATGATCTCAAAGAGGTAAGGCTTTTCTCGATGTTGTTTAATCTATACTATATCTATATGTGTAATCTTTAATCTATTCTGTGTGTCTGTAATTTGTTTTAATGTAAATGTGGTGTGCAATAAAGTGTTAATCTATCTATCTATCTATCTATACTTCTATACTAATATTATAAAGAGGTAAAGTTTGTTTGTTTGTTTGACGGAGGTAATCTTCGGAACTACTCAACCGATTTCAAACATTCTTTAGAATGGACTGTCGGGATGGCTATAGGCTATATTTTATGCCGGTAGTTTCATTACTACACCCGTGCAAAGCCGGCCGACGTGCTGCTAGTTTTATATAAAACACAAAAGTGGTCCCCAATAACTTAGAAAGCTATTTTTCTTAGGTGTTAGTATTGACGGTTCGTTTACAAATCGGCACGTCGAATTTGGATTAAGTACTTGAATCCAGAATTTACTGATAGTATACCGATATGTATCTTGTTTTCAGCGTCTCTCCCTAGAGATGTCTCGTAACTCCATCGCGGCCACCCGCGCGCCGACCGCCGCGCCACCTGACGACAACCCCACTCACAACAACCCCGTCGACGGCAACACGCTCAGCGACTCCGTTATGTTCAACCAGTGGAAGTTCAACTCGCCTATTGTCGCACCGCAGAGAATTACTAACGCAGGTAGATTATATTATAATACCACAGGTACCCCATCTCGAACAAATCACTCCTTTTTTTCTTTGGACTTTTTTTGGTGTTTTATTTTTGCGGCGTCATCTAGCGTTTAGGCATCCGACTGCACGCTACTTATAGTACTAGATGGAGTTACTTATTTTTGATTGCAGGCACATTCTCACAAACTTTTACATTTATAATATTATTATGTCTGTCATCTGGTTACCATAACACAAGCATTAAGTTGCTTAGCTTGGGACTAGATGACGCTGTGTGGAATGTCCAAAGATATTTATTTATTTATTGAGTAGGAAGTAGGAAGGAAGTAGGATTCCACATACGTACATATAGCTTAATTGATCGTCAGATATACTGAACACGGCGATGTTCGCCGAGGACACACGCAACAACGAGGTGTCGTCTCACTACGGAGACTACGGACAGCCGCTCGAGCGACGTCTCGCGCCGCACGCACTCTCGCCCACTTACAGCCTGCCTTCTACCTCAAGGTATATAAGACATCTTCAAACGATCTCCAGTAGGCCTAACATGTGCAACGTTTCGACACGACAAATGAAATATCTCGATCATGTCAGACTGCTCTAACGTACTATGTTAGAGCAGGAGAGAATGTTTTGTCAACGACGAGATAATTTCTCGTGCTGCACATGTTAGGCCGACTGGATTACATAAAGATCTGAAAGAAATGACGCTCCCTGGGATACAGTCGTGATCTTATTATTTCATTTTTCATTTTTACTTCAAAAGGTGACTGTGACTGAAAAGGTGAGGAGTGCCAGATTAGCATGGTATTGTCATGTAATAAAGAGGGATGAAAGTCATATTACTAAGAAAGTTATGAGTATGAGTGTGGATGGATATACAAGTAGAGAAAGGCCGAGGAAGAAGTGGATGGATTGTGTGAAAGAGGATATGCATGTGAGAGGAGTGAATTCGGAGATGAATGGAAGAAGAAGACATGTTGGGCCGATCCCACCTAGCGTGGGATAAGGGCAGGAGAATGATGACTTCAAATTGGCATTAGAAGTCTTATGAAAATGTTCGTTTACATTATTCAGGTCTGCGAACTCGCTGCACGTGAGTGGCGCAGACAACATGGCACTAGTGAGCCTCCACACTCTCCTGAGCGCCGCCAACGCGCCCAGCCGAGTGCCCAGCAAGCTGCCCAGCAAGCAACCACGACCGGACAAACAAGTGCCCGCTAAGGAGTCCACTCTCACAGGTAAAACTGTTCAATAGTAGCAAGATGATTGTGTATCGCAATGTAGATTTATCAGTTTGCAACATGTTTCGGTTGCTATCAAACAAAATGTAGCTTCCGTGACTTCGCTCGTAGACAATATGGTGACAGACTAATAGACATTTACATTGATTTGTTCATTGCATTAATATTCTGATGAAGCAATCTTCAAGTGATACAATTGTTTTCATTGGCGCCTAGCAGACATTGAGGTTCAATTAACTTCGCCCTAAATTAAGACTATTCAAACACCAATCATTCCAGCTATAGGTCACGCCACGTAAAAAGAACCCTGAGGGGAAAATCTGCGCAATAAGCGATTTTAAAGAAGCTTAGGTCTGATTGGTGAAGGGGTGACGCGGCGCCCTATCACACCATTGATTTAGCGCGTGCTATTGATTCGTGAGCGAGTGACCCGTGCGCAAACACACCCCCTTCCGTTCCCCTCATCGTTCTTTTACGTGGCGCGTCTTATAATAACTTTGACATTCAGCAGTAGCAAGCGCTCCAGTGACAGAGTCGAATCCCAGCAACACCGCTCTATGTTCCTCGATGTCATCGCCCGAGTTGAATGTTGCTGGTGCCACGCCGAGGAAGGAAGAGCCTTCGCAGGAAGCCGAAGGTGCACAGAACAACGCCGCTTCTGAATCTAGCAGTGATACTGGGGTAAGTATTTCTTCATACAGGCTGGGGCAAATTTTTCGACCCCTTAAGTGTAGATGCCTTTTTTTGTACTTAGGTTTTGTTCTTAGGAATTATCATACATTTTCTATGGAAAAAGAGTTTATTATTGATAGCTGTATGATGTGCTCAGGACACAAAACGGCAACGCTTAACTAATTCAAAATTTCAAACTTATGGTTATCCTGCTCTAGCATCTATAATGTTAGATTCTTAAATCTACGGGTAAAGAAAGTCTTCAGTCAAAAAGCATTTTATTTACATCAATTTATTAGCATTGTTGGCAGTATTAATTTCTTCCTTAGATTATTGTATGTTTTAATAGACAAAATAGTCACATTACTTTTGTTCAATAGGATTTGATGTTTAGCGAGATGGAAGTATTTGCTGACGTGCACATTCCGAGCCATATTGATGAGAACTCTAATGAGGAGAATGATGTGGATGATGAAACTATGTCGGGTAAGTTACATTACAGTATAAAATAATCATCTCGAACTAGTTAATGAACTGCCTTCATGCTTGCTCTATGTCCTTGCCATAATATTCTGTTCCAATTTCTAATATCCCTACTGTAAAATACACTGAGTTTTTTAATAACTAAGATCATGACTACTAAGGAATTTTAACTGTAAACAGCACCATGTTTGAGCCATTGCATCAAGATTCGGATTGACTAACGAGGGGTATTGAAAAGTTTTTTTTTTACTTTTCAATGGTAATTTTGAAATACTTATATACAGGTTTTTATCGCGTTAATAAGTATTTCGAAAGTAGAATTGTGATCGCGAAAGTTTAAGAAATTTTCAATGGTACTAGCACTGCGACTTCTGCCACTCAAGTCCTTTTGGCTCAGTCCGTCCCTTGCTTGCATCTATGACTCAGACATGATGCGATCACTGTTGTCAAAGCAGTATAGTTTGTATTCCTACCATTTCCTACTCCTAATCCCCTAACTCCCCCCTCTCCCCCTCCCAGAGAACTCTAACTCGTCGTGCAGCGGTTCTTGGTGCGGCGCGGGCGAGTCCGGCGGCTCGCCCTGTTCTAGCCCCGCGCCCCACACCTACTGCCCCCGCGCCCGCGCCCGCGCCCGCCTGCGAGCCCGCCCCTACCACGCACGCACACATGCATGCAAGCACCACGTCGACTAACACACATGCATACAGTTCTCAATAATTCCCCCCTCTCCACGCCCATAGCTCACGCATACAACGATAACATAACATCTACTAAATAAATGTAGACAGTTCATATAACAGTAATAATTCCCCCTGCCGCCGCGCCCGTCTGCACGCCCGCCCTTACTACGCAAGCACAAGCACACATGCAACCAAGTACGCTCAGCATCAACAACACACATGTACGCAGTTCATATAGCACTAATAACCTCCCCCCCAACTATCACCCGTTTCTACCACGCACGCACTCATGCATGCAAGCACCACGTCGACTAACACACATGCATACAGTTCTTACATCCAGTTCATATAACACGACTTATTCCACCCTCCACTGCGCCTACCGCCTCGCCTCGCTCATACCCCGCCTACACACACACACGCTAGCAAGCACGCGCATAACGTAAACTACACTCACATGCACACAGTTCCTATAACAGTAATAATTCCCCCCTCCTCCGCGCCATCCGCTTCGCGCCCCCTCCTATCTAACAAGCACAATATAACGTCAACTAATACACATGCACACAGTTATTTTAACAGCATTATTGCACCTTCCCTGCGTCTGCCCCTACCACACGCACACATTCATACAAGTGCATAACGTAGACTAGAATACAACACTGTTCAGCAATGTTACGTCTCCCCACTGATTTTTAATGTATTCTTCCCATCCGTTTTAAACTTAGAATACAATAAAAAAAAAACCACTGTTTCTCGCCGCGTTTCCCCAACTTACATTAACGGCTTGAACACATGCAAATCTAACACGCTAGCAACGCATCATCGTTCACAATAACAACGCATCAATCACCATCACGTTCAAAGCATTTGCTAAGCGCTCACTCACTTCACGGCTTTGCTGAAACATACTTCAGGCATTGCTGATGATTAATTGATTGTTTTAATTATTTTCACGATTACATCTTTTTTATTTAGTCTTATTTATCCATAAAAGAAGTTTGGATACAAATTTTAGTTTATTAGAGAATTGATTAAACATTGGCCTTACCATGGAAGTTTAGCATTGACCAAAAAATATTTGTTAAATGTATTGATAAACACAAAATATTTCGTAATTTTCTTTTAAGTAAAATTAAAAGTATGGCAGAATGTTGTCAATTTTATTTAATATTTATAATTGCTTTGACTTTTTAATGGAAATAAAAAAGTTTTTGTTATTGATTACAACACACTTTTATTGAAAGCTTCAGTTAGGTTTGTATTGGTACAGTATAGTAAAGCTATTAACTATGATTATTTTCATCCTGTCCCTGTCTTTTCTTCAAATAAATGTCAACATGTTACTCGTATGTTAACATATCGGTGATAATGTAGCTTTTTAATGGTAAAAGATTTTTTCTAATCGATCCAGTAGTTTGAAGTTTGTTTGTAACATACAAACATACAAATATTTCCTCTTTACATAACCTTGATGAATTCACCTCTACTGTACCAATACAATACACACAACTCACACCAAACTAATACAAAAGTAAGTTACATCCCTTTCTTACTTTTTACAAAGCGTACCAACAATAACTTTTTCTTATTCCTCAGGGGAAAACGACGTGGAAGGATTACTAGAAGGCTCAGTGAGAGATGGCGGGGATATTCTCAGTCGGTTACTAGGGGCAGTGGGAACGGGGACAGTGACACCCGCGGGGACTGATGGGACGGGCCCCTCGGCACTACCCAGGGGGGCGCATGATAACGACCCGCAAATGTCCACGGCGGCTCATACTGATATGCTTCTGTTGAATCTTATGAGGATCAATGGACTGACGCCGAGGGAGTCTAGGCGACATGGTAAGTGAACTAACTTTTAAATAAACCACCATTAATATTTCAACTAGTTTGCCTCCACTGTCTTGTTGTATGTTTCATTCTAATAGTAGTTCAAGTCCAATACTATACCAAATCAAAAAAACTTATTGTGATTATCCATCATCAAAAACTGTCACTCCATCACCAGAGCTGGCCACTTGCTCATACGAACGAATGAACAATCAAATACTGTTACAATTACTTGAGAATGCCCAGGAAGGACTTCATTTTGATTAACTCAAACCTACTATTTACATAGACACATTCAAAATTCAGTCAATTTCAAAAATTCGAAATTCTCAGGTCCAAAACGCCAATGGAGCAACATAGCGATCAGCGAGCCGCTATCACCGCGTGGTCCATGCGCCCAGACCCGGGCTCGTCGCGCCATCGCGGGTGCCACCGGCCCCATGGCGGGCCCCGCCGGCCCCATGGCGGGCCCCGCAGTCCCCAGCAGGGGGATGATGGGAAACAGACGCCCGGGGCCCCGCGAGTCACCGCCGTCCCCGGGGCAACTTAGACCTAGGGGGAATAGAAACCGAAGTAAGCTTATACAAATATCTAACAGCCAGTCTCATATTCGTTTATTGTTTCAAGTTGGTACATTAGGTACGCCCACGACCACGGTTTTTGTAACACAGCCTAAACGTAGGGTAATAATATAAAAATTATTACGCGATAAAATCCTGTTTTTAGTTTAAATTATGAATTGTGATCGCGAGAGTTGAAAAAAGATTACTTTACTTAAAATATGTTGCTATCTCTTTGATTTGGCCAAGAAAAAACATTTTTAAAACCCTCATAATATTAACAAATTATCTTGTTTAACGAGGTTTTATATGTTGTTTCGGGTCGGCCGAGAAAGCGTTGGCGGGACGATCTCGACGGACGAATAAATAATATTCTATTCTATTCTATCTCGTCACCTTTGACGAAGAATGGTGGGATTCAGCGGGATGGTTGGAAGAGTTTGGGGGAGACCTTTGCCCAGTGGGACACACAATAGGTCAAAAAAATATGTTGTTTCAGTTTACATGTGCAACGAAGCAGGCGGTGCGGGCGCGGGTGCCACCGGGAACGACGCGGTGCGAGATGTGCTACTATCCCCACTGCACGACTACTGGGCATCCATGACGTCTATCAGCGACACTGACGAAGTAATGGATTACAACGTAACTAATTGTGGATAGAACTAGAGGAAACGTTAGGATGTATCTTTAAAGATCTCTAAATGAGATGAACATAACGAGAGGATTACACATATTCTCACAATTATATTTGTATGCTACATTGTATGTTACAAGTTAATTTTTGTCCTGTCAAAAGTTACCTGGAACAATTCGCTTTCAGCTATAAGGTTGGCCATTGTTAGACTGCTATCTTATTATATGGTTTTTGTATAATAGAACTTTGAACTACTTACCATATTAATTCATATTTAGCGGTTAATATATCAAGCCTATGCCTCGCATGTTGTTTTAATATTAAATCTCGACTTCTAGGACACCCTCTTCGACATGCTCCTGAACAGTCTGACAATAGACGGCGGGGGTCAGGACGAGGAGCGTCCTAGCACTCCGCCCGTGCAGCCGTGGAGCCCCCCGTCTGTGCCCTCCCAACTGGTCCCCGCGTCTGTGGCCCCCGCGACCCCCGCGACATCCGCGACCCCCGCCAGTCGAGAGGACGGCGATTGACATGCGGCCGGGCGCCGTTCGCGCTACAAGCTTGCGCCGTGCCCGGGTTAGTTACCTTTAAAGTCCGGTGAAGTTATAAAGTTCTAGAGTCCGGTCAAGTCATAATGGTCCCAAAGACCACTTAACAGAATAAACCCTCCGGAAAAAAAAAGTTATTTACCTTGGAGGCTGACAAGACTGGCAGTAACCAACTCTGACTGAGTTTTAAGACCCGCCTAAAGGCAAACTACAAGACAAATAAAAAAAAACTACATTTCTGATTTGTAATTCCACAGAAGACCGCAGTCGCGCGTCGGACGCTCAGCAGGGCAGACGTCGCTCCGGCTCCTCCGAGCGCAAATGCTACTGCGACTGCACGCTATGCGCACGCAGCTGTAAACGGTACCGCTGAATGTCACATCTGTTCAATGTTTGCATCATTTTGACCAAATAATAATGGATCGCTTGAAATGAGACAGTAATTTAAACCCAGTGACGGGCCTATGAAATATTGTTTAGACTTCGTTTATGTGTGTAGATATTAGTATTGCTGCTTATTTGATAGTACTTTTGAAATTTCAGATACAGCGTTATTCTGTACTTGAATATTTTAAGACTGTACAAACTCATTCAAAGTGTCATGTTTTTTGGTCAAAATAATAATCGACTTTATGATGCTACGGCAAAGTTGGTTCTTGCAAACTTAGTACTAAGAAGTGCAAAACACGCATAATGTTTGAACGCGTTAACGTAGTTTGTTTTGAATGTTTCAAGTACACTAATTAGATTAATATTTGTTGATAATTTCCCAAAAGGCGCTAAAATATACCAAAACTTATACTTGAGATTCTATAAGATCTGTGATTAATGTTTTATTTTTTATTTGGGTTCTTTCTATAAAAAAAGCTCTTAAGTGACTTAAATAATGAATTGAGTGGCGTTTTTAACGCGCACGGTAAGACCAATGTATGGGTACAGGGCATTGTTTAAGAAGAAACTCATATGAACAGCTGACTAGTTGTATTTTAAATTGATAGATGGTAAACATCTGACTGTATCTGATATTATATTTCCTTCCCTCCCACTAACACAGTGGACATTCGTCCACTGGGTGTGTGTGGGGCATTAGGCAAATAAATATGGAATTTGGAAAAGATCTCTTTTAATATTTACGTTACTTTCAAATGTACAATATTGCTTAGACTTACAGAACTGAGCTTGAAAAGTTAGTGTGTGAGTGTTTTAGTATAACTCACTTCATTAATATTTAATTTATTGCTATTAGTTTAATTTATTGTTGCATTTATTATTTATCTCGTGCGTATAACTCGTGCGACAATGGATGCTAAGTCTTTTATTAGAGCGGTACTAACTTCACTGCCAGAATATACACGGAGATACAAAGATATATATTTTTCAAGTATCTTTTGGTCCTCCGAATACGGTACTTTCAAAAGAGGGTTTCTATAAATAGGCCTGTTTCTATATAAATGTAATTCCACGAGTCGATGGTAAGTTTTATTTCAATGTACTTTACGGAAAGTGTTTTTTGTTGGCAGTATTAGCCTTTATTACCTCCGTCATATGGTTCATTGTGTTTTTATAACTAGTAGTAGCTTAGAACTAATTGCAATGTATAATGCTTATTATTGCGGCGACTGAAAAGTTCAAAGTGTGTGATTCAGCGAGGTGACAGAGTACTGAATAGTTTTAAGGCTTACGTTAGCTATAGAATACGTATTCTCAAACAATTTAAATCTTAAAACATTTCATAACAATTTAAACGTAATAACTTGTTAAATTCTTTTAAAATTTCAAAACTTCAAACGCGGTTCTTTTCAGTATCACAAATTTTTCATTACAAGATGCTGTGTGATCTTAAACTCATTAAAATTTAAACTGCTTTACAAAACTCCACTGCCGATTGAGAGCCGACAGTCAGTCAACGCTAATTCTTTTACAAACTGATTTGCTATTTATCCCTAATGCCGAAAACTGTTCTTTTACACTAAAGTCCAAAATTAAAATGACAACGTGAAGTTCGTTTGTTTTCCGAATTTTTTACTACAAAAAATGGATTCAAGAGTATTTTTTGTCCCTTTCGGCGGCACGCTCACTGTATTTCCATAGATTTAACTTCCTTGCTGTAATAGCTATCGGGTTAAAGTGCGTGTGAATAAAAAGTTTACCAAAAATAAGTTTTGTTTGTGAATACGTGTGGCTAAGGCTTTGAGAAGACTTCTCAAAGGGCTAAGGTTAGAAATGCTATAGATTAATTAGTATGAAAATGTTGGAAAATTTTAACTGTCGAGCTCTTTTCAAAGACTTCTATTTTTGATTAAAAATACAAATGAACGTACCTTGATGTTGAGTTACATAGTAAGATTAATGTTTATCGGTTAAATAAAATATTTGTCTTGGATAACAGCGTTTTATTATTTCCCTTAGTTTTTGAGTTTCCAATTCATTATTCCAAACTCAAAAGAAGATGTAATCTGTGGTAGTAGTCGTCAAGAGAAGTAAAAGGTAGTAGGAAGAATAAAATAACTGGCTTAAATTGATTCAATATTTTATTTCCATTGTTCCAAAATATACACAACGACATTGTAAATGTGGATTAATTCCATATTTGCAAATTGTCTTTCAGTGTTTGAATTTCATAGCTGATTACACGAAGAACATGAATAGGTTACTTGAATACAAATTTCTTGAAAGCAGACACTCGAGCGAGCCGTCTCAGCGACTGTCTTTTAACGTTAGCTCTCTGGCACTGCCTACTCTACTTACTATAGCTTCAGTAAAATTAGTAAATCCACTGTACCTACATTAATATTTACAAATAAAACTTTAAAAAGGAACGCTTTGCAAACATTCAACAAACTTGAGATCGTCTTAACGTAAGATGGTATAAAATTTTTCAAAAAGTTAAAGAACGAAAGTCTAACATATCGTTTTGCCATGAAAATATTTACAGAAATTAATTCATATCTAAAAGTTGTGCCAATCACGTTTTTACATATTCCACAAATAAATAACAATTGAATTTAGTCTAAAATACTTCTCTTTGATAAACAAAACAATAAAAAATAATTGCATTCAACAAAGCATCATAACAAATTTAATATAAATTAACCATAAAAGAAATGTACAATTTATACAAAGCTAAATAAGTTGGATCACGTTATTGTTATCACTGCAAGGGATATTTAGTGCTGCGTCGCGCGACCTCGCGCTAGCTAGAGTCGCGGCTTGCACATTACATTATTGAAGTAATGGGATTACATTTTAAAATTACATATAATATCGAAATTAGCTTGAATATTTACATCATCTATCTTTTCATAATTTGAATCTAAACGATCAATAAAATCTAATAATCAAGATTTTACAATTATTTTACCTACTTCTAATCGATAGTTCTCATAATATTGTTTGTTACGAATGCGACCCAAGGTAACTTGAATTCGAACAATGTATTAAATTGAAATTGTGCAATAATTCAAATCAGCTAAATCTATTGCAGAAGGCAAGTGGTGATGTACGCATTTTCACAAGATTCTATTAAATCTATTTCGATTTACGAAGTACCTACGATCTTAATTTACATTTTAAAACTAAGTGGTGTTATCGTGTGGTCAATCATAGCTGCGACACAGAGGCTCGCATATCCTAACATAAGCCACTGGCACCATACTCTAATAACATTTATTCAGTAACTAAACACTAGTAGCTAGTAGCACTATTCATCTATATTATGCATCTTGTAACTCTAAGCCATCGTTCCACCGAAACTCCGTAGATGGTAGTTTTGTATCTACGACGGGAGTTCTACTACAAACATATAATGTAGTCTTGCGGAACGGCGTTTTATTGTACTTTAGTACAAATTGGAAAGTTCATTTCCGAGTTATGGTCAGTAGTTTCGTTGCAACATCCTAATCCTTGCATTCCGTTCACGATTCGTCCCTTCAATCTGGTATACGCTCCGCGCATGCATTTCTCTCAGTATGTCAGTTTTATCATCTTTCTTTGGCATTATTTAGTGAGCTAAGTTCGTTCATCTTACACCAATATTGTTTCCACTTCAATCAATAAAAAATTTCATAGTCCACGGTAAACAATCGTATTGCACTGTATATTGAATAATTTTTCTTCGTCTCTGATAAATTTTTACATAGATTTTCATATTCATGGATATTTATATGATTTTAATTAAATTATTGACATGGGCTGAGTATTTATATAATGTATTTAATTATTATACAATAGTGAATTATAAATATACATATCTGCGACCTAATCTATTCAGTCAATCGAGTCGAATCATAATAGCCTCTCTCAAGATGTAAGTTCGAACCGGTAGAGTCGGTACGTAGCGAAGATAGGTCAACTGCAAGGTGGGGTCGACCCGCGGCAGGTCGAATCTAAAACTTAGAATCCGTTTCCAGTCAACGGAGAACATAAGAAAGCACCACAGATAGGCACCTAAAGTCCGAAGGTGACCGACCGGTTCCATCACTCGTCCACGTCCGGAAGCCGGCTCACAGGGAGCACCTGCGGGGAGGTGCGGGGGGTGCGGGTCGCACGGGTCACACGTGGCTCTCGAGCGGCGGGCGCGGCGGCGGCACCAGCGGCGCGGGCCACACGCCCCCCCCGCCCCCCCCCGCCGTCAGGTCCGGCGAGGAGGTGCGCGTGTGCCGCGCGCTCCACCCGTCCTTGTCGAAGTCCTTGGTGCCGCCCACCGTGTGGCGGCGCTTGATGCCGCGCTCGGGCATGCCGTTCTTGCGCTTCAGCTTGGTGGAGCGCCAGGCGCCCGCCTCGCGCCGCCGCACCACGTTCCACTCGCACTTGTCCAGCTTGGAGCGCTCCTTGCCGAGCGAGTCGGAGCGCTGCACGCGCTCGGCGCGGCAGTTGAGCGAGTCGGAGCGCAGCACGCGCGACTCCCCCGCGCGCCCCGCGCCGCGGTCCAGCGACTCGGAGCGTTTCAGCTTGGAGCCGTCGTCGCGGTTCTCGGCGGACGCGACAGGCTCGCGCGGCTCGAGCGCAGCGCTGTTCCGCTTGCCGGTGTCCGCGGCGGCGCGCGGGTAGGCCGGGTAGAGCGCGCGCTCGAGCGTCTTGTCGTTGTCCGGCATCGGGTCGAGGCTGGAGGCCTGCGAGCGCGTGTCGACGTCCTTCTCGTCGTCGTCGTCGCGCTCGGAGTCGGCGCGGCGGTTCTCCTTCTCGGAGTCCGTGTCGTCGGGCAGGCGCGCGCGGCGCGGAGTCGGCCAGCGCGCGTCCGGCTCGTCGCTGGAGGAGGAGGAGTGGCGGTGGTCGCGCGCGAGCCAGGCCGCCTTGAGCTCGTGCGCGCGCGCGGCCGGCGAGAGGCGCGCGCGGCCGGAGGGCGAGCTGCCGCCGGACGCCTCGTCCCCCCCGTCCCCCCCTCCGCCCGTCTCGTCCCCCTCCTCCTCGGGCTCCTCGGGCTCGTCCGCGTAGGGGATGCTGCCGTCGTCGAGCGGGGAGGAGCCGTTGAGGGTGCGCAGCTTCTGGTCGAAGGTGCTCGTCAGACTGGACACTAGGTCTCCGGTTCCTACAACAAGACGAAGGTCGGTCAGGGTGATAAGCGAGGGTGACGTGGGTTAAGCGTGTTAGGTTTGAGCGCCGCTCGTTAGATGGTTGGGTGAGTGGATGATCGATGCGACGTTTGTTTGTTTGTACAGCGGATGCGATGGTCGCGCGAGGCCGGCGGCAAGCGTTAGTCTGAGTCGTTCCGTCGACGTTAGGACACACTGCGCACACGACACGGGTGAGGCGGTGAACACACAGCGGAGGCGCGAGCCCGACCGCACACGCACACATTCCTATACCTTTTATTGTGGACAAAAGAGAGAGATTGCTGTGCCTACTTTCTGACTTCAGTACTGGACACCTAGTGGGCAAATAGTAGACTTTACTTAATACACGTTTAAAAATAAATAAATCAACATAGTATTCAATAACGCGCTCGCCCATCTATTTGTGGTGCTGGCTAAAAAATAGTCTTAAAACTTACCATCGATTGAGAAGTTGGTTAGCGTGTGCGTTTGCCGCGATATTTCATGTCGGCCGCGACTCATGGTTTCTAACTCAATTCTGAAACAATCATTACTCCAATAAGTTCCTGAACAATGTGAGAACAAGTTTGTATTACCGATCATTACTGTGCTTTATGTAACTTACTTGTTGTTTTCGTGCTGCCGTATTCGGTGCGGCAAGCCGTCATATTCCGCCAGCGAGGTGGTGAGATGCGGCGGCGGTGACGTCAGCGGGGAGTTAGGAGGAGAACCAGAAGGAGAGTCCACTCTCTTCTCTTCCACCCACTTCTTATCCGCGGAGGGCTTAGACCGAGGCTTGCGCTGAATTTTGCGATTCGCCGCGGATATTATAGAGGACACGATGTCCCGGGTCGACACGTCTTTGCCTGAAAGAACGTGGTTAAAATCTGTAAAGCCAATAGAAAAAAGAATAAATAAATAAAAATACAAAATAATAAAAAAGAAGAATAAGAACGTTAAGAAAAGTAAACAAAGCATTTAAACAATAGTGAAAGCTGTAAACTTTTGGTGATGTAGCTTTTACAGCCATTTACAGCCCTTTTCTCGAAAACACATCTCCAAAAATCAACTGATTTTGACCATTGATTTACTTAATTTTGGAGATGATATGCGTTCGAGAAACCGATTGTAAACAGCGTCATGCATGTACAGAGCAAGTAATAATTACCTTCAATCTTCTTAACATTATGTATGAGCAGGTCGCGAGAGGGCGCGGGCGCGGGAGACAACTCCTCGGCGGACGGCGGAGGGTCCACGGGAGGATCTCCCTCTTCCTCTTCGAAATACCAATCGTACTGCAAGAGAGGATATGGTTAGAACATCATGCCGGTAGAGCTTTTAGGTCAGTAAAATGTTTAAAGATTTTTTATAAGATGAGGTTTGGCTTTGTGTAAGTGTCGATATTATGGGCCAGTTTCATAACTAATGAACGTAGAGGCCAGATAAACTTAAGAACATAACTTACCTAATTTGTACATTTAATGTAGTAGAGATTGTGAAACTTACGTGTGTTAGGAAAGATTCTATGATTCGGCATTGACTGGACATATCATTGACCATCGCCAGCATATCGTCGCTGGCCGCGCGGACGAGCGTTGGCCCAAAAACAATGGCCAAGTTCCTCGCCTCCATCTTGTTATACGCCGAGTGAGCCACCACTCTTCGCAAATGCTGAATCAGGTACTTCAGTGTTTCATAGTGAGCTTCGGGCAAAGCGCGAACGAGACGCCGCAACTCGCGCGCTCTTTCCGGCGATCGGTCAGCGGCTGAAATCAACAAATTTGGATTAGAAAACATAAACAAAAACATGTTTTCATGCATTCTTGAAAACCGTAACGACTGTTGGAATGTATGAGGAAAATCAATAACAAATTCTGAAAATCTTGACGATGTTGATACAAATATGTACCTACATAAAAAATATTGACTGGTTGGTTTGGTAGTGAGTGATCGTTAGTGGCAGGCACATCATTGTGGCCTAAAACTTGGTTTGCCTATCCTAGAGGCCAAACTGAATAAATTATTTTGGACTTGACTTTGCTCATACGTAATACGCTTGCTACCATCTAGGGTAGGAGACCACTTTGATTTGACATTCCCATTCATGAATACGAGTATATAAGGCGAAAAGTATAAGTCATTACCGATAAACGCAGGGTACAGATCAGCAGTTAGTAATGGATCCGGCAATCTCCTAAGATATGCCTTGAGTAGACTGGAAGCGACGTGCACATCTGCCCATCTGGGGTCTCCTTCAGGCGGGGGCTCGCCGCGGTCCAGCGCGGCCGCTAGGGCCGTCACGCCGGCCGCGTTGCCCGGCACGCGGTACACGCCCACGGTGCGGAGACCGAATGACTGCAAGCAAACGAAAAAGTTAAGATCACGACTGTACCTACTAGGTACCTATCCGGGGGTATAAATTTCTTTCAGATCATTATGTTAATTTTAGATATTTTTGAAGATGTCGGGTGTAGTCTTGAGGTGAAGAGTAAGGAGGTTTGTCCAAATACCTAAATACATATTTGGTAAGTAGGTACATGCCCACATCTTGCAGAAATAACTTTCCATACGTGTCAGGTAAGAAAGTGGAAGTAAAGGAGCTTATTTGTAATCGTATTACCTTTTCATTTTCAACATTCGTCATTAAGGTCGCTTCAGAAGTTAAGTCTGATATCATGTTAGTTAAGAGGATTAGCAGTGAAGCCACAATGTTACCTACTGATGTTTTTTTTAAATGAGTACGTTTTCATAACTTTTTGTTTCAAATCCTTCTGTTTTTGGGGTTTTCTATGTTATCTCATTACCTATTGTTACTTTAAGAAATTCCTATTTCGGAGTTTATGTTCTATCAATACCAAAAAATCAATAAAAAATAAATATCCTTGGACATTCCAAAGAGTTCAGGCGTATCTAAGCGTCACATAGAGTCCTTACCTCAACAGCATGCGCTGGTAGAGTGACCGCTCTGGGCACACACGGGTACTCTGGTTCGGACGGGCACCTCTCGAGCGGGGCTCCAAGCCAGCCGGTGACGGCGGGCGTGGCCGGTGTGTTGGTGCCGCCGTGCATGCGTCGCAGCTGCTTCGCCACGCGACCCTTCCACGTCTTGTTCTTCGGAGACGACGGGAGGGTTGGAGTCGGTGGACCTGGGAGGTATAAAAATAGTAATTAGCAACAAAATCAATACAGTTCTAAAATTTTATTTATCGGTATCATATTTGCTAATCCTACTCATATAGTATAGCTCCGCGGCTTAGCTCATATAGTACTTGGATAAAAATCCAAGTACTATGAGCGAAGCCGCGGGTAGTAGCTTTGTTGAGTTTGAATCTGTTTCTCATATTTGTGGTTTGTGACTACCGATTTTGACGCTATGTTAAATTGTTGGTTCACAAATATAAAGCCACGAGTTTTCAGGCTTCATAAAAGCCGTTAACTTGTGGCCTTTAAGCTGGTTACCAACTTATTCATATTTCTATAGCTATTGACTTACCAGTAGGCGATCTATTCCTGCCGATCTTCTTGCTCCGTTGCGGAGGTAGTGGCGAAGGGCAGTCTGGGGCCGTGGTCTGCGTGGGCGGCGCGGAAGACGGCGCGCTGGGCACCGAGTCCGCTGGCGGAGGCTCCGCTGAATGTCTTCGCAGTGCCGCTAGCCATCTCTGAGCGTCGGCTGCTCCATCAGCCTACACAAACAATAATTTATGAAGTCTACTTGAGAAGTCTGCAAGTTCTGCTTCAGGACATTGAGAAAAGTTGTTCTCTATCACAAAGGAAACAGAGTTTAAAATGTGCTGTTCTCTGACACAAGAAACCTGATTGATACCTTTCTGTTAGGTGTTTTTCACTGACTATATTAACTTTTTACATGATGCGATGCTGTTATTTGTTTTCTGAAATAATTATGTTCTCTTTTTTGCTATTATTACATTACGTAAATCTGTTTCAGAATGTTTACCTGTAGCAACAGTTCAGCGCCGGCCGCAGTAGTGACCCTGACGACATGTTTCCGCTTAGTGTAATCGTCTGCCAAAGCAGCCAGAGAGTAGCGCACGTCCAGGGCGTCTCTCGAGCCTGGCTGCGCTTCGGTGCCTGATCCGCTCACGGCACCAGGGCTCTGAGGACAAAGGAAGTAAGGTCAGAAAATGCTATAACTCGGTTCGGGGGACGAGTAAAGAGAGTTGTTAAATCGCTGTAATTAACGTCTTTATGTACAGTTTTATTTTATTGAAGAATTTTCGATATCATCAAAGGATTCAGAGATTTTTGTTTGAATTACCCAGTAGGTATCTACAATGAATGTAGAAACCAGGTGAGTGAAACCATAAAAACTTCACAGTATTTAAAGCTATTAAAATCGTGTTTGAAAATATGAAATCGCGCTCAGCCACAAAGTGATGCCATTACTGATCCATCATTGACGGATGTTTTAAAACGAGACGTCGACAAATCGTGCTCTCGCGGCGACACCGATCACGAGAACTAAAAAGTCTAGCTTTCACCCCTAATTATAGTTATTTTAAAGTGAATAGACGTGAATCAGACAAGTGCTTAATATATGCACACGTTTTTGTCTCCATTATCTTTATCGCTGCGACATTAATCAAACGAGAGTCGGTGACAGAAACTGGGTCTGCGGTAAATTGACCGAGAAAAAACTGTTTCGATCTTTGGCTGGCGCAGTCATTCGCTTGTTTTTCTGGCTCCACTAATTGTTCTCTAGGCGAAAAATAGAATTTTATGAAGATGCGGATTGTAGCGTAGCTCGTTAGCTTCCGCGCGTTCACCACTGTTTATTTTGTGGTACGCGTATTACGTCTCAAGATTTATCGATTTTTCAACAATATCCACGCGGAACTGATTCGCAAATAGTAGCAGTCGTTTTAAATTTACTAACAAGTAAACAGGCCATAAAAGTAGAGCTCAGTATAAAAGATGTAATAAAACAAGAGTTAACTAGGGCATCTGGTATTGCAATGTCATTTCAGATGAATAGCTAACAGGCTGATAAATTGGCTTTCAGTAACTGTTCGCCGGAGCCGCAGGCAATCAGAGATGTGATGGTGTGTGGTTGCACGCACAAAATCGAAAGTGTGGTCGCTATTTCCTCGTTTCATTCTCACATTATCACTAGAGAAAACAACACTTCCAGGCAGTTGTCTTCTAAGCAACGGTTGATGTCTCCTTTTGGTGTCATTCATCAAAGACTAAAATTAACCGTTTCCTAGAAACAACTCAGACATGACTTAAAATAATCTAACTTCTAAAAAGCTTTCCTAGAACTAATTTTGTAAAAATAATTGCACGAACGCGGTCGGGTATCTGAGCAGTTCGTGTTGAGATACAATCTTGGAGCACGGAGTTTGATTTAAGCGAAAAAACGGTCATGCTTTCAATAGGCTCAAAATTGCATCGATAAGAATCGACAATTACTGTGCTCGACCCACATGCCGGTTTCCGCGTGTGTAATACCGAAAAAACCGTCAGTCCGGCGACAACATTACGCGATCGTAACCTATTCACATCAAATGTAATTAGAGGGTCAGCGTCTCGTCAGAATTGGCACAGTGACGTAACATCGCTCACAATGCGCCTTTAACGGTGCAACTCCTACGCAATTAGCAGTTCTTATAATGAGGATTCATTGATTAGATTACCGGTGGCGAATGGCGATTGTGTAGAAAGTAAAGAAATTCTAAATTGACCCGATAAAAGCACCGGCGGCAGTTCTATCGATGGCCAGTAATAACATATTACTTGTAGGTCAATTGCCTAACCTCCCAATAAAAATAATTGTGAGGCGTGCGATGCGACGCGCATTGCTAGAGAGAAATTATGTATTTATGGTAAAGACTCTCTGACATTGCCCTAAATGGGATAGCACAGTAGAGATTAAATATTGAATTACTCTCTGAGGGATCCATTTCACAGAAGATAATATTATTCTGTTAAGTTTTAACCCTAACAAACAAATAAAAAACTAATATATACAACACAATGTTGTGTCGACCACCCCACAAAATAGGGAAAAAGAAGAATGTTAAGCGTCAGCCATGTGACATATTATTAGTACAGGATCCCTTGAAGAACGACCTTCACCGAGCTGTTTATTTGATGAAACATATTTTATATGAAATTTTATATGTTAAATGTTACATTGCATGTGGGTTGCCTAGTAAAAATCAGTCCAGTATATGAATAATTCATACTTAAAAATCATTATTTTTTTGAATTTTGCACCGGCTTGTTTATTAAATAAACTCGATACCAATCGAAAGTATGAAGCCCAGAGAATATGAAAACGTTGGGTTGCCTATTCTTTTCCGGTCACAACTTAGGGTTGCCAGGTATCAAAAGGTCCATCGAAAATAGCATTTTGCACCGGTCTGTTTATTAAATGAAAGTTAATTTAAAATAAAGATTATTTCATTACGAACACGATGGTATAGGGTTGCCTGCGCAAAATCAGTCCAGAGTTACGGTTGTCGAATTTTGAAAAGTCAAATCCAGGAGTGGTGAAAACGTACATGACAAGATTTCTCTGAAACTACAAGTGCTACAAAGGTGAAATTTTGCATATAGGTTTCTGTAATGACGTAAATGCGTGTTAAGAACGGATTTTTCTATCAAAGGTCAACTCGAGGTCAGAGGTCTCTTTTTTCATAACTTTTGTATTGTGACAGCTAGATCGTTGAAATTTGGAGTGTAGATTTTTAACATAAAATAAACGTACACCTGTTTCAAGATTTTTGAAAATTTTAACCCTAAAGGTCAATAAGGCAGAGTCAAAGTTGGTTAAAATTTTGAACTTTCATGATTTCTTTGGTGTTGGAAGAGTTTCAAAGTTGAAATTTGGCATGTTAGTTTCTTTTCAGACATAGGTACCTTTTATGAATAAACTTTTAAATAAAAGGTCAAATTCGAGGTCTAAATGCAAATTTAAAAAAAAACATGATTGATATTTCAACGCATCTCTGAACCCATAAGTGCTACAGAGTTGAAATTTTGCATGTTGGTTCCTTATGAAACGGAAACTCTCACTTAGAACAGATTTTTTGATCAAAGGACTATTCGAGGTCAAAAGTCAACTTTTTTATAACTTCTGTATGGTGAGAGTTGGAACGTCAAAATATTGAGTGTAGATTTTTGACTTAAAACAAACGAACACCTGTTTCAGGATTTTCCAAAATTTTGACCCTAAAGGTCAATTTGGCCGAGTCAAAGTTGGGTGGTAAAACTGGTCCATAACTGGTGCCCCTGTATTAAAAAAAAACCTACTTGCAATGTTTCATCATTATAACTTTTCTATTTCCAAAGATTTCTAAAAAGATCAAAAAACACCCAACTTTGACCCCACCAAATTGACCCTTAGGGTAAAAAATTTTAAAAATCCTGAAATAGGTGTTAGTTTATTTTAAGTTAAGAATCTACTCTCCAAATTTTGACCTTCCAGCTGTTACCATACATAAGTTATGAAAAAAGAGACCTCTGACCTCGAGTTGACCTTTGATAGAAAAATCCGTTCTTAACACGCATTTACGTCATTACAGAAACCTATATGCAAAATTTCACCTTTGTAGCACTTGTAGTTTCAGAGAAATCTTGTCATGTACGTTTTCACCACTCCTGGATTTGACTTTTCAAAATTCGACAACCGTAACTCTGGACTGATTTTGCGCAGGCAACCCTATACCATCGTGTTCGTAATGAAATAATCTTTATTTTAAATTAACTTTCATTTAATAAACAGACCGGTGCAAAATGCTATTTTCGATGGACCTTTTGATACCTGGCAACCCTAAGTTGTGACCGGAAAAGAATAGGCAACCCAACGTTTTCATATTCTCTGGGCTTCATACTTTCGATTGGTATCGAGTTTATTTAATAAACAAGCCGGTGCAAAATTCAAAAAAATAATGATTTTTAAGTATGAATTATTCATATACTGGACTGATTTTTACTAGGCAACCCACATGCAATGTAACATTTAACATATAAAATTTCATATAAAATATGTTTCATCAAATAAACAGCTCGGTGAAGGTCGTTCTTCAAGGGATCTTAGACCATATGTTATTGACTAAGATAAAGTTTTGAGGAGAATTTAATTAGTATTGCAAACATGCAGTGAGGATAGCAAAAGCTCACCAGTATATTGGTGTACCACAGAGTCATGTTTTGGCTTAAATCCACAAGCGTCACAGGTGATACGACACGCTGGTCATTGTCACGTGCTGGCATCGGCACTTCGCGCACAATGCACTCAAATCACTCCATACAACACACAAATTCACTGTACATATTTATCGTTCCAGTAAATACACGTAAATTCACGAGGGCATTGGCCCTCCCATCGTTCTCGAACTTCCGAATGATCACCGCGATGAGCGACACGGGTCGATTTTGAGTAGGTGCGAGTGCTTATCCGATTGGAGAGTGAATATAAATCCATCAATCTCTCGAGATGGAATCGTAACAATGAATAAAACACGAGATGTAAATATTAAATGTGCGGAAGCTTCCAGCGTCCGCGCGGCGCTCGCGCACGTCTGAAGGACTATGGCTCGGAGTCGCGTCTGCGCGGAGAAAAGAAAGTGTTCTTGCGCAGACTCCGAGGCGTCTGCCAAATTGTCGTTTTCACGGTTCGAAAATTAATGGCTTTTTCCGGACCAGCCGCCCGCAACAATACTGTACACACTTTTACTTTTTTTGAAAACAACAAAACGAATCAAACTTTTATCTAGCTCAAATATCTTCTATTGTGGCTTTCATATTTTATTTAGGGAAACAGGGCAAACAATTGCACCTACGTATGCTGGTAGAGATAAAAAGCACAATTTCGTTCAATACGTGTTTACATTGAGATCTCGCTATCTTTTCAGTGGAATTAGCAATAGCGGTTCATACTAATGAGCAGGCCAACATACACACCACTAAATAAATGATGATATACTTAGCTGCACAATATAGTAGATACCTACTCTACACGAATACTAGAGCTAGCCTAGAAAAGCTTCGTGCACTTCCCACAGCGTTTATCTTCCAGTTCCTAGATCCGGGTAGACATCAGTTCGCAAAGTGATTTATAATTTACTTGCAGTCGTGTCTCGCAGTCGTGATCGACCGTGTCGCTAACTTCATCCGATCAACAGACGCACCGCGTGCTAATCGCGATTTGTCATACTTTCCTTCCCTCAACTACGCAGGGCTGTCAACGTTTTTGATAATCTCAATTTCCTCGCAAATATTAATGACGTCAGACTCCTCTTCATATCGGATTATTTTTTCCAGGAAAATCTCTAATTTTGCAACAGTCTTTTTGTCGGGATACCGTATTTCAGTCAACGATGATATTTACACAGCCGTTTTCTTGTTGCATTGAGCGACAACCCTTCCGTTTTTGTCGTCAGCTTGTCATTGACCTGAGATTTAAGATTTTCGCGCTTTCTTTAGGATAAAAACATAACACGTGTCGAATTTCAATCGGTCAAAGAACTGGAAAAAGCTATTTAATCCTAGCAATAGATCAGAATTAGCGTAACGAGAAATATTTATAAACATCACATTTATTTTATAGATCCTGGAATAGTCCAGTCATAATCGATTTGGGTTACGAAAATAGGCTATCCATCAAATCAAAGACGTAATAGAAAACAACATTAGCTCGTATTGCAAATGTATTCTCAAAGTTTGCAAGCGGGTAGATTAGTTACATCCAATAGGCGCAACCCCTGGCAAAATTCTGAATGACTGCGAATATTTATGAGCTGCGAATCGAATTGATTTATTCTTATATCAATAGTTATACAGTACCGCTTTCTGTAAATATCATTCGAATAGCTTGTTTCTGTAATATTTGAACATTTAGATAACTTCTACAGTTATCTTTCTAATGGTTACTAATCGTTTATTTCATCTTACGCTAAGTGTAACCTACTCATCGTTTCTAAAAGGCGAATAAACAAAAGCTTAGCTCCGGAACCGGTGACTCAACATTGGGCGGTTCAAAGAAATAAACTACTAGAAGTACCTCAGTTTGGTAATGAGTCAACCTTGCATAATCTTGACCGCTAGACAGTAGTATGCTTAACTTTTATTTAAGAGGGCTCTTTCAGTTTAGTCATTGTAGTAGATAACATTTGGCAATATTATTTTACGTTATGTAAGTTTTATAATGGCAACGATAACAGACTGCAGTTTTAGGAATGGACCATTATGTGTTGATTCATTGTATTTTACTGTTTTTGGATGTAATTTGTCTCTTACCCATCGTAACCCCAAGTAGTATTATATCAGATGATACTTGATCTTAAATCTTAAAATATTATATAAAAACTGATTTTACACCAAGCAGCAATAAATGCGATGCCCATTTCAGCTTTTCACTTGACATCCTGTGATTTTCATATTAACAGGCGAGCCTAATGCGTTTCCGGCGATTAGCTTGTTAGCTAGTTACCACGTGGATGGGCCTGATTCTTCCCGTTTGCTCAAACACAAATGATTTAATCATATATTATTAACACTAACTGAAATTTATAGCAACATAAAACTGGCCTTTTCATCTTTTGATACCCAGAAGTCCGTATTATTTAGTTCCTATATTGAATATAAAACTTTCAGCGTTTGATTACAAACATTACCGTGAAACAGTATGAACGGGGTGTAATTTTCGAAACTAGATCAGTTGAAACGACCAATGAACTCATCCCGAAGCATGCTGATCTGCGTTACGTTCAGTTACGTCAGGTACCGACGTCATACTCGCATTTGGGTCAGTTTGTCCATACACCCATGTTTTATAACCTATTTATTCTATTTATATTGTTATTGTTTGAAAGTAGAGCAGATTACGTGAGCGGCAGTATTTGAATGAGATAAAATATGAATTGGATTTTGGCAACCCTAATCGTAGTAAAATATGATTGATGTCGAAACATTCATTCAGTAAAGTAGTGTTTGAATGTATACACTGTTTACATTTCGCTTAGCATTCTCAAATTTATTTCATAACAGCGGTTTATAATAGGTGTCTATCACCAACTTCTATTCGCCAAAAATATGTTGAAACGATCAAAACGAAACGAGTGGTTATCAAATAATTGTTATGGCTGTTCTATTTGGAATATATTTTAAGTAATTTCAAAGAAACATATTTTAAAAGTTGAAAGTTCAATAGAACAATGTGATAGCGGAAAATATCAAAGCGGTTACACCAATGTACATATTTTCATAACACAAATAACCGTTAATATTTACTGTACTACGAGAATTCACAACTTAACACTATTTGGGTTGTAGGTACGATACCTATGTTTACGGCAATCAATTGTGTAATTCGGTTTGTGTTTGCGATTTCCACAGTTAACATGCGTTCTATGTAAAACATAATACGTACTTATTTTACAACTTTTCTTAAGTTTTCTTAGTTAAGCGATTTTGTATAATAGGCTTTAGGGAGTAAGGTTGAAACTATGCTTTCTAGGTGCGAGTACTATTCCGACCTGGAAATGCAGCGGTCCAGCACGAGCACGCATCAGCGGCGGCAGATCGCGCGGAAAGCATGTCTCTTGATGACTTCATTATACCTGGGCTTTGCATGACCATTGTCTAATAACATGATTAGTAGGGCATGTCGGGAATGTTTGCTGTCATGTACAAACAAAACAACGCTCAGTCAAACACATCTTAATTTTACATAGGTACTTATTACACGGTACAGATCCTAGAAATATTTTTCAAGAAGTTGACTGATCAATCGAATGATTTAAATTCTAAGAACGGCGTGTTTGTATTTTGTTAAGTAAATAAGTAAAATAATTTTCTTTTGAATTGGTTTCGCAGTTTCGCTGTTGGGAATTTGCGCACAGTTTTGTTTACTCTCGAAATTTTTCCAAGTCTGGTAGATCAATTTTAAAAGCATTTGATTATCCGATAGACATAACAAAGGTAAACTTAGAAGAATAGATTATCCATTAGTTAACGGTATAATGGCGTGACGCAAGGCGGAGATCTTGTCTACGAATATCTCAAAGTTATGTCAGTGGATTCTGGTGGCGAGTCCGCATCATTGAGTCGATCACAATGAAACCACATTAATTTTCATGCTACTTAAGTTACCTAACCGGTGGTGCAGGTAATCTGATACATCAATGAATCACGGAACACCCTGGTTCATAAGTACCTACGCAATTACCGATAGAAAGTCAGCAATTGGCAAATGTCCGTCTACCCACGTCTAATTTATCGTCTTCATTCATGCGGAAAGGGCTGGAAGCGCCAGTAGGCGTGATGGTCTAAGAAACTCAGGTATTCTATGCAACCCGAGTATATACTACGAAAGTGGAAAAATAGCCAATTTTAACTCCTATTCACTGACGTTGCTCTAGGTCTCAAATTACAATTGACGTTCAAAGCTCTAAATAAACAACAATATGATACGGACTGATACGACAGACTAACGCACATACACTAGACTAGACTTTGACTAGAAATAGAATTGGAGTGAGTGATCGCAACAAACTGATAGAATTTATATTTAGATTTGGTTCATACAAGCAGTTTAGGGTGATATCGCTTTCGAGTCATAATATTATTATTCTTGTTCAAAGAAAAGCAATAAGTGCATACAATTTTGCAAGTACTAGGTATGAGGGTGCGTTGACCCCGGCGGTAGTGCGGCGGACGCACATCGCAATGTGCGTGTGCGCATAGACAGAGATTGTGAGATCAACGATTGACAGTAAACAGCGCAGCGAGATGCGTAATTGCGATTATTTTCCATTTAGGAGAATAGGAACAATACACTTTTGCACTCAACTGCTTTATGTGGAGGACCACCATTGTACCTAGATACTTGCGTTCACTAACTTTAGTAGGTGATTTTTACTGTGAAGTATTTCATTAAACCAAAGTTACTTTTTTGATTAGTAAAAGATTTATTATTTGAAGTAGATAAGGTTCTTGTAGGTAGTACTATAAGCATTACGTGCATTAGAATGAATGAAGACCAAATTTTGAGGAGTGAGTCAATAACACACAAGTACACTTAATGTATCTATGTTTCATTTTTCACTTTCATTTTATGAAAGCTTCCATGCTTCAGAGCACAGTCACATAGTAATTTGTCATCAAAGTCTTTCAACTATAACGGGGTTTAAAACCGACCAAAAACATCATAGGTACCTAGATAAAAACTGCTTTTATACTACTTTTATAAAATCCCATCAATGCTCGCGAATATCTTCCATTAATTGCAAACATTTAGTCACGTTTCGCCGAAGCAGACACTCGGTCTGCGCCTGCGCCGCCATGTGGCGTACGCGCTTTGCCTTATTCGACCACTTGTGCAATGCATGTTGTTTTGATCAAAAGTTCCTCTGTAATATCTGAGAATCTCTGTCTGTATTAATCAGTTAGTAGCTAAACGAACGAATGGTAGGATTTCAAATAGAAAAATTTCATGGCAAATGTTTTAGTGAGAGTGAGAACGTAAAAGAGTAAAACAACACAAATGCCTACGACATAAAATTAAACAATCACTGTACCTAAGATGTTCTATTTTGACCAAATAAGGGGTGGTGTTGGGCAGTTAGAAGTTTCTCCATCCTACTATTTACTCGCGTATTCAACCATACATTAACTGTTAAGACATAATTATATGTATGTGCGTGAAATTAATAGTGTGTAAGTATGTAGGCCTACCTGTAAGTAATTAGCTGCACGCGAGATCGGTTTGATAACGGACATGGGCATAGGAAATGAAGATTCGATAAATTCGCGTTAGATTGAGATATTGATTAGTGTTAACTAAATAAAGCTGTATAGTGGAATTTGCTTGCGCAATCAGATGTAGAGCAAACTATGAAAAAAAATTGTATTCTCAAATACATAGAGATTCAATACTAACAACATGAAACCTTGAGAGAGCGCGTGTGAAATTTTTCAGTTTCTAAAATTGCTGTCTTTGCAATGTTTCACATTTTTGAACCTCTCATATATCTCAATAAGTACGCTCGTTACTGCAAAATCACGACAAAAACAAGTAGCTTCGCAATTTAAACGGTTCTTAAAACCTGTCTAATAGTTTATAATGAGCCAGCGTTCCATCTTGAGGAGTACGGCATTTGTTCTTGGAAGCCAGCACACATGCTCACGTCTCAGAACTGACAGACAGATGGACGCTTGTATCTACAATGTAGAGTACTGATGGCCAGATATTATGCTGTCGTTTGACTGACTCAACAGATTCGTGCATAAATATTCCGATAGAATTGGAGATACCGGTAATCATAACGAAGAATCATTGAATGCAAATAGCATCGTTATTAGTACTCTATACAGAAATCTAGAGAGAAATAATGTTCCCTTTGATGCATTCAAAGTGCATAAACAAATTTGATGTGCTGATTTCCAGTAGGTATGTATGAAGAGCACTCAAGATCCCACAAACAAAATGAAACAGCATGAATTTATGGGTGTCCTCGCTCCGTTACATAAAGCGGCGCGTCCCCATAAACACTTTAAATCAATTATCTAATTTGAAATATCAAAGCGGGAATGGGTCAATGGCACTCGCATAACTCGCATAAACTATTATATTTTCGAAATCCCTGGAATAGTCGTGTGTTAAGAAACCGCTGTCGCATGCCAAGCCAAGGAGTTGTAATAAAATGTAGATATGTAATGCGAGGTGGCGGCGTGATGGACGTTTTGTTTACGATGACCGGCTCCCGCACCGTTGCGAAACAATTTCAAATTTGTGTGGTTTGGCAATCCACGTACACCACCAGAGTGGTGGTGAATTACATCTATTGTTATATGAATCATGGACCGCAACTGTCTGTACTCATAACTTTCTGCATTATGATAACATTATTTGTATGCAAAGTTTGTTTTCGAAAATATGGGCTTAGTATGCCATCAGGAAGTAACTTCTAAGTAGGTGACTGCAGTAGTATGTAGGTAGGTATGCAAAGTACTGATGTGCTAGTTGGTAGCCATCCAAAGTTCCATAAGCGCTAGAAAAATATTTTCTCATTAACGCGAATCTCTGCAAACCCTGATGGAAATACCATTCGCAACAGGAGTCCGACAACGTTTCAAATCCATTAGCTTTTTATACTAATGAGTTTTAAGACCAATTTGTTTATACGTAGTGTCTGAATCATCTATAGCTACTTTTTTGATTTGACCGCACTTCTGTCATTGGATGACTCAATGACACAAGTACCCTCATGTAGGTAATGATTAGATTTAAATTGAATCTTTGATCGTTAGTCATATAACTCAAGTATTCAGTAGTTGTGGTTATTATACAAGGGTGTCGCTAAAACATTGCCAGACCTCGCCAAATATACAAAGAGCTCATTGATTTGCTATTGATGTCCCGATGCGATGCCATAAAATAAACACGATAACAGAATACAAACTGTTATTAAGTGTAGTTATGAAACCACTTGTTTCATTTATCTATCTATGGTTTTAGTGTTCGTAATATAACATCAGCTATAAATGTTGAAGTAATAAGTTAAAATGGATATTTTGCTGTCTTGAGCCGTTATTTTGTTTCCTTTTAAAACAGAGATTATCATGAAGATTAAGAGAAATTGGAGCACATCAATTTGGTTAAATGACCTGTTCCTGTTGCACGTTCTAAAATGTTTATTTAATTAGGTAAACTGTTGGCCACGATAATTTTCGATGGCACGCGCGACCACAAAATAACAATACGGTTGTGGCGAGAACGATTCAAGGATGCATACCGATTGCGTGGCAGGATCGATTTGCAGGTGGATCACGCGCGATCGCTCACACCATGGCGTCATATCCTCACTGAATTGGACACGATAATTAATAAAAGAAGTGCGCGCGCGCAAGGTAGCTGTTCAACGCGGGGCAGGTTTGACACATTGTTGATGGATCGATGATGACAAAAAATATGCTGCGTTGTCGCGGATTGAATGGAATTTGGCAGAACTTGAATCAGCAGTGAATCACATCGAGAACAATGCAATGGCTTTTGACAAAGCATTCCTATGTTTCGAGTTGTTAAGCGATAAGTTTTTGTATGTTATAAGTTAAGAACTTTAGACGATTTTTTTTGCTTTTGACTGAAGATGGAACTGTATATTGTTGTTCGTCGGTACATCGCCAATATTTAATACAATAAGATCGGCATCGGCGTCGGCTTCAAGGGCCTGCGTTGTCGGATGCATGCGCGTCAGCCATTTCTGTCATATTGACAGGTACGGGCTTATCTTGGCTGTCATCTCTCGCCCATTCGAGGCATAGACATGTGACCTCAGCAGGCTCTGCACGAGGCCGGCTCAACCTTTCCTTTATGCGAGTTTTGTATGTGATGCATATTATAATGGCTATCGATAGGTTCAAGGCAAGCTGTGGGAATATCTTAACGAACGTCAATTATTTTTTGTGATTTGATTGGCTGTTCATTTATATTGTTTTGCTATTATGGTCTGTATGATCACGATTTTGATAACCAATTTTGAAATTAAGATGTTCGATTAGGATGCTTAAACCTCGGGATTCGTTTAAATTTTTCCATTATAAAGTTGAACCTACTTAATCCTATTTTGAACCAGTAATTCCAAGTTGCCAGCAAAGGTGAGGTTTTATAGAAAAGGCTCTACACTTCGTAGCCTCGTAAATATTTTTCACGCTAAAAAGCGGCTTTTCATACCCGAGACCGACATTACAAGGACGTCGACCCCTGAGATTCGCATTAAATAGACTTAAAAAGAAAATTGGATAGGATCGTAAAAATGCCTAATTTCCTGGTAATTTACTGATCACAAAAGTTAAAACATTTTATGAATTTTCGATTAGCACAGACCTCACCTTTATCGGCCGATGACCTCGACAAATTTTACCTTCGTTTTTCCTTTTGAAGCGTTTGAAAATTAATGAAAATAACATTACCTACTTAATTATAATTGTTCATACTTCATATTATTAATCAATTTAACACAAAGAATCTGCAGTAAATTACTAATTAAACAATATTGAAAATTACGGTGGAAACTTTCTACTACAATTGTTTGAAACAAAAGTGATGGTAAAATAATATGTTTAATCAACGCCATTGTCATAGGCGAACGTAATGAATGTCAGCTATAATTACTATTTGCACAAAATTTGATTAGTGCTTTGGGCATAGAGCACACGTGTAAGGCTTACAACACACGACAATTGGGCCGTAATAATCGGGGAGTAAACCGCTAACCATCCGTTGTGTAACCGGCCTTATCGTGTTAGGGTTGCCAGTTAATCTTTTTTTAAATCTACTTTTCTTTATAAATATGTAGTGTTAAAATGTTTTAATTACCAAAGCATTACAATTGAATTTATGTGACATCCTTTGATTGCAACTTGCCTTCGCCGTGAGTATGGTATGCGGCAGCAACAATGGTGATAAAATAATGTTGTGTCTACGCTCTGATAGCGTTGATAGCTTATGTGAAGTAAAAGTTAATTTTATTTTAATTGTAAGCCTATATTGGTAGGTCAGACGCCAGACGTGACGTATATTTGGGAAATACAGAGTCAAGGTTTCAACTTTCACGTGATCTTTTGACATTTGAAAGTTAAATGTTTAAAATAGCTACCTAAAGTTCTGGGATAATGTAATGAGCAGGCAACCCTCATGATGTAGGTGAAGAAAACCGCAAACGTTAGAAATCGCGGACGTAGTCGAGGTATTGAATGGACGAGCGCCGAGGAAACTCGGTCGGTTTGAGGTTGAATGAAAATTATACATGTGAGTTCAATGGAACTGCATTCTGTATGTGCTTATACTGTATCATTAGCAGTGGGGCTGTATTTATGGCTTGATTTTTAGCTTTGGTTCATTCGTTCATTTCATTTTATTTATTCACAAAAAATTTCACAATGGGATGGTTGGATACAGCCTGTAAATATGTCAACTGTTACACTACTTGAATAAAATAATATCCATAAAATTACCCGAGGTTAAGTTGATGCAATTATTGTTAAATTTATAAAGAAACTTAGCCAGCCTGTGCCAATAATTATAATAATACCTCAGTAATACCCTTAAGTCACATTATTTATAAACATTTTTAACCTTTACTTCGGCTTCCGAACGGATATTATGATAGGCGACTGTTACACATTCACAAAAGCAATATTATTGCAGGAAGCACGTATGTAGCGTAAATTTCCTGCATCGGAACTCTTTTTATTACCAAAGAAATTGTTTTTGTCAGTGATTTGTTTTATATTTCTATATTTGGACTTGAGGGTACCTTTTGAGACGGCGAATTTAGCTAGAAATAATTTAGTTATTATACCGTAATGCCAGAGTGCCATTTTTAACATTATAAGAAACATTTCACATTTAGCTTGACGTTCTACGTGTCGCAAATCATGCAAATAATTTACTACCGCGCCGCGCGGCAATCATTACCACCGTCGCTTTTTACCATAAACATTTCCGTAAAATACTTTAAATGATACCAAAAATCAATGAAATACTCAAATAATTATTGGCTTTAGTAAAAACATATAAGAAATGTTGTTGACCGCCATTAAGGTCCAATGCCCATTGGTGATCTTTAGCCTAGGTCGTGCAGTCGGGTAAGGTCTAGGGGTTATTTATTGCAGTCACTCGATCGATATTGATATGAACATGATTCGCAGAAGTTCAAGAACTAATGACAATCGCGCTTTTTTTTCATCACAATATAACGCGTTTCTTACGAAGTTTATCTAAAATACAAGTTAACGTAATTTTTTGTATTTTTTTTGTCCAGATCTTCAGTATTGATGCCTTTGTTGATAAGTTACTAAACACCCGGCAATATTTACATGGATATGGTGTTTGACCACCTTGAAAAGGGTCCATAATAAAACATCTAAATTGAGCCGTTAAGCGCCCACGAGTTTAAGGTATGACCCTCTATACTTTTCGGCAGCTGTTTTCCTTACCATAAAAAGCATTATGTAATCTCTATAGTATAAGGAAATCGTAGTTTTAAATTACGTAAGTTAAATATCTTCATGATGTTGCACTCGTATTTGATTAAAAAGATGAAAAAAAATACCAGATATGTTTGGACTGTTCCTAGCTTGATTTATTACGATCCATGCCAAGAAGTAGCATAAACTTGATGTTTTCTATCATAAATGAGAGTACCGGTAAAAAACACCGCAACCGCGACCTAAAACATGCTTTACTAAAAACCTGGATTTGCAAACACATGGTGCTGCATTGCGTTTTATTGAGGCTGACATGCAGTTAAACTAATTTTACACATCATGATCATGACACTACGTGACGTGTATGGGTGATACGGTACAACCTATCATTAGACATAATATTCAGTAACCCAACGCTCTGGCAATATTGCCATAGTTTTTTGTCAAACAAAAAACAAAACTCTATTTCGAAGGTTTTCTTGTGCAATGATTTTATAAAATTCAGGAAACGAGCGGAAACTAGTTAACTTAGCTTCTTAGTAACGTCGAAAGGCTTTTTAGCCGAAAGCTCTCCACCTCATTAAACATCTTCAAGGAATCTCTGCAAAAAAAACTATCCAAATTTCAACACACGACCTTAGTTTGATTTATCTTTATTCTTTATTCTTAGACTTAGTTTTTACTTATTCGTAGCCTTTCGTAGTTAGAAGTTTACTTCAACCTCATAGGGGCCACTTAACGATCTCAAGCGTAGAAGCTAATGAGAACCTTGTCACGCTAAAAGGGACCCCTATTGCCTTTCCGAATTCCTCGAAGCGAAGTTTTTGTACGCTTCGAACAGTGTTATCGTCAGCAAACGTAGACATTGGCGTTCTATCGATATGTGATGGAATTTCGGCTGTTTACTTAACATGTCAACCGTCTTATCTGCAAGTTGAAGGCTTTTTGTCAAGAACATTTTGTACTTTTAATACGATATGTTTTCTACAGACATTTAAAATTCCTTGGCAGAGGTTAATCTCGTTTAATAGTTACAAATGACAACCTCGAAACCGGAGAGATGAAAACAAAAGAACGCGCCCACACTCATGTCACTAATGTCATGGTTACCATTAGTCGGTCAAATTTCACATACATTACAATACAGAAAAAAATAATAACAATTTGTTATAGAGCTCCCATTGTCTTGATACACGTAACGATTATATTATCACTTTCCCTTTCATAATACAGTAGAAGAAAACGAACAAATGAAAATAGCGCATGTACCTAATTGGGAACGACTACGCTTGAGAAGCAAACACTTATTGATATAATTTATGATTTTCATAGGTCAGTTTGAGAGATAAATCATCGTGTTTATGAGCGATGTAAATATTAGTGTAGGATGCAGAAAATGATGAATTACACGTCAATTTCCGTGGTTTCAGAATTAGATAATTACATGGTCCGCTTCAATAGATAAACATTTTCTAACTGAACCTTGACATATTAGTTTTCATGATGTGGGGGCGTAGATATTTATTTATAACATGTAATAAACCAAAATTAACTTGTTAATTAACTGTACTAGTTAGCTTTTGTAGAGGGGCGTTTCAACTAATATAGCAAACAATTCCAATAACCCTTTAACCTTCGATTCTACGTAAGTAACTGCGTTAATCTTTGTTTCAATAAACATAACCATCAGAATCAGTACAAAACCTCTTTTGATACGAGTACCTGTAGTGTACTGTGTATAAATAACCTTAGATCATCAGTGAAATATCGCGTAATAAAATAGCCATATTCATAAATCTATAATAGGTTATTGTGCCCATAACAAGGGCGCAGTGAGCATTTTGACAGTGACATTACTATAATTCCGCAAATTACGTAAAGCCGTAGGTCGGCACCTGATGGAACCTGTTTGGCGCTCATCGAGACCAGTTCCCCGCTGGGCAAGGTCTCGCCCGCCATAGACCTGCACGGTTACAAGAAAATGGCAATCGGATAAACGACCAGATAAACTGACTTTCCATGCAAACTTATTGCTTTTAAAAGATTATCAATAAATTCACATAAGTATATTTTGATATGCTATAAAAATATACTTGTATTTGTAGCTAGCTAAGTAGTAATAAGGTATAGGATAGATATATGTATTTATTCACTTGAATATAAAAAAAATACATTTTTCGAAAGTTTAAAACTGTCAACATTTCATGTCAGTTGCGCTGAAGCAATCATGAGGTTTAATTGCATTTGTAAAATGCATTTACGATTCATTTGCATAACAAGTTATTACGGTAATAATACTTATTTACCATCAAAACATTATCGTGTACTTTTAATCACGTTTTCCACCTATTAATTGCGAATTAACGCGCCCCAATGACGATGCGGGAGCGTTACCCTCCACCTATACCCGTTTATTATTTTTATTTACCACATGCATGGATGCAAAAAGTTACAAAATGGCTGATGCGCCTATATGCTCGGTGACCGACGCGATATTGCGTAGTGAAAGTAAAGTTATAAATAATTATTATCGCTTAGATATTAACTACCATGTAAAAATATTTTTAATGCATAACTCAGACCAAATAAAAAATATTTATTTAGTGTGAGATGCATAAATAACATGTTGAAATTACTATGACTATATTTGCAATTAAGCTGTGCATCGGAAATGAAAACGCGCAATTCAAAAACTTTTACAACCAAACAACTTTCAAACAAAAATATTTTACGAGCTTTAAGAAGCTTTAAAATTATTAAAGACGAGACGTGATGACGGAAGTGATCATGATTGGTGATGTTCACTTCAAAATGATTTAATACTTTGTTAAAAATATGCATTGTTTTTAACGGTATTGCAATTTCAAGTTAGCTACTTTATAAACGAACGTGATAAGAACTTACAAAACACGCTGAACAGGTTTAGGACTATATCAGTAGTAGTTAATATCCTATTTGAAAACTCGTTTTTCAGAAGAAAGTGTCTTGTTTAATTCGAAAATGCTAGTACATGTTCTAATCTATTTTTAATTACTATTTAAAATGTTTGATAGAATTATGACTTGTTTAAATAAAATTGAAAGCAGTATGCTTCAAGGTGTCTACAAATTTGAGCAAATGTAAATTATCATCCATCAGTATTCAAAATAAAACAAAATCTCGCCAAAAACAAAACACAGTCGCCGTCAATTTGAGCCCCGTAGGGTCGTCTGCGGCCAATTTGCCCGGGGGCTTATCGTAAACGACATCATCACGTGAGAGTCACGCAGTCGCCACCCTGGCCAATTTCCAGCCGAGCCTTACATGGCTTCGCTTGCTGGCATATATACATAAACCTACCTAGGTATGTTTATATTATGAAGGTATGTGTTCAGACTTCAGACCATGTAAGTACATATTCTGACATTTACGTGTGCACTGTCGTCATAAATCTCAGATGTTGCGTTTATTTCTGTTCCTTTTTCATGATCTGTTTAGTTTTGATCTACTTTATAAAGCGCGTAAGAGAGTTTTAGTCTAAACTTGAACTTGGGTTCAAGGTTAATGCTGAAAATGAAATTTGCATAAATTTTGGCCTTTTGTGAAGTATGTATGAATACCTATTACGTTTTTATCTTAGCTAGAATTTTAAAAATATGCTAATTTTATATATGTAGGTATTCTTGAAATTCCACATTGTTTCAAATAGAAATCTTGGTAGGTAGGTTTTTAACGCTTTTAGTGCTTTGAACAGGATTCATTTAAATCTTGTTTTGTTGATTGAACAAGGTTTTTAAATTTAACACGCTTAATCCTAAACAGCCTCCACTTACCCACGATCCCGTGGAGCCCCAGCGCTTAAGCCTCTTCCCGAAAATGTTTTGGCACTGCGACAGGCACGACACAGACGCCGCCGGTTGGATCTTGGCCACAACACTCTCCCCCTTGTCCAATGTCATCTTACACTATCACACACTATCCGTAATGTCAAAACACAAGGTAGTCAAGTACAAATGGCATGTTAAGCGCGACACGTGCGCGCAGGGAGCCGGTCGCTGCGCGAATGCTGAACTTGCCGAAGCGCGCGCTCGATGCTGTCGCCGGGAAACCTGCCCCGCCCGCCCTCGGCCGCCCAAACTCAAATCTCAATTAGAACACCCCTTTCCCACATATTTTCATAAGAAACGTATTATTAGTTTCATAGTTTGGGTGTGGACATGACGCACTTATTCTTTTCTTGTGAGCGCGGGAAAGTTTTTGGCACCCTTGTTTTTACCTCAAGGTAAATGAAGGGCTATATTCAAATGTTACGTGCGTATTTTTTACGCAAATGTACCAACTGAGAGGTCTTTTGAATCTAATAACATCATGTTGAGTCAGTCTGTATCAATTTTGACAAATGGCATTGCATTTGATGGACATCCGAGGTCTAGCGTCTAGCGTGAGAAAAATTGGGCCATTTGCATATTCATAATAATAAATTATACTATTTACTCTTTCTATGAATAAGTTTTACACAAATACTCGCCTCTACAACTAACTAGCATCAGAAGAATGCATCATATAAATAATACCTACCTGTGTTTGTAGTATCTTAAGATAAATCATAACGAGAAAAGCGTTTCTTCTAAACTGGCAACAACAATAATATATCTAAAGTACCTACTCTCTAACTCGAACCCATGATATCCATGTGCCTAATTGTTCAAGGAACCGATCTAACCTATTTATTTTTACCGCGATTGATTTGTGATTGATAATGTTGATTGAATTACTCAAGATCAGACGTCTCTATCAATCTTTCCTATAAAACCTGAGAACAACAAGGCTACGAACGAATTTGGTTTCAGAATGCAAAAGTATTACCGACTAAAAGAGGTCATTTATTTTTAGAGGTGTTTTTCATATTTATCGAATACGAATTTAATGTTTTGAAAAATAATGTTAAAGTAAAAAATTAACGAAATAAGTGTGCGTTATTTTCCCAAAATTCTTTCAGAACGTTTCAATCATTTTTGATCTTTTGATGATGTCTAAGGGGTAGGTTGCATGTCCGTTTCCTCATGTTTTCCTTTATCGTTTGTGTGTATGACCATACAAATTTTTCAAAATGTAAAAAATCCATTGAGGAATAGAAATTCTTAAAATGAAAGTTACAAATAAAAGTGCTACTAAGAGCCAAGAAGTCTAGTGGGAATTGCAACATTAATCTATCATCCCATTATTACATTTCTTGGAAAATCCACACTGCCTAGCAAATATAAGACAGTAGGCATCGCCTCAGTTTCGTCACCGACATCCGGCTGATAATAGTTTTGCCTTACACTATTATTCACTTTCGCGCAACATTAAAGTAAAGAGACATTTACGAGTTTTTTTATAAACGAAATCAGGATGATTACGCAAATTTTTCATTTTATCATCTGTGAAGTAAATTTACGAGCGCAGTTTGGTCGTTTATGTCACAAAAACAAATGAAAATTGTTATTTAATAATCATAACCACAAAAGCTCTTTCAAGTGGAAACTTTCGAATTAAATTAGTTCATTTTGTAGCTACTCCTTCACCTGTCCTAATATACAATGATCAACGAAAATAACAAAATATTTAACTTTTTCTCGATCAACCTCAATACTTCGAAATGACTTAAAATCCATGAAAAAATATTCGAAAACAACCTTCGTTATGTTTGGGTCGATAGATCTCTATTACTTTTAATTTAAACCTGGTTTATGTTACAGTCAGTTTCAACTTATACGATTTATGTAGCCTCGACTGCAGGCCGAACTGCTTACAAATTGCTTCAGAAAGAACCCTAAAAATAAAGTTGCGGCGATACAAATATAAAACAATATAAATGAAGAGATGGAACTACGGTAGAGCGGACTCATAATGCAATATTAAAATAACCTAACAGATAAGATATTATAGAAATATACAAGCAATAAAGAGCTTTCGTAAGTCGCTACGGTGTGTGAAAACCTTCAGAAAAATACCAGACAAAGCGTAATTAAAGTAAACTACTACTTATTCGTGCCATTAATAATAGCGTTTGTTGACTGACAACGCATATAACTCATAAGTGTTAGTTAATATATGTAAGTCTGAAATAAATAATTTAACACAACACAAAAAAACATCATCAGCTAACGATACAACATGAATCGATTCCGAGGAACAAAGAGAACACGTAAAACCGCTTGCAGAAGTTACTAATTTAAATTAATTGGCTGATACGGAACGTAATGAATTTTATCACAAAATCTAATTAAAAAGTTACGAAATAAATGTTACAAACAAACGAAGGTTCTGCATGTGTTGCAAGGATGAGGTCGCGGTTTCTGTTTAGCCAATCAAAATGAAATAGCCAATCAATAAAGCGGTTTTATGTGATGGCTGCTAATACAATCATTACAATGCTGTCTGGAGATCTACTGTGAATTTAAATATGTTTCTTATTATTTTAAGAACAAATAAATAACAGAATTTATACAGCTAGTCAAACACTGCATCTCCTAGACTATAATGTACTGTATGTAATTGGTATTTATAATACAAAATTGTAGGTATAACAATAATAAAAGTATCTATTAAATGTTTAAATTTTATTGATTTTTAAATGTTAGATAAATATGAAATTAAATTAAAATCCTAAGAGTTTTGGGTTGGTTTTAACCAAGAGCAGGTGAGTTTTCTCAAAACAAACCTATCGTTTCCACGGCTTTTCACGGTAGCCTCAGGGCGAGGAAAACAAAGTGATGCTACCAAACAATTACAAGGCGAATCTGATTTAATGAACACTCGGCCTTGCGCCATTTCTCGGTTTGCACTAACGTATTTTACACTCTAAACTATTTTAATTGCATACTGTGTAGTATCTTGACTAGTTTGCGTAAATCAATTTAACGATATTTCCTGGCGGATTTGCAAGGACGGATAAAAAGTTACAGTTAGTAATTAATTATACACAACAATCAAAATATCTATCTTTGTTCTGTTTCGAACAAACCATCGTACACAATGCTTACGTCTAGAAGTCAACAAGGTCGTCGAGAGACACTTGAAACTGTATAGCGCTACCTAATTTAGATAATCTCTCTGATTTATACTAAGGCTGCTTCCCTGTCTAGAAATAAGTTCAGTAAACGTAAACAAGAACCCCTTTGACATGATATTGCTACGGATAGGGACTTCCCACTTAACTGTCGTGAAATAAGCGCTTAGGCCATTAAAAAGTTCATATATTTTTATTCTTCCAGCAATAAACATTATTGACAAAGACCTTTAAACGCCGAAGTATCAGTATCACCGAGATGGCACGAATGCCTCGCATTTCCAGTAATGCGGTGTGTAGGCTCACTCCTGTCTAGGTCATGCCCACATACCGCGTAGGATAAACGCCTCGATCCTGAAGTTCTATCGGACGCGACCCCGGCCATTATTCTCTATGTGGAATACTATAAGATAGGCGCTTGGACGACACATCCGTTTTGTTACAGCGTGTTGAAATTTTGGAGAAGAATTTTATTGAAATTGGATGATAGTTTTAGTGGAGACTAAGAATAATCAAAGTTCTAGTCTTATTTAAAAGATGAATACCAATATGATACAGGTTTAAAAGTACAATAACAGTTTACGTTTTTTATTTTACAAATTATTGTTATCTATTACAAATATATTCGTTTTTATCTTAATCTAAAGATAGGGATTTTTTTCTTGTTTATGTCCAAAATGCAGAAAATGGAACATGTTATTCAAGTCGTTCTTCATGTCTCGCTACAAAAAGTCTCGTCCGACGCTCGCTCCTATCCTAACTAGTTATTAAGCCAAGTTAGGAATTCACGCCATTTATCTTTCCAGCTTATCTATTGAATGGGATTTATCTGGCACATGTTTTAGTATTGCACGGTATTAGAACCTTTATTGATGCGCTTGAACCTTCAGCGTACAAGTGTTATTGGATATGGTAAAACGTAATTGAAAGATGTTTATTTTGTCGTAATAAAACAAGTCCGTTTTCCGTTTAGATTCCTATCTGATGTTAAATGTGAATGTTTTGTACGCGGTTCCTTTATTTTACCTACTCGTGATTTTATTTACTAGCTTAATCGTTAAGTGTCAGAAGTCTGAACTAAATATGGAGAAAATTGAATTCTTGTTCGCTCTGGTCAAACAAACGTAGTGTGGGTGAAAAGAGGGTGGTCACTCTTATAAAACACAAGTTCATATTTGGATACAACGTGTGGCAGTATCTGTCACAAAAATCCAATATTAACAAAATCCATGTCATTTTTGGGACTCTCTATCTATAGCATAAAAAGTAGCAGAATAATTACTTCTGAAGTAAATTAGAAGAAAGAAACGCGTTGCACTGACCTTTCTAAGCGAGATTATGATGATTATGGACGTAGTAATCTATGATAATCCAAGTAAGTTTTAATTGCTTTGGATGTAAGACGCTACATTTTATTAAATCCGTATCCAGTCTCGGCTTTAAGATACGAATCAAACTTCGCAATGCAATTCCTGTGGAAGTTATGACATTAGTATAAATTGCGAAAACGTTAATTATGTAGTGAGTTTGTTTTATCTAAGATCACGGAAATCGCGGCATTGGACCAAACTCACCTCGAGTTACCTTGATCTGATTAGATGTGAGTAATTACAAGTGCATTGTAAGTAATATATATAACACTATCTTTATGTATAGTTTTACAACGCATCGTAGCTTTGCAATCTTAATATTACTATTCATATACCTACTTCTTTGACATATCATTCAAACAAATAAGACATAAAATCAAAAAAACTCGTAAGTGAACATTTCGGTGTGTTTATTATTTATAACATATTGAAAAGTCTAAAATACACTTTGGAATCTTCCAAACAAACCTCATAGCATCTACCACCATCCAGTGACCTTTTTAAAGGACACATCACAATGTGGTGACAATATATCACTCGTACGGCAAGCATCGAACGTAAATAACCATCCTAGAACATAAATATCATCTTACACGACTGAGCTCTGTTTATTTTCAGATTGATTCATTATAAAGCTTACGTCAAGGAATAATGGCTTTAGTGGACGTTTGAGTTTTGTGGTTTTTCATTCAAAATACTTTTAAGGTTAGGTATAACGATACATGATAAAACAGTTCAGAATAAGGTTTCTACAAAAATATTTTCATAAAACATTTTTTTATTTTATTTTATATTCTTTATCGAAAGTCGAGTCACTATTCCAATTGGCTAAGAAAGAAAGCTCTACGTTTACTTAGCAATATCTTTGAATTGCTTTATTGATTAAGAAATATGAAACTTATTTTAGGAAAGTTATTTTTATTCCCAAAACAATCAGTTCAATAGAACATGGCGGTATAAAAATAAGTTCTAAAAATATCTCGCGATTAACATGAAACATTTGTTTCTAATTTTACACATCCTTGGTGTATTGTGGTTCAATGAAATATTTACAGTACATGCAAGGATTAATCAATATGTTGAGGAATGACCTAAGTACAGTTAACGGCAAAAGTTAGTTTGCAGTTTAGATATTTGTCGGTAGTCAGCTCGAAATAAATTAAACAATAATGTTAGTTTCATTAAACAATATTGTCAATTTCAAATTTAAAAATAGGAGACGATAAAATTATTGCATTATCGTGAAAGTGAAGCGTCCTTTATTTTTGATTTTAGCAACATAGTCAAAAGTCAAAGCAACTCTGAAATCCTTTAAATTATAATCAAAAGGCAGCTTTATTGAAATATTAAATAACTTTTGTTTCTGACATAAGCCAAATCGTTATGTAATATGTACTTGCAACAGTGTGTTAATTAAGTTTATTAAGTAAGTTCTCATTTGGCACCTCACATTGAAATAAAAATGAAAATAATCTAACAAGATATCTTAAATGCTGTACACCGATAAAGTTATTAAACTGACCAAAGTGTTTAAAGCACTAGAAACCGTGGGATCTAAAGTAGACCTAACTTAGCTACCTAAAAAGGGTCTACCTTAAAATTATTTACTTCATAAAATGTATTTTAGGCTAACTCCTCAATAGGCTTCATAAGCCTGAGTTAAAAAATAAAATAAGACCTCATTAATCCCTTTGACAGCGACCGTTTTCCGTTTTATTGAACCGGCAAAGAGAACGTGGCAAAGAAACGTGAAGGAAAATGCTTGAGTTTATTTTTAAGCACCTTTTAAGCAGGCAACGTGTTCCGTGGATCCATTTTAGAGGAAAGTGTCGTGACGTGACCGATCTAAGGAAAATGTTTTCATGATAAGTTGTAGCCAGTTGCCGAAGCGGTAGTGGTTTGCCAACTTGTTCGTAATAATAACACATTATGTAATACTATTACTATAAGAAGTAGGTACATAACTTTGTGACCAATGAATTACGCGCACCTTTTTGATCATAGGCAGGGTAGTTTTCGGTTATTTTAGACAATAACAACGGAACTACTTCAACGGAAATATTTGCTAAACGAATTGCCGTTTTTATTCTCATACTAATTGTTCTTTTGTTAATTTCCTGTAAGTATTAATACTAACTTTATAGTTAAAAATTAGCTTCAATTGCAGTTCCTTAAACTTCTTCAATCTTTTCCGTGACGTAACTACACGTCACAGGAAGGACACATAAAAGTCGTCTGCGATGATACTACTAGTAGACGGTCATATAAATAGAAACACTATATTGGAATGGCCCGAGAGTACGCCCCTGGGGTACGCCCTCTACGTACAGGTGACGTAGGGCTTAAGATGTAATTATTGTGGAAGCTGTAGTAGATTGTAGGTATATATAATGGCGAATAGTTTTAGCAATGTTCTTAAAAGCGACCAGTTTTAAAATTATCGTTATTTAGCCTGACGTATCGGGACTGGATTGTGCCAGCCGTGGTCGCGGAAAGACTTTGGATGAAACGAATGACCGACGATTTATAAATGGCGTTTAAAGAGGAATTTAATTGTTTTAATCGAGTTTTCGATGATCTATATTGGTTTGTGGTTGCTGAGTGCCAAGGAGTGTCATCGAAATTATTCATTGCAGCTCGTTAAGAGTTATTCGATTCGATTTCGATACAGATTCAATGTTCAACCAGAATTAGCTGCAGATTCGCATAAATTTTAGCGATTATGAATATATTGCATATTAATCGATGTATCGGAATTTAAATGGATGTGTTTACGTACAGGTTGTTGATTGCGTAGAGCCAGATGATAAAGCGTTCAAACATACCTGTAACAAAAAAATAAATTTATTATTAACTAGTACTTAAAACATACATGTAAAAGAAAGGATTAGGTAGGAGTATATATAGTTGGAGGTTCTTTTAGGACAATATTAGTTTATTCTAAGAATTGAATTGTCCAGAATTTGCCATCCTGCAAGAAAACTTTCATGTGAACTACTAAATAATATTTATAACTGAGATTAATTGCTGGTTATTCCAATGATTCCAAAATAAAATATTAATCATTCGCTTTTCTTTCCGAGCTATTGTAACAAAATGGTAATCATATGGATGAAAGTAAAATGAGTCAATGGTAAAAGCTTTTAAAAACAAATCTGTCAAAATAATAACGACGTCTTCCGTGCATCTGATCCCATTACAGAGTTTTATTTACAAAATGATTTTTTTTTTTTTTTTTTTTTTTTTTTTTCATTATTAGAGCATAATAAGTAATTTATTATACACTATTAAAATTACAATCTAGCCAAGTAGGCTAATGAGCAATTTGACTTTGACTTAGTTTTATAGATTTGCTTATTATTAAGAATGTGCTCAATAGCACGTTTCTTACTGTCTCTATTTAAGGGGAAGACACTTTGTTCTTGTGTTCTTTATATTATGTAGCACTTATTCACTAACACTTTCACATAACTTATCACTACACTAACTCAAATGGTTTAGTCCGTTTGAGTCTTCTCACTAAGTCTGTGTTATCGAGGAGCTGGATGGCCTCGACATTCACATGGTGGTGAAGTCTGTTTTCGTGAGCTTCTGCGTATTTTTGTACAACTCTGTCAACGAAGTCTATATTGAGGTCTCGGTGTAGGTCTTCATTTCTTACGTACCAGGGAGCATTTACGATATCCCTGAGTACTTTGTTTTGAAAACGCTGGATGATTGAGATGTTACTTTTTTTAGTACAGCCCCATAGCTGTATTCCATAGGTCCACACTGGCATTAGGACCTGTTTGTATAGGATAATTTTATTATGTACTGACAGGGCAGATTGTCTTCCAAGCAGCCAGTACATTTGTTTGTAGCGAAGGTCCAACTCTTCTCTTTTCTTCTTGACGTGGGCTTTCCAGCGTAGCTTTACGTCAAGCGTCATTCCCAAATACTTGGCTGTATTTCCATGCGGTATGGGCATATAGTTAAGGTATACTGGATGGTAATCCTCCTTTTTGTTGGTAAAATTTATATGAATTGATTTAGATTCATTTAGGTTTATTCTCCATTTCTTTGTCCATTCGTATACTTTATTGACTGCGTTTTGAACCTTTTCTGCCGCTTCTGCATGAGTACTACCAACTGCCATTATAGCTGTGTCGTCAGCAAAAGTTGCCATAGTACTATTCTCTAGTTCAGGGATGTCACTGGTATACAGAAGGTAAAGGACCGGACCTAGTACGCTTCCCTGTGGCACCCCAGCTTTTATTTCTTTTATGTCAGAGTAGGCATCCTCTTGACGAACTCTAAAAAATCTATCCGTTATGTACGATTGTAAAATATCTACATACGGTTTGGGTAGAATTTTACTTAATTTGAGTATCAGGCCTTCATGCCAGACTTTATCAAAAGCTTGTGCCACATCTAGGAATACGGTAGAGCAGATGTTCTTTTCTTCTAGAGTTCTTTCAATAATGTTTGTAATCCTATGGACCTGGTCGATGGTTGAGTGTCTTTCTCTGAATCCAAACTGATGCTCTGGGATGAGGTTCTTAGCTTCTATGATAGGTCTTAACCTTTTTAGTAATAATTTTTCGAATAATTTTGAAATTATTGGAAGAAGGGAAATCGGTCTATATGATTTTACGTCACTTGGTGGTTTCCCCGGTTTGACTATCATTATTACTTCAGCGATTTTCCATAAGTCAGGTACATATTTCAGCCTTAGCGCAGCATTAATGAGATTTGTTAGTTTAACCAGAGCCTTTTTTGGTAGGTTATGGAGTATTTCACCTGAGATGAGATCAAAGCCTGGCGATTTTTTCGGATTAATGTTTTTATGAATTTCGCTTTTGACCTCTCTTGGTGAAACTGGAGGTATATAAGGTTGTTCGTCCAAGTTATCATAGTTGGCAGCTTCTGTGTCATGTGTTTGAAGTTCATTTGGCGTAAATATATTTTCTAGGTGGTCTGCAAACCTTCTTGCTTTATCTACATTACTGATTGCCCATTTCCCGTTTTCCTCTTTTATGGGAGGAATTTGGGTCATTGGCCGTTTCATGTTTTTAGTGGCTTTCCATAGCGAGTAGTTACTTTTGCTGTCATTCGTTAGTTTTTTTAGGAAAGAGGAGGTAGTGTTTTCAATTAGTGATTGTATCTCCTTCTTCAATGTTTTTGTTACTTTGTTTAACTTTTTCTTGTCATTTGGGCACCTGGATTGTTGCCAGTGCTTTCTTTGCCTTCTCTTTTGACATATAAGTTGTGTGATCTCCTTGGGGTACATATTTTTAGTGGTCTTTCTTTTAAAATCTGGTGTATTGTTCCAAGCGGTCTGCTGCACCAGGTTAATAAAATGTTCAACGTCTTGGTTTAGTTGTTCTGGGGTTTTCAGTGGAACATTTAGTTCAATATTCATGTCCAGCTGAATTTTAAAACTTTCCCAGTCGGTGTATTTATTGACTAAGGTTGGAGTGGTATCCTTAAGAATAACTTTATCTCTAATTTCTAGGTATATTGCAGAGTGATCCGAGTTCATGTCGTAACTCTGGTCTATTTTAAGATAGTTTGATGAAATATTCTTATATATAAAAAAGTCTATTAGGTCAGGTATTTTTAAGGGATCTGTTGGCCAATAGGTAGGCGATCTCGTTGTTGCAACATCGGAATGTGTTTCTTTTATAGCTTTCATGAGTTCTCTTCCTTTTGTATTTATAAGCCTAGAACCCCAGTATGTGTTTTTGGCATTGTAATCACCTCCAATAATGAACCTATTGCCAAGTTCTCGTAGGAGATTGATGTAGGTATCTTTTCTTATTGTATATCGTGGTGGACAGTATATGGCTGCTATTGTGAGGGGATATTGTTTAGTATCAATTCTAATTGAGACACATTGGATATCCTGCTCTTCATGTTTGCTTACTTCAAACAACATGATAAATACAGGATGTGTTTGATCGTTCCACAAAGGGCTTTCTTACGTGCTGAAAACTAGATCAATCTTTACTTTTTGAAGGTTAAAATCATTTTTCTTATCGATAGTATTTTGTTGGTTTGATTTGTTTGGATGGTTTCGTACGTACGTCTGGAAGCTCCGCATTCCTTTCTGGGTTTTGATTATTTTGGCAAATGAAGAAAGATGAGACGGAGTGTTATTTTTATCTCTTGTCCTCAAATGTCACAACATTCTTGTTGAGATGGAAAGCGCTGTGTTTTCTGGACTAAGTGCTAAAACTTGTTATGTAAAAGTATATACCTACTCTCATCATTGGCGCCAGCACGTATAAAACGGATAATTTTAGCGATACTTTTGTCGTTTAATGATCAACATTACCTCATACTACTCGTATCGAATATTACGAACACAAGTGCGAAAGCTAACATACCTTTTGTTCTGTAGATCATTATACGATAGCGCAAGTGGACCACACTCATAAGATCCATAGTCATAAAAACTCATAGTGCAAGTAGGTATATCTGTCCATTTTAAACATAAAAGAATTTGTAATGTTTCAATCAAACTTGATATTTATATCAAAAAATAACCCTTAAAGGGTTTACACCGGTTTTCCACTTACACCTACAGTAAATTGAAACACAAAATTGATTTTCCAAAGGGCGATGTACGTGTGCCCTTTTCGAGGGCAATTACATTTGGAAGGATCTGTAATATCTCGTGACACTAGACGTCATGAAGGTTTCATCTTTAAATATCTACTTTTGTATAGACCAACTTGAAAGCACATGAACTTTTGACGAATCAGCTACTAATGTAAGAAAGAAAGAAAGAAAAATGTGTTTATTTCTGTTGGACCTCAAGGATCACTTAAAAATCTACAGTCTAATAAGCTAGGTGACTCTATTGCCTGTTCCAACGTAAATCTCTACAAGGCATTTTGACAATGTGCTGCTCATAAACGTATGTGGCTAATTCGTTCATGGTGTTGCTCTACGAAGGATGGTAGACGTGTAAATTAAGTAATTTGATCGCGAATCGCAACTGTTCAGATAATTCAGCAAAAATGTAAGGTTACCAAATAAAGAAAAAATGCATTACAACAAAATAAATTGCTTCTGATGCTGCCTTTAAGTAGTCTTTGAACCTTACTTACTTTTATGGTACTGTTCCAAAATAATTTGTTCCAATATTATGTAAGCAGTCTCAATTCTTTCGCTTCCAATCTTCGAGATCATTCACAACAGGCTCACCGCCAATTTTCTGTTTTTGGCTATGGTGACGTTACGCATTTCGCTTAACTAATTAGTCAGTTGACTACTATGCTAATTCTAAATGGGTTGAATGTCCACTGAACCGATGCGGCAAAGACCGCAGCGGGAACTATTCAACCCACTTCGCCCACTTTTTATCACAACATGCATATCAGAAAATATTAAGACAGTAAAGACAAAATGAAAAGTAATTCCGCCTAACTTTGATAAAGTGATCTTTTTTTGAGTTTTAGACTACAAAATGAGACTGAGAACAGATCGAAATAAACTTAGTTAAAAGATTAATATGGACAGTTTGTCGAAGCAGCGTCTTTTACCAAGAGTTTGGAAAATGATATAATCTGTAAATCCTTGTAGTCAATGTGGATACAAAATACTTTTGAGTTCAAGCCAAAAATAATTAACAGTTATTTATTAATCAATAAGAATCTTTAAGATCATGTACAAATTATTCCTGTTCTATCTAATTCAGGTTCCATGAATTAATTTAGAAAAAGCAATCTTGCTACTTGTTTCTAAAAATCTTTGTATCCTATTAAGTGTCATATATCATCAAAATGAAGCAGACTACAACAGAATAGTTAACAGAAACCGAAACTCATCTCTCTGATCTAAGAACTCGTAACAAATGTAACGAAGGATCAGTGGAGCATGAGCGAAAAACAATTATTTTTCAGTATGTAGGTTAGTGAGACAATAAAGCGGTACACAATAAAAGGTGGGTTAGGAATATATGAGAATATGACGCGCGCTTTTAATGTATGTTCTCAGATCTGAGGTGTTGCGGGTTTGCAAGGTTTTTAAGAGGGTATTATAAGTCTTATGTTGCCTTTTCTATTTTTGATATAATAAGTGTTTCTCTGGAATCGGAATCGTGTAGCCGAATTGCTCTCATTGCGGTTTCACGATGCCGATATGAATATCAAAATAATTACAGAAAAAGTCTTCAGCTCTAATTAATATCACAAAGAATTAGAAGCCACAATCACATATGATTTTTAAGAGTTACCTAACTTTAAAAACATAAACTAAGACATTTTCAAGCATGCTAGATCATAATTCTAGTAATAAGTAAGTTTATTTTAAAATATCTCAGACATCATAAAGTTTCGCTATGTCGCAACTTTTTATTACTCTTCTTTATTGAGTGAGCGAAGAACAATAGACCGGCTCGTTCACGGCTCAATCCGATGAATGGGCCATAGGTGCTATTTTATGGGCCAATAGAACGACCATTTTGTAATGCTTGCTTATATAAGTTGCAGTATCCGTTCTTACTGTACAATCAGTCACGAAATTTTTTGATTCATTAGTTTTTAGAAGTAAATATTTGAAACTTAACTATGTGTAGTTTTTGGAGCTAACTACCACTTAGGACGAAGTGATAAATAGCCCAAGTTTAATCAAAAAGTAAGTTTTGATCTCTATTTCTACGTCAATAGTTGATTAACGTAGTGAAGTGTTTATAAAGAGGTAAAATTGCAAATTTTCAATTAGAAGCCTACTTCTAATTGAAAATTTGCAAATTTACCTCTTATGTACCATCAGGTATTTGTAAGCTGTAAGGCATGTAATAAAAAAATTATTCTGTAAAAATATACAATAAAATGATCAACTTCTGACACTGAGTGTACATTCAAATTCGAATAATTCAATTACGTTTCTAATTGAACTCACGACGGATTCGAACACTGATATTATCTGAATAGGAACTATTATTTTGTGTTACTATCGATGCTTCAGACATTTATATTCTATTAAGTAATGTTTTTTATCTGAGAGAATGATACTGCAATCTATTTTATTACTTTTAGATGCTCCTAGGGTACTCTTAGTCTGAACTTCTGTTTAATAATATTTTTGGGACACTGTACACCTCAATGTTCTTTAGGTATTTCTTTGCTATTTTTATATCAAAACTTAATTTTACAATACTTACAGTGTTTTAGAATCTCGGACATGGCCAAATCTAGCATGAGTCATTCCTAAACCGCAGTTAAACAAAAGGTTAAGTTTTATGATCTACAACAAACTCGAAGTTACACACTGTCTGTAAATAATGACTCGTAAATGCCTGAAAGTCTTTGTCTACTCTTCCTGGTTTTATTTGCAGTAAAGAGGGCTTAAACAAAAGCTTCATAACACAATGCGATTGTATAAATAAATCGGAAGACATAAACCGGTATTTACTTTAGGCGTGCGCATCCATCATCATTGTCCTTGTCTCTCTAATGTTCGATGACAAAGACGGACGATTTTGTGAAACAATTCAAGGCTACGATTCTAAAGCTTTTTGAACAAATAAACAGAGATCTACGATTGTTATTTGATCGAACTTCCTCAAGACGAGATCAACAAGCAAGTATTATACCTATATAATTTAAAATAGTTGCATTGTTGTCAATATTACTTAGCTTTATTAGGTGATAGTCAAAGAAGCTTTTCTTCTAAAATAAAAAAAGTTTGGTGATCTTTTGATAAATATATACTACTGATAAATAAAAACATAAGATGAAAACGACTGGCTTGTTAGACAAAATGATACTGTAAGTTGCAAAGTATTCTTAGTGATTTATGATTTTAATAAAACTCTGACCTGTTTTCGTAGTGTTACTTCTTTGTTACATGCTTTTATGACTTACAATTTTCTCAGACTTATGATTAACACATCTTACCCAGATTGCTTTAATACATTTACTATGGAATAAAGAAAACAAATGGTGAAATGCAACTGACCTATATTCATGAGAATTTGCTTATCAACTATTCCAATTTTTTTTTAAATAAACTAATTACCTAAGTATATAATTTAATCGTATTCGTCTAGATTCCAAATGTGACTACTTAGTAAAACTTGACTCTAATTGTTTAATTTCGTCAAATGTAAAGTTCTACTAATTAACCGATGACCTATATCGTGATCCTATGCAAATACAAAGACAATTAATTCAGAACCCTAATTAATTAATTGAAACGAGAGCTGAAGACCTTTTGACTGATCCCATAGTAAATAGAGATGAGTTCGTAGAAGTACTTACTTAATAGGGGCTAGTGTTTCACACATATTGGAAATAGCCCAAAGATAGCCCAAAGATAGCAGAAGTTATTCGTCAACTCGACGAAAATAGATGCAAGGTAATAACAGACGAATATCAGATTTGGTGGTTTAATAAAGAAAGCTACTTGCTGAGAAGACATAAAAGAGAGACAGATAAATACTCGTACTGATTTATTTTTGAATTTTGTCAGGTAAGATGTAAGTCAATTAAAAGTAGAGTAAAACGAAAATAATTACATAAATTGATGTGAATCTGTTCCTTATTAATTAGAAAGCCAGATATATAGGTTTATTGCTTGTAAGAAGCTGTATTACATGCTTTGGCATGTTCTATGAAATCGTAAAGTTTCGGTTTCCGCACAAACTGTTTCATCGGTTTTGATGGATTCATTTTGAATTAACACGTGTGTTTTATTAAGTTGTGTTTCGTCAAATCATGATTTACCTCAAGTTGGTAACTAATATCATTTAATTTTATTTTATTCAGTTAGTTCGTTGAGCTGGTCGCCGTTACTAATTGAGCCCTCCGAAGCATGCAAAAACTTGGCTGTCTACTAGCGTTTACCTATCTTCATTTAGCAAAGGCACATTCAATATTAAATACAAAAACATTAAGAAACTAAATACAAGCCCACAACGTTTAATTGGACTCTACTGACACTTTAAAGGGGTGTTCGGCGAACGCAATAAAATTACGAGACACCAAATAAATCCATCATCAAGTTTTTGTTACACATTTTCTACATTTTAAATGAAGTGTTCACACGCTGAATATTCATATTCGAAGTGACATTATAGTGTTTCTGGGAACGGGTAACGCACTGTCTCTCGGGAATTGAGTCGTGGAAGTTGATTCTTTCATCTCTACACCAGGAAATGTCTTATTTCAGACCAGACGCCAAAAAAGTCGATCGATATCAGTAAATTATGCAAACAATACACAAAGAAAGAATTGCTTTATTTTAGAAGAAAATTCAGTGTATAAAAAATAAATTATCATTACGACTGTATTCTCTAAAGGCGGTAGACATATTCTTTGAGATATTTAAGGCATTTTTCAGATCCTCTGAAGATGTCTAATGGAAAAGTCAGATGCATGTCTAAATTAACATGCTCATATTTTGCAGAAGTTAATATTCCATACGACATGTTCCAAGCCCATTGACGCTACTAGGAAGCTAAGTGGTTTCCTAATAAAATAAATATTATGTATTCAAATGACAAGACTTATCTGCCGTAGTTTTTGTTTTTGTTACCAAACTTATTACAATAAATTAATTAAATATTCCTTCCAAATTCTTTAGTTATAGTAATAATGTTTATTTGGGAATAATGTTACTAGCACGGTATTTCCTCTTAATTCGCACTTTCTATGTTTCCTAATACATATTCCGTCTATTTCCGGTGAAAAATGAACGCGACGTCCTTGATTTATGGCGTGATACTTATTCGTAACGTGAAATATGGGACGTGCCCGCAACACACCAGATTCTTAGAAAATATTTCAGTTACGTGAAAGCGTCTAAGCTCCAATTAGCGGTTAAAGACACCGCTATAATTAAAACTAGTATAAAATAAACAGTGGTTATTTTGGATGAGCGAATAGTGAGATTATTTATAGATCATATTGCAAAATACATGGCCGAGTTATGTCAGAGCGCGTTCGCGCGTGTTACTTCAAATTGGAACTGTCATCGACAACACGCACGGTATTCTTGATTTAGAAAAATGCAAGCTTACCGCGGGCGCATACTAAGTGGAATCCCAAACGTACAAAATTAGGCTAAAAAGTTATAAAAAACAAAAACGCTTTCAAATTAGACATCAAATCAAAACAGTCACTATAATTTAAAATGGAAATCCTTTTCAAAGCTTTCATTTCAATGCAAATCTGAAATTAATGAATTCTGAGATTGAACTTACCGTTCTATTTTCGGACACAATATGCTTTGGCGACACTGATGAATGCCTACCGTAAATGTCACAAATTGCACGCTAACTTCATTTCCACCTGGTTCAGGGGCGGGTCGATGCGATCTATTTTTGGCAGAACCGTAGCCATAGTACTGGAGGCACTGGTATAGCCGGCCTTAAAATAAAACTTTCTTCGAAAGAGCCTCTTCAACTTTGTCACAGTATAAATTCAATTCGTGTTTGATGTTTTGATACTTCAAGCTATTTTTGGCTGCTGTGAGTTTTATGTATTGGATTGAAATTAATTGGATAGCAAAGTAACGTTTCGTTAGAAACGAACTCTAATATCTGTATTAATTTTGTTGGATTCACTTTCTACATTTTATCCCAAGACTGCCATGGCATCTTCAATTCTTTTACGGAATATCGTAAAGAATGTCTACCGTATCTGGGAATGCAATCGTGAGTTGTTTACGTTTTCTGTTTGGACTAATAAAATGCTATAGTAACATAGCATACCCAATTTTTTTAGCAGTTTAGTGGTAAAGTAAGATAATTTTGTGTCTAACAGTACCTACCGAAGGTGGGGTGGCTGGCAACAGGGCACACCGTTCCTACACCACAAACAGACGCCCACCATTAGAATGTAGGTAAATTAAGCATTTCGTTGTTTTATTAGTAAACCAAGGCCGTTCTTTAATAATATCTAGAATTCTAGTGTGTAATCATTATAATAGTTTCAATAAAATACAATTTTTTTTACAGGTTTAAGTGATTGGAATCAATGTTTATAAAATTTGGCGCTTGGCTTTCCTGAAAATATGGGTACTGTTTGTTGTTGAATCACACACACCGTATCGGGATTTTGTTATAACCTGTAACTAGGAACAGATTTGCATAAGAAGTATTTTTAAATAGTTCTTTCCAAACAAGTTGATTAAATTTATTCCGAGTATTATATTGTACTTTTACGATTCAGGCGTTACTCTCATGAATTAAACTTATGCCAGTTTTAATATTAGCTTGCATTACGCTGTCATTATTGTTTTCATTTAGGTTGAAATTATTCTAGTCTGTCTAGGAATAGCGAATCCTCTCAACGGGACATTAACTCGGCAATATTCTTGATTTAGTTCAAAGAAAATTAGGTCTACAAGATTAGATTTAATTATCACTGGTACTGTAATAATGAAATCATAATGTTATGAATGCCTCTGAGAATTCTGAGATTACCATTTTGACAGATCGCGTACTTCGTGGATATTTTCAACTGTGAAGTGCGAAAGAAGTGATGAGTAGCTTCTATATGATGAAAATAAAGAAGAAAGATAGAGAAAAAAATAAATATTAGTCGATATTAAACTAAACTAACTAAAGATGTTGTCGTCCCTATCATATTATCGATCGAAATAAAAAGGCTGGCTTACTCTTTAGTTAGTTTAGTTTCAGTTTTGGAGGCATCAGAATCGCCACTATTATTCACATTAACCCTACATGTAGGTATTTTATTTAATAACACAGTTTTATTACGCAGATTTTCCTAGATATTTGCATCCAAATAAAACTACTAGAAAAATATTTACCTATAAACATTATTTATAAATCGTAACTTGCCTTCTTATAAAATACACTTATGGAATACATTTACGTAACAGCTCAATATTTCAAATTTTATTTACCGACTCGCAATTTGTTCGTGTATTTATTCAGCAAACGTTTTTGAAACTGCTGTACATTGCGGCAAGGGTAAACAAAACATCGGATTGGGTCAACATTTTATACGTTTTTAACGGTATGTATTTTTGTGGTAACATCATCGTGAGTAGGTATTGCCCTGTTCCGTTTTCCAAATTATACCTAAATGGATAACGTTTTATTTTTCCACGATGGCTAGAGGGGTGAGTATCCGTCATACCTACTACTTAACATAAGATATAAGTTTGAGTGCTAATAAACTAATTTTTTTTAAGAGATTTCAAACCTTTAAATAATTGTTTTAGTAAAGAAAAATTGTATGCAAACAAATATTTCAAGAATCATTTTCAAAGGGAACAGTTGTAATTTAAAGATGTTTAATGTTTAACCACATCGTAAAGATATCTTTACTCAAGAAATTTCAAATTTGACCTGGTTACTGATATTTTTTGAAAACACATCAAAGCTGATGTAACGTAACAGCTTCGTCTCATTTGCGAGAAGATTTATGCAATCCTTTATGTTGATATTCCTTTCAAAATTGCGAAGGGAGTTAAAATGATTTTAAAATGAGGCACAGATCATAAAAACCTGTTGGTCCAATTCCCATACATACAGTTATAACTTTTAATATGTTTCAGATTTTCCGAATTCTGTGGTTATTCAAATGCTTCAAGTTTTAAAAGTCCAGTATGTACGCAAAGACATCATGCTAGAATTCAAATAGCACTAACAAAGAAGATACCTCAAGAATTAATTTAATACAAGCCATTCCACATTTCTAGCCTTGAAGGCAGTTCGACAGCCAATAGATTACAACCAACGCGTTTTGGAAGCTAATTAGTATTGCGCAATCATTTATTGAATATTCGTATTTATAGCCGTTATTGAACAATATAGTAAAGAGATCTAATTGTAATTAAAACTTTTAAAACTATCATGGTTATCATGGTGGTTATAAACATTTGCGACGATTTGCAGGTTTGCGAGTTTCTCGATATTTCGGCAAGATTGCATGCGCTATGATCACGGTAAACAGAAGTTTTTCCTGTTACACAAAGACTTCGCTTTGGTAATTTTAGGTTACAGCTGTCGCGGTTTTCGAAATCAGATTTTTTAAAGTTCATATGAAGCAAACCGTATTGAAAAATAAGCTAAGCACTAATGTAGTAAGTGGAGCTCATAAATTAGAAAGTTTTGAGACAAGTATATGGTGATGTTTCAATTAAGAACCTTAATAAAACTGGAATAAGTAGTTTCTTCACCGCATCTTGGAAGGAGTCATATTATTGTAAATTTTAATTTTCTTTGATTTATTAAATGAAGTAAAACGCTTTATCCATAGAACATTCTTCATGTAAACTTTGGTATTTCTGGAATCCGGTGCCAAAATTCAGTAAGAACAAAACTTGTTTGCAAAGTTCAAAAACCCAGTCAATTATAATTCGAAAATAGAATTTAAGCCACAAATATTTATGACAACTTCCGGAATGTCTTAATTTCACTTTGCTGTTTTGTTTTCATTAAATGAAAATGATATGCGATATATGGATATTAAAGCTGAATGCACAAAAAACGTTTAAAACGTGATACATGCTTATTAGTAATCATGAAACTTCTCCCATGTTGCTAGTAACGTTATACATACGTTAGATATTCACAAAACATTAATTACCTTAAATATTTCGAATGCTAAATAAATATTTAAGATTTTCAACAATACTTTACGGTTTCCCACTTTTTATTTGAATTCTCTAGTGACGTTTCGCGAATGTTTTTTACTTCAAAGACCATTGTTTTAGGTGCCGCTTAATGAATGATCAGCTTTATTTGAACAATGCATACGAGAAATGGAACATGTGTTTTTTGTTTTGTGATTTTCTTTCCCGGTTAGTCATACCGTTAAAATTTACATTACATTTAACACAGATATTTATTTAGGGAAAACATAAGTGCTTCTCGGAAATGACTAATAAAACGGTTTAGTAGACGTTAGATTTATTTACTTAAAATTTATCTTTTAACCATTGCTGAAAGTCATGAAAAGTTAAGTTTTGAAGAAGTTCAGTATTAAAAAAAAAAAAAAGTTTGGTCTTCAACTTATCATCAGTGTTAAGAGCTGACTTCATTCAAAAGATGTCTGAGTAAATAAATATATAAATAATACACAAATTACATTGAATATTTCAGCGTTATATCCAGTCCCAAGCTAAGCAACTTAATGCTAGTCTGTAACCAAATGTCTGATATACTACTTCACAATGATATTATAGTGTTTTTGTCTAATAATAAATAGAAAAACACAAAGTCTTGAAACAAATAATCTGCAAATCAAAATATTATTTCGCGGCGGGAATCGAAAAAAATGATTAATACTCATTGACTGGGATTTCCACAAGAGTAATCTGTATGTTTATTTTAAAGTGCTTACAGATGTGAGTTTGCGATTTCGCACATCATCGGTTGAAACATAAAACTCTTGATAGCCTCATAGAAAAAACGAAAATGTGATTAGGTATAATAGTCATGTAGCGTAAACTACAGTACTGTCCGGTAAATACCTAATAAAAATAGTTAAAAGAACACTTAGGGTTTCGGTCTTTAGCGTTTCCGTTTTGAGTATTCTGTGTAAAAAATTGCAACTAAACTTTTTAATTTTTTACATAAAATATTAACTTACAACCTATATTTTAATTCTATTTTTTTGTATTACAATTATCGTTTATCATATTCCAAGCTATATTTTTATTTTAAGTTCCCCGTGCATCATTGAAATTGATGGCAATTCGACAAGGTACGCCTTCCATTACCATGATGAGGTATTAATAACCTAGGCGGAGCTAGACAGACCTAAATATAGGGCACTATATTATCGTTATACCAGAAGCTGTATGTCACTGTAGGTCATCGATGAAGATGGAATAATGGATTAATATTGCGTGTCAAATGCTAATGATCATGCAAAGAGACAAGTGGCAAAATTAAAAAAATATTGAACCGCTTTCAGTTTCGCAAGACCTATAATAACACATAAGCTACTTTTCCAAGTAGGCACCACGTGGTGAATCCGGGGACAAGTACGTATCATGCAATTTGTTTTAAAAAAGTTTTAAAACAAAGTTGCATGAAACGTTAAAAAAAAGGTGTATTTGATTTGTTGTTTACAAAAATAAAGTGAATAATTTGACAAATGGAATAAAAGTACTTTAACAAAGCCGTAAAAATCATCGAGATATATAGCTGCTGTTGCTTCATTTTAATTGGAGCGTAAAAGTGAAACATATGTCGAAAATCTTAAAAATCTCATAAAATGCGAGACAGCTATTATCAAGACATTAATATCGTGCTTACTCTGCTTTTAAGTAGTCTATAGACAGTATAATCTTACCAAATCATAACAAAACATGAAACAACATCATCATTAACCTCATGTCCTGCTTCTAGGCAAAGATCCCTTTGACTCCCAATTTGCTCTCCTCTATGCTTGGGTTGCTCCATTGTGGCATTGTGGTCGTTCAATATTAAACATAATATATCATATTACTATATGTATTATGATATACGAGTATTACGTTTACACGACTGCTTGTAAAAATTGGATTCATAAAAACTAAAGAGCTATGGCATAACAATTCTCCGAATCTGTCTGCGTATAAAACAATTTGATTACGTACTCAAAGTACTAACAAAATATTGTATAAAAGCGAGAAACAATCTAGTTAGTGGCAAGCGTCATCCCCGCCCGTGACGTCACTACCCATTGTGACTATAGTTGGGACCTCTTGTTTATATGACGAATTGTCGTCACGAAATCTATGATGTAGGGAATAGCCATCGTACTAAAATAGCTCTTAGGTGAATTCATGATCTACTGTTTTCAATTCCGTGCCTTGTGAATAAAAGAGAATAAATATTTTTTTTTCACGAGGCACAGAAAATTGCGGAAGACATATCAGATTGGTAGGAGGTTTTTATGATGTGATGTAGTAATTGAAAGATAAATCTTGCTTCGATCCTGCCAGGATCAATGTAAGGTTGAGTGTTTGGTAGACAATAGAAACGGATCAGGTTTAAAGATTCGCCGACTGTATTGTCATAACGAAGCATCTAAGTATTTCCGCAGGTTTTGGTAACAATTTCACAAAATTGTTTCTCCATTTGGTTGCTACCTTTGACAATGTCGACATAGAGTTAATTAATTAGTACAATATAAAGGCAAAATGAGTCTGTGGTCATAGAGTAAATTTTCCTATTTATTTTAATGTATTTATTTTCTGCTTTGTATAATAATTAATTCGCATCGTAATTAAATTGGCAAAGTTACTAGACTTCTGGCAAAAGTCAAACAAGTATAGTTTGGCTTGTTACTAGAATACCTAGCACAATTAGTTAGGCTTGTTTCAGACTAACTTCAAGATATTTCAGACGAATGGTCCTATTCACGAAACACGACGAAAACGAACACGAAACGAGCAGTCAAAGCGCGTTTTATGTAACGCGTCGTGCTAGTTTGCAGGGCGTTTGACAAACACGAGAATAGTGTGCATCGGTCACAGCTTGCCGACTGCCTTTTGTTTTTAAAAAACGTTGGATGCATAGTCTCTTAAAAATCTGTAAGTACCATAATTATAATTATCTAGGAAGACTGATTAAGTGCTTAAATCGTGATTATATAGGTACATTTTCAATTTAATTCGATTGAAAGATACGAATAGATACAATTCTCAGACGCTATTCTTATGAAATCGTTTTGTGGCAAACCGCAGACTAACAACCAAAATGGGTCAACAGTGTATTTTCGCATAAAATATATTGTGAATTTATTTAGGACAACATACTTATAATTAACTATCGGTCACTAACATAAAGCGTGTAACAAACCTTTTAAACAAACTGAACTCTACCGGAATATTTTGTGTCAGAGGTAACCGAAAAACTTCCAATCGATTTGTTTATCTTCAACCAACCCTTTATCACGACCTGTTGACTAGCATTAGGGCGGCATGAAAGTAGGCTGACGGAAAAATACACCAACGCAGGCTTTCGAGCCCTGTCATGGAAATTAGGGGCACAAAAACCCTTTGATGACATGATGTGGGTTTTTAGGACATGACAAATTGAGTTCAGGGTACGCCCGTCAAGTATCAGGCAGTGGAAAAACAAAACGTGTATTTGGAACTTCCTACGCTGTTTGATCGGGGTCACTCTCAGCACTGAGTAGTGCTAATTGTATAAATCCGATCAGCGCTCATAAATATAGAACAAGATATGATGCGATTTCTTGCAAAATCTAAACAGGAAGACGTCGTAGACGCCTCAGAAAAACTACCCACCGGATGTTCTCAATCCCAGTCTAGTTAATAATTAATAAATGCCGTCATTTATTAGATAACGGTATTAATCATTCGAATTGAATAATACTTCGGAGCATTTCGGATAAATGCATCGTAAATGGATCGTTGACAGAAATGTGTCGTGGTGCTCGAGGAGAGGAGGAAGTTAATGAGTGGAATTCGACCCAGATGTGGCTCGCCGCTCGGGACGTGGAAATACTCCGTGGACATTATACTCACTTCGATGGGTTTTGTTGTAAGACCTACAACTGTTGAATGCTACACGAATTGTGTAGCATTCAACAGTAATAGGTGTAATACGTGTAACACGATGTTTAGGAAGTTATTTTTGACAGATTTGTATGGAGAAATGTCAAATTATGACAGATAAGCACCACTCATTTTAGTTAGCGTTTCAGTAGATATACGGGCGGAAGTGAACTTGTAGTGTATTAAAATAGCCATTTTCTTTGGTATCGACAATGATGGAACATCTTAAAGTAAATTTTGAGTTAGTAAATGTAGATTTAAGAGTATTTTTTAGAACACGCGCACTATTCTTTACATATGTTGATAGGCAATTAAAATCTATGACATTCCAAATCTTCGGGAAGAAATTCTAAGAAAGTTTTGTTTACAACTAGAAGCTTTGACTAACTGCTGAGGAATGTAGTCCACTTTTTCTAATTGTCATAATAGGTCATTCGGTCTGTTTGTAATTGGGGCGGGTAAGGAACAGCTGCTAGAGTCACTCTTCGTTACGTATCAATTACATAAAGGGTATTTTTCTATGCGGTTTTATTGACATTACGCTCCAATTCGTAGTTCGGAAATATGCGTGGAAATATTGGGCCTTCGGTAATATTAGGCCTTCGGAACAGCTGTTTAGGAAGCATTGATTTGTGGTTGTCTGTTGCCGTGCGTTTATTGTTGTTATGCTTCTGGTTACTATTTTTATAATGTTATTTTTTTAAAAAAGCATTTTGGAGCTTAGTTCCATTAGATAGTTTTTGATAAACAAATTCCTTTTATATTGATAAAAAAGACCAAATTTCTGTTTTATGTAAAATAGTGAAAGTAGTGGAATGCAGTATGCACGCACGAAAATACTCTTAATATTGGGCCTGCCAAATATCTGTGTATTTGTAGTTCGTTGATTGTCGAACTTTTGAAATAGCTCAAAAAGAAAAAAATATCGAAATACCTAGTAATTTTAACCTTTGCAATGATTTAATTTTGATTGACAGTGAAAGGGTGAAAAGCTTAATACATTAAATTATATTTTTTTAATTTTAACCCCATTAAACTTTAAGTTTTCCACGTCTTATATTGAATATAAAGATTTACAGGAGCAGTTTTCAGTATTAAGATAATCGTAAATCTAAGAATTCATCTTCAACACTGAACACCACTCTTGTCATATCTTGATGATCTCATGATAGTTACCACATTTTATTCCATGAAATAAATCAGCAAAGAATCACTTTCAAGTATCCTGTATATCCCAGTAATCCCAGCACTCACAAAAATATTTCCTACATCACTTTTTGTACACTTTTTACATTAGAACCAAAGTGACATGATTGAATCTGCTAACATACTGCTGTTTACTGAAACCTATTAAGGTTAGGTTAGTCTAGTTAAGTCTTTAGCCAAATGATTAATTCTGCGTCGGTGACAATTGTTGGCTACACTTAATGCTTTGGCTTTTTTTGCAACCCGCACTATAAAAACGCAGTGTTAAACAATATACAGTTTAAAATAAATCAGACTTTAAATCCACTAAACCAGCAGTTTCCAAAATTGGAATAGCAATTAACTACTGTTCCAAAGGTTAATAATAGCCCGATACTGAAGGGTATTACACAATACATCACCGTATGTGGAGCAGAGTATTTCGCGATTCGGGATTAAGCGATCACTCAGACACGTAATAGTTTCTGGGTCGAAACGGAGATTAGTGGTACAAATAGTTTAACTACAACTGTCAGCAGTAAATTAATAAAGATAATAAAACATGGGTCTCGTTTCATTTGAGATTGCTGTCAAGGCTGAACGATTTTGAAGGAAATTAATTGCAAATAGAGCAGCGGAGACATAACACATACAAAAAGATTATCAGTCATTGATCAAGAAACTTCTAAACTACACGTGCTACAAAATAAACTAAAAGTTAGTATTTATTTAGTTCAGCATAACTAAAACTGTTTTCATTATACATTTCGCTTGTTTTCCGAAAAAGCAATTGAAACTATTAACAAACATTCTATTGTTCTATTCCTGTTTGTGTCGGAACAGTTTCAATCAAAAATTCAAAACAAAATCCAATACTTTGTCAGCAACGGTGGACTTAGTAACTAAAATTAAGAAACACATTGATGAAAAGAAATTGGCATTGGGAATCTTTATTGACCTAAAGAAAGCCTTTGACACAGTAAGCCACTCGTTACTATTAAATAAATTGTCAAATATAGGAGTAACAGACAAAGCGCTAAATATCTTTCAAAGCTACTTGAGTAACAGACAGCAAATAGTCAAAATTGGTCAATACGAAAGCTCTTCAAAGCATATTACATACGGAGTCCCACAAGGGTCAATTTTAGGTCCACTACTCTTTCTTATATACATAAACAACATTACTGACCTTCAACTGTGTGGCGAAATTTCACTGTACGCAGACGATACATGTATATTCTACTTTGGTCGTTCACTTAACGAAATTATCCCACGAGCCCAAACAGATCTAAACATCCTACACAGATGGTTCCAAAATAACCTACTTACTATCAATACTGCCAAAACATCATACATGATCTTTAAGGTCAAAAATAAAAGAGTTGACGATCACACTCCACTTACCATAGACACAATCAAAATAAATGAATCAACTGAAGAAAAATATCTAGGCTTGACTTTGGATGGTGGTCTTACATGGAAGGCACACATAAACAAAATAAGCTCAAAATTATCTTCCCTTATAGGCTCATTGTACGGTTGCGTGCGCTGTCTCCCCAGACGAATTCGCTATACTGTCTACTTTACGCTGGTAAAGCCACACCTAGACTATCTGATTGAAATATGGGGCAACGCCGCAAAAACCACGCTAAAAGAGTTGCAGACAAAACAAAACAAAATTTTAAAACTCCTTTTCCACTACAACTATCTATTTCCAACGAAACAACTATACAAAGAATCTAAAATACTCAACATACACCAAACATACTGCTTCAACACGTGCATTCTTATTAAAAAAATCCTACAAAACAAAATACATACACAGACAACATTTAAAACAAACAAACAAAAAGGAAAGAGAATACTTCGTAATGCAGAAAACCTATATATTGCTAAAACCCGAACCAATTATGGTAAAAAAAGTATATATTATGAAGGCGCTAATTTATACAATCAACTTCCAAAAGACATAAAAAACTGTAACACCATCATGACTTTTAAAACAAACCTTAAAAAACACTTAATAAATACATCTAACTAAATCCGACCCTGTACTACATTTGCACTCACTCCACAATATTATTCAACATTTTTATCAACTACCCTTTAATATAGATATATTTTTTATTTTTATTGTAGACAAAGCAAATACTTTATTTACTAAGAAACATATAACAAAGTTTATATTATCGTAATATTATTACCTACATAATGTGTTAGACCTAAGTTCTTACCTACCTAGTATAATGATGCCTGTGTGCTCACTTTTATTCTTTACGTTTTAGTGATTCTCATTAAGTGAAATGTAAATTTCTTTTGAGAAATAAAGTTCTTTAACCATTGTTACCGGGTTCGTTACTTCGACATTGGCATTCACGTGCTGGTTATGCAATGTTTTGCTTTAAACCAGTTGGGTAACGTTATTCAATACAAGGGTAAGTAACTATATAGATACCCGAATTAGGCATGCTCGTGTTGTTTTAAATAAAATCTTCCATGATGCATTATGATGATGTCGAGTAGACTAGGATAGAGTGAATGAGAAGAAGCAATAATAAGATAATAAGTTATGCACATTGTCATTGAAGCTTTTATGTACTGCGATAGAATTTAAGGCTGTTGAATAACATTTTGAACAAAACTTGTTTGGTTGTTTGTTTGACATACATTTTGAATAAAGTAGGAGACAAGGTTCTACTACTATATTCAAGTCCATCGCCCAAAAACCAAAAGTTTTCTAAAAGCTTTCATATGAAATAAGTTTCATCACTGTTGCACAGGTTTGAAAGCGTTCAGGCTTCGTTCGTACAAAAACGACCATGGTCCTTTGTATAGTCAAAATACTCGGTAGGAAGCAACTGTATCAGTTTCCATTTCGATTATTTGCAAAGGCTATTTGGGTGTATTCGGCTGTTTAAGAGTGCCGGCGCCCGCGGCTCTGTCCCTTTAAGGAGCGATCACCGCACACGTCGATTACGCAAATTGGAGAATAAGCCGCCCTTAAATTAAGCACAGACCGCCGTCAACGCGACCCTTTGAAGTCACAGAGCAGAGCTTCCTTACTCACTAGAGACTTAGAGACAACGCAGGGTCGAAGAAAATAAAATAACTTACAGTTTCGTTGGTTCTGAGAAGATATTATGAAGGTAAGAAAGTTTTTTTAATGTTCTACATTATCTTTAAGATCTTTATTCTGTTAGAGATAAATATAAATAGAAATATAAATAATGTTCATTCATTATTTCTATTTCTAGAGACAAAAAAACTCTACATAAGCGTGAGCTTTAAGTTTGGAAATAAAGTAATGTTTTTACTTCATAGCAACCAAAGAAAAATTTCGTAAATAAATTCGCAAGTAAATGTGCGTCTCTTTAAATAAACTTCAGTTTTTTCGTACTCACACCCATAGGAAGTGATTATTGTTTATTTTTATAATTGGCGTGACAGGAAGTATATACTCGCAAGTTAACTCAGAAGACGATTATGAAGGGAAGACGGGTTATTGAGTAGTCTGTCGTGGTCCGTCGGGTGATGTATTGTGTCGCGGTTTACGTCAGATGGCTGTGAAGGTTCTTGATTACGTTTCTTTTGGTATTCAGATGATTCGAAGCTGTCTGCAATTATTGCATGATTTTGGAACTTATCCTTATCAAAATTTTAGCAACAACATGTAGGTATAAATTATATGTTGGACATGTAGCCAAAAATTAAGCAAAGCTTGTATAGGTAGGTAAGGTACTATGATAGAATATGATATGATAGAATGCATGAATATTGTTGTAAAATGTTTAACACTCAAACGTTTGTCCGTTCGAAATGAAATCCACGATTCACGAAGCAGAAAGCAAAGCTACCAACTAAGCTGAGGTAATATAAATTATACAGTAAGAACTTGTAGAACTGTTTTGTTATCCCATTGCGCTGACTGTAACCAATGCCAAACAAACAGGCGCAAATACACGACCTTAGCGAAAATAGCCCTTGCTTTTGTTATGTTACAATCATTAGCAATTGTGCACCTGTCCTGAAATAACGCGTTCAAAATAGCATTACTTCAGCAGGTGCTGAGTGCATTTATTGTTCAATTGAAAGCGAGCATTGTTTCAAAACGAACGTGAAATTCAATTGACAAAGTGAAAAAATGGTTCATTTCAAGGCACACAGGCTCTATGCACAGGACAGATAATATCCTACTTATAACCTTATTTTAACCATAACAAAAACAGGTATTCGTTTCTACAAATATTTTTTATTTTAAAGACGAAAATCTAATATTTTTTAAGAGTTAAACTCTGAGGCATTTCATTAGCATTTACTTACAAACTAATAAACGCTCTCGTTCCCAAGTATCTCAGAAGCCTAACATGGCTATAACCGAGCCAGTAAGGAAACCAGTTGATCCCAAGTGCTCCCAGCGAAGCTATTTATAAGTAAAATGGCCTTGAGGATATGCATCGCAAGTTTTATTGGTTTTTCAGCTCTGGTTTCTTTAGAGGGCTTTGACCGCTATTTAAATTAGTGTCTGATTGATCAAATATGGAGACTTATGCACTTAGTTTGTAAAATCTAAATATGTACATGAAATATATAGGTATTTTTTTGTGATCTTTGAGGTTATCTCTGTAACTATAACAGAATAATACGTACAAGAGCATCGGCAATTACAAAAAAAAATACTCGAAGTTCGAGGCGGTAAGTACAATCCGCATCTAAATACAGTCGTGATAATATTATAATATTTTTTCGTTTTATTTTTGGAATTTTTTTTCATCAATCAATCACGAAGGCAATTTTATCACAGTTTGAATTCTTCCACGAATTGTCGTGTAACGATCGCGTAATTGGCTGTCCCATCCATCCTGCTACCGACGAGCTTTCTAATAAATCTCTGGATTTAGAAAAGGTTTTTGACCCCAAGCAGGAAGGGTGCAATTTGCACGACAGGTAGACGGGTATTAAAGAAGTGAAAACCGATAAGCGCCGGGTAACGAACTCTACACGTGATCTCAACTAACTAACGACAAAGTGATGCTATTTCTGAATGGAGAAAAATTTATAAAACTCATTTATTTCCTTCCACTTATTTTTTACTTCCACGTGAAATACCTATACCTACATCCTTTTCTATATCTCTATTTTAGCAATGTAGCCTAACGCGTTCACACGCATAGCAAAAATAGCAATCACATAAAATTATGGGTTACTAACTAGGTGCAGCCTGTTCTTTAACGGCTAAAGAAACTCTTGAACTAGTAATTTCTTGGGATATTAGGATATCCAGAAATACTCTACGTTAGTAAAAAGGGTTTTAAAATCGGATCAGTGTTCCCGAGACTACAAACTAATACTTCTTTTATTAAAGTCAAGTAATTATTACTTTATTATGAATCTGACTGAGAACGATGTGCTAGTTATTTGCAACGTCAAGATTTCATGACTGAACTGGTGCTAAGGGATGTTTATAAATAATGTAAGTAGGTAGGTCCTTGACAAATCCATAACTATGAGTATGCGAAAACAACATTTATTTCGGGATGCGTAGAACAGATTCTTGACATCGCACAACTGTGTATGCAGATGCTAAAGTTAATGGCTGATTAGATCTAGGTGTGTTCAGTTGTGGTCAAGGAAGACATGTTCATACCTACAACAACTTACTCGTATGCTTTTTAACAAGCTCATAACGTAAATATAAAACAAGATCTGGAATATGTAAAGCTATTTAGAAATTCAAGAAGTTTTCGATATTTTTGCCTGTCAATTCGTAGCGAGATAAAAAAATCTGAATTTTTATACTAGTTTTCTAATAGGCTGAAACATCTAGTTTGGGATCTAGACTGTTTCTTCAAAAAAACAATCATCAATTAAACCATGTAAGCGATACACAGTAGCTCTAGTATAAGCTATCTTAGTTTTCAATAAGGCTTGATTGTATTTCAAAGCCGTGACTAGAATTGTTATCGTGTAATCTGAGAGTGGATCCGTGCTCGGATTTATAGAGCTCAATATAGGGAGAGCTACCTTATTTTAATAAAAGTTTAAGCGAAATAAATAGTAGCATAATTGGAATTGGCATTGAAAATACTTTGAGGATGTTTGATATTCATAGCACGACTATAGTAAAAATTTTTTCAAAAATACATTGTGTTTTTTTTTATGAGTAGGTAATTAGTTTCTTTCCTCCATTTTCCTCTATCGCTCGTCATCTCAGTACTCACTCCTTTCACGCACATAATCTACACAGTCCATCCTTGGGCCTACCTCTCCCAGTGTATCCATCCACCATCATATTCATCGCTCGCCGTGTAACATGCCTCTCATCCCTCTTCATGACATGCACTCCACAATTTATCAATAAACCATATAAATTGAGAAGTTAAGAATAACTTGATATTTCAAGTTATATTTTAGTTTGCCTACTCCTTGACCAGAGCCAAGTCATCGATCACAGATCGCGTGCCTCCATCCATTACTCGCGCCATTTGCCACGAAACCTGTTCCTATATTACAAGTTTTTGTGATTGTTTTATATTACCGATCGATTTTGGTGTGAAATGTGATAATAGCAACCACTTTAATGGTAGGCGAAATAAAATTATGCATGGTAACATTTCCTGTACATTTCCTACTAAATTCTTAGTAATTATTTACGTCATCATATTAAATTATTTTTTTTACCCTGATCTTTTATACACGTAATACGGACTTCAAAGAGATTTTATAATTCATATTGTTTACCGTGAGCCAATAAGCTTAGGTAACTATTATACTTTGACAATTAATTTTGATTGATGATTGATTTGATTTGTGGTGTATTTGTAAATAACAAAAAAATATAGGTAGTGCATTTCCTAAATAATTCCTCAATTCTTATATTGCCTGAAAACAAACCATTTGTTAACCAACCAGGTAGGTAGCCATAATAATAGGAGCACCCATTAGCATTATCAAAAATACTTGAGCTGCGGCCAAAATGCTGCAATAAAATACGTCGATACCAATTTTCATATATTACTCCCGTCATGGAAAGAAAGCGCCCTAGGCGATTCTGCAGTAACCTATCAATCTATACTAAACTTTAAACGATAGAACATAAGGTTGTTTTCCATTGATTAGCTTTGTTTTGTTTTTATGGCCTTGAATGGAGCCAGTTTCCATAATAACTCATGCAAAGCGATTTAGGAACTTTTTTATTGGGTGCTGAAAATGGTCAATTTAGCAAACTTTGCGAAGTGCTTGTATCAAACGATGAATGCTTTGTAGTAAGTACCTATTTTATTTATATTATAGCATTTAGGTGCCTAAATAATTCCCAACTTGAAAGTAAAATTCGCGGCATAACGCCAAATTTCATTCATCCTTTCTACCAGCATCCCCATTCATGCAGTGACGTCAAAGGGCCAGAACAGTAGGTTGGGCTAAATTAGGTCAAGGGCTCGTCGTCGTGTCATGGACCCGGCGCGGACGACCTCGGGCAATCTGCACAGAATAGCTTGCGAACTTCCTATTTACTTTCTTTAACAATGCAATCAACTTTTTTATTATTAAAATGATAAAACTGTAAGACTTGCATATGTAACTATTCTCTCATTCCAATTAGTGTTTGTGTCCAATTTTTGTGATATAACGATTCTGAAATAATTCCGATATTTAAGTTTAGCCATAAAGGCATCCTAAAACCTTTGTCACGAGCTGGCCTCACTTCCTCTTACTCTACCTTAGTTAACTTCGTTATAGTTTATTTTTTATTTGATCGCTACTGTATCTAAAGCTCTATGTTCCATATTTAAAGATTTAGATACAAACAAATACATTTAAAATTAAAAGATAGCATCAAACATTATTAGAAGATCAACTAATTGGACGATACCTAAGTTTTTATGTCTCCAAAGATTAATTAAGCTTTTATCTTTAACAATAGTTTCAGCAAACAAAACTCTATCGCATATTACACAAGCGTCGGAAATTACTAGACTACGATATAATTATCCAAGTATCCCATTCATCCTCTTCGTATTTTCAATTTCCATGTCCCCATTCAGTGACGTAGTCTTGAAATTGGGTCAAGGGCCCAGTTTCCGCCATGGTCCTGCCGGGAGCTGGTAACCTTTCCACGTCACATTTACCCTACTTACCTAGATACGGAAGGGGTGTGTACCGGACAGGTCCTGATGCAATAAGCTTATGCGAACTTTATGTTTAGTTTTATGGCTGACAAGTGAAACAGACTGCAGTTTAATGGAAACGTGCACTCTTGAGGTGCATTTTTCTGTTCTGAAGATTCTCAGATCCTAAAAAAATATTCACTTAACTATCGGTCACACATTCTTTTATCTGAGAACGCTGCTTACTTTTGTCAGTTCACTGCAGTATTGATAAATAATACAGATTAAAACGACATATAGAATAACTGTCATAAAACTAATAATTGACTAAACTTTCTAATTTAATGAATTTACTACTTTTACAAGAACTTCACTTTCATTTAATGCTTTCGTTCGCGTAGGTAGGCAGAATAAGGACATCCGACATGTTGAATTAAAAACTTAAATAGCTAGGCCAAAGTAACGGCACTCATTCCTAATCATTTAGCAGTATTTTTTACTTAGATTTATCATTATTTATCTATGCCAGCCACCTACTCTGGTACTGGGGCCGTGCTGGGGATCAACGAAAACGAAATTTCATGACAATTTGGGTACCTTTCCACACACTAAAATAATTTAATTGAATAAGCTTAAAAATTCAAGACAAATGTTTTTACGAAAAGTCATTCGTAAAAAATGCGTTAGTTTGATGAAAGCAATATCAATATTATGTTTTTTGTATCTCCACGAGTATTTAATGTTATAGTTTCGACTTCTACGAATATCTAAATCCACCTCACTCGAGAATGTCTTCCATGGAACACAGCAGTTTAGTTTTTATGGCTGTGGTGATAGAATAGGTATTTTATTACTGCAGTTGTAGAGATTGACGTAGAAATAGGGAGCTTTCGTCACAGGAATGAGGTGATTTTACAAGGAAATAAAGCAGATTTAATATTGTTCCCGGGAAATGTACAATGGAAAGGTAAACTGGCACCCAGGAGACCCTTTTAGCTCGAACCATTAACTGCTTCCTGGAGTTTAAATGATGTGAAAGTGAATTCGATTCTCCGGGGGAATGAAAAGGAAAACGGCTGATCAAAGTCACATCATGAGAAACCTTTAGTTATTGAAAGCAATGACTAATAACAAAGCTAAGACTATTAATAAAAATGTTTTTCCATTTGTATCCCTGGTTTTTGAATATAAGTTCATGAATTGATGTAACAATAAAGAGTATTTTATCTTCTAGGTAGGTACGTTTATAATATCTTATACCCTAACGTCCAAAGCTTCAAACCAACTATAAATTTCTAAGAACTAAACGTGAAAAATGCCAGCGGTGTTGATTTAAAAATGATGATGAACGGTGTTGTAAAGTTGTAGTAGAAGTTCAGAAATATTTGAAGCATAGTCTTTTGAGTTTCTCTTGTCTTTATTGTAAGTAAAACAGGTAAGACAAAGAAATTAAACAAAGTAGATGACGCGCAAGCACAATACAATTATAATTAAGGATTGTTTGATAGTAAACCAAGCCGTAAATCACAGTGATACGACGTCTCTCAACAAAGGTCAGGTGCCGAAAACATTTCATTCTGCGATTCATTGCATGTTCAAATGAGTGACGTCTCTTTTCATGAATGAGCGTTGCGTGGTGCGTAGGCGCACGTGAATTATTAGCGAGACCATCCATTAACTACATGAGACAAATTTCTGGACTTATGAGTGCTTATAAAGTTGTAAGGACACAGTAACAAAAGCAGTTGTGGGATCAGAAAATTGTTTATCGGGCAGCATTATCAGAACGTTAATCCATATACAATACAATACAATTAACTTAATATATTGATAGTAGGAACTTCATTTTTGCAAATACATAGTACGCCTCTACAGTAAGGTCGATTAAGAATTCCGTGCGATGTACAAGGATTTGAGGATTATTTGGATGATAAATTTTGATAATGTATAATGTCTATTTATGAAATCTATTAATATTAATACACATAACTGACTATTTGCATGCCTATTTGCAGGCTGAATACTGTGACCACTATAGCATTAAGACCTTGTTATTTACTATTTTATGTATTCTGCGAATAAATTATTGATTGATTGATTGTTGATTGAAGGATTGTTAAGGAACTGTCAAAAATATTTACAAACAACAATGTCTAATTTTTTTTCAAATGATCGAACGGCGCATTTCAAAATAAAATTTGTTATTAGAATTTAAATGAGTAATAGATCTGGTTTTAAGCATTTCATTCGCTACAGACATCCACTTTATTTACGATGTTTTGGGTTTTCCATTAATATTTGTACCTATATTGATCATAAAAACCTACCGAATTGAAAACTAAAATATTATCTTAGTAAAAGTAGGTACAAAAGAAAGTAAACAAGTACTCAAGAGATACTCGGTAGTGTTTAAAACACGGATAAGATGTTCAAGAGATAGCAAATGATTACGTAGAATAAATAATAATAAAAGACCAGATGTTTTGATAATAATTATAAAGAAACGTAAGTACGTTTCTATGAGCTGGTGAGTAGGTAATATTTTAAGATTCCCCCTTTTTAATGACCATTGTGTTAAAGATAACGTAACAGCTGTTGCAAGCAGGAACATATCTTAATTTATTCGCCACGGTATGAACATTATGCGATAGAGTAACATATACCACGTGCTTTTCCGTTGGTTTCACAGTCAGTTGGGTAAAAGCGGGTTCTTAGGGTTGTCAAATAAAAAAACGATTCACAGGAGTGGAAATATAGACTTCAAACGTTAAAGAAGAGAAGGCTGTGATGAAATGAATTGGCCTTGATGTCCCATAGTAGCCCTTATTTTCTACCCTCATGCTTGAAATCAGCATATACCATTCTATAATAAAGTCGAAATCAGCATATACCATTCTATAATCTCGATGGTCAACATCATAATAATGTTTTTAGATAAGTTTTTAATTTTTCGATTTCGATATTCAATAAACAAAAATTGAGACTCTAAATAAGTGGGTTAGTTTGATTGACAAGGTGACAACCCTAATCCGGCGCGTGCGCAAGGAAGCCAGGTGTGTTGAACGGGAAGCGATCATTAGGTTTCGTTGAGATAAGGACGACGCTTCTTGAATCCGAATGTGACACTTATGGACGGTTGAGTTTTAATTAGTCTAAGACAATAGAAAATTAACATTTGAAAATACTTCTAAGCCTTGTTAATATAGCAGAGCAGGGTGTGGTGTACCTAAAAGGTTTCATGTTTTGCTTCGAAATCAAAAATATCAAGACCTATCAGTTTGTAAAATAATATCTAGGGACCAATATTTGTTTAGATTTGAGGTAAAATTTCTATAAAATAAAGTCGCTTTTACAAAAAGCTGTAAGCTTTTCCACAAATATTTGCGTTGTATAAACCGTCTCATAAAACAAATTAGACACACCCACCTCGATAACCAGAATCATGCGCAACATTTGCGTCAAACGATAAAAACAAAACGTGTCCGATTCCACGTAAAAACAATATTTCATTACGCTAAACGGTTCAAAATATTTGTCCTGCAGTGTACACATGGTACTCGGTTTTGGTAGTACGTCAAGGCTACACTGTGTGGCAAATAAACGTCTTCTGCGCAAGGCCAGATGATTCCGACCAAAATAAAAATATTGATGTCCTTGTGGTCTATAATTTAGTTTTTCTAAATTTATTACTTCGATGTTTAAAATTAGGTCGGCTATTGGTGGAAATCCCCTCTTTTTCCAAATCTGTATTTCTTTTCGCTAGATTATACGAAATTGGAAAAAATATATCCCTAACTAACTTCATTTTAAACACCTTCACAAGCTGTTTTAAAACAACATAAAAGTTTTTGCTAGACCTAACAATTGTTACGTCTAGCAAAAATATTATAGGTACTCGTATTTGATTCATTGGAATGAAAAAACACTACTTGTCTCAGTGGCAAAATTAAAAAAATAATTAATTGACTTTCGTAAAAAGATAAATTTCCTGCAACTTTTCATAACTAGGATGAAATTTTCAAAATTTCACTCAAAATCGGTCCAGTATTTTTTTATGTGCGTTTCTCATAAATAAACATGGAAGCTTTCCCTTTTTTGAAGTCGGTTAAAAATATAAGTATTACGTCTACGACTTACCTGACTGGGATGGTGTCGGTACAGATACAGCTTGGTGCCATGCAGCACTCCCCACACTTGCTTCCAAGATCTGTCACTTGCTCGCTAAAGGAAGAAAAATGTTATTATAATTTAAAAAAAAAAAATGTGTGGTTCTTTAGTAGGTAATACAAAATTTACCTACTTATAGATCTGAGTGGTTATTCGCTATTACGTGCTATTACTCAACCAAACGTAAAGTAATAAACGTAACGGCAAAATAAAATACGATATTAGGGGTGACGTACTTAAATTATAAGCCGCGTGATGTACATGCGCGCGTCTTAACGAACTCATGAGATCAGGTGATAAAAGTTCAAACTGCACTTGAATGTACTGTAGAATAGGAAATACTTATTAGATAAACAAAACAATGCATGTACCTTTCCATTGCAGACTACCATCTTGATCTGCACGTTCCCTTGCACGTCTCCCTCCACGGGCTCTACGACGCTCTCCGTCAGCTCTTCCTCTCCTTTCTTGTCCGGGCTGTTGGCGCGAAAACACAATCAGCTCCCTACTGTATCAGCCAATAATGACAGGTCAGCTTATGTTGGTGGAAACTGAATTCAGAAGATTACCTAACCAACATTAAGCTGACTTGCGGTTATTGGCACTGTGTATCGTTTACGGTTTTTAGGGTAAGTGGCAGGGTACTATGAACGATTTGTATTCTAGTTTTGATTGAATAACTTTTCCTTATTTTAAGCATAGGTATTCCTGTAGGTACATTTTCTCTGTTTATGTCTTTGGCTGGTTTGTTTACTTTATTGTAGGTATAGTTATTCATTTTACAATAATAAATTATCACAATACACATGCTAAACATTCGACATAAAAGTAGGTAAGTACCTAATTATTAATATAATTATTACATATATATTCCTAATTATTAGATATTATCTAAGTAGGTATTAAATACAACATAATCATGCAACATTTTTTTAAATACTGTATTTGACATCCATGCAGAAATGAAAATTTTCATAATATTAAACATTAAAAGCGACGATTTGTTTAATTTAGTATCTATATTTTGGTAGTAATATTTACAAAACCGAATTTGTCCATGTGTTGGTCCTTTGATTAGCTTTCAAACCGTTTCTCAACCTTTTGATGGTTAAGCCTTAACGAAGGTAATGATTTAATAGCAATGAAATATTGTTGTTGTTGATAACAAATTATCTGTACATGTTCTTTTTCTTTTGCAATGTTAAAATGAATTAAAACAATGAACAAAGCTATGGAAGGCAAATATTTAACAAACATATTTTTGATTCCATCTTGCCCTTTGACTTTAGTCACATGCGTGACGACTATTGCACACATTGAATTAAGCGCCATCTATTTTACGCAGAGTAAACTACGTCGTCATGCGACGTACCGCGAAGGAAGGACTGCCTGAGGGTCGAATATTCGCAGCAACGGTGTAATGTCATCGGTGAGCCGGGGAGGGCGCCACTTGCGGTAAACACTGCATTTGAACCCAATCACCATGGAATAACATTCATTCATTTTTATAATTTTAAATCAATTTAAAAAAGTCTTTAGGATTAGACACGAACCAATTTGTTACGTACTTCTAAAACGACTACTAATGCTGTATTAGCTTTCTACATTAAAACGTGTAAAAAATGGTAAAACATAGATTATGCTTCCTCTAAACATAAGAAGGTGGGAATTATAAGTTTATTCAAAGATAGCTATCAAGGAAAATGTTTGAAATGGTTTATAGAGATAGGAAAAACAACTGATAACTGAGTAGGTAGGTAATTCTAAACATATTTTATTAGGAGACAAAGTTTACCTTCTAAGGTTATGAGGATCAATTTCTGGTTCCACGTCACTGTCTAAGTGCAAACGATCGCCCCAAGTAGCTTTCAAGTATGAAACCCTCCTCATTGCTCGCTCTTCTTCTACAAACAAAACGAATAATTTACAAAATGATCAATCAATTTTCACAATTTCACAAATTAAATAATAAATAATAACCTACCGCCAAGTTGAGCATCTTTTTTCTGTCTTCTCGTAACCACGTCATCGGCAAAACCTGTGCAAATACTCAAATTATTGCGAATCCTATATAGGTTAGCAGGTTAAAATTAGTAAATAATAAACACCAAAATGACGGTTAGAATTTAAACTGAGCGTTGGTTGTTACGTCCATAGAGCACGAAAATTAATCACATAAGTCTCGTCTCTAAGTATTGTTTTTAACCAGTAGAAACAGCCCAACATCAGCACACCTAGAAGCATTATGCATTCCGATGCAAGTTTAGTTAAGGAGGTTAGGTTAGGTCCAGTGCGATAGCGCCATCTTTTGTCCAAAGCAATGTGTTAGTACCATTACATTGATTTGAAGCGCAGGCCAACTATCGTTCATGTTCAGTTTCGCCCGATACCATTAAAAGGGTAATTTATTTGTGTAGTTTCTTTAAAAGTGCATTGGGCGATAAACATTCACGTGAAAATGTCTCACCTAACAAAAAAGTGGTTTGACAACGATAAAAACTACCATTGAAAAGGTTTACAAGGGTTCACATCAACCACTAGACACATGGATAACCTATAACATACCTACGACAATACAACAGTAACTACACAAACAGACTACCCTGACCCTATCACCGAGTCGCAAAGCTAAAGCGGAGGGAAGCGGCATTCAATACGACGTCGCGTGCTCGACCTGAATCGGCTGGCGTGCTGGGCGTGGGCGAGGGCGAGGTGGCGGCCGAGGAGCCCGAGAGCCCCGGGCCCCCGGGCCCCGGCGGCGCCAGGCTCAGCTGCGTGGGTCTCTGCGGCTGTGCCCCGGGCAGGGACACGCGGTTCATCGCCTCCATTTGCTCCCTGTTCAGCCCCATTCGTCTCTTCGCGTGACTGCCATCTTGGGGCGAACAGTGCGATTAGACGCGGTGCTAAGCCGTGAATGCCCGTTTTCATGTATACGCAAACCGTAACCCCCTAATTGGGGTTCTAATCTAACATGGTTTAGGAATCCACGGTGCTTAAAGTCCTTGCCTATACTTGCTTACACCGTAAGCTAATTTGAACACGGAACAGAATGTTTCAGATTCTTTTGTCAATTCCATGTACTGTCACCATAAGCGAAACTCTATACCAGTACCTACATTATGTAGTATTTGTAAATTTTATTCCCGAGGACTGTCGTGAACAGTTACAGACACTAGCCCTTCCACCAATTATCAGGACAAACAAGCACAAGCTCAGCAGATGGCCGAACCAATGAAACAGTTTGCGTATGACAATGAAAACACAGCACCTTCAGAAAGCTGGCCAAAAGTGAATAAATCACTTTGACCTATCTTTCGTTAGCGTGGCCGTGCTGAATGATTCTAGACTGTACTAGCTAGATCTAATAACTAGATGATTACCTGTGGCATGATGTCTTCTAATGGGTAATCCTTCACTACCGGTACTGTTTGACCTTGTTCGCATTTGAACCTTTTCTGTTTCTGAAAGCGGATGGATGTCACATGAGCGCATCTAGTGAAATGCTAAGCCTAGAGTGAGCTATTAATGGTAAATCTAGCCTTACCGGGGTTGAATCCTTCTGGAGGTGCGCAATGGAGGTGTTTGCTGCCGGTTATCATCAGTTGGTTTCCTGATAAGCTTCCGCCAAGTGCCGCTTCATTTTCTAATTCTGGAAACGCAAATTTGAAAATAAAACTAATTGTCTGATTACTTTTCATATAAACTGTAATTTTACTTTTTAGATTAGGAGTAGTACACGAACCTTGTGGTTGTACATCCAAAGACCTAGCCTCTCGCCGTGCCGTTCTCGTCTCGAACTCCTTGCGGCGCAGCGCCACGCTCGGCTCCAGTCGCGTGGTGGATAGCCTGGCCAGCTCGCTCCGAGCCACTTCTGTTCTCCGCTTACCGCCATGAGCCTCTTCTAGCTGCCGGGTTCGGGCCGTCACTAATTGTAATTCAGGTACTGGGTATCTGAAATTTAAATATTACGCATGTGAAAGTAGTAAAACTAAAGCTCTTAAAAGTTCGTAAATAATTGATTGAGGTACTCACTTATTTTCGTCGCTTCTATTCGATTCATCTCTTGCCTCTGCTGATCCATTAATCGTCCCTACATTCGTGCTGTGAATACTAGGAGCTGTCTCCTGTATCTTCGATAGGGTCGCTACAAAGTGATTCTTATCTTGTTTTAGCCTGCCTTTGTCATGTGAGCCATTGACCTCTCCGTAGCCACTGTAAGTTCCGCTGTCCACGCTGGCAGAACATTCTTCTTTCTTTTGTTCTTGTGGAGGTGGGGAGGAAGCAAGGGGAGGGGAAGTAGCGGGTGGGGGCCACGCTGGTTTCTGTAGCTTTTGTGGCCTGGCATAGAACTCTTTTTGCTTTATAGACGGTGGGGTGTCGGGTGTGACCCAACCGGTCGGCTGGCTGGGACGTCGGAGGAAGGCCTCTTTCTGTTCAAGGCTCTTTCGTATTCGTGAAAGGATTATCGAGTCATCCAGCTCTCGACCGGTGAGGGTCGAGTTCGAGTCGAACGAACCGAGACTGTCTTTGCTTTCTGTTGCTGATGATGGGAGAGAAGTGTCTGATTCCCGCCTGCTGAAAAAGAAAAAAATATATGTTGTAAATTATTTGAAGATATGAAAATAGCAGGATTAGTCAAATTATGTTTCTCACCCGTCATGTAACAGATAGTGTGGCGGTCCACCTATCCTTGGAGCATCGTATCGAGACGGTGCTAAGGACGCCACACTTGCGTACTCCGGGTCGTCTCGATGGCGTGCCGGGGCCTGAGGGGCAGGCAGCGCAGCCCTAGGCCTTCGGTACGCATCGAATAGCCGCGACTCATGTTCCGTCACCGGCGCCGGCATCTCTAACTGCCGTTGATGCTGGTTTGATTCAGGATTATAGGCGGCTTCGCTGAAATACTGGAAATAATTGGGTATATTAGAAACATTTTAATGCATGATATGATAATATAATGTAAACAGTCGAATATCGATGATTTTTTTTATTTTCTTTATTAAAAGGTTCTCAAATTGAAACTTAGGTACGCTAAACTTAACCTAATATTACAGTCTTATGAAAGTAATCACAGCGTAGTTTCTAAAAACAGTGAACACAGAATTAGTTAATTACCTACTTAGCGGCACATAAAACTAATTCGCTATTAGAAAAGGTGCCCTTCAAATTACAATTTACGAATGTGTGTCCCACTTAACCTGTACGAAAACTCCAGAACTCACCCTCTGCAACAGATCGTGGTCCCTCGGCACAACAGTAAGCCTCAGTATCCTCGGCTCCCGCTGCGCCAACTGCACGACCCTGGCGTAGGGCGCGCGCGAGCGCCCGCAGGCGACGGGCTCGCCGTTGACGGCCAGTACTCGGTCGCCGGCGCGCAGCCCCGCCGCCGCCGCGGGCCCGCCCGGCCGCACGGACCTCACGAAGATCGTGTCCATTGGCGCACCCACCGCGCCGACCGCGAGGTGGCGCGCATCTTCGTATAACTCCTGAAATGAGATAAAAGTGTGAGATAGGCTTATTGTGGTAACGCAGTTTTTAAGCCGGCCTATATGATGGTTTAACGTAGTAGAGACGCAAATGCCTAGAGAGTCGTGGTGAAGTAGAACCAATATGAAACTTTGGATAATTGTGACAGATCTTTGAAGGATCTTGATAATATTCTGCAGATTTGTGTCCAAAATTTAAAGAACAGCTTATTAGAGACTAAGTTAAGCTGCTTGCCAAAATGTACAAATATGCTGAATCTTCTATAATCACACATTATTATGGAAGAAACGAGCAAGTATACATAATTAACATACATTAATTTCAATCAACTGAAAGTTAACCGAACCTGCCAAATCGTAGTTATCTAAATGCAATTTTATATTACGAGGAGAGTTCACAAACCTGCAGTGAGTCCGGTGGATAGACCACTAGATGTCGTAGAGTAAATCCGAAGCCGTGCCTCGCGTCTGGCCGCTGGATGACGATGGTGCGCGGCGCGGAGCAATGCGCGGGAGGCGCGGCGGCGACTGGTGGCGGCGGCAGCGCCAGCGGTGGACCGACCACTTGCACTTGAGGCTGGAGGAAGAGATAATACATATTAGAGAGATAAATATATTGATGTTATACTTATATGATTGAATATGAGGATCAGCACGATAAATATTTTAGAAACGCATCATGACTACCACTACGAAAGATAGATGTTAAATAAGTTGAAGACAAATTATTTAGGCTGATGATTAGTAGGATACAGTTTCAAATAGCACATAGGTAATGTATGAGTAAGGACCTACTTACTTGAAATGAAAAGAAAATACTATACAATAATCTACAACACATAACGAGTGTTTCGTGTCTTATCTTCCTAGTATGAACTAAAACAAACAAGTGAATGATGGCATGCTGCAGAGACATCGCTTTACTCGAAAGCAAACTACCTACTCAAAATAATGGTATCGACCCTTCGCTACCTTTTCTTTTAAAGGCAAAATTCACACATCTGTCTCAAGAACACAATGCTCTTTCCTGTTTGTTTGTTATGGGCAATTTTTTACTGAAATGCGAGTAAATGACGTCACGACAGATGGTTACCAGCTGTTTTGTGGTAGGTTACGATCGCAAAACATACTTTTGTAAAACGTATTACCAATTACAGTACCACTCGTCCGTTCGTATGAGCAAGTGGCCAACTCTGGTGACGGAGTTTTTAACTGTCCCACTGATTGACATTATAGTGGCGATTCAGATGTCGCCAAAACTTAAAACGAAACTAATTTGACAGCACTAACATTGATGCTATCCTTTTATTTCATCGTAGTGTGTGAAATTAGGCGGTTCTATGTCGTTCCTGAAGCATTCTTCTACTTAGTAAAGATAAAAGTTGGAAAAATACGAAGAACTATCTTCAAGACATGAGTACATAATGTTACATCTTAAATCACATGGCAACTGACACCGCATATCATAAATCATCCGCATTTCCTATTTGCAGAAACAGTGTCGTGCAACCAGACCTGCTAGTTACGCTGATTACGGCACCCACGCGTTTCTGATGACACCTCGTTTGTAATGATAAGGATAGAAAAACCAAGTGCGAGACAGATTTATAATTAAAGGTTCTGTACTTACTAGATTTAAAAATGTACATTTTTTAAACAGATTTTTTAAGAAAAAGTCGACTCAAACATTTCATCGTCAATTCGAAAACCTAACTTAGCCCCATTTTTTTTGTTACCTATTTATTAAATTTTTTTTGTTAAACCACAAGGTTGTATTGATTGCTAAATTGTAAATGAAATCATTAAATATAAAAATATTTGATTCCGACGGGATATTAAATGAACGATCCTTTTTTAAACTAACGGTATGACAATAGAACGAAAATTATTTAAGTATTTATTCTTAAATCAGCCAAGACTAGGTTTCGTTGGTTATAGAACCCTAAATAGCTTCATTTACACCTTAGAAATTTCTCAGGGAAATGCCCACACAATTCTACACCATCTTAATATCCTTTCACTGATACCATCATGTTGCTGTTGACTGGTGAAAAGGACAGTGTAGATGTGGCTTTAGAATTGCAAATTAATGTTATGATAGCTTATCCGAGGCGGTTTGAAGAGAAGTAAATGAGATGACAGGTTTGGAATAAGAGCTTGTTTTGTATGTAACTTGGCTTATGCTTTTCAAAGAAAACGTTTAAATATAGCCTCTATGCTAGAATTAGCAATCACACTAATATTATAAAGGCGAAAGTTTTTGCAAAGTGTGAATGTTTGTTACTCCTTCACGCTCAAACAGCTGCACGGATTGTATCCTGGATGAAAACATAGGCTACATTTTGATCCCGGTATTCAATCAGGAACGGGAATTATTATCGCGAGTAACACTGATCATTACTAAAACATAAGTCTAGACTTTTAAATTATCTGCTGGATACTAACTATGGTACATAGTTTAACATTTTCAACTTAACTTCAATTTTGTCCGTTGTTGTTGTTTATTTTCATATTATCTCTACGGAATATATCCTGTCTGTTATAATTGTTTTTGCCACATCCATGTGGCCACTCAGTCTGCAGGTAAAAACGCTGACAGTTACACAAATGCACGTGTCAGTGAGTCAGTGTAGCGAGAAGCCATATCGCAGACGGTAAGGCACCTGTATCAGATTGCACAGATTAAAGTCTGGTGTCGCGTCTGCGGTGGTAGATTTGTTGTTACCCTTCCTTTCTGACTTATCATGCTTAGCCGTGTTCTGTAAGTACCTACCGCGAAACTTTTTTCAACTCGACGATTTCTTACATTGCAATTGCTATACATGATTATAAGTACGCCAAATTAATTGAAATTTGTTTTCAGCTATTACCTAGGGAGAACTTTTTCAGAAATTTTAATTACTGCAGCTTTAATTTTAAAAGCTTCATGACTTCAATTTACAAAAAGGTTGGTTGAAGTCATGAAGCTTTTGTTATTTAACTTACGCCTCGAAAAATATATTTATTCTTGAAAAAAATGAAGGCTTTTTTATCTCAAAAGATACAGAATATTTTGTAAGTATATTGAGGTACTTTCTATAAATAAGTACTAGAGAGTGTTCATTGAGGAAAGTTGGTCACTTTGAAAATAAAATTCACGCCGATTTATAGATGAATGGGTTGCAGCATTAATTATAGCGCATTGGTGTCATACTAAGCATAAATATGTCTACAAGAATAGGTCCTAAAGTAGGCAAGGTACCGCAGCTGCAAAATCTTTATCAATTTCTCCTATTTGTGGTGGATGTCGGGTTTGCATGCGTGTCACGTGTGTGAATTATCTTTATTGCTGGAGAAATCGGTTTGAGGTAGCCTGGGCTTAATAGTTCAGCATAAATCAGCGATTACAAATAACGTCGCCTGCGGTAAGGTTTAGGTATCATTATTAAGAGTAAAATTCTCTTTTCCAGGTGCTTGACTATAAAAGTCTGATGATGATTTGTAGTCCTGTAAAATTGATGAGGTCACTCTTGGTTTATTGTGACTCGCGCATAGAATGATTTTAACAAATTCCTTTACGTTTATTAATTGTGTATTAGGTAGTTAGGGATAGTTGAAGTACTTTACTTCTTAGTAGTCCTTTTAGTTTTTACTTCTTTATTTTCTTGAAGATGATTCACCCGCCCCCCGATTGTCTAACTTGTATCAAATTGTTGCGAATCAAAAATAACAGTAATCCGCGAAAACAACACTGGCCAGTTTTACTCATGAAAGTAACTGAAAGTGTGACAAATACAAACGGTCCAATCCATGCAGATCTGTATCTCGTGCAATTATTTATGTAAATTGCTGATTATGTTAACCAACGTAACTGTGAAGTGTCGTGTAGTTCAACTAAGTTACAGCTTCTAATTAGCTTAAACACGTGGAAATATCAAACCAATTTGAACTGTATTAGTTCTAAACTAAAGTGGAAAATATGATTCAGCGTAAATTCGTAATTTTATATTCAAGTACCTACCTAATTTTTGGACGGATGTGGACAGATTATAATAATGTTTTATAAGTTTTCACATTTTGATTTAATTTATGAAACAAGAGTTTCTAGCTTGAACAATTTAAACATAGATATTTACAAAATTATAGTCACATTAAGCTTACTCACAATCAAATATAATAATTTACCCTGAGTATAAAACAGAGCTGACACCATTAGTTTCTCTTTCCTTTGTATTGTGCTTTATCTCGGATATCGTAAAACTTTTCTTCCTATTCCGTGGTGTAAATATTTATGACTTTTACGAGTCCTAAATGCCAGTATTTATATTCATGGTGCTCGTTTTGACAGTACCTTTAGAGGTAGAAAGTTAGTTATGAAATTTGGACTTTAGGTTGCAGCAGTATAAGGTTTGAACTCTTTGTTTGGACTTTATCTGGATTTTGATTGCACACCTACCGGAACTACTTTCTAAGGAATGTAAACTTAAATCCTTTGATGGTTGTGGTAAATATTGAGGGGCACATTAAAAGCCAATCGTTTAAATCCGAATGCCAGGAGTCAAATGCTCCGAGGGTTTTAAATAGAAATTATGGCACTTCATAGCTATTTTTACCGTGTGATTTACTTAAAAGTAAGATGAATTACGATAATTTAGGTTTAGAATAAGACCCTAGTCTTATTCTAATTTAGCCTCATCATAACTTAACCATAGAGTAAGTAGTAAGTAAGTAGATTAACCTACATCATAAAAATAACATGTATAAAAAGAAAGTACCTACGCCCTACGGGGTATTTTTATTTCAACCCATATGAGTATCGTCCCGATTTATAACCCGTCAGTATTACCTAAGGATGAAATGAGCAGACAAGATCAATTTGAGATAAGATATCGTTATTAACTGTCCCATGTCTATTTTGAGAAAACAGTTACTGAACGGAACTGCTTCTAGATTGACGTGTAAGAGACGGGATTTCATGGAGGAAAAATAAAGATAAGAGGTTAAACTTCGAAATCGAGATGTAATTGATTAGTGAAAAATTGCAAAATTTAGATTCTAAAAAAGAAAAAAAAAATCTAAGTAGGTTCTTTCTAAAACTGAAGTTGATTTGAAGTTAATGTTAACTAATTCTACTTACGGTTCACACCCACAGAAGTCTCTAATCTTATCCCTCCGAACGAGATTTAATGATGATATTGGAAAAGCTACTTTGTCACAATTAGTTAGACGAGATGTTGGTTATGGAGCGGAGAGATTGCGAAAATTGCAACAATTTGTTTTCTGATCGTATCAGAACAGGATAGTAACCTTTTTGAACCAAATTGTTACCAGCAAATTGTTATTGTTAGAGCAGTTACCTCGATTTTCGACCTCAAGAACAACTCATATAGAGTAAGGCCGCTTCGTTATCGTCATCATTCATCATCATATTTCGCAGCTTATTATGACCCACTGCTGGGATTTAAGCCTCTTTGCCTAATGTAGTTACGGTTTCTATATTTCATATGTTTTTGGTACTTAGGTAGGGTATAAAGGTTAGTCTACAAAGTGGTAAGGTAGTCTTTCAGGCAGAAAAAATGCATTTATTTTTTCAGCAAAAACATACAACCGTATCAGCCTAGCATCATTAGCCTCCATTAAAAATGTGACTGCAACTGTGTTTTTAAAATGAAACCTTTTTGGTAACCTTTAAGTAAGTAAGTTGTCATTGCAAGGAAATGATACGTAAAATGTAGTTTTCTGTCAGGGAGTATGTTTTGTATTTAAATAATTAATTGCTTAAGTCAAGCTGCTCAACATGTCATTGTTGCTGATAATATCATTATGTTACTTTAATTCCGCCTTATGTGTCAGCGGATTATCTGGATTTTTGAAAGTATTGTTGGTGTTATTATTTTATGTTTTCTGAATCATTAGTTATCTACTATTCTCTAAGAAGTTATAAGAAAGATATTAAGTACATAGTAAAGAAACGGGTATTTGTCGCGAAATTACCTCCTGGATAATACCGGCCGTGGTCGCAGGTAGGTCAGGGTAGAGTTGCCAAACAGATCACTGCATTATGACTTATATCGAATTTACAGCGATTTTTTACTTATGTCAGTTTTAAGAGACCGAATATAATTAGTAATTCTTTTCTTATTGATTTTTAAAACGAAACGGACTCAACCTTTAATGAATCATTCCATATTAATTCTTCAGGCATATCAATGAAATCAATGAGTCACAACACGATTTTGGGCGTCAATTAATCGAAATACAAGTATTAATGCGATTTTTGTGAATGAAACAGATTTAAATATGGATATCGTCCAATTAATGATCGAAAAATCAGGGCAGTGTGAGGCCACAGCCCTATTAGTAGAGACGGGTATAACTTCGAAAGTATCGATAAAAGAAGGTCGGTCGAACAATGTAACGATAATAATCGAATCGATGTGAAGGTTGCTGATTAAGGCAAATAAACTATGAGCTTTATTTTTAATCTTGCGAGATTTATTAGCTTGATGTAGTTGTATTACAGTAAGTAAAGTATTGCACTTGAGTCAAAATTAATGCGTTCGAAATTCAGTACTTAATCAGTAAATTACACGTAACTTTTTACTCTTAATTTATTCTTTTTCATCTTATACCTAACTTCTATACTTAGTAAAATCTATAAAAAACCGTATCTTGAGCTTTTGTTTAAGTTTCTATTTCCTACATTTTGTTACTTTTAAATATTTAATAAGTATATTTTGGCTAAAAATATTAAAATATTTTGTTTTATTATATTTTTTAAGCCTTCAAAAAGGGTCGGGTTTCTCAATCCGAAAGTACATAGAGGGTTTTAATTTTATTTTAAAGCTCTCTATCAAATATCAGGCTTCAACCGAACAGGCCAGTTAAGAAACTATAGACAAACCGATAAACACTAGCAATATCTTTACACGACTGTAAACGAGTTAGAAACTGTCTATTATGGCATCGTAGATAGTAGCCAGCGCGTCGCCGCCGCCCACCGGCTGTCGCGCCCTTATAAGGATAGTACGGGCAATGGGCAAATTAAGTCGCACGACCAAATTATAATCTACATTTCATATTATACCTCGTTGTATAGAAATATAAACTTAGATGTTGAATACGTGCCGTTTTTTTAAAAATTTTTTTGGAAAAAAAAATATATTGGTAGGTAGCTCTATTAAGTATGTTTTAAGTTAAACTTGATTTATGGTTAACCTGTGGGTTCTAGCTAGTAAAGTCGTTTAGCCATGACGGAGGGTTACACAAGAGTTGGCCTCTTGCTCTTAAGAACGTACTTGAACGATTTGTATTGTGATAATATACCTATTAAAAATATATAGAACGTGGGTAAAAAATCATCTGAGCAATTGCATGTAAACGAATACAGTCGTGTTACATGATACGCATTTAATGCCAAGACCCTGTCATACATTTACCTGTTATATATAAACGCCTGATCTTTATTAAATTAAACTAAGAACTAAATAAAAACTCAAAAGACAGACCGTGTAGTCTGAATTCAAAAGGACTGAAAATACTCCTATTTACTTTTGTAATGATCAAACATATATTTACAGGTATTTATCGCAATTACCTTAATTTACTTTATCCCGACGGTTCAACTGGATTGCACCAGCCGTGGTCGCGGTCTTTTGTAGTATCATTTCATACCAAGTTCATTTTTTACCCGTTACTTTCGCGTGCCTTTCTTAGTCTAACCCTACTAAGATTTTAGCAGATACATACTATTACAAGGTAAAACATTACCTAGCGATATCTCTGCATGGTTTCAAGTTTATCTCCTGCTTTATTATTTCCTCGCTCTCGAAACCACTATTAAAGCGACATGAAACATAATATCCGTTAAAAATAGCCTTAATACATTGCCTTATTAGCACGTCCTTTGCAAAATATTAAATCCCCGTCTCAAATGTCACAATTTGCGACATTTACTGCCCGGAACGTGATACTTTGACGTTTAGTTCAAATTGAACACGACAAGAAATCGTTGAAAAGATCCTACAGTCCCCCGTAGAAACAATGTTGTACCTAGATAGATATTTTTTTTAATTTTTTTAGTACTTACTTTTTGCTATTCAGAATACAAATTGATGAAATAATAAATGAGCTATTGTTTTTCATTATTATGAAACTGGAAAAAAGAGGCAATTTGAAGGCTTCCGCCATTTAACGTTTAACGTTTAGCCATGGTTTAACGTTTTAATAGCCGGGACTGACAACTTAACGTGTCTAAACCTCTAACGATAATAAGTTCTATGGGACATTCGTGTCAACTACACATTATTTTTGCAACACCAACAAACACTAATCAAATGCAACAGCCGTCAAATCTCTAGCAATAACCAGTAACTCAACGAATGTGTCCTAATATTTCCTCGACTTTGACACTATCCATGCTTCCTAGTTGTAAATCAATCGGCCTAATGTACAGTGATTATACCAGTAGCTTAATTGATTAACGCGTTGCAGATAGCAAGGTAACAGGCCATAAACTGAGACTGTACGAGATTGAACGTAATGTACATAACGGTCGATGAAAACGGGCTACTTGGCTACAAAGTCGCTGACGATGACAGCGGGAGCTATGAACTTGGCACGGCAAATATAATAATGGTTGCTACTTAGTTGCATTGTCATTTGACTGAAACTAAGCTGTCCCCGCATGTTTCTGAAGTGCAATAAAAATGTTATCGTGTTTGTCGGATACTCGTAGAACACGCAGAAACAGCACTAAATGCTTCTAAAGATAACATGTTTTAACATCAAAAAAATCTGAAACAAATATGTATTAATTTGTAGACCCTATTATTAAGAAGTACCTACGCGAACTATTGTATTCAATCTTAGATACTTAAGTAATTTTTTTGTTAACGATAATTTATAAGATAATTCGAGTTTAATGTAACATTGTTACATCTTCAACTTTTGTTTCATTATATCGTGTGTGGTATTTCAAACCTACCGATACATTTTTATCAAGAAATGAAAGTAAGGTAAATTATAACTTATATCTAATTTGATACGAGTTTATCGGAACATTGCACGTAATTGCAGGCGTGTGCAGAAAAACCAATAATGTCTGCTTGTTCAATAATTAACTTTCGATCTCGTCCGAGCGGAGAGTTATGATCTCACTACATCGATTAAATAGAACTTACTTGTAATTAGAAATCAGATATCGATGGAAGTTGGTGGTAATTAAAAATAGTGGTAAAAAGTAAGGCTATATACATTTCGCCATCAATTAAATTAAATTATGTGAGTGTAAGGGCGAAGGATCATTTAACAGAAATAAATGAAGACCCACGAAATAGTTAGATCAGAAGATACGAGTACCTACATAATAGACAGAAATATTTTTGTTAAATATCAATGAGTCAATGTTTATATTTTTTTCGGTTGTTTCAAATCAAAAAGTAAAACAAACATTTTCACTGTGCAATTTATCCATAAAGCAGTTTATTTATTCGTAATCGTCAGAATGCCCGCCCCTACCACAGACTAAGGAATAGTAACACAACGTTAAGTTAAGACTTTCAAAAGCTACCACCGTCTCTTGAAGTTTTTATATTATTTTTAGATATTTTGAGTTCCATCCATCATTCCACCGTTTTATCATCATTCTTCGTTTTTGTGCCAATAGAGGATGTACTAACGCACTTCGAGAGTAAAAAATATAACCTAAATGCACCTCGAGAGTGCAACAAATTGCACTGATTACCTACAAAAATAACGTCGCCTGTTGTATTATTTTGTGTTTTGTTTTCAAGTACAGAAGGAGTACAGAAGGATAGGAATATAATTTATTTTTCCTTACAAATATTACTAGTCTTCTTACGGAAGCATAAACGCGACTGTATAAAGGCTATATTTATCGCGATCGCCGTTTTCATAAGAAACCATACTTTACCGATGCATAAAGCAGGGTACTCACCTAGCCGTGTAGCATGTGCTGTATCTGATACTGTATCCAAGTGTGTACGTAGGTTCTTCGTTTACGGCTTGTCTTCACTTACGTACTCACTTGATACAGTATCAAAAGCATTACACGCTACACGGCTAGGTGAGCCTGCTTTAGACAGCAATTACAACGGTAAAGCCACTACTAGTATAGAGTAATGTGATACTCCTAGGTTGCCAATTTCGCGACCACGCACGTTAGAATAAATATAGTGCATGTCATGCCTCCGAGGCTAGGTGAGCTATTTGCGTAAGTGGTGGGTTGATGCGGCTGGAATACATGTTTATTTTTGTAAAAGGTGTTCTTTGACGTCTCTTTCAATTTACTAGCCGATATCAAACCCTGCTTTTAAATGTTAGAACATTGTCGTTAAAAGCTTTTAGAAGTTTTAAGAAGAAAGTAACGACATGAAAGCAGCCGACGGTCACTCGTGGTTGTGGCTCACATAAACAAGTGTGTGTGTACCTACATTATGTTGTAGGTAGATATAAAAAAAATCATTTTGAAAAAACTTGACAATGACATTCGCAAATACCATTTTAGACTTATCATGATGAGCATTAAACTAGAATAAAACATTTTTGGAGTTCCCAAAAATGTTGTACATTTTTTTTCATGATACGGTTAAGTTTACTTTACCTATAGCCATCGGACGAGTGATGATTTTTTGATAGATAGTACCTACCTGAAATTATATCTATCTTACTAAAAACGTGTTGAAAAATGTCGCTAACGAGGTTTGTTTCTTAGACCACCTAAACGAGTGCAAACTGTTTCAAGCGTAATTTTTTTACGTAATTTCATAGATTTGCAAAACTGCGTACAAAATAATGGTGTTTAGCTATGATGGTACTTAGGTATCAATTACAAGGCAATAAGCATAATCTCGACTTCCCAACACTCTCCGACTTTCATTTTTGTTCATTACCATAGATAATGACGCTAACGACAACTTGGTGTGACCAAGCCTCATTACTGTGACAATATCGTTTGCTGTCAATGACATTTATCGATCGGACGAGAAATCGACAGGATGTGAAAAGAAGCGGTTAGCTTTTTACTTTTTATTTGTCTTTTTTGATAAAGAACTGGTTGTGCAAAGCCAAAGAAAGAAAAAGAACTGATGACTTTATCAATCTCTAGCTGAAAAACTAAATATTAATAAACTCCCAAGGATTCTATGACTCAATTACTGTATTAATTTATTAATTAGCGTAAGCACACTAGTACTTTAGGAAACAGAAATACCTTAGTAGATACCTAACTCACTATTAACTATTCAAATTTTGATATCATCTTCCGCAGTCAATAATATCCCACTGCTGGGTGTAAGTAAGCCTCACTTTCGTACATACGCCATTTGATCACGTAAAAGAAAAAAAGATACATATTCAAGCTTAATTAAATGCCTAAAAACCTTAATAGGTTTGTCTCGTTCACTTCACATTTGATTGAAAAAATCCTATCAAAAAATTATAAATACAATTTGTTAGGCAATGCTTCTGAAAATGAAGTCATCTAATATCTAAGTAAAATTACGCCCAGTTACCGGCTAGTTTCGTCACCGTGTCAATCAAAGTGATTTATGGGCATTCGGAACACTTTCTAAAATATAATGAACCCGTCTAGGACAATGGGGTATTATGACAAACTCGAATGAAATACTATTAATAAAGAACATAAGAAATACAACGAATGTAAGGGTCTATGAAATACTACTTTTCAAGAACTTGTCACAAAAATTAATTTAAGGGTGCAATCACAACAACGCTAGTGAGAAATAATAGAGATATTTATAGTTTCCATGTCCTACAATCGCTTAAATAAAAAAACAAGTGGATATTTGCTTAAAATAATCAAAACAATAACTATAAAAATTATGCTAAGATTTTAGAAGTATTTAGGTACATGTTTTGTTTCAAAGTTAAAATGTATTTTCCTCCCAGATTTCCATTTCAACAAGTTTATTTATTTTATTTTTAAAAGATATTTGTATCTTTCTTGTTGCTAAAGTGTATTTCGTCTCAACAAAAGCAACATTCGTTTTGTCCAGTCCTTCCGACTCACGGGCGTCAGACCTGCATTCACCCAATGAATCAGTGGCGAGACGGTGCGCTGTGCCGATTACAAAAATAGAGCAAGTTGACACATAAATAATATTAGAGCTAAACTACCGATGCCTTACGTCTATATCCGATGGTTTGGTGACGCGAGTGGTTTACGACAGAGGTAGCTAGAGCTGCTCGTAAAGTGATTTATATGTGCAAACACTAAATAGTTATGGCTGAGTTACATCACCTGAATGTACGATCGATGTATGTGGAGTCGAATTATCACTCGGGCGAACTGGAGTTCCAGAGACCACGGTTGTTATAACACAATCGAAACGTCGGAAAATAATATAAAAATGTATATAACACGATAAAATCCTGTTTTTAGTTTAAATTATGAATTGTGATCGTGAGAGTTTAAGAAAGTCTAAACGGATAGTTTCTGTAACCTATCCAATTATTCATCTTTGGCTTTGCTTACGGTCCTACCGACCGACCGTAGGTAACATTTAATTTTATTGTACGGAAGTAACATCAAATACCTATCTACCCACAAAAGGCCGAAAGAGAAGTATAGTATCTTGGCGCGTCAAGTATGTGGCTGTCGGTTTGTATTTTTTTATTTACAGATTATTATGTACCGTCTACCTATTGTTAGTTGGCACGTCAGCCGAGACTCGGCATCGATACCGATCGTAAACGCTCTCGAAATACCGTCTGAGTAACGAGATATTTTGGTGCTTTCTTCCTTATGTCCACTTAACGATTAGGTTTCGGGAATAAAAGTGCAACATAGATAAAAGTGTAAGAAGATATTGAATCAATCAATAAAATTTAAGTATTGAAGTACCGAACGTAAGTTTGTAAGAGTGCTAAAGTGTAATTTTGATATTATTGTACTTATCTCTAAAGCCCACACAAGAGCTCTAAACTTTTATACAGGTACCTATGCCAATTTTAAAAACCCTAAAAAAGGTCTCGTCCGAAGATGGCATTTGAAATTTCAATTTGACTTACTCACTGTTCCTTCATCGCAAAGTCGTGCTTCATAATGATACTGACCTGTAACAAAAAAAAACTAAATCAGTAACTATTAAAAATATAAATAATTAAATAATTTACTTACCTAAAAGTAAATACAAAGAAAATAGATTCGACCAATTATCTGTTCATAATAGATTCTTTATAACTTTATAAAAAATATTTTCACGTTATGAAGGTACGTTATCGTTAAAATGACGAATAGGTATTTCTATTTTTGTGGTTGTGCTGTACATCCCGTAAGTTTATGACAGTCCTTGTTAAGACATTACTCTACTTTTCGCGGACAACAATAGTATACGTGCAAAGTAAATGCATTTAGCAAACAAGGGAATCCACTCTGGTCCCTCATTTGCTAGTTTCAAAGCTAATTTTAATGTTTCCCACGACCCTAAGCTAAAAGTAGAAAGGAAAACTAAATAGGTACTACAGTCGTTTATAAAAGTTGTTTTACTCAGTACACTCATAATGTCATGTGCACAAGTCAACGTGAAAACAACAGTTTCATAATTATTGTGAAAAAATAAAAAAAAGATTTTTAAAAATAGAACACCGAATGCATTACTCAAAATATGAATCAACGACGAATATTACACCTGCATAGATATTTTTAGTGATACCAGAGCAGCCAAAATTTTAATTAGCAATTTATTTTCGAATCTGGGTCAGTGGACATGTCTTGGGAATTTGTGACGTTATTGCTTGTCAACTGTCACAGACATGTCACTCGGCTGTCATAGTTTTGAAATGCATAGGTGGCAATCTATTTCGAATACTTCAGTAAAAATCAGTCGGTGGTTTGAAGATTTAGTATAAAATTTGCTCATGTTTGCAACTCTACACTTGAATTTTTGAGGTAGAAATCAACTATGGATGGATGGATGCTTGTTTGTAATTTGTTACTCTTTCACGCTCAAACGGCAGGACGGATTTGAATTAAATTTAGTACCACGAAGGCTTGTATCCTGGATTAACACATAGGCTACTATTGATCCCGGTATTTCCACAGGAATGGGAATTATTGACCGCGGGTAACACGTGGGTCGCAAGTAAGTACAATAATGGATGGGAGGTAGTGGATACTTTCTAGGACCCTCCTACGCCAATCAGGCATGATTCGCCATCATCACTCCAATGAATTAATGCAACATTAGTGTCAAGCGTTCGGAATGCGGAATGGCTTGGAGCTGATATTATCCACTTAGCAGCTTCTGTTGCCATTAGCCGGTGGTACATAACGAAAGCTTATGACTTTATTCTTAGCTTCAGGAGGGAAGGCTCGGCGTCAATAGATCTATTATAATGTTCTATTGAATATCTATAATTTTATTAGGTATACATGGTTTACATTTATTGCACCATTTTAAACACAAGTAGGTTTTGGTAATGCGCTAGTTTATACGGCTTTTATAATGCGCTAGTTTTACGGTAAGTCCGTGGATGGAGTATTGTAAATCAAATTGACTCTATCTCGCCAACATGACAAGTAGACGACAGGGTGCCGTTTAGTGCATATAGTTAAAAGACGTCGGACGACAAAGGTCGCTTTTAGACGTGTATCATCCTGAATACTCGTAGATGAATAAAGCTTTTTAAGCATTATTTTGACTGAATAAATTATAGTTTAAATCAAACAAACCAACATTACCTTTTTTATAATATTAGGATTAGTATCAAAATGCCGATTCCCTTTTACTTGTGGCACAGCCCACAGCCTGCGTTCCATCCTACATGAGCGATATGTCGCAATAGATAATACGGTCGTCAAGTGTCTGTGAAAGACGAGCGCGTAATGAATGGTGCGAAACATGCTCATGTTACCGCTGATCTATATTCACGCTGTTAGTAGCATTCTCCTGTTACTGTTCATTCAACTATCCATTTGTACCAACTATTTAACTGACTTCAAGAAGGAGGTTCTATGATTAGTCTGTACCTATCTATTTCCATTACTAATATAATAAAGATGTTGGTTTGTTAGTTTAAAGTCGATAGATACCTAAGTAAAAAATAAATAATCGCTTAGGTAAACAGTGGTCAAAGCCTGCTAACCTACCCAAGCGGGTCCGTAAGGCTTCATCCAATATTTCACGTAAACCAACAACGCGAATTAGCGTAGCGTCACAATCTAGACCAGAGACAGATAATAGCCGCATTATTTACAGCTTCGATCGGCTTTCTAAGCTTAAATTTACGATCCAACTTTATCCCAGCAGACTAAGGACAAAGTTGCAGACAAAGTTGTAAAGTCTGGAATTGGGGGCACGTTAGTCAAAATAAGCCTTAAATGGATAACGCTAGGATAGTAATTCCGGGATCAGGATCACAGGTGTCTGTTTGTCACGGGCCGGGATAGTGTGTCACTTTCACCCGATTGAGATAACGTAATAGTTCCAGTGCCTGTAATGTTTATTGTCACTGAATAGACAGTTTACTGGAACCGATTACCGTAACATAACATACCAGAGTTTGGTGACTTTTTATTTAAACCCAAGACAAAAAAGGGGAAATTAAGTTCTTTGTGAACCTTTGGTTCGTTCGTTCGTTCGTATGAGCAAGTGGCCAACTCTGGTGACGGAGTTTTTAGGCCGCCTAAAGGCCTCCGTCATGGCTTAACCACTTCAAAAGAAGCCGGGACCGACAATTTAACGTGCCTTCCGAAGCACGTAAGCGCTCAGTTACTAATTATATACAATTGATAAGGATTTCCAAACTGTAAAAATCATCCATGTCCTTTATTTACCATTTGGTCAGCTTACTGTTATATGACGGTAGTCTACAGTTTAAAGATTTAAACACAACAGATTATTTTGTAACGTTTGATTCGATTGATACAGCTAGACCATAAAGTTGTCACAGTATCTGGGCTATGCAAAACAGTAAGGCTTCTGTTCTGCTTCCTTCCTTACTGCATTAAAAACAATATCAAATTGTTTATGTTATTTTTCGTAGTCAGGTTTTTTGTCTTAGTATTTAGGTTTTCACCTAGCTAAAGCGAACATACTGAAAAGGGCGTTCTTGTTTGTCTCATTTTTAAAACATAATGGCTTATTTTTATTGCGTTAAAAACAGCACAAATACTAATTATTATAATGTTAATTAATTAAAATAGTTGTACGGTGTTATAGGAAGTGTAGATGGTTTTATCATATTTTAGAATTGAAGTAACTCTCGAACTCGATTTGGTAATACTAATCCTTATGGGAAATAAAATATGATTTACTTACCAGTGTTTCATCAGACATACGGAACAGACCGATTTTTTGGGATTACGAGTACACTAAGCCATAAAAATGCATTGTATAATTCAAACTAGCGTAAGCCGGCTCTCTTTATACAGGCCGATGCAAAAGTAGTTTAAAGTTCTTTTAGCTAAATTGTTTTAAAAAGTGACTTAACTTGATTCAAAGGTATTGAAATCGAATAACACAGTAGCATAAACATCGTCCTTTTATTTTGGAAAATTATTATGCGTACATGGGCTTAAAACTGTGAGACATAACGTAAGAAAAATCTACAAATACAAACTACTAGTCAATAATTTAAGATTATGTAACAATATTTAGTAGGTATATGTAAGGGATTATTCATACTGGTAGTTCATATAAAGTAAGTAGTAACTTTGATAGACTTCAGGCCAAACTTTATGAATGCTATAAGCAAGCTAGAGTCCAAGTTTCCTGTGTCAAGAATGAAACTGGTTGTATGTAATTTTTTTTGTTTTTTTAATCACTCTGCTACACTAGAAGAAAAGTTGTAGGATTCGGGTTTAAAAAAAATCTGAATGAAAGAACGAAAAATGTGTTTATATCTGTAGGACCTCAAGGATCGCTTAAAAATGTACCTACAGTCTTATACGCTAGGTGACTCTATTGCCTGTTCCCAACGCAACTTCTTACACCAGGGAAAAGTTATTGTTAAGATTATTCTCTTTATACATTCATTTTAGAACAGCCTGTACATTTAGAATATTATTCTGTGCGTGTTACGCAAACGATGAAGCAACATGAACTTTTGTTCGGTCAATGTCTTTGCCCAAATTGCCATGCATAATGGGATAAGTCACATCGGACCACGCGCAAAGGTGAGCAGACGAGAATGCCATAAACAAAAACAATGTACCACAGAATAGAGAGACCTTTGCTTGTAAGGTCAGGTATTCAGTTGTGGCACGTGGATGTAAAACAACGAAAATGTAAGTCATTGTTATTAGAAGTTAGTTCATAAAATTCACTTTAAAAGCTTTTGTAAAAGCTATTAGTAATAAGTTAAAGCTTTTTTGTTAGTGCATTGTTTTAATTTTAAGGGTTTTAAGACTGAACAAATAATTATGAAAATCGAGTTTTTATAAATCTTCTAATCAAGTACTTACTATTTCGGCGATTAAAATGTTTTTTGTAGATTTTTCAATTTTCAAACAATGTGTAAATGCTGGCAAAATTTGAAAAATATGTTGCATTAAACTCTAAACTGTATGTATGTAACGTCTATAAATACCACAACCCAACGCACATAGCAATCAAAATAACAAATGTGATTGTCACATCATCACATTGTTTGGTTACGAGGTTAATGACCTTAGCATTGTAGAAATGACATGGCAAGTTCATGGTGATGTATCTTTTGATAAGAGTAATGGTTTTAGCAATTTATATTAGTTTGGACACTTTTAGAATACCTACGTGATGAGGCGACTCAATATTTTCTAGGTATTGTTATGGCCAGTGCAGATATTAAACCCCTTATGCACATTGGACCAGTAAACCTATTTTAGCTAAAAGTTATATTAAATCTGTTGCTATCTCTTTTCGTCGTTAAAGGAGTAACAAGAAAAAAATACATTTAAACGTACTTTTATGAAATTGAAAAATCAGTAGATAAAAGCAGTGGTTGAGGCTCGTCTGAGATGCGGAGGTTGCGGGTTAGATTCCCCGCCACCACGCGCCACGGGACAAAAGTTTGCATTTTCTGCAGATATTTTAATCCTGGTTTGAGTATTTTTGCATCGATACGTTAATAAATAATGTATGTATTTTTAAAAAATATATGGGTAGGTAAGTTTATGTACCTAGTATCTAAACACTAAAAATCACGTAAACAAGAGTAAAGCCATAAATTAAATACGCTCACGATTTCACACTAAAGAGAAGGATGCATAAATTATGCATCTGATGAAAAGTTGACAAAATAAATTATTAATTTTTATCGCTGTCTAACGGCAACTAAATTATGCTCAAAACAAATAAATTAGAGTCGTTATAAAGATTTACGACTTTATTTACAATCTAATACCTAAACCATTTAATGAGGTGGAATGAATACTAAACTTAAATATTATCTTTGATAATCGAAAAAAATCGTTCATGCTTCGAATGGATCAAATGGAATTTATCAACCGGGAAAAAATTGAAGCAGAACGCAGAGAGCATAAAGCCATTGACTAAGATTCGTCTCGGCACCTCATTATTAAGTGAGTTACTAATTAGTTGCGTTGTGCGGAATGACAGTCACCCAAGGAATCGGTACCAAGGTTGCGATTCCTTTCTTTTTCATCTGGCTGCCATCCAAGAGCCAAGCGTCTAGCAGACGTTGATTCATGCTGCAGCTAGCATTAGTTTTACCGCTATCAATTGGATTGCGAATTTGACAATACACAGAGAAACAAGTAGTCCATGAAAAAGTTTTCACCAAAGATCAAATGTTGATTACCAAAACTTTTAGAGGTTAAACTCCTCATTATTTATAAAGATTAATAAAAAAAAGGCTATAAGGAATGTTTTTTTCTTATTACTCCTATGTCAACGAATCAATATTATATAGCAGCACATTGTCCTTCATTCATCCGTTATGGTACTGAGACAAGTTATGACTATGTATGTATTTGGTAGCTCGTACAGATTAGTCTGGACTCGGGGTATTCACTGAAGGGTACGAAACGTACATTTTCAATTCGTAAAGTATATTCTAAATAGTTACATTGATTTCGGAGCTACACACTCACAAAATCGCACTTGTATTCGCATTTTATAGTATAAATATTTAGAAAAACTCTTAGTGTTATTGCGAGTGGGTGAAGTATTGAAGCCGACGATGTATTGATGAGTCCGCGTCTGCAAGATCAAAGCATTTGAGTGATGTGATGGGTAATGAACGAAATGTTTACGCATGTAATGGCAAAACATACGGCGTTATATAACATTTGCTTATATTAAGCTTTTCGCAGTCATTTTCTAAATTGTAGCCGTCCTTATGGATACAGTTGTAATTTGTAAAAGCATACCCCATTATGCATATTCGACCTAAAACCTGTATTAAACCTGTATAAGCTAAAACGCATATTAAATCTGTTGCTATCTCTTTTCGTTGACCTATGGGTGGACAAGAAAAAAACGTTCTTAAAACCTGTATTAAATTGTCAAGTTTTTATGAATAAGATATAAATATGTAGTACACCCATTGTTAAAGTACTTATAATATTAAATTTGATTGATATTGGATTTTACTGTTGAATTTGATCGTAGCCTAGGTTAACAACGAAAATGGTACCTATTTTATATATACATATTTTTAGTAATGATCTGCATTATCTGGCACTAAAGTAACAACAGGAAAAACTTATTGCTTTTTGAGTGTCGATGAAAAATGAGGAGCTTTATCCTAAATGTTCAATATAAAACAACGTGGTAATTGAAAATAGATTCGTAATACAAAAGGAAAATAAATTGCGTTTCACGGTTGCGTCACTTGGCAATAACTTTTCTTGCTCTAAACGTAATTTTTACAGCCCAAACATAAATCAAAATTAGAAAACTAGTTGGCACCTATAGGCTTTCTCCGTTAAAACGCTGACGCAATGTTTTACTGTTTTCTGTGATATGTTATATCATTGATGGGTTGGGCGAGAACTTAAGATAAAACTGACACAATGAGTCGAATGACTGTCATTGTTATTTCATACAACTGTTACCTACTTACTTTTAAAAGAAAAAGGCTGGAAATGAAACTGCATTAAAAAAAATTGTAAAAAGTATAAACGAACACTTTAAAATAATAGATTCAATTCTATCACTTAAATATCCATTTATAAATCTAAGCTCCTTAATGCCTTTTTGCTTTATCACCATATACCTAGGAATAAATAAACAATAAATTATTCTAATGGTCAACACTGTTTGAATTATTTACAAAATCGATGTGCTTATTATACTAAAGCTAGAAATCTTATGCGGTTTAAGCAGTTGTGTGTGACCGATTTAAACAGTTTGTACCCAATTCACTCACAATCGTATGAGTTAAGCCACCTTAGGCAGTTTTATATAAATTTGGTATTATTAGGTAAGCTTTTTGACAGTTTTTCATTATGGGATTACATGTAAATCGAAGTCCGAGGCAGAATTTTTTATGCATACGAACGATCTTTTGAATCTTGTGTGTATTTTTTTGTCTGTAAATTTGAAGCTCGTCGGATTTATACTACTTTAAGTATGACAGTCTAAAACAATAGTAGGGTATAATATCATTACCAAAAGTTAAATATTATTATCAAATCCTTGCTGTGGTCCCGGAGATTAGCCTTCCCAAAAATGACAGTTTTTTTTGAAGGCAAATCTCCGGAAAATACTTTATTTTTACATGTTATTTTAAGTACTTACTTATATTAGGATGAGTTACAGCGTCCATATTGCTTACTTATCTAATTTTAGAAAGCAAGCAGGTATGTCGATTGTTGTGAAGTTTGTCCATATAAAGTAAACGCGTAACTAATTCTCCGTAAGGGTTCTTATCAATCAGCATTTCCATTCATCAGCCACTCCACTTCACCATCAATCTCCGATCAATCCTGAGGTAAAAGCATCGAGTGTCATGTCCTAATAGTGATTTGTTCCAACACCTACAGTTCTAACTTTATACACTGTATTATAAACCGATAAGGTTGTAAATAGCTAGACTGTCTAGGTGTTGCTATAACAGTGGCAACTTTACTTCAAGCAGGATTGATGGATGGCTGACAAGCGAAACCAGGTGCTTTGAAAGGTTTCCAGTGAAACTGTGAGATAATTGTTCAGCAATTTTGTATATGAGTGTACAATTTTCCTTTTTAGATGTCCTATTAGGAAACTGAAAGGCAAATCACGACAATTTTTCAGATTTAAAAGAAATCTTCTGGTTAGATTTTTTACAGAAACATTATTTGAATTTTTGGGATACGTTATTTCAAAATTTATCAGGTTTAAGGACTTGACGTGTCTAAGTAAGCATTATCTATAGGTAGTTAGTTTAATATTAGTTTTGGCGATATCAGGATCGCCACTATTATCTACTATATTTTCCCTGAAACTTACATAGCACTGATGTCGATAAAACCTTTGACTTATTTCGTAACCAGAAATTTTATTGAGGAAGTATAAATGTTCTTATTGCATAAAATATTAAATATTCAAATTACGTAGTCATAATTAATAGCATATACCTATAATTTTCGATTGTTGGTCATGTTTATTTTAACTCAATAGGTATTATAATATTTTAAAACTGAAACCGTCAATTATATGGACAATAATTAAGAACATGCTATTAACACTGATAACATTTAAAACCTGAACGCTATTATTATTTTTGACTTTATTGAACCAGTTTTTTATGTAAAATTAATAAACATCAAAATAAATTAGATCAGTTAAGTGAGACAACTTGTCCAATGCATTTAGATTGAGTTTATTTAAACTACTTAGTATGTCGCGCTACGTAAAAAGAACGATGAGGGGAAGTGAGAGGGGTACTACCACACATATGTGCTCACGGGTACAATAGCGCACGAATGTACTACCAGGGCTAATAATTGGCCTTGGGTCTATTATTTTATTTTTAAATTAAATTTGGCTTGGTTTTATTGATAACACAGTATAATGATACAAGAAATTGTTAGACATCTTATGGTACAGAAGTGTTTGTAAAATATTATGCCAAAATACATAATGACTTCCCTCAGATTCCAAGCCCTTTCCAAATCATGTATTATCCAACATTATGATGCATGACGTTTCTACGTTGAATAAGTCATGTTCTAACTGGGTCAAACATGTGCGTCAGCTGTGCCCCTTGCCTTACTCGGAGCGGCTTCCGATCATCTATTAGATATTGTCACATTTTATAGGAAAGAAACTCTATCAATATATTTACTGTGACGAAATGATTTTCTATTCTCGTTGTTTTCCTTGTATTGTATAAAAAAAAATTAAACCACAAAGGGACACCAAAAAACTGTGGTGCTAATTTACTCGTAGAAAGATTGTACCTACTAATATTCAGCAGGTAAGGTGTCTTAGGGTAAGATCGGACAAGGGGTAAGTCCGTACAAGTCGCATAACTACTAAATTTGGCGATATTTTACAATTATGGAAACATTGCCTTTTGTGCCATTTTGTTATGCACCCCCCTACATCCTGCGACTGACGCTAGGCCCAGCCGAACGCGAGTAATCATCGTTCTAGCAAAAGATGGGAAAAAAATGAAAAAGGAGACGATCCGATCTTTCACTTCAAACTTTCAACAAGCAATTTGGTAAGTAGTTTTCATGATTTTTGAAGTTTCGCGGCTTTATCACTATGAGTGTAGTTAAATTGATTGATTAATATTATACATTCACGTCTAAGACGTTTGTAAACAGAGATCCGATCTTTAGCCTCGGAAATTTCAATAGGTGAAGTTCGGACTATGATCATCCGGTCATTTTTTCGGTTTCATTTCCCAGTGAATTATTTAATGTATTTGCAAATTCCTTTGTTAGTTGATCAACTTATTCATTTTCTTACCATTATTTACTAACTTTAATTGGTTAACTAGTTAAAAAGTCAGAGTTTCAGACATGCAGGGGTAAGATCGGCATAGAGGCAAATTTTTTTTACAAAATCCAAGCTAAAACTCAAAGTTGTGAAGGGATTCAATCCATTTTTTACTATGTTTTTACTAGGATAAGTCCGAATGTTTTCTAGTGATAGAGCTTATTCTATCTGTTACAGGGGTGGTTTTATTAGATAGTCCGGTCTTACTCTCACACGGTCCGATCTTTCCCTGGCCATTTTGAAAAATTATGCTCTTTTCTATCATTCATAAAACATCGACCGTTGGGTTTATCTAAAAACTAAATATAAGAAATGAAACCTCTGTATTTTTGCATTTGTTGACACCCTATTGCGTTAGGAAAGAATAACCAGAGGCGTTACAAAAAAATATTTTCAAACACTCGATTGGTTTTCTGAAAACTAGTCCGATCTTACCCTAAGACACCTTACTTGTTTTAATTGGTAAGTCCCCGTAACGTAAGTATTTATATTTTTTTCAGTTTCTGGAGGTTGACGTAAGTTTGTCTGATATTATATGAAACATATATTATGTGGATTATCGCTCATAGTTTAAGTTCACACAAAGTTTCTTAGGAAGATAAAGAAACTGTGTTCCAAATACAAGTATCAATTTGGCATGCCAATTAAACATTAAATAATTGGGATCGACAATTCGACATCTTTAAGTACCTACTAAAGAAACGTAATGGAAAGTAATCCAAACAAGCCATGACAAATGACCTATTCTTATATTTGTATCTTGTATTCTGATAGCAATCTTCCTACTCATAGTTTTATCCCAAAGGAAATATCGACAGCAAGAACTGCATTCAAGTCCCAGTTTCGCTTATTTAGTGTAAGCCTAACCAAATCAAATGCAACACTGGTTTTATTTAACACTGTTTATTAGAATTTACACCATCACAAATTATGAACCACAATAATAAAATATACGTCCGACCCGTGTCACGGTCAATCATCAAAAGGCCCCCGGTCTTGGCGCCATCCGCTTTTAAAGCCAGGCCTCCTGGTAAACAACAAGATGGCGCCCGACCGGAAACCTCCCATCATTACTCGGACTTTTTAAACTAATTTTAACATTTTTACATTATATTACTCATTCTAGAAATCCTTAAAATAACGCTTAAGTATAATGACATTATTTATAATTCATTATGTTAAACATTGCATCAATTTACGTAGTTTTTAACCAATAAATGATTCGAACCTTACACTCGTCCATCCTGATATCGTGTATGCCCTCATACACGTCTCCGTTAGAAACCTTACACTCGGGCAACTTTACATGTATCAAGTGAACACCAACCTTACACTCGGTCTGAACATGTTATATGAAATTTATCCACCCATAGACTACCTTTCTTTCTCAAGTCCATTCATTCATTTGCAACCTAACCATCCAATCATCTTTATCCATAATGATCCGATAATCTTAATTTATAATAATCCAGCAGTCTTAACCTTTAATTTAATAATCCAGCATTAAATTAAGTTAATAATCCAGCAGTCTTAACCTTCTTTCCAATGATATTAATCCATAATAATCCAATCGTCTTACTTTATATTAAACTAACCTGATGAATACTATCAACATCAAGAAAGGCACGAATTTAAACTATTAGGAATAATTCTCGATACCCACTTAAATAGGTAACAATAATCCGAGTCTCTTATTTTTTTTGAATCAAAACATTTTGAGCCCAGTCAGCCTACAACGTGACCTGGGAGTTCATATCTCAACTAATCTTAAATGGGAAGAGCACATTAGTTTAATAGTCAAGAGAGCAAATTCATTTTTGTATGTCATAAAAAGATCATTCCTAACAATGTCAGTAGGTAGATGTATTTCGCAAGATCTATAAAACCTATGTCAGACCATTGCTAGAGTACGGATTTCAAATATGGCATCCCTACTTCCAAAAAGACATTAACCTCCTTGAAAGTGTACAGAGAAAAGCTACAAAGATACCACAGGCTCTACGTCGAAAAACATATGAGGATAGATTACTCTCACTGCGCCTCACTACTCTTGGAGATAGACGTCTTCGTGGAGATCTCATCGAAACATTCAAGATTGTGACCTATCAGTATAACTTGCCAAACATTTAGAACATGTTGAGGAAAAAGACAACCAAAGACCTTCACGTGGACATCAACTCAAACTGATCCGTGACACCACCCACCAACTTGCTGCACATCATTTCTTCAGCAACAGGGTGGTCCTCAATTGGAATGCACTACCATACCAGACGACGTAGTGACAGCTCCTTCTACCAACGCGTTCAAAACAGGCTCGACAACTGGCTACGAAACAACAAATCAGTGTTCAAAAAGATGATACATAAACTAAAAAGACTATTCCAACACTGTGTGATATAGACATACCAGCAATAGCTGCTCGTCTATCATCGTTAAATAAATACATTGGAAAAACTATAATTATAGACGGGTGATAGTGTAGATTTCAATGACCTATTTATAACACAGAAAAGACTAATCCGAACACTTGTAAATATAAAGCAAAGAATAAGTTGTAAACCATACTTCAAAGGAAATAAATTGTTAACATTGCCATGTATCTACATACTTCCAATGTCACTATTTGTAAGAAAATATAGAACTTTATTCCTATCAAAACAAGAAATAAACACCACTTATAACAGACGCAACAAAGACAAGCTAGTTCAACCGCTTACAAAACTAAAATCACTCCACAAAAGCCCCGAATCCAGACTAATTGAAATTTACAATAAAATCCTTTTTGACATAAAAAACGAACTAAGAGATACCATTTTCCATAATGAGCTAAAAACCCTTCTAATCAATAAATGTTATTATTCCGTTGAACAATTCCTAAATGACAAATTTACAGATTAAGTAGGTAGTTAAATTCTTAGTCCACCCTACGTATGACCACCAATAAACAATGACATACTTATTATTATTTTACGTCATACAATCTTTAATCATTTACTTTGACCTATCAGCTTGACATTTAATTTTATATAACTCATCGATATTTTAACCTGTGACAATCTTACCGAGCAATTATAATTATGATTATTTTATTATACATGTATAAAATCAAATTGCAGCGTCCAACAGGGTGTATGTACCCACTATACCTAGCTCACTTTAGACCTAAGCTACACAAAATGTACATACAAGCAATCAATAAATGAATATGAATATGAATATAATCTTACTCCATAAAGATCTTACTCCATAAAAATCTTACTTCATAAAAATCTTACTCCATAATGGTCTTATTCCATAAATCCATCAAAAAATCCATCCGTGAGGACAAGTGGCGAATCCATCCTTTCTCGCCCTTGTCCCTCACTAAACCAAACCAGCAAGCCCAATCGTGAATCCAATCTATTCTCGTTCTTTGGACTTAGTAAACCAACCAAAAATCCATCCAGTGAGGACAAGTGGCGAATCCATCCTTTCTCGCCCTTGTCCCTCACTAAACCAAACCAGTAAGCCCAATCGCGAATCCAATCTATTCTCGCTCTTGGGACTTAGTAAACCAACCAAAAATCCATCCAGTGAGGACAAGTTGCGAATCCATCCTTTCTCGCCCTTGTCCCTCACTCAACCAAACCAGTAAGCCCAATCGCGAATCCAATCTTTTCTCGCTCTTGGGACTTAGTAAACCATCCAAAACCGCAGGTCAAGTCGCGAATCCAATCATTTCTCGCTCCTTGACCTGAAACAACAAAGAAAACCACTCTTAAATAAACTATTCAGTATCGCTTTCATCAATCATGTCATCACCAAGCTATGTGCTATTTTATTTTATTTTTATTTTCACAGTCTTAGGGAAACTAACAGCTAGGTATTAAAATAGACAGCAGAATATGTATTATGTAGCCAGGACTACATAAGACGCGAAGGCTAATTACTAGTTCCCACAAATAGTAGTTAGTATAGTAAATACAAGAACAAACAGTAGACGACAAAACAGTTTAGGTTAAGCATACAGTAGGTAATTTAAAAGTATTCACACACGTTTAAAGAAAATAATCTTAATCTAAATATATAATATTAAATATCAGCCCTCACTCGCTACCTCAAAGTAATTGTCACAAAGTAAACGTTTAAGTTTACTTGTACTGGTATTAAATAGGTCAACGTCACTATAGTTTCTAACTAAAGAATTGAATGAGCAAGATGCTCTTAATAAAAAGGCATTTTGCCTATAGTTAGTTTTAACAGTAGGCACAAACAGAGTGCCAGGCTTTCTTACTGCGACTCTGCTTGTGCGCAGCCCTATTTGCCCAAGAAGTTCAGGACATTCTACCGTGCCATTCGCTATACCAAGAAGGTAAGTCAAGTCAGCCATTTCTCTACGTTTAGATAAGGGAAGAAAATGGAATTTACGACACCTGGTGTCATAATCAGGTAAAAATAAATGCGCTCTGTATTGCAAGTAGCGTAGGAACCTTCTTTGCACACCCTCGATACGTGCAGAGTATACATCGTAGTAGGGGTTCCACACCTGTGAAGCATACTCGAGATGGCTACGTACGTATGCACAATACAGAATTTTGAATGTTTTTATACCTTGAAACTCGGACGACATTCTCATGACAAAGCCAAGCGATCGAGATGCCCTTTTGACGATATTATCGATGTGTTGGTCAAATAACAATTTGCTGTCAAACAGAACACCCAGGTCCTTAATAGCATCTACTCTAGTTAAGACGGAGTTATAGAAAGTATAATCAAAGAAAATGTGTAGAGTCATTCCCTAATACCTTAGTTATTCTAAATGGACCCTCGTACGATGGCATTACCTACTTGTGTCATCTTGTTAAGAGATTATTCTTCAAGATTGTGTTACCAGGACTCGTCCCCACCTTCGACGCTGGCGGAAACAGGTCAATCAACCGATCATAAAGATCTATCTATCTATTTATCTATCTATTATCACTATCGGTCCTGGAATTCGTCCATATTCATCTCTAGCATCTTGGAGGGTTAGTCCGTGGTAATCAATATAATATTATAGATAGAAAACACCCAGACACGGACCAATTATCTGCAGAACGTACAAACATTGTCCCGTAACGGGGATCGAACCCGCACCTTCCGCGTCTCAGCGGTCGTCGAAAATAAAGGACTACATGACCTTGTTTGACGTGAGTGCTGCGCCACGCTGCTCCCTCGTTGTCTCGGCTCCTGGCTCGACTGCGCCTACGTTTGCGCCGCGCCGTCGACTGTCTCAGCTCCTGGCTCGACTGCGCCTACGACTGCGCCGCGCCGTCGACTGTCTCAGCTCCTGGCTCGACTCTCGAACGTTGCGACGACTTGCGGTGGTGAGCGTGTTGACTTCGGCTTCGACTTCTACCATCAGGCGTCCTTAGTCAATGTGCACGTGACGATCATTCACGATTAAGGGGCATCTCGAAACCATGAAAAAAGAAACAAAGAGTTAAAACGTTGCATACCGATTATCTCGAAAACGGTGCGTCATAGCTCAGAAATAATGATATTTCAATTCCCCGTAGACCCCACACCAGCATTCCTTCTCATGAATCGACATTCAAATCTTAAGGAAACAGATTTTTAGTACTTAAAAGAAAATAAATATTCGATGAGGGTACCCTGATTTCAATTAGAAATAGAACCATTGTACTTAATCAACAACTTAGGGACTCTTGTGTCGAACACAACTCTTTAAAAAAAAACTAAACCTCAACAAAGCAACTTTAAATTAACCAACAGAGCCATTAGTCGTGTACCATCATTATCGCGTTACATTAACAAAGACTATCGAGTAAATTCACTATCACCACACCACGGCATATCCTAGCCGACCAGCAATCATCTTTTATTTATTTATACTTTGCACATAAGATAATAGAAATTTAACAAAATTGGCATTTAAAAGTAATCGCACAGGCGAACTTAACCCTAAAAAGGTTCTCTTCTAGTTAACCGGTAATTGGGAGAGAGAGATGGAGTTTTACAAGTGGGTGTACGCGCAAACATAAGAAAATAGAATTAAAAAACAGAAATATTCCTTATCCTACATAACACCAATACAACTTAAAACATTCCTTATACCTACAAAATAAATACACTACAGTTAAATATACCTACATAAACAAATAATAATTACATACATAAACTAAATAAAAATAAGTATTGTACTTAAATAAATAAAATACCTACCTACAATTTTATCATAAAGAGAGGTAATGCTCTTTAACTTTACGTTTGAAGATAGAGATGGAGGGGCTAGCACGAATATCATGAGGGAGAGAATTCCAAAGAGTAACTAATCATCATTGCTCTTTTGCGCTTACACGCCCCGTGTGATCACCTATCGGTCGACTCGACTCACACACCTTTGTGATTTACACAAACAAACCACACCGTGTGAAACATTAGTTTCCAACTCATCATTTACTTCTATATCGACAGGTAGGTACATGACTTTCCGGCATACTATAACTTAACTTCTTATTTTTAAAAATAAGGAATTTTTAAACTCAAAACTCTCATCATTCCACCGTGTAACCAAGTGTACTAATCTCACCTCGTAAGTAAGATTTAAAACAAACTTCACATTAACTACAAAAACAATAACCAGCTAGAGCCAACGTACCAACCAACGTTCTAAAACTTCTAAATCCAGATAACACAATACTAATCGCGTATCCACTCCAATCATCACCGCCTCGTATAATTACCCAACGGTCGACTCATACCCCGTGTGAACACCCAAGTGTCGACTCATACCACGGCTGATGAAGTCGTTACATTACGCTCTCACTAAACCACCAAAACTTCATGATTATCAATACTCAAAACTTCTACGACTGGTACATGACCTACTAGCATAGCTTTGCTCTAAATTTGTCAGTAAGTACGTCTGAATTTAAAACTCGCAACGTGTAACATTAAAACGATTACTAATCAGGGTTCGTTACCCAACATGTGACTTGTTCAGTGCTGAATACTCATGTGTAAATACCAATCATTGAAACAATAATGTTAAATCGTTTGTCACTCAATTTAGCTATTAAATTTTCTTTAACTAGCGTAGCGACTACTCAGCATCGAACTCATTAGAAAAAAAAACTATACAGCTGACCTTAAAACAACATTGTTTCCGATGGCGTTACTTAAAGCAGACGTCCACGCATCGCTCAGTATGCGCCGCACCCGGGCCACCACTGCTGACCGCTGTCCGCTGTCCGCCGTCCGCCAAGCAGGCGCTGCCGCTCTGCACCAACCGCTGTTCTGCCATCCGATTACAGTAGCATAGACAAGAGTATCACATCTGAAACATCATCAGGCACGTTTGGTTATTGCTTTCAAACGAAATAAGACAAGAAAAACAAAACGATTACATGACCTTTTCAAATCTTGTAAGAAGTCGGTAGGTACTGTGATGTTCTCATCTTCCACAACCGATCATTGATGTAGTTTACAGCATGCTCTTCCAACATCGTAGCACTAGAACAATGTAAGCACACTGGATGTGGTTTTATTCGGTTCGCTCTTCTTACTGCGAAAATCCACTTGCGGGTCTCCGATTGTCATCACAGGCATGACACGTCACTTTATCTCTGATAACGACGAAAACTTCTGACGTCTCACGATTACAGCATAATTTTCAGAAGTCTGGGTCTTTTTTTCATCAATACAAAGATTTGTTCGGCAGTAAACTCTTTTCCACTCAACCATCAACTAGATACGTGATAAGGCAGCAACGTATGACCTCATTTTAAACAGTCGCTCACTTTTCCTTCGGTTTGCCATTTTTCTCAAATTAATGAGGGTAGATGCAAAAGTCACGACTCTACGCTGATAAACCGCGCTTGTTTACTTCGTTTATTGAGATAACGTCATTCCGCCACTGTGAGTCATTATAACAGCCACGCGAATTATCATTTTCACTTTTAGTTTCACTGTCCAATTGAACCGACACTGATCGCACTAGGTACTTAATCAACTTAAATCACTGTGATCACTTATTATTTTGTAAATTAGACCATTGGATTCGTTACACTTTATACTTATCTGGATTATTCTTGCAATATTTGTACTTTTTTTTGAACCAAAAAAAATAAAAATAACAAAGATGGCTCTGCGTGAATTCATAGCACTTCTGAAGTGTAAGCCAAACCAAATCAAATGCAACACTGGTTTTATTTAACACTGTTTATTAGAATTTACACCATCACAAATTATGAACCACAATAATAAAATATACGTCCGACCCGTGTCACGGTCAATCATCAAAAGGCCCCCGGTCTTGGCGCCATCCGCTTTTAAAGCCAGGCCTCCTGGTAAACAACAAGATGGCGCCCGACCGGAAACCTCCCATCATTACTCGGACTTTTTAAACTAATTTTAACATTTTTACATTATATTACTCATTCTAGAAATCCTTAAAATAACGCTTAAGTATAATGACATTATTTATAATTCATTATGTTAAACATTGCATCAATTTACGTAGTTTTTAACCAATAAATGATTCGAACCTTACATTAGCAACATTTAATTGGTTAGAGGCAACCTTTGCAAATTGCTATGAGAATTCAATTTCGCTATGAAAGATTGAGAGAGATAATTCTTGGGCTTAAAAGACGAAATGCGCAACAGAGGCTGTAGCAAGCTTCTCAATCTAAGTTTTCTTTAATTTAAAAACCAGATTCAATTCCCATTTGAGTGAGAAGCAGACGAAACTTTAAAAAATATTATGTAAGTACGAAAATGATTTTAAGAATCAGGATGTCGATTCTCGACAACTTTCAAAACATAACGCGGTAAGAGATTGCACTTTATCTTGCTTTTGTTTTCTGAAGTCCATCGCATTGTTCAAAATAACCACGCCGTGACGCGCCAAGTCAAGACATGGTTATTTGGAGAAAGGCGGCAGGTATCTAATGTCCAACTGATTCTTACAAACATTTTCGTTAGAAAAATCTAACAAAAATATTTCTAAGTCAGTTTCTATTCCTCGACTCAGTACGAATGGCGAAATGCTCTGCAAATAGCCAGGCCGCAATTACCCGCGCTATTAGTGAACAGCGTGAAGCACAAATTGCTCAAAGAAAAACAACTTTATTCAAACTAATTAACCGAGTAAATAAATCTAGTAATAAACTGAGGGACAAAGCAAGATCTATGCCGGATAAGACTCAGTTAAATCAAAACGGTCGATTTAAAATTTTAAATGGATCTAGTAGTTTTATGATGATTATGTTATTCCGACTTATGATACTGTTTACTTGATGATCATAAATAAAACAACGGAAACTGAAAATTCCCATAGGTTGGCAATTTTCCGGGATTATAAAAGAACACTACATCAACGTCATTTATAAGAGCCTGATACTTCTTGCCTATCCATACTCCTGTGTCGCAGCTAGCTCGTAGATTCCATCGGTGAGTGTGGATATTCTATACAAATGACGTGTACCAACTATAATGTACAAACTTTAAACAAAATTCTGACTTCGTTCACACGTTATAGATAAGCATCACATAAATCAAAAGTTTAATGCTCCATGCCAAATCAAAGCGAAACACACCTTTGCCATCAACGAATTACGGTCAAGAGCGTGTATATAGCTACGGAACCCAATATTATGTAATTTCTTTGTTAGGTTTGATAGCTTTAGCTCGCGGCTTTTTTTGTAACTTTCGTATTTTACTTTACCAGCTCGGAGCTCGAATCTAAGCCATTTGCGTTATGGGCTCTGAACCCTAAGTACCAATAACATATTCATCTGACTGATTGTTAAGTCACAAGAATGAAGTAGATCGTGGCACGTGTATCTATAAAAAATAATAGTAATAAAATAAATAAGAAAATAGATAACATGTAACAATGACAAACAAAAACGATGGGAGATACTTAATCTAGAATCTAAAAGCAGAGATGAATGACTTCTTAGTTCCATGGCTATTTATCACCATCATCTATCTCCATTTCTACAATGGTCACATGAAAAAACCTAATCTATTCTAATATTCTAATGAAGCTTTGAGCGAATGCCCTTAGTTTTTGCTATGTGTTTTTATATAGTCACTTAGCCTATACAAAGTACTTTGACAAAGCTTCGTTTTAAAAAAGCGGAGAACGCTATTGACGATGATGTTTATCAATATTTGTATTAAACTTTTTGTAGACGGTATTGGATGACGTTTTAAAGCAACTTTCAGATTTTGTTTCTAAATAAAAAAATCAGTAATCTGAACATAATTAAGAAAAAAATACTTTTTGATCACGAAAACCTCGTTTGCTGAAAATATTTTGAAACATTCTAAATAAAATCTAAACTGTAATACAGTATTAGATTGCAGTTCGTATTTATAACTGAGCTTTTATATATTTAATCTGCTTAACACTATTTTAGAAACAAAAGCACTTTTATAGAAACAAATGAGGATTAAAAATGGTCGACACATATAGCGGTCATTATTTTATAGACAACTCGATCTTTTTACAATGTCAATGTCGATGAGTCGTGACTTAGTGTTAGTAGACACATGAGCCAATTATTTAGCGTGTTAGCATTTTTTACGGTCCATTGATTGAATTGGAGTACATAGTACGAAGTATTGTAAAAAAAAACCTAGAAGTTACACGTGAAGCAAAATATAAAAATAATTTTGCTAATAGGTTTGTGTTATTGTACCAAAAAGTATGAATATTTTTAATATCATAATTAGTATGATTATTCTCTATTGTGTACCAAAAAGGTACAGAAAGGCTGTGGTCTAATGTACAGCAGTATGTATACGTATGTTGAAATAAATAACCACATAGTAAAATGAAAGAAAACTAGCTCATCCATAAGTAGTTAGATATAATATTTATATCTAACGTACGTAACTACTTGTGGAAATAGGTAAGTGGTACACGTTTCTAAGTGGCTTGACGACAAAGTACCATAATAATACACAATCATGTATTTCAAAACACCTGCAACGTGTCCCTTCCAAATTCTATTTCATCACTAAAATTACAAGCACCATAATTACTTTGTATCTATACATAACGTAAAATGAACCTTACGTTGCAGAGCTACAGTTCTTATCGACGTAGAAGTTGGTTAACGAAACTTTGTGGTACCTACTTATTGTCGAAAAATGGACAGGTATAAGTACTGAAATTATATAAGTAAGTACATACATCGTTTTACAAATTTTTTTAGTCAGATCAAACTTACATGATGTGGTGGATATTATATTTAGTAATAAGCTTCTCGAAAGCACTTGCAATGAATCCATCCCTATTTCCTCTCCTTATCCCGCATGCGCGTGCTCACGTCGTCCGTCCCGCTCTGACGAGACCAGCGCGAGCGCCGCGTACCTACCTGCACTAGCCGACGCACCTCGTCGGCCGGTCAGTGTCGCAAATTGAGTCTTACGCTGTGCACGTATGCACCTGACCGCCGTTATCGGTCACCCATCTGTACGCAAACCACGCGGTCGCCGCCATTGTGCTCATCCAGGGCCTCGTCGCAGCTTCTTCAGAAGATCACAGGTACGTGCATGCTTCCTTTCCTTAGGACTGCTGTGTTTTTCTTACCTGTGTTTTCCATTAGCAGCAGTCGAGCTATCCTTCCCCTAGGATCATTGCAAGTGTAAACCATTACCTATTACAGTCCACTATCAAACGATTATCTAAGAATTAAAGAACCAGCCGCAAGGTGTTTTACCACCATAAGTAGTGGTCCTTCGAGCCGGATCAAAAGAATCAATTCCAGTGATCCTATTTGTCCAGTTAAATATATTATTTCATTTAAATTCATACCTATTTAGGTTACCTATCGCTAGACATTTGAGTCTAATCTCAGTCTATTCACTAAGCTTTGCATTCACATTTATTTAATTTACCCCGATAACCTATTTTATACATACATTACCTACGTTTAATTCTACTGGTTACCCATTCGAATAAGTTAAACCATTATTTTATTATTACTCGCACCGCTCCGCACGTTTAACTTATTTCGTCCCGCTAAAATCAGTCAGGAACGTAGGTATTGCTTATAACTAAACTAGGTATCCACCGCTACACGTTTACACTCGCACGCATAATAGGTATTTACGCTCGCACCGCTCCGCTAATTACAATTGCCTATAATTTATTTCTATAAATCAGGTAATTCTCGTCAAATTATCGAAGTATTCATTCGCTGTCCGCTGCCTACCCGCACGCTTCGTTATTTGTACGATCTCCGCTGACTCAATACACTCAAACAACGTACCTAGTTCATATTCTTATGTAGTTAGGTACTCATTCGGTTAAAATATTGTTATTTTGCCAACTTATTCGCTCGCTCCCGCTCCGCTATTCTAGAAACGTAAAATCCACGCGTACTATTCTATGATCTGTAACTGGTCATTGCAGCCTATGTAATAGTTTGTATTGCGTTTCAACCATAATATACTAACTGCTTTGCGCTCGCTGTTATTTGTTATTGGTGGTACTCCGCCGTACGTCCTTCCTTATAACTTACTCGACTGCGCATAGTAAAGTTGGGTTTTGTTTTCGTCAGTTTTAATATTAATTTCGATTAAAGTTTTTCTTTTTACTTTCGCTTTATTGATAATTCACAATGAGTAGGAAGGAGAAGAAAGATGTTTCTCCTGATTTGGAAGAAAGTTATGATGAGGATAAGTGTCAACAGGCTTTGTATGAATCCAAACGCGAAATTCTATTTGCTCGCATGCAAGGAATTTACGACCTCGCTAAGAACGCTCAATCTGATCCCGCTAAATTAAATTCATTGCTTCACAGTGCTTTTAATATTGATCAATTACATAAAGATTTTGAAAAGATATTAGATTCCTACAATGTTATCTCGCTAAAGATAAACCCTAAGCACATTATTAGGTACCAAGAATGGACAAACTTTGACATCATGTACTGTCTCATCAAACAAGTTATCGCAAACAACTCGCCACCCAAACAGGAATCGAACCCGCAACCGCACTTAGACAAAGCAAGACCTAAACTTCCCCGCATAGAATTGTTAGCATTTAATGGTGATGTCCGCTCTTGGCCGCTATTTTACCAGCAGTTTAAATGTACGGTTCACGAGAATCCGTCCTTGTCAGATAGTGATAAAGTTTACTATTTGGTAGGCAAACTGTCTGGACCCGCTGCGTCCGTTTGCGCTCGCTTGCCCCCGACCGCGGAGAATTATCCGATCATTTGGGAGGCGCTGGTGGAAAAATATGATGATCCCAGATTGCTAGGTAGTGCTTACCTTAATCAGCTATTGAGCTTTAAAACACTAACCACTAACTCCGCTAATAATCTGGAATCGTTTCTTAACCACTTCGACACGTCTGTGGAAGCACTTAAGCAACTTAGTCTCGGGGATAGGGCCGACTTTATGCTGCTGCATCTCGCATTGCAGAGGCTCGACTCAGAGACGGTTAAGTTGTTTGAGATTACGTATCGTAAAGACAAAATTCCGACTTACGCTAACTTAATACAGTTCGTAAAGGAACAGAGTAAGGTTTTATCTCGGTCAGCTGTCCCGACCACGCACGCGCACCCACCGCACCGAGCTGCGCGCCCCGCGCCCGCTCCCGCGCCTGCACCTCGCAAGCAGGCTCATACAAAGTCATTTATTAATACTGACCGGGTGTGTAGTGCTAGTGATGAGAGGAAGTGTGCTCTGTGTCAGCGTGACCAACATGATCATCTTTACCGCTGTGGTTCTTTTATGAAACTCACGCCTCCGGATAGGCATGAATTCATAAAAAGCAATTCCTTTTGCAACAACTGTTTAAGTGTCAAACATATAACTGCTGATTGTCTATCTCAGCGCACCTGCTCTCATTGCTCGGCCAAGCACCACTCGCTATTGCATTTCAATTCTCCCGCTAACAACAAATGTGTTGAGACCAAACCCGCTTATAAAAATCCGCCCGCTAACGCAACCGCTACCGCAACCGCTACCGCTCAAGAGACGCGTTCCGCTGCGCTCGAGCATGCCGTTCCTGTCGGCTCGCACTCACGCACAACCGCTAAGACCCTTGCGTCCCCTGCGCATAAGGTCGATTTTCCGCTGTCCGCACCCGCTAATGATCCGAATAGTAACACGTCCGTGTGCACTGTTTCCTATGATCACGATTCGCATACAATAACCACTGCGTTATTGGCCACCGCTAAAATAAAGGTTCTTGATAGCCTTAACCGCCCTCACTTTTTGAGATGCCTGATAGACCCAGGCTCTCAGAGTGAGTATATATCAGCCGCATGTAGTAAGCGCTTATCGCTTTCTATTTCTACGCAAAGCCGCTTTTCTAAAGTCCAAGGCATAGGAGGAGCCTCACAGAAAATTCTGGGAGTGACCTCACTTAAATTCACCTCTCGATTTGATGATGGACATGAGTACCACATCCAACCCATGGTTGTAGATAGCATCACATCGCAACTACCTGACTCGCGCGTCGACGTCAGCGCTCTGAGCCACATACGCAACCTGCCCATGGCTGACGATGACTTCTCCGAGCCCGGTCCTATTGACCTGCTCTTGGGTGTGAACTTGTATTGTCAAATTCTCTTGTTTAATAAAATCACCGCTAATAATAACTCACCCGCTGCCTTGGAAACAACTTTAGGTTACATCGTTATGGGCAACGCTCCCGTTGTATCCCCGCGCTCCTCATCGCATACATTTTGTGCATTTACCGCTGACCCGCTGCACCAACTTGTAGAAAAGTTTTGGTCCACTGAGGAGCTACCTTCCCAGGTATTTTTGAGTCCCGATGATCAGCGCTGTGAAGAGATCTATTCTTCCACTACCACTCGAAACGAAGATGGTAGCTATGTTGTACAACTCCCGTTTAAAGACGATCCGCTAAAGTTAGGTAACTCCTACATAACCGCTAAGAAAAGGTTTTCATGCCTTGAGCGGAAGTTTACACGATCTCCGGACTTACATAAAAAATACAACGATATAATAACTGATTATCTCGAAAAAGGTATTCTCACGCGCGTTCCCCCCAACGAATGTATTTCTCCAGGTTACTACCTACCGCATCACCCTGTAGTTCGTGATGATAAATCCACGACCAAGGTCCGCATCGTTTTAGACGGCAGCGCTTCGACCGACTCAGGCCTGTCGCTAAATGATATTTTATATAAAGGTTGTAATCTACAAGCTGATATATTTAACATTTTACTAAATGTTCGCATTTACCGCATAGCGTTCTTCGCTGACGTTAGACAAATGTATCTATGTATACATACGCATCCCGCACATCGTTGTTATCAACGAATCTTATACCGCTTCTCTCCAGACGATTTGCTGGAAACGCTGCAGTTTGAACGCGTTACCTTTGGTCTCAGGTCCTCGCCCATGCTAGCGCTACGCACCCTAAGGCAACTAGCACAGGACGAGAGAGAAAGGTGGCCTGTTGCTGCTAACGTCATTGAACGTGATATTTATATGGACGATTTAGCTTCTTCTTCTCCGTCAGTAGAACAAGCAGTCGTAACAGCGCAGGAATTGATCCAGATGTTCAAGGCTGGTGGTTTTGACTTAGTCAAGTGGACTAGTAACTCGCCCGAGCTACTAAAACACATTCCTGTCTCACACCGGCAATCTGAAGCAATTTCCTTCGATGATGACGACACATTCAAAATCTTAGGGCTTCGCTGGCTCCCCGCTTCCGATAATTTCACGTTCTCGACCTCTATACCGCCATCCGCATTTACTAAACGGGCAATCTTGTCCATGACCGCACGTCTGTACGATGTCCTCGGACTCGTCGGACCCGTAATACTTTACGCTAAACTGATTCTCAGGGATCTGTGGCTTCTACGCATCGATTGGGATGATAAGCTACCCTGTGATATCGTCAATTTATGGCAAAGATATCTATCTGAGCTACCGCTAATCTCGCAACTTAAGTTTCCCCGTCACATCGGGATCGAAGAAAGTCATTCGCAAATATCGCTAATCGCATTTTCGGACGCAAGCGAAAAGGCATACGGCTGTGTGATTTACTTACACGTGTCAAATGGTGACCAGCCGCCTTTGATCTCGCTTTTGTGTTCCAAGTCCCGCGTCGCATCAGCCAAACCAACAGTCACGTTGGCTCGGCTTGAGTTAAACGGTTTGGTACTTCTCGCTAAGCTGTTACGCACCGTTTATGATTCGCTAACATCGCGTTGTCATATCGACAACATATTTATATTTTCTGACTCGACAGTCGCCCTATGTTGGGTAACTTCCTCTCCGCACCGCTTTCAGACGTATGTCGCAAACCGCATTTCAGACTTTCAGTCTACCTCGCCATCGCAAAACGTATATCACGTCGCAGGAGTCGATAACCCCGCTGACTTCGTCTCTCGCGGCTTACTGCCTTCACAAATTCTCAACAATGATCTGTGGCTACGTGGTCCTCATTGGATGTCTTCACCGCTGACTGTTTGGCCAGTTGAGAAATTTTCTCCTTCTCACAGCCAACTACCCGAAGAGAAGACAACCTCTCATGTCACTGTAGCTGATGAGGAAAATGTACTTCTAACTTTAGCTTCCAAGTTCTCTTCTTGGCTAAAGTTCCTCAGATCCACAGTAATCGTACTTCGCTTCATGAAAAGTCTTCCTCGCAATGACACTATCACCGCTGAAGACCTGAGCATCGCTGAGAACAAAATCATTCACGCAGTACAACAAAGTTGTTTCGCTAGTGATATACGGAATATTCAAAAGAACAAACCTTGTTCAACCGCTTTACGGAAGTTATCCCCATTTATTTCTGACGATATTGTACGCGTCGGAGGCAGACTTTCCTACTCGAGTTTAGACTATAGTCAGAAACATCCCGTTCTTTTACCTAAGAGTGGACATGTTGTTGATCTGATTGTAGATTATTATCATCGCAAAAATAGCCACGCTGGCCCTCAGTTGTTAATGTCAATATTACGACAAAAATATTGGTTTTTATCCGCTAGAAACTTAATTCGCAAGCGCATTCATATATGCATTAAATGTTATAGACTTAACCCTAAGCCTACGTTTCCCGCCATGTCAGATTTACCCAGCTGTCGCGTAGAACCGTGCAAGGCATTCACACACACAGGTGTCGATTACGCTGGCCCGCTATACATAACAACAACAAGAAAACGAGGTGTGCGTAGCCAAAAGGCTTATCTATGTGTGTTTGTATGCTTAGTAACGAAAGCTGTACACATCGAACTAGCTTCCGACCTTAGCTCGGCTACTTTCTTGGACGCACTTAAACGATTCTTATCTCGCCGCGGTCCTTGCAGTTTTATTTACAGCGACAATGGTACTAATTTTGTCGCATCGCAGTCCTTTCTAAAGGAATTATTCGACTTTTTAAAATCTGACACTTATTATACGCAATTTAGTAATGAACTTGCTAAACATCAAATCACTTGGAAAAGGTCTCCCCCGCTAGGAAGCCATTTTGGTGGAATTTGGGAGGCTAATATAAAAAGTATAAAGTCGCTTCTTTTCCGTGTTATAGGAAAGCAAATTCTCACTTATGAGGAGATGCTGACCGTTCTCAATCAAGTCGAAGCTGTACTCAACAGCCGACCTCTGTATATGTTGAGCTCCGATCCATCGGAACCAACCGCCTTAACGCCGTCGCATTTTTTGTCGACAAAACCGCTAGCCTTTTTACCCGCTGTTGATGTCAGCGGAGAACGGGCAAATCTCTTATCGCGTCATTCCTTGATGGACTCGCTAGTCCAAACGTTTTGGAAACGATTCAAGAATGAATACCTCCATAATTTGCAAATGCGCGAAAAATGGAACACCGCTAGTAATCCGCTTACTGTAGGAACGATTGTTCTCTTAAATAACGAAAACGCACCGCCCCTGTCTTGGAAGCTTGGGAGAATATCCCAGGTTTTCCCCGGCAAGGACGGCTTAGTCCGTTGCGCGCGAGTGGAAACGAGTGACGGCTCGTCTTTCGTTCGCCCGACAACAAAGTTGTCGCCGCTCCCTATACAGTAGGGTAACCATACCGCTAATATTTATCGGATATTTTATCCAACCCCTATTTTTATTTATTATTTTCCCGCTATTGTTTACCGCACCGCTATTTACGTATGTTTATCATACTTCCGCTATTGTTGTTATTATAACTTTTCCCGCTAATTTCGCTAAATTTATTTTATTCCTTTCGCTTTTGAAGGAAACCCTTCAAGGAGGGGGAGATGGTGGATATTATATTTAGTAATAAGCTTCTCGAAAGCACTTGCAATGAATCCATCCCTATTTCCTCTCCTTATCCCGCATGCGCGTGCTCACGTCGTCCGTCCCGCTCTGACGAGACCAGCGCGAGCGCCGCGTACCTACCTGCACTAGCCGACGCACCTCGTCGGCCGGTCAGTGTCGCAAATTGAGTCTTACGCTGTGCACGTATGCACCTGACCGCCGTTATCGGTCACCCATCTGTACGCAAACCACGCGGTCGCCGCCATTGTGCTCATCCAGGGCCTCGTCGCAGCTTCTTCAGAAGATCACAGGTACGTGCATGCTTCCTTTCCTTAGGACTGCTGTGTTTTTCTTACCTGTGTTTTCCATTAGCAGCAGTCGAGCTATCCTTCCCCTAGGATCATTGCAAGTGTAAACCATTACCTATTACAGTCCACTATCAAACGATTATCTAAGAATTAAAGAACCAGCCGCAAGGTGTTTTACCACCATGATGATTATTTGAAAAAGTATAAAACAGTGGCGTATGATAAAACATCTTTTCTCTAAACTTAGACATGATCAGCATTAATTTATTTAACCGTTATTTTAAAAAGCCATTGTTAACAGCTCACATCCGATCCACAACCAAACCCATAGATTAGTATAAGTCAAACTCTGATTATGCAGCTGCAAATTCAAAATGTGTGGTTGACTAAACATTAAAATTATTTAATTATACTCCGGCAGTTTAATCGATCGAGTGAGCGAAGCGAACGAAGATCTTAGTGGCAAGTGGGGTAATTTTGCTTTGTATGTTGTGTTCATTTGTTTGTTTGTATGTTCCGGCATAACTGTCGAATCGTTAATCCAATCTTCATGAAACTTGGTAGGTACATAGGTAGTGGTAAGCCGGTAAGCCAGTAACCTAATGAGCTGAATCGGTCAAGGGGTTGTAAAGATATTTGGTTCCGAAGGGGATGAAAAAAAATAAAAGTTGTTCAAATACATTGAGTGGGGTGTCATATGAAAGGGTTTTGTTTATACATTCCAAAATGGTTTTACTTTTTATTCTAAGATGTAAAGTTTTTGAATAACTTCGATAAATGTAAAAAAAACATGACTGCTATATCCTGAGCTCCCATTTCTATAAGTTTTGGTGAAATCGCAGCTCAGAAAATCGTTCTTCTTCTTCTTTATTATTTTGGTTGGTGTTTCTAACTCCTAACTCTTTTTGACGAACCTAACGACGTTTTAATGGAAAAAGAATTCAACTTACTAAATAGTTTCCTTGAACCAATGTTACTGCCACTTCACAACGAACAAAATACCAAAATGTTTTAAGTCGAAACACCCTCGTTAAAACTTATGCTCTTACATATACCATCAAGTATTTTTTATAGAAATATAAGTAAATTAATGCAAAATGATTTTTGACAAATGTTTGAAATAACCGCGGGCAACACATTTGTCATCGAAAGTAGTGCCACTGCCATGACAGGATCAAACCAACATGACATACTGAATATAAAATAGGTTTAGAGCCCTAAGGTTTGACTCTAAATTCAAAGAGTTTTTAATCAAAACCTGTATTGTAAATAATGCACACTCAAAATCGCTTTACTATAATCGGCTTTAGGTACTTAGTTCTCATTATCCTCAATATTTTTTAGTAGAACTCTGAAGTAAATTCTTTCAAACACAGATAAATACGAATATACATACACAACCACCGACGAGCGAGATCTCGTTCGAGGCGAACTACTAGTTATTTTAATAACAGCTGTTACAAACGGAGGCAGCTTAACCAATTACATTTAAGTACAGTAAAACACGTGTATACGTAATATTTTAAACTTGATTGTAAACACTTCGTGGTTGGAAGTTTAGCCTTGGCACATTACAAAAAACATTAGTATACCCTATAATTTTAAGCTATCAGGTAACTACCTGATTGATTGGTTCCGCAAAATATTTCAATAATTATCAAAGTGAGCTAGGTCGCCAGAAGGATAGCAAGTTATACTAGTTAGATCCATTACATAGAAAGTGGTACGCCGGCCCTTGACAGGGCTTTAAATTAAACAAATAATTGGTATAATATGCTTTTCATATCGCGGTGTGACAAGGGATATGGAGGTAAACTAGATGGGACTAGATACTTTAGAAATTACATGAGGGAAAGTTAGAACGAGTTGTAGAATTTAAAACATATAATTATTAATACTAATAGTAGTAGATAGTATGTTTTCTAAAATCTTCTCTAGGATTCAAATGCGTGGTAAATTTTCAAATTCTTATATCATTTTTATAAATGCTGTAGAGTTCGGAAATGTTAAAAGAGTCTTTTTTTGTTTTAAAAGAACGTTTAAAAATAAGACTATGGATGAGCAAAAATCCATTAGGTATAGTAAGATAAAAACTCTTTACAATTTGATGTATATTACATTTTTCTTTAAAAAATATCAAATTGTTTAAAAATATAAAGCTTCAAGAAAATAAAAACACCAAAGTTCATCGCCCTCGCCACGTGGTGATTTTGTAAACAAGTAATAATAAATAAATGATCATTTTGTAGAAAACCCTTGAGAGGTTATAAATAAAGGTTGTTGCGCAGACGCCGCGGCGCGGGGTACGCGGTCAGACTTGTGCCACTTTGACTGATTTACTCAAGACTTATATTGATACTAGCTAAAAGAATGTTACTATAAAGTTTAAAAACCCTCTGCAAACAGATATCTCAATGTCGACGAGTCACGACCAATAATCCCTTCTTAAAACATACATATAAGTTTTGTTATAAAATATAAGGCTCTATATTAAATTTGAGTTTTTGTCAAAGTAATTTTGATGATTTTTAAATTTTTAATTTTTTAATATTATCGATATACTTTCAGTTTCGTTCGATTTCTGTATCATCCAGTGAATTTTCCTTAAGATTATTCTTATATCTTCTATGGCGTGTGGCACGCATGCGCGAATGTTTACATCAATGGACACGAAACCCTCAAACACTCGGAAACACCATGTTTATCGCTCGATGTATTTGAATCGTTTAATTTTGTATTGAAATGTGATCTTGTTGCCAAGGTGGCAAATAACGTAGAGAGTGTGGAATTTCCGTTGCGATATCAAATATATTTGTTAATTCTAATTTGACTGCTATAATTGAATATCAAATTCATGATTACTTTGTACTAGATACAACATGTGGATTGGTACTAGAGTAAAGAGTAGTAGAGTTTATTAATTGAGTAATTTTACGCTTACCATTAATTAGTTCATTTCATCAAAAAAGTCATGCATCACTTTATGCCGATCTTACCTGTAAATAAAAGAATAAAAATGTTAAACTTTATCATCGAATTTCTAAAATAATTGTAGCCTCCAAATATTTTCTATAATCTAGAAGGGGTAAGTTTGTAAGCTTAGTGTTATTCATCGTAGAATCTTTAATTGGACTTCAGTCTAGGCAGTATTTAGATTTCAGAAGATTCAAAAATCAATACAATAGAGAAAAAATCCATACACAGTACATTGAACTATAATATTGGCAAGACGTTTCCTACTAGTCAGAGTTAAAACGCAAAATGTTTTTGCAACTAAAGTTTAACAGTAGTTTTTCCATTTGAAATAAATTCACGTGAGGAGACACGTGAAGCCATTGGAAGTCCTACAAGCGTTGCATGCTTAATGAGATTAACTATGAGGTGGTTGACAGTTACGGGGCTGTTCCTACTACGTACAACTACTCTAATAACTATAACTTTACACACTCGTATTATATCTACGACTATACTACTTCAACAATTGAATATGTAATTTATAACGTAATTCAATCCCATAGATGCGATTTCTGATTGTGTACCTATCTTGCGATTTCAAAAGTCGCCATGTAATATTTAATTCGAGAATCTCCATAGTTATCAAATTTATTCAGCAGAATACATATTTGGTACAAGCCACCATTTTCCAGAAGACACTTTTATCTAAAACCCATGAACGAAGTGGCTAATTCGTCATACTAAAACATTTCAAAGCAGTGTTTTATACAATACCAACTAGATAGAGTTATTATTGATATATATTTGTTCCATTTGTCGTGAGAACGGGTCAGCGTCGCGCTCGAGGCTCACCGGAAGCCGACAAGACGTGCTAGACATTATACTTGCCGACTAAACACTATGGCCATTCAAGAAAGTCGTCCTATACTGTTTTATATTTCGCATAGACGAGATAGGGTTGCCTCTATATTGATACAATGTTTGAACTTGAACTTTTGTGATATTCTATTAAGATTTATTTTTGTCAAAAGTATGCACAAAAGACTTATCAATCAGGTTAGCACGTTTGGATTTGATTAGTTTGTAACAAAACAACGGCTGCGCCAGTTTACGTAATGATATAACACAATTTATTCATTTCACAATTTCTATGAATAAAACAAAATCAGGCAGCTACATGTGACATGCTCTGTCTAACAAGCATGAAATAGCATAGATCGTGACCTGCATGTCTTGATTACTTCATATCTTCGATTACCGCTACTGCACCTACGATTGCAAGATATATTACTACCACCACTCTAATTCAAAACCCTTAAACCCTACTGTTAAGGTATCAATTTCATTGCAAGTATAGTTGCAGCTTAGGGCACGGACGTGCATATCTCTAGATCTCGAAGTATGTTTTATTATACATAGTCTATGGGTGAATTAATTAGTTACTTTAGTGTGTTAATAGAACGGAAATATCTAGCGATGCCTCCGTTTGTTTTATGCGACTTGTTTGCTTCTCGAACTATCAAAGGAAAGGCAAGTATGAATGTTGTTCAAGATGTAAAAAATACTACCGATATCAAAATTATATTCATAGTTTGTACTATTGTTGGTTCTGAGGTAGAACCAAATAATTTAGCAAAAACAGAAAATGCAGAGCTCAAATTACTATACCTGCAAAGTTCAGCCTTCATGCAGATTTCTATACATAAAATAGCACGTAAAACACACACTACTTCTGTGTTCTCTTGGAAAATGCAATCCAGGAATACGAAGATGCATTTTTGCTTTAAAAATAGTATCGCGAATGAGTGCACTTGAACAGGCTTTGTGCATCGGCTTTATCTCATGGAGGAGACCCTTGAATGCAGCGGCGTCAGAGGGAGCTGAGTGGGATCGGACGGGGTGAATGACCGGTTGAGGTAGGTCTGGATTTTTTGCAACGTCTATTTTTTTCGCTGCTTTTTGTATCTAGTCGAAAGTACGTATTTGGTAGTGATGGGCATTTAAAGTGCTATTTTAATATGTAAGTGTATAACCTAATTTAAACTTAAGGTACGACGTACGAGTGTATCACAAATTCTAAATTATCATAAAGAACTTTGCGTTTGACAATCATTTTCATGTTATAAACATAATTAGGTACCTACGAGTACAAATACATCGATGGTATACAAGAACAAATACATCGATGGTACCTAGGTAGATTTTAACGTAGATACGTAAGAATATCTTATCCAAAATAATATACCCACACATACATCTACCAGAACATAACATTAGCATTAGTAGATACAGGGCACAATCCAATTTAAATAAATATTCAGCTTTGAAATACTAAATAAGATTAAGTGTTATAGCAAAATTAGCTTCATTTACTCATGTTTCAATTTAGTTGTGTTTGTAATCTCCTAACAAGATTACAGGCTTGTACTCATTCTGACGTCACTGAGGGTGAATAACTTTGTTACATAGGTTGAAGTATTTCAATAGGATTGGTAATATTTGTTGCATGTGTCGAGTTCCCTGCGATTTGCCTAATTTGAAAATGCAATTCAAATTGTATGTATAAGAATTTTTCTCTTTGGTTTTGTTGTCAGGGGATATTTACCTGGCTAAATGTTTGTGGTTTCTTCAATAAATGTTTATTTACCTTCAAGCTGGCTGACATGCTGAAGTTTGAAATAGCAAATATTCGTTGCCCAGTTTCCACCAAGAACTAACAAAAATCATCTGTTATTCAGCACATTTGAAAAACAGCACGAACACTTCTTAACAAAATACATATTTCACAAAATTATAATAAAGCTAAGTAGCAACTCATGCGAAACTCGCCGTGGGTCTTCGAGTTCACAACTTTGCACTTTGAAATGCTAACAAAGATATCTGCGCCGTAATTTATATCCACGCAGCGGGTTACTGCGGCAAAGAACAAAAAAATAATGGAAATAGGACTTGCACTCAGTGGGATGCCAGTTAGTTTGAATATATTGGCCTCGTTGTTGCTGATGCAGAACTTGTTGAGTAACGAGCTAGAAAAAGCTTAGGTACTGTAGTCGCTAAAGTTATAACTGACACTAAGAAAATGGACAACTCTAAATTAACCCATGCTCTTTTGTAACTTTTGTGAAAAAATATTATAAAAACAATGAATAATCTAACAGAAATATAAAACAAAAGGATTGTTAAAAGATATTTGCCAAAAGTTACGAGTAGTAAATGTTAAGAATTCCATCAAAGCAAAAATGACGGTACATAAGGGCTATTCGGCCGTTTGTGTTGCTTTGTTCGAAATAACCCTACAGTTTTGCAACAATGGGTCTACGACGACCCTTGAACTCTTTAAATGGGGATATAAGTATCATAGGGCAATGAGTGCCCTTCAATATAATTGCGTCCAAAATGAAGTTGGTTCGTGAGTGAAGTGTTAAGAGAACATGTGTGAATGATGTTTCCACGACATCACATGATCAACATTTACAACAAAATGTTTGATACTACCAAGAACACGAACAAAAGACATTGTGTTCCTATCACTAGAAATGATAAAGCTGAAGCAGAAAATGTAAGATTGTTTTTTTTCTTCAACTTTTAGAAGTGAAACGAGGACGGGACGGTTGCATCAGCATTTTTTAAGGAAATGTGCTTATAAATAAAACATTGCATGGTGTTGTACAAACAAACAGTACGCAGACAGATGAATACCAGAGATAAATACAGGTCAGACTAGAATAGATACATCGTATATAGGGTTACAACTATAAGCGATATCATCTACAATGTCTTAAAGTTTTTTGTTATGAGATTAATTTTACTTCTGCATGAGTTTGTTCAGACGTAATAAATTTATACCACAACATAATTACATATATGTAATCAAGAAATCAATAACTTTGCTCTATTTTTAGGTTTATCGTGAGTCACGGTCGTAGTAAAGGGTCAAATCAGAATTAACAAAGTAAACATCAAAACTAAACCCTATTCGAAAGCACATAAGATTCCGTAATATGAAATATAGTATAAGGCAATAAATAATAATGGATCGTCTTGGCCTTGGTGAAATTAGTCACCGACTCTGGCAGTAAATTGTGAATTAATGTTGTCTCATGACAGTAGACACGTCTTTATGTTCGAGAAGAAAAAGTAAAGCAAAATCTCATAGCAATTATATAGAAATATAGTTTTGTTTCAAAATCTCTGCATAAAGGGATTGAATGAAGTTCTAGTAAATATAGACATTGAAAAGGAAGAAAATCCTGATAATAAGAAAATGTAGATGCTATAAAAAGATTACAAAAAGAATCTGCCATAGACTAAAAAACCGCACAACATAATGATAGTATATGCAGTTTTTTTTAATTAGTGTCACATTGAGTTCTTCACAAGGATTCATTAATAATGTTTATTCCAGGACAAATACATGGTATCATTGGTGATCCAGTAATTAGTATAAAAAATTGGTGGACTGCGATCACAGAACCTTGCGTAATACAGTAGCTGTCATAATTGACTCAACCAGCCCAATGCCAAGTGCTCCCATTCATACATACCTCATCATACAAATTCACATAGTGAAACAGCACTTTTAATTGATGAGGTCATTGGTATTATTACCTTCCTATGTTTTAAAATAACAATTATAATGCCAGATGAAGAGACAGCTGATATCAATAAAATAGTTTAAGAATCGATTTTGAATGAGTTAAGAATTTGTTTTAGTTTTCATGGAAGGCATAAATAATATTGCAAGTAGGCAGAAAATTATGTAAATGTGTTTAGTATAACTTACAGTGTTATCTGTCAAGAGTCAGAGTTAATATGTAACGTCCAATAAATAGCCATTGATAATAAACTTATGCTAAGTGGTACTAAACTAAAGTCAATGAGCTACGCTAGTACTAAAATGTAGTTATAGAAGGAACCAGATAGTAAATAATACAAGTGGAAATGATTATAAATCAAGTTGAGGAAACTTCTTAGAAGCGTAGTTTCACAGCAATAAACAACCTTTGAATAATTAACATGGTAATTATAGTGAAAGCGTATAAAAAGAGACTGTTGCATATAAACTGGATCAAATGAAACCAGTGCATAACAATGTAAAAAAAGTCCTCCAGACTCAGGAAGTCTCCTAAAGTCATATGAAATCCCAATTGTTAGCTAAATTCTGAATTTAGTCAATTGCTAATGGCACATAATGTTCTTTGTAAGTGCGGTTTCTTCCCACTTCTTTAAGAACTTAAGTTCTCAGTGATCAAATTAATGTTGTGCGACCAAACTTCGACTTCGTAAGTTTGGTTTTGCTGTTTGCTGTTATCAGACAAGCAACACGTCAAAGCGCTATAGCATTTGACAAGTTCATTACACTAAGTCTAGTACTAACTTGTGACTACTTTGAATTTTCACTTTTAACATCGAATTTATAGCAAAAGTCGTTAACACAGCTAATAAATTCACCTTAACTCTTTCCGGTTACAAGTATCTTAACGAGTAATATACATATTCCTGTTTACAGGAAAGTGGGATATAAACATTGTAGTTTATTCCTCGTCTTCATCGTCGATGACATGTATAGTTTGTGGCAATTTACCTGCTTCTGAATCTTCGCCTTCTTGTGAAAATAAATCGTGAACTGGCTCTACAACTTCATAAATTTGTATACAAATATGTTTTGTTTCTTCTTCCTTTTATTCTGTCCGGTCTTGTTAAAACCCCAATTGCAATACATAAAACAAAACATTTTCAGCGAATTGATAGTAAAACATGCATTGAATACGAATCCCACATCTTTAACAAGGTGTACTGTCCCTTTTATGCTGATTATGGAGAAACAAGTTAAAAATAGTCGCAGAAAGTCCATTTTGAGAGGACATTTTATAAAAACATGGTACCAATCCATTCAAATGTCTCCCAAGCTGCATTCGTATAATTGAAGTCCACTGCATACTTGATCCTCATAACACAGATAAAGCATCCGACTATTTATAGAGCAACCAATCAAAATAGAGCCGTACAGAGTAATTAATATGACTGAAAGTTATACAGCAAACGGGCAATGAAAAATTATGTTCAGTTGTGACAAAGCTAGCTAAAACGAATGTAGCTCTAAATTTGAAGTGAATAAGGTTGACAGCGTTTTCACGTCTTAAATATCTAAACTAGTATTCATCAGAGCATCGTCGTCTTAATTATTTATACCGCGAATAAAGTGGAGTTATTTGAGATTTTGGTCTTTAACGCTTATTTGTGACAGTGAACGTTGATTATGTTTTATATGTATAAGTGTAGCCATTCAATAAAAAATACAAAGTTAGAGCAATATTGTAGTGGTGATAAAATTGAAGAAATAATACACGAAGCAGCTATGAGTCGTCCGTCACTGTTCGCAGTGTAAAATATAAAAACGAAGATTTTTATGACTTAAATTAATTTACACGTAGACGTCGTCTGGACGGAATAAAACATGGATTACTGACAATAAATTTAAAATAAGTAGGTATGCACGATACATAACATCCTCTGGCCTTGCGATGATACGAAAATTGCTTTGATACCATTTACTGTTCGTTGTACACAATTGGACTACTTTTGAAATGGAAAGACCGAAGGCGTGTAATTTAGCATCATTCATAAATTTGTTGTTTACTTATTCAAATACTTCAGTAATAATAACCCGTTCAGTATTATATTCATTGCTTTCCGCCTTTGTGGTTCATTATTTAGTGTTTTTTTCATCTCTCATTTCCATTTGTTAAAAGAATTAAAGAATTATTAAACAATTAAAAATATTATTTTCATTGTAATTATGTAAACAAATAAGTATTGTGGTAAGCAAAACGAAAATTGTATGTAGAATTTTATACACTCTGAGTAAAGTATTTACAAGTATGTAAATGGATGTCACTAGCTCAGGGCTATAGTAGCCACGAAGAAGACAACCATTATTTTTTGTACTGTAATTTTAAATCCATTACACGCACTATATTATTATTTACACTTTTAAAACGCCCATTACGCGCAAAAAGTGACAGCTCACAGCCAAAAACGACAATATCCTACCATAATGAGCGTGCAACTTTTTTACTTCACCTGTCCTGTCCAGATTGTTCACGCAACTCTCATTGGTTTGTATATCGATTTAATGGATAAACTTAAATTCTTTTATCACATTGCACAATAATCGGTTACGTTACATTTGGTCACACTTGTGAGAACACGTGCGTTGTTGATTTTTTTTGAATAAATTGAATCATATTAAGTTTTACATTCAGATCTAAGAGCTGATGAAAATATATTTTGTAAGGTATGTATTATGGTTTCAAAAACTCAAAATACTTTGTGTATAATCTAGCTTGTTTGGTACTTTTATGTACGGAAAGTAGGTAAGAGAGCCATAACTAAGGTAATAATAATGTCTATGGGTAGTTTCGGTGGAGATACCAATATGGGTACATTGAAAATACTAAGTGGTTTCAGCAACTTTGTAACTTGGCGGTTATCGCTATGACAGTGTATAGCAGTAACAATAAACCCACGTGGCCATTTTGCGTGATTTCTCATATTCACACTTTGCTTGTATGAATAACATGTGCAAATGTATGGTAAGTATCGTATGATAATGTGATGATTGTTTGTTTTGTTAGCTCTTGTGATTATATTTAGATCTACTTGGTGATACAAGTGTATTTCTTTGCAAAACTAATAAAGTATGAATATGTTCTGTATGATTTTGTTTTAAAATAGAGGCCCAGATCAAGACCCTTGAAGTACTCCATCAGTTAAAAAGTGTAATGTTGAGAATTATCTTAATATTTTGCTTCAAAACGGTTTTGTAATGATCTGGTTTACTTTTTATGCAACATAAAACTACGATAAATAAGGTCATTTTTAATCTTTTAAATGAAATATCACTGAATATGTCAGATGCATGAGAGAGGTCAAAACATTCTGCAACTTTTTCCGTTCAACTTTCTCTACTAGCTAAAGTGCAAATTAGTACTACCTAGTTTAACGACCCCGATGCAAATGAACAGTGTGGTAGAACATTGTAATCATCCAGTTGACAAACAGAGCTGAACGAGAGCGGAAGATGGGGAGTTTCCTAGGTACAGTTTGATGCTAATTTGTTCCAAATAGATATTTCACCGAAGCAAGAATAAATAAATGAAAATTCTCTATTGCACATCAAGTACATAACATAAAACGGAACATAAAATGACAAAATTGAATAAAAATGTTCAATGACCGGCCTTAAAGCTAAAAACGATCTTTGGGTACTTGTCAAAAAAGTTATTTTCTTTGAAAGAATGACCAGTGTAGATGAACATAGTCATCTCAGTCAAGAGGGAACAAATACCTAATAAACCTCACGTATACAAATAGACACATGACTTCACCCGTTGATTTATATTTTTCTCGCAAATCATTTGTATTACCGTATGTTTGTAACATGACAATTAAAACACATTCCTTCACATAAACGCCATATATAGATTTATTTATATCTTTTCATGTTTGCTTACAAATAAATTGATTATCTTGCATTTGATCTGCAGAATATGTCTCCATATTCCTAGATAGCTAGAATTTCTAGAAATAATAAATACTGTAGAACAATATACTTACCATATTTGATTCTGGTCTGTATATTTAAAAGCACCAGATGAGTAATAGAAATTGGGCGAAAATAAATGTATGAATGAAAAAAAAAAAAAAACATGATCATGTTTCATTCATACATTTATTTTCGGATATTCGGATGGACTCGAGTCCATTATGTAACTTGACCTCAAAGGAGACTCCAGATTACTCAAAACTAAACGAAAACGAAATGTCATAAAACGTGAAGTTAAAGTAGCGGATGCAGTCCCGGAAATGACATAAATTCAAATTAGCATAATGACATTAATTTATTTTTAGTAGTAGAGGTACTATTATTAGTGGTATTGGCGCCGCACACGCAGTTATGTAATATTTTTAAAGTTGACATAACTTGGAGTTATAATTTGAATAATAATTAGGCGAAGCTAAACGGTGATGCCACAGTTGAGCTAAATTAATGGAAGTCGAACGTTATACATGTGACATAAATGCGGCAAAGTATCAGATACATTAGAAATTCTTTCATGTTATTTATTTATTGAACTACGTCGATATCTATTAATGCCGACATTAGTAACCACAACTCAGAAAAAAAAACGCTTTTGAATGACTGTCTATTGGCAAGCCTTGCTACCTGTCATTAGAATTTTTATTGTTATTGCACAGTGAAATGCCCTACATTTCAATAAATCTATTGAACATTGTCACAGGCTCACGTTCAACTTACTAACTCAAGTTCACCAAAAATACATTTTGAGTTTCACACTATTTACTAAATTGTTGGTTGAGATCAGAGTCCTTTCAAAATATCTTTGTTTATAAACCTTACAAAAAGTCCACTAATAAGTTGTATCTATTGTTCAGATTAACGGAACAACATCCGACCTCAAACCTGCCGCGATGCATATAATGCAAACAGGAATACATAATGAGACGCTAACCAACATCGGACAATTAACACACAAATCTCGGTCAAAATTCTTTTCTTTTTAGGGTTCCATCAGAGTTGTTTGTTGGTTCAAGGTATTTATTCACTATCAACGCGTAATGTTTGAAAAAACATCAAACAATACCTATGTTTTTCTTTCGTTTTAAGACCTATTATCGTCACTAGGCTAATTTAGTTGGTGATCTGTGATTATGTGGAGATCTTCAACGTCATGAGCAGATTTCCTTTTTCTATAATAGATGCAAGCTATAATTGTATCTTTAATGATGATTACGGATTACTCATCATCATTAGTAACGAAGTGATTTCCATATTTATCATGTTTGAATTAGAAATATTAATTGATTTACCTGCATATAACCTTATATTAAATCGTAAAGGACAGTCCTTTACGTTTTAAGATTTGTTGGATCTTTTTTAACATTTTCGAATATTCTTTGTTTTAAGCTTTTGAGGTTCAGATTTGAAACTATAGGGAAAACAGCATCATTTCAATTTTTACCTGTTCATTTCTACTCGCATAAACACATACAAATCCTAGGATAGGTACATATAAACATCAGTTGCAATTAACCTGGAAAGTAATCGTAGGTAGAGAACCGTCAACAGCATTAAACGAAGTTTATGTATCTGCTACGGAAGTACTTCGTCATGCTTTTATACCCTCGGATGTTACGTAACATGCTCAAAAATAAATAACATAATTGTCAGTAGCTAGTTTTATTTGCTTAACTTATTAATCGGTTTTATTGGGCTATTATATCATGTTTTTTTCGGCAGAATCGTTAAGGATATTTAATTATCCAGTTACATAAGTATTCACGCGTAAGACATTTTTTATTGCTCTCTAATTGATAGTGGATATTGCAAAAAATTAAGTTGAACAACCTGGACTGTAGAAGTGTTCTTACGCTTGCTTTATTTTCTTACTACTACTTCGAGTAGTACCTATATAAAATTAATTACTAAGCCAATACCTCTAAAGTCTCATTCTGACGCAAGCTGTTTAAAAATGCAACTGTTTTATGGTCTTCTAGATTATGTCTACTTTTGTCAATATATTATCACGCATCAAACAACTTGGTTTGTTTCCACCAGGTTCATTGTAATGCCCAAATGTCGAATCAATTTGTACATTCTTCAGTTTAACCTTCAGTAGTCAGCTAATTTTGAATCCAGCAAAAAAGGGTTCATTGACTTGAAGCCATTGATAATCACGGACACAGAATAAGTATCAGTTGGTAAGCTACGTGACTTCAATTGGATCAAAAGATCGTCAACCTCCGAGGAAAGCCAGGAATGAAAACACTTAACACCTGAATAGAGCTCATCAATCATTTAGTTAGAAAGAGCTTTTGTTTAGCTGGTTGGAAGCTGACGGTAGTTTTCTATAGGCGCGAGGAAATAGCCTTACAGAATGTTGTAGAGAAATTCAAAGTTGTGAAATTGTATAGTCAAGGCAAGGAAAATCGTAGGCCTATTAAAAGGGGTAATATAGAAAGAAAGAAAGAAAATAGAGAGAAAATCCAATGGTGATAAACTTGTTTATGGTGGCTTTTTGTGCATCTATTTATTTTTCTCTTTATTTCTAATGGAACCAAGCTTAACTGTCAATGAACAACTCTAAAAACGTAACTACACAGTTGTAACCGCGCCTTTGATGTGAATCATCATTCAGACAGTTTTGACTATGAATACCTAATGCACAAATAGGTACCAAACTACTACAGTCCGAAGCAATTGACTGATGAATCATTTTGGACGTACGAGACTTGGAGAACCTAGCATAAGCATTTTTAGATATTCAAAAGTTTGAAACATTTTATTTATTAGAAATGTAATGCTAGTCGGATCAAAATTGTTAATTTTTTAAGCACGATTACTAGTAAAGAATAATCGAATGTTAATGGTTTTGTTACTGTACCTACATAAAAGTAAAAGCAACAAAGTAGCGAAGTATACAAAAAGCGATAGCTTTTACTTCTATTTTTATCAGAAGCGAATAATGCAAAGGATAAAGAAACAGAATTACATTTGGAGTAAGAGATAAAACCAATATTATATCCATAACGTTATATTGAGTACTTATACGGTTGCGTCTGTAAAAGCCATACAAATACTTTTTTTTTGCTATAAAATACTAAATTTTTTATGGCACGCTACCAGGAGTACATAAAAATAGTAAGAGCATCGCAAAATGCTTCAGTCCTATCCTTATCGAAAGCAAATGGAAGCCAAGAATAACGAAACGAGCTTCTTTTATGACGCAACACATGAACGAATTAGCCACTGGACCTGGCATAAAAGCTACCTTACCCGGTCCTGTCAGTAACCAGGAAATTTAAGCCTTGGTCTTTTGTTTTTGCGACAGTCTCAAGCAATTACTGGTCAACGAGACATCTCCCAAAAATAACTAAATGTTCAGTAAAATGGTAGAAAAACTATAGCGGCGGAAGCAGCCCTATTACTTTCCACTTTTGTGTTAGTATATTTATCACAAAATAAAACACACTATTAATTACAATAAAACACTTTATGAGAATAGAGTTTCTTAAACCGTATTTAAATCTTTGTATGCGTTATGCTCCATTTGGTTGGACGTGTTTTCGTTCATTTGAGTTGTATGACGGGTCGGGTCCAGTGGTTAATTCGTTCATGACGCAACATTCTGCGGCGTTTGGCAGACACATGTATGCCCTTTACTGGAATGTCTGCTTTTCGGGATGACTAACACGGAACCTTGCCATCATTGAGATTTTCACATAATCTCGTGGTAGTAAGGTATAGTTTCTATTGACAGTTCTGTTACAGAATTCTGTTAGTGCGCTTCCTTCTGAAGTTTCCTGTAAACTTGGTTAGTAGCCTAGATTAGGTACTTGACTTATATTTAGAATAGATACTTTTCTTTTAGATGGTTAAGTTCTAGGTAAATTATAAAAAATAATAGCAAATGACATATGATCACGACTCTAGCGTGAGCGGTAGGTATTTCTTTCATATCTTAAGTTAACTCTTAGATTCTTTTAAATATGTCTATGGGGGTAGTTAGAGGTCGGAAATAACTGCTATAATAAATAATAGCAGTCTAAAACATAAAATGAAATCATACGAAAGTTAACCTTACAATGAATTAATATTTGAATATTATTTAATACTTACGAATTTCTTCTTCAAATTGATCAGTTTTGTATCAGTATAACGTACCTGTAACAAAATTAATAATAACATAAGTTATATGTGTTTTAATTATTCGGTTAGAAAATTAATCAAATTTATTATTTTGTCATGTACAGTAAATATTGTGTTTGTTTTGTTTTAGGCTAGTACAAAAACGAAGTGATATTCTGGAAAGTGGATTAGCGGAAGTCAGATCACTTAAGTTTCTAAAAAATGTCTATGGCAAACTGTCAGTTGGTACAGCAATTTAAGTTCAATAATATATGTCATTTACGTTGCTACAGATACCAATCAATGCATAACATTATGGAAAATTGCAGGTATTTTAAAACTATTAGTCGCAAATTGGTTGTAATTTATTCGCAGATTGCAATCAGTGCAAAATATCAAACTAAATCCATCAAAGATTTTATTGCTTTACTAGTAGGTACATATGTAAGCTTACGCGATTTTAACAGATTTAAGTAATAATAATCTTAGTTATAAACATTATTATGTATATATATGTATATTCAAAAGTTCTATAAATCAATGAATAAATGTTGTAGTAAATGTTAAGTAAGTAAATGGACAAGGATATTTATTTATTTTAAATAAATAAACCTTCAACCTTCTTGGATCACATAGTATAGTACCTACAGTGTTTATTAAGCGGTCTTCATTCATACAAAGTGGTGTTCATATGAAACAAAAGGAAACTTGAAACCTAAACCTTGAAGTCAATGAATGATATGTCCAAACAAAAATAGGATCACAATACAATGCATTTAGTCATACGAGAACAATAATGATTAACGATGATTCAAGAATCCGTTACTAGAAATTGAAGCTTGAGGCATAAAACTAACGCAAAATTTTATTATCTAAATATTAGTGTTAAAAACTACAGCTATAAGCAAAGTATTTTATTATTTACTCATATATTTTGAATAACTAAGGCAATAATTCAAAGCATGGTAAAATGTGGATATTTTAAGGGAACGCAATGTTAAACACGATTTGCAAAAAAAATCAAAGAAATAGGATGAAAATAAACAAAAAAAAGTAAATACTGTTATTGATAGATCAGCTAGAAATAAAAAAAAAATGTGGGCATGTATCAAAATGTATTTGGACATACCTCTGACTACCCCAATAGACATCTTCAATCTAAAGAATTATGCAAGGTGTGAAAGAATGTCTACCGCTCTCTGGGATACAGTCGTGATCATAGAAATAAAATCACACATCTCAGAATAACTCTTATCAAACGGAGCGAGAAGAAACTGATGCTCTTTACAATGCGTTTTCTAGTGACGGAGATATTTATAAAATTGAGAGAATGCCAGATAAATATTGATCGAGTATGCTTGTTGGAAAAAGTCTAGATTTGTGATACATAAGGTTTTCTGTTAACAATCCACAGATAACACAAACAATAGACTATAATTTCGTATTTGTTTAAACTACTTAGCCATATATTTTCCAATACTGAATCACTTCTTCTAAAACATTTTTTCCGCGACTTTTTTATAGGTGTCGTACTCGTACTGCACAGATCGACTACCTACATCGGTACTTACTTTCCATTATCGCGGCTCTGCTAATATTGGTGTCAGAAGAACTTAAAACATTTCAGAAGTGTTAGCTGAACTACGAATATTGGCACGATTAACGTTTTTAGCTTCAAGAGTTCTACGTTTTCTAAATGAACTAATGAACTAAATATGTAGGTACTATGATGTATTTACTATGCTAAATATATTTGTTACTCTAATCCCCCAGTAAACTAATCAGAGAACCGATAGAGAGCAGTTACGAAAGACTTAGATTTTATCATTAGACTTTCGAGATGGCTTGATGACGGAACCAGCAACAACAATTGCCATCGTTACGTGAGTTCGCTTATCGATGTGCTTTACAAACCGGTTTTTCTTACAAAATAGAGATTGATTTGACTGTCCGCTTGTCCTATTTCACACCGAGATGGAAACGAAGCGAAGCTTCAGTGTCATGTGATTTTTAACTTTATGAATATTACTACGAATAGTATTCAAGCGCTTTGAAAAGTGCTCTTGGCGCCGCTCGGTCACTCGTGGTCGCTTGCGTTTGAAGTTTTTCAAGCGATATTGAATGGTAATGAAGATAAAGTTTAAAAAAAGATATGGCAACGGCTTTCTCTGTGTACTAAAGAATTCTTGAAAAGCTCGTAACTTTACAAGAAAGTCAACACTTCTTAAGCTAATAAACATTTACAGTAACGTTTATGCCATTATCTTAGAAAGTAGTTCCTACCAAAAGTGTCACCAGCAAACATTTAGAGATATTAAAGGCTTATGCAACACAAGGCGTAATTTCAAAATTGTCGGAAACAGCTGTCCAGTTCCTGAAAAGATAAAGTTAAAAACTTGATGGCAAAAAGCAGTTCCGTTATGTTCAATGGGGTGTATAGACTTGCGTTATAAAGAACAAGAAGTAGCAAAATTAGAAGAAATATTGAACTGACTTTAATTTAGTTAGAAGAGAGCAATTTTCTGCATTCAAAAGTTTTAAAATAATAAACATAAAGAAACAGTCGAATTGGGAACCTTCTATTTATGAAGTCAGTTAAAAGATAGACGTACCTACGAAAAATAAAATAAATTATGGGTTTCTTAGGTAATTGAGCACAATAATTGGGGTTTTGAAAAAACCCGCTCGTCAGCCGCACAAGGTATTAACCATGTTTTTTATGATTGATAGACAAATATTATTGCACATAAAAAAAACATTGAATCCCGAACCGCTAAAACCTGGTAGAATGCGTCAATACAACGGAAGTATAAAACGGATATTAAGGGGTGCTTCAATTCCTTAAGGATGACAAGCGGATATGGGTGCCGAATTTATTAGGTTTCTACAAATTTCATTTAGTAGCGTCATATGTCACTTTATGAAGATATTTTCAAGGAAGACTTACAAAAAAACATCATAAGAGATCCTACTAGAATGCTTGATTGTATTTGATAAACAAAAATTTCAGTCATTTATTGCAAAAAAGGGGTCCAATGTAAAACTATACATATTTAAAAACTTCTACATTGTTTATCTATTTCAATTTATACGCGTGCTTTGTCCAACGGTAAACAAACAGAAGTCAAGCTCACAGACGATATTAGATGAACAAACAAAACCGTTTACGCAATGAGCAAACAAAACTCATTCATATCTTGTTGACCAAACAATCGCCAAATATTGACGAAATGTGTTATATCGATTTCCAGTTAAATCAATGGAATTACGTAGCGGTAGCCAATCGTGAGTCACGCTGCGTCGGCGCAGGTTACGTGGACATGATAATAATAATTGTTAAATGGCCTGTTCTGATTTGATACAGTTTAATGTTTTGTGCTAATATTTGATTGAATGTTTACGGTAACTTCTGCAAAATGTGGGCATGTACCAAATATGTATTTGTACATACCTCTAACTACCCATTTAGACGTCTTCAAAGGATCTAAAGACTATTAAGATCCGAAAAAAAGTCTACCGCTCCCTAGGATACAGTTGTAATCAAACTTCATTCTTTTTCATATCTACGTTATTTGAACCATACAAAACAATTTCAAAAAGGTTATTCCATTAGGTCTGCCATCACTATCAACTATTTTTTTGCGTTTCTAGGTCTAGAAATCGTAAATCATATTTCGTACAATCAATCAATTTACACGTAACTACTATCTACATTACTAACAAAATTTGATTAATTTTCGGTGAACGGCTGCGGATGTAAATACTGCCTATCTATAAAATTAATGTGCTTAGATAAAACGTTAAAGAGCTAAAGGTTAGCAGATAAAATAGCTGCTTACTGCCAGTGGGTTCATTCATTAGTCAACGATTTATCTCTAGTAAAGTTGTAAAGATGGGAGTAAGGAAATAAGACTTCAGTGGAGTTTTTCGGATGGACAAATCATTGATTAAACTGTCACTTGATTTTAAAGGGGAAGTTTGTAACTAAAAGTGATGTTGGTTTCTTATTGTTTTTTATCGTGGATCTTCTGAAATAACCAAGACTTAACATTTGGATCACATCAAGAAAAGTACATAATATTTTGCCTTCTGAATTTATATCGATCTCTATAAATATACCCAATACCTAATAAGGTTTTTATGACTCTAACAAATGGCGGATCACAATCATTTCAGAACTATAACAGCACTTAATAGTATTTATGCACATGAACATAATCCTACCTGTGAACCAGATGGCATTGCAGGTGAAACGGAAGGCTGTACCATCCTTCCATACTGCTGTCAGCCTGAACAAGCACGCGACACGGTCACGACCAGACCTAGAGGCACAGTACTGGATGCGCTGAATACGACCATTGTGATGTCAGACGCACGACAGTTCCCGCTCGTAAATATTGCTGGGTTTTAATGTATAGAGGTTATACTGCTATGATACTCGTACTGGATTATTTATAGGTACGATATACATAGAACGATCCATATGACTATTGTCAAGAAAGAATGCCAAGAGTCCTTAGCAATAATAACAAACTCTTTGTTTTGATTCTCTTCTATAATTATTTGATTTGACATGTCTACTACGTGATGATATAAGTATCGTCTTCAAATTTCAATTACTATATTGTTTCTATTGAGAAAGGAGTTGTAGAAAAGTAATTTCGCCAGGGCTCATACTATATAGAGACATGTAGTAATCTAGTTTCATAATTTTTATGCTAAAAGGCATAGCATAATACAATAAAGAATTTAAATTCTATACATTACATGATCCGGCTGATTGATTGTGATCAATTCTTCGCACTAACAATGCAACGATCTAGGTCTTACCTCACTCAAATCTAGATTAATTAGAATTCCAATTCAGACACCATGACGGCCTTTTCCAAAAAGGGATTACAAAACACGCGCATAGTGGACCTCTGACTTTACAAGCGCACGCGTCGATCTCGGCGCACGATTTTAGGTCAAGGTATTCGCCTGTTGCCATCCCTCGGATACAAATTGCAGCTCTATTGCTACTACTAAATAAGGTATTGTTTTTAAAAACAAATGCCATATAGTTAACGTCTATCGTGGCAGGTGAACTAAACGAAACATGTATTTACAGTAGAAAAATCAGTTGTATTAGTTTTGCTCTTGACAAGAACATTTTTAACCGACTTTGTATATTTTGTATGAAAAAGTTAACCGAGGTAATATCCCATAATTTAGTGAGGATCTGACGTGTATCTTCGTGCTCAGTGCACGTCGACGTCGATCACGCAGGAAATTACTCTGTGTAACTTATATTTTGGACAGTGGTAAATTCTGAGAGATTAAAATGTTGATTTGGTAAATTGCTAAGCAGGACCAAACAAACTTTTAAGTTCAATCACGATTAGTAAGTTAGCATCTCTCCAAGGCCATAAGCTTTAATTTACAATAGTATAGATTGTAGCAATTCTATTAATAACTGAAACGACCTCACCTTGGCCACCATGCCTGATATTAAGCAGAAACACATTTGCAGTGTTGTTTACTGTCAAACTACATTGTTAGACAGAAAGTATGATTTCGTGGATTTGCGGAACTTTGTAAACAAGTACATTAAGGTAAATACTAGATGTTCTGTGGAAAAGGATGTAATTTATTTTTATACAATTTGTAAATGACTTCAGAATACAACTATAATTATAATTAAAAATTGACACAATCAGCTTGATATCTTACACAAGAAATAGATTTCAATGATGTTGTCTCGGATTTCTCGGAACAATATGGTACCCTACAGTCAGGTTTAGCCTCCCATTAAGTTACATTCATCCTTGGCAGAATGAATCATGGAATACGACTGTAAATTGCTACAAACAGTTCTCCATAATTTCAAAGACTCCAAATACGTTTAGCAATGCGACCGCTAATCACGAAACTGCAAATCCATTCAAAGCGACCATAAAACAACTTAATGCAGAGTTATAGTACGATAATACGAAGGTTGTATTGCAAATGTCCAAGATAATAGATGAATTCGAATGAGTCGTGGGAATAGTAATAAGTGAAAATCATGAGAACTGTCGTCGTGACGCTAGCAAATTGTTGAAGCAGCTGATGGAAGCGTGACGTCAAATCAGAATTGTACAGTGGAACGTGATGGATTCGAGAACAATAATAGTTTTGAAAATAAAGAGAACAGTTAACGCTTTGATGACTGCGATAAAAGATAGACTGCAGAAATGCTTCCGGGGAAAACGTTCATCATAACAAATGAAATGTTATTTTTAACTTGTTTAAAGACTTAGAACAAACTACTAGCTTTTGTTTTATTGTGCGACATGGAATGAAATAATGTGAACTTTGAAATTGAAATTGAAATAAGGGGAGCTCGTGGGAAGCAAGATATAACAGGTGATGTACCGACATGTGCAGTCACGGATCTTGAGCAAGGTGACCATGGCACATTCCGATGGCAGACGAAGGGTGTGCGACGGAGTGTGTCGCCCTACAGGGCTTTACCGAAGCAGTTGTTAGGTTTAAGCGTCACGATTCGAACTAAATACGAATTTTGTTTCATTGAAATGCAATTTTTGAAATTTAAATAACCATGGCAAATAGTGGTCTTATGGTGAACTGTGAAACTGTGAATATGATGTTTGGGCAAAATATAATGTCAGAGCACAAAATTGAAAGCTGGCAAGTTGGTAAGCTTAAAACAAACGTTAAAGTCGTTCCATTGGTAGCGAAAAGAGGCAGACTAGCTCTATACAGCAGCAACGTAATGAAAGAGACCGCCTTGACGGACATGAAAAGGGGGTTGCATAAAATATGGAAATGTAAATGAAAAGAGGTGAATTCAAGTCTTTGTAGCGTGAAAGTGCAAAATAATGATCTGCACACTTCAAACAACGCCTGACGATGCATAATGCATTGTCTCAAGTGTCTTGTCTGCTCTTGGCAAGAATAACGGTGATTTTATGTCAATTTTACCAGAGTTATAGCAAATACAATCTGGCCTGATTTAGTTAAGGTGTATTAAAGAAACTACTTTCAAAAGGACAAGGACACGCAGGACATATTATATAAGTAAGCACTAACCTAAAAAGATAATATTTGCTTAGGCAACACTTTGTTTTAAAGATCTATCAATCATTCATCATATTTATCTAAAAATAACTGCCCTGCTGGGGTTGCAATCCTTATTCCACTCACCCCAAGGGAGAATCGGTAAAAAATCGATCCCATCCATGTGTCAAGCTTAGCTGTGCGTATCAAAAAGTGCGGTAGCAGTAACTGTTTATCTCTATGACAAATGAGATAGAAGAATTGTTCGGATTAGTTAGTGGTCAGACAAATGAACGTTGTGCACATTATATTTAATATTTATTTGGATTAGTGTATGAATGTTTAAAAATAAGAATGCGGATACGTTAAAATTGATACAAAAAAATCTCTTCTATTTGTTATTATTTTCATATAGAAAACAGTAAATACGTAGTTGGATAAGAAGTACGGTAAAACATGATCGGAAATTACAGTGGCGATTAAAATCTTTTTCTAAAACGTTACTCGTAGTCGATAAAAAAGTAATAAATATTTATAACAGACCGAATGTCAAATCATATAACGTCCCGTGAGAATGATTGAAGATAATAATATTTCACTCCAAGGGGTAACAGAGGGAACGCAAACCCTTGCACAAAGCATACAATGGACGCATGCGCAGCTCAGTGCATTGTGCGAATTCAGCAGACATTTTATTTTTTATTTTTTACCCAACAAAAGATTGCACAAAACATTCGGTCAGCGGGCGGGACACGCTTCACGGCTGACAACAATGACGTGATGAAATTAATCATAGCTTTGAAAGAGGTGAACTGATGTACTTTGCGTCATATTTTCTATTTAGTGGGTTGTGCTATTTCCCAAGCGTTATACAATTGATGAAATCTGCTCTGACAATCGGATCTTGCTCATCACAAAGCTACTCTGGCTAATTTATTACATAATCATTTATCGTATCTCAGACTGTAACCGGTAGATGTGAGTTCCTATAATCAGGAGGATGTTATGCCTAGCTAGCCTAAGGTTCTTACAGGTGAGGTCAGGAAAGAGGGCGCCACAAGCTTTCTTAACCAAAGCTTGAAAACAAATTAAAACTAAGACAATGTTTATATAACATTTATTTACACAATTTTCATATGCCAATAAATATTGGAAGCTACACAGTAATTATTAAGTTTATTGAGTTGCCATAGTGGCTCAATTGTATTAAAAAAAAAAAACCAAAGTATGAGTTAAATATTCCTTTACAAAACAAAAAAAGAATTTAATGTGGTAAGCGAACAAAGCAAATAGAATTATACAGAATTACAAACATGAAACAGTCAAACTAATCCCACGTAAAGAACCTATTCTTATGCTAATGTTAGTATTTAACCTAAACATGCAACGTGCCCTATTTGTTAAGGTGGGATAAGTTTGACTCAGGCAAATAAAAAAAACAATTATCTATGAATGAAATTAATGGACAAAGTGATAGTCCTTACTTATACAGACCTTACTTTCTAACAAAAGTTATACTAAAAAGGGTTAGACAATACCCATGTTCACATATGAGACCTACAATGTAATAAACCTTTGACTTATACTACCAACTCTCTCTCTATAGTAAAATACCATGTGTTTGTAATTTAGATGAATTAAGTAAATTATTTATCAAAAAAAAGAACCGAAACTTGGGGTATCAAATTGGCACTAGGTCACCTGATTAATTGTATGCAGAAGCCGATGTGAGCCCAAATCAAGCACGAGGTATGTGGCAGAGGAACGCGTGCGCGAGTCCTTGCCTGCCGACTGATGGCAAGGCCCCGTCGCACCAACGCCAACAAGGTGTGCGCCTCCACAAAGATGCGCCTTCCCCAAAGACCGAGACTCCAAATCCTGAAACATTTAAAACAAAATAAGTATATGCCACACCAGTCCTGCACATGCCCAAGGCTTGATGATGTTAAAATTCTAAAATTAGTCAACGATGTCAAAGATATGGACAGATTCCATTGTCTGTACACCATATATTATTTGCCTGTTACACGCCATATGGCCTGATAAAACCAAAATCTACATTTATATTTATATATTTTTTTTGTGCACACGGTATTTTTGTACTGAATAAAACTTTTAAACTAAAAAAAAATATGAAGTGATCACGCAGCTCTTTAAAATATTTAATGATAAATTAGGGTTACTCACTCGGTAAAGCAAAATCAAAATTATATGTCCACGCCGTCCAAACACGGTACGCAGCATCCAAAATACAACGCCTTCCTCCAACGTTACTCAATTACAGCCTAAAACAAAATATAACTAGTATTAATCACACATGAACAACGGTGCCACACCCTTGCGGGTTTCTCCACATGTTAAATATAAGTTGTATGCTTACCAATACAATTCTGCAACTCGAACTTGGATTCTGGCTTCTTTTAAAAACGATAGCACTCGTGAGAGAAGTCAGATGAAGAGCTCCAAAAAAAAACAAATTAAATAGGTATGTAGTACCCTTAGACCATAGTAGTGGTCCTCAGGCCGCTTCCAAAAAGACTCTTTTCAGAGCGGAGTCACCTTTTATACCCCTCAAAATCCTCAAATAGTGATGCACAACTCATGACTTAGTCCTTGCAAAATTGCCAAATCAGCTGTAATGAGTTCACACGCGAAAAAGTCCAGCTTCTATGAAATTAAGCCATACTTCTAAAATTGACAAACAACCAAAAAAACTCGCCCAAAACTTTATAACGAAAACAATCTAATGAACCTGTCCGACATATACTTAGGTTTTACAGATCACCTATATCTATCTGTCACTTTTCAGATTGTTTACCTCTCTCGAGAAAAATGGCGTCTTTCTATCAATCAACCATAGATATCATAGACTACGACTATGATTTGTCTCTGAATTTCTAATTAGAATTTTAATTTAAATTGATCAAATAGAAGAATTAAATATTGCAACTACATTATTTACTATCAAAGAATGATATTCATTTCAATAAAAAAAAAAACTTTAAAAGAAGCTAGACTCATAACTTGTAAACAGAACTACGCCATCTATCATTTAGAAGAGGAACTACTATACGCCTGCAACCACTAGTTCGATAATACCACAAAAGGTTCCTAAAGTATCCGACAGAGGAACTGTCACATGAAATGTTACACTATCATCTTGCTAAAACAAAAAAAACAACAAAAAAAAAAAAAAACCTTCACATATCTTCCATCGTCTCAGTTTTCAGAATATCTTTGACATGCCACCTACCCAACGCTTTTCTTGTCTCGAAATCCTGTAACTCATAAGTGACTGGAGACAACTTGTTTACAATAATACATTTCTTAAATTTAGGTGCTAACTTTTTTGCAAAGAATTTGGACGCATCCGACAAAGGATATTCCTTCTTCCAGACTACCTGACCAACCGAATACTCAACACTCGTTCTATTCCTATTATAAAAAACTCTAGACTTTTGATATGCATTTTTGATTGACAAATTAACTTTTTCAAAAATAGGTTTGAGATGTGACAACATAGAGGCGTAGAGATCCCTATCAACGAATTGCAACTCATCCACATTAAGTTCTCTATGAGGATACCAATCACCTGACAAAACCGCTTCTCTACCATGAGCCAAAAAAAACGGAGAGTAACCTGTGACCTCGTGAACAGCTGTATTGATCGCAAACTCAATTTTGTTAATATTTTCTGCCCAATTACGATGATCTCTACCTACCAACGAAGCCAAAGCCGTTACAACAACCCTATTCACTCTTTCTGCCGGATTATTCTGAGGAGTAAATCTACAATTATAAAACAGATTAGGAATTCTGTACCTATCCTTCAAGAGTCCCATTTGCCTAGAAATGTATTGCGGCCCATTATCCATTATAATGCACTGCGGCACACCATGTCGCAATATAAAATTATTTTCAACAATACCAACTACTGTCTTTGCCAAAGAATTTCTCATAGGAAACAACTGAGTGTATTTGGTATAATAATCTGAAACGACCAAAATAAACTTAAATCCTGAATAACTACGTGGTAATGGTCCCAATATGTCAGTGGATATTACTTGAAAGGGTCTTTGTACCCTTTTAGGATTTTCCATAAGACCAGGTGGTGCGGTGTTTGTGCTTTTGTAAGCAAGACAAATCTGACATTTTCTAACATATCTTTTCACGTCCACTATCATATTGGGCCAGAAATAACTCTGTGACAGCCTCCTGAAAGTTTTAAAAATTCCTAAGTGTGCTGAATCAGGATCATCATGACACTTTTTCAACACCTCAAGTCTGAGATCCTCAGGAACTACCAACTTCCATTCACAATCAGCTGACAAAGGATTAGAACTTCGCAACCTTTTGAAAAGCCTATCCTGTATAATTCGCCAATCTGGAAATTTATTGGGAGAGTCTAAAACCTTCTGAAACATACCAACATACCAACTATCTTGAATCTCGTTGATTTTCTCTAACAGTGCTACTACACTCACAATAGGAGCTCTTGATAAGGCATCAGCTGCTGAATTTTCAGAGCCCTTTCTATATTCCACATCAAAACTGTACTGAGAGAGACGTATTGCCCAACGAGCCAACCTGCCAGTCGGAGACTTCAAACTAACCAACCACTTCAAGCTACTATGATCTGTATACACCTTGGTTCGGTAGGGAGAACCATCAATATAACCCTTAAATTTTTCCAAAGCAAATAATAAACCATTCAATTCCTTCTCCGTCGTCGAATAATTTCTCTCACAGCGGGAAAGCGTTCTGCTACCAAAAGCAACGGGATGCTCCTCTCCTTCATCATCAAGCTGTGAAAGAATACAACCCAAACCTACATCAGAGGCATCCGTGCTGATCATAAAAGGCCTATCAAACCTAGGAACACTTAAAACGGGAGCCGAAATCAACTTCTCTTTAATATTGGCAAAAGCTTCAGCAGCTTCATCATCAAAGTTGAATGCTTGTCCCTTTGGCAACTTCCTAGTCAAGTTAGTGAGAGGTGCTACAGAGGTGGAAAAATTTTCTATGAAACGTCGATACCAAGATATCATACCCAAAAATCTTCTGACCTCCTTCTGGCTTGTCGGAGCGGGAAACTCTTCGATTGAACGCACTTTATCACCATCTGTGCGTAGACCCTGTCTATCAACCACATAGCCTAAGAATTTCAAAGACGAACGACAGAAGACTGATTTTTCAAAATTTATAGTGAGACCAGCATCACTCAGTTTCCCTAGAACGGTATTCAACAGACTCATATGGCTATCGAAAGAATCAGAGATCACAATAATGTCATCTACATAGTAAAACACATTATTATCAAATTCTGGACCAAAAACCCTGTCCATCAAGCGCATCATCCTGGCCGTGGAATTGACTAAACCAAAGGGAAGTCTACAAAACTGAAAACAGCCTACCCCAGCCACTGCAAACGCGGTCTTCTCACGAGATGACTTATGCAAGTTGATTTGAAAGAAAGCACTCTTCAAATCTAGAGATGTCATAAATTTAGCATTGCTTAGTGAGTCTAAAATCTCCTGAACTCTAGGCATGGGATATGTATCTACCTTTGTTACACTGTTCAATTTCCTACTATCCAAACAAAATCTAAGTTCACCATTTGTTTTAGGAACTAAAAGTACCGGACTATTCCAAGGAGAATTAGCTCTCTCAATGATACCTAAATCTAACATTTTGTCTATTTCCAACTTAACATATTTCCTATGATGGTGAGGAATAGGATAGCACTTTTGCCTGACTGGTTCACTATCTCCAGTGTCAATTACATGCTCTTCTACAGTGGTAAAACCTAACCTATCCTCTGTGGCTGCAATGGATTTAAACCTATCTATCATGTTTTCCAGCTCTCGTTTCTGTGACGCAGACAAGTCACCTACCTCATGCAAATGTAAGTTATTGTTTGTACCATCTAATGAATTATGAGAGTTGGAAATCCCCCCCTCTATCATGTCGTCAAAAATATCCTTACATAGTCCAAAAGTGCGCAAAAAATTCACTCCTAAAATAAAAGGAACATTGATATCTTTGCAAACATAAACTTCTATAAAATTGGTTTTCCCTGCATAAGTAATAGGAAAATTTACTAAACCTAGAACACACAATTTGTTGTTGTTGCCAACAGCAATACTAAATTGACTATCATTAATCTTAAAGCATAACCTAGACGAATTAATTTCCTGAAATGCCTTCTCACTCATAACTGAAACCGTGGCACCGCTATCTGCTAAAGCATTACATTTTAAACCCAAAATATCTATAACTAAATACGGTCTGGGATCCCTATCACTATATTCAAACAAAGTTGTAATCCCATCCCTAGCAAAAAATTTACCTAAATAATCTAACCAAGATTTCCATTCTAGGTCAGAAGTACGACAACATGAAACAACTTTCTTATCATCCACAACTGACCTACCTACTCGTTTTTTGAACAACCACACTCTGAGGTGATAACGCCTGGTTTCTTGCAACGAAAACAATGTTTACCTACGTACTTCTGACACCTAAAATAAAAGTGGTCACCATCACACTTAAAACATTTAATTGGACTCGCCGCATTAACTGTCTTTTTCAAAGTTGGTACACTAGTTACTTTGTTCCTGCAAACCTCCGGAATGATCGAGGTACTTCCTGGATTAAGATAGCCCCTATTGTCGCATTTGTGTCTAGCTAACTCAATTTTTGCACAAACATCCTTCAACTCCTGAATAGTCTGTACCTCTACAAGTGCAAGCCTAGCAATGAAGAATGGACTCATGTTAGTTGTTATAATATCTAATTGTTCAGCCTCAGTCATCCTATGTGTCAGTCTAGAAAACAAGCTTTGCATAATGCATATGTATGACTTGATGCTTTCATCGGTGCCCTGCAATCTTGACTTGATTTGGTTAAGGAGTGATCTTTCAAAATCAACTTGCAAAAATTCGTTTTTCAAAGCTACCAACAAATCTGAATAAGTAGAAATACCAGCACAGTTGTTTCTGAACCACAACAGAGCCTCCCCTTCCAACAAATGACCAAAACATTTCAAAAGATGAGCATCTGAGATGCCAGTGGACCTCCGATAATCCTCCAGGCCAAACAAAAAATCATGCAATGGTGACTTACCATCAAAAGATATCTTCCATTTGAAGACCTGCACGGTGCCTTTTTCAACCACCGGCAACGATTCAAGCATGGGCTCCTGAGCACCAACCTCTCTTTCTCCCGACATCGTTCCACAAGCAATGTTGTTCAAAGTGTTCAGCACCTTCGACAAAATCTCCAATTTCCTCGTTTGTTGTTCTGGAATGAAAGTAAAAAGTTTATCCAATCTCCAAGTAATATGATTTAAAACAGACAAGCATTTTCGCTTGCAACCAGCTGCCGAATGAGAACCAGACGACACCTTCTTAAGTTTGTTCTCACAAATTTTCAATTCTGTATCAGGGACCAACTGTGTCAAGAAATCAACGGCTTTATCATGTACATAGGAATCTCTATTCAAGCGTAAAGTTTTTCTTAAATCATCAACATTCAAATCATCGGTAACTTCAACACCGCGACTTCTAATTTCAAAGAAGAGTTCATCTTTGATAAGATAGTCAACATCCAACACAGCAGACATATTGAGAGAGAGTAGTAATAAAGAGAGAGTATCTTACAAACTAAACAAGTTCAACACAATAAATCTTATGTTTAAGTGTCACAAACTAAAGTTTAAATCAAGTTAACAAAACAAATCAAGTTTGTAAAAACAAATCAAGTACCTATACAAAAACACAAGTTATTCAAGTTAAAAATAAAAGTTTCACAAATGCTGAATTACAAAAACAATCAAACACAGTAGAGAGTGAGCAGTATAAGTCAGGTTTCTAAATGTAATTAAAAGAAAACAAAACAACCAATCAAACAAAAAAAACAATTTTCCTGGCCCCACGTTGGGCGCCAAATGTAACCGGTAGATGTGAGTTCCTATAATCAGGAGGATGTTATGCCTAGCTAGCCTAAGGTTCTTACAGGTGAGGTCAGGAAAGAGGGCGCCACAAGCTTTCTTAACCAAAGCTTGAAAACAAATTAAAACTAAGACAATGTTTATATAACATTTATTTACACAATTTTCATATGCCAATAAATATTGGAAGCTACACAGTAATTATTAAGTTTATTGAGTTGCCATAGTGGCTCAATTGTATTAAAAAAAAAAAACCAAAGTATGAGTTAAATATTCCTTTACAAAACAAAAAAAGAATTTAATGTGGTAAGCGAACAAAGCAAATAGAATTATACAGAATTACAAACATGAAACAGTCAAACTAATCCCACGTAAAGAACCTATTCTTATGCTAATGTTAGTATTTAACCTAAACATGCAACGTGCCCTATTTGTTAAGGTGGGATAAGTTTGACTCAGGCAAATAAAAAAAACAATTATCTATGAATGAAATTAATGGACAAAGTGATAGTCCTTACTTATACAGACCTTACTTTCTAACAAAAGTTATACTAAAAAGGGTTAGACAATACCCATGTTCACATATGAGACCTACAATGTAATAAACCTTTGACTTATACTACCAACTCTCTCTCTATAGTAAAATACCATGTGTTTGTAATTTAGATGAATTAAGTAAATTATTTATCAAAAAAAAGAACCGAAACTTGGGGTATCAAATTGGCACTAGGTCACCTGATTAATTGTATGCAGAAGCCGATGTGAGCCCAAATCAAGCACGAGGTATGTGGCAGAGGAACGCGTGCGCGAGTCCTTGCCTGCCGACTGATGGCAAGGCCCCGTCGCACCAACGCCAACAAGGTGTGCGCCTCCACAAAGATGCGCCTTCCCCAAAGACCGAGACTCCAAATCCTGAAACATTTAAAACAAAATAAGTATATGCCACACCAGTCCTGCACATGCCCAAGGCTTGATGATGTTAAAATTCTAAAATTAGTCAACGATGTCAAAGATATGGACAGATTCCATTGTCTGTACACCATATATTATTTGCCTGTTACACGCCATATGGCCTGATAAAACCAAAATCTACATTTATATTTATATATTTTTTTTGTGCACACGGTATTTTTGTACTGAATAAAACTTTTAAACTAAAAAAAAATATGAAGTGATCACGCAGCTCTTTAAAATATTTAATGATAAATTAGGGTTACTCACTCGGTAAAGCAAAATCAAAATTATATGTCCACGCCGTCCAAACACGGTACGCAGCATCCAAAATACAACGCCTTCCTCCAACGTTACTCAATTACAGCCTAAAACAAAATATAACTAGTATTAATCACACATGAACAACGGTGCCACACCCTTGCGGGTTTCTCCACATGTTAAATATAAGTTGTATGCTTACCAATACAATTCTGCAACTCGAACTTGGATTCTGGCTTCTTTTAAAAACGATAGCACTCGTGAGAGAAGTCAGATGAAGAGCTCCAAAAAAAAACAAATTAAATAGGTATGTAGTACCCTTAGACCATAGTAGTGGTCCTCAGGCCGCTTCCAAAAAGACTCTTTTCAGAGCGGAGTCACCTTTTATACCCCTCAAAATCCTCAAATAGTGATGCACAACTCATGACTTAGTCCTTGCAAAATTGCCAAATCAGCTGTAATGAGTTCACACGCGAAAAAGTCCAGCTTCTATGAAATTAAGCCATACTTCTAAAATTGACAAACAACCAAAAAAACTCGCCCAAAACTTTATAACGAAAACAATCTAATGAACCTGTCCGACATATACTTAGGTTTTACAGATCACCTATATCTATCTGTCACTTTTCAGATTGTTTACCTCTCTCGAGAAAAATGGCGTCTTTCTATCAATCAACCATAGATATCATAGACTACGACTATGATTTGTCTCTGAATTTCTAATTAGAATTTTAATTTAAATTGATCAAATAGAAGAATTAAATATTGCAACTACATTATTTACTATCAAAGAATGATATTCATTTCAATAAAAAAAAAAAACTTTAAAAGAAGCTAGACTCATAACTTGTAAACAGAACTACGCCATCTATCATTTAGAAGAGGAACTACTATACGCCTGCAACCACTAGTTCGATAATACCACAAAAGGTTCCTAAAGTATCCGACAGAGGAACTGTCACATGAAATGTTACAAGACGTTATTTACGATTTTTTCATTTATTTTTATCTTGCTATAGTTTACTACTTATAAAGATACATTATACTACTCATTTTTATTCGGTATGTCTATTATTATCAGATTGAATGATTTTTACTTGATACATAAATTCAAACTTATCAGATTAGTAAACCAATAGCCGTTCTGCTCTAATGAACACATCAACCATGGTATAACGTCAGTTGCACGCTCTATATACCCACACGATACATAACATGGTATACGCGTGGCCGGCACGCGTTCATCCCAGAGGGA